>OU342739.1:93227733-95939921 GCA_910589765.1 Avena atlantica
TTAAGTGTGTCTCCCTACAATTCGTGAACTATGAAGACATGATCGAGACACCTCTCCGATCAATAACCAATAGAGGAATCTGAAAATTCATATGGCTCCCACATATTTCTACGATGACTTCATGATCGAATGAACCATTTACATACGATACCAATTCCCTTTGTCTCGCGATACTTTACTTATCTAAGATTTGATCGTTGCTAAACATTCATCATAAACACAAACATATAATAATAACTACTTTTACTATTGCCTCTTGGGCATATCTCCAATAGTCTCCCACTTGCACTAGAGTCAATAATCTAGATTACATGGTAATATACCTAACACCCATAGCGTTCTGGTGTTGTTCATGTTTTTCCCTACGGAGAGGTTTAGTCAACGGATCTGTCACATTCAGATCTATGTGTACTTTGCAAATCTTTATGTCACCATCTTGGACATGCTCGCGAATAGCGTGAAAACGTAGCAGCTCCTTGTGTGACCTTGGCTCCTGCACATTAGCTATGGCACCCATGTTGTCACAATAGATGGCCATCGGGTCCGATGCACTAGAAATCACACCAAGCGCCATAATGAACCCCTTCATCCATATCGCCTCTTGTGAAGCCTCCGAAGCAGCTATGTATTCCGATTCAGTTGAAGATCTGGCCACAACGCTTTGCTTAGCACTCCTCCAGCTCACTGATGCACCATTCAAAGTAAATACGTATCTAGATTGTGATTTAGAATCATCCGGATCGGTGTTCCAACTAGCATCGGTGTAACCATTTACAACGAGATGTTCATCACCTTCATAAGAAAGAACCATATCCTTAGTCCTTCTTAAGTACTTTAGGATATTTTGACTGCTATCCAGTGATCTACTCCTGGATCACTTTGATATCTGCTAGTTAAACTAACAACATATGCAATATATGGTCTTGTACATACCACGACATACATGATAGAACCTATGGCTGAGGCATAGGAAGTTTTGTTCATCTTCTATCTATCTTCTGCAGTAGCGGGACTTTGAGTCTTACTCAAGGTCGTATTGGGCAACATGGGCAAGAACCCTTTCTTGCTATCTTCCATTCCAAACCTCTTTAGAACCTTGTACAAATATTCAAGGTCGTATTAAGCGTCTTGATCTATCTTTATAAATCTTTATGACTAATATGTAGGCAACTTTGCCAAGATCTTTCATTGAAAAACTATTATTCAAGTAGTCTCTGATACTTTTAAGAAGTTATTTATCATTCCCAATCAACAATATGTCATCTACATATAATACTAGGAATGCTACAGAGCTCCCACTCACTTTCTTGTAAATACAAGCTTCTCCATAAGTTTGTATAAATCCAAAGCTTTTGATCACCTTATCAAAACATTGATTCCAACTCCGAGATGCTTGCTTCAATCCATAAATGGACTGTTGAAGCTTGCATACCTTGTTAGCATCTTTAGGATCGACAAAACCTTTGGGTTGTACCATATACAACTCTTCATCAATGTCTCTCTTGAGGAACACCGTTTTGACAGCCATCTGCCATATCTCAAAATCGTAATATGAAGCGATTGCTAACAAAATTCTCATAGAATTTAGCTTCTCTACCGGTAAGAAAGTCTCATCGTAGTAAACTCCTTGAATTTGTCGGAAACCTTTCGCGACAAGTCGAGCTTTATAGACGACTACATTACCATCAAATTTGTTTTCTTCTTGAAAATCCATTTGTTCTCGACAGCCTTCTGGCCATCCGGTAAGTCCACCAATGTCCAGACTTGGTTTTCATACATGGATCCAATCTTGGATTTCATGGCTTCTTGCCATTTGATGGAATCTGGGCTCATCATTGCTTCCTCATATGTCGCAGGGTCATCAGTGTTATCCACCAACATGACACTCATAATAGGAACATACCAATCGAGAGTGGTATGAGTCCTCGTCGACCTGCGAGGTTCAATAGTAACTTCGTTCGAAGTTTCATGATCATTATCATTAGCTTCCTGATGGCTGCAAGTGCACAGATGATGACCCACAAGTATAGAGGATCGCAACAGTCTTCGAGGGTAGTATTACCCAATTTATTGATTCGACACAAGGGGAGCCAAAGAATACTTGCAAGCCTTAACAACTGAGTTGTCAATTAAGCTGCACCTAGAAATATTTCTTGCTCACAGAAGTTTATCAGTAGCAACAACTTGTAGTAGCAACATCAAAGTAACAACTACAACAAAACAGGAAAAATAGTAACACTAGTAGCAAACAGTAGGATATGAGCGCGGTAGGCATAGGGATGGATGCACGGGCGTTGCATGGACAAGTCTAAACATGTAACTTCAAGATCTAGGGCAATTGCAGATAAATAAGAATAAGAATCCAAGTACTAAACAATCATAGGCATGTGCTCCATATATAGTCATACGTGCTCGCAATGAGAACTTGCACAACATCTTTTGTCCTGCCAGCCCGTTGCAGTAGGGCCTCAAGGGAACTACTGGCAATTAAGGTGCTCCTTTTAATAGAGCACCGGAGAAAAGCATTAACAATCCATGAACACATGTGATCCTCACATCACAGCCATCCCCTCTGGTTGTCCCAATTTCTGTCACTTCGGGGCCTTTGGATCCGGAAAATGATATGTGTACACAACTTGTAGATAAGATCACAAACAATACTATCATAATGATTCAATAATAAGTTCAGATCTGAGATCATGGCACTCGGGACCTAGTGACAAGCATTAAGCACAACAAGTTGCAACAAAGTCAAATAGCACTAATAGAGATACTAGGCACCATGCCCTAACAATCTTATCTGGTTACATGATAGAACTCATCCAATCCCTACCATCCACATAGCCTACAGCGGGGGATTACTCATGCATGGATGAAGGAAACATTGATGATTGATGGAGAGGCGTTGGTGATGACGATGGCGATGATCCTCCCTAAATTCCCCGTCTCGGCAGGCTGCCAGAACGGAGTTTCTGGTTCCGAATCGCGACTTCTGGTGGTGGAAGCACAGTGGAACTCTTTCTGAAAAAACGACGAACCCCCTCGGTTTTTAGGTCAAGAGGCGTCTTATAGGCGAAGAGGGAGGCCGAGGGGGTGCCTGAGGTGGCCACACCCCCAGGCGTGGCCAGGCCTGGCCCGCGCCTGGCAGGGGTTTAGGCCCCTCAGGCCTCCACTCCGTATCGTACTCTTGCTCCGTGGATCTTCTTGTGAAATAGGATTTTGGGCATATTTTCCGGGATTTTTCCTGATAGTTAATTTTCTGCACAAAAACTAGACACCAAGGTAATTCTGCTGAAAACAGCGTTAGTCCATGTTAGTTGTATCCAAATCACACAAGTTTAGAGGAGAAACAATAGCAAAAGTGTTCAGGAAAGTAGATACATTTGGACGTATCAACTCTCCCCAAGATTATCTTATTGCTTGTCGTCAAGCAATTCAGTTGAAAACTGAGTGCGATAAAAGAACTTTCACGAACACATTTGCTTCATATGATGTATATATTCTCAGCACAGGAGTAGAAACTTAAACCATTCATAATAAAGAATATGCAACCAAGTCTACTCAATAGTCATTGAAAGCTATGAAGAGAAACCAACTCAATAATAATAAGTAGCATGAAACATAAACATAAGCAACATTGCAATGCTCATAAAAAGGTATGATAGAGTGGTATCTCGCTTGCCTTTTTTTGTAGAGCACAAAATAAATGCCAAGGCACCTCTGAAGTTCAAGTGAAGACTATAAGTAAAAATATCAGAGATACAAGAATCAAAGTAATGACATAATTAACCAAGTTTTGAGACAAACACAAGAATGACAACTATGCTCTCAAGAAGATGCTCATATAATAAGTGGTGACTCAACAAGGAAGTGAAAAGGTTTTGAAAAGTTTGAAAGGCTACCAAATGCTGAAAGTAAGGTACTCATTAGATTTGAGCTCTCATTGCCCCTATCATAGGCATATTTATATGGTTAAGGTGAAAGTGAGGTCCAATCTGAGTTATATGCTTGACATACCATAAACTGGAAATCCCATGTCCCTTGAGTACGAGGGCCGTTCCTCATGCTACTCAACTTTAGTTACCTGTAAGTTCTTGTCACTATAAATACATGCATATCATAGAGAACCGCCAACGGGGTACCCCTTACACATGATACATGAGACATCCCGTAATCAAAATGACAAGGCAAGAAGACAATGAGCATCTCAGCGATCTTTTAATTTTCTATTTGCATAGGTTTTTATTGAGGATGCTTCATAGATACTCATTATGGTAATGCTGCATGTTTCCACCATGATTAGGAATGTCTTAGGCTAGCGGTCCAGGCGTTTCTCTAACACATATATATATAACTCCATGAACTCAGAAGCCCCCCTTTTATTTCACACCAACGACATCCGCAAACAAAAGAGCATGGTATCAACTAGATATGTATCCATAAGTGTTGAAAGCGTTCCCCGTGACAACACGGTTCTGCTAAGTCTCAGCCTATAATTTGCAAGCATATAACTTTCATGGACAATCACAATGGTTCAGGATTATTAAGTGCAAGGAAATAAAGTGTGCCATCAAGTTTGTGAGAGCATTACTAACTAACTTTCTCAAAGCAGACAAACATTTTATTTGAAAGAAAACAAGGCATAATGAATATGCACTGAAATATCAAATGATGCTAATAGGAAGGTATAGTGGACGCAGTTGAAAATATTGGTTTTGGGGAATTGGATGCACAAGTAGAGATCATACTCAGTGCAAGTGAAGGCTAGCAATAGAGAGGGAGCAACAAACGAGAGAGCAATAACTGTCATAATCATGCTTGCAACAAAATAGGACTAATTATGGCATGAAAGTGATACAAAAACTCTGAGAAAAATAAATCATCGAGGCTTATTGACGATTGTTTAGTCATATCATGCGTGAGCATGTGCCAAGTAGATTCACATGAAACATTCAGAGGAGGATACCGCAATATCATACCAAGTTATGAATAGAACAGTGCAAGCAAACATTCATATGACATGCTACAAAACTATTAGCAAGCTGGAGCTAATTATAAGCAAGCAACAACTACTAAGCATCCAGAAATAACATACACCTTACATGAACAGACTAATCATGCTCACAATGATGAGTATATGTACAAAAATGAAAATAAATAGAGTTCGTTACCAGCCTCTTACCACACCTCAAGTTGTCTTAATCTTCATTATTGCCCTTCACTTGTTCGACTTGAATAAAAACATGAAACCAAAATCCACTGAGGACGGCTGAACCCTGCAAAGAACTCACAAAACCAAAGAAGAACAACAAATATTTTGGTGTTTTCGATTTTTTTAAAGCAAACAAACAAACAAAGCACAAAGCTTTTTGGATTTTTCTTTAAGGCAAACCAAAGCTAAAAAGCAAAGAAACAAACCAAGAGAAACAACAAAAATATTTTTGGTATTTTTGTGTTTTGAGAAAGCAGAAACAAAAGCCAAAAAGAAAGTGAAACAATGGATATACAAAGAACCGACGAAACATGATATATCGATGAGTGTGATGTCGGTGTACCTCCCCCAAGCTTAGGCTTTTGGCCTAAGTGGGGCTCCAATCCATGGTGACCAAGTGGGTGCACCTCCGTAGTATGACGAGGAGGCCCCTTCGTCCTGGTAAGAGCTCGAGGACTCCCCTATGTAGTGCACAGAGGGGTCGTAAGAGGCGGTCCCCCTATAGTGTCCATGGAAACCAAGAATGCGCATCTTCTCGTCCATCTCCTCCTTGGAGCGTGACAAAGGTCCCTGGGAAATACTGAACATTCCATAAACCAGGCTCTCAAGGGTAGAACCTGTCGTGGTATTGCCGAAGAGTACGCCATGGAGGGGTCCTCACAGTGCGTGTTTAGAGACGTGGGGTAAGGCGGACGGTTGACGGGTACGTGGTAACACAGCTTACCCAGGTTCAGATCGCACAACGGTGGCAGAATCCTATTCCTGCTATAAATCACTATAATGGTAATACGCCGAGTTACAATTATGAGGGTTCGCTGTGCGAGGTGACTAGAAAGTCTAAGTTATTCTTCCCTAAAGGCTCCCATAGGCCCGACTTATATAGTCGCCAGGTCCTAGGGTTACAGGGAAAGGTCCTAGCCGGACAGGTTACAGAGTTCTACACCGTCAATTACTAGTCTTGTGTATCTTGCACTCCAAGGCTCTGGGTATGCTGGTGATTCCACCATAGCCTTCCTTTATCCGGCATGGGCCTCCCTTCTGTATCCACCTAACTGGGCCGCCCAGCAGGCCACAGGCCATGCTACCGACTATGGGCCACCCGGGTTAGTCGGATAAGGGACATGCTATGAGGATACCCATATAGCATATCCCCAACAGTAGCCCCCGGAGAACTCCGAGATCTTGCGCCGTCTTGCCTCTTCTCGTGGAATACTCCGTCTAGATGGATGTCGGCAAATTGTCAAGCAATATCTTGTAGTCCTCCCAAATAACCCTGCAAGGTTTTCTCCGTCTTCTTCCTCCAGACGCACGCCTCCTCGAGCTCTCCGCGGAAAACCTTGAGAAAACCCTAGCCCTTCCCTCTGCACCAGTTGCTTACTCCCAGTGCTCCATGGCCAGCGGCAGTTCTTCCCCGTCGATGGTGGCGTCGAGCGAAGCCACGGCGAAGCCGGCGAGCTCCATCGTCGTGCCGCCAGAGGGGCTGGTCATCCCCGCATCGGCGGTGATTGAAACCACCGGCGGTGACCACAAACTGGCGGCGCTAGAGCCTCTGGACAAGGAGCCAGACTCGCACAAAGGTGACTGGCGCGGCTCGGACATCACCGGCCGTGACATCCAAGAGATGGTCACTAAGGGTTACCTCCCTGCGACGGAGGGGCTCGCCTGGCGGGCGGCGCCGGCCGGCGAGGTGACCCCCTCTCCCCAAGCCGGAGAGAAAGTATACCTCAAGGCACAATTGGTACGCGGCGTTTCTCTGCCCATCTCCCACTTCTTCCTGTCCGTCTTGAATCACTTCCAGGTCCAACCCCACAACCTCTCCCCCAATAGTATCCTAGTGCTTAGCAACTTCGTGGCACTTTGTGAGGGTTACCTAGGGATTAGGCCTAGGTTAGATTTGTTTGTGTACTTTTTCACCGTCAAACGTGAAGCCGGACACAGTAAGGAGGAGCTTTGAAACTGCGGCACCATAAGCTTCAAGATCCGACCTGCCCGGCGGTTCCCCAACATTGTCGGCCATGAGTCGTGTAAGAGCTGGCAGCGGACGTACTTCTACGGCCCCGACATTCCTTTGTCGGGCTGAGAAGCAACGTACCCGGACTTCGTGGATGGAGCCGCCGCTGAAGTCTCCACATGGCGATCCCATGCCTCCCTTCCCTCCGACCTCAACGCTTCTCGCGCAATAAGGCGGATAGAGTGGTTTGTAGATACGGGTCTAACCGGCTTGGACCTAGCCATGTGCTGGTTCATCAGGCGGATCCAACCTCTGTAGCACCATACGAAGCTTATGCACGAGTACACCGGCGACCGAAGGGATACCCTCCGGATCTCCGAGGACAACTTCTCGAGCGACTCCATCAAGTTCCGCCTCAAGGACATCGTCAAGGTGAAGGACAAGAAGCGTGGCTTCACCCTCACCTACGACATGTTCGTAGGCGGAAAGTGCCCAAAGGTAGATATTTATTTTCCATGTATGACATTGCTCCAGTTTTTCCATCTTGCTAATACCATCTTGTCTAACACAATGATTTCTCACTTAACAGCTTAGCGTTCTAGAGGAAGGCAACCTGGCCACCCAAATCTACGATCCCAAGATGAAGGAAGTCACGGTTGTGTCCGACGATGATGTCCCGTTGGCGCGAAAGCGGAAGAGCTCCACCTCTGACGCTGCCGACGGAGGCAAGAAGAAGAAGACGGAGGGTGGAGCCTCCAAAAAGAGTACTGCCGCCCTGGAGGCGGAAAAGAGAAAAGCCACCGGGTTGTTTGCCAAAGCGCCCCCCCTAGTGTAAGCCTCTCATTCTCCGACTTTGTCTTATTTACCTATCTTATTCATGTACTTATGCATTTTGCACGTTTCAGGAAGAAAGCCACAACCAGCCTCAAGAAGTCCTCCAAGACTCTTGGGGCTTCTAGAAATATCAAAGATATGCTGCATCGCGACTCCTCCCCCGCCATAGCCCCTGCCAGTCCTGCCGTCAATCTCTCCTCTACTCCGACAAGCTCTCAAGTCCAGGAGGCACCAGGCCCTTCCTCCATGGAAGTGGACTCTGGCGCCTCTACCGAACTAGATGTTGTCGGCGAGCAGGCGACGCAGGAGAGCGCTGCCCTTCAAATGGCTGAAGCTCCGGCTAAGGATGCCATCGGTAGCGGCAAGGCGGTGGTGGGAGCTGGTACCTCTACCGAAGGCGGCGCCTCTGCTCCCTAGAAACCCTTCGAGTTCCCGAAGATAGTTTACCCGACGCTCATGCCGAGTAACACAACTATGGTTCCTGGAGGAGTGCCGTCATCTCCGACGTGCGGTCTTGAGGAGCTACTCCGACAAGCAGATATCTTGTGAGGAAATAGCATCTCCTTCGGCAAGCTGCTAGCTGAGAGTGCTACAAGACTCAAGATCATCGCACCTGTAAGTTTTACTTTACCTTTTGCATTTCATATGAGTATCCCACTATAGCCCCCGAGGATGTAGACGAAAAACCATAGGTTTTGCATCTATATGCTCTAAGAGTGACTAAGTTAGAAAAGACTCTCACTGTAGCCCCCAAGCATTTAGATGGAATGAATTATTCCGACTAGATGCTTTAAGAGTAGCATACACAATGTTAATAATTTTAAGTGCTATAGCCCCCAAGCCTCTAGTTGTAACTGAATTAGTTCCGACTAGATTCTTAAAGAAAAGCTAAGCATTTTTCGAGTTAAAACTTTATACTGTAGCCCCCAAGCTTCTAGTTGAGAACTGAACTAGCTCCGACTAGATGCTTAAAGAAAAGCTAAGTATATTGCTAAGTTAAAATCTTGCGCTATAGCCCCCGAGCGCCTAGATGGAAAATCTCCGACTAGGGGCTCCAAGTAGACTAAACAACGACTTGACTTTGTATTTGTTTCCACAGAACGAGAATGCTCGGAGAGGCATGGCCAATGATAAGTACCAGAAGATGCGCGCTGACCTTGAAGCTGAAAAGGGTAAAACCGCCATCTTGAAGGAACAGATCATCAAAAACAAGAGTCTGTTTTCTTTTTGTGCACTTCCGTCTTACTTTTGTGCCTTCCTTCTTCGAGTACTCACGGTGTACTTTGTTTTCTCCGACTTGCAGAGCATGTCACCAAGGCCAAGGATATTGTCGAGCAGTCCAAGTACATCCAGCAGCTGGACAGCAAGAACAAGATCCTTAAGAAGGAGAGGGAAGAAATGCTGAAGATGCACGAGGATTCTATGAAAGCCCTGCAGGACTCCGCCTCTGCTGAGATCAATCGCTTGAAGGAGGAACTTGCGATCCTAAAGGATTAGAAGCAAGTTGCCGATGAGCAAAACCTTCGCCATAGCGAGGCATTCCATCTCCTCCAAAAAGAGAATGCATCCTTGGCGGACGTTGTCTGGCAGGCTAAGGCCAGCATCTTCAGTATGTATCCTCCGCCTTGTAGTTCTGCAGTCTGGGTACTTAGAATTTTTGAACTCATGCAGTCGTTGTCGGAATTTTCAGCGCCCCTGGGTTTAACCCGCTCGCCTCCTTCGGACAAGGAATGCATGATTCTTGCCAGCAACTTCATCAACACCGCCATCACCCAAGCCAAGGAGATCGTCCAGCCCCTCCAAATTTATATCAATGCTTCGGACTCCATGGTGAAGTACTCGGAGATCTTGCGCCGAGCCCCCGAGCATGTTGCAAGATGGAAAGCTTCATGTGCACGGTCTGGCACAAGGATGGCGCTGTCCATGGTGAAGGAACACTATGAAGGTGCCGACATCGACACGGTGACATCTGGTATCCCCGACGTAGATGATGACGGCAAAGAGATCGATCATGAAGCCATCCTGTCATCACTCGCGGGCTATGACACCAGGGTTGCCGAGTTGGTGGATGTCGACGTCTTCATGCCCAGGAACTTCCTTGACAACGCCAACCCTGAATCCTCCGAGTCTCCGCACAGTGGTGACGCTAAGGGTGAATCTCCGGTTGATGATGATGCGGCCTCCAAGTCCCCTGCACCCAAGGAGTGAGAAACACTTTGTAATTCTTGTTTCACCTCTGGAGTGTGCATTGAAAAAACATGGTAATGTAATCTTAAGACGGAAAACAATGGTTGTCGTATCCTGCTACTTAAGAATTAATGCCCAGTATGTATATATTTTTTAAGCAAGTGCTGGCTTATCCATTACTTGGTTCTTATGCTTGACTTTTCGTGAGTCGGAAGACTCGTTGTCGGAACCATGCGCTTAGGTGATGATGCCCAATGGCACCGTCTATAACCTAAGCACAAAATCACCGACAATAAGTGCCGAAAGTCACTACTCCAGAATCCACATAAAAACAACAAAGAATGTGTAGACCAGAAAACTTAAGCTAACGCCCGTAGGCGGAATTTTCACAAGTGCAATCGCAAAGCTTGTGCATAAAGGTTTATATGATCCAAAAATGAACATTAAAGGAGGTAAAAGACTCAGCAATATGAGTGAACCAAAGAGCTTTATTTCATTGATCATATAAGAGGTACCCGATTAGATAAAAAATGCTAAGTGTAGAAAGGACTTAGCTGTGCTATGTTCCATGGCCGATCAAGCTCCGGGTAATCATCATCCGGGTCACGTCGCTTACGCTTATGATCCTTGTTGGGTCTATCCTTGAGCTCACGATTGTCGACAAGATAGTAAGACCCATTGAGCAGCGCCTTGCTTATGATGAACGGTCCTTCCCATGGCGGGGATAATTTGTGTGACTTCTTCTGCTTAAGTCGGAGCACCAAATCCCCCTCTTTAAACGAGCGATGCCGAACACGGCGACTATGGTAGCTGCGTAGCTTCTGCTGGTAGATGGCAGATCTTTGGCATGCCAAAACGCGCTCCTCCTCGAGAAGGTCCACATCCAGGCGTCTGGATTCTTCAGCGTCATTTTCGTCGTAGGCGGCAATTCTTGGTGCGTCGTGGAGGATGTCGGAAGGTAGGATGGCTTTTGCTCCATATACCATGAAATAGGGGGTGTAGCCGGTGAATCTGTTAGGTGTAGTTCGTAAACTCCACAGCACAGATGGCAATTCTTCCGCCCAGGCTCCAGCTGCTCTATGTAGCGGTGCCTCAAGACGTGGCTTGATTCCCTGCAGAATTAATCCATTGGCTCGCTCAACTTGACCATTGGATTGTGGGTGTGCCACAGATGCAAGGTCAAGTCGGATGCCTTTGTCCCAGCAATAGGCCTCCACTTCTCTGAGCGACAAGTTGCTGCCGTTGTCGGTGATGATGCTATGTGGGAGACCAAATCTCACCACTAGATCCCGGACAAACCTGAGGGCAGTTGCCCCATCGAGCTTTCTAATGGGTTTAGCTTTTATCCATTTGGTGAATTTGTCAACTGCTACAAGCAGATGCGTAAACCCACACGGTGCCGTTTGTAACGGCCCTACCATGTATAGCCCCCAGACTGCAAACGGCCAAGTTATTGGTATTGTTCGCAATTCTTCAGCAGGAACATGTGGTTGTCGGGCATAATACTGGCATCCTGTGCATGTTTCAACCAGCCTGTCAGCGTCCGCCTTCGCGGTCAGCCAGTAGAATCCTTGCCAGAAGGCTTTCGCGACCAACGATCGAGGAGCGGCGTGATGCCCGCAATCTCCAAGATGGATTTCGTGTAGGATTTCCATACCCTCTAGCTGGGAAACGCACTTTAGGTATACACCAGTAGTGCTCCTTTTATAGAGTTGCCCATTGATTATGGTATAACCTTTTTCTCGTCGTACTATCTGCCGTCTTTCGACCTCGTCGTCGGGCAAAGTTCCGTGTTCGAGATACTCCATGAACAGTTTTGTCCAAGCCGGAGGGATCTTTGTCACCATGTTGACGAAAGAATCAGCTCTATCCGGGTTATCGATGTCGGCGCCCTTCACGGATGGTGTGCGTAGATGCCCTAGGAAAACTCCTGGCGGAATTTGCTTGCGCCCTGATCCAAGTTTATACAATAGATCAGCTTCCTCATTTTGCCTGAAGTGTGATTCACCCAAGGGACCGAGCCTCCCGACCAGGCACTACGCCATGGAACACGGTGTTGGTCCGCCTTAGGTTTGCCTCCGTCAAGTTCATCTTCTGCAGTGTATCCAGGTACATGATGTTGATGCTGCTTCCACTATCCACCATGCACTTGGTGAACTCCACGCCGTCAATCAATGGGTTGATGACCATGGCGTACTGGTTCTCCCTGGGCACAAGGTCTGGGTGGTCCGTCCTGTCCCAAGTGATTGGAACTTCCGACCAGCGCAGGTATTGGGGAGCTGGGGGGAGAGTAGCCATCAGGATCCTTAGAGAGGTCTTCTTTTGTCGGACGGTGGGGGTGCCAAGGAAAGTGTGGTAGACTGGGGCCTTCTTTGCGAAGGGGTTCTTGCCCTTGTCGTCACTGTTGGCGGCGTTCTTGGGGTCAACTTCCTCGTCCATGTCACTTGAATCCTTGGACTCCTCCTCCTTCTTCTTCCCCTTACCCTTGCCTCGCGATCTATTCTTCCGACTTCTCTTATAGCCGGACTCCGGGTCTTCCTTGAGGTCGTTGACGAACTTGCAATGTCGATTGGTATGGGTGGCCTTGCCGTTGGTGTCGAGGTGTACGAGGCACGGAATATCGCGGTACTCTTCGTAGGTTTGGGGAACACGGAGCGATGCCGAGTTAGTTTCGCTTCCTCGCTGCTGCCCACGGCCTGCTCCCCTTCCTCGGCCACGCTGTCCACCTTCGCCTCGTCCTGCAAAAGTCATGGCGACCATGTCGGTAGATTGCTTTTCTTCTGGAGCGGTTTTCCGCTTTGTACTATAGTTCCTCCGAGCTTGAGTTGGAACGGCCGTTGCCGGTAAAGTGCCACGAGCGTCGTCGTCGGCAGTTGCGAACTCACTAGCTAACTGAATCATCTGATTCAAGTCAAGCTGATGGTTGTCCTGCAAGCGCTTCAGCTTATGTCGGAGCAACGTGCCCCTTTCCAACCCATCGATGAAGGCGGCCATGGCGGTCTGGGCGTGCACTCCTGCGCAGGAATTCTTCATATCCAACCAGCGGGAGAGGTAGGCGCGAGATGTCTCGTCTTTCTCTTGCACGCACCGATGTAGATCGCCCACAGTGCTGGGACACTTGTATGTACCTTCAAAGTTCTTGGTGAACGCTTCTTGCATGTCCAGCCAGTTGTAGATAGATTTTTCCGGCAAGTCGTCGATCCATTGACGGGCCAAACCCGCCAACATTAATGGGAGGTACTTGACGGTGACGTTGGGGTTGCCTCCGGCAATCTCCACCGCGTTGCCGTTGTCCTGCAACCATGTGGCAGGCTTGGCGGTGCCGTCATAGGGCTTGATGGTCTTGTCAATCCGGAAACCTTTGGGGTAAGTTGCGGACCGTATTGCAGGTCCGAAGCAACGTGGTCCCAGATATGATCCTTCCCGGGCCTTGTGAATCTTATCGATCCGTGAACGTGCGTCGTATGGCTCCGGGTTCTTCTTATTTTTGTCAACAGGGGATGGGTTGCGCTAACGACGCGGGCCTCCTCCGCCATGGTGACTGCTTGGTGGCGACGGAGGCGGAGGTGGTGGTGGGTTAGCCTTCTTGCTGTTACCCTCCTACGATGCTTCACGCCTGTCACGGTTGCTTGTCGGACGCGGAGGGTCATGGCGCGACCTGCTCCTATGTCCTTCGTTGTGCTTTTCATCATGACGGGTCTTCTCCACGTTGTCGTGGATGACAATGTCATACTGTTTTGGTGGGGGCATATCCGTGCGATGGTAAGCCTTGTAGTCTTCCTGACGTCGGGGGGCTCGGGGCGGTGGCGATGGCCGGCGAGGTTGGGCTCTTTCTCCATGGTCGGAGGATATGGGGATAGCATCCTCCCTGTTGCGCGCATCCCTCTGTTTGCGTTCTGATGAACCCGTCCACGATCTGACATCCTGAGGAGATCTATCCCTTGGCGGTTTGTACTGGCTAGATCGGCAGAGCGCTGGGTCAGACTCAAGCCTTTGAGAGGTGGCCTTTTCCTACTGCTTTACCGCTTTGGCCACTAGGTCAGAGACCTGTTCCACTGCCTCGGGCAATCTATCCTGCTCCAGAAGGGTCTTGGCAACGGCGAGTTTAAGGAGTGTGGTGGGAATCACCTGCTTGCCTTCACTGTCAATCTATGGCTTGGCCTGTGCCGGCTTCGAGGGAGCCCATCCTAGGTTGCGCCGTACACCAGGATCGTTGATGATGCGAGCTGGAGCCTTCATAGCCTTCTGCTGCTGGAGCAGAGTCTTGTACTCGGCCTCCATTGCTCTAGCTTTTTCTATGGACGTCTGCGCGTTGACCATATCTCGATCTAGTTTAGCGCCTTGCTCCGCGATGGCTTGCGCTTCCTCTAGCAGTTGCTGGCGCTTCTCGTCAAGCTGAGTCACGTTCCGGATATGATCAACAGTTAGTGGTTCAACGAGGAGGTTGCCGTACATCATTCTATCAGCTGGAGTAACATGGGCTGCTGCCGACGTAGATGCTGGAGGCAGCAAGTTTGCGGTGTTGTTGTTGCTCGGACCGGTGCCGAGTTCCTGCGGCTGCTGCACTGGATTAGGCGGGGGAGGCATGACTCTTGCGCTATCATCGTCAGCAGCCATAAGTGGCCCCTTTCCCTTATCCAGCGCCATAGGCGGAGCTTGCCCGGGTTGGTCTTCATCCATCACTGTCCCAATGGTGACGAACACCCCTCGGGACATGACGGTGTTATTAGCTTGTTCGTCGCGCGAGTACTCCTCCTCCATCTCCTGCATAGCGGAGTCTAACTCTTCTGGACTGAAGTCTATTTCCTCTGAATCTGCACTAAAATCAATATAAAGTGCATCAATGACAGAGTTGGAGGGTGCCAGGACTTCCTCGATGACGGGCGGTGGAGGTGCAACGGCCTCGACGATGACTGGAGGTGGTGGCGCTGCTGCGACAATGGCGGCCGGAGGCGGTGGTGGTGGCTGAATCAGAGGTGCTCGGTCAACGAGCGCAAGCGCTGTCTGAGGTGCCGCTTCAGCCTCCGCGTAGTTGTGGACGGTGTTCACCATGCTTTCGAAGGTGAGGCATCCTGACGCCTGTTGTCGCCTTAGAGAATGTCGGAGAAGCGTGCCATGGTCCAGTCCTTCCACAAAGTGATAGATGACATCATCATTGGGGTAGTTGGCCAGGTCGGCCCGTATAAGGAGCCACCTGGCGAGGTATTCGCGGGGGTTTTCGCCCTCTCTCTGAACGCAGCACGCCAGATCGAAGATGGTAACCACGGCGACGAACTTGGATCTCTGCTGTCCAGACGCATGGGCGAAGCCGGCGGATTTGCAGTGATCTTCCACCTTTATATCCTGCATAGGGGCGGTTTGGGTGGGTCTTGAATTTTCCGACCTTTGCCGGCAAACTCCGAGGAGAGATTCGACATCGATCCTTCCGCGAACGTATCCTGCCCGTAGGCGGTCTGTGCGGGTCTTGTTGCTTTCTGATCTTTGTCGGAAAACTCCGAAGAGATATCCGACATTGACCCTTCCACGAACGTATCCAGCCCGTAGGCGGTCCATGCGGGTCTTGATGCTCCTCCGACTCCCAGGGAACTAGTGCCCGAGTCGGTTTCGCCGATGAAGAGGTGGATGTCTCCGATAGGAACGATCGAACACCATGTAGGGTTCGTCTTCGCCGGGATCCAGAACTCGTCGAGGGGGACGATCAGAACGTTGCTGGAGAAGAGAACGCGACCGATGGCTACGGTTTCGCCGATTCCCGCGAAGATCTTGGTCCTCGCCCGCTGAAGAGCCTGAAGCGCCTCTTGCCCCACGGTGGGCGCCAACTGTCATGGTATTGCCAACGAGTATGCCATGGAGGGTTCCTCACAGTGCGTGTTTAGAGACGTGGGGTAAGCGGACGGTTGACGGGTACGAGGTAACACAGCTTACCCAGGTTCAGATCCCACAACGGTGGCAAAATCCTATTCCTGCTATAAATCACTATAATGGTAATACGCCGAGTTACAGAGATTAGGTTCGCTGTGCGAGGTGACTAGAAAGTCTCAGTTATTCTTCCCTAAAGGCTCCCATAGGCCCGACTTATATAGTCGCCAGGTCCTAGGGTTACAGGGAAAAGTCCTAGCCGGACAGGTTACAGAGTTCTACACCGTCTATTACTAGTCTTGTGTATCTTGCACTCCAAGGCTCCGGGTACGCTGGTGACTCCATCGTAGCCTTCCTTTATCCGGCATGGGCCACCCTTCTGTGTCCACCTAACTGGGCCGCCCAGCAGGCCACAGGCCATGCTACCGACTATGGGCCACCCGGGTTAGTCGGATAAGAGACATGCTATGAGGATACCCATATAGCATATCCCCAACAGAACCAGCAGTGACAAAGTGATGTGCTATTATAGCAGCAAGATCAATCCTCTGAGGAGACAAAACTGTATCATTTGGATCAACAGCAAGGTCCAAGGGAACAACAACACGTGCAGCAATAATTCCCCCATAAATGGGTCTCTTAGCAGCTAAGCGACGAGCAATGAGAGAACCAAGATTGTACCTAGTTTCATTGTTGAGCGCAACAACTATGAAGGCCAAATGATAGTTGGAAATATTACTAGTGTTCTCCCTACCAAGAACACTAGTGTCAAGATAATAAGCAAAGTACCTGATAGCTGGGAGTTGAATATTTCTTATCTTTCCACGTTGGGCTCTACAGTCATCATCATTTGTTATCCCGCGGTAGAGCTCCAACAAATCAGTGGGTTGAGCTGGAATCTTCTTCACCGTCCATGCTGTACCAAGACCCAGGATCTCACAAAAATTCTTCAATGTCATGGTGTAAGGCCTGCCATAAATTTTGAAAGACACATCTGGTTTGAACAAGCTATTAGAAAAAGAAAATCTCTCCACAAATGTTTTAGTGAGCGTTGCATATTGCACGCTCTCATCCTGCATATAACTTGTTAGTCCAACCCTCCGAACCAAGGTTAGAAAATCCTCAAGTATCCTAGTAGCCCGCAAGAGAGAAATCATAATCTTTATCTTTAATATTTATGGGAGAAGTGGCAAACTTAGGATCAGAGGACAGTTTAGGAATAATGGTACGTCTTTCTATCACTAACACCATGCGTGTTTTGGCACTCTTCAATAAATTCATCAGTAACTCAATGTAACCATCATTAATATCATATCTCTTTCTAGACTCGGGTGAGCTAACAGGTGTAACAGTGCCTTCACTAGGAGTTTCAGTATTTCTTAGACTAGCCATAGTAGCATCTAGGAAAGCACCTAATGAACCACTCGCATCAAGAACAGTAGAAGTAACATCACGAGTATCAAAAGCAGTTTTAGATTCAGCAGTAGTAGCAGTCTGTGTAGCATGAATAGTTTCAGATTCAGCAGTAGTAGGCATAGGGATGGATGGACGAGCATTGCATGGACAAGTCTAAACATGTAATTTCAAGATCTAGGGCAATTGCAGATAAATAAGAATAAGCATCCATGTACTAAAAAATCATAGGCATGTGTTGTTGGAGATATGCCCTAGAGGCAATAATAAAAGTGGTTATTATTATATCTTTGTGTTTATGATAAATGTTTACATTCATGCTATAATAGTATTAACCGGAAACATTAATACTTGTGTGATTTGTAAACTATATTAGAGTCCCTAGTAAAGTGTCAACACCCGGATTTTTAATCCCAGATGCCTGTTATGCCATACATCGCAATCCCAGGATTACCATTTTTGCGAGACATAACAGAATTGGATACCACAGTACATCATCCTTACAAACCATACATAATGTCTTACACAAATAAGGATCTCATGATCCAGTTCTTAATACAACTCAAGCAGCGGAAATACGTAATAATAAAGGTAGCGTATGCGAAGCTCCATCTTCGGGGTCACAAGCAATGCTGACGATGGGAGATGATCCTAGTTGTCGTAACCTTCTTGGGGTCCGTCATCCTGGTACTCCTCTTCATAGTCTGGCCACGGGAATAGGCAGGGACAGAGCCATGAGTACTCTTTAAGTACTCGCAAACTAATACTAACAAGTGAAGGGGGTTTTTGTAGTAGGACACTAAGCTCTAGGGTTGTTTTGCAAAAAGCCAGATTTACCTCTACTAAGTTCAGAAGCAAAGAATGCTAGTCCAATTTTATAACACCTAAGTGGGAACTTGTATCTCATGTCACAACTCTGTTGTGGTCAAGTCAAGTTCTCAATTCATTTCACAAGTCATTTTGAAAACATCCGACGGGGGAACAGTATGGCCACTCCAACTGTGCATAACTGCGGACGCGGCTATTCGAATAGTTTGACACTCTGCAGAGATTGTACACTTACACCACAACATTCGATACATCCGTCAGGATCAAATCCTGAATTCACCATACTTAGTATGCGGATAATCAATCCTAACCTTTCAATTACACGCCCTAGTATAGGCACCTCTCCTGTGAGTTTGGCCTCCCAACCATGACCAACTGTCATCTTGGGTACTGCACAGGTGGACAATCTTCACAAGGTAGCCTCAGCTCATACCTTGGCCGTGAGGGAACCCATACTAAGGTATATAAGTTTCCAGTCAAGCCCTACCCAATTTTCGGGTATTGTGGTTATACGGTAAAATTGGAATGGTATCGCATCCAGACACCCATCAGTTTTATAAAGGGATAAGGCTCATGCCTCAACATTTTCATCACCAAAATCATCTGGTGTTCGGAAAGACATGTCAAAACATCTCAGTAGAATGACTCATCATTCTAAGGTTTTCATAACCATTTTCCACCAAGTATTCCCATCTAAAGTTGATCAAGTTTTATGCTTAGCACTAGCATCTACAAGTGGGGTGAGTACTAATGAGGGGTGGTAAACAAATGGGGATTAGCTAAGTTCAATCTCATGCCTTAGGATGACATCAAGATTTTCTAGCTTAGGCCAAATTTAATGCTCTTTATGCAACCTTCAATTATCTTCCTAGAATCTACAAGTCACTTAAGTAAACTCTAAGAAATAGCATTGATAAAGAAAATAAATTAGAAAGCTAGCAAGTAAAACTAGGAGGGGGTATCATCACATATGTCTAACCAAGCATGCTTAGTGCATTGCATAGGTTATCTAACTTTCATAATTGCAAGTGCTAGCTTGCTCAATCAACTAGTAGTATTAGGCTTGCCTTGTGCAGAGCAGTGGTTGAAGTTCTCCTCGGTTTCTTCTTCGTAGTATCCTCCTTCCTTCTCGTATCCTTGGTCGATACTAGCTTCTATAAATAAATACGAGGTACACAATCACCAAACAATACTTAACTACTTTCAATCATCACATAAAGGGGTTCTATAGATGATCTAGCATCATCACTAACATTACAAGACTAAAGCATTTGTCTTATTGATTTTATTTTTAGAAAAGTAATTTCTACTCGTTGAAAAACTATTTAAGATTTAATATTCTCCAAACCAAACATGGGATCATGTTGACACGTGTCATCACCACATATTTCAGTACATGAGAATGTGATTTAAAGTGGTGTCACAATTTAATAAGGTTTAACCTTTTTATTTTAAATAAAATAAGTGACTAAAAATGCCTATGTGGCATTCTTTTATTACTTGAACATTATTTATGTAAGTAAACCCATATGTTTTTATATATTCTGAAAGGTATGATCAAATGTGGTTTTTGAGAGTTGGAATCAACTCAAAAGCATTATGATTTAAATTTGAAAAATGTTTGAATGCAGAAAAGCTTATGCCTTGTTATTTTTACCAAGGGTGATATACAGATCCAAATGATTTGAATCCAACGGGCTTGGATTAAGCATTTCAAGAACTTTCTAACAAAATTGGTTTCATTCAATTTGGTACACTGAATCGAGCTGGTTTGATTTTTCAAACTAGGTATAGAACTGAGTTTGAATAAAATTAGAAAAAGCTAAATTCAAACGAGTGGGCTACGCGGGAAGGGGTAATGGGGCGGCCCAGTGTCATTCCGCGGAGCGGGGTGCAGCTGACAGGGGGGTTCCACCGGTCAGTGACTTTTTAAACACGAAGCGGTACGGGGCGATGTGGTGCGTTGGGTTAGAAGTGAGATCAACGGCTGAGGGTCGTCGTCGACGATGAACATGTCACCGACGAGCTCGAACCCTAGCGGCTCGGTGGGGTCGTGGGAGGCTCACCTGGGCTCAGGCGAAGGTCGGCGATGCGGGCGAACGACGAAGTCGACGATGGTGATCGTCCTGGTACCGCCAGCTCCTCCTAGGGCGGCTCCAATCGATGGCTTCCTTCTTCTCCAGCAGCGGCAGGCTCCGGTGAAATTCCGGTGATGCGCTGCTCGCCTTGCTCTAGGAATGAGGTGGGGTGGTTCTGGGTGAGAGGGGAGTAGAATGGTGTGAATAATTCGAGCGGGGGATGCCTCTATTTATAGTGGCGAGAGGGGACCGACGGGCGCAAGCTGAGCTCGTCGTGGTCCACGGTACAGAGGGCTATCGACGTGGGCGACGGTAGGGGGTGGTGCTGTGCTCCCTGGCGAAGCTCAACGACATGGTGGAGAGGCGTGGGGCGGTGCAGATTGGTCTTGTTCGGAACGCTGCGGTGCTCTGCGCTGGTCCGATACAAGTTTTTATGGTGTACAGCGTGCGTGGTCCGCGTGGCGGCGAACAGGCGTGTCTGCGGGGTTGCTGGGACGATGGTGATCACGCGTGCACGCGGAGAGGGCGGCGCGCGGTCTGGGGTGCTGGTCGAGCGTGGCGCACGGGGCACGCTCTCGGCATGGTTGCAGAGAAGGTTGGCATGGCCTGGGCGTGTGGTCTAGTGGCTAGCATTGCTCGCGGCTGGGACAGGGAGTGGTGGGGGGGTGCTAGCTTGCTCCCAGACAAGGTTGGCGAGGCTAGTGTTGCTCGTAGCTTGCTGTCGACTATGGGGTGGCAATGGTGCTCTCGGCCTGCTCACCATTCATGACAATGGCCAGCTTAAAGTGGTGCTAGTGATTAGCTAAGGTTGTTAGATGATCTATTAAGGCTAGTGGTGTCCAGAGAGGGAACAAGTTAGGCCCAAAACACTGCTTACCATAGTGTTTTTTTTTGTTTGATTTGCATCCATAGCCTGTTTGATGAAATGGCCGCATGAACTCAAGTTTTGAATTTTGAAAATATTTTTGGTGGGTGTGCTAGGCATGTGCTGGTGAGTCTGTGGATGCTTGGGTTTTGAAAATTGGGCTTGTTTGAGTGGTTTTTGAAAAAGTGGGATCTTCCCATATGAGATAGATTCAATTTTCAACTGACATTTAAACTATGCATTCAAATGTTTTTGGATGATCACAAAGTGGGCCTTGGTACTTTGTTATGAGTACTATCAAGGGGGGCAAAGATCCAAACAAATTTCTGTTAAGTTTTGAAAGTTAGGGATAGCCAAAGTAGGCATAAGAGTTAATTTGGCCAAAGTGACCATTCACTTAATTTGTTTGTTTTGATTTGTTTGTCTTTGGGAAAAGTGTGGGGATTGTTTAGATGATGTTTATTTCACCTAACAATCATTTTACAAGCAAAGAAACACAAAACCAAGGCAATTCAAAAAAATCCAAATTGTAATGCATACACATATGAATGCTTTCATATTTTTAATTGGGGAAAGTTTTTGTTAACCCTAATTTTGATGATTAGAGTTTGATGATTCTAGTTTAATATTTTTGGGATGTTAGAAACCTTCCCCCCTTAAACAAAATCTCGTCCCGAGATTTGAAAAAGGACGAAAAATATTACCTAGGATTTGAAGAGATCGGGAAACTCCGTCCTGATGTGATCCTCGCGCTCCTAGGTAGCTTCTTCTTCTGTGTGGTTGCTCCATTGAATCTTGAGAAACTTGATGCTTCGGGTTCTGGTAGTTCTGAAAGCTTCTTCCAAAATACGGATGGGTACTTCAGGATAGGTTAGGTCATCGTTGATCTCTATGGTCCGGTGATCAATATTCTTGAACACTTCCATCTTCTCTGGAACTTCGAGGCACTTGCCAAGTAATGAGATATGGAACACATTGTGCACGGCTGACATCTCCTTGGGTAGCTCCAATTGATACGACACTTCTCCTCGACGGTTTAGAATCTTGAAGGGTCCGATATGTCTGGGGGCTAACTTTCCCTTGAGTTGGAAACGCTGCATTCCCTTCAATGGCGACACTTTCAGATACACAAAATCTCCTATGTTGAAGGCGCGGTCTCGACGTCTCTTGTCGGCGTAACTCTTCTGTCTGGACTGGGCTGTCTTGAGGTGCTCACGAGTCTTGTGAACCCTCTCTTGTGCTTCTCGTAGGATGTCTGGTCTGAAAATCTAACTCTCTCCTACTTCCGACCAGTTCAAAGGGGTGCTACACTTCCTTCCATACATGAATTCAAATGGGGACATTTGCAAACTAGCTTGATAACTGTTGTTGTATGAAAATTCTGCAAACGGCAGACAGTCTTCCCACTTATATCCATATTCTAACACACATGCTCTCAGCATATCTTCGAGTATTTGATTTACTCGCTCCGTTTGTCCATCGGTCTGAGGGTGATAAGCGGTGCTAAAGTCTAGGTGGGTTCCTAAACCTTCTTGGACTTTCTTCCAGAATCTCGAGGTAAACTGAGTTCCTCGATCCGATACGATGTTCTTGGGGACTCCATGCAAACGAACGATTCTATAGATGTATAACTCCGCTAGCTTCGAACTCTGATATGTGGTCTTGACAGGTAAGAAATGGGCGAATTTGGACAATCAGTCCACTATGACCCAGATAGAGTCATTTCCCCTACTAGAAGTAGGCAATCCAGTGATAAAGTCCATTCCAACGGAATTCCATTTCCATTTCGGAATCTGCAATGGTTGCAACAATCCAGCAGGTCTTTGATGTCCTGCCTTGACTCGCTGACATATATTACACTTGGCGATATAGCTTCCGATTTCTCTCTTTATCTCATGCCACCAAAATTGCTCCTTCAAATCTTGATACATCTTTGTTCCTCCGGGGTGGATAGAATAAAGAGTATCATGAGCTTCCTTCAGAATAACTTCTTTCAACTCAGAATCTTCTGGTACACAAAGGCGTCCTTTCTACCACAAAACTCCTTCTTCGTCTTCAGTGAATCCGGGTACTTTGCCTGTACGGATACGACGCTTGATTCCGTCGATACTAGCATTTCTTTTCTGTTCCTCCTTGATCTGGACGATCAAAGTGGGTTGAAGTTCTATGCTAGCAAAAAATCCTTCACTCACTAATTCCATTCGTAAAAATCTTCCATCTCTTTGTGCAGGCTTTGTTGCTCCTTCAAAATCATGGAGTTCAAGCGGCACGACAATCTGCTAAGGGCATCTGCTACCACATTGGCTTTACCAGGGTGATAGTAAATGTCCAGGTCGTAATCCTTGATTTGCTCAATCCATCTACTATGCCTCATATTCACCTCCTTCTGAGTGAATATATACTTCAGGCTCTTGTGATCCGAATAAATCGCACAACGGTTTCCCATCAGGTAATGCCTCCATGTCTTCAGGGCTAGAACTACGGCTGCGAGTTCGAGGTCATGGGTTGGGTAATTTTGCTCATGTTGTTTCAGTTGTCGGGATAGATAAGATATAACTTTGCCTTCTTGCATTAGCACACATCCGAGACCGATCTTGAATGCATCATAATACACGTCGAAGGGCTCCGTGATATCCGGCATGATTAAGATTGGGGCTGAAATCAATCTTCTCTTGAGTTCTTGAAAACTCGCTTCACATTTGTCGGTCCATTCAAACTTCTTGTCCTTCTTCAGCAATTGGGTCATGGGTATGGCAATACTCGAGAATCCTTCTACAAACTGGCGGTAGTATCCCGCCAATCCGAGAAATGCACTAACTTGGGTTTGAATGGTTGGGGCTTGCCAATCTTCGACATCTTTTACCTTTGCAGGGTCAACGGCAATTCCTCCGGCTGATACAATGAGGCCGAGGAATCCTACCTCCTGTAACCAGAATTCACATTTGCTAAACTTGGCATACAACTGATGCTCTCTAAGGGTTCCAAGAATGGTCCTTAGGTGTAGCTCATGTTCTTCTTCCGATTTGGAATAAATCAGAATGTCATCGATGAAAACAACGACAAACTTATCCAGGAAGTCCATAGAAATCTTATTCATGAGATTCATGAAATAAGCTGGGGCATTGGTTAATCCAAAAGACATGACGGTATACTCGTATAATCCATATCTGGTGGTAAAGGCAGTCTTGGGAATATCCTCTACACAAATCTTGAGTTGATGATAGCCAGTTCTAAGATCAATCTTAGAAAACACTTTGGCACCGGTCAACTGATCAAACAAATCTTCTATGTTGGGCAATGGGTACTTGTTCTTGATGGTGACATCATTCAACTTCCGATAATCCGTACACAAACGGTTACCTCCATCTTTCTTGTCCACAAATAGGACAGGTGATCTCCATGGTGACGCACTTGGTTGAATCAATCCAATTTCCAACATGGCATCCAGTTGCTTCTTCAGTTCTTCTAGTTCAGACGGGTTCATACTATAGGGTCTCTGAGCTATGTGTCCTGTTCCGGGGATTAGTTCAATGATAAACTCAATATCCCAATCTGGGGGGCATACCGGGCAAAATATCTGGAAATACATCGGGGTTTTCATAGACTATCCGGACTTGGTCAATGGTAGGTTGGGCTATACTCTTGTTGCACTTGAATTGACGAGGTAAGGTTTCAGATATATGCTCGACTGATATTCCGGCTGTACTGGTCATGGTTATGTCTTTCTTGGCACAGTCAATCAATCCTTTATGTTTGGACATCCAATCCATTCCTAGTACTACTTCCAAACCTTTAGTTCCGAGTACTATCAGATTAGCATAAAAGTCTATGCCATGGATTCAGATAGGGATGGCTTTGCAAATTTGCCTAGCCTTGGTGGTTGAACCGGGGATTTGAAAAATCATGACATGCTTCAGTTTGGTTGGTTGAATTTTACTAGTGCATGCAAATTATTCGGTGACAAATGAGTGCGATGCACCAGAATCAAACAACACTCTAGCAAGTACTAAATTAACAGAAAACATACCCAGCACGACATCTGGCGCTTCCTGGGCTTCTTTAGCATGCATGAGAAAAAGACGGCCGTTGCGGTTGAGCGAATTCCCTGGGGCAAACCTTCTTCCTGGCTGAACACGACGCTGCTACTAAGCTGGGGCATTTGCATTGGGGGCGGCGGCATTCTTCTTGGGGCACTCGTTGGAGTAGTGGCCTTTATTTCCACAGTCATAACAAGTCACTTGCGACTTGTCCTTTGCTGCAACAGGCACAACATTGCTTCCAGTCCTCGGGGCAGTGTTGGTGTTGGTGGTAGCATTGTTGTTGTTGAACTTGGGTGGTGCACGGTTGAAATTGCTAGAGTTGCCGGGGTTGTTGTGATTTCCTCCGGGCCTTGGGTTTCCACGGTTGGGATAGGTCGGACGGTTCATCGGGGGTCTGTGGGTTCTCGGGGCAAATCCTGGAGATGGGTTAGGGCGATACTTTGGGGTCTGATGGGTTACTGGCTGATGCATCATACGACGCTTACGGTTCTCATTGGCTTGGTTGATCTTTCCTTCCATCTGGATGGCAGAGTCGACAAGGGCTTCAATATCTGCAAAGGGGATATTGACTAACACAGTCTGCATCTCATCATGCAAACCATTCAAGAATCTCTCTTTCTTCTTGGCTTCAGTGTCGATCTCATCTGGGGCATACCTATCTAATGACAAAAATTTGTCACAGTATTCCACTACGGTCATCCTTCCTTGCTTCAGTTCTCTGAACTCATCTCTCATTCTCTTGATCAAACCCGGTGGCACATGGGTTCTGCTGAACTTGACCTTGAATTCCTCCCAGGTCATCATCTGTCCTCCGGTCATTGCACGAACACTGTTCCACCATGCTCTTGCATCTCCGTCTAGGTAATGGTTGGCAAACAGAACTTTCTCTTTAGCTTCCACTCCGGCGACTTCTAGGTTGTTTTCCTTGGTTTGCAACCAATCGTCTGCATCTAGGGGCTCTTCTGACTTAGTGAAAACAGGTGGGTTGGTATTCTGGAAATTCTGGAGCTTAGATCCATGGTTGTCCTGATTTCCTTGGCCTTGATTGTTGTGGGCCAGCTGAGATATCTGCTGAAGGGTGGCTAGGTTGGCTTGACGTTCAGATCTTTCAGCTTCGCGGTCAGAAACCAACATTTGCAGGATATGCAACATTGGGCCCGGGGATGAACCACTTCCTCCGCGTGGCATCTTAAGATGGAGATAGATCATGAGAAAAGAGGGAAATTTCTAAGGTTCAGGGACTTTCAAAAGTTTTTAAAGTTTGGCTCTAATTTTCTAGCAACATGCTTTTCATTCATTCATTCATAGCACACGATACAACACACACCACAACAAAGGAAAGCAGATGGTTTTAAGAACCATTCTGGAAACTACGATATAGTGGGACCGAATACAACTCACTACTCTAGTGATCATGTGCTACTACTCCTCAGAGTCGGTGTAGTCGTCATCCTCATCATCCTCATCGTCATCGATGAAAGCGAAATCATCCTCATCGGTGAAGAATTCCATAGCCTGATCCTCCAGAAAATCATCATCATCGCTGAGATAAGATTAGGGGTCTCCACGAAGATCTTCTCTGACATTCTCCCTTTCTTCCAACTACATGTCTCTCTCGTGGATGGTCTCCTCCAAATACGAGATACGTTGGCGAAGACGGGAAATGATGCGCTCCTTTTTGTCGAGCTGACAGCAGCGAGACTTGCGATCCTTCGCTAGCATGGCGATGGTCTGATCCTTTGTCTTGATGATGGCGTACTTGTGGTTGGCTTAGTCACGGCAATTGTCCAATTCCTGCTGACGATCGTACATCATGAAGCTAAGGTGGTCCAACTGAGTCTTCATCTTGGGGTGGTATGGGGATTCCAGTGGCTGTCCATTAGCATCACGCCTTGGACAAAACTCAAAGCGGGTACCCTTGATCTGGTTGATACTCTGCCCACACAGACGGGCAAGAGCTTCCTGCATGGCCCTGGCAAGTCCATCGAGCCAGTTGTTTTCTCCCAAGGTGAACTGAATTCCCTCGGCAGTGGGAGGTTCAATCTTTACTCGGAGACTTGCAACAATTAGCCACTGCAGATCTTCTCGTCCTTGATCATTGAGCTGAGCTCCGAAGAACTCGAGGTGCGGACGCTCTAGAAGTTCCGAAAGCTGGTCCAAATCCCGCTCAAAGATGAGGTCTCCTCCATTCCCCAACAGATAAAACTTTCTGTACTTCACGTCCATCTATTAAGAATATAGGATGAGTAAGTTAGTAGAGTGATCAAGTGTGTCAAATTTTATGTATTTTGCAAGTGTTTTTGAGGAACATGAATTTTTTATGAAAGAAGCAAAGTGATAAGAATGGGAATAAGTTTTTGTAAATATTTGCTTCCTTTGGTTTTGAAACTAATTTTTTGATTCCAACGTCCAGTCTAACTAGGGTCTCCTATGGTCAGGATGGCTCTGATACCAACTTGTCAACACCCGGATTTTTAATCCCTGATGCCTGTTATGCCATACATCGCAATCCCAGGATTACCATTTTGCGAGACATAAAAGAATTGGATACCACAGTACATCATCCGTTACAAACCATACATAAGGTCTTACACAAATAAGGATCTCATGATCCAGTTCTTAATACAACTCAAGCAGCGGAAATACGTAATAATAAAGGTAGCGTAGGCGAAGATCCATCTTCAGGGTCACAGGCAATGCTGACGATGGGAGATGATCCTAGTTGTCGTAACCTTCCTGGGGTCCGTCATCCTGGTACTCCTCTTCATAGTCTGGCCACGGGAATAGGCAGGGATAAAGCCATGAGTACTCTTTAAGTACTCGCTAACTAATACTAACAAGTGAAGGGGGTTTTTGTAGTAGGACACTAAGCTCTAGGGTTGTTTTGCAAAAAGCCAGATTTACCTCTACTAAGTTCAGAAGCAAAGAATGCTAGTAAAATTTTATAACACCTAAGTGGGAACTTGTATCTCATGTCACAACTCTGTTGTGGTCAAGTCAAGTTCTTAATTCATTTCACAAGTCATTTTGAAAACATCTGACGGGGGAACAGTATGGCCACTCCAACTGTGCATAACCGCGGACGCGGCTATTCGAATAGTTTGACACTCTGCAGAGATTGTACACTTTCACCACAACATTCGATACATCCGTCAGGAACAAATCCTGAATTCACCGTACTTAGTATGCGGATAATCAATCCTAACCTTTCAATTACACGCCCTAGTATAGGCACCTCTCCTGTGAGTTTGGCCTCCCAACCATGACCAACTGTCATCTTGGGTACTGCATAGGTGGACAATCATCACAAGGTAGCCTCAGCTCAGACCTTGGTCGTGAGGGAACCCATACTAAGGTATATAAGTTTCTAGTCAAGCCCTACCCAATTTTTGGGTATTGTGGTTGTACGGTAAAATTGGAATGGTATCGCATCTAGACAACCATCAGTTTTATAAAGGGCAAAGGCTCATGCCTCAACATTTTCATCACCAAAATCATCTGGTGTTTGGAAACACATGTCAAAACATATCAGTAGAATGACTCATCATTCTAAGGTTTTCATAACCATTTTCCACCAAGTATTCCCATCTAAAGTTGATCAAGTTTTATGCTTAGCACTAGCATCTACAAGTGGGTGAGTACTAATGAGGGGTGGTAAACAAATGGGGATTAGCTAAGTTCAATCTCATGCCTTAGGATGACATCAAGATTTTCTAGCTTAGGCCAAATTTAATGCTCTTTATGCAACCTTCAATTATCTTCCTAGAATCTACAAGTCACTTAAGTAAACTCTAAGAAATAGCTTTGATAAAGAAAATAAATTAGAAGGCTTGCAAGTGAAACTAGGAGGGAGTATCATCACATATGTCTAACCAAGCATGCTTAGTGCATTGCATAGGTTATCTAACTTTCATAATTGCAAGTGTTAGCTTGCTCAATCAACTAGTAGTATTAGGCTTGCCTTGTGCAGAGTAGTGGTTGAAGTTCTCCTTGGTTTCTTCTTCGTAGTATCCTCCTTCCTCCTCGTATCCTTGGTCGGTACTAGCGTCTATAAATAAATACGAGGTACATAATCACAAAAAATACTTAACTACTTTCAATCATCACACAAAGGGGTTCTATAGATGATCTAGCATCATCACTAACATTGAAAAACTACTTAAGATTTAATATTCTCCAAACCAAACATGGGATCATGTTGACACATGTCATCACCACATATTTCAGTACATGAGAATGTTATTTAAAGTGGTGTCACAATTTAATAAGGTTTAACCTTTTTATTTTAAATAAAATAAGTGACTAGAAATGCCAATGTGGCATTCTTTTATTACTTGAACATTATTTCTGTAAGTAAACCCATATGTTTTTATATATTCCGAAAGGTATGATCAAATTTGATTTTTGAGAGTTGGAATCAACTCAAAAGCTATTATGGTTTAAATTTGAAAATTGTTTGAATGCAGAAAAGCTTCTGCCTTGTTATTTTTAACAAGGGTGATAAACAGATCCAAATGATTTGAATCCAACGGGCTTGGATTAAGCATTTCAAGAACTTTCTAACAAAATTGGTTTCATTCAATTTGGTTCACTGAATCGAGCTGGGTTGATTTTTGAAACTAGGTACAAAACTGAGTTTGAATAAAATTAGAAAAAGCTAAATTCAAACAAGTGGGCTGCGCGGGAAGGGGTAATGGGCCGACCCAGTGTCACTCCGCGGAGCGGGGTGCAACTGACAGGGGGATTCCACCAGTCAGTGACTTTTTAAACGCGAAGTGGTATGGGGCGATGTGGTGCGTTGAGAAGCTACAGACTAATAACTTCGGCCAAGGTAATATCTTTGCTTTTCCCTTTTCTATTTTTGGTATAATTCTCCTTGGTTCATCTTTTCATTTCCTCTCTCTCTCTCTCTCTCTCTCTCTCTCTCTCTCTCTCTTGTCTCACAGCCACTGCTCATTCCACCATCAATGAACTTCACTCGCAAATCAGCGAGGCCGAGAGTAAATTTCTTACCTCCCTAAGACAATTGCTGAAATTTTTCTGTTGGTACTGACAAATATTTGTTCTGAATAAGCAGAGAAGCACCAAGCCGAACTCCAGAAGGAGCGAGATGAGGTGACTCGGCTGATGGAATTAATGGCGGAGACGAAGCAGAAGCACTTGGCGAGCTGAAATGGCTGAAGGAGGAGCTTACGAGAAGAATGAGCAGCATGCTGCCAGCGCCGAGAAGACTAAGAAGTTGCTCGACGAGGCCGAGTCATTGGTCGAGTCGACCAATATGAACCTCGATGCCCTTCAAGCCAAGACCAAAACTTGGCATAGCAAGCTCGCTGCCATCAACTTCTTTCTCGGTAGTGAGTTCTTACTCTTTACGCATTGTCCAAGTCCTGTTGGATTTCTTCCATCTGCCGTTGCTATTTGCTAACTTTCTCCTTTTGCATGCAGAGAACTTTCCCGAGGCCAACATGTTTTCCATCCGAGCCATGAAGAAAGTGAGAGCTGAGGCTGGTGCTCCTGCTGATGGCGAGGTGTCCATGGAGGAGCTGCTCGCAGCGGTGTCTGAACGGGTCAAGACCCTCAGATCTTGCGGTGTGGATTTGCTCAAGTCAGCTATCCATGCGTTTCGCATGCTCTGGCCGGATGAAGACCCACCCGAACTAATCGAGCCGCTAGCCGAGAGACTGCTCCTTACTGAAGACCGGCTGGATCAATGGCGTGAGTCGGCCGGCCGGGCTGCAGCGGACAAGGCTCTCTCCTTCGTGCTTTCATGGTACGAGGACATCAACCTTGATGTTCTTGCTCGCATAAGGGGAGATGGCAAATGGTTGAACGACCCGAATCTGATCAAGAAGCGCCAGGAGAGAGCTTATGCTATGATCGAGTACACCATGGTGCACGCTTGGTGTGAAGGGCCTAGCTTCCTCGACCTTGGCGATCCGCTCGTTGAAGTTCCTGCTGAAGAAGATGGCGACAACGAGGCGATCGAGTCAGATGATCCAGATGACCCGGCCGCAGATGCCCCTCACCCGGCCGATGCTCCAAGCACTCCTAGTTCCAAGAATGCTCCTCCGAGTTCTCCTGCTCCTTAGGCCAACAAATACTCGAACTTTTATTGGATCCCTGGTATGCCGGATACAGATGTAACATACATTGCACTTGAAGTTTGACTATGTGCCTTGTGATAGGCTTTATATATTTGCTTTATGCTTTGAGTGCGAATCACTCAAGGACAAGTCCCCGAGTTTCATTCTGCCGTGTCACCTTTCCTTGCCTTTTGCCCTTGTCTACCATTTTTCGGCGTTTGACATTAGGATCTCAAAGTACGAAGGGTTTAGTTAGCGGATATGAAACTTGGATAACTTGGCCGAGATTACTCGACACATAGTATAACACAACCTCCAGAGAGTTAGGCACAACCTAAAGCCAACTCGCGTTTCTCCCTTGTACTTATCCGGCGTTCGTGTTTACCCGTCTTAGATCTTTTTCTCCTGCTTGCCATGAAGCCGTGTTTTCAGACAACAGCATAGTCGAAGAGTTGATTTCTTCAGAGTAAACACTACTTGTTCCGAAATAAATTCCGGGTATCACGCCAGCCGACATAAAATAATTGAAATGGAAAGCCTAAGGATGCCAGCGTTGTCCTCCTGGAGGATGGCGTTGCGGCGCGCCATGTACCAGGCCTTGACCGGCGTGCTCATCGCCGACATGTCTTCGCCTCCCATGAGGAACTAGAGATTTGTGTTCCTCTTCTTGGCGGCGTAGTTGGCCTTGTGGAGGTCGATCTTGCGGTCTTGGTTCTAGAGCAGCTGCGCCCACCTCTCGTCGGTCTTCTCCGCCCTCTTCTCGGCATGTGCCTTTGTGTCGGCGATGCATTTCTTGATAGAAGTGTGGAGGCGCTTGGTGGGAGGTCATGTGGCTTTGAGCATCTTCGCCTTCTTTTGGCCGACCTCTGGCCTTCCTTCGATGGCAGAAGGGGGAGGAGCCTCTAGGTTGTACACGCCGTCCTTGGTCTTAGCGAGGGTCTTTTGAGTGTCCAACCATTTCTCGTAGCTCTCGATCACGGTAAACACATGGTGAAACTTAAACTCCGTCTTTGTGTCATCCCGGTACAGGACGAGTGCACGGAGGAGATGCAAATCTAAGACAAAGTGTGTTAGGACACGCTTGATCTCGTCATACCTTCGGCTAGTGTTGGTGAAGTACCTTGTTGTCCATGTTTCACCGCTAACGGGTGTGTGTTCGACCTCCTCCATATAGTTGTGCCACTTGCTACACTCTTGTTGGATGAGCCCCCAATGGTTGGTCACGGCTTTCTCCCCTCGCTCCATGTGAATTTTTCTATACTTCAGGTCACAAAGGCTACGCTCGTCGAACGCTAGCTTCACACGCTTCTAGTAGTTGTCGGAGTTCTAGTTGGCACCGGTGATGGGATCCATGCTCATCGATTTCCAGGCGTCGGCGAGGCAAAGGTCCTCAAGCACCATCCATTTGATCTGTGGCTCCGGCACCGACATGCCCGGCTTCCTCTTGCCTCTGCCTTTGGCCGGAGCCAAGGTGTAAGATCCCTCCTTTATAAAGGAAAAGGATCCCTGTGATTGCAATGCTAGTCCCTGGATCATTGCTAGCATCCACAGTTTGATATGAAGTACACAGATACAAAGGACATTTATTACATCCATTCCAGAGATAAACACAGTCTTTACAACTCAAGGCCATAGGCCTAATACAAGAGTTTAAATAAGTAAATAAATATAAGTCTTCATCTTCATGTGCCACGGGCAAACATGTTGAGTGTAGACTCATGACACCTAATCCTCATCAGAGTAACCTGCAACATCACAAGTTACAGCCACAGTAGGTCAATACTTTGGAATAGTATTGGCAAGTGATACCTTAGAAATTTTTTAAGTGGACTAGATACTATATGCAATTTGGCTAAGTGTGGTTTGGCTTGCTTTGCTAAAAATAGGTTTTTCCTATTAGTTGAAATCACTAAGTTTTTCTTTGTCAAAACTTTTCCCAAGGAACCATCAATAGACATTGAGGTCCTTCACCCTTGTTCACCCACAAGTTTTTACTTAGAAATTGGGATGAGGAGATTCTTGATAGCTTCCATGCCTTGATGCTCAAGTTGTCCATTACCATGGACTTGGCTAAGTACTTAGTTTCTTCCATCTGCAGAGGTTGTGCACTTTCCCCACAAGCCTTGATTTTCACCAAGACAGGACCTTTCAGAAGCCTTCCCTTAGACCAAATGGACGCGCTCCAACCTATCATTCCCACTACCACCAACTGTCCAAATGGCTAAGTTCTAGCAACCTATGTGATCCTGGCAGAGCCCATATTGCCAAGTGGCCGCACTAGAAGCTTCTCAACACTTGGCCTCTAAAATCTCTTTGTTCCTGGGTGGCTTACCACAAGTGAGATACACAAGGTAAACCATAAAAATGGGCCTTGTGTAACCACTCAACCAAAAACCACCAATCAAGTCCCATTCCACCCAGGTGATTCATTGACTTAGTTGTTTTATTAAGAAAATCATAAGTCCATAGACTTAGAAATATTTTCATCATAGCATGTACAAATTTTACCAACCCTTGTTTGCTACTAGCTAGGCTAAGCATGACATAGATAGTAACTTACCTTAGAAATTACCTAGCAATTCTACAACTACTTAGGATTTCCCATCATGGCATATAGGCAAAAATAACATGCAAGACTTAGCAAAATATTTCTAATGCTTAGGATAAAATATAGGGATAGAATTATTTATGAAGTACCACTTGCCTTGGTAGTTGGGAGAGTCGCACTCTTCACAATCACAATTACTAGCACCAAAGTCTACACAAAGAATGGTAGCAACAATTACACACAACATATACAAACAAACAAAAATACATATGCATGCATGCAAAAATGCTAAGTGATGATTTTTAAAACTCAACCAAGCAAGTGCATAGTACTGAATCATAAACAAGTTAAAAACTTGCTAAACCAAAATTACTTGACATTAAAAACAATTCCTATACTCAAATAAGCCCTACACATGTTTCTGTAAATAAAACATTTTTAACAGAGACTAAACATTAAACACATTGCATATTTGGAAAGGGCTTGTCTTCCTGATTCCAAAGGTATAAAATTTGTCAAATTCTAACGTGTGGATCAAAAGTTATAGCTAAATCAAATTTGGACATAAATCTGATTCAAATTCTGTTTTTAAACTAAACCCTAGCCACGCGGCGCTATCCTATTGGTCGATACCGCTTCGCTCAGGATCACCCTTCCGCTCTGTCGGATCAAGTCAGATCCAATGCACCGGATTCAAAGAAAACGATTCGCTCGGATCTAATCTAAACCGCCATATCTACATCTAACGGCTGCTGTTGCTCTGACCATAGCCTAGCGGCATAGCGGCGGCGACTGGCGGCGGCGCATCTGTCAGCGGCAGCGCTGGCGTTCTAGGTCGTCCGGGGAGGGGAGAGGGTGCTTACCAGAACCGCAGGGTCGAGGCGAAGCTCAACGTGGAGGTGGCTTGGCAAGGGGCGCACGACAGGGGCTGCTGGAGCTCGTCGGAGTCGTGCACGGCGTCGGGTGGTTGCTGTTGAAGTTGTTGCCGAGGTTTCGCGTCGCCCTAGCAAGAACCAGATGGATTAGGAGACGCGCAAGACAGTGGCGATCATCCTCGTATGCAAGAGGGGGCAAGGGGCGCGCTCTGCTTACCGTAATTGGTCGCCGGAGTTGAGCGGCGGCTCGGTCGGTTGCGGGCACGAACGGGGACGACGTCCTGGGTCACGAGCAGGCAAGCGAAGAGTATCAGTAGATGCACGAGATCACGCTGGGCACAATCGTTTGAATCAGAGGCATAGGGGCGGTCGGAACTCACCGGAATTTGCTGCCGGAGGTCGTCGGAGCTGCGGCAGTGTTTGGCGAGTTGCGAGCAGCCTGGGGGCATGGAGATGAAATTGAGTGAGGGGAAATGGCCGCGAGAGGGTGGGGTTTAAATAACCAGAGGATCGACAAGAAACGCTCGGCGAATCAATGGCAATTACGCCGCGGAATCAACGCAGCAACAGCCAGTGACGACGGCGTCTGCGCGCGAGATTTGGGGAAGAAGAGTGACGTGGAGATGGCCCGCTTGTCAGCGCAATAAACAGAAGGGAGGTGGGGTCCTGGAGCCAGTGACTCCGCGGGTGCGTCTGCGCGTGAGAGAGAGAGAGAGAGAGGTGGATCGGGTGGGCTAGCTGGGCTGTTTTCACTGTTGGGCCCAAAGTCTAGCGCCGGCCCTTTTCTTTTTCTTTATTCCTTTTCTATTTCTAATTTGATTTTCTGGAATGATTTTCAAATGAATTCAAACTCTATTTGAATTCAAATCTTTTCTGGATTTTTGCAGTGTGCAACAGCCATAAAACTTGGCATAAAACCATGTGATCACTTTGAATTGGCTTGATTAATTTTGGAAAGACAAAATAACAGTGACTTTGCACTTGGTTTGCAAATGTTTGAAAAATGGTTTTGAAACCATTTTTATTTTGTAAAATTTTGTTTAAATTCTACACTCAAACCAATCTACAAGGAAGCAAACAAACTTTGGTTTTTAAAACACTAAGCTCTCAAATGAGGATGGGCATTTGATTTAAGTTTGCTCACATAAAATGATAGCATTATGTGCTTCTGTTTTCTTGAAATGAGTTTGAAATTGATCTCAATTCTATATGCATGCATGAATGATATGCAATCTTTGAAATCATGATTTTAGGGATGTTACAAATCTAACCCCTTTAAGGTGAATCTCGCCCTCGCGATTCAGATTGGCTAGCAAATAGGTGAGGGTGGTCTTTCCGAAGATCATCTTCTCTTTCCCATGTTGCTTCCTCTTCGGAATGATGATTCCACTGCACCTTGCAAAACTTGATAGTCTTAGTCCTTGTGACTCTTTCTGCAGTTTCAAGAATCTTGATAGGTTTCTCTTCATAAGTGAGATCACTTTCTAGTTGAACTTCCTCCAAAGGTATAGTATCCTTCAAAGAAGTTTCTTCCATTTCTGGGTGACATTTCTTAAGCTGACTCACATGAAACACATTATGGACAGCTGACAGAGATTCTGGCAATTCAATTTCATAGGCAACTTCTCCTTTGCGACTCAAAATCTTGAATGGCCCAACATATCTTGGTGCCAATTTTCCTTTGACTCTGAATCTTTTCACTCCACGAAGTGGTGACACTCTAAGATAGGCTCTATCACCAACTTCGTAGGTGACTTCTCTACGTTTACGATCTGCGTAGCTTTTCTGTCGGGACTGTGCTATCTTTAATCTGTCCTTAACCAACTTGACCTTCTCTTCGGCTTCTTTGATAAGATCTGGTCCGAATAAACTCCTTTCTCCCACACCATTCCATAACATTGGGGTGGTACATTTTCTTCCGTAGAGAAACTCAAATAGTGCCATCTTAATGCTGGCTTGATAGCTGTTGTTATAAGAAAATTCTGCGTAAGGCAAACTTTCATCCCAACTGGCTCCATAATCTAAGGCACATGCCCTCAACATGTCTTCAAGAATCTGGTTAGTCCTTTCTGTTTGTCCATCAGTTTGAGGATGAAAAGCAGTACTGAATTCCAACCTCGTTCCTAATGACTCATGCAACTGTCTCCAAAAATGGGAAGTGAATTGAGTTCCCCTATCCGACACAATACTCTTGGGCACTCCATGTAGACATACAATTCTACTCATGTAGATTTTGGCTAACTTAGCACTTGTATAGGTTGTCTTCACGGGTATGAAATGAGCCACTTTAGTTAGGCGATCCACTACTACCCAAATAGAATCGTATCCTGACCTGGTCCTTGGTAATCCGGTAATAAAGTCCATACCAATCTTGTCCCACTTCCAATCAGGAATAGGTAGTGGTTGAAGCAAACCTGCCGGTTTCTGATGTTCCGCCTTCACTCTACAACACACATCACACAAAGCAATATGTTCGGAGATGTCCTTCTTGATATTATTCCACCAAAATCTTTCTTTCATGTCCATGTACATCTTGGTGTTACCCGGATGAATGGAATACGGAGAGTTGTGTGCTTCTTGTAAAATCAGTTTCCGAAGCTCCGGATCTTGTGGAACATAGATACGTTTCCCATGCCATAAGGTACCCTGTTCGTCTTCATGGAACCCTTTGGCTTTTCCTTTTTCAATCTTTTCTTTAATCTCTTCAATTTCCTTATCAATCTTCTGGGCTTCTTTGATCTTGTCCAACAAAGTGGATTGAACTTCCAAAGACATGAGATATCCTTCAGGCACAATCTCTAATCTGAGATCTCTAAATTGGGCACACAAATCATCTGGCAATTCTCCCTTGGTGAGACCATTCACAAAAACTTTACGGCTTAGAGCATCTGCTACAACATTTGCTTTACCGGGATGGTATTGCAAACTCAGGTCATAGTCCTTGATGAGTTCTAGCCATCTTCTTTGTCTCATATTAATTTCCTTCTGAGTGAAGATATACTTCAAACTCTTGTGATCTGTGAACACTTCACATCGCTTTCCCAGAAGGTAATGTCTCCATGTTTTGAGTGCATGGACAACAGAGGCTAACTCTAAATCATGAGTAGGGTAGTTCACTTCATGAGTTTTGAGTTGTCTCGAGGCATAAGCCACAACTTTTCCTTCTTGCATAAGTACTGCACCCAAACCAAGATGAGATGCATCACAATATACATGGAAATCTTTTTCCAAGTCTGTGAAACACAAGACTGATGCCGTCACAAGTCTCTTCTTTAATTCCTGAAAGATGAGTTCACAACCTTCAGAAAAAGCAAATTTCTTGTCTTTCTTTAGCAATTATGTCATACGCTTAGCTACCTTGGAGAAATTTTCAATGAACCAAACCTGCTAAGCCAAGGAAACTACAAACTTCTTTCACGGACTTGGGAGATTCCCGTTCAGTTACAGCTGAAACCTTAGCAGGATCGACTTCTACACCATCTTTTGTCATAACATGACCAAGAAATCCAACTTCATTCAACCAGAATTCACACTTGCTGAATTTAGCGTAAAGTTTATGTTCTCTTAACTTCTCAAGTATCAAACGCAAATGTCCTTCATGCTCTTCTTTGCTCTTGGAGTAGACTCAAATGTCATCGATGAAAACGACAACAAAATTGTCAAGAAATTCCATGAACACCTTGTTCATCATATTCATGAAGTATGCTGGAGCATTGGTCAAACCAAATTGCATTACGGTATACTCATACAATCCATACCTTGTGGTGAAAGCTGTCTTAGGTATGTCTTGTTCCCTTATCTTGAGTTCAAAATAACCTGACCGGAGATCAATCTTTGAGAATACACAAGCTCCTTCAAGCTGATAAAACAAGTCATTTATTCTAGGCAAAGGGTATTTGTTCTTGATAGTCACCTCGTTGAGTGAACGATAATCTATGCATAACCTTTGACTTCTATCTTTCTTCTCCACGAACAAAACTGGGGCTCCCCAAGATGAAGAACTTGGTTGAATAAATCCTTTCTGCAACTGTTCTCCAAGTTGTTTCTTGAGCTCTTGCAGTTCGTCAACTGACATCTTGTATGGTCTCTTTGCTATTGGTCCAGACCCTGGTATCAAATCTATCAGAAACTCCACATCTCTATCAGGTGGCATTCCCGACAATTCTTCCGGAAACACATCCGGATACTCACTCACAATTGGCACACTGACCATGCTAACCCCCTTAAGAGAATTTAGCTTACTTCCTTTGGATTCAAAGTTGGACTTGAATTTAATTCTTTTTCTTTCCGGGGTTGTGAGTGCAACAGTACGATTGGCACAATCTAGTACTCCTTCATATTTAGCCATCCAATCCATTCCCAATATTACGTCCAGTCCTTGGGAATCTAGGATTATCAGACTCACTGGAAATTTATGTTTTCCAAACTCGATTACTAGATCCCGGCATCCAAGACTTACTATCATATCTCCACCCGGAGAGCTAACTTTTATTGGAAACCCAATGTTTTCAGTTGGGAACCCGTTTCTATCAACAAATGCTTTTGATATGAATGAATGCGATGCTCCAGTATCAAAAAGAACAAATGCTGGAATAGAATTGAGTCTGAACTTACCAGCAACAGCATCAGGCTCCTCATAGACCTCCTCCACATTGATGTGGTTTACCTGTCCTTTCTGGAAAGGATTGGGCTTGATAGGTCCTTCAACTTTCTTTTCAGGGCACTCATTTGCGTAATGCGCCATCTTCTTGCATTTGAAGCATTCAACCCGACTGATGTCTCTCTTAACAGGCTGACTTCCACTTCCACTACCACTGTGGTGGCTCTTATGTCCACTCGTGTGGTTCTTGTACTTGTCATTGTCATGACTACGGTGATGCTTGTTGTCATGACGGTTGTGGTTCTTGTTTAATTTCCCATGCTTGTGGGATCCTGAGCTTCCACTGTCATCATAATGAGATCGTTTGTGAGACGATCCCGAGTTGTGCTTGTCGGAGTGCTTTCTCTTTCTACTCTCAACTTGTTTCATTTTGTTCTCCAAAATAGCAGCCTTGTCACAGAGCGACTGATAAGTGGGGACATAGGCCACTGATAGCTGCAAGTTCAGTTCATCATTCAGGCCTTCAAGGAACTTTTCCTTCCTCTTAGCATCGGTGTCAACTTCATCCGGTGCGTAACGCGCCAGATTGTTGAACTCCTCAATATATTCAGCCACGCTGCGGTGGCGCTGCCTCAGATTATGGAACTCCTTCTTTTTCAGACTCATCACCCCTGATGAGATATGAGCAGTGGGAAAACCATCCTCAAAGATAGCCCATGTCACTTCATCTATGGGAGTGGTGATCTGGAAGTTATCCCACCAAGTGGCGGCTGGTCCTTCCAGCAAATGTGCTGCAAATCTGACCTTTTCTGCATCAGTACAGCCCATAGTTACCAAGTCCTTGTTCACAGAGCGTAGCCAATCATTGGCCACCATTGGATCAGTTGTTCCTGAAAACTTTGCGGGCCTCAGCCTCAAGAACCTGGTAAGCATGTCAAACCCCGGTGGGTTATTGTTGTTGTTATTGTTGTTATTGTTGTTGTTGTTGTTGTTGTTGTTGTTGTTGTTGTTGTTGTTGTTGTTGTTGTTGTTGTTGTTGTTGTTGTTGTTGTTGTTGTTGTTGTTGTTTTGGTTCTGGATGAACGTCGTCATCATCTGCATCAGCTGAGTTTGAGCGGTCATCATTTGTTGCATCTCAGGAGTGATGTTGTTGTTGTTGTTGTTGTTGTTGTTGGGGTTGGGATTGGCGCGACGGGGAGGCATCTGTGGTTGGTTCAATAGAGGTAAGAATGAGATATCCATATATGCTTTCATGCACGACACATCACATAAACAATCACAAGCATGCATCAATTAAGGATAAAGGTTTAACAACAAGATAACAAATTCGCAAAGTAAAACACACAAGTAGCAAGCCACCCACATGTCGGATGGTCAAATAACAAGTTCTCAAGCAACAAGTACGATAATAAATGATATGAGTAGTCTACTCTACTCCTCGGCATCGACCTCCTCCTCGACAAAGGAAAGACCTGCATTCTCCATCGCGGTCTTGTGTTCCTCGACAGTGGCAGTCAAAGTCTCTATCTTGGCCTTGAGAGCCCTCTTCTGAGAACGAAGCCTCTCAATCACCGTCTGCTGCTGCTCGAGCTCGAAGTCCTTGGCCTGCAGTTCTTTAGTCATGTTCTGAATCCTCTTGTTCCTATCCTAGACTCTCTTCTCCTGACTCTTGAACTTCCTGTCCTGGCTCTCGAACATCGTCTCCATCTCCTTGACTATCTCGTCTTGCTCCGCGAAGAGCTTGTCCTTCTCACGAAGCTTCACCTGGAGTTCGTCATTGCTAAGCATGACGTTGGTCCTATCAGTGTCCACATGCCTAAGGAGAACCTCTAAGTCCTGGAGGTATAGACGAATCGGCTCCGCTGTCTCCCTCGAAGTGTCCTCGAAGTCGATGGACTCTCCATCCTCATCACGTCTACCGAAGACGTGGAAGTGAGTACCTCTAACCTGTCGAGAGTGTCTCCCTAGCAGACGTCCTATCAGATCCTGCATGACTACCTCAAAGCCTCTCTCCTTGTCATCGTGCATGAGCTTGAAGACGATGGCCTCCGTGGTAGGCTCTGTCTGGCGTCCGGGCTGGTTGACCTTGAAGCCCCAAAGGTCTTTCCTCTCAAACTTGGTGAGGGGAAGCACCATGATGGTAGGAAGAGGGAGATTGAGCAAGGTAATGATCTCAACAATATGAGGACCAAAGCGAGTAACCTGGAACTCCTCAACAGTGCTGATGGTAACAGTAGGCATCTATTTATAAGATAGAAAAGTTAGAACACACCATTCAAGATAAAACAAAAGACAAAACATCCCATACATATCCTTGGAAATCAAATCACACAAGCATAGCATACATGGATCCATTACACACAACCAAGGTTCCACTTATTTTAAATAACATCTTTGGAAAATAAAATGATAAGTGTGGTGGTCCAACTAACGAGGTACGCTTACAATTCCATCTCATTTGCCAAGTTGGCTAAAAGGGCATCTCTAGAGACAATCTGTTTGTCTTGATCACCCATTGCTAAGTCTATGATGTCCTTCCTTAGGCTTTGGTTGGTAGCCTCTAGATCTTGAGTATGTTTCCTTTCTTCCCTAAGGTCATTCTGGGTGTTAAGCATTCTGCACTTGATTCTATCACCAAGTTCTTTGATGGCCCTCCAAGCTGCATCCCTTGCTGAATCAAAGAATGTGGTGTGCATCATTGTGTTGGTGACCATGCAGAATCCCGAGTCCTTGTGGTTGTCTCCCTTGTTTTTATACAAGTGAAGTTGTACCCACCAGTACTCAACTCCTTCATCCATCACAGGAAAACCTTTGTACACAGCTGCACCATGTATTCCCATTGCAACCATGAGGTCCTTGAGAGCCTTGGGGAATTCTGTCTCACACTCCAAAGTCATTGTCATGAGTGGTCCTTTCCTTACGTCTTCGTTGATGGAGTTCATCTACAATTAGAGATGAGAAAGAGATTAGAAAAGTTTACGAGAAGAATAGACAAGTGTAGAAGTTAAAAAATTTCCTTAGTGGTTTCCAATCCTAGGGTCATAATCCTACAGGCAACACAGTGCTCTGATACCATCTGTAAGATCCCTCCTTTATAAAGGAAAAGGATCCCTATGATTACAATGCTAGTCCCTGGATCATTGCTAGCATCCACAGTTTGAGATGAAGTACACAGATACAAAGGTCATTTATTACATCCATTCCAGAGATAAACATAGTCTTTACAACTCAAGGCCACAGGCCTAATACAAGAGTTTAAATAAGTAAATAAATATAAGTCTTCATCTTCATGTGCCACGGGCAAACATGTTGAGTGTAGACTCATGACACCTAATCCTCATCAGAGTAACCTGCAACATCACAAGTTACAGCCACAGTGGGTAAATACTTTGGAATAGTATTGGCAAGTGATACCTTAGTAAATTTTTAAGTGGACTAGATACTATATGCAATTTGGCTAAGTGTGATTTGGCTTGCTTTGCTAAAAATAGGTTTTTCCTATTAGTTGAAATCACTAAGTTTTTCTTTGTCAAAACTTTTCCCAAGGAACCATCAATAGACATTGAGGTCCTTCACCCTTGTTCACCCACAAGTTTTTACTTAGAAATTGGGATGAGGAGATTCTTGATAGCTTCCATGCCTTGATGCTCAAGTTGTCCATTACCATGGGCTTGGCTAAGTACTTAGTTTCTTCCATCTGCAGAGGTTGTGCACTTTCCCCACAAGCCTTGATTTTCACCAAGACAGGACCTTTCAGAAGCCTTCCCTTAGACCAAATGGACGCGCTCCAACCTATCATTCCCACTACCACCAACTGTCCAAATGGCTAAGTTCTAGCAACCTATGTGATCCTGGCAGAGCCCATATTGCCAAGTGGCTGCACTAGAAGCTTCTTAACACTGGGCCTCTAAAATCCCTTTGTTCCTGGGTGGCTTACCACAAGTGTGATACACAAGGTAAACCATAGAAATGGGCCTTGTGTAACCACTCAACCAAAAACCACCAGTCAAGTCCCATTCCACCCAGGTGATTCATTGACTTAGTTGTTTTATTAAGAAAATCATAAGTCCATAGACTTAGAAATATTTTCATCATAGCATGTACAAATTTTACCAAGCCTTGTTTGCTACTAGCTAGGCTAAGCATGACATAGATAGTAACTTACCTTAGAAATTCCCTATCAATTCTACAACTACTTAGGATTTCCCATCATGGCATATAGGCACAAATAACATGCAAGACTTAGCAAAATATTTCTAATGCTTAGGATAAAATAAAGGGATAGAATTATTCATGAAGTACCACTTGCCTTGGTAGTTGGGAGAGTAGCACTCTTCACAATCACAATTACTAGCACCAAAGTCTACACAAAGAATGGTAGAAACAATTACACACAACATATACAAACAAACAAAAATAAATATGCATGCATGCAAAAATGCTAAGTGATGATTTTTAAAACTCAAACAAGCAAGTGCATAGTACTGAATCATAAACAAGTTTAAAACTTGCTAAACCAAAATTACTTGACATTAAAAACAATTCCTAAACAATTCATATACTTAAATAAGCCCTACACATGTTTCTGTAAATAAAACCTTTTTAACAGAGACTAAACATTAAACACATTGCATATTTGGAAAGGGCTTGTCTTCCTGATTCCAACGGTATAAAATTTGTCAAATTCTAACATGTGGATCAAAAGTTATAGCTAAATCAAATTTGGACATAAATCTGATTCAAATTCTGTTTTTAAACTAAACCCTAGCCACACGGCGCTATCCTATTGGTCGATACCGCTTCGCTCAGGATCACCCTTCCGCGCCGTCGGATCAAGTCAGATCAACCACGTTAGATTCAAAGAAAACGATTCGCTCAGAACTAATCTAAACCGCCAGATCTACATCTAACGGCTGCTGTTGCTCTGACCATAGCCTAGCGGCGCTTGCGGCGGTGACCGGCGGCGGCGCGTCTGTCAGCGGCGGCGCTGGCGTTCTAGGTCGTCCGGAGTGGGGAGAGGGTGCTTACCAGAACCGCAGGGTCGAGGCGAAGCTCAACGTGGAGGTGGCTTGGCAAGGGGCGCACGGCAGGGGCTGCTGGAGCTCGTCGGAGTCGTGCACGGCGTCGGGTGGTTGCTGTTGAAGTTGTTGCCGAGGTTTCGCGTGGCCCTAGCATGAACCAGATGGATTAGGAGACGCGCAAGGCAGTGGCGATCATCATCGTATGCAAGAAGGGGCAAGGGGCGCGCTCTGCTTACCGTAATTGGTCGCCGGAGTTGAGCGGGGCAAGCGTCCTGGGTCGCGAGCAGGCAAGCGAAGAGTGTCAGTAGATGCACGAGATCACGCTGGGCACAATCGTTTGAATCAGAGGCATAGGGGCGGTCGGAACTCACCAGAATTTGCTGCCGGAGGTCGTCGGAGCTGCGGCGGTGTTTGGCGAGTTGCGAGCAGCCTGGGGGAGTGGAGATGAAATTGAGTGAGGGGAAATGGCCGCGAGAGGGAGGAGTTTAAATAGCCAGAGGCTCGACAAGAAACGCTCGGCGAATCAATGGCAATTACGCCGCGGAATCAGAGCAGCAACGGCTAGCGGCGACGGCATCTGCGCGCAAGATTTGGGGAAGAAGGAGTGACGTGGAGATGGCCCGCTTGTCAGCGCAATAAACAGAAGGGAGGTGGGGTCCTGGCGCCAGTGACTCCGCGGGTGCGTCTGCACGTGAGAGAGAGAGAGAGAGAGAGGTGGCTCGGGTGGGATAGCTGGGCTGGTTTCACTGTTGGGCCCAAAGTCTGGCGCCAGCCCTTTTCTTTTTCTTTATTCCTTTTCTATTTCTAATTTGATTTTCTGGAATGATTTTCAAATGAATTCAAACTCTATTTGAATTCAAATCTTTTCTGGATTTTTGCAGTGTGCAACAGCCATAAAACTTGGCATAAAACCATGTGATCACTTTGAATTGGCTTGATTAATTTTGGAAAGACAAAATAACAGTGACTTTGCACTTGGTTTGCAAATGTTTGAAAAATGGTTTTGAAACCATTTTTATTTTGTACAATTTTGTTTAAATTCTACACTCAAACCAATCAACAAGGAAGCAAACAAACTTTGGTTTTTAAAACACTAAGCTCTCAAATGAGGATGGGCATTTGATTTAAGTTTGCTCACATAAAATGATAGCACTATGTGCTTCTGTTTTCTTGAAATGAGTTTGAAATTGATCTCAATTATATATGCATGCATGAATGATATGCAATCTTTGAAATCATGATTTTAGGGATGTTACACAAGGCAAGCCCCTCGACGTCATCCATGTCCTCGGTCTGCGTCTGTTCGACATGCGTCTGCTCGTCCTGGCCCTCAGAGAAATCCTGAGACTCGATGCCATGTTCGGCATCGGCCCAGGACTATTCTTGAGAAGAAGGAGGGGTTGCCGGCGGATGTCAAACCTTGGGCGATGATGTCCTGCATGTACACATCGGCCGACATTCCTTCGAACACGTTGTGCGTGTCGGACATGCCGAAGGTTGCGGGCGATGAGCTACCGCCGAACGGAAGTGGGTCACGGTGTATTGACGACGAAGGGCCTGCATACACCGAAGAGGTGGAGTAGGGGACGTTGATGTCGATGTTGAAGACCGAAGGAGGGAGAGGAGTGGGGCAGGGGAACATAAGGTTCGGGTTGAACCCTCCGTAAACTCGGGGGAGGAGGAGTACCGCTGCCGCGGGTTCGCCTGGCTCTCATGGAAGCCAGTCGGCGAGATCGGAGAGAAGCCGACCGGCGAGCCGACGCTTGGCTGGCTCCCCCAGTGGGCGGCGTACTGTGTGTGTGTGGGGGGGGGGGGGCGACCGGCCTCGGGCGCGACATCGCCGCACGAGACGCCTCCGTCTACTTCGTGTAGGGGTTAGTAGCATGGAAAACAAAAAAATTCTATCGCATGAACACACACAAGTGAAGATCTAATCTACTAGATCAGTGCAACGAGTTTGTAGAGTACTAACCCTCGAAGATCCAAAGCGTTCGACGAGATACGGATCTCTCGTGGGTGATGTAGTCGTTCACTTGTCAATCTCAATATCGCGTAGACGATACTTCCGGCACCGCATTCCGGCAGCGCTCCCACAGTTAGTCACACATTCGGTACTTGATGAAGACCTTCCTCTCGCTTGTTCCAGCTGACAGCGGAGGTTGTAGATCTCCTCGCAATTCCAACAGCATGACGGTGTGGTGGTGGAAGTAGAGGTTAGATCCCATAGGGCTTGTCCTAAGCAGGAGCGGGTATGGTGGAGTAGAGAGAGAGCCTCAGCAACTAGAGTTTAGAGGCCGAGGGGTGGAGTTGGCCGACGGCTAGGGAAGGGCTAGACGGCGGCAGTTTAGAGGAGGCACTAGGGCGACGGCGATTTAGAGGGGCAGCTGACCTAGGGTTTGGGGTGAGGCCAAGGGGGCGCCCCACCCCCTAGTTTTGTAGGTGTGAGGTGGCTAGGGGAGGAGGAGTCCTCCCCCAACTCCCCTTGTATGGACGGCGGCAAGGGAGGGAGGGGAAACCTTCCTCCTCTAGGTTTCCTCCTCTCCCTCCACTTGGTTTGACTTTCAATGTTGGGATTTGACTTCTCAAATTGGAGTTTGACTATTCAAACTAGAGTTTGATTTCTCTCTTCCCATTGCCCAGCCAAGTGACCTAGGGTATGATGCAACCATTCTACATTGTCATGGAACATTCCAAGTACTCATCCCCCCAGGGTGGTGGACCTTTCAGAAGCTTCTAGAAGCTTTCGGTGAAACCACTGAAAACATTTCCAAACCCGGAATTGGAATTTCCTTATATGAATCTTATTCTCTGGACCATTTCGGATCTCCTCATGATATCCCGTATCCAATTCGAGACCCAGAACAACATTCGGTCTCTTGCTCACATTCTATATCTACTAAACAACATCGAATCCTTAAGTGTGTCTCCCTATAATTCGTGAACTATGCAGACATGATCGAGACACCTCTCCGATCAATAACCAATAGAGGAATCTGAAAATTCATATGGCTCCCACATATTTCTACGATGACTTCATGATCGAACGAACCATTTACATACGATACCAATTTCCCTTTGTCTCGCGATACTTTACTTATCCAAGATTTGATTGTCGATAAACATTCATCATAAACACAAAGATATAATAATAACTACTTTTAATATTGCCTCTTGGGCATATCTCCAATAGTCTCCCACTTGCACTAGAGTCAATAATCTAGATTACATGGTAATATACCTAACACCCATAGCGTTCTGGTGTTGTTCATGTTTTGCCCTACGGAGAGGTTTAGTCAACGGATCTGTCACATTCAGATCTATGTGTACTTTGCAAATCTTTATGTCACCATCTTGGACATGCTCGCGAATAGCGTGAAAACGTAGCTTGATATGCTTCAGCTTCTTGTGTGACCTTGGCTCCTGCACATTGGCTATGGCACCCATGTTGTCACAATAGATGGCCATCGGGTTCGATGCACTAGAAATCACACCAAGCGCCATAATGAACCCCTTCATCCATATCGCCTCTTGTGAAGCCTCCGAAGGAGCTATGTATTCCGATTCAGTTGAAGATCTGGCCACAACGCTTTGCTTAGCACTCCTCCAGCTCACTGATGCACCATTCAAAGTAAATACGTATCCAGATTATGATTTAGAATCATCCGGATCGGTGTTCCAACTAGCATCGGTGTAACCATTTACAACGATATGTTCATCACCTTCATAAGAAAGAACCATATCCTTAGTCCTTCTTAAGTACTTTAGGATATTTTTGACTGCTATCTAGTGATCTACTCCTGGATCACTTTGATATCTTCTAGTTAAACTAACAACATATGCAATATATGGTCTTGTACATAGCACACCATACATGATAGAACCTATGGCTGAGGCATAGGAAGTTTTGTTCATCTTCTATCTATCTTGTGCAGTAGCGGGACTTTGAGTCTTACTCAAGGTCGTATTGGGCAACATGGGCAACAACCCTTTCTTGCTATCTTCCATTCCAAACCTCTTTAGAACCTTGTACAAATATGTACTTTGTGAAAGCGCTATTAAGCGTCTTGATCTATCTTTATAAATCTTTATGACTAATATGTAGGCAACTTTGCCAAGATCTTTCATTGAAAAACTATTATTCAATTAGTCTTTGATACTTTTAAGAAGTTGTTTATCATTCCCAATCAACAATATGTCATCTACATATAATACTAGGAATGCTACAGAGCTCCCACTCAATTTATTGTAAATACAAGCTTCTCCATAAGTTTGTATAAATCCAAAGCTTTTGATCACCTTATCAAAACATTGATTCCAACTCCGAGATGCTTGCTTCAATCCATAAATGGACTGTTGAAGTTTGCATACCTTGTTAGCATCTTTAGGATCGACAAAACCTTTGGGTTGTACCATATACAACTCTTCATCAAAGTCTCTCTTGAGGAACACCGTTTTGACATCCATCTGCCATATCTCAAAATCGTAATATGCAGCGATTGCTAACAAAATTCTCATAGACTTTAGCTTCTCTACCGGTAAGAAAGTCTCATCGTAGTAAACTCCTTGAATTTGTCGGAAACCTTTCGCGACAAGTCGAGCTTTATAGACGACTACATTACCATCAGCATTTGTTTTCTTCTTGAAAATCCATTTGTTCTCGACAGCCTTCTGGCCATCCGGTAAGTCCACCAAAGTCCATACTTGGTTTTCGTACATGGATCCAATCTCGGATTTCATGGCTTCTTGCCATTTGATGGAATCTGGGCTCATCATTGCTTCCTCATATGTCGCAGGGTCATCAGTTTTATCCACCAACATGACACTCATAATAGGAACATACCAATCGAGAGTGGTACGAGTCCTCGTCGACCTGCGAGGTTCAATAGTAACTTCGTTTGAAGTTTCATGATCATTATCATTAGCATCCTGATGGCTGCAAGTGCACAGATGATGACCCACAAGTATAGGGGATCACAACAGTCTTCGAGGGTAGTATTACCCAATTTATTGATTTGACACAAGGGGAGCCAAAGAATACTTGCAAGCCTTAACAACTGAGTTGTCAATTAAGCTGCACCTAGAAATATTTCTTGCTCACAGAAGTTTATCAGTAGCAACAACTTGTAGTAGCAACATCAAAGTAACAACTACAGCAAAACAGGAAAAATAGTAACACTAGTAGCAAACAGTAGGATATGAGCGCGGTAGGCATAGGGATGGATGCACGGGCGTTGCATGGACAAGTCTAAACATGTAACTTCAAGATCTAGGGCAATTGCAGATAAATAAGAATAAGAATCCAAGTACTAAACAATCATAGGCATGTGCTCCATATATAGTCATACGTGCTCGCAATGAGAATTTGCACAACATCTTTTGTCCTGCCAGCCCGTTGCAGCGGGGCCTCAAGGGAACTATTGGCAATTAAGGTGCTCCTTTTAATAGAGCACCGGAGCAAAGCATTAACACTACATGAACACATGTGATCCTCACATCACAGCCACCCCCTCTGGTTGTCCCAATTTCTGTCACTTTGGGGCCTTTGGATCCGGACAATGATATGTGTACACAACTTGCAGATAAGATCACAAACAATACTATCATAATGATTCAATAATAAGTTTAGATCTGAGATCATGGCACTCGGGCCCTAGTGACAAGCATTAAGCACAACAAGTTGCAACAAAGTCAAATAGCACTAATAGAGATACTAGGCACCATGCCCTAACAATCTTATTCGGTTACATGATAGAACTCATCCAATCCCTACCATCTCCATAGCCTACAGCGGGGGATTACTCACGCATGGATGAAGGAAACATTGATGGTTGATGGAGAGGCGTTGGTGATGATGATGGCGATGAACCTCCCCAAATTCCCCGTCTCGGCAGGGTGCCAGAACGGAGTTTCTGGTTCCGAATCGCGGCTTCTGGTGGTGGCAGCGCAGTGGAACTCTTTCTGGAAAAACGACGAACAACCTCGGTTTTTAGGTCAAGAGGCGTCTTATAGGCGAAGAGGGAGGCCGAGGGGGTGCCTGAGGTGGCCACACCCCCCCAGGCGTGGCCAGGCCTGGCCCGCGCCTGGCGGGGGTTTGGGCCCCTCAGGCCTCCACTCCGTCTCGTACTCTGGCTCCGTGGATCTTCTTGTGAAATAGGATTTTGGGCATATTTTCCGGGATTTTTCCTGATAGTTAATTTTCTGCACAAACACTAGACACCAAGGTAATTCTGCTGAAAACAGCGTTAGTCCATGTTAGTTGTATCCAAATCACACAAGTTTAGAGGAGAAACAATAGCAAAAGTGTTCGGGAAAGTAGATACGTTTTGGATGTATCAACTCTCCCCAAGCTTAGCTTATTGCTTGTCGTCAAGCAATTCAGTTGAAAACTGAGTGCGATAAAAGATCTTCACAAACACATTTGCTTCATATGATGTATATATTCTCAGCACAGGAGTAGACACTTAAACCATTCATAATAAAGAATATGCAACCAAGTCTACTCAATAGTCATTGCAAGATATGAAGAGAAACCAACTCAATAATAATAAGTAGCATGAAACATAAGCATAAGCAACATTGCAATGCTCATAAAAAGGTATGATAGAGTGGTATCTCGCTTGCCTTTTTTTGTAGAGCACAAAATAAATGCCAAGGCACCTCTGAAGTTCAAGTGAAGACTATAAGTAAAAATATCAGAGATATAAGCATCAAATTAATGACATAATTAACCAAGTTTTGAGACAAACACAAGAATGACAACTATGCTCTCAAGAAGATGCTCATATAATAAGTGGTGACTCAACAAGGAAGTGAAAAGGTTTTGAAAAGTTTGAAAGGCTACCAAATGCTAAAAGTAAGGTACTCATTAGCTTTGAGCTCTCATTGCCCCTATCATAGGCATATTTATATGGTTAAGGTGAAAGTGAGGTCCAATCTGAGTTATATGCTTGACATACCATAAACTGGAAATCCCATGTCCCTTGAGTACGAGGGCCGCTCCTCATGCTACTCAACTTTAGTTACCTGTAAGTTCTTGTCACTGTAAATACATGCATATCATAGAGAACCGCTAACGGGGTACCCCTTACACATGATACATGAGCTATCCCGTAATCAAAATGACAAGGCAAGCAGACAATGAGCATCTCAGCGATCTTTTTATTTGCTATTTGCATAGGTTTTTATTGAGGATGCTTCATAGATACTCATTATGGTAATGCTGCAAGTTTCCACCATGACTAGGAATGTCTTAGGCTAGCGGTCCAGGCGTTTCTCTAACACATATATATAACTCCATGAACTCACAAGCCCCCCTTTTATTTCACACCAACGACATCCGCAAACAAAAGAGCATGGTATCAACTAGATATGTATCCATAAGTGTTGCAAGCGTTACCCGTGACAACACGGTTCTGCTAAGTCTCAGCCTATAATTTGCAAGCATATAACTTTCATGGACAATCACAATGGTTCAGGATTATTAAGTGCAAGGAAATAAAGTGTGCCATCAAGTTTGTCAGAGCTTTACTAACTAACTTTCTCAAAGCAGACAAACATTTTATTTGAAAGAAAACAAGGCATAATGAATATGCACTGAAATAGCAACTGATTCTAATAGGAAGGTATAGTGGACGCAGTTGACAATATTGGTTTTGGGGAATTGGATGCACAAGTAGAGATCATACTCAGTGCAAGTGAAGGCTAGCAATAGAGAGAGAGAGCAACAAACGATAGAGCAATAACTGTCATAATCATGCTTGCAACAAAATAGGACTAATTATGGCATGAAAGTGATACAAAAACTCTGAGGAAAAATAAATCATCGAGGCTTCCTGACAATTGTTTAGTCATATGCATGCGTGAGCATGTGCCAAGTCGATTCACATGAAACATTCAGAGGAGGATACCACAATATCATACCAAGTTATGAATAGAACAGTGCAAGCAAACATTCATATGACATGCTACAAACTATTAGCAAGCTGGAGCTAATTATAAGCAAACAAGAACTACTAAGCATCCATAAATAACATACACCTTACATGAACAGACTAAGCATGCTCACAATGATGAGTATATGAACAAAAATGAAAATAAATAGAGTTTGTTACCAGCCTCTTACCACACCTCAAGTTGTCTTAATCTTCATTATTGCCCTTCACTTGTGTGACTTGAATAATAACATGAAACCAAAATCCACTGAGGACGGCTGAACCCTGCAAAGAACTCACAAAACCAAAGAAGAACAACAAATATTTTTGGTGTTTTTGATTTTTTTAAAGCAAACAAACAAAGCAAAAGCAAACAAAGCAAAATCTTTTTGGATTTTTCTTTAAGGCAAACCAAAGCTAAAAAGCAAAGAAACAAACCAAGAGAAACAACAAAAATATTTTGGGTATTTTTGTGTTTTGAGAAAGGAGAAACAAAAGCCAAAAAGAAAGTGAAACAATGGATATACAAAGAACCGACGAAACATGATATATCGATGAGTGTGATGTCGGTGTACCTCCCCCCAAGCTTAGGCTTTTGGCCTAAGTGGGGCTCCACTCCATGGTGACCAAGTGGGTGCACCTTCGTAGTATGACGAGGAGGCCCCTTCGTCCTGGTAAGAGCTCGAGGACTCCCCTATGCAGTGCACAGAGGGGTTGTAAGAGGGAGTGTCCCCCTGATAGTGTCCATGGAAACCAAGAATGCACATCTTCTCGTCCATCTCCTCCTTGGAGCGTGACAAAGGTCCCTGGGAAATACTGAACAAAGTGGTCTGGGGTAGAGGGATCTATCTCTCTTACCCGTCAGTAAACAACATTCTATAAACCAGGCTCTCAAGGGTAGAACCAGCAGTGACAAAGTGATGTGCTTTTATAGCAGCAAGATCAATCCTCTGAGGAGCCAAAACTATATCATTTGGATCAACAGCAAGGTCCAGGCAGCAACAACACGTGCAGCAATAATTCCCCCATAAATGGGTCTCTTAGCAGCTAAGCGACGAGCAAGGAGAGAACCAAGATTGTACCTAGTTTCATTGTTGAGCGCAACAACTATGAAGGCCAAATGATAGTTGGAAATATTACTAGTGTTCTCCCTACCAAGAACACTAGTGTCAAGATAATAAGCAAAGTACCTGATAGCTGGGAGTTGAATATTTCTTATCTTTCCACGTTGGGCTCTACAGTCATCATCATTAGTTATCCCGCGGTAGAGCTCCAACAAATCAGTGGGTTGAGCTGGAATCTTCTTCACCGTCCCAGCTGTACCAAGACCCAGTATCTCACAAAATTTCTTCAATGTCATGGTGTAAGGCCTGCCATAAATTTTGAAAGACACATCTGGTTTGAACAGGCTATTAGAAAAAGAAAATCTCTCCACAAATGTTTTAGTGAGCGTTGCATATTGCACGCTCTCATCCTGCATATAACTTGTTAGTCCAACCCTCCGAACCAAGGTTAGAAACTCCTCAAGAATCCTAGTAGCCCGCAATAAGGTTGGGCAAGAAAAGGTGGAAGGGTGCACATCCCCCTCATCTCGCTCGTCGCCAAATCGCGGTGTAATGAGATCCTCATTGTATGAGGGCCTAGATCGGGAGGATGATCTTGAAGGCCTTGCCCTCCTAGGTGCATCACTCTCAAATATTTCACCAAAGATGTGGTTGTCCATGACCTCTTTTTTCTGAAATTTTTAGACAAACATCAAACCAAGTGATTTCCAAGTTGATAAATGATGAGAAACTACTATAGGAACTTGCTTGAGGGCTACACATGCATCAAAATGGAATCTCTAAGCATAGAACAAGAATGCAAGCTCACACAACCTGACACCTATAGCAGCAAAATACTCAAGATACAATCTACCAATCACAAATCTAATTGGACAAGTGGAGGAGGCACATACCAAAGAGCAATCCCTCCAAAAATCAGAAGCAAAGATGGGCTGAGCAAGGAGATCGAAAATAGGAAGCAAGAACAACAAGAACTCGAGCTTGATAAGGTTTTCTGGTGCTTTTCGGGAGAGAGAAAGAAGATGGCTGTGAGGAGACACTTTGGAGGGCCATAGGTGGGCCACACCCCTGCCAGGCGCGCCCGTGGGGCTGGCCGCGCCACCAGGGGGTGTGCTGGCCTGGGGTGTACCCCTGGGTCACTCCAGGTGTCCCTCTTCCCCTTTTTTCGAGGAAAAAAATATTTTGAATTTTCTGGTATTTTTCGAAAAACTTTATTTTGGTCAATTTTCAGGGTATGAAAATTGATTTTCTTGCAGAAAAGATTTTTTAGAAGAAGCAAAAACAAACGAAAACCAAAACTACAGAAGTTCTAAGACACTCTAACAAGAAAACAACTAGCAAAACCAAAGCTAACAAGAGAAAAGGCAAAGACTAGGAAGGAGAAAAGTAAAAGTGAGCAAATATAACCACCGTGAAAACAATGTTTTGTTCATTAAAATCCTTTTGTTAACAAGGTTGATCAAGTCTTGTTACCAAAACAATCTTATATGAAACAAAACTTTTTGCATTCCACAAGGTGCTTATGTTACCTCAAACTTGATAGCAATGGTCCCAATCATAATAGTTCCAAAACTTTCTTGTGGAATGAGACAATATATTTCTCCAACCTTGACGGTCTCAATATTTTCAATGGAATTCAGGCAATAGTTCTTAGCAACCTTCTCGGGGAAATAGAAAGTATGCTCTTTGTCATTAATATTAAAAGTTACTTTTCCTTGATTACAATTGATGACAGCACCTGTAGTATTAAGAAAAGGTCTCCAAGAATAATTGACATATTATCATCTTCAGGCATTTCAAGCACAACAAAATCAGTTAAAACCAAGAAATTATGAGCCACCTGAACAGGAACATCCTCACATATACTAACAGGAATAGTAGTTGACTTATTAGCCATTTGCAAAGATATATATCAGTTGGTATCAACTTTTCTAGCCCGAGTCTCTTGTAGAGAGAAAAAGGCATAACACTAACTCCAGGTCCCAAAACACATAAAGCAGTTCTAACATAATTATTCTTAATAGAGCAAGGAATATTTGGTATACCTGGATCACCAAGTTTCTTTGGAACCTTACCATTGAAGGAATAATTAGTAAGCAAAGTAGAAATCTCCTCATTAGGAATCCTCCTTTTATTAGAGACAATATCCTTCATATACTTTGAATAAGGAGGCAACTTAATATCATCAGTCAAAGGAATTTGCAAAAATAAAGGTTTCATCCACTGACAAAACTTGTTGTAGTGTTCTTCCTCCTTTGTCTTGTGTTTCTTACCTGGAAAAGGCATAGGTTTCTGCACCCAAGGTTCTCTCTCTTTACCATGTTTATTAGCAATAAAATCTTCCTTAGTGTACCTAGTATTCTTAGTGTGCTTCTTAGGTTCTTCCTCAACTTCCTCCTTATCAGGAGCATCATTTTTATCATTACCACTCACAGTTTCAGCATCAGAGATAGATATACTATTAGGATCTACAGCAGGTTCAGAGGGTTCCTCAACTATTTTGTGTTTCTTTCTCTTACGAGGACTACCACTACTTTCACCTTGTTGAGAGTCCTGATCAATTCTTTTAGGGTGTCCTTCAGGATATAAAGGATCTTGAGTAGCTATACCACTCCTAGTTCTAATTCCATAAGCATGTTTATCTCCTGAGGCATTAACTAGCATATCTTTTTGTACCTTAGCAAGTTGATCAATTTGGGTTTGAACCATTTGAAAGTGTTTACAAAGCATTTTAATATCATTAGAAGTTCTTTCCACAATATTTTTCAACTCTTTAATAGCTCTAGAGTTTTCCAATAAATGATTCTGAACTTGTTTATTAAAATTACCTTGTTTAACAATAAATGTGTCAAGTTCATCTAAGCATTGATCAAGAAGCTTACCATAGGGAATATCCCCTTCATCAAAGTGGAGAGAGTGTACCCTCAATAGTAGATGAGTGGGGAATTGTCTTACATAATTCTTCTATAGGAGGTAGATTCTTCACATCTTCAGTTCTAATACCTTTCTCCTTAAGACATTTCTTAGCTTCTTTCATCGCTTCATCATTTAATGGAATAACTCCTCTCTTCTTTGGTGTTGGTATTGGAACTAGTTCAGGCACAACTGGTTCAGGAGTAATAAGATCAGGTGTATTTAGCTAAGTTGAAGTCAATCATCATAATTCTTGCTTATTTTAGCCATTAATTCTTCAACATATGTAGGAGTTATTTTCCTGAAAACACAATCAGCAAAGCTATCTAGGTATGTCCTAGAATCATTAGTTAGTCCATTGTAATAAATATCAAGAAGCTCATTTTTAGGTAATGGACATCCAGGATGTGCATGAATCAAGGCACATAACCTTGTCCATGACTCATGCAATTTCACTTCTTCTCCCTGTTTAAAATCAAAAAGTCTCTACAAAGCAACATGTCTAGCACTAGGAGGAAAATATTTCTGGAAGAAAGAAGCAATCAAACAATCAGGACTATCAATGGATCCAGGAGGTAATCTATTAAAACAAGCCTTAGCTTCTCCTTTTAGTGAAAATGGGAAGATCTTAGTAACAAAGTACTTGCGCATCTTAAAACCATCAGAAAATAAAGCACTCATAGTGGAAAGCTCATTCATATGCGCCACATCACTCTCATTCTCAGTCCTAGAAAAAGGTTCTTTCTCAACAATGTCTAAATAGGATAAATCAAGAGAGAAATCATAATCTTTATCTTTAATATTTATGGGAGAAGTGGAAAACTTAGGATCAGAGGACATTTTAGGAATAATGGTACGTCTTTCTATCACTAACACCATGCGTGTTTTGGCACTCTTCAATAAATTCATCAGTAAACTCAATGTAACCATCATTAATATCATATCTCTTTCTAGACTCGGGTGAGCTAACAGGTGTAACAGTGCCTTCACTAGGAGGTTTAGTATTTCTTAGACTAGCCATAGTAGAATCTAGGAAAGCACCTAATGAACCACTCGCATCAAGAACAGTAGAAGTAACATCATGAGTATCAAAAGCAGTTTCAGATTCAGCAGTAGTAGCAGTCTGTGTAGCATGAATACTTTTAGATTCAGCAGTAGTAGGCATAGGGATGGATGGACGAGCGTTGCATGGACAAGTCTAAACATGTAACTTCAAGATCTAGGGCAATTGCAGATAAATAAGAATAAGAATCCATGTACTAAAAAATCATAGGCATGTGCTGTTGGAGATATGCCCTAGAGGCAATAATAAAAGTGGTTATTATTATATCTTTGTGTTTATGATAAATGTTTACATTCATGCTATAATAGTATTAACCGGAAACATTAATACTTGTGTGATTTTTAAACTAAATTAGAGTCCCTAGTGAAGTGTCAACACCCGGATTTTTAATCCCAGATGCCTGTTATGCCATACATCGCAATCCCAGGATTACCATTTTTGCGAGACATAACAGAATTGGATACCATAGTACATCATCCGTTACAAACCATACATAATGCATTACACAAATAAGGATCTCATGATCCAGTTCTTAATACAACTCAAGAAGCGGAAATACATAATAATAAAGGTAGCGTATGCGAAGCTCCATCTTCGGGGTCACAGGCATTGCTGACGATGGGAGATGATCCTAGTTGTCGTAACCTTCCTGGGGTCCGTCATCCTGGTACTCCTCTTCATAGTCTGGCCACAGGAATAGGCAGGGACAAAGCCATGAGTACTCTTTAAGTACTCGCAAACTAATACTAACAAGTGAAGGGGGTTTTTGTAGTAGGACTCTAAGCTCTAGGGTTGTTTTGCAAAAAGCCATATTTACCTCTACTAAGTTCAGAAGCAAAGAATGCTAGTCAAGTTTTATAACACCTAAGTGGGAACTTGTATCTCATGTCACAACTCTGTTGTGGTCAAGTCAAGTTCTCAATTCATTTCACAAGTCATTTTGAAAACATCTGACGGGGGAACAGTATGGCCACTCCAACTGTGCATAACCGCGGACGCGGCTATTCGAATAGTTTGACACTCTGCAGAGATTCTACACTTTCACCACAACATTCGATACATCCGTCAGGAACAAATCCTGAATTCACCATACTTAGTATGCGGATAATCAATCCTAACCTTTCAATTACACGCCCTAGCATAGGCACCTCTCCTGTGAGTTTGGCCTCCCAACCATGACCAACTGTCATCTTGGGTACTGCACAGGTGGACAATGTTCACAAGGTAGCCTCAGCTCAGACCTTGGCCGTGAGGGAACCCATACTAAGGTATATAAGTTTCCAGTCAAGCCCTACCCAATTTTCGGGTATTGTGGTTGTACGGTAAAATTGGAATGGTATCGCATCCAGACAACCATCAGTTTTATAAAGGGCTAAGGCTCATGCCTCAACATTTTCATCACAAAAATCATCTGGTGTTCGGAAACACATGTCAAAACATCTCAGTAGAATGACTCATCATTCTAAGGTTTTCATAACCATTTTCCACAAAGTATTCCCATCTAAAGTTGATCAAGTTTTATGCTTAGCACTAGCATCTACAAGTGGGGTGAGTACTAATGAGGGGTGGTAAACAAATGGGGATTAGCTAAGTTCAATCTCATGCCTTAGGATGACATCAAGATTTTCTAGCTTAGGCCAAATTTAATGCTCTTTATGCAACCTGCAATTATCTTCCTAGAATCTACAAGTCACTTAAGTAAACTCTAAGAAATAGCTTTGATAAAGAAAATAAATTAGAAAGCTTGCAAGTAAAACTAGGAGGGGGTATCATCACATATGTCTAACCAAGCATGCTTAGTGCATTGCATAGGTTATCTAACTTTCATAATTGCAAGTGTTAGCATGCTCAATCAACTAGTAGTATTAGGCTTGCCTTGTGCAGAGTAGTGGTTGAAGTTCTCCTTGGTTTCTTCTTCGTAGTATCCTCCTTCCTCCTCGTATCCTTGGTTGGTACTAGCGAGTATAAATAAATACGAGGTACACAATCACCAAACAATACTTAACTACTTTCAATCATCACACAAAGGGGTTCTATAGATGTTATAGCATCATCACTAACATTACAAGACTAAAGCATTAGTCTTATTGATTTATTTTTAGAAAAGTAATTTCTACTCATTGAAAAACTACTTAAGATTTAATATTCTCCAAACCAAATATGGTATCATGTTGACACATGTCATCACCACATATTTCAGTACATGAGAATGTGATTTAAAGTGGTGTCACAATTTAATAAGGTTTAACCTTTTTATTTTAAATAAAATAAGTGACTAGAAATGCCTATGTGGTATTATTTTATTACTTGAACATTATTTCTGTAAGTAAACCCATATGTTTTTATATATTCTGAAAGGTATGATCAAATGTGATTTTTGAGAGTTGGAATCAACTCAAAAGCTATTATGGTTTGAATTTGAAAAATGTTTGAATGCAGAAAAGCTTCTGCCTTGTTATTTTCACCAAGGGTGATATACAGATCCAAATGATTTGAATCCAACGGGCTTGGATTAAGCATTTCAAGAACTTTCTAACAAATTTGGTTTCATTCAATTTGGTTCACTGAATCGAGCTGGGTTGATTTTTGAAACTAGGTACAAAACTGAGTTTGAATAAAATTAGAAAAAGCTAAATTCAAACGAGTGGGCTGCGCGGGAAGGGGTAATGGGCCGACCCAGTGTCACTCCGCGAAGCGGGGTGCAACTGACAGGGGGGTTCCACCGGTCAGTGGATTTTTAAACGCGAAGCGGTACGGGGCGATGTGGTGCGTTGGATTAGAAGTGAGATCAACGGCTGAGGGTCGTCGTCGACGATGAACATGTCACCGACGAGCTCGAACCCTAGCGGCTCGGTGGGGGTCGTGGGAGGCTCACCGGGGCTCAGGCGAAGGCCGGCGATGCAGGCGAACGACGAAGTCGATAACAGCGATCCTCCTGGTACCGGCAACTCCTCCTGGGGCGGCTCCAATCGATGGCTTCCTTCTTCTCCAGCAGCGGCGGGCTCCGGTGAAATTCCGGCGACGCGCTGCTCTCCTTGATCCAGGAATGAGGTGGGGTGGTTCTGGGTGAGAGGGGAGTAGAATGGTGTGAAGAATTCGAGCGGAGGATGCCTCTATTTATAGTGGCGAGAGGGGACCGACGGGCGCAAGCTGAGCTCGTCTTGGTCAACGGTACAGAGGGCTATCGCCGTGGGCGACGGTAGGGGGCGGTGTTGTGCTCCCTGGCGAAGCTCAACGGCGTGGTGGCAAGGCATGGGGCGGTGTGGATTGGTCGGAACGCTGCGGTGCTCTGCGCTGGTCCGACAGAAGTTTTTATGGCGCACAACGCGCGTGGTCCGCGCGGCGGCGAACGGGCCTGTCTGTGGGGTTGCTGGGACGGTGCTGATCACGAGTACACTCGGTGAGGGCGGCGCGCGGTCTGGGGGTACTGGTCGAGCGTGGCGCATGGGGCGCACTCTCGGCATGGTTGTAGAGAAGCTTGGCATGGCCTGGGCATGTGTTCCAGTGGCTGGCATGCTCGCGGCTGGGACAGGGAGTGGCGGTGGGGTGCTAGCTTGCTCCCAGACAAGGTTGGCGAGGCTAGTGTTTCTCGTAGCTTTCTGTCGACTATGGGGTGGAAATATTGCTCTCGGCCTGCTCACCACTGATGACAATGTCCAGCTTAAAGTGGTGGTAGTGATTAGCTAAGGTTGTTAGATGATCTACTAAGGCTAGTTGTGTCCAGAGAGGTAACAAGTTAGGCCCAAAACAATGCTCAACATAGTGTTTTGTTTTTGTTTGATTTGCATCCACAACCTGTTTGATGAAATGGCCACATGAACTCAAGTTTTGAAATTTGAAAATATTTTTGGTGGGTGTGCTAGGCATGTGCTGGTGAGTCTATGGATGCTTGGGTTTTGAAAATTGGGCTTGTTTGAGTGGTTTTTGAAGAAGTGGGATCTTCCCATATGAGATAGATTCCATTTTCAACTATCATTTAAACTATGCATTCAAATGTTTTTGGATGATCACAAAGTGGGCCTTGGTACTTTGTTATGAGTACTATCAAGGGGGGCAAAGATCCAAACAAGTTTCTGTTAAGTTTTGAAAGTTAGGGATAGCCAAAGTAGGCATGAGAGTTAATTTGGCCAAAGTGACCATTCACTTAATTTGTTTGTTTTGATTTGTTTGTCTTTGGGAAAAGTGTGGGGATTGTTTAGATGATGTTTATTTCACCTAAGAATCATTTTACAAGCAAAGAAACACAAAACCAAGGCAATTAAAAAATCCAAATTGTAATGCATACACATATGAATGCTTTCATATTTTTAATTGGGAAAGTTTTTGTTAACCCTAATTTTGTTGATTAGAGTTTGATGATTCTAGTTTAATGTTTTTGGGATGTTACATGAAGCCTCTTTGTAATACTAGCTTGTTGGTTGATAGATGATCGTGGTTTCCCGATCATGAACATTGAGATGTTATTAACAACAAGATCATATCATTAGGAGAATGGTATGATGGACATACTCCTATAGATAAGCATAGCATAAAGATCAAGTCATTTCAATAGTTCATTTTCTATAAGCTTTTTGATACATAGTAACCTAATTCCTTCGACCATGAGATCATGCTAATTACCATCACTAGAGGGATGCTTTGATGACATCAAACAACACACCGTAACTGGGTGGCTATAAAGGTGGCATTGAGTGTTCGGAAAGTATGTGTTGAGGCACATGGATCAAGAGTGGGATTTGTCCATCCATATGATGGATAGATATACTCTGGGCCCTCTCGGTGGAATGTCATCCAATTAGCTTGCAAGCATGTGACTGGCTCACAAGGGATCACATATCACGACAACGAGAAAAGAGTACTTATCGATAACGAGGTTGAACTAGGTATGCAGAGATACCGATGATCTAACCTCAAATAAGTAAACTATTGCGAGACAAAGGGAAATTGGTATCATATGTAATTGGTTCATTCGATTGCAAAGTAATCGTGGAAATATGTGGGAGCCATATGAATTTCTAGATTCCTCTATTGGTTATAGATTGGAGAAGTGTCTCGGTCATGTCATCTAGGGTACTGCACAGGTGGACAATCTTCACAAGGTAGCCTCAGCTCAAACCTTGTCCGCAAGGGAACCCATACTAAGGTATATAAATTTCTAGTCAAGCCCTACCCAAATTGCGGGTATTGGTAAAATTGGAATGGTATCGAATCCAGACAACCATCAGTTTTATAAAGGGCTAAGGCTCATGCCTTAGCATTTTCATCATCAAAATCATCTGGTGTTCAAGAACACACGTCAAAACATTTCAGTAGAATGACTCATTATTCTAAGGTTTTCATAACCATTTTCACCAAGTATTCCCATCTAAAGTGATCAAGTTTTATGCTTAGCTCTAGGAACTACAAGTGGGGGGTAAACACTAATGAGGGGTGGTAATCAAGTGTATCTTATCTAGGTTCAATCTCATGCCTTAGGATGACATCAAGATTATCTAACTTAGGTCAAGTTTTATGCTCTTTATGCTACCTTTAAAACATTTTTCTAAACTCTACAATTTATCAAGTAATCTTAACTAGAAAGCTTTGATAAAGAAAGAACGTACTACGCTTGCAGGTAATACTAGGATGGGGTAATCAAGTGGTGTAAGCTTGCAAGTAAAACTTGCATAGTTTAGCTTAGCTTGCTAAGATAGTAGCTTTCTAAGTTAATAGCTTGCATAATTGCAAGTATGAGCTTGCATAGGTAGGGTAACTTGCAAGTGTTAGCTTGCCTTGTGAAGAGCAGTGGTTGAAGTTCTCCTCGGCTTCTTCCTCATAGTATCCTCCTTCCTCCTCGTATCCTTGGACGGTACTATCGTCTATAAATAAATACGAGGTACACAATCACCAAACAATACTTAACTACTTCTATTTATCACACCAAGGTTTTCACTAGATGATATAGTGTCGTGGTGGTGGCACGGCAGATGCCATGGGTAGGCTTAAGTTGGGGGCCGAATGGGTGCTTGTGGTCACCGGGGAGGGAGTGCACGGTCGAGCCATGCACGAAGAACTAGAAGAACTCTCCACACTTGACGATTTGATTGATACCCCAAAGATTACAAGTGATCCTTGAGCTGTATTGGCTTGAGTATGCAGCACCTATTCTCTACTTGGTCCAACCTCCCTCTACTACTGCTATGCCCTCCCTTATATAGGCAGTGCTAGCTAGCTAATACCCCTTTGGGTTCTAGGGTATACTGTTTGGGTCTTGGTCCCTACAATATGGGCCGGGTTATGGGCTTGCCCTAAGCCCATAGGCCCGATCCATAAAGCTTGACAGCTAACGGTCTTCTGGTACGCTGCTTCTGGTTCTTTTTGGCGTCATGCTGTTACTTTGTACGTCAGCGCTTGCTTTGGGCGTCACCCGGGTCCTTTTGTGTCACCCGGCGTCACCCTTCTCTTTTGACCAAGCTTTACCATGGTACTTCCGAACCTTACTCGGAAAGGTGTCACGTGTCCTTCTTGACTTGGCTCGTTGGTGTAACATCCCTAAATTCATATCCCAAAACTCATTCATATAATTCTTGCATCATTCATCCATTTAGGGTTTTTCTCAAAATCATTTAGAGACTGAAGTTTGAGCTATGATTTCATGTGTACAAATTCAACTCAATTGGCCATCACCCTTTGAGATTTGATTGTTTAGGAACTTGATTGCTTGCCTTCATTGTTGGAAAGATTAGGTGTAGCATTTTAACCCAAGTTTCCAATTTAGAAATATTTTCTAAACCCTATCTCAATCATTCACAAACTAGAGACAAGTCTCTGTTTGTTTCAAAACCCAAGCTTGACCAGGCCCTTACAAGGTAACCACTTGGTTAAATGACTGTATTTGAAACCACAGAACCCTGCAAGGATCCCCAATTTTGTTTGAATTCAAAAGGATTTGAATTCATATCAAAAATCATTCCAGAAAATAGAAATAGAAAAAGAAAAGAAGCAAACAAAAGAAAAGGGCCAGGCGCCAGGAATTTAGCCCAGCAGTGGAACAGGCCCAACCAGCCCACCCGGGGCATTCCTTTTCCTCCCGCACACGCGAGCGCACACGTTCAGCCGCTGACAGGCAGACGCCACTTCCACCTCGCGCACGTCGCTGACAAGCGGGCCTCCTCCACGCCAGCATCGTCTCCACCCGCACGACCAGTTCATCCCCAATCAACGCGGCCGTTTTCTGTGTTTAATTCGCGGCGTCAATTCGAATCAACGCCCGAGTGATTCTCGCTCATGATCAGGCTATATAAACCCCCTCTGCCCCCTCTCTCTTTTCCCCCAAACCCCAAGCACAGAACGCCCCCAGGCTGCGCGCATTGCTCTCTGCAACCCCGCCGTCTCCGACGACTGCGCCGGCAAATTCCGGTGAGCCTAGAGTTTCCCTCGGTCTCGCGTTTACGCTATCATGTTCAGTGAATCTCTGTGCACCTTCTGACACCCTCCGTTCACCTTCGCATGACCCGTAGCTTCGGCAACGTCGACGACTGGCCGCCACCGTCTTCTGCACGAACTCCGGCGAGCCCTAGTGGTAAGTCCAGACCGCCCCGAACCTTGTCGTTCACGCTCGCATGTTCTCCGTGATCTTCCGCATCTAACCACACCTCCCTTTGGCATCCTAGTGATCTACAACGTCGCCTCCGACCTCGAGCAGAACCACCGTTGCCAGATCCAACTCCGGCGAGAAATCTACCGAAACCCTGAGCGCCCCTTGCCGAGCTGATCACACGACGGGCATCCCCACATCCTCGCGGTCTCGGTGAGCATCTCCCCCATCCACCTAGCGATCTGTACCGTCGACGCCGCCACCGTCTGGTCGTCGCCGCCGCACACAGCCGATAAGCACCGCCAGACTTTGGCTTGTTGTTTTAGATCGTTAGATCTGTATCGTAGCGCTAGGATAGATCCACTTAACCCCGAAGAGGTACGCGATCTGGAGCGTACGATCTGTTTAGATCCTGCGGCTGCAGAGCGCGATCCAACCGAAGCGGTACGCGCCAATCACAGCGCGACGCGTGGCTAGGGTTAGATCTAAAAATAGATTTAAAACCAGAAATTTGATCCAAATTCAAATGCTTATAACTTTTGATTGCCACGTTAGATTTTCGCAAACTTTATACCGTTGGATTCAGTGAAACAAGACCTTTAAGAATATCCAATTTATTTAGCATATAGTAACAGTTAAAATGATTTTATTTGTAGAACATGTTTTAAGGCCATTTTAGGTAGAGATTTATTTTGGTAAAATTGTATTGGAGCCAAATAAGTTTAGTTGGCAAATTTGTGACTTGTTAAGTTCTGTAAACATGTGCATCCTTGGTAGAGTTTCCAAAATCACCACTTAGTAAAATACTTGCATGCATGCATCCATATTATTTTTGGTTGTATATAATTGTGTGTAATTGTATGCTATAATTTCTTGTGTAGATTTTGCTAGTGATTGTGATTGTGAAGAGTGCTACTCTCCCCACTACCAAGGCAAGTGACATTTTCATGAATGTTTCTATCCTATGTTTTGTTCTAGCATTAGATATTTTGCTAAGTATTGCATGCTATTTTGCCTAATGCTAAGTTGGGAAATCCTAAGTAGTGTAGAATTGTAGAATTGCTAAGGAATTTTCCTAAGTTAGGTTATCTTACCATGCTTAGCCTAGCTATTTAGCAAACAAGGGTTGGTGGAAATCTATACACACTATGATGAAAATATTTCTAAGTCATGGGACTTATGCTTTTCTAATAAAAACAACTAAGTCAAATGAACCTCCTGGGTGGAATGGAAAGATTGGGTTATGTTGAGTGGTTACACAAGGCCATGGACTTGGGTTGTGTATCTCACTTGTGGTATGCCACCCAGGCACAAAGGGATTTGGAGGCCAAGTGTTGAGAAAGCTTACAGTGCAACCACTTGGCAATATGGGCTCTGCCATGATCATATAGGTTGCTAGAACTTAGTCACTTGGACAGTTGGTGGTAGTTGGGATGATAGGTTGGAGCGCGTCCATTTTGACTAAGGAAAGGCTTCTGAAAGGTCCTGTCTTGGGAAACCAAGTCTGGTGGGGAAAGTGCACAACCTCTGCAGATGGAAAACCTAAGTACTTAGCCTAGTCCAGGGCAATGGACAATTTGAGCATCAAGACATGGAAGCTACAAGAATCTCATCACTCCAACTTCTAAGTAAAATTTGTGGGTGAACAAGGGTGAAGGACCTCAATGTCTATTGGTGGTTCCTTGGGAATGTTTTTGACAAAGAAGAACTTAGTGTTTTCAACTAATAGGAAAAACCTATTTTCAAGCAAAGCAAGCCAAGCTACACTTAGCCAAATGCATATAGTAATATATTGCACTTAAAATACACTAAGGTATCACTTGCCAATACTATTCCAAAGTATTGACCATCTGTGGCTGTAACTTGTGATGTTGCAGGTTACTCCGATGATGAATAGGAGTCATGAGTCTACACTCAACATGCTTGCCTGTGGCACATGAAGATGAAGACTTATGTTTATTTACTTATTCCTTAAACTCTTGTATTAGGCCTATGGCCCTGAGTTGTAAAAGACTATGTTTATCTCTGGAATGAATGTAATAAACGACCTTTGTATTTGTGTACTTCATCTTAAACTGTGGATGCTAGCATTGATCCAGGGACTAGCATTGCAATCACAGGGATTCTTTTCCTTATAAAGGAGGGGTCTAACAGATGGTATCAGAGCACTGTGTTGCCTGTAGAATTATGACCCTAGGATTGGAAAAACCACCAAGGAAAAAGTTTTCAACTACTTCTACACTTGTCTATTCTTCTCGTAAGACTTTTCTAATCTCTTTCCACATCCTTTGTAGATGAACTCCATCAACGAAGCCGTGAAGAAAGGACCACTCATGACCATGACCTTGGAGTGTGAAACTGAGTTTCCCAATATACTCAAGGACCTCATGGTGGCAATGGAAGCACATGGTGCAGCTGTGTACAAGGGCTTTCCAGTGATGGATGAAGGAGTGGAGTATTGGTGGGTGCAACTTCACTTGTACAAAAACAAGGAAGACAACCACAAAGAAAGAGGATTCTGCATGTACACCAGCACTAAAATGCATACCACATTCTTTGAGTCAGCCAGAGATGCAGCTTGGACGACTATCAAAGAACTAAGTGCTAGAGTCAAGTGCATAATGCTCAACCTCCAAAAGGACTTAGAGAAAGAGAAGGAACTTACCCAAGAGTTGGAAGCCACCAACCAAGAGTTAAGGGGAGATATAATAGACTTAGTGATGGAGTCATGTGAGCAAGATAGGTGGATTGCCTCTAGGAACATTGTGATAGCCACCAGATTCAGTGAGATAGGCCTATAAGCACACTTTGTAGTGGACCACCATCTATCACCTTATTTTACAAAATGATACCTTAAATAAGTTGGACCTTGTTTGATGTAATGGATTTTTGTATGCATGACTTGTGTGATATTTGTGTCCCATGGTTATGTATGAGATGGTTGTATTGTGTTCATCTTAAATAGTGTTATTCTAACTTTTCAATTTTATAAATAGATGCCTATTGCCGTCAGCACTGTTGAGGAGTTCCAGGTTACTCGTTTCGGACCCCGTATCATTGAGCTTACCACTTTGCTCGATCTCCCTCTTCCCACCATCACGGTGTACCCACTCACCAAGTTCGAGAGGAATGACCTCTAGGGCTTCAAGGTGAACCTGCCAGGACGCCAGACTGAGCCTACTATAGAGGCCATCGTCTTCAAGCTGATGCACGATGACAGGGAGAGAGGCATGGAGGTAGTCATGCAGGACCTGATAGGACGCTTGTTAGGCCGTCACTCCCGACAGGTTAGGGGTACTCACTTCCACGTCTTCGGAAGGCGTGATGTTGATGGAGATTCCATCGACTTTGAGGACGACTCGAGGGACACGGCAGAGCCGATACGTCTCTATCTCCAGGACTTAGAGACTCTCCTCAGGCACGTGGACACGGATAGGACGAACGTCATGCTTGGAAATGACGAACTTCAGGTACAGCTACGCGAGAAGGACAAGCTTTTTGCGCAGCAGGATGAGATGATCAAGGAAATGGAGACAAAGTTCGAGGCCCAGGACCGCAAGTTCAAGAGTCAAGAGAAACGCGTCCAGGATAGGAACAAGAAGATCCGGGACATGACCGAGGAACTGAAGTCCAAAGACTTCAAGCTTGAGCAGCAGCAGATGGTTATTGAGAGGCTTCGCTCCCAGAAGAGGGCTCTCAAGGCCAAGGTCGATTCCTTGACCACTACGATTGAGGAGAACAAGACCGCGATGGAGAACGCAGGTCTTACCTTCGTCGAGGAGGAGATTGACGCTGATGAGTAGACTTGACTACTCGTTTACCTTTCATATTCATACTTGTTATTATGAACTTATTATTGGACCATCCGACATGTGGATGGCTTGCCACTTGTGTGTTTTACCTCATGAGCTTATTATGTGGTTGATGAACCTTTATTCTTATGTTGCTTGTTATGTGTTTGCTTATGATGTATTGTGCATAAAACGTCTATGGGTATCTCATTCTTATCTATTTGAACAAACCACAGATGCCTCCCCGTCGCGCAAACCCCAACCCCAACAACATCACCCCGGAAATGCAACAAATGATGAATGCGCAAACACAGCTTATGCAAATGATGACAACATTCATCCAGAACCAGAATAACAACAACAACAACAACCCCAACAACAACAACAATAACAACAACAACATCAACAACAACAACCCTCCGGGTTTTGATATGCTCACCAGATTTCTGCGTCTGAGGCCAGCAAAGTTTTCGGGAACAACTGATCCCATGGTAGCCAATGACTGGCTACGTTATGTGAACAAGGACTTAGTGACCGTGGGCTGCACGGATGCTGAAAAAGTCCGGTTTGCAGCACATCTGTTGGAAGGACCTGCCGCCACATGGTGGGACAACTTCCAAATCACCACTCCTATTGATGAGGTGACTTGGGCTATCTTCGAAGATGTCTTTCGCACTGCTCATATCTCATCAGGAATGATGAGTCTGAAAAAGAAGGAGTTTCACAACCTGAAACAGCGCCATCGCAGCGTGGCAGAATACATAGAAGAGTTCAACAATCTGGCGCGCTATGCACCGGATGAGGTTGACACTGATGCCAAAAGGAAAGAAAAATTTCTGGAAGGCTTGAATGATGAGCTGAATCTGCAGTTGTCTGTGGCATATGTTCCAACTTATCAGTCTTTGTGTGACAAGGCTGCTATTTTGGAAAGTAAAATGAAGCAAGTCGAGAGTAGAAAGAGGAAACACTCCGACAAACACAGCTCGGGATCGTCTCACAAACGATCTCACTATGATGACAGTGGCAGCTCAGGATCCCATAAGCATGGGAAATTCAACAAGCACCACAACCACAACCGTCATGACAACAAGCATCACCGCAGTCATGACAATGATAAGTACAAGAACCACAAGAGTGGACATAAGAGCCACCACAGTGGAAATGGTAGTGGAAGTGGAAGTCAGCATGTTAAAAAGGACATCAGTCAGGTTGAGTGCTTCAAATGCAAGAAGCTGGGGCATTATGCTAATGAGTGCCCTGAGAAGAAAGTGGAAGGATCTAACAAGACAAATCCTTTTCAGAAAGGACAAGTTAACCACATCAATGTGGAGGAGGTCTATGAGGAGCCTGATGCCGTGGCTGGTAAGTTCAGACTCAATTCAATTTCAGCATTTGTACTCTTTGATACCGGTGCATCTCATTCATTCATATCAAAGGCATTTGTGGATAGAAATGGGTTTGCATCAGAAAACATTGGGTGTCCAATAAAGGTTAGTTCTCCGGGGGGAGATATGATAGTAAGCCTTGGATGCCGGGATCTCATCATAGAGTTTGGAAAGCATAAGTTTCCAGTAAGCCTGATAATCCTAGATTCCCAAGGACTAGACGTAATTTTGGGAATGGATTGGATGGCTAGGTATGAAGGAGTATTAGATTGTGCCAATCGTACAGTTACACTCACAACCCCCAAAGGAAAAAGAATAAAATTCAAGTCAAACTTTGAATCCAAGGGAAGTAAGCTGAATTCTCTTAAGGGGGTTAGCTTGGACAGTGTGCCAATAGTATGTGAGTATCCGGATGTGTTTCCGGAAGAGTTACCAGGAATGCCACCGGATAGAGATGTGGAGTTTCTGATAGATTTGGTGCCAGGATCTGGACCAATAGCTAAGAGACCGTACAAAATGTCAGTTGATGAGTTGAAAGAGCTCAAGAAGCAGCTAGGAGAACAGTTGCAGAAAGGTTTTATACAACCAAGTTCTTCATCTTGGGGAGCCCCAGTATTGTTCGTAGAGAAGAAGGATAGAATGCAAAGATTATGTATTGACTACCGTTCACTCAACGAGGTTACCATCAAGAACAACTATCCTTTGCCAAGAATCAACGACTTGTTTGATCAGCTAGAAGGAGCATGTGTTTTCTCAAAGATTGACCTCCGGTCAGGTTATTTTCAGCTCAAAATAAGAGAACAAGTCATACCAAAAACAACATTCACCACAAGGTATGGATTGTATGAGTATACTGTGATGCCTTTTGGTTTAACAAACGCTCCGGCATACTTCATGAATATGATGAACAAGGTGTTCATGGAATTTCTTGACAAGTTCGTTGTCGTTTTCATCGATGACATCTTGGTCTACTCCAAGAGCAAAGAAGAACATGAAAGACACTTACACTTGATACTTGAGAAACTGAGGGAACATAAACTTTATGCCAAATTCAGCAAGTGTGAGTTCTGGTTAGAGAAAGTTGGTTTTCTTCGGCATGTCATGACAAAGGATGGTGTGGCCGTTGATCCTGCTAAAGTTTCAGCTGTGACAGAATGGGAATCTCCTAAGAATGTGAAGGAAATTCGTAGTTTCCTCGGCTTAGCAGGTTACTACAGAAGGTTCATTGAAAATTTCTCGAAGGTTGCAAAGCCAATGACAGAATTGTTAAAGAAGGACAAGAAATTTGCTTGGACTGAAGGTTGCGAAGTCAGTTTCCAAGAGTTGAAGAAGAGACTTGTGACAGCACCAGTTCTATGTCTGCCAGATTTGGAAAAGGATTTCCAAGTATATTGTGATGCGTCCCATCAAGGTTTGGGTGCCGTACTTATGCAAGATGGTAAAGTCGTAGCCTATGCTTCGAGACAACTCAAAACTCATGAAGTAAATTATCCTACTCATGATTTGGAGTTAGCCTCTGTCGTCCATGCACTCAAAACATGGAGACATTACCTTTTGGGTAAGCGGTGTGAAGTGTTCACCGATCATAAGAGCTTGAAGTATATCTTCACCCAGAAAGAAATCAACATGAGGCAAAGGAGATGGTTAGAACTTATCAAGGATTACGACTTAAGTTTGCAATACCACCCCGGTAAAGCGAATGTAGTAGCCGATGCTCTAAGTCGTAAGACGTTTGTAAATGGCCTTACCAAAGGGGAATTTCCAGATGACTTGTGTAAGCAATTCAAAGAACTCAGATTGGAGATTGTACCAGAAGGACATCTCATGTCCTTAGATGTTCAACCCACTCTATTGGACAATATCCGAGAAGTTCAGAAGACTGATGAGGAAATTGAAAAGATTAAGGAAAATATAAGTCTAGGGAAAGCCAAGAGTTTCCATATAGATGAACAAGGTACTTTATGGCACGGGAAACGTATATGTGTTCCACAAGACCCGGAGTTGCGGAAACTGATCTTACAAGAAGGTCACAACTCTCCGTATTCTATTCACCCAGGAAACACCAAGATGTACATGGATATGAAAGAAAGATTTTGGTGGAACAATCTAAAAAGGGACATCGCCGAGCATATTGCTTTGTGTGATGTGTGTAGCAGAGTAAAAGCGGAACACCAGAAACCAGCGGGATTACTTCAACCACTTCCTATTCCTGAATGGAAGTGGGAAAACATTGGTATGGATTTCATTACCGGATTACCAAGGACCAGGTCATGGTATGATTCTATATGGGTGGTAGTGGATCGCCTAACTAAAGTGGCTCATTTTATACCCGTGAAGACAACCTATACAAGTGCCAAGTTAGCTAAAATCTACATGAGCAGAATTGTATGCCTTCATGGTGTACCTAAGAGTATTGTGTCAGATAGAGGAACTCAGTTCACTTCTCATTTTTGGAGACAGCATCATGAATCCTTAGGAACGAGATTGGAATTCAGTACTGCCTTTCATCCTCAAACGGATGGACAAACAGAAAGGACCAACCAAATTCTTGAAGACATGTTGAGAGCCTGTGCTTTAGACTATGGAGCAAGTTGGGATGAAAGCTTGCCTTACGCAGAGTTCTCTTACAACAATAGTCATCAAGCTAGTATTGGAATGGCACCATTTGAGTTACTCTACGGAAGGAAGTGTACCACCCCATTGTTATGGAATGGTGTGGGAGAAAGAAGCTTATTTGGACCTGATCTTATCAAAGATGCCGAAGAGAAAGTCAAATTGGTTAAGGACAGATTGAGGATAGCACAGTCCCGATAGAAAAGCTACGCGGATTCTAAGCGTAGAGAAGTCACCTACGAAGTTGGGGATAGAGCTTATCTTAGAGTATCACCACTTCGTGGAGTGAAAAGATTCGGAGTCAAAGGAAAGTTGGCACCAAGATATGTTGGGACATTCAGGATTCTGAGTCGCAAAGGAGAAGTTGCTTATGAAATTGAACTGCCAGCATCTCTATCAGCAGTCCATAATGTATTTCATGTGAGTCAGCTTAAGAAATGTCACCCAGAAATGGAAGAGTCTTCTTTGAAGGATACCATACCTTTGGAAGAAGTTCAGCTAGAAAGTGATCTCACCTATGAGGAAAAGCCTGTCAAGATTCTAGAGACCGCAGAAAGAGTTACCAGGACCAAGACTATCAAGTTTTGTAAAGTGCAATGGAACCATCACTCCGAAGAGGAAGCAACATGGGAAAGAGAAGATGATCTTCGGAAAGACCACCCTCACCTATTTGCTAGCCAAACCGAATCTCGAGGGCGAGATTCATCTTAAGGGGGTTAGATTTGTAACATCCCTAAATTCATATCCCAAAACTCATTCATATAATTCTTGCATCATTCATCCATTTAGGGTTTTTCTCAAAATCATTTAGAGACTGAAGTTTGAGCTATGATTTTATGTGTACAAATTCAACTCAATTGGCCATCACCCTTTGAGATTTGATTGTTTAGGAACTTGATTGCTTGCCTTCATTGTTGGAAAGATTAGGTGTAGCATTTTAACCCAAGTTTCCAATTTAGAAATATTTTCTAAACCCTATCTCAATCATTCACAAACTAGAGACAAGTCTCTGTTTGTTTCAAAACCCAAGCTTGACCAGGCCCTTACAAGGTAACCACTTGGTTAAATGACTGTATTTGAAACCACAGAACCCTGCAAGGATCCCCAATTTTGTTTGAATTCAAAAGGATTTGAATTCATATCAAAAATCATTCCAGAAAATAGAAATAGAAAAAGAAAATAAGCAAACAAAAGAAAAGGGCCAGGCGCCAGGAATTTAGCCCAGCAGTGGAACAGGCCCAACCAGCCCACCCGGGGCATTCCTTTTCCTCCCCCACGCGCGAGCGCACGCGTTCAGCCGCTGACAGGCAGACCCCACTTCCACCTCGCGCACGTCGCTGACAAGCGGGCCTCCTCCACGCCAGCATCGTCTCCACCCGCACGACCAGTTCATCCCCAATCAACGCGGCCGTTTTCTGTGTTTAATTCACGGCGTCAATTCGAATCAACGCCCGAGTGATTCTCGCTCATGATCAGGCTATATAAACCCCCTCTGCCCCCTCTCTCTTTTCCCCCAAACCCCAAGCACAGAACGCCCCCAGGCTGCGCGCATTGATCTCTGCAACCCCGCCGTCTCCGACGACTGCGCCGGCAAATTCCGGTGAGCCTAGAGTTTCCCTCGGTCTCGCGTTTATGCTATCATGTTCAGTGAATCTCTGTGCACCTTCTGACACCCTCCGTTCACCTTCGCATGACCCGTAGCTTCGACAACGTCGATGACTGGCCGCCACCGTCTTCTGCACGAACTCTGGCGAGCCCTAGTGGTAAGTCCAGACCGCCCCGAACCTTGTTGTTCACGCTCGCATGTTCTCCGTGATCTTCCGCATCTAACCACACCTCCCTTTGGCATCCTAGTGATCTACAACGTCGCCTCCGACCTCGAGCAGAACCACCGTTGCCAGATCCAACTCCGGCGAGAAATCTACCGCAACCCTGAGCGCCCCTTGCCGAGCTGATCACACGACGAGCATCCCCACATCTTCGCGGTCTCGGTGAGCATCTCCCCCATCCACCTAGCGATCTGTACCGTCGACGCCGCCACCGTCTGGTCGTCGCCGCCGCACACAGCCGATAAGCGCCGCCAGACTTTGGCTTGTTGTTTTAGATTGTTAGATCTGTATCGTAGCGCTAGGATAGATCCACTTAACCCCGAAGAGGTACGCGATCTGGAGCGTACGATCTGTTCAGATCCTGCGGCTGCAGAGCGTGATCCAACCGAAGCGGTACGCGCCAATCACAGCGCGACGCGTGGCTAGGGTTAGATCTAAAAATAGATTTAAAACCAGAAATTTGATCCAAATTCAAATGCTTATAACTTTTGATTGCCACGTTAGATTTTCGCAAACTTTATACCGTTGGATTCAGTGAAACAAGACCTTTCAGAATATCCAATTTATTTAGCATATAGTAACAGTTAAAATGATTTTATTTGTAGAACATGTTTTAAGGCCATTTTAGGTAGAGATTTATTTTGGTAAAATTGTATTGGAGCCAAATAAGTTTAGTTGGCAAATTTGTGACTTGTTAAGTTCTGTAAACATGTGCATCCTTGGTAGAGTTTCCAAAATCACCACTTAGTAAAATACTTGCATGCATGCATCCATATTATTTTTGGTTGTATATAATTGTGTGTAATTGTATGCTATAATTTCTTGTGTAGATTTTGCTAGTGATTGTGATTGTGAAGAATGCTACTCTCCCCACTACCAAGGCAAGTGATATTTTCATGAATGTTTCTATCCTATGTTTTGTTCTAGCATTAGATATTTTGCTAAGTATTGCATGCTATTTTTCCTAATGCTAAGTTGGGAAATCCTAAGTAGTGTAGAATTGTAGAATTGCTAAGGAATTTTCCTAAGTTAGGTTATCTTACCATGCTTAGCCTAGCTATTTAGCAAACAAGGGTTGGTGGAAATCTATACACACTATGATGAGAATATTTCTAAGTCATGGGACTTATGCTTTTCTAATAAAAACAACTAAGTCAAATGAACCTCCTGGGTGGAATGGAAAGATTGGGTTATGTTGAGTGGTTACACAAGGCCATGGACTTGGGTTGTGTATCTCACTTGTGGTATGCCACCCAGGAACAAAGGGATTTGGAGGCCAAGTGTTGAGAAAGCTTACAGTGCAACCACTTGGCAATATGGGCTCTGCCATGATCATATAGGTTGCTAGAACTTAGTCACTTGGACAGTTGGTGGTAGTTGGGATGATAGGTTGGAGCGCGTCCATTTTGACTAAGGAAAGGCTTCTGAAAGGTCCTGTCTTGGGAAACCAAGTCTGGTGGGGAAAGTGCACAACCTCTGTAGATGGAAAACCTAAGTACTTAGCCTAGTCCAGGGCAATGGACAATTTGAGCATCAAGACATGGAAGCTACAAGAATCTCATCACTCCAACTTCTAAGTAAAATTTGTGGGTGAACAAGGGTGAAGGACCTCAATGTCTATTGGTGGTTCCTTGGGAATGTTTTTGACAAAGAAGAACTTAGTGTTTTAAACTAATAGGAAAAACCTATTTTCAAGCAAAGCAAGCCTAGCTACACTTAGCCAAATGCATATAGTAATATATTCCACTTAAAATACACTAAGGTATCACTTGCCAATACTATTCCAAAGTATTGACCATCTGTGGCTGTAACTTGTGATGTTGCAGGTTACTCCGATGATGAATAGGAGTCATGAGTCTACACTCAACATGCTTGCCTGTGGCACATGAAGATGAAGACTTATGTTTATTTACTTATTCCTTAAACTCTTGTATTAGGCCTATGGCCCTGAGTTGTAAAAGACTATGTTTATCTCTGGAATGAATGTAATAAACGACCTTTGTATCTGTGTACTTCATCTTAAACTATGGATGCTAGCATTGATCCAGGGACTAGCATTGCAATCACAGGGATCCTTTTCCTTATAAAGGAGGGGTCTAACAGTTGGTACCTGCAAGGGTTACAACTTTGTCCTATACGAGCTGAGATAGTTTATATCTCGGCTTTCATGCTTATCTTACCCGGCCGTTCTTACCCGGCCTGGTTCATTTTTCACTCGGAGCCAACCCAACTGCGCTATGTTTCCCCTCTCATGACCCTACCGGGGGTTATCCCCCCGACATTAGTCCCGAAGCTGGTGAGGTCTAGCAGTTCAAGCTGTTAGGCATCTCCAGGTTCCTTTTGTGTGAATTGAACTTAGTTTTTGTCTTTTATCTACCTCATAGGTGTTAGGCGTCTCCACATAGGCATCATCACTAACATTACAAGACTAAAGCATTAGTCTTATTGATTTATTTTTAGAAAAGTAATTTCTACTCATTGAAAAACTACTTAAGATTTAATATTCTCCAAACCAAATATGGGATCATGTTGACACATGTCATCACCACATATTTCAGTACATGAGAATGTGATTTAAAGTGGTGTCACAATTTAATAAGGTTTAACCTTTTTATTTTAAATAAAATAAGTGACTAGAAATGCCTATGTGGCATTCTTTTATTACTTGAACATTATTTCTGTAAGTAAACCCATATGTTTTTATATATTTTGAAAGGTATGATCAAATGTTATTTTTGAGAGTTGGAATCAACTCAAAAGCTATTATGGTTTAAATTTGAAAAATGTTTGAATGTAGAGAAGCTTCTGCCTTGTTATTTTTACCAAGGGTGATATACAGATCCAAATGATTTGAATCCAACGGGCTTGGATTAAGAATTTCAAGAACTTTCTAACAAAATTGGTTTCATTCAATTTGGTTCACTGAATATAGCTGGGTTGATTTTTGAAACTAGGTACAAAACTGAGTTTGAATAAAATTAGAAAAGGCTAAATTCAAACGAGTGGGCTGCGTGGGAAGGGGTAATGGGCCGACCCAGTGTCACTCCGCGGAGCGGGGTGCAACTGACAGGGGGTTCCACCGGTCAGTGACTTTTTAAACGCGAAGTGGTACGGGGCGATGTGGTGCGTTGGATTAGAAGTGAGATCAACGGCTGAGGGTCGTCGTCGGCGATGAACATGTCACCGGCGAGCTCGAACCCTAGCGGCTCGGTGGGGGTCGTGGGAGTCTCACCGGGGCTCAGGCGAAGGTCGGCGATGCAGGCGAACGACGAAGTCGATGACAACGATCCTCCTGGTACCGACAACTCCTCCTGGGGCGGCTCCAATCGATGGCTTCCTTCTTCTCCAGCAGCGGCGGGCTCCGGTGAAACTCCAGCGACGCGCTGCTCTCTTTTCTCCAGGAATGAGGTGGGGTGGTTCTGGGTGAGAGGGGAGTAGAATGGTGTGAAGAATTCGAGCGGAGGATGACTCTTTTTATAGTGGCGAGAGGGGACCGACGGGCGCAAGCTGAGCTCGTCTTGGTCGACAGTACAGAGGGCTATCGGCGTGGGCGACGGTAGGGGGCGGTGTTGTGCTCCCTGGCGAAGCTCAACGGCGTGGTGGCGAGGCGTGGGGCGGTGTGGATTGGTCGGAATGTTGTGGTGCTCTGCGCTGTTTTGACGAAAGGTTTTATGCGCACAACGCGCGTGGTCCGCGCGGCGGCGAACGGGCGTGTCTGCGGGGTTGCTGGGACGGTGGTGATCACGAGTGCACGCGGCGAGGGCGACGCGCGGTCTGGGGGTGCTTGTCGAGCGTGGCGCATGGGGCGCGCTCTCGGCATGGTTGCAGAGAACCTTGGCATGGCCTGGGCGTGTGTTCCAGTGGTTGGAATTGCTCGCGGTTGGGACAGGGAGTGGCGGTGGGGTGCTAGCTTGCTCCCAGACAAGGTTGGCGAGGCTAGTGTTTCTCGTAGCTTGCTGTCGACTATAGGGTGGCAATGGTGCTCTCGGCCTACTCACCATTGATGACAATGGCCAGCTTATAGTGGTCTAGTGATTAGCTAAGGTTGTTAGATGATCAACTAAGGCTAGTGGTGTCCAGAGAGGGAACAAGTTAGGCCCAAAACACTGCTCAACATAGTGTTTTGTTTTTGTTTGATTTGCATCCACAACCTGTTTGATGAAATGGCCGCATGAACTCAAGTTTTGAATTTTGAAAATATTTTTGGTGGGTGTGCTAGGCATGTGCTGGTGAGTCTGTGGATGCTTGGGTTTTGAAAATTGGGCTTGTTTGAGTGGTTTTTGAAAAAGTGGGATCTTCCCATATGAGATAGATTCAATTTTCAACTATCATTTAAACTATGCATTCAAATGTTTTTGGATGATCACAAAGTGGGCCTTGGTACTTTCTTATGAGTACTATCAATGGGGGCAAAGATCCAAACAAGTTTCTGTTAAGTTTTGAAAGTTAGGGATAGCCAAAGTAGGCATGAGAGTTAATTTGGCCAAAGTGACCACTCACTTAATTTGGTTGTTTTGATTTGTTTGTCTTTGGGAAAAGTATGGGGATTGTTTAGATGATGTTTATTTCACCTAAGAATCATTTTACAAGCAAGGAAACACAAAACCAAGGCAATTCAAAAAAATCCAAATTGTAATGCATACACATATGAATGCTTTCATATTTTTAATTGGGAAAGTCTTTGTTAACCCTAATTTTGATGATTAGAGTTTGATGATTCTAGTTTAATATTTTTGGGATGTTACATGAAGTCTCTTTGTAATACTAGCTTGTTGGTTGATAGTTGATCGTGGTTTCTCGATCATGAACATTTAGATGTTATTAACAACAACATCATATCATTAGGAGAATGGTATGATGGACATACTCCTATAGATAAGCATAGCATAAAGATCAAGTCATTTCAATAGTTCATTTGCTATAAGCTTTCTGATACATAGTAACCCAATTCCTTCGACCATGAGATCATGCTAATTACCATCACTGGAGGGATGCTTTGATGACATCAAACAACACACCGTAACTGGGTGGCTATAAAGGTGGCATTGAGTGTTCGGAAAGTATGTGTTGAGGCACATGGATCAAGAGTGGGATTTGTCCATCCATAAGACGGATAGATATACTCTGGGCCCTCTCGGTGGAATGTCATCCAATTAGCTTGCAAGCATGTGACTAGCTCACAAGGGATCACATATCACGACAACGAGAAAAGAGTACTTATCGTTAACAAGGTTGAACTAGGTATGCAGAGATACCGATGATCTAACCTCAAATAAGTAAACTATCGTGAGACAAAGGGAAATTGGTATCGTATGCAAGTGCTTCATTCGATCGCAAAGTAATCATAGAAATATGTGGGAGCCATATGAATTTCTAGATTCCTCTCTTGGTTATTGATCGGAGAAGTGTCTCGGTCATGTCATCTTGGGTACTGCACAGGTGGACAATCTTCACAAGGTAGCCTCAGCTCAAACCTTGGCCGCAAGGGAACCCATACTAAGGTATATAAATTTTTAGTCAAGCCCTACCCAAATTGCGGGTATTGGTAAAATTGGAATGGTATCGAATCAAGACAACCATTAGTTTTATAAAGGGCTAAGGCTCATGCCTTAACATTTTCATCATCAAAATCATCTGGTGTTCAAGAACACACGTCAAAACATTTCAGTAGAATGACTCATTATTCTAAGGTTTTCATAACCATTTTCACCAAGTATTCCCATATAAAGTGATCAAGTTTTATGCTTAGCACTAGCAACTACAAGTGGGGGGTAAACACTAATGAGGAGTGGTAATCAAGTGTATCTTATCTAGGTTCAATCTCATGCCTCAGGATGACATCAAGATTATCTAACTTAGGTCAAGTTTATGCTCTTTATGCTACCTTTAAAACATCTTTCTAAACTCTACAATTTATCAAGTAATCTTAACTAGAAAGGTTTGATAAAGAAATAACATACTAAGCTTGCAGGTAAAACTAGGATGGGGTAATCAAGTGGTGTAAGCTTGCAAGTAAAACTTGCATAGTTTAGCTTACCTTGCTAAGATAGTAGCTTTCTAAGTTAATAGCTTGCAGATATTAGCTTGCATAATTGCAAGTATGAGCTTGCATAGGTAGGGTAACTTGCAAGTGTTAGCTTGCCTTGTGTAGAGCAGTGGTTGAAGTTCTCCTCGGCTTCTTCCTCATAGTATCCTCCTTCCTCCTCGTATCCTTGGTCGGTACTATCGTCTATAAATAAATACGAGGTACACAATCACCAAACAATACTTAACTACTTCTATTTATCACACCAAGGTTTTCACTAGATGATATAGGGTCGTGGTGGTGGCACTGCAGATGCCATTGGTAGTCTTAAGTTGGGGGCTGAATGGGTGCTTGTGGTCACCGGGGAGGGAGTGCACGGTCGAGCCATGCACGAAGAACAAGAAGAACTCTCCACACTTGATTTGATTGATACCCCAAAGATTACAAGTGCTCCTTGAGCTGTATTGGATTGAGTATGTAGCACCTGTTCTCTACTTGGTCCAACCTCCCTCTACTACTGCTATGCCCTCCCTTATATAGGCAGTGCTAGCTAGCTAATACCCCTTTGGGTTCTAGGGTTTACTGTTTGGGTCTTGGTCCCTACAATATGGGCCGGGTTATGGGCTTTCCCTAAGCCCATAGGCCAGGTCCATAAAGCTTGACAACTAACGGTCTTCTGGTACGCTGCTTCTGGTTCTTTTTGGCGTCATGCTGTTACTTTGTACGTCAGCGTTTGCTTTGGGTGTCACCCGGCTCCTTTTGTGTCACCCGGCGTCGCCCTTCTCTTTTTACCATGCTTTACCATGGTCCTTCCCGAACCTTACTCGGAAAGGTGTCACGTGTCCTTCTTGACTCGGCTCGTTGGTACCTGCAAGGGTTACAACTTTGTCCTATACGGGCCGAGATAGTTTGTATCTCAGCTTTCATGCTTATCTTACCTGGCCGTTCTTACCCGGCCTGGTTCATTTTTCACTCGGATCCAACCCAGGTGCGCTATGTTTCCCCTCTCATGACCCTACCGGGGGTTATCCCCCCGACATTAGTCCCCGAAGCTGGTGAGGTCTAGCAGTTCAAGCTGTTAGGCGTCTCCAGGTTCCTTTTGTGTGAATGGAACTTAGTTTTTGTCTTTTATCTACCTCATAGGTGTTAGGCGTCTCCACATAGGCATCATCACTAACATTACAAGACTAAAGCATTTGTCTTATTGATTTATTTTTAGAAAAGTAATTTCTACTCATTGAAAACTACTTAAGATTTAATATTCTCCAAACCAAACATGGGATCATGTTGACACATGTCATCACCACATATTTCAGTACATGAGAATGTGATTTAAAGTGGTGTCACAATTTAATAAGGTTTAACCTTTTTATTTTAAATAAAATAAGTGACTAGAAATGCCTATGTGGCATCTTTTATTACTTGAACATTATTTCTGTAAGTAAACCCATATGTTTTTATATATTCTGAAAGGTATGATCAAATGTGATTTTTGAGAGTTGGAATCAACTCAAAAGCTATTATGGTTTAAATTTGAAAAATGTTTGAATGCAGAAAAGCTTCTGCCTTGTTATTTTTACCAAGGGTGCTATACAGATCCAAATGATTTGAATCCAATGGGCTTGGATTAAGCATTTCAAGAACTTTCTAACAAAATTGGTTTCATTCAATTTTGTTTACTAAATCGAGCTGGATTGATTTTTGAAACTAGGTACAAAACTGAGTTTGAATAAAATTAGAAAAAGCTAAATTCAAACGAGTGGGCTGCGCGGGGAGGGGTAATGGGCCGACCCAGTGTCACTCCGTGGAGCGGGGTACAACTGACAGGGGGGTTCCACCGGTCAGTGACTTTTTAAACGCGAAGCGGTACGGGGAGATGTGGTGCGTTGAGAAGCTACAGACTGACACCTTCGGCCAAGGTAATATCTTTGCTTTTCCCTTTTCTATTTTTGGTGTAATTCTCCTTGGTTCATCTTTTCATTTTTCCTCTCTCTCTCTCTCTCTCTCTCTCTCTCTCTCTCTCTCTCTCTCTCTCTCTCTTGTCTCACAGCCACTGCTCAGTCCACCATCAATGAACTTCACTCGAAAATCAGCGAGGCCGAGAGTAAATTTCTTACCTCCCTAAGCCAATTGCTGAAATTTTTCTGTTGGTACTGACAAATATTTGTTCTGAATAAGCATAGAAGCACCAAGCCGAACTCCAGAAGGAGCGAGATGAGGTGACTCGGCTGAAAGAATTAATGGCCGAGACGAAGCAGAAGCACTTGGCCGAGGTGAAAGGGCTGAAGGAGGAGCTTGCCGAGAAGAACGAGCAGCATGCTGCCAGCGCCGAGGAGACTAAGAAGTTGCTCAGCGGTGTCTGAACGGGTCAAGACCCTCAGATCTTGCGGTGTGGATTTTCTCAAGTCAGCTATCCATGCGTTTTGCATGCTCTGGCCGGATGAAGACCCACCCGAACTAATCGAGCCGCTAGCAGAGAGACTGCTCCTTACTGAAGACCGGCTAGATCAATGGCGTGAGTCGGCCGGCCGGGCTGCAGCGGACAAGGCTCTCTCCTTCGTGCTTTCATGGTACGAGGACATCAACCTTGATGGTCTTGCTCGCATAAGGGGAGATGGCAAATGGTTGAACGACCCGAATCTCATCAAGAAGCGCCAGGAGCGAGCTTATGCTATGATCGAGTACACCATGGTGCACGCTTGGTGTGAAGGGCCCACTTTCCTCGACCTTGGCGATCTGCTCGTCGAAGTTCCTGCTGAAGAAGATGGCGACAACGAGGCGACCGAGTCAGATGATACAGATGACCCGGCCGTAGATGCCCCTCACCCGGCCGTTGCTCCAAGCACTCCTAGTTCCAAGAATGCTCCTCCGAGTTCTCCTGCTCCTTAGGCCAACAAATACTCGAACTTTTATTAGATCCCCGGTATGCCGGGTACAGATGTAACATACATTGCACTTGAAGTTTGACTATGTGCCTTGTGATAGGCTTTATATATTTGCGTTATGCTTTGAGTGAGAATCACTCAAGGACAAGTCCCCGATTTTCATTCTGCCGTGTCACCTTTCCTTGCCTTTTGCCCTTGTCTACCATTTTTCGGCGTTCGACATTAGGATCTCAAAGTACGAAGGGTTTAGTTAGCGGATATGAAACTTGGATAACTTGGCCAAGATTACTCGACACATAGTATAACACAACCTGCAGAGAGTTAGGCACAACCTAAAGCCGACTCGCGTTTGTCCCTTGTAATTATCCGGCATTCGTGTTTACCCGTCTTAGATCTTTTTCTCTTGCTTGCCATGAAGCCGTGTTTTCGGACAACAGCATAGTCGAAGAGTTGATTTCTTCCGAGTAAACACTATTTGTTCCGAAATAAATTCTGGGTATCACGCCAGCCGACGTAAAATAATTGAAATGGAAAGCCTAAGGATGCCAGCGTTGTCCTCCTGGAGGATGGCGTTGCGGCGCGCCATGTACCAGGCCTTGACCGGCGTGCTCATCGCCGAAATGTCTTCGCCGCCCATGAGGAACTAGAGATTTGTGTTCCTCTTCTTGGCGGCGTAGTTGGCCTTGGGGAGGTCGATCTTGCGGTCTTGGTTCTAGAGCAGCTGCGCCCACCTCTCGTCGGTCTTCTCCGCCCTCTTCTCGGCATGTGCCTTTGTGTCGGCGATGCATTTCTCGATAGAAGTGTGGAGGCTCTTGGTGGGAGGTCATGTGGCTTTGAGCATCTTCGCCTTCTTTTGGCCGACCTCTGGCCTTCCTTCGCCGGCAGAAGGGGGAGGAGCCTCTGGGTTATACATGCCGTCCTTGGTCTTGGCGAGGGTCTTGCGGGTGTCCAACCATTTCTCGTAGCTCTTGATCACTGTAAACATATGGTGAAACTTAAACTCCGTCTTTGTGTCGTCCCGGTACAGGACGAGTGCACGAAGGAGATGCAAATGCAAGACAAAGTGTGTCAGGACACGCTTGATCTCGTCATACCTTCGGCTAGTGTCGGCAAAGTACCTTGTTGTCCATGTTTCACCGCTAACGGGTGTGTGTTCGACCTCATCCATATAGTTGTGCCACTTGCTACACGCTTGTTGGATGAGCCCCTAATGGTTGGTCATGGCTTTCTCCCCTCGCTCCATGTGAATTTTGCTATACTTCGGGTCACAAAGGCTACGCTCGTTGAACGCTAGCTTCACACGCTTCTATTAGTTGGCACCGGTGATGGGATCCATGCTCATCGATTTCCAGGCGTCGGCGAGGCAAAGGTCCTCAAGCACCATCCATTTGATCCGTGCCTCCGGCACCGACGTGCCCGGCTTCCTCTTGCCTCTGCCTTTGGCCGGAGCCAAGGCAAGCCCCTTGATGTCATCCATGTCCTCGGTCTGCGTCTGTTCGACATGCGTCTGCTCGTCTTGGCCCTCAGAGAAATCCTGAGACTCGATGCCATGTTCGGCATCGGCCCAGGACTGTTCTTGAGTGAAGAAGGAGGGGTTGCCGGCGGATGTCGAACCTTGGGCGATGATGTCCTGCATGTACGCATAGGCCGACATTCCGTCGAACACGTTGTGCGTGTCGGACATGCCGAAGGTTGCGGGCGATGAGCTACCGCAGAACGGAAGTGGGTTGCGGTGTATTGACGACGAAGGGCCTGCATACACCGAAGAGGTGGAGTAGGGGACATTGATGTCGATGTTGAAGACCGAAGCAGGGAGAGGAGTGGGGCAGGGGAACAAAAGGTTCGGGTTGAACCCTCCGTAGAACTCGGGGGAGGAGGAGTACCGCTGCCGCGGGTTCGCCTTGCTCTCATGGAAGCTAGTCGGCAAGATCGGCGAGAAGCCGACCGGCGAGCCGACGCTTGGCTGGCTCCCCCAGTGGGCGGCGTACTGTGTGTGTGTGTGGGGGGGGAGACCGGCCTTGGGCGCGACATCGCCGCACGAGACGCCTCCGTCTACTTCGTGTAGGGGTTAGTAGCATGGAAAACAAAAAAATTCTATCGCATGAACACACACAAGCCAAGATCTATTCTACTAGATCGGTGAAACGAGTTTGTAGAGTACTAACCCTCGAAGATCCAAAGCGTTCGACGAGATACGGATCTCTCGTGGGTGATGTGGTCGTTCACTTGTCAATCTCAAGATCGCGTAGACGATACTTCCGGCACCGCATTCCGGCAGCGCTCCCACAGTTAGTCACACGTTCGGTACTTGACGAAGACCTTCCTCTCCCTTGTTCCAACCGACAGCGGAGGTTGTAGATCTCCTCGCAATTCCAACAGCATGACGGTGTGGTGGTGTAAGTAGAGGTTAGATACCATAGGGCTTCGCCTAAGCAGGAGCAGGTATGGTGGAGTAGAGAGAGAGCCTCATCAACTAGAGTTTAGAGGCCGAGGGGTGGATTTGGCCGACGGCTAGGGAAGGGCTAGACGGCGGCAGTTTAGAGGAGGCTCTAGGGCGACGGCGATTTAGAGGGGCAGCTGACCTAGGGTTTGGGGTGAGGCCAAGGGGGCGCCCCACCCCCTACTTTTGTAGGTGGGAGGTGGCTAGGGGAGGAGGAGTCCTCCCCCAACTCCCCTTGTATGGGCGGCGGCAAGGGAGGGAGGGGAAACCTTCCTCCTCTAGGTTTCCTCCTCTCCCTCCACTTGGTTTGACTTTCAATGTTGGGATTTGACTTCTCAAATTGGAGTTTGACTATTCAAACTAGAGTTTGATTTATCTCTTCCCATTGCCCAGCCAAGTGACCTAGGGTATGATGCAACCATTCTACATTGTCATGGAACATTCCAAGTACTCATCCCCCCAGGGTGGTGGACCTTCTAGAACCTTCTAGAAGCTTCCGGTGAAACCACCAAAAACATTTCCAAACCCCGGAATTGGAATTTCCTTATATGAATCTTATTCTCGGGACCATTCTGGATCTCCTCATGATATCCCGTATCCAATTCGAGACTCAGAACAACATTCGGTCTCTTTCTCACATTCCATATCTACTAAACAACATCGAATCCTTAAGTGTGTCTCCCTACAATTCGTGAACTATGCAGACATGATCGAGACACCTCTCCGATCAATAACCAATAGAGGAATCTGAAAATTCATATGGCTCCCACATATTTCTACGATGACTTCATGATCGAATGAACCATTTACATACGATACCAATTTCCCTTTGTCTCGCGATACTTTACTTATCCAAGATTTGATCGCGGTAAACATTCATCATAAACACAAAGATATAATAATAACTACTTTTACTAATGCCTCTTGGGCATATCTCCAATAGTCTCCCACTTGCACTAGAGTCAATAACCTAACACCCATAGCGTTCTGGTGTGGTTCATGTTTTGCCCTATGGAGAGGTTTAGTCAACAGATCTGTCACCTTCAGATCTATGTGTACTTTGCAAATTTTATGTCACCATCTTGGACATGCTCGCGAATAGCGTGAAAACGTAGCTTGATATCCTTCAGCTTCTTGTGTGACCTTGGCTCCTCCACATTAGCTATGGCACCCATGTTGTCACAATAGATGGCCATCGGGTCCGATGCACTAGAAATCACACCAAGCGCCATAATGAACCCCTTCATCCATATCGCCTCTTGTGAAGCCTCCGAAGCAGCTATGTATTCTGATTCAGTTGAAGATCTGGCCATAACGCTTTGCTTAGCACTCCTCCAGCTCACTGATGCACCATTCAAAGTAAATACGTATCCAGATTGTGATTTCGAATCATCCGGATCGGTGTTCCAACTAGCATCGGTGTAACCATTTACAACGAGATGTTCATCACCTTCATAAGAAAGAACCATATCCTTAGTCCTTCTTAAGTACTTTAGGATATTTTTGACTGCTATCCAGTGATCTACTCCTGGATCACTTTGATATCTGCTAGTGAAACTAACAACATATGCAATATCTGGTCTTGTACATAGCACATCATACATGATAGAACCTATGGCTGAGGCATAGGAAGTTTTGTTCATCTTCTATCTATCTTCTGCAGTAGCGGGACTTTGAGTCTTACTCAAGGTTGTATTGGGCAACATGGGCAAGAACCCTTTCTTGCTATCTTCCATTCCAAACCTCTTTAGAACCTTGTACAAATATGTACTTGGTGAAAGCGCTATTAAGCGTCTTGATCTATCTTTATAAATCTTTATGACTAATATGTAGGCAACTTTGCTAAGATCTTTCATTGAAAAACTATTATTCAAGTAGTCTTTGATACTTTTAAGAAGTTATTTATCATTCCCAATCAACAATATGTCATCTACATATAATACTAGGAATGCTACAGAGCTCCCACTCACTTTCTTGTAAATACAAGCTTCTCCATAAGTTTGTATAAATCCAAAGCTTTTGATCACCTTATCAAAACATTGATTCCAACTCCGAGATGCTTGCTTCAATCCATAAATGGACTGTTGAAGTTTGCATACCTTGTTAGCATATTTAGGATTGACAAAACCTTTGGGTTGTACCATATACAACTCTTCATCAATGTCTCTCTTGAGGAACACCTTTTTGACATCCATCTGCCATATCTCAAAATCGTAATATGCAGCGATTGCTAAAAAAATTCTCATAGACTTTAGCTTCGCTACCGGTAAGAAAGTCTCATCGTACTAAACTCCTTGAATTTGTCAGAAACCTTTCGCGACAAGTCGAGCTTTATAGACGACTACATTACCATCAGCATTTGTTTTCTTCTTGAAAATCCATTTGTTCTCGACAGCCTTCTGGACATCCGGTAAGTCCACCAAAGTCCATACTTGGTTTTCGTACATGGATCCAATATCGGATTTCATGGCTTCTTGCCATTTGATGGAATATGGGCTCATCATTGCTTGCTCATATGTCGCAGGGTCATCAGTTTTATCCACCAACATGACACTCATAATAGGAACATACCAAGCGAGAGTGGTACGAGTCCTCGTCGACTTGCGAGGTTCAATAGTAACTTCGTTCGAAGTTTCATGATCATTATCATTAGCTTCCTGATGGCTGCAAGTGCACAGATGATGACCCACAAGTATAGGGGATCACAACAGTATTCGAGGGTAGTATTACCCAATTTATTGATTCGACACAAGGGGAGCCAAAGAATACTTCCAAGCCTTAACAACTGAGTTGTCAATTAAGCTGCACCTAGAAATAGTTCTTGCTCACAGAAGTTTATCAGTAGCAACAACTTGTAGTAGAAACATCAAAGTAACAACTACAACAAAACAAGAAAAATAGTAACAAACAAGTCTAAACATGTAACTTCAAGATCCAGGGCAATTGCAGATAAATAAGAATAAGCATACAAGTACTAAACAATCATAGGCATGTGCTCCATATATAGTCATACGTGCTCGCAATGAGAACTTGCACAACATCTTTTGTCCTGCTAGCCCGTTGCAGCGGGGCCTCAAGGGAACTACTGGCAATTAAGGTGCTCCTTTTAATAGAGCACCGGAGCAAAGCATTAACACTCCATGAACACATGTGATCCTCACATCACAGCAATCCCCTCTGGTTGTCCCAATTTCTGTCCTTCGAGGCCTTTGGATCCGGACAATGATATGTATACACAACTTGCAGATAAGATCACAAACAATACTATCATAATGATTCAATAATAAGTTCAGATATGAGATCATGGCACTCAGGCCCTAGTGAAAAGCATTAAGCACAACAAGTTGCAACAAAGTCAAATAGCACTAATAGAGATACTAGGCACCATGCAATAACAATCTTATTCGGTTACATGATAGAACTCATCCAATCCCTACCATCCCCATAGCCTACAGCGGGGGATTACTCACGCATGGATGAAGGAAACATTGATGGTTGATGGAGAGGCGTTGGTGATGACGATGGCGATGATCCTCCCCAAATTACCCGTCTCGGCAGGGTACCAGAACGGAGTTTCTGGTTCCGAATCGCTTCTTCTGGTGGTGGCAGCGCAGTGGAACTCTTTCTGGAAAAACGACGAACCCCCCTCGATTTTTAGGTCAAGAGGCGTCTTATAGGCGAAGAGGGAGGCCGAGGGGGTGCCTGAGGTGGCCACACCCCCCAGGCGTGGCCAGGCCTAGCCCGCGCCTCGCAGGAGGTGGCCACTCCGTCTCGTACTCTGGCTCCGTGGATCTTCTTGTGAAATAGGATTTTGGGCATATTTTCCGGGATTTTTCCTGATAGTTAATTTTCTGCGCAAAAACTAGACACCAAGGTAATTCTGCTGAAAACAGCGTTAGTCCATGTTAGTTGTATCCAAACCACACAAGTTTAGAGGAGAAACAAAAGCAAAAGTGTTCGGGAAAGTAGATACGTTTTGGACGTATCAACTCTCCCCAAGCTTAGCTTATTGCTTGTCGTCAAGCAATTCAGTTGAAAACTGAGTGCGATAAAAGAACTTTCACGAACACATTTGCTTCATATGATGTATATATTCTCAGCACAGGAGTAGACACTTAAACCATTCATAATAAAGAATATGCAACCAAGTCTACTCAATATTCATTGCAAGCTATGAAGAGAAACCAACTCAATAATAATAAGTAGCATGAAACATAAACATAAGCAACATTGCAATGCTCATAAAAAGGTATGATAGAGTGGTATCTCGTTTGCCTTTTTTTGTAGAGCACAAAATAAATGCCAAGGCACCTCTGAAGTTCAAGTGAAGACTATAAGTAAAAAATATCAGAGATACAAGCATCAAAGTAATGACATAATTAACCAATTTTTGAGACAAACACAAGAATGACAATTATGCTCTCAAGAAGATGTCATATAATAAGTGGTGACTCAACAAGGAAGTGAAAAGGTTTTGAAAAGTTTGAAAGGCTACCAAATGCTGAAAGTAAGGTACTCATTAGCTTTGAGCTCTCATTGCCCCTATCATAGGCATATTTATATGGTTAAGGTGAAAGTGAGGTCCAATCTGAGTTATATGCTTGACATACCATAAACTGGAAATCCCATGTCCCTTGAGTACGAGGGCCGCTCCTCATGCTACTCAACTTTAGTTACCTGTAAGTTCTTGTCACTGTAAATACATGCATATCATAGAGAACCGCCAACGGGGTACCCCTTACACATGATACATGAGTTATCCTGTAATCAAAATGACAAGGCAAGCAGACAATGAGCATCTCAACGATCTTTTTATTTGCTATTTGCATAGGTTTTTATTGAGGATGCTTCATAGATACTCATTATGGTAATGCTGCAAGTTTCCACCATGATTAGGAATGTCTTAGGCTAGCGGTCCAGGCGTTTCTCTAACACATATATATATAACTCCATGAACTCACAAGCCCCCCTTTTATTTCACACCAACGACATCCGCAAACAAAAGAGCATGGTATCAACTAGATATGTATCCATAAGTGTTGAAAGCGTTCCCCGTGACAACACGGTTCTGCTAAGTCTCAGTCTATAATTTGCAAGCATATAACTTTCATGGACAATCACAATGGTTCAGGATTATTAAGTGCAAGGAAATAAAGTGTGCCATCTAGTTTGTGAGAGCTTTACTAACTAACTTTCTCAAAGTAGACAAACATTTTATTTGAAAGAAAACAAGGCATAATGAATATGCACTGAAATAACAAATGATGCTAATAGGAAGGTATAGTGGACGTAGTTGACAATATTGGTTTTGGGGAATTGGATGCACAAGTAGAGCTCATACTCAGTGCAAGTGAAGGCTAGCAATAGAGAGGGAGCAACAAACGAGAGAGCAATAACTGTCATAATCATGCTTGGAACAAAATAGGACTCTGAGGAAAATTAAATCATCGAGGCTTACTGACTATTGTTTAGTCATATGCATGCGTGAGCATGTGCCAAGTCGATTCACATGAAACATTCAGAGGAGGATACCACAATATCATACCAAGTTATGAATAGAACAGTGCAAGCAAACATTCATATGACATGCTACAAACTATTAGCAAGCTGGAGCTAATTATAAGCAAGCAAGAACTACTAAGCATCCATAAATAACATACACCTTACATGAACAGACTAAGCATGCTCACAATGATGAGTATATGTACAAAAATGAAAATAAATAGAGTTTGTTACCAGCCTCTTACCACACCTCAAGTTGTCTTAATCTTCATTATTGCCCTTCACTTGTGCGACTTGAATAATAACATGAAACCAAAATCCACTGAGGACGGCTGAACCCTGCAAAGAACTCACAAAACCAAAGAAGAACAACAAATATTTTTGGTGTTTTTGATTTTTTTAAAGCAAACAAACAAAGCAAAAGCAAACAAAGAAAAATATTTTTGGATTTTTCTTTAAGGCAAACCAAAGCTAAAAAGCAAAGAAACAGACCAAGAGAAACAACAATATTTTTGGTATTTTTGTGTTTTGAGAAAGCAGAAACAAAAGCCAAAAAGAAAGTGAAACAATGGATATACAAAGAACCGACGAAACATGATATATCGATGAGTGTGATGTCGGTGTACCTCCCCCCCAAGCTTAGACTTTTGGCCTAAGTGGGGCTCCACTCCATGGTGACCAAGTGGGTTCACCTCCGTAGTATGACGAGGAGGCCCCTTCGTCCTGGTAAGAGCTCGAGGACTCCCCTATGTAGTGCACAGAGGGGTCGTAAGAGGGCGTGTCCCCCTGATAGTGTCCATGGAAACCAAGAATGCGCATCTTCTTGTCCATCTCCTCCTTGGAGCGTGACAAAGGTCCCTAGGAAATACTGAACAAAGTGGTCTGGGGTAGAGGGATCTATCTCTCTTACCTGTCAGTAAACAACATTCTATAAACCAGGCTCTCAAGGGTAGAACCAGCAGTGACAAAGTGATGTGCTTTTATAGCAGCAAGATCAATCCTCTAAGGATCCAAAACTGTATCATTTGGATCAACAGCAAGGTCCAAGGAAGCAACAACACATGCATCAATAATTCCCCCATAAATGGGTATCTTAGAAGCTAAGCGACGAGCAATGAGAGAACCAAGATTGTACCTAGTTTCATTGTTGAGCGCAACAACTATGAAGGCCAAATGATAGTTGGAAATATTACTAGTGTTCTCCCTACCAAGAACACTAGTGTCAAGATAATAAGCAAAGTACATGATAGCTGGGAGTTGAATATTTCTTATCTTTCCACGTTGGGCTCTACAGTCATCATCATTAGTTATCCCGCGGTAGAGCTCCAACAAATCAGTGGGTTGAGCTGGAATCTTCTTCACCGTCCTAGCTGTACCAAGACCCAGGATCTCACAAAATTTCTTCAATGTCATGGTGTAAGGCCTGCCATAAATTTTGAAAGACACATCTGGTTTGAACAGGCTAGTAGAAAAAGAAAATCTCTCCACAAATGTTTTAGTGAGCGTTGCATATTACACGCTCTCATCCTGCATATAACTTGTTAGTCCAACCCTCCGAACCAAGGTTAGAAAATCCTCAAGAATCCTAGTAGCCCGCAAGAAGGTTGTAAGGTTCCCAACCTTTAATAAGGTAGAGATCCCTGCGTTTACAATGCTAGTCCCTGGATCAATAGCTAGCATCCACAGTGAAGATGTAATATCAAGAAACAAAGGTCATAATACAACTTTATAACCAGGAATAAAATAATTCATTACATATTACATAGCTCATTTGGCTATCACATTACAATGTAGCAGAATATAAAAATAGCATGGGGTCCTTCATCTTCAATGTGCCACAGGCAGACGTGTTGGTTGTAGACTTGTAATCCTATTTCAACACACTTCACTAATATCAAACAAACCTGCAACATAATAAGTTGCAGCCACAAGGGTCAATACATTTGAATTGTATTGGCAAGTTTCACTACTATGTAGAAATAAGTGGATCCTATCATTTACATGCATATTTGGCTAAGTAGGGTTTAGGTGCTTTTGCAGAAAGCAATATAGCTTTATCCTATCTTTTCAAAATAGTTTTGATCTTTTGAAAATCTTTCTGAACTCCTTGGAAAACTCCAAGTGCTTCAAAATCCCTTGTTGTCACCATCAAGTTTTAACTTTGAGAAATTGGAATGCCGAGATCTTCCATAGCTTCAGGCCTTAGTTGCTCAGTATTGTCCATAACCGGGGACACGTCTAAGTACTTAGAATTTGATCTTCTACAGAAGTTGTACACTTTACCCACATGACACAATCTCATCTTGATGCCACCAGTGGCCGCTGGATAAGTACTCACCAAGATGGAGTACTGGCAGATTGAGAATGTGACAAAGTCTTTCCATAGAAGTCCTCCCAATACACAATGCTAGCTTGTCATCCAGGCACCAATGTAGGGTTTCAAGTTCCCTTACATAATTCTAGTTAACCCGAAGATGCCAATGCATGGGTCTTCCACTATGTAGTTGACTAAGCCAGAGCCCATTTAGCATGTGGCTGTACATGGAAGCCACTGTACGAGAAACATGTTCAATCCCTAAGTCACTGGGTGGTTTTCTTCCAGTGCACATACAAAAAGAGATAGCCATATAAACATGGTTCCTTTTGTTGCCACCTTGTCTAATCTTGTGTATCCTTGTCCACCCATGTGGTTCATTGAGTACTTGTTTTATTATATAAAACATATGTCTTTTCAACTCTTCATATAATCATATCATGTATCCCATCCCAAATATATAGCAGGGCTAAGCATACTACAACTACATTGTTTCCACTAAGGGATATATAAGGGTATCCTATTAGGATTTATCATAGCATAAAATATAGTAAACCTTTCCATGCATGTTACAAAATCCACTAAGTGTAATGAAAATAGTAGGACATGGATGATAGTGTCACTTGCCTTTTTAGTAGAGAATGATGGTTCACTTCTTGATCTTGCAAATATCACACTCTTCTAACTTCACTACAATTCAATCAAGCAAACACATTTTCAAAACAGCATTCAAACAATTTATCACACATAAAATAACAAAAACATGGTCATGCATGCAAGCATGCAAAAGATAGTTTTACTTACAAAAGTGTTTTCTATTAGGCTCTAAACATTGTAAACTTCAAAAGTGGTCATTTACTAAAGTGGTAAAACCATTTGCAAAAGGTTTTATCTATAAACCATTTTTAAATCAAATCAATATTTTATGTGGTTGAAAATGCTTTTAGCAAAGCAATATTATTTAAAGGGTTCACCAAATATATTTTAATTCTCAAAACTTGGTGTTTAGGGTCAGAAGGTTTGAATCAAATCATTTCCCAAAGGTTTTACTCAAAAATCATTTCTAAACAAAAAACAATATTTTTATTTGACTAGAAATGAGCTATTTCAAATATTTACTCCTTAACTTCACAAAATACATTTTTAAATCCATAAGTTGGTTCCTAGGGTCAGTAGGTTCACAACAAACCATTTTGAAAAGATTTCATACCAAAAATATATCTAGAACAATTTTTATATTCAAAATAAGCCTACACAAGTTCCTGCAATTTCAACCAATTTTCCAGAAGCAAATCATTAAACAAAGTGCATGGTTGAAAAGTACTTGTTCTGCTGAATCCATTGATTATAAAATTTGCAAGATTTAGACATGTATAATTAAAGTTATGAATTTTACAAGTTTGCATATCAAATAGATTCTAATTTCTGTTTTAATCAAAACCTTGTCCACGTGGCGCAATTCTATTGGCCGGTACCGCTTCGTGCGGATCAGCCTCTCTGGACCGTAGGATTTCATTTAAATCGCACGGCGCTGATCAACTCGTACCCCTTTGTCTTATTCTAATCCTAGCCGTAAGATAACGATCTAACGGGCACAGTTGCCTGGTCAAAGACTGGCGGCGCTGCGCGGCGGCGAGCGGCGGTGCATGCTCTGGCGGTGTGCTTGCCAATGTTGTAGGAAGCGAGGAAGAGGGGGAAATGGCTTACAGCGTTCACGTGGTCGAGGTGAAGCTCGAGGTGCTGTTGGTTTGGCGAGGGGCGCACAGGGACGAAAGTAATCGCTCGCCGGAGTCGGTGGCGGCGTCAGGCGGCTCTGGAGGTCGTCAGGGACGGAGCTGCAGGTCTCCCTTAGGCAAGATAGAGGCATGGTTAGACGCGGGAGAGTGTGGTATTCACGTGAGCATGATCGAGAGGGCTCGGGGCGGTCTGGCTTACCAGGGAGACTTCGTCGGAGTAAACACGTCGTCGGTGGCGCTCTGATGTTGACGAAGCCGAGCTTCTAGAGCGCGCGGGAGTGAGCTGGGGTTATGGGTAGGTGCGCACGGGACTGGAGAGAAAGCTAGCGTGCTCTGCGAGGATAGGGGCGGCTGTGGTTTGCTGGAATTTGCTGGAGAAGGTCACCGGAGCAGCGGCGGTGCAAACGAAAATAACGACAGCCTGGGGGCGCTCTTGCAGTGGTTTCTGAGGGGAAAGGGAGGGAAGAGGGAGGTGTTTATGGGTGCGTGGTCTCTGGGGGAATTAAGCCTGTCATCAACACGAATTTAATCGAATTCAATCGCGGCAGAGCGACGTTGAGGGAGGGGGAAACGGCCGGCGCGGGGTTGAAGATGACTGCGTGGCAGTGGGGTTCGTCTGTCAGTGAGAGTGAGGGAGGAAAAGATAGGGCCAGCAGCCAGTGACTCAGCGGGTTCTAATCTGGGTAGAAAACGTTTCACTGCGGGGGGGTTAGTTGGGCTGGAATGGGCCTGGCAGATGGGCTGGGTCTATTTCATTTTTTATATATACAAACTTCTTTTCTTTTTCTGAATTGAATTTCTGTTTTGATTTTGAAACAAATAATTTAAACAACAAATCAAATCAAATCACTACCAAACTTTGTATTTATTTTAATTCTGTTTAACAACACAAATCAAAGTCCAAAACAAAATAATTTTTATTCTTTTTAGGATCCATTAATAATTAAATAAATGGACCTAATCATTAATTCAAATAGGATTTAATTTATTTAAAAACTCTATTTGAAAACTAAAATAATACCAAAATCATTTCAGTAGGTTTTATTTGAAAATATAAAACACTTGGAAATCTTATTTAAAATAAATTAACAAGTTTTAGTGTTTATTTAAAATGGAAAAGCCTTTCTTTAATAAAATTGGATATTAATAAATCCTCATTATTTTATTCAAATAAACCTTTACTCTTTTTATCAAATAGAAATTTTTTATTTCAAAAGCTTGGCCAAGATTAATTTGGCTCTATAAAATAATCCTTTATTTATAATTCTACCTTTGCTTTTGAAAACCATATCTTTTTATTAAAAGATCCAAAAAATAGTAATTCCAACTATCATAACTTTATTTATTATTTGTTTATCTTTTTAAATCTCTTTAAGATTTTATTTGACCAAAATAGGTTTTGATGTTTCCAATTGGAATCAAAAAGTTTCTTCTCACTGTAAAAATCAACAAAATTTTATTTTGTTTATTTATTTTTCACATTTCAAAATTTGGAAAATTTTGGGATATGACAAAGGTTGGGCAAGAAAAGGTGGAAGGGTGCGCATCCCCCTCATCTCCCTCGTTGCCAAATCGCTGTGTAATGAGATCCTCATTGTATGAGGGCCTAGATCGGGAGGATGATCTTGAAGGCCTTGCCCTCCTAGGTGCATCACTCTCAAATATTTCACCAAAGATGTGGTTGTCCATGACCTCTTTTTTCTGAAATTTTTAGACAAACATCAAACCAAGTGATTTCCAAGTTGATAACTGATGAGAAACTACTATAGGAACTTGCTAGAGGGCTACACATGCATCAAAATGGAATCTCTAAGCATAGAACAAGAATGCAAGCTCACACAACCTGACACCTATAGCAGCAAAATACTCAAGATACAATCTACCAATCACAAATTAATTGGACAAGTGGAGGAGGCACATACCAAAGAGCAATCCCTCCAAAAATCAGCAGCAAAGATGGGCTGAGCAAGGAGATCGAAAATCGGAAGCAAGAACAGCAAGAACTCGAGCTTGATAAGGTTTTCCGGTGTTTTTCGGGAGAGAGAAAGAAGATGGCTATGAGGAGACACTTTGGAGGGCCACAGGTGGGCCACACCCCTGCCAGGCCCGCCCGTGGGGCTGGCCACGCCACCAGGGGGTGTGCTGACCTGGGGTGGCCCCCTGGGTCACTCCAGGTGTCCCTCTTCCCCTTTTTTTGAGGAAAAATGTAAGCTCCCTCCTTTATAAAGGAAAAGGATCCCTGTGATTGCAATTCTAGTCCCTGGATCAATGCTAGCATCCACAGTTTAAGATGAAGTACACAGAAACAAAGGTCATTATTACAGTTATTCAAGAGACAAACATACTCTTTACAACTCCAAGGCCACTGGCCTAGTACAAGTGTTTAAATAATTAAATAGATAAAAGTCTTCATCTTCATGTGCCACAGGCAAACATGTTGAGTGTAGACTCGTGACTCCTAATCCTCATCAGAGTAACCTGCAACATCACAAGTTACAGCCACAGTGGGTCAATACATTGGAATAGTATTGGCAAGTGATACCTTAGTAAAATTTTGGTGGACTAGATACTATATGCAATTTGGCTAAGTGTAGCTTAGGCTTGCTTTGCTCAAAATAGGTTTTCCCTATTAGTTGAAATCACTAAGTTTTTCTTTGTCAAAACTTTTCCCAAGGAACCACCAATAGACATTGAGGTCCTTCACCCTTGTTCACCCATAAGTTTTACTTAGAAATTGGGATGAGGAGATTCTTGATAGCTTCCATGTCTTGATGCTCAAGTTGTCCTTTTCCAGGGACATGGCTAAGTACTTAGATTCTTCCATCTGCAGAGGTTGCGCACTTTCCCCACAAGACTTGTTTTTCACCAAGACAGGACCTTTCAGAAGCCTTCCCTTATACCAAATGGACGCGTTCCAACCTATCATCCCACTACCACCAACTATCCAAATGGCTAAGTTCTTGCAACCTATGTGATCCAGGCAGAACCCATATTGCCAAGTGGCTGCACTAGAAGCTTCTTAACATTTGGCCTCTCAAATCCCTTTGTTCCTGGGTGGCTTTCCACAAGTGAGATACACAAGGTAAACCATATAAATGGGCCTTGTGTAACCACTCAACATAAACCATTCCTTCCATTCCACCCAGGTGTTTCATTCACTTAGTTTTTTTATTAAGTAAAAACACAAGTCCAAAGACTTAGAAATATTTTATCATAGCATGAATATATCACCACCCTTGTTTGCTACTAGCTAGGCTAAGCATGGCATAGATAACATCTTACTTAGAAATTTCTAGCAATTCTACAACTACTAGGATTTCCCAAGCATAGCATATAAACAAAATATAACATGCAAGACTAGCAAAATATTTCTAATGTATAGTAGAAAACATAGGGATAAAAATATCATGAAGCACCACTTGCCTTGGTATTTTGGAGAGTAGCTACACTCCTCACAATCACAATCACTATTGGCACCAAAATCTACACATAAAATCATAGCAACAAATCACATACAAAATAAATACAAGCAAAAAATATATGGATGCATGCAACATGATATGTGATGATTTTCTAAACTCAACAAGACAAGTGCATAGTACTGGTTCATAAACAAGTTCAAAACTTTCCAAACAACATTTATGTAAACACCAAAACCTTTCTCAAATAATTTATATACACAAAATAGGCCTACACATGTTTCTGTAAATAAAACCACTTTAACAGAAACAAAACATTAAACACATTGCATATTTGGAAAGGGCTTGCTCTCCTGATTCCATTGATATAAAATTTGTCAAATTTGAACGTGGGAATCAAAAGTTATGGCTAAAACAAAATCAAACAACTAATAGATCAAATTCAAAATTTTAAAACGAACTCTGTGCCACGCGGTGCTATCCTATTAGCTGGTACCGCTTCGTGTCGGATCACGCTTCTGAGCCGCTGTGTAACTACCTCGGTGAATTACGCTCCTAGATTCAAGCCTGGATGAACGGAAATGGTTGAAATAGTACGATGGGGCCCAAATGCCACTCACAGGTAGACCTTTCGGCCGTCCCAACCATTTCCAAACATCGGGACAAGAACGGGCGGCGTAATCGGCAGGCGAAGGGATCAACTACATACACAAGTGAGTATGTATGCAAGCCACCATACAACAGTACATCAGAGCCATTCCATCTAAAAAGAAAGGAAATATAGCAACGCCATATGGCAAGATTCAAATATCCTAGATAGATATATAGTTTAGGATATCTCCTCATACATCACACATCAGAGTATCAGGCGGAAGCGGCAAACAAGATCCGAGTACGGATAAGAAGCAAATCGGCATAAGATGCCCATAAATAAACACATCCCGCCCACAGATCTCACGGATCCCCGTTCCCGGAATCTCTACACCAAATGATCGTTGCCCACATCGTTCGTCTCCTCCACCCAGTATCCATCTCCTGAGTGCACCTGTTCATCTGAATCAAATAATTTATCGAGTGAGACCCTAGGGGTACTCAGCAAGTCTTTATGCCTCTAAAGGGGACACAACCTGGGGTGACGCAATTGCAGCAAAAGATAAACCCTAACAATTCTATAGATACTCGCTAACCATCCGCCTAACCAAAGATAGACGGATGTCCGTGAATTAAGAACAACAGTTATAACAGTAATATTAACAGATCCATCCTCCTCCTCGCTTACCAACGAGGAAGCGGACGAACAACCCCCATCCCTTGGCAGTTTTATTATCCATTCCATGAGTATTGCACTATTTACTAGTCAGTTTCTTAGTCAGATTAAAAGCGGTACTTTAGTTATGCTTGTCTATGATCGAGAAACTGTGCTCCAAGTCGTCCATAACCGCGGACACGGCTTTCAGAAAGGTTTACCCTGCAGGGGTGCACAAATAGCAACACACACTCGATCAACCTCGGAAAAACCAAATCAAAACCCAACGAGGCTTTCACGACAAAGCAATCACAAGATTCAGAAATATTTCAGGGGGGCACCCCATTGAGTACACCCGCAACGAAAATGGCCGGCTCCGAGACGGACTCAAGGTTTGGGTGGACGGCTGTAAACGACTGGGAACCCGAAAGTGTGACTGGGCTTGTCGATACCGCGTAATCGTGTCCCGATCCTAAACAGTACAGGTGTTCCTCGCACAATCGTAAATAAAGCAGTAAAGCATGGCATAAGTACAGGATAGTAAATAAACCCTCAAACTAGTTTGTGGCCCCAAGAAATAAGAATGAATCAAGATCTGGCTCAGGGGGGTCCCATAATCCTCCCGGATGTGGATAGCGCGAATATTCAAGGAACAGGAATCAAGTACCCGGGTCTTACGGGACACAAGTGAGCAGGAAAAACCAAATAGCAGATATTGCTCACCGGTGCCACTTTCATTAGTTATCCCATACTACTCAGGTTAAGTTGTTTAGGTACCTCATTATCCAACAGACACTCACATACCCTACACATGTTGTTCTACGACTCGCATGGCTCAAACAACTCCTATAGTAATGGCTCATGGGATGGAGGAACAAGCTTCGGTGGGGTTTAAAAGTAAAGGATATGCAATACTTGGGATTCAGTTGAATGCAATCGCGACTCAATGATGCAAGAATAAGATAGAGGCAATAGTTACTGTATGTATGCAAGCATGTGGTAGTGCTTGCCTGGCAGCTCAGTTGAAGCGAGAGAAGGATCTGGGTAGTGCTCCTGGGTTTCTTGATATATCCCCTGCTCAGCGTCTATTCGAAGAAGAACCAAACAAACAAGGGCCAACATAAATAAAGTGCACAAGCATATGAATAAAATGCGACAAGCAAACAATCATGCCATGATGCATGATGCACAATTTGCATGGCAATAAAGTAGCATGGCATGGGTGAGATGTGGAGAACAAGAATAAGTCTTTTTATTGAGTTATGGCCACATTTTATCCTCATAAAAGTTGCTGTACACTTTATATTTATATGATGCATGCTTCAATTCATATCATGGAATGCATAAACAGAAAGGTCTCGTCGAGCTGATCATTTTAGACATATTATTTGTTAAATTTGGAGTTATAAAACAAAAGTTATTAATTAATTAAGGTGGAAGGGCATTTTCTTGTAGTTTTAGTCAACTTGAATTTTAAAGTGTTCGAATTATATTTTGGATGGCATATTTGAAATCCTCACATTTTTCTGATTTGAAAACATATGTTATTTGTATTATTTGGAATTAAGAATTTAAATTTGTTTTAAAGTCAAAATTATTAAATAGGGTCAAAGTCAAAGGTTTGACTATATAGAGTCAAATCTGGTCAAATATGAAAATATGGTTGAGTTTATACTTGAAAAACATTCATATTTCATTTTATAATTTTTTCCAAATTCAAAACATTTCAAAAGATATGAATCATTTAAGTTATAAACATTTCCTAAATTTATTTGATTTCAGAAAAACTTTGGCGATTTTTTTTCTCACTCAGGGACATTCTACCCACCATCAATGACATGTGGGGCAGGGGAAAGAGGGGCCACGGAAGCGCTAGCGAACGAGGTGGTGACAAGTGGTGAAGGGGAGGACGGCGGGTTGAGCTGCCAAAAAGTAGAGGGCCTATGTGCAAATCTGCCAGGAGTGCTCCGATTCAGACCCTGACGAAACTGAACGAGTGTTCGCAAAAATGGCTAGCTGACCCCGATCTTGCGATGAAGATGCTGACTAAACTGCTAGGAATTTCTCGATGCCGCAAAAATCAAAGTTCAAGAGGATACATATGCCTACAATTTTCGTGTTTAGGTTTTCTCCAACGGAGGACTCTACGAGCCGGGAATCAACGAAGAACAGAGGCCGACCTGAGGACAAAAAGGACAGGACTTTGCTGACAGAACACTGGGTTTTTCCCTGATCTCGCGAGGTCAGTGGCGATTGATACAAAGCGAAAAAGGGGATGATGTAAAAACGAAAAACGTAGAGGATACACAGTCCTACAAGTTTCATGTTTGAAAGTTTTTGTAATTCGAACCGAACGCAAAGATCTGGGGCTGTCCCTCTGAGTTGGCGCATAGACGAGCTCTGAACCTGACGCTACTGAACCTGCACGCACGCACGCGATGGTGCCGATCTCGAGCGTCGGGGCGGCTAACTGGGCGATGGAGACAATTGGGGAGAGCGGGGTTGGGGAGAGATGCCTCACCTCGAACGATTCCCGCCGTAGAGGAGGTTGGGGGGGTAGCGAGGGACTCCGGGAAGAAGGCGGAAACTCGACAGAGCTTCTAGCTCCACCAGGAAGAAGAGGAAGGCGGCTAACTGGTTAAGGTGGCTGTTTCCTCCAAGTGCACCCGACGCGGGGATCCGCGGAGGAGCAGCAGCTCGCCTCGCCTGGACCCAGGACAGCACAGGGCTCCGGAACGACGAGGATCAGAGGAGACTAGGTGGCGGTCTACAGGAGAGGGAAGGGAGCTGCGGCGCAAGGAGGGAGATGGCTAGGGTTTGCGGCTGCGGGGCTGGGAAATAAGAAGGAGGCGTGGCCCGGTGGTGGTGGAGGGTGACGAGGACAACGGCGGGAACGACGGCCACCTGCTCCTCCGTTTGGTGGCTACAGAGAGGAGGAGGCCGACGGAAAGAGATGCACAGGAGACGGCGTCGAAGGGGTACGGCCAATGGTGGCATGATACGGGCCGGCCCAAGAGGGAGGAAGAGGGATCGGGCCAGGAGGGAGCTAGCTGCGGGCTGCTGCGGCTGGGCCCAAGGTGGCTGCTGCCAGGTTTGGTTCTCTCCTTTTATTTATTTCCTATTTCATTTTTGTTAGCTCAAATGTTTTGTTTTATGTTTATATTTAGCTAATTTTTAAGGAAGCAACTTATTCAAACTATTTGAATCTTTGCAGGGATTTTGAACAACGGTGTCTAGGCAACAAAATAGACTAGAGGAAAATAGCATATTTGAAAGAGAGGATGCCCACATACATAATGTGTATGTGTCAATTTTGGCGTCTTACCAGATTAGGGTTTTAGTAAAAGAACAAAACTCTTTTTTTCCAAAATATTGGACCCTAACAATGGCCCTTGACTGTATAAAACAAGATAGGGATACAAAGAGGGAGGGAGATGAGATGAGAGATGATCCACTCAAGAATTCAAAGAAAAACCAAAAGACTTAAATGTGGTGATACTTGCATGGCCCATGCAAAATAATTAATGCCATTTTTATTCTTGTGAAAACAATAATATTTTCGTGGCATTATTCTTATGCATTCCCAAAAGTGGAATAAAGCCAAGCAAAAGAATTTATAGAAGTAGACCCATCCTATCTCCCATGAGCTAGATTAAATACCAAAAGAAAATCAAATGCAAGCTCATGGTTAATGGAATGGTGGAATTATAAGGTGGTGAAAGAAAGGTGGTGGAGTGGAATAAAAGATATGCCCCCAACTCAACTTGGGCATTTAAACAATATATCAATATCCAAATACAATATCAAGAGACAAATACAATTGATAATGCATATGAGAGAAGAACCAACACAAAAAGGGTTTTATATGATGCTCAAATGCAAGGTGGCATGATGACATGAGCATGATACAATGCTGATGCAACAATTATATTACTAGATCAAGTAGCATTACAGTTGTTAGACAATTGGGATGCTACAACTCTCCCCCACTAAACAGGAATCTCGCCCCGAGATTCTAGGAAGAAGAAGAAGACTCAAAGAGGGTAGGATAGTTTGCACGGAGCTCATCTTCACGTTCCCAAGTGGCTTCATCAACGGAATGGTGCGACCACTGCACCTTGCAGAACTTGATGGACTTGTTGCGAGTCCTTCTTTCTGCGGTCTCAAGGATTTTTATGGGGTGTTCTTGATATGACAGATCTTCTTGGAGATTGATTAGCTCGTGGTCCACGGTCCTGCCGGGATCCTTGAAGCATTTCTTGAGTTGAGAGATGTGGAAAACATCATGAACTTTGAGTTTTTCCGAGAGCTCAAGAGCATAAGCAACTTCTCCTCTCCTTCCTCGAATTTTGAAAGGACCGATGTATCTAGGAGCCATCTTTCCTTTGATACCAAAACGGTGCGTGCCTTTCATGGGAGTGACACGTAGGTAAACGAGATCACCAGGGACATACACCATGTCCGTGTGCTTCCTGTCATAATTGCTCTTCTGGCGACTTTGAGCAATCTTCAGATTTTCAAGAATGATGTGCACCTTCTCCTCCGCTTGAGTTACAATGTCAGGGCCAAACCATATTCTTTCACCTGCACCCGACCAACCAATCGGAGTTCTGCACTTGCGGCCATAGAGAGCCTCAAATGGTGCCATCTTTAGACTTTTCTGGAAGCTGTTGTTGTAAGAGAATTCAGCATAAGGAAGACATTCTTCCCACTTCATGCCAAAAGAGATGACGCAAGCACGGAGCATATCCTCCAGAATCTGATTGATCCTTTCAACTTGTCCTTGCGACTGAGGGTGGTAAGCTGTGCTGAAGTTCAATTTTGTTCCCAAAGAAGTTTGGAAACTTTCCCAGAAATTGGAAGTGAAGATGCTCCCCTGGTCCGAACTGATCTCCAGCGGGACCCCATACAGAGAGACAATTCTGTTGATATAGAGCTCAGCCAACTGAATTCCAGAAATTGTTTCCTTGACAGGGAAGAAGTGGGCCACTTTAGAAAGCCTGTCAATGACAACAAAGATTGCATTGTTGCCCTTCTGCGACCTTGGAAAACCAGTGATGAAGTCCATCTCTACTTTCTCCCATTTCCATTCCGGGGGTTTCAATGGCTGTAGAAGACCGAAAGGTTTCTGATGGACAGCTTTCACTCTGCGGCAGACATCACACTCCGAGACATACTTGGCACAATATCGTTTCAAACCCGGCCACCAATATTGTGTTTTCAAGTCCATGTACATCTTTGTGCTGCCAGGGTGGATGGAAAGAACAGAATCATGCGCCTCCTTGAGAACTTGCTCTCTCAAACCCGGGTAGTTTGGAACAAACATCCGGTGTTCAAAGAAAAGCGTGCCTTGATCATCGACGTGGAATGACTCATACTTCGGAAGCTGAAGTTTGGAGATAATCTTTCTGGTGTGCGGATCACCAAGCTGACGAGAACGAATCTTTTCTTCCAAGATAGGAGTAGCCAGAAGGCTTAGGAGATGCCCTTGATCCACAATTTCAAGGTTGAGCTGACGGAATTCCTCGCACAAGAGAGGCTGTTGTTCTTCCATCATGAGGTTATTGACATAAGCTTTGCGGCTGAGGGCATCGGCCATAACATTAGCTTTGCCCGGAGTGTAGTTGATGGTCAAATCAAAATCATTGATTGCTTCAATCCACCTCCTCTGCCGAAGGTTGAGGTCAGGCTGAGTGAAGATATACTTCAGAGTCTTGTGATCAGAAAAGATTTCACAACGGTTGCCAAGCAAGTAGTGCCTCCATAGTTTCAAAGCAAAGAAAACTGCTGCGAGCTCGAGGTCATGTGTAGGATAGTTGATCTCATGCGTCTTCAACTGTCGAGAGGCATAAGCAACAACTTGTTTTTCTTGCATAAGGACTGCACCCAATCCTTGCAAAGAGGCGTCACAGAAAATCTGGAAAGGCTTGGATGTATCCGGAGGAACCAAGACTGGTGTGGAAGTGAGCTTCTCTTTGAGTGTCTCAAAGCTTGCTTGACAGGCAGGAGTCCAAAGATATTTCTTGCCTTTCTTGAGGAGATCGGTAAGAGGCTTCGCTATCTTCGAAAAGTTCTGAACGAAGCGACGACAATAACTAGCCAAACCGAGGAAACTCCGCACGTCTTTGACATTAACAGGAGGAAGCCATTCAACAATTGTCTTTACGGTTTCCGGGTTGACTGCAATGCCCTTGGCAGAGATGACGTGACCAAGATAGGTGACTTGAGGCAGCCAAAACTCAGACTTGGAGAACTTTGCATACAAGCGGTTCTCACGAAGCTTGTTTAGGACACACCGAAGGTGTTCTTCATGTTCTTCCTTTGACTTAGAATAGACTAGGATGTCATCCAGATAGACCACAACGAACTTATCAAGATACTCCATGAAAACCGAGTTCATAAGCCTTGAGAAGGTGGCAGGTGCGTTGGTGAGACCGAAGGACATGACCGTGTACTCATACAGGCCATAGCGGGTGGTGAAAGCTGTTTTAGGAACATCTTCCTTGCGAATCTTGATTTGGTGATAACCACTTCTCAAGTCAAGCTTGGAGAATACCACTGCTCCATCTAGCTGATCGAAGAGATCATTAATCCGCGGAAGGGGATATTTATTCTTGATGGTTTTAGCATTGAGAGCCCGATAGTCAACACAAAGTCTATCAGTCTTGTCTCGCTTCTTCACAAAGATTGTTGGGCTACCCCAAGAAGAAGTACTGTGTTGAATGAAACCCAACTTCTCTTGTTCATCAAGCTGACGTTTGAGTTCAGCCAACTCAGCAGGACCCATTTTATAAGGTCGCTTGGAGATAGGAGCCATTCGAGGTTCAAGCTCAATTACAAACTCAACCTCACGATCCGGAGGCATACCTGGCAACTCTTCAGGAAAGACATCTGGGAACTCACAGACCACCGGAACACTCTGAATAGCTTCCATAGCATCATCATTCAGAGCCGCCAAGGAGTAAAGCTGGATAGAAGGAGTTAGACTTGGAGAATAGACTATATGGCCTTCAGGAATCTTCAGAGAAACCGAGCGCTCAGCACAGTCAATCACAGCTGCATTTGCTGTCAACCAATCCATGCCCAAGATGACATCAATGTCAGAATTGCCCAGAACAATTAAGGACGCCGAGAACGAAGAGCCACCAATCTCAATTTGATTGCCATGGCTGATATGAGTAGCCCTCATGTTTGACCCAGGAGATAGTACCATCAACCGCTTAAGGAGAGTAACCATAACTAACTCATTTTCATTTGCAAACTTGTGAGAAACAAACGAATGCAATGCACCAGAATCAAACAAAACTCGTGCAGGGACTGAGTTAACGGGAAGCATACCCATCACAACTCCAGGTGCATGCTCAGCTTGAGCGGCGTTGACACAGTTGGCACGAGAAACAGTAGACCCGGGCTTGGTGTTGATGTTGAGAGCCCGAGGTGGTGGTGCACGAACCATAGGAGAGCTTGACGCAGATCTTGGAGGTGGTGGAGGAAGAGCTTTGTTTTTCAACGGACAGTTCCAGTTTTGATGCCCAGTGTCTCCACACGTGAAACAAGCACCAGGTGGACGTGGAGCAACGTAGCCAGGGACTCCGCCAGGCGCTCCAGGGTAGTGGTGGTTGTAGCCCCTGGGAGCAGCAGTGAGGAAGTTTGTTGGCCTTGCCGCGAAGCTTGAAGGTCTTGGTGGAGCCAGGAGCGACGGTGGGGTGTTAGGAACCCAGACACGACGCTTAGAAGGAGTTGACATAGCTGAAGAGCTTGGTGCATCACGGTTGTGTTTCTTTGACTCCTCAAACACTTGCCTACTTGCTTCTTCCTGCAGAGCTGTATGCTGAAGTTCCAGAAAGGACGCCGGCCTTGCATGTGTGATAGCATATTTAATCGATGCATTGAGCCCTTGCCGGAACCTCTTTTGCTTCTTCTTGTCATCTGAGATCTCATGGCCACCATAACGAGAAAGGTTCATGAAGTTCCTGATGTAGGTATTGACATTGTCATTTCCCTGCTTGAGGTTGAGAAAGACTTCCTTCATCCTTTCCATGACAATTTCTGACAGATACTGCTCTTTGAAGGCTCCAGAGAACTGTTCCCAAGTAGGCTGAAAACCAGTGCAGTTTGCCTTCAGGTAATTCTCCCACCAAAGAGCTGCATCTCCCTTCAGAAGGTGAGTAGCACACTTTACCCATTCTTGCTCAGGAACATCAGCAGTCGCCCGTAGCCTTGACATCTCACGCAACCAATCATCAGCATCCAGTGGTTGATCAGAAACATCAAATTGGCGTGGGTTGAACTTCAGGAAGCTTTTGATGTCTCCTCGCTTGGGAGGTGGAGGTAGTGGAGCAAACTCGTTCCTCCGAACACTCTCTTCCAAGCGCTGCTGGTTCTGCTGCATTGCTGCCAAGGCATTGGCAATGTTTGACAACGCGGCCCCCAATTCAGGTGGTATGTCCTCATCAGAACGGCGTGGTGGCGCCATCCTGTGATTGATATAAACACAAGTCAGTACCATAATGGAGAATAATAATAATCCAAAATAGTACCAAGATGGAATTAACCAAGATTAAAGGATACAATTTACTAAGATGATATTAAAATATCAACAAAGTTCAAAGCACCTAGAAGATATTAAGCATATCACACACGACTGAAAAGGAGTGTGGTACACAGATATATCAAAGAAAAATTTTCCGCAAATTTCGGCATTAAAATACCAGTAGATGCGCAAAATCACTTAACGAATCAAGATTAGTGACTCTACCAACTCAATATACAAGAGCGAATGATAAGAGTAGTGGTATGGTCGCGACTCCATCCCGCACTCAAATCATTACTCCGCACATGACTAAGTAGAACACATATCCCAACCCCTTCTACTCACGATGAACCTAAATATTGGTAACTACGGAAACGAACACCCCAAACAAGATAACGTCGGATAACAAAGAGTAAGACATATCGCGGCGGTATACAACGAATCAGATAGGTCGCGTCGGTTTGCAAAAGCCTGTCGGTATGGAATGTACCAACAGTTGATAACCAAAAGGCCAATTGTGATAACAACTTGGATGCAACAGATAGACAAGGAATTACACACACACACACACACACACAACCTATGGTACTACGGAAACCCAGAACACGTGAATCCTAGTTTGAATTTTAAGAAGAGGATTGAAAATGTTACACTCCCTTACCAGAAAAAGGTGGGTGGGTGGGTAAGAAGAAAAGTGGAAGCACTCCTACTCTCGCGTTTTGTTTTTCCCTAGTATAAATAACTACCAAAAATATTTGCTAGACTGACAACGACCATTTGGCTGAGACCCTGAAGGGCGGGATGGCTCTGATACCAATTGTAACTACCTCGGTGAATTACGCTCCTAGATTCAAGCCTGGATGAACGGAAATGGTTGAAATAGTACGGTGGGGCCCAAATGCCACTCACAGGTAGACCTTTCGGCCGTCCCAACCATTTCCAAACATCGGGACAAGAACGGAGGGCGTAATCGGCAGGCGAAGGGATCAACTACATACACAAGTGAGTATGTATGCAAGCCACCATACAACAGTACATCAGAGCCATTCCATCTAAAAAGAAAGGAAATATAGCAACGCCATACGGCAAGATTCAAATATCCTAGATATATATAGTTTAGGATATCTCCTCATACATCACACATCAGAGTATCAGGCGGAAGCGGCAAACAAGATCCGAGTACGGATAAGAAGAAAATCGGCATAAGATGCCCATAAATAAACACATCCCGCCCACAGATCTCACGGATCCCCGTTCCCGGAATCTCTACACCGAATGATCGTTGCCCACATCGTCCGTATCCTCCACCCAGTATCCATCTCCTGAGTGCACCTGTTCATCTGAATCAAATAATTTATCGAGTGAGACCCTAGGGGTACTTAGCAAGTCTTTATGCCTCTAAAGGGGACACAACCTGGGGTGACGCAATTGCAGCAAAAGATAAACCCTAACAATTCTATAGATACTCGCTAACCATCCGCCTAACCAAAGATAGACGGATGTCCGTGAATTAAGAACAACAGTTATAACAGTAATATTAACAGATCCATCCTCCTCCTCGCTTACCAACGAGGAAGCGGACAAACAACCCCCATCCGTTGGCAGTTTTATTATCCATTCCATGAGTATTGCACTATTTACTAGTCAGTTTCTTAGTCAGATTAAAAGCGGTACTTTAGTTATGCTTGTCTATGATCGAGAAACTGTGCTCCAAGTCGTCCATAACCGCGGACACGTCTTTCAGAAAGTTTTACCCTGCAGGGGTGCACAAATAGCAAAACACACTCGATCAACCTCGGAAAAACCAAATCAAAACCCAACGAGGCTTTCACGACAAAGCAATCACAAGATTCAGAAATATTTCAGGGGGCCACCCCATTGAGTACACCCGCAACGAAACTGGCCGGCTCCAAGACGGACTCAAGGTTTGGGTGGACGGCTGTAAACGACTGGGAACCCGAAAGTGTGACTGGGCTTGTCGATACCGCGAAATCGTGTCCCGATCCTAAACAGTACAGGTGCTCCTCGCACAATCGTAAATAAAGCAGTAAAGCATGGCATAAGTACAGGATAGTAAATAAACCCTCAAACTAGTTTGTGGCCCCAAGAAATAAGAATGAATCAAGCTCTGGCTCAGGGGGGTCCCATAATCCTCCCGGATGTGGATAGCGCGAATATTCAAGGAACAGGAATCAAGTACTCGGGGTCTTACGGGACACAAGTTAGCAGGAAAAACCAAATAGCAGATATTGCTCACCGGTGCCACTTTCATTAGTTTTCCCATACTACTCAGGTTAAGTTGTTTAGGTACCTCGTTATCCAACAGACACTCACATACCCTACACATGCTGTTCTACGACTCGCATGGCTCAAACAACTCCTATAGTAATGGCTCATGGGATGGAGGAACAAGCTTCGGTGGGGTTTAAAAGTAAAGGATATGCAATACTTGGGATTCAGTTGAATGCAATCGCGACTCAATGATGCAAGAATAAGATAGAGGCAATAGGTACTGTATGTATGCAAGCATGTGGTAGTGCTTGCCTGGCAGCTCAGTTGAAGCGAGAGAAGGATCTGGGTAGTGCTCCTGGGTTTCTTGATATATCCCCTACTCAGCGTCTATTCGAAGAAGAACCAAACAAACAAGGGCCAACATAAATAAAGTGCACAAGCATATGAATAAAATGCGACAAGCAAACAATCATGCCATGATGCATGATGCACAATTTGCATGGCAATAAAGTAGCATGGCATGGGTGAGATGTGGAGAACAAGAATAAGTCTTTTTATTGAGTTATGGCCACATTTTATCCTCATAAAAGTTGATGTACACTTTATATTTATATGATTCATGCTTCAATTCATATCATGGAATGCATAAACAGAAAGTTCTCGTCGAGCTGATCATTTTAGACATATTATTTGTTAAATTTGGAGTTATAAAACAAAAGTTATTAATTAATTAAGGTGGAAGGGCATTTTCTTGTAGTTTTAGTCAACTTGAATTTTGAAGTGTTCGAATTATATTTTGGATGGCATATTTGAAATCCTCACATTTTTCTGATTTGAAAACATATGTTATTTGTATTATTTGGAATTAAGAATTTAAATTTGTTTTAAAGTCAAAATTATTAAATAGGGTCAAAGTCAAAGGTTTGACTATATAGAGTCAAATCTGGTCAAATATGAAAATATGGTTGAGTTTATACTTGAAAAACATTCATATTTCATTTTATAATTTTTCCAAATTCAAAACATTTCAAAAGATATGAATCATTTAAGTTATAAACGTTTCCTAAATTTATTTGATTTCAGAAAAACTTTGGCGATTTTTTTTCACACTCAGGGACATTCTACCCACCATCAATGACATGTGGGGCAGGGGAAAGAGGGGCCACGGAAGCGCTAGCGAACGAGGTGGTGACAAGTGGCGAAGGGGAGGACGGCGGGTTGAGCTGCCAAAAAGTAGAGGGCCTATGTGCAAATCTGCCAGGAGTGCTCCGATTCAGACCCTGACGAAACTGAACGAGTGTTCGCAAAAATGGCTAGTTGACCCTGATCTTGCGATGAAGATGCCGACTAAACTGCTAGGAATTTCTTGATGCCGCAAAAATCAAAGTTCAAGAGGATACATATGCCTACAATTTTCGTGTTTAGGTTTTCTCCAGCGGAGGACTCTACGAGCCGGGAATCAACGAAGAACAGAGGCCGACCTGAGGACAAAAAGGACAGGACTTTGCTGACAGAACACCGGGTTTTTCCCTGATATCGCGAGGTCAGTGGCGATTGATACAAAGCGAAAAAGGGGATGATGTAAAAACGAAAAATGTAGAGGATACACAGGCCTACAAGTTTCATGTTTGAAAGTTTTTGTAATTCGAACCGAACGCAGAGATCTGGGGCTGTCCCTCTGAGTTGGCGCATAGACGAGCTCTGAACCTGACGCTACTGAACCTGCACGCACGCACGCGATGGTGCCGATCTCGAGCGTCGGGGCGGCTAACTGGGCGATGGAGACAATTGGGGAGCGCGGGGTTGGGGAGAGATGCCTCACCTCGAACGATTCCCGCCGTAGAGGAGGTTGGGGGGGTAGCGAGGGACTCCGGGAAGAAGGCGGAAACTCGACGGAGCTTCTGGCTCCACCAGGAAGAAGAGGAAGGCGGCTAACTGGTTAAGGTGGCTGCTTCCTCCAAGTGCACCCGACGCGGGGATCCGCGGAGGAGCAGCAGCTCGCCTCGCCTGGACCCAGGACAGCACAGGGCTCCGGAACGACGAGGATCAGAGGAGACTAGGTGGCGGTCTACAGGAGAGGGAAGGGAGCTGCGGCGCAAGGAGGGAGATGGCTAGGTTTTGCGGCTGCGGGGCTGGGAAATAAGAAGGAGGCGTGGCCCGGTGGTGGTGGAGGGTGACGAGGACAACGGCGGGAACGACGGCCACCTGCTCCTCCGTTTGGTAGCTACAGAGAGGAGGAGGCCGACGAAAAGAGATGCACAGGAGACGGCGTCGAAGGGGTATGGCCACTGGTGGCATGATACGGGCCGGCCCAAGAGGGAGGAAGAGGGATCGGGCCAGGAGGGAGCTAGCTGCGGGCTGCTGCGGCTGGGCCCAAGGTGGCTGCTGCCAGGTTTGGTTCTCTCCTTTTATTTATTTCCTATTTCATTTTTGTTAGCTCAAATGTTTTGTTTTATGTTTATATTTAGCCAATTTTTAAGGAAGCAACTTATTCAAACTATTTGAATCTTTGCAGGGATTTTGAACAACGGTGTCTAGGCAACAAAATAGACTAGAGGAAAATAGCATATTTGAAAGAGAGGATGCCCACATACATAATGTGTATGTGTCAATTTTGGCATCTTACCAGATTAGGGTTTTAGTAAAAGAACAAAACTCTTTTTTTCCAAAATATTGGACCCTAACAATGGCCCTTGACTGTATAAAACAAGATAGGGATACAAAGAGGGAGGGAGATGAGATGAGAGATGATCCACTCAAGAATTCAAAGAAAAACCAAAAGACTTAAATGTGGTGATACTTGCATGGCCCATGCAAAATAATTAATGCCATGTTTATTCTTGTGAAAACAATAATATTTTCATGGCATTATTCTTATGCATTCCCAAAAGTGGAATAAAGACAAGCAAAAGAATTTATAGAAGTAGACCCATCCTATCTCCCATGAGCTAGATTAAATACCAAAAGAAAATCAAATGCAAGCTCATGGTTAATGGAATGGTGGAATTATAAGGTGGTGAAAGAAAGGTGGTGGAGTGGAATAAAAGATATGCCCCCAACTCAACTTGGGCATTTAAACAATATATCAATATCCAAATACAATATCAAGAGACAAATACAATTGATAATGCATATGAGAGAAGAACCAACACAAAAAGGGTTTTATATGATGCTCAAATGCAAGGTGGCATGATGACATGAGCATGATACAATGCTGATGCAACAATTATATTACTAGATCAAGTAGAATTACAGTTGTTAGACAAATGGGATGCTACACGCTGGATCTAACTTAATCGCGCGACTCTGATTGAATCATACCGCTTCGTCTAGGTTCTAACGTGGCCACTAGATCTACCAACAAGTGGCGGCGCTGGCGGCGGTGATAGGCGGCGCTGGCGGCGGTGATAGGCGGCGACGGCTCTGTCTACGGGTGCGTGGTGGCTACAGGGAGCTCTGGGGTCATCGGAGGTGCTTACCAGATTCGCAACGGTGTACTGAAGCTCAACGTGGGGACGACTTGACAAGGGGCGCACGGACACGGCTGCACGGGCTCGTCGGAGTTGCTGACAGCGTCGGGCTCGGGTGGACGGCGACGTTGGCGACGCTCCTGGTCACCCTAGCACGAACCAAAGGCATCAGTGGGTGCGCATGGCTACGGCGAACACGCTCGTGTGAATCAGCAGCGAAGGGGAACACGGGGCTCACTGAATTTAATCGCGGGAGTTGAGGACGTCGTCGGGACCTTGCTGTGCTTGACGGAGTCGACGACCTGGGGCAGTATAGGATGAACCAATGGTGTCAGAATGTGCGCAAGGAAGTTGCGAGGCTGTCTGCATGAACTAGAGGGGAAGGGGCGCACGAAGCTCACCGGGATTGGTCGCTAGAGTGGGCTCTGTCTGCGGCGGTGCAAGGGCGATTGCGGGCAGCCTGGGGGCGCTTCTGTCTGGCTTTTTTGGGGGAAATGGCCGCGAGGGGGAGGTGGTCTTATAGCCAGAGAGGGAGCGAGAATCACGCGAGGAAACGCCGGCAATAACTCGATTTAAAATGCGGCAGTGAATGGCGGAGGGAACGGCCGGCGACGTGGTCGTGGGTGCGATTTGGGGAAGATGATGATGAGCTGGCGAGGTCCACCAGTCAGTGACCCATTGGGTAGCACGGGTGCGGTGAGAAAATCAGAAGGAGGGGGAAAACCCGGGTGGGCTGGCTAACGGGCTGCTTTGCTTGTTGGGCCAAAATCCTGGCGCCGGCCCTTTTCCTTTTCTCTTTCCTTTTTCTTTTTCTAAATGAATTTCCAGGAACCTTTTTCAAATGATTTCAAAATCTATTTGAATTCAAATCTTTTCAGGATTTTTGCAGTGTGCAACAATCACATTTCTGGGCATAAAACCAAGTGGTCACTTTGAATTGGCCTGGTCACTAGGAATAAAATAAAATAAGCAGTGACATAGCACTAGTTTTAAATAGGTTTTGAAATTGGTTTTCAAATTATATTTGTCTTGAAACTTTGGTTTAAATCCTAGCAATCTAGCAATACACTCTGAAAGCAATAAGACACAAGGTTTGGCTCACTTAACATCTATCTCACATTGGAGATTTGTTTTTTTCTGTTTTTAAATGCTGATCACATAAAATAATGAGCTTATATGCCCCTGTTTTTTAATTGATTTGTTTGAAATGAATTCTACATGATCATCGATGCATGGATGATATGCATGAGTTTGAAACATGATTTTAGGGATGTTACAAATATAACCCCCTTAAGGTGAATCTCGCCCTCGAGATTCGGATTGGCTAGCAAATAGGTGAGGGTGGTCTTTCCAAAGATCATCTTCTCTTTCCCATGTTGCTTCTTCTTCGGAATGATGGTTCCATTGAACTTTACAGAACTTAATAGTCTTAGTCCGAGTAACTCTTTCCGCAGTCATAAGAATCTTGATAGGTTTCTCCTCATAAGTGAGGTCACTCTCCAATTGAACCTCTTCCAAAGGTATAGTATCCTTCAAAGAAGTCTCTTCCATTTCCCGATGACATTTCTTAAGCTGACTCACATGAAACACATTATGAATAGCTGACAAAGACTCTGGCAATTCAATCTCATAGGCTACTTCTCCTTTGCAACTTAGAATCTTGAATGGTCCTACATATCTTGGTGCCAATTTACCTTTGACACCAAATCTCTTCACTCCACGAAGTGGCGACACTCTAAGATAAGCTCTATCACCAACTTCATAGGTGACTTCTCTACGCTTAGGATCTGCGTAGCTTTTCTATCGGGACTGTGCTATCTTTAATCTGTCCTTAACCATCTTGACTTTCTCTTCAGCCTCTTTGATAAGTTCTGGTCCGAACAAACTTCTTTCTCCCACACCATTCCATAGCAATGGGGTGGTACATTTTATCCCATAGAGAAACTCAAATGGTGCCATCTCAATGCTGGCTTGATAGCTGTTGTTATAAGAAAATTCTGCGTAAGGCAGACTTTCATCCCAACTGGCTCCATAGTCTAGGGCACATGCCCTCAACATATCTTCAAGAATCTGATTAGTCCTTTCTGTTTGTCCATCAGTTTGAGGATGAAAAGCAGTGCTGAATTCCAACCTCGTTCCCAATGACTCATGTAATTGCCTCCAAAAATGAGAAGTGAATTGGGTTCCTCTATCTGACACAATACTCTTGGGAACTCCATGTAGGCATACAATTCTACTCATATAGATCTTGGCCAATTTAGCACTTGTGTAAGTTGTCTTCACGGGTATGAAATGAGCCACTTTGGTCAGGCGATCCACTACTACCCAAATAGAATCATATCCTGACCGGGTCCTTGGCAATCCGGTAATGAAATCCATATCAATCTTGTCCCACTTCCAATCAGGAATAGGTAGTGGCTGAAGCAAACCTGCTGGTTTTTGATGTTCCACTTTCACTCTACTACACACATCACACAAGGCAATATGTTCAGCGATGTCCTTCTTGAGATTATTCCACCAAAATCTTTCTTTCATATCCATGTACATCTTGGTGTTACCCGGATGAATAGAATATGGTGAGTTGTGTGCTTCTTGTAAAATCAGTTTCCGAAGCTCCGGATCTTGTGGAACACGGATACGTTTTCCATGCCATAAAGTACCCTGTTCGTCTTCATGGAATCCTTTGGCTTTTCCCTTACCAATCTTTTCCTTAATCTCTTCAAATTTCCTTATCAGTCTTCTGGGCTTCCTTGATTTTGTCCAACAAAGTAGGTTGAACATCCAAAGACATGAGATGTCCTTTAGGCACAATCTCCAATCCGAGATCTCTAAATTGGGCACACAAATCATCTGGCAATTCTCCCTTAGTGAGGCCATTCACAAAAACTTTACGTCTTAGAGCATCCGCTACAACATTTGCTTTACCGGGGTGGTATTGCAAACTTAATTCATAGTCCTTGATAAGTTCTAGCCATCTTCTTTGTCTCATATTAATTTCCTTCTGGGTGAAGATATACTTCAAACTCTTGTGATCTGTGAACACTTCACATCGCTTTCCCAAAAGATAGTGTCTCCATGTTTTGAGTGCATGGACAACAGAGGCTAACTCTAAATCATGAGTAGGATAGTGCACTTCATGAGTTTTGAGTTGTCTCGAGGCATAAGCCACAACTTTTCCTTCTTGCATAAGTACTGAACCAAAACCATGATGAGATGCATCACAATACACTTGGAAATAGTTCTCCAAATCTGGTAAACACAGGACTGGTGTTGTCACAAGTCTCTTCTTCAATTCTTGAAAGCTGAGTTCACAACCTTCAGACCAAGCAAATTTCCTTTCTTTCTTTAGCAATTCTGTCATAGGCTTAGATACCTTGGAGAAATTCTCAATGAATCTTCTGTAGTAACCTGCTAAGCCAAGGAAACTACGAACTTATTCCACTGACTTGGGAGATTCCCATTCAGTTACAGCCGAAACTTTAGCAGGATCAACTACAACACCATCTCCTGACACAACGTGTCCAAGAAATCCAACTTCATTCAACCATAATTCACACTTGCTGAATTTGACATAAATTTTATGCTCTCTAAGCTTCTTAAGTATCAAACGCAAATGTCCTTCATGTTCTTCTTTGCTCTTGGAGTAGATCAAAATGTCATCGATGAAAATGACAACAAACTTATCAAGAAATTCCATGAACACCTTGTTCATCAAATTCATGAAGTATGCTGGTGCATTGGTCAAACCAAATGGCATCACGGTATACTCATACAATCCATACCTTGTGGTGAAAGCTGTTTTAGGTATGTCTTGTTCTCTTATCATGAGTTGGAAATAACCTGACCGAAGGTCAATCTTTGAGAATACACAAGCTCCTTCTAGCTGATCAAACAATTTATTGATTCTTGGCAAAGGATATTTGTTCTTGATAGTCACCTCATTGAGTGAACGGTAATCTATGCATAACCTTTGACTTCTATCTTTCTTCTCTACCAAAAAAACTAGGGCTCCCCAAGATGAAGAACTTGGTTGAATAAATCCTTTCTGCAACTGTTCTCCAAGTTGTTTCTTGAGTTCTTTCAGTTCATCAACTGACATCTTGTACGGTCTCTTTGCTATTGGTCCAGATCCTGGTACCAAATCAATAAGAAATTCCACATCTCTATCTAGTGGCATTCCCGGCAAATCTTCCGGAAACACATCTGGATACTCACATACAATAGGCACACTATCTATGCTAACCCCCTTAAGAGAATTTAGCTTACTCCTCTTTGATTCAAAGTTGGTCTTGAACCTGATTCTTTTATTTTCTGGAGTTGTGAGTGAGACAGTATGGTTGGCACAATTGTCACATCCCAAGATTTTCCAAATCTTGTAATGTGAAAGTAAATTAATAAAATAAAACTTTGTTTGATTTTTAGAGCCAGAAGAAACTTTTTGAATTCAATTGGAACATCAAACCCATTTGAATTAAATAAAACCCTAAAGGGATTTAAAAAAAGATAAACATTTTAAATAAAGAAAAACAAAATATTTTGGAAATAGTATTTTGGATCTTTTAAAATAAAAGATTTGGTATTCAAAAGAAAAGATGGATTTATAAATAAAGATTATTTTATAAAGCCAAATTAAACCTTGGACAAGCTTTGGTTTTAAAACATTTGTTTTGAATAAAAATAGCAAAGGATAATTTAAATAAAGTAATAGGGATTTAATATCCAACTTTAATTAAATAAAAGGTTTTATCATTTTAATTAAAATATCAAAACTTATTAAATCATTTTAAATAAGTTTTCTAAGTATTTTATATTCACAAATAAAACCTACTAAAGTGTTTTGGCTTTATTTTAGATTTCAAAATAAATATCTCAATGAAACAAATCCTATTTTAATAAAGAAGTCTAATATATTAATTAATAATGGACACTAAAATAAAAGGTTATTTTGTTTTAAAACAAATTTCCCAATATTATATATTTCCCACATTAAACCTACTAATTTGATTTTGAAAATATTTAAGTTCAAATAAAGATTTTATTAATAAAATCAAACCTTATTTTGATTTAATAACTAAGTTCCATTTTATTTAATTATTAATGGACCCTAAAGTAAAAGGATTATTTTATTTTAAACAAGTTTTCCAAATATTCTTTATTTCCAAATAAACCTACTGATTTAGATTTGAAAGTGTTTCGATTTTAAATGAAGATTATATTAATTAAAACAAACCCTATATTATTAAATAACTAAAATATCCATTTATTTAAATTAAAGAATGGATCTTAAAAAGAATAAAATTATTATTTTGTTTTGAGATTTGGATTATGTTGAAAAACAGAACCAAATTCAAAGTAAAATTGAGTGTTTGTTTGAATTGATTTGGGTGTTGTTTTAATGTGAGAATAATTGTTTGAAATTCAAAACAGAAAAGAATTAGAAAAGGAAAAATAAAGCAGACAGAAAAAAATAGTGCAAAGGCCCAGCCCACTAAGCCAGTCCATCCCAGACTTCTCCCCTCCCCCGAAGCGTTTCTTTTCTTACTCAGAAACCTACTCAGACAGAGACTGACCGGTGGCCCCCTCTTCTCCCTCACTCAAACGCTGACAAGCCGACCCCACCCCTCCTATTCATCGTCTTCAACACGACCTCGTCGCCCTGGCTGTTACTGCCGATTGATTGCCTCGTCAATTCGCTTCAATGCCGTGCGATCAACGCCCCCTGACCACACACGCTTAAACGCCAGTGACCCCTCTCTCGTTCCCCTCTGTTTCCTTCCCCGAGCACGCCTCCAGTCCATCCTATTTTCTCCTCGACTGCCCTGTCTCCGATGACGCTCCAGCGATAATTCCGGCCGTGTCTTGCCACTCCTTGCCTCCCCAAGCACGCAGGCACATTCCCCACTTCCTGTAGCATCTTCCAGCACCCTCCGTTCAACCGCGGGCGCCCCTGAGCATCAGCAACGACGACACCGAGCGTGCGCTGCCGTCTGCCATTGCTCCGTCGAGCATTTCAGGTGAACTCCGACCACCCCGCGCCTCCTAGATCACGCACACAGCATAGCCTTGGTCTTGCGCATCTGATACTGTCTTCCGTTTGTCCTAGCGTGCATCGTAGAACCGTCTCCGACGACGCCCGAGCGAACCCGACGCCAGCAGGAACTCCGGCGAGAAATCGAGCCCTCTCCAGAGTGCCCCTCGTCGAACCAGCATCACGTTGAGCATCGTCGTATTCTCCTGAGCCTGGTGAGCATCTTCTTACCCATTCTTGCTTCCTGCCTCGTCAGCGCCGCCGCCAACTGACCGCACCACCGCTCGCCGGTGAACTCGCGCCGCCAGTTCATGGCTATTAGATAGGAACCGTTCGATCTAGATCGGGCGGGCACGATAGAATCATTTAACGCCGAATGGGTACGCCTCCAGAGCCGCAAGATTTGACTTAATCCAACGCACCAGAGCGTGATCCGCAGCGAACCGGTACCGTCCAATAGAATCACGACGCGTGTCACCTGTCTGTTTAAAAACAGAAATTGAAATCAGAATTTGTTGCCATTTTCAAACCCTTATATCTTTGGATCCACACGTCCAAATTTGGCAAATTTTATATCAATGAAATCAGGAGAACAAGCCCTAGCCAACCATGCCCTTAGTTTGACAAATAGTATCTGTTAGCTTGTTTGAATTTGCAGAAACATTTGTGTACTTGTTTAGGGTATAAAAATTGTTTAAAAATGAGTTTTGAATTAAAACCTTTGCAAAATGGTTTGTTGTGATCTTACTGACCCTAGGAACCAATCCTTGGTATTAAAAATGATTTTTTGTAAGATTTAGGTTGGATTAATTAACTTAGCCAATTTCTAGCCAAATAAAAAGAATAGTTTTTATTATGAAAATGTTTATGGAAAGAAAACTTTGAGTAGATGGTTTGGACCAAACCTACTGACCAAAAAACACCAAGTTTTGCAATAGCAACTCATTAGGTGAACCCTATAGGCTAATCCCTAAATAAAAATATTTCTACACCACATAAAATAACACTTTGTTTTGAAAATGGTTTTAAAGTGAAACCTTTTGCAAATGACTTGGCCACTTTAGGAAATGACCATTAGATGTACCCAAATGACTATGACCCACTAGGAACCACTTTTTCAAACAAAACAAAGCTTGGCATGCTTGTATGCATTTCTTTGACTTTGTTATTTATGTGTGATGTTTTGCTTGATTGGTAGATTGAGTTTGTACCTTGCTTGATTGATTTGTAGTGACTTGAAGAGTGTGATTGTTGCAAAGATCAAGAAGTGAACCTATACTCTACCAAAAAGGCAAGTGATGCTTCATACTTTTTATCCCAATACTTTCACTATGCATTAGTGATTTTGCTAAGTAAACTTGCATGGATTTTGCTAAGTATAGATCTTGCTATAGGAAAACCTAGTAGATGAATACTTAGTAGGATTTTCCTAAGTTAGAGATTCCTACTACTACCAAGCTTAGCCTAGCTAATAGAAAACATGGGTGGAATATATATTCACACTATGGAAAAATATTCTAAGTCTGAGGACTTAAGTTTTGTTTAATAAAACAACTAAGTTAATGAATCACCTGGGTGGAATGGGCTTGCTTGGTGGAGATTGGTTGAGTGGTTCACAATGCCATAGGCTTGGATTGTGTATCTCACTTGTGGTATGCCACCCAGGAACAAAGAGATTTGAGATGTCAAATGTTGAGAAGCTTCAAGTGCAACCACTTGGCAATATGGGCTCTGCCATGATCATATAGGTTGCAAGAACTTAGCCATATGGACAGTGGGTGGTAGTGTTTGATAGGTTGGAACGCGTCCATTTTGGTCTAAGGGAAAGCTTCTGAAAGATCTTGTCTTGGGAAACCAAGTCTTGTGGGTAAAGTGCACCACCTCTGCAGAGTGTAAAATCTAAGTACTTAGCCATGTCCCTGGTAAAGGACAATTTGAGCATCAAGACATGGAAGCAATCAAGAATCTCATCATTCAAATTTCTAAATTAAAACTTGTGGATTGAACAAGGGTTGTTTGAATTCTTCAATCATTGATGGAGAGATGGCTTGGTACAAGGATCTTGAAATCTTTGATTGATAAAAATGAGTTTGTCAAGCAAAAACTTACTATTTTCAAAATGATAAGAAAAATCTATTTTGAGCAACGCAAGCCTCAACTCCACTTAGCCAAATGCATATAGATGATAGATTCCACTATACTACCATAGTATCACTTGCCAATACAATTCAAATGTATTGACCCTTTGTGGCTGTAACTTGTATGTTGCAGGTTGATTGTTTTAGTGAAGAATGTTTGATTAGGATTACAAAGTCTACAACCAACATCTGCCTGTGGTACTTTGAAGATGAAGGACCCCATGCTTATAGTTATTCCGCTGCAATGTAATGTAATGGCCATATGAGCTATGAAAGATGTAATAAAATTATGTTATTCCTGGTTATAAAGTTATATTATGACCTTTGTTTCTTGATATTACATCTTAACTGTGGATGCTAGCTATTGATCCAGGGACTAGCATTGTAAACACAGGAGGGATCAATCTTATTAAAGGTTGGGACCCCTACAGATGGTATCAGAGCATTGTGTTGCCTGTAGGATTTGTAAACCCTAGGATTGGACAAAAACCCTTAGAAAAATAGGTGTTGTATTTTGTTCCAAAAATTTATTTAAAAAAATACTTGTAAACTCTTTCCTCAATCATTTTGGTTTCAACTCTACATCTCTTCTACTTCAACTTGATGGAAAAAAACCTACCCATGACCAAAGACTACACCATGTGCAAAAGACTTCTTCAACATCTTCAACTCTAATGACTTCAACATCTTCAACTCTAATGACTTCAACATCTTCAGCATATTCACCAAGGACTTCCAACATGGATATCACTAAGGACCACAAGTGAAACAAGGAAATCCTACTCAAGATTTAGAGACTGAGGGAATGCAAAATAAGAAGGAACCATCAACAACTTTGAAGTATTGTAACCAAGAGTTTTTCCAAGGAAACCATGATCTCATACAAGAAGAATCATGAAGGAAGGAAAGATCACAAGTAAACCATATAGATGGACCACCATAATTTATAGTTAAGTCAAACACACCAACTTATGTGGTGTAGCAAAATATTTTGTTGCCTAAAAATGTGCTTGAACCTTGTTGTTTGAGTGAAATGATTTTTTGTGATTGCATGCACATTGTTTGTGTGAATTGTGATGTGTGTGATTAGAAATAATTCCTTAGAAATATCTTGCCTATTCTAAAACTCCCTTCAAACCCAAACAGATGACTACTCCAAAAGACTCCAAGGTTGATGACACCAACACCAACCAAGCTGATAGCATGAACGAGCTCATAGCAACCCAAAACCAGTTGAGCCAAGAGACAACTCAGCTTTTAGCCAACAACAATGGACTAGACCCAGCCATACAAAGGATTTTGAAACTTCAATCCCAATTGATGCAAAGACTGGTTACTCAAATGATCAACATGGGAGAAAACTTTTCCCAAGGAGCTAATGACAACCAGGATGACAATGATGCTATTCTAGAAGGAACCCAAGCCAACAATAGTTTTAGAGACAAAGATCATACATCCAAGGAAGATCAATGCCTCAAGAAGAGAGAAAGATCTCCCACCTATGAAGAACATGAACTAGAAGAACTCCTAGCTTTGGAGAGACCCAAAAAGAAGAAGAAAGACATAAGCCAGTTGCAATGTTACAATTGCAAAGAGATGGGACACTATGCCAGTGAATGCCCAGAAAAGAAAAAGAGACAAGAAGACAAACAAAAGCTAGTGAAACCCAAGATAAGAAAGGATTTTAGCCAAGTGATTTGCAAACACTGCAAAGAGTTAGGACATTATGCAAACTACTGTCCAGAAAACATGAAGCATAAGATAAACAAGCCTATGAGGGATATCAACCTTGTCACATGTTTCAAATGCAAGGAACTAGGCCACTATGCAAACAATTGTCCAGAAAGGATGGAGAACAAGTTGAACAAGCCTATGGAGAAACTCAACCTTGGCCCATGAGTCAAGTATAGAAATAATCAAAAGTTTGTTTAGAGAAGTTTTCCCAGGATCCCAAGAAGGACAATGTGTAATTTTTGTTTGAAAATTTTTAAGGGTGGTAGTACCCTAGTTGTTTTGGACTTGCTTGTAACCCCAGCCTTCCCAAATCTCGGGACGAGATTTATTTTAAGGGTGGTAGCCTGTCACATCCCAAGATTTTCCAAATCTTGTAATGTGAAAGTAAATTAATAAAATAAAACTTTGTTTGATTTTTAGAGCCAGAAGAAACTTTTTGAATTCAATTGGAACATCAAACCCATTTGAATTAAATAAAACCCTAAAGGGATTTAAAAAAAGATAAACATTTTAAATAAAGAAAAACAAAATATTTTGGAAATAGTATTTTGGATCTTTTAAAATAAAAGATTTGGTATTCAAAAGAAAAGATGGATTTATAAATAAAGATTATTTTATAAAGCCAAATTAAACCTTGGACAAGCTTTGGTTTTAAAACATTTGTTTTGAATAAAAATAGCAAAGGATAATTTAAATAAAGTAATAGGGATTTAATATCCAACTTTAATTAAATAAAAGGTTTTATCATTTTAATTAAAATATCAAAACTTATTAAATCATTTTAAATAAGTTTTCTAAGTATTTTATATTCACAAATAAAACCTACTAAAGTGTTTTGGCTTTATTTTAGATTTCAAAATAAATATCTCAATGAAACAAATCCTATTTTAATAAAGAAGTCTAATATATTAATTAATAATGGACACTAAAATAAAAGGTTATTTTGTTTTAAAACAAATTTCCCAATATTATATATTTCCCACATTAAACCTACTAATTTGATTTTGAAAATATTTAAGTTCAAATAAAGATTTTATTAATAAAATCAAACCTTATTTTGATTTAATAACTAAGTTCCATTTTATTTAATTATTAATGTACCCTAAAGTAAAAGGATTATTTTATTTTAAACAAGTTTTCCAAATATTATTTATTTCCAAATAAACCTACTGATTTAGATTTGAAAGTGTTTGGATTTTAAATGAAGATTATATTATTTAAAACAAACCCTATATTATTAAATAACTAAAATATCCATTTATTTAAATTAAAGAATGGATCTTAAAAAGAATAAAATTATTATTTTGTTTTGAGATTTGGATTATGTTGAAAAACAGAACCAAATTCAAAGTAAAATTGAGTGTTTGTTTGAATTGATTTGGGTGTTGTTTGAATGTGTGAATAATTGTTTGAAATTCAAAACAGAAAAGAATTAGAAAAGGAAAAATAAAGCAGACAGAAAAAAATAGTGCAGAGGCCCAGCCCACTAAGCCAGTCCAGCCCAGACTTCTCCCCTCCCCCGAAGCGTTTCTTTTCTTACTCAGAAACCTACTCAGACAGAGACTGACCGGTGGCCCCCTCTTCTCCCTCACTCAAACGCTGACAAGCCGACCCCACCCCCTCCTATTCATCGTCTTCAACACGACCTCGTCGCCCTGGCTGTTACTGCCGATTGATTGCCTCGTCAATTCGCTTCAATGCCGTGCGATCAACGCCCCCTGACCACACACGCTTAAACGCCAGTGACCCCTCTCTCGTTCCCCTCTGTTTCCTTCCCCGAGCACGCCTCCAGTCCATCCTAATTTCTCCTCGACTGCCCTGTCTCCGACGACGCTCCGGCGAGAATTCCGGCCGTGTCTTGCCACTCCTTGCCTCCCCAAGCACGCATGCACATTCCCCACTTCCTGTAGCATCTTCCAGCACCCTCCGTTCAACCGCGGGCGCCCCTGAGCATCAGCAACGACGACACCGAGCGTGCGCCGCCGTCTTCCATTGCTCCGTCGAGCATTTCAGGTGAACTCCGACCACCCCGCGCCTCCTAGATCACGCACACAACATAGCCTTGGTCTTGCGCATCTGATACTGTCTTCCGTTTGTCCTAGCGTGCATCGTAGACCCGTCTCCGATGACGCCCGGGCGAACCCGACGCCAGCAGGAACTCCGGCGAGAAATCGAGCCCACTCCAGAGTGCCCCTCGTCGAACCAGCAGCACGTTGAGCATCTCCGTATTCTCCTGAGCCTGGTGAGCATCTTCTTACCCATTCTTGCTTCCTGCCTCGTCAGCGCCGCCGCCAACTGACCGCACCACCGCTCGCCGGTGAACTCGCGCCGCCAGTTCATGGCTATTAGATAGGAACCGTTCGATCTAGATCGGGCGGGCACGATAGAATCATTTAACGCCAAAGGGGTACGCCTCCAGAGCCGCAAGATTTGACTAAATCGAACGCACCAGAGCGTGATCCGCAGCGAACCGGTACCGTCCAATAGAATCACGACGCGTGTCACCTGTCTGTTTAAAAACAGAAATTGAAATCAGAATTTGTTGCCATTTTCAAACCCTTATATCTTTGGATCCACACGTCCAAATTTGGCAAATTTTATATCAATGAAATCAGGAGAACAAGCCCTAGCCAACCATGCCCTTAGTTTGACAAATAGTATCTGTTAGCTTGTTTGAATTTGCAGAAACATTTGTGTACTTGTTTAGGGTATAAAAATTGTTTAAAAATGAGTTTTGAATTAAAACCTTTGCAAAATGGTTTGTTGTGATCTTACTGACCCTAGGAACCAATCCTTGGTATTAAAAATGATTTTTTGTAAGATTTAGGTTGGATTAATTGACTTAGCCAATTTCTAGCCAAATAAAAAGAATAGTTTTTATTATGAAAATGTTTATGGAAAGAAAACTTTGAGTAGATGGTTTGGACCAAACCTACTGACCAAAAAACACCAAGTTTTGCAATAGCAACTCATTAGGTGAACCCTATAGGCTAATGCCTAAATAAAAATATTTCTACACCACATAAAATAACACTTTGTTTTGAAAATGGTTTTAAAGTGAAACCTTTTGCAAATGACTTGGCCACTTTAGGAAATGACCATTAGATGTACCCAAATGACTATGACCCACTAGGAACCACTTTTTCAAACAAAACAAAGCTTGGCATGCTTGTATGCATTTCTTTGACTTTGTTATTTATGTGTGATGTTTTGCTTGATTGGTAGATTGAGTTTGTACCTTGCTTGATTGATTTGTAGTGACTTGAAGAGTGTGATTGTTGCAAAGATCAAGAAGTGAACCTATACTCTACCAAAAAGGCAAGTGATGCTTCATACTTTTTATCCCAATACTTTCACTATGCATTAGTGATTTTGCTAAGTAAACTTGCATGGATTTTGCTAAGTATAGATCTTGCTATAGGAAAACCTAGTAGATGAATACTTAGTAGGATTTTCCTAAGTTAGAGATTCCTACTACTACCAAGCTTAGCCTAGCTAATAGAAAACATGGGTGGAATATATATTCACACTATGGAAAAATATTCTAAGTCTGAGGACTTAAGTTTTGTTTAATAAAACAACTAAGTTAATGAATCACCTGGGTGGAATGGGCTTGCTTGGTGGAGATTGGTTGAGTGGTTCACAATGCCATAGGCTTGGATTGTGTATCTCACTTGTGGTATGCCACCCAGGAACAAAGAGATTTGAGATGTCAAATGTTGAGAAGCTTCAAGTGCAACCACTTGGCAATATGGGCTCTGCCATGATCATATAGGTTGCAAGAACTTAGCCATATGGACAGTGGGTGGTAGTGTTTGATAGGTTGGAACGCGTCCATTTTGGTCTAAGGGAAAGCTTCTGAAAGATCTTGTCTTGGGAAACCAAGTCTTGTGGGTAAAGTGCACCACCTCTGCAGAGTGTAAAATCTAAGTACTTAGCCATGTCCCTGGTAAAGGACAATTTGAGCATCAAGACATGGAAGCAATCAAGAATCTCATCATTCAAATTTCTAAATTAAAACTTGTGGATTGAACAAGGGTTGTTTGAATTCTTCAATCATTGATGGAGAGATGGCTTGGTACAAGGATCTTGAAATCTTTGATTGAGAAAAATGAGTTTGTCAAGCAAAAACTTACTATTTTCAAAATGATAAGAAAAATCTATTTTGAGCAACGCAAGCCTCAACTCCACTTAGCCAAATGCATATAGATGATAGATTCCACTATACTACCATAGTATCACTTGCCAATACAATTCAAATGTATTGACCCTTTGTGGCTATAACTTGTATGTTGCAGGTTGATTGTTTTAGTGAAGAATGTTTGATTAGGATTACAAAGTCTACAACCAACATCTGCCTGTGGCACTTTGAAGATGAAGGACCCCATGCTTATAGTTATTCCGCTGCAATGTAATGTAATGGCCATATGAGCTATGAAAGATGTAATAAAATTATGTTATTCCTGGTTATAAAGTTATATTATGACCTTTGTTTCTTGATATTACATCTTAACTGTGGATGCTAGCTATTGATCCAGGGACTAGCATTGTAAACACAGGAGGGATCAATCTTATTAAAGGTTGGGACCCCTACAGATGGTATCAGAGCATTGTGTTGCCTGTAGGATTTGTAAACCCTAGGATTGGACAAAAACCCTTAGAAAAATAGGTGTTGTATTTTGTTCCAAAAATTTATTTAAAAAAATACTTGTAAACTCTTTCCTCAATCATTTTGGTTTCAACTCTACATCTCTTCTACTTCAACTTGATGGAAAAAAACCTACCCATGACCAAAGACTACACCATGTGCAAAAGACTTCTTCAACATCTTCAACTCTAATGACTTCAACATCTTCAACTCTAATGACTTCAACATCTTCAGCATATTCACCAAGGACTTCCAACATGGATATCACTAAGGACCACAAGTGAAACAAGGAAATCCTACTCAAGATTTAGAGACTGAGGGAATGCAAAATAAGAAGGAACCATCAACAACTTTGAAGTATTGTAACCAAGAGTTTTTCCAAGGAAACCATGATCTCATACAAGAAGAATCATGAAGGAAGGAAAGATCACAAGTAAACCATATAGATGGACCACCATAATTTATAGTTAAGTCAAACACACCAACTTATGTGGTGTAGCAAAATATTTTGTTGCCTAAAAATGTGCTTGAACCTTGTTGTTTGAGTCAAATGATTTTTTGTGATTGCATGCACATTGTTTGTGTGAATTGTGATGTGTGTGATTAGAAATAATTCCTTAGAAATATCTTGCCTATTCTAAAACTCCCTTCAAACCCAAACAGATGACTACTCCAAAAGACTCCAAGGTTGATGACACCAACACCAACCAAGCTGATAGCATGAAAGAGCTCATAGCAACCCAAAACCAGTTGAGCCAAGAGACAACTCAGCTTTTAGCCAACAACAATGGACTAGACCCAGCCATACAAAGGATTTTGAAACTTCAATCCCAATTGATGCAAAGACTGGTTACTCAAATGATCAACATGGGAGAAAACTTTTCCCAAGGAGCTAATGACAACCAGGATGACAATGATGCTATTCTAGAAGGAACCCAAGCCAACAATAGTTTTAGAGACAAAGATCATACATCCAAGGAAGATCAATGCCTCAAGAAGAGAGAAAGATCTCCCACCTATGAAGAACATGAACTAGAAGAACTCCTAGCTTTGGAGAGACCCAAAAAGAAGAAGAAAGACATAAGCCAGTTGCAATGTTACAATTGCAAAGAGATGGGACACTATGCCAGTGAATGCCCAGAAAAGAAAAAGAGACAAGAAGACAAACAAAAGCTAGTGAAACCCAAGATAAGAAAGGATTTTAGCCAAGTGATTTGCAAACACTGCAAAGAGTTAGGACATTATGCAAACTACTGTCCAGAAAACATGAAGCATAAGATAAACAAGCCTATGAGGGATATCAACCTTGTCACATGTTTCAAATGCAAGGAACTAGGCCACTATGCAAACAATTGTCCAGAAAGGATGGAGAACAAGTTGAACAAGCCTATGGAGAAACTCAACCTTGGCCCATGAGTCAAGTATAGAAATAATCAAAAGTTTGTTTAGAGAAGTTTTCCCAGGATCCCAAGAAGGACAATGTGTAATTTTTGTTTGAAAATTTTTAAGGGTGGTAGTACCCTAGTTGTTTTGGACTTGCTTGTAACCCCAGCCTTCCCAAATCTCGGGACGAGATTTATTTTAAGGGTGGTAGCCTGTCACATCCCAAGATTTTCCAAATCTTGTAATGTGAAAGTAAATTAATAAAATAAAACTTTGTTTGATTTTTAGAGCCAGAAGAAACTTTTTGAATTCAATTGGAACATCAAACCCATTTGAATTAAATAAAACCCTAAAGGGATTTAAAAAAAGATAAACATTTTAAATAAAGAAAAACAAAATATTTTGGAAATAGTATTTTGGATCTTTTAAAATAAAAGATTTGGTATTCAAAAGAAAAGATGGATTTATAAATAAAGATTATTTTATAAAGCCAAATTAAACCTTGGACAAGCTTTGGTTTTAAAACATTTGTTTTGAATAAAAATAGCAAAGGATAATTTAAATAAAGTAATAGGGATTTAATATCCAACTTTAATTAAATAAAAGGTTTTATCATTTTAATTAAAATATCAAAACTTATTAAATCATTTTAAATAAGTTTTCTAAGTATTTTATATTCACAAATAAAACCTACTAAAGTGTTTTGGCTTTATTTTAGATTTCAAAATAAATATCTCAATGAAACAAATCCTATTTTAATAAAGAAGTCTAATATATTAATTAATAATGGACACTAAAATAAAAGGTTATTTTGTTTTAAAACAAATTTCCCAATATTATATATTTCCCACATTAAACCTACTAATTTGATTTTGAAAATATTTAAGTTCAAATAAAGATTTTATTAATAAAATCAAACCTTATTTTGATTTAATAACTAAGTTCCATTTTATTTAATTATTAATGTACCCTAAAGTAAAAGGATTATTTTATTTTAAACAAGTTTTCCAAATATTATTTATTTCCAAATAAACCTACTGATTTAGATTTGAAAGTGTTTGGATTTTAAATGAAGATTATATTATTTAAAACAAACCCTATATTATTAAATAACTAAAATATCCATTTATTTAAATTAAAGAATGGATCTTAAAAAGAATAAAATTATTATTTTGTTTTGAGATTTGGATTATGTTGAAAAATAGAACCAAATTCAAAGTAAAATTGAGTGTTTGTTTGAATTGATTTGGGTGTTGTTTGAATGTGTGAATAATTGTTTGAAATTCAAAACAGAAAAGAATTAGAAAAGGAAAAATAAAGCAGACAGAAAAAAATAGTGCAGAGGCCCAGCCCACTAAGCCAGTCCAGCCCAGACTTCTCCCCTCCCCCGAAGCGTTTCTTTTCTTACTCAGAAACCTACTCAGACAGAGACTGACCGGTGGCCCCCTCTTCTCCCTCACTCAAACGCTGACAAGCCGACCCCACCCCCTCCTATTCATCGTCTTCAACACGACCTCGTCGCCCTGGCTGTTACTGCCGATTGATGGCCTCGTCAATTCGCTTCAATGCCGTGCGATCAACGCCCCCTGACCACACACGCTTAAACGCCAGTGACCCCTCTCTCGTTCCCCTCTGTTTCCTTCCCCGAGCACGCCTCCAGTCCATCCTAATTTCTCCTCGACTGCCCTGTCTCCGACGACGCTCCGGCGAGAATTCCGGCCGTGTCTTGCCACTCCTTGCCTCCCCAAGCACGCAGGCACATTCCCCACTTCCTGTAGCATCTTCCAGCACCCTCCGTTCAACCGCGGGCGCCCCTGAGCATCAGCAACGACGACACCGAGCGTGCGCCGCCGTCTTCCATTGCTCCGTCGAGCATTTCAGGTGAACTCCGACCACCCCGCGCCTCCTAGATCACGCACACAGCATAGCCTTGGTCTTGCGCATCTGATACTGTCTTCTGTTTGTCCTAGCGTGCATCGTAGACCCGTCTCCGATGACGCCCGGGCGAACCCGACGCCAGCAGGAACTCCGGCGAGAAATCGAGCCCACTCCAGAGTGCCCCTCGTCGAACCAGCAGCACGTTGAGCATCTCCGTATTCTCCTGAGCCTGGTGAGCATCTTCTTACCCATTCTTGCTTCCTGCCTCGTCAGCGCCGCCGCCAACTGACCGCACCACCGCTCGCCGGTGAACTCGCGCCGCCAGTTCATGGCTATTAGATAGGAACCGTTCGATCTAGATCGGGCGGGCACGATAGAATCATTTAACGCCGAAGGGGTACGCCTCCAGATCCGCAAGATTTGACTAAATCGAACGCACCAGAGCGTGATCCGCAGCGAACCGGTACCTTCCAATAGAATCTCGACGCGTGTCACCTGTCTGTTTAAAAACAGAAATTGAAATCAGAATTTGTTGCCATTTTCAAACCCTTATATCTTTGGATCCACACGTCCAAATTTGGCAACTTTTATATCAATGAAATCAGGAGAACAATCCCTAGCCAACCATGCCCTTAGTTTGACAAATAGTATCTGTTAGCTTGTTTGAATTTGCAGAAACATTTGTGTACTTGTTTAGGGTATAAAAATTGTTTAAAAATGAGTTTTGAATTAAAACCTTTGCAAAATGGTTTGTTGTGATCTTACTGACCCTAGTAACCAATCCTTGGTATTAAAAATGATTTTTTGTAAGATTTAGGTTGGATTAATTGACTTAGCCAATTTCTAGCCAAATAAAAAGAATAGTTTTTATTATGAAAATGTTTATGGAAAGAAAACTTTGAGTAGATGGTTTGGACCAAACCTACTGACCAAAAAACACCAAGTTTTGCAATAGCAACTCATTAGGTGAACCCTATAGGCTAATGCCTAAATAAAAATATTTCTACACCACATAAAATAACACTTTGTTTTGAAAATGGTTTTAAAGTGAAACCTTTTGCAAATGACTTGGCCACTTTAGGAAATGACCATTAGATGTACCCAAATGACTATGACCCACTAGGAACCACTTTTTCAAACAAAACAAAGCTTGGCATGCTTGTATGCATTTCTTTGACTTTGTTATTTATGTGTGATGTTTTGCTTGATTGGTAGATTGAGTTTGTACCTTGCTTGATTGATTTGTAGTGACTTGAAGAGTGTGATTGTTGCAAAGATCAAGAAGTGAACCTATACTCTACCAAAAAGGCAAGTGATGCTTCATACTTTTTATCCCAATACTTTCACTATGCATTAGTGATTTTGCTAAGTAAACTTGCATGGATTTTGCTAAGTATAGATCTTGCTATAGGAAAACCTAGTAGATGAATACTTAGTAGGATTTTCCTAAGTTAGAGATTCCTACTACTACCAAGCTTAGCCTAGCTAATAGAAAACATGGGTGGAATATATATTCACACTATGGAAAAATATTCTAAGTCTGAGGACTTAAGTTTTGTTTAATAAAACAACTAAGTTAATGAATCACCTGGGTGGAATGGGCTTGCTTGGTGGAGATTGGTTGAGTGGTTCACAATGCCATAGGCTTGGATTGTGTATCTCACTTGTGGTATGCCACCCAGGAACAAAGAGATTTGAGATGTCAAATGTTGAGAAGCTTCAAGTGCAACCACTTGGCAATATGGGCTCTGCCATGATCATATAGGTTGCAAGAACTTAGCCATATGGACAGTGGGTGGTAGTGTTTGATAGGTTGGAACGCGTCCATTTTGGTCTAAGGGAAAGCTTCTGAAAGATCTTGTCTTGGGAAACCAAGTCTTGTGGGTAAAGTGCACCACCTCTGCAGAGTGTAAAATCTAAGTACTTAGCCATGTCCCTGGTAAAGGACAATTTGAGCATCAAGACATGGAAGCAATCAAGAATCTCATCATTCAAATTTCTAAATTAAAACTTGTGGATTGAACAAGGGTTGTTTGAATTCTTCAATCATTGATGGAGAGATGGCTTGGTACAAGGATCTTGAAATCTTTGATTGAGAAAAATGAGTTTGTCAAGCAAAAACTTAGTATTTTCAAAATGATAAGAAAAATCTATTTTGAGCAATGCAAGCCTCAACTCCACTTAGCCAAATGCATATATATGATAGATTCCACTATACTACCATAGTATCACTTGCCAATACAATTCAAATGTATTGACCCTTTGTGGCTGTAACTTGTATGTTGCAGGTTGATTGTTTTAGTGAAGAATGTTTGATTAGGATTACAAAGTCTACAACCAACATCTGCCTGTGGCACTTTGAAGATGAAGGACCCCATGCTTATAGTTATTCCGCTGCAATGTAATGTAATAGCCATATGAGCTATGAAAGATGTAATAAAATTATGTTATTCCTGGTTATAAAGTTATATTATGACCTTTGTTTCTTGATATTACATCTTAACTGTGGATGCTAGCTATTGATCCAGGGACTAGCATTGTAAACACAGGAGGGATCAATCTTATTAAAGGTTGGGACCCCTACAACAATCTATCACTCCCTTGTGCTTAGTCATCCAGTCCATTCCCAAAATGACAGCCAATCCTTGGGAGTTTATGATTATCAAGTTAACGGGAAACTTATACTTCCCAAACTCTATGACTAGATCATGACACCCTGAATTCACTATCATTTCTCCGCCAGGGGAACTTACTTTTATAGGACACCCAATAGTTTCTACCGGTAGTTCATTTCTTTCAACAAATGCTCTTGATATGAATGAATGAGATGCACCAGTATCAAAGAGAACAAATGCTGGAACAGAATTGAGTTTGAACTTACCAGCAACAGCATCAGGCTCCTCATAAATTTCATCCACATTGATGTGGTTCACTTGTCCCTTTTGAAAAGGGTTGGGTTTGTTAGGTCCTTCAACTTTCTTTTCTGGGCATTCATTTGCATAATGCCCCATCTTCTTGCACTTGAAACACTCAACCTGACTAATATCCTTCTTGACAGGTTGGCTTCCACTGCCACTTCCACTTCCACTGTGGTGGCTCTTATATCCACCCTTGTGGTTCTTGTACTTGTCATTGTCATGACTACGGTGATGCTTGTTGTCATGATGACGGTTGTGGTTGTGGTGCTTGTTGAATTTCCCATGCTTGTGGGATCCTGAGCTTCCACTATCATCATAATGGGAACGTTTGTGAGACGATCCCGAGTTGTGCTTATCCGAGTGCTTTCTCTTTCTACTCTCAACTTGCTTCATTTTGTTCTCCAAAATAGCAGCCTTATCACAAAGAGACTGGTATGTGGGAACATAGGCCACTAATAGCTGCAGGTTTAGTTCATCATTCAACCCTTCAAGGAACTTTTCCTTCCTCTGAGCATCAGTGTCAACTTCATCCGGTGCATAACGCGCCAGATTGTTGAACTCCTCAATATATTCAGCCACGCTGCGGTGGTGCTGCTTCAAGTTATGGAACTCTTTCTTCTTCAAACTCATCACTCCGGATGAGATGTGAGCAGTACGGAAACCATCTTCGAAGATAGCCCATGTCACATCCTCAATGGGAGTGGTGATCTGGAAGCTATCCCACCAAGTGGTTGCTGGTCCTTCCAACAAGTGAGCTGCAAATCTGACTTTCTCTTCATCAGTACAGCCGACTGTTACCAAGTCCTTGTTCACAGAGCGTAGCCAATCATTGGCCACCATAGGATCAGTTGTTCCTGAGAACTTTGCTGGTCTCAATCTCAAGAACCTGGTAAGCATGTCAAAACCCGGTGGGTTGTTATTGTTATTGTTGTTGTTATTGTTGTTTTTGTTGTTGTTCTGGTTCTGGATGAACGTAGTCATCATTTGCATCAGCTGAGTCTGAGCTGTCATCATTTGCTGCATCTCAGGGGTGATGTTGTTGTTTTTGTTGGGGTTGGGATTGGCACGACGGGGAGGAATATGTGGTTTGTTCAATAGAGATAAGAATGAGATACCCATAGATGCTATCATGCACAATACATCACATAAACAATCATCAAGCATGCATCATATTAATAATAGTTCAACAACAAGTTTGCAAAGTAAACACACCAATAACAAGCCATCCACATGTTGGATGGTCATTGTGATTCAAATAAAGTATGATAAATAAATGATAAATGAGTAGTCATCACTACTCCTCGGCATCAACCTCCTCCTCAACAAACGTAAGACATGCATTCTCCATAGCGGTCTTGTATTCCTCGACATTGGTGGTCAAGGTCTCGAGTTTGGCTTTGAGAGCCCTCTTCTGAGAACAAGGCCTCTCAATCACAGTCTGCTGATGCTCGAGCTCGAAGTCCTTGGCCTCTAGTTCTGCACTCATGTCCCGAATCCTCTTGTTCCTATCTTGGACTCGCTTCTCTTGACTCTTGAACTTTCTGTCCTGACTCTCAAACTTTTCCTCCATCTCCTTGACTATCTCATCTTGCTCCGCGAAGAGCTTGTCCTTCTCACGAAGCTGCACCTGGAGTTTGTCATTGCTGAGCATGATGTTGGTCCTATCAGTGTCCACGTGCCTAAGAAGAACCTCTAAGTCCTGGAGGTATAGACGAATCGGCTCTGTTGTCTCCCTCGAAGTGTCCTCGGAGTCGATGGCCTCTCCATCCTCATCACGTCTACCGAAGACGTGGAAGTGAGTACCTCTAACCTGTCAAGAGTGTCTCCCTAACAGACGTCCAATAAAGTCCTGTATGACTACCTCTAGGCCTCTCTCCTTGTCATCGTGCATGAGCTTGAAGATGATAGCCTCGTGTGAATCAGCAGCGAAGGGGAACACGGGGCTCACCGAATTTAATCGCCGGAGTTGAGGACGTCGTCGGGACCTTGCTGTGCTTGACGGAGTCGACGACCTGGGGCAGTATAGGATGAACCAATGGTGTTAGAATGTGCGCAAGGAAGTTGCGAGGCTGTCTGCATGAACTAGAGGGGAAGGGGCGCACGGAGCTCACCGGGATTGGTCGCCGGTGTGGGCTCTGTCTATGGCGATGCAAGGGCGATTGCGGGCAGCCTGGGGGCGCTTCTGTCTGGCTTTGTTGGGGGAAATGGCCGCGAGGGGTAGGTGGTCTTATAGCCAGAGAGGGAGCGAGAATCACGCGAGGAAACACCGACAATAACTCGATTTAAAATGCGGTAGTGAATGGCGGAGGGAACGGCCGGCGACGTGGTCGTGGGCGCAATTTGGGTAAGATGATGATGAGTTGGCGAGGTCCACCAGTCAGTGACCCATTGGGTAGCACGGGTGCGGTGAGAAAATCAGAAGGAGGGGGGAAACCCAGGTGGGCTGGCTAACGGGCTGCTTTGCTTGTTGGGCCAAAATCCTGGCGCCGGCCCTTTTCCTTTTCTCTTTCCTTTTTCTTTTTCTGAATGAATTTCCAGGAACCTTTTTCAAATGATTTCAAAATCTATTTGAATTCAAATCTTTTCAGGATTTTTGCAGTGTGCAACAATCACATTTCTGGGCATAAAACCAAGTGGTCACTTTGAATAAAATAAAATAAGCAGTGACATAGCACTAGTTTTAAATAGGTTTTGAAATTGGTTTTCAAATTATATTTGTCTTGAAACTTTGGTTTAAATCCTAGAAATCTAGCAATACACTCTGAAAGCAATAAGACACAAGGTTTGGTTCACTGAACATCTATCTCACATTGGAGATTTGTTTTTGTTTTTAAATGCTGATCACATAAAATAATGAGCTTATATGCCCCTGTTTTTGAATTGATTTGTTTGAAATAAATTCTACATGATCATGGATGCATGGATGATATGCATGAGTTTGAAACATGATTTTAGGGATGTTACAAAAAAATTATTTTGAATTTTCTGGTATTTTTCGGAAAACTTTATTTTTGGCCAATTTTCAGGGTATGAAAATTGATTTTCTCGCAGAAAAGATTTTTTAGAAGAAGCAAAAACAAAAAAAAACCAAAACTACAGAAGTTCTAAGACACTCTAACAAGCAAACAACTAGCAAAACCAAAGCTAACAAGAGAAAAGGCAAAGACTAGGAAGGAGAAAAGTAAAAGTGAGCAAATATAACCACCGTGAAAACAATGTTTTGTTCATTAAAATCCTTTTGTTAACAAGGTTGATCAAGTCTTATTACCAAAACAATATTATATGAAACAAAACTTTTCATTCCACAAGGTGCTTATGTTACCTCAAACTGGATAGCAATGGTCCCAATCATAATAGTTCCAAAACTTTCTTGGGGAATGAGACAATATATTTCTCCAACCTTGACGCTCTCAATATTTTCAATGGAATTCAGGCAATAGCTCTTAGCAACCTTCTTGGGGAAATAGACAGTATGCTCTTTGTCATTAATATTAAAATTTACTTTTCCTTGATTACAATTGATGACAGCACCTGCAGTATTAAGAAAAGGTCACCTAAGAATAATTGACATATTATCATCTTCAGGCATTTCAAGCACAACAAAATCAGTTAAAACCAAGAAATTATGAGCCACCTGAATAGGAACATCCTCACATATACTAACAGGAATAGTAGTTGACTTATCAGCCATTTGCAAAGATATATCAGTTGGTATCAACTTTTCTAGCCGGAGTCTCTTATAGAGAGAAAAAGGCATAACACTAACTCCAGCTCCCAAATCACATAAAGCAGTTCTAACATAATTATTCTTAATAGAGCAAGGAATAGTTGGTATACCTAGATCACCAAGTTTCTTTGGAACCTTACCATTGAAGGAATAATTAGTAAGCAAAGTAGAAATCTCCTCATTAGGAATCCTCCTTTTATTAGAGACAATATCCTTCATATACTTTGAATAGAGGCAACTTGATATCATCAGTCAAAGGAATTTGCAAAAATAAAGGTTTCATCCACTCACAAAACTTGCTGTAGTGTTCTTCCTCCTTTGTCTTGTGTTTCTTACCTAGAAAAGGCATAGGTTTCTGCACCCAAGGTTCTCTCTCTTTACCATGTTTATTAGCAATAAAATCTTCCTTAGTGTACCTAGTATTCTTAGTGTGCTTCTCAGGTTCTTCCTCAACTTCCTCCTTATCAGGAGCATCATTTTTATCATTACCACTCACAGTTTCAGCATCAAAGACAGATATACTATTAGGATCTACAGCAGGTTCAGAGGGTTCCTCAACTATTTTGTGTTTCTTTTTCTTTCTTACGAGGACTACCACTACTTTCACCTTGTTGAGAGTCCTGATCAATTCTTTTAGGGTGTCCTTCAGGATATAAAGGATGTTGAGTAGCTATACCACTCCTAGTTCTAATTCCATAAGCATGTTTATCTCCTGAGGCATTAACTAGCATATCTTTTTGTAACTTAGCAAGTTGATCAATTTGGGTTTGAACCATTTGAAAGTGTTTACAAAGCATTTTAATATCATTAGAAGTTCTTTCCACAATATCTTTCAACTCTTTAATAGCTCTAGAGTTTTCCAATAAATGATTCTGAACTTGTTTATTAAAATTACCTTGTTTAACAATAAATGTGTCAAGTTCATCTAAGCATTGATATAGAAGCTTACCATAGGGAATATCCCCTTCATCAAAGTGGAGAGAGTGTACCCTCAATAGTAGATGAGTGGGGAATTGGCTTACATAATTCTTCTATAGGAGGTAGATTCTTCAAATCTTCAGTTCTAATACCTTTCTCCTTAAGACATTTCTTAGCTTCTTTCATCGCTTCATCATTTAATGGAATAAATCCTCTCTTCTTTGGTGTTGGTATTGGAACTGGTTCATGCACAACTGGTTCAGGAGTAATAAGCTCAGGTGTATTTAGCTAAGTTGAAGTCCAATCATCATAATTCTTGCTTATTTTAGCCATTAATTCTTTAGCATCTGTAGGAGTTATTTTCCTGAAAACACAATCAGCAAAGCTATCTTGGTATGTCCTAGAATCATTAGTTAGTCCATTGTAAGAAATATCAAGAAGCTAATTTTTAGGTAATGGACATCCAGGATGTGCATGAATCAAGGCACATAACCTTGTCCATGACTCATGAAATTTCACTTCTTCTCCCTGTTTAAAATCAAAAAGTCTCTACAAAGCAGCATGTCTAGCACTGGGAGGAAAATATTTCTAGAAGAAAGAAGCAATCAAACAATCAGGACTATCAATGGATCTAGGAGGTAATCTATTAAACCAAGCCTTAGCTTCTCCTTTTAGTGAAAATGGGAAGATCTTAGTAACAAAGTACTTGCGCATCTTAAAATCATCAGAAAATAAAGCACTCATAGTGGAAAGCTCATTCATATGCGCCACATCACTCTCATTCTCAGTCCCAGAAAAAGGTTCTTTCTCAACAATGTCTAAATAGGATAAATCAAGAGAGAAATCATAATCTTTATCTTTAATATTTATGGGAGAAGTGGCAAACTTAGGATCAGAGGACAGTTTAGGAATAATGGTACGTCTTTCTATCACTAACACCATGCGTGTTTTGGCACTCTTCAATAAATTCATCAGTAAACTCAATGTAACCATCATTAATATCATATATCTTTCTAGACTCGGGTGAGCTAACAGGTGTAATAGTGCCTTCACTAGGAGTTTCAGTATTTCTTAGACTAGCCATAGTAGCATCTAGGAAAGCACCTAATGAACCACTCGCATCAAGAACAGTAGAAGTAACATCATGAGTATCAAAAGCAGTTTCAGATTCAGCAGTAGTAGCAGTCTGTGTAGCATGAATAGTTTCAGATTCAGCAGTAGTAGGCATAGGGATGGATGGACGAGCGTTGCATGGACAAGTCTAAACATGTAACTTCAATATCTAGGGCAATTGCAGATAAATAAGAATAAGCATCCATGTACTAAAAAATCATAGGCATGTGCTGTTGGAGATATGCCCTAGAGGCAATAATAAAAGTGGTTATCATTATATCTTCGTGTTTATGATAAATGTTTACATTCATGCTATAATAGTATTAAACGGAAACATTAATACTTGTGTGATTTGTAAACTAAATTAGAGTCCCTAGTGAAGTGTCAACACCCGGATTTTTAATCCCAGATGCCTGTTATGCCATACATCGCAATCCCAGGATTACCATTTTTGCGAAAAATAACAGAATTGGATACCACAGTACATCATCCATTACAAACCATACATAATGTCTTACACAAATAAGAATCTCATGATCCAGTTCTTAATACAACTCAAGCAGCGGAAATACGTAATAATAAAGGTAGCGTATGCGAAGCTCCATCTTCGGGGTCACAGGCAATGCTGACGATGGGAGATGATCCTAGTTGTCGTAACCTTCCTGGGGTCCGTCATCCTGGTACTCCTCTTCATAGTCTGTCCACGGGAATAGGTAGGGACAAAGCCATGAGTACTCTTTAAGTACTCGCAAACTAATACTAACAAGTGAAGGGGGTTTTTGTAGTAGGACACTAAGCTTTAGGGTTGTTTTGCAAAAAGCCAGATTTACCTCTACTAAGTTCAGAAGCAAAGAATGCTAGTCAAATTTTATAACACCTAAGTGGGAACTTGTATCTCATGTCACAACTCTGTTGTGGTCAAGTCAAGTTCTCAATTCATTTCACAAGTCATTTTGAAAACATCTGACGGGGAACAGTATGGCCACTCCAACTGTCCATAACCACGGACGCGGCTATTCGAATAGTTTGACACTCTGCAGAGATTGTACACTTTCAACACAACATTCGATACATCCGTCAGGAACAAATCCTGAATTCACCATACTTAGTATGCGGATAATCAATCCTAACCTTTCAATTACACGCCCTAGTATAGGCACCTCTCCTATGAGTTTGGCCTCCCAACCATGACCAACTGTCATCTTGGGTACTGCATAGGTGGACAATCTTCACAAGGTAGCCTCAACTCAGACCTTGGCCGTGAGGGAACCCATACTAAGGTATATAAGTTTCCAGTCAAGCCCTACCCAATTTTCGGGTATTGTGGTTGTACGGTAAAATTGGAATGGTACAGCATCCAGACAACCATCAGTTTTATAAAGGGCTAAGGCTCATGCCTCAACATTTTAATCACCAAAATCATCTGGTGTTCGGAAAAACATGTCAAAAAATCTCAGTAGAATGATTCATCATTCTAAGGTTTTCATAACCATTTTCCACCAAGTATTCCCATCTAAAGTTGATCAAGTTTTATGCTTAGCACTAGCATCTACAAGTGGGGTGAGTACTAATGAGGGGTGGTAAACAAATGGGGATTAGCTAAGTTCAATATCATGCCTTAGGATGACATCAAGATTTTCTAGCTTAGGCCAAATTTAATGCTCTTTATGCAACCTTCAATTATCTTCCTAGAATCTACAAGTCACTTAAGTAAACTCTAAGAAATAGATTTGATAAAGAAAATAAATTAGAAAGCTTGCAAGTAAAACTAGGAGGGGGTATCATCACATATGTCTAACCAAGCATGCTTAGTGCATTGCATAGGTTATCTAACTTTCATAATTGCAAGTGTTAGCTTGCTCAATCAACTAGTAGTATTAGGCTTGCCTTGTGCAGAGCAGTGGTTGAAGCTCTCCTCGGTTTCTTCTTCGTAGTATCCTCCTTCCTCCTCGTATCCTTGGTCGGTACTAGCGTCTATAAATAAATATGAGTTACACAATCACCAAACAATACTTAACTACTTTCAATCATCACATAAAGGGGTTCTATAGATGATCTAGCATCATCACTAACATTACAAGACTAAAGCATTTGTCTTATTGATTTATTTTTAGAAAAGTAATTTCTACTCATTGAAAAACTACTTAAGATTTAATATTCTCCAAACCAAACATGGCATCATGTTGACACATGTCATCACCACATATTTCAGTACATGAGAAGGTGATTTAAAGTGGTGTTACTATTTAATAAGGTTTAACCTTTTTATTTTAAATAAAATAAGTGACTAGAAATGCTTATGTGGCATTCTTTTATTACTTGAACATTATTTCTGTAAGTAAACCCATATGTTTTTATATATTCTAAAAGGTATGATCCAATGTGATTTTGGGAGTTGGAATCAACTCAAAAGCTATTATGGTTTAAATTTGAAAAATGTTTGAATGCAGAAAAGCTTCTGCCTTGTTATTTTTACCAAGGGTGATCTACAGATCCAAATGATTTGAATCCAACGGGCTTGGATTAAGCATTTCAAAACCTTTCTAAAAAAATTGGTTTCATTCAAGTTTTCAAACTAGGTATATAACTGAGTTTGAATAAAATTAGAAAAAAGCTAAATTCAAACGAGTAGGCTGCGCGGGAAGGGGTAATGGGCCGGCCCAGTGTCATTCCGCGGAGCGGGGTGCAACTGACAGGGGGGTTCCACCGGTTAGTGACTTTTTAAACATGAAGCGGTACGGGGCGATGTGGTGCGTTGGATTAGAAGTGAGATCAACGGCTGAGGGTTGTCGTCGACGATGAACATGTCACTGGCGAGCTCGAACCCTAGCGGCTCGGTGGGGGTCGTGGGAGGCTCACCGGGGCTCAGGAGAAGGTCGGCGATGCGGGCAAACGACGAAGTCGACGACGGCGATCCTCCTGGTACCGGCAGCTCCTCCTGGGGCGGCTCCAATCGATGGCTTCCTTCTTCTCCAGCAGCGACAGGCTCCGGTGAAATTCCGGCGACGCGCTGCTCGCCTTGCTCCAGGAATGAGGTAGGGTGGTTCTGGGTGAGAGGGGAGTAGAATGGTGTTAAGAATTCGAGCGGGGGATGACTCTATTTATAGTGGCGAGTGGGGACCGATGGGCGCAAGCTGAGCTCGTCGTGGTCGACGGTACAGAGGGCTATCGGCGTGGGCGACGGTAGGGGGCGGTGCTGTGCTCCCTGGCGAAGCTCAACGACGTGGTGGCGAGGCATGGGGCGGTGCAGATTGGTCTTGGTCGGAACGCTGCGGTGCTCTGCGCTGGTCCGACGGAAGTTTTTATGGTGCACAGTGCGCGTGGTCCGCGCGACGGCGAACAGGCGTGTCTGCGGGGTTGCTGGGACGATGGTGATCACGCGTGCATGCGGAGAGGGCGACGCGCGGTCTGGGGTGCTGGTCGAGCGTGGCGCACGGGGCGCGCTCTCGGCATGGTTGCAGAGAAGGTTGGCATGGCCAGGGCGTGTGGTCCAGTGGCTGGCATTGCTCGCGGCTGGGACAGGGAGTGGCGGTGGGGTGCTAGCTTGCTCCCAGACAAGGTTGGAGAGGCTAGTGTTGCTCGTAGCTTGCTCTCGACTATGGGGTGGCAATGGTGCTCTCGGCCTGCTCACCATTGACGACACTGGCGAGCTTACAGTGGTGCTAGTGATTAGCTAAGGTTGTTAGATGATCTACTAAGGCTAGTGGTGTCCAGAGAGGGAACAAGTTAGGCCCAAAACACTGCTTAACATAGTGTTTTGTTTTTGTTTGATTTGCATCCACATCCTGTTTGATGAAATGGCCGCATGAACTCAAGTTTTGAATTTTGAAAATATTTTTGGTGGGTGTGCTAGGCATGTGCTGGTGAGTATGTGGATGCTTGGGTTTTGAAAATTGGGCTTGTTTGAGTGGTTTTTGAAAAAGTGGGATCTTCCCATATGAGATAGATTCAATTTTCAACTGTCATTTAAACTATGCATTCAAATGTTTTTGGATGGTCACAAAGTGGGCCTTGGTACTTTGTTATGAGTACTATCAAGGGGGGCAAAGATCCAAACAAGTTTCTGTTAAGTTTTGAAAGTTAGGGATAGCCAAAGTAGGCATGAGATATAATTTGGCCAAAGTGACCATTCACTTAATTTGTTTGTTTTGATTTGTTTGTCTTTGGGAAAAGTGTGGGGATTGTTTAGATGATGTTTATTTCACCTAAGAATCATTTTAGAAGCAAAGAAACACAAAACCAAAGCAATTCAAAAAAATCCAAATTGTAATGCATACACATATGAATGCTTTCATATTTTTAATTGGGAATGTTTTTGTTAACCCTATTTTTGATGATTAGAGTTTGATGATTCTAGTTTAATATTTTTGGGATGTTAGAAACCTTCCCCCCTTAAACAAAATCTCGTCCCGAGATTTGAAAAAGGACGAAAAAGATTACCTAGGATTTGAAGAGATCGGGATACTCCGTCCTCATGTGATCCTCGTGCTCCCAGGTAGCTTCTTCTTCTGTGTGGTCGCTCCATTGAATCTTGAGAAACTTGATGCTTCGGGTTCTGGTAGTTCTGAAAGCTTCTTCCAAAATACGGATGGGTACTTCAGGATAGGTTAGGTCATCGTTGATCTCTATGGTCCGGTGATCAATATTCTTGAACACTTCCGTCTTCTCTGGAACTTCGAGGCACTTGCAAAGTAATGAGATATGGAATACATTGTGCACGACTAACATCTCCTCGGGTAGCTCCAATTTATACGACACTTCTCCTCGATGGTTTAGAATCTTGAAGGGTCCGATATATCTGGGGGCTAACTTTCCATTGAGTTGGAAACGCTGCATTCCCTTCAATGGCGACACTTTCAGATACACAAAATCTCCTATGTTGAAGGCAAGGTCTCGACGTCTCTTGTCGGCGTAACTCTTCTGTCTGGACTGGGCTGTCTTGAGGTGCTCACGAATCTTGTGAACCTTCTCTTCTGCTTCTCGTAGGATGTCCGGTCCGAAAATTTGACTCTCTCCTACTTCCGACCAGTTCAAAGGGGTGCGACACTTCCTTCCATACATGAATTCAAATGGGGACATTTGAAAACTATCTTGATAACTGTTGTTGTATGAAAATTCTGCAAACGGCAGACAGTCTTCCCACTTATATCCATATTCTAACACACATGCTCTCAGCATATCTTCGAGTATTTGATTTACTCGCTCCGTTTGTCCATCGGTCTGAGGGTGATAAGCGGTGCTGAAATCTAGGTGGGTTCCTAAACCTTCTTGTACTTTCTTCCAGAATCTCGAGGTAAACTGAGTTCCTTGATGCGATACGATGTTCTTGGGGACTCCATGCAAACTGACGATTCTAGCGATGTATAACTCTGCTAGCTTCGAACTCTGATATGTGGTCTTGATAGGTAAGAAATGGGCGACTTTGGACAATCTGTCCACTATGACCCAGATAGAGTCATTTCCCCTACTAGAAGTAGGCAATCCGGTGATAAAGTCCATTCCAACGGAATTCCATTTCCATTCCGGAATCTACAATGGTTGCAACAATCCAGCAGGTCTTTGATGTCCTGCCTTGACTCGCTGACATATATTACACTTGGCGATATAGCTTCCGATTTCTCTCTTCATCTTATGCCACCAAAATTGCTCCTTCAAATCTTGATACATCTTTGTTCCTCCGGGGTGGATAGAATAAAGAGTATCATGAGCTTCCTTCAGAATAACTTCTTTCAACTCAGAATCTTCAGGTACACAAAGGCGTCCTTTGTACCACAGAACTCCTTCTTCGTCTTCCACGAATTCGGGTACTTTGCCTGTACCGATACAACGCTTGATTCCGTTGATACTAGCATTTCCTTTCTGTTCCTCCTTGATATGGCTGATCAAAGTGGGTTGAAGTTCTATGCTAGCCAAAAATCCTTCACTCACTAATTCCATTCGGAAATCTTCCATCTCTTTGTGCAGGCTTGGTTGCTCCTTCAAAATCATGGAGTTCAAGCGGCACGGAAATCTGCTAAGGGCATCTGCTACCACATTGGATTTACCAGGGTGATAGTGAATGTCCAGGTCGTAATCCTTGATTTGCTCAATCCATCTTCTCTGCCTCATATTCAGCTCCTTCTGAGTTAATATATACTTCAGGCTCTTGTGATCCGAATAAATCTCACAACGGTTTCCCATCAGGTAATGCCTCCATGTCTTCAGGGCTAGAACTACGGCTGCGAGTTCAAGGTCATGGGTTGGGTAATTTTGCTCATGTTGTTTCAGTTGTCGGGATAGATAAGATATAACTTTGCCTTCTTGCATTAGCACACATCCGAGACCAATCTTGGATGCATCACAATACACGTCGAAGGGCTTCGTGATATCCAGCATGATTAATATTGGGGCTGAAATCAATCTTCTCTTGAGTTCTTGAAAACTCGCTTCACATTTGTCGGTCCATTCAAACTTCTTGTCCTTCTTCAGCAATTGGGTCATGGGTATGGCAATACTCGAGAATGCTTCTACGAACTTGCGGTAGTATCCCGCCAATCCGAGAAATGCACGAACTTGGGTTTGAGTGGTTGGGGCTTGCCAATCTTCGACATCTTTTACCTTTGCAGGGTCAACGGCAATTCCTCCGGCTGATACAATGTGGCCGAGGAATCCTACCGCCTGTAACCAGAATTCACATTTGCTAAACTTGGCATACAACTGATGCTCTCTAAGGGTTCCAAGAATGGTCCTTAGGTGTAGCTCATGTTCTTCTTCTGATTTGGAATAAATCAGAATGTCATCGATGAAAACAACGACAAACTTATCCAGGAAGTCCATAAAAATCTTATTCATGAGATTCATGAAATAAGCGGGGGCACTGGTTAATCCAAAAGACATGAAGGTATACTCGTATAATCCATATCTGGTGGTAAAGGCAGTCTTGGGAATATCCTCTACGCGAATCTTGAGTTGATGATAGCCAGTTCTAAGATCAATCTTAGAAAACACTTTGGCACCGGTTAATTGATCAAACAAATCTTCTATCTTGGGCAATGGGTACTTGTTGTTGATGGTGACATCATTCAGCTTCCGATAATCCGTACACAAACGGTTACTCCATCTTTCTTGTCCACAAATAGGACAGGTGATCTCCATGGTGACGCACTTGGTTGAATCAATCCAATTTCCAACATGGCATCCAGTTGCTTCTTCAGTTCTTCTAGTTTAGACGGGTTCATACTATATGGTCTCTGAGCTATGGGTCCTGTTCCGGGGATTAGTTCAATGATAAACTCAATATCCCGATCTGGGGGCATACCGGGCAAAACATCTGGAAATACATCGGGGTATTCATAGACTCTCCGGACTTGGTCAATGGTAGGTTGGGCTATACTCTTGTTGCACTTGAATTGACGAGGTAAGGTTTCATATATATGCTCGACTGATATTCCGGCTGTATTGGTCATGGTTATGTCTTTCTTGGCACAGTCAATCAATCCTTTATATTTGGACATCCAATCCATTCCTAGTACTACTTCCAAAACTTTAGTTTCGAGTACTATCAGATTAGCATAAAAGTCTATGCCATGGATTCGGATAGGGACGGCTTTGCAAATTTGCCTAGCCTTGGTGGTTGAACCGGGGATTTGAAAAATCATGACATGCTTCAGTTTGGTTGGTTGAATTTTACTAGTGCATGCAAATTCTTTCGTGACAAATGAGTGCGATGCACCAGAATCAAACAACACTCTAGCAAGTACTGAATTAACAGAAAACATACCCAGCACGACGTCTGGCGCTTCCTGGGCTTCTTCAGCATGCATGAGAAAAAGACGGCCGTTGCGGTTGAGCAAATTCCCTGGGGCAAACCTTCTTCCTGGATAAACACGACGCTGGTGATGAGCTGGGGCATTTGCATTGGGGGCGGCGGCATTCTTCTTGGGGCACTCGTTGGAGTAGTGGCCTTTATTTCCACAGTCATAACAAGTCGCTTGCGACTTGTCCTTTGCTGCAACAGGCACAACATTGCTTCCAGTCCTCGGGGCAGTGTTGGTGTTGGTGGTTGCATTGTTGTTGTTGAACTTGGGTGGTGCACGGTTGAAATTGCTAGAGTTGCCGGGGTTGTTGTGATTTCCTCCAGGCCTTGGGTTTCCACGGTTGGGATAGGTCAGACGGTTCATCGGGGGTCTGTGGGTTCTCGGGGAAAATCTTGGAGATGGGTTAGGGAGATACTTTGGGGTCTGATGGGTTCCTGGCTGATGCATCATGCGACGCTTACGGTTCTCATTGGCTTGGTTGATCTTTCCTTCCATCTGGATGGCAGAGTCAACAAGGGCTTCAATATCTGTAAAGGGGATATTGACTAACACAGTGTGCATCTCATCATGCAAACCATTCAAGAATCTCTCTTTCTTCTTGGCTTCAGTGTCGATCTCATCCGGGGCATACCTAGCTATCTGCTGAAGGGTGGCTAGGTTGGCTTGACGTTCGGCTCTTTCATCTTCGCGATCAAAAACCAACATTTGCAGGATCTGCAACATCGGGTCCGGGGATGAAACACTTCCTCCGCGTGGCATCTGAAGATTGAGATAGATCATGAGAAAAGAGGGAAATTTCTAAGGTTCAGGGACTTTGAAAAGTTTTTAAAGTTTGGCTCTGATTTTCTAGCAACATGCTTTTCATTCATTCATTCATAGCACACGATACAACACACACCACAACAAAGGAAAGCAGATGGTTTTAAGAACCATTCTGGAAACTACGATACAGTGGGACCGAATACAAATCACTACTCTAGTGCTCACGTGCTACTACTCCTCGGAGTCGGTGTAGTCGTCATCCTCATCATCCTCATCGTCATCGATGAAAGCGAAATCATCCTCATCGGTGAAGAATTCCATAGTCTGATCCTCCATAAAATCATCATCATCGCTGAGATAAGATTAGGGGTCTCCACGAAGATCTTCTCCGGCATTCTCCCTTTCTTCCAACTGCATGTCTCTCTCGTGGATGGTCTCCTCCAAATCCGAGATACGGTGGCAAAGAAGGGCAATGATGCGCTCCTTTTTGTCGAGCTAACGGCTGCGAGACTTGTGATCCTTCGCTAGCATGGCGATGGTCTGATCCTTCGTCTTGATGATGGCAGACTTGTGGTTGGAGTAGTCACGGAAATTGTCCAATTCCTGCTGACGATCGTACATCATGAAGCTAAGGTGGTCCAACTGAGTCTTCAGCTTGGGGTGGTATGGGGATTCCAGTGGCTGTCCATTAGCATCACGCCTTGGACAAAACTCAAAGCGGGTACCCTTGATCTGGTTGATACTCTGCCCACATAGGCGGGCAAGAGCTTCCTGCATGGCCCTGGCAAGCCCATCGAGCCAGTTGTTTTCTCGCAAGGTGAACTGAATTCCCTTGGCAGTGGGAGGTTCAATCTTTCCTCGAAGACTTGCAACAATTAGCCACTGCAGATCTTCTCGTCCTTGATCGTTAAGCTGAGCTCCGAAGAACTCGGGGTGCGGACGCTCCAGAAGTTCCGAAAGCTGGTCCAAATCCCGCTCAAAGATGAGGTCTCCTCCATTCCCCAACTGATAAAACTTGCTGTACTTCACGTCCATCTATTTAGAATATACGATGAGTAAGTTAGTAGAGTGATCATACTAGTACTCCTCTTTATAGTCTGGCCACGGGAATAGGCAGGGACAAAGCCATGAGTACTCTTTAAGTACTCGCAAACTAATACTAACAAGTGAAGGGGTTTTTTATAGTAGGACACTAAGCTCTAGGGTTGTTTTGCAAAAAGCCAGATTTACCTCTACTAAGTTCAGAAGCAAAGAATGCTAGTCAAATTTTATAACACCTAAGTGGGAACTTGTATCTCATGTCACAACTCTGTTGTGGTCAAGTCAAGTTCTCAATTCATTTCACAAGTCATTTTGAAAACATCTGACGGGGAACAGTATGGCCACTCCAACTGTCCATAACCGCGGACGCGGCTATTCGAATAGTTTGACACTCTGCAGAGATTGTACACTTTCACCACAACATTCGATACATCCGTCAGGAACAAATCCTGAATTCACCATACTTAGTATGCGGATAATCAATCCTAACCTTTCAATTACACGCCCTAGTATAGGCACCTCTCCTGTGAGTTTGGCCTCCCAACCATGACCAACTGTCATCTTGGGTACTGCATAGGTGGACAATCTTCACAAGGTAGCCTCAACTCAGACCTTGGCCGTGAGGGAACCCATACTAAGGTATATAAGTTTCCAGTCAAGCCCTACCCAATTTTCGGATATTGTGGTTGTACGGTAAAATTGGAATGGTACCGCATCCAGACAACCATCAGTTTTATAAAGGGCTAAGGCTCATGCCTCAACATTTTAATCACCAAAATCATCTGGTGTTCGGAAAAACATGTCAAAACATCTCAGTAGAATGATTCATCATTCTAAGGTTTTCATAACCATTTTCCACCAAGTATTCCCATCTAAAGTTGATCAAGTTTTATGCTTAGGACTAGCATCTACAAGTGGGGTGAGTACTAATGAGGGGTGGTAAACAAATGGGGATTAGCTAAGTTCAATCTCATGCCTTAGGAAGACATCAAGATTTTCTAGCTTAGGCCAAACTTAATGCTCTTTATGCAACCTTCAATTATCTTCCTAGAATCTACAAGTCACTTAAGTAAACTCTAAGAAATAGCTTTGATAAAGAAAATAAATTAGAAAGCTTGCAAGTAAAACAAGGAGGGGATATCATCACATATGTCTAACCAAGCATGCTTAGTGCATTGCATAGGTTATCTAACTTTCATAATTACAAGTATTAGCTTGCTCAATCAACTAGTAGTATTAGGCTTGCCTTGTGTAGAGTAGTGGTTGAAGTTCTCCTTGGTTTCTTCTTCGTAGTATCCTCCTTCCTCCTCGTATCCTTGGTAGGTAATAGCGTCTATAAATAAATACGAGGTGCACAATCACCAAACAATACTTAACTACTTTCAATCATCACACAAAGGGGTTCTATAGATGATCTAGCATCATCACTAACATTACAAGACTAAAGCATTTATCTTATTGATTATTTTTAGAAAAGTAATTTCTACTCATTGAAAAACTACTTAAGATTTAATATTCTCCAAACCAAACATGGGATCATGTTGAAACATGTCATCACCACATATTTCAGTACATGAGAATGTGATTTAAAGTGGTGTCACAATTTAATAAGGTTTAACCTTTTTATTTTAAATAAAATAAGTGACTAGAAATGCCTATGTGGAATTATTTTATTACTTGAACATTATTTCTGTAAGTAAACCCATATGTTTTTATATATTCTGAAAGGTATGATCAAATGTGATTTTTGAGAATTGGAATCAACTCAAAATCTATTATGGTTTAAATTTGAAAAATGTTTGAATGCAGAAAAGCTTCTGCCTTGTTATTTTTACCAAGGCTGATATACAGATCCAAATGATTTGAATCCAACGGGCTTGTATTAAGCATTTCAAGAACTTTCTCACAAAAGTGGTTTCATTCAATTTGGTTCACTGAATTGAGCTATGTTGATTTTTGAAACTAGGTACAAAACTGAGTTTGAATAAAATTAGAAAAAGCTAAATTCAAACGAGTGGGCTGCGCGGGAAGGGGTAATGGACCGACCCAGTGTCAGTCCGTGGAGCGGGGTGCAACTGACAGGGGGTTCCAGCGGTCAGTGACTTTTTAAACGCGAAGCGGTACAGGGCGATGTGGTGCGTTGGATTAGAAGCAAGATCAACGGCTGAGGGTCGTCGTCGACGATGAACATGTCACCGGCGAGCTCGAACCCTAGCGGCTCAGTGGGGTTCATGGGAGGCTCACCGAGGCTCAGGCGAAGGTCGGCGATGCAGGCGAATGACGAAGTCGACGATGGTGATCCTCCTGGTACCGGCAACTCCTCCTAGGGCGGCTCCAATCGATGGCTTCCTTCTTCTCCAGCAGCGGCGGGCTCCGGTGAAATTCTGGCGACGCGCTGCTCTCCTTGCTCCAAGAATGAGGTGGGTTGGTTCTGGGTGAGAGGGGAGTAGATTGGTGTGAAGAATTTGAGCGGAGGATGCCTCTATATATATTGGCGAGAGGGGACCGACGGGCGCAAGCTGAGATCGTCTTGGTCGACGGTACAGAGGGCTATCAGCGTGGGCGATGGTAGGGGGCGGTGCTGTGCTCCCTGGCGAAGATCAACGGCGTGGTGGAGAGGCGTGGGGCAGTGCGGATTGGTCGGAACGCTGTGGTGCTCTGCGCTGGTCCGACAAAAGTTTTTATGGCGCACAACGCGCGTGGTCCGCGCGGCGGCGAACAGGCGTGTCTGCGGGGTTGCTGGGACGGTGGTGATCACGAGTGCACGCGGCGAGGGCGACGCGTGGTCTGGGGGTGCTGGTCGAGCGTGGCGCTTGGGGCGCGCTCTCGGCATGGTTGCAGAGAAGCTTGGCATGGCCTGGGCGTGTGGTCCAGTGGCTGGCATTGCTCGCGGCTGGGACAGGGAGTGGCGGTGGGGTGCTAGCTTGCTCCCAGACAAGGTTGGCGAGGCTAGTGTTACTCGTAGCTTGCTGTCGACTATGGGGTGGAAATTGTTGGAGATATGCCCTAGAGGCAATAATAAAAGTAGCTATTATTATATCTTTGTGTTTATGATAAATGTTTACATTCATGCTATAATAGTATTAACAAGGAAACATTAATACTTGTGTGATTTGTAAACTAAAATAGAGTCCCTAGTAAAGCCTCTTTATAAATACTAGCTTGTTGGTTAATAAATGATTGTGGTTTCCCTATCATGAACATTGAGATGTTATTAACAACAAGATCATATCGTTAGGATAATGATATGGTGGACATATTCCTATAGATAAGCGTAGCATAAAGATCAAGTCATTTTAATAGTTCAATTGCTATATGCTTTCTGATACATAGTAACCTAATTCCTTCGACCATGAGATCATGCATATCACCTTCACCGGAAGGATGCTTTCATGACATCAAACACCACACCGTAACTGGGTGGCTATAAAGGTGGCTTTGAGTGTTCTGAAAGTATTGGTTGAGACACATGGATCAAGAGTGGGATTTGTCCATCCATATGACGGATAGATATACTCTGGGCCCTCTCGGTGGAATGTCATCCAATTATCTTGCAAGCATGTGACTGGCTCACAAGGGATCACATATCACGGGAATGAGAAAAGAGTACTTATCAGTAACGAGGTTGAACTAGGTATGCAGAGATACCGACGATCAAAACCTGGGATAAGTAAACTATCGTGAGACAAAGGGAAATTGGTATCATATGTAAGTGGTTCATTCGATCGCAAAGTAATCGTAGAAATATGTGGGAGCCATATGAATTTCCAGATTCCTCTATTGGTTATTGTTCGGAGAAGTGTCTTGATCATGTCCGCATAATTCACGAACCGTAGGGAGACACACTTAAGGATTCGACGTTGTTTGAGTAGTTATGGAATGATGAGTAAGAGACCGAATGTTGTTCATATTCTCAAATGGGATTCGAGATATCACGAGGAGATCTGGAATGGTCCGGAGAATAAGATTCATATAAGGAAAGTCCTGTTTCAGAGTTGGAGAATGGTTACGGTGTTTTCATCGGGAATGTTCTAGAAGGTTCCGGAATGTCCGGCACTCCGGAGGGGAAGGGTACATGAATGTGTCATAACAAGTTGGAATGATTGCATCATGTACTAGGTGTCATCGCTGAACAAAATAAAGGGTTTAATCAAATCCTAGTTTGAAAAGTCAAATGCCAATTTGAAAAGTCAAACGGCTATTTTGTGAGGTGGAGGGAGAGTAGGAAACCTACTTGGGAGGAGTTCCCTCCCTCCACCGCTGGCCCACTTGGAGACCAAGTTGGGGAGGGACTCCCCTCCCCTTGGCGCGCCCCCTCCACCTATATAGGGAGGGGCAGGGCTACCCTCCAAGCACACAACACCACGCCCCGCAAACCGTAATCCTAGCCGCCGGCACCGCCACCTCCTGCTGCCGCCGCCGCCTCCTAGGCAAACCCTAGCCACCGGCCTTGCTCCTCCTTGGTGCGTCTAAACCCTAGATTGCCGAGGCTCTCTCTCATAGTCCACCATACTCGCTCCGGCTTAAAGCGAAGTCCTGCGAGATCTCCCCTCTACTTCCGGCACCACGCCGTTATGCTGCCGGAATCGCCAAGAGAGTGCTACAACCTCCGCTGCCTGCTAGAACAAGGGAGAGGAAGGTCTTCGTCGAGTACCGAACGTGTGACCGACTGCGGAAGCGCTGCCGGAACGCAGTGCCGGAAGGACCGTCTACATGATCTTGAGATCGGCAAGAGTACGACTACATCACCCACGAGAATCTGCTCTCGTTAAACACTTTGGAATCTTCGAGGGTGAGTTATTCCATCGACTCGTTGCTACAATCTAGTAGATAGATCTTGGCTTGTTTGTTTCTATGCGGTAGAAATTTTTTGTTTTCCATGCTACGAACCCCTATAGCATTGATGACAATGGCCAACTTACAGTGGTGCTAGTGATTATCTAAGGTTGTTTTCCATGCTACGAACCCTCGTATTTATTGATGACAATGATCTACTAAGGCTAGTGGTGTCCAGAGAGGGAACAACTTAGGCCCAAAACACTGCTCAACATAGTGTTTTGTTTTTGTTTGATTTGCATCCACAACCTGTTTGATGAAATCGCCGCATGAACTCAAGTTTTGAATTTTGAAAATATTTTTGGTTTGTGTGCTAGGCATGTCCTGGTGAGCTTGTGGATGCTTGGGCTTTGAAAATTGGGCTTGTTTGAGTGGTTTTTGAAAAAGTGGGATCTTCCCATATGAGATAGATTCAATTTTCAACTGTCATTTAAACTATGCATTCAAATGTTTTTGGATGATCACAAAGTGGGCCTTGGTACTTTGTTATGAGTACTATCAAGGGGGGCAAAGATCCAAACAAGTTTCTGTTATGTTTTGAAAGTTAGGGATAGCCAAAGTAGGCATGAGAGTTAATTTGGCCAAAGTGACCATTCACTTAATTTGTTTGTTTTGATTTGTTTGTCTTTGGGAAAAGTGTGGGGATTGTTTAGATGATGTTTATTTCACCTAAGAATCATTTTACAAGCAAAGAAACACAAAACCAAGGCAATTCAAAAAAATCCAAATTGTAATGCATACACATATGAATGCTTTCATATTTTTAATTGGGAAAGTTTTTGTTAACCCTAATTTTGATGATTAGAGTTTGATTATTCTAGTTTAATATTTTTGGGATGTTACATGAAGCCTCTTTGTAATACTAGCTTGTTGGTTGATAGATGATCGTGGTTTCCCGATCATGAACATTGAGATGTTATTAACAACAAGATCATATCATTAGGAGAATGGTATGATGGACATACTCCTATAGATAAGCATAGCATAAAGATCAAGTCATTTCAATAGTTCATTTGCTATAAGCTTTCTGATACATAGTAACCTAATTCCTTCGACCATGAGATCATGCTAATTACCATCACTGGATGGATGCTTTGATGACATCAAACACCACACCGTAACTGGATGGCTATAAAGGTGGCATTGAGTGTTCGGAAAGTATGTGTTGAGGCACATAGATCAAGAGTGGGATTTGTCCATCCATATGACGGATAGATATACTCTGGGCCCTCTCTGTGGAATGTCATCCAATTAGCTTGCAAGCATGTGACTGGCTCGCAAGGGATCACATATCACGACAACGAGAAAAGAGTACTTATCGATAACGAGGTTGAACTAGGTATGCAGAGATACCGACGATCTAACCTCGAATAAGTAAACTATTGCGAGACAAAGGGAAATTGGTATCGTATGTAAGTGGTTCATTCGATCGCAAAGTAATCGTAGAAATATGAGGGAGCCATATGAATTTCTAGATTCCTCTATTGGTTATTGATCGGAGAAGTGTATCGGTCATGTCATCTTGGGTACTGCACAGGTGGACAATCTTCACAAGGTAGCCTCAGCTCAAACCTTGGCCGCAAGGGAACCCATACTAAGGTATATAAATTTCTAGTCAAGCCCTACCCAAATTACGGGTATTGTGGTTGTATGGTAAAATTGGAATGGTATCGAATCCAGACAACCATCCCATTTTTAAAGGGCTAAGGCTCATTCCTTAACATTTTCATCATCAAAATCATCTGCTGTTCAAGAACACACGTCAAAACATTTCAGTAGAATGACTCATTATTCTAAGGTTTTCATAACCATTTTCACCAAGTATTCCCATCTAAAGGGATCAAGTTTTATGCTTAGCACTAGCAACTACAAGTGGGGGGTAAACACTAATGAGGGGTGGTAATCAAGTGTATCTTATCTAGGTTCAATCTCATGCCTCAGGATGACATCAAGATTATCTAACTTAGGTCAAGTTTTATGCTCTTTATGCTACCTTTAAAACATCTTTCTAAACTCTACAATTTATCAAGTAATATTAACTAGAAAGCTTTGATAAAGAAATAATGTACTAAGCTTGCAGGTAAAACTAGGATGGGGTAATCAAGTGGTGTAAGCTTGCAATTAAAACTTGCATAGTTTAGCTTAGCTTGCTAAGATAGTAGCTTGCTAAGTTAATAGCTTGCAGATATTAGCTTGCATAATTGCAAGTATGAGCTTGAATATGTAGGGTAACTTGCAAGTGTTAGCTTGCCTTGTGCAGAGTAGTGGTTGAAGTTCTCCTCGGCTTCTTCCTCATAGTATCCTCCTTCCTCCTCGTATCCTTGGTCGGTACTATCGTCTATAAATAAATACGAGGTACACAATCACCAAACAATACTTAACTACTTCTATTTATCACACCAAGGTTTTCACTAGATGATATAGTGTCGTGGTGGTGGCACGGCAGATGCCATGGGTAGGCTTAAGTTGGGGGCCGAATGGGTGCTTGTTGTAACATCCCTAAAATCATGATTTCAAACATTTCATATCATTCATGCATGCATATTGTTTGAGATAAATTTCAAACCAAATTCATGATAACAGAAGCACAAGGTGCTATCATTTTATGTGAGCAAACTCAAATCAAATGACCATCCTCATTTGAGAGCTTAGAGCATCTCTAGTGGAAGGTCTAAATTTGGTAGTCTATATCTCCATATAGACAATGGTGTATAAATATTCTCTTTTAGACAACCCTATTTTTTCAGTGACTAGTCTAAATTTGGTAGTCTATATTTCCAATGGCTACATTTCCAATGGCTATATTTCAATTCTATATATACCACCTATTCCACCTTTCATCCAACATTCCTGGTTGCTTCTTCTCTCGTTTCTCCCCTGATTTCCTCTATCCTCTCTCACAATAGAATGATGAGTGGGAACATTTCCTCTTTGGATATGCTCATGGATTCGTCGTCGTCTTCATCCGAAGACGATGAACTCATTCTTGCAGCCTTCGCGGAGCGTGAGGAGGAAGAGCAGGGAAACAGTCGACGCCATGGTTGTTCCAAGCATGGATGCCGGACAATCAATCGAGCAAGAGATGCAAGGTTTGTTTTACTCTGGAATGACTACTTCAGAGAAAATCCTCGCTATCCCGAAAACTTGTTGGACCAATTTTTTCCTTTTGTGGAGGTTCTTTTTGTCTTCTTGGACGATTCTGAAACATTTAGAGATGGCATCGTCGATTGTCCCCCGAGTGGGCTGGAATCTGGTGTTCCAGCCCAATTTACACCACTCGATCCCACATTCATCATGTCAAGAAATAAAGAGTTATCCATTTGTGAGTTGTTCTCACATATGTTGTCCATGTGCACACTGTACAGAGACAGATCAGTATATACATATAGTCCATTCAGTATACAAAAATATATCAGTGTACACAAATAGATCATAGATGTTGTTAATTCAGTACAAGCAGCAATTCAATACTCCTTCTGACCCATATTAATTGACTTCGATTTGTCAAAATTTGGATGAACCTATATACGGAATAGTGTCTAGATTTATCCAAATTTAGACAAATATGAGTCAATTAATATGGGTCGGAAGGAGTAGCAAAATTCAACATATATATATATATATATGAGTATGTACGTATAGCAGCAAAACTCAGTCAGCAAATTAATCAAATCGAGAGAGAACGGAAATTCTGAAGAAGAAATTCTGAAGAAAAACAACCCCATGCCATGCTCCAGGTCGCTCTACATCTCATCGCCCTGTACCCAATCCATCTTCAGACTGCCGCCCACGCACCATCCATGCTCCAGGTCGCTCTACACCTCATCGCCCTATACCCAATCCAACTCCAGACTGCCGCCCACGAACCATCCCACGGTACCTATTTCCAATCCACACCGCCGCCCACCCCACCAGGCCCTTCCACCCCGTGGCCACACGCGAGCGCGGCGGCTGGAGTTCCGCATCCACACACGGTGGCGCCCCACCGGCCAAACAAGCTCGGCAGCCACCGTCCCTCATCTTCCCTACGGAAACCAGCACAAGGGCGGCCAAGAGGGACTCAAAAATCGGCAACGAGATCTACATCTTGACTTATTTTTTCTTGTCGCTCGATCCACAAATCGGGGGAAAAAGGGCATACCTCACCGCGACAATGAGCTCGGGGCAAAGGCGCGAGCGTCCTCCTCGCCTCCAGCGGCTCCGAATTGGCGCGGGAGCGAGCTCGGGAGACAGCAGCTTCCTTTGGATGTCGTCGCTCGGTGGTCCAAATGTGGAGGACGGGTAGCTGTTTTGGACGACGTCTAAAATTTAGACCACGTGATACACTAGCCACTAGAGCCGTTTTTTTTGACCCTCGGTGGTCTATATTTGCTTTAGACTACCATATACACCAGCCACTAGAGATGCTCTTAGTGTTTTAAAAACCAAGTTTGTGTGCTACCTTGTTGATTGGTTTGAGTATAGAGTTTGAACAAAATTTTACAAAATAAAAATGGTTTCAAAACCATTTATAAAACATTTGCAAATCAAGTACTATGACACTGTATATTTTATTATTTCAAAAGAACCAAGCTTGAACAGAGAGACCTTTTGATTTTATGCCTTGAAATGTGACTGTTGCACACTACAAAAATTCCAAAAAAGATTTGTATTCAAATAGAGTTTGAATTCATTTGAAAATCATTCCAGAAAATCAAATTAGAAAAAGAAAAGGAATAAAGAAAAGGAAAAGGGCCGGCGCTACCAATCTGGCCCATCAGCAGAAGCAGCCCAACTAGCCCACCCAGGCCACCTCTCTCTCTCGCACGCGCAGACGCACCCACGGAGTCACTGGCGCCTGGACCCCACCTCCCTTCTGTTTATTTCGCTGACAAGCGGGCCCTCTCCACTTCACTCCTTCTTCCCCAAATCTCGCGCGTAGACGCCGTCGCCGCTGGCCGTTGCTGCGATGATCCCGCGGCGTAATTTCCATTGATTCGCCGAGCGTTTCTTGTCGAGCCTCTGCCTATTTAAACGCCTCCCTCTCGCGGCCATTTCCCCTCACTCAATTTCATCTCCATGGCACCAGGCTGCTCGCAACTCGCCCGATGCTGCCGCTGTTCCGACGACCTCGCCGACGAATTCCGGTGAGCACCGTGTCCCCCTCTGTCCCTGATTCATGCTATCAAGCTCAGCAACTCCTTGCGCATCTCCTGACACACCCCGTTTGTTCTCGTATGGTCTGTAGCTTTGGCAACGACTTCGACCGAGCGCCCCCACTCTCTGCACGAACTCCGGCGACCTCTCCCCGTAAGTACCCGCCGCCCCTTGCCGTCTGCCTGATACGCTTAGAACCCCCATCGTCTTGCGCATCTAACGGTGCCCTTCTTTCTACTTAGCGCGACGCAGAACCTCGCCAACGTCGACAGCAGCCGCACCCGACGCGTTAACGAACTCCGGCGAGGAATCTCCGACGACCCCGTGCGCCCCTTGCCAAGCCACCTCCACGTTGAGCTTCACCTCGACCCCGCGGTTCTGGTAAGCACCCTCTCCCCTCCCCGGACGACCTAGAACGCCAGCGCCGCCGCTGACAGACGCGCCGCCGCCAGTCGCCGCCGCTAGCGCCGCTAGGCTATGGTCAGAGCAACAACAGCCGTTAGATGTAGATCTGGCGGTTTAGATTAGATCCCAGCGAATCGTTTTCTTTGAATCTGGCGCGTTGGATCTGACTTGATCCGACGGCACGGAAGGGTGATCCCGAGCGATAGGATAGCGCCGCGTGGCTAGGGTTTAGTTTAAAAATAGAATTTGAATCAGATTTATATCCAAATTTGATTTAGCTATAACTTTTGATCCACACGTTAGAATTTGACAAATTTTATACCGTTGGAATCAGGAAGACAAGCCCCTTCCAAATATGCAATGTGTTTAATGTTTAGTCTCTGTTAAAAAGGTTTTATTTACAGAAACATGTGTAGGGCTTATTTGAGTATAGGAATTATTTAGGAATTGTTTTTAATGTCAAGTAATTTTGGTTCAGCAAGTTTTTAACTTGTTTATGATTCAGTACTATGCACTTTCTTGGTTGAGTCCTAAAAATCATCACTTAGCATTATTGCATGCATGCATATGTATTTTTGTTTGTGTGTATATGTTGTGTGTAATTGTTGCTACCATTCTTTGTGTAGACTTTGGTGCTAGTGATTGTGATTGTGAAGAGTGCTACTCTCCCAACTACCAAGGCAAGTGGTACTTCATGAATAATTCTATCCCTATATTTTATACTAAGCATTAGAAATATTTTGCTAAGTCCTGCATGATATTTTTGCCTACATGCCATGATGGGAAATCATAAGTAGTTGTAGAATTGCTAGGGAATTTCTAAGGTAAGTTACTATCTATGCCATGCTTAGCCTAGCTAGTAGCAAACAAGAGTTGGTGAAATATACATGCTAAAATGAAAATATTTCTAAGTCTTTGGACTTGTGTTTTACTTAATAAAACAACTAAGTTAATGAAACAACTGGGTGGAATGGAAGGTTTGGTTTATGTTGAGTGGTTACACAAGGCCCATTTCTATGGTTTACCTTGTGTATCACACTTGTGGTAAGACACCCAGGAACAAAGGGATTTTAGAGGCCTAGTGTTAAGAAGCTTCTAGTGTAGCCACTTGGCAATATGGGCTCTGCCAGGATCACATAGGTTGCTAGAACTTAGCCATTTGGACAGTTGGTGGTAGTGGGAATGATAGGTTGGAACGCGTCCATTTGGTCTAAGGGAAGGCTTCTGAAATGTCCTATCTTGGTGAAAATCAAGGCTTATGGGGAAAGTGCACAACCTCTGCAGAAGGAAGAAACTAAGTACTTAGCCAAGTCCATGGTAATGGACAACTTGAGCATCAAGGCATGGAAGCTATCAAGAATCTCCTCATCCCAATTTCTAAGTAAAAACTTGTGGGTGAACAAGGGTGAAGGACCTCAATGTCTATTGTTGGTTCCTTGGGAAAAGTTTTGACAAAGAAAAACTTAGTGATTTCTACTAATAGGAAAAACCTATTTTGAGCAAAGCAAGCCAAGCTACACTTAGCCAAATTGCATATAGTATCTAGTCCACTTAAAAATTAACTAAGGTATCACTTGCCAATACTATTCCCAAAGTATTGACCCACTGTGGCTGTAACTTGTGATGTTGCAGGTTACTCCGATGAGGATTAGGTGTCATGAGTCTACACTCAACATGTTTGCCTGTGGCACATGAAGATGAAGACTTATATTTATTTACTTATTTAAACTCTTGTACTAGGCCTGTGGCCTTGAGTTGTAAAGACTATGTTTATCTCTGGAATGGATGTAATAAATGACCTTTGTTTCTGTGTACTTCATCTTAAACTGTGGATGCTAGCATTGATCCAGGGACTAGCATTGCAATCACAGGGATCCTTTTCCTTTATAAAGGAGGGATCTTACACTTGTGGTCACCGGGGAGGGAGTGCACGGTCGAGCCATGCACGAAGCACAAGAAGAACTCTCCACACTTGACGATTTGATTGATATCCCAAAGATTACAAGTGCTCCTTGAGCTGTATTGGCTTGAGTATGCAGCACCTGTTCTCTACTTGGTGCAACCTCCCTCTACTACTGCTATGCCCTCCCTTATATAGGCAGTGCTAGCTAGCTAATACCCCTTTGGGTTCTAGGGTTTACTGTTTGGGTCTTGGTCCCTACATTATGGGTCGGGTTATGGGCTTGCCCTAAGCCCATAGGCCCGGTCCATAAAGCTTGACAGCTAACGGTCTTCTGGTACGCTTCTTCTGCTTCTTTTTGGCGTCATGCTGTTACTTTGTACGTCAGCGCTTGCTTTGGGCGTCACCTGGCTCCTTTTGTGTCACCCGGCATCGCCCTTCTCTTTTGACCATGCTTTACCATGTTCCTTCCCGAACCTTACACGGAAAGGTGTCACGTGTCCTTCTTGACTCGGCTCGTTGGTACCTACAAGGGTTACAACTTTGTCCTATACGGGCCGAGATAGTTTGTATCTCGGCTTTCATGCTTATCTTACCCAGTCGTTCTTACCCGGCCTGGTTCATTTTTCACTCGGAGCCAACCCAGATGCGCTATGTTGCCCCTCTCATGACCCTACCGGGGGTTATCCCCCCGACATTAGTCCCCGAAGCTGGTGAGGTCTAGCAGTTCAAGCTGTTAGGCGTCTCCAGGTTCCTTTTGTGTGAATGGAACTTAGTTTTTGTCTTTTATCTACCTCAGTTTTGCATCTTGCCGGGTTAGTCTGACAATTTTGGGTCAATTCTTTGACCTCTTGGATCATTCTTGCCTCGAGCCGAGTTATTTTGGCCAATTCCGGTTCATTTTCGTCGCGCTTCAGTCACTGACAACTAGTAATCATGATTACTTGCCTCAATTTTTGTTTCAAGTTCTGGCAGCACAGTGACGGCTGCGCAGTTATTCCCTGTCACTGTGACATGACCCAGCAGGCCATTTCTCTGATGGCCCGCGCCGACGAAGTGAATGAGGTAAATTAGCTTCTTACTCTTTTGTATCATTGAGTATTTCCTTTATACATATCACATAGTCCCCGAGGTTACAGTCGAGTAAGAAACTTACTCGGCTGTAAGCTCTTCACTTGTCACTTAGCCTTCAAATCCTTTACTCCAAGCTTGTATGTTAGAACTTCGATCCCTAGCCCTCAAGGTTACTGCCGAGTAAGAAACTTAATCAGCAGTAAGCCCTTAAGCTCTTTGATTCCTTCGTGCCAAACTCACGTTAGAGCTTCAATTCCTAGCCCTCGAGGTTACTGCCGAGTAAGGAACTTACTCGGCTGTAAGCTCTTTTATTCAGCAGGTCGCCTGACTCGACTCTTTCTTTGTTATCTGTCTTCTTTGATCAGCTTACGCATAACGAGCGCACCAAGGTGCACCAAGATCTCGTCCTGGCGCATCGCAAGCTTGAACTTGCATATGAGAAGCTACAGACTGACACCTTCGGCCAAGGTAATATCTTTGCTTTTTCCCTTTTCTATTTTTGGTGTAATTCTCCTTGGTTCATCTTTTCATTTTTCCTCTCTCTCTCTCTCTCTCTCTCTCTCTCTCTCTCTCTCTCTCTCTCTCTCTCTCTCTCTCTCTCTCTCTCTCTCTCTCTCTCTCTTGTCTCACAGCCACTGCTCAGTCCACCATCAATGAACTTCACTCGCAAATCAGGGAGGCCGAGAGTAAATTTCTTACCTCCCTAAGCCAATTGCTGAAATTTTTCTATTGGTACTGACAAATATTTGTTCTGAATAAGCAGAGAAGCACCAAGCTGAACTCCAGAAGGAGCGAGATGAGGTGACTTGGCTGAAGGAATTAATGGCCGAGACGAAGCAGAAGCACTTAGCCGAGGTGAAAGGGCTGAAGGAGGAGCTGGCCGAGAAGAACGAGCAGCATGCTGCCAGCACCGAGAAGACTAAGAAGTTGCTCGACGAGGCCGAGTCATTGGTCGAGTCGACCAATATGAACCTCGATGCCCTTCAAGCCAAGACCAAGACTTGGCATAGCAAGCTCGCTGCCATCAACTTCTTTCTCGGTAGTGAGTTCTTACTCTTTACGCATTGTCCAAGTCCTGCTAGATTTCTTCCATCTGCCGTTGCTATTTGTTAAGTTTCTCCTTTTGCTTGCAGAGAACTTTCCTGAGGCCAACATGTTTTCCATCCGAGCCATGAAGAAAGTGAGATCTGGGGCTGGTGCTCCTGCTGACGGTGAGGTGTCCATGGAGGAGTTGCTCGCAGCGGTGTCTGAACGGGTCAAGACCCTTAGATCTTGCGGTGTGGATTTGCTCAAGTTAGCTATCCATGCGTTTCACATGCTCTGGCCGGATGAAGATCCACCCGAACTAATCGAGCCGCTAGCCGAGAGACTGCTCCTTACTGAAGACCGGCTAGATCAATGGCGCGAGTTGGCCAGCCGGGCTGCAGCGTACAAGGCTCTCTCCTTCGTGCTTTCATGGTACGAGGACATCAACCTTGATGTTCTTGCTCGCATAAGGGGAGATGGAAAATGGTTGAACGACCCGAAGCTGATCAAGAAGCGCCAGGAGCGAGCTTATGCTATGATCGAGTACACCATGGTGCACGCTTGGTGTGAAGGGCCCAGATTCCTCGACCTTGGCGATCCGCTCGTCGAAGTTCCTCCTAAAGAATATGGCGACAACGAGGCGACCGAGTCAGATGATCCAGATGAACCGGCCGCAGATGCCCCTCACCCGGCCGATGCTCCAAGCACTCCTAGTTCCAAGAATGCTCCTCCGAGTTCTCCTGCTCCTTAGGCCAACAAATACTCGAACTTTTATTAGATCCCCGGTATGCCGGGTACAGATGTAACGTACATTGCACTTGAAGTTTGACTATGTGCCTTATGATAGGCTTTATATATTTGCGTTATGCTTTGAGTGCGAATCACTCAAGGACAAGTCCCCGAGTTTCATTCTGCCGTGTCACCTTTCCTTGACTTTTGCCCTTGTCTACCATTTTTCGGCGTTCGACATTAGGATCTCAAAGTACGAAGGGTTTAGTTAGCGGATATGAAACTTGGATAACTTGGCCAAGATTACTCGACACATAGTATAACACAACCTGCAGAGAGTTAGGCACAACCTAAAGCCGACTCGTGTTTCTCCCTTGTACTTATCTGGCGTTCGTGTTTACCCGTCTTAGATCTTTTTCTCTTGCTTGCCATGAAGCCGTGTTTTCGGACAACAACATAGTCAAAAAGTTGATTTCTTCCGAGTAAACACTACTTGTTCCGAAATAAATTCCGGGTATCACGCCAGCCGACGTAAAATAATTGAAATGGAAATCCTAAGGGGTAGTCCCCGAGTCAGTTTTTCGAATCATACCATTTTATTATTAGCACATAGCCGGCAAACACATCTGACATATGAGAGTTTGAGTGATACATGCACTGCTTCTCCTAAGTGTAGAAGGGACGAAGCAGTGGCACATTCCATGGCCTTTTGGTTTCATCTCCTGAGCTTTCCGCCTTGTTCTTTTGCGCTTCACGAGCGTCTATGAGATAATAGGAATCATTGTGCAATGCTTTGCTTACAATGAATGGACCTTCCCAAGGAGGCGATAATTTATGCATTCCAGCTGTGTGCTGCACCAGCCGTAGCACCATATCTCCTTCTCGAAAAACACGAGGTTGCACTTTCCAGCTATGGTAGCATCAGAGATTTTGTTGATATATAGCAGATCTGGAGAATGCCAGTTCCCTTGCTTCTTCGAGTAAATCTACTCCATCTTCTCGGGCCTCTTTTACCTCAGCTTCCGAGTATTGCCTTATCATTGGCGAGTCATATTCTATGTCGGCAGGCAAAACTGCTTCAACCCCATATAGAAGGAAAAAAGGCGTATAACCAGTTGATCGATTCGGAGTCGTTCTTAAGCTCCAAAGTACTAAGGGTAGTTCCTCTAGCCAACAGCCAGGTGATCTCTAGAGTGGTTCCATTAAGCGGGGTTTTATCCCGGAAAGAACTAAGCCATTAGCCTGTTCAACTTGTCCATTTGATTCTGGATGGGCGACTAACGCTACGTCGAGTCTTATTCGGTGTTTCCCACAGAAGCGAGCAAAAGCCCCTTCGGCAAAGTTTGTGCCATTGTCCGTGATCACACTGTACGGGTAACCGTATCTGAGGATTATATCCCTTAGGAATGTAACAGCTGTTTTGCCGTCCAGTTTTTTGATTGGTTTCACTTCTATCCACTTAGTGAACTGATCAATCATGACCAAGATATGAGTCATGCCTCCCCTTGCTGGTTTGAATGGTCCTACCATATCTAGGCACCATACTGCAAAGGGCCACGTGATTGGTATAGTCTTCAATTCTGACGCTGGAAAATGTGACTTGGACGCATAGTGTTGACAACCACTGCATTTTCCGACTAAGTCTTGTGCTTGTGCCAATGCGCTTGGCCAGTAGAATCCATGTTGGAATGCCTTGGCTACCAATGATCTTGATGATGCATGGTGCCCGCACTCTCCTTGATGGATATCCAATAAAATCTCCTGGCCTTTCTCTGAACTGATACAACACTGCAGTACACTTGTCACGCTTCGTTTGTATAGTTCCTTGTTGATTATGGTGTATGCTTTTTCCCTTCGTGTTGTTTGCCTTGCCAACATTTCGTCACTCCGCAAGGTTCCATCCTTCAAATAACTGAATATTGGTTGTGCCCACGTTGGTATTAGTGGTTTCGGGTCTGCTTCAACATCAATGTCCATTGGTTCTGCCGAGATATATTCTGCCGACATAACCTGAGGAGTCCCCGAGTGTGATTTGGCTACCCCTGAGGTGAACAGATCAGTCCCCGAGTGACTCGAACCTACCCCTGAGTCGATATCCATTGTAGAGTGTATGGTGCTAGTTCAATGGCCCATTTGGCTACTCGGACGCTAGCATCTTTGCTGCCCAATATATCCGAGATAGATGCCTCGCATATTACCCGGATTGGGTGTTCTTGAAAATAATGTTTCAGCTTTTTTGTTGCCATATATACCCCATATGTCATCTTCTAATAATGCGGGTAATTTTGTTTTGATACAGAGAGCACTTCGCTCAAGTAATATACTGGTCTTTGGACTGATTTGCCCCCTTCTTCACGTTCAACCACTATTACTGCACTTACAACTCTGTTGGTTACGGCGACATAGAGCAGCATTGGCTCCTTGGATAGTGGTGACGCTAATATTGGTGCTGTTGCCAACATTTTCTTTAATTCATGGAAAGCACTATCATCTTGCTATGTCCATGTGAATTTGTCTGATTTCTTCATCAACTGATATAGTAGTAGGGCTTCTTCGCCTAGACGACTAACAAACCTGCTCAATGAAGCCAGGCATCTAGTAAACTTCTGGACATCATTGAGGGTTTTTGGCAATTCCATTCTTTCGATGGCCCTGATCTTTGTCGGGTTAGCTTCAATTCCTCGGCTGGATACAAGGAATCCGAGTAATTTTCTAGCCGGGACACCAAATGTACATTTTTCCGGGTTAAGTTTCATCCGGAATCTTCTCAAGTTTGCGAATGTTTGACGCAAGTCCTCGATTAGAGTATGACTTTGTTTGATTTTTATTACCACGTCATCAACGTATACTTGAACATTTTTGTCCAATTGATCTTGCAAGCATTTTTGCATGCATCTTTGATATGTTGCGCCTGCCTTTCTTAATCCGAATGGCATGGTGTGGCATCCCGCAAAAACCACTACTAGAAAATCGCGTCGTTTTTGTGCATTGCATCATCATGACCGCATGCTCATGTCATCATGCCACATTGCATTTGAGCATAGTCATCGTCTTGCATTTGCTTGCATAAAACTATTTGCGAAAAGACATGTCTTTATTTTCTAAACGCCCCGCCTTTGTTCAAAATGCAAACCCCGGGCCTCCGGAATATTTTTGTTTGTCTGCTATCGGTTTGCAAACGGTGCATTTGAAATAAATAAAAATTTGGAATTATTTTTAGTGGGGCAGTTGAACGGGCCGATTCGACCAGAACGACCACCCCAGAAATAAAATTGGTCCAACCAACCGGTCTACCAAAAATCCCTAGCCTACCCTGTCCTAGTCTACCCACCCAGCCTCCACCTCACCCCACCCAATGGCATGTAGCCACCTCACCCTCTTCCCTTCCCCTACCCAATCACAGGCCGCCACCTAGACCAAACCACCCCACCCCCTCACCTGGTACACACACACACAGCACACACTCACCCCACACAGCCGGCCCCACCCCACCCCATCACACAACAGCACACACCCCACGCGACCCACTCCTCCCCCCCTCCTCCTCTCCCTGTCCGGCCGGACCCACCCGCGCCTGGACCCCACCCCGCAGCCACTCTCTCACCCTGGCCCACCTGGACCCGTTCCACCCCTGGGCCTCCTCTCTCCCGTCGTCTTCCTCCCACCCCGCTCCCCTGTTCTCTCCCAGCACCCCCTCCCCCCCCGATGCGCGCAGCCCCGCACCCCGCGGCCGTCTCCTCCCTCTTCCTCTTCCACCGCCGCCTCGCTCCCACCCTCGGCCACCACCACCGGCCCGTAGTCTCCTCCTCCTCCGGCGCCGCGCTCGCCCACCCCCGCTTCCGCCGCCTTGCCTCACCCGCTTCCCCGCCGGCGCCGACCTCACCTTCCTCCCCTCTCCGCGCGACCCCGCTCGCCGGCGAGCCGCCTGCGTCCTGCTTTCCTCCCCCTCGACGTTCTCCTTGCCCTGCTCCGGCCCCCCCGTCCGCGTGGCCGCGCCCCCACATCCCTGGGCCGGCCCTCCGCTGAGCTTCCTCGCCGGCGTCCCCTCCGAGCCTGCGCCACCGCCTCCCCGGAGCCCGCCCGCAGCCTCTGGCCGCTTCTCCGGCCTCGCCTTCCTCGCCCTCTGCCCCGGTCAAGTTCGTCGCCTCGTCACCCGAGCCTCCTCGTCCCCTGCTCGCCCCATCCTCGAGCGCCTCCCTGACCTTCCTCTGTTGGCATGGATGGCCGCGTCCTGAGCCCCGCGTCGCCTCCTCGCCTGGCCAGCGACCGCCGGCCGTGAGCTCATCCCCGGTGTCCTCGCGAGCTCCCCGCAGAGCAGCCCCTAGGTCGCGTCTGACACCCTCCCGCCGCCGTCATCTCCAACACCCCGTGGCCTCCCGAGCTTCTCCGAGCCGCCCTCGCCCAGCCGGCCTCCTCCGCTGCAGCGGGCCACCGTCGCCGCCGACGACCCCGTCCTCGCATCATCGCTGTCGGCGGCGAGCCCGTCGCCCCGAGGCCTGCACCTGCCGTTCGTGTTGGCGTCCACAAGTTCCTGTCAAGTGCACGTGTTGGCCTGCTGCAGTGAGACGTTTTGGTACTGATGAGAAGAGGGATATGTAGATGCATCGGTAGCTGTGTGGTGACATCCATGTGTGGATTCATGATATCATCGGGTGATGTCCAACAATCCCAAACACCGACAAGATCGACCTCGACAAAACAATTGGCGATGGCCGCGAAGTTCAACACCGACAAAAGACGGATACCAAGAACCAAGATCGCCGTCCCGGAACATCAAGATCTACCTACCGGAGCGGCAACCCCACATGCGACAAGACTTTCGCCCCGATTGCGGAATCGAGAACCCGAACGCCAAGAACGCCGATGCAAATACGCCAAGTCCGTCTACCTCGTGCACCGTGCGACAAGGTCTACTTCACGGATCCGAGGACCCCGGACACCGAGGCCCTGGACGCCAAGTTTTCCCTCTCGGACCCTGAACCCTGAGTCCGACCCCGAACCCCGGAACCTCAAGTTCGTCGAGACCCCCCCTAATGTGTGAACCTTTTCTCGAACCCTATTTTATAAATAATATTACCTGCTGCATATTAATTGTTCATGCATGCATCCTTGTCTGTGGTTTGGGGGACCTTATGCCGATTCACCTAATAATTAAATATGGGGCCCATATGCGGGCAAATCTAGCCTTATATTGGCCTTATTTAAATTTGTGTAGTGAACCGGTGCTATCTTTTGCCATGCTAAAACAACATTTAATTGGGGGGTAGCTAAACAACTTGAACCATTTAATTAATGTCGGGACCCCGGTTCCGCTTAACCTGGCCTAATTGCATCGCACCTTTGCCATGCCATGCATCATATCATAAGCATGCCGATCTTTTGTCGTAGTATTAAATATTACATCCGGTGTTTCTTCTAGTGTTTTGCTTCTTCGCGAATTGGGCCGTTGAGTTGATGCGAGTGTCGACCCGATCTTCGGTTGAACCTTCGACAATGTTTTCAGGCGAGCATCTCCCCCTTTCTACCTATCTTACTTTTATAGTATTTATTCCCTCCTGTTGATCTATTGCTATCTGTGTTGCGATGCTCTAGTTTTCGTACCGTGATATCCCCTGCAGCCTTATATTGCCTTGGACACACCCTATTACCTGTTGTTTGGTAGATAGTTGGACTTGCGCGCCGTAATCGCTTGCTCTAGTGCTGTTGCGTGTTGTCAAGTGCCACAGTTGTTGGAGTAATGCCGCATGTTTGATGTTGGAGGTTATCATGGTTTTACTTATCGTTCACTTTAATTCCTGTTTAACAACTAAAATTGAAATAAGCAGAGGCATCGGTGGGTGATAGATAATATTTGGTTTCCGAACGCCCACTTGTGTCCCGTAGGACCCCGAATACTTGATACCTGTTCCTTGATTTATCGCGCTATCCACATCCGGGAGGTATATGGGACCCCCCTGAGCCAGAGCTTGATTCAGTCTTATTTCTTGGGGCCACAAACTAGTTTGAGGTTTTATTTACGATCCTGTACTTATGCCATGCTTTACTGCTTTATTTAAATTCTGCGATAGATAGCACCTGTACTGTTTAGGTCAGCGGAATGTTTTCGCGGTATCGACACCCCGAGTTTCGGGTTCCCAGTCGTTTACAGCCATTGTCGCAAACCTTGGGTCCGTCTCGGAGCTAGCTTACTTCGTTGCGGGTAAGACTTCAAGGGGTGGCCCCCTGAAATATTTCTGAATCCTGTGATTGCTTTGTCGTGAAAGCCTCGTTGGGTTTTGATTTGGTTTTTCCGAGGTTGATCGAGTGTGTGTTGCTATTGGTGCACCCCGGCCGGGTAAAACTTTCTGAAAGCCGTGTCCGCGGTTATGGACGACTTGGAGCACAGTATGTCGACCATAGACAAGCATAACTAAAGTTTATTGCTATAAATTTGACTTATAATGACTAGTAATCAGCTTCACTATAATGGAATGGCTAACTAATATTGCCCACAACTGCTTGCTTTGGGTGTCGCTTGCGACCATTGTACCTGACTAGTAAGTATTGCAACTACAACGGAATGGCTGAATAAAAGTACCAACAACTGCTGGGTTTTGGGTTTATCTCACGCTATCTGTATCTATTTAGTAAGTGTTGCAACTATAACGGAATGTTTAATTAAAAGTGCCCACTGCTTATTTTATCAGGACGACTATCTTTACCTGACTAGTAATTGCTGCAACGATAACTAATTAAGTAAAACTGCCAACTGTGTGAGTTCCTCGGTTGACTTCCTCGTTTGGTCTCGAGGGGGAAACACCAGGATAGGTTTGGTTGGTGTTAGCTTCAGGTTGGATCCGGATAGGTCTTTCTTACCCCTATCTAATAGCCGACAGTTGTATCGAGTCTCTATAGGTTGTTTAGCGCATGCTGCCGATGCCGCTCAGTCCACCATACCTATGTAGGCGAGGACCGCCGAATTCTAGCCTCGCCGTGTGCTGGCCTCAGTACTAACGCTCCTCTTTTTCCTTTGCCCTTTGTCGGCACCCCTTTTGTTTAAGCAGGTTTTGAGATCGACGTCGTTAGCAGGGTTACCCTTCCGGCTTGGCCTGGGCAGGGTTATGGACGCCATTGGTTATTCTTCAGGGCTCTTAGCCCTATTTGCATCTTGTCCGTAGCTGGACGCACTCTCGTTTTCATGGTGATTTGGATCTTTGTATATTATATCTGTATTCTTGACTCATTGAGTCGCTGCTATATATATCTGTTCTGTGGGTCCCTTCGAGGACTGCTGTGTAATGTTATTACTTCGTTTTCCACCCGCACGAAAGTGCCTGGTGGGCACCGTTGAATCGTTTCTATGCGGGTTTGGCGGGATTCGCTAAAACTTGCATAGGGTCGATTCTGAGGGTGTTACAGAGTGGTATCAGAGCTCAGCAGTTGCGATATCCCACAAGTCTAGCCTGTAGGTTAACCTAGCTAACGGCCGAAGTAGAGTGTCAAAACTATTTTGAAAAACCGGTTGGATAGTTCTGGCTAGGTCTGATTTTACTTCTTACCCCTCTACTATTCTCCTCTTATCTCGACGTGTTTTGAATCCGCTCTCTTCTCTCTCTTCGAGTCCAGGATTTCTCGTGGTCGGGTTCCGTCGTATCTTCAGGGTTTCGCTTCCTTCTTTGATAACGGTGTTCTACCGTCCGGTGTTCAAGCGGCCTGATGAATCCGTCTGCTGTGGTACCATTCTTTGTTCCTTGTTTGTGCTTTCCGGTGTTTTCCGACGCGACGACATCATCTACGCCAGATCCGATGCAGAGTCTGCATCACTCCTTTGTTCCGAACCTCGCTTATCGAGATCTTCAGTCTGATTCCGAGAATGGATACACGCTTTTCCACTGATTGTGCGGAGTAATAGTTTGGGTGCGTGATGGATTGGCCCCCATGCCGACTACCCCTTCTATTCGCTTTTGTACATTGAAGTGGATGAGAATGCATCGGTTCCCTCTTTCTATCGGAGTTAGAGGTGGCTTTATTTGTGGATACCTCTACCTTCAACCTTTTGTTCCCGGAGAGTTCTCTCGACGATCACGGACAACGACCTCTTGTTAGTGGTGTCGTGAGGATCTACACGAATCGAGAAGACGCAGATCGCCGACCTTCCTTCCGGTACCATGAGGCGGATCTCGAGGGCGAGATCCTTTGTTAGTGGTGTCGAATTGTGGCATCCCGCAAAAACCACTACTAGAAAATCGCGTCGTTTTTGTGCATTGCATCATCATGACCGCATGCTCATGTCATCATGCCACATTGCATTTGAGCATAGTCATCGTCTTGCATTTGATTGCATAAAACTATTTGCGAAAAGACCTGTCTTTATTTTTAAACGCCCCGCCTTTGTTCAAAATGCAAACCCCGGGCCTCCGGAATATTTTTGTTTGTCTGCTATCGGTTTGCAAACGGTGCATTTGAAATAAATAAAAATTTGGAATTATTTTTAGTGGGGCAGTCGAACGGGCCGATTCGACCCGAACGACCACCCCAGAAATAAAATCGGTCCAACCAACCGGTCTACCAAAAATCCCTAGCCTACCCTGTCCTAGTCTACCCACCCAGCCTCCACCTCACCCCACCCAATGGCATGTAGCCACCTCACCCTCTTCCCTTCCCCTACCCAATCACAGGCCTCCACCTAGACCAAACCACCCCACCCCCTCACCTGGTACACACACACACAGCACACACTCACCCCACACAGCCGGCCCCACCCCACCCCATCACACAACAGCACACACCCCACGCGACCCACTCCTCCTCCTCCTCCTCTCCCTGTCCGGCCAGACCCACCCGCGCCTGGACCCCACCCCGCAGCCACTCTCTCACCCTGGCCCACCTGGACCCGTTCCACCCCTGGGCCTCCTCTCTCCCGTCGTCTTCCTCCCACCCGGCTCCCCTGTTCTCTCCCAGCACCCCCCCCCCCCCCCGATGCGCGCAGCCCCCCACCCCGCGGCCGTCTCCTCCCTCTTCCTCTTCCACCGCCGCCTCGCTCCCACCCTCGGCCACCGCCACCGGCCCGTAGTCTCCTCCTCCTCCGGCGCCGCGCTCGCCCACCCCCGCTTCCGCCGCCTCGCCTCACCCGCTTCCCCGCCGGCGCCGACCTCACCTTCCTCCCCTCTCCGCGCGACCCCGCTCGCCGGCGAGCCGCCTGCGTCCTGCTTCCCTCCCCCTCGACGTTCTCCTTGCCCTGCTCCGGCCCCCCCGTCCGCGTGGCCGCGCCCCCACATCCCTGGGCCGGCCCTCCGCTGAGCTTCCTCGCCGGCGTCCCCTCCGAGCCTGCGCCACCGCCTCCCCGGAGCCCGCCCGCAGCCTCTGGCCGCTTCTCCGGCCTCGCCTTCCTCGCCCTCTGCCCCGGTCAAGTTCGTCGCCTCGTCACCCGAGCCTCCTCGTCCCCTGCTCGCCCCATCCTCGAGCGCCTCCCTGACCTTCCTCTGTTGGCATGGATGGCCGCGTCCTGAGCCCCGCGTCGCCTCCTCGCCTGGCCAGCGACCGCCGGGCGTGAGCTCATCCCCGGTGTCCTCGCGAGCTCCCCGCAGAGCAGCCCCTAGGTCGCGTCTGACGCCCTCCCGCCGCCGTCATCTCCAACACCCCGTGGCCTCCCGAGCTTCTCCGAGCCGCCCTCGCCCAGCCGGCCTCCTCCGCTGCAGCGGGCCACCGTCACCGCCGACGACCCCGTCCTCGCATCATCGCTGTCGGCGGCGAGCCCGTCGCCCCGAGGTCTGCACCTGCCGTTCGTGTTGGCGTCCACAAGTTCCTGTCAAGTGCACGTGTTGGCCTGCTGCAGTGAGACGTTTTGGTACTGATGAGAAGAGGGATATGTAGATGCATCGGTAGCTGTGTGGTGACATCCATGTGTGGATTCATGATATCACCGGGTGATGTCCAACAATCCCAAACACCGACAAGATCGACCTCGACAAAACAATTGGCGATGTCCGCGAAGTTCAACACCGACAAAAGACGGATACCAAGAACCAAGATCGCCGTCCCGGAACGTCAAGATCTACCTCCCGGAGCGGCAAACCCACATGCGACAAGACTTTCGCCCCGATTGCGGAATCGAGAACCCGAACGCCAAGAACGCCTATGCAAATACGCCAAGTCGGTCTACCTCGTGCACCGTGCGACAAGGTCTACTTCACGGATCCGAGGACCCCGGACACCGAGGCCCTGGACGCCAAGTTTTCCCTCTCGGACCCTGAACCCTGAGCCCGACCCCGAACCCCGGAACCTCAAGTTCGTCGAGACCCCCCCTAATGTGTGAACCTTTTCTCGAACCCTATTTTATAAATGATATTACCTGCTTCATATTAATTGTTCATGCATGCATCCTTGTCTGTGGTTTGGGGGACCTTATGCCGATTCACCTAATAATTAAATATGGGGCCCATATGCGGGCAAATCTAGCCTTATATTGGCCTCATTTAAATTTGTGTAGCGAACCGGTGCTATCTTTTGCCATGCTAAAACAACATTTAATTGCGGGGTAGCTAAACAACTTGAACCATTTAATTAATGTCGGGACCCCGGTTCCGCTTAACCTGGCCTAATTGCATCGCACCTTTGCCATGCCATGCATCATATCATAAGCATGCCGATCTTTTGCCGTAGTATTAAATATTGCATCCGGTGTTTCTTCTAGTGTTTTGCTTCTTCGCGGATTGGGCCGTTGAGTTGATGCGAGTGTCGACCCGATCTTCGGTTGAACCTTCGACAATGTTTTCAGGCGAGCATCTCCCCCTTTCTACCTATCTTACTTTTATAGTATTTATTCCCTCCTGTTGATTTATTGCTATCTGTGTTGCGATGCTCTAGTTTTCGTACCGTGATATCCCCTGCAGCCTTATATTGCCTTGGACACACCCTATTACCTGTTGTTTGGTAGATAGTTGGACTTGCGCGCCGTAATCGCTTGCTCTAGTGCTGTTGCGTGTTGTCAAGTGCCACAGTTGTTGGAGTAATGCCGCATGTTTGATGTTGGAGGTTATCATGGTTTTACTTATCGTTCACTTTAATTCCTGTTTAACAACTAAAATTGAAATAAGCAGAGGCATCGGTGGGTGATAGATAATATTTGGTTTCCGAACGCCCACTTGTGTCCCGTAGGACCCCGAATACTTGATACCTGTTCCTTGATTTATCGCGCTATCCACATCCGGGAGGTATATGGGACCCCCCTGAGCCAGAGCTTGATTCAGTCTTATTTCTTGGGGCCACAAACTAGTTTGAGGTTTTATTTACGATCCTGTACTTATGCCATGCTTTACTGCTTTATTTAAATTGTGCGATAGATAGCACCTGTACTATTTAGGTCAGCGGAATGTTTTCGCGGTATCGACACCCCGAGTTTTCGGGTTCCCAGTCGTTTACAGCCATTGTCGCAAACCTTGGGTCCGTCTCGGAGCTAGCTTACTTCGTTGCGGGTAAGACTTCAAGGGGTGGCCCCCTGAAATATTTCTGAATCCTGTGATTGCTTTGTCGTGAAAGCCTCGTTGGGTTTTGATTTGGTTTTTCCGAGGTTGATCGAGTGTGTGTTGCTATTGGTGCACCCCGGCCGGGTAAAACTTTCTGAAAGCCGTGTCCGCGGTTATGGACGACTTGGAGCACAGTATCTCGACCATAGACAAGCATAACTAAAGTTTATTGCTATAAATTTGACTTATAATGACTAGTAATCAGCTTCACTATAATGGAATGGCTAACTAATATTGCCCACAACTGCTTGCTTTGGGTGTCGCTTGCGACCATTGTACCTGACTAGTAAGTATTGCAACTACAACGGAATGGCTGAATAAAAGTACCAACAACTGCTGGGTTTTGGGTTTATCTCACGCTATCTGTATCTATTTAGTAAGTGTTGCAACTATAACGGAATGTTTAATTAAAAGTGCCCACTGCTTATTTTATCAGGACGACTATCTTTACCTGACTAGTAATTGCTGCAACGATAACTGATTAAGTAAAACTGCCAACTGTGTGAGTTCCTCGGTTGACTTCCTCGTTTGGTCTCGAGGGGGAAACACCAGGATAGGTTTGGTTGGTGTTAGCTTCAGGTTGGATCCGGATAGGTCTTTCTTACCCCTATCTAATAGCCGACAGTTGTATCGAGTCTCTATAGGTTGTTTAGCGCATGCTGCCGATGCCGCTCAGTCCACCATACCTATGTAGGCGAGGACCGCCGAATTCTAGCCTCGCCGTGTGCTGGCCTCAGTACTAACGCTCCTCTTTTTCCTTTGCCCTTTGTCGGCACCCCTTTTGTTTAAGCAGGTTTTGAGATCGACGTCGTTAGCAGGGTTACCCTTCCGGCTTGGCCTGGGCAGGGTTATGGACGCCATTGGTTATTCTTCAGGGCTCTTAGCCCTATTTGCATCTTGTCCGTAGCTGGACGCACTCTCGTTTTCATGGTGATTTGGATCTTTGTATATTATATCTGTATTCTTGACTCATTGAGTCGCTGCTATATATATCTGTTCTGTGGGTCCCTTCGAGGACTGCTGTGTAATGTTATTACTTCGTTTTCCACCCGCACGAAAGTGCCTGGTGGGCACCGTTGAATCGTTTCTATGCGGGTTTGGCGGGATTCGCTAAAACTTGCATAGGGTCGATTCTGAGGGTGTTACAGAGTGGTATCAGAGCTCAGCAGTTGCGATATCCCACAAGTCCAGCCTGTAGGTTAACCTAGCTAACGGCCGAAGTAGAGTGTCAAAACTATTTTGAAAAACCGGTTGGATAGTTCTGGCTAGGTCTGATTTTACTTCTTACCCCTCTACTATTCTCCTCTTATCTCGACGTGTTTTGAATCCTCTCTCTTCTCTCTCTTCGAGTCCAGGATTTCTCGTGGTCGGGTTCCGTCGTATCTTCAGGGTTTCGCTTCCTTCTTTGATAACGGTGTTCTACCGTCCGGTGTTCAAGCGGCCTGATGAATCCGTCTGCTGTGGTACCATTCTTTGTTCCTTGTTTGTGCTTTCCGGTGTTTTCCGACGCGACGACATCATCTACGCCAGATCCGATGCAGAGTCTGCATCACTCCTTTGTTCCGAACCTCGCTTATCGAGATCTTCAGTCTGATTCCGAGAATGGATACACGCTTTTCCACTGATTGTGCGGAGTAATAGTTTGGGTGCGTGATGGATTGGCCCCCATGCCGACTACCCCTTCTATTCGCTTTTGTACATTGAAGTGGATGAGAATGCATCGGTTCCCTCTTTCTATCGGAGTTAGAGGTGGCTTTATTTGTGGATACCTCTACCTTCAACCTTTTGTTCCCGGAGAGTTCTCTCGACGATCACGGACAACGACCTCTTGTTAGTGGTGTCGTGAGGATCTACACGAATCGAGAAGACGCAGATCGCCGACCTTCCTTCCGGTACCATGAGGCGGATCTCGAGGGCGAGATCCTTTGTTAGTGGTGTCGAATTGTGGCATCCCGCAAAAACCACTACTAGAAAATCGCGTCGTTTTTGTGCATTGCATCATCATGACCGCATGCTCATGTCATCATGCCACATTGCATTTGAGCATAGTCATCGTCTTGCATTTGATTGCATAAAACTATTTGCGAAAAGACCTGTCTTATTTTCTAAACGCCCCGCCTTTGTTCAAAATGCAAACCCCGGGCCTCCGGAATATTTTTGTTTGTCTGCTATCGGTTTGCAAACGGTGCATTTGAAATAAATAAAAATTTGGAATTATTTTTAGTGGGGCAGTCGAACGGGCCGATTCGACCCGAACGACCACCCCAGAAATAAAATCCGTCCAACCAACCGGTCTACCAAAAATCCCTAGCCTACCCTGTCCTAGTCTACCCACCCAGCCTCCACCTCACCCCACCCAATGGCATGTAGCCACCTCACCCTCTTCCCTTCCCCTACCCAATCACAGGCCTCCACCTAGACCAAACCACCCCACCCCCTCACCTGGTACACACACACACAGCACACACTCACCCCACACAGCCGGCCCCACCCCACCCCATCACACAACAGCACACACCCCACGCGACCCACTCCTCCTCCTCCTCCTCTCCCTGTCCGGCCGGACCCACCCGCGCCTGGACCCCACCCCACAGCCACTCTCTCACCCTGGCCCACCTGGACCCGTTCCACCCCTGGGCCTCCTCTCTCCCGTCGTCTTCCTCCCACCCCGCTCCCCTGTTCTCTCCTAGCACACCCTCCCCCCCCCCGATGCGCGCAGCCCCCCACCCCGTGGCCGTCTCCTCCCTCTTCCTCTTCCACCGCCGCCTCGCTCCCACCCTCGGCCACCGCCACCGGCCCGTAGTCTCCTCCTCCTCCGGCGCCGCGCTCGCCCACCCCCGCTTCCGCCGTCTCGCCTCACCTGCTTCCCCGCCGGCGCCGACCTCACCTTCCTCCCCTCTCCGCGTGACCCCGCTCGCCGGCGAGCCGCCTGCGTCCTGCTTCCCTCCCCCTCGACGTTCTCCTTGCCCTGCTCCGGCCCCCCCGTCCGCGTGGCCGCGCCCCCACATCCCTGGGCCGGCCCTCCGCTGAGCTTCCTCGCCGGCATCCCCTCCGAGCCTGCGCCACCGCCTCCCCGGAGCCCGCCCGCAGCCTCTGGCCGCTTCTCCGGCCTCGCCTTCCTCGCCTTCTGCCCCGGTCAAGTTCGTCGCCTCGTCACCCGAGCCTCCTCGTCCCCTGCTCGCCCCATCCTCGAGCGCCTCCCTGACCTTCCTCTGTTGGCATGGATGGCCGCGTCCTGAGCCCCGCGTCGCCTCCTCGCCTGGCCAGCGACCGCCGGGCATGAGCTCATCCCCGGTGTCCTCGCGAGCTCCCCGCAGAGCAGCCCCTAGGTCGCGTCTGGCGCCCTCCCGCCGCCGTCATCTCCAACACCCCGTGGCCTCCCGAGCTTCTCCGAGCCGCCCTCGCCCAGCCGGCCTCCTCCGCTGCAGCGGGCCACCGTCACCGCCGACGACCCCGTCCTCGCATCATCGCTGTCGGCGGCGAGCCCGTCGCCCCGAGGTCTGCACCTGCCGTTCGTGTTGGCGTCCACAAGTTCCTGTCAAGTGCACGTGTTGGCCTGCTGCAGTGAGACGTTTTGGTACTGATGAGAAGAGGGATATGTAGATGCATCGGTAGCTGTGTGGTGACATCCATGTGTGGATTCATGATATCACCGGGTGATGTCCAACAATCCCAAACACCGACAAGATCGACCTCGACAAAACAATTGGCGATGGCCGCGAAGTTCAACACCGACAAAAGACGGATACCAAGAACCAAGATCGCCGTCCCGGAACGTCAAGATCTACCTCCCGGAGCGGCAACCCCACATGCGACAAGACTTTCGCCCCGATTGCGGAATCGAGAACCCGAACGCCAAGAACGCCGATGCAAATACGCCAAGTCGGTCTACCTCGTGCACCGTGCGACAAGGTCTACTTCACGGATCCGAGGACCCCGGACACCGAGGCCCTGGACGCCAAGTTTTCCCTCTCGGACCCTGAACCCTGAGCCCGACCCCGAACCCCGGAACCTCAAGTTCGTCGAGACCCCCCCTAATGTGTGAACCTTTTCTCGAACCCTATTTTATAAATGATATTACCTGCTGCATATTAATTGTTCATGCATGCATCCTTGTCTGTGGTTTGGGGGACCTTATGCCGATTCACCTAATAATTAAATATGGGGCCCATATGCGGGCAAATCTAGCCTTATATTGGCCTCATTTAAATTTGTGTAGCGAACCGGTGCTATCTTTTGCCATGCTAAAACAACATTTAATTGCGGGGTAGCTAAACAACTTGAACCATTTAATTAATGTCGGGACCCCGGTTCCGCTTAACCTGGCCTAATTGCATCGCACCTTTGCCATGCCATGCATCATATCATAAGCATGCCGATCTTTTGCCGTAGTATTAAATATTGCATCCGGTGTTTCTTCTAGTGTTTTGCTTCATCGCGGATTGGGCCGTTGAGTTGATGTGAGTGTCGACCCGATCTTCGGTTGAACCTTCGACAATGTTTTCAGGCGAGCATCTCCCCCTTTCTACCTATCTTACTTTTATAGTATTTATTCCCTCCTGTTGATCTATTGCTATCTGTGTTGCGATGCTCTAGTTTTCGTACCGTGATATCCCCTGCAGCCTTATATTGCCTTGGACACACCCTATTACCTGTTGTTTGGTAGATAGTTGGACTTGCGCGCCATAATCGCTTGCTCTAGTGCTGTTGCGTGTTGTCAAGTGCCACAGTTGTTGGAGTAATGCCGCATGTTTGATGTTGGAGGTTATCATGGTTTTACTTATCGTTCACTTTAATTCCTGTTTAACAACTAAAATTGAAATAAGCAGAGGCATCGGTGGGTGATAGATAATATTTGGTTTCCGAACGCCCACTTGTGTCCCGTAGGACCCCGAGTACTTGATACCTGTTCCTTGATTTATCGCGCTATCCACATCCGGGAGGTATATGGGACCCCCCTGAGCCAGAGCTTGATTCAGTCTTATTTCTTGGGGCCACAAACTAGTTTGAGGTTTTATTTACGATCCTGTACTTATGCCATGCTTTACTGCTTTATTTAAATTGTGCGACAGATAGCACCTGTACTGTTTAGGTCAGCGGAATGTTTTCGCGGTATCGACACCCCGAGTTTTCGGGTTCCCAGTCGTTTACAGCCATTGTCGCAAACCTTGGGTCCGTCTCGGAGCTAGCTTACTTCGTTGCGGGTAAGACTTCAAGGGGTGGCCCCCTGAAATATTTCTGAATCCTGTGATTGCTTTGTCGTGAAAGCCTCGTTGGGTTTTGATTTGGTTTTTCCGAGGTTGATCGAGTGTGTGTTGCTATTGGTGCACTCCGGCCGGGTAAAACTTTCTGAAAGCCGTGTCCGCGGTTATGGACGACTTGGAGCACAGTATCTCGACCATAGACAAGCATAACTAAAGTTTATTGCTATAAATTTGACTTATAATGACTAGTAATCAGCTTCACTATAATGGAATGGCTAACTAATATTGCCCACAACTGCTTGCTTTGGGTGTCGCTTGCGACCATTGTACCTGACTAGTAAGTATTGCAACTACAACGGAATGGCTGAATAAAAGTACCAACAACTGCTGGGTTTTAGGTTTATCTCACGCTATCTGTATCTGTTTAGTAAGTGTTGCAACTATAACGGAATGTTTAATTAAAAGTGCCCACTGCTTATTTTATTAGGACGACTATCTTTACCTGACTAGTAATTGCTGCAACGATAACTGATTAAGTAAAACTGCCAACTGTGTGAGTTCCTCGGTTGACTTCCTCGTTTGGTCTCGAGGGGGAAACACCAGGATAGGTTTGGTTGGTGTTAGCTTCAGGTTGGATCCGGATAGGTCTTTCTTACCCCTATCTAATAGCCGACAGTTGTATCGAGTCTCTATAGGTTGTTTAGCGCATGCTGCCGCTGCCGCTCAGTCCACCATACCTATGTAGGCGAGGACCGCCGAATTCTAGCCTCGCCGTGTGCTGGCCTCAGTACTGACGCTCCTCTTTTTCCTTTGCCCTTTGTCGGCACCCCTTTTGTTTAAGTAGGTTTTGAGATCGACGTCGTTAGCAGGGTTACCCTTCCGGCTTGGCCTGGGCAGGGTTATGGACGCCATTGGTTATTCTTCAGGGCTCTTAGCCCCATTTGCATCTTGTCCGTAGCTGGACGCACTCTCGTTTTCAAGGTGATTTGGATCTTTGTATATTATATCTGTATTCTTGACTCATTGAGTCGCTGCTATATATATCTGTTCTGTGGGTCCCTTCGAGGACTGCTGTGTAATGTTATTACTTCGTTTTCCACCCGCACGAAAGTGCCTGGTGGGCACCTTTGAATCGTTTCTATGCGGGTTTGGCGGGATTCGCTAAAACTTGCATAGGGTCGATTCTGAGGGTGTTACACATGGTGCGATAGCAATAAGCCCCGTACGGGGTGATAAAAGCTGTCTTTATTTGATCATTTGGATTCAGTAGAATCTGATGGAATCCTGAATATGCATCCACAAATGACAACAACTCACACCCAGCAGTAGAATCTATGACTTGATCGATCCGAGGCAGAGGAAATGAATCTTTTGGACACGCCTTATTGAGGTTCGTGTAATCAATACACATGCGCCATACCACTGCCACGTTCGGGTCATCTTTTTCTTCTCGACCAGGACTGGATTTGACAACCAGTCCGGGTGCAGCACTTCCATGATGAATCCAGTAGCTAAAAGTCTTGCAATCTCGGCCGCTATTACTTTCCTCCTATCTTCGGCAAAGCGGCGGAGGGGTTGCTTCACCTGCCTTGCATCTGGTCTTACATGAAGAGAGTGCTCAGCCAGCTCCCTCGGAACTCCTTGCAGATCTTGAGTGGTCCATGCAAAGATGTCCCGATTCTCACGGAGGAAGCTGGTGAGCTCGCTTTCCTATTTATCTGTAAGGCCAGCCCCAATGGTTACTGTGCGCTTTGGGAAAGTTTCATCCACCTGCACCTTCTTGGTTTCCTTGGTAGCTTGAAATGACACATTGCCATGCGGGTTGGTGAGTGCCGGCATGGACATTTGTGCTGCTTTGGCCAATGCTGCCACCTCCAACATCTGACTTTTCTCTTGTGCTATGATGAGTGACTCGGCCAGTGAAGATCCGGCTGAAGCACAAGCAATAGATCTTTTGTAATCTCCTTCAACCGTGATCACCCCACATGGGCCTTGCAGCTTTATCTTCAAGTAAGCGATGTGAGGAGTAGCCATGAACTTTGCCATAGCCGGCCTGCCGAGTAAGGCATGATATGAGCTGACCAAATCTACTACCTCGAACTCTATGGCTTCAGTGCGACAATTTTCTCTGTTGCCGAATAAGAGGTCGACCCAGATCTTGCCAATTGGATCACAGGACAATCCCGACACAATCCCGTGGAAAGTGGTCTTAGTCAGCTCCAGCATGTTCATGGTAATGCCTAACTTGAGCATAGTATCCTTGTACATGATGTTGATGCTACTGCCATCATCGATTAACACCTTTGAAAATTTCACGTTGATATCTGGGCCCATGAACGTTGGATCCAGAACCAGAGCGTATCCTCCTGGGATTGGCATGATTTTGGGGTGATCCTTTATACTCCAAGTTATCTCTTGCTCAAACCAATGCATGTACTTGGGAATTGCCGGCATCACTACTAGGAAAACATCAGTTAGTGGCGCACCTGAAAAGATCATTTGTGGCGCACTAGCAGTGCGCCACATGCCTTGTGCTACGGCTATCTCCTAGCCATGGAGCACTGCCTAGTGCGCCACGGTTGTTTCGAGATAGGCGTAGCGCACCTGCTAGTGCGCCACGACTATGTGGGCAGGTGCGCTACTCGTAGGATCTTCTGTGGCGCACTACACAGTGCGCCACTAAGCTGCTAAAGTGCGCTTTAGGTGTAGTGCGCCACAAAAGGTAGGTCATGTGCGCCACAAAAGGTAGGTCATGTGCGCCACAGGTGTTTTTTTGTTTTTTTTATTTCCAAGCCAGATTATATACAATATTACAGCAGATATACACACACAGATACAAGATATACAATTATATATATAAATATACAATATGAAAAACAAGATTGAAACAAATACATATAGATAAGTCTCATACATGAATACATAGTATAAGTTACATTGTTTCGATCAAGTTACAAAGTAGTAGTTGGTGACATTCGAATACATGTGTCGATCGAACAAGTTAGAGCTCGGACATCTAAACTAGCTAGACACAAACGCGGGATAAACAACCAAAGAAGATAAGCATGATCACCGCCGCGACGAAGGTGTAGGTCTTCATCCGGTTCCTTGTCGTCCTAACTCCCGCTAGATAGCGTGTGTATCTAGCTTCCGCCTCTGCCATAGTGTCGTACCCTTTGTAGCTATTCCCGCTGAAACGGTGCACCTGTCTCCGGCAGTCTTCCCAATAATCGTAGACTCCGGGAACCCGTCCCTTGTACACGACGTACCACGTCATCTATAAGTTGACAATAATAATTAACCGGTGATGATTGAAAAAAAACATATATAATTAAAGTCGCATATGAAGATACACTTATAGAAAGTACTCCTAAATCAAAAAGACCAAAGTAACTCGAAAAGCATGCCTCATATATATACATAGGTCGTTGGACACAGGAATATGCTACGATGGAATTGTAAGCCAAGTAGGATGCACAACATCTAGACTTGTGCATAACACAAGGCTTACAGTCCCATCGTAGCACATTCACATATATATTGTGCCAAGACATTTCAATCATCAGCATTAATCTTGAAAAAGACCAAAGTAGCTCAAAAAGAATGCCTCATATATAACTAGCTAGGTCGTTGGACATAGGAATATGCTATGACGGAACGGTTAGCCAAGTAGGATGCACAATTCCTGGACTTGTGCATATCACAAGGCTAACTATCCCGTCATAGCACATTCACATATATATTGTGCCACGACATTTCAATCATCGGCATAATCTCGAAAAAGACAAAAATAACTTGAAAAGAATGCCTCATATATAACTAGCTAGGTCGTTGGACACAGGAATATGCTACGACGGAACAGTTAGCCAAGTAGGATGCACAATTCCTGGACTTGTGCATATCACAAGGCTAACTATCCCGTCGTAGCACATTCACATATATATTGTGCCACGACATTTCAATCATCGGCATTATTCTCGAAAAATACAAAAATAACTCGAAAAGCATGCCTCATATATATACATAGGTCGTTGGACACAGGAATATGCTACGATGGAACCGTGAGCCAAGTAGGATGCACAAGACCTGGACTTGTGCATATCACAATGCTCACAATCCCATCGTAGCACATTCACATATATAGTGTGCCACGACATTTCAATCATCGGCATTATTCTCGAAAAAAGAGTAAGGAAAAAAAGGACCAAAGTGAGCAAAGGACCAAAGAGTAAGCAAACAAACCAAGCATTGATTGATATATAATATTAATAAGCAAAAGAAGTAAGTGATGATTCATAGTTTGTCCACACGCACACACAAAGGTCATCTATAGTTTGTACCTACAACTAGGCCAACATCAAGCCTTCTGGATCGGCTTAGGGAACGGGAGGACGCCTTGTCTCGTCATGAACTTCCTATAGTCACCCTGCATCTCTAGATGATCTTCTATGTCACGGTTATTCGGGATATTTCCTCCGTAGAAGATCCCCCCCGAAGTCATGACATCACGAAAGATGATTGCCCCAAACTGCTGCTGGATGCGATACATCTCTGCTGGTCAAGTAGGAACGCCCTCATGTGATGGAGTGTGTAGTAGGCTTCCTTCTTATTGTTTTCTGGCTGCTTCACGCAGGGGAACTCCGTTTCGTGGTTGAAGACGTGCCTGCCGAACTTGACCTTCGTACGCACGAAGGTGGTGCCTTCCGTCGAGGCAAAGCCAGTGAGAGCATCATCCATAACTTCCTTGATCTTGTCGTAGTTTTTCTTCTTTTCTAGACTCCCAGAGTCGAAATACGTGGCATGGAATGCTTCGGTGATAAGGAGATGAGCGTGCAGTGTTCATCTCTGCGCAAAAAATTCAAATGGAATGTGTTGGAAAAAGAATGATGATGATCTAATAAAGCCAATCGACGGTGCCGAGTGAATAATGACTTACTCCGGAAAGTAAGGCACGAGAATGTATTCCTTTGTCTTGTTCGCCACGAGGATTCTTTTTAGGTACGAGGCCACGATACGTCATTCGGCCGGGGAACCCAAGCAGCCGTCACGCATGTAGTAGGGGTCCGCTATAGCGATGCCCGGTGTGTTCTCTCTAATGATATGCATGGCCAGGCTGAGAGAAAATAGACGGACCATGGTATAGTGCAGCGGGTATAGGTGGAACATATTGAAGATGTCGTCGAACCGCAGGAAGAACAGATCCGCAGGGGCACTGTCGACGAAGCCCAAGCCTGGTGGCACCTTAACCACGAATACCGGGTGCGAGGGATCTTTCTCCGATAGAAGGCGTCTCTCTATCGTCAGCACGCCGTCATGCACACTCTGCAGTTCCGAACTGGCGAGCTTCCGTAAATTCTTAGGTAGCATGGGCTCACCCGCCACATGAATCCTCCACATAATACCCTCGGGTCTTGGTGGCCCGTCCCGAAACCTGATCGGATTCGCAGTTGTTGACGCCACCGGCTGGCTCGAGCTGCTAGATTTTCTTTTCCTGCCCTTTTTTCCTTTTGGAGAGCGGGCAGGCACCGCAATATGAGCACCGGACGCCCTATGTAGTGTGTCAGGGCTTAGAATAAAGGGCCGGTTGGTTGTATCAGCTGGCTCTATAAAGGCGCAAGCTAGAGGCATCTCCTGAGAACCAAGCAGACGCTTGGTGATAGTGGCTTTCTCTATGGGGCCACCAGCTAGGTCTTCGTTGCTAAACTGAGTGCTGAAGAAGTGACCATTCCAGTCTTCGTCGTCCTCGGCCGGATGCTGCGCCATGTGCATATCATCAACATGATCATCCGTCCCACCGCGTGGAGGTGACGGCGAGGGCGGTAAGGGGGCGTTGCCACCGCTTGTCGCTGGCACCACAGGCGGTGTTGTTGTCTGTGGCGTGATGGGCCCCGCCGTCCCCAAACGGATCATGCTCTTTGGCCATAGCAAGAATAAGCCGAAGAAAGTTCTGAGGACAGACGACTCTTCTTCATCCGCTCCTGGGGGTTGAATGGGAGGTTCCAGGTCGTCGCAGCCCCTTAGCACCCGACTAATTTTAACCCTGTGCACGCTATTTGACATCGGCCTTGAGTGGAACGTGCACTGCAAGGGTTGAACGATGGTACCGTTGGCAACATCCCTCAGCTCGTTGTTCACGTAGCATAAGAGAGTGCAAGGAACATCCGTCTGCGGAAAACATGTACGGCGTCCTTAGATATGCCATAAGAGTAATAGATGGCATGAAAGGCGGTAATTAAAGCAATTTGTTTACCGTGATGGCGTCGAGATTGGCTAATGTCGACGCACCGCATACGGCGACGGGCGTGCAAGAGAAGGAAGGGCTGCTTGATGGCGCGGTGCTGGCCGCCGGTGTATTCTCCCTACCGACGGGTGCTTGGAGCTCCGCTGCCGCTGCGACGATGGCAGGGGGCACCAACATGTACTCCGGCGCCGCGGTGATGGCAGGGGGAGTCACCAACACTTGCGGCGCCGCGGTGCTAGCGGGCGGAGTCACGAACACGTAGTTCGCCTGATTCGTCGGCGCCGCGTTGTTCGAGTGGCTGCTGACCATGCTTGGAATCGGTCACGGCCCTACTCGACCACCCGCACTCCAGTTCTCTATTGACTCCACCAAGGTAGGCAGGAAGGACGTGAGGGTGATTGCCAGGTTGTCTTGGACGATCTGCGGGATCCACGCCACTTGTGCCTTAAGTTCTTGAACCTCGCGGTTTTCCTCCTCGCTCCTTCCCGACGGCGCCACATGCGTCCTCGGCGGTGGACCAAAATGATCCACCCAATTCTAACCCCCGAGGCCGGCCAGACGGCCAGCCGACGACGGCTTCTTCATAAGAGGCTCTATTTTCTTGGCCCGGTTCATCGCCATGTTAAAAGGGTTATCCCACCGGGTGGCCTCCGTCGACCCCTGAGATGAGGAACCCTGGGATCCATGACAAGCAACAATTTCCTCCTCTTGCAGAAGAAGTAACAGTGAATCGTTTAGATCATAGATTAGATTGCAATCGAGTTGATCCGCGGTAATTAGATTATACTTACCACAATTTCCTCGAATTCCTTCACCGCAGGATCCGCGGTGAGTTGTTTGGTTTTTGGGTCCACATGGTAACGGGCCCTGATGAAGTTTCGAACCTGCCCGGGTTCGAATTTAGCAAAGGGGTTTTCTATCCCCTTGGATCTATACTCTTCGTCCTCCTTATTCCATTTGTCCTCCGCGGTTCTGTATCCACCAGATCCGACATGGTGATGACCTATATTCATCGCCTACAGCACCTTTCCCCGATTACTATTAGCCAGGGCTCTTTTGGATTCACACCTCTCTTTGAACTCCCGGAACTGATCTTCGGTGATCTGCGGGTCAATCTTCTGGATCTCCTCGAGACTTTTGCCTTATTTATAGATCTTCTTCTTTATCCGGGTTCTCCAGCTGGCCAGGGCGGTGCTCATCTTTGTGAGGGTGGATTTGTTTACTTGACAGCAAGCAATTGACAACAAGCAAATTGAGCCAAAGCCTATAAAACAAATAAATTGATAGCAAGCAATTGACAGCAACATGAGCTATAAAATGTACCTCAACAAACAAATAATTACCTCAACAAATAATTGACAGCAACTGACAGCAACAAACAAACAAATAATTACCTCAACAAGCTATAAACAGGAACTGACAGCAAGCAATTGACAACAACAAACAAATAATCACCTCAACAAATAAAACCTATAAAATGTACAAGCTAACCTATTCTAGCCTAAACAAAACCCAAAGCCTACAAACTTGACAGCAAGCAAATTGAGCCAGAAGAGTGACGTATCTAGAGCTCGCATAAGTAAAATGGCCATCATCTTCAATGGATAAACTTCTTTATACACAGAAGATGTATAGAATGAAAGAACTTCTCTTTCAGTTTTAGGGGTAGGAATTCCTAACAAAACAATGGGACAATTTTTATTAGGAATGCAAGCCTAGAATGAATCTATCTAGCAGAGATATAACAATTCCAGAAGCATCAAAGTCAGTAGAGGAAAGCTGAAGCTAGTGATACCATGTTATCAACCAATAATGTAAACTTGATATATGTCCCTGTCTAAGTGTTGGCCCTGTATATGTCCCTGTCAGTAGAGGAAAGCTGAAGCTAGGTCCAGATTTCTAAGTGTTGGCCCTGTATATGTCCCTGTCATTTGTCCCTGCCTTGTATCTCTGAAGCTACTACTGCAGAACTAGGAACCCTAACTAAGCTCAAGCCACTGCAAGCCACTGCGAAGGCACCGTGAGCTCGGTCTGCCCCAATGGAGAAGGAACCGTGTGGGCAGGGAGAGATGGGAGGCTCACCTGCTAAATCAAGCTACTGCTACTACCTAAACCTAAACCTAAACCTAAATCTAATCCTAAATCAACCTAAACCTCACTGTCAACCTAAACCTAAATCTAATCTGCATATCTTTGTTCTAATAGCTTGCATTCATTCATTCATTTCAGATTTCAGATTAATCTAATCTGCTAAATCAACCTAAATCAAGCTACTGTCTTATTTTTGATAGCTTGCATTCATTCATTCATTTCAGATTAATAGCTTGCATTCATTCATGCATTCAACTACAGTTGAGAGAGAGGGAGAGAGGAAGAGAGGGAGAGAGAGGGAGAGAGGGGAGGTGGGCAGGGGACTCACCAGGAGGGAGCGGCGGTGGACGACGGTGGGCGGGCGGGCGGACGACGGTGGGCGGGCGGGTTGACGACGGCAGGCAGGCGGGCGGACGACGGCGGCTCCTCCTCCTCCTCGGACGCGCACGGATCGGGCTCCTCCTCCTCATCCTCCACGCGCACGGCTCGGGCTCCTCCTCCTCCTCCTCCACGCGCAGCTGGCAGGGCTCCTCCTCCTCCTCCACGCGCAACTGGCAGGGCAGTGGCGGATCGAGAGCGTGGCGGCGGGGCACGGTTGAGAACCAAGCGCAGCTCCTCCTCCTCCTCGGACGCGCACGGCTCGGGCTCCTCCTCCTCCTCCATGCGCAGCTGGCAGGGCAGTGGCGGATCGAGAGCGCGGCGGCGGGGCACGGTTGAGATCGGCGGCGGTGTATGATGTGAGATGGGGAGAAGAGGCGCGCGGGGCGTGGGGTTGACTACTGGCACCGAGTTAGGCGTAGCGCACTTGGACCGTAGCGCACTTGGCCAGAGTGCGCTACGCCTAACTCGGTGTCAGTAGTCACATAAGAAGGCGCGGCCACCCCTATAGACAACTAACACTGCCCTATCTGTAGAGGTCCCAACCATTAATAAGGTAGATTCCTCCTGTGTTTACAATGCTAGTCCCTGGATCAATAGCTAGCATCCACAGTTAAGATGTAATATCAAGATACAAAGGTCATAATATGAATTTATAACCAGGTATAATATAGTTTTATTACATCATACATAGCTCATTTGGCTATTACATCACATGGCAGCGGAATATCTATAAATATGGGTCCTTCATCTTCAAAGTGCCACAGGCAGATGTTGGTTGTAGACTTTGTAATCCTAGTCAAACAATCTTCATTAAAATCAATCAAACCTGCAACATTATAAGTTACAGCCACAAGGGTCAATACATTTTGAATTGTATTGGCAAGCTTCACTTCTATGTATAATAAGAGTGGATCCTATCATTACATGCATATTTGGCTAAGTAGAGTTTATGGCTTATTTGCACAAAGCAATATTTTAACCTATCTTTTCAAAAATGGTTTTGGTCCTTTGTCAAATCTCTTTTCCAAGAATCCCTTGAACTCCTTGGTAGACACTCAAGTGTTCAAGTCCTTGTCAAAAATCTCTTGAGCTCCTTGGTAACCACAAGTGCATCAAGTTTTATAATATCTCATGAGTTCCTTGGTAACCCCGAGTGTTCATGTTTTCATCAAAATCTCTTGAGCACCTTGGTAACCCCAAGTGCATCAAGCTTAACAAAATCTCTTTGAATTCCTTGTTAGACACACAAGGGCATCAAGTTTTTATTTTAGAAGTTGGAATGTCGAGATCTCCCATAGTTCAAACTTTAGTTGCTCAGTATTGTCCATAACCGGGGACACGGCTAAGTACTTAGATTTTATTATCTTCTGCAGAAGGAGTACACTTTACACTACTAGGAAAATGGTCGTCTGTGGCGCACCTAAAAGGCCCATCCGTGGCGCACCTGTAGTGCGCCACGGGCCTTGCGCTACGGCTATCTCTCAGCCGTGGCGCACTGCCTAGTGCGCCACGGTTGTGTAGAGATAGGCGTAGCGCACCACCTAGTGCGCCACAGAAGTTTGGCGTGGTGCGCTACCCCTTGGATCTTCTGTGGCGCACTACCCAGTGCGCCACTAAACATCCATGGTGCGCTTTAGGTGTAGTGCGCCACAGAAGGTAGAACATGTGCGCCACAGATGTATTTTTTGTTTTTTTTTAATTTCCAAGCCAGATTATATGCAATACAGATTATATACAATATTACAGCAGATATACACACACAGATACAAGATATACAATTATATATATAAATACTCGATATGAAAAACAAGATTGAAACAAATACATATAGATAAGTCTCATACATGAATACATAGTCCAAGTTACATTGTTTTGATCATGTTACAAAGTAGTAGTTGGTGACATGCGAATACATGTGTCGATCGAACAAGTTAGAGCTCGGAAGCTCGCCTAGACATCTAAACTAGCTATCTAGACACAAACGCGGGATAAATAACCAAAGAAGATAAGCATGATCACCGCCGCGACAAAGGTGTAGGTCTTCATCCGGTTCCTTGTCCTAACTCCCGCTAGATAGCGCATGTATCTATCTTCCGCCTCCGCCATAGTGTTGTACCCTTTGTAGCTATTGCCGCTGAAACGGTGCACCTGTCTCCGGCAGTCTTCCCAATCATCGTAGACTCCGGGAAGCCGTGCCTTGTACACGACGTACCACGTCATCTACAAGTTGACAATAATAACTAACCGGTGATTGAAAAAACATGTATAATTAAAGTCGCATATGAAGATACACTTATAGAAAGTACTCTTAAATCAAAAAGAGCAAACTCAAAAAGCATGCCTCATATATAACTAGCTAGGTCGTTGGACACAGGAATTGCTTATGACGGGACTGTTAGCCAAGTAGGATGCACAATTCCTGGACTTGTGCATATCACAAGGCTAACAATCCCGTCATAGCACATTCACATATATATTGTGCCACGACATTTCAATCATCGGCATATTCTCGAAAAAGACAAAAATAACTCGAAAAGCATGCCTCATATATAACTAGCTAGGTCGTTGGACACAGGAATTGCTTATGACGGGACTGCTAGCCAAGTAGGATGCACAATTCCTGGACTTGTGCATATCACAAGGCTAACAATCCCGTCATAGCACATTCACATATATATTGTGCCACGACATTTCAATCATCGGCATATTCTCGAAAAAGACAAAAATAACTCGAAAAGCATGCCTCATATATAACTAGCTAGGTCGTTGGACACAGGAATTGCTTATGACGGGACTGTTAGCCAAGTAGGATGCACAATTCCTGGACTTGTGCATATCACAAGGCTAACAATCCCGTCATAGCACATTCACATATATATTGTGCCACGACATTTCAATCATCGGCATATTCTCCAAAAAGACAAAAATAACTCGAAAAGCATGCCTCGTATATAACTAGCTAGGTCGTTGGACACAGGAATTGCTTATGACGGGACTGTCAGCCAAGTAGGATGCACAATTCCTGGACTTGTGCATATCACAAGGCTGACAATCCCGTCATAGCACATTCACATATATATTGTGCCACGACATTTCAATCATCGGCATATTCTCGAAAAAGACAAAAATAACTCGAAAAGCATGCCTCATATATAACTAGCTAGGTCGTTGGACACAGGAATTGCTTATGACGGGACTGTCAGCCAAGTAGGATGCACAATTCCTGGACTTGTGCATATCACAAGGCTGACAATCCCGTCATAGCACATTCACATATATATTGTGCCACGACATTTCAATCATCGGCATATTCTCGAAAAAGACAAAAATAACTCACACTTGTCATCCGAGAACCAAAGAGTAAGCAAAAAAACCAAAGAGTAAGCAAAAAAACCAAGCATTGATTGATATATAATAATAATAAGCAAAATAAGTAAGTGGTGATTCATAAACCTAATAAGATAAGTACACTTGTCGTCCACACACACACACAAAGGTCATCTATAGTTTGCAACTACAACTAGGCCAACATCAAGCCTTCTGGCTTGGCTTAAGGAACGGGAGGACGCCCTGTCTCGTCATGAACTTCCTATAGTCACCCTGCATCTCTAGGCGATCTTCTATGTCACGGTTATTCGGGATATTTCCTCCGTAGAAGATCCCCCCCGAAGTCATGACATCACGAAAGATGATTGCCCCAAACTGCTGCTGGATGCGATACATCTCTTGTCTAATATCCGAATCATTGATCTTGGCCTTTGCTTCGGCCCACTGTTTGAGATGATCTGGCAGCGTAGAATTCTGCTGGTCAAGTAGGAACGCCCTCATGTGATGGAGTGCGTAGTAGGCTTCCTTCTTACTGTTTTTCGGCTGCTTCACGCAGGGGAACTCTGTTACGTGGTTGAAGACGTGCCTGCCGAACTTGACCTTCTTACGCACGAAGCTGGTGCCTTCCGTCGAGGCAAAGCCAGTGTGAGCATCATCCAGAACTTCCTTGATCTTGTCGTAGTTTTTCTTCTTTTCTAGACTCCCCGAGTCGAAATACGTGGCGTGGGAATGCTTCGGCGATAATGAGATGAGCGTGCAGTGTTCATCTCTGCGCAAAAAATTCAAATGGAATGTGTTGAAAAAAGAATGATGATGATCTAATAAAGCCAATCGACGATGGCGACTGAATAACGACTTACTCGAGAAAGTAAGGCACGAGAATGTATTTCTTTGTCTTGTTCGCCACGAGGATTCTTTTTAGGTACGAGGCCACGATACGTCGTTCGGCGGGGGAACCCAAGCAGCCGTCACGCATGTAGTAGGGGTCCACTATAGCGATGCCCGGTGTGTTCTCTCTAATGATCTGCATGGCCAGGCTGAGAGAAAAGAGACGGACCATGGTATAGTGTAGCGGGTATAGGTGGAACATATTGAAGATGTCTTCGAACCGCAGGAAGAACAGATCCGTGGGGGCAGTGTCGACGAAGCCCAAGCCTGGTGGCACCTTAACCACGAATACCAGGTGCGAGGGATCTTTCTCCGATAGAAGGCGTCTCTCTATCGTCAGCACGCCGTCATGCACACTCTGCAGTTCCGAACTGGCGAGCTTCCGCAAATTCTTAGGTAGCATGGGCTCACCCGCCACATGAATCCTCCACATAATACCCTCGGGTCTTGGTGGCCCGTCCCGAAACCTGATCGGATTCGCAGTTGTTGACGCCACCGGCTGGCTCGAGCTGCTAGATTTTCTTTTCCTGCCCTTTTTTCCTTTTGGAGAGCGGGCAGGCACCGCAATCTGAGCACCGGACGCCCTATGTAGTGTGTCAGGGCTTAGAATAAAGGGCCGGTTGGTTGTATCAGCTGGCTCTGTAAAGGCGCAAGCTGGAGGCGTCTCCTGAGAACCAAACAGACGCTTGGTGATAGTGGCTTTCTCTGTGGGGCCACCAGCTAGGTCTTCTCTGTGCCGACCGTGTTCGGGCGACGGTCCTTCGGCTTCTTCTTCTTCTTAGGAGGGTTGCTACCACTCCCTATGCCCTCGCCGCCATCAGTGGTTTCATCGTCCGCCGTTCCTTCGGCTTCTTCCTCCGCGTCTTCCATCTCATCATCCTCGCTCTCCGAAGGATGGTATTCTTCATCGTCTTCTAGACGCTGGGCCGCCTCCCAGAATGTCAATTGTTTATTCGGAGGTCTGAGTTCTCCTTCAGCGCTGATGCGCTTAGAACATCCAGCCTCGTTGTTGTCACACATCTTTGCACTAATAAAAAACAAATAATTGGTTAAATGCACGGAAAAATCCGGCATGACCTTTGCTAATTTTCTTAAACTAGGAGTGCCCGATTTCTGCCGAAACGGAAGTTAATCAACATTCCGGCAAAAATCGGGACTCATTTCATACAAGAACCTGCATACACACATAATAAAGTTCTTCATATACAAGCACAAGCACAATTTCAAGTGCTACAATTATATCACCACAGATTATATCAACTGTCATTGACAACAAGTATGACAGCAAGTATATGACAGCAAGTATGACAACAAATATGACAACAAGTATATGATAGCAAGTATGGATTATATGACAGCAAGTATATGACGGCAAGTATAGTGCTGCTGATTTTATTTATGATCTATTGATCTTGTCACAGTTTGTTATTGCTACTACTATCACCAGGTTTTGTTCTTGTTCTATTGTACTACCAGTTGCTCCTTATTTTCTATTTTGTGCACTATCTTCTTGCTGGTAACTTTGAAAACATTTAAATTTCCTAATCCTAATCCTCTGAAACCTACTGCTTGCTAACAGCAACTACACAATCTATTTCTTGACAGCAACTACACAACCTACTGCTTGCTAATAGTAACCTAATTATTGATAGCAACTAACTAAACCTAAAAAAACTAACCTACTGCTAACTTGAGGACAAAAGTCATGCAAAATTTACATAAGATGCAAAATTTAGATAAACTAACCTACTGCTAATTCTTGACAGCAACCAATTTTGGTTATTTGATAAATTTAGATAAGATGCAAAATTTAGATAAGATGCAAAATTTACTTGAGGACAAAGGTCATGCAACCATGGCAGATTCAGAATGAAAATTGCAAGATTCAGAATGAAAATTGCAAGCACGATTTTGGTTGGAATTCAGAAATGTTAGGATCAAAGCAGGAAACTACTACTATGCATATGCTAATTCAGTTCTTTTCCTCCTAGGATCAAAGTAGGAAATTGTTGGAAACCCAAATCCCATGTTTTTAAAGTGAGCCAAAGTTGGTCCTGCTGCCTTGGCATGCAGAAACAGAGGAACATATCTGCCTTGGTACTGCTGCCTTGGCATGCAGAAATAGAGGAACATATCTGTATTCCTCAACTCAAATTCAGAAAATATCTAATCAAACAATAAGACTGGGGTCCACCTATAATTGGCAAAGCTGCATGACAAAGAATGTGAGAACACACAAACCAACTGTTTTTGTTTCAAACGTGTGTACAGCTTCATGACCAAGAATCTGTATTCCTCAACTCAAAATTTATTACTCCAAGCAAGCCATTTTCTGCATCTTCTTTAGTAAAATTCTAGAGTTTTATCTCAAATTTGGGAACAGCACACATCTAGAGGATAAACATGGCCTGCTGAACCCTAACCATGGCCTGCACACATCTCAAATTTGGGAGCGAGGCCTATTGAACCCTAACCATGGCCTGTTTCAGTCTACATGTCATTCCTACGCTCACATGACTGCTGTGCTTAGCCTACCAGTAGCCTACCCAGATTGGCCTAGCAATCTAGCAATCTGGCTTGGTTCAGAGGCAGACCCCCATCGGGGAGATAGAGGGGGAGAGAGGGAGAGAGGGAGAGACAGGGGAGGGAGAGAGGGAGAGACAGGGGAGGGGCTACCTATGACGGGCGGACGACGGGCGAACGACGACGGGCGGCGGCGCGATCCTCCTCCTCCACAAGCGGCGGGCCTCCTCCTCCTCCACGGAGCCTCCTCCTCCACAAGCGTGGGCCTCCTCCTCCTCGAGAGCGCAGCGCGGTGGCGGGCCTCCTCCTCCTCCTCGAGAGCACAGTGCAGCGCGGCGGTGGCGATCTGTGGCGGTGGCGATCTGTGTGCGTGTGGTGTCATAGCCCACTGGTTCTGCCCCTTAGCTCACTGTTGTCATAGCCCACTGTTGGACTACCAGATAAGAGGGCGGCCATCCCTTCTGTTAGCACTAGTACTGTCATAGCCCACTGGTTCTGCCCCTTAGCTCTATTCTAAACTATGAGCACCCAGGTTCGAATCCTGGTGCTCCACTTTTTTATTTTTATTTTAAAAATACTTTTAAATGTTCCAAAAAATGACCAAAAGTGGTGATTTATGCCATACAAGTTTTGTTTTGTTTTTAAAATACTTTTAAATATTCCAAAAATGCCAAAAAGTAGTGATATATGTCATAAAAGTGTTACAAATATGATTCAAAGTATAACTAAATTTCATAATAATTTGTCCATGAATATTACAATCTTTTTTGACCACGCGTTTACAATATTTTTTGAGCTAGCGTTTTACAATCTTTTTTCCCTTCTTTGTCGCGGTTGAATAATTTAGCCCCGGCACTTTAATGTTTCTTCTTTCGAACGGGCTACCTTTTTTGGGTAGGGTTGTCCTTTTTCTTCTTGTGATGTATGTTGCTGCATCGTAGTCGTCGTCATCTTCAATCTTTGGATCGCCGTACTGGTCGAAGTCTTGCTCATTGGCGACTCCATCCATTCCGATGATGTTCCTTTTTCCTCTCCTCACGACAACACGGCTAGGCTTTGTCGGGTCGGTAATGAAAAAACATTGGTCCACTTTGGTAGCCAGTACCCACGGTTCATTTTTCGCGGCCACGTTTGCACCGGCGGCCTTGGATTTGGCTGCTTCGGGTATAACCATGGTTGTGAAATACCGGTCTTCTCTTTCGACGCTCTTTGCCCATCTGACACGGAACATCGGCACCTTTTCTCCACAGTAGTCGAGCTCCCAGATCTCCTCGATTCTTCCGTAGAATCTTTCCTTCACGTTGTCATCGGTGTAGAATTCCGACGTTACGCCTGAGTTCTGATAATCACACTTGTTGTCCTTTTCCTCCGTGTAGAATGTGTAGCCGTTGATATCATACGCCTGATAGGTCACCAGGTTTTGCATCGGTCCCTGTGACAAGGTGAATATGATCTTTTCCGTGTCAGAAGAATGCGAGCGCGGGGGATTATCAAGGAGCGTCTGCCTAAACCAACGCGTGAAATCTGAGTTGTGCTCTTTGATTATTTCTCCCTGCGTCCTCTGTATGCCACGGTCACTGTACTTCTTCTCGATTAACCTTTTGTGCTTCTGTACCCAAGGATCGACCAGTTCTAAATGCTGTAGCGCGACGAGGTTTGCTCGATCAAAGTCTGCGCGTCGAAAATCGAAGTCTGCATGCAGTATGCGACGACCCTCTCGGTGACCAGATCCGTCGAGCTTGCCAAGGTGTCTGTTGACGGGAAGACCGACAGGGTTCTTGATGTCTAGATAATTCGTGCAGAAAGAGATGCACTCTTCGGCCAGAAATCCCTTGGCTATGCTTCCATCTGGACGGGACCTGTTGCGAACGTATCCTTTGATGTGTCCGTTCATCCTTTTGAACGCCATCATGCTGCAGAGAAACATCGGCCCGAGTTGTACGATGTCCTCCACGACATGGACCAGCAGATGCACCATAATGTCGAAGAATGCGGGTGGGAAGTAGACCTCAAGCTCACATAGTATCACCACGATCTCCTCCTGTAGCCTTCCGAGCTGATTCAAGCCAATCGACTTCCTAGAGATGACGTCGAAAAACTTGCATAGGCCAAATAACGTTTCACGGACGTGCTCGTCCATTATCCCTCTTAGTGCGACCGGAAGTACCTGCGTCATTAGCACGGCACAGTCGTGAGACTTCATGCCACTGAACCTCTGCTTCGCCTCGTCTAGGTATCTGCTTATCTTGCCCGCGTAGCCGTAAGGAAATTTGACTCCTAGAAGGCACTTGAAAAACTGTTTGATTTCATCCTGGCTTAGAGTGAAGCAAGAAGGAGGGCAGTAATATTCGTTCTTCTTGAACTTTTTACCCTTCCGACGACCTTGTGTCGTCTCCGACTCATGATCATCGTCATCTTCCTGATCATCAGGAGTAGTGCGTCCTCCGTGAAGCTCCTTCCGGATACCCAAGCATATCAGGTCGTGCCTTGCTTTCGGACCATCTTTTGTCCTATCTGGCATGTTGATTATGGTGGCGACCAGACTCTCGCACACGTTTTTCGTGATATGCATGATGTCGAGGCTATGAGGCGTGCGGAGAAACTTCCAGTATGGCAACTCCCAGAAAACAGACCTTGTTTTCCATACCTTCATCAGCGGCTTGTCTTGTTGCTGCCTCTTTCGCTTCTTTCCAGGCTTAGGACAATCTTTCCAGTTTTTCAGCAACTCTTCCACTTCTTCGCTGCTCCTACGCTCTGGGATTCCTCGGGTCTCTGATTTGCCATCGAACAGGTCTCCACGTTTTCTCCATGGATCATTCTTGCCGAGCCACCTCCGGTGCGCCATGAACACGGTTTTCGATGACCCTGGATCTTTCTCTAGTTGGAGATAGCTTGTGTTATCCATGCACCTAACGCATGCGTAGAATCCTTGGATAACCTGCCCCGAGATATACCCGCAACCTGGATAGTCTTGCACCGTAGTGACCAACGCGGCTCTCATAGTGAAATAATCTTGTGCGACGGCGTCGTAAGTATTGGCTCCAGATTCCCATAACGTGGCTAGCTCCTCTTTCAACAGCCCGAGATACAGATTGATGTCGGTACCAGGTTGTTTCGGCCCTTGAATTAGCATACTCATTTGTATGTACTTCTTCTTCATGCACAACCATGGAGGGAGGTTGTACATCCATACAAACACAGGCCAAGTGCTGTGCGTGCTGCTCTGGCTACCGAACGGATTGAGTCCATCGGTGCTCGCACCAAGCCTGATATTCCTCGAATCTCCACCGAATTCTGGGAATTCGAGGTCCAATGCTTTCCACTGGCTAGCATCTGAAGGGTGCGTCAGCAGCTCATCCTTTTCGGGGTCATCATCATCTCCTGGCTTCTTCCTTTCCGCATGCCATCGCATGAGCTTCGCTTCCTTAGGGTCCGCTAAATAGCGCTGTAGACGAGGGGTGATAGGAAAGTACCATACCACTTTTCGAGGTGCTTTCTTCCCTTTCTTGTATCGACTCACGCCGCACACCGAACATGTGGTTTTCTCCGCGTCCTCGCCCCGATAAATGATGCAATCGTTGATGCATACGTGATATCTAACGTGCGGTAGATCGAGAGGACAGACGATTTTCTTGGCATCCTCAATACTAGTTGGACATGTGTTCCCCTCCGGGAGACGATCGTGCCAGAATGCCATCATATCGTCGAAGCTTGCGTCGCTCAATTTGTGCTTTGCCTTCATCTCCATAGCCTTGAGAGTTACATTCAACCGGGTATCATCGGGCCTGCATCCTTCATACAATGGAGTAACCGCGTCTTTCTCAAGTTGCGCAAGCTTGGCTTTCTCTCTAGCGGCAGCCCTGGCGTTACTCGTCTGCTTGAGAAGCAGCTCTTGCACATAACGGTCCCGCACCCAGCCTGACGTTGTTCCATCGTCGTCTGCTCCTCCGGCATCTAGATCATCATCATCCCGGTCTGCTTCCGCACCTTCACCATCTCCAGGAGACTCTTCATCATCTCGCCCGTTCTCGCCGTGATGACGATCATCGTCATGTTGGCCACCTTCTTCACCGTCTCCATCATCTACGCCATCGCTTATCCAACGAGTGTATCCATCCATGAAACCATGGCGGAGCAGGTGCGCCTGCAGATTCCCGGAATCTGGGTCGATCACCCAGTTGAGTTTGCATCTTCTACACGGACATCTTATATCTGTCTTGTTATTTCGTATCATGTCGGCCGTCGCACATTTCAAAAATCTAGCCACAATGCCTTCGCTCATTATGCGGACCATTTTTGCCTGCACGATGTACACGGTACAATTTTGAAGTCTATTAGAACCACATAATGAATGCATGCATGCAATGGTCGATAGAAAATTTCGGCATGACCTATCCTAAAATTAGGACCTTTGCGAAATGTCAAAGTCTTGCCAAAATGGAAATGAATCAACATTTTGGCAAAACAAAAGGCAACTAGTTCACATACAAACATAAGAGAGAGAGAAACCGATCCATACACACATGAACATATCATTATCCTCTCCATACACACATGCATGAGCATCATCGATACTCTCCATATACACACACATATGACCATCGATCCTCTCCACACATACACACATCATGAGCATCGATCATCTACATACATATGAGCACATGCATCATCCATATACACATGAACACATCCTTACATGGACAACTTACCGAGATGAGAGACCGATCGCGAGAAAGATGGAAAGGAGAGGTGCGCGCGTCGACCGGAGACGGATAGATGAGAGACCGGAGACCTCCTCTATTACTTATGTAACATCCAAAGCAAGTTTTACATGCTAAAAATGGTGAATGTATGGAGAAATTGAGGTGGGAAGGAGAAGATCCCGACTAGATCTAAGGAGGAAGAAGAAGGGGAAAGTGAAGTGTGGGTGGTGGATGTGTGGGCACACATGTGCACATAAAGTGCTGTCCTAAAAGAATCGAAACATCCGTGGCGCACACGGCCCCAGTGCGCCACAGGGAGTACAAACTTCTGTGGCGCACTAGGACGAGTGCGCCACAGATGCTCCTAGTCCCTGTGGCACACTAGGCGGAGTGCGCCACAGAAGTTTGTGGCTGTTTCAGAGCAGAGGTGGGCATGCGCTTAGTCGTAGCGCACCATGCACACGTGCGCCACAGATGACCCTAACAACCGTGGCGCACATGACTGTAGTGCGCTACAGAAGTTTGGCGTGTGGCCAACAGGGCCCTGGCCCACACACATCTGTGGCGCACTATGGTCATGTGCGCCACGGTTGTTCTAGTTATTAGTAGGGCACTGCCCACAGGTGAGCCACGCCTGTTTTAGCCGTGGGGCACTTCAACCATGTGAGCCACGGATGTGCTGATTACCTATAGCCGTTTTCCTAGTAGTGTTACCCACATGTCACAATCCCATCTTGTTGCCACCAGTGGCCTACTGGATTAGTGCTCACCAAAATGGAGTACTGGCAGATTGAGAATGTGACGAAGTCTTTCCAAAAGGTCCTCCCATACATCATTGCTAGCTTTGTCTTCAGCCCCCATGAAGCATTCCAGATCCCCATGTCCAGTAACTAAAGACAATGTATGGGTCTTCCTAATGTAATTGACTAAGCCAGAGCCATAATAGCATGTGGTTGCACACGAAAGCCACAATTGGAGAAGCATGTTTGATCTCTAAGTTTCCTAGGTGGTTTTCTTTTGGAGCACAACACAAAGTGGTTACCATAGACATGGTTCCTTTTGTTGCCACCTTCTCCAAAACTTAAAGTATCCTCCACCTAGGTGGTTCATTGAGTCCTTGTTTTATTATGTAAAACACAAGACTTTTTCTCAACCTTTGTAAAATCTCAACATGTATCTCTTTTTCAAAATATAGCATGGCTAAGCATGTAACAACTACATTGTTTTCTCTAAGGTATGTATAGGGAATCCTATTAGGATTAGCATAGCATAAGTATAAAAGTATCTTTTCATGCATGTTTTCAAAATCCACTATGTGTAAGAAAATAGTAGGACTTTAGATGATAGTGTCACTTGCCTTTTTGGAAGGGAATGGTGGTTCACTCCTTGTTCTTGCTAGTCTCACACTTTGCTAATTTCACTACAATCAATCAAGCAATCATAGTATCATGTAGCATTCCAATAATCAATCAAACATCATTTCACACACAAAACTATGAAACTGAGTCATGCATGTGAGCATGCAAGAGATGGTTCTAATTGCAATGGTGGTCTCCACTAGGCTTCTAAACTTTGTATAGTCCAAAGTGGTCATTTATCAAAATGGCAAAGTCATTTGCAAAAAGGATTTTGTCCATAAACCATTTTTAGACTTAATCATTATTTTACGTGTGGTGGAAGATATTTCTTTCAAGGCAAAACTTTATGTTTTTCACCAAATGAGTTGCTATTGCAAAACTTGGTGTTTTGGGTCTGTAGGTTTGGTCCAAATTATTTTCCCAAGTTTTTATTCCAAAACCATTTTCATAGTAATGAAGTCAATAAGTTTATTTGGCTAGAAAATGGCCAAGTCAATTAATTCAACCTAAATTTACCAAATTCATTTTTAACACTATGGGTTGGCTCCTAGGGTCAGTGAGGTCATTAAAAACCACTTTGCAAAAGATTTAACCCTAAAATCAATTTTAAACAATTTTTTCTACTCTAAACAAGCTCACAATAGAATCTGCAAAATCAAGAAAACTAACAGATACTATTTTCTAAACTAAGGCCATGGTTGGTTAGGTCTTGCTCTCCTGAATCCAACGACATAAAATTTGTAATTTTTGGACGTGTGGATCCAAAGTTACAAGGGTTTGAAAATTGAATCTCAATCAGATTTCAAATCTGTTTTAAACAAAACAGGTGACACGCGGCGTGTTTTAACTGGACGGTACCGGTTCGGCCGGATCGGCAATGCGGTGCGTTGTATCAAGTTATATCGCATGGTCCTTATTGCGTACCTCTTCGCGACTAAGTGATTCTATCTCGCTCGCCCGATCTAGATCGAACGGCTCGCGCGGGTTTGACCAAAAGGGGGCGGCGCTGACGGTGGCTAGCGGCGGCGCACGGCCAGGCGGTGGCTCTGCGGTGGTTCTAGGAAGCGAGAGAGGAAGAGAGTAGGCTTACCGAGGTCGCGAGGACGGGGTGATGCTCGATGTGTGCTTGTCGTGGCAGGGGGTGCTCAGGTACTCCTGCGATTGCTCGCCGGAGTATAGAACGAAATCGGGTGGTCTCAGTCGTGGTCGGAGTCGTCGCTACAGGTCACGAGAAGATCAACCGAGGGTACGGTTAGACGCAGGAGATCACAGAGGTGCTGTGTGCGTGAACGAGAAGAAGAGGGGCGGTCTGGTTCACCTGGAAGTCGTCGTCGGAGAAGTTGCAGGCGGCGGCGTCGTTCAGAGCTTGTCGTAGCCGAGGTTCTGGGGCTTCCGCGGTCGAATGGGTGGTACGGGGAGATGCGTCTGGGAGTGGGGAAACTGCCAGGGGGCTCAGGGAGGCTCGAGGTGGTGTCGAGTCGCCAGAATCGGCACCGAACCTTGTCGGAGCAGAGGGTGCTCGGGGAGGAAATTGGGGTGATCTAAGGCGTGCCAGCGCGGGGTGTCAGAGGGAAAATATAGGGGGAACATGGGCGTTTAAGACTGCGTGATCAAATCGAGTAACGCTGGTCGCGTTGAGGCGAATTAAGTCTGCGAATTCATCGGCAGGAAACAGCGCCGAGGGAAGAAGAAGGGGTCGCGCGGGTGTGGAGGAAGAACAGTGGAGAGTGGGCCTACCGGTCAGTGGGAAAATAAAGGAGGGGAGGGTCCACTTGTCATACTCAGTGCAGGTCAGAAACGAGGTGCGAATCGTTTTCTTTCGGGAAGAGGGGAGCTGGGCTGATACTGGGCTTAATGGGCTTGGCCAGTTGGGTCAAGTCCGACTCCATTTTTTTTTCCTTCCTGTAGTCTTTTTCTATTTCTATTTTGAATTTCTGTTTTGAATTTTCTATCAAACAAACATGGTTCAAATCAATTCAAACAACACCCAAACTTTGTAATATTGAAATTAGTTCTGTTCAGTATCATGAACCAATATCCAAATTCAATTTAATAATTTTAATAATAGGGTCCATTATTAATTAACTAAATAGATATACCAATTATTAAATCTATAGGTTTTGATTTATTTCAAAGCTCTATTTAAATCCAAATATTTTCCAAACCAAATCAGTAGATTTTATTTGAGGATAAAGAATACTTGGAAAGCTTGTTTTTGAAATAAAATAACATTTTTGTTATGGAGTCTATTAATAGTTAAATAAAATTGGATCTGGGTTATTATTAAATCAAATAGGATTTGTTTTAATAAAAACTTTATTTGAAATTCTAAAATAAAGTCAAAACACTTTAGTAAGTTTTATTTATAAAATATTTGGAAAACTTATTTAGAGTAAATAAATAAGTTTTGGTGTTTATTTAAAATAGGCAAATCCTTTTAATAAAATTGGATATTAAATCCTTTATTGTTTTATTTTAAATAACCTTTATTATTTTTATTCAAAACAAAATGTTTTAAATTCAAAGCTTGGCCAAGGTTTAATTTGGCTTTATAAAATAACCTTTATTCATAAAACTTCTATTTCTTTTGAAAACAAAATCTTTTATTAAAAGATCCAAAATAGTAATTCCAAAATATTTTAGTTCCTTTAATAAATGTTTACCCTTTTAAATCCCTTATAAGATTTATTTGATTCAAATGATTTGAAGTTCCAATTAAATTTCAAAAAAAGTTTCTTCTGGCCCTGAAAATCAAACAAAGTTTTATTTTATTCATTTATTTTCACATTACAGGATTTGGAAAATCTTGGGATGTGACAGGCTACCACCCTTAAAATAAATCTCGTCCCGAGATTTGGGAAGGATAGGGTTACAAGCAGGTTCAAAAAAACTAGGGTACTACCACCCTTAAAAAATTTCAAACAAAAATTACACATGGGCCTTCTTGGGATCCTGAGAAAACTTCTCTAAGCAAACTTCTGCATTTGTGTCCTTAGTTTTCCATACTTGACTCATGGGTCAAGGTTGAGTTTCTCCATAGGCTTGTTCAACTTGTTCTTCATCTTTTCTGGACAGTTGCTTGCATAATGTCCTGGTTCCTTGCAGTTGAAACAATGGATGTCCTTGAGTTCTTTACGTGGCTCTTGTGGACAAGTTGCTACATAATGGCCTAACTATTTGCAGTTGTTGCACATCACTTGGTCAATTCCCTTATTCTTCTGGTTCTCTGGGCACTCACTGGAGTAGTGTCCCATTTCCTTACATTTACGACATTGCACAAGGTTCATGTCTGGTCTTGGTTTCTTGGGTTTCTTTATTCCTTTGAATTGAGTTGTCTTGTTCGGAGGTATAAGTGGTCCTTTTCCTTTGTCATCAACATTCTTGGCATACCTGGATTCTTCTTGTTTCCTTTGTTCAACAATGGCATAGATGGGGCATTGGATAGGAACATGATCGTTTCCTTCACAAAGATAACAAGTAGTTTGAGAGGTGGGACATTGTCCAACAGGATGATTCTCTTCACAGTTAGGGCATTGTCCTTCGTGCTCCTTGGAAGTGTGATCCTTGTCTCCACAAGTAATGCAAGCTGGTGCTCCATCTAGAACAATATTTCTGTCATCCTTGTTGTCAAAGACTCTTTTGGGATAGTTTTCTTCCATGTGGATCATTTGATTAGTCACCTTAAGCATCAGTTGGGTTTGTTCCTCCAAAAACTTTTGCAGTGCTGGATCTTGATTACTATTGTTGGCTATGAACTGAGCTGTTAGTTGGTTTAACTGGTTATGGGTTGCTATGAGCTCTTTCATGCTGTCCTCTTGATTGGTGTTGATGTCATTAATCTTGGAGTCTTTTGGAGTAGTCATCTGTTTGGGTTGAAGGGAGATTTAGAATAGGCAAGATATTTCTAAGGACTCAATTCTAATCACACACATCACAATTCACACAAGCATTGTGCAAGCAATCACAAACCAAACATTTCACTCAAACAAGGTTCAAGCACATACTTAGTCAACAAAATATTTTTGTTACACCACATAAGTTGGTGTGTTTTGACTTAGCTAAAATATGGTGGTCCATCTATAGGATTCACTTGTGATCTTTCCATCCTTCATGATTCTTTTTGTAATAGATCATGGTTCCTTGAGAAAAACTCTTGGTTGCAAAACTTCAAATGATGTAGGTTCCTTCTAACTTTTGCATTCCCTCAGTCTCTAAATCAGGAGTAGGATTTCCTTGTTTCACTTGTAGTCCTTAGTGATGTCCATGTTGGAAGTCCTTGGGGAACATGATAAAGAAGTTGAAGTCATTAGAGTTGAAGAAGTTGAAGTCATTAGAGTTGAAGAAGTTGAAGTCATTAGAGTTGAAAAGGTTGAAGAAGTCCTTTGCATAGGGTGTAGTCTTTGGCCATGGGGTAGATTTCATGTTGAAGTAGATGAGATGTAGTGTTGAAACCAAAATGGTTAAGGAAAGAGTCTTACTATATTGTTTTTGTAAATAAGTTTTGGATCAAAATATAACTCCCATTCTTCTAAGGGGTTTTGTCCAATCCTAGGGTTACAATCCTACAGGCAACACAATGCTCTGATACCATCTGTAGAGGTCCCAACCATTAATAAGGTAGATTCCTCCTGTGTTTACAATGCTAGTCCCTGGATCAATAGCTAGCATCCACAGTTAAGATGTAATATCAAGATACAAAGGTCATAATATGAATTTATAACCAGGTATAATATAGTTTTATTACATCATACATAGCTCATTTGGCTATTACATTACATGGTAGCGGAATATCTATAAATATGGGTCCTTCATCTTCAAAGTGCCACAGGCAGATGTTGGTTGTAGACTTTGTAATCCTAGTCAAACAATCTTCATTAAAATCAATCAAACCTGCAACATTATAAGTTACAGCCACAAGGGTCAATACATTTGAATTGTATTGGCAAGCTTCACATCTATGTATAATAAGAGTGGATCCTATCATTACATGCATATTTGGCTAAGTAGAGTTTATGGCTTATTTGCTGTCACATCCCAAGATTTTCGAAATCTTGTAATGTGAAAAATAAATGAATAAAATAAAATTTTGTTTGATTTTCAGAGCCAGAAGAAACTTTTTGAATTCAATTGGAACTTCAAACCCATTTGAAATAAATAAAACCTAAAGGGATTTAAAAAGATAAACTTTTATTAAAGGAAAATAAAAATAATTAAAATTACTATTTTGGATCTTTTAATAAAAGATTTGGTTTTCAAAGAAAAGGATTTAATATCCAACTTTATTTAAAGAAAAGGTTTTACCATTTTAATTAAAATATCAAAACTTATTAAATTATTTTAAATAAGTTCACTAAGTATTTTATTTTCTTAATTAAAACCTACTGAAGTGTTTTGGTTTTATTTTAGATTTCAAAATAAATATCTCAATAAAACAAATCCTATTTGATTTAATAATGAAAATCTATTAAATGTAATTAATAATGGACTCTAAAATAAAATGTTATTTTGTTTTAAAACAAATTTCCAAGTATTCTATATTTCCCCAAATAAAACCTACTAATTTGGTTTTGAAAATATTTAGGTTTCAAATAAATATTTTATTAATAAAATCAAACTCTACTTGATTTAATAACTAAGGCCCATGTTGTTTTAAACAAGTATTTCAAGTATCTTATAATTTCAAATAAAACCTACTGATTTGGATTTGAAAGTGTTTGGAATTCAAATGAGAATTTTATTGAATAAATCAAATCATGTTAAATAAATAAAGGTCCATTTTATTTAATTAAAGAATGGATCAATAAAATTATTATTTATTTTATTTTATTTTGGGCTTTTGTCCATGATACTGAACAGAACTAAATTAAATATTACAAAGTTTGGTGTTGTTTGAATTGTTTGATTGATGTTTGAATGTTTGGGAATTTCAAAACAGAATTCAGAAAATAGAAATAGAAAAGGACTAAGAAAACAGGAAAAAAAAATAAGACATGGCCGACCCAACCCAGGCAGCCCAATAGGCCCAGCAACAGCCCAGCTTCTTTCCCCGAAGGAAACGTTTAGCACCAATTTTCTTACCCACAGAACCAATGACTGGTGGACCTCCCCGCTCGTTTCTTTTCCCCACTGACCAGTGGACCCCTTTCCACTATTCTCCTTCCCCACCCCGCGACTGATTCTTCCTCCTCTCGTCGCCGTTGCAAGCTTTGAATCGCGGCATCAATACGCCTTAACGCAGCCGCCTTAACTCGCAGTGATCAAGCTCGATAAAACGCCAGCACGTCCTCTCTCGTTCCCCTCTGCCTCCTTCCCCAAGCACGCCCCTAGGCTGCCGTATTTCGTCAGCCACTCTCTCTGTCTCCGACGACCCTTCTCGCCAATTCCGGCCAGCACACGCCCCCTTCCTCCTCCCTGAGCACACGAGCACGCTCACATACCCTGGCGCATCCTTCTGTGTCAATCACTCGACCGCGGGCGCCCCAGAGCTTTGGCTTGGACTAGCTCTGACAGCGCCGCCGCCTGTTTCTTCTCCGGCGGAACCTCTCTGGTAAATTAGACCACCTCGCGCCTCCTCGTTCACACTCCCGCACTCGCCACATCTTTCTACATCTAACCGCATCGTTGTTTTGCTTTGGGGTGATCCACAGCTCCGTCCACGACGACCACCTGAAGCACCCGACGCCGTCCTCCACTCCGGCGAGCAATCCTGCCAAGATCAGAGCGCCCCTCGCCCGACCAACACCTCCTCGAGCATCACCGTGACTTCCTGAACCCGATGAGCCTTCTCTCCTCCTCTCTCGCCTCCTAGACCACCGGCACCATCCTCACCTGACCGCGCCGCCAGTCGGCACCGCGTCAGCGCCGCCCACTTTAGGTCAAACTCGCCAGCACCGTTCGATCTAGATCTAGCGCCCACGATTAGATCACTTACCGCGAAGAGGTACGCGCCCTGTGCCGTGCGATCAAACTAGATCCTGTGGTCCTCAGCATGCGATCCAGACGAACCGGTATCGGCCAATCCCGACGCGACGCGTGGCCTGTATTAGATCTAAAACCAGTTTTGAAAACAGAATAATTTGCAAACTTCAAACCCGTGTAACTTTCAAACCACACGTCCAAAAATTACAAATTTTATATCAATGGATTCAGGAGAACAAGACCTAGCCAACCATGCCCTTAGTTTAGCAAATAGTATCGGTTAGCTTGTTTGAATTTGCAGAAACATTTGTGTACTTGTTTAGAGTAGAAAAATTGTTTAAAATTGAATTTAAGGATAAAACCTTTGCAAATTGGTTTTATGTGACCTTACTGACCCTAGGAACCAACCCTTGGTGTTGAAAATGATTTTGGTAAAGTTTAGGTTAGATTAGTTGACTTAGCCATTTTCTAGCCAAATAAAATTATTGATTTTATTATGGAAAAGTTTTAACAAAGAAAACTTTGAGAAAATGTTTTGGACCAAACCTACTGGCCTAAAAACACCAAGTTTTGCAATGGCAACTCATTTGGTGAAAAACTTAAAAGTTTTTGTTTTGATAAAACATTTATCACCACATAAAATGATGAATGGATTTTAAAATGGTTTTGTGATAAAACCCATTTGCAAATGACTTTGCCATTTTGGTAAATGACCAATTTGGAACTTACAAAGTTTAGAAGCCTAGTGGAGACCATCCTTGCAATAAGAACCAACCTTTGCATGCATAAGCATGACTTAGATTCCATTACTTTGTGTGTGAAAAAAATTGTTTGTTTGACTTTGGTTTGGAATGTGAATTGAATTTATGTTTTCTTGATTGACTTGTAGTGAAGAGTGAGACTAGCAAGATCAAGGAGTGAACCACCATTCCCTACCAAAAAGGCAAGTGATGCTGCATACTTTTTGTCCCATTACTTTCACTATGCATTAGTGATTTTCTCTAAGTAAAACTTGCATGGATTTTGCTAAGTATAGATCTTGCTATAAGAAAACCTAGTGGATGAATCCTTAGTAGGATTTCCTAAGTTAAGTTTCCTATTACTACCAAGCTTAGCCTAGCTAATAGAAAACATGGGTGGAAAATATATTCACACTATGGAAAAATATTCTAAGTCTGAGGACTTAAGTTTTGTTCAATAAAACAACTAAGTTAATGAATCACCTGGGTGGAATGGAAGGATTGGGATATGTTGAGTGGTTACACAAGGCCAGGGTACTGGTGAACCTTGTGTATCTCACTTGTGGATGGCCACCCAGGAACAAAGAGATTTGAGATGTCAAATGTTGAGAAGCTTCAAGTGCAACCACTTGGCAATATGGGCTCTGCCATGATCATATAGGTTGCAAGAACTTAGCCATATGGACAGTGGGTGGTAGTGTTTGATAGGTTGGAGCGCGTCCATTTTGGTCTAAGGGAAGGCTTCTGAAAGATCTTGTCTTGGGAAACCAAGTCTTGTGGGGAAAGTGCACCACCTCTGCAGAGTGTAAAATCTAAGTACTTAGCCATGTCCCTGGTAAAGGACAAATTGAGCATCAAGACATGGAAGCAATCAAGAATCTCATCATTCCAATTTCTAAGTTAAAATCTTGTGGTTTGAACAAGGGTTGTTTGAAATCTTCAATCTTTGATTGGTAGATGCCTTGGAAAGGATCTTCAATCTTTGATTGAGAAAAATGATTTTGCCAAGCAAAACTCAGTATTTTTAAATGTTAAGGAAAAATCTATTTTGAGCAATGCAAGCCTCAACTCCACTTAGCCAAATGCATATAGATGATAGACTCCACTATACTACCATAGTATCACTTGCCAATACAATTCAAATGTATTGACCCTTGTGGCTGTAACTTGTATGTTGCAGGTTTGATTGATTTTAGTGAAGATTGATTATTTAGGATTACAAAGTCTACAACCAACATCTGCCTGTGGCACTTTGAAGATGAAGGACCCCATGCTTATAGTTATTCCACTGCAATGTAATGTAATAGCCAAATGAGCTATGTATGATGTCATAAAATTATGTTATTCCTGGTTATAAAGTTATATTATGACCTTTGTTTCTTGATATTACATCTTAACTGTGGATGCTAGCTATTGATCCAGGGACTAGCATTGTAAAACACAGGAGGGATCAACCTTATTGGGTTGAGACCCCTACAGATGGTATCAGAGCATTGTGTTGCCTGTAGGATTTGTAAACCCTAGGATGGACAAAAACCCTTAGAAGAAAAAGAGTTATGTTTTGATCCAAAAATTATTTACAAAACACTTGTAAACTCTTTCCTCAACTATTTTGGTTTCAACTCTACTTCTCCTCTACTTCAACCTGATGGAAAAACCTATCCATGACCAAAGACTACACCATGTGCAAAGGACTTCTTCAACTTCTTCAACTCTAATGACTTCAACTTCTTCAACTCTAATGACTTCAAGATCGTCAGCATATTCACCAAGGACTTCCAACTTGGATACCACTAAGGACTACAAGTAAGACAAGGAAATCTTGCTCAAGATTTAGAGACCGAGGGAATACAAAAAGTTAGAAGGAGCCTACATCATTTGATGTATTGTGACCAAAAGTTTTTCCAAGGAAACCATGATCTCATGCAAGAAGGATCAACCAAGAAGGATGGAAGGATCACAAGTGAACCATATAGATGGACCACCATATTTTAGTTAAGTCAAATACACCAACTTATGTGGTGTAACAAAAATATTTTGTTGCCTAAAAATGTGCTTGAAACTTGTTGTTTGAGTGGAGTGTTTGCTTGTGATTGCATGCACATTGTTTGTGTGAATTGTGATGTGTGTGATTAGAAATAATTCCTTAGAAATATTTTGCCTATTCTAATCCCAATCCAACCCAAACAGATGACTACTCCAAGAGACACCAACACCAACCAAGAAGACAACATGAGAGAACTTATAGCAACCCAAAACCAGTTGAGCCAAGAGACAACTCAGCTTTTAGCCAACAACAATGGACTAGACCCAGCCATACAAAGGATTTTGAAACTTCAAGCCCAATTGATGCAAAGATTGGTTACTCAAATGATCAACATGGGAGAAAACTTTTCCCAAAGAGCTAATAACAACAAGGATGACAAAGATGTTATTCTAGAAGGAACCCAAGCTAGCAATATTTTTAGAGACAAGGATCATGCATCCAAGGAACATGAAGATCAATACCCCAAGAAGAGAGAAAGATCTCCCACCTATGAAGAATATGAACTGGAAGAACTCCTAGCTTTGGAGAGACCCAAAAAGAAGAAGAAGGACATAAGCCAGTTACAATTGCAAAGATATGGGACACTATGCCAGTGAATGCCCAGAAAAGAAGAAGAGCCAAGAAAACAAACAAAAGCTAGTGAAACCCAAGATAAGGAAGGATTTTAGCCAAGTGATGTGCAAACACTGCAAAGAGTTAGGACATTATGCAAACTACTGTCCAGAAAATATGAAGCATAAGATAAACCAGCCTATGAGAGATCTCAGCCTTGTCACATGTTTCAAATGCAAGGAACTAGGCCACTATGCAAACAATTGTCCAGAAAGGATGGAGAACAAGTTAAACAAGTCTATGGAGAAACTCAACCTTGGCCCATGAGTCAAGTATGGAAACCAAGGACACATGCAAAAGTTTACTTAAAGAAGTTTTCCCAAGATCCCAAGAAGGACAAAGTGTAATTTTTGTTTAAAATTTTTTAAGGGTGGTAGTACCCTAGTTGTTTTGAACTTGCTTGTAACCCTAGCCTCCCCAAATCTCGGGACGAGATTTATTTTAAGGGTGGTAGCCTGTCACATCCCAAGTTTTTCCAAATCTTGTAATGTGAAAAATAAATGAATAAAATAAAATTTTGTTTGATTTTCAGAGCCAGAAGAAACTTTTTGAATTCAATTGGAACTTCAAACCCATTTGAAATAAATAAAACCTAAAGGGATTTAAAAAGATAAACTTTTATTAAAGGAAAATAAAAATAATTAAAATTACTATTTTGGATCTTTTAATAAAAGATTTGGTTTTCAAAGAAAAGGATTTAATATCCAACTTTATTTAAAGAAAAGGTTTTACCATTTTAATTAAAATATCAAAACTTATTAAATTATTTTAAATAAGTTCACTAAGTATTTTATTTTCTTAATTAAAACCTACTGAAGTGTTTTGGTTTTATTTTAGATTTCAAAATAAATATCTCAATAAAACAAATCTTATTTGATTTAATAATGAAAATCTATTAAATGTAATTAATAATGGACTCTAAAATAAAATGTTATTTTGTTTTAAAACAAATTTCCAAGTATTCTATATTTTCCCAAATAAAACCTACTAATTTGGTTTTGAAAATATTTAGGTTTCAAATAAAGATTTTATTAATAAAATCAAACTCTACTTGATTTAATAACTAAGGCCCATGTTGTTTTAAACAATTATTTCAAGTATCTTATAATTTCAAATAAAACCTACTGATTTGGATTTGAAAGTGTTTGGAATTCAAATGAGAATTTTATTGAATAAATCAAATCATGTTAAATAAATAAAGGTCCATTTTATTTAATTAAAGAATGGATCAATAAAATTATTATTTTATTTTATTTTATTTTGGGCTTTTTTCCATGATACTGAACCGAACTAAATTAAATATTACAAAGTTTGGTGTTGTTTGAATTGTTTGATTGATGTTTGAATGTTTGGGAATTTCAAAACAGAATTCAAAAAATAGAAATAGAAAAGGACTAAGAAAACAGGAAAAAAAAATAAGACATGGCCGACCCAACCCAAGCAGCCCAATAGGCCCAGCAACAGCCCAGCTTCTTTCCCCGAAGGAAACGTTTGGCACCAATTTTCTTACCCACAGAACCAATGACTGGTGGACCTCCCCCCTCGTTTCTTTTCCCCACTCACCAGTGGACCCCTTTCCACTGTTCTCCTTCCCCACCCCGCGACTGATTCTTCCTTCTCTCGTCGCCGTTGCAAGCTTTGAATCGCGGCATCAATACGCCTTAACGCAGCCGCCTTAACTCGCAGTGATCAAGCTCGATAAAACGCCAACACGGCCTCTCTCGTTCCCCTCTGCCTCCTTCCCCAAGCACGCCCCCAGGCTGCCGTATTTCGTCAGACACTCTCTCTGTCTCCGACGACCCTTCTCGCCAATTCCGGCCAGCACACGCCCCCTTCCTCCTCCCTGAGCACACGAGCACGCTCACCATACCCTGGCGCATCCTTCTGTGTCAATCACTCGACCGCGGGCGCCCCAGAGCTTTGGCTTGGACTAGCTCTGACACCGCCGCCGCTTGTTTCTTCTCCGGCGGAACCTCTCTGGTAAATTATACCACCTCGCGCCTCCTCGTTCACACTCCCGCACTCGCCACATCTTTCTACATCTAACCGCATCATTGTTTTGCTTTGGGGTGATCCACAGCTCCGTCCACGACGACCACCTGAAGCACCCGACGCCGTCCTCCACTCCGGCGAGCAATCCTGCCAAGATCAGAGCGCCCCTCGCCCGACCAACACCTCCTCGAGCATCACCGTGACTTCCTGAACCCGGTGAGCCTTCTCTCCTCCTCTCTCGCCTCCTAGACCACCGGCACCATCCTCACCTGACCGCGCCGCCAGTCGCCGCCGCGTCAGCGCCGCCCACTTTAGGTCAAACTCGCCAGCACCGTTCGATCTAGATCTAGCGCCCACGATTAGATCACTTACCGCGAAGAGGTACGCGTCCTGTGCCGTGCGATCAAACTAGATCCTGTGGTCCTCAGCACGCGATCCAGACGAACCGGTATCGGCCAATCCCGACGCGACGCGTGGCCTGTATTAGATCTAAAACCAGTTTTGAAAACAGAATAATTTGCAAACTTCAAACCCGTGTAACTTTCAAACCACACGTCCAAAAATTACAAATTTTATATCAATGGATTCAGGAGAACAAGACCTAGCCAACCATGCCCTTAGTTTAGCAAATAGTATCGGTTAGCTTGTTTGAATTTGCAGAAACATTTGTGTACTTGTTTAGAGTAGAAAAATTGTTTAAAATTGAATTTAAGGATAAAACCTTTGCAAATTGGTTTTATGTGACCTTACTGACCCTAGGAACCAACCCTTGGTGTTGAAAATGATTTTGGTAAAGTTTAGGTTAGATTAGTTGACTTAGCCATTTTCTAGCCAAATAAAATTATTGATTTTATTATGGAAAAGTTTTAACAAAGAAAACTTTGAGAAAATGTTTTGGACCAAACCTACTGGCCTAAAAACACCAAGTTTTGCAATGGCAACTCATTTGGTGAAAAACTTAAAAGTTTTTGTTTTGATAAAACATTTATCACCACATAAAATGATGAATGGATTTTAAAATGGTTTTGTGATAAAACCCATTTGCAAATGACTTTGCCATTTTGGTAAATGACCAATTTGGAACTTACAAAGTTTAGAAGCCTAGTGGAGACCATCCTTGCAATAAGAACCAACCTTTGCATGCATAAGCATGACTTAGATTCCATTACTTTGTGTGTGAAAAAAATTGTTTGTTTGACTTTGGTTTGGAATGTGAATTGAATTTGTGTTTGCTTGATTGACTTGTAGTGAAGAGTGAGACTAGCAAGATCAAGGAGTGAACCACCATTCCCTACCAAAAAGGCAAGTGATGCTGCATACTTTTTGTCCCATTACTTTCACTATGCATTAGTGATTTTCTCTAAGTAAAACTTGCATGGATTTTGCTAAGTATAGATCTTGCTATAAGAAAACCTAGTGGATGAATCCTTAGTAGGATTTCCTAAGTTAAGTTTCCTATTACTACCAAGCTTAGCCTAGCTAATAGAAAACATGGGTGGAAAATATATTCACACTATGGAAAAATATTCTAAGTCTGAGGACTTAAGTTTTGTTCAATAAAACAACTAAGTTAATGAATCACCTGGGTGGAATGGAAGGATTGGGATATGTTGAGTGGTTACACAAGGCCAGGGGACTGGTGAACCTTGTGTATCTCACTTGTGGATGGCCACCCAGGAACAAAGAGATTTGAGATGTCAAATGTTGAGAAGCTTCAAGTGCAACCACTTGGCAATATGGGCTCTGCCATGATCATATAGGTTGCAAGAACTTAGCCATATGGACAGTGGGTGGTAGTGTTTGATAGGTTGGAGCGCGTCCATTTTGGTCTAAGGGAAGGCTTCTGAAAGATCTTGTCTTGGGAAACCAAGTCTTGTGGGGAAAGTGCACCACCTCTGCAGAGTGTAAAATCTAAGTACTTAGCCATGTCCCTGGTAAAGGACAAATTGAGCATCAAGACATGGAAGCAATCAAGAATCTCATCATTCCAATTTCTAAGTAAAAATCTTGTGGTTTGAACAAGGGTTGTTTGAAATCTTCAATCTTTGATTGGTAGATGCCTTGGAAAGGATCTTCAATCTTTGATTGAGAAAAATGATTTTGCCAAGCAAAACTCAGTATTTTTAAATGTTAAGGAAAAATCTATTTTGAGCAATGCAAGCCTCAACTCCACTTAGCCAAATGCATATAGATGATAGACTCCACTATACTACCATAGTATCACTTGCCAATACAATTCAAATGTATTGACCCTTGTGGCTGTAACTTGTATGTTGCAGGTTTGATTGATTTTAGTGAAGATTGATTGTTTAGGATTACAAAGTCTACAACCAACATCTGCCTGTGGCACTTTGAAGATGAAGGACCCCATGCTTATAGTTATTCCGCTGCAATGTAATGTAATAGCCAAATGAGCTATGTATGATGTCATAAAATTATGTTATTCCTGGTTATAAAGTTATATTATGACCTTTGTTTCTTGATATTACATCTTAACTGTGGATGCTAGCTATTGATCCAGGGACTAGCATTGTAAAACACAGGAGGGATCAACCTTATTGGGTTGAGACCCCTACATTTGCACAAAGCAATATTTTAACCTATCTTTTCAAAAATGGTTTTGGTCCTTTGTCAAATCTCTTTTCCAAGAATCCCTTGAACTCCTTGGTAGACACTCAAGTGTTCAAGTCCTTGTCAAAAATCTCTTGAGCTCCTTGGTAACCCCAAGTGCATCAAGTTGTATAATATCTCATGAGTTCCTTGGTAACCCCAAGTGTTCATGTTTTCATCAAAATCTCTTGAGCACCTTGGTAACCCCAAGTGCATCAAGCTTAACAAAATCTCTTTGAATTCCTTGGTAGACACACAAGGGCATCAAGTTTTTATTTTAGAAGTTGGAATGTCGAGATCTCCCATAGTTCAAACTTTAGTTGCTCAGTATTGTCCATAACCGGGGACACGGCTAAGTACTTAGATTTTATTATCTTCTGCAGAAGGAGTACACTTTACCCACATGTCACAAACCCATCTTGTTGCCACCAGTGGCCTACTGGATTAGTGCTCACCAAAATGGAGTACTGGCAGATTGAGAATGTGACGAAGTCTTTCCAAAAGGTCCTCCCATACATCATTGCTAGCTTTGTCTTCAGCCCCCATGAAGCATTCCAGATCCCCATGTCCAGTAACTAAAGACAATGTATGGGTCTTCCTAATGTAATTGACTAAGCCAGAGCCATAATAGCATGTGGTTGCACACAAAAGCCACAATTGGAGAAGCATGTTTGATCTCTAAGTTTCCTAGGTGGTTTTCTTTTGGAGCACAACACAAATTGGTTACCATAGACATGGTTCCTTTTGTTGCCACCTTCTCCAAAACTTAAAGTATCCTCCACCTAGGTGGTTCATTGAGTCCTTGTTTTATTATGTAAAACACAAGTCTTTTTCTCAACCTTTGTAAAATCTCAACATGTATCTCTTTTTCAAAATATAGCATGGCTAAGCATGTAACAACTACATTGTTTTCTCTAAGGTATGTATAGGGAATCCTATTAGGATTAGCATAGCATAAGTATAAAAGTATCTTTTCATGCATGTTTTCAAAATCCACTATGTGTAAGAAAATAGTAGGACTTTAGATGATAGTGTCACTTGCCTTTTTGGAACGGAATGGTGGTTCACTCCTTGTTCTTGCTAGTATCACACTTTGCTAATTTCACTACAATCAATCAAGCAATCATAGTATCATGTAGCATTCCAATAATCAATCAAACATCATTTCACACACACAAAACTATGAAACTGAGTCATGCATGTGAGCATGCAAGAGATGGTTCTAATTGCAATGGTGGTCTCCACTAGGCTTCTAAACTTTGTATAGTCCAAAGTGGTCATTTATCAAAATGGCAAAGTCATTTGCAAAAAGGATTTTGTCCATAAACCATTTTTAGACTTAATCATTATTTTATGTGTGGTGGAAGATATTTCTTTCAAGGCAAAACTTTATGTTTTTCACCAAATGAGTTGCTATTGCAAAACTTGGTGTTTTGGGTCTGTAGGTTTGGTCCAAATTATTTTCCCAAGTTTTTATTCCAAAACCATTTTCATAGTAATGAAGTCAATAAGTTTATTTGGCTAGAAAATGGCCAAGTCAATTAATTCAACCTAAATTTACCAAATTCATTTTTAACACTATGGGTTGGCTCCTAGGGTCAGTGAGGTCATTACAAACCACTTTGCAAAAGATTTAACCCTAAAATCAATTTTAAACAATTTTTTCTACTCTAAACAAGCTCACAATAGAATCTGCAAAATCAAGCAAACTAACAGATACTATTTTCTAAACTAAGGCCATGGTTGGTTAGGTCTTGCTCTCCTGTCCAACGACATAAAATTTTTAATTTTTGGACGTGTGGATCCAAAGTTACAAGGGTTTGAAAATTCAATCTCAATCAGATTTCAAATCTGTTTTAAACAAAACAGGTGACACGCGGCGTGTTTTAACTGGACGGTACCGGTTCGGACGGATCGGCAACGCGGTGCGTTGGATCAAGTTAGATCGCATGGTCCTTATTGCGTACCTCTTCGCGACTAAGTGATTCTATCTCGCTCGCCCAATCTAGATCGAACGGCTCACGCGGGTTTGACCAAAAGGGGGCGGCGCTGACGGTGGCTAGCGGCGGCGCACGGCCAGGCGGTGGCTCTGCGGTGGTTCTAGGAAGCGAGAGAGGAAGAGAGTAGGCTTACCGAGGTCGCGAGGACAGGGTGATGCTCGACGTGTTCTTGTCGTGGCAGGGGGTGCTCAGGTACTCCTGCGATTGCTCGCTGGAGTATAGAACGACGTCGGGTGGTCTCAGTCGTGGTCGGAGTCGTCGCTACAGGTCACGAGAAGATCAACCGAGGGTACGGTTAGACGCAGGAGATCACAGAGGTGCTGTGTGCGTGAACGAGAAGAAGAGGGGCGGTCTGGTTCACCTGGAAGTCGTCGTCGGAGAAGTTGCAGGCGGCGGCGTCGTTCAGAGCTTGTCGTAGCCGAGGTTCTGGGGCTTCCGCGGTCGAATGGGTGGTACGGGGAGATGCGTCTGGGAGTGGGGAAACTGCCAGGGGGATCAGGGAGGCTCGAGGCAGTGTCGAGTCGCCAGAATCGGCACCGAACCTTGTCGGAGCAGAGGGTGCTCGGGGAGGAAATTAGGGTGATCTAAGGCGTGCCAGCGCGGGGTGTTAGAGGAAAATATAGGGGGAACATGGGCGTTTAAGACTGCGTGATCAAATCGAGTAACGCTGGTCGCGTTAAGGCGAATTAAGTCTGCGAATTCATCGGCAGGAAACAGCGCCGAGGGAGGAAGAAGGGGTCGCGCGGGTGTGGAGGAAGAACAGTGGAGAGTGGGCCTACCGGTCAGTGGGAAAATAAAGGAGGGGAGGGTCCACTTGTCATACTAAGTGCGGGTCAGAAACGAGGTGCGAATCGTTTTCTTTCGGGAAGAGGGGAGCTGGGCTGATACTGGGCTTAATGGGCTTGGCCAGTTGGGTCAAGTCCGACTCCATTTTTTTCCTTCCTGTAGTCTTTTTCTATTTCTATTTTTAATTTCTGTTTTGAATTTTCTATCAAACAAACATGGTTCAAATCAATTCAAACAACACCCAAACTTTGTAATATTGAAATTAGTTCTGTTCAGTATCATGAACCAATATCCAAATTCAATTTAATAATTTTAATAATAGGGTCCATTATTAATTAACTAAATAGATCTACCAATTATTAAATCTATAGGGTTTGATTTATTTCAAAGCTCTATTTAAATCCAAATATTTTCCAAAACAAAATCAGTAGATTTTATTTGAGGATAAAGAATACTTGGAAAGCTTTTTTTGAAATAAAATAACATTTTTGTTATGGAGTCTATTAATAGTTAAATAAAATTGGATCTGGGTTATTATTAAATCAAATAGGATTTGTTTTAATAAAAAATTTATTTGAAATTCTAAAATAAAGTCAAAACACTTTAGTAAGTTTTATTTATAAAATATTTGGAAAACTTATTTAGAGTAAATAAATAAGTTTTGGTGTTTATTTAAAATAGCCAAAGCCTTTTAATAAAATTGGATATTAAATCCTTTATTGTTTTATTTTAAATAACCTTTATTATTTTTATTCAAAACAAAATGTTTTAAATTCAAAGCTTGGCCAAGGTTTAATTTGGCTTTATAAAATAACCTTTATTCATAAAACTTTTATTTCTTTTGAAAACAAAATCTTTTATTAAAAGATCCAAAATAGTAATTCCAAAATATTTTATTTCCTTTAATAAATGTTTACCCTTTTAAATCCCTTATAAGATTTATTTGATTCAAATGATTTGAAGTTCCAATTAAATTTCAAAAAAAGTTTCTTCTGGCCCTGAAAATCAAACAAAGTTTTATTTTATTCATTTATTTTCACATTACAGGATTTGGAAAATCTTGGGATGTGACACTATCCCACTGGTTCCACCCACTGCTCTAATTTAAACCTGTGAGCACCCAGGTTCGAATCCTGGTGCCCACCTTTTTTATGTTTATTAAAAATATTTTTAAATGTTCCAAAAAATGACCAAAAGTGGTGGTATATTCTATAAAAGTTTTTTTTTTGTTTTTAAAATACTTTTAAATATTCCAAAAATGCCCGAAAGTGATAATATATGTCATAAAAGTGGTACAAATTAAATATGATTCAAATATGTCATAATAATTTGTCCATGAATATTACAATCTCTTTCGACCACGCGTTTTACAATATTTTTTGAGCTAGCGTTTTACAATCTTTTTTCCCTTCTTTGTCGCGGTTGAATAATTTAGCCCCGGCACTTTAATGTTTCTTCTTTCGAACGGGCTACCTTTTTTGGGTAGGGTTGTCCTTTTTCTTCTTGTGATGTATGTTGCTGCATCGTAGTCGTCGTCATCTTCAATCTTTGGATCGCCGTACTGGTCGAAGTCTTGCTCGTTGGCGACTCCATCCATTCCGATGATGTTTCTTTTTCCTCACCTCACGACAACACGGCTAGGCTTTGTCGGGTTGGTAATGAAAAAACATTGGTCCACTTTGGTAGCCAGTACCCACGGTTCATTTTTCGCTGCCACGTTTGCAACGGCGGCCTTGGATTTGGCTGCTTCGGGTATAACCATGGTTGTGAAATACCGGTCTTCTCTTTCGACACTCTTTTCCCATCTGACATGGAACATCGGCACCTTTTCTCCATAGTAGTCGAGCTCCCAGATCTCCTCGATTCTTCCGTAGAATCTTTCCTTCACGTTGTCATCGGTGTAGAATTCCGACGTTACGCCTGAGTTCTGATAATCACACTTGTTGTCCTTTTCCTCCGTGTAGAATGTGTAGCCGTTGATATCATACGCCTGATAGGTCACCAGGTTTTGCATCGGTCCCTGCGACAAGGTGAATATGATCTTTTCCGTGTCAGAAGAATGCGATCGCGGGGGATTATCAAGGAGCGTCTGCCTAAACCAACGCGTGAAATCTGAGTTGTGCTTTTTGATTATTTCTCCCTGCGTCCTCTATATGCCCTGGTGACTGTACTTCTTCTCGATTAACCTTTTGTGCTTCTGAACCCAAGGACCGACCAGTTCTACATGCTGTAGCGCGACGAGGTTTGCTCGATCAAAGTCTGCGCGTCGAAAATCGAAGTCTGCATGCAGTATGCGACGACCCACTCGGTGACCAGATCCGTCGAGCTTGCCAAGGTGCCTGTTGACGGGAAGACCGACAGGGTTCTCGATTTCTAGATAATTCGTGCAGAAAGAGATGCACTCTTCGGCCAGAAAGCCCTTGGCTATGCTTCCATCTGGACGGGACCTGTTGCGAACGTATCCTTTGATGTGTCCGTTCATCCTTTCGAACGCCATCATGCTGCGGAGGAACATCGACCCGAGTTGTATGATGTCCTCCATGACATGGACCAGCAGATGTACCATAATGTCGAAGAATGCGGGTGGGAAGTAGACCTCAAGCTCACATAGTATCACCACGATCTCCTCCTGTAGCCTCCCGAGCTGATTCACGCTAATCGACTTCCTAGAGATGACGTCGAAGAACTTGCATAGGCCAAATAACGTTTCACAGACGTGCTCGTCCATTATCCCTCTTAGTGCGACCGGAAGGACCTGCGTCATTAGCCCGGCACAGTCGTGAGACTTCATGCCACTGAACCTCTGCTTCACCTCGTCTAGGTATCTTCTTATCTTGCCCGCGTAGTCGTAAGGAAATTTGACTCCTAGAAGGCACTTGAAAAACTATTTGATCTCATCCTGGCTTAGAGTGAAGCAGTAATATTCGTTCTTCTTGAACTTTTTACCCTTCCGACGACCTTGTGTCGTCTCCGACTCATGATCATCGTCATCTTCCTGATCATCAGGAGTAGTGCGTCCTCCGTGAAGCTCCTTCCGGATACCCAAGCATATCAGGTCGTGCCTTGCTTTCGGACCATCTTTCGTCCTATCTGGCATGTTGATTATGGTGGCGACCAGACTCTCGCACACGTTTTTCGTGATATGCATGATGTCGAGGCTATGAGGCGTGCGGAGAAACTTCCAGTATGGCAACTCCCAGAAAACAGACCTTGTTTTCCATACCTTCATCAGCGGCTTGTCTTGTTGCTGCATCTTTTGCTTCTTTACAGGCTTAAGACAATCTTTCTAGTTTTTCAGCAACTCTTCCACTTCTTCGCTGCTCCTACGCTCTGGGATTCCTCGGGTCTCTGATTTGCCATCGAACAGGTCTCCACGTTTTCTCCATGGATCATTCTTGCCGAGCCACCTCCGGTGCGCCATGAACACAGTTTTCGATGACCTTGGATCTTTCTCTAGTTGGAGATAGCTTGTGTTATCCATGCACCTAACGCATGCGCATAATCCTTGGATAACCTGCCCCGAGTTATAACCGCAACCTGGATAGTCTTGCACCGTAGTGACCAACGCGGCTCTCATAGTGAAATAATCTTGTGCGACGGCGTCGTAAGTATTGGCTCCAGATTCCCATAACGTGGCTATCTCCTCTTTCAACAGCCCGAGATACAGATTGATGTCGGTACAAGGTTGTTTCGGCCCTTGAATTAGCATACTCATTTGTATGTACTTCTTCTTCATGCACAACCATGGAGGGAGGTTGTACATCCATACAAACATGAGCCAAGTGTTGTGCGTTCTCCTCTGGCTACCGAACGGATTGAGTCCATCGGTGCTCGCACCAAGCCTGATGTTCCTCGAATCTCCACCGAATTCTGGGAATTCGAGGTCCAATGCTTTCCACAGGCTAGCATCTGAAGGGTGCGTCAGCAGAACATCCTTTTCGGGGTCATCATCATCATCTCCTGGCTTCTTGCTTTTTGCATGCCATCGCATGAGCTTCGCTTCCTTAGGGTCCGCGAAATAGCGCTGCAGATGAGGAGTGATAGGAAAGTACCATACCACTTTTCGAGGTGCTTTCTTCCCTTTCTTGTATCGACTCACGCCGCACACCGGACATGTGGTTTTCTCCGCGTCCTCACCCCGATAAATGATGCAATCGTTGATGCAAACGTGATATCTAACGTGCGGTAGATCGAGAGGACAGACGATTTTCTTGGCGTCCTCGATACTAGTTGGACATGTGTTCCCCTCCGGGAGACGATCGTGCCAGGATGCCATCATATCATCGAAGGTTGCGTCGCTCAATTTGTGTTTTGCCTTCATCTCCATATCCTTGAGCGTTACATTCAACCGGGTATCATCGGGCCTGCATCCTTCATACAATGGAGTAACCGCGTCTTTCTCAAGTTGCGCAAGCTTGGCTTTCTCTCTAGCGGCAGCCCTGGCGTTACTCGTCTGCTTGAGAAGCAGCTCTTGCACATAAGGGTCCCGCACCCAGCCTGACGTTGTTCCATCGTCGTCTGCTCCTCCGGCATCTAGATCATCATCATCCCGGTCTGCTACCGCACCTTCACCATCTCCAGGAGACTCTTCATCATCTCGCCCGTTCTTGCCGCGATGATGATCATCGTCATGTTGGCCACCTTCACCGTCTCCATCGTCTTCGTCATCGCTTATCCAACGAGTGTATCCATCCATGAAACCATGGCGGAGCAAGTGCGCCTGCAGATTCCCGGAATCTAGGTCGATCACCCAGTTGAGTTTGCATCTTCTGCATGGACATCTTATATCCATCTTGTTATTTCGTATCATGTCGGCCGTCGCACATTTCAAAAATCTAGCCACAATGCCTTCGCTCATTATGCGGACCATTTTTGCCTGCACGGTGTACACGTTACGATTAGAAGTCTATTAGAACCACATAATGAATGCATGCATGCAATGGTCGATAGAAAATTTCGGCATGACCTATCCTAAAATTAGGACCTTTGCGAAATGCCAAAGTCTTGCCAAAATGGAAATGAATCAACATTTTGGCAAAACAAATGACAACGTGTTCACATACGAACACAAGAGAGAGAGAGACCGATCCATACACACATGAACATATCATTATCCTCTCCATACACACATGCATGAGCATCATCGATACTCTCCATATACACACACATATGACCATCGATCCTCTCCATACACACATCATGAGCATCGATCATCTACATACATATGAGCATATCATCCATATACACATGAACACATCCTTACATGGACAACTTACCGAGATGAGAGACCGATCGCGAGAAAGATGGAAAGGAGAGGTGCGCGCGAGATCGATCGGAGAAGGAGATGAGAGACCGGAGACCTTCCTCTGTTACTTATGTAACATCCAAGGCAAGTTCTACATGCTAAAAATGGTGAATGGGTGGAGAAATTGAGGTTGGAAGGAGAAAATCCCGACTTGATCTAAGGAGGAAGAAGAAGGGGAAAGTGAAGTGTGGGGTGGTGGATGTGGTCACACATGTGCACATAAAGTGCTGTAAAAAAAATCGACACATCCGTGGCACACTCTGCCCTAGCGCGCCACAGAGAGTAGGAACATCCGTGGCGCCCTAGGGCAGAGTGCGCCACAGATGTGTCTGGCCGTTTCACAGCAGAGGGGGGCATGCGCTTAGGCGTAGCGCACCCCCTCCATGTGCGCCATGGTTGACACTAACAACCGTAGCGCACCAGCCCTATGTGCGCTACAGATGTTTGGCGTGCGGCCAACAGGGCCCTGGCCCACACATATCTGTGGCGCACTATAGTCATGTGCGCCACGGTTGTTCTAGTTACTAGTAGGGTACTGCCCATAGGTGAGCCACGTCTGTTTTAGCCGTGGGGCACTCCAACCATGTGAGCCACGGATGTGCTGATTACCTATAGCCATTTTCCTAGTAGTGCATCGTGGCATTCACTTCCACAATTCGTCGCTGCTAGCTCTTCTTGTCATTTGGCTCTTTGACAAAGACAACATAGCTCTGGTGATGTTCTATGTACTCATTTCTGGTTCCCTAGACGACATGGGCATCGTCACCTCTTGGATTGTGCACTTGGTGCACAGCTTCTCTTCTTTCTTGATTCTGATATCTCGACTGCCTATTTTCATATCTGTTATCTGCTCCTGCTGCTTGAGCATTTCCTCCTGTAAGTGGAGGAGGGGGAGGTGGTGGAAGCTGCTTATTCGGCGAGTCCACTCTATCTCCTTTCTGAAACCAAGTCCATTGCCTTGTTGAGTGATTTGCCGTCTTACTCGGACTTGGCGTGTGAAACTTACACGACTGATCTAGCATCATCTCATAGGTGTATTTTTGTCGGTCTTGATATTGGTTCCTCTGATCGTATGGCCTTTTGCCGTCATTCTTTGGCACCCATTGTTGTTGACCATTTGTCCTTTGACGCTGACTGCTTCCAGCATCTGGATGATCCTGACTCACTGCTGCAACCTGAGCTGAACCATACCTGTAATCCGGCCTCTCGTCTCTTCCCTTGCTTATGTATTCGGATCTCTCCTAGCGCCTTTGCGACCCGGCAGCGTCATAGATCGGAGTCTCAGTCATCCCATCTGCCGACATGAGCAGCGGCTGAGTCGGATCTCCTAACGCATACGAGTCGGCGATCCTTATCGTTTCTGCTAGGCTTGCCAGCATATCTCTTTGTAACCTTTGCCACAGCACACTCCCATGTCTACATCCTTGTGCAAACCATGCGATTGCTTGTGACTCGATTACCCCTTCACAAGAGTTACGCATCGTACACCACCTTGTGAGGAACTCCCTGTCTGTCTCATTCGGTCTTTGCTTGCACATTGCTAGTTGTTGTGGGCGATTCGGCCTCTTGTAAGTGCTCGTGAAATTGCTCACGAAGGCGTCGTGAAAATCAATCCAACTATTGATGCTTCCGGGTGGAAAATTGTTCAACCATACCCGAGCTAGTCCTTCCAGCATCTGTGGTACGTAACATACTGCCCATCTCAAGTTTCCCTGCGCGATTTTCACGGCGGTTCCATAATCAATGAGCCAATCCTCTGGCTTTGTGCTTCCATCATATGTTTTTGTCCCTCTGGCCAGCTGGAAATTTGGCATCGATGGCTCCTTCATGATCCTTGGGCCAAAACATGGTGGACCCTGCGGACCTTGTGATTCAATTATCTCTGCCATTTTTATGCGGTCAAGCTTCAGCCTGGCATCATCCGGCTGAAGGTTGCTACCTCTGTATCTCGCTCCCATTGCTTGATATGCATGATCCGGCAGCTCATACCCGTCATTTACCATAGCCGAGTAACCATCATTATACTTATTCGCGTTCGGGTCAGCTGGCTGTTGAACCGCTTTTCCCGCGCTCTGCTGTCTTCTTTCCGGCTGAGCTGGTGTGTTATTCGGAGATGGATTTCCTCCTCCTACCGAGTGAGTTGCGCTCCGAGTATGAGGCGCAAAATTTTGCCCTCCGTTGTCATTTATCTGTCCAATTTTTTCCTGGTTTTCATTCTCTCGGGGATTATTTATTTTTGCCCCTTGCGCATGCGCCGGGTTTCCTTGAACTACTGCCGGATCATAGGTGACCATCTGCTTGTTTCTTCCAGAATCCACACTTTTTTCTTTTCTCGGCCTGGGTGCCGCTCCTGGTGAGGATGCCGTGTGCCCAGCCGATCTTGCCGGAACAGGAGTTGACGAGTGAACCAGCTGTGATCTCCCTGCTATACCCGGATTTTCCCTGTAATATGCCTCATTCAGCATGCTGGATGCTTTTACTAACTCATTGACCCGTTCTTGCTGCCTTTTCTTTGCTTCCCCCTCCAAGTGGGGTAATTCTGCCATTGCTGCTTCTGCTGCTCGCAGATTAGCTGTTGTTGTGTTGTACGTTGGACGCATGGCCGTCTCATTGCTGTTCTCTAGTGTTATCTTTGATGTCGCATCTGCCAGTTCTTCATTGAGGTTCCTTCCTCTCAATCTCGTTGCATCAAGCCGGGTCTTTGCGCCCTTGACTCGATTTGCCGAGTTAAGCTCTCGGATAGTGATATCCACATCCTGCTATAACTGTGCTAGCTCCTTCGCTTTCTCCGGGACTTTTACCCTGGTTTCTTCCAACTCGGCTTGCACATGCGTCGGGTCAGTTGCTTGTGCCACTGGCTCTGCCAACTTGTCTATCGCTTCCTATAGCTCCTTATCTCTTTTGCTCCTAGCTATGTTCTCTGGTTTCTCCAGCGGCGCCTTTGCTGTTCTTGCAGCCCTTGGCGTTTCCTCATGATTTCCTCCTTTTGTGTTTTCATTTACCACTAGGACTATTGTGAGAGCTACTAGGTTTGGGGCAGTCATCATTACCTCCATGGAGACAAGTTGGAGAGGTTTCCCAGCGACTGGTACCGTTGGAGGATCCGGCGATAGGATGATGTGCTCAGGATATGCGTGCTCCACGCGCACCGCGACGTAGACCTGGTGCTCGCCGAATTTGATGAAGCGACTGCCCCTAGGAAACGGCCTGGTCCCGAAGCAGCCCGTGTTGTCGCTGACGAAGTTGAGCGCTCCAAACCTCTGGATGAGGCCGGAGTAGACACGCTCGCTGGTTGTGGCGATGATGTTGCCCGTCCGGATGAAGACTCCATCAAGCACCTGCTTCTTCCCCACGGTGGGCGCCAACTGTCGTGGTGGTGGCACGGTAGATGCCATGGGTAGGCTTAAGTTGGGGGCCAAATGGGTGCTTGTGGTCACCGGGGAGGGACGGTCGAGCCATGCACGGAGAACAAGAAGAACTCTCCACACTTGACGATTTGATTGATACCCCAAAGATTACAAGTGCTCCTTGAGCTGTATTGGCTTGAGTACGCAGCACCTATTCTCTACTTGGTCCAACCTCACTCTACTATTGCTATGCCCTCCCTTATATAGGCAGTGCTAGCTAGCTAATACCCCTTTGGGTTCTAGGGTTTACTGTTTGGGTCTTGGTCCCTACAATATGGGCCGGGTTATGGACTTGCCCTAAGCCCATAGGCCCGATCCATAAAACTTGACAGCTAATGGTCTTCTGGTACGCTGCTTCTGGTTCTTTTTAGCATCACGCTGTTACTTTGTACGTCAACGCTTTCTTTGGGCGTCACCCGGCTCCTTTTGTGTCACCCGGCGTCGCCCTTCTCTTTTGACCATGCTTTACCATGGTCCTTCCCGAACCTTACTCGGAAAGGTGTCACGCATAATTCTTGACTCGGATCGTTGGTACCTGCAAGGGTTACAACTTTGTCCTATACGAGCCGAAATAGTTTGTATCTCGGCTTTCATGCTTATCTTACCCGGTCGTTCTTACCCGGCTTGGTTCATTTTTCACTCGGAGCCAACCCAACTGCGCTATGTTTCCCCTCTCATGACCCTACCGGGGGTTATCCCCCCGACATATCGGATCATCACAAGCATTACAACCATTACGCCAAAGTTTTAATTTTTTTTTTTTGGAAAAGTAATTTCTACTCATTGAAAAACTACTTACGATTTAATATTCTCCAACTAAAATATGGGATCATGTTTACACAGGTCATCACCATATATTTCAGTACATGGGAATGTGATTTAAAGTGGTGTCAAAATTTAATAAGGTTTAACCTTTTTATTTTAATTAAATAAGTGACTAGAATGGCCTATGAGGCATTCTTTTATTACTTGATCCTTATTTCTGCAAGTAAACCTATATATTTTTATATATTCTAAAAGTTATGGTTAAATGTGATTTTTGAGAGTTGGAATCAACTCAAAAGCTTTCATGGTTGAATTTTGAAAAATGTTTGAATGCAGAAAAGCTTCTGCCTTGTTATTTTTACTATAGGTGATCTACAAATCTAAATGGTTTTAATCCAATGGGCTTGGATTAAGTGTTGGAGATATGCTATATGGGTATCCTCATAGCATGTCTCTTATCCGACTAACCCGGGTGGCCCATAGTCGGTAGCATGGCCTATGGCCTGCTGGGCGGCCCAGTTAGGTGGATCCATAAGGGAGGCCCATGCCGGATAAAGGAAGGCTACGGAGTCACCAGCGTACCCGAAGCCTTAGAGTGTAAGATACACAAGACTAGTAATAGACGGTGTAGGACTCTGTGACCTGTCCGGCTAGGACTTTTCCCTGTAACCCTAGGATTTGACGACTATATAAGTCGGGCCTATGGGAGCCTTTAGGGCATCGTTTTACACACACCTCACACAGCGAACCTATCTCTGTAACTCGGCGTATTGCCCTTATAGTGATTTATAGCAGGAGTAGGATTCCGCCACCATTGTGGGATCTGAACCTAGGTAAGCTGTGTTACCTCGTACCCGTCAACCGTCCGCCTTACCCCACGTCTCTAAACACGCACTGTGAGGACCCCTCCATGGCGTACTCGTCCGCAATACCACGACAGTTGGCGCCCACCATGGGGCAAGAGGCGCTTTAGGCTCTTCAGCGGGCGAGGACCAAGATCTTCGCGGGAATCGGCGAAATCGTAGCCATCGGCCGTGTTCTCTTCTCCGGCAACGTTTCGATCGTCCCCCCTGACGAGTTCTAGACCCCGGCGAAGACGAAACCTACACGGTGTTCGATCGTTCCTATAGGAGATATCCACCTCTTCATCGGCGAAACCGACTCGGGCACTAGTTCCCTGGGAGTCGGAGAAGCATCAAGACTCGCACGGACCGCCTACGGGCAGGATACGTTCGCGGAAGGATCGATGTCGGATCTCTCCTTGGAGTTTGCCGGCAAAGATCGAGAGCATCAAGACCCGTACGGACCGCCTACGGGCAGGATACGTTCGCGGAAGGATCAATGTCGGATCTCTCTTCGGAGTTTGCCGACAAAGATCGGAAAGCATCAAGACCCGCACGAACCACTTACGGGCAGGATACGTTCGCGCAAGGATCGATGTCGGATCTCTCCTCAGAGTTTGCCGGCAAAGATCGGAAAAATTCAAGACCCACCCAAACTGCCCCTGTGCAGGATATAAAGGTGGAAGATCTCTGCAAATCCGCCGGCTTTGTCCGAGCGTCTGGACAACAGAGATCTAGGTTCGTCGGCGTGGTCACCATCTTTGATCTGGCGCGCTGCGTTCAGTGAGAGGGCGAAAACCCCCGCGACTACCTGGCCTGGTGGCTCCGTATACGAGCCGATCTGGCCCACTCCCCCAATGATGATGCTATCTATCACTTTGTGGAAGGACTGGACCATGGCACGCTTCTCGACATTCTCTAAGACGGAAACAGGCGTCAGGACGCCTTACCTTCGAAGGCATGGTGAACACTGTCAACAACTACGTGGAGGCCGAAGCGGCGGCTCAGACAGCTCTTGCGCTCATTGACGGAGCCCCTCCGAATCAGCCACCACCACCACCTCCGGCCGTAGTCGTTGCAGTAGCACCACCACCTCCAGTCATCGTCGAGGCTGTTGCACCTCCACCGCCCATCATCGAGGAGGTCCTAGCACCCACCGACTCTGTCATTGACACACTTTATGCTGATTTCAGTGCGGATTCAGAGGAGATAGACTTCAGTCCAGAAGAGCTAGACTCCGCTATGTAGGAGATGGAGGAGGAGTATTCGCGCGAAGAGCAAGCTAACAACTCCGTCATGTCTCGAGGGGTGTTCATCACCATTGGGACAGCGATGGATGAAGATCAACCCGGGCAAGCTCCGCCTACGGCGCTGGAAAAGGGGAAGGGGCCACTTATTGCTGCCGACGATGATCGCGCAAAGGTCATGCCTCCTCCGCCTAACCCAGTGCAGCAGCCGCAGGAACTCGGCACCGGTCCGAGCAACAACAACCACGCAAACTTGCCGCCTCCAGCATCCACGTCGGCAACAGCCCATGTTACTCCAGCTGATAGAGTGATGTACGACAATCTCCTCGTCGAGCCACTAACTGTTGATCATATCCGGAACGTGACTCAGCTTGACGAGAAACGCCAGCAGCTGCTGGAGGAAGCGCAAGCCATCACGGAGCAAGGCGCTAAACTAGATCGAGATCTGGTCAACGCGCAGAATTCCATAGAGAAAGCTAGAGCAATGGAGGTCGAGTACAAGACTCCACTGCAGCAGCAGAAGGCTAAGAAGGCTCCGACTCGCGTCATCAACGATCCTGGTGTACGGCGCAACCTAAGATGGGCTCCCTCGAAGCCGGCACAGGCCAAGCCATACATTGATAGTGAAGGCAAGCAGGTGATGCCCAACCCACTCCTTAACCTCGTCGTCACCAAGACCCTTCTAGAACAGGATAGATCGCCTGAGGCAGTAGAACAAGTATATGACCTAGTGGCCAAGGAGGTAAAGCAGCAGGAAAAGGCCACCTCTTAGAGGCTTGAGTATGACCCAGCGCTCTACCGATCTAGCCAGTACAAACCGCCAAGGGACAGATCTCCTCAGGATGTCGGATCACAAACGGGTTCATCAGAACGAAGACGGAGGGATGCGCGCAACAGGAAGGATGCTATCCCCATATCCTCCGACCACGGAGAAAAAGCCCGGCCTCGCCGCCCATCGCCACCGCCCCGATCCTCCCGACGTCAGGAAGACTACAAAGCTCACCATCATACGGATATGCCTCCTCTAAAGCAGTGTGGCATCATCATCCGCGACAACGCGGCACAGACCCGTCATGATGAAGAGCGGCACCAAGGACACAAGAGCAGGTCACACCATGACCCTCCGCGTCCGACAAACAACCGTGACAGGCGTGAGGCGTCGCAGGAGGGTAACAACAAGAAGGCTAACCCACCGCCACCTCCGCCTCCGTCACCGCCAAGCAGTCACCATGGCGGAAGAGGCCCGCGTCGTTCACGCAGCCCATCCCCTGTTGACAATAAGAAGAAGAACCCGGAGCCATACGCACTACTAGGAAAACGGCTATAGGTAATCAGCACATCCGTGGCTCACATGGTTGAAGTGCCCCACGGCTAAAACAGGCGTGGCTCACCTGTGGGCAGTGCCCTACTAGTAACTAGAACAACCGTGGCGCACATGACCATAGTGCACCACAGATATGTGTGGGCCAGGGCCCTGTTAGCCGCACGCCAAACATCTGTAGCGCACTGTAGTCATGTGCGCCACGGTTGTTAGTGTCAACCGTGGCGCACATGGGGGGGTGCGCTACGCCTAAGCACATGCCCCCTCTGCTGTGAAACGGCCACAAACATCTGTGGCGCACTCTGCCTAGTGCGCCACAGGGAGTAGGAACATCTGTGGCGCACTAGGGCCGTGTGCGCCACGGATGTGTCGATTTTTTTAGGACAGCACTTTATGTGCACATGTGTGACCACATCCACCACCCACACTTCACTTTCCCCTTCTTCTTCCTCCTTAGATCTAGTCGGGATCTTCTCCTTCCCACCTCAATTTCTCCACCCATTCACCATTTTTAGCATGTAAAACTTGCTTTGGATGTTACATAAGTAATAGAGGAAGGTCTCCGGTCTCTCATCTCCTTCTCCGGTCGACGCGCGCACCTCTCCTTTCCATCTTTCTCGCGATCGGTCTCTCATCTCGGTAAGTTGTCCATGTAAGGATGTGTTCATGTTTATATGGATGATGTGCCCATATGTATGTAGATGATCGATGCTCATGAGGTGTGTATGGAGAGGATCGATGGTCATATGTGTGTGTATATGGAGAGTATCGATGATGCTCATGCATGTGTGTATGGAGAGGATAATGATATGTTCATGTGTGTATGGATCGGTCTCTCTCTCTTGTGTTTGTATGTGAACAAGTTGCCATTTGTTTTGCCAAAATGTTGATTCATTTCCATTTTGGCAAGACTTTGGCATTTCGCAAAGGTCCTAATTTTAGGATAGGTCATGCCGAAATTTTCTATCGACCATTGCATGCATGCATTCATTATGTTGTTCTAATAGATTTCAAAATTGTACCGTGTACACCGTGCAGGCAAAAATGGTCCGCATAATGAGCGAAGGCATTGTGGCTAGATTTTTGAAATGTGCGATGGCCGACATGATACGAAATAACAAGACGGATATAAGATGTCTGTGCAGAAGATGTAAACTCAACTGGGTGATCGACCCAGATTCCGGGAATCTGCAGGCGCACCTGCTCCGCCATGGTTTCATGGATGGATACACTCGTTGGATAAGCGATGATGAAGACGATGGAGACGGTGAAGGTGGCCAAAATGACGATGATCATCATCATGGCGAGAACGGGCGATATGATGAAGAGTCTCCTGGAGATGGTGAAGGTGCGGAAGCAGACCGGGATGATGATGATCTAGATGCCGGAGGAGCAGACGACGATGGAACAACGTCAGGCTGGGTGCGGGGCCCTTATGTGCAAGAGCTGCTTCTCAAGCAGACAAGTAACGCCAGGGCTGCCGCTAGAGAGAAAGCCAAGCTTGCGCAACTTGAGAAAGATGCGGTTACTCCATTGTATGAAGGATGCAGACCCGATGATACCCGGTTGAATGTAACTCTCAAGGCTATGGAGATGAAGGCAAAACACAAATTGAGCGACGCAAGCTTCGACGATATGATGGCATTCTGGCACGATCGTCTCCCGGAGGGGAACACATGTCCAACTAGTATCGAGGACGCCAAGAAAATCGGCTGTCCTCTCGATCTACCGCACGTTAGATATCACGTATGTATCAACGATTGCATCATTTATCGGGGCGAGGACGCGGAGAAAACCACATGTCCGGTGTGCAGCGTGAGTCGATACAAGAAAGGGAAGAAAGCACCTCGAAAAGTGGTATGGTAATTTCCTATCACTCCTCGTCTTCAGCGCTATTTCGCGGACCCTAAGGAAGCGAATCTCATGCGATGGCATGCGGAAAGGAAGAAGCCAGGAGATGATGATGACGATGACCCCGAAAAGGATGAGATGGTGACGCACCCTTCAGATGCTAGCCAGTGGAAAGCATTGGACCTCGAATTCCTAGAATTCGGTGGAGATTCGAGGAACATCAGGCTTGGTGCGAGCACCGATGGACTCAATCCGTTCGGTAGCCAGAGCAGCACGCACAACACTTGGCCCGTGTTTGTATGGATGTACAACCTCCCTCCATTGTTGTGCATGAAGAAGAAGTACATACAAATGAGTATGCTAATTCAAGGGCCGAAACAACCTGGTACCAACATCAATCTGTATCTCGGGCTGTTGAAAGAGGAGCTAGCCACGTTATGGGAATCTGGAGCCAATACTTACGACGCCGTCGCACAAGATTATTTCACTATGAGAGCCGCATTGGTCACTACGGTGCAAGACTATCCAGGTTGCGGGTATATCTCGGGGCAGGTTATCCAAGGATTCTGCGCATGCGTTAGGTGCATGGATAACACAAGCTATCTCCAACTAGAGAAAGATCCAGGGTCATCAAAAACCGTGTTCATGGCGCACCGGTGGTGGCTCGGCAAGAATGATCCATGGAGAAAACGTGGAGACCTGTTCGATGGCAAATCAGAGACCCGAGGAATCCCAGAGCATAGGAGCAGCGAAGAAGTGGAAGAGTTGCTGAAAAACTGGAAAGATTGTCCTAAGCCTGGAAAGAAGCAAAAGAGGCAGCAACAAGACAAGCCGCTGATGAAGGTATGGAAAACAAGGTCTGTTTTCTGGGAGTTGCCATACTAGAAGTTTCTCCGCACGCCTCATAGCCTCGACATCATGCATATCACGAAAAACGTGTGCGAGTGTCTGGTCGCCACCATAATCAACATGCCAGATAGGACGAAAGATGGTCCAAAAGCAAGGCACGACCTGATATGCTTGGGTATCCGGAAGGAGCTTCACGGAGGACGCAATACTCCTGATGATCAGGAAGATGACGATGATCATGAGTCGGAGACGACACAAGGTCGTCAGAAGGGTAAAAAGTTCAAGAAGAACGAATATTACTGCCCTCCTTATTGCTTCACTCTAAGCCAGGATGAGATCAAACAGTTTTTCAAGTGCCTTCTAGGAGTCAAATTTCCTTACGGCTACGCGGGCAAGATAAGCAGATACCTAGATGAGGCAAAGCAGAGGTTCAGTGGCATGAAGTCTCACGACTGTGCCGTGCTAATGACGTAGGTACTTCTAGTCGCACTAAGAGGGATAATGGACGAGCACGTCCGTGAAACGTTATTTGGCCTATGCAAGTTTTTCGACGTCATCTCTAGGAAGTTGATTGGCGTGAATCAGCTCGGGAGGCTACAGGAGGAGATCGTGGTGATACTATGTGAGCTTGAGGTCTACTTCCCACCCGCATTCTTCGACATTATGGTGCATCTGCTGGTCCATGTCGTGGAGGACATCGTACAACTCGGGCCAATGTTCCTCCGCAGAATGATGGCATTCGAAAGGATGAACGGACACATCAAAGGATATGTTCGCACGAATTATCTAGACAAGGGCTTTCTGGCCGAAGAGTGCATCTCTTTCTGCATGAATTATCTAGACATCGAGAACCCTGTCGGTCTTCCCGTCAACAGGCACCTTGGCAAACTCGACGGATCTGGTCACCGAGAGGGTCGTCGCATACTGCATGCAGACTTCGATTTTCAACGCGCAGACTTTGATCGAGCAAACCTTGTCGCGCTACAGCATTTAGAACTGGTCGATCCTTGGGTACCGAAGCACAAAAGGTTAAGCGAGAAGAAGTACAGTGACCGGGGCATACATAGGACGCAGGGAGAAATAATCAAAGAGCACAACTCAGATTTCACGCGTTGGTTTAGGCAGACGCTCCTTGATAATCCCCCGCGATCGCATTCTTCTGACACGGAAAAGATCATATTCACCTTGTCGCAGGGACCGATGCAAAACCTGGTGACCTATTAGGCGTATGATATCAACGGCTACACATTCTACACGGAGGAAAAGGACAACAAGTGTGATTATCAGAACTCAGGCGTAACGTCAGAATTCTACACCGATGACAACGTGAAGGAAAGATTATACGGAAGAATCGAGTAGATCTGGGAGCTCGACTACTGTGGAGAAAAGGTGCCGATGTTCCGTGTCAGATGGGCAAAGAGCATCGAAAGAGAAGACCGGTATTTCAGAACCATGGTTATACCCGACGCAGCCAAATCCAAGGCCGCCGGTGCAAACGTGGCCGCGAAAAATGAACCGTGGGTACTGGCTACCAAAGTGGACCAATGTTTTTCATTACCGACCCGACAAAGCCTAGCCGTGTTGTCGTGAGGAGAGGAAAAAGAAACATCATCGGAATGGATGGAGTCGCCAATGAGCAAGACTTCGACCAGTACAGCGATCCAAAGATTGAAGATGACGACGACTACGATGCAGCAACATACATCACCAGAAGAAAAAGGACAACCCTACCCAAAAAAGGTAGCCCGTTCGAAAGAAGAAACATTAAAGTGCCGGGGCTTAATTATTCAACCGCGACAAAGAAGGGAAAAAAGATTGTAAAACGCTAGCTCAAAAAATATTGTAAAACGCGTGGTCGAAAAAGATTGTAATATTCATGGACAAATTATTATGAAATTTAGTTATACTTTGAATCATATTTCTAATACTTTTATGACATATATTATCACTTTTGGGCATTTTTGGAATATTTAAAAGTATTTTAAAAACAAAACAAAACTTGTATGACATATATCACCACTTTTGGGCATTTTTTGGAACATTTAAAAGTATTTTTAAAATAAAAATAAAAAAGTGGAGCACCAGGATTCGAACCTAGGTGCTCATAGTTTAGAATAGAGCTAAGGGGCAGAACCAGTGGGATAAGACAGTACTAGTGTTAACTAGTGGGGTGGCCGCCCTCTTATCTGATAGTCTAACCCACATAGGCGTAGCGCACCCTGGCCAAGTGCGCTACGGTTATCCATAGCGCACTTGGCCAGGGTGCGCTACGCCTATGTGGGTTGGACTAGTCAACCGCGCGTGCCACGTCCGCCTCTCTCATCCCATATCACAGACACCGCCATCACCGCTGCTTTCTCTTGATCCGCCACCGCGCCGCTGCTTTCTCGATCCACCACTGCCGCGCTGCGCTCTCGAGGAGGAGGAGGCCCGCGCCGCTTGTGGAGGAGGAGGATCTCGCGCCGCTCGAGGAGGTGGAGGCCGCCGTCGTCCGCCCGCCGTCGTCCGCCCGTCAGAGGTGAGCGTCTCCCCTCCCCTGTCTCTCCCTCTCTCCCACTCTCCCTCTCTCTCCCTCTCTCTCCCTCTGTCCCTCTCTCTCCCTCTGTATGGTGGTAGTTAGATGGTCGAGCGAGTAGAATGATTTGATCCTTTTGTTAGGTTTGTTACTGTGATAGTTCATCAGTAAAAAATATTCACATTATTTCATCAGGAACAAGGGAACAAAGGTTCATATCTTCAAGATATTTTTTGGCATTGTTTCAATTTGATAGAAGTTCAGATGTGGTTTCATGATCTAAACTGCTTCATATACCACTGTTTCCATGATTAAATTTGGTCACTGGAGCATGACATCACTCCATTTTCAAGATGGAATGATGTATGAGCAGATCAGAACAGACACATAAATCAAACCATAGCCAAAGAAGGCTTAGTTTTATCTTTTTTGTGCTCCTGCTTTATCAACAGAACAGGAAAGGCTTATATTGGTTACAAACTTTACTAAATAAACTACAAAGGTAGAAACAATTGTGTACATGATCAGCATGCACAATTATATTGGTTTGTGAACCAGGAGGCACCACCAAATCTCATGGAGTTCTTGATGCTAAAGGTACATACTTTCAGCTTCAAGTAAATTGCTTGGCACATGAAACTCAATAATATATAAGAAGATCCAAAGATTTAAGTAATGACTAGACAGATAATTGTCTGATATTCCAAGGGAAGAAATTTGATAAATAAAGACACTGTAGAATCATGCACCACTGTGTGTTTGAAGAAGCAGACCCCTTCTTTATCCATCTTAACTATTTTCCTGGAATACTCAGTATTAACTAAATTGGGTGATGTAAGAAAACTGTTTTCAACTGATGAACTATCACAGTAACAAACCTAACAAAAGGATCAAATCATTCTACTCTCATGGTAAAGTTAGATGAAGCATAGGTTAATACAAACATTTCCCTTCATTACTTAGCTCTGCCTAGGATGCAAAGGCTGAGGCTTTGATGATGTTTGTATACAAAAGCTATTGCTTGCTTATGAAACTATCCAATGATGATCTAGTACTCCATGTGAGTACAGAGCTGAGGATTTTCTATTGCCCCCTCTATTTTCTTTAAGATGCAATAGTAAGAACAGATGCAAGGACATGATCTTGGATGGATAACATGTTGTGTTGGAGTTGTGGTTGATTTTGTGCCTATATTATTGATCACTACTGTGCCAACCCCATCCTCTCACCTCCTAACTTGATCCCAAGCAACCAGAGTGCTGGTGAGAGTTTTAGTGCTGAACCATGTGCTCTGGATTAGCTAGTAGTAATATTATCCCCACAATTCTAAATCATAACCACTCACTTATAAGTAAATAAACTCATAGTAGTGGTGAGAGTTTTAGTGCTGAACCATGTGCTCTGGATTAGCTAGTAGTTTTAGTGCTGAACCATCTTTAGGCAGTAGGTGTAGCAATGTTTTTTTCTATGGCATACACTCAAGTCATGGCAATGCTTATATATAGTGAAACTGTTAGATGAAGAGTATGAAACAGGTATGTATGGCACGCAATGCACTTATATTCTTACTAGAAAGGAGAGGGGTTTGTGTACATATAATGCCCGTGTACTTATGTTCAGAAGTTATTATCTCACAAGTGAGAAAAATATGCAAAAGTAGTTACACCTCACAGGAACTTGATCAACATCATAAATTCAGAACAGTAAAAAGGAACATATGATCATGCAAGGAATGGTTTTTAGTTACAGGTGTGGTTATTTCAAATGCAGTAAGTGAGAACTCGGCAACTCGCTAGTTAAAACTGAATACCAATGTGTAACTCAAATGACTTGGTGACTGACTAACTTGATCAACATCAGAATAGCAAGAAATAACACAAAGCCATTCGCTTTTGTGGTTTGGTCCTTATGGAAAACCAGGAATGGAACTTGTTCTTTTTGAATAGTCTATATGTGTTGATTTGCTTGCTGTCATCACTTGGTCATTCGCTTGCAGTCACTTGCTGTAATGATCTTCTAGTATAGAACTTGGTCATTTGTTGTATTCTCATTTGCTTGCTGTCACTTGCTTAAATTGATAACAAAAGTATATATGGTTGTGGCACTGTGCTGGGACTGGATGGATGTGGTTGTGAAATGGTTTGGAAGGAAAAATAGAGTAGTGTTGGTTTTGCTAATATCTGTGCTGGGACAACAGCACCTTGAAATTGTGCTTGTGCTTGTATATGAAGCACTTTATTATGTGTGTATGCAGGTTCTTGTATGAAATGAGTCCCGATTTTTGCCGGAATGTTGATTAACTTCCGTTTCGGCAGAAATCGGGCACTCCTAGTTTAAGAAAATTAGCAAAGGTCATGCCGGATTTTTCCATGCATTTAACCAATTATTTGTTTTTTATTAGTGCGAAGATGTGTGACAACGACGAGGATGGATGTTCTAAGCGCATCAGCGCTGAAGGAGAAGTCAGACCTCCGAATAAACAATTGACATTCTGGGAGGCGGCCCAGCGGCTAGAAGACGATGAAGAATACCATCCTTCGGAGAGCGAGGATGATAAGATGGAAGACGCGGAGGAAGAAGCCGAAGGAACGGCGGACAATGAAACCACTGATGGCGGCGAGGGCACAGGGAGTGGTAGCAATCCTCCTAAGAAGAAGAAGAAGAAGCCGAAGGACCGGCGCCCGAACACGGTCGGCACGGTCAGGGAGGAAATTACCGAAGTGAGCCCATCAGAGGTTCCTTTGGAGCCTGCCCTTGTCGTCAAAGGGTACGGTGGGCAAGTGGCGGCGATCACCCGGACAACCATCTCGATCAACACCGAGAATCTCCGGCATAAAGATAATGGCCACTTGCGCACACTCCTCTTCGAGAAGCTGCACGCAAGATACAAGTTCCCCGCTAAGTATCAGAACACAAATTATCATGGGAACAAAGTAAACAAATCCGCCCTCACAAAGATGAGCACCGCCCTGGCCAGCTGGAGAACCCGGATAAAGAAGAAGATCTATAAAGAAGGCAAAAGTCTCGAGGAGATCCAGAAGATTGACCCGCAGATCACCGAAGATCAGTTCCGGGAGTTCAAGGAGAGGTGTGAATCCGAGAGAGCCCTGGCCAATAGTAATCGGGGAAAGGTGCTGCAGGCGATGAATATAGGTCATCACCATCTCGGATCTGGTGGATATAGAACCGCGGAGGCCAAATGGAATAAGGAGGACGAGGAGTATAGATCCAAGGGGATAGAAAACCCCTTTGCTAAATTCGAACCCGGGCAGTTTCGAAACTTCATCAGGGCCCGTTACCATGTGGACCCAAAAACCAAACAACTCACCGCGGATCCTGCGGTGAAGGAATTCGAGGAAATTGTGGTAAGTATAATCTAATTACCGCGGATCAACTCGATTGCAATCTAATCGATGATCTAAACTATTCACTATTACTTCTTCTGCAGGAGGAGGAAATTATTGCTAGTCATGGATCCCAGGGTTCCTCATCCCAGGGGTCGACGACGGCCACCCGGTGGGATAACCCTTTTAACAGGGCGATGAACCGGGCCAAGAAAATAGAGCCGGCTACGAAGAAGCCGTCGTCGGCTGGCCGTCCGGCCGGCCTCGGGGGTAAGAATTGGGTGGATCATTTTGGTCCACCGCCGAGGACGCATGTGGCACCGTCGGGAAGGAGGAAGGAGGAAAACCGCGAGGTTCAAGGACTTAAGGCACAAGTGGTGCGGATCCTGCAGATCGTCCAAGACAACCTGGCAATCACCCTCACGTCCATCCTGCCTACCTTGGTGGAGTCAATAGCGAATTGGAGTGCGGGTGGTCGAGTAGGGTCGTGCCCGATTCCAAGCATGGTCAGCAGCCACTCGAACAACGCGGCGTCGATGAATCAGGCGAACTACGTGTTCGTGACTCCGACCGCTAGCACCGCGGAGCCGCAAGTGTTGGTGACTCCCCCTGCCATCACCGCGGCGTCGGAGTACATGTTGGTGCCCCCCCTGCCATCGTCGCGGCGGCACCGGAGCTCCAAGCACCCATCGGTAGGGAGAATACACCGACGGCCAGCACCGCGCCATCAAGCAGCCCTTCCGTCTCTTGCACGCCCGTCGCCGTATGCGGTGCATCGACATTAGCCGATCTCGATGCCATCAAGGTAAACAAATTGCTTTAATTACCGCCTTTCATGCCATCTATTACTCTTATGGCATCTCGCTCTGACGACGCCGTACATGTTTTCCGCAGACGGATATTCCTTGCACTCTCTTATGCTACGTGAACAACGAGCTGAGGGATGTTGCCAAGGGTACCATCGTTCAACCCTTGCAGCACACGTTCCACTCAAGGACGATGCCAGATAGCGTGCACAGGGTTAAAATTAGTCGGGTGCTAAGGGGCTGCGACGACCTGGAACCTCCCATTCAACCCCCAGGAGCGGATGAAGAAGAGCCGTCTGTCCTCAGAACTTGCTTCGGCTTATTCTTGCTATGGCCAAAGAGCATGATCCGTTTGGGGATGGCGGGGGCCATCACGCCACAGACAACAGCACCGCCTGTCGTGCCAGCGACAAGCGGTGGCAAGGCCCCCTTACCGCCCTCGCCTGTCGTGCTAGCAACAGATGATCATGTTGATGATATGCACATGGCGCAGGATCCGGCCGAGGACGACGAAGACTGGAATGATTACTTCTTCAGCACTCAGTTTTGCAACGAAGAAGACCTAGCTAGTGGCCCCACAGAGAAAGCCACTATCACCAAGCGTCTGTTTGGTTCTCAGGAGACGCCTCCATCTTGCGCCTTTACAGAGCCAGCTGATACAACCAACCGGCCCTTTATTCTAAGCCCTGACACACTACATAGGGCGGCCGGTGCTCAGATTGCGGTGCCTGCCCGCTCTCCGAAAGGAAAAAAGGGCAGGAAAAGAAAATCTAGCAGCTCGAGCCAGCCGGTGGCGTCAACAACTGCGAATCCGATCAGGTTTCGGGACGGGCCACCAAGACCCGAGGGTATTATGTGGAGGATTCATGTGGCGGGTGAGCCCATGCTACCTAAGAATTTGCGGAAGCTCGCCAGTTCGGAACCGCAGAGTGTGCATGACGGCGTGCTAACGATAGAGAGACGCCTTCTATCGGAGAAAGATCCCCCGCACCCGGTATTCGTGGTTAAGGTGCCACCAGGCTTGGGCTTCGTCGACACTGCCCTTACGGATCTGTTCTTCCTGCGGTTCGAGGACATCTTCAATATGTTCCACCTATACCCGCTGCACTATACCATGGTCCGTCTCTTTTCTCTCAGCCTGGCCACGCAGATCATTAGAGAGAACACACCGGGCATCGCTATAGTCGACCCCTACTACATGCGTGACGGCTGCTTGGGTTCCCCCGCCGAACGACGTATCGTGGCCTCGTACCTAAAAAGAATCCTCGTGGCGAACAAGACAAAGGAATACATTCTCGTGCCTTACTTTCCCGAGTAAGTCGTTATTCACTCGCCACCGTCGATTGGCTTTATTAGATCATCATCATTCTTTTTCCAACACATTCCATTTGAATTTTTTGCGCAGAGATGAACACTACACGCTCATCTCCTTATCGCCGAAGCATTCCCACGCCACGTATTTCGACTCGGGGAGTCTAGAAAAGAAGAAAAACTACGAAAAGATCAAGGAAGTTCTGGATGATGCTCTCACTGGCTTTGCCTCGACGGAAGGCACCAACTTCATGTGTAAGAAGGTCAAGTTCGGCAGGCACGTCTTCAACCACGTAACGGAGTTCCCCTACGTGAAGAAGCCGGAAAACAGTAAGAAGGAAGCCTACTATGCACTCCATCACATGAGGGCGTTCCTACTTGACCAGCAGAATTCTACGCTGCCAGATCATCTCAAACAGTGGGCCGAAGCAAAGGCCAAGATCACTGATTCAGATATTAGACAAGAGATGTATCGCATCCAGCAGCAGTTTGGGGCAATCATCTTTCGTGATGTCATGACTTCGGGGGGGATCTTCTACGGAGGAAATGTCTCGAATAACCGTGACATAGAAGATTGCCTAGAGATGCAGGGTGACTATAGGAAGTTCATGATGAGACAAGGCGTCCTCCCGTTCCCTAAGCCGAGCCAGAAGGCTTGATGTTGGCCTAGTTGTAGTTACAAACTATAGATGACCTTTGTGTGTGTGTGGACAAACTATGAATCATCGCTTACTTCTTTTACTTATTAATATTATATATCAATCAATGGTTGGATTTTTTGCTTACTCTTTGGTCCTTTGCTCACTTTGGTCCTTTTTTTTCCTTACTCTTTTTTCGAGAATAATGCCGATGATTGAAATGTGGTGGCACACTATACATGTGAATGTGCTACGATGGGATTGTGAGCCTTGTGATATGCACAAGTCCAGGTCTTGTGCATCCTACTTGGCTCACGGTTCCATCGTAGCATATTCCTGTGTCCAACGACCTATGTATATATATGAGGCATGCTTTTCGAGTTATTTTTGTCTTTTTCGAGAATAATGCCGATGATTGAAATGTCGTGGCACACTATATATGTGAATGTGCTACGATGGGATTGTGAGCCTTGTGATATGCACAAGTCCAGGTCTTGTGCATCCTACTTGGCTCACGGTTCCATCGTAGCATATTCCTGTGTCCAACGACCTATGTATATATATGAGGCATTCTTTTCGAGTTATTTTTTTATTTTGCGAGAATAATGCCGATGATTGAAATGTCGTGGCACAATATATATGTGAATGTGCTATGACGGGATAGTTAGCCTTGTGATATGCACAAGTCCAGGAATTGTGCATCCTACTTGGCTAACTGTTCTGTCGTAGCATATTCCTGTGTCCAACGACCTAGCTAGTTATATATGAGGCATTCTTTTCGAGCTACTTTGGTCTTTTTCGAGAATAATGCTGATGATTGAAATGTCGTGGCACACTATATATGTGAATGTGCTATGATGGGATTGTACGCCTTGTGCTATGCACAAGTCCAGGAGTTGTGCATCCTACTTGGCGTACGGTTCCATCGTAGCATATTCCTGTGTCCAACAACCTAGTTATATATGAGGCATGCTTTTTGAGTTTGCTCCTTTTGATTTAGGAGTACTTTCTATAAGTGTATCTTCATATGCGACTTTAATTATACATGTTTTTTCAATATATCACCGGTTAGTTATTATTGTCAACTTGTAGATGACTTGGTACGTCGTGTACAAGGGACGGGTTCCCGGAGTCTACGATGATTGGGAAGACTGCCGGAGACAGGTGCACCGTTTCAGCGGCAATAGCTACAAAGGGTACAACACTATGGCGGAGGCGGAAGCTAGATACACGCGCTATCTAGCGGGAGTTAGGACGACAAGGAACCGGATGAAGACCTACACCTTTGTCGCGACGGTGATCATGCTTATCTTCTTTGGTTGTTTATCCCGCATTACTGTCTAGCTAGTTTAGATGTCTAGGCGAGCTTCCGAGCTCTAACTTGTTCGATCGACACATGTATTCGCATGTCACCAACTACTACTTTGTAACTTGATCGAAACAATGTAACTTATACTATGTATTCATGTATGAGACTTATCTATATGTATTTGTTTCAATCTTGTTTTTCATATTGTGTATTTATATATATAATTGTATATCTTGTATCTGTGTGTGTATATCTGCTGTAATATTGTATATAATCTGTATTGTATATAATCTAGCTCGGAAATTAAAAAAAACAAAAAACACATCTGTGGCGCACATGATCTACCTTCTGTGGCGCACTACACCTAAAGCGCACTACAGAAGCTTAGTGGCGCACTGGGTAGTGCGCCACAGAAGATCCTAGCCATAGCGCACCTGCCCACACATCTGTGGCGCACTAGCAGGTGCGCTACGCCTATCTCTACACAACCGTGGCGCACTAGGCAGTGCGCCACGCCTAAGAGATAGCCGTAGCGCAAGGCCCGTGGCGCACTGCTAGTGCGCCACAGATGATGTTTCAAGGTGCGCCACTAAAGGCCGTTTTCCTAGTAGTGACGACGCACGTTCACGGATCGATAAGATCCACGAGGCCCCGGAAGGACCATACCTGGGACCACGTTGCTTTGGACCTGCAATACGGTCCGCAACCTACTCCAAAGGTTTCTAGATTGACAAGACCATCAAGCCCTATGACGACACCGCCAAGCCCGCCACATGGTTGCAGGACTACGGCAACGCGGTGGAGATTGCCGGAGGCAACCCCAACGTCGTCGTTAAGTACCTCCCGTTAATGTTGGCGGGTACGGCCCGTCAATGGATCGGCGACTTGCCAGAGAAATCTATCTACAACTGGCTGGATATGCAAGAAGCATTCACGAAGAACTTTGAGGGTACATACAAGCGTCCCTGCATTGTGGGCGATCTACAGCGGTGCGTGCAAGAGAAAGACGAGACATCTCGCGCCTACCTCTCCCGCTGGCTGGACATGAAGAATTCCTGCGCAGGAGTGCACGCTCAGACCGCCATGGCCGCCTTCATCGACGGGTTGGAAAGGGGGACGTTGCTCCGACATAAGCTAAAGTGCTTGCAGGACAATCATCAGCTTGACTTGAATCAGATGATTTAGTTAGCTAGTGAGTGTGCCGCTGCCGACGACGATGCTCATGGCTCTTTGTCGGCAACGGCCGTTCCAACCCAAGATCGGAGGAACAGAAGTACAAAGCGGAAAACCGCTCCAGAAGAAAAGAAATCTACCGACATGGTCGCTATGACTTTTGCAGGACGAGGAGAAGGCGGACAACATGGCCGAGGAAGGGGAGCAGGCCGCGGGCAGCAACGAGGAAGTGAAACCAACTCGGCGCCGCCCCGTGTTCCCCAAATGTACGAGGAGTACCGCGATATGCCGTGCCTCGTACACCTCGATGTCAACGGCAAGGCCACCCATACCAATCTACACTGCAAGTTCGTCAACGACCTCAAGGAAGACCCGGAGTCCGGCTACAAGCGAAGTCGGAAGAACAGACCGTGAGGCAAGGGCAAGGGGAAGAAGAAGGAGGAGGAGTCCAAGAATTCAAGTGACATGGACGAGGACGTTGACCCCAAGCACGCCGCCAAAAGCGACGACGAGGGCAAGAACCCCTTCGCAAAGAAGGCCCTAGTTTACCACGCTTTCCTTGGCACCCCCACCGTCCGACAACAGAAGACCTCTCTGGGGATCCTGATGGCCACTCTCCCCCAGTCCCCCAATACCTGCGCTGGTCGGAGCTTCCAATAACTTGGGACAGGACGGACCACCCAGACCTTGTGCCCACGGAGAACCAGTACGCCATGGTCATCAACCCATTGATTAACGGCGTGGAGTTCACCAAGTGCATGGTGGATAGTGGAAGCAGCATCAACATCATGTATCTGGATACACTGCAGAAGATGAACTTGATGGAGGCAAACCTAAGGCGGACCAACACCATGTTCCATGTCGTAGTTCCTGGTCGGGAGGCTCGGTCCCTTGGGTGCATTACACTTCAGGTAGCCTTTGGCGACGTTAATAATTACCGCCAAGAGCGCATGACCTTTGAGGTGGTCCCCTTCAAGAGCGTGTACCACGTCATATTCGGTCGCGACATATTCCTCATGTTCATGGCCAAGCCATGCTTCGTCTACAACAAACTCAAGATACCAGGACCAAACGGTATCATCACCATATCCGGAAGCTTTACCAACGCAAGGGACTGCGAGATCAATGAAGCAGCCGTTGCAGAAGCTGTCCTCTACAGCGAAGAATTCAAGGAGATCCAGAGCAAGGTCAATGACTTAGAGATGCCCGTGTCGAAGAAGCAAATCTCCGACTCCGCTCCTGCGTTCCAGGCCGCCATCGAGACCAAGCCAGTGGAACTTGTGGTACGCGATGCCTCCAAGACCGTCGCCATTGGGACGAACCTGGATCCCAAATAGGAAAGCACGCTCGTCAGGTTCCTCCGTGAGAATAGGGACATCTTTGCCTGGCAACCTGCCGACATGAAAGGTGTACCTAGGGGACTTTCCGAGCACAGCTTAAACATAGATCCAAAATGTAAACCAGTGAAACAACCTCTACGATGCTTCGGAGATGAGAAGAGACGCGCCATTGGCAAAGAGATAGCTAGGTTACTTAAGGCTAGGTTTATCCGAGAAGTCCTTCACACCCGATGGGTGGCCAATCCTGTACTTGTCCCCAAAAAGGGAACCAATGAATTAAGAATGTGCTTTGATTACACCGGCATGAACAAAGCATGTCCCAAAGATCCGTTTTCTTTACCTCGCATTGACCAAGTCATTGACTAGACGGCTGGCTCGGAGCTTTTGTGTTTTCTCGATGCATACTCAGGATACCACCAGATCAAGATGAGGAAGTCGGACCAATTGGCCACTTCGTTCACTACCCCATACGGCATGTTTTGCTATGTCACGATGCCCTTTGGGCTGAAAAACGCAGGTGCTACCTACCAGTGGACAATGCAACGTTGCCTTCACGACCAAATTGGTCGGAACGTTCATGCCTATGTGGACGATATCGCGGTGATGTCTAAAAAGTCAAACGACTTAATCTCCGACTTAAAAGAAACCTTTGATAATCTCCGGAAATACAACATGATGCTCAACCCTAAGAAGTGCGTCTTCGGGGTTCCAGCTGGCAAATTGTTGGGCTTCATCGTTTCCCAGCGCGGAATCGAGGTCAATCCGGAGAAAATCAAGGCCATCTTAAACATAAACCGTCCAACATGCCTAAAAGACATTCAACGACTAACAGGTTGCGTTGCAGCAGTTAGTCGGTTCGTCATCCGACTTGGAGAGAAGGCTTTGCCGTTGTACAAGTTGCTTAAGAAGGCGGACAAATTCACATGGACAGACGAAGAAGATGCAGCATTGAAGCAGCTCAAGGAGATTCTTTCCTCAGCGCCCATCCTTGCAGCACCCGATCCTAGAGAACCCCTATTAATTTACATGGCGGCAACCAACCGGGTTATCAGCATCATCATCTTGGTAGAGTGGAAGGAACCAAGCTACGAGCACGGAGTTCAACGACTAGTTTACTATGTGAGCGAGATCTTGACGGAGTCCAAGCAGCGTTATCCTCACTACCAAAAGATATCTTATGGAGTATTCCTCGCTTCTCGGAAGCCGAGGCATTACTTTCAGGAGCAGCCAATTACAGTAGTGAGCAAGACTCCACTGTCTGACATTATCAACAACATCGACGCTACAGGAAGGGTCGCGAAGTGGGGCATTGAACTTGCCGCCTTCGAGATCACCTACAAGAGACGCGACGCTATCAAGTCACATGCTTTGGCGGATTTTATTGCAGATTGGACAGAGATACGAGATGCTACTCCGTTGCCCGAACCAGAGTACTGGGTGATGCACTTTGACGGATCAAAACTGCTCAATGGCTCGGGGGCTGGTGTATTGCTACAGTCACCAACAGGAGACAAGCTACACTACGTTTTGCAAATCCACTTAGAGGCTACAAACAACATGGCGGATTATGAAGAACTCATTCACGGACTACGTGTAGCCAAGGATATTGGCATCAAGTGCATAGTTTGTTGTGGAGATTCCAACTTGGTTGCCCAGCAGGTGGCTGGTACCTGGAATGCGCGGAACCCTATGATGGCGGCATATCGAGACGAAGTGGACGAGATAGCCAAGAGCTTCTTAGGCTACGAAGTCAAGTATGTGCCTAGGGAGCAAAACGAGGCGGCTGATCTGCTGTCTAAGCTTGGATCAGGGCGCAAGCGAATTCCGCTAAGAGTTTTCCTAGAGCATCTATGCACACCATCCGTGAAGGGCGCCGACATCGACAACCCGGATAGAGCTGACTCTTTCGTCAACATGGTGACAAAGGTCCCTCCGGCTTGGACAAAACTATTCATGGAGTATCTTGAACACGGAACTTTGCCCGACGACGAAGTCGAAAGACGACAAATAGTACGACGAGCAAAGGGTTATACAATAATCAGTGGGCAACTCTATAAAAGGAGCACTACCGGTATATACTTAAATTGTGTTTCCCAGCTAGAAGGTATGGAAATCCTGCGCGAGATCCATCTCGGAGATTGCGGGCATCACGCCGCTCCTCGATCATTGGTCGCGAAAGCCTTCCGGCAAGGATTCTACTGGCTGACCGCGAGGATGACCTATTGCTGGGACAAAGGCAAGGATTCTACTCGGAGAAGTGGAGGCCTATTGCTGGGACAAAGGCATCCGACTTGACCTTGCATCTGTGGCACACCCACAATCCAATGGTCAGGTTGAGCGAGCCAATGGATTAATTCTGCAGGGAATCAAGCCATGTCTTGATGCACCGCTACATAGAGCAGCTGGAGCCTGGGCGGAAGAATTGCCCTCTGTGCTGTGGAGCTTACGCACCACACCTAACAGATCCACCGGCTACACCCCTTACTTCATGGTATATGGAGCAGAAGCCATCCTACCTTCCGACATCCTCCACGATGCACCAAGAGTTGCCGCCTATGACGAAGATGACGCTGAAGAATCCAGACGCCAAGATGTGGACCTTCTCGAGGAGGAGCGCGTTTTGGCATGCCAAAGATCCGCCATCTACCAGCAGAAGCTACGCAGCTACCATAGTCGCCATGTTCGGCATCGCTCATTTAAAGAGGGGGATTTAGTACTCCCACATAAGTAGAAGAGGTCACACAAATTGTCCCTGCCATGGGAAGGACCGTTCATCATAAGCAAGGCGCTCCACAATGGGTCTTACTACCTTGTCGACAATCGCGAACTCAAGGATAGACGCAACAAGGATCATAAGCGTAAGCGACGTGACCTGTATGATGACTACCCGGAGCTTGATTGGCCATGGAACATAGCACAGCTACGTCCTTTCTACACTTAGCATTTTTTATCTAATTGTGTACCTCTTATATGATCAATGAAATAAAGCTCTCTGGTTCACTCATACTGCTGAGTCTTTTACCTCCTTTAGTGTTCATTTTTGGATCATATAAACCTTTATGCACAAGTTTTGCGATTGCACTTGTTAAAATTCCGCCTACGGGCGTTAGCTTAAGTTTTCTGGTCTACACATTCTTTGTCGTTTTTATGTGCATTCTGGAGTAGTGACTTTTGGCACTTATTGTCGGCGATTTTATGCTCAGGTTATCGACGGTGCCATTGGGCATCATCACCTAAGCGCATGGTTCCGACAACGAGTCTTCCGACTCACGAAAAGTCAAGCATAAGAACCAGAGTAATGGATAAGCCAGCACTTGCTTAAAAATATATACATACTGGGATTTAATTCTTAAGTAGCAGGATATGACAATCATTGTTTTCCGCCTTAAGATTACATCAACAAGTTTTTCCCGTGCACGCACCAAAGGTGAAACAGAAATTACAAAGTGTTTTTCATTCTTTGGGCGCAGAAACTTGGAGGCCGCATCGTCGCCAGCCGGAGAATCACCCTCGACGTCGGCACTATGATGAGACTCGGAGGAATCTTGGGGGACGTTGTCAATAAAGTTCCTAGGCACGAAGACGTCAACGTCCACCAACTCGGCAACCCTGGTGTCATAACGCGCGAGTGATGAAAGGATTGCTTCGTGATCAATCTCCTTGCCATCATCATCCACGTCGGGGATACCAGAGGTCACCGTGTAGATGTCAGCATCTTCATAATGTGCCTTTACCATAGACAGCGCCATTCTTGCGCCAGCCCGTGCGCATGAAGCTTTCCAGCTCGCGACACGGTCAGGGGATCGGCACAGAATCTCCGAGTACTTCGTCACGGAGTCCGAGGCCTTGATATAAATTTGGAGGGGCTTGGCAATCTCCTTGGCTTGGGCGATGGCGGTATTGATGAATTTGCCGGCAAGAACCATGCATTCCTTGTCCGAAGGAGGCGAGCGGGTTAAACCCAGAGGCGCTGAAAATTCCGACAAGGATCGCATGAGTTCAATAAACTCTAAAATATCCAGACTATAGAAATACAAGGCGGAGGACACTTACTGAAGATGCTGGCCTTAGCCTGCCAGACGATGTCCGCCAAGGATTCCTTCTCTTGTTGGAGGAGCTTAAACGCCTCGCTATGGCGAAGATTTTGCTCATCAGCAGCTTGCTTCTGATCCTTTAGGATCGCAAGCTCCTCCTTCAAGCGATTGATTTCCACGGAGGCGGAATCCTGCAGGGCTTTCATGGAATCCTCGTGCATCTTCAGCATCTCTTCCCTCTGCTTCTTAAGGATTTTGTTCTTGCTGTCCAGCTGCTGGATGTGCTTGGACTGCTCAACAATGTCCTTGGCCTTGGCAACATGTTCTGCAAGTCGGAGAAAATAAAGTACACAGTGATTACTCGAAAACTGCGGGCTCCACAAATAAGATGAAAATGCGCAAAAAGAAAACAGTCTCTTGTTTTTGATGATTTGTTCCTTCAAGATGGCAGTTTTACCCTTTTCGGCTTCAAGATCTGCGCGCATCTTCTGATACTTGTCGTTGGCCATGCCCCTCCAAGTATTCTCGTTATGTGGAAACAAATACAAAGTTAAGTCGTTGTTTGGTCTACTTGGAGCCCCTAGTCGGAGATTTTCCACCTAGATGCTCGGGGGCTACAGCGATAGTTTTTTTACCTTATCAGTATGCTTAGTTTTCTTTTAAGCATCTAGTCGGAACTGATTCAGTTACAACTAGAGGCTTGGGGGCTACAGCATTGAAAATTATGAACACTGTGTATGCTACTCTTAAAGCATCTAGTCGGAATAATTCATTCCATCTAAATGCTTGGGGGCTACAGTGAGAGTTTTTCTAACTTAGTCACTCTTAGAGCATATAGATGCAAAGCCTATGGTTTTCCGTATACATCCTCGGGGGCTATAGTGGGATACTCGTATGAAATGCAAAAGGCAAAGTAAAACTTACAAGTGCAATAATCTTGAGGTTTGCAGCACTCTCAGCTAGCAGCTTGCCGAAGGAAATGCTATTTCCTCGCAAGATATCTGCTTGTCGGAGTAGCTCCTCAAGACCGCACGTCGGAGATGACGACACTCCTCCAGGAATCATAGTTGTGTTACTCGGCAGGAGCGCCGGGTAAACTATCTTCGGGAACTCGAAGGGTTTCTAGGGATCAGAGGCACCGCCTTCGGCAGAGGTACCTATTGGAATTATTCCCTAGAGGCAATAATAAAGATGTTATTATTATAATTCTTGTTCATGATAATGTTTATATTCCATGCTAGAATTGTATTAAGCGAAAACTTTAATACTTGTGTGGTTTGTGAACAACACCGTGTCCCTATTACGCCTCTATGGACTAGCTCATTGATTAATGATGGTTAAGGTTTCCTAACCATAGACATGAGTTGTCAATTAATAATGAGATCATATCATTGGGAGAATGATATGATGGACAGACCCAAACTAAGCGGAGCAATTAGATCGTGTCATCGTGTTCATCTTTGCGAAGCTTTTCCTATGTCAAATATTGTATTTCTTAGACCATGAGATAATACAACTCCCTGGTATCGGAAGAAAGCTTTGAGGTCATCAAACATCATCCTATGAGAGGGTGATCATAAAGGTGTCTCTCAGGTGATCGGAAAGTATCTGTTGGGTTATATGTATCGAGATGGGATTTGTCCCTCCCAAGTCGGAGAGATATACTTCGGGCCCACTCGGTAATCGATATCAACACCGCTTGCAAGCATGTGGTTAAGGAGTTAATCACAAAGTGATATCAGATTACGGAACGAGTAAAGTACTTGCTGTGAACGAGATTGAATTAGGTATGACGGTACCGACGATCGAATCTCGGGCAAGTAAAATATCGCGATACGAAGGGAATATATATATGGGATTGATTGAATCCTGGCATCGTGGTTCATCCGATATGATCATCGATGAATGTGTGGGAGTCAATATGGGTTTCCAGACCCCGCTGTTGATTATTGATAGAAGATCATGTCTGCATATTCTCGAACCCGAAGGGTCACACACTTAACGTGTCTCGACGCTAGGATAGATTGGATAATTGGTTTATGAGTTTTTGTTTGGATTCTCGGATGGGATCCGGGACATCATGAGAGGTTCCGGAATGGTCCGGAGAATAAGATTCATATAAGGCAGTGCAGTTTTTGGAGTTCGGAATTGTTCCGGGTTAATCGGTATTGTACCGGAAGCTTCTAGAACCTTCCGGAAGGGGACCAACGTGGCCCCACCTTCCGGGAGGGGGCATGGGCCTATGAGGGAGTGCCCTGACGCATTGGGCCAGGGGAACCCTAATTTGGAGCTTCTAGAAGGGGGGGTTTCCTTGCCCCCCACTCTTCCTCCTTGGCCACCGGCCTTGGCTTGGGGGAGGGGCTAGGGTTGCCGCCCACCCCTCTATATAAAGAGGGCTGGGGGCGCACCACCCCACACACCTTCCCCTCAAACCCTAGCTGCCCTGCTGCCCTCCTCTCTCTCTCTCTCCCTCCCGACTGCACGTAGGCGAAGCCCTGCTGCAGAAACACTCCACCACTTGCACCGCGCCGTCGCGTTGTATATCCAATCCGTCTCTCCACCATACTTGCTGGACCAAGGAAGGAGGAGATGTCGAGGTGCTGCACGTGTGCATCTCACGGAGGCATCGCCACTTGTGGTGCTAGATCGGATCGGATCGCGAGGTGGAGAAACGAGTACGACTACATCACCCACGTTCCGACGAACGTTCCGCTGTGCGAATCTTCAAGGGTATGAAGATCTAATCCAATCTCTCTCGTTGTTTGCATCTCCTAGATTAGATCTTGGCTTCCCTCTGCTCGCATCCGTAGAAAATTTTGATTTACTATGCCGCGAAACCCTTCAGTACCAGCTCCCACCACCGCCTTGCCGCTACTGATGGCATCCTTAGCCGGAGCTTCAGCCATTTGAAGAGAAGCGCTCTCCTGCGTCGCCTTCTCACCGACAATTTCTAGTTCGGTAGAGGCTCCAGAATCCACTTCCATGGCGGAAGGGCCTGGTGCCTCCTGAACTTGGGAGCTTGTCGGAGCAGAGGAGGGATTGACGGCAGGAGTAGCAGGGGCGATGGCGGGGGAGGAGTCACGATGCAGCATATCTTGGATATTTATAGAAGCCCCAAGAGTCTTGGAGGACTTCTCGAGGCTGGTTGTGGCTTTCTTCCTGAAACGTGCAAAGTGCATAAGTACAGGAATAAGACAGGTAAATAAGACAATGTCCGAGAATGAGAGGCTTACACTAGGGGGGCGCTTTGGCAAACATCCCGGTGGCTTTCTTCTTTTCCGCCTCCAGGGCGGCAGTACTCTTTTTGGAGGCTCCACCCTCCGTCTTCTTCTTCTTGCCTCCGTCGTCAGCGTCAGAGGTGGAGCTCTTCCTCTTTCGCGCCAACGGGGCATCGTCGTCGGACACGACCGTGACTTCCTTCATCTTTGGATCGTAGATTTGGGCAGCCAGGTTGTCCTCTCCTAGATCGCTAAGCTGTTAAGAGAGAAATCACCACGTTGGATAAGATGGCATTGGCAAGACGGAGAAACTGGAGCAATGTCATACACGGAAAATATATACGTACCTTTGGGCACTTGCCGTCTACATACATGTCGTAGGTGATGGTGAAGCCGTGCTTCTTATCGTTCACCTTGACGATGTCCTTCAGACGGAGCTTGACGGAGTCGCTCAAAAAGTTATCCACGGAGATACGGAGGGTATCCTTCCGATCACTGGTGTACTCATGCATGAACTTCGCGCGGTGCTGCAAAGGTTGGATTCGCCTGATGAACCAGCACATGGCTAGGTCCAAGACGGTCAAACCCGTCTCTACGAACCACTCAATCCACCTTATTGCGCGAGAAGCGTCGAGGTCAGAGGGAAGGGAGGCATGGGATCTCCATGTGGAAACCTCAGCGGCGGCTCCATCCACGAAGTCCGGATACGTCACTTCTCGGCCCGCCAAAGGAATGTCGAGGCCGTAGAAGTACGTCTGCTGCCAGTTTTTGCACGACTCGTGGCCGACGATGTCGGGGAACCGCCGGGTAGGTCGGATCTTGAATGATATGGTGCCGCAGTTCCTAAGCTCCTCCCTACTATGTCTGGCTTCACGTTTGACAGTGAAGAAGTACACGAACAAGTCTAACCTAGGTTTGATCCCTAGGTAACCCTCACAAAGTGCCGCGAAGTTGCTAAGCACTAAGATGCTATTGGGGGAAAGGTTGTGGGGTTGTACTTTGAAGTGGTTCAAGACGGACAGAAAGAAGTGGGAGATGGGCAGAGAAACGCCGCGTACCAGCTGAGACTTGAGGTACACCTTTTCTCCATCTTGGGGAGAAGGTGTCACCTCGCCGGCCGGCGCCGCCCGCCAGGAGAGCCCCTCGGTCGCGGGGAGGTAGCCTTCGGCAACCATCTCTTGGATGTCGCGGCCGGTGATATCCGAGCCGCGTCAGTCGCCCTTATGCGAGTCTGGCTCTTCTTCTAGAGGTTCCAGCGCCGCCAGATTGTGGTCATCGCCGGTGGTTTCAATCACCGCCGACGCGGGGATGACCAGCCCCTCTGGCGGCACGATGACGGAGCTTGCCGGCTTCACCGTGGCTTCGCTCGACGCCTCCATCGACGGGGAAGAGCTGCCGCTGGCCATGGAGGATTGGGAGGATGCGACTGGTGCAGAGAGAGGGGCTAGGGTTACTTCGAGGTTTTCCGCGGAGAGCTCGAGGAGGCGTGCGGCTGGAGGAAGAAGATGATGACGCGAGAGAATGGGGTGAAAAAGTGTAGGGGTTCGTAGCATGGAAAACAAAAAATTTCTACCGCATACAAACAAACAAGCCAAGATCTATCTACTAGATTGTAGCAACGAGTCGATAGAATAACTCACCCTCGAAGATTCCAAAGTGTTTAACGAGAGCGGATTCTCGTGGGTGATGTAGTCGTACTCTTGCCGATCTCAAGATCGTGTAGACGATCCTTCTGGCTCTGCGTTCCGGCAGCGCTTCCGCAGTCGGTCACACATTCGGTACTCGATGAAGACCTTCCTCTCCCTTGTTCCAGCAGGCAGCGGAGGTTGTAGCACTCTCCTCGTGATTCCGGCAGCACGACGGCGTGGTACCGGAAGTAGAGGGGACATCTCGCAGGGCTTCGCCTTAAGCCGGAGCGAGTATGGTGGACTATGAGAGAGCCTCGGTGATCTGGGGTTTAGACGCACCAAGGAGGAGAGGCTAGGCTTGCGGCTAGGGCAAGGGGATGCCCCAACTCGGCGGCTAGGGTTTAGCCCTAGGCGGCGGCAGCAGGAGGAGGCGGCGCCGGCGGCTTGGGGTTAGGGTTTGCAGGGTGCAAGTTGTGTGCTTGGAGGGGCAGCCCTGCCCCTCCTTATTGTAACATCCCTAAATTCATATTTCAAAACTCATTCATATCATCCTTGCATTCATCATCATTTAGGGCTTTTCTCAAAATCATTTCAGAAACAGGAGCAATTGTGGCTCATTATTTTATGTATGAAAACACTAGCCTTTGTGCTACATGCTATTAAGGAAGATGTTGTTATTCATTCAGGATGATTTGATTTCAAACTTAAGTGGTCTCAAAAACTTAAGCAAAGTCTCAAAGCAAATTATGAATCAAAACAAATTCTATGCCTATTATCACACATCATAAAGGCATGATTTTTGTTAATTTTCAAAAAGACCCAAGTGTTCTTAAGTGTTCAGATGTGTTTGACACTTATTTAAGAACAAAATTTATTTTACAAAAGTCCTGTAAAGCTTTGAATTCAAACAGATTTGAATTTGGGTTTGAAAACCATTTTTTAGAAAAACAAACAGAAAAAGAAAAGGAATAAAGGTGAAAAAAAATAAACAGCCAGCCAATCTGGCCGACCTAGCCCAACACGGCCCAGCTAGCCCAGCAGCTCCCACCCCCGCGAATCGTTTTCTTTCACCCGCTCTCGCACCCACCAGCTCACTGACAGAAGGGACCCACTCCCTTTTCCCTCTATCGCTGACAACCGCGGCCCACTCGAGTGTCGTCGTCTCCACCCCCACGACCTGTTCATCCCCAAATTGACGCGGCCGTTTCCTGTTGATTACGCATCTTAAATTCGCGTTAAGGCACGAGTAATTCTCGCTCACGACCAGGCTACTTAAACCCCCTCTCCCTTCTCCCTCAAACCCCGAACCCAGAGCGCCACCAGGCTGCGTGCATTGCTCCCTGTAACCCCGCCGTCTCCGACGAGCTGCAGCCACGATTCCGGCCACCTCCAACCACCCCTCTGCCTCTACTTCACACGAACAGCCTCCGCTTGACCTCACGCATCACCCAATACCCCTGGTTCGCCCGCGCGTGACCCAGAACGTTGGCAACGCAAACGACTGAGCGCCACCGTCTTCAGCATCAAACTCCAGCGAGCTCTAGTGGTAAGTCCAGACCGCCCCAAACCTTCCCCTTCACGCACGCATCTTCGCCGTGGTTTTCTGCATCTAACCACATTCTCCGTTTGCCTCCTAGTGATCGACAACGTCGCCTTCGACCTCGAGCAGAGCCACCGTTGCCAGATCCAACCCCGGCGAGGAATCCACCACAACCCTGAGCGCCCCTTGCCGAGCTGTCCACAAGTTGAGCATCCCCACGTCCTTGCGGTCTCGGTGAGTACCTTCCCTATCCTCCTAGCGACCGGTATCGCCGGCGCCGCCACCGTCTGACCGTCGCCGCCGCGCGTAGCCGTTAAGCGCCGCCAGATTTTGGCTTGATGATTTAGACCGTTGGATCTGTATCGTAGGGCTAGGATAGAATTTTAAACGAACGGGTAAGCGTGCATGAGAGCCGCCAGATCCCACTTAGATCCTGCGGTCCGCAGAGCGCGATCCAACCGAATCGGTATGCGCTAGTGAGTTTGCGACACGTGTCTTGGGTGTATTCAAAAACAGAAATTCGAATCAGATTTAGATCCAAACTTCAAACTGCTATAACTTTTGAATGCCACGTTAGAATTTTGCAAACTTTATACCGTTGGATTCAGTGAATCAAGGCCTTTCTGTTTATGCAAAGTGTTTAACAAATAGTAACCATTAGAAAGACTTTATTTGTAGAAACATGTTTAAGGCTATTTTGAGTATGGTTTTAGTTTAGTAATTTGTTTTAGGATAAATAAGTTTAGTTGGCAAATTTGTGACTTGTTAAGTTTCTGTAAACATGTACATGCTAGGTAGAGTTTTCAAAATCACCACTTAGTAAATTCTTGCATGCATGCATTCATGTTATTTTGATTGTATATAAAATTGTGTGTAATTGTATGCCACAAATATTTGTGTAGATTTTGCTAGTGATTGCGACTGTGAGGAGTGCTACTCTCCACATTACCAAGGCAAGTTATATTACATGAATATTTCATTCCTATATTTTGTACTAGCATTAGATATTTTTCTAAGTCTTGCATGCTACTCTTGCCAAATAAAAGATTGGGAAAAACCTATGTAGTTAGAATGGTAGAAATGCTAGGAATTTCCCTAAGTTAAGTTACCTTGCCATGCTTAGCCTAGCTACTAGCAAACAAGGGTTGGTATAATCTATTCATGCTATATTGACTATAATTCTAAGTCATGGGACTTATGTTTTCTTAATAAAATTACTAAGTCAATAAACCTCCTGGGTGGAAGGGAAAGATTGGTTTATGTTGAGTGGTTACACAAGGCCATGGACTTGGCTTGTGTATCTCACTTGTGGTATGCCACCCAGGCACAAAGGGATTTGGAGGCCAAGTGTTGAGAAAGCTTACAGTGCAACCACTTGGCAATATGGGCTCTGCCTTGATCATATAGGTTGCTAGAACTTAGTCACTTGAACAGTTGGTGGTAGTGGGAATGATAGGTTGGAACGCGTCCATTTGTCTAAGGGAAGGCTTCTGAAAGGTCGTGTCTTGGGAAACCAAGTCTGGTGGGGAAAGTGCACAACCTCTGCAGATGGAAAATCTAAGTACTTAGCCATGTCCATGGCAATGGACAGCTTGAGCATCAAGACATGGAAGCTACAAGAATCTCATCACTCCAACTTCTAAGTAAAACTTGTGGGTGAACAAGGGTGAAGGACCCCAATGTCTATTGGTGGTTTCTTGGGAAAGTTTTTGACAAAGAAAACTTAGTATTTTCAACTAATAGGGAAAACCTATTTTCAAGCAAAGCAAGCCAAGCTACACCTAGCCACAATGCATATAGTAAAATAGTCCACTTAAAATTTACTAAGGTATCACTTGCCAATATTATTCCAAAGTATTGACCCACTGTGGCTGTAACTTGTGATGTTGTAGGTTACTCCGATGATGAGTAGGAGTCATGAGTCTACACTCAACATGCTTGCCTGTGGCACATGAAGATGAGGACTTGTGTTTATTTACTTATTCCATAAACTCTTGTATTAGGACTTTGGCCCTGAGTTGTATAAGACTATGTTTTATCTCTGGAATGAATGTAATAAACGACCTTTGTATCTGTGTACTTCATCTTAAACTGTGGATGCTAGCATTGATCCAGGGACTAGCATTGCAATCACAAGGATCCTTTCCTTTACAAAGGAGGGGTCTAACAGATGGTATCAGAGCACTATGTTGCCTGTAGGATTATGACCCCTAGGATTGGAAAACCACTAAGGAAAATTTTTCAAGTACTTCTACACTTGGCTATTCTTCTCGTAAACTTTTCTAATCTTCTCATTCTCATCTCTATTTGTAGATGAACTCCATTAACGAAGCCGTGAAGAAAGGACCACTCATGACCATGACCTTGGAGTGTGAAACTGAGTTTCCCAAAATTCTCAAGGACCTCATGGTGGCAATGGAAGCACATGGTGCAGCAGTTTATAAAGGCTTCCCAGTGATGGATTAAGGAGTGGAGTATTGGTGGGTGCAACTTCACTTGTACAAAAACAAGGAAGACAACCACAAAGAAAGAGGATTCTGCATGTACACCAACACTGTGGTGCACACCACATTCTTTGAGTCAGCAAGAGAAGCAGCTTGGAGGACTATCAAAGAACTAAGTGCTAGAGTCAAGTGCAGAATGCTCAATCTCCAAAAAGACTTAGAGAAAGAGAAGGAACTTACCCAAGAGTTGGAATCCACCAACAAAGAATTAAGGGGAGATATTATAGACTTAGTGATGGAATCATGTGAACAAGACAGGTGGATTGCCTCTAGGAACATTGTGTTAGCCACCAGATCTAGTGAGATAGGATTGTGAGCACACTTCGTTAGTTGGACCACCACCAATCACCTTATTATCCAAAATGATACCTTAAAATAAGTTTGGACCTTGATTGATGAAATGGATTCATGTATGCATGATTTGTGTGATTTTGTGTTCCAAGGATGTGTATGAGATGTTTGTCTTTGTTTATCTTAAATTGCGTTGTTCTAACTTTTCTATCTTATAAATAGATGCCTATTACCATCAGCACTGTTGAGGAGTTCCAGGTTACTCGTTTCGGTCCCCGTATCGTTGAGCTTACCACTTTGCTCGATCTCCCTCTTCCCACCATCACGGTGCATCCACTCACCAAGTTCGAGAGGAAGGACCTCCGGGGCTTCAAGGTGAACCAGCCCGGACGCCAGACAGAGCCTACTACAGAGGCCATCGTCTTCAAGCTGATGCACGACGACAGGGAGAGAGGCATGGAGGTAGTCATGCAGGACCTTATAGGACGTCTACTAGGCCGTCACTCCCAGCAGGTTAGAGGCACCCACTTCCACGTCTTCGGAAGACGTGATGAGGACGGAGAGTCCATCGACTTCGAGGACGACTCGAGGGGAGCAGCAGAGCCGATACGTCTATACCTCCAGGACTTAGAGTCTCTCCTTAGGCACGTGGACACGGACAGGACCAACGTCATGCTTAGCAATGACGAGCTCCAGGTGCAGCTTCGCGAGAAGGACAAGCTTTTCGCACAGCAGGATGAGATAGTCAAGGAAATGGAGACGAAGTTCGAGGCCCAGGACCGCAAGTTCAAGAGTCAGGAGAAACGCGTCCAGGATAGGAACAACAAGATCCGGGACATGACCGAGGAACTGAAGTCCAAGGATTTCGAGCTAGAGCAGCAGTAGATGGTGATCGAGAGGCTTCGCTCCCAGAAGAGGGCTCTCAAGGCCAAGATCGATTCCTTGACCACTACGATTGAGGAGAACAAGACCGCGATGGAGAACGCAGGTCTTACCTTTGTCGAGGAGGAGATTGATGTTGATGAGTAGACTTGACTACTCGTTTATCTTTCATTATCATACTTGTTATTTGTGAACTTGTTATTGGACCATCCGACATGTGGATGGCTTGCCACTTGTGTGTTTTACTTCATGAACTTATTTGGTTGTTGAAATTTTATTCTTGAGATGCATGCTATGTGTTTTGCTTGTGATGTATTGTGCATAAAACATCTATGGGTATCTCATTCTTATCTATTTGAACAAACCACAAATGCCTCCCCGTCGCGCAAACCCCAACCCCAACCCCAACAACATCACTCCAGAAATGCAACAGATGATGAATGCTCAAACACAGCTTATGCAGATGATGACAACATTCATCCAAAACCAGAATAACAACAACAACACCAATAACAACAAAAATAATAACAACAACAACCCTCCGGGTTTTGATATGCTCACCAGATTTCTGCGTCTGAGGCCAGCTAAGTTTTCGGGGAAAACTGATCCCATGGTGGCCAATCATTGGCTACGTTCTGTGAACAAAGACTTAGTGACTGTGGGCTGCACGGATGCTAAAAAGGTCAGGTTCGCAGCGCATCTGTTGGAAGGACCAGCCGCCACATGGTGGGACAACTTCCAAATCACCACTCCTTTGGATGAGGTGACTTGGGCTATCTTTGAAGATGGCTTTCGCACTGCTCATATCTCATCAAGAATGATGAGTCTGAAAAAGAAGGAGTTTCACAACCTGAAGCAGCGCCACCGCAGCGTGGCTGAATACATAGAAGAGTTCAACAATCTGGCGCGTTATGCACCGGATGAGGTTGACACAGATGCCAAGAGAAAGGAGAAGTTTCTGCAAGGCTTGAATGATGAGCTAAACTTACAGTTGTCTGTGGCATATGTTCCAACTTATCAGTCCCTGTGTGACAAGGCTGCTATCTTGGAGAATAAAATGAAGCAAGTCGAGAGTAGGAAGAGGAAACACTCTGACAAACACAGCTCGGGATCGTCTCACAAACGATCTCACTATGATGACAGTGGAAGCTCAGGATCCCATAAGCATGGGAAATTCAACAAACACCACAACCACAACCGTCATGACAACAAACATCACCGCAGTCATGACAATGACAAATACAAGAACCACAAGAGTGGACATAAGAGCCACCATAGTGGGAATGGTAGTGGAAGTGGAAGTCAGCCTGCTAAAAAGGACATCAGTCAGGTTGAGTGCTTCAAATGCAAGAAGCTGGGGCATTACGCCAATGAGTGCCCTGAGAAGAAAGTTGAAGGACCTAATAAACCCAATCCTTTTCAGAAAGGACAGGTTAACCACATCAATGTGGAAGAGGTCTATGAGGAGCCTGACGCTGTTGCTGGTAAGTTCAGACTCAATTCCATTCCAGCATTTGTACTCTTTGATACTGGTGCATCTCATTCATTCATATCAAGAGCATTTGTTGAAAGAAATGAACTACCAGTAGAAACTAGTGGGTGTCCTATAAAAGTAAGTTCTCCTGGTGGAGAAATGATAGTGAATTCAGGATGTCATGATCTAGATATAGAATTCGGGAAGTATAAGTTTCCCGTTAACTTGATAATATTAAACTCCCAAGGTTTGGATGTCATTCTGGGAATGGACTGGATGACTAAGTACAAATGAGTGATAGATTGTGCCAGCCATACTGTCTCACTCACCACTCCGGAAAATAAAAGGATCAGATTTAAGACCAGCTTTGGAGCAAAGAGGAGTATGCTTAATTCTCTTAAGGGGGTTAGCATGGACAGTGTGCCAATTGTATGTGAGTATCCGGATGTATTTCCGGAAGAACTGCCGGGAATGCCACCAGACAGGGATGTGGAGTTCCTTATTGATTTGCTACCAGGTTCTGGACCGATAGCAAAGAGACCATACAAAATGTCACTTGATGAACTGAAGGAACTCAAGAAGCAACTAGGAGAACAGTTGCAAAAAGGATTCATCCAACCAAGTTCTTCATCTTGGGGAGCCCCAGTATTATTCGTAGAAAAGAAGGATAGAACACAAAGATTATGCATTGACTACCGTTCTCTCAACGAGGTAACCATCAAGAACAAATATCCTTTGCCAAGAATCAACGACTTGTTTGATCAGCTAGAAGGAGCATGTGTGTTCTCGAAGATTGATCTTCGGTCAGGCTATTTTCAACTCAAGATAAAAGAGCAAGACATACCTAAAACAGCGTTCACCACAAGGTAAAAAATGTTTTAAATAAAACATTTTTTTTCTTTTTAGAAAAGAAATGGAAATTCTTTCGAAATCTAATGATTAGAATAGCGGCAGATAATAAGGATTGTATGAGTACACTGTGATGCCTTTTGGTTTAACCAACGCTCCGGCATACTTCATGAATATGATGAACAAGGTGTTCATGGAATTTCTTGACAAGTTCGTTGTCGTGTTCATTGATGACATCTTAGTCTACTCTAAGAGCAAAGAAGAGCATGAAGGACACTTACGCTTGATACTTGAGAAACTAAGAGAGCATAAGCTTTATGCCAAATTCAGCAAGTGTGAGTTTTGGTTAGAGGAAGTTGGTTTTCTTGGTCATGTTATGACAAAAGATGGTGTAGCAGTTGATCCTGCTAAGGTTTCAGCTGTGACGGAATGGGAATCTCCAAAGAATGTGAAAGAAGTTCGTAGTTTCCTTGGCTTAGCAGGTTACTACAGAAGGTTCATTGAAAATTTCTCAAAGGTTGCTAAGCCAATGACTGAATTGTTAAAGAAGGACAAGAAATTTGCCTGGTCTGAAGGTTGTGAAGTCAGCTTTCAGGAATTAAAGAAGAGACTAGTGACAGCACCAGTACTATGTCTGCCAGATTTGGAAAAGGATTTCCATGTATATTGTGATGCGTCTCATCAAGGTTTGGGTGATGTACTTATGCAAGACGGTAAAGTTGTGGCCTATGCCTCGAGACAACTCAAAACTCATGAAGTAAACTATCCTACTCATGATTTGGAGTTAGCCTCTGTCGTCCATGCACTAAAAACATGGAGAAATTACCTTTTGGGAAAGCGTTGTGAAGTGTTCACCGATCACAAGAGCTTGAAGTATATCTTCACCCAGAAGGAAATCAATATGAGACAAAGGAGATGGTTCGAGCTTATCAAGGATTACGACTTAAGTTTGCAATACCACCCGGGTAAAGCAAATGTTGTAGCAGATGCTCTAAGTTGTAAGGTATTCGTGAATGGCCTTACCAAAGGAGAATTGCCAGAGGATTTGTGTGCTCAATTCAAAGAACTCAGATTGGAGATTGTGCCTGAAGGACATCTTATGTCTTTGGATGTTCAACCCACTTTGTTGGACAAGATTCGAGAAGCTCAAAAATCTGATAAGGAAATTGAAGAGATTAAGAAAAATATTGATCTAGGGAAAGGTAAGAATTTCCATGAAGACGAACAGGGTACTTTATGGCATGGAAAACGTATTTGTGTTCCACAAGATCCGGAATTGCGGGAACTGATTCTGCAAGAAACACACAACTCTCCGTATTCTATTCATCCGGGTAACACCAAAATGTACATGGACATGAAAGAAAGATTTTGGTGGAACAATCTCAAGAGAGACATCGCCGAACATATTGCTTTGTGTGATGTGTGTAGTAGAGTAAAGGCGGAGCATAAAAAACCAGCTGGTTTGCTTCAACCACTACCTATTCCTGATTGGAAATGGGACAAAATTGGTATGGATTTCATCACCGGATTACCAAGGACCAGATCAGGATACGATTCCATTTGGGTAGTCGTGGATCGCTTAACTAAATTGGCTCATTTTATACCCGTGAAGACAACTTATACAAGTGCCAAGTTAGCCAAAATCTACATGAGCAGAATTGTATGCCTTCACGGTGTGCCTAAGAGTATTGTGTCAGATAGAGGAACTCAGTTCACTTCCCACTTTTGGAGACAGCTCCATGAATCTTTGGGAACGAGATTGGAATTCAGCACGGCTTTTCATCCTCAAACTGATGGACAAACATAAAGGACTAATCAAATTCTTGAAGACATGTTGAGGGCATGTGCCCTAGACTATGGAGCAAGTTGGGATGAAAGTCTGCCTTACGCAGAGTTCTCTTATAATAACAGTTACCAATCTAGCATTGGGATGGCACCATTTGAGTTTCTCTACGGAAGGAAGTGTACCACCCCATTGCTATGGAATGGTGTGGGAGAGAGAAGTTTGTTTGGACCGGATCTTATCAGAGACGCAGAGGAGAAAGTCAAATTGGTTAAGGACAGGTTAAAAATAGCACAGTCCCGACAGAAAAGCTACGCGGATTCTAAGCGTAGAGAAGTCACCTACGAAGTTGGGGATAGAGCTTATCTTAGAGTATCACCTCTTCGTGGAGTGAAAAGATTTGGAGGAAAGTTGGCACCAAGATATGTTGGGCCATTCAAGATTCTAAGTCGCAAGGGAGAAGTTGCATATGAAGTTGAATTGCCAGAATCTCTGTCAGCTGTCCATAATGTGTTCCATGTGAGTCAGCTTAAGAAATGTCACCGAGAGATGGAAGAATCTTCTTTGAAGGATACCATACCTTTGGAAGAGGTTCAACTAGAAAGTGACCTCACCTATGAAGAAAAACCTGTCAAGATTCTTGAGACCGCAGAAAGAATCAGAAGGACAAAAACTATCAAGTTTTGCAAAGTACAATGGAATCATCACTCCGAAGAGGAAGCAACATGGGAAAGAGAAGATGATCTTCGGAAAGACCACCCTCACCTATTTTCTAGCCAATCCGAATCTCGAGGGAGAGATTCATCTTAAGGGGGTTAGATTTGTAACATCCCTAAATTCATATTTCAAAACTCATTCATATCATCCTTGCATTCATCATCATTTAGGGCTTTTCTCAAAATCATTTCAGAAACAGGAGCAATTGTGGCTCATTATTTTATGTATGAAAACACTAGCCTTTGTGCTACATGCTATTAAGGAAGATGTTGTTATTCATTCAGGATGATTTGATTTCAAACTTAAGTGGTCTCAAAAACTTAAGCAAAGTCTCAAAGCAAATTATGAATCAAAACAAATTCTATGCCTATTATCACACCTCATAAAGGCATGATTTTTGTTAATTTTCAAAAAGACCCAAGTGTTCTTAAGTGTTAAGATGTGTTTGACACTTATTTAAGAACAAAATTTATTTTACAAAAATCCTGTAAAGCTTTGAATTCAAACAGATTTGAATTTGGGTTTGAAAACCATTTTTTAGAAAAACAAACAGAAAAAGAAAAGGAATAAAGGTGAAAAAAAATAAACAGCCAGCCAATCTGGCCGACCTAGCCCAACACGGCCCAGCTAGCCCAGCAGCTCCCACCCCCGCGAATCATTTTCTTTCACCCGCTCTCGCACCCACCAGCTCACTGACAGAAGGGACCCACTCCCTTTTCCCTCTATCGCTGACAACCGCGGCCCACTCGAGTGTCGTCGTCTCCACCCCCACGACCTGTTCATCCCCAAATTAACGCGGCCGTTTCCTGTTGATTACGCAGCTTAAATTCACGTTAAGGCATGAGTAATTCTCGCTCACGACCAGGCTACTTAAACCCCCTCTGCCCCCTCTCCCTTCTCCCTCAAACCCCGAACCCAGAGCGCCACCAGGCTGCGTGCATTGCTCCCTGTAACCCCGCCGTCTCCGACGAGCTGCAGCCACGATTCCGTCCACCTCCGACCACCCCTCTGCCTCTGCTTCACACGAACAGCCTCCGCTTGACCTCACGCATCACCCAGTACCCCTGGTTCGCCCGCGCGTGACCCAGAACGTTGGCAACGCAAACGACTGAGCGCCACCGTCTTCAGCATCAAACTCCGGCGAGCTCCAGTGGTAAGTCCAGACCGCCCCAAACCTTCCCCTTCACGCACGCATCTTCGCCGTGGTTTTCTGCATCTGACCACATTCTCCGTTGGCCTCCTAGTGATCGACAACGTCGCCTTCGACCTCGAGCAGAGCCACCGTTGCCAGATCCAACTCCAGCGAGGAATCCACCACAACCCTGAGCGCCCCTTGCCGAGCTGTCCACAAGTTGAGCATCCCCACGTCCTTGCGGTCTCGGTGAGTACCTTCCCTATCCTCCTAGCGACCGGTATCACCGGCGCCGCCACCGTCTGACCGTCGCCGCCGCGCGCAGCCGTTAAGCTCCGCCAGATTTTGGCTTGATGATTTAGACCGTTGGATCTGTATCGTAGGGCAAGGATAGAATTTTAAACGAAGGGGTAAGCGTGCATCTGAGCCGCCAGATCCCACTTAGATCCTGCGGTCCGCAGAGCGCGATCCAACCGAATCGGTATGCGCCAGTGAGGTTGCGACACGTGTCTAGGGTGTATTCAAAAACAGAAATTCGAATCAGATTTAGATCCAAACTTCAAAATGCTATAACTTTTGAATGCCACGTTAGAATTTTGCAAACTTTATACCGTTGGATTCAGTGAATCAAGGCCTTTGTTTTTATGCAAAGTGTTTAACAAATAGTAACCATTAGAAAGACTTTATTCGTATAAACATGTTTAAGGCTATTTTGAGTATGGTTTTAGTTTAGTAATTTGTTTTAGGATAAATAAGTTTAGTTGGCAAATTTGTGACTTGTTAAGTTTCTGTAAACATGTACATGCTAGGTAGAGTTTTCAAAATCACCACTTAGTAAATTCTTGCATGCATGCATTCATGTTATTTTTGATTGTATATAAAATTGTGTGTAATTGTATGCCACAAATCTTTGTGTAGATTTTGCTAGTGATTGTGACTGTGAGGAGTGCTACTCTCCACATTACCAAGGCAAGTGATATTACATGAATATTTCATTCCTATATTTTGTACTAGCATTAGATATTTTTCTAAGTCTTGCATGCTACTCTTGCCAAATAAAAGATTGGGGAAAACCTATGTAGTTAGAATGGTAGAAATGCTAGGAATTTCCCTAAGTTAAGTTACCTTTCCATGCTTAGCCTAGCTACTAGCAAAAAAGGGTTGGTATAATCTATTCATGCTATATTGGCTATAATTCTAAGTCATGGGACTTATGTTTTCTTAATAAAATTACTAAGTCAATAAACCTCCTAGGTGGAAGGGAAAGATTGGTTTATGTTGAGTGGTTACACAAGGCCATGGACTTGGCTTGTGTATCTCACTTGTGGTATGCCACCCAGGCACAAAGGGATTTGGAGGCCAAGTGTTGAGAAAGCTTACAGTGCAACCACTTGGCAATATGTGATCTGCCTTGATCATATAGGTTGCTAGAACTTAGTCACTTGGACAGTTGGTGGTAGTGGGAATGATAGGTTGGAACGCGTCCATTTGTCTAAGGGAAGGCTTCTGAAAGGTCCTCTCTTGGGAAACCAAGTCTGGTGGGGAAAGTGCACAACCTCTGCAGATGGAAAATCTAAGTACTTAGCCATGTCCATGGCAATGGACAACTTGAGCATCAAGACATGGAAGCTACAAGAATCTCATCACTCCAACTTCTGAGTAAAACTTGTGGGTGAACAAGGGTGAAGGACCCCAATGTCTATTGGTGGTTTCTTGGGAAAGTTTTTGACAAAGAAAACTTAGTATTTTCAACTAATAGGGAAAACCTATTTTCAAGCAAAGCAAGCCAAGCTACACCTAGCCAAAATGCATATAGTAAAATAGTCCACTTAAAATTTACTAAGGTATCACTTGCCAATACTATTCCAAAGTATTGACCCACTGTGGCTGTAACTTGTGATGTTGCAGGTTACTCCGATGATGAGTAGGAGTCATGAGTCTACACTCAACATGCTTGCCTGTGGCACATGAAGATGAGGACTTGTGTTTATTTACTTATTCCATAAACTCTTGTATCAGGCCTTTGGCCCTGAGTTGTATAAGACTATGTTTTATCTCTGGAATGAATGTAATAAACGACCTTTGTATCTATGTACTTCATCTTAAACTGTGGATGCTAGCATTGATCCAGGGACTAGCATTGCAATCATAGGGATCCTTTCCTTTATAAAGGAGGGGTCTAACACTTATATAGGTGGAGGGGGCCGGCCAAGGGGAGGTGAATCCCTCCCCAACTCGGCTTCCAAGGCCGGCAGTGGAGGGAGAGGGACTTCCACCCCAAGTAGGTTTCCTACTCTCCCTCCACCAAACAAAATAGCCGTTTGACTTTTCAAATTGGCGTTTGACTTTTCAAACTAGGATTTGATTTATCCCTTTATTTTGTTCAGCGATGACATCTAGTACATGATGCAACCATTCCAACTTGTTATGACACATTCATGTACCCTTCCCCACCGGAGTGCCGGACCTTCCGGAACCTTCTAGAACATTCCCGATCAAAACACCGGAACCATTCTCCAACCCCGAAACAACACTTTCCTTATATGAATCTTATTCTCCGGGCCATTCCGGATCTCCTCGTGATATCCCGGATCCCATCCGAGACTCCGAACAACATTTGGTCTCTTACTCATCATTCCATAACTACTCAACAACATCGAATCCTTAAGTGTGTCTCCCTACGGTTCGTGAATTATGCGGACATGATCGAGAAACTTCTCCGAACAATAACCAATAGAGGAATCTGGAAATTCATATGGCTCCCACATATTTCTATGATTACTTTGCGATCGAATGAACCACTTACATATGATACCAATTTCCCTTTGTCTCACGATAGTTTACTTATTCGAGGTTTTGATCGTCGGTATCTCTGCATACCTAGTTCAACCTCGTTACTGATAAGTACTCTTTTCTCGTTCCCGTGATATGTGATCCCTTGTGAACCAATCACATGCTTGCAAGCTAATCGGATGACATTCCACCGAGAGGGCCCAGAGTATATCTATCCATCATATGGATGGACAAATCCCACTCTTGATCCATGTGTCTCAACCAATACTTTCCGAACACTCAATGCCACCTTTATAGCCACCTAGTTACGGTGTGGTGTTTGATGTCATCAAAGCATCCTTCCGGTGATGGTGATAAACATGATCTCATGGTCGAAGGAATTAGGTTACTATGTATCAGAAAGCATATAGCAATTGAACTATTAAAATGACTTGATCTTTATGTTACGCTTATCTATAGGAGTATGTCCATCATACCATTCTCCTAACGATATGATCTTGTTGTTAATAACATCTCAATGTTCATGATAGGGAAACCACAATCATTTATTAACCAACAAGCTAGTATTATGTAGAGGCTTTACTAGGGACTCATATTTAGTTTACAAATCACACAAGTATTAATGTTTCCTTGTTAATACTATTATAGCATGAATGTAAACATTTATCATAAACACAAAGATATAATAATAACTACATTTATTATTGCCTCTAGGGCATATCTCCAAAACAAAGTGGCAAGTGTCCCACGGTTACTATTTATCCTACTCTGCGTCAAGATTCGTGCAGCTAATCGGTAATTGGTAATTTCGCCACTTCTCCGACCGCCGCCGCCAACGGTTCGTATCAGTTGCGCAGGAAAATCGGATATGATTGCGTTACGAGGCGTCGCTGACCTATATCCTACGTTGTCATAGCTGACATGGTAGATGAGCTGCCCATCGAAGATTCCGGCATAGACGGACTTAATCCGGCTATGGAAGAGTATGATGGAAGATTTAGCATTTCTTTGACTTACTCATAGAAGACGGAGAGACCTTTGCAGGGTTATTTGGGAGGACTACAAGATATTGCTTGACGATTTGCCGATATCCATCTAGACGGAGCATTCCACGGGAAGAGGCAAGACAGCGCAAGATCTCGGAGTTCTCCGGGGGCTACTGTTGGGGATATGCTATATGGGTATCCTCATATCATGTCTCTTATCCGACTAACTCGGGTGGCCCATAGTCGGTAGCATGGCCTATGGCCTACTGGGCGGCCCAGTTAGGTGGATCCAGAAGGGAGGCCCATGCCGGATAAAGGAAGGCTACGGTGGAGTCACCAGCGTACCCGGAGCCTTGGAGTGCAAGATACACAAGACTAGTAATAGACGGTGTAGGACTCTGTGACCTGTCCGGCTAGGACTTTTCCCTGTAACCCTAGGATCTGACGACTATATAAGTCGGGCCTATGGGAGCCTTTAGGGCATCGTTTTACACACACCTCGCACAACGAACCTATCTCTGTAACTCGGCGTATTGCCCTTATAGTGATTTATAGCAGGAGTAGGATTTCGCCACCGTTGTGGGATCTGAACCTGGGTAAGCTGTGTTACCTCGTACCCGTCAACCGTATGCCTTACCCCACGTCTCTAAACACGCACTGTGAGGACCCCTCCATGGCGTACTCGTCGGCAATACCACGACATTAAGCACTCGAGTACCTTTCTAAAAAAATTGGTTTCATGCATTTTGGTTAAGTGAATCGAGTTGGGTTGGTTTTGAATCTGGGTACAGAACTGAGTTTGAAACTAAAAGAATAAACCTAAATTTGAATTACTGGGTCGCGCGGGATGCTAACTAGGCCGGCCCACTATGTACAGCGCGCGCGGGCTGGTTAAGTGGTTGTCCCCACTCGTTAGTGAGACAGAGGGGTGCGAAGCGGTATGGGGGAGGTGGACCGCACGATCTAACTCTAATCGAATGGCTATGGTTCATCGTCCACGTCGGGCAACACCGGCGAGAGAGAACCCTAGCACAGCCAGTGGGGGTCGTGGGAGGCTCACCGGGGCTCAGGCGATTGTCGGCGACGGGGGCGAGCGACGAAGTCGACAAAGGCGATCCTCCTGGTACCGACAGCTCCTCTGTCAACACCCGGATTTTTAATCCCAGATGCCTGTTTTGCCATACATCGCAATCCCAGGATTACCATTTTGCGAGACATAACAAATTTGGATATCACAGTACATCATCCATTATAAACCATACATAAGGTATTACACAAATAAGGATCTCATGATCTAGTTCTTAATACAACTCAAGCAATGGAATAATGTAATAGTAACGATAGCGTAGGCGAAGCTCCATGTTCAGGGTCACAGGCAATGCTGACGATGGGAGATGATCCTAGTTGTCGTAACCTTCCTGCGGTGCATCATCCTGGTACTCTTCTTCATAGTCTAGCCACGTGAATAGCCAGGGACAAAGCCACGAGTACTCTATAAGTACTCGCAAACTAATACTAACAGTTAAGAGGGTTTTTTTTGTAGTAGGATACTAAGCTCTAAGGTTGTTTTGCAAAAAGCCAGATTTACCTCTACTAAGTTCAGAAGCAAAGAAAACTAGTTGAAAGTTTTGTAACACCTAAGTGGGAATTCACCATACTTAGTATGCGGATAATCAATCCTAACCTTTCAATTACACGCTCTAGTATAGGCACCTCTCCTGTGAGTTTGGCCTCCCAACCATGACCAACTGTCATCTTGGGTACTGCACAGATGGACAATCTTCACAAGGTAGCCTCAGCTTAGACCTTGGCCGCGAGGGAACCCATACTAAGGTATATAAATTTCTAGTCAAGCCCTACCCAATTTTTGGGTATTGTGGTTGTACGCTAAAATTGGAATGGTATCGCATCCAGACAACCATCAGTTTTATAAAGGGTTCAGGCTCATGCCTCAACATTTTCATCATCAGAACCATCTGGTGTTCAGAAACACATGTCAAAACATTTCGGTAGAATGAATCATCATTCTAAGGTTTTCATAACCATTTTCACCAAGTATTCCCATATAAAGTTGATCAAGTTTTATGCTTAGCACTAGCATCTACAAGGCTAATGAGGGGTGGTAAACAAGTGGAGATTTGCTAGGTTCAATCTCATGCCTTAGGATGACATCAAGATTATCTAACTTAGGCCAAATTTTATGCTCTTTATGCTACCTTCCAATATCTTTCTAGTATCTATAATTCACTATGTAAACTCTAAGAGAAAGCTTTGATAAAGAAATAAAGTATAAAGCTTGTAAGTAAAACTAGGATTGGGTATCGTTAAATGTGTCTAACCAAGCATGCTTAATGCATTGCATAAGTGATCTAACTTTCATAGTTGCAAGTGTTAGCTTGCTAAGTTAATAGCTTGCCTTGTGCAGGGCAGTGGTTGATGTTCTCCTCGGCTTCTTCCTCGTAGTATCCTCCTTCCTCCTCGTCTTCTTGGTCGGCACTAGCGTCTATAAATAAATACAAGGTACACAATCACCAAACAATACTTAACTATTTTCAATCATCACACAAAGGTGCACTATAGATGATCTAGCATCACCACTTAACATTACAAGATTAAAGCATTTGTCTTATTTATTTTAATTTGAGAAAAGTAATTTCTACTCATTGAAAAACTACTTAAGATTTAATATTCTCCAACTCAAACATGGGATCATGTTGACACATGTCATCACCACATATTTCAGGACATGGGAATGTGATTTAAAGTGGTGTCACAATTTAATAAGGTTTAACCTTTTTATTTTAAATTAATAAAGTGACTAGAAATGCCTATGTGGCATTCTTTTATTACTTAAACATTATTTCTGTAAGTAAACCCATATGTTTTTATATATTCTGAAAGGTATGATCAAATGTGATTTTTGAGAGTTGGAATCAACTCAACAGCTCTTATGGTTGAATTTTGAAAAATGTTTGAATGCAGAAAAGCTTCTGCCTTGTTATTTTTACCAAGGTTGATCCACAGATTCAAATGATTTGAATCCAACGGGCTTGGATTAAGCATTTCAGCACCTTTCTAACAAAATTGGTTTCATGCATTTTGGTTCATTGAATCGAGCTAGGTTGATTTTTGAATCTATGTACAAAACTGTGTTTTAAATTAAATGAAAAAAATCTAAATTTAAACTGTTGGGTCGCGCAGGAGACGCTAATGGGCCGGCCCAGTGTCACTCCGCAGCGCGGGGCTCAGCTGACAGGGGTATCCACCAGTCAGTGGCTCATAACGCGTGAAGCGGTACGAGGCGATGTGGGACGTTGGATTAGAGTGGGGTTCAACGGCTGTGGATCTTTGTCAACGACGAACCTGTCACCGGCGAGCTCTAACCCTAGCGGCTCGGTGGGGGTGCATAGGGGGCGTACTAGGGCTCCAGCGACGACGGCGAGGCGGGCAAACGAACTGGTGGTCGACGGCGAGCTCAAGGACGGTCGAGGCAGCTCCGGGGGTGGTCGTAATCAGCGGCGCCCTTCTCCTCCAGAGGTGGCCTGCTCCGGTAGAATTCCAGCGAGTTGCTGCTCCCCGTGCTCCGGCTAGAGGTGTGGGACGATCAGTGAGGTGAGGGGAGTGAAGTGGTGTGCTGCAAACGTCTGGGGGTGCAATCCTTTTATAGGCTCAACGGTGAGACCGAGAGGGATGGGTAGGCGACGGTGGCGACATGGCTACAGGCTGCTAGCGGCATGGCTGAGGGTGGCGATCGACGCGCGGTCTCCTGGCGGTGCTCTAGGATGTTAATGCGGGCTTAGGAGCGTTGGTAAGCGGGCGGGTGGAGCTGGCACACTGAGCGGCAGAGGCGGCGTCTTCGACAGCGAGCGGTGGTTGTGAGGCGTTGGTCGGCGAATGGGGGTGTCTGGCATGCTCCCTGGGTCGTGGCGACGCGGTGGGCACGGGCTGCGGTCGAGTGGCAGCATGTGCACACCTGCTGGGTGCGGCGCTCTGGCGCGTGCTCGGCATGGTGCTGTGGCACTGGGCGCGGGGTTTTCTCGGTGGTCCCCGGCTGGTCCTCGCTCAGGGAGGGGACAGTGGGTGGCGGTGAGGTGCTGGCTAGCTCCCAGACATGGCGAGAGAGGGTGAGGCGGTCTGCTGGGACGGCGACCAAGTTGGCCGGCGAGGTGGGCTCGGCTTGGCATGGCCATAATGCTAGGGGGTAGGGGATGGGTTAGTTAGGTCCTGGTTTGATCCAGAGGGGACAAAGTGATCAAATTGGGTTTAAATGGGAGACAAGTTTGGCCAGAATACTATTCAAAATAGTGAAATTGATTTGGTTTAAAATTTGCCTACCAACTGTTTGATGAAATGGCCGCAAGAAACTTCGTTTTAAATTTTGAAAATATTTTTGGTGGGTGTGCTAGGCATAAGCTTGAGACTCTGTGGTTGCTTGGGTTTTCAAAATTGAGCTTGTTTGAGTGGTTTTGAAATAGTGGGATCTTCCCATATGAAATAGATTCAATTTTAAAATGTCATTTAAACATAGCATTTGAATGTTTTTGGCAGGTCACAAAGTGGGCCTTGGTACCTCAGTATGTGTACTAGCAAGGGGTGCAAAGATCCACAATTGTTTCTGTTAAATTTTGAGTGCTAGGAATAGCCAAAGTAAGCATGATAGGTAATTTGGCAAAAATGACCATTCACTTCATTTATTTGTTTTGAGTTATTTTTCTTTGGGAAAAGTTTGGGAATGGTTTAGATGATGTTTATTTCACCTAAGAATCATTTTACAAGCAATGAATCACAGAACCATGGCAATTCAAATGAACTCCTAATTTAAATGCACATACACATGAATGCTTTCATATTTTGAGATGGGAATGTTTTTGTTAACCCTAATTTTGATGATTTGGATCTTGATTAACTTGGATTAAAGTTTTGGGATGTTACAAACCTTCCCCCCTTAAACAAAATCTCGTCCTGAGATTTGAGAAAGAAGAGCAAAGATTACCTAGGATTTAAAGAGATCGGGGAACTCCGTCCTGATGTGATCTTCTCGCTCCCAGGTAGCTTCTTCTTCAGTGTGGTTGCTCCACTGAATCTTAAGAAACTTGATGCTTCGGGTTCTGGTGGTTCTGAAAGCTTCTTCCAAAATACGGATGGGTACTTCGAGATAGGTCAGGTCATCATTGATTTCTATGGTCCGGTTATCAATATTCTTGAAAACTTCAGTCTTTTCCGGAACTTCGAGGCATTTATAAAGTAACGAGATATGGAACACGTTGTGCATGGCTGACATTTCTTCTGGCAGTTCCAATTGATATGATACTTCTCCTCGACGATTCAGAATCTTGAAGGGTCCGATATATCTGGGGGCTAACTTTCCCTTCAGCTGGAAACGCTTCATTCCTTTCAATGGCGAAACTTTCAGATACACGAATTCTCCGATATTGAAAGCGAGGTCTCGACCTCTCTTGTCAGTGTAACTCTTCTGTCTTGACTAGGCGGTCTTTAGGTGCTCACGAATCTTGTGAACTTTCTCTTCTGCTTCTCGTAGGATGTCGGGTCCGAAAATCTGACTCTCTCCTACTTCCGACCAATTCAAAGGGGTTCGACACTTCCTTCCATACATAAATTCAAATGGGGCCATTTGCAAACTTGCTTGATAACTGTTGTTGTAAGAAAATTCTGCGAACGTTAGACAGTCTTCCCATTTAGATTCATACTCTAACACACATGATCTCAACATATCTTCGAGTATTTGATTTACTCGCTCCGTTTGTCCATCAGTTTGAGGGTGATATGCTGTGCTGAAACCTAGTCGGATTCCTAAACCTTCTTGGACTTTCTTCTAGAATCTCGAGGTAAACTGAGTTCGTCGATCCGATACGATGTTCTTAGGGACTCCGTGCAAACTAACGATCCTAGCGATGTATAACTCCACTAGTTTCGAACTCTGGTATGTGGTCTTGACTGGTAAGAAATCTTCTACTTTGGATAACATGTCTACTATGACCCATATAGAGTCATTTCCCCTACTAGAAGTAGGCAATCCGGTGATAAAGTCCATTCCTACTGAATCCCACTTCCATTCCGGTATCTGTAGAGGTTGCAACAATCCAACGGGTCTTTGATGTCCCGCATTGACTCTCTGACATATATCACCCTTGGCGATATAGCTTCCTATTTCTCTCTTCATCTTATGCCACCAAAATTGTTCTTTCAAATCCTGATACATCTTCGTTCCTCCGGGGTGGATAGAATAAAGAGTATCATGAGCTTCCTTTAGAATAACTTCTTTCAACTCTGAATCTGCTGGTACACAAAGACATCCTTTGTACCACAGAACTCCTTCTTCGTCTTCGGTAAATCTGGGTACTTTGCCTGGACTGATACGACGCTTGATTCCATCGGTACTAGCATTTCCTTTCTGCGCCTCTTTGATCTGGCTGATCAAATTGGGTTGAAGCTCTATGCTAGCCAAAAATCATTCACTCACTAATTCTATTCGGAAATCTTCCATCTCTTTGTGCAAACTTTCAAAATAATGGAGTTCAAGCGGCACGACAATCTTCTAAGGGCATCTGCTGCCACATTGGCTTTACCGGGGTGATAGTGAATGTCCAGGTCGTAATCCTTGATTAGCTCAATCCATCTTCTCTGTCTCATATTCAGCTCCTTCTGAGTGAATATATACTTTAGGCTCTTGTGATTCGAATAAATCTCACAACGGTTTCCCATGAGATAATGCCTCCATGTCTTCAGGGCTAGAACTATGGCTGCGAGCTCGAGGTCATGGGTTGGGTAGTTTTGTTCATGCTGCTTTAGTTGTCGAGATAGATAAGATATAAATTTTCATTCTTGCATTAGCACACATCCGAGACCGATCTTGGATGCGTCACAATACACATCGAAGCGCTTCGTGATATCCGGCATGATCAAGATTGGGGCTGAGATCAGTCTTCTCCTGAGTTCTTGAAAACTCGCTTCACATTTGTCTGTCCATTCAAACTTCGTGTCCTTCTTCAGTAATTGGGTCATGGGTCTGGCGATACTCGAGAATCCTTCTACGAACTTGCGGTAGTATCCCGCTAATCCGAGAAATGCACGAACTTGGGTTTGAGTGGTTGGGGCTTGCCAATCTTCGACATCTTTCACCTTTGTAGGGTCAACAGCAATTCCTCCGTCTGATACGATATGTCCGAGGAATCCTACCTCCTCTAACCTGAATTCACATTTGCTAAACTTGGCATACAACTAATGCTCTCTAAGGGTTCCAAGAATGGTCCTTAAGTGTAGCTCATGTTCTTCCGCTGATTTGGAATAAATCAGAATGTCATCGATGAAAACAATGACAAACTTATCCAGGAAGTCCATAAAAATCTTATGCATGAGATTCATGAAATAAGCGGGGGCATTGGTTAATCCAAAATACATGACAGTATACTCGTATAATCCATATCTGGTGGTAAAGGCAGTCTTTGGAATATTCTCTGCGCGAATCTTGAGTTGATGATAGCCAGTTCTAAGATCAATCTTAGAAAACACCTTGGCACCAGTCAACTGGTCAAACAAATCTTCTATCTTCGGCAACGGGTACTTGTTCTTGATAGTGACATCATTCAATTTCCGATAATCCATACACAAACGGTTACCTCCATCTTTCTTGTCCACGAACAAAACAGGTGATCTCCATGGTGACGCACTTGGTTGAATCAATCCAATTTCCAGCATGGCATCCAGTTGCTTCTTGGGTGGAGATAGTTTAGACGGGTTCATACTATATGGTCTCTGGGCTATGGGTCCGGTTCCAGGGATTAGTTCAATGATAAACTCGATATCCCGATCTGGGGGCATACCGGGCAAAACATCTGGAAATACATCGGGGTATTCACAGACTATCCGGACTTGGTCAATGGTAGGTTGGGCTATACTCTTGTTGCACTTGAATTGAAGAGGTAAGGTTTCAGATACATGCTCGACTGATACTCCTGCTGTACTGGTCATGGTTATGGCTTTCTTGGCACAATCAATGAATCCTTTATGTTTGGACATCCAATCCATTCCTAGTACTACTTCCAAACCTTTAGTTCCGAGTACTATTAGATTAGCATAAAAATCTATGCCATGGATTCGGATAGGGACGGCTTTGCAGATTTGCCTAGCTTTGGTGGTTGAACCGGGGATTTGAACAATCATAACATGCTTCAGTTTGGTTGGTTGAATCTTACTAGTGCATGTGAATTCTTCAGTGACAAATGAGTGCGATGCTCCAGAATCAAACAATACTCTTGCAAGTACTGAGTTAACAGAAAACATACCCAGCATGACGTCTGGCGCTTCATGGGCTTGTTCTGCATTCATGAGAAAAAGACGACCGTTGCGGTTGAGCGAGTTCCCTGGGACAAACCTTCTTCCGGGCTGAACACGACGCTGCTGCTGAGCTAGGGCATTTGCATTGGGGCTGCGGCATTCTTCTTGGGGCACTCATTGGAGTAGTGCCCTTGGTTCCACATTCATAACAAGTCACTTGCGACTTGTCCTTCGCTGCAACAGGCACAACATTTCTTCCAGTCCTTGGGGCAGTGTTGGTGTTGGTGGCGGCATTGTTATTGTTGAACTTGGGTGGTGCACGGTTGAAATTGCTAGACTTTCCGGGGTTGTTGTGGTTTCCTCCGGGCCTTGGGTTTCCATGGTTGGGATATGTCAGACGGTTCATCGGGGGTCTGTTGGTTCTCGGGGCAAATCCTGGAGATTGGTTGGGGCGATACTTTGGGGTATGGTGGGTTCTTGGTTGATGCATCATGTGGCGCTTGCGGTTCTCATTAGCTTGGTTGATTCTTCCTTCCATCTGAATGGCAGAGTCAACTAGGGCTTCAATATCAGCAAAGGGGATATTGACTAACACCGTCTGCATCTCATCATGCAAACCATTCAAGAATATTTCTTTCTTCTTGGCTTCAGTGTCGATCTCATCCGGGGCATACCAAGCTAATGACAAGAATTTGTCACGGTATTCCACTACGGTCATCCTTCCTTGCTTCAGTTCTCTGAATTCATCTCTCATCCTCTTGATCAAACCCGGTGGAACATGGGTTCTACTGAACTTGACCTTGAATTCCTCCCAAGTCATCAGCTGTCCTCCGATCATTGCACGAACGCTGTTCCACCATGCTCTTGTATCTCCGGCTAGATAGTGGGTTGCGAACAGAACTTTCTCGTTAGCTTCCACTCCGGTGACTTCCAAATTGTCCTCCATTGTTTGCAGCCAATCATCTGCATCTAGGGGTTCCTCTGACTTAGTGAAAACATGTGGATTGGTGTTCTGGAAGTTCTTGAGCTTAGATCCATGGTTGTCCTGATTTCCTTGTCCTTGATTGTATTTGGCCATCTGAGCTATGTGTTGAAGGGTGGCTAGGTTGGCTTGACGTTCGGATCTTTCCGCTTCGCGGTTAGAAACCAACATTTGCAAGATCTGCAACATTGGGTCCGGGGATGATCCGCTTCCTCCGCGAGGCATCTGAAGATTGAGGTAGATCATGAGAAAGAGGGAAATTTCTAGGGTTCTGAGGTGGTTATAAATTTGTTTAAAGTTTGACTAAGATTTTTCTAGCAACTTGCTTTTCATTCATTCATAGCACACGATACAAACACACACCACAACAAAGGAAAAACAGATGGTTTTAAGAACCATTCTGGAAACTACGATACAGTGGGACCGAATACAACTCACTAACGCTAGTGCTCAAGTTCTACTACTCCTCGGAGTCGGTGCACTCATCATCATCATCATCATCGTCATCGATGAAGGCGAAATGCTCCTCATCGATGAAGAAGTCCATGGCCTGATCCTCCAGAAAGTCATCATCATCGCTGAGATAGGAGTAGGGATCTCCACGAAGGTCTTCTCCGGCATTCTCCCTTTCCTCCAACTGCATGTCTCTCTCATGGATGGTCTCCTCCAAATCCGTGATCCGGTGGCAAAAAGGGGCAATGATGCGCTCCTTCTTGTCGAGCTGACGGCGACGAGACTTGCGATCCTTCACTAGCATGGTGAAGGTCTGATCCTTCTTCTTGGCGATGGCAGACTTGTGGTTGCCGTAGGCACGGGCATTGTCTAACTCCTTCTGACGATCATACATCATGAAGCTGAGGTGGTCCACTTGACTCTTCAGTTCGGGATGATGTGGGGCCTCCAGTGGCTGCCCCATAACATCACGCCTTGGGTAGAACTCAAAGCGGGTACCCTTGATCTGATTGATACTCTGCCCACATAGACGGGCAAGAGCTTCCTGCATGGCCCTGGAAAGTTCATCGAGCCAATTGTTCTATCTTAAGGTGAACTGAATTCCCTCTACAGTGGGAGGTTCAATCTTTCCTCTTAGACTTGCAACAACTAGCCACTCCAGATCTTATCCTTCCTGATCATTGAGCTGAGCTCCGAAGAACTCGGTGTGCGGACGCTCCAGATGTTCCGAAATCTGGTCCAAGTCACGCTCAAATATGAGGTCTCCTTCATTCCCCAACTGATAAACCTTGATGTACTTCACATCCATCTATAAGAATATAGGATGAGTAAGTTAGTAGAGTGATCACGTGTGTCAAATTTTATGTATTTAGCAAGAGTTTTTGAGGAACATGAATTTTCATGAAGGAATCCAAGTGATAAGAATGAGAATAAGTTTTTGTAAATACTCACTTCCTTGGGTTTTGAAACTAAGTTTTTTATTCAAACATCCTTTCTAACTAGGGTCTCGTATGGTCAGGATGGCTCTGATACCAACTTGTCAACACCCGGATTTTAATCTCAAATGCTTGTTATGCCATAGATCGCAATCCTAGGATTACCATTTTTGCGAGACATAACAAATTTGGATATCACAGTACATCATCCATTACAAACCATACATAAGGTCTTGCACAAATAAGGATCTCATGATCCAGTTCTTAATACAACTCAAGCAGCGGGATAACGTAATAGTAACATTAGCGTAGGCGAAGCTCCATCTTCAGGGTCACAGGCAATGCTGACGATGGGAGATGATCCTAGTTGTCGTACCCTTCCTCCGGTCCATCATCCTGGTACTCTTCTTCATAGTCTGGCCACGTGAATAGCCAGGGACAAAGCCACGAGTACTCTTTAAGTACTCGCAAACTAATACTAACAGTTAAGAGGGTTTTTTGTAGTAGGATACTAAGCTCTAAGGTTGTTTTGCAAAAATCCAGATTTACCTCTACTAAGTTCAGAAGCAAAGAAAACTAGTTGAAAGTTTTGTGACACCGTGGGAATTTGAACTTCATATCACAACCCTGTTGTGGCCAAGTCAAAGTCATAATTCATTTCACAAGTCATTTTGAAAACATCTGACAGGGAAACAGTATGGCCACTCCAACTGTCCATAACCGCGGACGCGGCTATTCGAATAGTTTAACACTCTGTAGAGATTGTACACTTCCACCACAACATTCGATAGATCCGTCAGGAACAAATCCTGAATTCACCATACTCAGTATGCGGACAATCAATCCTAACCTTTCAATTACACGCCCTAGTATAGGCACCTCTTCTGTGAGTTTGGCCTCCCAACCATGACCAACTGTCATCTTGGGTACTGCACAGGTGGACAATCTTCACAAGGTAGCCTCAGCTCAGACCTTGGCCGCGAGGGAACCCATACTAAGGTATATAAATTTCTAGTCAAGCCCTACCCAATTTTCGGGTATTGTGGTTGTACGGTAAAATTGGAATGGTATCGCATCCAGACAACCATCAGTTTTATAAAGGGTTAAGGCTCATGCCTCATCTGGTTTTCAGAAACACATGTCAAAACATTTCAGTAGAATGAATCATCATTCTAAGGTTTTCATAACCATTTTCACCAAGTATTCCCATCGAAAGTTGATCAAGTTTTATGCTTAGCACTAGCATCTACAAGGCTAATGAGGGGTGGTAAACAAGTGGATATTTGCTAGGTTCAATCTCATGCCTTAGGATGACATCAAGATTATCTAACTTAGGCCAAATTTTATACTCTTTATGCTACCTTCCAATATCCTTCTAGTATCTACAATTCACTATGTAAACTCTAAGAGAAAGCTTTGATAAAGAAATAAAGTATAAAGCTTGTAAGTAAAACTAGGATTGGGTATCGTCAAATGTGTCTAACCAAGCATGCTTAATGCATTGCATAAGTGATCTAACTTTCATAGTTGCAAGTGTTAGCTTGCTAAGTTAATGGCTTTCCTTGTGCAGAGCAGTGGTTGATGTTCTCCTCGGTTTCTTCCTCGTAGTATCCTCCTTCCTCCTCGTATCCTTGGTCTAGCGTCTATAAATAAATACGAGGTACACAATCACCAAACAATACTTAACTATTTTCAATCATCACACAAAGGTGCACTATAGATTATCTAGCATCACCACTTAACATTACAAGATTAAAGCATTTGTCTTATTTATTTTAATTTGAGAAAAGTAATTTCTACTCATTGAAAAACTACTTAAGATTAAATATTCTCCAACTCAAACATGGGATCATGTTGACACATGTCATCACCACATATTTCAGTACATGGGAATGTGATTTAAAGTGGTGTCACAATTTAATAAGGTTTAACCTTTTTATTTTAAATAAATAAAGTGACTAGAAATGCCTATGTGGCATTCTTTTATTACTTGAACATTATTTCTGTAAGTAAACCCATATGTTTTTATATATTCTGAAAGGTATGATCAAATGTGACTTTTGAGAGTTGGAATTAACTCAACAGCTCTTATGGTTGAATTTTGAAAAATGTTTGAATGCAGAAAAGCTTTTGCCTTGTTATTTTTACCTAGGTTGATCCACAGATCCAAATGATTTGAATCCAACGGGCTTGGATTAAGCATTTCAGTACCTTTCTAACAAAATTGGTTTCATGTATTTTGGTTCGTTAAATCGAGCTGGGTTGATTTTTGAATCTATGTACAAAACTGTGTTTGAAATTAAATGGAAAAAAAAATCTAAATTTAAACTGTTGGGTCGCGCGGGAGACGCTAATGGGCCGGCCCAGTGTCACTCCGCAGCGCGGGGCTCAGCTGACAGGGGGGATCCACCAGTCAGTGGCTCATAAGGCGCAAAGCGGTAGGGGGCGATGTGGGACGTTGGATTAGAGTGGGGATCAACGGCCGTGGATCATCGTCGACGACGGACCTGTTGCCGGCGAGCTCTAACCCTAGTGGCTCGGTGGGGGTGCATAGGGGGTGTACTAGGGCTCCAGTGACGATGGCGAGATGGGCAAACGAACTGGTGGTCGACGGCGAGCTCAGGAACGGTCGAGGCAGCTCCGGGGGTGGTCGCAATCAGCGGCGCCCTTCTCCTCCAGAGGCGGCTTGCTCCGATACAATTCCGGTGACCGGATGCTCCCCGTGTTCTGGCTAAATGTGTGGGACGATCAGTGAGCTGAGGGGAGTGAAGTGGTGTGCTGCAAACGTCTAGGGGTGCCCTCCTTTTATAGGCTCGACGGTGAGACCGAGAGGGATGGGCAGGCGATGGTGGCGACAAGGCTACGGGCTGCTAGCGGCATGGCTGAGGGTGGCGATCGACACGCGGTCTCCTGCCGGTGCTCTAGGATGTTAATGCGGGCTTAGGGGCGGTCGTAGCAGTCAGGCGGAGCTGGCGCACTGAGCTTTAGAGGCGGCGTCTTTGACGGCGAGCGGTGGCTGTGAGGTCTTGGACGGCGAATGGTGGTGTCTGGCGTGCTCCCAGGGTCCTGGTGACACGGTGGGCACGAGCTGCGGTCGAGTGCCAGCGTGTGCACGCATGCCGGGTGCGTGCTCGGCATGGCACTGTGGCACTGGGTGCGGGGTTTTCTCGGTGGTCCATGGCTGGGCCTAGCTTAGGGAGGGGACAGTGGGCGGAGGTGAGGTGCTGGCTAGCTCCGAGACATGGCGAGAGAGGGGGCGGCGGTCTGCTGCGGCGGCGACCAAGTTGGCCGGCGAGGTGGGCTCGGCTTGGCATGGCCATGCTGCTAGGGGGTAGGGGATGGATTAGTTAGGTCCTGGTTTGATCCAAAGGGGACAAAGTGATCAAATGGGGTTTAAATGGGAGACAAGTTTGGCCAGAATACTATTCAAAATAGTGAAATTGATCTGGTTTAAAATCTGCCTACCAAGTGTTTGATGAAATGGCCGCAAGAAACTTCCTTTTAAATTTTGAAAAGATTATTGGTGGGTGTTCTAGGCATAAGCTTGAGACTCTGTGGTTGCTTGGGTTTTGAAAATTGAGCTTGTTTTGGTGGTTTTTGAAATAGTGGGATCTTCCCATATGAAATAGATTCAGTTTTAAACTGCCATTTAAACTTCGCATTTGAATGTTTTTGGCAGGTCACAAAGTGGGCCTTGGTACCTCAGTATGTGTACTAGCAAGGGGTGCAAAGATCCACAATTGTTTCTTTTAAGTTTTGAGTGCTAGGAATAACCAAAGTAAGCGTGATAGTTAATTTGGCAAAAATGACCATTCACTTCATTTATTTGTTTTGAGTTTTTTTTTGGGAAAAGTTTGGGAATGGTTTAGATGATGATTATTTCACCTAAGAATCATTATACAAGCAATGAATCACAGAACCATGGCAATTCAAATGAACTCCTAATTTAAATGCACATACACATGAATGCTTTCATATTTTGAGATGGGAAAGTTTTTGTTCACCCTAATTTTGATGATTTGGATCTTGATTAACTTGGATTAAAGTTTTGGGATGTTACATCCTCCTGGGGCGGCTCGAATCAACGACGCCCTTCTTCCTCCTCCGCGGCAGACTCCGGCCAAATTCCGGTGATGCGCTGCTCGCCTTGCTCCTGGGATGAGGTGGGGTGCTTCTAAGAGAGAGGGGAGTGAGATGGTGTGAATATGTCACATCCCAAAATTTTCCAAATTTTGAAATGTGAAAAATAAATAAACAAAAGAATTAATTGTTGAAATTTAGGGTGAAAAGAAAACTTTTTGATTCCAAATGGAAACATCAAAACCCAACTTGAACAAACTTTGAATGACGGGGAATCCAACAAAATTCAAACCAAGTGAAATGCATTCATCAAATAATGTATCTTGAAATTTAAACTTTGAAAATAAATCAAAACCCTAAAACCCTAATGGAAGAAAATCATTTCAAAGATCTCTCTAAGACTATGGATTTGATCCATATAAAAATTTGACAACAAACATTTATAAGTGATCAAAATTACAAATAAAAATATTATAAAACCATAGAAATTGGTTTCACTTAATTTGGAACCATAGATAAAAACTTATAAACTTAATAAGTTAAAAAGCAAATAATTTCCAAATCTAATAAAGCTCCTATCTAAAATCCATACCAAATTGTGAGCAAATGAATCCTAAAAGGATTTAACAAGGTAAACAAATATTACATAAATTAGACAAATTGGAATCACCAAGTTTAGATCTATAAATAAAAAGATATGGATTTTATAAGATAAAGAAAGAAATAAATATATAAGGAATATTTAAAAAACCAAATTAAATATTAGCCAAGTCCATAACCAAATAAAAGTTTATTAAATAATAAAATCAAATAAAAAGATTTTTTAAATAAAACAATATGGGCTTTGAACCATATTCAATTATATTTTAACCAATAAAATTATATGGCATTAAACCATATTCTAGTTATATTTGAATAAATATAAAATCCCTAATAGAAATGATTAATTAAATCATGAGAAAATAATAATTGGAATTTAACCAAGTAAAATAAAAGTTATTTAACTAACTTAAAATGGAATCAAAGAGTTATTTGAATAAAATTTAAATAGGATTAAAACCATATTGGATTTTATTTGAATAAAGACAATTGCCCAATTTAAATGATTAATAAATCATATTAAAATATTTTTAATAATCCAAAGTGAATTATTTACACTAATAAATAAATAAAACCTACTGAAAAGGGATTTGATAAAATTTGAATATCAAATAGAAGTTGAAAACATATTTGAAATCTCAATTAAATAAAGACAAGCGCCTAAATTTATTAATTAATAAACCATAAAAGAATAAGGGAAAATTATTCTAAAATGGACTTTAAATATAAGTTTAAAATAGTATAAAAACTTACTGAAAAGTTTGAAAAGATTTGAAATGAAAGAGGGTTTGAAATCATTTGAATGAATTGAAAACATAAAACCAAAATGAAAAAAGAAAAAGAAAACAGGAAAGAAAAAAATTGAAATGGAAACAGCCCAGCCCAACCTGGCCCATCTAGCCCAACCATCCCACCTCTCTCCTCCCCCGAACCATTTTCTTTCTCACTCAGAATCACACCCGCACAGTTACTAAATCCCAGAACCCACCGTCTCCCTCTCTCTCTCACTGATGACGCTACCCCACAGCCCCGTCATCGTCTCCTTCACCCCGCGACTCATTCCTCCCCTCTCTCTCCCGTTTCTGCTTGATTCCCGCAGCTTAAATTCGTCTTAATTCTGCGAGTAAATCACCGCTGCAACTACGCTCGTTAACTTGCCTCGCTCCCCTCTATCTTTCCCCAGACGCCACGCACTCACTGCCCATAGGCTGCTAGAATTCCTCGCAATAAGCACCACTGCTCTGGTGAGTTCACCGACCGATTCCAGCCAGCCCACGCCTCCCCTTGCTCACTGGAGCAAACAAGTGTGCTCCCCATCGTCCCCTTCACCTCCCAGTATCACTCGCTTGGCCGCGTGTGCCCCAGAACGTTGGAAACAAACTCGACAGAGCGATGCCACCGTCTGCCTCAACTCCGGCGACGCCCCTGGTAACATTCTGACGACCCCTCTTCCTCCTGATTATACGCGTGTGATCCCTGGCATCGTAAGCATCTAACGCAACCCTCTGTTTGTCTTAGCGCGGTCCGTCGAGTCGCCTCCGTCTTCAATAGAGAGCACCCGCTAGAAGGAACTCCGACGAGGAATCCCTCACGTCCTCGAGCGCCCCTTTGCCAACCAAGGACGCATCAAGCATCAGCAAAGCACGGCGAACCTGGTGAGCCATCCCACTCCTCCTCTCGCTTCCTAGAATCACCAGTATGCCATCACCCCGAGCGCCGCCGCCGCACAGCCGCCGCCAGTGTCGCCCGTTTATGGTTTATTCGATTTGGGCCGTTAGATCTAGATTGATTAGAATTAAACCGAAGAGTTATCGTGTGTTGTGAGCCATGTGATGAACTTTATATCTGATGGATAGAATCGAGCGATCCACGTGAAATGGTATTGTCCAATAAGAACACGACGCGTGGCATAGTTTTGATTAAATAGACAGAAACATTTCTATTAGATGGTTAGATTTGAAAAATTCATAACTTTAAATATACACGTCCAAATTTTGCAAACTTTATATCAATGAAATCAGGAAAAATAATTCTATCCAACCATGCCATTTGTTTAATGAATTGCTTCTGTAAAATTAGTTGTTTTTGCAGAAACTTGTTTTTACTTATTTTGTGTATAAAATTTATTCTAAAAATGTTTTTAGGGTAAAATCATTTGTAAATGGATTGTTTTGAACCTACTGACCATGCAAACCAACTTTTGGATTTAGAAATATATTTTGTGACACTTAGGAATTATTCCTTTGAATTAAAGCATTTCTAGCTAAATAAAAATGTTGAATATGTTTTAAAAATGCTTTTTGAGTAAAACCTTTTGAAAATGGTTTGAATTAAACTCCCTGACCCTAAACACCAAGTTTTAGGATTTAAAAATATATTTGGTGAACCCTATAAAATTATTACTTTGTTTAAAGACATTTCCAACAAATAAAATATTGCTTTGATTTAAAAATTGTTTTTAGATGAAACCTTTTGCAAATAGTTTAATATTAAACACTTGACCTTAAAACACTAACATTTATGTTTAAAAATATATTTTTCAAACACTAGAAATTATTACTTTGATTTAAATTAATTTTAGCAAAACAAAAATGATTTAAAGTGCCCATTTTCACTCACTTGATATCAAATGGATTTGCCACTTTTATAAATGACCAATAGGTGTTTTAAAATGTTTATAACATATTGGAAACCACTTTTCCAAATAAAACAATCTTTGTTATGCTTGCATGCATTGCTTTGTTTTTATTATTATGAGATGAATTGTTTGAATGCTAGATTGAATTTGTGCCTTGATTGAATTGTAGTGAAATTTGAAGAGTGTGACTATTGCAAATATCAAGGAGTGAACTTATATTCTCTACCAAAAAGGCAAGTGGTGCTTCATACTTTTGTCCCATTATTTTCACTATGCATTAGTGATATTTGTAAGTAGGACTTGCATGGAATTTTACTAAGTATGTTATGCCTTGGGAAATCCTAGTAGATGATGCCTTAGTATAATTTTCCCTAATTTAAGATCCCTACTACTATCATGCTTAACTTAGCTAGTAGAAAACAAGGGTGGATTATATTCATGCTATGAAATATTTCTAAGTCTATGAATTATGTTTTGTTTAATAAAACAACTATGTGAATGAATCACCTGGGTGGAATGGTGGGAATGGATTTATGTTGAGTGGTTGCACAAGGCTAGGGGACTGGTGAACCTTGTGTATCACACTTGTGGAATGCCACCCATGAACAAAGAGATTTGAGATGTCAAATGTTGAGAAGCTTCAAGTGCAGCCACTTGGCATTATGGGCTCTGCCTGGATCATATAGGTTGCAATAACTTAGCCAAATGGACAGTTGGTGGTAGGGGATGATAGGTTTGGAGCGCGTCCATTTTGGTCTAAGGGAAGGCTTCTGAAAGATCTTGTCTTGATCCATGTCGAGTCTTGTGGGGAAAGTGCACCACCTCTCGAGAGAGTAAAATCTAAGTACTTAGCTGTGTCCCCGGCAATGGAAAATTTGAGCATCAAGACATGGAAGCTATCAAGATTCTCCGCATCCCAATTTCTAAGTTAAAAACTTGTGGTTGAATAAGGGTTAAAGGATCTTCAATCAATGATTGGTAGATGCCTTGGGTGATTTTGACAAACAAAAAAACTTAGTGTTTTCAAATGATAAGGAAAATATATTTTGAGCAAAGCAAGCCTAAGCTCCACTTAGCCAAATGCATATAGATGATAGGTACCACTGTTCTACCATAGTATCACTTGCCAATACAATTCAAATGTATTGACCCTTGTGGCTGTAACTTATTATGTTGCAGGTTTGTTTGATGTTAGTGAAGTGTGTTGATTAGGATTACAAGTCTACAACCAAACATGATTGACTGTGGCACTTTGAAGATGAAGGACTCCATGCTATATAGATATTCTGTTGTATTGTAATGTGATAGCCAAATGAGCTATGTAAGATGTAATGAATTATTTTATACTTGGTTATAAAATTGTATTATGACCTTTGTTTCTTGATATTACATCTTAACTATGGATGCTAGCTATTGATCCAGGGACTAGCATTGTGAACACAGGGATCTCTACCTTATTAAAGGTTGGGACCTCACAGAAGAATTCGTGCTGGGGTGGCCTCTATTTATAGTGCCTGAAGGGGACCGATGGGCGCATGTGGAGCTCGTCGTGGTCGTCGGCACAGTGGGCTACTGGCATGGGCAAAGGTAGGGGACGGTGTTGTGCTCCCTGGCGAAGCTCAATAGCATGGCTATGCGGCGTGGGGAGGTGTGGAACAGTCGAAACACTGCGATGCTCTAAACGGGTCCGATAGAAGAATTCATGGTGCACGGGCTGTCCTAGTCGTGCAGTGACGAACGGGCATGTCTACGGGGTTGCTGGGCTGTTGGTGATCACGCTTGCACGCGGCGAGGGCGACGCGCGGTCTTTGGGCTGGTGTCGCGGGTGACGCTCTGGCGCGCTCTCGGCTCGCTCGTAGAGAGACTTGGCATGCTCGGGCCATGTGGTCCAGGGGCTGGCAGTGCTCGAGGCTTGGACAGGGGGTGGTGCTGGACGGTGGAGAGTGTCCCAAACATGCTTTCTAGGCTTGGTGCTTCTCCTAGCTTGCTGTCGACATGGGGGTGGCAAGTTAGGCTCGGCATGGTCACCATTGATGGCAATGGCATGCTCATAGTGGTGCTAAAGCTTGTTAATTGAGCTAGATCATCTACTGAGAGTGTAGTGAGAGCTAGAGAGGGAACAAGGTTGGCCAAAATCACTGCTCCTAATAGTGTTTGATGTTTGTTTGTTTGCTGATTACAAGGTGTTTGATGAAATGGCCGAAAGAGATTCAAATTTGAATTTTGGATTCAAACTTGGTGGGTGTACTATTTACATACTAGGTAGTCTCTGGTTAGTGGGATTGGTCAAGGGGTACTAGTTTGGTCGGTTTTCGAAAAAGGGGTGATCTTCACACATGAATCAGATTCAATTTTGAAATGTGATTTGAATCAAGTTGCCAAATGTTTCTGTGAGTTTGAAAGGTGGGCTTTGATTCACTTTTACTTGGTCTAGCAAGGGGTGAAAAGAAATAGAAATTTTTTTGTTTGAAATCTTGGACTAGAAACACTCAAAGTGGCCTAGTGAGCAAGATTGAAAAAATGACCATTTGCCTTATTTGAATTGTTTTTGATTTTCTCTTGATTTGTTTCTGCTTGGAAATGTTTTAGATGATGTTGTTTTCATCTTCAAACCATTCCTTGCTTTTTAGAACAATCACACAAGTCCATTCATGCTTTCATACAATCATCACATACACACATGCATTCATAAAGATTTGAATTAACCAAAGTTTTTTAACCCTAAATTGGTGATTGGAATTGGATAATCATTGTTCAATATTTTTGGGATGTTACAAACCTTCCCTCCTTAAACAAAATCTCGTCTCGAGATTTGAGAAAGAAAAAAGAAGAAAACAAGGATTTAAAAAAGATCGGGAGACTCCGTCTTGATGTGATCTTATCGCTCCTAGGTAGCTTCTTCTTCGGTGTGGTTACTCCACTAGATCTTGAGAAACTTGATGCTTCGGGTCCTGGTGGTCCTGAAAGCTTCCTCCAAAATATGGATGGGTACTTCAGGATACGTCAGGTCATCGTTGATCTCTATGGTCCGATGATCGATGTTATTGAAAACTTCAGTCTTCTCTGGGACTTCAAGGCATTTGCAAAGTAACGATATATGGAACACATTATGCACTGCTGACATCTCTTCTGGTAGTTCCAGTTGCTACGATACTTCTCCTCGATGATTCAGAATCTTGAAAGGTCTGATATATCTGGGGGCTAACTTTCCTTTGAGCTATAAATGTTGCATTCCTTTCAAAGGCGACACTTTGAGATACACAAAATCTCCGATATTGAAAGCAAGGTCTCGACGTCTCTTGTAGGCATAACTCTTCTGTCTGGACTGGGTGGTCTTGAGGTGCTCACGGATCTTGTGAACTTTATCTTCTGCTTCTCTTAGGATGTTAGGTCCGAAAATCTGACTCTCTCCTACTTCCGACCAATTCAAAGGGGTGCGACACTTCCTTCCATACATGAACTCAAACGGGGCCATTTGCAAACTAGCTTGATAAATTTTGTTGTAAGAAAATTCTGCGAAAGGCAGACAGTCTTCCCATTTAGATCCATACTCTAGCACACATGCTCTCAACATATCTTCGAGTATTTGATTTACTCGCTCCGTTTGTCCATCGATCTAAGGTTGATAAAATGTGCTGAAATCCAGTCGGGTTCCTAATCCTTCTGGGACTTTCTTCCAGCATCTCGAGGTAAACTGAGTTCCTCGATCCGATACAATGTTCTTGGGGACTCCGTGCAAACTGATGATTCTAGCGATGTACAACTCTGCTAGTTTCAAACTTTGGTAGGTGGTTTCGACAGGTAAGAAATGGACTACTTTGGACAGTCTGTCAACTATGATCCAAATAGAGTCATTTCCCCTACTAGAAGTAGGCAATCCGGTGATAAAGTCCATTCCAACAGAATCCCACTTCCATTTCAGAATCTGCAATGGTTGCAACAGTCCTGCGGGTCTCTGATGTCCCGCCTTAACTCTCTGACAAATATCACACTTGGCGATATAGCTGCCGATTTCTCTTTTCATCTTATGCCACCAAAAATGCTCCTTCACATCCTGATACATCTTCGTTCCTCCGGGGTGGATAGAATAAAGAGTATCATGGGCTTCTGTAAAAGGTCTCAACCCAATAAGGTAGATTCCTCCTGTGTTTACAATGCTAGTCCCTGGATCAATAGCTAGCATCCACAGTTAAGATGTAATATCAAGAAACAAAGGTCATAACATAACTTTATAACCAGGAATAACATAATTTTATTACATCAAACATAGCTCATTTGGCTATTACATTACATTGCAGCGGAATAACTATAGTCATGGGTCCTTCATCTTCAAAGTGCCACATGCAGATGTTGGTTGTAGACTTTCTAATCCTAATCAAACAATCTTCACTAAAAACAATCAAACCTGCAACATACAAGTTACAGCCACAAAGGGTCAATACATTTGAATTGTATTGGCAAGTGATACTATGATAATGTAGTGGAGTCTATCATCTATATGCATTTGGCTAAGTGGAGTTTAGGCTTGCATTGCTCAAAATAGATGTTTCCTTAACCTTTGAAAATACTAAGTTTTTGCTTGTCAAAATTCATTTTTCTCAATCAAAGATTGAAGATCCTTTCCAAGGCATCTACCAATCAAAGATTTAAGATTTCAAACAACCCTTGTTCAATCCACAAATTTTAACTTTAGAAATTTGAATGATGAGATTCTTGATTGCTTCCATGTCTTGATGCTCAAATTGTCCTTTACCAGGAACATGGCTAAGTACTTAGATTTTTTACACTCTGCAGAGGTGGTGCACTTTCCCCACAAGACTTGGTTTCCCAAGACAAGATCTTTCAGAAGCTTTCCCTTAGACCAATATGGACGCGTTCCAACCTATCAAACACTACCACCCACTGTCCATATGGCTAAGTTCTTGCAACCTATATGATCATGGCAGAGCCCATATTGCCAAGTGGTTGCACTTGAAGCTTCTCAACATTTGACATCTCAAATCTCTTTGTTCCTGGGTGGCATAACACAAGTGAGATACACAAGGTCAACCATAAACATGGGCCTTGTGAACCACTCAACATAACCCAATCCTTCCACTCCACCTAGGTGATTCATTAACTTAGTTGTTTTATTAAACAAAATCACAAGTCCTCAGACTTAGAATATTTTCCATAGTGTGGATATATATTTTCCACCCATGTTTTCTATTAGCTAGGCTAAGCTTGATAGTAATAGGAATCTTAACTTAGGAAAATTCTACTGAGGATTCATCTACTAGGTTCTCCTATAGCAAGGTTTATACTTAGCAAAATCCATGCAAGTTTTACTTAGAAAAATCACTAATGCATAGTGAAAGTAATGGGACAAAAAGTATGAAGCATCACTTGCCTTTTTGGTAGGGAATGGTAGTTCACTCCTTGATCTTGCTAGTCTCACACTTTCTAACTTCACTACAAGTCAATCAAGTAGACACAAAATCAACTAGCATTCCAAACCAATAAATCAATCAAACATTTTAACACACACAAGACAATGGGATCTAAGTCATGCATGGGAGCATGCACAATATAGTTTTATTTTGCAAAAGGGGTCTCTATGGGGTTTCTAAACTTTGTAAGATCCAAATTGCTCATTTACCAAAGTGGCAAAGTGATTAGCAAGAGGGTTTTGTCCAAAAACTATTTTTAAATCCATTCATTATTTCATGTGGTGAAAAATGTTTTTATCAAGGCAAAACTATTAAGTTGTTCACCAAATGAGTTGCTATTGCAAAACTTGGTGTTTTGGGTCAGTGGGTTTGATCAAACCATTTTCTTAAAGTTTTCTTTCCATAAGCATTTTCATAACAAAAATTAATAATTTCATTTGGCTAGAAAATGGCTAAGTCAAATAATCTAACCTAAACTTTACCAAAATCATTTTCAACACTAAGGATTGGTGCCTAGGGTCAGTAAGATTACAACAAACCATTTTGCAAAGGTTTTAATTCAAAAATCATTTTTAAACAATTTTTATACTCTACACAAGCATACAAATGTTTCTGCAAATTCAAACAAGCTAACAGATACTATTTTCAAAACTAAGGGCATGGTTGGCTAGGGTTTGTTCTCCTGATTCCAACGATATAAAATTTGTAATTTTTGGACGTGTGGTTTGAAAGTTACAGAGGTTTGAAGTTTGCAAATAAATCTATTTTCAAATTTCTTTTAAACAGATTCTAGTGCCACGCGGCAGTTTCCTACTGGACGGTACCGGTTCGGCTGGATCACGCGTGATAGCCCTTGGATTAAGTTACATCGCACGGGCCAGATTACATACCCCTTCGCGTATAAGTGATTCTATCTAAGCCTCAGGATCAAGATCCAACGGTCCGAATCTATGACCTAGAACTGGCGACAGTGGATTCTGTCGCGCGGCGGCGGCGGCTCGGCAGTGGCGTCGCCGGCGATACAGGAAGCGAGAAAGAGAGAGAGGGGGCTCACCTGATTCGCTGGATGATGCTGATGCTCAACATGGTACTTGTCCGTCGAGGGGCGCTCTGGAGTGGGTTTGATTTCTCGCCGGAGTTCGTACTGGCGACGGACGCGCGCGGTCGAGGTCGAGGACGACGCTAGGAATCACCCAGAGACCAACGAGACACACGGTCAGGAGCGCAAGGACACGACGAAGGCGTGTGCGTGAACGAGAGGGGTCAGGGTAGTCTGTTTTACCAGAGAGGTTCCGCCGGAGTAGAGCCAGACGGTGGCAGTGCTGGGGTTGTCGTTGGCGAAGCTCAGGGGTGCCCGCGGGGGAAGCTGAGGTTACAGAGCGGTGCTCCTGAGTCTGGCGAACCTGCCTGCTTGCTCAGGAAGTCAAGGGCGATGTGATGCCGCCGGAATTTGGCCGAGAACTCGTCGGAGACGGCGACGGTGCATAGAAGATTGGCGACAGCCTGGTGGCTCTCGAGGCATGGGGTTTGGGGGAAATGAAAGAGGAGGCAGAGGGAATTTATCACGCGTGGTCACTGCGAGGTTTAATCATGGCATTAAGTCGAATTGACGACGCGAAATCACTGCCAGGAACGGGGAGGAACGGTCGAGCGGGGTGAAGAGGAAGAACAGGAGGAATGGGGTCCGCTGGTCAGTGGGAAAAGAAACGAGGGGGAGGTCCACTAGTCAGTCGCTCCGCGGGTTGTTTCAGCGGTGAGGAAAAACGGTTCGGGGGAGAGGGCAGATGGGTTGTTGGGTTGTTTGGGCTGGGCCTTGTTGGGTTGTCCTTTTCCATATTTTTTTTCTGCCTGTTTGTTTTATTCTTTTCTATTTCTATTTTCTGATTTGATAATCAAACAAATGATTCAATCAACAATGCAAACCATTCAAACAATTCAAACTTGTAATGAGTTTTTGGTTCTGTTTAGTAGCATAAACCAACTTCCAAAATAAAATAATATTTTAAATCTCTTTTAGGTTCCATTTATTAATTAAATAAAATGGACCATGGTTTATTAATAAAATAGGGTTTGGTTTATTTAATAAAATCTCTATTTGAAATCCAAATGTTTTTAAAACCAAATCAGTAGGTTTTATTTGAAAATTTAAGATACTTGGAATACTTGTTTAAAATAAAACAACATTTTATTTTAGGTCCATTAACAATTAAATATAATAGACTTTCATTATTTAAATCAACTAGGATTTAATTTATTTAGAACATTTATTTTGAAAAATAAATCTAAAACATTTTAATAGGCTTTATTTGAGAATATAAAATATTTGGGAAAACTTATTTTAAACAAAATAAATAAGTTTTGGTGTTTATTTAAAATGGGAAAAGCCTTTACTTAAATAAAAATTGGATATTAAATCCTTATTATTATTTAAATAAACCTTTACTATTTTTATCAAAACAAATTGTTTTAATCAAAGACTTGGCCAAGGTTTAATTTGGCTCTATAACATAATCTTTATTTAAATTTTTCTTTTCTCTTTGAAAACCAAAACCTTTTATAAAAATATTTCCAAAACAGTAATTTTAATTATTTTTATTTTCCTTTAATAAAAGTTTATCTTTTTAAATCCCTTTAAGATTTATTTGATTCAAATGGGTTTGAAGTTCCAATTGATTTCAAAAGTTTCTTCTGGCTCTGAAAATCAAACAAAGTTTTATTTTATTCATTTATTTTCACATTACAAGATTTGGAAAATCTTGGGATGTGACAGGCTACCACCCTTAAAATAAATCTCGTCCCGAGATTTGGGAAGGCTGGGGTTACAAGCAATTTCAAAACAACTAGGGTACTACCACCCTTAAAAATTTTCAAACAAAAATTACATCTTGTCCTTCTTGGGATCCTAGGGAAAATTTCTCTAAGCAAACATTTGCATGGTGTCCTTGGTTTCCATACTTGACTCATGGGCCAAGGTTGAGATCCTTCATAGACTTGTTTAACTTGTTCTCCATTCTTTCTGGACAATTGTTTGCATAGTGGCCTAGTTCCTTGCATTTGAAACATGTGACAAGGCTAAGATCCCTCATAGGCTGGTTTATCTTATGCTTCATCTTTTCCGGACAGTAGTTTGCATAATGTCCTAATTCTTTGCAGTGTTTGCACATCACTTGGCTAAGATCCTTCCTTATCTTGGGTTTCACTAGCTTTTGTTTGTCTTCTTGTCTCTTCTTCTTTTCTGGGCATTCACTGGCATAGTGTCCCATCTCTTTGCAATTGTAACATTGCAACTGGCTTATGTCTTTCTTCTTCTTTTTGGGTCTCTCCAAAGCTAGGGGTTCTTCTAGTTCATGTTCTTCATAGGTGGGAGATCTTTCTCTCTTCTTGAGGCATTGATCTTCATGTTCCTTGGATGCATGATCCTTGTATCCACAAGTATTGCTAACTTGGGTTCCTTCTAGATTAACCTCTTTGTCATCCTTGTTGTCATTTGCTCCTTGGGAAAAGTTTTCTCCCATGTTGATCATTTGAGTAACCAATCCTTGCAACAATTGGGATTGAAGTTTCAAAATCCTTTGTATGGCTGGGTCTAGTCCATTGTTGTTGGCTAAAAGCTGAGTTGTCATTTGGCTCAACTGGTTTTGGGTTGCTATAATTTTTCTCATGTTGTTCTCTTGGTTGGTGTTGGTGTCTCTTGGAGTAGTCATCTGTTTGGGTTGGATTGGGATTAGAATAGGCAAAATATTTCTAAGGATTTATTTCTAATCACACGCATCACAATTCACACAAACAATGTGCATACAATCACAAACCAAACATTTCACTCAAACAACAAAGTTCAAGCACATACTTAGGCAACAAAATATTTTTGTTACACCACATAATGTTGGTGTGTTTTGACTTAACTAAATTATGGTGGTCCATCTATATGGTTCACTTGTGATCTTTCCTTCCTTTATGATTCTTCCTACTTGGGATCATGGTTTCCTTGAGATAAACTCTTGGTTGCAATACTTCAAAGTTGTTGATGGCTCCTTCTTATTTTGCATTCCCTCAGTCTCTAATTCTTGAGCAAGATTTCCTTGTCTCACTTGTAGTCCTTAGTGGTATCCAAGTTGGAAGTCCTTGGTGAACATGCTGAAGAAGTTGAAGTCATTAGAGTTGAAGAAGCTGAAGTCATTAGAGTTGAAGAAGGTGAAGTCATTATAGTTGAAGAAGTTGAAGTCATTAGAGTTGAAGAAGTTGAAGTCATTATAGTTGAAGAAGTTGAAGTCATTAGAGTTGAGGATGTTGAAGAAGTCCTTTGCACATGGTGTAGTCTTTGGCCATGGGGTAGGTTTTTCCATCAGGTTGAAGTAGAAGAGAGGTAGAGTTGAAACCAAAATGGTTGAGAAAAGAGTTTACAAGATTGTTTTTGTAAATAAGTTTTGGAACAACTTCTATTTTTTTTCTAAGGGTTTTTGTCCAATCCTAGGGTTTACAAATCCTACAGGCAACACAATGCTCTGATACCATCTGTAAGAGGTCTCAACCCAATAAGGTAGATTCCTCCTGTGTTTACAATGCTAGTCCCTGGATCAATAGCTAGCATCCACAGTTAAGATGTAATATCAAGAAACAAAAGTCATAACATAACTTTATAACCAGGAATAACATAATTTTATTACATCAAACATAGCTCATTTGGCTATTACATTACATTGCAACGGAATAACTATAGTCATGGGTCCTTCATCTTCAAAGTGCCACAGGTAGATGTTGGTTGTAGACTTTGTAATCCTAATCAAACAATCTTCACTAAAAACAATCAAACCTGCAACATACAAGTTACAGCCACAAAGGGTCAATACATTTGAATTGTATTGGCAAGTGATACTATGATAATATAGTGGAGTCTATCATCTATATGCATTTGGCTAAGTGGAGTTTAGGCTTGCATTGCTCAAAATAGATGTTTCCTTAACCTTTGAAAATACTAAGTTTTTGCTTGTCAAAATTCATTTTTCTCAATCAAAGATTGAAGATCCTTTCCAAGGCATCTACCAATCAAAGATTTAAGATTTCAAACAACCCTTGTTCAATCCACAAATTTTAACTTTAGAAATTTGAATGATGAGATTCTTGATTGCTTCCATGTCTTGATGCTCAAATTGTCCTTTACCAGGGACATGGCTAAGTACTTAGATTTTTTACACTCTGCAGAGGTGGTGCACTTTCCCCACAAGACTTGGTTTCCCAAGACAAGATCTTTCAGAAGCTTTCCCTTAGACCAATATGGACGCGTTCCAACCTATCAAACACTACCACCCACTGTCCATATGGCTAAGTTCTTGCAACCTATATGATCATGGCAGAGCCCATATTGCCAAGTGGTTGCACTTGAAGCTTCTCAACATTTGACATCTCAAATCTCTTTGTTCCTGGGTGGCATACCACAAGTGAGATACACAAGGTCAACCATAAACATGGGCCTTGTGAACCACTCAACATAACCCAATCCTTCCACTCCACCCAGGTGATTCATTAACTTAGTTGTTTTATTAAACAAAATCACAAGTCCTCAGACTTAGAATATTTTCCATAGTGTGGATATATATTTTCCACCCATGTTTTCTATTAGCTAGGCTAAGCTTGATAGTAATAGGAATCTTAACTTAGGAAAATCCTACTGAGGATTCATCTACTAGGTTTTCCTATAGCAAGGTTTATACTTAGCAAAATCCATGCAAGTTTTACTTAGAAAAATCACTAATTGTAGGGGTCCCAACCTTTAATAAGATTGATCCCTCCTGTGTTTTACAATGCTAGTCCCTGGATCGATAGCTAGCATCCACAGTTTAGATGTAATATCAAGAAACAAGGGTCATAATATAACTTTATAACCAGGAATAACATAATTTTATTACATCAAACATAGCTCATTAGGCTATTACATTACATTGCAGCGGAATAAATATAGTCATGGGTCCTTCATCTTCAAAGTGGCACAGGCAGATGTTGGTTGTAGACTTTGTAATCCTAATCAAACAATCTTCACTAAATCAATCAAACCTGCAACATACAAGTTACAGCCACAAAGGGTCAATACATTTGAATTGTATTGGCAAGTGATACTATGGTAATATAGTGGAATCTATCATCTATATGCATTTGGCTAAGTGGACTTGAGGCTTGCATTGCTCAAAATAGATTTTTCTTATCATTTTGAAAATACTAAGTTTTTGCTTGACAAAATCATTTTTCTCAATCAAAGATTTCAAGATCCTTATACCAAGCCATCTCTCCATCAATGATTGAAGAATTCAAACAACCCTTGTTCAAACCACAAGATTTTAATTTAGAAATTTGAATGATGAGATTCTTGATTGCTTCCATGTCTTGATGCTCAAATTGTCCTTTACCAGGGACATGGCTAAGTACTTAGGTTTTACACTCTGCAGAGGTGGTGCACTTTACCCACAAGACTTGGTTTCCCAAGAAAAGATCTTTCAGAAGCTTTCCCTTAGACCAATATGGACGCGTTCCAACCTATCAAACACTACCACCCACTGTCCATATGGCTAAGTTCTTGCAACCTATATGATCATGGCAGAGCCCATATTGCCAAGTGGTTGCACTTGAAGCTTCTCAACATTTGACATCTCAAATCTCTTTGCTTCCTGGGTGGCATTCCACAAGTGAGATACACAATCCAAGTCCATGGTATTGTGAACCACTCAACATAACCCAATCCTTCCATTTCCACCCAGGTGATACATTAACTTAGTTGTTTTATTAAACAAAATCACAAGTCCTTAGACTTAGAATATTTTTCCATAGTGTGAATATATATTCCACCCATGTTTTCTATTAGCTAGGCTAAGCTTGGTAGTAATAGGGAACTTAACTTATGAAATCCTACTAAGGATTCATCTACTAGGTTTTCCTATAGCAAGATCTATACTTAGCAAAATCCATGCAAGTTTACTTAGCAAAATCACTAATGCATAGTGAAAGTAATAGGATAGAAAGTATGAAGCATCACTTGCCTTTTTGGTAGAGTATAGGTTCACTTCTTGATATTTGCAACAATCACACTCTTCAAGTCACTACAAATCAATCAAGCAAGGCACAAACTCAATCTACCAATCAAGCAAAACAACACACATAAATAACAAAGTCAAAGAAATGCATGCAAGCATGCCAAGCTTTGTTTTGTTTGAAAAAGTGGTTCCTAGTGGGTCATAGTCATTTGGGTACATCTAATGGTCATTTCCTAAAGTGGCCAAGTCATTTGCAAAAGGTTTCACTTTAAAACCATTTTCAAAACAAAGTGTTATTTTATGTGGTGTAGAAATATTTTTATTAAGGCATTAGCCTATAGGGTTCACCAAATGAGTTGCTATTGCAAAGCTTGGTGTTTTGGTCAGTAGGTTTGGTCCAAACTATTTTCTCAAAGTTTTCTTTCCATAAACATTTTTATAATAAAATCAACAATTTTATTTAGCTAGAAATGGACTAAACTAATTAATCCATTCCAAACTTTTCCAAATTCATTTTCCAAACCATGGGTTGGTTCCTAGGGTCAGTAAGATCACAACAAACTATTTTGCAAAGGTTTCAATTCAAAAATCATTTTTAAACAATTTTTATACTCTACACAAGCATACAAATGTTTCTGCAAATTCAAACAAGCTAACAGATACTATTTTCAAAACTAAGGGCATGGTTAGCTAGGGATTGTTCTCCTGAATCCATTGATATAAAATTTGCAAAATTTGGACATGTGGTTTGAAAGTTACAAAGGTTTGAAGTTTGCAAATATTTCTGTTTTAAAATCTGTTTTTAAACTGAATAAGGGACACGCGGCACACTCTGATTGGATGGTACCGGTTCGGTGTGGATCACGCTCTGGTGCGTTGGATTAAGTCTAATCGTGCGGCTCTGGAGGCGTACCCCTTCGGCGTTAAATGATTCTTTCGTGCCCGTCCGATCTAGATCGAACGGTTGCGGCAGGCTCGACCTAAAGTGGGCGGCGTTGCGGCGGCTGCTGGCGGTGGCGACTCTGTTTCACGGCGGCGCCGGCGATACAGGAAGCGAAGCAGAGGGGGAGTGTGCTCACCGGGTTCACGGAGCGACGCTGATGCTCAACGTGGGACTGGTCCGTCGAGGGGCGCACGGGGACGGGCAGAATTCCTCGCCGGAGTTGGTTCTGGCGACGGTCGCGTGCGGTCGAGGTCGAGGACGACGCTGTGGTCCACGGGAAGACAAACGAGGCACACGGTCAGGAGCGCAAGGACACGAAGAAGGCGTGTGCGTGAACGAGAGGCGTCGGGGTGGTCTGGAATTATCGGAGAAGCTCGTCGGAGGCGAGACAGACGGCGGCGCTCAGAATTTTTGTCGAAGACGGCTCCCTAGGACGCCCGTGGTTGAACGAAGTGTACTAGGAGATGCTCCAGAGAGTGGGGAGGCTGCTAGGTTGCATAGGAAGGCAGGTGGTGGAGTGTGTTAGCCGGAATCGGTGAGAACGGTCGTCGGAGACAGAGGAGGTGCAGAAGGAAATGGCAACAGCCTGGTGGCGGAAAGAGGGTGGCGTCTGAGGGAAACAGAAGAGGGGTCACTGGCGTTTAAGCGTGTGTGGTCAGGGGGCGTTAATCGCACGGCATTGAAGCGAATTGACGAGGCAATCAATCGGCAGTAACAGCCAGGGCGACGAGATCATGTTGAAGACGATGAATAGGAGGGGGTGGGGTAGGCTTGTCAGCGTTTGAGTGAGGGGGAGAAGAGGGTCCACATGTCAGTTGCTTTGCGGGTTAGGGAGTTGGTTCGAATCGTTTTCTGCGGAGAGAACTAGGCTAAGTGGGCTGTTTGGGCCGGGGAGTTGGGCTGCTGTTGTTTCCCCTTTTTTTTGTACAGAAACATTTTCCTTTTCTTTTATCTATTTGCTGATTTGATTTTCAATCAATATTTCAAACATTCAAACCATTCAAACAATTCAAACTATTGTAATGGATTTTTGGTTCTGTTTAACATCATAATTCACATTCTGAAATAAAATATTATTTTAAATCTTTTTAGGTTCCATTTATTAATTAAATAATTGGATCATTAGTTATTTAATAAAATAGAGTTTGTTTTATTTAATAAAATCTTCATTTAAAATCCAAAATGTTTTCAAAACCCAAACAGTAGGTTTTATTTGAAAATAAATTTCATTTGGAAATCTTGTTCAAAACAAAATAATCTTTTATTTTAGGGTCCTTTAATAATTGAATAAAATGGGCCTTAGTTATTAAATCAAAAATAGGGTTTGATTTTATTAATAAAATCTTTATTTGAACCTAAATATTTTCAAAATCAAATTAGTAGGTTTAATTTGGAAAGTATATATAATATTTGGAAATTTGTTTTAAAACAAAATAACCTTTTATTTTAGTGTCCATTATTAATTAAATAAAATAGACTTCCATTATTAAATCAACTTGGGTTTGTTTTATTGAGAATATTTATTTTAAAAACTAAAATAAATTCAAAACACTTTAGTAGGTTTTATTAGAGAATATAAAATACTTGGAAAACCTATTTAAAATAATTTAATAAGTTTGATATTTTAATTAAAATGGCAAAACCTTTTATTTAAATAAAATTGGGTATTAAATCCTTCTTATTTTATTTAAATAAGCCTTTACTATTTTTATCCAAACAAAACATTTTATTTCAAAAACTTGGCCAAGGTTTAACTTGGCTCTATAAAATATTCTTTATTTATAAATCCACCCTTTCATTTGAAAACAAAATCTTTTATTAAAAGATCCAAAATAGTAATTCCAAAACATTTTGTATTTTCCTTTAATAAATGTTTATCTTTATGAATCCCTTTAGGATTTTATTTAATTCAAATGGGTTTGAAGTTCCAATTGAATTCAAAAAGTTTCTTCTGGCTCTGAAAATCAAACAAAATTTTTATTTTATTAATTTATTTTCACATTACAAGATTTGGAAAATCTTGGGATGTGACAGGCTACCACCCTTAAAATAAATCTCGTCCCGAGATTTGGGAAGGTTAGGGTTACAAGCAAGTTCAAAACAACTAGGGTACTACCACCCTTAAAATTTTTCAAATAAAAATTACATATTGTCCTTCTTGCTGGTGTTGGGGCATTTCTTCTTCTTCTTGGGTCTCTCAAAAGCTAGGAGTTCTTCTAGTTCATGTTCTTCATAGGAGGGAGATCTTTCTCTCTTCTTGGGGCATTGATCTTCATGCTCCTTGGATGCATGATCCTTGTATCTAAAAACATTTCTAGCTTGGGTTCCTTCTAGAATAACACCTTTGTCATCCTTGTTGTCATAAACTCCTTTGGAAGAGTTTTCTCTCATGTTGATCATTTGAGTAACCAATCCATGCATCAATTGTGATTGAAGTTTCAAAATCCTTTGTATAGCTGGGTCTAGTCCATTGTTGTTGGCTAAAAGCTGAGTTGTCTCTTGGCTCAACTGGTTTTGGGTTGCTATAAGTTCTCTCATGTTGTCTTCTTGGTTGTTGCTGTTGTCATCCACCTTGATGTTGGAGTTTCTTGGAGCAGTCATCTGTTTGGGTTGGATTGGGATTAGAATAGGCAAAATAATTCTAAGGCATTATTTCTAATCACACACATCACAATTCACACAAACAATGTGCATGCAATCACAAGCAAACACTCCACTCAAACAACAAGTTTCAAGCACATTTTTAGGCAACAAAATATTTTTGTTACACCACTTAGGTTGGGGTGTTTGACTTAACTAAATTATGGTGGTCCATCTAAATGGTTCACTTGTGATCTTTCCTTCCTTCTTGGCTGATCCTTTTTGTATGAGATCATGGTTTCCTTGAGAAAAACTCTTGGTTGCAATACTTCAAAGTTGTTGATAGTTCCTTCTTATTTTGCATTCCCTTAGTCTCTAAATCTTGAGTAGGATTTCCTTGTTTCACTTGTAGTCCTTAGTGGTTTCCAAGTTGGAAGTCCTTGGTGAATATGCTGAAGATGTTGAAGTCATTAGAGTTGAAGATGTTGAAGTCATTAGAGTTGAAGATGTTGAAGTCATCCTTTACACATGGTGTAGTCTTTGGCCATGGGTAGGTTTTTCCATCAAGTTGAAGTAGAGGAGAAGTAGAGTTGAAACCAAAATGGTTGAGGAAAGAGTTTACAAGATTTTGTAAATAAGTTTTTGGAACAAGTATAACTCCTATTTTTCTAAGGGTTTTTTGTCCAATCCTAGGGTTTACAAATCCTACAGGCAACACAATGCTCTGATACCATCTGTAGGGGTCCCAACCTTTAATAAGATTGATCCCTCCTGTGTTTTACAATGCTAGTCCCTGGATCAATAGCTAGCATCCACAGTTTAGATGTAATATCAAGAAACAAGGGTCATAATATAACTTTATAACCAGGAATAACATAATTTTATTACATCAAACATAGCTCATTAGGCTATTACATTACATTGCAGCGGAATAAATATAGTCATGGGTCCTTCATCTTCAAAGTGCCACAGGCAGATGTTGGTTGTAGACTTTGTAATCCTAATCAAACAATCTTCACTAAATCAATCAAACCTGCAACATACAAGTTACAGCCACAAAGGGTCAATACATTTGAATTGTATTGGCAAGTGATACTATGGTAATATAGTGGAATCTATCATCTATATGCATTTGGCTAAGTGGACTTGAGGCTTGCATTGCTCAAAATAGATTTTTCTTATCATTTTGAAAATACTAAGTTTTTGCTTGACAAAATCATTTTTCTTAATCAAAGATTTCAAGATCCTTATACCAAGCCATCTCTCCATCAATGATTGAAGAATTCAAACAACCCTTGTTCAAACCACAAGATTTTAATTTAGAAATTTGAATGATGAGATTCTTGATTGCTTCCATGTCTTGATGCTCAAATTGTCCTTTACCAGGGACATGGCTAAGTACTTAGGTTTTACACTGTGCAGAGGTGGTGCACTTTACCCACAATACTTGGTTTCCCAAGAAAAGATCTTTCAGAAGCTTTCCCTTAGACCAATATGGACGCGTTCCAACCTATCAAACACTACCACCCACTGTCCATATGGCTAAGTTCTTGCAACCTATATGATCATGGCAGAGCCCATATTGCCAAGTGGTTGCACTTGAAGCTTCTCAACATTTGACATCTCAAATCTCTTTGCTTCTTGGGTGGCATTCCACAAGTGAGATACACAATCCAAGTCCATGGTATTGTGAACCACTCAACATAACCCAATCCTTCCATTTCCACCCAGGTGATACATTAACTTAGTTGTTTTATTAAACAAAATCACAAGTCCTTAGACTTAGAATATTTTTCCATAGTGTGAATATATATTCCACCCATGTTTTCTATTAGCTAGGCTAAGCTTGGTAGTAATAGGGAACTTAACTTATGAAATCCTACTAAGGATTCATCTACTAGGTTTTCCTATAGCAAGATCTATACTTAGCAAAATCCATGCAAGTTTACTTAGCAAAATCACTAATGCATAGTGAAAGTAATAGGATAGAAAGTATGAAGCATCACTTGCCTTTTTGGTAGAGTATAGGTTCACTTCTTGATCTTTGCAACAATCACACTCTTCAAGTCACTACAAATCAATCAAGCAAGGCACAAACTCAATCTACCAATCAAGCAAAACAACACACATAAATAACAAAGTCAAAGAAATGCATGCAAGCATGCCAAGCTTTGTTTTGTTTGAAAAAGTGGTTCCTAGTGGGTCATAGTCATTTGGGTACATCTAATGGTCATTTCCTAAAGTGGCCAAGTCATTTGCAAAAGGTTTCACTTTAAAACCATTTTCAAAACAAAGTGTTATTTTATGTAGTGTAGAAATATTTTTATTAAGGCATTAGCCTATAGGGTTCACCAAATGAGTTGCTATTGCAAAGCTTGGTGTTTTGGTCAGTAGGTTTGGTCCAAACTATTTTCTCAAAGTTTTCTTTCCATAAACATTTTTATAATAAAATCAACAATTTTATTTAGCTAGAAATGGACTAAACTAATTAATCCATTCGAAACTTTTCCAAATTCATTTTCCAAACCATGGGTTGGTTCCTAGGGTCAGTAAGATCACAACAAACTATTTTGCAAAGGTTTCAATTCAAAAATCATTTTTAAACAATTTTTATACTCTACACAAGCATACAAATGTTTCTGCAAATTCAAACAAGCTAACAGATACTATTTTCAAAACTAAGGGCATGGTTGGCTAGGGCTTGTTCTCCTGAATCCATTGATATAAAATTTGCAAAATTTGGACGTGTGGTTTGAAAGTTACAAAGGTTTGAAGTTTGCAAATATTTCTGTTTTAAAATCTGTTTTTAAACTGAATAAGGGACACGCGGCACACTCTGATTGGATGGTACCGGTTCGGTGTGGATCACGCTCTGGTGCGTTGGATTAAGTCTAATCGTGCGGCTCTGGAGGCGTACCCCTTCGGCGTTAAATGATTCTTTCGTGCCCGCCCGATCTAGATCGAACGGTTGCGGCAGGCTCGACCTAAAGTGGGCGGCGCTGCGGCGGCTGCTGGCGGCGGCGACTCTGTTTCACGGCGGCGCCGGCGATACAGGAAGCGAAGCAGAGGGGGAGTGTGCTCACCGGGTTCGCGGAGCGACGCTGATGCTCAACGTGGGACTGGTCCGTCGAGGGGCGCACGGGGACGGGCAGAATTCCTCGCCGGAGTTGGTTCTGGCGACGGTCGCGTGCGGTCGAGGTCGAGGACGACACTGTGGTCCATGGGAAGACAAACGAGGCACACGGTCAGGAGCGCAAGGACACGAAGAAGGCGTGTGCATGAACGAGAGGGGTCGGGGTGGTCTGGAATTACCGGAGAAGCTCGTCGGAGGCGAGACAGACGGCGGCGCTCAGAATTTTTGTCGAAGACGGCTCCCTGGGACGCCCGCGGTTGAACGAAGTGTACTAGGAGATGCTCCAGAGAGTGGGGAGGCTGCTAGGTTGCATAGGAAGGCAGGTGGTGGAGTGTGTTAGCCGGAATCGGTGAGAACGGTCGTCGGAGACAGAGGAGGTGCAGAAGGAAATGGCAACAGCCTGGTGGCGGAAAGAGGGTGGCGTCTGAGGGAAACAGAAGAGGGGTCACTGGCGTTTAAGCGTGTGTGGTCAGGGGGCGTTAATCGCACGGCATTGAAGCGAATTGACGAGGCAATCAATCGGCAGTAACAGCCAGGGCGACGAGATCGTGTTGAAGACGATGAATAGGAGGGGGTGGGGTCGGCTTGTCAGCGTTTGAGTGAGGGGGAGAAGAGGGTCCACATGCCAGTTGCTTTGCGGGTTAGGGAGTTGGTTCGAATCGTTTTCTGCGGAGAGAACTGGGCTAAGTGGGCTGTTTGGGCCGGGGTAGTTGGGCTGCTGTTGTTTCCCCTTTTTTTTTGTACAGAAACATTTTCCTTTTCTTTTATCTATTTGCTGATTTGATTTTCAATCAATATTTCAAACATTCAAACCATTCAAACAATTCAAACTATTGTAATGGATTTTTGGTTCTGTTTAACATCATAATTCACATTCTGAAATAAAATATTATTTTAAATCTTTTTAGGTTCCATTTATTAATTAAATAATTGGATCATTAGTTATTTAATAAAATAGAGTTTGTTTTATTTAATAAAATCTTCATTTAAAATCCAAAATGTTTTCAAAACCCAAACAGTAGGTTTTATTTGAAAATAAATTTCATTTGGAAATCTTGTTCAAAACAAAATAATCTTTTATTTTAGGGTCCTTTAATAATTGAATAAAATGGGCCTTAGTTATTAAATCAAAAATAGGGTTTGATTTTATTAATAAAATCTTTATTTGAACCTAAATATTTTCAAAATAAAATTAGTAGGTTTAATTTTGAAAGTATATATAATATTTGGAAATTTGTTTTAAAACAAAATAACCTTTTATTTTAGTGTCCATTATTAATTAAATAAAATAGACTTTCATTATTAAATCAACTTGGGTTTGTTTTATTGAGAATATTTATTTTAAAAACTAAAATAAAGTCAAAACACTTTAGTAGGTTTTATTAGAGAATATAAAATACTTGGAAAACCTATTTAAAATAATTTAATAAGTTTGATATTTTAATTAAAATGGCAAAACCTTTTATTTAAATAAAATTGGGTATTAAATCCTTCTTATTTTATTTAAATAAGCCTTTACTATTTTTATCCAAACAAAACATTTTATTTCAAAAACTTGGCCAAGGTTTAACTTGGCTCTACAAAATATTCTTTATTTATAAATCCACCCTTTCATTTGAAAACAAAATCTTTTATTAAAAGATCCAAAATAGTAATTCCAAAACATTTTGTATTTTCCTTTAATAAATGTTTATCTTTATGAATCCCTTTAGGATTTTATTTAATTCAAATGGGTTTGAAGTTCCAATTGAATTCAAAAAGTTTCTTCTGGCTCTGAAAATCAAACAAAATTTTTATTTTATTAATTTATTTTCACATTACAAGATTTGGAAAATCTTGGGATGTGACACTAATGCATAGTGAAAGTAATGGGACAAAAAGTATGAAGCATCACTTGCCTTTTTGGTAGGGAATGGTAGTTCACTCCTTGATCTTGCTAGTCTCACACTTTCTAACTTCACTACAAGTCAATCAAGTAGACACAAAATCAACTAGCATTCCAAACCAATAAATCAATCAAACATTTTAACACACACAAGACAATGGGATCTAAGTCATGCATGGGAGCATGCACAATATAGTTTTATTTTGCAAAAGGGGTCTCTATGGGGTTTCTAAACTTTGTAAGATCCAAATTGGTCATTTACCAAAGTGGCAAAGTCATTAGCAAGAGGGTTTTGTCCAAAAACTATTTTAAAATCCATTCATTATTTCATGTGGTGAAAAATGTTTTTATCAAGGCAAAACTATTAAGTTGTTCACCAAATGAGTTGCTATTGCAAAACTTGGTGTTTTGGGTCAGTGGGTTTGATCAAACCATTTTCTTAAAGTTTTCTTTCCATAAGCATTTTCATAACAAAAATTAATAATTTCATTTGGCTAGAAAATGGCTAAGTCAAATAATCTAACCTAAACTTTACCAAAATCATTTTCAACACTAAGGATTGGTGCCTAGGGTCAGTAAGATTACAACAAACCATTTTGCAAAGGTTTTAATTCAAAAATCATTTTTAAACAATTTTTATACTCTACACAAGCATACAAATGTTTCTGCAAATTCAAACAAGCTAACAGATACTATTTTCAAAACTAAGGGCATGGTTGGCTAGGGTTTGTTCTCCTGATTCCAACGATATAAAATTTGTAATTTTTGGATGTGTGGTTTGAAAGTTACAGAGGTTTGAAGTTTGCAAATAAATCTATTTTCAAATTTCTTTTAAACAGATTCTAGTGCCACGCGGCAGTTTCCTACTGGACGGTACCGGTTCGGCTGGATCACGCGTGATAGCCCTTGGATTAAGTTACATCGCACGGGCCAGATTACATACCCCTTCGCGTATAAGTGATTCTATCTAAGCCTCAGGATCAAGATCCAACGGTCCGAATCTAATGACCTAGAACTGGCGGCAGTGGATTCTGTCGCGCGGCGGCGGCGGCTCGGCAGTGGCGTCGCCGGCGATACAGGAAGCGAGAAAGAGAGAGAGGGGGCTCACCTGATTCGCTGGATGATGCTGATGCTCAACGTGGTACTTGTCCGTCGAGGGGCGCTCTGGAGTGGGTTTGATTTCTCGCCGGAGTTCGTACTGGCGACGGACGCGCGCGGTCGAGGTCGAGGACGACGCTAGGAATCACCCAGAGACCAACGAGACACACGGTCAGGAGCGCAAGGACACGACGAAGGCGTGTGCGTGAACGAGAGGGGTCAGGGTAGTCTGTTTTACCAGAGAGGTTCCGCCGGAGTAGAGCCAGACGGTGGCAGTGCTGGGGTTGTCGTTGGCGAAGCTCAGGGGTGCCCGCGGGGGAAGCTGAGGTTACAGAGCGGTGCTCCTGAGTCTGGCGAACCTGCCTGCTTGCTCAGGAAGTCAAGGGCGATGTGATGCCGCCGGAATTTGGCCGAGAACTCGTCGGAGACGGCGACGGTGCAAAGAAGATTGGCGACAGCCTGGTGGCTCTCGAGGCATGGGGTTTGGGGGAAATGAAAGAGGAGGCAGAGGGAATTTATCACGCGTGGTCACTGCGAGGTTTAATTGTGGCATTAAGTCGAATTGACGACGCGAAATCACTGCCAGGAACGGGGAGGAACGGTCGAGCGGGGTGAAGAGGAAGAACAGGAGGAATGGGGTCCACTGGTCAGTGGGAAAAGAAACGAGGGGGAGGTCCACTAGTCAGTCGCTCCGCGGGTTGTTTCAGCGGTGAGGAAAAACGGTTCGGGGGAGAGGGCAGATGGGTTGTTGGGCTGTTTGGGCTGGGCCTTGTTGGGTTGTCCTTTTCCATATTTTTTTTCTGCCTGCTTGTTTTATTCTTTTCTATTTCTATTTTCTGATTTGATAATCAAACAAATGATTCAATCAACAATGCAAACCATTCAAACAATTCAAACTTGTAATGAGTTTTTGGTTCTGTTTAGTAGCATAAACCAACTCCAAAATAAAATAATATTTTAAATCTCTTTTAGGTTCCATTTATTAATTAAATAAAATGGACCATGGTTTATTAATAAAATAGGGTTTGCTTTTTTTAATGAAATCTCTATTTGAAATTCAAATGTTTTTAAAACCAAATCAGTAGGTTTTATTTGAAAATTTAAGATACTTGGAATACTTGTTTAAAATAAAACAACATTTTATTTTAGGTCCATTAACAATTAAATATAATAGACTTTCATTATTTAAATCAACTAGGATTTATTTTATTTAGAACATTTATTTTGAAAAATAAATCTAAAACATTTTAATAGGCTTTATTTGAGAATATAAAATATTTGGGAAAACTTATTTTAAACAAAATAAATAAGTTTTGGTGTTTATTTAAAATGGGAAAAGCCTTTACTTAAATAAAAATTGGATATTAAATCCTTATTATTATTTAAATAAACCTTTACTATTTTTATCAAAACAAATTGATTTAATCAAAGACTTGTCCAAGGTTTAATTTGGCTCTATAACATAATCTTTATTTAAATTTTTATTTTCTCTTTGAAAACCAAAACCTTTTATAAAAATATTTCCAAAACAGTAATTTTAATTATTTTTATTTTCCTTTAATAAAAGTTTATCTTTTTAAATCCCTTTAAGATTTATTTGATTCAAATGGGTTTGAAGTTCCAATTGATTTCAAAAGTTTCTTCTGGCTCTGAAAATGAAACAAAGTTTTATTTTATTCATTTATTTTCACATTACAAGATTTGGAAAATCTTGGGATGTGACAGCTTCCTTCAGAATGGCTTCTTTCAACTCTGAATCTGCTGGTACACAGAGACGTCCTTTGTACCACAGAACTCCTTCTTCATCTTAGGTGAATCCGGGTACTTTGCTTGTACCGATGCGATGTTTGATTCCGTCGATACTAGCATTTCCTTTTTCCGCCTCCTTGATCTGACTGATCAAAGTGGGTTGAAGTTCTATGCTAGCCAAAAATCCTTCACTTACTAATTCCATTCTAAAATCTTCCATCACCTTGTGCAGGCTTGGTTGCTCCTTCCGAATCATGGAGTTCAAGTGGCACAGCAATCTGCTAAGGGCATCTGCTACCACATTGTCTTTACCGGGGTGATAGTGAATGTCTAGATCATAGTCCTTGATTAGCTCAATCCATATTCTCTGCCTCATATTCAGCTCCTTCTGAGTGAATATATACTTCAGGCTCTTGTGATCCGAATAAATCTCACAACGGTTTCCCATCAGATAATGCATCCATGTCTTCAGGGCTAGAACTATGGCTGCTAGTTCAAGATCATGAGTAAGATAATTCTGCTCATGATGCTTCGGTTGTCGGGATAGATAAGATATAACCTTTCCCCCTTGCATTAGCACACATCCGAGACCGATCTTGGATGCGTCACAATACACATCAAAGGGCTTCGTGATATCCGGCATGATCAAGATTGGGGCTAAAATCAATCTCCTCTTGTCCTTTAGCAATTGGGTCATGGGTCTTGCGATACTCGAGAATCCTTCTACGAACTTGCGGTAATATCCCGCTAATCCGAGAAATGCACGAACTTGGGTTTGGGTGGTCGGGGCTTGCCAATCTTCAACATCTTTCACCTTTGCAGGGTCAACGGCAATTCCTCCGGCTGATACGATATGTCCTAGGAATCCTACCTCCTATAACCAGAATTCACATTTGCTAAACTTGGCATACATCTGATGCTCTCTAAGGGTTCCAAGAATGGTCCTTAGGTGTAGCTCATGTTCTTCTTCTGATTTGGAATGTATTAGAATGTCATCGATGAAAACAAAAAAACTTATCCATGAAGTCCATAAAAATATTATTCATGAGGTTCATGAAATAAGTGGGGGGCATTGGTTAATCCAAAAGACATGACATTATACTCGTATAATCCATATCTGGTGGTAAAGGCAGTCTTTGGAATATCCTCTACGCGAATCTTGAGTTGATGATAGCCAGTTCTAAGATTAATCTTAGAAAACACTTTGGCACCAGTCAACTGGTCAAACAGATCTTCTATCTTTGGTAATAGGTACATGTTCTTGATGGTGACATCATTCAACTTCCGATAATCCGTACATAAATGGTTACCTCCATCCTTCTTGTCCACAAACAAGACATGTGATCTCCATGGCGACACACTTGGTAGAATCAACCTGATTTCTAGCATGGCATCCAATTGCTTCTTCAGCTCCGCTAATTCAGACGGGTTCATACTATATGGTCTCTGAGCTATGGGTCCGGTTCCAGGGATTAGTTCAATGATAAACTCGATATCCCGATATAGGGGCATACCGGGCAAAACATCTGGAAATACATCGGGGTATTCACAGACTATTCTGACTTGGTCAATGGTTGGTTGGGCTATACTCTTGTTGCACTTGAATTGACAAGGCAAGGTTTCAGATACATGTTCTACTCATATTCCGGCTGTACTGGTCATGGTTATGGTTTTCTTGGCACAATCGATTAATCCTTTATGCTTCGACATCCAATCCATTCCTAGTACTACTTCCAAACCTTTAGTTCCAAGTACTATTAGATTAGCATAAAAATATATGCCATGGATTCAGATAGGTACGGCTTTGAAAATTTGTCTAGCTTTGGTAGTTGAACCAGGTATTTGAACTATCATAACATGCTTCAATTTTGTTGGTTGAATCTTACTAGTGCATGAAAATTCTTCTGTCACAAACGAGTGCTATGCTCCAGAATCAACCAACACTCTTGCAAGTACTGAGTTAACAGAAAACATACCCAGAACAACATCGGGTGCTTCTTGGGCTTCTTCAGCATGCATGAGAAAGAGACAGCCATTGTCGTTGAGTGAATTCCCTGGGGCAAACCTTCTTCCAGGCTGAACATGACGCTGCTGCTTAGCTGGGGCATTTGCATTGGGGGCTACGGAAATCTTCTTGGGGCACTCATTGGAATAGTGACCCGTGGTTCCACATTCATAACAAGTCACTTGCGACTTGTCCTTGGTTGCAACAGGCACAACATTGCTTCCAGTCCTCGGGGCAGTCTTCGTGTTGGTGGCGACATTGTTGTTGTTGAACTTTAGGCACGATTGAAATTGCTGGGGTTGCCGGGGTTGTTGTGGTTTCCTCCGAGCCTTGGGTTTCCACGGTTTGGATAGGTCGGACGGTTCATTGGGGGTCTGTTGGTTCTTGGGGAAAATCCTGGAGATAGGTTGGGGCGATACTTTGGTGTATGTTGGGTTCCTGGTTGATGCATCATGCGACACTTGCGGTTCTCATTGGCTTGGTTGATCTTGACTTCCATCTGAATGGCAGAGTCAACTAAGGCTTCAATATCAGCAAATGGGATATTGACTACCACTGTCTGCATCTCATCGTGCAAACCATTCAGGAATCTCTCCTTCTTCTTGGCTTCGGTGTCTATCTCATCCGGTGCATACCTAGCCAATGAGAAAAATTTGTTACGGTACTCAACTACGGTCATCCTGCCTTGCTTCAGTTATTTGAATTCATCACTCATCCTCTTGATCAAACCTGGTGGCACATGGGTTCTGCTGAACTTGATTTTGAACTCGTCCCAAGTCATTATCTGTCCTACAGTCATTGCACGAACGTTGTTCCACCATGCTCTTGCATCTCCGGCCAAGTAGTGGGTGGCACACAATACCTTCTCGTTAGCTTCCACTCCTGCAACTTCCAGGTTGTTTTCCATGGTTTGTAGCCAATCATCGACATCTAGGGGCTCTTCAAACTTAGTGAAAATGGGTGGATTGGTGTTCTGGAAATTCTTGAGCTTGGATCCATGGTTGTCCTGATTTCCATGGCCCTGGTTGTTGTTATTGGCCATCTGGGGGATGTGCTGAAGGGTGGCTAAATTGGCTTGTCGTTCAGCTCTTTTGGCTTCGCGGTTAGAAACCAACATTTGTAAGATTTGCAACATCGGGTCCGGGGATGAACTGCTTCCTCCGCGAGGCATCTAAAGATTGAGATAGATCATGAGAAAAGAGGGAAATTTCTAAGGTTCAGGGGTTTTCTTTTGTTTTTGAAAAGTTTTGAAGTTTGACTCAGATTTTGAAGTAACTTGGTTTTCATTCATTCATTCACAAAATACAACACACACCACGACAAGGAGAAATAGATGATTTTAAGAACCATTCTGTGAAACTACGATACAGTGGGACCGAATACAACTCACTAACGCTAGTGCTCAAGTGCTACTACTCCTCGGAGTCGGTGGCTCCATCATCCTCATCAGCATCATGATGAAGGCGAAGTCATCCTCATCGGTGAAGAAGTCCATGGCCTGATCCTCCAGAAAGTCATCATCATCACTAAGATAGGAGTGCGGGTCTCCACGAAGGTCTTCCCCTGCATTCTACCTCTCCTCAAGCTGCATGTCTCTCTCGTGGATGGTCTCCTCCAAATCCGTGATCCTATGGCGAAGACGGGCAGTGATGTGCTCCTTCTTCTCGAGCTGACGGCAATGAGACTTCCGATCCTTCACTAGCATGGCAATCGTCTAATACTTCTTGGCGGATATGGCATACTTGTGGTTGGCATAGGAGCGGGCATTGTCTAACTCCTTCTATCAGTCATACATCATGAAGCTGAGGTGGTCCAATTGAGTCTTCAGCTCATGGTGGTATGGTGCCTCCATTGGCTATCCCATAACATCACGCCTTGGATAGAACTCAAAGCGGGTACCCTAGATTTTATTGATGCTTTGCCAACAAAGACGAGCAAGAGCTTCCTGCATTGCCCTGGCAAGTCCATCGATCCAGTTGTTCTCTCTTAAGGTGAACTGAATTCCCTCTAAGGTGGGGGCTTCAATCTTTCCTCAGAGACTTGCAACAACTAGCCACTACAATTCCTCTCCTTCCTGATCATTGAGCTGAGCTCCGAAGAACTTGGGGTGCGGACGCTCCAACATTTCCGACAACTGGTCCAAGTCATGCTCAAAGATGAGGTCTCATCCATTCCCCTACTAATAAAACTTGCTATACTTCACGTCCATCTATAAGAATATAGGATGAGTAAGTTATTAGAGTGATCAAGTGTGTCAAATTTTATGTAATTTTGCAAGAATTTTTGAGGAATATGAATTTTCATGAAAGAGTCTAAGTGGTAAGAATGAGAATAAGTTTTCATAAATACTCACTTTATTTGGTTTTGAACCTAAGTTTTGATTCAAACGTCCATTCTAAACTAGGGTTTCCTATGGTCAGGATGGCTCTTTAGGGGTTCGTAGCATGGAAAATAAAAAATTTCTACCGCATGCACACAAACAAGCCAAGATCTATCTACTAGATTGTAGCAACGAGTCGATAGAAGCACTCACCCTTGAAGATTACAAAGTGGTTAACGAGAGCAGATGCTCGTGGGTGATGTAGTCGTACACTTGCCGATCTCAAGATCGCGTAGACGATCCTTCCGGCGCTGCGTCCTGGCAGCGCTTCCGCAGTCGGTCACACGTTCGGTACTCGATGAAGCCCTTCCTCTCCCTTGTTCCAGCAGGCAGCGGAGGTTGTAGTTCTCCCATCGCGATTCCGGCAGCATGACGGGGTGGTGTCGGAAGTAGAGGGAAGATCCCGCAGGGCTTCGCCTAAGCCGGTGCGAGTTATGGTGGATCTAGGGTTTCCCGGTGATCTAGGGTTTAGAAGACTGGGAGGAGGAGGAGGTGTCGGCGGCGGCTAGGGCGGCGACGACGGCGGCTAGCGGCGGCGGCACACGGGTGTGGGGAGGGCTAGGGCTTGTGTGTTTGGGGCAGCCCTCCCCCTCTATTTATGAGAGTGGGGTAGCCTTGAGAGAGGGGATTTTGAATCCACTTCCAAACCCAAGTTGGAAGGACTCTTTCCTTCTTCCACTAGGAAACCATTGTTCCAGTTTGACTTTTCAAACCTCCCGTTGGACTTTCATTTTAGAGCTTTAATTCTCTCTTGCAAATGCCCAATACAAGTGACCTAGGATATGATCCAATCATTCCACTTACCCATGACACGTTCATGGACCATTCCCCTTCTGGACCGGTGAACCTTCTAGAACATTCTAGAACCTCTCCGATGAAAACATCGGAATCTTTCCTGAACTCCGGAATCGGACTTTCCTTATATGCATCTTATTCTCCGGACCATTCCGGATCTCCTCGTGATATCCCGGATCCCATCCGAGACTCCGAACAACATTCGGTATCCCTACTTACATTCCATATGTACTAAACAACATCGAATCCTTAAGTGTGTCTCCCTACGGTTCGTGAATTATGCGGACATGACCGAGACACTTCTCCGATCAATAACCAATAGAGGAATCTGGAAATTCATATGGCTCCCACATATTTCTACGATTACTTTGCGATCAAATGAACCACTTACCTATGATACCAATTTACATTTATCTTGCGATAGTTTACTTATATGAGGTTTGATCGTCGGTATCTCTGCATACCTAGTTCAACCTCGTTACCGATAAGTACTCTTTTCTCGTTCCCGTGATATGTGATCCCTTGTGAGCCAGTCACATGCTTGCAAGCCAATTGAATGACATTCCACCAAGAGGGTCCAGAGTGTATCTATCCGTCATATGGATGGACAAATCCCAGTCTTGATCCATGTGCCTCAACACATACTTTCCGAACACTCAATGCCACCTTTATAGCCACCCAGTTTCGGTGTGGTGTTTGATGTCATCAAAGAATCCTTCCGGTGATGGTGATTAGCATGATCTCATGGTCAAAGGAATTAGGTTACTATGTATCAGAAAGCTTATAGCAAATGTACTATTGAAATGACTTGATCTTTATGCTATGCTTATCTATAGGAGTATGTCCATCATACCATTCTCCTAATGATATGATCTTGTTGTTAATAACATCTCAATTTTCATGATCGAGAAACCACGATCATCTATTAACCAACAAGATAGTATTATAAAGAGGCTTTACTAGGGACTCTAATTTATTTTACAAATCACACAAGTATTAATGTTTCCGGTTAATACTATTATAGCATGAATGTAAACATTTATCATAAACACAAAGATATAATAAGAACCACTTTTATTATTGCCTCTAGGGCATATCTCCAACAGGATCTGATACCAACTTGTCAACACCCAGATTTTTAATCCCAGATGCCTGTTATGCCATACATCGCAATCCCAGGATTTCCATTTTTGCGAGACATAACAGATTGGATATCACAGTACATCATCCATTACAAACCATACATAAGGTCTTACAACAAATAAGGATCTCATGATCCAGTCTTAATACAATTCAAGAAGTGAAATAACGTAATAATAACGATAGCGTAGGTGAAGCTCCATCTTCATGGTCACAGGCAATGCTGACGATGGGTGATGATCCTAGTTGTCGTAACCTTCCTGCTGTCCATCTTCCTGATACTCCTCTTCATAGTCTGGCCACGGGAATAGCCAAGGACAAGACATGAGTACTCTTTAAGTAGTCGCAAACTAATACTAACAAGTGAAGTGGTTTTGAGTAGGATATACTAAGCTCTAGGGTTGTTTTGCAAAAAGCCAGATTTACCTCTACTGAGTTCAGAAGCACAGAAAGCTAGTTGAAAGTTTTATAACACCTAAGTGGGAACTTGAATTTCATATCATAACCCTGTTGTGGTCAAGTCAAAGTCATAAATCATTCCACAAGTAATTTTGAAAACATCTGACGATAGAACAGTATGGCCACTCCAACTGTCCATAACTGCGGATGCGGCTATTCGAATAGTTTGACACTCTGCAGAGATTGTACACTTTCACCACAACATTCGATACATCCGTCAGGAACAGATCCTGAATTCACCATACTCAGTATGCGGATAATCAATCCTACCCTTTCAATTACACGCCCTAGTATAGGCACCTCTCCTGTGAGTTTGGCCTCCCAACCATGACCAACTGTCATCTTGGGTACTGCACAGGTGGACAATTCTAACATCCCAGCATTTAGGAACCAACGAAGGATAGATTTAGGAATCTGTGAAATTACATGCATTCATCTATAAAAATGTGGGTAAATTTTCTCAAATAAAAACCTAAAGTGATCAAATTTTATGATCGTTATAAACTTTGATATGATCTTTGTGGATTAGTCTGTTTTGGGAAATGAAATTTGAATTTAAACTTGAGTGTTGGAATTATAATCTAAAAGAAGTTAGAATTATGTTTGAGTGATTTGATTTAATCAAGAATTAACAATCAGTAACTCAAACTTTAAATAAGATAACATAACCAATAAATTGAATATTCATATCATATCTTTATTCAATAAATAAGTTACAAAAGGTAACTTAATCAAGAATCTTTACAATAGTAAATGAAATAAAAGAACATTTACATATAGAGTAATATTACAATCTTTATTACAAAAGGGATAAAATTAAGATTACAAAAGAATAAAATAAATATTACAAGGGACTATTCTATAAAGAAAAACAAAACCTAATCTAAATCTTGAATCTTCCAGTCTTGTACCTGCAAAATAAATCTGAAACTAAAAGAAAGAAAATCAAGGATTAAGCTATGTTACTCTAAGTATTGACAGTGAGTTGCACTGTTCAATTTTACATCACCGAGTAATCTTTAAGGGGCAAGTTTCACCAATATGAAAGAACTAAATCTTTCATAATTTTTAAGCCATAAGTCAAATAAATCCAAACAGCAAGAGGGGCAAGTTTCACCAGACAGGTAAATGTAATCATATAAAAAGAAGATCATTCCCTGAACCTATCCACAAGGGGTGCAGCAGGCACACACACCTAAATGCATGTTGTGTGCTGTCAACACAGCAACAACAGCCCATACAAACAAAACTGATCAACACAGCCGTGGGAAGCACCCCCAATACCATTTCCTTGTTCATGTACATCAAGCACAGCAGCCAAACCAAACCAAACCAAACCAGATCACACCAACCACACCCTTGATCATCTCACCAGGATGGTGACATAAGGAGGGGGAAGATCAGGTGGATAGAAAGAACAAGGTCAAGGCAACGGGACTAGGAGGTGGATAGCAAGATCAAGGACAAGTCCAGGAGATGGAAGTAGTAGGAGTAGCATCAGGAGAAGCACCAGATCAGGCTAGCCACACATTCAGCAAGCTCAAGCCACAAGATCAATAAGTTGCAGCCCCAACAACTCCACTGTTGTGGTGAGTAGTAAAAGACCATCAAATGATTTATCTGTCTAAGCTAGACAAGCATTCATGAGTTGTCTCATACTCAACTTCTTAGAAAAACACCCAAGTGGGGTGAGTCCATCATTGAAGTTTTTCAAACACTAAAAGAAATCGGAAAACTATATAGATCCAACTAAGATCTCAGAACAACCTCATTCATCCTAGCTATAAATCCATAATTTAAATTCCAAGAATAAATATAGATAAGATCTGGACTTCTAGGCACATCTCTTAAACATGAGTAGCACCTTAGAATTTCTAGATCTTATGGATCTATATAACTTAATAAGCCTACAAATCATTTTTCCCAACTTTGACTCAGGAATCAGTAGCTGGTATCACTACCTGAACAGATCCATGAGAAATAACAAGATAAGGACCTAGTCCCTAAACCTCAGACCAACATCATAGGATTTAGGGTTCAAGGAAAGAAGTTTCCACTTATCTATGATATCAAGCTAATCTTAAGCTTAAATAAAATCAAGCCAAGTAATAGAACCTAGTCTTGTGTGCCATATTAGGATGGTGTCACAACAACAGCTTCTAAACCAAGCAGATTAGTCATCTAGATTTCACAGATACACTCACAGACAACTACAAATCATTTTCCTGATACTAATCACAGGAATCATTTCCAGGAATATACATATACATGACATCATTGTAAGAGACAAGTTAATATCAAACTATATATGAATCCATAAGCCAACAACTATAGATACAGTGACTTCATTTCTCAAAAAAATCATTGTCAATCACCAAGAAATGACAGTGGTAAGCTCTCAAATCACTAGAATCTCCAAGTAATGATTCTACAATAACATTATCATCTGAACCATATCAAATTAACCAATGGAATCAATCTGGTAAGCCACTAGCCTCACCAAAGCCAACTATAAGTAGTAATCCACATCAAACAATCACTCATCATGCTTAGGGATCATCATTACTAGATCCAAAGCATCATATATATGATCAATAGGGGGATATGAACCCTAATCGGAACAAAAATCCTAATTAGGATATGAACCCTAATCAGCACATGACCACTAGCCAGGATTAGCCACTACAAACACATAGCAGAGGGTGGCATAGCACAGTGGACACGAAGGGAAGAAAGGATGACTTACTGAAGGTTGTCGTTGTGGGCAAGAAGAGGAAGCAGAGGGTGTCGACGAGCATAGAAGCACGGGGAGCACCCTAAGGGGGCTCTACAACCCACACCATGCTGGGAAGCGACCACAGCCACGCCTGAAGGCGAGGAACACCACGACAACACATGGGAGCAGTGGCGGCGACATCACCAGCACCACCCCAAACCCTAGGGTTCGGGACGGAGCCGGTCTGGCCACAGGGGGCCCCAGGTCCAAATCGAAATGGACATGAAGGAGGAGCGGGGTTAGTAACCACCCCATACATCATGGCGGCGGCCAGGGAGGTCCATGACGGCGTAAATCGCCGGCGGTGGCATCGCCGATCATGGGTTCGGGGGGAGGAGAAGAGAGATGAGAACAAGAGACTGACAGAGAGTATGGGCTGGTTGGGCCAGGACCCCTTCGGGGAGTCATTTTGGTTCTACCCAATTGCGCCAAAAGGTCCCAATAAACCCAACACAGCCAGCCCAATCACCTAAAGTAAGTTTTAATAATTAATAAAAGACCAAAATGCCCCTGAATTTAAATAAATTCTAGAAAATCAAATAAAAATCCAAAAATTATAAATAAAATATTTTTGGATTCACAATAATTCAATCTATCTAAATAAATTTTAGAAATAAAATTTTAGGTATATAATTTTTATTAAGAATTTTGTAATATATATATTCCTTATGGAATTTTATAAAAATTTTGAAAGATGATAAAAATAAATAAAAATCCCTTTCATGATATATTAAAATTGTAGTATTTTATAAAAATACTAAATAAATATTTAATATCAATTTTTGGTATTTAAATAATAATTTTTAAATAAATAAAATTCAAATAAAATGAATAAAATAAAAGAATACAATATTCAATAAATAGTAAAAAATAAAATTAATATTTATAAATTCTTTATTATTAAAAAGAATTTTTATAATTTAAATAATGGGGGAGATTACACACAAAACTAAATAATGCATTACATTACTTTGCATAATCATTTTGCCTCTTTAAATATTGTCCTTACCGGGCAATAATGATGTTTTGTAGACATAGAAGCTCAAGGTCCAGTGCAAGCATCCGACTTCACTACCTTGCAATCACAAGGCAGGTTCATCACTTGCTCATGTCCTTTGAAGAGTCATTATCAAAGTATTTGCAAATTGTGTGTTATCATATATACTCCAAAGAAAGAAAATATTATTTTCACAAATAAAGAAATCTTAGATATCATCCTAAGTGATGATATAATGGAGAAAAAGAACTTAGAGTTCTACTTGCAACAATAATGATCAACTAGGGACTTAATAACCCATGACATCAGTGATTCTAGCACCGTATATCACGTGTTAGCCATGAGATTTGGAATGGGACAGAGAAGTCAGCTGTATCTTCTTCCTCTCGCATGTAGCCGGATGTGCAGGTCATGGCTGTTATTGTAGGGGTTCATAGCATGGAAAACAAAAAAATTCTACCGCATGCACACAAATAAGGCAAGATCTATCTACTAGATTATAGCAACGAGACGATAGAAGCACTCACCCTCGAAGATTCCAAAGCGGTTAACGAGAGCAGATTCTCGTTGGTGATGTAGTCGTACACTTGCCGATCTGAAGATCGCGTAGACGATCCTTCCGGCGCTGCGTTCCGGCAGCGCTTCCGCAGTCGGTCACACGTTCGGTACTCGCTGAAGATCTTCCTCTCCCTTGTTCCAGCAGGCAGCGGAGGTTGTAGTTCTCCCCTCGCGATTCTGACAGCACGACAGCATGGTGTCGGAAGTAGAGGGAAGATCCCGCAGGGCTTCGCCTAAGCCGGTGCGAGTTATGGTGGATCTAGGGTTTCTCGGTGATCAAGGGTTTAGAAGACCAGGAGGAGGAGGAGGTGTCGGCGGTGGCTAGGGCGACGGCGACGGACCGGTGGCGACAGAAGGAGACGGCGGTGCAGGTGGAGAGGGGCTAGGGCTTAGTGTTTTCGGGCAGCCCTCCCCCTCTATTTATGAGAGGGGGGCAGCCTTGGGAGGGGTGGGTTTGAATCCAAGCCCAAGTTGGGTTGAGAGAAGGACTTATTTCTTCTTCCACTAGGAAACCATTGTTCCAGTTTCACTTTTCAAACTTCCCGTTTGACTTTCAATTTAGAGATTTAATTCTCTCTTGCAAATGCTCACACCAAGTGACCTAGGGCATGATCCAATCATTCCACTTACCCATGACACATTCATGGACCATTCCCCTTCCGGACTGGTGAACCTTCTAGACCCTTCTAGAACCTCTCCGATGAAAACATCGGAATCTTTCCCGAACTCCGGAATTGGACTTTCCTTATATGAATCTTATTCTCCGGACCATTCCGGATCTCCTCGTGATATACCGGATCCCATCCGAGACTCCGAACAACATTCGGTATCCCTACTAACATGCCTTATCTACTATACAACATCGAATCCTTAAGTGTGTCTCCCTAAGGTTCGTGAATTATGCGGACATGACAGAGACACTTCTCCGATCAATAACCAATAGAGGAATCTAGAAATTCATATGGATCCCACATATTTCTAAGATTACTTTGTGATCGAATGAACCACTTACATACGATACCAATTTCCCTTTGTCTCACGATAGTTTACTTGTCCGAGGTTTTGATCGTCGGTATCTCTGCATACCTAGTTCAACCTCGTTACCGATAAGTACTCTTTTCTCGTTCCCGTGATATGTGATCCCTTGTGAGCCGGTCACATGCTTGCAAGCCAGTTGGATGACATTCCACCGAGAGGGCCCAGAGTATATTTATCCGTCATATGGATGGACAAACCCCACTCTTGATCCATGTGCCTCAACACATACTTTCCGAACACTCAATGCCACCTTTATAGCCACCCAGTTACGGTGTGGTGTTTGATGTTATCAAAGCATCCTTCCGGTGATGGTGATTAGCATGATCTCATGGTCGAAGGAATTAGGTTACTATGTATCAAAAAGCTTATAGCAAACGAACTATTGAAATGAATTGATCTTAATGCTACGCTTATCTATAGGAGTATGTCCATCATACAATTCTCCTAATGATATGATCTCGTTGTTAACAACATCTCAATGTTCATGATCAGGAAACCACGATCATCTATTAACCAACAAGATAGTATTATAAAGAGGCTTTACTAGGGACTCTAATTTAGTTTACAAATCACACAAGTATTAATGTTTCCGGTTAATACTATTATAGCATGAATGTAAACTTTTATCATAAACACAAAGATATAATAATAACCACTTTTATTATTGCCTCTAGGGCATATCTCCAACAGTCTCCCACTTGCACTAGAGTCAAATAATCTAGATTACATGGTAATATACCGAACACCCATGGCGGTTTGTGCTGGTAATGTTTTGCCCTCGAGAGAAGTTTAGCCAACGGATCCGCCACATTCAGATCTGTATGTACTATGTAAATCTTTATGTCACCATCTTGGACATGCTCTCGAATAGCGTGAAAACGTAGCTTGATGTGCTTCAGCTTCTTGTGTGACCTTGGTTCTTGCGCGTTGGCTATGGCGCCCATGTTATCACAGTAGATAGACATTGGGTCCAGCGCACTTGGAACCACACCGAGCTCTGTAATGAACTCCTTCATCCATATCTCCTCTTGTGAAGCCTCCGAAGTAGCTATGTATTCCGATTCAGTTGAAGATCTCGCCATAATGCTTTGCTTTGCACTCCTCCAGCTAACTACTGCACCATTAAAAGTAAATACATATTTAGAATCATCCGGATCGGTGTTCCAACTAGCATCTGTGTAACCATTAACAACGAGTTGTTCATCACCTCCATAAGAAAGAACCATATCCTTAGTTTTTGACCGCTGTCCAATGATCCACTCCTACATCACTTTGATATCTGCTATTTAAACTAACAGCATATGCAATGTCGGGTCTAGTACATAGCATGGAATACATAAGAGATCCTATGGCCGAGGCATAGGGAGTCTTACTCATCCTTTCTCTATCTTCTGCCGTTGCAGGACTTTGAGTTTTACTCAAGGTCGTATTGGGCAACATGGGCAAGAACCCTTTCTTGCTATCCTCCATTCCAAACCTCTTTAGGACTTTGTGAAAATATGTACTCTATGACAATGATATTAGGCGCCTCGATCTATCTCTATAAATCTTTATGCATAATATGTAAGTTGCTTCGCCAAGATCTTTCATTGAAAAACTATTATTCAAATAATACTTGACACTATTAAGAAGGTCTACATCATTCCCAATCAACAATATGTCATCTACATATAGTATTAAGAATGCTAAAGAGCTCCCACTCACTTTCTTGTAAATACAAGCTTCTCCATAAGTTTGTATAAAACCAAAGCTTTTGATTACCTTATCAACATGTTGATTCCAACTCCGGGATGCTTGCTTCAATCCATAAATGGACCGTTGAAGTTTGCATACCATGTTAGCATCTTTAGGATTAACAAAACTTTTGGGTTGCATCATATACAACTCTTCATCAATGTCTCGATTGAGGAACTCTGTTTTGACATCCATCTGCCATATCTCATAATCATAATATGCAGCGATTGCTAACATAATCCTCACAGACTTTAGCTTCGCTACCGGTGAGGAAGTCTCATCGTAGTCAACTCCTTGAATTTGTCAAAACCCTTTTGCGACAAGTCGAGCTTTATAGATAGTAACATTACCATCAGCATCTGTTTTCTTCTTGAAAATCCATTTGTTCTCGACAGCCTTCCGGCCATCCGGTAAGTCCACCAAAGTCCACACTTAGTTTTCGTACATGGATCCAATCTCGGATTTCATGGCTTCTTGCCATTTATTGGAATCTGGGCTCATCATCGCTTCCTCATATGTCACAGGGTCATCGGTGTTGTCCACCAACATGACACTCTTAACGGGATCATACCAATCAGGAGTGGTACGAGTTCTCGTTGACCTGCGAGGTTCCGTAGTAACTTCAACTGAAGTTTCATGATCAACATCATTAGCTTCCTCTCTTGCTGGTGTAGTCGCCACAGGAACTACTTCCGGTGCTGCGCTACTCTCAAGTTCGAGAGAAGGTTCAACAACCTCATCGAGTTCTACTTTCCTTCCAGTCACTTCTTTCGAGAGAAACTCCTTCTCTAGAAATGATCCATTCTTGGCAACAAAGATTTTTCCCTCGGATCTATGATAGAAGGTATACCCAATAGTTTCCTTCGGGTCTATGAAGGCGCATTTTTCTGCTTTGGATTCAAGCTTGTCAGGCTGTAACTTCTTTACATAAGCTTCGCAACCCCAAACTTTAAGGAACGACAATTTAGGTTTCTTCCCAAACTATAATTCATACGGTGTCGTTTCAACGGATTTAGATGGTGCCCTATTTAAAGTGAATGCGGTTGTTTCTAATGCATAACCCCAAAACGATAGCGGTAAATCTAAGTGACATCATAGAACGAACCATATCTAAGAGAGTTCGATTACGACGTTCGGACACACCATTACGTTGTGGTGTTCCCGGCGGTGTCAATTGTGAAAGTATTCCGCATTTCTTCAAATGCTTGCCAAAATCGTAACTTAGATATTCACCTCCACGATCAGATCGTAGAAATTTAATCTTTTTGTTATGTTGATTCTCTACCTCACTTTGAAATTCCTTAAACTTCTCGAAAGTTTTGGACTTATGTTTCATGAAATAGATATACCCATATCTACTCAAGTCACCCGTGAAGGTAAGAACATAGCGATAACCACCACGCGATGCTACACTCAATGGACCACACACATCAGTATGTATGATTTCTAATAAGTCCGTAGCTCGCTCCATCATGCATAAAATGGAGTCCTAGTCATTTTACCCATCAGACATGCTTCGCATCTTTCAAGTGATTCAAAATCAAGTGATTCAAGAAGTCCATCACAATGGAGTTTCTTCATACTCTTCACTCCAATATGACCAAGACGACAGTGCCACATATAGGTCGAGTTATCACTCAATTTCAAACGTTGAGCTTCAATGTTATTAATGTGTGTATTACCACAATCGAGATTCAATAAGAATAGACCATCTATCAAAGGTGCATGTGCATAAAACATATTACTCATATAAATCGAACAACCATTATTCTCGGACTTAAACAAGTAACCGTCTCGCAATAAACATGATCCGGATATAATGTTCATGCTTAACGCAGGCACCAAATAACAATTATTTAAGTATAAAACTAATCCCGATGGTAGATGAAGAGGTGGCGTGCCGATCGCGATCACATCAACCTTTGATCCATTTCCAACGCGCATCGTCACCTTGTTCTTCGCTAGCTTCCGTCTATTTTATAGCACCTATATCGAGTTACAAATATGAGTAACTGAACCAGTATTAAATACCCAGGCACTACTACGAGTACTAGTGAGATACACATCAATAATGTCGGTATCTCTTCATACCTAGTTCAACCTCGTTACCGATAAGTACTCTTTTCTCGTTCCCGTGATATGTGATCCCTTCTGAGCCAGTCAAATGCTTGCAAGCCAATTGGATGACATTCCACCGAGAGGGCCTAGAGTATATCCATCCGTCATATGGATGGACAAATCCCACTCTTGATCCATGTGCCTCAAACCATACTTTCCGAACACTCAATGCCACCTTTATAGCCACCTAGTTATGGTGTGGTGTTTGATGTTATCAAAGAATCCTTCCGGTAATGGTGATTAGCATGATCTCATGGTCGAAGGAATTAGGTTACTATGTATCAGAAAGCTTAGAGCAAACAAACTATTGAAATGACTTAATGCTACACTTATCTATAGGAGTATGTCCATCATACCATTCTCCTAATGATATGATCTCGTTGTTAACAACATCTCAATGTTCATGATCAGGAAACCACGATCATATTTTAACCAACAAGCTAGTATTACAAAGAGGCTTTACTAGGGACTCTAATTTATTTTACAAATCACACAAGTATTAATGTTTCCAGTTAATAATATTATAGCATGAATGTAAACTTTTATCATAAACACAAAGATATAATAATAACCACTTTTATTATTGCCTCTAGGGCATATCTCCAACATTTATCACTCGTAGCCTGCATATTAATTGGTAATTCAGAGAGGATATGCAGCATATGGGTGGGAACCCTCAACGTCCCACGATAGTTCTGGCATCTAACGGTCTATACAAATCATTGCCGTAATTCTATATGTGGGCATGGTCTACACCAAGGAGGCATGCGAGGTCGCTAAGGGGGCAGTGATTGGCTTGGATCACCTAATGGGCCCCACATGATGGAATTGTGGACGGGAAAGTACGCCCGGTTGTGCAACAAGGAGTTTATCTCTCATGGGTAAAGTAACGCACCTCTGCAGAGTGTAAGAATTGTAACTTGTTACTCCCGGTTCTAGAAATGAGCTACGAATGCGGAAGGAAAGGAACTCCATGAAAGTTCTGGTCAACCTGTGAAGGCTGATGGTCATAGATTTTCATAATAAAAATCAATCTTTGAAGAAAGATTTACAAAAACTGCATAGTGCCAAGGACTTATAGTCTGAGGTGGTAGTTAGAGCATCAAACTACCCACCTTGCATATAATGGACTTGCTGGGTAACGCTGTTACTCATCCTTTTCTATGATCCCTTGCTTAGACTCTGAGGATCCAAAGATATGCCAATGTATGCAGCCGAATGCCAAGAAGAGGTGTTCTACGAGGAGCCTGACCTGTCAGGAGGTGTTGAAGGAGTGGATTACGAAATCCGCTATGGTGTCGATGACAACGAGTCCAACTAAGAACCTTAGTTAGTGGTAACCGATGGAGCCGAGCAGAATGAACCATATAGAATAAGCTGCTGATCTCAACTCCTAGTTGGAGTTGCTACTTTTGAATTCTGCTGAAACACTTTATATTTTGGTTTATAAGTTGAATCTTTTTGAAGTCTGGAACTTCTGGTATTGTAATAATAATGTGTGAATTTTTGTAATATGGACCCGCAATGTTTCTGTTGTACCACACTGAGGGATGTGATATTTATCGAACGGTGTTCTATGGATATCATGTCAACGACTATAGTGTACTACACATGCAGTGGTATGCTGGGTCACCGCAACAATCTTCACAAGGTAGCCTCATCTCAAACCTGGGCCGCAAGGGAACCCATACTAAGGTATATAAATTTCCAGTCAAGCCCTACCCAAATTTCTGGTATTGTGGTTGTACGGTAAAATTGGAATGGTTTCGCATCCAGACAACCATCAGTTTTATAAAGGGCTAAGGCTCATGCCTTAACATTTTCATCATGAAAATCATCTGGTGTTCAAGAACACACGTCAAAACATTTTAGTAGAATGACTCATCATTCTAAGGGTTTCATAACCATTTTTCACCAAGTATTCCCATCTAAAGTGATCAAGTTTTATGCTTAGCACTAGCAACCACAAGTGGGGGGTAAACACTAATGAGGAGTGGTAATCAAGTGTATCTTATCTAGGTTCAATCTCATGCCTCAGGATGACATCAAGATTATCTAACTTAGGTCAAGTTTTATGATCTTTATGCTACCTTTAAAACATCTTTCTAAACTCTACAATTTATCAAGTAAGCTTAACTAGAAAGCTTTGATAAAGAAATAACATACTAAGCTTGCAGGTAAAACTAGGATGGGGTAATCAAGTGGTGTAAGCTTGCAAGTAAAACTTGCATAGTTTAGCTTAGCTTGCTAAGATAGTAGCTTTCTGAGTTAATAGCTTGCAGATATTAGCTTGCATAATTGCAAGTATGAGCTTGCATACGTAGGGTAACTTGCAAGTGTTAGCTTGCCTTGTGTAGAGCAGTGGTTGAAGTTCTCCTCGGCTTCTTTCTTGTAGTATCCTCCTTCCTCCTCGTATCCTTGGTCGGTACTAGCGTCTATAAAGAAATATGAGGTACACAATCACCAAACAATACTTATCTACTTCTATTTATCACACCTAGCTTTTCACTAGATGATATAGGATGATCACAAGCATTACAACCACTAGGGCAAAGTTTTAATTATTTTGTTTGGAAAAGTAATTTCTACTCATTGAAAAACTACTTAAGATTTAATATTCTGCAACTAAAACATGGGATCATGTTTACACATGTCATCACCACATATTTCAGTACATGGTAATATGATTTAAAGTGGTGTCACAATTTAATAAGGTTTAACCTTTTTGTTTTAATTAAATAAGTGACTAGAATGGTCTATGAGGCATTCTTTTATTACTTGATCCTTATTTCTGCAAGTAAACCCATATATTTTTATATATACTGAAAGGTATGTTTAAAAGTAATTTTTGAGCGTTGGAATCAACTCAAAAGATTTCATGGTTGAATTTTGAAAAATCTTTGAATGCAGAAAAGCTGCTGCCTTGTTATTTTTACTATAGGTGATCTACAAATCTAAATGGTTTGAATCCAATGGGCTTGGATTAAGCACTCCAGTACCTTTCTAACAAAATTGGTTTCATGCATTTTTGTTTAGTGAATCGAGTTGGGTTGATTTTTGAATCTGGGTACAAAACTGAGTTTGAAACTAAAAGAATAAACCTAAATTTGAATTACTGGGTCGCGCGGGATGCTAACTGGGCCGGCCCAATACGCATAGCGCGCGCGCTGGTTAAGTGGTTGTCCCCACTCGTCAGTGAGACAGAGGGGTGCGAAGCGGTATGGGGGATGTGGACCGCATGATCTAACTCTAATCGAACGGCTGTGGTTCATCGTCCACGTCGGGCAACGCCGGCGAGACAGAACCCTAGCGTGGACAGTGGGGGTTGTGGGAGGCTCACCGGGGCTCAGGCAATGGTTGGCGACAAGGGCAAACGAAGAAGTCAACGACGGCGATCCTCCTGGTACTGACAGCTCCTCCTGGGGCGGCTCCAATCAACGACACCCTTCTTCCTCCTCCGCGGCAGCTCCGGCCAAATTCCGGCGATGCGCTGCTCGCCTTGCTCCTGGGGTGAGGTGGGGTGCTTCTCAGAGAGAGGGAAGTGAGATGGTGTGAAGAATTCGTGCTGGGGTGGCCTCTATTTATACTGCCTGAAGGGGACCGACGAGCGCAGGTGGAGCTCGTCATGGTCGTCGGCACAACGGGCTACTGGCATGGGAAAAGGTAGGGGACGGTGACGTGGTCCCTGGCAAAGCTCAATGGCATGGCTATGTGGCGTGGGGCGATGTGGAACGGTTGGAACACTGCGATGCTCTGAACGGGTCCGACGGAAGAATTCATGGCGCACGGGCTATCCTGGTCGCGCTGCGACGAACGGGCATGTCTGCGAGGTTGCTGGGATGTTGGTGATCATGCTTGCACGCGGCGAGGGCGGCACGCGGTCTGTGGGCTGGTGTCGCGGGTGACGCTCTGGCGCGCTCTCGGCTCGCTCGCAGAGAGACTTGGCATGCTCAGGTTGTGTGGTCTAGGGGATGGCAGTGCTCGAGGCTTGGACATGGGGTGGCGGTGGACGGTGGAGAGTGTCCCATACATGCTTGGTAGGCTTGGTGCTTCTCCTAGCTTGCTATCGACATGGGGGTGGCAAGTTAGGCTCGGCATGGTCACCATTGATGGCTATGGCATGCTCATAGTGGTGCTAAAGCTTGTTAATTGAGCTAGATCATCTACTGAGAGTGTAGTGAGAGCTATAGAGGGAACAAGGTTGGCCAAAAGCACTGTTCCTAATAGTATTTCATGTTTGTTTGTTTGCTGATTACAAGGTGTTTGATGAAATGCCCAAAAGAGATTCAAATTTGAATTTTGGTTTCAAACTTGGTGGGTGTACTAGTTACATACTAGGGAGCCTCTGGTTAGTGGGATTGGTCAAGGGGTACTGGTTTGCTGGGTTTTTGAAAAAGGGGTGATCTTCAAACATGAATCAGATTCAATTTTGAAATGTGATTTGAATCAAGTTGCCAAATGTTTCAGTGAGTTTGAAAGGTGGGCTTTGATTCACTTTTACTTGGTCTAGCAAGGGGTGAAAGTAAATGGAAAAGTTTCTGTTTGAAATCTTGGACTAGAAACACTCAAAGTGGCCTAGTGAGCAAGATTGGCAAAAATGACCATTTGCCTTATTTGAATTGTTTTTTATTTTTCTCTTGATTTGTTTCTGCTTGGAAATGTTTTATATGATGTTTTTTTCATTTTCAAACCATTCCTTGCTTTTAAGAACAATCACACAAGTCCATTCATGCTTTCATACAATCATCACATACACACATGCTGTTGGGGAGGTGACCCCGGATAGGGTCTGTAACATCCCAAAAATCATGTTTTCACAGCTTTGCATATCATCCATGCATGCATATTCATTTAGGGTTCAATTTCAAACTCCTTTGAAAGAAACAGTAACTTTGGGTGCTATTATTTCATGTGAACAAGCTTTGATCCAATGTTACTCTCTAGTGAGAGAATTAATTGTTTTAAAACCATTGTTGTGTGATCATAGGATTGTTTGATGAGTTTCAAAGCTTGAACAAAAATTTCCAAAAACAAAATATGGTTTTAAACCATTTATATATCTTCATTAAATCTTGTACTAAGGCACTGTTTATTTTGAATTTTCAAAAGGAACCAAACTAGTCTAGCAAGGCAGCATGGTTTTATGCTAAAAAATGTGAAGGTTGCATTTTACAGAAGTCCAGAAAAGTTTGGAATTCAAATGCTTTTAAATTCATTTAAAATAGTTTCCTGAAAATCAATTTCGAAAAAGAAAAGGAGTTAGAAACCAGAGATGGGCCTAGCGCCACCTTTCTAGCCCAACAGCATAAGCAGCCCAAAAGCCAGCCCACCCGGGGTTCCCCTTTCTCTCTCTCACCCGCACCCGCTCTGCCCCGCAGACGCTGCCACTGGGCTCGCGCCAACTCAGCATCTTCTTCTCCACCCCGCGCGCGCAGACTCCGTCGCCACCGTCATTTCCTCCAGAAACGCCACGTTGATTCCTCGCTTAATTGGCATTGAACCACTGCGTAATTCCCTCGCCCCTCCTGGCTACTTAATCACCTAGCCACCGCAATCATTTCCCCCCACACAGCACACTCACCTCGCCACCATGCTGCCAGTATTTCGAACTGCACCGCCGCTGCCCGATGAGCTCCGGCAAGCGATTATGGTGAGCTCCGACCACCCCTCTGCTTCTGGTTCAAACGAGCGTGACCCTCATGTCCTTGTGCATCTGCTGACACCCCTGGTTTGGCTGCTCGTGACCCAGGTCGCCGTCTTCATTAACGCCCGCAAACGCCAGAGCCGCCACTCAACTCCGACGAACAATTTAGGTAAAATCCGAGCGCCCCTTGACCTCGCATGCATGCTATCAGATCCACCGTGTCCTTGCGCAACTGCTAACACCATTGGCTTGTGCTAGGGCGATCCCGAACGTCGTCAACATCGCCGTCTGCACGAACCCGACGCCGCCAGCAACTCCGACGAAGCCCTGTCGCTGCGTCCGTGCGCCCCTTGACAAGCCACCGCCACGTTGAGCTTCAGCACACCGTCGCGAGCCTGGTAAGCCTCTCCGACGACCCCAACCCCCTCTGTAGCCACCGTGCCGCCGTAGACAGAGCGCGCCGCCGCTCACCGTCGCCGCGCGCCGCCAGACTTCGGTAGGTTGATCGAGCGCCGTTGGATCTGGATCTAACGCGTAGGATAGATCACTTAACGAAAGGTTATGAATCAGATCTGGACGTGCGTTTTAGTTAGATCTAACGGCTCGGAAACGCGATCCAGCGCGAAGCGGTACCATCCAATCAGATGCCGCCGCGTGGCTGTGAGTTAGGTTTAAAATCAGAATTTTGATCTATTTGATATTTAAACTTGTTTAATTCATAACTTTTGATTCCCACGTCCAAATTTGACAAATTTTATATCAATGGAATCAGGAGAGAAAGCCCTTTCCATTTATGCAATGTGTTTAATGTTTTGCTTCTGTTAAAATGGTTATTTTTACAGAAACATGTGTAGGCCTATTTTCTGTATAACAATTATTTGGGAAATGTTTAAATGATCAAATAAAGTTTGTCTGGCAAGTTTTGAACTTGTTTATGAATCAGTACTGTGCACTTGTCTTGTTGGGTGTAGAAAATCATCACATGTCATATTGCATGCATCCATATATTTTGTATTTATTTTGTGTGTGATTTGGTGCTATCATTTTCTGTGTAGATTTTGGTGCAAATAGTGATTGTGATTGTGAGGATTGTAGCTACTCTCCAAACTACCAAGGAAAGTGGTGCTTCATGATTTTATTCCTAAGTTTTTTCAACTTTGCATTACAAATATTTTGCTAGTCTTGCATGGTTATTTTTGATCTATATGCTATGCTTGGGAAAATCCTAGTAGTTGTAGAATTGCTAGAAATATTTCTAAATATTATCAATGCCATGCTTAGCCTATCTAGTAGCAACCAAGGGTGGTTATATGCATGCTATGAAATTATTATTTCTAAGTCTTTGGACTATGCTTTTGCTTAATAAAACAACTAAGTGAATGAAACACCTGTGTGGAATGGAAAGAATGGGTTATGTTGAGTGGTTACACAAGGCCCATTTCTATGGTTTACCTTGTGTATCTCACTTGTGGAAAGCCACCCAGGAACAAAGGGATTTGAGGTGCCAAAGGTTAAGAAGCTTCTTGTGCAGCCACATGGCATTATGGGCTATGCCTGGATCATATAGGTTGCAATAACTTAGCCATTTGGACAGTTGGTGGTAGAGGGATGATAGGTTGGAACGCGTCCATTTGGTCTAAGGGAAGGCTTCTGAAGGGTCCTGTCTTGGTGAAAATCAAGTCTTGTGGGGAAAGTGCACAACCTCTGTAGATGGAAGATTCTAAGTACTTAGCCATGTCCCTGGTATTGGACAACTTGAGCATCAAGACATGGAAGCTATCAAGAATCTCCTCATCCCAATTTCTAAGTAAAAACTTGTGGTTGAACAAGGGTGAAGGTTCACCAATGTCTATTGGTGGTTCCTTGGGAAAGATTTTGACAAAGAAAAACTTAGTGTTTTCAACTGATAGGTAAAACCTATTTTGAGCAAAGCAAGCCTAAGCTATACTTAGCCAAAAATGCATATAGTAACTAGCCTACTAATATTCTACTAAGGTATCACTTGCCAATACTATTCCAATGTATTGACCCAATGTGGATGTAAATTGTGATGTTGCAGGTTATTCTGATGATGATTAGGAGTCATGAGTCTACACTCAACATGCTTGCCTGTGGCACATGAAGATGAAGACTTATTTATCTTATTGCATATCTAAACTCTTGTATTAGGCCTGTGTCCATGGAGTTGTAAAAGACTATGTTTGTCTCTGGAATGACTTGTAACAATGACCTTTGTTTCTGTGTACTTCATCTTAAACTGTTGATGCTAGCAATGATCCAGGGACTAGCATTGCAATCACAGGGATCCTTACCTTTATAAAGGGAGGGATCTTATAGGGTCATGACAGGGAAAGACGAAAGGAGTTTCCCCTGTCGTATTCCGAGTTACTGTCTATATCGGCCGAATCATGTAAAGGTCGGCCGAGGTAAGCACGAGCATGACACCTATGAGAAGGGTTGTATGTTACCCGGCCGACGTACGGGTTAAGTCGGCCGAGTAAGTCCGAATAACCTAAATGCAGGTGAAGGTCGAGCCGAGTTAAGCGAGACAGGGCCGAATGACATGAAGCTTGCAGGAGAAGGAGGTGCCTATAGTCAAACCCTAGTCACAGGCTAGGAAGAATTTGAATAGAGCCAAGCGCAAAGGATAAGGCGCAGAGCAGCAGAAGGACACAAGGAGGTCACGGAGGTGACAGTCCTGGAGCCCGAGGTGTGCAGGTGGGGTTGAAAGGATATAGATGTCTCCTAGAGGGGGGTGAATAGGCGATTAAAACTTTTCCTAGAGTGGCTCAACAAAGGTGGAATAAAACTAGTGTTTACTTTGTTAAGCACAACCTAGAACAATTAAGGTTCACCTATGTGCACCAACAACTTATGCTAAGCAATACAAGCAACAAAGTGATAGAAAGATATATATTACTTCAAGCACAAAGGCTATCACAATGTAAAGTGCATAAGTAAAGAGCTCGGATATAGAGATAACCGAGGCACGCGGGGACACCGAAATTTTACCGAGTTCCTCCCAACATGGAGTGCGTATCGTTTGGAGAGGGGGTGGTATCTAACCACCTACGCCACAAAAGGCCTCCCTTATTCTCCGGTGAATCTCACCCCAATGGGATCGATCCACGCTTCCACTATCGGTGCACTTGTCGGTGGCAACCGGAACCTCTCACAAGGTTGGGGCACTTCTCCACAACTTAATTAGAGGCTCCCAAAAAATGCCACAAAAGGCCACAATGCCACCAAGGCCACAAAACCGTCTAGGGTTCCAAGAGCCCAAGAGGGACAAGCTCCAATGAGTCACACGAACCAAATCCTCCGAGGATAACTCAAACCGATGCACCAAATGCAATTGGCAAGAACACCACAAAGGTGCTCAAATCCCTCTCTCCCAAATTCCACCAAATCTACAAAAGCTTATAGGGACTAAGAGAGGAAGAACAATGGAGGAAATCCACAAAAGACTCCAAGATCTAGATCCTAATATGTACCCCTCACTTAGAGGAGAGATTGATTGGTGGGATTGTAGATCTAGATCTCCTCTTTCAAATCCCTCAAGAATATGCAAGAATCATCGCAGGGATTGAGAGAAAGCAAGCTCAAGAAGGTCAACAATGGAGGGGAGAACTTGCAAGAATGGTTGGGGAACCATTGGGAAAGAAGGCCCCTTAAATAGGTCCCCAGAAAATCCAACTGTTGAAGCCCAAAAATGCGAATCCCGGTACTACCGGACATTCCCGGTACTACCGGACATTCCCTAGGGATACCAGGTCGCCAAACGCACCTTATTCAGTACCACCCGGTACTAAGGGGCGGTACTACCAGACCTCCGGTACTATCGGACCCTGGTCCGGTACTACCGGTCATCCCTGAACAAAAACGACCATAACTTTTGCATCCGGACTCCGATTTTGATGATCTTGGGCTCGTTTCGAAGAGGACAACAAGCTATAAAAGATCATGAAAATAAACATAATAGTACAGCAAGGGAGGATATATCCAAATGACGAAGGGTTTCACCTCTCTCAAAAATACGAACCGATAAAACCTCCCACATCGAAAACATAATAGAAAATGCATATGAAATCCATTTTCGATGAACTAGAGCTTGTCATGGATATTAACACAAGCTCTAAATCCTCACATGAGTAAGAACTAAATAATGGAAGGTTTTACCTATCTCTAAAATACAAACCGGTAAAACCTCCAATATCAAAACGCAATAAGATATAAAAGGGAAATTCGTTTTTGATGACCTAGAGCTTGTTATGGAGATTACCACAAGCTCTATATCCTCACATGGATAAGACCAAATAACAACCAAATATGATGATGCAAGTATGTAAAGGTTTGAGCTCTCTCCGAACAATGTGATCGAGTTACTCATTCGAGATCCCCTCTTGATAGTACGGCTATCTATCCTAAACCCGGTCTCCCACTAACAACATGAGACCGACAAAAGGGAAAACCTATCAAGATTATACCTTTGCCTTGAGCATTCTACTTGAGTTCGATGTAGACAATCTTGCCCTTCTCAAGATTGAACGCCTTTCTTGATTCTTCATCATCGATCCATGATCACCGAGTATGGCAAGCATCAAACATGAGATCTTCTATATATGCCGCATTTTGAGCTTGCTCAAGACATCTTCTTCTCATTTCATCGACCTTGAAGCCAACACATGCTCCAAGCGATGCCAATGGACCATTCCTACAAGTACAACTTAATACACACATTAGTCCATAAAGATTGTCATTAATTACCAAAACCACACATGGGGGCCCATATGTTCTTTCAATCTCCCCCATTTTGGTAATTGATGAAAATCCCTTTAAGAGGGTTTATATAAGGAATATTAATGAATAAAATGGTAATACCAATATCAAATACTACAAAAGTATGTGATATTGGTACCACCACCATATATAGAGCAAACTCCCCCACAATCTATGCATGTGTGATGAACTTGAATTTCATTGCATATATTGCCAATCATTATCATTGGTGCAGTTTACAATATATATACCACATGCTAAGCAACGACAAAGATGCAAGAGCATGAGAGGCAAATGCACAAGAACAAACTCAATGCATAAACCAACTTCCCTTAAACCCTCTAAAACTTCTCCCCCATTGGCATCGATTGCCGAAATGGGTGACAAGTTCTAGAAGGCAAATATAATAATAATTCCTCCAAAGGTGTGCCTTCGCACATATCCAATGATGAATACTTGGGAGGGAGTAGAATTATATCAAGGACCCGAAGATTGCCAAAATAAATAAATTCAAATGATGCAAGCAATTACAAGGTCCCACAAACCAATTGAAAACAACAAATGAGTTCAAATGGAACCTACAAGATATTATGATATGAGCAAGAGAGTGCTTTAAATAACAAATAGAGAAGCTCCCCAAGATTTGTGCACTATTCAACATAAATGCATTAGAATACATATTGCACAAATATGAATATCCTTGCTCCCCCATAAGCATTTCAAGCACAACAAATGAGAGATCAAATAAATGCTTAAATAAAATAGAGAAGCTCCCCAAGATTTGTGTGCACTTTAGAATCGTTGTATTTCAATAAAAAAATGCACAAATATGGAATCCTCACTTCCCATAAACATTTAAGACGCAATAAATGAGAAAAAAGATAAATGAACATTATTAAAGGAATTAGATGAGCTCCCCAAAGATAATGCACCAATTATGATAATTGCATTTGGGAACAAGGTGCATAATCATGGAATCCTCACTCATCCAAGTTCATTTAACAATATGAGGCATGAGAGAACAAATATGAGTGCCCAAATATGCAAACAAGAGGAACAAGCACTCATAGGCAATTAAATTTGGAAGCCACCGAAGAATCAAAAGAAATAGAAAGGTGGTCTCCAAGGATTAAAAATCAAAGAAAATTATCTCCTCATATGTGTATATGTCTCTAAATGGAAAACATCACAAAGACATATGCCAAAAAAGAAATATGCACACATAAAGAAGATTATACAAGAAAGCACATGAAAGGAAAAAATGAAGTCATAACATATATCAATAAGATTTTTGCTTAAAAGCATGGCCAAAGGCTCACATATGTCTTATTGTACATTAATGGACTTCGAACACCAACACACTACATATATTACAACTTTCACCAAGGGAAGAGGAGAAAGTTGGAATATATGGAGAAAGGCAACAAGTATCACAAGAAAAATTTAACTAGCAAAATCTCACTATTGCACATGAGAGAAGTTGAGCAAAAGATAGGCAATAAAATTGCTAGATTGACATATTTGGGATTGGAGGATCATATGCATGATTTTCTATAGTCCCAATTATATATACTCATCTCAACTTATACACATATACAATAGAGAGTTCTCTTAATACCATGGCTAGAGATACAACAATTACAAATACATGAATTCATGCCAGAAGGCAACCGACAAACGGTTGGAATCAAGATATATGAGCATGCGAAAGAGATACTTGTTACCGACATATAATTGGTAGGATGTAGAGGATATGAATTCATTGATCATCTTATAGCTTGCCTCCAATTTTCATTAATGCACCACTTCTTCAAGATTGATAGACAAGCATCCAATATATCTCCAATGTCCCTAAAACATATTTAAGTACAAAAATGGTCCCCAAAATTATTGGGTCCAAAGAAGTTAGTGCAACTACAATACATAGGTGAGACTCCACATAATTATTGGCATATTGATATGAAATTGAATTTCAAGCATAACTTAGCCGATGGGAATTGGGGGAGTTTCCCCTATATATTGGATTAAAGAAAGCAAGCATGCCATAATATAAACATATAGTAAATATGCATGCATAAAGCTTTCAAGAACCAAAAAGGAGATACAATTTGAACAAAAACACCAAGTAAATCGATATTGCACACACAAGAGTGTGACATGACAAACGATGTCCAAATTGTATTAAAGAACCAATTCAACACATGAAAGATCACAAGTTCAACAAATGAACTAGGCTAAAACCAAAAGAGCAAAAGATAGATAGAAATAAAAATGCTCAAGGATTTATCTCATTCTAAAATGGTCAAATCATGAAACAAGGAATGAGACAAAACCAACTCCCACAAAGAGTAAGGTTCCAACAAGTAAACCAACCTCTCCAAAATTTTCATGATGGCACAAAATACCAAAACGACAAGATTAAAATTCCAAGCACATAAAACCCGATATGGGTCAAACAAAGAAGCATAAATATGAGTGTTTTAAATAATATAGGAAAGCTCCCCCATGGATAGTGCATTATGTAGGATTTTCCTTTTGAATGTAAAATGCACACAAAAGATATCATCACTACTACCTACATTAAATAAAAACACAAGAGGATACCAATAAAAAATAGAAGGATCCAAAAGTAGTAAGGAACACATGGGAGCACACAAAACATTTACTTGGCCAAAGATAGGACAATATTAAGCAAAGGCCAAAGTGAATATGATCAATCAGTTATACCATAAATTGAGTACTCATTGTCCAAAGACAAGAAATATTGGGAATAATTGTCACATCCCAAGATTTTCCAAATCTTGTAATGTGAAAATAAAAGAATAAAATAAAACTTTTTAACCAATTGGAACTTCAAATCCATTAGAATAAGATAAAATCCTAAAGGGATTATTAAAAGATAAACATTTAATAAAGGAAACTAAAAATATTTTGGAAATGGCATTTTGGATCTTTTAAAATAAAAGATTTGGTATTCAAAAGAAAAGATGGATTTAAATAAAGATTATTTTATAAAGCCAAATTAAACCTTGGACAAGTCTTGGAATTAAAACATTTTATTCTAAATAAAAATTAGCAAAGGTTTACTTAAAATAAATTAATAAGGATTTAATATCCAAGTTTTATTTAAGTAAAGACTTATTCCATTTTAAATAAAACACTAAAACCTATTTATTTATTTTAAAAATAAGTTTTCCCAATCAAATAAAACCTATTAAAATGTTTTTGTTTTATTTTAGATTTCAAAATAAATATCTTAATAAATCCTATTTGAAATAATAACTAAGGCCCACCTTATTTTTTTTATTAATAGACCCTATAATAAAATATTATTTTTAAAGTAATCCAAGTATATTATACTTTCAAAATAAAACCTACTGTTTTGGTTTTTGAAAATATTTGGATTAAATGGGGATTTTATTAATACCAAGCCCTATTTTACTAATAAACCATAGACATTTTATTTAATTAATAAATAAAACCTAAAAAGATTTTAAAATATTATTTTATTTTAGAATTGTGGTATTTGTTACTGAACATAACCAAGTTCAAAAGCTGTGAAGTGTGATGTTGGTTTGAATTTAATTGGTTGTTTGAATCATGTGTTTGAATAATCAAATCAGAAAATAAAATAGAAAAGAATAAAGCAAAGCAGACAGAAAAAAATAAAAAGAAAACCGACCCAGCCCAGGCAGCCCAATAAGCCCACCAACCAGCCCAGCTCCTCACCCCGCAAGAAAACGGTTCGCACTCAGTAAATAACCCTCAGAGAGAATGACCGGTGGACCTCTCCCTTACTCCTTTCCCCGCTGACAGGTAGACCCCACCGCTACTGTTCTTCCTCCCCACCCGCAGACCACGCCTTCTCCCTCGCTGTCGTTGCTGCCATTCAAAGCCGCGATCAATTCGCAGTGATGCCGCGCCTTAAACCTCGCCGTGAATGCACGCTATTAAGCGCCAACGCCTCCTCCTCCTTTCCCCTCTGTCGCCACTCCCTCTTTGCCCCTAGGCTGTCGCCAATCTCTTCTGCACCGCCGCCGTCTCCGACGAACTTAGCTCTCAATTCCAGCCACACACTGCCTCCCCTTGCTTCATCGACCAAGCACGCACGCTCCCCATCACCTGGCGCTTCAGTCCGTGCCCTCCGTCCAACCGCGGGCGCCCCGAAGCGTCGGCTCTGACAAGTTTCGATGACGCCGCCATCTGCAACCTCTCCGACGATGTTTACCAGGTGAACCAGACCGCCCCTTCACTTCTCGATCACGCACATATCATTGTCTTGATCCCACGCATCTGACCGCGCCTTCGTTTTGCCTTAGGGCGCTCTCCAGTGACGTCCTCGACCTCGACCAGAGCCGCCGTCGCCAGAACCAACTCCGGCGAGCAATTACCGCAGTACCCGAGCGCCCCTTGTCAAGCCAACAGCACGTCGAGCCTCACCACAGTACTGCGATTCTGGTTAGCACTTCTTCTCTCTTCTTTGCTTCCTGTAGCCACCGTAGCGCCACCGCCTGGCCGTACGCCGCCGTTAGCCGCCGTCGGCGCCGCTCACTTTTGGTCCAATGAGCCAGTACCATAGGATCTATTTTGAACGTGTGCGATTAGATCACTCACCGCGAAGAGGTACGCGTTCTGTGCCACACGATCCAACTTAAATCCAACGCTCCGCAGAACACGATCCACCCGAACCGGTATCGTCCAGTTAAAACACGCCGCGTGTCACCTATTGGATTTAAAACAGATTTGAAATACAGAAACTTTTGCAAACTTCAAACCCTTATATCTTTGGATCCACACGTCCAAATTTTACAAATTTTATGTCGTTGGATTCAGGAGAACAAGCCCTAGCTAACCATGGCCTTAGTTTTGAAAATAGTATCTGTTAGCTTGGTTGAATTTGCAGAAACATTTGTGTACTTGTTTAGAGTATAAAAATTGTTTAAAATTGAATTTAATGACAAAACCTTTGCAAAATGATTTGTAGTGACCTTACTGACCCTAGGAACCAACCCTTAGTGTTAAAAATGAATTTGGTGAAATATAGGATGGATTATTTAAATTAGCCATTTCCTAGCCAAAATAAACTCATTGATTTTGTTATGGGAAATGTTTTGCAAAGAAAACTTTGGGAAAATATTATGGACCAAACCTACTGACCCAAAACACCAAACCTTACCAAGGGCAACTCACTTGGTGAAAAACATAAAGTTTTGCTTTGAAAAGAATAATTTTCACCACATAAAATGTTGAATGGATTTTAAAATAGATTTTGAGCAAAACTCTTTAACTAATGACTTTGCCATTTTGGTAAATGACCAATTTGGATCATACAAAGTTTATAAACCTAGTAGAGACCAACCTTGCACAAGAACCCCCTTTGCATGACTTAGACTCCATTTCTATGTGTGTGAAATTGTTTGTTTAACCTTGGTTTGGAATGTTAGTTGATTTGGTGATTTGCTTGATTGACTTGTAGTGAGATTAGCAAAAGATTGAGTCTATCAAGATCAAGAAGTAAAACTCTCATTCCCTACCAAAAAGGCAAGTTACACTCTCATACAAAAATCCTACTATTTTCATTATACTTAGTGGATTTGAAAACATGCAAGAAAATGGTTTATATTTATGCTATGCTAAATCCTAATAGGATGCCCTTACTTTCCTTAGAGAAAATCTTGTAATTGTACATGCTTAGCCATGCTATATGATATAATTTGAAAAAGAGATACATGTTGAGATTTTACAAAGGTTGAGAAAAGGACTTGTGTTTTACATAATAAAACAAGGACTCAATGAACCGCCTAGGTGGAGGATACTTTAAGTTTTGGAGAAGGTGGCAACAAAAGGGAACCATGTCTATGGCAATCACTTTGTGTTGTGCTCCAAAAGAAAACCACCTAGGAAACTTAGAGATCAAACATGCTTCTCCAATTGTGGCTTTCGTGTGCAACCACATGCTATTATGGCTCTGGCTTAGTCAATTACATTAGGAAGACCCATACATTGTCTTTAGTTACTGGACATGGGGATCTGGAATGCTTCATGGGGGCTGAAGACAAAGCTAGCAATGATGTATGGGAGGACCTTTTGGAAAGACTTTGTCACATTCTCAATCTGCCAGTACTCCATGTTGGTGAGCACTAATCCAGTAGGCCACTGGTGGCAACAAGATGGGATTGTGACATGTGGGTAAAGTGTACTCCTTCTGCAGAAGTTAATAAAATCTAAGTACTTAGCCGTGTCCCCGGTTATGGACAATACTGAGCAACTAAAGTTTGAACTATGGGAGATCTCGACATTCCAACTTCTAATATAAAAACTTGATGCCCTTGAGTGTCTACCAAGGAATTCAAAGAGATTTTGTAAAACTTGTTGCACTTGGGGTTACCAAGGTGCTCAAGAACATGATGTACTTGGGGATACCAAGGAACTCATGAGTTTTGATAAAACTTGTTGCACTTGGGGTTACCAAGGTGTTCAAGAGGTTTTGACAAGGACTTGAACACTTGAGTTTCTACCAAGTAGTTCAAGGAATTTGGAAAAGAAATTTAACAAAGGACTTTAAAACCCTTTTTGAAAAGATAGGATAAAACAATGCTTTATGCAAATAAGCCTTAAACTCTACTTAGCCAAATATGCATATAATGATAGGATCCACTCTTATATATAAAAGTGAAGCTTGCCAATACAATTCAAAATGTATTGACCCTTGTGGCTGTAACTTGTAATGTTGCAGGTTGATTGTTTTTAAATGAAGATTGTTTGATTGACTAGGACTACAAAATCTACAACCAACATCTGCCTGTGGCACTTTGAAGATGATGGACCCATACTTATAGTTATACCGCTGCAAATGTAATGTAATAGCCAAATGAGCTATGTTTGATGTAATAAACTTATGTTATTCCTGGTTATAAATTTATATTATGACCTTTGTATCTTGATATTACATCTTAACTGTGGATGCTAGCTATTGATCCAGGGACTAGCATTGTAAAACACAGGAGGGATCAATCTTATCTAAGATTGGGAACCTTACAGATGGTATCAGAGCATTGTGTTGCCTGTAGAATTTGTAAACCCTAGGATTGGACAAAAACCCTTAGAAAAATAGGAGTTGTTTTGTTCCAAAACTTATTTACAAAACAAACTTGTATACTCTTTTCTCAACCATTTTGGTTTTTAACTCTACACCTCATCTACTTCAACTCTAATGACTTCAACATCTTCAACTCTAATGACTTCAACATCTTCAACTCTAATGACTTCAACATCTTCAACTCTAATGACTTCAACATCTTCAACTCTAATGACTTCAACATCTTCAACTCTAATGACTTCAACATCTTCAGCATATTCACCAAGGACTTCCAACTTGGAAACTACTAAGGACCACAAGTGAAACAAGGAAATCTTGCTCAAGATTTAGAGACTAAGGGAATGCAAAATAAGAAGAAGCCATCAACAACTTTGAAGTATTGTGATCAAGAGTTTTCTCAAGGAAACCAAGATCTCATACAAGAAGAATCATGAAGGAAGGAAAGATCACAAGTAAACCATATAGATGGACCACCATATTTTAGTTAAGTCAAACACACCAACTTATGTGGTGTAACAAAATATTTTATTACCTAAAAATGTGCTTGAACTTTGTTGTTTGAGTGAAAAGTTGTTTGTAATTGCATTCACATTGTTTGTATAAAATTGTGATGTTTGTGATTAGAAATATTCCTTAGAAATATCATGCCTGTTCTAAACTCCCTTCAAACCCAAACAGATGACTACTCCAAAGGACTCCAAAGTTGATGACATCAACACCAACCAAGCTGATAGCATGAAAGAGCTCATAGCAACCCAACACCAGTTGAACCAACTAACAGCTCAGTTCCTAGTCAACAATAGTGGTAAGGATCCAGCACTACAAAGGTTTTTGGAAGAGCAGTCTCAACTGATGCTTAAGGTGACTAATCAAATGATTAGCATGGAAGAAAACTATCCAAAGAGAGTTTATGATAACAAGGATGAAAAGAATATTGTTCTAGATGGAGCCCCAGCTTGCATTATTTGTGGAGACAAGGATCATACTTCCAAGGAGCATGAAGGACAATGCCCCAATTGTGAAGAAGATCATCCTGTTGGACAATGTCCTACCTCTCAAGCTACTTGCTACATGTGTGAAGGAAGTGATCATACTCCAGGTCTATGTCCTATCTATGCCATGGTGGAACAAAGGAAACAAGAAGGTTCCAAGTCTACCAAAGGAAAAGGACCACTCCTACATCTAAACAAGACAACCCAATTCAAAGGATCAAGGAAAATCAAGAAGCCCAAGCAAGACATGAGCCTTGTGAAATGTCGTAAATGTAATGAAATGGGACACTACTCCAGTGGATGCCCAGAGAACAAGAAGAATAAAGAGATTGACCAAGTGTGGTGCAACAACTGCAAAGAACCAGGCCACTATGTAGCAACTTGCCCACAAGAGCAACGCAAAGAACTTAAGGACATTAATTGTTTCAACTGCAAGAATCCAGGACACTATGCAAGAAACTGTCCAGAAAGGATGAAAAACAAGTTGAACAAGCCTATGGAGAAACTCAACCTTGGCCCATGAGTCAAGTGTAGAAATAAAGCAAAAGTTTGCTTAGAGAAGTTTTCCAGGACCCAAGAAGGCCAATATGTAATTTTTGTTTGAGGATTTTTAAGGGTGGCAGTACCCTAGTTGCTTTGAACTTGCTTCTAACCCAGCCTTCCCAAATCTCGAGACGAGATTTATTTTAAGGGTGGTAGCCTGTCACATCCCAAGATTTTCCAAATCTTGTAATGTGAAAATAAAAGAATAAAATAAAACTTTGTTTGATTTTTAGAGCCAGAAGAAACTTTTTAACCAATTGGAACTTCAAATCCATTAGAATAAGATAAAATCCTAAAGGGATTCTAAAAGATAAACATTTAATAAAGGAAACTAAAAATATTTTGGAAATGGTATTTTGGATCTTTTAAAATTAAAGGATTTGGTATTCAAAAGAAAAGATGGATTTAAATAAAGATTATTTTATAAAGCCAAATTAAACCTTGGAAAAGTCTTGGAATTAAAACATTTTATTCTAAATAAAAATTAGCAAAGGTTTACTTAAAATAAATTAATAAGGATTTAATATCCAAGTTTTATTTAAGTAAAGACTTATTCCATTTTAAATAAAACACTAAAACCTATTTATTTATTTTAAAAATAAGTTTTCCCAATCAAATAAAACCTATTAAAATGTTTTTGTTTTATTTTAGATTTCAAAATAAATATCTTAATAAATCCTATTTGAAATAATAACTAAGGCCCACCTTATTTTTTTTATTAATAGACCCTATAATAAAATATTATTTTTAAAGTAATCCAAGTATATTATACTTTCAAAATAAAACCTACTGTTTTGGTTTTTGAAAATATTTGGATTAAATGGGGATTTTATTAATACCAAGCCCTATTTTACTAATAAACCATAGACATTTTATTTAATTAATAAATAAAACCTAAAAAGATTTTAAAATATTATTTTATTTTAGAATTGTGGTATTTGTTACTGAACATAACCAAGTTCAAAAGCTGTGAAGTGTGATGTTGGTTTGAATTTAATTGGTTGTTTGAATCATGTGTTTGAATAATCAAATCAGAAAATAAAATAGAAAAGAATAAAGCAAAGCAGACAGAAAAAAATAAAAAGAAAACCGACCCAGCCCAGGCAGCCCAATAAGCCCACCAACCAGCCCAGCTCCTCACCCCGCAAGAAAACGGTTCACACTCAGTAAATAACCCTCAGAGAGAATGACCGGTGGACCTCTCCCTTACTCCTTTCCCCGCTGACAGGTAGACCCCACCGCTACTGTTCTTCCTCCCCACCCGCAGACCACGCCTTCTCCCTCGCTGCCGTTGCTGCCATTCAAAGCCGCGATCAATTCGCAGTGATGCCGTGCCTTAAACCTCGCCGTGAATGCACGCTATTAAGCGTCAACGCCTCCTCCTCCTTTCCCCTCTGTCGCCACTCCCTCTTTGCCCCTAGGCTGTCGCCAATCTCTTCTGCACCGCCGCCGTCTCCGACGAACTTAGCTCTCAATTCCAGCCACACACTGCCTCCCCTTGCTTCATCGACCAAGCACGCACGCTCCCCATCACCTGGCGCTTCAGTCCGTGCCCTCCGTTCAACCGCGGGCGCCCCGAAGCGTCGGCTCTGACAAGTTCCGACGACGCCGCCATCTGCAACCTCTCCGACGACGTTTACCAGGTGAACCAGACCGCCCCTTCACTTCTCGATCACGCACATATCATTGTCTTGATCCCACGCATCTGACCGCGCCTTCGTTTTGCCTTAGGGCGCTCTCCAGTGACGTCCTCGACCTCGACCAGAGCCGCCGTCGCCAGAACCAACTCCGGCGAGCAATTACCGCAGTACCCGAGCGCCCCTTGTCAAGCCAACAGCACGTCGAGCCTCACCACAGCCCTGCGATTCTGGTGAGCACTTCTTCTCTCTTCTTTGCTTCCTGTAGCCGCCGTAGCGCCACCGCCTGGCCGTACGCCGCCGTTAGCCGCCGTCGGCGCCGCTCACTTTTGGTCCAATGAGCCAGTACCATAGGATCTATTTTGAACGTGTGCGATTAGATCACTCACCGCGAAGAGGTACGCGTTCTGTGCCACACGATCCAACTTAAATCCAACGCTCCGCAGCACACGATCCACCCGAACCGGTATCGTCCAGTTAAAACACGCCGCGTGTCACCTATTGGATTTAAAACAGATTTGAAAAACAGAAACTTTTGCAAACTTCAAACCCTTATATCTTTGGATCCACACGTCCAAATTTTACAAATTTTATGTCGTTGGATTCAGGAGAACAAGCCCTAGCTAACCATGGCCTTAGTTTTGAAAATAGTATCTGTTAGCTTGGTTGAATTTGCAGAAACATTTGTGTACTTGTTTAGAGTATAAAAATTGTTTAAAATTGAATTTAATGACAAAACCTTTGCAAAATGATTTGTAGTGACCTTACTGACCCTAGGAACCAACCCTTAGTGTTAAAAATGAATTTGGTGAAATATAGGATGGATTATTTAAATTAGCCATTTCCTAGCCAAAATAAACTCATTGATTTTGTTATGGGAAATGTTTTGCAAAGAAAACTTTGGGAAAATGTTATGGACCAAACCTACTGACCCAAAACACCAAACCTTACCAAGGGCAACTCACTTGGTGAAAAACATAAAGTTTTGCTTTGAAAAGAATAATTTTCACCACATAAAATGTTGAATGGACTTTAAAATAGATTTTGAGCAAAACTCTTTAACTAATGACTTTTCCATTTTGGTAAATGACCAATTTGGATCATACAAAGTTTATAAACCTAGTAGAGACCAACCTTGCACAAGAACCCCCTTTTCATGACTTAGACTCCATTTCTATGTGTGTGAAATTGTTTGTTTAACCTTGGTTTGGAATGTTAGTTGATTTGGTGATTTGCTTGAATGACTTGTAGTGAGATTAGCAAAAGAGTGAGTCTATCAAGATCAAGAAGTAAAACTCTCATTCCCTACCAAAAAGGCAAGTTACACTCTCATACAAAAATCCTACTATTTTCATTATACTTAGTGGATTTGAAAACATGCATAAAAATGGTTTATATTTATGCTATGCTAAATCCTAATAGGATGCCCTTACTTTCCTTAGAGAAAATCTTGTAATTGTACATGCTTAGCCATGCTATATGATATAATTTGAAAAAGAGATACATGTTGAGATTTTACAAAGGTTGAGAAAAGGACTTGTGTTTTACATAATAAAACAAGGACTCAATGAACCGCCTAGGTGGAGGATACTTTAAGTTTTGGAGAAGGTGGCAACAAAAGGGAACCATGTCTATGGCAATCACTTTGTGTTGTGCTCCAAAAGAAAACCACCTAGGAAACTTAGAGATCAAACATGCTTCTCCAATTGTGGCTTTTGTGTGCAACCACATGCTATTATGGCTTTGGCTTAGTCAATTACATTAGGAAGACCCATACATTGTCTTTAGTTACTGGACATGGGGATCTAGAATGCTTCATGGGGGCTGAAGACAAAGCTAGCAATGATGTATGGGAGGACCTTTTGGAAAGACTTCGTCACATTCTCAATCTGCCAGTACTCCATCTTGGTGAGCACTAATCCAGTAGGCCACTGGTGGCAACAAGATGGGATTGTGACATGTGGGTAAAGTGTACTCCTTCTGCAGAAGTTAATAAAATCTAAGTACTTAGCCGTGTCCCCGGTTATGGACAATACTGAGCAACTAAAGTTTGAACTATGGGAGATCTCGACATTCCAACTTCTAATATAAAAACTTGATGCCCTTGAGTGTCTACCAAGGAATTCAAAGAGATTTTGTAAAACTTGTTGCACTTGGGGTTACCAAGGTGCTCAAGAACATGATGTACTTGGGGATACCAAGGAACTCATGAGTTTTGATAAAACTTGTTGCACTTGGGGTTACCAAGGTGTTCAAGAGGTTTTGACAAGGACTTGAACACTTGAGTTTCTACCAAGTAGTTCAAGGAATTTGGAAAAGAAATTTAACAAAGGACTTTAAAACCCTTTTTGAAAAGATAGGATAAAACAATGCTTTATGCAAATAAGCCTTAAACTCTACTTAGCCAAATATGCATATAATGATAGGATCCACTCTTATATATAAAAGTGAAGCTTGCCAATACAATTCAAAATGTATTGACCCTTGTGGCTGTAACTTGTAATGTTGCAGGTTGATTGTTTTTAAATGAAGATTGTTTGATTGACTAGGACTACAAAATCTACAACCAACATCTGCATGTGGCACTTTGAAGATGATGGACCCATACTTATAGTTATTCCGCTGCAAATGTAATGTAATAGCCAAATGAGCTATGTTTGATGTAATAAACTTATGTTATTCCTGGTTATAAATTTATATTATGACCTTTGTATCTTGATATTACATCTTAACTGTGGATGCTAGCTATTGATCTAGGGACTAGCATTGTAAAACACAGGAGGGATCAATCTTATCTAAGATTGGGAACCTTACAATAATTTTCTCAAGGTAGGTACCATGGATATTCAAGATCATAGTAACAACAAGAAGCATATAACAAAATATAAGAATTAATCATGATACTTCGAACAAGATTCTTGGTAGCTTCCCAAAAGTCACACAGTCACTAGTGAATAGAGTAACTTGAAGCAAATGGTTTCCATGAGGATATATATATCTAAATATGAGGAAAGACATACCAAGAAACACTCTCATATACAAGATCCAAAATAACATCAATAAAGCCATTCATGCAAATTGGAACTTGTATGAGCCAATGTGTCACATAGGCGCTAGATAATTATCAATATCAATTCTAAGTGACACAACCTCGAATATTCACATTTTCTAGGATTGTAATATGCACCAAGCATAAGACTCCCCCATAATGTGATACTACCATAAAAACAACACGAGGCAAAAAGATACAAATAGAGATAATTAATGGACATTATAAAACTTAAATTTCTCATGAGAATTATACCACATAGAGACTAGACAAGAATCCAATATAAGTACTAGGTGGTATTCCTCATGTACACACAATTTTAGGATTGTGTAATGCCTAAGCATAACACTCCCCCAAAATGGTATAATCCATTAATTTCTCACAAGAGCCAAATAAGATACCAAATATAACCAAGCAAGGCTCAAACATAAGAAACACACATACATGGTGTTCCACCTAATCATACACAAATATGCTTGATGCCTCAAGATAATTAAGTGGATAACACAACATGTACAAAAGCATGGAAGATACAAAACCATCACATGCACAAGGGGGAGAGTAACTTTCAATGTAAAGAGTTTAGCATATGTTACCGCAAGGAGGAACATTGGAAATATAATATAATCATGATAATCCAAATGGCTTGGCTTGACAATAATAATTGATGAAGATCCCTCAATTCTTCATAGTGTAGCCAAGACTCCAATGCCCTCCAAAACACACCTATTGATCAAGTTTTGGCTTGTTGGTCCCCAACCAAGTTGGGTCCTAAGAAGTTAGTCACAATAGGCTTGGCAACCCAAATGGATCTTTTCTTGACACCACATTGGGCACCAACAAATTTGGCAAACACATTGCCAACCTCATCCTTATGAAGTGAATAAGCATCATCAATCAAGATAGGATTGGATGAGGAGATACCAATAGTGCATGAGGAAGAAATGTGCCCCTTTGCACGGCATATGTAGCAAGTTCTTCTCTTGCCATATTTCTTCTTAGGTGAAGCCACAACTCGAGGAAGAGCTCGAGTAGTCCTCTTAGGAAGGGGCCCGTCAATGACTTGAGGTGGAGCTTGAGGCCGATTCCCGTGTTGCTTCACACTAAGAGGCTTTTTCTTCAATGGGCAAGATCTAACATGGTGCCCTTCTTCCTTGCACTTGAAGCAAACAATATTGACCGAGTTCTTGACTTGGTCTTGGCCATTCTTCTTGTTGTCCTTGTGCTTCACCTTAATAGTAGACTTGTTCTTGACATTAGAGTTGAATCCAAGCCCACTCTTGTCATTGGGGGATTTTTGCACACTCAAGATCTTGTTGAGTGTGACCTTCCCTTGATGACCCTTTTTCAAGTCATTCTTCAAAGAAGTGACTTGAGCCTTGAGCCTTTTTATTTCCTCTACATGGTTAGTTTCAACAAAAACACTAGAGGAAGTAGATGCTACATTGTTAGAGCAACAAGGCACGTAATGTAATTCATCACGAGATATATCATGGTTGTGAGAGGATGAACTACAAGGACTAGCACATGGCAATTTAATATTTGGAGTAGATATAGTACTAATGTCCACATAAGGCCCACTAGATGTTACCTTTTACATGATGGCCTCATGAGCTACCTTTAGCCTACCATGGGAGACTAGAAGATCCTCATGCGAGCTCGAGAGCTTAACATGACTTTCTTCTAATTTCCCATAGTTGCTAGTTAGCAACGCAAGTTGAGCCTTTAGCTCAACATTCTCCTTCAAAGTAGATGCTTCACAAGAAATAGAGTTAGTAGCACAAGCATCATCACTATTTGCAAGAGGTGAGGGCAACTTGGAAAGCTCTTTTGAATATGAGGCTTTAAGTTGCTCATGTGACTCGTTGAGTTTGATGAGCGCACCCTTTATGACCCTAGAGCCATTTTTGAGGTGCTTAAAATCCTCAAGGAGTTTAGCATAAGCAACTTGAGTCTCATCATTTTTACGTTTGAGATCACTTGCCACCTCAATTTGTGTTTCTAAATTATCAATATGTTCTTTGCTCTTAATAGCAAAGTCCAAGATTTCAATAAAGTTAGAGCAAGCAATATCCTTTTTAACAAGGGCACGATAAACAATCTCACCCTTTTCATATAAATCATCAATATCTAGATCTTATTCCACATTATCCACATCCTCCTCATCACAAGAGGTAATGGGTTCCAAAGTAGGAGTTACCTTAGAATCCCTAGCCATAAGGCATAGGTGGGTACCGGAAGAAGGTGAAGATGAGATTGGATTTGAGGCTTTATTCAAAACCATGTCTTGGCCCATTGAATATTTGGTTTCCTCTACATGGTTAGCAACACAAGCACTAGAGGAAATGGAAGAATTTTTATCATGGCAACAATACAACACAAGCATATCATCATGAGATTTATTCAAGTCATTTCTACATGATATGCAAGGACTATTAACACAAGCATGTAAGGAGTTTTGAGTGCTAGAAGTGTTAAGGTCCAAAGATAGATCATTGCAACTAGATAGGGATGACGGATTACAAATAGTAATATCACTATCCATATTGCAATTTCTATCACCACTCACCATATCATTACCTTGTGAAAAATCACATGTTGGTGAAGTGGTAGACGATGAGAACTCATCTAGACCGGAAGTGGAAGCAACACAATCATCCTCAATAATGTTGGACTTGCTATGTTTATCTTGAAGCTTGGTCCATATCTCATGAGCGCTTGAATAAGGCATGATAGAAGAAAGAACTACATTTCTCACAACATGCAAAAGAATTTTAGTAGCTAGAGCATCTATATGAGAGTTCAACTTCTCCTCTAAAGATTCGTTTTGGGTATCCATAGGAGAAGAGAAACCCACATATAGATATCCCTCGATAATTGGGTGAATTTCCCGAAATAAATTAAGCATGCGAATTTTCCAAACATCATAATTTGTGCCATCGAATGTGAGCATGTCCTTGTGCACTAATCCCCTAGCCGACATCTTTACTCTCAAGGCGGTGAAGCCTAAAATGAGAGACCGGGCTCTAATACCAATTGAAAGGATATGGATGTCGCCTAGAGGGGGGGTGAATAGGCGATTAAAACTTTTCCTAGAGTGGCTCAACAAAGGCGGAATAAAACTAGTGTTTACTTTGTTAAGCACAACCTAGAAACACTAAGGTTCACCTATGTGCACCAACAACTTATGCTAAGCAATACAAGCAACAAAGTGATAGAAAGATATATATTACTTCAAGCACGGAGGCTATCACAATGTAAAGTGCATAAGTAAAGAGCTCGGATATAGAGATAACCGAGGCACGCGGGGACACCGAAATTTTACCGAGTTCCTCCCAACATGGAGTACGTCTTGTTTGGAGAGGGGGTGTTATCTAACCACCTACGCCACAAAAGGCCTCCCTTATTCTCCGTTGAATCTCACCCCAATGGGACCGATCCATGCTTCCACTATCGGTGCACTTGTCGGTGGCAACCGGAACCTCTCACAAGGTTGGGGCACTTCTCCACAACTTAATTGGAGGCTCCCAAAAAATGCCACAAAAGGCCACAATGACACCAAGGCCACAAAACCGTCTAGGGTTCCAAGAGCCCAAGAGGGACAAGCTCCAATGAGTCACACGAACCAAATCCTCCGAGGATAACTCAAACCGATGCACCAAATGCAAATGGCAAGAACACCACAAAGGTGCTCAAATCCCTCTCTCCCAAATTCCACCAAAGCTACAAAAGCTTATGGGGGAATAAGAGAGGAAGAACAATGGAGGTAATCCACAAAAGACTCCAAGATCTAGATCCCAATATGTTCCCCTCACTTAGAGGAGAGATTGATTGGTGGGATTGTAGATCTAGATCTCCTCTTTCAAATCCCTCAAGAATATGCAAGAATCCTCGGAGAAATTGAGAGAAAGCAAGCTCAAGAAGGTCAACAATGGAGGGGAAAACTTGCAAGAATGGTTGGGGAACCATTGGGGAAGAAGTCCCCTTAAATAGGTCCCCCGAAAATCCAACCGTTGAAGCCCAAAAATGCGAATCCCGGTACTACCAGACATTTCCGGTACTACCAGACATTCCCTGGGGATCCCAGGTCGCCAAACGCACCTTATTCAGTATCACCCGGTACTAAGGGGCGGTACTACCAGACCTCTTGTACTACCGGACCCTGGTCCAGTACTACCGGTCATCCCTGAACGAAAACGACCATAACTTTTGCATCCGGATTCCGATTTTGATGATCTTAGGCTCGTTTCGAAGAGGACAACAATCTCTAAAAGATCATGCAAATAAACATCATAGTACAGAAAGGGAGGATAGATCCAAATGATGAAAGGTTTAACCTCTCTCATAAAGACGAACCGATAAAACCTCCCACATCGAAAACATAATAGAAAATGCATATGAAATCCGTTTTCGATGAACTAGAGCTTGTCATGGATATTAACACAAGCTCTAAATCCTCACATGAGTAAGAACTAAATAATGTAAGGTTTTACCTATCTCTAAAATACAAACCGGTAAAACCTCCAAGATCAAAACGCAATAAGATATAAAAGGGAAATCCGTTTTTGATGACTTAGAGCTTGTTATGGAGATTACCACAAGCTCTATATCCTCACATGGATAAGACCAAATAACAACCAAATATGATGATGCAAGTATGCAAAGGTTTGAGCTCTCTCCGAACGATGTGATCGAGTTACTCATTCGAGAGCCCCTCTTGATAGTACGGCTATCTATCCTAAACCTGGTCTCCCACTAACAACATGAGACCGGTAAAAGGGAAAACCTATCACGATTATACCTTTTCCTTGAGCATTCTACTTGAGTTCGATGTAGACGATCTTGCCCTTCTCAAGATTGAACGCCTTTCTTGATTCTTCATCATCGATCCATGATCACCGAGGATGGCAAGCATCAAACATGAGATCTTCTATAGATGCCGCATTTTGAGCTTGCAAAAGACATCTTCTTCTCATTTCATCGACCTTGAAGCCAACACATGCTCCAAGCAATGCCAATGGACCATTCCTACAAGTACAACTCAATACACACATTAGTCCATAAAGATTGTCATTAATTACCAAAACCACACATGGGTGCCCACATGTTCTTTCAGGGGTTCTCTGGAACTTTGCCGTCATTAGAAGGGGGACACAGAAAGGAGGCCGCCGAGTTACTATATTGGGACAAGCATATTCTTAGAATATGCTTTCCACGTCAGCCCTAGAGGAGCCAAGGCACCGCTTTATAAGGAGAGGCTTGGATCCTGAGAAGGGGATCGTCTCATTCTATACCGTTGGGCCGGTAAAGGTTCATCTTCTCTTCCTGCATACAGCTCAAGGAGAACTTGTAGTCCAAGAGAGGAGAAATAAAGATCTGTATGTTAGTCATTTGTGTGTAAAATTAACTACATCTTCCCTCCCTAGATCCCTCTAGCATCCATTGGCCCCATACTTTAGCCTACCCATGGCATCTGCCGTGCCACCACCACGACAGTTGGCGCCCACCGTGGGGCCAGCAACGGTGCTAGCTGGAGTCAAGATCCGGACGGGAAACTTCATCCACACTAGCAAGTGCGTTATCTCTGGCTTAGTTCAGAGATTTGATCTCTGTGACTATGTCAGCGATAACGCAGGCAGCTTCAAGGGAAAAGCTCCTCCGCGCAACGGCGTCTTCATCAACCTGGGCATGCACCAGATCTACGTCGGCGTCGACACCTCCTGCGTCTATCCTCACCAAGTCATTGTTGCAGGAGAGCCCCCCCCCCTTAGCGCTACGAACGGTCCGCGTGGAGAACGCCCCGCCAGCAGCATCGAGGTAATGGTCACAGCAGGAGTGCGGGTAACAGCAGGAGGTGCCGGATCAAGCAAGGTCCCGACGACAGGAGGACATGTGACCACAAAGCAGGCATCTCCACAGCCCACCGAGGTAGATCCTTCGGCAGCAAAGCCAGCCGAGGTGCAGGAGACGACCCCGAAGGCACCAAGGGTAAGATGGCCACCTCTAGAAAGATTAGAGAATATTCTCCAGGCAACTATAGATAATCTGACTATGCCTGTAGCGCCGATACTTGATCTGGCTAATGCTCAGGAAGCGTTAGAAGAGCCTAGGCAAAAAGTGCTTGTAGAGGCAAAAAAAGGTGTCGGCATTGCGGGAGTCCCTAAACAGACCCTACGAGAATATGCTAAGGCAAATAAGCTAGATGTTGCCCCTGAGCGGGTTGATGAGTTAAGATTGAGAGGAAAAAACCTCATGAATGATATCAACAAAGAGCATGAAGCTCATAAGGCAGATTCAGTTGATCTAGGTTTGCCGAGGTATAACACCCCCGCGAAAAACCTAAGGGCGGCAAATGCCGCAGCACTAGAATTGGAAGGGCTGACCGGTGAAGCCCGGAAAAAACAGCAAGAAAGAGTGAATGAGGTGGTGCGCATTGCGAACCAGCAGAATGAAGAAATGCTTAAGGCAGACCCGGCAAGACCTGGTGCTTCACGTATGGTTCATTCGGCTAGAGCAGCACCTGCCCTTTCAGTGGCAGCTGCATCTTCACCCGGAAATAATGCGCGAAAAGATAGAGCGGTAACTTCAGGAAAAAGAAACAAGCAGATTGTACCATATGATCCGATAGTAGCTTAAAAGATCAATGAGAACAGAGGCAATGGAAGCCGAGATAACAATGGTGAAAAAAACCCCCACCGTGCCGATAGAGGCAACGTAAGCCAAGGTAATGGAGACCTCGGAAGAGGAAATCATGAGAACAATATCCCAGCAGAAGGAAGGAGGGATCCGCCGCCCAATCCTCAGCCGAGGTATGAACCTCGGTAGGAAAGAGAAGTGAGATCAACTCGCCACAATCAGGAAAATGAGAGATACAATGATGGTTACTCAGATATGGAATATGCGGGTCATGGTGGGAATAACCACTATGGAATGCAGGAAAGAATTATGTACAAAGACTTGCCATCAAGTGATGCAAGACTAAAACTAGACAGGCTGTACCGGTCCGAGTTGTTAGAAGAGCAGGGTCCGCCAGGTCCGGCATGTTTCGGACCCCGGATCATGGGCGAGCCGCCAGTGCCGAACTTTCAGCTGGCAAGAGGCACGAAAACATACAATGGGAGCACCAAACCACAGGATTGGTTGATTGACTATGCCACTGCTATAAAAATAGCAAGCGGAAACTTGCGATGGGCAGTAAGATATGTCCCGCAAATGCTGGAAGGACCAGCCAGAGTATGGCTGAATAATCTTCCACCAGGCAGTATCAACTATTGGTTAGATTTTGAAGAGATGTTTGTCAGTAACTTCACGAGTACTTACAAAAGGCCAAACATGCCACAACAGCTAGCAATGTGCAAGCAAAGGCCGAATGGGACAGACAGAGAATTCTTGACTCGGCGGTGTAACCTCAGGAATTCATGTGAGGGAGTTATAGAATCACAAGCGATAGCTTGGTTCGCTCAAGGATGCTGATATGCCAGTGTCTTCTGGCAGCGACTGCAAAGAGATATGCCAACCACTTTGGCGGAAACCATCAGGATAGCAGATTCGAATGCATTGGGAGATCCGACGCAACCAGAACTAATGTCGGCGGACCATCGGGAGCATCAAGATCAATATGCAAGGGATGTGGCCGGATCATCGAGGCGCAACGAGTTTAGAGGTAGAAGAAGAGAGGAAATACCGGATTACAGATATGCCTCCAATCAGGTGGCAGAAGTAGTGCAAGATCAGCCGAGTCACGGAAACAGTCAGCGGCAGAAGAATGGTCCTCAGCAATGGACACCAAGGAATGAAGGGAAGAGACAGTGGACACTAGAACAGAAGAAGCAATGGCAGGAGAGGCCGAAGTACACGTTTGAATCCATGTTGGATCAACCGTGTAAATTTCACACTCCAAACCCAGCCAAGCCGGCTAATCATACAACCCGGCAGTGTGCCTGGATGAAAAACGCAATGGGGAACCCGGCGGGAATGCAAGCACCTTCCCATCAGGCACATCAGCAGCAGCCGCAATTGACTGGGGCGAATGCACAACAGTTAATGTTACCCCCTCCTCCCCCAAGGTATGATAACTCGGACCAGAGAGATGCAGTGCATCAAGTGATAAATAAGGGCCAGGATGGAAGGACTAACCCCGGAAATAATGGACACAATGATTACAGGGAGCATCATCAATCATATTGTGTGTTCACAACAGAACAGCAAGACAGGCAAAGTGTACAGCGCCGTCATATGGAAGTGAATGTAGTTATGCCGGCGGTACCAAGATATGTGTCTTGGTCAGATCAAGAAGTAGCTTGGAGTATAAAGGATCATCCCAAAATAATGCCGAATCCGGGGTCATATGCACTCATACTAGATCCGACATTTGTCGGGCCCAGCATTAATGTGAAACTCTCAAAAGTACTCATTGACAATGGGAGCAGTATCAATATCATGTACAAAGATACAATGCATAAGCTCGGAATATCGCAGAATATGCTATAGTCCACGAGAACCACGTTCCATGGAATAGTGCCGGGACTTTCATGCGAACCCATTGGGAAGGTCCGAGTAGATGTGTTATTCGGCACAAGGGATAACTGTAGAGCATAAAATTTGGAGTTTGAGGTGATTGGAATTAACCAAAGTTTTTGTTAACCCTAATTTTGGTGATTGGAATTGGATAATCACTGTTCAACATTTTTGGGATGTTAAAGCCGCCGCCGGCTCGTCGCCATCGCCCTAGCCGCCGCCGACTCCACCTCTTCCTCTCTAGCCTTATAAACCTAGATATCCGGAAACCCTAGATCCACCATAACCCGCACTGGCTTAGGCGAAGCCCTGCGGGATCTTCCCTCTACTTCCGACACCACGCCGTCGTGTTACCGGAATCGCGAGGAGAGAACTACAACCTTCGCTGCCTGCTGGAACAAGGGAGAGGAAGGTCTTCATCGAGTACCGAACTTGTGACCGACTGCGGAAGCGCTGCCGGAACGCAGCGCCGGAAGGATCATCTACGCGATCTTGAGATCGGCAAGTGTACGACTACATCACCCACGAGAATCTGCTCTCATTAACCGCTTTGGAATCTTCGACGGTGAGTACTTTAATTGACTCGTTGCTACAATCTGGTAGATAGATATTGGCTTGTTTGTGTGCATGCGATAGAAATTTTTTGTTTTCCATGTTACGAACCCCTACAGTGGTATCATAGTAGTGTCTATATGTAGATCTGTTGCACGAGTAGAACACAATCGTCATTATGGGCGGTGGTGCTTTTATTATAAATTGCTTTTTGTGTACTTTGCATCTTGCGGTATGATGGGATGAAGCGGCCTGGGCTAACCTTACATGACATCGTTCATGAGACTTGCTCCACGCTCAATATGCAACTTGTATTGCATAAGTGGTTTTGCGGGTATCTGTCTTACCCATCATAGTATAGATTCAATTTACAACGGGCACTTTATAGTTCAAGCATCAACATTGTGGTTCTTGTTCGTAAGTTAGAACGACACTTATTGAAAGCCCCAAACCACGTAAAAAATGCAAAGAAAATTAGTGGCGTCTAACTTTGTTTTGTAGGGGCGTCATGTGATGTGATATATCCATGATTGTGATTATATATGATGTATGCAATGTTCCTTATTGTAAGTTGGCAACCGGCGGGAGCCATATGGTTGTCTTTTAATTCCATTAAGACCCGCGTGTCTATTATTCAAAGTAGTTGTAATAGTTGATGCTGGTGGACGACAACCATGGAGCGGCGCCATTGACCTTGACGCAATGCCGGTGATTATGGAGATCATGTTCGTCCTTGAAGATGGAGATCGGAAGCACAAGAAGAAAGGCCATATCATATCACATATTATGAATTGCATGTGATGTTAATCGTTTTATGCATCTTTATTGCTTAGTTCGCGACGGCAGCATTATAAGATGATCCCTCTCACGAAATTTCAAGTTATAAAGTGTTCATCCTTAGTAGGCACCGTTGCTAAAGCTCGTTGTTTCGAAACACCACGTGATGATCAAGTGTGTTAGATTTTGTGAGTGTATACAACAGGAGTAAGCCAGATTTGCTCATGCGAAAGCTAAGGTTTGATCTTGACGAGCCTAGCATGTACAGACATGGTCTCGTAACACGGATCACCAAAAGGTAAAACATGAGTCATATAATAGATATGATAAACATGTTGATTGTTCGCCATTGAAGCTACATCAACTCTCATGATGATCGATTTTGATGTGGTGGATTTGGTTCATGTGATCACTAAAACAATGTGAGGGATATTGTTTTGAGTGGGAGTTCGCCTAGATTAATTTAAATATTAATTAGAACTCAATTTGTCATAAACTTAGTCTAAACTATTGCAAATATGTTGTAGATCAATGGCGGCCCCTACCATCAATTTTAATGCGTTCCTAGAGAAAGAAAAGTTGAAAAAAATGGAAGCAACTTCGCAGATTGGCTCCACAATTTGAGGATTGTCCTCAATGCTGGTAATTTGACCTATGTGTTGGATGCACCCCTGGGTGACCCACCTGCAGCTGATGCTACCGATGAAGTGAAGAATGTTTTCCTCACTCGGAACAATCAGTGCTCCATAGTTCAGTGTGCTATCTTGTATGGTTTGGAATCAGAGCTTCAGAAAAGGTTTGAAAACCATGACCCACATGATATTGTCCGTGAACTCAAAATGATATTTGAGGCTCACGCAGTAGTTGAGAGTTACCAGGCTTCTGAAAAGTTCTTTAACTGCAAGATGAAAGAGGGAAGCTCCGTTAGTGAGCACGTGCTTAAGATGTCTGGGTACGCAAGCAAGCTTCCAAGCTTGGGTATAGTGATTCCTAATGCTTTGGGGATTCATCGTGTCCTCCAATCACTACCACCAAGTTAAAAGAACTTTGTGATGAACTACAATATGCAAAACATGGACAAGTCGTTGCCTAAACTCTTCTCCATGTTAAAGTTTGCGGAAGTGGAGATCAAGAAAGAGCACCAAGTGTTGATGGTCAATAAGACAACCAAATTCAAGAAGCAAGGCAAGTGTAAGAAAAAGAGAAACTTCAAGAAGGGCGGTAAGAAAGTTACCACGCCGGCGAAGAAGACCAAGGCTGGGCCTAAGCCTGATACTGAGTGCTTTTACTACAAGGGAGAAGGTCACTGGAAGTGGAATTGACCTAACTACTTGGCGGATTTGAAGAACGACAACATCAAGAAGAAAGGTATATCTGATATACATGTTATTGATGTGTATCTCACTAGTAGTCGTAGTAGTGCCTGGGTATTTGATACTGGTCCAGTTGCTCATATTTGTAACTCGAAACAGGTGCTGCAGAATAGACGGAAATTAGCGAAGAACGAGGTGACGATGCGCGTTGGAAATGGATCAAAGGTTGATGTGATCGCGGTCGGCACGCTACCTCTTCATCTACCATCAGGATTAGTTTTATACTTAAATAATTGTTATTTGGTGCCTGCGTTGAGCATGAACATTATATCCGGATCATGTTTATTGCGAGACGGTTACTTGTTTAAGTCCGAGAATAATGGTTGTTCGATTTATATGAGTAATATGTTTTATGCACACACACCTTTGATAGATGGTCTAGTCTTGTTGAACCTCGATTGTAGTAATACACATATTAATAACATTGAAGCTAAACGTTTGAAATTGAGCAATAACTCGACATATATGTGGCACCGTCGTATTTGTCACATTGGAGTGAAGCATATGAAGAAACTCCATCCCGATGGACTTCTTGAATCACTTGATTTCGAATCACTTGAAAGATGCGAAGCATGTCTGATGGGTAAAATGACTAAGACTCCATTTTCTGGTATGATGGAGCAAGCTACGGAGTTATTGGAAATCATACATACCGATGTGTGTGGCCGAATGAGTGTAGCATCGCGCGGTGGTTATCGTTATGTTCTTAGCTTCACTGATGACTTGAGTAGATATGGGAATATCTATTTCATGAAACATAAGTCTGAAACTTTCGAGAAGTTTAAGGAATTTCAAAGTGAAGTAGAGAATCAACGTAACAAGAAGATTAAGTTTCTACGATCTGATCATGGAGGTCAATATCTTAGTTACGAGTTTGGCGAGCATTTGAAGAAATGCGGAGTACTTTCACAATTGACACTGATACGCCCAATTTGCATCACCATTCTATATCATAATTTACCTCTATTCATTGATATTTGTCTTATTATGAAGTATTACTTATGGCTTTTCATCTGTTTATGCATGTCAGATGATTCCTAGAGGATGGACTGCCGAAGTCTGGATTCTGATGGAAAAGACGGCGTTTCGGTGCAATTTCACGAATATCGGAAAAATACCAGAAAAATATGGAAACATATTATTTTACCGGAAGACGAAGGAAGCCATAAGGAGGAGCGAAGGGGGGCCTTAAGGGGCCCACACCCCCTAGGCGCGGGCCCACCAGACCTCGCGCCTAGGTTGGGTTTGGCCGACCTGTTCGGCCTCCGACTCCGCCCCTTCGCCTATATCTTCCCTACGGAACACTAACACCAGTGGGGCGACCACAGATAGACTTCCGCCGCCTCTGAGAGGCGGAAAACACCGAGATAGAAAGTTCCCTCCGGAAGACAGATTTCTTCCGGGGGAATTCCTTCCCGGAGAGGGGAGACTGTCGCCATCAACACCCTCATCAAGCTAGGCTTCATCGGGATCATCATCATCATCCACACCATAATCTCCACTCCGTCCCGATGTAATAATTATTTTGGATATTGCTTAGTTCATTAGGGGAAACCTTCCCGGTGTTAATTACTATTGTAGTTGATGATTGTGAGTGGAACCATTGGATTATTGTTTATGTTCAGATTGTTATCCATTAACATATCATCTTTGATCTTGATCCATATGATTTCTTGTGAGTAGTTCGTTGTGTTCTTGAGGACATGGGAGAAGTCATGTTGTTAGTAGTGAATCTGTGATGAGTTAGTATTCAATGGTTTAGTATTTAAGTTGTGGTGCTATTCTTCTAGTGGTGTCATGTGAACGTTGACTACATGATACTTCACCATTTATGGGCCTAGGGGAATGCATTGTGTATTTGGATACTAATCGTGGGGTTGCCGGAGTGACAGAAACCTGAACCCCCATTAGGAAACCTTTGCAAAGGGGAGTGTAGGATCTCAGAGTTTAAGGCTATGGTTAGATTTATATCTTAATTACTTTCCTGTAGTTACGGATGTTTGTAGGGGGTTTAATCACAAGTATGTATTAGTCCTAGGAAGGGCAGTATGTTAGCATAGGTTCACCCACACAACACTTACAAACACCAAAGAAGAGTACTCAGTATGACAGAATTCCCATGTGTCCTCAAGAACGTTTGTTCCTTATAAGTATTTACACCGGCTTGTCCTTTGCTAAGAAAGGATTGGGCCACTTGCTCCATTTGTTCGTTACTTCTGTTATTTGCTCTTTCCTTTGTTGCTCTCTCAGAAAACCATTAAAAATCCGTTTTCTAAGTAATCACAGGAATTTCCTACTCCATACCACTGTTCAGCACCTTCTGCTCCTCGTTGGGATCGACACCCCTATTTATCGAAAGTACTGCGATACACCCCTACACTTGTGGGTCATCAAGACTATTTTCTGGCGCTGTTGCCAGGGAGTGGAGCACTATTTAAGAGTGGAACTGGTAAGGGAACTTTTACTGTGAGTATTTCCTTTTGTTACTGTTTATTTCTTTGTTTCCAATATGGATAACCCACTTGGTTTTGTGTTTGGGAAAACTACTACCACTGAAAGGGTAGTAGATAAACAACCACCTATTGAGATAGATCCTTTTAATATACATGCGAGTATTGTTAATCGTGTCATGGATAATTATTATTTTGGGGATGGAACTGTCCATCCTGGTGATGACTTGCTTTATATACATGAATTATGCGGGTTGTTTAAGTGTGCAGGCATCACAACTGAACATGTGAAGAAGAAGTTACTCTCCATATCCTTGAAATGGAGAGCTAAGTCATGGTATAAGATGTTAAATAATGGACAATCCATGGAATGGGAGGAGATGGCATCTCTCTTTTACTCTAAATTTTATCCTCCCAGTGAAATCCCAAAGGATAGAAGTCTTATATATAACTTTTGGCCTCTTGATGGAGAGAGTACACCTCAAGCTTGGGGGAGACTGAAGTTATTAATGCTTAAATGTCCTATTCATGAACTCCCTAACAATAATATTCTCAATAACTTTTATGTCACGACCCGGGATCAGGGCTAGACAAATACCAGATCCTCATTTGATATAAGCCTAACCTAAATCCTGAAGCGCGCAGGGAAAGATCGGTAACATTATAGAACATACAAATCATACATTAATAAGGTAAACTCTTAAGAGAGTTACAAAACAGTCATACAAGCCAGGGGTCACAGACCCATCATTACAACAAACAACGGAAGCAAACAAGTTATTCTAAACAACAAACTTAGCAAAGGCCTAAGCGGCCATAAACAGAAGTAGTGACCCTTCCATAGATCCTAGGCTGCTGCCTGAGAACCCCGACTACTCTTCGACTTCGACGTAGAAACCACCTTCAGTTGGAGTAGCTTCATTTGTAGAAAAACATCAACGAAGCAAGGCTGAGTACAGGGTGTACTCCGCAAGACTTATGGCTACTGGAGTTATTTTGCATAATGCCATGTTTTGTTTTCAAAACAAGAGGGAGAAGAAACTCATCTAGTAAAATCATTTTCAAAAGGGGATAAGAAGACTTCAACTCTAGCTCTTCGGAGTCATCTTTGATATCCACCAAGTACCATCATCAACTGAACCTCTCTTCCTTGAATACCCCCTCGAACAACCTTGAGGAAGTACTCCGGATCTCACATTAGTTGACAAATTTTAGCATTCGGTTATAGTTCTCTATGATCTTCACGTCCGTTCCCAAGTCGTCCATAACCGTGACATGGGTTTTCGAAAAGATTAATAACCCTACAGGGGTGCATAACTTTAACCAATGTACCAACCGATTCTTAATGCCAAATTATTAGCCCTCTTCCTTGGAAGGCCGACAGAGAGTGGTTGACCACGACCTTTACCTTGCTTTCGCCGAGACCATTAGTCACGCACTAGGGAGATGCTGCCATAACGGGTCAAGTCCCAAAGCCGGTCCCTAATGATGTGTGCGGGGTTCAAGATTACGGATGCCGGGAATCTCTTGTTCCCGGCCACGCTTACCTACATGTTATGAATGCACCTCCTTCACCTCCATTCAAGAACAACCAGGATGCGTATGTCGAATGGAAAGCCCGAACTATGTGACTCATGGAATCTACAAGGCTAGTTAGTTGGTCGAGGGGGTTTCCAGGCCCCCGTGTGGTTGTACGATCATCTTGGTTCAAGAGGCAAGAACATCGGGTCCTAGGGGTGGCAAGTATGGGACTACAAAAACCACAACCCACGTGGCCTCCCATACAAGCCTTAGCATGCTTATCATCCATCTCTGATCACACCACCACAACCTACCATACCAGATTCATTCGCATCTCCGGTGCATCACCTGAATGATCAGCATCGGACCACTAAGCATGGCTAAGCTTGACTGAACTGTGGCACTAGCGATGCTCATAAGCCAAACCCTAGTTATGCTAGGAGTAGTGGATCAGGTATTTAGTTCACAAAGGAAACATTCATCAGATAGGATTACTCTATCTACTGATAAAAGACTATTGAACCGAATGCATATGACAAGAATGAAATACTTTGTAAACATAGGATTCATATGTATGAGTGGGGCTTCGCTTGCCTTGTCCGTTGTTGGACTGGTACTGCTCTTCAGTAACGTTGACTTCAGCCTCGGGTTCGGTTCCTATTCGTAAGAACCAATCACCGAAAAAGAGAAAGCAACATTCAACACATGGCATGTGCAATGCTCATACAATATGGATGATATGACAAGTTGAATAGTGTTGAAATGAACCCTAGAACATGCTTGGTCACCTTAAAGGGGGTCCGAGAGGTCCAAACCCTAGAACAGGGGGATCCTCGGAATAACCTATGGGGTTCAATTGGTTCTTCTAATTAAACTTGCCATCAAAGTGGTTTAACAATGTATGATTATAGCTTAGTTAGATAGGTTTCATTTTTCTGACATTTTGGTATATTATTTGTATTTTTTAATTTAAATGAATTAGTTATGAATTTCTCCAATTTTAGTTCATTTTAAATCATTTTTTGGAATACTTAAAATAATTTCCAACTTGGGCCCACATGTCAGACTTTTATTAATTTCAGAAAATATTTACAGAAAATATTAAAACCCTGACAGGCAGGGCCCACCTATCATATATTTTATTTAATAAAACAATTACAGAAAACATTTAAATAAAACAAATAGGGTTATTGCATCATGCTGATGTCACCATGACATCAGCAATGGAGATGCTCACTGCTGGGGACCAAATCCAGCGCTAGGGAGATTGCGGGGCTGCGCGGAGGGGCGCGTTCGACGCAGCGCATCGCGCTAAGCATGCTAATGGCGGCAGCGCTCGTTATTGGTCACCGGAGCGTCTCCTCCGACGAGCTCTAGCGGCGGCGGCGGGCACACGCGAGGAGAACGACACAGGGGGAGAGGGAGGAAACGGAGGGCGCCGTGACGATGAGGAGCTCACCGTGAGCACGACGAGCTTGACGGCGAGGCGAGGAGAGATCGGGAACGGCGGGGATTGACGGAGACCGACGGCGGCCGGAGCTCTCGATCCAGTCGATCGGGGTCACGCGCGAGTTAGAAACGTAGCTAGGGAGAAGGAGTCGAGAACGGCAGTTCCAGTGGTGACGTCGGCTTGAGCTGGGGTGGCCGGAGACGGTGGGGACGAGCGGGTGCCGACGAACTAGGGTTCGGACATGGCGCTGCCGTGAGAGAGAGAGGAAGAGGAGAAGTGGGAGGGCGCTAGGGTTCGTCGATGGTGGCCAGTGGTACTTGTAGACGCTCGGGGGAGGTGGCACGGATCTTGGTGCACGGCGGCCGGTGGCGAGGCGACAACGAGCTGCTTCGGGCGCGGCGAGAGGTGGACGATGATGATAAAGGCGACAAAATGGTATGGGCCAGGCTGGGCCTCGGGTGGGCCTCTACGGGGTTGCTGCACGCTGCGATGGGCGCCAGAGAGAGAGAGAGAGGGGAGAGGGATGGGCTCGGCCTAGTAGGATTAGGAGATTTATTTTTCTGATTTCTTTGTCTATTTCTGTTTTTTTTATTTCTTTTGCAAATTCCATTTGTAATTCTGCTTTGGAATATTTTCAAAATACTAGGTTTTGTAAAATGTACCAAAATATTGCAGGGACCCTTGGTACTGATTGGTCTCCATACATTTTGTATTTTCCAAATATTTTCAAAACCAAATGAAGGTTTCAAATAGAGAGGGGAGTTAGGGTTTAGGTTTTTGTTTGTTCTTTCTTAATTAAACCAAAGTGCAAGTGTTATGCATGCATGCAATGCTAAAACATGTCCTTATTAATATTACACAAAAGGTGGTATGTTACAGCTCTACCCCACTTACAAGAATCTCGACCCGAGATTCCTAGGTTTTAGAAAAGAAGGCAGGGTACTCAGATCAAAGACGATCTTCGCGTTCCCAGTTTGCTTCTGACTCAGAGTGATGAGACCATTGAACTTTCAGGAACTTGATGGTTTGACGACGAGTCTTGCGCTCGGTTTCATCAAGAATACGAACAGGGTATTCTCGGTAGGTTAGATCATCTTGGAGATCCAAAGTTTCATGGTCCACACCACAGATGGGATCTTTGAAGCAACGCTTGAGTTGAGACACATGAAAAACATCATGAACCTCTGGAAAAGTTGAAGGTAGATCCAATTGGTAGGCAAGCTCATCCCGCTTGGAAAGAATGCGAAAGGGACCAACGTAGCGAGGAGCCAATTTGCCTTTGATACCGAATCGATGGACACCCTTTAGAGGAGTGACCCGGAGGTAAACTTGATCACCAACTTCATAATGAACATCAAGATGATGATGATCGTAGTTGGTCTTCTGACGAGATTGGGAGGCCTTCAGATGCTCTCGAATTATGCGAACTTGATCTTCTTCTTCTTGGATCATGTTTGGACCAAAGAATTGTCTTTCACCGGTTTCTGTCCAGGTCAGCGGTGTTCGACATGTTCACCCATATAGGAATTGGAAAGGTGCCATGCCCAAACTGGATTGAAAACTGTTGTTATGGGAGAACTCCGCAAAAGGAAGACATTTCTCCTAGTTCTTTCCAAAGGATATGACACACTCTCTGAGCATGTCTTCAAGAATTTCATTTACTCTTTCGGTTTGACCACCATTTTTCGGATGATATGTTGTGCTGAAGGAGACATGAGTTCCCATTGCTTCTTGGAAACTTTGCCAGAATTTGGAAGTAAACAAACTTCCACGATTAGATGATCTTCTTGGAAACACCATGAAGAACAACGATCCGAGAGATGTATAGGTCAGCCATTTGAATTGCACGAATAGTTTCTCGAACCGGAAGGAAATGAGCAACTTTGGATAACCGATCAACTATTACCCATATGGCATCATTTCCTGCTTGTGTCTTTGGAAGTCCAGTAATAAAATCCATACCAATTTCATCCCATTTCCACTCAGGGATTTTCAACGGCTGCAGAAGTCCAGCAGGCCTTTGGTGTTCAACCTTCACACGATGACAAACGTCGCACTCTGCAACAAAGCGGGCGATTTCTTGTTTCATTCCACTCCACCAGAATATTTGACGGAGATCTTGGTACATGTTGGTACCACCAGGATGGATAGACAGAGGGGATTCATGAGCTTCTAGTAGGATTAGATATTTGATTTTCTGACTGTTTTGAACCACTAGCCGGTTACCAAAATAGTGAGTACCTTGATCGTTAATGGAGAAACATTTAGCTTCACCATTTGCAACACGTTCTTTGATCTCGGTGACCTCACCATCTTGTTTTTGAGCTTCCTTGATTTGGTCCTCGAGAGAAGATTTTATTTCAAGGTTAGCCAGGAATCCACAAGGAACCACTTCAAGGTTAAGACGCTTGATTTCCTCGTAGAGAGCATGTTGGGCTTGTGAAATCATCAGATTGTTGCAATAAGACTTCTGACTTAGCGCATCAGCAACGACACTGGCTTTGCCGGGTTGATAGTTGAGACCCAAATCATAATCTTTGATGAGTTCCAACCATCGTCTTTGCCTGAGATTCAGATCTGGTTGGGTAAAGAGGTACTTCAGGCTTTGATGATCCGAGTAAAGTTTGCAACGGTTACCGATGAGGTAATGTCGCCATTGCTTAAGAGCATGAACAACAGCAGTGAGTTCGAGATCATGGGTGGGATAATTGTTCTCATGTGGCTTCAACTGTCGAGAAGCATAGGCCACTACATGACCATCTTGCATCCACACACAACCGAGCCCTTGAAGAGAAGCGCCACAATAGATGACGAAGTCCTTGCTTGTGTCCGGAAGGACAAGAACAGGAGTGGTGGTTAGCTTAGTTTTCCAGGCTTGGAAGCTTTCTTCTGCCTTTTTTGACCATTCAAACTTCTTATCTTTCTTAAGAAGATCAGTCATAGGCTTGGCTATCTTGGAGAAGTTCTCGATGAATCGGCGGTAATATCCAGCCATTCCAAGGAAACTTCGGACTTCCTTGACTGAAGTAGGTGACTTCCATTCCAGAATGGTCTGAACCTTATCCGGTATGACAGCAACACCACTTGTGGACACAACATGGCCAAGGAAGATGAGCTCTTGTAACCAGAACTCACATTTGGAAAACTTGGCATAGAGACGATGTTCACGAAGTTTAGTCAATACCAAATGTAAATGTTCAGCATGCTCTTCTTCGGTCTTGGAATAGATTAGAATGTCATCAATGTATACCACGACGAACTTGTCGAGATACTCCATGAAGACGGATTTCATGAGCCTCATAAATGTGGCAGGGGCATTGGTTAACCCGAAGGACATCAGTGTATACTCGTAAAGACCATAACGAGTTGTGAATGTTGTCTTTGGGATATCCTCCTTTCTGATCTTGATTTGATGATACCCTGATCTTAAGTCCATTTTGGAGAAGACAGTGGTGCCACTTAATTGATCAAAGAGGTCATTAATCCGGGGAAGTGGGTACTTATTCTTGTTTGTCACCGCGTTGAGTGGAATATTTGTGTACCGCTTCTTGACAAAGATTGTAGGGCAACCCCAAGAGGATGTGCTAGGTTGGATGTATCCTAGACCCTCTAACTCTTCAAGTTGCTTCTTCAACTCAACCAACTCATGAGGAGGCATGTGGTAAGGTCTTTTGGATATAGGAGCAGTTCTAGGAACTAGCTCTATGACAAACTCCACACTTCGATCAGGTGGCATGCCAGGCAACTCTTTGGGGAAGACATCCGGGAAATCACAGACTATATGGACATCTTGGACCTCAAGAGTAGGTAGGACATCCATGGCATACAACTCCGAGAAAGGTTTAAGAACTGCTGACGGAGACCTTGAACCATCAATCCAATACTTGACAGTTATGCCAACAGGAGAGGTCACAACAACTGTTCTAAGTGCACAGTCAATGATGGCTTGATACTTGGTTAACCAGTCCATTCCCAGAATAACATCTATGTCAGTTGACTTGAGTGCAATGAGAGAAGTGGGAAACTTCTGATATGCTATATCTATCTCAACCCCATGAGTAACCCAGATGGTCTGCCAACGAGACCCAGGAGTTCTGATCTCTAGAGGAGAGTCCATAGCTTGAAAGGTGATATCATGCATTTGCGCAAAATCTTGTGATATGAATGTATGCGATGCTCCAGAATCAAACAAGACAGTTGCTAGAATTGAGTTGACACGGAGCGTACCCAAAATGACGCTTGGATCTTCCTGAGCTTCCTCAACAGTGACATGGGTCAGACGACCACATCCAGCACCTTGGGATTTATCATTCTTCTTTGCCTGCTGATCATTGGGTCCGACAGCCCTTTGCGAACACTCCCTTGAGTAGTGACCAGGCTGACCACAGGAGTAACAGGAACTCTAGTGTGAGAACCAGCAGGAGGATGATAGTTTGCTACACCAGTATTTGACTGTGGCTGACGAGAAGCATTGCCAGATGACTTGGGTGCATAAGGAGCATGAGGCACAACACATTATGGAACAAAGACACGGCGCTTCTTGTTACCAGAGGAAGAAGCACGAGAATTTCCTTCTTCACGCTTCTGGGAGACCTCCATGTCCTTCCTTCCATGCTCTAGAGTAAGAGCTTGATTGTGCAAGTCCTGGAAAGACTAGAACTTGAAGGGAAACAACTCATAGCGGAGTGCAGGGTTAAGTCCCTTACGGAACAGCTCTTGCTTATCTTCATCATTGGTCAGATCCCTGGTTGCATAGCGAGCCAGGCGAGTAAACTCACGCCCATAGGTTTCAATATCCTTGCGCCCATGAGTCAGATCCAGAAACTCCCTCCTTTTGAGATCCATGCCGGGCTTAGGGATATAAGAGGCACGGAATGCTGCAACAAACTCCTCCCAAGTAACAACACGTCCCTGAACTTGCAGATTTAGAAAACCTTCCCACCAAACACCAGACTCACCTTCCAGTTGATAGGTCGCGAAGTTGACACGATCAGCGAGACGGACACGAAGAGTACTGAACTTGCGCTCTATGGTGCAGAGCCAATCATCAGCTTCGCGGGCTCCTTGGAGTGGGTGAAGATTGGAGGAAAAGAGCAGATGTAATCTCCAAGTGTGACACAGTTGTCAGGACGACATTTAGTGTTCTGTGCCACACGCTCCAGAAGGCGTTCATTCCTCAAACAGTTGGTCTCAATGTTGTTGAGAACCTCGGCCATTGTGGGAGGTGGCGGAAGTTCCTGATCAGCATTGTTGTTTGCTCGACGACCAACAAAACCACGAGTACCAGACGAGATCCTGAGGAGAAAACATAAACCATGAGAATGGATTCACCAAAAAGGGTACATCAAAGGATGACAGAAACCATATCAAAAGATCATGGTAGAGATGAACATGTGGATGAAGATTTTATCAATGCAATAAGTATGGAAGTAGAACAAGCATACGAAATGTATACACTACCAACTTAGATACAAACCATATCAATGGAATGCAAGCATGGTATGATACCAACAAGTCACGAAAGAATATAGAGCGGGATTATAGGCATCCTTAGCAAAGTTGAAAAACAATGCTCAGGTGCACAGATATATCTTGGAAACTCTGAGCCTTGCAACCAAGTACGGAGTACTAGGAAAAACAACCCAAACCCGTATATCCTAAGAGTTTGAAATGATAGACGAGAAGGGAAAACCTTTGCAAAACAAACGAGGTAAGATAACTCAACAATAGAACAACCTTGGATAAGGTGTAAAAAGAGTCCTATTCAGAGTTTTGCAAATAATTTTAGCTTTCAAATAGTTTTCTCAAACTCTAGACTCAACATCAACCAACTAGAAGGGTTTCCTATAGGTAGTCCTGCTCTGATACCAAAATTTGTCACGACCCAGGATCAGGGCTAGACAAATACCAGATCCTCATCTAATATAAGCCTAACCTAAATTCCGAAGCGCGTAGGGAAAGATCGGTAACATTACAGAACATACAAACCGTACATTTATAAGGTAAACTCTTAAGAGAGTTACAAACTAGACATACAAGCCAGGCGTCACAGACCCATCATTACAACAAACAACGGAAGCAAACAAGTTGTTCTAAACAACAAACTTAGCAAAGGCCTAAGAGGCCATAAACAGAAGTAGTGACCCTTCCATAGAACCTATGCTACTGCCCAGGAACCCCGACTACTCGTTGACTTCGACGTAGAAACCACCTTCAGTTGGAGTAGCTTCATCTATAGAAAAACATCAATGAAGCAAGGATGAGTACAGGGTGTTCTCCGCAAGACTTATGGCTAGTGGAGTTATTTTTCATAAAGCCATCTTTTGTTTTCAAAACAAGAGGGAGAAGAAACTCGTCTAGTCAGCTCATTTTCAAAAGGGGATAAGAAGACTTCAACTCTATCTCTTCGGAGTCATCTTTGATATCCAACAAAGGTACCATCATCAACTGAACCTCTCTTCCCGGAATACCCCCTCGAACAACCCCGAGGAAGTACTCCAGATCTCACATTAGTTGACAAATTTTAGCATTCGGTTATAGTTCTCTATGATCTTCACGTCTGTTCCCAAGTCGTCCATAACCGTGGACACGGCTTTTTGAAAATATTAATAACCCTGCAGGGGTTCACAACTTTACCCACACGTACCAACCGATTCTTAATGCCAAATTATTAGCTCTCTTCCTTGGAAGGCCGACAGAGAGTGGTTGACCACGACCTTTACCTTGTTTTCGCCGAGACCATGAGTCACGCACTAGGGAGATGCCACCATAACGGGTCAAGTCCCGAAGCCGATCCCTAATGATGTGTGCGGGATTCAAGATTACGGATGCCGGGCATCTCTTGTTCCCGGCCATGCTTACCTACCTGTTATGAATGCACCTCCTTCACCTCCATTCAAGCACAACCAGGATGTGTATGTCGAATGGAAATCCAGAACTATGTGACTAATGGAATCTTCAAGGAAAGTTAGTTGGTCGAGGGGGTTTCTAGGCCCATGTGTGGTTGTACACTCATCTTGGTTCAAGAGGCAAGAACATCGGGTCCTAGGGGTGGCAAGTATGGGACTACAAAAACCACAACCCACGTGGCCTCCCATACAAGCCTTAGCATGTTTATCATCCATCTTTGATCACATCACCACAACCTACCATACCAGATTCATTAGCATCTCCGGTGCATCACCTGAATGATCAGCATCGGACCACTAATCTTGGCTAAGCTTGACTCAACTGTGGCACTAGCGATGCTCATAAGCCAAACCCTAGTTATGCTAGGAGCAGTGGATCAGGTATTTAGTTCACAAAGGAAACATGCATCAGATAGGATTACTCTATCTACTGATAAAAGACTGTTGAACCGAATGCATATGACAAGAATGAAATACTTTGTAAACATAGGATTCATATGTATGAGTGGGGGCTTCGCTTGCCTTGTCCAATATTAGACTGGTACTGCTCTTCAGTAGCATTGACTTCAACCTCAGGTTCTGTTCCTATTCGCAAGAACCAAGCACCGGAAAAGAGAAAGAAACATTCAACACATGGAATGTGCAATGCTCATACAATATGGATGATATGACAAGTTGAATAGTGTTGAAATGAACCCTAGAACATGCTTGGTCACTTTAAAGGGGGTCCGAGAGGTCCAAACCCTAGAACATGGGGATCCTCGGAATCACCTATGGGGTTCAATTGGTTCTTCTAATTAAACTTGCCATCAAAGTGGTTTAACAATGTACTAACTCCATTTCAGGGCTTAAGGCGCACACGCTTTCCTAAGCAATGTTTGACCGAAAGAATGGAGCAACAAAATCTTGATTATATTGTACATAATTTGTACCGTTGGATTCGTATTGTAAAATACTTTCCAGTGATACTAGTTTTATACCAAAACTCTTTACGTATTTAGAGTAATTATTGGTCAAAGAAAAAACACGTAAAACGGGGACGCCTTAAGCCCTGAAATGGATGGAGTATTATTATAGCTTAGTTAGATAGGTTTCATTTTTATGAACATTTTGGTATATTATTTGTATTTTTCTGATTTAAAATGAATTAGTTATGAATTTCTCCAATTTTAATTCATTTTAAATCATTTTTTTGGAATGTTTAAAATAAGTTCCAACTTGGGCCCACATGTCAGACTTTTATTAATTTTAGAAAATATTTATAGAAAATATTAAAACCCTGACAGGCAGGGCCCACCTGTCATATACTTTATTTAATAAAACAATTACAAAAAACATTTATATAAAACAAATAGGGTTATTGCATCATGTTGATGTCACCATGACATCAGCAATGGAGATGCTCACTGCTGAGGATCAAATCCAGCGCTAGGGAGCTTGCGGGGCTGCACGGAGGGGTGCGTTCAACGCAGCGCATCGCGCTGAGCATGCTAGTGGCGTCACCGCTCGTTACTGTTCACCGGAGCGTCGCCTCCGACGATCTCCAGCGGCGGCGGCGGCAGCGGGCACACGCGGGGAGAATGACATAGGGGGAGAGGGAGGAAACAGAGGGCACCATGAGCACGACGGGCTTGACAGCGAGGCAAGGCGAGATTGGGAATAGCAGGGATTGACGGAAATAGACGGTGGCCGGTGCTCTCGATCCAGTCGATCGGGGTCACACACGAGGGAGAGAAGTAGCTAGGGAGAAGGAGTCGAGCACGGCGGTTCCGATGGTGGCATCGGCTTGAGATGGGGTGGCTGGAGATGGCGGGGACGAGCGGGTGCCAACGAACTAGGGTTCGGCCATGGCGCTGCCGTGAGAGAGAGAGAGGAAGAGGAGAAGTGGGAGTGCGCTAGGTTCGTCGACGGTGGCTAATGGTACTTGTAAACGCTCCGGGGTGGCGGCACGGATCTTGTCGCACGGCGGCCGGCGGCGAGGCGACAATGAGCTGCTTCGGCGCAGCGAGAGGTGGACGATGACGATAAAGGCGATGAGGCGTTACGGGCCAGGCTGGGCCCCGGGTGGGCCTCTGCGGGGTTGCTGCACGCTGCGATGGGCGACAGAGAGAGAGGGGAGAGGGATGGGCTCGGCCCAGTAGGATTAGGAGTAGTTTTTATTTACAGATTTATTTTTCTATTTCTATTTTTTTGATTTCTTTTGCAAATTCCATTTGTAATTCTGTTTTGGAATATTTTCAAAATACCAGGGTTTTGTAAAATGTACCAAAATATTGCAAGGACCCTTGGTACTGATTGGGCTCCATATATTTTGTGTTTTCAAAATATTTTGAAAACCAAATGAAGGTTTCAAATAGAGAGGGAAGTTAGGGTTTAGGGTTTTCTTTGTTCTTTCTCAATTAAACCAAAGTGCAAGTGTTATGCATGCATGCAATGCTCAAACATTTCCTTATTAATATTACACAAAAGGTGGTATGTTACATTTTATGCTAGGATTTCTCTTTAGGATAAAGGTTTACTAGATGCTTCTTGTGCTGGATCATTCACAACTATGAAGGAAGAAGTTAAATGGGATCTCTTGGACCATATTCAAGATAACACTGAAGCTTGGGAGAATGACAAAGGAATAAAGTCAGGTATAAACTATGATTATGAATGTATTAAATCTTTTATGGGAACTGATAACTTCCGTGATATTAGCAATAAGTTTGGCCTTGATCCTCAAGTTCTTTCGGAATGTTTTAATGCTTTTTCCTCTTATATTGAGATTCCCAAGAAAGAGTGGGACAAGTACCATGATCCTTATAAAGACGTTGTTACCCACGTTCCTGCTAGTGTAGAGGTTTGTACTATTGATCCTATTTTGCCTGGATCTTATGTTGAGACGATCCCTTTTCCCTTCAAGGTAAGGGAACACTCTATTTTGGCTAATGTGGTTAGCAAAAGCGCAAAGAAAACTGTAGGTTCCAATGAGCTTACTGATATCGAGCCTATGGTAGCTATTGTGAAAGATCTTGTCACTAGAAATATAGAGGATGAGTACATTTTCTTTTGTGAGGATGCTACTAATATTGTTTCCCATCCTAATAAAGTTAGAAAAGTTAGTGTTCCCGTGCCCTCTATTAAAATTGGTGATCATTTCTATTATGGTTTATGTGATATTGGTGCTAGTTCTAGTGCTATCCCTTATGAGATTTACAGGGAAATTATGCATGAGATTGGTCCTTGTGAGCTTGAAGACATTGATGTGGTTATTCACCTTGCCAACAGAGAGAAAGTTTGCCCCATTGGTATTGTAAGAGATGTGGAGGTCCTTTGTGGTAAGATTAAATATCCTGCTGATTTTCTAGTACTTGGTAAAGAAGCTAGTAAAACCTATCCTATCATCTTTGGTAGACCCTTCCTTAATACTTGTGGGGCTATCATAGATTGTAGGAAGGAAAAAGTTTTGACTAAGTTTGATGGAGAATATTATGAGTTTAATTTTTCCAAATTTGCCAAAAACCCTTATGAAAATGAATTACCTGATGAGGATTTCAAGGTTGAACAACTATCTGATATTTCTCTTGATTCTAACAATGCTTTGCAGCAGTTCATGGAAGATCATGAAAGTGATGCCTTTATGAAGGAAAGAATTGAGATTGATGAGGTTTTCCTTCATCAGCCTGAGTTACTTAAGCATAATTTACCTGTGGAAGATTTGGGTACCACACTACCACCCAAAGGGGATCCTATTTTCGAATTAAAACCTTTACTTGATGATCTTAAATATGTTTATATTGATGATAAGAAGATATATCATGTTATTATTAGTTCTAAACTTTCAGGAAAGGAAGAAGAAAAGGTATTGGAGGTATTGAAGAAGCACCGAGGAGCTATGTGTTATACCGTTGATGATTTAAAAGGAATTTCTCCCACTATATGTCAGCATGCTATTAATATTGAGCCTGATGCGAAACCAGTTGTTGAGCACCATCGCCGTCTAAATCCTAAAATGAAGGAAGTGATAAGAAATGAGGTATTAAAACTCCTTGATGGTGGTATTATTTATCCTATTGCTGATAGTCAATGGGTTGGCCTGTTCATTGTGTTCCCAAGAAAGGGGGAATTACTGTTGTGCCTAATGAGGATAATGAGCTTATACCCCAGAGAGTAGTAGTTGGGTATAGAATGTGCATTGATTTTAGAAAGATTAATAAAGTTACTAAGAAAGATCATTATCCTTTGCCCTTTATTGATCAAATGCATGAAAGTCTATCCTAAAAGACTCACTTTTGCTTTCTTGATGGTTATTCTAGGTTTTCTCAAATCGCTGTGCAAGCACATGATCAGAAGAAAACCACTTTCACTTGTCCTTATGGTACTTAGTCTTATAGGCGTATGCCTTTTGGTTTATGTAATGCTCCTGCTACCTTTCAGAGATGTATGTCTGCTATCTTTCATGGTTTTTGTGAAGAAATTGTAGAGGTTTTCATGGACGATTTTTCCGTCTATGGAACTTCTTTTGATAACTGTTTGCATAACCTTGATAAAGTTTTGCAGAGATGTGAAGAAACCAAACTTTTTCTTAACTGGGAGAAATGTCATTTCATGGTTAATGAAGGAATTGTTCTTGGACACAAGATCTCCGAAAGAGGTATTGAAGTTGACAGAGCCAAAATTGAAGCAAGTGAAAAGATGCCTTGTCCTAGGGATATCAAAGGTATTCATAGTATACTTGTTCATGCTGGTTTCTACAGGAGATTTATTAAGGATTTCTCCAAAATTTTAAAGCCCCTTACTAATCTTCTTCTAAAATATGTACGTTTTGTATTTGATGATGATTGTAAGGAAGCTTTTGAAACTTTTAAGAAAGCTTTAACAACTGCTCCTATAGTCCAACCATGTGATTGGAGTTTACCTTTTGAAATCATGTGTGATGCTAGTGACTTTGTTGTGGGTGCTGTCCTTGGACAACGTGTTGACAAGAAGCTTAATGTTATTCAATATGCTAGCAAGACTCTAGATGCTGCTCAAAAGAATTATGCTACTACTGAAAAAGAGTTCTTAGCTGTAATCTTTGCTTGTGATAAGTTTAGACATTATACTGTTGATTCTAAGGTTACTATTCATACTGACCATGCAGCTATTAAGTACCTTATGACAAAGAAGGACGCTAAGCCTAGGCTTATAAGGTGGGTGTTGCTTTTTCAAGAGTTTGATCTGCATATTGTGGATAGGAAAGGTGCTGATAATCCTGTTGCTGATAATTTATCTCGTTTGGAAAACATTTCTTTTGACCCTTTACCTGTCACTGATAATTTTCCAAATGAGCAGTTGTCACATCCCAAAATTTTCCAAATTTTGAAATGTAAACAAATAAATAAACAAAAGAAATGATTGTTGAAATTTAGGGTGAAAAGAAACTTTTTGTTTCTAAAAGGAAAAATCAAAACCCTAAAACCCTAATGGAATAATTCATTTTCAAAATCTCTCTAAGACTATGGATTTGGTCCATATAAAAATTTGTCAATAAATATTTATAAATGATCAAGAATGATAAATAAAATATTATAAGATCATAGAAATTGGTTTTATTTAATTTGGAACCAAAGATAAAAACTTATGAATTTATTAAGATAAAAGGAATTAATTTCCAAAGCTAATAAAGCCTTATCTTAAATCCATAACAAACCTTGAGCAATAGAATCCTAAAGGGATTTAAAAAGATAAACAAATAATAAATAAAATTATACAAGTTGGAATCACCAATTTTGGATCTTTAAATAAAAAGATATGGATTTTATAAGGCAAAGGAAGAAATAAATAAATAAGGAATATTTTAAAGTCAAATTAAATATTCGCAAACAAATGATATGAAAGATTATTGATTAATAAAAAGAGTAAAGGATTATTTAAATAAAATCATATGGATTTATTAATATCCAATTTTATTTAAATAAAGACAATTCCAAATTTAAATGAACATTAAATCATATTAAAGTATTTTAAATAACAATTCAAAGTGAATTATTTGCACTAAAGAATAAATAAAACCTACTGAAAAAGGTTTGGTAAAATTAGAATTCAAATAAAGTTTCAAAACATATTTAAATCTTATTTGAAATAAAAACAAATGTCTATTTTAAATAAATAATAGACCCTAAAAGAATAAAAGAAATATTCTAAAATGGACTTTAGAATATGTTAATAAATAGTATTAAAAATATACTCAAAGTTTGGCAAAGGTTTGAATTCAAATGGGGTTTGAATTATTTGAACAAAATCAAAACAGAAAAATAGAAAAGGAAAAAGAAAAAGATTCAGTATAAAAAAAGAAACAAAACCCAACCCACTAAGAAGGCCCAGTCCAGCCCAACTATCTAGCCCATCTTCCCTCCCCCGTGAACAGTTTTCCTCACTCGCGTCCGCACCCGCAAAGTCACTGAACGAAGGACCCCGCCTAACACCCACTCACCTTGCTGACCGCTGGACCCCACCTGCCATGTCATCATCGTCTACCCCATGACGACCGTTCCCCCTTGCAACCTCGCCATTTCTGCCCCGATTAATCCACGTAAATTCGCCCGAATGCACGATTAAACCTCGCCAGCAATGATGCACCCTTAAACGCCCACGCCCCCTCTTCCTTTCCCCCTAGACACCGCTCCCTCTTGGCCACCAGGCTGCACGAATTGCAAGCCCAAGCAACCTCTACTCCGACGAGCTCCTCCATCGATTCCGGCGAGGACAGTCACCCCCACGGCCCCTGCTTCACACGAGTTTGATCCCATGCCATTGCACATCTACCAGTGGTGCCAGCTTGGCCGCGCTTGCCCCAGAGCGTCGGCAAGGACGACCTCTGAACGCCGCCGTCGTCTTCCACTTCTCCGGCGACCCCTCCCCGTAAGTACAGACTGTCCCCTCCTCTCTGGTTGTTAGCCGCATGTTCAGCATCTTTGCGCGCGCCTAACAGTGTCATCCATATGCCTTGGCATGGTGTCAACACCCGGATTTTTAATCCCAGATGCTTGTTATGCCATACATCGCAATCCCAGGATTACCAATTTTGCGAGACATAATAGAATTGGATACCACAGTACATCATCCATTACAAACCATACATCAGGTCTTACACAAATAAGGATCTCATGATCTAGTTCTTAATACAACTTAGGCAGCGGAAATACGTAATGATAAAGGTAGCATAGGCAAAGCTCCATCTTTAGGGTCACAGGCAATGCTGACGATGGGAGATGATCCTAGTTGTCGTAACCTTCCTGGGGTCCATCATCCTGGTAGTCCTCTTCATAGTCTGGCCATGGGAATAGCCAGGGACAAAGCCATGAGTACTCTTTAAGTACTCGCAGACTAATACTAACAAGTGAAGGGGTTTTTTTAGTAGTACAGTAAGCTCTAGGGTTGTTTTGCAAAAAGCCATATTTACCTCTACTAAGTTCAGAAGCAAGAGAAAGCTAGTCAAATTTTATAACACCTAAGTGGGAACTTGTATCTCATATCACAACTCTATTGTGGTCAAGTCAAAATCTCAACTCATTTCACAAGTCATTTTGAAAACATCTCACGGGGGAACAGTATGGCCACTCCAACTGTCCATAACCGCGGACACGGCTATTCGAATAGTTTGACACTCTGTAGAGATTGTACACTTTCACCACAACATTCGATACATCCGTCAGGAAAAATCCTGAATTCACCATACTCACTATGCGGATAATCAATCCTAACATTTCAATTACACGCCCTAGTATAAGCACCTCTCCTGTGAGTTTGGCCTCCCAACCGTGACCAACTGTCATCTTGGGTACTGCACAGGTGGACAATCTTCACAAGGTAGCCTCAGCTCAGACCTTGGCCGTGAGGAAACCCATACTAAGGTATATAAGTTTCCATTCAAGCCCTACCCAATTCTCGGGTATTGTGGTTGTATGGTAAAATTGGAATGGTATCGTACCTAGACAACCATCAGTTTTATAGAGGGCTAAGGCTCATGCCTTAATATTTTCATCATCCAAAATCATCTGGTGTTCGGAAACACAAGTCAAAACATCTCAGTAGAATGATCCATCATTCCAAGGTTTTCATAACCATTTTTCCACCAAGTATTCCCATCTAAAGTTGATCAAGTTTTATGCTTAGCACTAGCATCTACAAGTGGGAGTGAGTACTAATGAAGGGTGGTAACAAGTGTAGTTTTAACTAAGTTCACTCTCATGCCTTAGGATGACATCAAGATTATCTAGCTTAGGACAAATTTAATGCTCTTTATGCAACCTTCAATTGTCTTCCTAGAATATACAAGTCACTTAAATAAACTCTAAATAATAGCTTTGATAAAGAAATAAAGTAAAAAGTTTGCAAGTAAAACTAGGATTGGGTATCATCAAATGTGTCCAACCAAGCATGCTTAGTGCATTGCATAGGTTATCTAACTATCATAATTGCAAGTGTTAGCTTGCACATTCAACCAGTAGTATTAGGCTTGCCTTGTGCAGAGTAGTGGTTGGAGTTCTCCTTGGCTTCTTCTTCGTAGTATCCTCCTTCCTCCTCGTATCCTTGGTCGGTACTAGAGTCTATAAATAAATACGAGGTACACAATCACCAAACAATACTTAACTACTTTCAATCATCACACAAAGGGGTTCTATAGATGATCTAGCATCATCACTAACATTACAAGACTAAAGCATTTGTCTTATTGATTTTATTTTTAGAAAAGTAATTTCTACTCATTGAAAAACCACTTAAGATTTAATATTCTCCAAACCAAACATGGGATCATGTTGACACATGTCAGCACCACTTATTTCATTACATGGGAATGTGATTTAAAGTGGTGTCACAATTTAATAAGGTTTAACCTTTTTTTAATTAAATAAAGTGACTAGAAATGCCTATGTGGCATTCTTTTATTACTTGGACATTATTTCTATAAGTAAACCCATATATTTTTGTATATTCTGAAAGATATGGTCAAATGTGATTTTTTAGAGTTGGAATCAACTCAAAAGCTATTATGGTTTAAATTTGAAAAATGTTTGAATGCAGAAAAGCTTGTGCCTTGTTAATTTTACCAAGGGTGATCTACATATACAAATGATTTGAATCCAACGGGCTTTGATTAAGCATTTCAAGACCTTTCTAACAAAATTGGTTTCATTCAATTTTGTTCAAAGTATCGAGCTGGGTTGATTTTTGAAACTAGGTACAGAACTGTGTTTGAATGAAAATAGAAAAATCTAAATTCAAACGAGTGGGCTGCGGGGAAGGGGAAATGGGCCATCCCAGTGTGGGGTTCCACCAGTCAGTGGCTCTATAAACTTGAAGCGGTACGAGGCGATATCGGCTGCACGATCTAAGTCTAATTGAACGGCTACGGCTCATTGGCGGTACAGAACCCTAACACGGCAGGTGGGGGTCATGGAAGGCTCACCGGGGCTCAGGCGAAGGTCGGCAATGCGGGCAAACGACGAAGTCGACGACGGCGAACCTCCTGGTACCAGCAGCTCCTCCTGGGGCAGCCCCAATCGATGGCTTCCTTCTTCTCCAGCAGCGGCGAGCTCCGGCCAAATTCTGGCGATATGCTGCTCGCCTTGCTCCGGGAATGGGGTGGGGTGGTTCTGGGTGAGAGGGGAGTGGAATGGTGTGAAGAATTCGAGCGGGGGATGCCTCTATTTATAGTGGCGAGAGGGGACCGATGGGCGCAAGCTGAGCTCGCCGTGGTCGACGGCACAGAGGGCTATCGGCGTGGGAGACGGTAGGGGGCGGTGTTGTGCTACCTGGCGAAGCTCAACGGTGTGGTGGCGAGGCGTGGGGGTCCTGATCGGTCGGAACGCTGCGGTGCTCTGCGCGTGCCCGACGGAAGTTTCAATGGCACAAAGCACGCGTGGTCCGTGTGGCAGCGAACAGGCGTGTCTGCGGGGTTGTTGGGACGGTGGTGATCACGCGTGCACGCGGCGAGGGCGGCGCGCGGTTTGTGGGCGTGTGTCGAGGGTGGCGCTCTAGCGCGCTCTCGGCATGCGCTCAGAGAAGCTTGGCATGGCTTGGGCGTGTGGTCCAGTGGCTAGCATTGCTCGCGGCTGGGACAGGGAGTGGCGATGGAGTGCTAGCTTGCTCCCAGACAAGGTTGGCGAGGCTAGTGCTGCTCGTAGCTTGCTGTCGACTATGGGGTGGCAATGGTGCTCTCGGCCTGTTCTCCATTGATGACAATGGCAAGCTTACAGTGGTGCTAGTGATTAGTTAGGGTTGTTAGATGATCTACTAAGGCTAGTGGTGCCCAGAGAGGGAACAAGTTAGGCCAGAATCACTTTACACTATAGTGTTTAGGATTTGTTTGATTTGCATCTGCAACGTGTTTGATGAAATGGCCGCATGAACTCAAGTTTTGAATTTTGAAAAGATTTTTGGTGGGTGTGCTAGGCATGTGCTGGTGAGTCTGTGGATGCTTGGGTTTTAAAATTTGAGCTTGTTTGAGTGGTTTTTGAAAAAGTGGGATCTTCTCATATGAAATAGATTCAATTTTAAACTGTCATTTAAACTATGCATTTAAATTTTTTTGGATGATCACAAAGTGGGCCTTGGTACCTTGTTATGAGTACTATCAAGGGGTGCAAAGCTCCAAACAAGTTTATGTTAAGTTTTGAAAGTTTAGGGATCGCCAAAGTAGGCATGGGAGTTAAATTGGCCAAAGTGACCATTCACTTATTTTGTTTGTTTTGATTTGTTTGTCTTTGGGAAAAGTGTGGGGATTGTTTAGATGATGTTTATTTCACCTAAGAAAATTTTTACAAGCAAATAAACACACAACCAAGGAAATTCAAAAGAATCCAAATTTCAATACACACACATATGCATGCTTTCATATTATTAATTGGAAAAGTTTTTGTTAACCCTAATTTTGATGATTAGAGTTTGATGATTAGTATTTTTGGGATGTTACAAACCTTCCCCCCTTAAACAAAATCTCGTCCCGAGATTTGAAAAAGGACGAAAGGATTACCTAGGATTTGAAGAGATCGGGAAACTCCGTCCTGATGTGATCTTCGCGCTCCCAGGTAGCTTCCTCTTCTGTGTGGTTTCTCCACTGAATCTTGAGAAACTTGATGCTCCAGGTTCTGATAGTTCTAAAAGCTTCTTCCAAAATACGGATGGGCACTTCGGGATAGGTCAGATCATCATTGATTTCTATGGTCCGGTGATCGATATTCTTGAACACTTTCGTCTTCTCCGGAACTTCGAGGCACTTGCGAAGTAATGAGATATGGAACACATTGTTCATGGCTGACATCTCTTTGGGCAGTTCCAAGTGATACGACACTTCTCCTCGACAGTTCAGAATCTTGAAAGGTCCGATATATCTAGGGGCTAACTTTCCTTTGAGTTGGAAATGTTGTATTACTTTCAATGGCGACACTTTCAGATACACAAAATCTCCGATGTTGAAGGCGACGTCTCGACGTCTCTTGTCAGCATAACTCTTCTGCCTTGACTGAGCGGTCTTGAGGTGCTCACGAATCTTGTGAACCTTCTCTTCTTCTTCTCGTAGGATGTCAGGTCCGAAAATCTGACTCTCTCCTACTTCTGACCAGTTCAAAGGGGTGTGGCACTTCCTTCCACACATGAATTCAAATGGGACCATTTGCAATCTAGCTTGATAACTGTTGTTGTATGAAAATTCTGCAAAAGGCAGACAGTCTTCCCACTTAGATCCATATTCTAACACACATGCTCTCAGCATATCTTCGAGTATTTGATTTACTCGCTCCGTCTGTCCATCGGTTTGAGGTTGATACGTGTTGCTGAAATCTAGACGGGTTCCTAAACTTTCTTGGAATTTCTTCCAGAATCTCGAGGTAAACAGAGTTCCTTGATCTGATACGATGTTCTTGGGGACTCCATGCAAACTGACGATTCTAGTGATGTATAACTCCGCTAGCTTCGCACTCTGGTATGTGGTCTTGACGGGTAAGAAATGGGCGACTTTGGACAATCTGGCCACTATGACCCAGATAGTGTCATTTCCCCTACTAGAAGTAGGTAATCCTTTGATAAAGTCCATTCCAACGGAATCCCATTTCCATTCTGGAATCTGCAATGGTTGCAACAATCCAGCGGGTCTTTGATGTCCTGCCTTGACTCGCTGACATATATCACACTTGGCGATATAGCTTCCGATTTCTCTCTTCATCTTATGCCACCAAAATTGTTCCTTCAAATCTTGATACATCTTCGTTCCTCCGGGGTGGACAGAATGAAGAGTATCATGAGCTTCCTTTAGAATAACTTATTTCAACTCAGAATCTGCTGGTACACACAGGCGTCCTTTGTACCACAGAACTCCTTCTTTTTCTTCGGTGAATCCGGGTACTTTGCCTGTACCGATACGACGGTTGATTCCCTTGATACTAGCATTTCCTTTCTGCGCCTCTTTGATCTGGCTGATAAAAGTGGGTTGAAGTTCTATGCTAGCCAAAAATCCTCCACTCACTAATTCCATTCGAAAATCTTCCATCTCTTTGTGCAAGCTTGGTTGCTCCTTCAAAATCATGGAGTTCAAGCGGCACGGCAATCTGCTAAGGGAATCTGCTACCACATTAGCTTTACCGGGGTGATAGTGAATGTCCAGGTCGTAATCCTTGATTAGCTCAATCCATCTTCTCTGCCTCATATTCAGCTCCTTCTGAGTGAATATATACTTCAGGTTCTTGTGATCCGAATAAATCTCACAATGATTTCCCATCAGGTAATGCCTCCATGTCTTCAGGGCTAGAACTACGGCTGCGAGTTCGAGGTCATGGGTTGGGTAATTTTGCTCATGTTGTTTCAGTTGTCGAGATAGATAAGATATGACTTTGCCTTCTTGCATTAGCACACATCCGAGACCGATCTTGGATGCATCACAATACACGTTGAAGGGCTTCGTGATATCCGGCATGATTAAGATTGGGGCTGAAATCAATCTCCTCTTGAGTTTTGAAAACTCGCTTCACATTTGTCGGTCCATTCAAACTTCTTGTCCTTCTGCAGCAATTGGGTCATGGGTCTGGCGATACTCGAGAATCCTTCTACGAACTTGCGGTAATATCCCGCCAATCCGAGAAATGCACGAACTTGGGTTTGAGTGGTTGGGGCTTGCCAATCTTCTAAATCTTTTACTTTTGTAGGGTCAACGGCAATTCCTCCGGCTAATATAATGTGGTCGAGGAATCCTACCTCCTGTAACCAGAATTCACATTTGCTAAACTTGGCATACAACTGATGCTCTCTAAGGGTTCCAAGAATGGTCCTTAGGTGTAGCTCATGTTCTTCTTCTGATTTGGGATAAATCAATATGTCATCGATGAAAACAACGACAAACTTATCCAGGAAGTCCATAAAAATCTTATTCATGAGATTCATGAAATAAGCGGGGGCATTGGTTAATCCAAAAGACATGACAGTATACTTGTATAATCCATATCTGGTGGTAAAGGCAGTCTTGGGAATATCCTCTGCGCGAATCTTGAGTTGATGATAGCCTGTTCTAAGATCAATCTTAGAAAACACTTTGGCACCAGTCAACTGATCAAACAAATCTTCTATCTTGGGCAATGGATACTTGTTCTTGATGGTGACATCATTCAACTTCCGATAATCCGTACACAAATGGTTACCTCCATCCTTCTTATCCACAAACAAGACAGGTGATCTCCATGGTGACACACTTGGTTGAATTAATCCAATTTCCAACATGGCATCCAGTTGCCTCTTCAGTTCTTCTAGTTCAAACGGGTTCATACTATAGGGTCTCTGAGCTATGGGTCCTATTCCGGGGATTAGTTCAATGATAAAATCGATATCCCACTCTGGGGGCATACCGGGCAAAACATCTGGAAATACATCGGGGTATTCACAGACTATCCGGACTTGGTCAAGGGTAGGTTGGGCTATACTCTTGTTGCACTTGAATTGACGCGGTAAGGTTTCAGATATATGCTCGACTGATATTCCGGCTGTACAGGTCATGGTATGGCTTTCTTGGCACAGTCAATCAATCCTTTATGTTTGGACATCCAATCCACTCCTAGTACTACTTCCAAACCTTTAGTTCCGAGTACTATCAGATTAGCATAAAAATCTATGCCATGGATTCGGATGGGGACGGCTTTGCAAATTTGCCTAGCTTTGGTGGTTGAACCGGGGATTTGAACAATCATAACATGCTTCAGTTTGGTTGGTTGAATCTTACTAGTGCATGGAAATTCTTCGGTGACAAATGAGTGCGATGCACCAGAATCAAAGAACACTCTAGCAAGTACTAAATTAAAGAAAACATACCCAGCACGACGTCCGGCGCTTCCTGGGCTTCTTCAGCATGCATGAGAAAAAGACGGCCGTTGCGGTTAAGCGAATTCCCTGGGGAAAATCTTCTTCTGGGCTGAACACGACACTGCTGCTGAGCTGGGGCATTGGTATTAGGGGCTGAAGCATTTTCTTGTTGGGGCACTCGTTGGAGTAGTGACCCTTATTTCCATAGTCATAACAACTCACTTGCGACTTGTCCTTTGCTGCAACAGGCACAACATTGCTTCCAGTCCTCAGGGCAGTGTTGGTGTTGGCCGCAGCATTTTTGTTGAACTTGGGTGGGGCACGGTTGAAATTGCTAGAGTTGACGGGGTTATTGTGATTTCCTCCGAGCCTTGGGTTTCCACGGTTGGGATATGTCAAATGGTTCATCGGGGGTCTGCTGGTTCTCGGGGCAAATCCTGGAGATGGGTTAGGGAGATACTTTAGGGTCTGATGGGTTCCTAGCTGATGCATCATGCGACGCTTGCGGTTCTCATTGGCTTGGTTGATCTTTCCTTCCATCTGGATGGAAGAGTCGACAAGGGCTTCAATATCAGCAAAGGGGATATTGACTAACACAGTCTGCATCTCATCGTGCAGACCATTCAGGAATCTCTCTTTCTTCTTGGCTTCAGTGTCGATCTCATCCGTGGCATACCTAGCTAATGACAAAAATTTGTCACGGTATTCCACTATGGTCATCCTTCCTTGCTTTAGTTCTCTGAACTCATCTCTCATTCTCTTGATCAAACCCGGTGGCACATGGGTTCTGCAACTTGATCTTGAATTCCTCCCAGGTCATCATCTGTCCTCCGGTCATTGCATGAATGCTGTTCCACCACGCTCTTGCATCCCCTGCTAGATAGTCGGTGGCGAACAGAACTTTCTCGTTAGCTTCCACTCTGGCTACTTCCGGCTTGTTTTCCATGGTTTGTAGCCAATCGTCGGCATCTAGGGGCTCTTCCGACTTAGTGAAAACAGGTGGGTTGGTATTCTGGAAATTCTTGAGCTTAGATCCATGGTTGTCCTGATTTCCTTGGCCTTGGTTGTTGTGGGCCAGCTGAGCTATCTGCTGAAGGGTGGCTAGGTTGGCTTGACGTTCGGCTCTTTCAGCTTCGCGGTCAGAAACCAACATTTGCAGGATCTGCAACATCGGGTCCGGGGATGAACCACTTCCTCCGTGTGGCATCTGAAGATTGAGATAAATCATAAGAAAAGAGGGAAATTTCTAAGGTTCAGGGACTTTGGAAAGTTTTTAAAGTTTGACTCAGGTTTTATAGCAACTTTCTTTTCATTCATTCATTCATGCATAGAACACGATACAAACACACACCACAACAAAGGTAAACAGATGGTTTTAAGAACCATTCTGGAAACTACGATACAATGGTACCGAATACAACTCACTACGCTAGTGCTCAAGTGCTACTACTCCTCGGAGTCGGTGTAGTCGTCATATTCATTATCCTCATCGTCATCGATGAAGGCGAAATCATCCTCATCGGTGAAGAAGTCCATAGCCTGATCCTCCAGAAAATCATCATCATCGCTGAGATAGGAGTAGGGGTCTCCACAAAGATCCTCTCCGGCATTCTCCCTTTCCTCCAACTGCATGTCTCTCTCGTGGATGGTCTCCTCCATATCCGAGATACGGTGGAAAAGACGAGCATAGATGCGCTCCTTCTTGTCGAGCTGACGGCGGCGAGACTTGCGATCCTTCGCTAGCATGGCGATGGTCTGATCCTTCGTCTTGATGATGGCGGACTTGTGGTTGGAGTAGTCATGGCAATTGTCCAATTCCTGCTGACGATCGTTCATCATGAAGCTAAGGTGGTCCAACTGAGTCTTCAACTCGGGGTGGTATGGGGCTTCCAGTGGTTGTCCATTAGCATCATGCCATGGACAAAACTCAAGGCATGTACCCTTGATCTGGTTGATACTCTGCCCACACAGACGGGCAAGAGTTTCTTGCATCGCCCTGGCAAGTCCATCGAGCCAGTTGTTCTCTCTTAAGGTGAACTGAATTCCCTCAGCAGTGGGAGGTTCAATATTTCCTCGGAGACTTGTAACAATTAGCCATTGCAGATCTTCTCCTCCTTGATAATTGAGCTGAGCTCCGAAGAACTCGGGGTGCGGACGCTCCAGAAGTTCCGAAAGCTGGTCCAAATCCCACTCAAAGATAAGGACTCCTCCATTCCCCAACTGATAAACCTTGCTGTACTTCACGTCCATCTATAAGAATATAGGATGACTAAGTTAACAGATTGATCAAGTGTGTCAAATTTTCAGTATTTTGCAAGAGTTTTTGAGGAACATGAATTTTCATGAAAGAAGCAAAGTGATAAGAATGGGAATAAGTTTTTGTAAATATTTGCTTCCTTTGGTTTTGAAACTAAGTTTTTGGATTCAAACGTCCAGTCTAACTAGGGTCTCCTATGGTCAGGATGGCTCTGATACCAACTTGTCAACACCCGGATTTTTAATCCCAGATGCCTGTTATGCCATAATTCGCAATCCCAGGATTACCATTTTTGCGAGACATAACAGAATTGGATAGCACAGTACATCATCCATTACAAACCATATATAAGGTCTTACACAAATAAGGATCTCATGATCCAGTTCTTAATACAACTCAGGCAGCGGAAATACATAATGATAAAGGTAGCGTAGGCGAAGCTCCATCTTCAGGGTCACAGGAAATGCTGACGATGGGAGATGATCCTAGTTGTCATAACCTTCCTGGGGTCAACCATCCTGGTAATCCTCTTCATAGTCTGGCCACGGGAATAGCCAGGGACAAAGCCATGAGAAATCTTTAAGTACTCGCAAACTAATACTAACAAGTGAAGGGGGTTTTTGTAGTAGGACAGTAAGCTCTAGGGTTGTTTTGCAAAAAGCCAGATTTACCTCTACTAAGTTCAGAAGCAAGAGAAAGCTAGTCAAATTTTATATCACCTAAGTGGGAACTTGTATCTCATATCACAACTCTGTTGTGGTCAAGTCAAAATCTCAATTCATTTCACAAGTCATTTTGAAAACATCCGACGGGGGAACAGTATGGCCACTCCAACTGTCCATAACTGTGGACGCGACTATTCGAATAGTTTGACACTCTGCAGAGATTGTTCACTTTCACCACAACATTCGATACATCCATCAGGAACAAATCCTGAATTCACCATACTCAGTATGCGGATAATCAATCCTAACCTTTGTCACATCCCAAGATTTTCCAAATCTTGTAATGTGAAAATAATTTAATAAAATAAAACTTTGTTTGATTTTCAGAGCCAGAAGAAACTTTTTGAATTCAATTGGAACTTCAAACCCATTTGAATTAAAATAAACCTAAAGGGATTTAAAAAGATAAACATTTAATAAAAGGAAAAATAAGAACATTTGGAAATACTATTTGGAAACAATTAAATGAAAAGATTTGTTTTCAAATGAAATAGAAATTTATAAATAAATAAAGATTATTTTATAAAGCCAAATTAAACCATGGCCAAGCTTTGGAATTAAAACATTTTATTTTAAATAAAATTTGCAAAGGTTTGCTTAAATAAAATAATAAGGAATTAATATCCAAACTCTTTTAAAATAAAAGGTTTTACCAATTTAATTGAAACATTAAAACTTGTTAAATTATTTTAAATAGGTCTTCCAATTATTTGAAATTCACAAATAAAATCTACTAAAATGTTTTGGCTTTATTTTAGATTCAAAATAAATATCTCAAATAAAATAAATCCTATTTGAAATAATAATGAAAGTCTATTATAATAACTAATAATGGATACTAAAATAAAAGGTTATTTTGTTTTAAAACAAATTTCCAAATATTATATATTTCCCAAATTAAACCTACTAATTTGATTTTGAAAATATTTAGGTTTCAAATAAAGATTTTGTTAATAAAAAAACAAACTCTAATTGATTTAATAACTAAGACCCGTTTTATTTAATTGTTAATGGACCCTAAAGTAAAAGGATTATATTATTTTAAACAAGTTTTCAAAATATTCTTTATTAACAAATAAAACCTACTGATTTGGATTTGAAAACATTTGGAATTCAATTGGAGATTAAACCAAACCTTATTTTATTAAATAAACCATGGTCCATTTTATTTAAACTAATAAATGGAACCTAAATAGATTTAAAAATATTGTTTTATTTTGGATTATATTGAAAAACAGAACCAAATTCAAAGTGAAGTTGAGTGCTTGTTTGAATTGATTGAGTGTCGTTTGAATGTGTGAATAATTGTTTGAAATCCAAATCAGTAAATAGAAAATAGAAAAAAACAAAGCAGACAGAAAAAAAAATAAAGGAAAACCAACCCAACCCAGCAACCCACGAAGCCCACCAGCGGCCCAGCCCAGATTCCCCTCCCCCCCGAAGCGTTACCTTCTCACCCCAGAAACAACCCACGCAGACACCGACTGGTGGACCTCCCCTCGATTCTTTTTCTCCACTGACGAGTGGACCCCTTCCACTGTTCTTCCTCTCCACCACCGCTCGACCGTTCCTCCCATTCCTGGCAGTAATTCGCGTCGTCAATTCGACTAAATGCCCCGATTAAACCTCGCAGTGATCACTCGAGTTAAATCCCCTCTTCCTCCTCTCTCATTCCCCCCAAACCCCATACATCGGGAGCCACCAGGCTGTCGCTAATCTTCACTGCATTGTCGTCGTCTCCGACGAACAACCACGGCAATTCTGGCCAGCCCGCGCCCCCCCTCGCTCTCTGGCACACCCAAACTTTCTCCCCACCTCCAGGCGAACCTCCCCATAGCACCAGCTTGCCCGCACATGACCTACAACCTCGACTCTTTCCACGTCTGAGCGCCACCGTCGATAAGCTCAACTCCGGTGAGCCATAGCCGACGACTTCGTGCGCCCCTGGCTCACTGGTGAGTGTTTTCGCGAACCTTGAACTCATGTGTATCTTCCTGATGCATTGTATCTCTCGCTTGCGCCCCAGACGCTCGCCTCCGACGACATCTGTCCGCGCCCGAGGTGAAGCACAACTCCGGCGAGGGATTCTGCTCGTCCCCGTGCGCCCCTTCATCAACCAGTGGCAAGTTGAGCATCCCCGTGCCACGACGAACACAGTGAGCTTCCTCCCTCTCTCCCTCGCTTCCTGCATCGCCGGCGCCGCCATCGTCTGGTCGCTCCGCCGCCAGCAGCCGCCGCAGCGCCGCTAAGTTTTGGTCGAGCATGCGTCAGCCGTTCGATCCAGATCTAGTGGCTAGGATAGAAGCTAGGTGAAACGGTAAGTAGCATCTGCGCGCCGCACGATCTGACTCGATCCAACGGCTGTCGTCGCGTGATCCAAACGAAACGGTACCAACGAATGGGAAGCTGCCGCGTGTCACCAGTTAGATTGAAATTAGAATTTGAAATCAGAATTATTTGCAAACTTCAAACCCTTATAACTTTTGATCCATACGTCCAAATTTGACAAATTTTATATCAAAAGATTCAGGAGAACAAGCCCTAGCCAACCCTAGCCTTAGTTTAGCAAATAGTAACAGGTAGCTTGTTTGAATTTGCAGATTCTTTTGTGTGCTTGCTAACATTATAAAAATCATTTAAAAATGAATTTTGAGATCAAACCTTTGCCAATTGGTTTGTTGTGACCCTACTGACCCTAGGAACCAACCCATAGTATTAAAAATGATTTTTGTGAAATTTAAGTTGAATTATTTAACTTAGCCATCTTCTAGCCAAATAAACTCATTGATTTTATTATGGAAATGTTTATGGGAAGAAAAACTTTGAGTAAATGGTTTGGACCAAACCTACTGACCCAAAAACACCAAGTTTTGCAATAGCAACTCATTTGGTGAACCCTATGGACTAATGCCTTAGTAAAAATATTTCTACACCACATAAAATAACACTTTGTTTTGAAAATGGTTTTAAAGTGAAACCTTTTGCAAATGACTTGGCCACTTTAGGAAATGACCATTAGATTTACCCAAATGACTATGACCCACTAGGAACCACCTTTTCAAACAAAACAAAGCTTGGCATGCTTGCATGCATTTCTTTGACTTTGTTATTTATGTGTGTTGTTTTGCTTGATTGGTAGATTGAGTTTGTGCTTTGCTTGATTGATTTGTAGTGACTTGAAGAGTGTGATTGTTGCAAAGATCAAGAAGTGAACCTATACTCTACCAAAAAGGCAAGTGATGCTTCATACTTTTTGTCCTATTACTTTCACTATGCATTAGTGATTTTGTTAAGTAAAACTTGCATGGATTTTGCTAAGTATAGATCTTGCTATAGGAAAACATAGTAATGAATCCTTAGTAGGATTTTCCTAAGTTAAAGATTCCTACTACTATCAAGCTTAGCCTAGCTAATAGAAAACATGGGTGGAAAATATATTCACACTATGGAAAAATTTTCTAAGTCTGAGGACTTATGTTTTTGTTTAATAAAACAACTAAGTTAATAAATCACCTGGGTGGAATGGAAGGATTGGGTTATGTTGAGTGGTTACACAAGGCCAGGAACCTTGTGTATCTCACTTGTGGATGGCCACCCAGGAAACAAAGGGATTTGAGATGTCAAATGTTGAGAAGCTTCAAGTGCAACCACTTGGCAATATGGGCTCTGCCATGATCATATAGGTTGCAAGAACTTAGCCAAATGGACAGTGGGTGGTAGTGTTTGATAGGTTGGAGCGCGTCCATTTTGGTCTAAGGGAAAGCTTCTGAAAGATCTTGTCTTGGGAAACCAAGTCTTGTGGGTAAAGTGCACCACCTCTGCAGAGTGTAAAACCTAAGTACTTAGCCATGTCCCTGGTAAAGGACAATTTGAGCATCAAGACATGGAAGCAATCAAGAATCTCATCATTCAAATTTCTAAAGTTAAAACTTGTGGATTGAACAAGGGTTGTTTGAATTCTTCAATCATTGATGGAGAGATGGTTTGGTACAAGGATCTTGAAATCTTTGATTGAGGAAAATAATTTTGTCAAGCAAAAACTTAGTATTTTCAAAATGATAAGAAAATATATTTTGAGCAATGCAAGCCTCAACTCCACTTAGCCAAATGCATATAGATGATAGACTCCACTATACTACCATAGTATCACTTGCCAATACAATTCAAATGTATTGACCCTTTGTGGCTGTAACTTGTATGTTGCAGGTTTGATTGTTTTTAGTGAAGATTGATTGAATAGGATTACAAAGTCTACAACCAACATCTGCCTGTGGCACTTTGAAGATGAAGGACCCATGACTATATTTATTCCGTTGCAATGTAATGTAATAGCCTAATGAGCTATGTTTGATGTAATAAAATTATGTTATTCCTGGTTATAAAGTTATATTATGACCTTTGTTTCTTGATATTACATCTTAACTGTGGATGCTAGCTATTGATCCAGGGACTAGCATTGTAAAACACAGGAGGGATCTACCATATTGGGTAGGGACCCCTACAACCTTTCAATTACACACCCTAATATAAGCACCTCTCCTCTGAGTTTGGCCTCCCAACCATGACCAACTGTCATCTTGGGTACTGCATAGGTGGACAGTCTCCACAAGGTAGCCTCAGCTCAGACCTTGGCCGTGAGGGAACCCATACTAAGGTATATCAGTTTCCAGTCAAGCCCTACCCAATTCTCGGGTATTGTGGTTGTAAGGTAAAATTGGAATGGTATCGCATCCAGACAACCATTAGTTTTATAAAGGGCTAAGGCTCATGCCTTCATATTTTCATCATCCAAAATCATCTGGTGTTTGGAAACACATGTTAAAACATCTCAGTAGAATGATCCATCATTCCAAGGTTTTCATAACCATTTTTCCACCAAGTATTCCCATCTAAAGTTGATCAAGTTTTATGCTTAGCACTAGCATCTACAAGTGGGAGTGAGTACTAATGAAGGGTGGTAACAAGTGCAGTTTTAACTAAGTTCAATCTCATGCCTTAGGTTGACATCAAGATTATCTAGCTTAGGCCAAATTTAATGCTCTTTATGCAACCTTCAATTGTCTTCCTAGAATATACAAGTCACTTAAATAAACTCTAAATAATAGCTTTGATAAAGAAATAAAGTAAAAAGTTTGCAAGTAAAACTAGGATTGGGTATCATCAAATGTGTCCAGCTAAGCATGCTTAGTGCATTGCATAGGTTATCTAACTTTCATAATTGCAAGTGTTAGCTTGCACATTCAACCATTAGTATTAGGCTTGCCTTGTGCAGAGCAGTGGTTGAAGTTCTCCTCGGCTTCTTCTTCGTAGTATCCTCCTTCCTCCTCGTATCCTTGGTCGGTACTAGTGTCTATAAATAAATACGAGGTACACAATCACCAAAAAATACTTAACTACTTTCAATCATCACACAAAGGGGTTCTATAGATGATCTAACATCATCACTAACATTACAAGACTAAAGCATTTTTCTTATTGATTTTATTTTTAGAAAAGTAATTTCTACTCATTGAAAAACTACTTAAGATTTAATATTCTCCAAACTAGACATGGGATCATGTTGACACATGTTATCACCACATATTTCATTACATGGGAATGTGATTTAAAGTGGTGTCACAATTTAATAAGGTTTAACCTTTTTTTAATTAAATAAAGTGACTAGAAATGCCTATGTGGCATTCTTTTATTACTTGGACATTATTTCTATAAGTAAACCCATATATTTTTGTATATTCTGAAAGATATGGTCAAATGTGATTTTTGAGAGTTGGAATCAACTCAAAAGCTATTATGGTTTAAATTTGAAAAGTTTTTGAATGCAGAAAAGCTTCTGCCTTGTTATTTTTACCAAGGGTGATCTACAAATCCAAATGATTTGAATCCAACGGGCTTGGATTAAGCATTTCAATACCTTTCTAACAAAATTTATTTCATTCAATTTGGTTCACTGAATCGAGCTGGGTTGATTTTTGAAACTAGGTACAGAACTGTGTTTGAATGAAAATAGAAAAATCTAAATTCAAACGAGTGGGCTGCGCGGGAAGGGGAAATGGGCCGGCCTAGTGTCACTCCGCGGCACGGGACCCAACTGACAGGGGGGTTCCAACAGTCAGTGGATCTTTAAACGCGAAGCGGTACGGGGCGATACCGGCTGCACGATCTAAGTCTAATCGAACGGCTAGGCTCATCGTCCACGCCGGGCAGCGCCGGCGAGACAGAACCCTAACGCGGCAGGTGGGGGTCGTGGGAGGCTCACCGGGGCTTAGGCTAAGGTCGGCGATGCGGGCGAACAATGAAGTCGACGACGGTGAACCTCCTGGTACCGGCAGCTCCTCCTGGGGCGGCTCCAATCGATGGCTTCCTTCTTCTCCAGCAGCGGCAAGGTCCGGCCAAATTCCGGTGATGCGCTGCTCGCCTTGCTCCGGGAATGGGGTGGGGTGGTTCTGGGTGAGAGGGGAATGGAATGGTGTGAAGAATTCGAGCGGGGGATGCCTCTATTTATAGTGGCGAGAGGGGACCGACGGGCGCAAGCTGAGCTCGTCGTGGTCGACGGCACAGAGGGCTATCGTCATGGGCAATGGTAGGGGCGGTGTTGTGCTCCCTGGCGAAGCACAACGGTGTGGTGGCGAGGCGTGGGGGTGCTGATCGGTCGGAACGCTGCGGTGCTCTGCGCGTGCCCGACGGAAGTTTTAATGGCGCACAGGACGCGTGGTCCGCGTGGCGGCGAACAGGCGTGTCTACGGGGTTGCTGGGACCGTGGTGATCACGCGTGCACGCGGCGAGGGCGGCGCGCGGTCTGTGGGCGTGTGTCGAGGGTGGCGCTCTAGCGCGCTCTCGGCATGTGCTCAGAGAAGCTTGGCATGGCTTGGGCGTGTGGTCCAGTGGCTAGCATTGCTCGCGGCTAGGACAGGGTGTGGCGATGGAGTGCTAGCTTGCTCCCAGACAAGGTTGGCAAGGCTAGTGTTGCTCGTAGCTTGCTGAGGACTATGGGGTGGTAATGGTGCTCTCGGCCTGTTCTCCATTGATGACAATGGCAAGCTTTCAGTGGTGCTAGTGATTAGTTAGGGTTGTTAGATGATCTACTAAGGCTAGTGGTGTCCATAGAGGGAACAAGTTAGGCCAGAATCACTGCACACTATAGTGTTTAGGATTTGTTTGATTTGCATCTGCAAGGTGTTTGATGAAATGGCCGCATGAACTCAAGTTTTGAATTTTGAAAAGATTTTTGGTGGGTGTGCTAGGCATGTGCTAGTGAGTCTGTTGATGCTTGGGTTTTGAAAATTGAGCTTGTTTGAGTGGTTTTTGAAAAAGTGGGATCTTCCCATATGAAATAAATTCAATTTTAAAATGTCATTTAAACTATGCATTTAAATGTTTTTGGATGATCACAAAGTGGGCCTTGGTACCGTGTTATGAGTACTATCAAGGGGTGCAAAGTTCCAAACAAGTTTCTGTTAAGTTCTGAAAGTTAGGGATAGCCAAAGTAGGCATGGGAGTTAAATTGGCCAAAGTGACCATTTACTTATTTTGTTTGTTTTGATTTGTTTGTCTTTGGGAAAAGTGTGGGGATTGTTTAGATGATGTTTATTTCACCTAAGAAACATTTTACAAGCAAAGAAACACACAACGAAGGCAATTCAAAAGAATCCAAATTTCAATACACACACATATGCATGCTTTCATATTTTTAATTGGAAAAGTTTTTGTTAACCCTAATTTTGATGATTAGAGTTTGATGATCCAAGTTTAGTATTTTTGGGATGTTACACATGGCCTGCAACCTCGCCTTCGACAACGAACAGATGAACCCGATGACGCCACGAACTCCGACGAGCAATCACCGTTATTCCCGTGCGCCCCCTGCCCAACGACGAGCACCTTGATCATCACCGCGACGTTGCGAACCCGGTGAGTCCTTCCTTACCTTCTCTTGCCTCCTGGAATGGCCGGACCACCTCAGACAGAGCGCTCCGCCGCTCGCCCTCACGCCAGTGCCGCCAATTCCTGGTCGAGCTGCTGAGAGCCGTTAGATGTTGATCCAGCGGACGCGATAGAATGATTAAGTGAACAGGTACGAAGCAATCTGTGCCGTGTGATTTCAATAAGATCTGACGGTCCACAGAGCGCGGTCCACGCGAACCGGTACACGCCAGTAAGAATCAGCCACGTGGCCAGAGTTTGTTTTAAAAAACAGAAATTTGATCTATTAGATGATAGAATTTGTAAAATTCATAACTTCTAATCCACATGTCCAAATTTTACAAAATTTATATCACTGGATTCAGAAAAATGTGTACTTTCCAACTATGCCTTTTGTTTAGTTATTTCGTTCGTTAATATTGGTTGTTTTTGCAGAAACATGTGTAGGCATATTTTGAGTATAAAATGTATTCTAAAAATGTTTTTAGGGTAAAATATTTTGTAAATGGATTGTTTTGAACCTACTGACCATAGAAACCAACTTGTAGATTCAAAAGTATAATTGGTTACACTTAGGAATTAAATCATTGAATAAAAGCATTCCTAGCTAAATAAAAATATTGATTATGGTTTAAAAATGCTTTTAAAGTAAAACCTTTTTGGAAAATGATGCGATTTAAACTCTCTAACCCTAAACACCAAGTTTTGGGATTCAAAACATATTTGATGAACCTTAGTAAATTATTACTTTCTTAAAGGCATTTCTTGCAAATAAAAATATTGTTTGATTTAAAAATGGAATTTAGGTGAAACCTTTTGCAAATGGATTAATATTAAACCCTTTAACTATAAACACTAACATTTGTGTTTAAAGAATATATTTGGCCAAAACTACAAAGTATTACTTTGTTTTAAATCATTCTTAGCAAAACAAAAATGATATAAATGGCCATTTTCACCAACTTGAATTTAAATGGTTTTATCACTTTTGTAAATGACCAATAGGAGCTTTAAAATGTTTAGAGCCTTCTAGAAACCACTTTTCCAAATAAAACAATATTTTGCATGCTTGCATGCATTGCTTTGTTTTTATCATTTCATGTGATGAATTGTTTGAATGTTAGTTTGAATATGTGCCTGCTTGATTGAATTGTAGTGAAATTTGAAGAGTGTGATATTTACAAGATCAAGTAGTGAACCAATATTCTCTACTAAAAAGGCAAGTGACACTATCATCCATGTCCTACTATTTTCATTACACTTAGTAGAATTTTTGTAGTATGCATGATAGGGCTATTATATTACTATGCTATGCTATGTCCTATTAGGAAACCCTTTATATCTTCCTTAGTGAAAACATCATAGTTGTAGTATGCTTAGCCCTGCTATATACTTGGGGTGGAATACCATGTTATGAATATATGAAGTATTAGAAAAATATATGCTTTGTATAATAAAACAAGTACTCAATGAACCACCTGGGTGGAATGAGGATACTCAATTTTGTACAAGGTGGCAACAAAGGGAAACATGTTTATATGGCTATCTTTTTGTATGTTCACTAGAAGAAAACCACGCAGGGACTTAGAGATTGAACATGTTTCTTGTACAGTGCCTTCCGTGTACAGCCACATGCTAAATGGGCTCTGGCTTAGTCAATTACATAGTGGAAGACCCTTGCATTGGAACCTACTCAGGTTAACTGGATTCGTGTATTGGAGATATATCCTTACATTGGTGCTTGATAGACAAGCTAGCATTGTGTATTGGGAGGACTTGTATGGAAAGACTTTGTCACATTCTCGATCTGTCGGTACTCCATTTGGTGTGTACTTATCCAGCGGCCACTGGTAGCGTCAAGATGAGATTGTGTCATGTGGGTAAAGTGTACAACTTCTGCAGAAGATCAAAATTCTAAGTACTTAGCCGTGTCCCCGGTTATGCACAACTCTGAGCAACTAAGGCCTGAAGCTATGGAAGATCTCGACATTCCAATTTCTCAAAGTAAAACTTGATGGTGTCAACAAGGGATTAGAAACACTTGGAGTTTTCCAAGAAGTTCAGAAAGATTGTCATAAGATCAAAACTATTTTGAAAATATAGGATAAAACTACATTGCTTTCTGCAAATGAGCCTAAACACTACTCAGCCAAATATGCATATATTGATAGGTTCCACTTAATTCTACATAGTAGTGAAACTTGCCAATACAATTCAAATGTATTGACCCTTGTGGCTGCAACTTATTATGTTGCAGGTTTATTTGATGTTAGTGAAGTGTGTTGAATAGGATTACCTGCCTACAACCAACACGATTGCCCGTGGCACTTTGAAGATGAAGGACTCCATGCTATAGTTATTTCTGCTGCATTGTAATGAGATAGCCAAATGAGCTATGTAATATGTAATGAATTATTTTATTCCTGGTTATAAAGTTGTATTATGACCTTTATTTCTTGATATTACATCTTAACTGTGGATGCTAGCTATTGATCCAGGGACTAGCATTGTAAACACAGGGATCTCTACCTTATTAAAGGTTGGGACCTCTACAGCAGTTAATTGCAATAAGGGTAAGTCCACATGAGAATCCTTGGTATGCTAATTATGCTAACTTTATTGTTTCCAAGTATTTGCCTCCAACCTTTACAACCCAGCAAAGAAGGATATTCTTCTATGATCTAAGGCATTACTTTTGGGATGACCCACACCTATATAAGGAAGGAGTAGATGGCATTATGAGAAGATGTGTTCCAGAATTTGAACAACAAGAGATATTGAGAAAATGTCATGGTAGTGCTTATGGAGGACATCATGCTGGGGATAGGACTCCACAGAAGGTTTTACAATCTGGATTTTATTGGCCTACTCTTTTTAAAGATGCAAGGAAGTTTATCTTGTCCTATGATGAATGCCAACGAGTAGGTAACATCTCTAGACACAATGAAATGCCTATGAATTATTCTCTTGCTATTGACCCTTTTGATTGTTGGGGATTTGACTTTATGGGGCATTTTCCTCCTTCAAAAGGGTATACTCATATTCTTGTTGTTGTTGACTATGTTAAAAAGTGGGTATAAGCCATACCTATGAGCAGTGCTGATGGTAAGACCTCTTTGAAAATGCTCAAAGATGTCATTTTTCCTAGGTTAGGTGTACCTAGATATCTCATGACTGATGGAGGCTCCCATTTTATTCATGGGGGTTTTAGAAAAACTCTTGCTAAGTATGATGTAAACCACATAATAGCTTCAGCTTATCACCCCCAAACTAGTGGACAAGTAGAACTTTCCAATAGGGAAATCAAATCTATCTTGCAGAAGACTGTCAATAGATATAGAAAAAATTGGGCTAAAAAGTTGAATGACGCTTTGTGGGCCTATAGAACTACTTATAAAAATCGTATGGGTATGTCTCCTTATAAAATGGTCTATGGGAAAGCTTGTCACTTGCCTTTATAATTTGAACACAAAGCTTATTGGGCAGTGAAAGAGTTGAATAGAGATTTTAGACTTGCTTGTGAGAAAAGACTACTCGGTTTAAGTAATCTAAATGAGTGGATAGGGGAAGTTTACGAAAATGCTAGGCTCTTTAAGGAAAAAGTAAAAAGATGGCATGATAGGAGAATTCTCAAAATGGAGTTACATGTTGGTGAGAAAGTTCTTTTGTATAGGTCTCGCCTCAGATTTTTTGCAGGGAAACTACTCTCCAATGGGAAGGACCTTTTGTTATCAAGGAAGTGTACCATTCAGGTGCCATCAAAATCTCTTCTCTAAAGTATGACACAACAGAGGTGGTTAATGGTCAAAGACTAAAACATTATATTTCTGGAGATTCTTACAATGAAGACGTGGATGTCATTCAAATGGTGACTCCAAAAGAATTTATCAAGAACCAAACACCAGAAACTGTAGAGTTCGTCTTTGAATAGGTAAAAGTGGTAAAAACAGAAGGTTCGTGAAACCCCAATCTTTTTATATTTTTGGTGTTTTTAATATATAAGGGAAGTTACGAGATGAAACTGAAGAGGGAACAGAGCCCGGGGTGGACAAACCCACCCCAGGCACGGGCCCAGCCTGGCCGCGCTTGGAGGGGGTTTGACTCCCCCAAACTCCGTCTCCGCTTCATTTCCGTGTCGAAACGTTCCTTATGCATTGAAACTTTGTAATATATAACCCCCGGGTTTCCCGAGGTCCTTGCGTCGTGTTCTCGTCGTGTTTTCATTTCGATCTGTTTTTGTCAGGAAATCTTCTCAAGTTTAGAGCACCATGGCCTCCGCCGATGACAAAGGAAAGAAGCCCGACGAAGAAGAACCTCAAGTCCCCAAGGAGGAGGAGACTTTGGGAGGATATGAAGGGGACATGGAGGAGGATGAGAAAGCGGACACTCGCGCTACCGTCGCAAGCATTGGTTTGGTGGCGCGACCTACCAAGCTTAAGAGGACAACACGGATGTCTATAGGAGGGAAACCTCCACGTCTCTTCTACAATCCACAACCATCTCCTCCACCGAAGGATCATGCTAGGGATGAAGAGTGGGGAAAGAAAAATAAGAACTATGGTTCTCAGACTTACATGATCATGAACCATATAGAGCAAAACTCGGAGCTAATCCAAACTCTCACTTTTGAGTTCTAGGAGTTGAGGAAACTTGTAGAAGAACTTATCAAGAGAACACCACCACCACCAAAGGAGTAATTCGTCATCAGGTTTGTCATCCCCTTGGCTTGTTCCAAGCTTGGGGGAGTGCCACGGTAGCACCACCATTATCTTTCATATTTTACCTTTCTAGTGGATTCATATCTGTGTTAGAGAAGTTACCTTATAGTTTAGTTTGCATGTGGAAGTTTCTCTCCTTTAGTTAATTATCTATGTATCCCTTGGCGTGAGTGCTTTTATTGAATATTAATGAGAAGTCTCATCTTTTACTTTTTGCACTTCTTATTTTTAGTTGCAATCTTTATTATATGATTGATCTTGTTGATCAGTATTGGCACCACTTTGGGATCATCAAGTGGATCTAAATTGGTTTTGGCAAACCAAGTTCTGGTCAGTGGCATTAATTTGAAAGAAAAATAAAGAAAGAAAAAAGCTTACAGGTATTTGGTATCATTTGTTTTCTTTCTTGTTAGCTCATAAGCTTAGTATTATTTATTTAAGATTCTTTTTGTGTCTTCAAGGAAGATTGCATTTTTGGCTTTATTACTTGTATGTTTTCTTGTTTCTTTCAACTCTCTTACTTGCCACCCAGCCTTGCTAGCCAAAAACCTGTTTTGAGAAGGCATACTTCTCATGTTTCCAAAAACCCTTTGAACCAAAAACTTTTGCCACTTGTGTCCACCATATCTACCTAATAGCTATTGCTACTAGTAAATTCTCAAGCTTCATCTACCTTTCGAATTAAAAAGTATTTTGTTATGTGAAAACTAGTTAGTAAAGCTCTCACGAACTTGATGGCACACTTTATTTACTTGCCCCTAATAAACTTGAACCATTGTGAACATCGAAGTTGTATATGCTTGCATCTATACGTTGGAATTAGCAGAACCATGTTGTCACGGGGAAAGTTTTCAACATTGCACTTGTACTCTGTACACAGTTGATATCGTGCTCTTTTGTCTATGGATGTCAACGGTGTGAAATAAAGAGGGAACTTGTAAGTCCATGGAGTTTGTATTCTGTGTTAGAGAAATGCCTGGGCCTCTAGCCTAAGCCATGCTTAATCATGGTAGAAACTTGCAGCATCATCATAGTGAGTCATCTATGAAGCATCCTCAATAAAAAGCTATATGCATAGTAAATAAAAAGATTGCTGAGATGCTCATTGTCTGCTTGCCTTGTCATTTTGGTTATGGCAAGGATCCTGTACCATGTGCAAGGAGTACCCTGTTGGCGGTTCTCAATGATATGCAAATACTTACAATGACAAGAACTTACCTAGACTCAAAGTTGAGTATGCATGAGGAGTGGCCCTCATATTCAAGGGACATGAGATTGCTAACTTATATTTTGTCAAGAATATACTCCATCTTTGTTCACTTTAACCTTAATCATCTCAAGATGCTTATGATAGGGGCAATGATGGCTCAAAGCTAGTAAGTATCATAATATTTTGAAAGCTCTTTATGACTTGTAATCCCTGCTACCCTCTATAAAGGGACCTTTCTCCAGTTACCATTTGAGTCAGTAAACCCACTTCCTCTCTATCTCCAGCAAGATTTTGAGTTGTTGTGTTTCAAGCATTCATATGGTGATTTATTCAATCATGTTCTTTATCTTCCTTGTTTGCACAAAAATCTTATCTATTGAGTATTACTTTGAAAGCCTTCACTTGTGAAAAACCTTTTTGAGCAAAGAGTGCTCCTGTTTTGAAACTTCTACAAAAATATTTTGTGAAACTGATTATCAGGTGTTCTCCGACCAAGAACAAGTTTGCCAATTCCAATTATGATTTATCTTTATATATCTCTATTGTGATTGTTGTACTTGGTTGCAAGCTAAAGTTATATAATGGTGAGTTGCTTTCTTCTATGAGTTGTGCAAAGGTAAGTGTGATGCTTCTTGTTCGTATTCTTTTTATCGACACTTCACTCCATAAAGCTGTGGACATGTTTACTGAGCTCAATATTCGCTTGGGGACAAGCGAAGTCTAATCTTGGGGGAGTTCATATGCCCAATTTGCATCACCATTCTATATCATAATTTACCTCTTATTATGAGGTATTACTTATGGCTTTTCATCTTTTTATGCATGTTGGATGATTCCTGAAGGATGGACTGCCAGAGTCTGGATTCTGATGGAAAAGACGGCATTTAGGTGCAATTTCGTGAAGATTCTAAAAATACCAAAAAAATATGGAAACATATTATTTTATCAGAAGACGAAGGAATCCAGAAGGAGGAGCGAAGGGGGGCCTCAGGAGGCCCACACCTCCCTAGGCGCGGGCCCACCTGACCCCGCGCCTAGGGTGGGTTTGGCCCACCTGTTCGGCCTTCGACTCTGCCCCTTCGCCTATATCTTCCCTATGGAACCCTAACACTAGGGGGGCAACCACAGATAGACTTCCGCCGCCTCTGGGAGGAGGAAAACACCGAGAGAGAAAGATCCCTCCGGCAGACAGATTTCTGCTGGGGGAATTCCTTCCCGGAGATGGGAGACCGTCGCCATCAACACCGTCGTCAAGCTAGGCTTCATCGGGATCATCATCATCCACACCATCATCTCCACTCCGTCCTGCTGTAACAATTGTGTTGGATATTGCTTTAGTTCGTTAGGGGAAACTTTTCCGGTGTTGATTACTATTGTAGTTGATGCTTGTGAGTGGAACCATTGCATTATTGTTTATGTTCAGATTGTTATCCATTATCATATCATCTTTGATCTTGATCCATATGATGTCTTGTGAGTAGTTCGTTTAGTTCTTGAGGACATGGGAGAAGTCATGTTGTTAGTAGTGAATCTGTGATGAGTTATTATTCAATGGTTTAGTATTTAAGTTGTGGTGCTATTCTTCTAGTGGTGCCATGTGAACGTCGACTACATGATACTTCACCATTTATGGGCCTAGGGGAATGCATTGTGTATTTGGCTACTAATCGTGGGGTTGCCGGAGTGACAGAAACATGAACCCCCATTAGGACACCTTTGCACAAGGGAGTGTAGGATCTCAGAGTTTAAGGCTGTGGTTAGATTTATATGTTAATTACTTTCCTATAGTTACGGATGTTTGCAGGGGGTTTAATCACAAGTATGTATTAGTCCTAGGAAGGGCAGTATGTTAGCACAGGTTCACCCACACAACAGTTACAAACACCAAAGAAGAGTACTCAGCTATTTGCAGCGAAAGAACTTGACAGAATTCCCATGTGTCCTCAAGAAAGTTTCGTCCTTATAAGTATTTCCACCGGCTTGTCCTTTACTATGAAAGGATAGGACACTTGCTCCGTTTGTTCATTACTTCTGTTATTTGCTCTTTGCTTTGTTGCTCTGTCACCATCTAAATCCGTTGAAACAACACCGTATGAATTATGGTTTGGGAAGAAACCTAAATTGTCGTTCCTTAAAGTTTGAGGTTGCGAAGCTTATGTAAAGAAGTTATAGCCGGACAAGCTTGAACCCAAAACTGAAAAATGCGTCTTCATAGGATACCCAAAGAAAACTATTCGGTATACCTTCTATCATAGATCCGAGGGAAAAATCTTCGTTGCTAAGAATGGATCCTTTCTAGAGAAGGAGTTTCTCTCGAAAGAAGTGACTAGAAGGAAAGTATAACTCGACGAGGTTGTTGAACCTTCTCTCGGACTTGAGAGTAGCGCAGCACCGGAAGTAGTTCCTGTGGCACCTACATCAATAAGAGAGGAAGCTAATGATGTTGATCATGAAACTTTGGTTGAAGTTACTACGGAACCTCGCAGGTCAACGAGAACTCGTACCACTCCTTATTGGTATGATCCCGTTATGAGTGTCATGTTGGTGGACAACATCGATGACCCTGCAACATAAGAGGAAGCGATGATGAGCCTAGATTCCAATAAATGGCAAGAAGCCATGAAATCTGAGATTGGATCCATGTACGAAAACCAAGTATGGACTTCGGTGGACTTACCGGATGGCCGGAAGGCTATCGAGAACAATTGGATTTTCAAGAAGAAAACAGATGCTGATGGTAACGTTACTGTCTATAATGCTCAACTTGTCGCAAAAGGGTTTCGACAAATTCAAGGATTTGATTATGAGATATGGCAGATGGATGTCAAAATAGCGTTCCTCAATGGAGACATTGATGAAGAGTTGTATATGGTACAACCCAAAGGTTTTGTCGATGCTAAAGATGCTAACAAGGTATGCAAACTTCAACGGTGCGGTGACCTAGCATACCACTGCATGTGTAGTATACTATAGTCGTGGACATGACAATCCATAGAACACCGTTCTGTAAATATCACATCCCTCAGAGTGGTACAACAAAAACATTGCGGGTCCATATTACAAACATTCACACATTATTATTAAAATACCTTAAGTTCAAGACTTCAAAAGGATTCAACTTACAAACAAAAATATAAAGTGTTTTCAGCGGAATTTAAAAGTAGCAACTCCAACTAGGAGTTGAGCTCAGCAGCTTATTCTATAGAGTTCATGCTGCTCGGCTCCCTTGGTTACTACTAACGAGGATACTTAGTTGGGCTCATTGTCATCGACACCATAGAGGATTTCGTAATCCACTCCTTCAACACCTCCTGACAGGTCAGGCTCCTCATAGAACACATCTTCTTGGCATTCGACTGCATACATTGGCACGTCCTCGGAATCCTTAGAGTCTAAGAAAGGGATCAAAGGAAAGGATGAGTAACAACGTTACCCAACAAGTTCATTATATGCAAGGTGGGAAGTTTGATGCTCTAACTACCACCTTGGATTATAAATCCTTGGCACTATATAGTTTTTGTAAATCTTTCTTCAAAGATTGATGTCATTATAAAAATCTATGACCATCAGCCTTCACAGGTTGACCAGAACTTTCATGGAGTTCCTTTCCTGCCGCGTTCGTAGCTCCTTCCCGGAAGAGGGAGTAACAAGTTACAGTTCTTACACTCTGCAGAGGTGCGTTACTTTACCCATGAGATATCAACTCCTTGTTGCACAATCGGGCGTACTTTCCCATCCACAATTCCATGATGTTAGGCCCAGTAGTTGGTCCAAGCCAATCACTGCCCCCTTCGTGACCTCGCATGCCTCCTTGGTGTACACCATGCCCACATATTGAATTACGACAAAGGTTTGTACAAACCATTAGACGCCAGAACTATCGTGGGACATTGAGGGTTCCCACCCATATGCTGCATATCCTCTACGAATTACCAATTAATATGAACGCTACGAGGATAACAGCCACGACCTGCACATCCGGCTACATGCGAGAGGAAGAAGATACAACTGACTTCTCTGTCCCATTCCAAATCTCATGGCTAACGCGTAATATACAGCGCTAGAATCACTGATGTCAAGGGTTATTAAGTTCCTAATTGATCATTATTGTTGCAAATAGAACCCTAAGTTCTATTGCTCCATTATATTATCACTTAGGATGATATCTATGATTTCTTTATTTGTGAAAATAATATTTTCTTTCTTTGGAGTATATATGATAACACACAATTTGCAAATACTTTGATAAAGACTCTTCAAAGGATATGAGCAAGTGATGAACTTGCCTTGTGGTGACAAGGTAGTGAAGTCCGATGCTTGCACTGGACCTTGAGCTTCTCTTTCTATAAAAACATCATTATTGCCCGGTAAGGACAACATTTAAAGAAGCAAAATGATTATGCAAAGTAATGCAATGCATTATTTAATTTTATGTGTATTCTCCCCCATTATTTAAATTATAAGAATTCATTTTAATAATAAAGAATTTATAAATATTAATTTTTAATATTTATTGAATATATTATTTTTTATTTAATTTACTTTCATTTGAATTTTATTAATTTAATAATTCTTTTAAGAATTATCATTTAAATACCAAAAATTGTTATTAAATATTTGTTTAGTATTTTTCTAAAATACTGCAATATTAATCTATAATGAAAGTGATTTTTATTTATTTTTATCAACTTTCAATAATTTTGTAATATTCAGTAAGGAATATTTATATTACAGAATTCTTAATAAAATTTGTATGTCTAAAAATCTTATTTCTTAATTTATTTGGATAGTTTGGATTATTGTGAATCCAAAAATATTTTATTTATAATTTTTGGATTTTTATTTTTTACTAGAATTTATTTAAGTTCAGGGGCATTTTGGTCTTTTCCTATTTATTAAAAATAGCCTTTAGGTAAATGGGCTGCCTGTTTGGTTTATTAGGACTTGTGGCCCAATAGGACAGAACGAAAACCACACCCCGGAGGTGTTTTGGCCCAGTCCAGCCCACTCCCTCCGTCACTCGCTCGATCTCACCTCTATCCTCTTCTCCTCGACCCCGTGGTCGATGGCGTCGCCGCCGTTCTCGGCTCGTCGCCGTGGTCCTCCCTAGCCACTGTCGTGATGTAGGGCAAGGTTTTCGACCACACGCTACCCTTCTATCCAATTCTATTTGGCTATGGAGCTTTCCCGTGGGCAAACTAGCCTCATCCCGAACCCTAGGGTTTGGGGTGATGCGGTTGCTGTCGCCGCCGTTGCTGCCGTGTGCTGTGGTGGTGCTCCTCGCCTCCAAGTGATGCTATGGTCACTGTCATGGCGTGGTGTGGGTCGCAGCGCCCCCTTGGGGGTGCTCCCCATGCCACCGTGTTCGTCAAGAACCCTTTGCTTCCTCTTCTAATCTACAACGAGGACCACAGGTGAGTTGATCCTTGGGTTTTTCCCCGTGCCTCTACCTCCTCTGAGTTCATATACGTGTAACTAGTGGCCATCCCTCATTAGGGTTCATCTCTGTTCTAGGGTTCTTCCCTGGATCTAGGATTCATCCATGTTTGGTGCTTGTAATATGATGGTTTGATTTGGTAGTGATGAGTAGTGAAGATTGAGCTCACTGCACTTTAGTGCTTTCTGTCATGATTTGATTATCTGATGATATTCTTGATCTATTGCTGGTGATTTAGTAGTTTTGCTTATAACTGGTGACAAATCTTGGTTAAGCTGATGATTTAACTGTGAAACCTGGTTAGTTAAGTTGAGGCTTAGTGAGTTTCTCTATTGTTAGTACTCCAATACTGATAGTAGCACTGTCAGTGGAGATGTGCAGATGGAAGTTAATTAGTTTCTTACAGTAACACTTTGCACACATTTAAACCTGATCCTGATTCCTGATTATTCCTTCCAGGAAGATGATGGTTATTAATTTATTGGTTTATTTATGAAAGCTCAATGATTGTTGGCTTGTTTTAGAATTGGTTCTTGTGTCACCATCCTTGGATGGCACACAAATAGTGATTCTATAGCTAGGCTTTTACTTATCAGTGCTTAAAATTGGATGTTTGTTATCATAAATTGTAAGCTTCCTTCTTTAAAAGATCAATGCCTATGATGCTGGTCTGAGGCTTAGGAATTAAATTCCTATCCTACTGTCCCTTATAGATATGCTTAAGTATCAAGGTTGTTCACTGGACCTTGGATCCTAGTGGGCTAAAATGATTGGTTTTCTTATAGCTTAATGTTGGTTCATATAGTTTATAAAATCTGAGGTGCTACTCCCTCATGAGATGTGCCCAAATTTTATAAGCTATTTGAAAACATTTTGGAATATATGAGTTGTTTATGATTACCAGGACCTATGATGCTAGTCTAAGGTCCTGGTGGATTTGGTAGGGCTTAGTACTGTCCTTTATATTTCAAACTTCCTCTATGATAGGTTCACCCCACTTGGGTGATCACTAAGGTTTAACTTGTAAAACATCACATGCTTTTTCGTTGGAATAGGATGAACAGAATATATATGGGTGTTTTATGATACTCACCACACTTGGGTATTGTTGGGGTTGCAAGTGGTGAATCTTGTGGCTAGCTTGATCTGGTGTTCCTCCTGGTATTTCTAGTTCTTGGACTTGTCCTTGTTCTAGCTCTCCACCTCCTGGTCCTGGTGGCTTGATCTTGTCCTTGCTATCCACCTGATCTACCACCTCCTTATGTGACCATTTTTGGTGATGTGATCTAGGGTTTTGATTGGTGTGATCTTGCTTGGCTTTGATTTGGTTTAGCTGGGCTGCTGTTCTTGGTGTGTATGAACAAGGTAATTGTGTGGGTATGCCTCCCACGGCTGTGTTGATAGTTCTGTGTGTGGAGCTGTTGTTGTGGTGCTGACAGCACACACCATGCAGTTTGGTGTGTGTGTTGCCTCTGTTCCTACTGCACACCTTGTGGATATGCTCTGATTATGAAGTTAGTTTTATCTAGTTACATGTTACTTGGCTGGTGAAACTTGCCCCTCCTTGCTGTTTATTTGGCTTATGGTTTGAAATTATGAAATATATATTCTTTCTGTCACATCCCAAGATTTTCCAAATCTTGTAATGTGAAAAATAAATGAACAAAATAAAACTTTGTTTGATTTTCAGAGCCAGAAGAAACTTATTGAATTCAATTGGAACTTCAAACCCATTTGAATTAAAATAAACCTAAAGGGATTTAAAAGATAAACATTTAATAAAAGTAAAAATAAAAACATTTGGAAATACTATTTTGAAACAATTGAATGAAAAGATTTGTTTTCAAATGAAATAGAAGTTTATAAATAAAGAATATAAAATAAAGCCAAATTAAACATTGGACAAGCTTTAGAAATTAAAACATTTTATTTAAACAAAATAATAAAGGTTTATTTAAAAATAATAAAGGATTATTTAAATAAAATAAAAAGAATTTAATATCCAACTTTATTTAATTAAAAGGTTTTACCAATTTAATTGAAATATCAAAACTTATTAAATAATTGTAAATAAGTTTTCTAAGTATTTTATTTTCTTAATTAAAACTTACTGAAGTGTTTTGGTTTTATTTTAGGATTTCAAAATAAATATCTCAATAAAACAAATCCTATTGGATTTAATAATAAAAGTCTATTATAATAATTAATAAAGGACACTAAAATAAAAGGCTATTTTATTTTTAAAACAAATTTCCAAATATTATATATTCCCAAATTAAACCTACAAATTTTATTTTAAAATATTTAGGTTTCAAATAAAGATTTTATTAATAAAATCAAACCCTATTTGATTTAATAACTAAGGTCCATTTTATATAATTATTAATGGACCCTAAGGTAAAAGGATTATATTATTTTAAACAAGTTTTCCAAATATTCTTTATTTCCAAATAAAACCTACTGATTGGGTTTTGAAAGCTTTTGGATTTCAAATGAAGATTTTATTAAATAAACCAAACCTTGTTTTATTAATAAACCATGGACCATTTTATTTAATTAATAAATGGAACCTAAAAAGATTTAAAATATTATTTTATTTAGGATTTTTGGTTCAGGTTACTAAACAGAACCAAGTTCAAAATTGTGAAGTGTGGTGTTTGTTTGAATTTATTTTATTGATGTTTGGTTGTTTGAAATTCAAAAACAGGAAATAGATTGGAAAAAGAAAAAGAAATCATATGGAAAAAAAATAGAACAAAACGAGCAACCCAACCATCTGGCCCAGCTCCAGCCCATCTAGCCCAACTCCCCACCCCGAACCGTTTTCTTTTCCACTCAGAACCGCACCCACCCAGCAACCGACAAGTGGACCCCTCCCCTTCTTCCTTTCTTTCACTGCCAGCGGACCCCACACCCTACTGCTCTTCTTCCCCACCCGCGAACCACACCTTTCCCCCTCCCCGGCCGTTGCAGGAAAAATTAAGGGCGGCGTAATACGCGATAACTACACCATTACTCAGGCCCTTGACCAAGCAAGTTAAAGCGCCCCTCTCTCCTCTCTGGTTCCCCTCTGTCGCCCCACTTCGACACGCCCCCAGGCCGCCTCAATTTCTACCCGAGCATCCTCTGCTCCGACGAAGTTCTCAACCGATTCCGGCGAGCACGAATCGCCCCACTACCCCTCGACCACCCTAGAAACTTCCCCACTCCTCGACACATCTTCCAGCACCCTCCGTTCAAACGCGGGCGCCCCTGAGCATCAGCAACGACGACACCGAGCGTGCGCCGCCGTCTTCCATTGCTCCGTCGAGCATTTCAGGTGAACTCCGACCACCCCGCGCCTCCTGGATCATGCACACAACATCGCCTTGGTCTTGCGCATCTGACCCTGTCTTCCGTTTGCCCCAGTACGCGTTGTAACCTCGTCCTCAACGACGCCTGAACAAGCCTGACGCCGACGACGTCTCCGACGAGCAATCACCGCCGTTCCCGTGCGCCCCCTGCCCAACGACGAGCACCTTGAGCATCAGAGCGTCACCGCGATCACCGTAAGCACCCTCACCTCCTCCCTCGCTTCCTAAATCGCCAGCACGGACCACATCTGACCGCGCCGCCAGTCGCCGCCGCGTCAGCGCCGCTGCCAAATGGTCAAAACACTAGGGTCCATCGGATCTCGATCTGACGGATAAGATTAGAAATAAGCGAAGAGGTAAGTAGCATCTGCGCACCGCACGATCTGACTTGATCCAACGCACCAGAGTAGCCGATCCGAGCAAAGCGGTATAGACTAATCAGAGTCAGACACGTGGCCAGGTTTAGTTTTAAAAACAGATTTGAATCTGTTATAGATTCAATTTTAAAACCTCTGTAACTTTCAAACCACACGTCCAAATTTGGTAAATTTTATATCAATGAAATCAGGAGAACAAACCCTAGCAAACCATGCCCTTAGTTTAGCAAATAGTAACTATTAGCTTGTTTGAAATTGCAGAAACATTTGTATGCTTATTATGAATGTAAAAATTGTTTAAAATGGAATTTAGGGTTAAAATCTTTGGCAATTGGATTGAATTGAACCTACTGACCCTAGGAAACACTTTGTGGACACAAAAATGTATTTGGAGAAATTAAGAAATGATTCTTTAATTTAAAACCATTTCTAGTCAAATAGAAATGTAATTTATTTATTGAAAATAATTTTGAAGTAAAACCTTTGCAAATTGAATTGTTGTGATCTTACTGACCCTAGGAACCAACTCTTGGTGTTAGAAATAATTTTTGAAAGATTTAGGTTGGATTACTTGACTTAGCCATTTTCTAGCCAAATAAAAATAATGGTTTTTATTATAAAAATATTTATGGAAAAGAAACTTTGAGAAGATAGTTTGGACCAAACCTACTGACCCAAAAACACCAAACTTTGCAATAGCAACTCATTTGGTGAACAACTTAAGAGTTTTGCCTTAATAAAAACATTTTTCACCACATGAAATGATAAATGGATTTAAAATAGTTTCTGGACAAAACCCTCTTGCTAAAGGACTTTGCCACTTTGGTAAATGACAAATTTGGATCTTACAAAATTTAGAAACCCCATAGAGACCCCTTTGCAAAATAAAACTATCTTGTGCATGCTCCCATGCATGACTTAGATTCCATTACTTAGTGTGTGTGAAGAATTGTTTGACTTTTGTTTGGAATGTAATTTGAATTAGTGTTTGCTTGATTGACTTGTAGTGAAGTGTGGGACTAGAAAGATCAAGAAGTGAACCACCATTCCCTACCAAAAAGGCAAGTGATGCTTCATACTTTTTGTCCCATTATTTTCTCTATGCATTAGTGAATTTTGCTAAGTAAAACTTGCATGGATTTTGCTAAGTATGAACCTTGCTATAGGAAAACCTAGTAGATGAATCCTTAGTGGGATTTTCCTAAGTTAAAGATTCCTACTACTACCAAGCTTAGCCTAGCTAATAGAAAACATGGGTGGAATATATATTCACACTATAGAAAAATATTCCAAGTCTGAGGACTTATGTTTTTGAAAACAACTAAGTTAATGAATCACCTAGGTGGAAATGGAAGGATTGGTTTATGTTGAGTGGTTCACAAGGCCATGGACTTGGATTGTGTATCTCACTTGTGGATGGCCACCCAGGAACAAAGAGATTTGAGATGTCAAATGTTGAGAAGCTTCAAGTGCAACCACTTGGCAATATGGGCTCTGCCATGATCATATAGGTTGCAAGAACTTAGCCATATGGACAGTGGGTGGTAGTGTTTGATAGGTTGGAACGCGTCCATTATGGTCTAAGGGAAAGCTTCTGAAAGATCTTGTCTTGGGAAACCAAGTCTTGTGGGGAAAGTGCACCACCTCTGCAGAGTGTAAAATCTAAGTACTTAGCCATGTCCCTGGTAAAGGACAATTTGAGCATCAAGACATGGAAGCAATCAAGAATCTCATCATTCAAATTTCTAAATTAAAATCTTGTGGTTTGAACAAGGGTTGTTTGAATTCTTCAATCATTGATGGAGAGATGGCTTGGTACAAGGATCTTGAAATCTTTGATTGAGAAAAATGATTTTGTCAAGCAAAAACTTAGTATTTTCAAAATGATAAGAAAAATCTATTTTGAGCAATGCAAGCCTCAACTCCACTTAGCCAAATGCATATAGATGTTAGACTCCACTATAAATACCATAGTATCACTTGCCAATACAATTCAAATGTATTGACCCTTTGTGGATGTAACTTGTATGTTGCAGGTTTGATTGATTTTAGTGAAGATTGATTGTTTAGGATTACAAAGTCTACAACCAACATCTGCCTGTGGCACTTTGAAGATGAAGGACCCATGACTATATTTATTCCGCTGCAATGTATTGTAATAGCCATATGAGCTATGTATGATGTAATAAAATTATGTTATTCCTGGTTATAAAGTTATATTATGACCTTTGTTTCTTGATATTACATCTTAACTGTGGATGCTAGCTATTGATCTAGGGACTAGCATTGTAAAACACAGGAGGGATCTACCTTTTCAGGTTGGGACCTCTACACTTTCATATTGGTGAAACCTGCCCATTAAAAGATTTTCTTAATGATGAACCTTGAACAGTGCAACTCACTTTCAAGTCTGAGAGTAAAATAATTTTAATCCTTAACTTTCTTTCTTTTTAGTTTATGTTTATTTTGCAGGTACCAGACTTGAAGATCAAGACTTTAGTTTAGGTTTTCTTTTCTTGATAGAATAGTCACTTGTAATATTTCTTTCATTCCTTTGTAATTTTATTTTTTTATTCTTTTGTAATAAAGATTATACTATTATTCAATAAATAAAGATTCTTCTTTTGTTTCATGTACTATTGTAAAGACTCCAATAAGTTACATTTTGTAACTCATTTATTGAATAAGTTAATATTCATTTTATTGATTAATTTATTTCATTTAAAGTTTGAGTTATTAATTGTTAACTCCTGATTAAATCAAATTACCCAAACCTAATTCAAAATCCTTCTATATTATAAATCCAACATTCAAATTCAAATTCAAATTTCATTTCCCAAGACATACTAATCCACAAAGATCATATCAAAATCTATCACAATCAATCTCCAAGACTATTCCTAATCTCAAAGCATGAAAGAAACTTTGATCACTTTAGGTGTTTATTTGGCGAAAAATTTACCCACATTTTTATAGATGAATGCATGCAATATCACAGATTCCTAAATCTACCCTTCGTTAGTTCCTAAATGCTGGGATGTTACAGACTTCCCCCCTTAAATAAAATTTGTCCCGAAGTTTGTTGAGATGTACCTGAATAGTTCTGGGTAGGCTTTTCTTAAATCCTCTTCTTTCTCCCAAGTGGCTTACCTTTCAGGGTGATGTGCCCACTGTACCTTGCAGTACTTGATTGCCCTATTTCTCAACCTTTTCGAGTTTTCTTCTAAAATTTTACAGGGTTTTTCAACATAGGTCAAGTCTGCTTGTAGTTCTATCTCTTGATGTGTGATTGCATCATCTAGAACTTTCAAACATTTACGAAGTTGTGACACATGGAAAACATTATGCACTTGAGCCAATCTTGATGGTAACTCTAAAGCATAAGCTATAGTCCTGTTCTGACTCAGTATCTTGAACGGTCCGATATATCTTGGACTCAATTTTCCGTTATGTAACAGCCCAAGTTTGTATATATGTAAATAGTACTTAAGCATGGCATGCATCTGTTTAAATCAATACAATAGTTGCATAAGTTCAAGTGTGTGGTTTAAGAAATGCAAATTCAAAACCCTAAAACCCTATGTTCCCTCCCTCTTTGAAATTTATTCAAACTAGTTTTCAATTTTCAAATGACAAAAATATTTGGAGCCCAACTTGATTAAAAGGGACCCACAAATGTTACATATTTCACAAAACCTCTCTGGTAGTTTTGAATCATTCAAAACAGATTTGGAATTCAAAACTTAAAACAGAAATCAAAAATAGAAAAAGAAGAACTATTTTGGCAGAAAAAATAGAGTCAGACCGTCCCAGGCCGTAGCCCAGCAAACTTCTCCCCTCTCTCCCTCTTCCGCGGCCCAACACGCGTCCCACGCCAGCCCGCTAGCAGCCCGGTACCTCTTCGCCCGCTCCCCTATCGTCTTCCCCGCTGACGGCAGGCAGCTCGCTGTCGTCTTCCTCGTCGTTGCGATGCGCGATGCTCGCAAGGATAAGACCCGCCGGCGCCGTGCTCCGTTTTCCCTGGACATCACTTTCTCCTCTCTCTCCCTCTCTGCATAGCGACAGCCCGAACCCTAGCCACCATGGCCGCTGTAACATCCCAAAAATATTAAACTAGAATCATCAAAATTAGGGTTAACAAAAACTTCCCGAATTAAAAATATGAAAGCATTCATATGTGTATGCATTACAATTTGGATTTTTTTGAATTTCCTTGGTTTTGTGTTTCTTTGCTTGTAAAATGATTCTTAGGTGAAATAAACATCATCTAAACAATCCCCACACTTTTCCCAAAGACAAACAAATCAAAACAAACAAATTAAGTGAATGGTGACTTTGGCCAAATTAACTCGCATGCCTACTTTGGCTATCCCTAAGTTTCAAAACATAATAGAAACTTGTTTGGATCTTTGCCCCCCTTGATAGTACTCATAACAAAGTACCAAGGCCCACTTTGTGATCATCCAAAAACATTTGAATGCATAGTTTAAATCACAGTTGAAAATTGAATCTATCTCATATGGGAAGATCCCACTTTTTCAAAAACCACTCAAACAAGCCCAATTTTCAAAATACAAGCATCCATAGACTCACCAGAACATGCCTAGCACACCGCCGTTTTATCAAACAGGTTGTAGATGCAAATCAAACAAAAACAAAACACTATGTGAGCAGTGTTTTGGGCCTAACTTAACTAGCCTTAATAGATCATCTAACAACCTTAGCTAATCACTAGCACCACTGTAAGCTGGCCATTGTCATCAATGGTGAGCAGGCCAAGAGCACCATTGCCACCCCATAGTCGATAGCAAGCTATGAGCAACACTATCCTCGTCAACCTTGTATGGGAGCAAGCTAGCACCCCACCACCACTCCCTGTCCCAGCCGCGAGCAATGCCAGCCACTAGAATAGATACCTAGGCCATGCCAACCTTCTCTGCAACCATGCCGAGAGCGCGCCCCGTGCGCCATGCTCGACCAGCACCCCAGACCGCGCACTGCCCTCGCCGCGTGCACGCGTGATCACCACCGTCCCAGCAACCCCGCATACACGCCTCTTCGCCGCCGCGTGGACCACACGCGCTGTGCGCCATAAAAACTTCCGTCGGACCAGCGCAGAGCACCGCAGTGTTTCGACCAATCCACACCGCCCCACGCCTCGCCACCATGTCGTTGAGCTTCACCAGGGAGCACAGAACCACCCCTACCGTCGCCCACGCTGATAGCCCTCTGTACTGTCGACCACAACGAGCTCAGCCTCCGCCTGTCGGTCCCCTCTCGCCACTATAAATACAGGCATCCCCCGCTCGAATTATTCACACCATTCTACTCCCCTCTCACCCAGAACCACCCCACCTCATTCCTGGAGCAAGGCGAGCAGCGCGTCGCAGGAATTTCACCGGAGCCCACCGCTGCTAGAGAAGAAGGAAGCCATCGATTGGAGCCACCCCAGGAGGATCTGCCGGTACCAGGAGGTTCACCGTCGTCGACTTCTTCGTTCGCCCGCATCGCAGGCCTTCGCTTGAGCCCCGGTGAGCCTCCCATGACCCCCACCAAGCCGCTAGGGTTAGAGCTTGTTGGTGACATGTTCATCGTCGACGATGACCCTCATCCGTTGATCTCACTTCTAATCCAACCCACCACATCGCCCGTACCGCTTCGCGTTTAAAAAGTCACTGGCCGGTGGAACCCCCTATCAGTTGCGCCCCGCGCTGCGGAGTGACACTGGACCGGCCCATTACCCCTTCCCGCGCAGCCCACTCGTTTGAATTTAGCTTTTTCTAATTTTATTCAAACTCAGTTCTGTACCTAGTTTCAAAAATCAACCCAACTCGATTCAGTCAACCAAATTGAATGAAACCAATTTTTTTAGAAAGGTCTTGAAATGCTTAATCCAAGCCCGTTGGATTCAAATCATTTGGATCTGTAGATGACCCTTGGTAAAGATAACAAGGTAGAAGCTTTTCTGCATTCAAACATTTTTCAAATTTAAACCATAATAGCTTTTGAGTTGATTCCAACTCCCAAAAATCACATTTGATCATACCTTTCAGAATATATAAAAACATATGGGTTTACTTACATAAATAATGTTCAAGTAATATATAAAAACATATGGGTTTATTTCTAGTCACTTATTTTATTTAAAATAAAAAAGGTTAAACCTTATTAAATTGTGACACCACTTTAAATCACAATCTCATGTACTGAAATATGTGGTGATGACATGTGTCAACATGATACCATGTTTGGTTTGGAGAATATTAAATCTTAAGTAGTTTTTCAATGAGTAAAAATTACTTTTCTAAAAATAAATCAATAAGACAAATGCTTTAGTCTTGTAATGTTAGTGATGATGCTAGATCATCTATAAAACCCCTTTGTGTGATGATTGAAAGTAGTTAAGTATTGTTTGGTGATTGTGTACCTCGTATTTATTTATAGACGCTAGTACCGACCAAGGATACGAGGAGGAAGGAGGATACTACGAAGAATAAACCGAGGAGAACTTCAACCACTGCTCTACACAAGGCAAGCCTAATACTACTAGTTGATTGAGCAAGCTAACACTTGCAATTATGAAAGTTAGATAACCTATGAAATCCACTAAGGATGCTTGGTTAGACATATGTGATGATACCCCCTCCTAGTTTTACTTGCAAGCTTTCTACTTTATTTTCTTTATCAAAGCTATTTCTTAGAGTTTACTTAAGTGACTTGTAGATTCTAGGAAGATAATTGAAGGTTGCATAAAGAGCATTAAATTTGGCCTAATCTAGAAAATCTTGATGTCATCCTAAGGCATGAGATTGAACTTAGCTCATCCCCATTTGTTTACCACCCCTCATTAGTACTCATCCCACTTGTAGATGCTAGTTCTAAGCATAAAACTTGATCAACTTTAGATGGGAATACTTGGTGGAAAATGGTTATGAAAACCTTAGAATGATGAGTCATTCTACTGAGATGTTTTGACATGTGTTTCCGAACACCAGATGATTTTGGTGATGAAAATGTTGAGGCATGAGCCTTAGCCCTTTATAAACCTGATGGTTGTCTGGATGCGATACCATTCCAATTTTACCGTACAACCACAATACCCGAAAATTGGGTAGGGCTTGACTGGAAACTTATATACCTTAGTATGGGTTCCCTCATGGGCAAGGTCTGAGCTGAGGCTACCTTGTGAAGATTGTCCACCTGTGCAGTACCCAAGATGACAGTTGGTCATGGTTGGGAGGCCAAACTCACAGGAGAGGTGCCTATACTAGGGCGTGTAATTGAAAGGTTAGGATTGATTATCCGCATACTAAGTATGGTGAATTCAAGATTTTTTCGTGACGGATATATCGAATGTTGTGGTGAAAGTGTACAATCTCTGCAGAGTGTCAAACTATTCGAATAGCTGTGTCCGCGGTTATGGACAGTTGGAGTGGCCATACTGTTCCCCCGCTAGATGTTTTCAACGACTTGTGAAATGAATTGAGAACTTGACTTGACCACAACAGAGTTGGGACATAAGATACAAGTTCCCACTTAGGTGTTATAAAACTTTCATCTAGCTTTCTTGCTTCTGAACTTAGTAGAGGTAAATCTGGCTTTTTGCACAACAACCCTAGAGCTTAATGTCCTACTACAAAAACCCCCTTCACTTGTTAGTATTAGTTTGCGAGTACTTAAAGAGTACTCATGGATTTGTCCCTGGCTATTCCCGTGGCCATACTATGAAGAGAAGTACCAGGATGATGGACCCCGGGAAGGTTACGACAACTAGGATCATCTCCCATCGTCAGCATTGCCTGTGACCCCGAAGATGGAGCTTCGCCTACACTACCTTTATTATTACGTATTTCCATTGCTTGAGTTGTATTAAGAACTGGATCATGAGATCCTTATTTGTGTATGACCTTATCTATGGTTTGTAACGGATGATGTACTATGGTATCCAATTCTGTTATGTCTCGCAAAAATGGTAATCCTGGGATTGCGATGTATGGCATAACAGGCATCTGGGATTCCAAATCCGGGTGTTGACAAGTTGGTATCAGAGCCATCCTGACCATAGGAGACCCTAGTTAGATTGGACGTTGGAATCAAATACTTGGTTTCAAAACCAAAGGAAGCAAATATTTACAAAAACTTATTCCCATTCTTATCACTTTGCTTCTTTCATAAAAATTAATGTTGCTCAAACACTCTTGCAAAATACATAAAATTTGACACACTTGATCACTCTACTAACTTACTCATCCTATATTCTTAATAGATGGACGTGAAGTACAACAAGTTTTATCAGTTGGGGAATGGAGGAGACCTCATCTTTGAGCGGGATTTGGACCAACTTTCGGAACTTCTGGAGCGTCCGCACCCCGAGTTCTTCAGAGCTCAGCTCAATGATCAAGGAAGAGAAGATCTGCAGTGGCTAATTGTTGCAAGTCTCCGAGGAAAGATTGAACCTCCCACTGCCGAGGGAATTCAGTTCACCTTGCGAGAAAACAACTGGCTCGATGGACTTGCCAGGGCCATGCAGGAAGCTCTTGCCCATTTGTGTGGGCAGAGTATCAACCAGATCAAGTTTACCCACTTTGAGTTTTGTCCAAGGCGTGATGCTAATGGACAGCCACTGGAAGCCCCATACCACCCCGAGCTAAAGACTCAGTTGGACCACCTTAGCTTCATGATGTACGATCGTCAGCAGGAATTGGACAATTGCCGTGACTACTCCAACCACAAGTCCGCCATCATCAAGACGAAGGATCAGACCATCGCCATGCTAGCGAAGGATCGCAAGTCTCGCCGCCATCAGCTCGACAAAAAGGAGCGCATCATTGCCCATCTTCGCCACCGTATCTCGGATTTGGAGGAGACCATCCACGAGAGAGACATGCAGTTGGAAGAAAGGGAGAATGTCGCGGAAGATCTTCGTGGAGACCCCTACTCTTATCTCAGCGATGATGATGATTTTCTGGAGGATCAGGCTATGGACTTCTTCACCGATGAGGATGATTTCGCCTTCATCAATGACGATGAGGATGATGAGGACGACGACTACACCGACTCTAAGGAGTAGTAGCACTTGAGCACTAGTGTAGCGAGTTGTATGCGGTCCCACTGTATCGTAGTTTCCAGAATGGTTCTTAAAACCATCTGTTTTTCTTGTTTGTGGTGTGTGTTTGTATCGTGTGATATGAATGAATGAATGAATGAATGAAAAGCATGTTGCTAGAAAATCAGAGCCAAACTTTAAAAACTTTTCAAAGTCCCTGAAGGTTGGGGATATGCTATATGGGTATCCTTATAGCATGTATCTTATCCGGCTAACCCGGGTGGCCCACAGATGGTAGCATGGCCTATGGCCTGCTGGGCGGCCCAGTTAGATGGATCCAGAAGGGAGGCCCATGCCGGATAAAGGAAGGCTACGGTGGAGTCACCAACGTACCCGGAGCCTTGGAGTACAAGATACACAAGACTAGTAATAGACAGTGTGGGACTCTATAACCTGTCCGGCTAGGACTTTTCCCTGTAACCCTAGGACCTGGCGACTATATAAGTCGGGCCTATGGGATCCTTTAGGGCACAACTTCATACAACCTCGCACAGCGAACCTATCTCTGTAACTCGGCGTATTGCCCTTATAGTGATTTATAGAAGGAGTAGGATTCTGCCACCGTTGTGGGATCTGAACCTGGGTAAGCTGTGTTACCTCCTACCCGTCAACCATCCACCGTACCCCACATCTCTAAACACGCACTGTGAGGACCCCTTCATGGCGTACTCGTCGGCAATACCACGACACTGAACCTTAGAAATTTCCCTCTTTTATCATAATCTATCTAAATCTTCAGATGCCATGCGGAGGAAGTGGTTCATCCCCGGAACCGATGTTGCAGATCCTGCAAATGTTGGTTTCTGACCGTGAAGCTGAAAGAACCGAACATCAAGACAACCTAGCCACCCTTCAGCAGATAGCTCAGCTGGCCCACAACAATCAAGGCCAAGGAAATCAGGACAACCATGGATCTAAGCTCAAGAATTTCTAGAATACCAACCCACCTGTTTTCACTAAGTCAGAAGATCCCCTAGATACAGACGATTGGCTGCAAACCATGGAAAACAACCTGGAAGTCGCCGGAGTGGAAGCTAACGAGAAAGTTTTGTTCGCCACCCATTACCTAGCCGGAGATGCAAGAGCATGGTGGAACAGTGTTCGTGCAATGACCGGAGGACAGATGATGACCTGGGAGGAATTCAAGGTCAAGTTCAGCAGAACCCATGTGCCACCGGGTTTGATCAAGAGAATGAGAGATGAGTTCAGAGAACTGAAGCAAGGAAGGTTGACCGTACTGGAATACCGTGACAAATTTTTGTCATTAGCTAGGTATGCCCCGGATGAGATCGACACTGAAGACAAGAAGAAAGAGAGATTCCAGAATGGTTTGCATGATGAGATGCAGACTGTGTTAGTCAATATCCCCTTTGCAGATATTGAAGCCCTTGTCGACTCTGCCATCCAGATGGAAGGAAAGATCAACCAAGCCAATGAGAACCGTAAGCGTCGCATGACGCATCAACCAGGAACCCATCAGACCCAAAGTATCGCCCTAACCCATCTCCAGGATTTGCCCCGAGAACCGAGAGACCCCCGATGAACCGTCTGACCTATCCCAACCGTGGAAACCCAAGGCCTGGAGGAAATCACAACAACCCGGGAAACTCTAGCAATTTCAACCGTGCACCACCCAAGTTCAACAACAACAATGCTACCACCAACACCAACACTGCCCCGAGGACTGGAAGCAATGTTGTGCCTGTTGCAGCAAAGAACAAGTCGCAAGTGACTTGTTATGACTGTGGAAATAAAGGCCACTACTCCAACGAGTGCCCCAAGAAGAATGCCGCCGCCCCCAATGCAAATGCCCTAGCTCGGCAGCAGCGTCGTGTTCAGCCAGGAAGAAGGTTTGCCCCAGGGAATTCGCTCAACCGCAACGGCCGTCTTTTTCTCCTGCATGCTGAAGAAGCCCAGGAAGCGCCAGACGTCGTGCTGGGTATGTTTTCTGTTAATTCAGTACTTGCTAGAGTGTTGTTTGATTCTGGTGCATCGCACTCATTTGTCACCGAAGAGTTTGCATGCACTAGTAAAATTCAACCAACCAAACTGAAGGATGTCATGATTGTTCAAATCCACGGTTCAACCACCAAGGCTAGGCAAATTTGCAAAGCCGTCCCTATCCGAATCCATGGCATAGACTTTTATGCTAATCTGATAGTACTCGTAACTAAAGGTTTGGAAGTAGTACTAGGAATGGATTGGATGTCCAAACATAAAGGATTGATTGACTGTGCCAAGAAAGCCATAACCATGACCAGTACAGCCGGAATATCAGTCGAGCATATATCTAAAACCTTACCTCGTCAATTCAAGTGTAACAAGAGTATAGCCCAACCTACCATTGACCAAGTCCGGATAGTCTGTGAATACCCCGATGTATTTCCAGATGTTTTGCCCGGTATGCCCCCAGATCGGGATATTGAGTTTATCATTGAACTAATCCCCGAAACAGGACCCATAGCTCAGAGACCCTATAGTATGAACCCGTCTGAACTAGAAGAACTGAAGAAGCAATTGGATGCCATGATGGAAATTGGATTGATTCAACCAAGTGCGTCCCCATGGAGATCACCTGTCTTGTTTGTGGATAAGAAGGATGGAGGTAACCGTTTGTGTACGGATTATCGGAAGTTGAATGATGTCACAATCAAGAACAAGTACCCATTGCCCAAGATAGAAGATTTGTTTGATCAGTTGACCGGTGCCAAAGTTTTTTCTAAGATTGATCTTAGAATAGGATTTCCCACCAGATATGGATTATACGAGTATACCGTCATGTCTTTTGGATTAACCAATCATGAATCTCATGAATAAGATTTTTATGTACTTCCTGGATAAGTTTGTCGTTATTTTCATTGATGACATTTTGATTTATTCCAAATCGGAAGAAGAACATGAGCTACACCTAAGGACCATTCTTGGAACCCTTAGAGAGAATCTGTTGTATGCCAAGTTTAGCAAATGTGAATTCTGGTTACAGGAGGTAGGATTCCTCAGCCACATTGTATCAGCCGGAGGAATTCCGTTGACCCTGCAAAGGTAAAATATGTCGAAGATTGGCAAGCCCCAACCACTCAAACCCAAGTTCATGCATTTCTCGGATTGGCGGGATACTACCGCAAGTTCATAGAAGGATTCTCGAGTATTGCCAGACCCATGACCCAATTGCTGAAGAAGGACAAAAAGTTTGAATGGACCGACAAATGTGAAGCAAGTTTTCAAGAACTCAAGAGAAGATTGATTTCAGCCCCAATCTTAATCATGTCGGGTATCACGAAGCCCTTCAACGTGTATTGTGATGCATCCAAGATCGGTCTCGGATGTGTGCTAATGCAAGAAGGCAAAGTTATATCTTATCTATCCCGAGAACTGAAACAACATGAGCAAAATTACCCAACCCATGACCTCGAACTCGTAGCCGTAGTTCTAACCCTGAAGACATGGAGGCATTACCTGATGGGAAACCACTGTGAGATTTATTCGAATCATAAGAGCCTGAAGTATATATTCACTCAGAAGGAGCTGAATATGAGGCAGAGAAGATGGATTGAGCTAATCAAGGATTATGACCTAGACATTCACTATCACCCTGGTAAAGCCAATGTGGTAGCAGATGCGCGTAGCAGATTGCTGTGCCGCTTGAGCTCCATGATTTTGAAGGAGCAACCAAGCCTGCACAAAGAGATGGAAGATTTCCGGATGGAATTAGTGAGTGAAGGATTTTTGGCTAGCATAGAACTTCAACCCACTTTGATCAGCCAGATCAAGGAGGCACAGAAAGGAAATGCTAGTATCGACGGAATCAAGCGTCGTGTCGGTACATGCAAAGTACCCGGACTCACGGAAGACGAAGAAGGATTTCTGTGGTACAAAGGACGCCTTTGTGTAGCAGCAGATTCTGAGTTGAAAGAAGTTATTCTGAAGGAAGCTCATGATACTCTTTATTCTATCCACACTGGAGGAACAAATATGTATCAAAATTTGAAGGAGCAATTTTGGTGGCATAAGATCAAGAGAGAAATCGGAAGCTATATCGCCAAGTGTGATATATGTCAGCGAGTCAAGGCAGGACATCAAAGACCCGCTGGATTGTTGCAACCATTGCAGATTCCGGAATGGAAATGGGATTCCGTTGGAATGGACTTTATCACTAGATTGCCTACTTCTAGTAGGGGAAATGACTCTATCTGGGTCATAGTGGACAGATTGTCCAAAGTCACCCATTTCTTACCCGTCAACACCATATATCATAGTTCGAAGCTAGCGGAGTTATACATCGCTAGAATCGTCAGTTTGCATGGAGTCCCCAAGAACATTGTATCGGATCGAGGAACTCAGTTTACCTCGAGATTCTGGAAGAAAGTCCAAGAAGGTTTAGGAACCCGCCTAGATTTCAGCACCGCTTATCACCCTCAGACCATTGGACAAACGGAGCGAGTAAATCAAATATTCAAAGATATGCTGAGAGCATGTGTGTTAGAATATGGATCTAAGTGGGAAGACTGTCTGCCGTTTGCAGAATTTTCATACAACAACAGTTATCAAGCTAGTTTGCAAATGGCCCCATTTGAATTCATGTATGGAAGGAAGTGTCGCACCCCTTTGAACTGGTCGGAAGTAGGAGAGAGTCAGATTTTCGGTCCGGACATCCTACGAGAAGCAGAAGAGAAGGTTCACAAGATTCGTGAGCACCTCAAGACAGCCTAGTCCAGACAGAAGAGTTACGCCGACAAGAGACGTCGAGACCTCGCCTTCAACATAGGAGATTTTGTGTATCTAAAAGTGTCGCCATTGAAGGGAATGCAGTGTTTCCAACTCAAGGGAACGTTATCCCCCAGATATATCAGACCCTTAAAGATTCTGAACTGTCGAGGAGAAGTGTCATATCAATTGGAGCTACCCGAGGAGATGTCAGCCGTGCACAATGTGTTCCATATCTCATTACTTCGCAAGTGCCTCAAAGTTCCATAGAAGACGGAAGTGTTCAAGAATATTGATCACCAGACCATAGAGATCAACGATGACCTAACCTCTCCCGAAGCACCCATCCTTATTTTGGAAGAATGTCGTGGTATTGCCGACGAGTACGCCATGGAGGGGTCCTCACAGTGCGTGTTTAGAGACGGTGGGTCAGGCGGACGGTAGACGGGTACGAGGTAACACAGCTTACCCAGGTTCAGATCCCACAATGGTGGCGGAATCCTACTCCTGCTATAAATCACTATAAGGGAAATACGCTGAGTTACAGAGATAGGTTTGTTGTGCGAGGTGTGTGTAAAACGATGCCTTAAAGGCTCCCATAGGCCCGACTTATATAGTCATCAGATCCTAGGGTTACAGGGAAAAGTCCTAGCCGGACAGGTCACAGAGTCCTACACCGTCTATTACTAGTCTTGTGTATCTTGCACTCCAAGGCTCCGGGTACACTGGTGACTCCACCGTAGCCTTCTTTTATCCGGCATGGGCCTCCCTCCTGGATCCACCTAACTGGGCCGCCCAGCAGGCCATAGGCCATGCTACCGACTATGGGCCACCCGGGTTAGTCGAATAAGAGACATGCTATGAGGATACCCATATAGCATATCCCCAACAGTAGCCCCCGGAGAACTCCGAGATCTTGCGCCGTCATTGCATCTTCCCGTGGAATGCTCCGTCTAGATGGATGTCGGCAAATCGTCAAGAAATATCTTGTAGTTCTCCCAAAGAACCCTGCAAAGATTTTCTCCGTCTTCGAATGGTAAGTCGGGGAAATGATAAATCTTCCATCGCACTCTTCCGTGGTCGGATAAAATCCATCCATGCCGGAATCTTCGACGGGACGGCTCATCTACCATGTCAGCTATGACGACGTAGGCTGTAATCATATCCGATTTTCCCGCGCAAGTGATACGAACCGTTGGCGGCGGCGGTTGGAGACGTGGCGAAATTACCGCGCACGTTCTCGAACACGTCTTCAATGCGGCAACCGTCCGATTAGCTGCACGAATCTTGACGCAGAGTAGGATAAATAGTAACCGTGGGACACTTGCCACTTTTTCACCCCATTCTCTCGCGTCATCATCTTCTTCCTCCAGCCGCACGCCTCCTCGAGCTCTCCGCGGAAAACGTCGAAGAAACCCTAGCATCTTTCTCTGCACCAGTCGCATCCTCCCAATCCCCCATGGCCAGCAGCAACTCTTCCCCGTCGATGGCGGCGTCGAGCGAAGCCACGACGAAGCCGGCGAGCTCCATCGTCGTGCCCCCAGAGGGCCTGGTCATATCCGCGTCGGCGGTGATTGAAACCACCGGCGGTGACCACAATCTGGCGGCGCTTGAGCCTCTGGAAGAGGAGCCAGACTCGCATAAGGGCGACTGGCGCGGCTCAGACATCATCGACCGCGACATCCAGGAGATGGTCACCGAAGGCTACCTTCCTGCGACAGAGGTGCTTGCCTGGCGGGCGGCGCCGGCCGGCAAGGTGACACCTTCTCCCCAAGCCGGAGAAAAGGTGTACCTCAAGGCTCAGCTGGTATGCGGCGTTTCTCTGCCCATCTCCCACTTCTTTATGTCCGTCTTGAACCACTTCAAAGTCCAACCCCACAACCTCTCCCCCAATAGTATCTTAGTGCTTAGCAACTTCGCGACACTTTGTGAGGGTTACCTAGGGATTAGACCTAGGTTAGACTTGTTTGTGCACTTCTTCACTGTCAAACATGAAGCCGGACATAGTAGGGAGGAGCTTAGGAACTGCGGCACCATAAGCTTCAAGATCCGACCTGCTCGGCGGTTCCCCGACATCGTCGGCCACGAGTCGTGCAAAAACTAGCAGCGGACATACTTCTACGGCTCCGACATTCCCTTGGCGGGCCGAGAAGTAACGTATCCGGACTTCGTGGATGGAGCCGCCGCTGAGGTTTCCACATGGAGATCCCATGCCTCCCTTCCCTCCGACCTCGACACTTCTCGCGCAATAAGGCGGATCGAGTGGTTCGTAGAGACGGGTTTGACCGGCTTGGACCTAGACATGTGCTGGTTCATCAGGCGAATCCAACCTCTGCAGCACCGCGCGAAGTTCATGCATGAGTACACCAGTGATCGGAAGGATACCCTCCGCATCTCTGTGGATAACTTTTCAAGCGACTCCGTCAAGCTCCGTCTGAAGGACATTGTCAAGGTGAAGGATAAGAAGCGCGGCTTCACCATCACCTACGACATGTACGTAGACGGCAAGTGCCCAAAGGTAGGTATATATTTTCCGTGTATGACATTGCTCCAGTTTTGTCCGTCTTGCCAGTGCCATCTTATCCAACGCGGTGATTTCTCTCTTAACAGCTTAGCGATCTACATGAGGACAACCTGGCTGCCCAAATGTACGATCCAAAGATGAAGGAAGTCACAGTCGTGTCCGACGATGATGCCCTGTTGGCGCGAAAGCGGAAGAGATCCACCTCTGACGCTGCCGACGGAGGCAAGCAGAATAAGACGGAGGGTGGAGCCTCCAAAAAGAGTACTACCGCCCTGGAGGCGGAAAAGAGAAAAGCCACTGGGATGTTTGCCAAAGCGCCCCCCTAGTGTAAGCATCTCAATTTCCGACATTGTCTTATCTACCTGTATTATTCCTGTACTTATGCATTTTGCACGTTTCAGGAAGAAAGCCACAACCAGCCTCAAGAAGTCCTCCAAGACTCTTAGGGCCTCTAGAAATATCAAAGATATGCTGCATCGTGACTCCTCCCCCGCCATCGCCCCTGCTACTCCTGCCATCAAGCCCTCCTCTGCTCCGACAAGCTCTCAAGTCCAGGAGGCACCAGGCCCTTCCGCCATGGAAGTGGACTCTGGCGCCTCTACCGAACTAGCTGTTGTCGGCGAGCAGGCGACGCAGGAGAGCGCTGCTCTTCAAATGGCTGAAGCTCCGGCTAAGGATGCCATCAGTAGTGTAAAGGCGGTGGTGGGAGATGGTACCTCTGCCGAAGGCGGCACCTCTGTTCCCCGGAAACCATTCGAGTTCCCGAAGATAGTTTACCCAGCGCTCCTGCCGAGTAACACAACTATTGTTCCTGGAGGAGTGCCGTCATCTCCAACGTGCGGTCTTGAGGAGCTACTCCGACCAGCAGATATCTTGCGAGGAAATAGCATTTCCTTTGGCAAGCTGCTAGCTGAGAGTGCTACAAACCTCAAGATTATTGCACTTGTAAGTTTTACTTTTCCTTTTGCATTTCATATGAGTATCCCACTGTAGCCCACGAGGATGTAGACAGAAAATCATAGGCTTTGCATCTATATGCTCTAAGAGTGACTAAGTTAGAAAAAACTCTCACTGTAGCCCCCAAGCATTTAGATAGAATGAATTATTCCGACTAGATGCTTTAAGAGTAGCATACACAGTGTTCATAATTTTCAATGTTGTAGCCCCCAAGCCTCTAGTTGTAACTGAATCAGTTCTGGCTAGATGCTTAAAAGAAAACTAAGCATACTGATAAGGTAAAAAACTCTCGCTGTAGCCCCCGAGCATCTAGGTGGAAAATCTCCGACTAGGGGCTCCAAGTCGACCAAACAACGTCTTGACTTTGTATTTGTTTCCACAGAATGAGAATGCTCGGAGGGGCATGGCCAACGACAAGTATCAGAAGATGTGCGCAGATCTTGAAGCCAAAAAGGGTAAAACTGCCATCTTGAAGGAACAGATCATCAAAAACAAGAGTCTGTTTTCTTTTTGCGCATTTCCGTCTTACTGTTGTGCCCATAATCTCCAAGTACTCACTGCGTACTTTGTTTTCTCCGACTTGCAGAACATGTTGCCAAGGCCAAGGACATTGTTGAGCAGTCCAAGCACATCCAGCAGCTGGATAGCGAGAACAAAATCCTTAAGAAGGAGAGGTAAGAGATGCTGAAGATGCACGAGGATTCCATGAAAGCCCTGCAGGATTCCGCCTCCGCGGAAATCAGTCGCTTGAAGGAGGAGCTTGCGATCCTAAAGGATAAGAAGCAAGCTGCTGATGAGCAAAATCTTTGCCATAGCGAGGCGTTTAAGTTCCTCCAACAAGAGAAGGAATCCTTGGAGGACAACGTCTGGAAGGCTAAGGCCAGCATCTTCAGTAAGTGTCCTCTGCCTTGTATTTCTGTAGTCTGGATACTTTAGGGTTTACTGAACTCATGCGATCCTTGTCGGAATTTTTAGCGCCTCTGGGTTTAACCCGCTCGCCTCCTTCGGACAAGGAATGCATGGTTCTTCCCAGCAAATTCATAAATACCGCCATCGCCCAAGACAAGGAGATTGCCAAGCCCCTCCAAATTTATATCAAGGCCTCGGACTCCGTGACGAAGTACTCGGAGATTCTGCGCCGAGCCCCTGACTGTGTCGCGAGCTGGAAAGCTTCATGCGCAAGAGCTGGCGCAAGGATGGCGCTGTCTATGGTAAAGGCGCATTATGAAGATGCCGACATCGACACGGTGACCTCTGGTATCCCCGACGTGGATGATGACGGCAAGGAGATCGATCACGAAGCCATCCTTTCATCACTCGCGGGTTATGATACCACGGTTGCCGAGCTGGTGGACGTTGACGTCTTCGTGCCCAGGAACTTTATTGACAACGTCCCCCAAGATTCCTCTGAGTCTCATCATAGTGCCGACGTCGAGGGTGATTCTCCGGCTGGCGATGATGCGGCCTCCAAGTCTCCTGCGCCCAAAGAATGAAAAACACTTTGTAATTTCTGTTTCACCTTCGGTGCGTGCACGGGAAAAACTTGTTGATGTAATCTTAAGGCGGAAAACAATGATTGTCGTATCCTGCTACTTAAGAATTAAATCCCAGTATGTATATATTTTTAAGCAAGTGCTGGCTTATCCATTACTCTGGTTCTTATGCTTGACTTTTCGTGAGTCGGAAGACTCGTTGTCGGAACCATGCGCTTAGGTGATGATGCCCAATGGCACCGTCAATAACCTGAGCACAAAATCGCCAACAATAAGTGCCAAAAGACTACTCCAGAATCCACATAAAAACGACAAAGAATGTGTAGACCAGAAAACTTAAGCTAATGCCCGTAGGCGGAATTTTCACAAGTGCAATCGCAAGGCTTGTGCATAAAGGTTTATATGATCCAAAAATGAACACTAAAGGAGGTAAAAGACTCAACAATATGAGTGAACCAAAGAGCTTTATTTCATTGATCATATAAGAGGTACACAATTAAATAAAAAATGATAAGTGTAGAAAGGACGTTGTTGTGTTATGTTCCATGGCCGATCAAGCTCCGGGTAGTCATCATCCGGGTCACGCCGCTTACGCTTATGATCCTCGTTGGCTCTATCCTTGAGTTCGCGATTGTCGACTAGGTAGTAAGACCCATTGAGGAGCGCCTTTCTTATGATGAACGGTCCTTCCCATGGTGGGGATAATTTGTGTGACTTCTTCTGCTTAAGTCGGAGCACCAAATCCCCCTCTTTCAACGAGCGATGCCGAACGCGGCGACTATGGTAGCTGCGTAGCTTCTGCTGGTAGATGGCGGATCTTTGGCATGCCAAAACGCGCTCCTCCTCGAGAAGGTCCACATCTAGGCGTCTGGATTCTTCAGCGTCATCTTCGTCGTAGGCGGCAACTCTTGGTTCATCGTGGAGGATGTCGGAAGGTAGGATGGCTTCTGCTCCATATACCATGAAGTAAGGGGTGTAGCCGGTGGATCTGTTGGGTGTGGTGCGTAAGCTCCACGGTACAAAGGGCAATTCTTCCGCCTAGTCTCCAGCTGATCTATGTAGCGGTGCCTCAAGACGTGGCTTGATTCCCTGCAGAATTAATCCGTTGGCTCGCTCAAACTGACCATTGGATTGTGGGTGTGCCACAGATGCAAGGTCAAGTCGGATGCCTTTGTCCCAGCAATAGGCCTCCACTTCTCCGAGTGACAAGTTGCTTCCGTTGTCGGTGATGATGCTATGTGGGAGACCAAATCTCACCACTAGATCCCGAACAAACCTGAGGGCAGTTGCCCCATCAAGCTTTCTAATGGGTTTAGCTTCTATCCATTTGGTGAATTTGTCAACTGCTACAAGCAGATGCGTAAATCCACATGGTGCCGTCTGTAACGGCCCCACCATGTCTAGCCCCCAAACTGCGAACGGCCAAGTTATTGGTATTGTTCACAGTTCTTCAGCAGGAACATGTGGTTGTCGGGCATAATACTAGCATCCCGTGCATGTCTCAACCAGCTTGTCGGCATCCGCCTTTGTGGTCAGCCAGTAGAATCCTTGCCGGAAGGCTTTTGCGACCAATGATCGAGGAGCGGCGTGATGCCCGCAATCTTGGAGATGGATCTCGCGCAGGATTTCCATACCTTCTAGCTGGGAACCGCACTTTAAGTATACACCGGTAGTGCTCCTTTTATAGAGTTGCCCATTGATGATGGTATAACCCTTTTCTCACCGTACGATTTGCCGTCTTTCGACTTTGTCATCGGGCAAAGTTCCGTGTTCAAGATACTCCATGAACGGTTTTGAGCCGGAGGGACCTTTGTCACCATGTTGACAAAAGAGTCAGCTCTATCCGGGTTGTCGATGTCGGTGCCCTTCACGAATGGTGTGCGTAGATGCTCTAGGAAAACTCCTGGCGGAATTCTCTTGCGCCCTCATCCAAGCTTAGACAGCAGATCAGCCGCCTCGTTTTGCTCCCTAGGCACATACTTGACTTTGTAGCCTAAGAAGCTCTTGGCTATCTTGTCCACTTCATCTCGATATGCCGCCATCATAGGGTTCCGCGCATTCCAGGTGCCAGCCACCTGCTGGGCAACCAAGTCAGAATCTCCACAGTAAACTATGCGCTTGATGCCAATATCCTTGGCTACACGTAGTCCGTGAATGAGTGCTTTATACTCCGCCATGTTATTTGTAGCCTCGAAGTGGATCTGCAGAACGTAGTGTAGCTTGTCTCCTATTGGTGACTGTAGCAATACACCAGCCCCCGAGCCATTGATCAGCTTTGATCCGTCAAAGTGCATCACCCAGTACTCTGGTTTTGGCAACGGAGTAGCATCTAGCATCTCCGTCCAATCTGCAATAAAATCCGCCAAAGCTTGTGACTTGATAGCGTCGCGTCTCTTGTAGGTGATCTCGAAGGCTGCAAGTTCAATGCCCCACTTCGCGACCCTTCCTGTAGCGTCGCTGTTGTTGATAATGTCAGACAGTGGAGTCTTGCTCACTACTGTGATTGGGTGCTCCTGAAAGTAATGCCTCAGCTTCCGAGAAGCGAGGAATACTCCATAAGCTATCTTTTGGTAGTGCATGTAACGCTGCTTGGACTCCGTCAAGACCTCGCTTACATAGTTAGCTGGTCGTTGAACTCCGTGCTCATAGCCTGGTTCCTTCCGCTCTACCACGACGACGATGCTGATAACCCGGTTGGTTGCCGCCATGTAAATTAACAGGGGCTCTCTAGGCTCGGGTGCTGCAAGGATGGGCGCTGAGGAAAGAGTCTCCTTGAGCTGCTTCAATGCTATATCTACTTCGTCCGTCCATGTGAATTTGTCCGCCTTCTTCAGCAACTTGTACAGCAGCAAAGCCTTCTCTCCAAGTCGGCTGACGAACCGACTAACTGCTGCAACGCAACCTGTTAGTCGTTGAATGTCTTTTAGGCATGTCGGACGGTTTATGTTTAAGATGGCCTTGATTTTCTCCGGGTTGACCTTGATTCCGCGCTGGGAAACGATGAAGCCCAACAATTTGCCGGCTGGAACCCCGAAGACGCACTTCTTAGGGTTGAGCATCATGTTGTATTTCCGGAGATTATCAAAGGTTTCTTTTGAGTCGGAGATTAAGTCGTTTGACTTTTTGGACATCACCGCAATATCGTCCACATAGGCGTGAACGTTCCGACCAATTTGGTCGTGAAGGCAACGTTGCATTGACCGCTGGTAGGTAGCACCTGCATTTTTCAGCCCAAAGGGCATCGTGACATAGCAAAACGTGTCGTATGGGGTAGTGAACAAAGTGGCCAATTGGTCCGACTTCCTCATCTTGATCTGGTGGTATCCTGAGTATGCATCGAGAAAACACAAAAGTTCCGAGCCTGCCGTCGAGTCAATGACTTGGTCAATGCGAGGCAAAGCAAACGGATCTTTGGGACATGCTTTGTTCAAGCCGGTGTAATCAACGCACATTCTTAATTCATTGGTTCCCTTTTTGGGGACAAGTACAGGATTGGCCACCCATTGGGTGTGAAGGACTTCTCGGATAAACCCAGCCTTAAGTAACCTAGCTATCTCTCTGCCAATGGCGCGTCTCTTCTCATCTCCGAAGCGTCGTAGAGGTTGTTTCACTGGTTTACATTTTGGATCTATGTTTAAGCTGTGCTCGGCAAGTTCCCTAGGTACACCTTTCATGTCGGCAGGTTGCCAGGCAAAGATGTCCCTATTCTCACGGAGGAACTCAATGAGCGCGCTTTCCTATTTGGGATCCAGGTTCGTCCCAATGGCGAAGGTCTTGGAGGCATCGCCTACCACAAGTTCCACCGGCTTGGTCTCGATGGCGGCCTTGAACGCAGGAGCGGAGTCGGAGATTTGCTTCTTCGACGCGGGCATCTCTGAGTCATTGACCTTGTTATGGATCTCCTTGAATTCTTCGATGTAGAGGACAGCTTCCGCAACGGCTGCTTCATTGATCTCGCAGTCCCTTGCCTTGGTAAAGCTTCCGGATACGGTGATGACACCGTTTGGTCTGGGTATCTTGAGTTTGTTGTAGACGAAGCATGGCTTGGCCATGAACGTGTGTAATATGTCGCGGCCAAATATGACGTGGTACATGCTCTTGAAGGGGAATACCTCAAAGGTCATGCGCTCTTGGCGGTAATTATTAACGTCGCCAAAGGCTACCTGAAGTGTAATGCACCCAAGGGACCGAGCCTCCCGACCAGGAACTACGCCATGGAACACGGTGTTGGTCCGTCCTAGGTTTGCCTCCGTCAAGTTCATCTTCTGCAGTGTATCCAGATACATGATGTTGATGCTGCTTCCACTATCCACCATGCACTTGGTGAACTCCACGCCGTCAATCAATGGGTTAATGACCATGGCGTACTGGTTCTCCGTGGGCACAAGGTCTGGGTGGTCCGTCCTCTCCCAAGTTATTGGAACCTCCGACCAGCGTAGGTATTGGGGGACTGGGGGGAGAGTGGCCATCAGGATCCTTAGAGAGGTCTTCTATTGTCGGACGGTGGGGGTGCCAAGGAAAGTGTGGTAGACTGGGGCCTTCTTTGCGAAGGGGTTCTTGCCCTTGTCGTCGTTTTTGCGGCATGCTTGGGGTCAACGTCCTCGTCCATGTCACTTGAATCCTTGGACTCATCCTCCTTCTTCTTCCCCTTGCCCTTGCCTCGCGGTTTGTTCTTCCGACTTTGCTTGTAGCCGGAATCCGGGTCTTCCTTGAGGTCGTTGACGAACTTGCAGTGTCGATTGGTATGGGTGGCCTTGCCGTTGACATCGAGGTGTACGAGGCATGGCATATCGCGGTACTCCTCGTACGTTTGGGGAACACGGAGCGGCGCCGAGTTGGTTTCACTTCCTCGTTGATGCCCGCGGCCTGCTCCCTTCCTAGGCCACGTTCTCCGCCTTCTCCTCGTCCTGCAAAAGTCATAGCGATCATGTCGGTAGATTGCTTTTCTTCTGGAGCGGTTTTCCGCTTTGTACTGCTGTTCCTTCGAGCTTGGGTTGGAACTATCGTTGCCGGCAAAGAGCCACGAGCATCGTCATTGGCAGCTGCGAACTCACTAGCTAACTGAATCATCTGATTCAAGTCAAGCTGATGATTGTCCTGCAAGCGCTTTAGCTTATGTCGGAGCAACGTCCCCCTTTCCAACCCGTCGATGAAGGCGGCCATGGCGGTCTAAGCGTGCACTCCTGCGCAGGAATTCTTCATGTCCAGCCAGCGGGAGAGGTAGGCGCGAGATGTCTCGTCTTTCTATTGCACGCACCGCTGTAGATCGCCCACAGTGCAGGGACGCATGTATGTACCCTCAAAGTTCTTGGTGAATGCTTCTTGCATATCCAGCCAGTTGTAGATAGATTTCTCCGGCCAGTCGTCGATCCATTGACGGGTCGTACCCGCCAACATTAACGCGAGGTACTTAACGGCGACGTTGGGGTTGCCTCCGGCAATCTCCACCGCGTTGCCGTAGTCCTTCAACCATGTGGCGGGCCTGGCAGTGCCGTCATAGGGCTTGATGGTCTTGTCAATCCGGAAACCTTTGGGGTAGGCTGCGGACCGTATTGCAGGTCCAAAGCAACGTGGTCCCAAGTATGGTCCTTCCCGGGCCTCGTGGATCTTATCGATCCGTGAATGTGCGTCGTATGGGTCCGGGTTCTTCTTCTTGTTGTCAACAGGGGATGGGCTGCGTGAACGACACGGGCCTCTTCCGCCATAGTGACTGCTTGGCGGTGACGGAGGCGGAGGTGGCAGTGGGTTAGCCTTCTTGCTGTTACCCTCCTGCGACGCCTCACGCCTGTCATGGTTGTTTGTCGGACGCGGAGGGTTGTGTTGTGACCTGCTCTTGTGTCCTTGGTGGCGCTCTTCATCATGACGGGTCTGTGCTGCGTTGTCGCGAATGATGATGCCACACTGCTTTGGAGGGGGCATATCCGTATGATGGTGAGCTTTGTAGTCTTCCTGACGTCGGGAGGATCGGGGCGGTGGCGATGGGCGGCGAGGCCGTGCTTTTTCTCCGTGGTCGGAGGATATGGGGATAGCGTCCTTCCTGTTGCGCGCATCCCTCCGTCTTTGTTCTAATGAACCCGTTTGTGATCCGACATCCTGAGGAGATCTGTCCCTTGGCGGTTTGTACTGGCTAGATCGGCAGAGCGCTGGGTCAGACTCAAGACTCTGAGAGGTGGCCTTTTCCTGCTGCTTTACTGCCTTGGCCACTAGGTCATAGACTTGTTCTACTACCTCAGGCGATCTATCCTGTTCCAGAAGGGTCTTGGCATCACCTACTTGCCTTCACTATCAATGTATGGCTTGGCCTATGCCGGCTTTGAGGGAGCCCATCCTAGGGTGCGTCGTACACCAGGATCGTTGATGACGCGAGCCGAAGCCTTCTTAGCCTTCTGCTGCTACAGTAGAGTCTTGTACTTGGCCTCCATTGCTCTAGCTTTCTCTATGGACTTCTGCGCGTTGACCAGATCTCAATCTAGTTTAGCGCCTTGCTCCGCGATGGCCTGCGCTTCCTCTAGCAGCTGCTGGCGCTTCTCGTCAAGCTGAGTCACGTTCCGGATATGATCAAAAGTTAGTGGCTCGACGAGGATATTGTCGTACATCACTCTATCAGCTGGAGTAACATGGGCTGTTGCCGACGTGGATGCTGGAGGCGACAAGTTTGCGGTGTTGTTGTTGCTCGGACCGGTGCCGAGTTCCTGCGGCTGCTGCACTGGGTTAGGCGGAGGAGGCATGACCTTTGCGCGATCATCATCGGCAGCAATAAGTGGCCCCTTCCCCTTTTCCAGCGCCGTAGGCGGAGCCTGCCCGGGTTGATCTTCATCCATCGCTGTCCCAATGGTGACGAACACCCCTCGAGACATGACGGTGTTATTAGCTTGCTCGTCACGCGAGTACTCCTCCTCCATCTCCTGCATAGTAGAGTCTAGCTCTTCTGGACTAAAGTCTATCTCCTCTGAATCTGCACTGAAATCAGCATAAAGCGCGCCAATGACAGAGTCGGAGGGTGCCAGGGCTTCCTCGATGACGGGCGGTGGAGGTGCAACGGCCTCAACTATGACTGGGGGTGGTGGTGCTACTGCGACGACTGCGGCCGGAGGCGGTGGTGGTGGCTGAATCGGAGGGGCTCCGTTAATGAGAGCAAGTGCTGTCTAAGCTGCCACTTTGGCATCCGCATAGTTGTTGATGGTGTTCACCATGCCTTCGAAGGTAAGGCGTCCTGATGCCTGTTGCCGTCTTAGAGAATGTCGGAGAAGCGTTCCATGGTCCAGTCCTTCCACAAAGTGATATATGGCATCATCATTGGGGTAGTGGGCCAGATCGGCTCGTATACGGAGCCACCTGGCCAGGTAATCGCGGGGTTTTTCGCCTTCTCGCTGAACGCAGCGTGCCAGATCAAAGATGGTAACCACACCGACGAACTTTGATCTCTGCTGTCCAGATGCACGGAAAAAGCCGGCAGATTTGCAGTGATCTTCCATCTTTATATCCTGCACAGGGGAGGTTTGGGTGGGTCTTGAATTTTTATGATCTTTGCCGGCAAAATCCGAGGAGAGATCCGACATCGATCCTTCCGCGAATGTATCCTGCCCGTAGGCGGTCCGTGCGGGTCTTGATGCTTTCCGATCTTTGCCGGCAAACTCCAAAGAGAGATCGACATCGATCCTTCCACGAACGTATCCTGCCCGTAGGAGGTCCGTACGGGTCTTGATGCTCCTCCGACTCCCAAGGAACTAGTGCCCGAGTCGATTTCGCCGATGAAGAGGTGGATATCTCCGATAGGAACGATCGAACACCGTGTAGGGTTCGTCGTTGCCGGGATCCAGAATTCGTCAGGGGGGACGATCGGAACGTTGCCAGAGAAGAGAACGCGGCCGATGGCTACGGTTTCGCCTATTCCCGCGAAGATCTTGGTCCTCGCCCGCTGTAGAGCCTGAAGCGCCTCTAGCCCCATGGTGGGCACCAACTGTCGTGGTATTGCCGACGAGTACGCCATGGAGGGGTCCTCACAGTGCGTGTTTAGAGACGTGGAGTAAGGCGGACGGTTGACGGGTACGAGGTAACACAACTTACCCAGGTTCAGATCCCACAACGGTGGCGGAATCCTACTCCTGCTATAAATTACTATAAGGGCAATACGCCGAGTTATAGAGATAGGTTCGCTGTGCGAGGTGTGTGTAAAATGATGCCTTAAAGTCTCCCATAGGCCCGACTTATATAGTCGTCAGATCCTAGGGTTACAAAGAAAAGTCCTAGCCGGACAGGTCATAGAGTCCTACACCGTCTATTACTAGTCTTGTGTATCTTGCACTCCAAGGCTCCGGGTACGCTGGTGACTCCACCGTAGCCTTCCTTTATCCGGCATGGGCCTCCCTTCTGGATCCACCTAACTGGGTCGCCCAGCAGGCCATAGGCCATGCTACCGACTATGGGCCACCCAGGTTAGTCGGATAAGAGACATGCTATGAGGATACCCATATAGCATATCCCCAACAAAGAAGCTTTCAGAACTACCAGAACCCTAAGCATCAAGTTTCTCAAGATTCAATGGAGCAACCACACAGAAGAAGCTACCTGGGAGCACGAGGATCACATCAGGACGGAGTTTCCCGATCTCTTCAAATCCTAGGTAATCTTTTTCGTCCTTTTTCAAATCTCGGGACAAGATTTTTTTTAAGGGGGGAAGGTTTTTAACATCCCAAAAATATTAAACTAGAATCATCAAACTCTAATCATCAAAATTAGGGTTAACAAAAACTTTCCCAATTAAAAATATGAAAGCATTCATATGTGTATGCATTACAATTTGGATTTTTTTGAATTGCCTTGGTTTTGTGTTTCTTTGCTTGTAAAAAAGATTCTTAGGTGAAATAAACATAATCTAAACAATCCCCACACTTTTCCCAAAGACAGACAAATCAAAACAAACAAATTAAGTGAATGGTCACTTTGGCCAAATTAACTCTCATGCCTACTTTGGCTATCCCTAACTTTCAAAACTTAACAGAAACTTGTTTAGATCTTTGCCCCCCCTTGATAGTACTCATAACAAAGTACCAATGCCACTTTGTGATCATCCAAAAACATTTGAATGCATAGTTTAAATGATAGTTGAAAATTGAATCTATCTCATATGGGAAGATCCCAGTTTTTCAAAAACCACTCAAACAAGCCCAATTTTCAAAACCCAAGCATCCACAGACTCACCAGCACATGCCTAGCACACCCACCAAAAATATTTTCAAAATTCAAAACTTGAGTTCATGTGGCCATTTCATCAAACAGGTTGTAGATGCAAATCAAACAAAAACAAAACACTATGTTGAGCAGTGTTTTGGGCCTAACTTGTTCCCTTACTGGACACCACTAGCCTTAGTAGATCATCTAACAACCTTAGCTAATCACTAGCACCACTGTAAGCTGGCCATTGTCATCAATGGTGAGCAGGCCGAGAGCACCATTACCACCCCATAGTCAAAAACAAGCTACGAGCAACACTAGCCTCGCCAACCTTGTCTAGGAGCAAGCTAGAACCCCACCACCACTCCCTGTCCCAGCCGGGAGCAATGCCAGCCACTGGACCACACGCCCAGGCCATGCCAACCTTCTCTGCAACCATGCCGAGAGCGCGCCCCGTGCGCCACGCTCGACCAGCACCCCCAGACCGCGCGCCGCCCTCGCCACGTGCACGCGTGATCACCACCGTCCCAGCAACCCCGTAGACACGCCCGTTCGCCGCCGCGCGGACCACGCACGCTGTGCGCCATAAAAACTTCCGTTGAACCAGCGCAGAGCACCGCAGCATTCCGACCAATCCGCACTGCCCCACGCCTCGCCACCACGCCGTTGAGCTTCGCCAGGGAGCACAGCACCACCCCTACCGTCGCCCACGTCGATAGACCTCTGTACCGTCGACTACGACGAGCTCAGCTTGCGCCCGTCGGTCCCCTCTTGCCACTATAAATAGGGGCATCCCCCACTCGAATTCTTCACAACATTCATCTCCCCTCTTAGCCAGAACCACCCCACCTCATTCCTGAAGCAAGGCGAGCAGCGCGTCGCCGGAATTTCACCGGAGCCCGCTGCTGCTGGAGAAGAAGGAAGCCATCGATTGGAGCCGCCCCAGGAGGAGCTGCCGGTACCAGGAGGATCGCCGTTATCGACTTCGTCGTTCGCCCGCATCGCCGACCTTCGCCTGAGCCCCAGTGAGCCTCCCACGACCCCCGTCACTGACGGTGGAACCCCCCTGTCAGTTGCGCCCCGCGCCGCGGAGTGACACTAGGCCGGCCCATTGCCCCTTCCCGCGTGGCCCACTCGTTTGAATTTAGTTTTTTCTAATTTTATTCAAACTTAGTTCTGTACCTAGTTTCAAAAATCAACCCATCTCGATTCAGTGAACCAAATTGAATGAAACCAATTTTGTTAGAAAGGTCTTGAAATACTTAATCCAAGCCCGTTGGATTCAAATAATTTGTATTTGTAGATGACCCTTGGTAAAAATAAAAAGGCAGAAGCTTTTATTCATTCAAACATTTTTCAAATTTAAACCATAATAGCTTTTGAGTTGATTCCAACTCTCAAAAATCACATTTGATCATACCTTTCAGAATATATAAAAACATATGGGTTTACTTGCAGAAATAATGTTCAAGTAATAAAAGAATGCCACATAGGCATTTCTAGTCACTTATTTTATTTAAAATAAAAAGGTTAAACCTTATTAAATTGTGACACCACTTTAAATCACAGTCTCATGTAATGAATATGTGGTGATGACATGTGTCAACATGATTCCATGTTTGGTTTGGAGAATATTAAATCTTAAGTAGTTTTTCAATGAGTAGAAATTACTTTTCTAAAAATAAATCAATACGACAAATGCTTTAGTCTTGTAATGTTAGTGATCATGCTAGATCATCTATAGAACCCCTTTGTGTGATGATTGAAAGTAGTTAAGTATTGTTTGGTGATTGTGTACCTCGTATTTATTTATAGACGCTAGTACCGACCAAGGATACGAGGAGGAAGGAGGATACTACGAAGAAGAAACCGAGGAGAACTTCAACCACTGCTCTGCACAAGGCAAGCCTAATACTACTAGTTGATTGAGCAAGCTAACACTTGCAATTATGAAAGTTAGATAACCTATGCAATGCACTAAGCATGCTTGGTTAGACATATGTGATGATACACCCTCCTAGTTTTACTTGCAAGCTTTCTACTTTATTTTCTTTATCAAAGCTATTTCTTAGAGTTTACTTAAGTGACTTGTAGATTCTAGGAAGATAATTGAAGGTTGCATAAAGAGCATTAAATTTGGCCTAAGCTAGAAAATCTTGATGTCATCCTAAGGCATGAGATTGAAATTAGCTAATCCCCATTTGTTTACCACCCCTCATTAGTACTCACCCCACTTGTAGATGCTAGTGCTAAGAATAAAACTTGATCAACTTTAGATGGGAATACTTGGTGGAAAATGGTTATGAAAACCTTGGAATGATGAGTCATTCTACTGAGATGTTTTGACATGTGTTTCCGAACACCAGATGATTTTGGTGATGAAAATGTTGAGGCATAAGCCTTATCCCTTTATAAAACTGATGGTTGTTTGGATGCGATACCATTCCAATTTTACCGTACAACCACAATACCCGAAAATTGGGTAGGGCTTGACTGGAAACTTATATACCTTAGTATGGGTTCCCTCACGGCCAAGGTCTGAGCTGAGGCTACCTTGTGAAGATTGTCCACCTGTGCAGTACCCAAGATGACAGTTGGTCATGGTTGGGAGGCCAAACTCACAGGAGAGGTGCCTATACTAGGGCGTGTAATTGAAAGGTTAGGATTGATTACCCGCTGTCACATCCCAAGATTTTCCAAATCTTGTAATGTGAAAATAAATTAATAAAATAAAACTTTGTTTGATTTTCAGAGCCAGAAGAAGCTTTTTGAATTCAATTGGAACTTCAAACCCATTTGAATTAAATAAAATCCTAAAGAAATTTAAAAGATAAAACATTTAATAAAAAAAAACATTTTGAATATTTAAAATTACTACTTTGGATCTTTAATAAAAGATTTGGTATTCAAAAGAAAAGATGGATTTACAAATAAGGATTATTTTATAAAGCCAAATTAAACTTGGCCAAGTTTTTGAAACCAAAGAGTTTTCTTTGATTAAAATAATAAAAGTTTATTTTAAATAAAGTAATAAGGATTTAACATCTAACCTTATTTGAAGATAAAAGGTTTTACCAATTTAAATTGAAACATCAAAACTTATTAAATTATTTAAAATAAGTTTCCCCAATTATTTGAAATTCACAAATAAAATCTACTAAAATGTTTTGGCTTTATTTTAGATTTAAAATAAATATCTCAATAAAATAAAACCTATTTGAAATAATAATGAAAGTCTATTATATTTAACTAATAATGGACCCTAAAATAAAATGTTATTTTATTTTAAAACAAATCTCCAAGTATTCTATATTTCCCAAATAAAACCCACTAATTTGGTTTTGGAAATATTTAGGTTTCAAATAAAGACTTTAGAAATAAAAATCAAACTCTATTTGATTTAACAACTAAGGCCCACTTTATTTAATTATTAATGGATCCTAAAAGTAAAAGGTTATTTTGTTTTAAACAAGTTTTCCAAATATTCTTTATTTCCAAATAAAATCTACTGATTGGTTTTGAAAATATTTGGATTTAAAATGGATATTTTATTAATTAAACCAAACCCTATTTTATTAATAAACCATGGTCCATTTTATTTAATTAATAAATGGAACCTAAAAAGATTTAAAATATTATTTTATTTTGGAAATTGGTTTATGCTACTAAACAGAACCAAAAACTCATCACAAGTTTGAATTGTTTGAATGGTTTGAGTGAATGAATAATTGATTCAAATTCAAAACAGAAAAATAGAAATAGAAAAAGAAAAGGAATCAGAAAACAAAAAAAAAAAGTAAACCAACCCAACCCAGCAGCCCACGAAGCCCATCAGTAGCCCACCTGTTTCCACGCCCGAACCGTTTTCCCTCACCGCATAATCAACCCGCACAGACGCTGACCAAAGGACCCCACCTGAAACGTTTTTCCACTGACCAGTGGACCCTTTCCACTGTTTGTCCTCCCCACCCGCACGACCCTTCTCCCCCACCCCTCGCCGGCCGTTGCAGGCGGATTAACCCCGGCGTAATACGCCTTAATCACGCAATGAATCTGCCCCTTGACCACGCAGGATAAATTGCCAGCACCCCTTCTTCATTTTCCCCCTGACTCCTTCCCCGAGCACGCCTCCAGGCCGTCGCAATTTGTCCTCGAACATCTCCGTCTCCGACGAGCTTCCACCGACGAATCCGGCAGCCCCTCACCACTCCTTGCCTCCCCGACCATGCTCCTGTGATCCCTACCTCCTGGCAATCATCACCGTAGCGCCAGCTAGCCCCCGAGCGCTCCAGAACGTCAGCAATATCTCCACCTGCACGCCACCGACGACCCCGCAACTCCGGTGAGCTCTGGCACTCGACTCCGTTCGTGCCTTGATCAGTGAGTCATGCCACTTGATTAGTCTGTGTCCTCTGCCTCTCCAGGTACTCGCCAAACACTCGCGCGTGGTCTGCATACTCGTCCCCGTCGACGAGCAGAAACTCCTGGCGCCAGTAGAAGCTCCGGCGAGCAATTCCCCAGGAAACCGTGCGCCCCTTGTCCAACAAAAACCTCGTTGAGCATCAGCAGTGTGCCGCGAACTCGGTGAGCTCACCCTCCTTCTCTCTCGCAGCCTACATCGTCGGCAACCTCGCCGTCTGGTCGCTCCGCCGCTCGCCGTCGTTATCGCACCGCCAGTTCCTGGCTGATACAATGTGAGCCGTTAGATCACGATCCTATGCACACGATAGATCACTTAACCTGAACCGTTACGTTTGATCTGCACCGCACAATCCCACTTAAATCCTGTGGTCCACATCACGCGATCCTACCGAACCGTTATGAACCAATAAGACACAGACACGTGGCCAGAGATGTTTTAAAACAGATTTTGGAAACAGATTTAAATGCCATTTTGAAATCCTTGTAACTTTCAAACCACACGTCCAAATTTGGCAAATTTTATATCAATGGATTCAGGAGAACAAGACCTAGCCAACCATACCCTTAGTTTGGCAAATAGTAACTGCTAGCTTGTTTGAATTTGCAGAAACATTTGTGCACTTGTTTAGGGTATAAAAATTGTTTAAAAATGAATTTTGAATTAAAACCTTTGCCAAATGGTTTGTTGTGACCTTACTGTCCCTAGGAACCAACCTTTGGTGTTAAAATTGATTTTGGTGAAATTTAGGTTGAATTATTTGACTTAGCCAATTTCTAGCCAAATAAAAATAATGGATTGTTTATGGAAATGATTATGAGTAAAGAACTTTGGAGAAAAATGGTTTAGACCAACCCTACTGACCCAAAACACCAAGTTTTGCAATAGCAACTCATTTGGTGAACCCTATAGGTTAATGCCTTAATAAAGATATTTCTACACCACATAAAATAACACTTTGTTTTGAAAATGGTTTTTAAGTGAAACCTTTTGCAAATGACTTGGCCACTTTAGGAAATGACCATTAGATGTACCCAAATGACTATGACCCACTAGGAACCACTTTTTCAAACAAAACAAAGCTTGGCATGCTTGCATGCATTTCTTTGACTTTGTTATTTATGTGTGTTATTTTGCTTGATTGGTAGATTGAGTTTGTACCTTGCTTGATTGATTTGTAGTGACTTGAAGAGTGTGATTGTTGCAAAGATCAAGAAGTGAACCTATACTCTACCAAAAAGGCAAGTGATGCTTCATACTTTTTATCCTATTACTTTCACTATGCATTAGTGATTTTACTAAGTAAAACTTGCATAGATTTTGCTAAGTATAGACCTTGCTATAAGAAAACCTAGTAGATGAATCCTTAGCAGGATTTTCCTAAGTTAGAGATTCCTACTACTACCAAGCTTATCCTAGCTAATAGAAAACATGGGTGGAATATATATTCACACTATGGAAAAATATTCTAAGTCTAAGGACTTGTGATTTTGTTTAATAAAACAACTAAGTTAATGTATCACCTGGGTGGAAATGGAAGGATTGGGTTATGTTGAGTGGTTACACAAGACCATGGACCTGGCTTGTGTATCTCACTTGTGGATGGCCACCCAGGAAACAAAGAGATTTGAGATGTCAAATGTTGAGAAGCTTCAAGTGCAACCACTTGGCAATATGGGCTCTGCCATGATCATATAGGTTGCAAGAACTTAGCCATATGGACAGTGGGTGGTAGTGTTTGATAGGTTGGAACGCGTCCATTTTGGTCTAAGGGAAGGCTTCTGAAAGATTTTGTCTTGGGAAACCAAGTCTTGTGGGTAAAGTGCACCACCTCTGCAGAGTGAAAAATCTAAGTACTTAGCCATGTCCCTGGTAAAGGACAATTTGAGCATCAAGACATGGAAGCAATCAAGAATCTCATCATTCCAATTTCTAAATTAAAATCTTGTGGTTTGAACAAGGGTTGTTTGAATTCTTCAATCATTGATGGAGAGATGGCTTGGTACAAGGATCTTGAAATCTTTGATTGAGAAAAATGATTTTGTCAAGCAAAAACTTAGTATTTACAAAATGATAAGAAAAATCTATTTTGAGCAATGCAAGCCTCAACTCCACTTAGCCAAATGCATATAGATGATAGACTCCACTATACAAATATAGTATCACTTGCCAATACAATTCAAATGTATTGACCCTTTGTGGCTGTAACTTGTAATGTTGCAGGTTTGATTGATTTTAGTGAAGATTGTTTGATTAGGATTACAAAGTCTACAACCAACATCTGCCTGTGGCACTCTGAAGATGAAGGATCCATGACTATATTTATTCCGCTGCAATGTAATGTAATAGCCATATGAGCTATGTGTGATGTAATAAAATTATGTTATTCCTGGTTATAAAGTTATATTATGACCTTTGTTTCTTGATATTACATCTTAACTGTGGATGCTAGCTATTGATCCAGGGACTAGCATTGTAAACACAGGAGGGATCAATCTTATTAAAGGTTGGGACCTCTACAGATGGTATCAGAGCATTGTGTTGCCTATAGGATTTGTAAACCTAGGATTGGACAAAAACCCTTAGAAAAATAGGAGTTATATTTTGATCCAAAAACTTATTTACAAAAACACTTGTAAACTCTTTCCTCAACCATTTTGGTTTCAACTCTACCTCTCTTCTACTTCAACTTGATGGAAAAGCCTACCCCATGACCAAAAGACTACACCATGTGCCAAAGACTACTTCAACATCTTCAACTCTAATGACTTCAACATCTTCAGCATATTCACCAAGGACTTACAACTTGGATACCACTAAGGACTACAAGTGAGACAAGGAAATCTTACTCAAGATTTAGAGACTGAGGGAATGCAAAATAAGAAGAAGCCATCAACAACTTTGAAGTATTGCAACCAAGAGTTTTCTCAAGGAAACCATGATCTCAAGTAAGAAGAAGCAACCAAAGAATGATGGAAAAATCACAAGTGAACCATATAGATGGACCACCATATTTTAGCCAAGACAAAACCACCAACTTATGTGGTGTAACAAAAATATTTTGTTGCCTAAGTATGTGCTTGAACCTTGTTTGAGTGAAATGTTTGTTTGTGATTGCATGCACATTGTTTGTGTGAATTTTGATGTGTGTGATTAGAAATAATTCCTTAGTAATATCTTGCCTATTCTAATCTCCCATCAAAACCCAAACAGATGACTACTCCAAGAGACTCCAACATCAAGGTTGATGACAACAACAACCAAGAAGACAACATGAGAGAACTCATAGCAACCCAAAACCAGTTGAGCCAAGAGACAACTCAGCTTTTAGCCAACAACAATGGACTAGACCCAGCCATACAAAGGATATTGAAACTTCAATCCCAATTGTTGCAAGGAATGGTTACTCAAATGATCAACATGAGAGAAAACTTTTTCCAAAGAGCTAATGACAACAAGGATGACAAAGATGCTATTTTAGATGGAACCCAAGCCAACCATAGTTTTAGAGACAAAGATCATACATCCAAGGAACATGAAGATCAATGCCCCAAGAAGAGAGAAAGATCTCCCACCTATGAAGAACATGAACTAGAAGAACTCCTAGCTTTGGAGAGACCCAAAAAGAAGAAAAAGGACATAAGCCAAGTGCAATGTTTCAATTGCAAAGAGATGGGACACTATGCCAATGGATGCCCAGAAAACAAGAAGAACCAAGGAAACAAACAAGAGACAGTAATACCAAAGAAAAAGAAAGATATTAGCCAAGTGATGTGTTTCAAATGCAAGGAACTAGGCCACTATGCAAACAATTGTCCAGAAAGGATGGAGAACAAGTTAAACAAGTCTATGAAGGATCTCAACCTTGGCCCATGAGTCAAGTGTAGAAGTGAAGCAAAAGTTGGCTTAGAGAAGTTTTTCCAGGACCCAAGAAGGCCAATATGTAATTTTTGTTTGAAAATTTTTAAGGGTGGTAGAACCCTAGTTGTTTGAACTTGCTTGTAACCCTATCCTCCCCAAATCTCGGGACGAGATTTATTTTAAGGGTGGTAGCCTGTCACATCCCAAGATTTTCCAAATCTTGTAATGTGAAAATAAATTAATAAAATAAAACTTTGTTTGATTTTCAGAGCCAGAAGAAGCTTTTTGAATTCAATTGGAACTTCAAACCCATTTGAATTAAATAAAATCCTAAAGAAATTTAAAAGATAAAACATTTAATAAAAAAAACATTTTGAATATTTAAAATTACTACTTTGGATCTTTAATAAAAGATTTGGTATTCAAAAGAAAAGATGGATTTACAAATAAGGATTATTTTATAAAGCCAAATTAAACTTGGCCAAGTTTTTGAAACCAAAGAGTTTTCTTTGATTAAAATAATAAAAGTTTATTTTAAATAAAGTAATAAGGATTTAACATCCAACCTTATTTGAAGATAAAAGGTTTTACCAATTTAAATTGAAACATCAAAACTTATTAAATTATTTAAAATAAGTTTCCCCAATTATTTGAAATTCACAAATAAAATCTACTAAAATGTTTTGGCTTATTTTAGATTTAAAATAAATATCTCAATAAAATAAAACCTATTTGAAATAATAATGAAAGTCTATTATATTTAACTAATAATGGACCCTAAAATAAAATGTTATTTTATTTTAAAACAAATCTCCAAGTATTCTATATTTCCCAAATAAAACCCACTAATTTGGTTTTGGAAATATTTAGGTTTCAAATAAAGACTTTAGAAATAAAAATCAAACTCTATTTGATTTAACAACTAAGGCCCACTTTATTTAATTATTAATGGATCCTAAAAGTAAAAGGTTATTTTGTTTTAAACAAGTTTTCCAAATATTCTTTATTTCCAAATAAAATCTACTGATTGGTTTTGAAAATATTTGGATTTAAAATGGATATTTTATTAATTAAACCAAACCCTATTTTATTAATAAACCATGGTCCATTTTATTTAATTAATAAATGGAACCTAAAAAGATTTAAAATATTATTTTATTTTGGAAATTGGTTTATGCTACTAAACAGAACCAAAAACTCATCACAAGTTTGAATTGTTTGAATGGTTTGAGTGAATGAATAATTGATTCAAATTCAAAACAGAAAAATAGAAATAGAAAAAGAAAAGGAATCAGAAAACAGAAAAAAAATAAAAAGTAAACCAACCCAACCCAGCAGCCCACGAAGCCCATCAGTAGCCCACCTGTTTCCACGCCCGAACCGTTTTCCCTCACCGCATAATCAACCCGCACAGACGCTGACCAAAGGACCCCACCTGAAACATTTTTCCACTGACCAGTGGACCCTTTCCACTGTTTGTCCTCCCCACCCGCATGACCCTTCTCCCCCACCCCTCGCCGGCCGTTGCAGGCGGATTAACCCCGGCGTAATACGCCTTAATCACGCAATGAATCTGCCCCTTGACCACGCAGGATAAATCGCCAGCACCCCTTCTTCATTTTCCCCCTGACTCCTTCCCCGAGCACGCCTCCAGGCCGTCGCAATTTGTCCTCGAACATCTCCGTCTCCGACGAGCTTCCACCGACGAATCCGGCAGCCCCTCACCACTCCTTGCCTCCCCGACCATGCTCCTGTGATCCCTACCTCCTGGCAATCATCACCGTAGCGCCAGCTAGCCCCCGAGCGCTCCAGAACGTCAGCAATATCTCCACCTGCACGCCACCGACGACCCCGCAACTCCGGTGAGCTCTGGCACTCGACTCCGTTCGTGCCTTGATCAGTGAGTCATGCCACTTGATTAGTCTGTGTCCTCTGCCTCTCCAGGTACTCGCCAAACACTCGCGCGTGGTCTGCATACTCGTCCCCGTCGACGAGCAGAAACTCCTGGCGCCAGTAGAAGCTCCGGCGAGCAATTCCCCAGGAAACCGTGCGCCCCTTGTCCAACAAAAACCTCGTTGAGCATCAGCAGTGTGCCGCGAACTCGGTGAGCTCACCCTCCTTCTCTCTCGCAGCCTACATCGTCGGCAACCTCGCCGTCAGGTCGCTCCGCCGCTCGCCGTCGTTATCGCACCGCCAGTTCCTGGCTGATACAATGTGAGCCGTTAGATCACGATCCTATGCACACGATAGATCACTTAACCTGAACCGTTACGTTTGATCTGCACCGCACAATCCCACTTAAATCCTGCGGTCCACATCACGCGATCCTACCGAACCGTTATGAACCAATAAGACACAGACACGTGGCCAGAGATGTTTTAAAACAGATTTTGGAAACAGATTTAAATGCCATTTTGAAATCCTTGTAACTTTCAAACCACACGTCCAAATTTGGCAAATTTTATATCAATGGATTCAGGAGAACAAGACCTAGCCAACCATACCCTTAGTTTGGCAAATAGTAACTGCTAGCTTGTTTGAATTTGCAGAAACATTTGTGCACTTGTTTAGGGTATAAAAATTGTTTAAAAATGAATTTTGAATTAAAACCTTTGCCAAATGGTTTGTTGTGACCTTACTGTCCCTAGGAACCAACCTTTGGTGTTAAAAATGATTTTGGTGAAATTTAGGTTGAATTATTTGACTTAGCCAATTTCTAGCCAAATAAAAATAATGGATTGTTTATGGAAATGATTATGAGTAAAGAACTTTGGAGAAAAATGGTTTAGACCAACCCTACTGACCCAAAACACCAAGTTTTGCAATAGCAACTCATTTGGTGAACCCTATAGGTTAATGCCTTAATAAAGATATTTCTACACCACATAAAATAACACTTTGTTTTGAAAATGGTTTTTAAGTGAAACCTTTTGCAAATGACTTGGCCACTTTAGGAAATGACCATTAGATGTACCCAAATGACTATGACCCACTAGGAACCACTTTTTCAAACAAAACAAAGCTTGGCATGCTTGCATGCATTTCTTTGGGTTTGTTATTTATGTGTGTTATTTTGCTTGATTGGTAGATTGAGTTTGTACCTTGCTTGATTGATTTGTAGTGACTTGAAGAGTGTGATTGTTGCAAAGATCAAGAAGTGAACCTATACTCTACCAAAAAGGCAAGTGATGCTTCATACTTTTTATCCTATTACTTTCACTATGCATTAGTGATTTTACTAAGTAAAACTTGCATGGATTTTGCTAAGTATAGACCTTGCTATAAGAAAACCTAGTAGATGAATCCTTAGCAGGATTTTCCTAAGTTAGAGATTCCTACTACTACCAAGCTTATCCTAGCTAATAGAAAACATGGGTGGAATATATATTCACACTATGGAAAAATATTCTAAGTCTAAGGACTTGTGATTTTGTTTAATAAAACAACTAAGTTAATGTATCACCTGGGTGGAAATGGAAGGATTGGGTTATGTTGAGTGGTTACACAAGACCATGGACCTGGCTTGTGTATCTCACTTGTGGATGGCCACCCAGGAAACAAAGAGATTTGAGATGTCAAATGTTGAGAAGCTTCAAGAGCAACCACTTGGCAATATGGGCTCTGCCATGATCATATAGGTTGCAAGAACTTAGCCATATGGACAGTGGGTGGTAGTGTTTGATAGGTTGGAACGCGTCCATTTTGGTCTAAGGGAAGGCTTCTGAAAGATTTTGTCTTGGGAAACCAAGTCTTGTGGGTAAAGTGCACCACCTCTGCAGAGTGAAAAATCTAAGTACTTAGCCATGTCCCTGGTAAAGGACAATTTGAGCATCAAGACATGGAAGCAATCAAGAATCTCATCATTCCAATTTCTAAATTAAAATCTTGTGGTTTGAACAAGGGTTGTTTGAATTCTTCAATCATTGATGGAGAGATGGCTTGGTACAAGGATCTTGAAATCTTTGATTGAGAAAAATGATTTTGTCAAGCAAAAACTTAGTATTTACAAAATGATAAGAAAAATCTATTTTGAGCAATGCAAGCCTCAACTCCACTTAGCCAAATGCATATAGATGATAGACTCCACTATACAAATATAGTATCACTTGCCAATACAATTCAAATGTATTGACCCTTTGTGGCTGTAACTTGTAATGTTGCAGGTTTGATTGATTTTAGTGAAGATTGTTTGATTAGGATTACAAAGTCTACAACCAACATCTGCCTGTGGCACTCTGAAGATGAAGGATCCATGACTATATTTATTCCGCTGCAATGTAATGTAATAGCCATATGAGCTATGTGTGATGTAATAAAATTATGTTATTCCTGGTTATAAAGTTATATTATGAAATTTGTTTCTTGATATTACATCTTAACTGTGGATGCTAGCTATTGATCCAGGGACTAGCATTGTAAACACAGGAGGGATCAATCTTATTAAAGGTTGGGACCTCTACACCCGCATACTAAGTATGGTGAATTCAGGATTTGTTCCTGACGGATGTATCGAATATTGTCGTGAAAGTGTACAATCTCTGTAGAGTGTCAAACTATTCGAATAGACGCGTATGCGGTTATGGACAGTTGGAGTGGCCATACTGTTCCCCCATCAGATGTTTTCAAAACGACTTGTGAAATGAATTGAGAACTTGACTTGACCACAACAGAGTTGGGACATGAGATACAAGTTCCCACTTAGGTGTTATAAAACTTTCAACTAGCTTTCTTGCTTCTGAACTTAGTAGAGGTAAATCTGGCTTTCTGCAAAACAACCCTAGAGCTTAGTGTCCTACTACAAAAAACCCCTTCACTTGTTAGTATTAGTTTGCGAGTACTTAAAGAGTTCTCATGGCTTTGTCCCTGGCTATTCCCGTGGCCAGACTATGAAGAGGAGTACCAGGATGATGGACCCCAGGAAGGTTACGACAACTAGGATCATATCCCATCGTCAGCATTGCATGTGACCCCGAAGATGGAGCTTCGCCTACGCTACCTTTATTATTATGTATGTCCGCTGCTTGAGTTGTATTAAGAACTGGATCATGAGATCCTTATTTCTATAAGACCTTATGTATGGTTTATAACGGATGATGTACTGTGGTATCCAATTCTGTTATGTCTCGCAAAAATGGTAATCCTGGGATTGCGATGTATGGCATAACAGGCATCTGGGATTAAAAATCCGGGTGTTGACAGTCGCTGGCTAGCCGCCATTGCCAGCCTCCCCGAGCCCATCCGACACCGCCACAAGCTTCGCCTCGCTCCGCTTCGTCCTCCTGCAGAAGGAATCGACAAGGCGCGCCGGGATTCGTCGCCATCCACCGCTTCCTCTCCGACTCCGACGTGCTCAGTCACATGCCACGTCGTTGCTCCGGTCGCCTCCTCGCCTCGCTGTCGACACCAATCGCCTTGGGGTGAGCTCCTGGTGCTCAAGGCACCCTCATTTCCCCCTCTATTCCTCTGTGTTGCACCCGCTCCGTAGAGCATAGAGCACCGCCGCCGTTCGTCGCTGTTGACCAAGCTCCAGTGACCAATAAACGGAGGCGCCGCCGCTATTAGGTTCGTCTCGCAGCGCTGGTTCGAGCATCCCTAGTCGCACGCTGTAGTTCACCCTCCTCCACCGTCTGCCACCGTCGTTTGGCCCGTTGGCCGGTGAGCCAACGTGGCCCCTGCGTGGCACTCGCGTGGCTTGCTTGCATGGACCGACCCCACCCGTCAACCTCTCTGGCTAGAACCACCTCCGGTGAAAAATGTCTCTGACCCCGCCTGGCCAACGTGGTTGCTGAGGTGGCCAGAGGCCCACCTGTCTGTGACTGTGGCTAGCCCACCCTGCGGTGTAAAAAGTTTTCAGTTTCTTTTATTTCCAGAAAAATGTAATAAAAGGGTTTAATAATTTCAGAAATTGTTTTGAATATTGTAAATTCAATAACTTTTAATCTGTAATTCAGAAAAATACAAATAATATATCAAAATGTTCAGAAAAATGAGAACTATCTAACTAATCTATAATCATGCATTGTTCAAGAACTTTAATGACAAGTTTAATTATAACAACATAGTAACCCCTCTCATGTGTTTCCAGAGTTTTTCGAGTTAGGGTTTTCAACCCTCGAAACCCCGTTTAAGTTGTCAAGCATGCCTTAGGGTTTCATTTCAACGCAAGTTAACTTGTCATATCATCCATATTGATTGATAATTGCACATGCCATGTATTGAATGTTGCTTCTCCCTTTCCAGTATTTGGTTCTTCGCGATAGGATCCAAACCCAAAGTTGAAGTCAACAACACCGAAGATCCGTACCTGTCTACTGACGGACAAGGAAAGCGTAGCCTCTCATTCTGAACCTATGTTTTATAAAGTATATTACTTTCTCGCTATGATGCACACGATTCCAATGTGGTCTTTTGTCAGTAGCTAGTGAACCTATCTGCTGCACTGTTTCCCTTTTGTAGCCTTATACTCCTGATCCACTGCTCCTAGCATACCTAGGTCTGGCATCTGAGCGTTGCTAGAGCTTCTGAGGTTGACAGCTTAGCCATGCATGGTATCAATGTCTGATCTATCCGAACGATGAATCAGAGGTGCCGGAGAATCTAGAAAGGTAGGAGGTGGTGAAATCATCGAAGGAGTTAACTAATCATGTTAAGGATTGTATGGGAGGCCACGTTGGGTGTGGTTTTTGTAGTCCCATGCTCGCCACCATTAGGACCCGAGTTCTTGCCTCTTGAACCAAGACGAGCGTACAACCACACGGGGACTGGTAAACCCCACGAGCAACTAACTTGCGTAGTAGATTCCATGAGTCATATAGTTCAGGCTTTCCATCTGGCATACTCATTGAAAACCTTTTCGAAAAGAGGAGGTGAAGGAGGTGCATCATAACAGGTAGGGAAGCGTGGACCGGGTTGCTTGGGGTCAATGGAGCCCCTGGTGAACCAACCTCGCCTCACATCTTTAGGGACCGGCTTCGGGACTTGACCCGTTACGACGGAACCATCCCTAGGGCGTGACTCGTGGTCTCGGCGAAAGCAAGGTAAAGGTCGTGGTCAACCACCCTCTGTCGGCCTTCCAAGGAAGAGGGCTAATAATTTGGCATTAAGAGTCAGTTGGTGCGTGTGGGTAAAGTTGTACACCCCTGCAGGGTATTAATCTTTTTGAAAAGCTATGTTCACGGTTATGAACGAGTTGGGAACGGACGTGATGATAATAGAGAACTGTAACCTAAATAAAACTTGTTGATCCATGTGTGCTTAAGGATGCTTCTTCTGGGTCCACGGGGTGATCCTAGATAGGAGGTTCTGATGAAGCTGGTGGTTACCAAGATGTGATGATCAAGATGAAGAAGTCGCTATCTTATCCCTTTTTAAAAGAATCTGAGTAGACGAGCCTCTTATCTCTCTTGTTTACAAATAAAGATTGCTTTCCGCAAAATAAAATCCAGAGAAAGCTTCTCTAGCCAGAGCATGTAGATACTAGGTTATCTAAGTCTTGCGGAGTACATTCTCGTACTCAGCCTTGCGCCATTGTTGTTTTTCTATAGAGAATCTGGTTGCAACTGAAGGTGGCTTCTACGTTGACATCGACGAGTAGTTGGGGGTCCCAGGTAGCAGCCTGAGGACTATGGAATGGACGTCACTTTTGTTAATGGCCTCTTAGGCCTTTTGCTAAGTTGTTGTGTAGAACAACATAATTTTCTTTCGCCGTGTGATGTAATGTTGGGTCTTTGACCTCTGGTTTGTAATAACTCTAATATCTTACTCTGTTAAGAGTTTAAACTTATGCTGTTGAATCCCTGTGTTGTGTAATGTTACCAAATCATACTGTGATCTTCCGTTTTTGGAGTTGAACTTATCTTAGATCGTGATCTGAGGTTAGTTTAACCCTAACCCCGGGGGGTGCTACAGGTTTTGGTATCAGAGCAGGACTGCCTGTAGGAAACCCTTTTATTGGTCGATGTTGAGTCTAGAAGTTGATAAAACTATTTGAAAGTTAAAAACTATTTGTAGAAACTCTGACTAGGATTCTTTTTACTCCTTCTCTGGTGTGTTTCTGATGCTGGAGTTTCTCTTACCTTATTTGGTTTGAAAAGGTTTCCGTTCCTTATCTTATATCTCAAAACTTCTAGGATCGTGGTTTTGGGGTTGTTTTTTTAAAGTACTCCGTACTTGGTTGCTACTCTCAGAGTTCCAAGATATCTCAGTTCTGCTTGATGTGTAACATCTTAGCATTCCATTGTCATGGTTTGTAAGTCAGCTGGTTAGTGTATACATTAGTATGCTTTGATACTACCATGCTTGATAATATGATACATTTATATCAAGTACTCCTTGTTATCTTTCCGTCTTGTTTCTTTGAATCCCTTGTCTAACCTTTTCTTTGTTCTTTCAGGATGGGTGATACCTCTCGAGCCCGTACCCGTGCTCATGCACGTGGTGCTGCAAATGAGGGTGAATCTTCCAACCTTCCTCCACCACCGTCCATGGTTCAACTCATGTACATGTACGAAACCAACCGTGCTGACAACATGAGGCTCCTTGAAAGTATTGAGCGCAACACTGCTCAACGTCAGAACAATCAAGTTGGTATCAAGGACTTCACACGTCTCACTCTGCCAGTTTTCAGCTATTCCACTAAGCCACTTGATGCGGACTACTGGCTTCGCACCATGGAGCACAAACTTCAGGTTGGTCATGTTGCTCAAGACGATTGGGTGACTTTTGCCGCCTATCATCTAGAGGGAGCAGCTAACTCCTAGTGGGAAAATTTCTTGGCTATGCAAGAAGCTCAACATGTTGTTACATGGCAAGAGTTCACTGAAGCCTTTCGAGCTTATCATATTCCGGATGGTCAAATGGATCAAAAGAGGGAGGAGTTCCTCAAGCTTAAGCAGGGCACTGGTTCTGTGTGTGATTACCAGCGTAACTTCAATCGTCTTGCCTGCTATGCTACAGAAGAGGTCTCCACTGATGTTAAGCAGCAAGCTCTGTTCCGCAAGGGACTGGATCCTGAGGTTTGTCGTGATCTCATTCTTATGGACTTTGTTAACTTCCAAGGTCTGGTTAATAAGGCCATGAAAGCCGAGAGTGGAAAGGTGGAGTATGAAGAAACTCGTAAGCGTCCTCAGGATGGGTACAACAAGGCTGGTTCTGGTAATAAGAAGCGTCGTGTCTTCGTGCCTTACAGTGCTATGCCACGTGCTCCTTATACTCCAAGGACTTTTGGATATGCACCTCGTCCGAATGCTACCTCAAACAATGTTGGTGGATCAAACTATCCTTCTGCTGGCAATACATCAGGTTTTATATGCTTCAATTGTCGCCAGCCTGGGCACTATGCAAGAGACTGTCCTCAAAAGAGTGCTGCTGAGAAGGCACAACCCCCAAGGAAGAATGATAAGTATCCAGGTGCTGGAAAAGGACGCCTAAACCACATCTCTGCTGAGGAGGCTCAGGAATATCCAAGCGTCATCATGGGTACGCTTCGTATCAATCAAATTCCAGCTAATGTTTTGTTTGATTCTGGAGCATCGCATTCATTCCTGTCACAAGCGTTTGCTCAAATGCATGGGATAAGTTTTGAGGGGTTATCTGTTCCTCTACTAGTTCAGTCTCCTGCTTCTAGGTGGTGTTCCACTATGGTTAGTCATGGGAATTTAATTGAAGTTGCATTTCAACTCTTTCCCACTTCTTTGATCGCCCTCAAGTCAACTGATATTGACATCATTTTGGGCATGGACTGGTTGACCCGTTATCAAGCTATTCTCGATTGTACAACCAAGTCTGTGACTCTGACTAGTACTGCTGGCATAACAATCAAGTATTGGTGTAAGATCCCTCCTTTGTAAAGGAAAAGGATCCCTGTGATTGCAATGCTAGTCCCTGGATCAATACTAGCATCCACATTTTAAGATGAAGTACAGAGATACAAAGGTCATTTATTACATCCATTCCAGAGTTAAACATAGTTCTTACAACTCAAGGCCACAGGCCTAATACAAGAGTTTGAATAAGAAAATAAATATAAGTCTTCATCTTCATGTGCCACAGGAAAGCATGTTGAGTGTAGACTCATGACACCTAATCCTCATCAGAGTAACCTACAACATCACAAGTTACAGCCACAGTGGGTCAATACTTTGGAATAGTATTGGCAAGTGATACCTTAGTATATTTTAAGTGGACTAGATACTATATGCAGATTTGGCTAAGTGTAGCTTGGCTTGCTTTGCTCAAAATAGGTTTTTCCTATTAGTTGAAATCACTAAGTTTTTCTTTGTCAAAACTTTTCCCAAGGAACCACCAATAGACATTGAGGTCCTTCACCCTTGTTCACCCACAAGTTTTACTTATAAGTTGGAATGATGAGATTCTCGATAGCTTCCATGCCTTGATGCTCAAGTTGTCCATTTCCATGGACTTGGCTAAGTACTTAGATTTTTCCATCTGCAGAGGTTGTGCACTTTCCCCACCAGACTTGGTTTCACCAAGACAGGAACTTTCAGAAGCCTTCCCTTAGACCAAGTGGACGCGCTCCAACCTATCATTCCCACTACCACCAACTGTCCAAATGGCTAAGTTCAAACAACTTATGTGATCCAGGCAGAGCCCATATTGCCAAGTGGCTGCACTAGAAGCTTCTCAACACTTGGCCACTAAAATCTCTTTGTTCCTGGGTGGCTTACCACAAGTGAGATACACAAGGTAAACCATACCCATGGGCCTTGTGTAACCACTCAACCAATACCACCAATCAAGTCCCATTCCACCAGGTGATTTATTGACTTAGTTGTTTTATTAAGCAAAAACAAAGTCCAAAGACTTAGAGATATTTTCATCATAGCATGTATATTCACCAACCCTTGTTTACTATTAGCTAGGCTAAGCATGGCATAGAGTGTAACTTAACTTAGAAATTTCCTAACAATTCTACAACTACTTAGGATTTCCCAACATGGCATATAGGAAAAATAATAATATGCAAGACTTAGCAAATATTTCTAATGCTTAGTAGAAAACATAGGGATAGTAATATTCATGAAGTACCACTTGCCTTGGTAGTTGGGAGAGTAGCACTCTTCACAATCACAATCACTAGCACCAAAGTCTACACAAAGAATGGTAGCAACAAATTACACACAACATATACAAACAAACAAAATTATATATGCATGCATGCAAAATGCTAAGTGATGATTTTTAAAACCCAACCAAGCAAGTGCATAGTAAAGAATCTTAAACAAGTCAAAAACTTGCCAAACCAAATTTATTTGACACTAAAAACAATTCCTAAACAAATCATATACTCAAATAAGCCCTACACATGTTTTTGCAAAAGAAACTATTTTAATAGATGCAAAACATTAAACACATTTCATATTCTGAAAGAGCTTGTTCTCCTGATTCCAACGGTATAAAATTTGTCAAAATCTAACGTGGGAATCAAAAGTTACAAACAAAACAAATTTGAACTATAATCTGATTCAAAATCTGTTTTAAATCTAAACTACTGCCACGCGTCTGTTTCCTATTGGCCCATACCGGTTCGGGCGGATCGATCGACGCAGATCGTTGGATTTAAGTGAACGTGCACGGCTCAGATCTAACGTACCGCTTCGTTTAAGTGATTCTATTACACGCGTTGGATCTAGATCCAACGGCTCTTGATCAAACGACCAAGGTCTGGCGGCACTAGCACGGCGGCGAGCGGCGGAGCGCTCTGTCTGTGGCGGTGCCGGTGTTCTAGGTCGCCCAGGGAGGGAAGAGGATGCTCACCAGAACCGCCGTGTCGAGGTGAAGCTCAACGTGTCTCTGGTTGGCGAAGGGGCGCTCGGAGTCGTCAGGGATTCCTCGTCGGAGTTCGCGAACGCGTCGGGTATGGTTGCTGGTCGACGTTGGCGAGGTTCTGTGTCACACTAAGGCAAAACGAGGACACCGTTAGACGCGCAAGACGCTGGGGATCTTAGGCGTATCAAGCAGGGGGCAAGGGGCGGCTGGTACTTACGGGGAGAGGTCGCCGGAGTTCGAGCAGCGAGCGGAGGCGCTCGGTTGATGTCGCTACCGAGGCTACAGACCATGCGAGAACAAACGGGGTGTGTCAGTAGATGCGCAAGGAGCTGGAGAACTTGATAGCATGAATCATGGACAAAGGGGGGCACGGTGCTCACCGGAATTCGTCGGCGAGGTCGTCGGAACAGCGGCAGTGTCGGGCGAGTTGCGAGCAGCCTGGTGGCGTGGAGAGGAAATTGGGTGAGGGGAAATGGCCGCGAGAGGGAGGGGCTTAAGTAGGCAGAGGCTCGACAAGAAACGCTCAGCGAATCAATGGCAATTACGCCGCGGAATCAACGCAGCAACGGCCAGCGGCGACGTGCTCCTCGTGAAATTTGGGGGAAGACGACGATGACGTGGACAGGGCCCGCTTGTCAGCGAATAGAACAGAGAGGGAGTGGGGTCCGAGTGTCAGCGACTCTGGGAGTGCTTCTGCGCGTGAGAGGGAGAGGGAGGGTACCCGGGTGGGCTAGTTGGGATGGATCTGCTGATGGGCTCAAAGTCTGGCGTCGGCCCTTTTCTATTTCCTTTCTCTTTTTCTTTTTCTGTTTTGATTTTCTGGATTGATTTTTAAATGAATTCAAACTCTATTTGAATTCAAATCTTTTTGGGATTTTTGCAGTGTGCAACAGTCACAATTTTTGTACATAAAACCAAGTGGTCACTCTGTTCAAGCTTGGTTCTTTTGAATAAACTAAAATAAACAGTGCTATAGCACTTAATTTGCAAATGTTTTGAAAAAGGTTTTGGAACCATATTTATTTTGTATATTTTTGTTCAAACTCCACACTCAACCAATCATCAAGGAAGCAAACAAACTTGGTCTAAAACACTTAAGCTCTTCAAATGGGGATGGTCATTTGATTTAAGTTTGCTCACATAAAATGATAGCACTATGTGCTTCTGTTTTCTTGAAATTGGTTTGAAATTGATCTCAAAACTATATGCATGCATGAATGATATGCAATCTTTGAAATCATGATTTTAGGGATGTTACAATTGGACCGTAGGGTCACTATCTCCTTCAGTTGTTTCTATTCCTGAAGCAGAGTTGTATGCCCTTGAAGTTTTACCTCCATAAGCATCCAAGATGTTTCCGTGGTCTTTGAATTTCTGGATGTTTTTCCTGAGGAGTTGCCTGGCATGCCACCTGATCGAAGTGTGGAGTTTGTCATAGAGTTAGTTCCTGGAACTTCTCCTGTATCTAAAAGACCCTATCGTATGCCTCCTCATGAGCTTGTGGATTTGAAGAAGCAATTAGAGGAGTTAGAAGGAAAGGAATACATTGAACCCAGCACATCTTCTTGGGGATGTCCTACCATCTTTGTCAAGAAGCGGGATACCAATATACCGCGTCTAGTTGTGGATTATCGCCCACTCAATGTTGTGACTATCAAGAATAAGTATCCTCTCCCTAGGATCAATGATCTATTTGATCAGTTAAGTGGTGCAACTGTCTTCTCCAAAATGGATTTAAGGTTAGGGTATCACCAGACAAAGATCCGTAAGGAAGATATTCCAAAGACTGTTTTCACCACTCATTATGGTCTTTACGAGTATACAGTCAAGTCCTTTGGTCTTACCAATGCTCCAGCCACTTTCATGCGGCTCATGAACTCTGTCTTCATGGATTATTTTGACAAGTTCGTCGTGGTTTACATTGATGATATTCTGGTCTATTCCAAGACTGAAGAAGAGCACGCTGAACATCTTCGTTTGGTGTTGACAAAACTTCGAGAACATCGTCTCTATGCCAAGTTTTCCAAATGTGAGTTCTGGCTACAAGAGATCGTATTCCTTGGTCATGGTGTATCCTCTCAAGGGGTTGCTGTTATCCCTGATAAGGTCCAAACTATACTCGACTGGGAGTCTCCTAAATCCGTAAAGGATGTCCGAAGTTTTCTCGGGATGGCTGGTTATTACCGTCGATTCATTGAGAACTTCTCCAGGATTGCAAAGCCGATGACTGATCTTCTCAAGAAGGATAAGAAGTTTGAATGGTCTGATAAGGCTGAGGAAAGCTTCCAGTTGTTGAAAACCAAGTTAACTACTGCACCAGTGTTGGTTCTCCCAGACACTAGCAAAGACTTTGTAGTCTTCGGCAATGCTTCTCACCAAGGTCTCGGATGTGTGTTAATGCAAGATCGGCATGTGTTGGATTATGCCTCCCGTTAGATAAAACCACATGAGAACAACTACCCAACTCATGATCTTGAGCTTGCAGCTGTTGTTCATGCTCTTAAGCAATGGCGACATTACCTTCTCGATAGTCGTTGCGAGTTATACTCGGATCATCAGAGTCTAAACTATCTTTTCACACAACCTGATCTGAATCTCAGGCAAAGAAGATGGTTGGAACTCATCAAGGACTATGATTTGGGTCTCAACTATCAACCTGGCAAAGCCAATGTTGTTGCTGATGCGCTAAGTCGTAAGTCTTATTGCAACAATTTGGTGATCAAACAATCTCAACCTTATCTTCATGAGGAATTTGCTCGATTGAATCTTGAAGTAGTTCCTCGTGGATTCCTTTCTACTCTTGAAGTTAAATCTTCTATAGAGGATGACAACAAGATTGCTCAGAAACATGATTCTGAAATTGCTGAGATCAAAGGGAACATTGCTAGCGGAGTTGCTAAGTGTTTCTCTATTGATAAACAAGGTACTGTTTACTTTGGTGATCGTATGGTAGTGTCGAAGAGAACAAAATTGAGGGATTTAATTCTCCAAGAGTCTCATGAATCACCTCTTTCTATTCACCCTGGAGGTACCAAGATGTATCAGGATCTTCGTCAAAGATTTTGGTGGTCTGGTATGAAGAAGGATATCGCTCATTTTGTTGCTGAATGTGACGTTTGCCGTCATGTCAAAGCTGAGCACCAAAGACCCACTGGTCTCCTACAAACACATAAAATACCTGAATGGAAATGGGATCAAGTTGGTATGGATTTCATCACTGGTCTTCCTAAGACTCAGAAAGGAAATGACGCCATCTAGGTAATCATTGACTATCTGCCCAAGGTTGCTCACTTTCTACCTGTTCGCGAGAGTATCAATGCTAATCAGCTAGCAGATCTTTACATCTCTCGAATTGTTGTTCTTTATGGTATTCCTAAGAAGATAACATATGACCGTGGAAGTCTCTTCACCTCCAAGTTCTGGGAAAGTTTCCAAAATTCTATGGGAACACGCCTTTACTTCAGCACAGCCTATCATCCTAGTATCGGTGGTCAAACCGAAAGAGTGAACCAAATCCTTGAAGACATGCTTATAGCGTGTGTCATATCTTTTGGCAAGAACTGGGAGAAATGCCTTCCTTTTGCTGAATTCTCCTACAACAACAGTTCTCAGTCCAGTATTGGTATGGCACCTTTCCAATTCTTATACGGAAGAACCTGTCGTACTCCTTTGAAATGGTCAGAAACTAGCGAAATAAAGTTCTTTGGTCCGGATATGATCTAGGAAGCAGAAGATCAAGTTCGTATCATTCGAGATCATTTAAAAACTGCTCAGTATCGCCAGAAAAGCTATCATGATCGTCACATCAACATATTGAATATGAAGTCGGTGATCAAGCTTATCTCCGGGTTACTCCTTTGAAGGGTGTTCATCGTTTCGGTATCAAAGGCAAACTGGCTCCTCGCTATGTTAGTCCTTTCCGTGTTCTATCCATGCAAGGTAACCTCGCATACAAGTTGGAGTTGCCTGCAAACTTTCCTAAGGTGCATGACGTCTTTCATGTGTCACAACTTAAGCGTTGCTTCAAAGACCCTGTCTGTGGTGTTGATCACCAAACTCTTGATCTTCATAAGGATCTGAATTATCGTGACTATCATGTCCGTATCCTTGATGAAGCCGAGCGCAAAACTCGTCGTCAAAACATCAAGTTCCTGAAAGTTCAGTGGTCTCATCACTCTGAGGATGAAGCAACCTGGGAACAAGAAGATCGTCTTAGATCTGAGTACCCTGCCTTCTTTTCAAAAACTTAGGAATCTCGGGTCGAGATTCTTGTAAGGGGGGTAGAGCTGTAACAGTCCAAGTTTGTATATATGTAAATAGTACTTAAGCATGACATGCATCTGTTTAAATCAATACAATAGTTGCATAAGTTCAAGTGTGTGGTTTAAGAAATGCAACAAAACCCTAAAACCCTATGTTCCCTCCCTCTTTGAAATTTATTCAAACTAGTTTTGAATTTAGAAATGACAAAAATATTTGGAGCCCAACTTGATTAAAAGGGCCCCACAAATGTTACATATTTCACAAAACCTCCCTGGTAGTTTTGAATGATTCAAAACATATTTGGAATTCAAAACTTAAAACTGAAATCAAAAACAGAAAAAAGTAAAACTATTTTGGCAGAAAAAATAGAGCCAGACCGTCCCAGGCCGCATCCCAGCAACCTTCTCCCCTCTATCCCTCTTCCGCGGCCCAGCACCCGGCCCACGCCAGCCTGCTAGCAGCCCGGTACTGCTTCGCCTGCTCCCCTGTCGTCTCCCCCGCTGACGGCAGGCAGCTCGCTGTCGCCGCTGCGGCCGCCCGATGCCGCCTCGTCATTGCGATTCGCGTCGCCGACGCTCGCAAGGATAAGACCCGCCGGCGCCATGCTCCATTTTCCCTGGACCTCACTTTCCCCTTTCTCTCCCTCTCTGCACAGCGATAGCCCGAACCCTAGCCACCATGGTTGTCGGCTAGCCGCTATTGCCATCCTCGCCGAGCCCATCCGACACTGCCACGATCTTCGCCTCGCTCCGCTTTGTCCTCCTGCAGAAGGAATCGACAAGGGGCACCAGGATTCGTCACCATCGATCGCTTCCTCTCCGAATCCGACGTGCTCAGTCACACGCCTCGTCGCCGCTCCGGTCACCGCCTCGCCTCGCCGTCGACACCAATTGCCTTGGGGTGAGCTCCTGGTGCTCAAAGCACCCTCCTTTCCCCCTCTAGCCCTCTGTTTCGCGCCCGCGCCGTAGAGCAGAGAACACCGCCGCCATTCGTCGCTGTTGACCAAGCTCCGGTGACCAATAAACGGAGGCGCCGCCGCTATTAGGTTCGTCTCGCAGCGCTGGTTCGAGCAGCCCTAGTCGCACGCCGTAGTTCGCCCTCCTCCGCCGTCTGCCACCGTCGTCTGGCCCATTGGCCGGCGAGCCAATGTGGCCCCTGCATGGCACTCGCGTGGCTTGCTTGCGTGGACCGACCCCACCCGTCAGCCTCTCTGGCTAGAACCACCTCTGGTGAAAAATGTCTCTGACCCCGCCTGGCCAACATGGTTGCTGAGGTGGCCAAAGGCCCACCTGTCTGTGACTATGGCTAGCCCACCCTGCGGTGTAAAAAGTTTTCAGTTTCTTTTATTTCCAGAAAAATGTAATAAAAGGGTTTAATAATTTCAGAAATTGTTTTGAATATTGTAAATTCAATAACTTTTAATCTGTAATTTAGAAAAATACAAATAATATATCAAAATGTTCAGAAAAATGAGAACTATCTAACTAATCTATAATCATGCATTGTTCAAGAACTTTGATGACAAGTTTAATTAGAACAACATAGTAACCCCTCTCATGTGTTTCCGGAGTTTTTCGAGTTAGGGTTTTCAACCCTCGGAATCCCGTTTAAGTTGGCAAGCATGCCTTAGGGTTTCATTTTAACGCAAGTTAACTTGTCATATCATCCATATTGATTGATAATTGCACATGCCATGTATTGAATGTTGCTTCTCCCTTTCCAGTATTTGGTTCTTCGCGATAGGATCCAAACCCAAAGTTGAAGTCAACAACACCGAAGATCCGTACCTGTCTACTGACGGACAAGGAAAGCGTAGCCTCTCATTCTGAACCTATGTTTTATAAAGTATATTACTTTCTCGCTATGATGCACACGATTCCAATGTGGTCTTTTGTCAGTAGCTAGTGAACCTATCTGCTGCACTGTTTCCATTTTGTATCCTTATACTCCTGATCCACTGCTCCTAGCATACCTAGGTCTGGCATCTGAGCGTTGCTAGAGCTTTTGAGGTTGACAGCTTAGCCATGCATAGTATCAATGTCTGATATATCCGAACGATGAATCAGAGGTGCCGGAGAATCTAGAAAGGTAGGAGGTGGTGACATCATCGAAGGAGTTAACTAATCATGCTAAGGCTTGTATGGGAGGCCATGTTTGGTGTGTTTTTTGTAGTCCCATGCTCGCCACCATTAGGACCCGAGTTCTTGCCTCCTGAACCAAGACGAGCGTACAACCACACGGGGACTGGAAAACCCCACGAGCAACTAACTTGCCTAGTAGATTCCATGAGTCATATAGTTCGGGCTTTCCATCTAGCATACGCATTGAAAACCTTTTTGAACTGAGGAGGTGAATGAGGTGCATCATAAGAGGTAGGGAAGCGTGGACCGGGTTGCTTGGGGCCGATGGAGCCCCTAGTGAACCAACCTCCCCTCACATCTTTAGGGGCCGGCTTCGGGACTTGACCCGTTACGACGAAACCATCCCTAGGGCGTGACTCGTGGTCTCGGCGAAAGCAAGGTAAAGGTCATGGTCAACCACCCTCTGCCGGCCTTCCAAGGAAGAGGGCTAATAATTTGGCATTAAGAGTCAGTTGGTGCATGTGGGTAAAGTTGTACACCCCTGAAGGGTATTAATCTTTTCGAAAAGTCGTGTTCATGGTTATGAACGACTTGGGAACGGACGTGATGATCATAGATAACTATAACCTAAATAAAACTTGTTGATCCACGTGTGCTTACGGATGCATCCTCTGGGTCGAGGGGGTGATCCTAGATAGGAGGTTCTGATGAAGCTGGTGGTTACCAAGATGTGATGATCAAGATGAATAAGTCGCTATCTTATCCCTTTTTAAAAGAATCTGAGTAGACAAGCCTCTTCTCTCTCTTGTTTACAAATAAAGATTGCTTTCCGCAAAATAAAATCCAGAGAAAGCTTCTCTAGCCAGAGCATGTAGATACTAGGTTATCTAAGTCTTGTGGAGTACATTCTTGTACTCAGCCTTGCGCCATTGTTGTTTTTCTATAGAGAATCCGGTTGCAACTGAAGGTGGCTTCTACGTTGACATCGACGAGTAGTTGGGGGTCCCAGGTAGCAGCCTGAGGACTATGGGATGGAATTCACTTTTGGTAATGACCTCTTAGGCCTTTTGCTAAGTTGTTGTGTAGAACAACATAATTTGCTTTCGCTGTGTGATGTAATGTTGGGTCTTTGACCTCTAGTTTGTAATAACTCTAATATCTGACTTAGTTAAGAGTTTAAACTTATGTCGTTGAATCCCTGTGTTCTGTAATGTTACCGAATCATAATGTGATCTTCCGTGTTTGGAGTTGTACTTATCTTAGATCGTGATCTGTGGTTAGTTTAACCCTAACCCCAGGGGGTGTTAACTCCGAACCTTTTAACCCCTTTCATTGGACTTACTTTCAAATATACCATATCTCCCACTTCTGGATGCCATGATCTTCGACTTTGATCAGCATAACTTTTTTGCCTACTTTGAGCTATTTTTAGTCTATCCCTGATCTTATCAATGCTATCTTGTTTTTCTTTGATATAGTTTGGCGCAAATTCTTTGCTACTTCCAGGCTCATACCAACATATTGGTGATCTACATTTCCTTCCATACAGAACCTGATATGGAGCTGCCTTCAGACTACTTTGATATCTATTATGGTAGGAAAATTCTGCCAATGGTAGATGATCTTCCCATGTACCGCCAAAATCTAATGCACAAGCCCTTGACATGTCTTCTAGTATCTGATTTGTTCTCTCTGTTTGACCTCCTGCCTCTGGATGATAAGCTGTGCTGAAATTTAATTTGGAACCAAGTGCCTCATGTAATTGCTTCCAAAATGATGAAGTAAACATTGATCCCCTATCAGTTATGATCTTTTTGGGCACTCCATGCTTACTTACTATCTCTTTGATGTAAACTTCTACTAACTTTTCGGCATTATCTTTCTGATTTAACGGAATAAAATGTGCACTTTTAGTGAATCAATCCATAATTACCCAAATCATATCCTTCCTTTTAGGTTTCATGGGCAATCCGGTGATGAAATCCATCCCTATTTCCTCCCACTTCCATTCGGGAATTTCCAAAGGTTGTAATGGTCCTGCTGGACTTCGATGTTCAGCCTTCACCCTTTGGCAAGTATGGCATTCAGATACATATTTAGCAATGTCCCTTTTCATGTTATTCCACCAGAATAATTCTTTCAAGTCCATGTGCATCTTAGTACTGCCTGGATGTATAGAATATGGTGTTTCATGTGCTTCTCTGAGTATGGCATCTCGAATCTCAGTCACATCTGGAACACAAAGACGATCTTGCAACCACAAAGACTCATAATCTCCAAGGCGAAAAACTAATTTTTTCCCTTGAGATATCCTTCGAATTTCCTCAGCAATGAAAGGATCTTCTGCTTGATGTCTAAAAATTTCGTGCTTAAGATCACTATCCTGCTCTGCAACTACCTGCATAGTAGCTAATCCTCCAAGAACCTTTGTTCTAATGAATTGAAGCTCTAATCTTTCCAAGTCCATTTGTAATTCTTTTGGTAGCTCCCGATTGCTAGGCTGAATATCTGCACTTTTGCGACTTAAAGCATCTGCTACAACATTTGCTTTTCCTGGATTATAGTTGATTGTTAAATCATAATCTTTGATTAGTTCCAACCAACGCTTCTGCCTCATATTCAACTCCTTTTGAGTGAAGAAATATTTAAGACTTTTATGGTCAGTGTATAACTCACATCTGGCTCCATAAAGAAAATGCCTCCATCCTTTCAGCGCAAAAACCACTGCTGCTAACTCTAAATCATGATTTGGATAGTTGACTTCATGTGGTTTTAGTTGTCTTGAACCATAAGAAATTACTTTTCGATCTTCTTTTGATGCATCACAATATACTGTAAAGTCTTTCCCTGTTTCTGGAAATACTAAGATTGGAGCTGTGGTTAACCTGGTCTTCAACTCCTGAAAGCTTGCTTCAGACTTCTCATCCCAATTGAATGGTGTATTCTTTCTTAACAATTTGGTCATTGGTCCAGCTATTTTGGAGAAACCTTCAATGAATCTCCGATAATTACCAGCCATCCCCAAGAAACCTCGAATTTGTTTCACATTGGTTGGTGCAGTCCACTCTAGTACTGACTGAACTTTAGATGGATTTACAGCAATTCCATCTTTACTAATCACATGGCCGAGGAACTCTACCTTATCTAGCCAAAATTCACATTTACTAGACTTAGCATAAAGTTTATGTTCTCTTAAAGTTTGCAATGTTATTCTTAAATGATCAGCATGCTCTTCCTTGTCCTTGGAATATATCAGAATATCATCAATGAAGACTATGACGAACTTATCCAAATATGGCATGAAGATTTTGTTCATCAGATTCATGAATATTGCTTGTCCATTGGTACTACCAGATACTCATGGTGTCCATATCTTGAGACAAATGCTGTCTTGGGAACATCCTCAGGCTTGATTTTAATTTGATGGTATCCAGATCTTAGGTCGATCTTTGCAAATACTCAGGCTCCTTTCACTTGATCAAAAAAATCTTGAATCCTTGGTAAAGGATACTTATTCTTGATAGTAACGTTGTTCAGATTTCTATAATCTCCACACATCCTTCTTCCACCATCCTTTTTATCCACAAAGATTACTGGTGTTCCCCATGGGGATACACTTTCCTGGATAAACCCTTTTCTGACTAACTCATCAATTTTATCTTTGAGTTCTTTTAATTCTTTGGGTCCCATCTTATATGGTGCTTGAGCTATTGGTGATGTACTGGGAATTAGATCAATAGTGAACTCTAACTCTTGATCTGGTGGCATTCTAGGTATCTCTGCTGGAAAAACATCTTGAAATTCATTTACTATAGGAATATCTTCCAATTTGACCTCTTTCATCGAGTTCAACTACAGACCACCATGATATGACTGTGCTTATCTGCTTGGTAAACTATCCTTGGTCTACTTGGAGTTTTGATTGAGATAGTTTTCTTCTCACAATTTATCTGAGCCCCATGCTCCATCATCCAGTCCATCCCCAGCACTACTGCAATTCCCTTCAAAGGAATCACATAAAGGTCTGCAAAGTATGTACAACCACAGATCGAGATAACCTGATCTTGTTTAATGTGGCGTACGATCACATTTCCCCCTGCCGTAACTATGGTCATAAGGTTTTCTAACGTTGCCCTTCTAATCCCGAACTTAACACAGAATTCTTCAAAAATGAATGAAGTAGTTGCACTCCTCCCAGGTATACTCCCTAACACTCTCCGGAACATGATATTCACGGAATCTCTGCTTGAACTCCTCCCAGGTATACTCCCTTCCTAGTTGTTGCATGGCCAACTGATTCTCCCATCATGATGCTGCAGGTCCAGTCAGAAGATGAGTTGCATACCTCAGTTTCTCCTCATCATTGCAACCTACAGTCTTCAGCTTACTTTCTGTATCTGCAAGCCAGTCTTATGCATCCATTGATTCAGTGGATGATGCAAAAGGTAACGGCCTTGCATTCTGGAAGTCAGAAAGACTCACTCCTCCACCTTCAGGTGCCCTCTGATTTGCTCGTCCCAGTAGCTCCTCCATGAACTTGTTTTGGGTCTCTTGCATAATTTGCATACACTGCATAAAGTTCTGCTCCATTAATGGCCTCATTGGTTGTGTTGGTGGTAATGCTCCCTGATTTGCTACATCTTCATCGGCCTTCTCTTTGGCCTCATGTTCCATCCGCTGCTATTCAGCTTCGGTTTCTACACCCATATCCATGACCATCTAGTCCTCCAACATAAAGCGAATACACATATTTACATCATTCACATGTGTTCTGAGCTCGATTTTACGCACAGAACTAGTCACACAATGAAGATCCAAAGAAAATTCAAATATGCATTTCACATATTATACATAATATCATAATAATACAAAGTCATTACAACATATACCAGGTAGGTATATTACAACACTACCTTATTTATCTATCTACCATATTTCTTGGATTACAACACACAGTACTTGATACCTCTAAATAGTTACCTACTTCTAGTAGTAACTACGCTCATCATACATGCTTGATGTCCAACCGTGATGACATGAGGTTCGTCGCACAGTTTGTGGAACAAATGGCCTTCCAGAAGGAACATACTCAGTATCTGAAGTGTCAGGACTTGAGTCATTACTCAACCTGAGCGCATTGACTCCCTCCAGCTCAGCTGAAAAGTCTTCAGAAACATATTCAACATTATCTCCCGCTTGCATATCCTGAGCTTCATTCCTTGAGTTTTCAACAGGATACGCAGATCCTGCTGCTTCCCAGGTGCTCCTTTGGGAAAGATAGTTAAACACCGGATAATGTATATTCCCTGGGTTTGAAGAAGATGTTGGTGATTCAAACACTCTCTCCTTAGGATCTTCTTCTTCATCCTGATTATCCATGAACATGGCATTTCTACTACTACTAGGGTTAATTCTGGCACCCATCCAGCTAGATTGTCCAACATTTCTATCAGAACCATCTATGGACATTTGGTGTTCATGAGATCCTTCATATGATCCCATCCTCCAACCATCAGAATTTTCAATAGGTAGTTCTGAATCAGAACCATCCTCTGAACCCTGTGGTACTACATACCTCATATCCACAGTAGGATCATATATAGGTTCAGGCCTTAGTGAATAAGGATATGGTATAAAAGATTCAGGATCAATAGGTATATCCTTAAAGATAGGTTTTGCACTATTACTTGCCTCCTTCTCCAACTGGAATGCTAACTGCTTCCTCCTTTCCGCATCAGTTAGATCCTCTAACATGTCATTTTTTATCTTCGACAATCACTTGATGTGTCTTATAAAAAGACGCAACGAGTGTTCGGTATCTATCCATAAACTTGGAAGCTAACTTAGGATGCTTCTTAACTAAAGTAAGATGATTCGGTATAGGCTCCAAGTCTATAGAATCATGAGGGATCACAGAAAATGTGCTACATTCTAACTCCTTGGCTTTATGCTCCCGAATATTAGCTATCGCCTCCACAACGGCAACATGATATGCTGCTAAGTGACTCCTACCTTCACCTATAGGTAAATCGTGATATAATCCAAGCACTTCTGGAAGTTGGATACTCACAAGATACTTGGATAACATCCGACCATCATAGTAGGTTATAGTGTTCACTGAAATTCTAGTTGGACAACTAAAAATTCTTAAAAGTTGACGAAGTTGGTCTGTGAATGATCCTTGATAATCATCAAGAGTCTCCTCTTTCCTTACCAAAGTCTGTTTTGGGAACTTTGATTCCATAGCTCTGTATATCAAAAAAATATTTTTATTAGTAACCAATAATATATGGCATCATAATAAAGAATTATCGCACTAAAACATATAAAGGAATATTCACATTTGAATACCCATTATATTTCTTTTAGAGAATTCTTTATCGTTGCTACACTCTCCTACAGGTAATACCCTTACTAGGTTTCCAACCTAAGGTCAAAGAAATTTGCTCTGATACCAAGTGCGGTGACCCAGCATACCACTGCATGTGTAGTATACTATAGTCGTGGACATGACATCCAAAGAACACCGTTCTGTAAATATCACATCCCTTAGAGTGGTACAACAGAAACATTGCGGGTCCATATTACAAACATTCACACATTATTATTATTACAATACCAGAAGTTCAAGACTTCAAAAGAATTCAACTTACAAACCAAAATATAAAGTGTTTTCAACGGAATTTAAAAGTAGCAACTCCAACTAGGAGTTGAGCTCAGCAGCTTATTCTATAGAGTTCATGCTTCTTGGCTCCCTTGGTTACTACTAACGAGGATACTTAGTTGGACTCGTTGTCATCGACACCATAGTGGATTTCGTAATCCACTCCTTCAACACCTCCTGACAGGTTAGGCTCCTCGTAAAACACATCTTGTTGGCAGTCGGCTGCATACATTGGCACGTCCTCGGAATCGTCAGAGTCTAAGAAAGGTATCAAAGGAAAGGATGAGTAACAGCGTTACCCAACAAGTTCATTATATGCAATGTGGGAAGTTTGATGCTCTAACTACCACCTCGGATTATAAATCCTTGGCACTATACAGTTTTTGTAAATCTTTCTTCAAAGATTGATGTTATTATAAAAAACTATGACCATCAGCCTTCACAGGTTGACCAGAACTTTCATGGAGTTCCTTTCCTGCCGTGTTCATAGCTCCTTCCCAGAACAGGGAGTAACAAGTTACAATTCTTACACTCTGCAGAGCTGTGTTACTTTACCCATGAGAGATCAACTCCTTGTTGCACAATCGGGCGTACTTTCCCGTCCACAATTCCATGATGTGGGGCCCAGTAGTTGGTCCAAGCCAATCACTACCCCCTCCGCGACCTCGCATGCCTCCTTGGTGTACACCATGCCCACATATTGAATTACGGCAATTGTTTGTACAAACCGTTAGATGCTAGAACTATCGTGGGACGTTGAGGGTTCCCACCCATATGCTGCATATCCTCTATGAATTACCAATTAATATGCACGCTACGAGGATAACAGCCACGACCTGCACATCTGGCTACATGCGAGAGGAAGAAGATACAGCTGACTTCTCTGTCCCATTCCAAATCTCATGGCTAACGCGTAATATACGGCGCTAGAATCACTGATTTCAGGGGTTATTAAGTTCCTAATTGATCATCATTGTTGCAAATAGAACCCTAAGTTCTATTGCTCCATTATATCATCACTTAGTATGATATCTATGATTTCTTGTGAAAATAATATTTTCTTTCTTTGGAGTATATATGATAACACACAATTTGCAAATACGTTGATAAAGACTCTTCAAAGGATATGAGCAAGTGATGAACTTGCCTTGTGGTGACAAGGTAGTGAAGTCTGATGCTTGCACTGGACCTTGAGCTTCTATGTCTACAAAAACAACATTATTGCCCGGTAAGGACAATATTTAAAGAAGCAAAATGATTATGCAAAGTAATGTAATGCATTATTTAATTTTATGCGTATTCTCCCCCATTATTTAAATTATAAGAATTATTTTTAATAATAAAGAATTTATAAATATTAATTTTTAATACTTATTGAATATATTTTTTTATTTAATTTCCTTTTATTTGAATTTTATTAATTTAATAATTCTTTTAAGAATTATCATTTAAATACCAAAAATTGTTATTAAATATTTGTTTAGTATTTTTATAAAATACTACAATATTAATCTATAATGAAAGTGATTTTTATTTATTTTTATTAACTTTCAATAATTTTGTAAAATTCAGTAAGGAATATTTATATTACAAAATTCTAAATAAAATTTATATGTATAAAATTTTATTTCTTAATTTATTTGGATAGCTTGGATTATTGTGAATCCAAAAATATTTTATTTATAATTTTTGGATTTATATTTTATTTTCTAGAATTTATTTAATTCAGGGGCATTTTGGTCTTTTCCTATTTATTAAAAATAGCCTTTAGGTAAACGGGCTGCCTGGTTGGTTTATTGGGCCCTTGTGGCCCAATATAATAGAACCAAAACCACACCCCGAAGGGGTTTTGTCCCATTCCAGCCCACTCCCTCTATCACTCGCTTGATCTCACCTCTACCCTCTTCTCCTCGACCCCGTGGTCGACGGCGCCGCCGCCATGCTAGGCTCACCGCCGTGGTCCTCCCTGGCCGTTGCCGTGATGCAGGGCGAGGTTGTCGACCAAGCGCTACCCTTCTATCCAATTCGATTTGGCTATGGAGCTTTCCCATGGCCAAACTAGCCTCATCACGAACCCTTGGGTTTGGGGTGATGCGGTTGCTGTCGTCGTCATGGCTGCTGTGTGCTGCGATGGTGCTCCTCTCCTCCAGGCGTGGCTATGGTCACCGCCGTGGCATGGTGTGGGTCGCAGCGCCCCCTTGAGGGTGCTCTCCTTGCCACCGTGTTCGTCGACGACCCTCTGCTTCATCTTCTAATCTACAACGAGGACCACATGTGAGTTGATCCTTGGGTTTTTCCCCGTGCCTCTACCTCCTCTGAGTTCATATGTGTGTAACTAGTGGCCATTCCTCATTAGGGTTCATCTCTATTCTAGGGTTATTCCCTAGTTCTAGGATTCATCCATGTTTGGTGCTTGTAAGATGATGGTTTGATTTGGTAGTGATGACTAGTGAAGATTGAGCTCACTGCACTTCAGTGCTTTCTGTCATGATTTGATTACTGATGATATTCTTGATCAGTTGCTGGTGATTTAGTAGTTTTGCTTATAACTGGTGACAAAGCTTGGTTAAGATGATGATTTAACTGTGAAACCTGGTTAGTTAAGTTGAGGCTTAGTGAGTTTCTCTACTGTTAGTAATCCAGTACTGATAGTAGCACTATCAGTGGAGATGTGTAGATGGAAGTTACGTAGTTTCTTACAGTAACACTTTGCACACATGTAAACCTGATCCTTATTCCTGATTATTCCTTCAAGGGAGATGATGGTTATTAATTTATTGGTTTATTTATGAAAGCTCAATGATTGTTGGCTTGTTTTAGAATTGGTTCTTGTGTCACCATCCTTGGATGGCACACAAGTAGTGATTCTACAGCTAGGATTTTACTTAGCAGTGCTTAAGATTGGATGTCTATTAAAAAATTGTAAGCTTCCTTCTTTAAAAGATCAATGCCTATGCTGCTGGTCTGAGGCTTAGGAATTAAATTCCTATCCTACTGTCCCTTATAGATATGCTTAAGTATCAAGGTTGTTCACTAGACCTTGGATCCTAGTGGGATAAAATGATTGGTTTGCTTGTAGCTTAATGTCGGTGCATATAGTTTATAAATTCTGAGGTGCTACTCCCTCATGAGATGTGCCCAAATTTTATAAGCTATTTGAAAACATTTTGGAATATATGAGTTGTTTATGATTACCAGGACCTATGATGCTGGTCTGAGGTCCTGGTGGATTTGGCAGGGCTTACTACTAGTCTTTATATTTCAAACTTCCTCTATGATAGGTTCACCCCACTTGGGTGATCACTAAGAGGTTTAACTTGTAAAACATCACATGCTTTTCCGTTGGACTAGGATGAACAGAATATATATGGGTGTTTTATGATACTCACCACACTTGGGTGTTGTTGGGGTTGCAAGTGGTGGATCTTGTGTCTACCTTGATCTGGTGCTCCTCCTGGTATTTCCAATTCTTGGACTTGTCCTTGTTCTAGCTCTCCACCTCCTTATGTCACCATTTTTGGTGATGTGATCCTGGGTTTTGATTGGTGTGATCTTGCTTGGCTTTGATTTGGTTTAGCTGGGCTGCTGTTCTTGGTGTGTATGAACAAGGTAATGGTGTGGGTATGCGTCCCATGGCTGTGTTGATAGTTTTGTGTGTGTGGAGCTGTTGTTGTGGTGCTGACAGCACACACCATGCAGTTTGGTGTGTGTGTTGCTTATGTTCCTGCTGCACACCTTGTGGATATTCTCTGATTATGAAGTTACTTTTATCTAGTTACATTTTACTTGGCTGGTGAAACTTGCCCCTCCTTGTTGTTTATTTGGCTTATGGTTTGAAATTAAGAAAGATATATTCTTTCATATTGGTGAAACTTTCCTATTAAAATATTTTCTCAATGATGAACCTTGAACAGTGCAACTCACTGTTAAGTCTGAGAGTAAAATAATTTTAATCCTTAACTTTCTTTCTTTTTAGTTTATGTTTATTTTGCAGGTACCAGACTTGAAGATTAAGACTTTAGTTTAGGTTTTCTTTTCTTTATAGAATAGTCACTTGTAATATTTCTTTCATTCTTTTGTAATTTTATTTTTTATTCTTTTGTAATAAAGATTGTACTATTATTCAATAAATAAAGATTCTTCTTTTGTTTCATGTAATATTGTAAAGACTCCAATAAGTTACATTTTGTAACTCATTTATTGAATAAGTTAATATTCATTTTATTGATTAATTTATTTCATTTAAAGTTTGAGTTATTAATTGTTAACTCCTGATTAAATCAAATTACCCAAACCTAATTCAAAATCCTTCTATATTATAAATCCAACATTCAAATTCAAATTCAAATTCAAATTTCATTTCCCAAGACATACTAATCCACAAAGATCATATCAAAGTCTATCACAATCACTCTCCAAGACTATTCCTAATCTCAAAGCATGAAAGAAACTTTGATCACTTTAGGTGTTTATTTGGCGAAAAATTTACCCACATTTTTATAGATGAATGCATGCAATATCACAGATTCCTAAATCTACCATTAGTTAGTTCCTAAATGCTGGGATGTTACAAACGGTCCATTTATGGATTGAAGCAAGCATCCCGGAGTTGGAATCACCATTTTGATAAGGTAATCAAAAGTTTTGGTTTTATACAAACTTATGGAGAAGCTTGTATTTACAAGAAAGTGAGTCGGAGCTTTGTAGAATTCCTAGTACTATATGTGGATGACATATTGTTGATTGGGAATGATGTAGACCTTCTTAATAGTGTCAAGCAATATTTGAATAATAGTTTTTCAATGAAAGATCTTGGCGAAGCAGCTTACATTTTAGTCATAAAGATTTATAGAGATAGATCAAGACGCCTAATATCATTGTCACAAAGTACATATTTGGACAAAGTTCTAAAGAGGTTTGGAATGGAAGATAACAAGAAAGGGTTCGTGCCCATGTTGCCCAATACGACCTTGAGTAAAACTCAAAGTCCTGTAACGGCAGAAGATAGAGAAAGGACGAGTAAGACTCCCTATGCCTCAGCCATAGGATCTATCATGTATGCCATGCTATGTACTAGACCCTACATTGCATATGATTTTAGTTTGACTAGCAGATATCAAAGTGATCCAGGAGTGGATCATTGGACAGCGGTCAAAAACATCCTTAAGTACTTGAGAAGAACTAAGGATATGGTTCTTTCTTATGGAGGTGATGAACATCTTGTTGTTAATGGTTACACCAATGCTAGGTCGAACACCGATCCGGATGATTCTAAATCTCAATCTAGATATGTATTTAGTTTGAATGGTACAACAGTTAGATGGAGGAGTGCAAAGCAAAGCGGTTGTGGCGAGATCTTCAACTGAATCGGAATACATAGCTACTTCGGAGGCTTCACAAGAGGTGATATGGATGAAGGAGTTCATTACAGAGATCGGTGTGGTTCCAAGTGCGCTGGACCCAATGTCTATCTACTGTGATAACTTGGGATTCATAGAAAATGCGCAAGAACCAAGGTCATACAAGAAGCTGAAGCATATCAAGCTATGTTTTCACGCTATTCGAGAGCATGTCCAAGATGGTGACATAAAGATTTGCAAAGTACACACAGATCTGAATGTGGCTGATCCGTTGACTATACCTCTGCCGAGGGCAAAGCATGACTAGCACCAGACCGCCATGGGTGTTCAGTATATTAATATGTAATCTAGATTAGTTTACTCTAGTGCAAGTGGGAGACTGTTGGAGATATGCCCTAGAGGCAATAATAAAACTGGTTATTATTATTATATCTTTGTGTTTATGATAAAAGTTCACATTGATACTATAATAGTATTAACCAGAAACATTAATACTTGTGTGATTTGTAAACTAAATTAGAGTCCCTAGTGAAGCCTCTTTGTAATACTAGCTTATTGGTTGATAGATGATCGTGGTTTCCCGATCATGAACATTGATATATGTTATTAACAACAAGATCATATCATTAGGAGAATGGTATGATGGACATACTCCTATAGATAAGCGTAGCATAAAGATCAAGTCATTTCAATAGTTCATTTGCTATAAGCTTTCTGATACATAGTAACCTAATTCCTTCAACCATGAGATCATGCTAATCACCATCACTGGAAGGATGCTTTGATGACATCAAACGCCACACCGTAACTGGGTGGCTATAAAGGTGGAATTGAGTGTTCGGAAAGTATGTGTTGAGGCACATGGATCAAGAGTGGGATTTGTCCATCCATATGATGGATAGATATACTCTGGGCCCTCTCGGTGGAATGTCATCCAATTAGCTTGCAAGCATGTCACTGGATCACAAGGGATCACATATCACGGGAACGAGAAAAGAGTACTTATCGGTAACGAGGTTGAACTAGGTATGCAGAGATACCGACGATCAAACCTCGGATAAGTAAACTATCGCGAGACACAGGGAAATTGGTATCGTATGTAAGTGGTTCATTCGATCACAAAGTAATTGTAGAAATATGTGGGAGCCATATGAATTTCCAGATTCCTCTATTGGTTATTGATCGGAGAAGTGTCTCGGTCATGTCCGCATAATTCACGAACCGTAGGGAGACACACTTAAGGATTCGATGTTGTTTAGTAGATATGGAATGTAAGTAGGGAGACCGAATGTTGTTCGGAGTCTCGAATGGGATCCGGGTTATAACGAGGAGATCCGGAATGGTTCGGGGAATAAGATTCATATAAGGAAAGTCTGATTCTGGAGTTCGGGAATGATTTCGATGTTTTCATCGGAGAGGTTCTAGAAGGGTCAAGAAGGTTCACCGGACCGGAAGGGGAATGGTTCATGAATGTGTCATGGTTAAGTGGAATGATTGGATCATATCCTAGGTCACTTGGTTGGGCATTGGCAAGAGAGAAATAAAGATCTAAATTGAAAGTCAAAAGGCAGGTTTGAAAAGTTAAACTGGAACAATGGTTTCCTAGTGGAAGAAGGAAAGAGTCCGTGTTTCTCTCCAACTTGGGTTTGGGGAAGGATTCAAACTCCCCTCTCCCAAGATGCCCTCCATCTCATAAATAGAGGGGAGGGGATGCCCCAAAGCAACATAACCAGCCCTCCCCACCTCCAAGCCGTGTCTTCGCCGGCTCATCGTCGTCGCCCTAGCCGCCGCCGACTCCACCTCCTCCTCTCCGGCCTTATAAACCTAGATCGTCGGAAACCCTAGATCCACCATAACCCGAAGTGGCTTAGGCAAAGCCCTGCGGGATCTTCCCTCTACTTCCGACACCATGTCGTCGTGCTGTCGGAAAAACAAGGACATAACTACAACCTCCGCTGCCTGCTGGAACAAGGGAGAGGAAGGTCTTCATCGAGTACCGAACGTGTGACCGACTGCGGAAACGCTGCCGGAACACAGCGCCGGAAGGATCGTCTACGCGATCTTGAGATCGGCAAGTGTATGACTACATCACCCATGAGAATCTGCTCTCGTTAAATGATGACCCACAAGTATAGGGGGTGTATAGTAGTACTTTCGATAAATAGGAGTGTCGATCTCAACGAGGAGCAGAAGGTGCTGAATAGTGGTATGGAGCAGGAAATCCCTTTGAATACTTAGCAAATGGATTTTTAGTGGTTTTTTGACAAGGCAACAAAACAAAGAGCAAGTAACAAAGGCAACGAACAAACGGAGCAAGTGGCCCAATCCTTTCTTAGCAAAGGACAAGACGGTGGAAATACTTATAAGGACCAAACATTCTCGAGGACACATGGGAATTCTGTCAAGTGCTTTCGGTTCAAATAGCTGAGTACTCTTCTTTGGTGTTCGTAAGTGTTGTGTGGGTGAACATGTGCTAACATACCACCCTTCCTAGGACTAATACATACTTGTGATTAAACCCCCTGTAAACATCCGTAACTACCGGAAAGTATTTAAAATATAAATCTAACCACAACCTTAAACTCTGAGATCCTACACTCCCTTGTGCAAAGGTGTCCTAACGGGGGTTCAGATTTCTGTCACTCTGGCAACCCCACAATTAGTATCCAAATACACAATGCATCCCCCTAGGCCCATAAATGGTGAAGTGTCATGTAGTCGACTTTCACATGACACCACTAGAAGAATAGCACCACAACTTAAATACTAAACCATTGAATAATAACTCATCACAGATTCACTACTAACAACATGACTTCTCCCATGTCCTCAAGAACACAACGAACTACTCACAAGACATCATATGGATCAAGATCAAAGATGATATGGTAATGGATAACAATCTGAACATAAACAATAATCCAATGGTTCCACTCACAATCATCAACTACAATAGTGATTAACACCTGTAAGGTTTCCCCTAATGAACTAAGCAATATCCAACACAATTTTTACAGCGGTATGGAGTGGTGATGATGGTGCTGGTGGAGATGATGGTGTGGATGATGATGATGATCCTGATGAAGCCTAGCTTGATGATGGTGTTGATGGCTACGGTCTCCCCTCTCCGGGAAGGAATTCCCCCGGCAAAAATCTGTCTGCCGGAGAGATCTTTCTCTCTTGGTGTTTTCCATCCCCTAGAGGCGGCGGAAATCTATCTGTGGCCGCTCCCCGAGGCTTAGGGTTCCATAGGAAAGATATAGGCGAAGGGGCGGAGTCGGAGGCCGGGCAGGTGGGCCACACCTGCCCTACGCGCAGCCTCAGGTGGGCCCGCGCCTAGGTGGTGTGGGCCCCCTACGGGCCCTCTTCGCTCCTCCTTCTAGCTCCCTTCATCTTCTGGTAAAATAATATGTTTCCATATTTTTCTGGTATTATTCTGATCTTCACGAAATTGCACCGAATCAGAATCCAGACTCCGGCAGTTCATCCTCCAAGAATCATCCAACATTCATAAACAGATGAAAAGCCATAAGTAATACCTCATAATAAGACAAATATCAATGAATAGAGGTAAATTATGATATAGAATGGTGATGCAAATTGGGCATATCAACTCCCCAAGCTTAGACTTCGCTTGTCCCCAAGCGTAAACTGAGCTCATTAAACATGTCCACAGGTTTATGGAGTGAAGTGTCGATAAAATAATACGAACAAGAAGCATCACACTTACCATTGCACAACTCATAGAAGAAAGAAACTCACCATTATATAACTTAGCTTGCAACCAAGTACAGCAGTCACAATAGAGATACATAAAGATAAATCATAATTGGAATTGGCAAACTTGTTCTTGGTTAGAGAACACCTGGCAAACAGTTTCACAAAAGCTTTTGTAGAAGTTTCAAAACAGGGGCACTCTTTGCTCAAAAAGGTTTTCACAAGTGAAGGCTTTCAAAGTAATACTCAATAGATAAGAGTTTTGTGCAAACAAGGAAGATAAAGAACATGATTGAATAAATCACCATATGAATGCTTGCAACACAACAACTCAAATGCTTGCTTGAGATAGAGAGGAAATAGGTTTACTGACTCAACTTGGAAGTGGGAGAAAGGTCCCTTCTTAGAGGGAAGCAGGGATTATAAGTCATAAAGAGCTTCCAAAAGATTATGGTACTTACTAGCTTTGATCCCTCATTTCCCCTATCATAGGCATCTTGAGATGATTAAGGTTAAAGTGAACAAAGATGGAGTATATGCTTGACGAAATATAAGTTGGCAATCTCATGTCCCTTGAATATGAGGTCCACTCATGCTACATCAACTTTGGGCCCAGGCAAGTTCTTGTCATTGTAAGTACTTGCATATCATTGAGAATCGCCAACGGGGTACCCCTTGCACATGTTACAGGAGCTTTCCCATAACCAAAATGACAAGGCAAGCAGACGGTGAGCATCTCAGCAATCTTTTTATTTACTATGTGTATAGTTTTTATCGAGGATGCTTCACAAAATGCTCACTATGGTGGTGCTTCAAGTTTCCACCATGATTAGGCATGGCTTACGCTAGCGGCCCAGGCGTTTCTCTAACACAAAGTACAAACTCCATGGAGTCACAAGTTCCCCTTTTATTTCACACCGTTGACATCCATAGACAAAACAGCACGATATCAATGATGTGCAAAGTACAAGTGCTATGTTGAAAACGTTACCCGTGACAGCACGGTTCTGCTAATTCCAACGTATAGATGCAAGCATATACAACTTCGATGTCCACAATGGTTCAAGTCTTTAGGGGCAAGAAAATAAAGTGTGCCATCAAGTTCGTGAGAGCTTTACTAACTAGTTTTCACATAAAAAATACTTTTTAATTTCGAAGGTAGATGAAGCTTGAGAATTTGCTTGGAATAGAAAAAGCTACTAGGTAGATATGGTGGACACAAGTGGCAAAAGTTTTGGTTCAAAGGGATTTGGAAACATGATAAGTATAGGTGGAAAAAGTTTTGGTTCAAAGGGATTTGGTTCAAAGTGGCAAAAGTTTTGCTTGTCAAAACAGGTTTTTGGCTAGCAAGGCTGGATAGAAAGAAAGAGAGTTGAAAGAAACAAGCAAACATACAAGTAATAAAGCCAAACATGCAATATTCCTTGAAGACACAAAAGATCTTAAATAAAGAATACTAAGCTTATGAGCCAACAAGAAAGAAAACAAATGATACCAAATACCTGTAAGCTTTTTTTCTCTTTCTCTTTTTCTTTCAAACCTAAATATTGTTGCTACTGACCAGAACTCGGTTTGCCAAAACCAATTTAGATCCACTTGATGCTCCCAAAGTGATGCCAATACTGATCAACAAGATCCATCATATAACAGAGATTGCAAACTAAAATAAGAAGTGCAAAAAGTAAAATATGAGACTTCTCATTAATATTCAATAAAGGCACTCACACCAAGGGATACATAGATAATCAACTAAAGGAGAGATACTTCCACACGCAAACCAAACTATAAGATAACTTCTCTACCATAGATATGAATCCACTAAAAAGGTAAAAGATGAAAGATAATGGTGGTGATACCGCATCACTCCCCCAAGCTCGGAACAAGCCAAGGGGATGCCAAACCTGATGACGAATTACTCCTTTGGTGATGGTGGTGTTCTCTTGTCATCATAAAGCTTCCAGGGCAAAGGATACCCATCCAAAAAGGATGTCCTAGTCTCTGCAATCCTGAAACTAGCAGCAGAGCTTATGCGATCAAATCTAGCCTCATACTCACAGTTTTTATTTTGTATGTCATAGAGTTGTGCTTGCAATTGGTTGGTAGTCTAACGAAGTGAGAAGATCTCTTCTCGGAGCTCAGAAACTTCTCCCTCGTGCTTGGTGATGAGTTCTGAACTTATCTTGTGAATAACATCCACTTCGCGTTTTGCCATATTCTTGTACCTGAAACTTCCTGCTCCAACGCTTACATCATGTCTTCCAGACTGCCTTCTCCTTTGGGGCCTTGAACTTCTTTCATCTGTATCATCCCATCTTTGAGAATCAGCTCTTTGGGGTGAATCCTCAACTCATACATGTACGGGTTGAGGATGTCTACAGAGGAATCCTTCGTGGGTGATCCAGAGGAAGACACTGAGGCTCCAAATCTGAGAATCTACCTGACAGAAATAGATCGAAACAAAAACATGACGAGAACTCGATACAAGAACCTCGGGCGGATCCGGGGGGTTATATATTTTGAAGTTTCAATGCTTAAGGAAGGCTTTGACACAGAAACGAGGCAGAGACGGAGTTCGGGGGCGGCACACCCCCTCCAGGGTGGCCAGGCTAGGCCCGCGCCTGGGGTGGGTCTGTCCACCCCGGACTCCGTTTCCTCTTCAGTTCCGTCTCGTAACTTCCCTTATGTATTAAATGTAGGGGTTCGTAGCATGGAAAACAAAAAATTTCTATTGCATGAACACTTTATTAAATGTAGGGGCGGCACACCCCCTCACAAGCCAAGATCTATCTACTAGATTGCAGCAACGAGTCGATAGAGTACTAACTCTTGAAGATCCAAAGTGGTTAACAAGAGCAGATTCTCGTGGATGATGTAGTCGTACACTTCCGATCTCAAGATCGCGTAGACGATCCTTCCGGTGCTGCGTTCCGGCAGCGCTTCCGCAGTCGGTCACACGTTCGGTACTCGATGAAGACCTTCCTCTCCCTTGTTCCAGCAGGCATCGGAGGTTGTAGCACTCTCCTCGCGATTCCGGCAGCACGACGGCGTGGTACCGGAAGTAGAGGGGAGATCTTGCAGGGCTTCGCCTTAAGACGGAGCGAGTATGGTGGAGTATGAGAGAGGCCTTGGCGATCTAGGGTTTATAGGCACCAAGGGAGGAATCTTGGTTGGCGTCTAGGGCTTCGGGAGAGCCCCAACTCGCCGAGTTGGAGGGAAAAACCCTAGGCAGCGGCGGCGGCTGCACTTGGAGGTGGAGGTGCCAAAGCTAGGGTTTAAGGTGTAGGGAAGAGGGGCACCCCTGCCCCTTCTTTTATAGGTGGGAGGGAGGCGCCTAGGACGAGGGAGTCCTCCACCAACTCCTCCTCCACCAACTCCTCCTCCTTGGCCGACGGGTGGAGGGAGTGGGACTTCCTCCCCAAGTAGGTTTCCTACTCTCCCTCCACCAAGCAAAACTGCCGTTTGACTTTTCAAATTGGCGTTTGACTTTTCAAACTAGGATTTGATTTATCCCTTTATTTTGCCCAGCCATGATACCTAGTACATGATGCAATCATTCCAACTTGTTATGACACATTCATGTACCCTTCCCCTCCGGAGTGCCGGACCTTCCGGACCCTTCTAGAACATTCCCGATGAAAACACCGGAACCATTCCCCAACTCCGAAACCGGACTTTCCTTATATGAATCTTATTCTCCGGACCATTCCGGATATCCTCGTGATATCCCGGATCCCATCCGAGACTCCGAACAACATTCGGTCTCTTAATCATCATTCCATAACTACTCAACAACATCGAATCCTTAAGTGTGTCTCCCTACGGTTCGTGAATTATGCAGACATGACCGAGACATTTCTCCGATCAATAACCAATAGAGGAATCTGAAAATTCATATGGCTCCCACATATTTCTACAATTACTTTGCGATTGAATGAACCACTTACATACCATACCAATTTTCCTTTGTCTCACGATAGTTTACTTATCCGAGGTTTTGATCGTCGGTATCTCTACATACCTAGTTCAACCTCGTTACTGATAAGTACTCTTTTCTCGTTCCCGTGATATGTGATCCCTTGTGAGCCAGTCACATGCTTGCAAGCTAATTGGATGACATTCCACCGAGAGGGCCCAGAGTATATCTATCCATCATATGGATGGACAAATCCCACTCTTGATCCATGTGCCTCAACCCATACTTTCCGAACACTCAATGCCACCTTTATAGCCACCCAGTTATGGTGTGGTGTTTGATGTCATCAAAGCATCCTTCCGGTGATGGTGATTAACATGATCTCATGGTCTAAGGAATTAGGTTACTATGTATCAGAAAGCTTATAGCAAATGAACTATATTAAATGACTTGATCTTTATGCTACGCTTAACTATAGGAGTATGTCCATCACATCATTCTCCTAATGATATGACCCTGTTGTTAATAACATCTCTATGTTCATGATCAGGAAACCATGATCATATATTAACCAACAAGCTATTTTAACAAGAGGCTTTACTAGGGACTCTTTTATGTTTACAAATCACACAAGTATTAATGTTTCCGTTTAATACAATTTTAGCATGGTATGTAAACATTTATCATAAGCATGAAGATATGATAATAACTTACTTTATTATTGCCTCTTGGGCATATCTCCAACAGTCTCCCACTTGCACTAGAGTCAATAATATAGTTTCAAACCTTTGTGTATTCAACACCTATGGCTTTCCGGTGTTGTATGTACACGATTGCTAGTGGTCAACTGATCTCCGTATCTGACACTTCCAGGTCCGTGTGTAATTGCATGTCTTTGCGTCTCTACGCATCACTCATTCTCTAATGAGATGGCTCTGTATAAATTTGGTCCTTTGGTGTGACCTTTAGTTCTTTGGGGTTAAAACATGTTGATAATATTGTCGTACAATATATCTTCATAGCATTATCCCTGCTGTGAACTACACCTAGTTTGGTAACAAACTACTTGACACAAATGCCCTCTTTTGCTGCTATAATAGCAGTGATATACTAAGCCTTTTTGTTGTAGTATCTGTCACAATGTCTTAACTTTGGAACTCATCCAAATTCATTATGGAACTCACATTCCATCATATTGTGCCACCCTAAGTTTAGATTGATACAAACTTAATTTGTACTTTGTGACAAAACTAGTATCAATGTAATTCATTTACAATGAACTAACCATCTATTTGTCACTTCTACAAAATAATATATTCTTAGTTCTTTTACAAGATCATAAGAATATCTTTACTATCGTCCAATGATCATCTTATGAATCATTCTGGTATGAGCTCATAACATTTAGAGCATAGGACATATCTGGATTTGTACACATCACAGCATGATTGATAAAATACTCTTTGTGATTTCATACATCAACTATCAATCTATACTTGAATCTTTGTTTCACTTACCAAGTGTCAACACACTTGAATATATCATCAATATTGAACTCATTCAATCCTTTATTTGCGACAAGAACCTTTCTTGTAGTTTCTATATTGAACTCATTCAATATATCATCTATGTACTTTTGGCACAACCATATTAGTGTCTTAATCTATCTATATAGATATAGATGCCAAATATTTGGATTTTGCCTAAATCTTTCATCGGGATGAAATTCTTAATATGTGTTAATAAAAGATACATCATTTCCAATCAACAATATGTATTCCACATAATGTATTAGAAACATGTCTTAGTGCTCCCACTTAATTTCTTGCAAATGCAAGCATCTTCATCGTCTCTGATGAATTTAAACTCTTTTAACAATTTCATCATAGTGAGGATTCCAACTCCGCGATGCTTACTTCAACCATTGAAGTTTGCATATGCTTTTAGCATCCGTTGAATTAACAAAACGCTATGGACCATGCTATGCACATGTCCTAGGTAACAATTCTATTAGAAGAACGTGTTTTGTTTATTCAACTACCACATAACAAAATTATATGTAGTGGTTGCTTTCATTAATCCGTCTAGACTAAATATCACTATGAAAGATCAAATCTTGTCATAGTCAACCTTTGAACATTGTTGTGAACTCTTTCCCAACATGTCGACTATTTTATAGATGTGAAACATCCATGTTTATTTTACAGATCCAAGCACAACTGTAAGGTCTTACACCATTCTCGAGGGTCCTTCATGTTCAAAACTTGATTTCTCGTGTATGGAACTATCACGGATTTTATGGCTTCAAGCCATTTGACGGTGTCAGGTCTCATCATCGCTTCTTTGCATGTAGTCGGATCATTATTGTCAAATAATGATTTAACTCTCAAATCTTGGTATTTGATTGTTTACCCGACCTACTTGTTTCAATAGGAACTTAGACCTCTGTGACCGCAACCTTTGAGGCACGTGAGCCATGAGCATTGTTGCCGCCTCAGGAACACTTTTTGGCGCTGCGCAACCTTGCACATATAGCTAAGGTTCTTTTAACCTTATCAAAGTTCTATTGTCCTCCCACTTAACTTTTCACAGAAAATTCCTTCTCAAAGAAACTTTACGTTCTAAGCGACAAACACTTTTGTCTCTGATGTTATGGAGGAACAGTTATTCGAAATAACATACAAAAACAGGTTCATCCGACTTTGGTTGCAAACATCTTTCTTATGCATAGCATACCAATGTTTAAGAAAGGACTACTTGGGTTTTATCCCAAACCATAACTTTATATGGTGTCAATTCAACGGATTATGATGGAGCTCTTTTTAGTGGAAAAACGGTAGTCTCTCAAGCGTTTAATCTTTAAAATATAATGGCAGTTTTATGAATTATACCTTTGATCTTACCATGTCAAACAAGGTTTAATTACATATCTCGAACGCTCCATACTCTTATGGTGTTTCGGGAAATGCAAATCCACGGAACAATTCCTTAAATCTTAGGTATTATGCTAAACTTGTAACTCAAATATCTTCCTTTATGATCTTATCATAAACTATTTATATTCTTGTTACAATGATTTTGCACTTCATCTTGAAAGTCTTTGAACCTTTCAAATGTTTCATACTTCATACTTATTAAGTAAATATTCATATATTCACTCAAATTTTCGGAGAAAGCATATGAAGTTGAAATCCATCGCTCTTAACTACACATAATGGACTTCATACAACAATATGTACAAGTTCCAATACGCTAGTCATTCGTTCCCTTTTGGCCTACGAAGTTTTAATTATCTTTAGGAAAGTTTCACAAGCGTCATTTGATCAAAAATCAAAAGACTCCAAAGTTCCATCCACATGGAGTTTCTTCATGTTTTCTTTCCAATATAATTCAAACGGCGATGTCACTTCCTAAGTGATCTTTCAATCAATTTGTCTTTCGACATTTTTAGCACTAGTTTTATGGATGTGATTTCTCCAACGAGATTTGTGAATCATCCATCTTTTATGGATTACGGCAATTATTTAAACAACCCTTTTGTTCTCATAATACCTGATAAAACAAATCTTGAAGGCAAGCTTTGATGTTTAACAAGCAGCACAATAACCATTTATTTGTTCTCGATGAACATCATCACATATTCTTTTTCTAGTTACTTAGGCCCTTGCAGTTCATGAATTGTGTTGTTTCGTATGACAATTCACACCAAAAAATTCAGTATCAAATACTTAAGAACCACATTTTTTAATAAGCAAAGAATATAGCCATAACATGTATATCATCTATATACTTAAGCTGAACAATTCTAGTCTTTTCTTTTCTGCCATATATTTATGAGATTCTCTTTCAGTATTTCCTTTTCTGTGTGAAAGAATGTATCAATATCAATAGTGGAGCCATATACATGACACATAGTCCAAAGCATGTTTAGTTAAATACCAATGTTTTTGGACTTGCACTTTGAAGTAGATCACCATCATCAAATGTTTGGTGTTCTTTCAAATTCCTTTCTTTAGTAATTTCTTGGTGTAGTAAACATTTTACCTACATCAAATATTCACCCTTATCATGGAATTATCCATGATCAAGCTACTTTTAGCTTATAACGATGAATCGCGGGTATAATGTTGCTCTCCAAAACCTTTTGGTGGATTAGGACAACTAGTGTCTCCAACATTTTGCAAATTCTCATCAAATATGAGAACATGACCTTTGCCATATTATACTCTATCATGTTGCAACCAAAACTTCGTTTCAGATATCACAATATCTTCCACACATCACGGTTTCTGAAACAACTCTTTCAGATCCTAGATAACCTTGATATTAAGACAATCCTTTGAATATCAAGAATCATGGAGACAAACACGATACTCATACACTAACACTTGGAATTGTCACTCTTGATTTAATACCAATTATTAAACTTCATGGAGTAACCAGAACTTACTGAAAGTTTGTAATAGGACTTTTAAACTTTAGATTAACACTTCAAAACAATACGGTACCAGTTCGTAGAGTAACTAACCAGAATTCTATAGTGCTATTATCTCAATTATAACTAAGCGCAAGGTGGTAAACGGATGCCAATGACTACAACAATTATGCAAATTCACTTGATTTAATCTATGATAAATAGTGTTCAACTTTTAATTACATTGCCGTTGAACTCCCACTCAAAACAATATCCCTCACTTTGTTTTAGTGATCACACGAACCAAATCCACCACATCAAAACCGATCATCACGAGAGTTGATGTAGCTTCAATGGCGAACAATCATCATGTTCATCATATCTACTATATGACTCATGCTTTACCTTTCGGTGATCCGTGTTCCGAGACTATGTCTGTACATGCTAGGCTTGTCAAGATCAAACCTTAGCTTCCGCATGAGCAAATCTGGCTTGCTCACGTTGTATACACTCGCAGAATCTAACACACCCGATCATCACGTGGTGCTTCGAAACAACGAGCTTTAGCAACGGTGCTTACTAAGGATGAACACTTTAAAACCTGAAATTTGTGTGCTTGAGGGATCATCTTATAATGCTACCGTCGTGAACTAAGCAATACAAGATGCATAAAAGGATTAACATCACATGCAATTCATAATATGTGATATGATATGGCATTTCTTCTTGTGCTTCCGATCTCCATCTTCAAGCATGAACATGATCTCCATCATCACCAACATGGCGTCAAGGTCAATGGCACCGCTTCATGGTTGTCGTCCACCAGCTTCAACTATTACAACTACTTTGAATAGACACGCGGGTCTTAACAAAATTTAAAGACAACCATATGGCTCCTGTCGGTTGCCAACTTACAATAAGGAACATTGCATACATCATATATAATCACAATCACGGCCATATCACATCACAGCACAGCCCTGCAAAACAAAGTTAGACGCCTCTAATTTTCTTTGCATGTTTTACGTGGTTTGGGGATTTCAATAAGTGTCGTTCTAACTTACGAACAAGAACCACAACATTGATACTAGTATTGTCAATCACCCGTTGTAAATTTAATCTTAACTATGTTGGGAGAAACAGGCACCCGCAAAGCCACTTATGCAATACAAGTTGCATGTCAAGCGTGGAGCAAGTCTCATGAACGATGTCATGTAAGGTTAGCCCGGGCCGCTTCATCCCACCATCCCGCAAGATGCAAAGTACACAAGAAGCAATCGACAAAAAAAGCATCAACGCCCACAATGACCATTGTGTTCTACTCGTGCAACAGATCTACATATAGACACGGCTCTGATACCACTGTAGGGGTTCGTAGCATGGAAAAAAAAAATTCTATCGCATGAACACACACAAGCCAAGATCTATCTACTAGATTGCAGCAACGAGTCGATAGAGTACTAACCCTTGAAGATCCAAAGCGGTTAACGAGAGCAGATTCTCGTGGATGATGTAGTCGTACACTTCCGATCTCAAGATCGCGTAGACGATCCTTCCGGCGCTGCGTTTCGGCAGCGCTTCCGCAGTCGGTCACACGTTCGGTACTCGATGAAGACCTTCCTCTCCCTTGTTCCAGCAGGCAGCGGAGGTTGTAGCACTCTCCTCGCGATTCCGGCAGCACGACGGCGTGGTACCGGAAGTAGAGGGGAGATCTCGCAGGGCTTCGCCTTAAGCCAGAGCGAGTATGGTGGAGTATGAGAGAGGCCTTGGCGATCTAGGGTTTAGAGGCACCAAGGGAGGAAGATTGGTCGGCGGCTAGGGCTTGGGGAGAGCCCCAACTCGCCGAGTTGGAGGGGAAAAACCTAGGCAGTGGCGGCGGCTGCACTTGGAGGTGGAGGCGCCAAAGCTAGGGTTTAAGGTGTAGGGAAGAGGGGCACCCCTGCCCCTTCTTTTATAGGTGGGAGGGAGGCGCCTAGGAGGAGGGAGTCCTCCACCAACTCCTCCTCCTTGGCCGGCGGGTGGAGGGAGTGGGACTTCCTCCCCAAGTAGGTTTCCTACTCTCCCTCCACCAAGCAAAACTGCCGTTTGACTTTTCAAATTGGCGTTTGACTTTTCAAACTAGGATTTGATTTATCCCTTTATTTTGCCCAGCCATGATACCTAGTACATGATCCAATCATTCCAACTTGTTATGACACATTCATGTACCCTTCCCCTCCGGAGTGCCGGACCTTCCGGACCCTTCTAGAACATTCCCGATGAAAACACCGGAACCATTCCCCAACTCCGAAACCGGACTTTCCTTATATGAATCTTATTCTCCGGACCATTCCGGATATCCTCGTGATATCCCGGATCCCATCCGAGACTCCAAACAACATTCGGTCTCTTACTCATCATTCCATAACTACTCAACAACATCGAATCCTTAAGTGTGCCTCCCTACGGTTCGTGAATTATGCGGACATGACCGAGACATCTCTCCGATCAATAACCAATAGAGGAATCTGGAAATTCATATGGATCCCACATATTTCTACGATTACTTTGAGATCGAATGAACCACTTACATATGATACCAATTTCCCTTTGTCTCACGATAGTTTACTTATCCGAGGTTTTAATCGTCGGTATCTCTACATACCTAGTTCAACCTCGTTACTGATAAGTACTCTTTTCTCGTTCCCGTGATATGTGATCCCTTGTGAGCCAGTCACATGCTTGCAAGCTAATTGGATGACATTCCACCGAGAGGGCCCAGAGTATATCTATCCGTCATATGGATGGACAAATCCCACTCTTGATCCATGTGCCTCAACCCATACTTTCCGAACACTCAATGCCACCTTTATAGCCACCCAGATATGGTGTGGTGTTTGATGTCATCAAAGCATCCTTCCGGTGATGGTGATTAACATGATCTCATGGTCTAAGGAATTAGGTTACTATGTATCAGAAAGCTTATAGCAAATGAACTATATTAAATGACTTGATCTTTATGCTACGCTTAACTATAGGAGTATGTCCATCACATCATTCTCCTAATGATATGACCCTGTTGTTAATAACATCTCTATGTTCATGATCAGGAAACCATGATCATATATTAACCAACAAGCTATTTTAACAAGAGGCTTTACTAGGGACTCTTTTATGTTTACAAATCACACAAGTATTAATGTTTCCGTTTAATACAATTTTAGCATGGTATGTAAACATTTATCATAAGCATGAAGATATGATAATAACTTACTTTATTATTGCCTCTTGGGCATATATCCAACATTAAAAACATCAAAAATATAAAAAGATTGAGGTTTCACGAACCTTCTGTTTTCACCACTTTTACCTATTCAAAGACGAACTCTACAGATTCATTTTCTCCTTCTCCTGATAATTTCCTTCATACAAAACCTTTGCAAAAACGAATGACAACATTAGTATAAGCAAAAACAATAACTTTTAGGTACATACTTCAACTGAAAATCCATCAAAACAAAAGCTTCTATAAGAGGCAGATGCAAATGATGGCAGAAATCTGTCAAAACAGATCAGCAGGTAAAGATTGATTTTTTTGAGAACCTTCTATTGCTCAAATAAAAAAGTGCAGAACTAATGAAAGTTTGGTACCAACCTGGAGAACAAGCTCAGAAAAATTAAGATCTATCTGAAGTACTGATCTCCCTGGCAAATGTTTACAATACAACACAAAAATCTGTCCCAGGACAGCCACTCTTCACAACTCCTCTACTTCACAAAAGTAGTTGAACTTGACACAAAAACCAAAACAAAAAGGATAGGAGCAGTTATTAATGAGGTAATAACTTCCAAGAATCGACAAAAATCTTGGGTTGTCTCCCAACAAGTACTTTTCTTTAATGCCTTTAAGTTAGGCTTGAAACTTTCAAGGATGCTCACATAGGATATATATATATATATTTGAAGTGAAAGAGAGCATCAAGAAGCAAATAACCAACACATTTGAGTCTAACCCACTTCCTATGTATGGGAGTATCATGAGAGAATGAATTGTTGAAACAAAAAGGCACTAGCATAGGAAGAAAAAACATATGTAACTTCGAAGATTTCAACATAAAACAGGGAAACTTAACATTATTGAGATGCATAAAACCATGTTTCCCTCTCTCATAATAACTTTCAGTAGAACTTTGAATAAAGTTGACAATATAACTATCACTAGAAACAACTTTATCATCAGAATAAGCATACTTACAGTCATCAAAAAGAGGTCCAAGGTCATAGACTGGATCAATAGAAGCAAGTTGTTCCATCCTAAAATCTTTATTAGGTAGGCTATTTTCACAAGGAGCTTTAGCAAATTTGGAAAAGTTAAACTCATAAGAATCTCCATCAAACTTAGTTAAAACTTTTTTCCTTCTTACAATCAATAATAGCTCCACAAGTGTTCAAGAAAGGTCTACCAAAAATGATAGGACAAGTTTTGCTAGCTGCTGAATTAAGCACTAGAAAATCAGCATGATATTTAATCTTACCACAAAGAACCTGCACATCTCTTACAATACCAATGGGGCAAATGGTTTCCTTATTAGAAAGGTGGATAACCACATCAATGTCCTCAAGCTCCCAAGGACCAATATCATGCATAATTTCCCTGTAAATCTCATAAGGAATAGCACTAGAACTAGCACCAATATCACATAAACCATAGTAGCAATGATCACCAATTTTAACAGAAAGCATAGGAACACTAGCTTTTCTAGTCTTACTAGGATGAGAAATAATATTAGAAGCGTCTTCATAGAATACAATTTGCTCATCCTCTATATTTCTAGTGACAGGGTCTTTCAAAATAGCTACGACAGGTTCAACATTCAATTTCTTACCAGGCTCCACAGTTTTCATTATACCTTTGTTATTTGCACTAATAATCATAAAGAATACTCCTTTACCTTAGCTGGGAAAGGCATTTTCTCAACATGAGGTTCAGGCACAATATGATTAGTAGTACAAACTTGAGTACTTCTAATAGGAACATGATTAACAACATCTTTATACGGAGCATGGTACTTATTCCACTTCTTCTTGGGAATTTCTATGTAAGAGGCAAAGGCCTTAAAATAGTTGGCAATACTTTGCGAATCAATACCAAACTCATTGCTAATATCACGGAAGTCATCAGTTCCCATAAAAGATTTAATGCAATCATAATCATAGTCTATACCTGACTTTCTTCCTTTATCATTCTCCCAAGCCTCAGTGTTATCTTGAATACGGTCCAACAGGTCCCATTTAGCTTCTTCCTTCATACGTGTGAATGATCCAACACAAGAAGCATCTAGTAAATCTTTATCATGAAGAGAAAGCCTAGCATAAAAGTTATTGAGAATAATATTGTTAGGGAGTTCATGAGTAGGACATTTAAGCATTAGTAACTTCAATCTCCCCCAAGCTTGAGCTATACTTTCTCCATCAAGAGGCCAAAAGTTATATATAAGATTTCTATCCTTATGAATTTCACTAGGAGGATAAAATTTAGAGTAAAAGAGAGATGCCATCTCCTCCCATTCCATGGATTGTCCATTCTTCAGCAGCTTATACCATTCTTCAGCTCTCCCTTTCAAGGATATGGAGAGTAACTTCTTCTTCACCTGTTCAGTTGTGATACCTGCACACTTAAACAACCCGCACAATTCATGGATAAAAAGCAAGTGATCACCAGGGTGGACAGTTCCATCCCCTAAATAATAATTATCCATAATTCGGTCAACAATACTTGTAGGTATCTTAAAAGGATCTATCTCAATAGATGTGGTTCATCTACTACCCTAGAAGTGGTAGTAGTTTTCCCAAACAGAAACCCAAGTGGGTTGTCCATATTGGAATGTCACATCCCAAGATTTTCCAAATCTTGTTATGTGAAAAATGAATAAACAAAATAAAATAAATGTTGAAATTCAGAGTGAAAAGAAACTTTTGTTTCTAAATGGAAACTTAAAAAAAATCCCATCTTGAACAAACTTTGGTTAACATTTGAATCGAACTAAATTCAAATCAAGTGAAATGCATTCTTCATAAATGCACCTGGAAATTTAAACACTTGAGAAATAAACCAAAACCCTAAAACCCTAATGGAAGAAAATCATTTCCAAATTATCTCCAAGCCTATGGATTTGATCCATACAGAATTTGTCAACAAGCATTTACAAGTGATCAAGAATGAATATTAGAAATATTATAAAACCATATAATTGGTTTCACTTACTTTGGAGCCATGAATAAAATCCTATGAATTTAATAAGGTAAGGAAAAGTAATTTCCAAAGATAATAAAGCAACCACCTAGAAATCTATACCAAATGGTGAGCAAATGATCCTAAAGGAATTAAAAAGGTAAACAAATAAAATTATAATAGTTGGAATCACTATTTTTGGATCTTTTAATAAAAAGATATGGTTTTCATAAACAAAGTAGAAATATAAATAAGGATTATTTTATAGAGCCAAATTAAATCTTGGCCAAGCTTTTGAAAATAAAATATTTCTATTTTGATAAAAATAGTAAAGGTTTATTTAAATAAAATAATGAGGATTTATTAATATCCATTTTTTATTAAAGTAAAGGCTTTTTCCATTTTAAATAAACACTAAAACTTGTTAACTTATTTTAAATAAGATTTCCAAGTGTTTTAGTTTTTCAAAATAAACCAACTGAAAAGATTTTGATATTATTTAGATTTCAAAAAGAGTTTTAAAATAAATTAAACCTATTTGAATTAAAGTCTATGGTCTATTTATTTAATTATTACTAGATCTTAAAAGAATTATCTTATTTTGAACTTTGAAATATGTGGATAAACAGAATTAAAATTCACCCAAAGTTTGGTGGTGATTTGATTTCAAATAGAGATTGATTAATATTATTAAGTCTTATTTAATTAAAAACTAGAACCTATTTTAAATAATTAAAAGACCCTAAAAAGAATAAATGTATTATTCTAAATTTGACTTTGGAATGTGTTATTAATCCATATATGAATCTATACAAATTTTGGTTGAAGTTTGAAATAAAATTGTTGTTTGTATAGTTTAAACAAAATCAAAAGAGATAATAGAAATAGAAAAAGAAAAAGGAAAAAAACCAACTAGTAAAAAAAATATGAATCTAGCCAGCCCAGCCCACTAAGCCCACTCGCAGCCCACCTCTCCCTCTCTCCCCCGAAACGTTTTCGCACCACGGAAAGAACCCACTCTTCCGCTGACGATCAGGCCCCACTCCTCCTCTCTCTCACTCGCTGTCAAACGGGCCCTGCGACCACATCACCGTCTTCTTCACCGCGCTAACCATGCCTGGCAGTTTCTGCCGTTGATTTGCTTAAATGGCCCAGTAACTCTCCCCTGCGACCATACCTTCTTAATCGCCTGCGTCCCCTCTTTTTTTCCCCTCAAACTCGCTGTGTCAGAGAGCCACCAGGCTGTGTCAATTTCGCTCTGCATCGCCGCGGTCTCCGACAGACTCCGACGTCGATTCCAGCGAACCCAAGTCATCCCTTGTCACCTAGACCACGCTCACTTTCTCCCCACCTCCTGGCGAACCTCCCTGTAGCACCAGCTCACCCGCGCGTGCTCTGCAACGTCGAAAACGACGACACCAAGCCCCACCGCCACCTGCCATTTCCTCCGGCGAGTTTCCCTGGTAAGCTCGGACCGCCCCGGTGCTTATCGTTGATTCTCGCATGTTCCCTGGTACCGTGCGCGTCTAACCGTACCTTCCACTTGCCGTAGGGTGACCTGTAGCCTCGCCCCCGTCGTCAACTGAGCGAGCCCGACGTCGTCTAGAACTCCGGCGAGGAATTGCCAGCAACTCATAGCGCCCCTTCGTCCACTTCAACCACCTTGATCTTCAGCACGTCACGGCGAGTTCGGTAATGCTCTCCTCCCTCTCCTACGCTTCCTAGCTTCGCCGGAACCCTCCTGCCCGAGCGCGCCGCCGCCGCCAACCGTGGCAGCGCCGCCAGAACATGGTCAGAGCGTTGAGAGCCGTTAGATGCGAATCATGTGGTTGTGTTAGATGAACTTAGCAAATCGTTTTTGATCGATCTGCGTTGCACGATCACCTTTAGATCCAACGCCTCTCGTAGCATGATTCGCACGAAGCGGTACCGGCGAATAGGAACTAGACACGTGGCCTGGAATCTGTTTTAAAAACAGAAACTTGTCTATTAGATGTTCCAATTTGAAAAATTCATAACTTTCAAACCACACGTCCAAATTTTGCAAATTTTATATCAATGGATTCAGCAAGACAAGTACTTTCTGACCATGCACATTGTTTATTAACATGCTTCTGTTAAATTTATTGTTTTTGCATAAACTTGTGTATGCATGTTTAGAATATAAAAATTGTTCTAAAATGATTTTTGAGATAAAACCTTTGGCAAATGGATTGTTTTGAACCTACTGACCATAGAAATCAATTTGTGGTTTCAAAAATATATTTTGTGAAGCAAAAGAATAAACTTTTGATTGAGACCATTTCTAGTCAAATAAAAATATTGTTTATTTGTTAAAAATGCTTTTTGAAGAAAACCTTTGGGAAATGTTTTGGAATAAACTCTCTGACCCCAAGCACCAAGTTTTATGATTTAAAAATGTATTTGGTAAACCCTATAAAGATTACTACTTTGATAAAGGCATTTTCAACCACATAAAATAATGCTTTGGTTTAAAAATGGTTTATAGGTAGAATCTTTTGCAAATGGTTTTGCCACTTTATAAAATGTCCAACAAGTGTTTTAGAATGTTTATAACCAATTATAAATCACTTTTGTAAATAAAACAAAGTTTGGCATGCTTGCATGCATTACTTTGTTTTCATTATTTTATGTGTTGTTGCTTGAATGGTAGATTGAAATGTTGCTTGCTTGATTGAATTGTAGTGATTTGAAGAGTGTGAATATTGCAAGGTCAAGGAGTGAACTTATATTCTCTACCAAAAAGGCAAGTGATGCTTCATACTTTTGTCCCATTATTTTCACTATGCATTAGTGATATTTCTAAGTAGGACTTGCATGGAATTTTTGCTAAGTATAAACTATGCCATGGGAAATCCTAGTAGATGAAACATTAGTAAAAATTTCCTAAGTTAATATTCCTACTACTATCATGCTTAGCTTATCTAGTAGAAAACAAGGGTGGATTATATTCATGCTATGGAATATTTCTAAGTCAAGGACTTGTGTTTTGTTTAATAAAACAACTAAGTGAATGAAACACCTGGGTGGAATGGAAGGAATGGTTTGTGTTGAGTGGTTATACAAGGCCCATTTCTATGGTTTACCTTGTGTATCTCACTTGTGGAATGCCACCCAGGAACAAAGAGATTTGAGATGTCAAATGTTGAGAAGCTTCAAGTGCAGCTACTTGGCATTATGGGCACTGCCTGGATCATATAGGTTGCAATAACTTAGCCAAATGGACAGTTGGTGGTAGGGGATTGATAGGTTGGAGCGCGTCCATTCTGGTCTAAGGGAAGGCTTATAAAGATCTTGTCTTGGTGAAACCAAGTCTTGTGGGGAAAGTGCACCACCTATGCAGTGTAAAATCTAAGCACTTAGCCATGTCCCTGGTAAAATATAAGCACTTAGCCATGTCCCTGGTAAAATCTAAGCACTTAGCCATCAAGACATGGAAGCTATCAAGAATCTCCTCATCCCAATTTCTAAGTTAATATTTTGTGGTTGAACAAGGGTTGAAGGATCACCAATTTATATTGGGAGAAGCCTTGGGTGATTTTTGTCAAAACAAAAACTTAGTGTTTTCAAATGATAAGGAAAATCTATTTTGAGAAAAGCAAGCCTAAGCTCCACTTAGCCAAATGCATATAGATGATAGACTCCACTATACAACCATAGTATCACTTGCCAATACAATTCAAATGTATTGACCCTTGTGGCTGTAACTTATTATGTTGCAGGTTTGTTTGATGTTAGTGAAGTATATTGATTAGGATTACAAGTCTACAACCAACACGACTGCCTGTGGCACTTTGAAGATGAAGGACCCCATGCTATTGTTATATTCTGCTGCATTGTAATGAGTTAGCCAAATGAGCTATGTAAGATGTAATAAATTATTTTATTCCTAGTTATAAAGTTGTACTATGACCTTTGTTTCTTGATATTGCATCTTAACTGTGGATGCTAGCTATTGATCCAGGGACTAGCATTGTAAACACAGGGATCTCTACCTTATTAAAGGTTGGGACCTCTACAGATGGTATCAAAGCATTGTCTTGCCTGTAGGATTGTAACCCTAGGATTGGACAAAAAACCCTTAGAAAAATAGGAGTTGTATTTGTTCCAAAACTTATTTACAAAAAATCTTGTAAATTCTTTCCTCAACCTTTTGGTTTTGATTCTATATCTTGTCTATTTCAAACTTGATGGACAAAGCCTACCCCATGGCCAAAGACTTCACCATGAGCAAAGGACTTCATCAACTCTAATGACTTCAACATCTTCAAGTGATTTCAACCTTATTCTCAACAAGGACTTCAACCTTGGATATCACTAAGGACTACAAGTGAGACAAGAAATGCTGCTCAAGACTTGAAGACTAAGGAAACACAACTTAGAAGGAATCATCATCACCTTTGAAGCTTTGTGACCAAGACACAAGAATTTTCCTACGGAAACCATGATCTCATTCAAGAAGAACCAGCTAAGAAGGATGGAATGATTTCAAGTGAGCCATATAGTTGGACCACCATATTTAGATCAAACCAAACCCATCAACTTATGTGGTGTAGCAAAAATATTTTGTTGCCTAAAAATGTGTTCAAACTTTGTTGTTTGAGTGGAATGTTGTTTGTGATTGTTTGCACATTGCTTGTGTGAATTGTGATGTGTGAGATTAGAACTATTTCCTTAGAAATCTTTTGCCCATTCTAATCCCAATCCAACCCAAACAGATGACTACTCCAAAGAACTCCAACATCAAGGATGGTGACAACAACAACAACCAAGAGGACAACATGAGAGAACTCATAGTAACCCAAACCCAGTTGAACCAAGTGACAGCTCAATTTTTAGCCAACACCAGTGAGGTAGACCCAACCTTGCAAAGGTTTTTGGAAACCCAAACCCAATTGTTGCATAAGGTGACAGATCAAATGATCAACATGGGAGATAACTCTTCCCAAGGAGCTTGTGACAACAAGGATGAAAATGATGATATTATAGAAGGAACCCAAGCTTGCAATCTTTGTGGAGACAAAGATCACACTTCCAAAGAGCATGAAGATCAATGCCCTAATTGTGAAGAGAAACATCCAACTAAACAGTGCCCCACATCTCAAGCTACTTGTTACCTATGTGAAGGAAATAATCATGTCCCTATCCAATGCCCCATCTATTCCATAGTTCAACAAAGGAAACAAGGTGGACTGCAACAACTGATTGCATACTACCAGAAGGGAACAACTTCTACTAAGAAGGATGAAGACAAAGGAAAATCTTAGCTTGCACCTCCATGCAATATGACTCAATTTAAAGGACCAAGAGGAGACATATGTATTATCCAAGGAAAAGGTCAAGGAGACCAGGAAACTTTCCTACCTTTGAGATAAGATATGAAGAGCATGAACTAGAAGCACTCCTAGCTTTGGAGAAACCCAAGAAGAAGAAGGACAAAAGTCAGGTGCAATGTTGCCATTGCAAAGAGATGGGACACTGTGCCAATGAATGTCGAGAGAAGAAGAAAAAGTATAAGGAGATTAGCCAAGTATGGTGCAACAACTGCAAAGAGTTAGGCCATTATGTGTTAACTTGTCCACAGAAGATACATGAAGAACTCAATCTTATCACATGTTACAATTGTGGTGACCAAGGACATTATGCAAGCAATTTTCCAGAAAAGATGAAGCACAAGATAAAGCCTATGAAGGATCTCAGCCTTGTCACATGTTTCAAGTGTGGAAACAAAGGACACTATGCAGATGTTTGCCCAGAGAAGTTCCCACAAGATTCCAAGCAAGCCAAGAAGTAATCTAGTTGGTAAAATTCTTAAGGGTGGTAGTACCCTAGATGCTTTGAGCCAACTTGTAACCCCTAGCCTCCCCAAATCTCGGGACGAGATTTATTTTAAGTGTGGTAGCCTGTCACATCCCAAGATTTTCCAAATCTTGTTATGTGAAAAATGAATAAACAAAATAAAATAAATGTTGAAATTCAGAGTGAAAAGAAACTTTTGTTTCTAAATGGAAACTTAAAAAAAATCCCATCTTGAACAAACTTTGGTTAACATTTGAATCGAACTAAATTCAAATCAAGTGAAATGCATTCTTCATAAATGCACCTGGAAATTTAAACACTTGAGAAATAAACCAAAACCCTAAAACCCTCATGGAAGAAAATCATTTCCAAATTATCTCCAAGCCTATGGATTTGATCCATACAAAATTTGTCAACAAGCATTTACAAGTGATCAAGAATGAATATTAGAAATATTATAAAACCAAATAATTAGTTTCACTTACTTTGGAGCCATGAATAAAATCCTATGAATTTAATAAGGTAAGGAAAAGTAATTTCCAAAGCTAATAAAGCAACCACCTAGAAATCTATACCAAATGGTGAGCAAATGATCCTAAAGGAATTAAAAAGGTAAACAAATAATAAATAAAATTATAATAGTTGGAATCATTATTTTTGGATCTTTTAATAAAAAGATATGGTTTTCATAAACAAAGTAGAAATATAAATAAGGATTATTTTATAGAGCCAAATTAAATCTTGGCCAAGCTTTTGAAAATAAAATATTTCTATTTTGATAAAAAATAGTAAAGGTTTATTTAAATAAAATAATGAGGATTTATTAATATCCATTTTTTATTAAAGTAAAGGCTTTTTCCATTTTAAATAAACACTAAAACTTGTTAATTTATTTTAAATAAGATTTCCAAGTGTTTTAGTTTTTCAAAAGAAACCAACTGAAAAGATTTTGATATTATTTAGATTTCAAAAAGAGTTTTAAAATAAATTAAAACCTATTTGAATTAAAGTCTATGGTCTATTTATTTAATTATTACTGGATCCTAAAAGAATTATCTTATTTTGAACTTTGAAATATGTGGATAAACAGATTAAAATTCACCCAAAGTTTGGTGGTGATTTGATTTCAAATGGAGATTGATTAATATTATTAAGTCTTATTTAATTAAAAACTAGAACCTATTTTAAATAATTAAAAGACCCTAAAAAATGTATTATTCTAAATTTGACTTTGGAATGTGTTATTAATCAGTATATGAATCTATACAAATTTTGGTTAAAGTTTGAAATCAAATTGTTGTTTGAATAGTTTAAACAAAATCAAAACAGATAATAGAAAAAGAAAATGGAAAAAAAACCAACTAGTAAAAAAATATGAATCTAGCCAGCCCAGCCCACTAAGCCCACTCGCAGCCCACCTCTCCCTCTCTCCCCCTGTAGGGGTCCCAACCTTAGATAAGATTGATCCCTCCTGTGTTTACAATGCTAGTCCCTGGATCAATAGCTAGCATCCACAGTTTAGATGTAATATCAAGAAACAAAGGTCATAATATAACTTTATAACCAGGAATAACATAAGTTTATTACATCAAACATAGCTCATATGGCTATTACATTACATTGCAGCGGAATAAATATAGTCATGGGTCCTTCATCTTCAAAGTGCCACAGGCAGATGTTGGTTGTAGACTTTGTAATCCTAAACAATCAATCTTCACTAAAATCAATCAAACCTGCAACATACAAGTTACAGCCACAAAGGGTCAATACATTTGAATTGTATTGGCAAGTGATACTATATTTGTATAGTGGAGTCTATCATCTATATGCATTTGGCTAAGTGGAGTTGAGGCTTGCATTGCTCAAAATAGATTTTTCTTATCATTTTGAAAATACTAAGTTTTTGCTTGGCAAAATCATTTTTCTCAATCAAAGATTTCAAGATCCTTGTACCTAGCCATCTCTCCATCAATGATTGAAGAATTCAAACAACCCTTGTTCAAACCACAAGATTTTAATTTAGAAATTGGAGTGATGAGATTCTTGATTGCTTCCATGTCTTGATGCTCAAATTGTCCTTTACCAGGGACATGGCTAAGTACTTAGATTTTACACTCTGCAGAGGTGGTGCACTTTCCCCACAAGACTTGGTTTCCCAAGACAAGATCTTTCAGAAGCTTTCCCTTAGACCAATATGGACGCGTTCCAACCTATCAAACACTACCACCCACTGTCCATATGGCTAAGTTCTTGCAACCTATATGATCATGGCAGAGCCCATATTGCCAAGTGGTTGCACTTGAAGCTTCTCAACATTTGACATCTCAAATCCCTTTGTTTCCTGGGTGGCATTCCACAAGTGAGATACACAATCCAAGCCTATGGCATTGTGAACCACTCAACCATTCTCCACCAAGCAAGCCCATTCCACCCAGGTGATTCATTAACTTAGTTGTTTTATTAAACAAGACTTAAGTCCTCAGACTTAGAATATTTTTCCATAGTGTGAATATATATTCCACCCATGTTTTCTATTAGCTAGGCTAAGCTTGGTAGTAGTAGGAAACTTAACTTAGGAAATCCTACTAAGGATTCATCTACTAGGTATTCCTATAGCAAGATCTATACTTAGCAAAATCCATGCAAGTTTTACTTAGCAAAATCACTAATGCATAGAGAAAGTAATGGGACAAAAAGTATGAAGCATCACTTGCCTTTTTGGTAGAGTATAGGTTCACTTCTTGATCTTTGCAACAATCACACTCTTCAAGTCACTACAAATCAATCAAGCAAGGCACAAACTCAATCTACCAATCAAGCAAAACAACACACATAAATAATAAAGTCAAAGAAATGCATGCAAGCATGCCAAGCTTTGTTTTGTTTGAAAAAGTGATTCCTAATGGGTCATAGACATTTGGGTACTTCTAATGGTCATTTTCTAAAGTGGCCAAGTCATTTGCAAAAGGTTTCACTTTAAAACTATTTTCAAAACAAGGTGTTATTTTATGTGGTGTAGAAATATTTTTATTAAGGCATTAGCCTATAGGGTTCACCAAATGAGTTGCTATTGCAAAACTTGGTGTTTTTTGGTCATTAGGTTTGGTCCAAAACATTTCCTTGAAGTTTTCTTTTCATAAACATTTTTTTATAATAAAAACTATTCCTTTTATTTGGCTAGAATATGACTAAGTCAAGTAATCCAACCTAAATCTTACAAAAATCATTTTTACTACCAAAGATTGGTTCCTAGGGTCAGTAAGGTCACAACAAACCAATTGGCAAAGGTTTGAATCCAAAAATCATTTTTAAACAATTTTTATACTCTAAACAAGCTCACACAAGTTTCTGCAAATTCAAACAAGCTAACAGATACTATTTTCAAAACTAAGGCCATGGTTGGCTAGGGCTTGTTCTCCTGATTTCATTGATATAAAATTTGCCAAATTTGGACGTGTGGATCAAAAGATATAAGGGTTTGAAGTTTGTAAATAATTCTGATTTCAAATTCTAATTTCAATCTATCTGGTGACACGCGGCGGCTTCTTATTTGTCGGTACCGTTTCGGTTGGATCGTGGCTGTGGTGCGTTGGATTAAGTCTAATCGTGCGGCACAGATCGCTTGATACCCCTTCGCTTAAGTCGTTCTATCCAAGCCAGTGGATCTGCATCCTACGGTTCCTATCGCTTGGCCAAAAAGCAGCGGCGCTGGCGGCGGCGTCTGGTGGCGGAGCGGTCGGTCGACGACGGTTCCGGCGATACAGGAAGCGAGAGAGAAAAAAGGGCATGCTCACCGGGCTCAGGGGGTCACGGCGAAGCTCTGGGTACTGCTGGCTTGACAAGGGGCGCTCAGAGGCAGTCGCAATTCTTCGTCGGAGTTGGGAACGGCGACGGACGGCTCTGTCCGCGGTTGAAGACGACGCTACAGGTCAAGAGAAGACAGACCGAAGGCAGGGTTAGACGCAGGAGATCATGACGGAACTGTGAGCGTGAACGAGAGGGCTCGGGGCGGTCTGGAATTACCGGAGGAGCTCGTCGGAGGCGAGACAGACGGCGGCGCTCAGAATTTTTGTCGAAGACGGCTTCCTGGGGCGCCCGCGGTTGAACGGAGGGTACAGAGAGGAGCGTCAGGGAGTCGGGAACTTGTTCGTGTGCTCAGTGTGGCATGGGGTGGTCCGGTTTGGATGGAATCGTCAACGGACCTCGTCGGAGACAGGGAGAGTGGTTGGCGAAATACTGCAGCCTGGGGGCGTGCTCGGGGAAGGAGGCAGAGGGGAAACGGAGAGGAGTCACTGGCGTTTAAGCGTGTGTGGTCAGGGGGCGTTAATCGCACGGCATTGAAGCGAATTGACGAGGCAATCAATCGGCAGTAAACGGCGAGGAACGGGTCGCTGCGGGTGGAGAAGAAGAACAGGGGAGTGGGGTCCTCTGTCAGTGAGAAAAGGAGAGAAAGGGGGAGGTCAACTTGTCAGGGGCTTTGCGGGTTGTTTCAGCGGTGAGGAAAACGGTTCGGGGAGGGGAGAGGGGAGCTGGGCTGGATTGGCTTAGTGGGCTGGGCCTTGTTGGGTTGTCCTTTTCCATATTTTTTTCTGCCTGTTTGTTTTATTCTTTTCTATTTCTATTTTCTGATTTGAATTTCAAACAATTATTCACACATTCAAACAACACTCAAATCAATTCAAACAAGCACTCAACTTCGATTTGAATTTGGTTCTGTTTTTCAACATAATCCAAAATAAAACAATATTTTTAAATCTAATTAGGTTCCATTTATTAGTTTAAATAAAATGGACCATGGTTTATTAATAAAATAAGGTTTGGTTTAATTAATAAAATCTCCATTTGAATTCCAAATGTTTTCAAATCCAAATCAGTAGGTTTTATTTGTTAATAAAGAATATTTTGAAAACTTGTTTAAAATAATATAATCCTTTTACGTTAGGGTCCATTAATAATTAAATAAAATGGGTCTTAGTTATGAAATCCAATAGAGTTTGATTTTATTAATAAAATCTTTATTTGAAACCTAAATATTTTCAAAACCAAATCAGTGGGTTTTATTTGCGAAAAATAGAATACTTGAAGATTTGTTTTAAAATAAAATAACATTTTATTTTAGGGTCCATTATTAATTAAATATAATAGACTTTCATTATTATTTCAAATAGGTTTTATTTTATTGAGATATTTATTTTGAAATCTAAAAATAAAGCCAAAACACTTTAGTAGGTTTTAATTAAGAGAATAAAATACTTAGAGAACTTATTTAAAATAATTTAACAAGCTTTGATGTTTTAATTAAAATGGTAAAACCTTTTATTAAATAAAGTTGGATATTAAATCCTTATTATTTTATTTATACATTCCTTTATTATTTTTAATTAAACCTTTGCTATTTTATTTAAAATAAAATGTTTTAATTCAAAAGCTTGGCCAAGTTTTAATTTGGCTTTATAAAATAATCCTTATTTGTAAATCATCTATTTCATTTGAAAACAAATCCTTTCATTTAATTGTTTCAAAATAGTATTTCCAAATGTTTTTATTTTTCCTTTTATTAAATGTTTATCTTTTTAAATCCCTTTAGGTTTTATTTAATTCAAGTGGGTTTGAAGTTCCAATTGAATTCAAAAAGTTTCTTCTGGCTCTGAAAATCAAACAAAGTTTTTATTTTATTCATTTATTTTCACATTACAAGATTTGGAAAATCTTGGGATGTGACACCCCCGAAACGTTTTCGCACCGCGGAAAGAACCCACTCTGTCGCTGACGACCAGGCCCCACTCCTCCTCTGTCTCACTCGCTGTCAAACGGGCCCTGCGACCACGTCACCGTCTTCTTCACCGCGCTAACCACGCCTGGCAGTCTCTGCTGTTGATTTGCCCAAGTAAATTTGCGTAAATGGCCCAGTAACTCTCCCCTGCGACCACACCTTCTTAATCGGCTGCGTCCCCTCTTTCTTTCCCCTCAAACCTTGCTGCCAGAGAGCCACCAGGCTGCGTCAATTTTGCTCTGCATCGCCGCGGTCTCCGACAGACTCCGACGTTGATTCCGGCGAACCCAAGTCGCCCCTTGTCACCTCGACCACGCTCACTTGCTCCCCACCTCCTGGCGAACCTCCCTGTAGCACCAGCTCGCCCGCGCGTGCTCTGCAACATCGACAACGACGACACCAAGCCCCACCGCCGCCTGCCATTTCCTCTGGCGAGTTTCCCTAGTAAGCTCGGACCGCCCCGGTGCTTATCGTTGATGCTCGCATGTTCCCTGGTACCGTGCGCGTCTAACCGTACCTTCCACTTGCCATAGGGTGACCTGTAGCCTCGCCCCCGTCGTCAACTGAGCGAGCCCGGCGTCGTCTTGAACTCTGGCGAGGAATTGTCAGCAACTCCGAGCGCCCCTTCGTCCACTTCAACCACCTTGAGCTTCAGCATGTCACGGCGAGTTCGGTAATGGTCTCCTCCCTCTCCTACGGTTCCTAGCTTCACCGGAACCCTCCTGCCCTAGCGCGCCGCCGCCGCCCACCGTCGCAGCGCCGCAAGAACATGGTCAGAGCATTGAGAGCCGTTAGATGCGAATCCTGTGGTTGTGTTAGATGAACTTAGCGAACCGTTTTTTATCGATCTGCGCCGCACGATCACCTTTTGATCCAACGCCTCTCGTAGCACGATCCGCATGAAGCGGTACCGGCGAATAGGAACTAGACACGTGGCCTGGAATCTGTTTTAAAAACAGAAACTTGTCTATTAGATGTTCCAATTTGAAAATTTCATAACTTTCAAACCACACGTCCAAATTTTGCAAATTTTATATCAATGGATTCAGCAAGACAAGTACTTTCTGACCATGCACTTTGTTTAGTAAAATGCTTCTGTTAAATTGATTGTTTTTGCAGAAACTTGTGTATGCATGTTTAGAATATAAAAATTGTTCTAAAATGATTTTTGAGATAAAACCTTTGGCAAATGGATTGTTTTGAACCTACTGACCATAGAAATCAATTTGTGGTTTCAAAAATATTTTTGGTGAAGCAAAATAATAAACTTTTGATTGAAACCATTTCTAGTCAAATAAAAATATTGTTTATTTGTTAAAAATGCTTTTTGAAGAAAACCTTTGGGAAATGTTTTGGAATAAACTCTCTGACCCCAAGCACCAAGTTTTATGATTTAAAAATGTATTTGGTAAACCCTATAAAGATTACTACTTTGATAAAGGCATTTTCAACCACATAAAATAATGCTTTGGTTTAAAAATGGTTTATAGGTAGAATATTTTGCAAATGGGTTTGCCACTTTATAAAATGTCCAACAAGTGTTTTAGAATGTTTATAACCAATTATAAATCACTTTTGTAAATAAAACAAAGTTTGGCATGCTTGCATGCATTACTTTGTTTTCATTATTTTATGTGTTGTTGCTTGAATGGTAGATTGAAATGTTGCTTGCTTGATTGAATTGTAGTGATTTGAAGAGTGTGAATATTGCAAGGTCAAGGAGTGAACTTATATTCTCTACCAAAAAGGCAAGTGATGCGTCATACTTTTGTCCCATTATTTTCACTATGCATTAGTGCTATTTCTAAGTAGGACTTGCATGGAATTTTTGCTAAGTATAAACTATGCCATGGGAAATACTAGTAGATGAAACCTTAGTAAAAATTTCCTAAGTTAAGATTCCTACTACTATCATGCTTAGCTTATCTAGTAGAAAACAAGGGTGGATTATATTCATGCTATGGAATATTTCTAAGTCAAGGACTTGTGTTTTGTTTAATAAAACAACTAAGTGAATGAAACACCTGGGTGGAATGGAAGGAATGGTTTGTGTTGAGTGGTTATACAAGGACCATTTCTATGGTTTACCTTGTGTATCTCACTTGTGGAATGCCACCCAGGAACAAAGAGATTTGAGATGTCAAATGTTGAGAAGCTTCAAGTGCAGCTACTTGGCATTATGGGCTCTGCCTGGATCATATAGGTTGCAATAACTTAGCCAAATGGACAGTTGGTGGTAGGGGATTGATAGGTTGGAGCGCGTCCATTCTGGTCTAAGGGAAGGCTTCTGAAAGATCTTGTCTTGGTGAAACCAAGTCTTGTGGGGAAAGTGCACCACCTCTGCAGAGTGTAAAATCTAAGTACTTAGCCATGTCCCTGGTAAAGGACAATTTGAGCATCAAGACATGGAAGCTATCAAGAATCTCCTCATCCCAATTTCTAAGTAAATATTTTGTGGTTGAACAAGGGTTAAAGGATCACCAATTTCTATTGGGAGATGCCTTGGGTGATTTTTGTCAAAACAAAAACTTAGTGTTTTCAAATGATAAGGAAAATCTATTTTGAGCAAAGCAAGCCTAAGCTCCACTTAGCCAAATGCATATAGATGATAGACTCCACTATACAACCATAGTATCACTTGCCAATACAATTCAAATGTATTGACCCTTGTGGCTGTAACTTATTATGTTGCAGGTTCGTTTGATGTTAGTGAAGTATATTGATTAGGATTACAAGTCTACAACCAACACGACTGCCTGTGGCACTTTGAAGATGAAGGACCCCATGCTATTGTTATATTCTGCTGCATTGTAATGAGTTAGCCAAATAAGCTATGTAAGATGTAATAAATTATTTTATTCCTGGTTATGAAGTTGTACTATGACCTTTGTTTCTTGATATTGCATCTTAACTGTGGATGATAGCTATTGATCCAGGGACTAGCATTGTAAACACAGGGATCTCTACCTTATTAAAGGTTGGGACCTCTACAGATGGTGTCAGAGCATTGTCTTGCCTGTAGGATTGTAACCCTAGGATTGGACAAAAACCCCTTAGAAAAATAGGAGTTGTATTTGTTCCAAAACTTATTTACAAACAATCTTGTAAATTCTTTCCTCGGCCTTTTGGTTTTGATTCTATATCTTGTCTATTTAAAACTTGATGGACAAAGCCTACCCCATGGCCAAAGACTTCACCATGAGCAAAGGACTTCATCAACTCTAATGACTTCAACATCTTCAAGTGATTTCAACCTTATTCTCAACAAGGACTTCAATCTTGGATATCACTAAGGACTACAAGTGAGACAAGAAATGCCGCTCAAGACTTGAAGACTAAGGAAACACAACTTAGAAGGAATCATCATCACCTTTGAAGATTTGTGACCAAGACACAAGAATTTTCCTAAGGAAACCATGATCTCATTCAAGAAGAACCAGCTAAGAAGGATGGAATGATTTCAAGTGAGCCATATAGTTGGACCACCATATTTAGATCAAACCAAACCCATCAACTTATGTGGTGTAGCAAAAATATTTTGTTGCCTAAAAATGGGTTCAAACTTTGTTGTTTGAGTGGAATGTTGTTTGTGATTGTTTGCACATTGCTTGTGTGAATTGTGATGTGTGAGATTAGAACTATTTCCTTAGAAATCTTTTGCCTATTCTAATCCCAATCCAACCCAAACAGATGACTACTCCAAAGAACTCCAACATCAAGGATGGTGACAACAACAACAACCAAGAGGACAACATAGAGAACTCATAGTAACCCAAACCCAGTTGAACCAAGTGACAGCTCAATTTTTAGGCAACACCAGTGAGGTAGACCCAACCTTGCAAAGGTTTTTGGAAACCCAAACCCAATTGTTGCATAAGGTGACAGATCAAATGATCAACATGGGAGAGAACTCTTCCCAAGGAGCTTGTGACAACAAGGATGAAAATGATGATATTATAGAAGGAACCCAAGCTTGCAATGTTTGTGGAGACAAAGATCACACTTCCAAAGAGCATGAAGATCAATGCCCTAATTGTGAAGAGAAACATCCAACTAATCAATGCCCCACATCTCAAGCTACCTGTTACCTATGTGAAGGAAATAATCATGTCCCTATCCAATGCCCCATCTATTCCATAGTTCAACAAAGGAAACAAGGTGGACTGCAACAACTGATTGCATACTACCATAAGGGAACAACTTCTACTAAGAAGGATGAAGACAAAGGAAAATCTTAGCTTGCACCTCCATGCAATATGACTCAATTTAAAGGACCAAGAGGAGACATATGTATTATCCAAGGAAAAGGTCAAGGAGACCAGGAAACTTTCCTACCTTTGAGATAAGATATGAAGAGCATGAACTAGAAGCACTCCTAGCTTTGGAGAAACCCAAGAAGAAGAAGGACAAAAGTCAGGTGCAATGTTGCCATTGCAAAGAGATGGGACACTGTGCCAATGAATGTCGAGAGAAGAAGAAAAAGTATAAGGAGATTAGCCAAGTATGGTGCAACAACTGCAAAGAGTTAGGCCATTATGTGTCAACTTGTCCACAGAAGATACATGAAGAACTCAATCTTATCACATGTTACAATTGTGGTGACCAAGGACATTATGCAAGCAATTTTCCAGAAAAGATGAAGCACAAGATAAAGCCTATGAAGGATCTCAGCCTTGTCACATGTTTCAAGTGTGGAAACAAAGGACACTATGCAGATGTTTGCCCAGAGAAGTTCCCACAAGATTCCAAGCAAGCCAAGAAGTAATCTAGTTGGGAAAATTCTTAAGGGTGGTAGTACCCTAGATGCTTTGAGCCAACTTGTAACCCCTAGCCTCCCCAAATCTCGGGACGAGATTTATTTTAAGTGTGGTAGCCTGTCACATCCCAAGATTTTCCAAATCTTGTTATGTGAAAAATGAATAAACAAAATAAAATAAATGTTGAAATTCAGAGTGAAAAGAAACTTTTGTTTCTAAATGGAAACTTAAAAAAAATCCCATCTTGAACAAACTTTGGTTAACATTTGAATCGAACTAAATTCAAATCAAGTGAAATGCATTCTTCATAAATGCACCTGGAAATTTAAACACTTGAGAAATAAACCAAAACCCTAAAACCCTCATGGAAGAAAATCATTTCCAAATTATCTCCAAGCCTATGGATTTGATCCATACAAAATTTGTCAACAAGCATTTACAAGTGATCAAGAATGAATATTAGAAATATTATAAAACCAAATAATTAGTTTCACTTACTTTGGAGCCATGAATAAAATCATATGAATTTAATAAGGTAAGGAAAAGTAATTTCCAAAGCTAATAAAGCAACCACCTAGAAATCTATACCAAATGGTGAGCAAATGATCCTAAAGGAATTAAAAAGGTAAACACATAATAAATAAAATTATAATAGTTGGAATCACTATTTTTGGATCTTTTAATAAAAAGATATGGTTTTCATAAACAAAGTAGAAATATAAATAAGGATTATTTTATAGAGCCAAATTAAATCTTGGCCAAGCTTTTGAAAATAAAATATTTCTATTTTGATAAAAAATAGTAAAGGTTTATTTAAATAAAATAATGAGGATTTATTAATATCCATTTTTTATTAAAGTAAAGGCTTTTTCCATTTTAAATAAACACTAAAACTTGTTAATTTATTTTAAATAAGATTTCCAAGTGTTTTAGTTTTTCAAAAGAAACCAACTGAAAAGATTTTGATATTATTTAGATTTCAAAAAGAGTTTTAAAATAAATTAAAACCTATCTGAATTAAAGTCTATGGTCTATTTATTTAATTATTACTAGATCCTAAAAGTATTATCTTATTTTGAACTTTGAAATATGTGGATAAACAGAATTAAAATTCACCCAAAGTTTGGTGGTGATTTGATTTCAAATGGAGATTGATTAATATTATTAAGTCTTATTTAATTAAAAACTAGAACCTATTTTAAATAATTAAAAGACCCTAAAAAAGAATAAATGTATTATTCTAAATTTGACTTTGGAATGTGTTATTAATCCGTATATGAATCTATACAAATTTTGGTTGAAGTTTGAAATCAAATTGTTGTTTGTATAGTTTAAACAAAATCAAAACAGATAATAGAAAAAGAAAAAGGAAAAAAAACCAACTAGTAAAAAAAATATGAATCTAGCCAGTCCAGCCCACTAAGCCCACTCGTAGCCCACCTCTCCCTCTCTCCCCCGAAACGTTTTCGCACCGCGGAAAGAACCCACTCTTCCGCTGATGATCAGGCCCCACTCCTCCTCTCTCTCACTCGCTGTCAAACGGGCCCTGCGACCATGTCACCGTCTTCTTCACCGCGCTAACCACGCCTGGCAGTTTCTGCCGTTGATTTGCCCAAGTAAATTCACTTAAATGGCCCAGTAACTCTCCCCTGCGACCACACCTTCTTAATCGCCTGCGTCCCCTCTTTCTTTCCCCTCAAACCTTGCTGCCAAAGAGCCACCAGGCTGTGTCAATTTCGCTCTGCATCGCCGCGGTCTCCGATAGACTCCAACGTCGATTCCGAAGAACCCAAGTCGCCCCTTGTCACCTCGACCACGCTCACTTGCTCCCCACCTCCTGGCGAACCTCCCTGTAGCACCAGCTCGCCCGCGCGTGCTCTGCAACGTCGACAACGACGACACCAAGCCCCACCGCCGCCTGCCATTTCCTCCAGCGAGTTTCCCTGGTAAGCTCGGACCGCCCCGGTGCTTATCGTTGATGCTCGCATGTTCCCTGGTACCGTGCGCGTCTAACCGTACCTTCTACTTGCCGTAGGGTGACCTGTAGCCTCGCCCCCGTCGTCAACTGAGCGAGCCCGACGTCGTCTGGAACTCCGGCGAGGAATTGCCAGCAACTCCGAGTGCCCCTTCGTCCACTTCAACCACCTTGAGCTTCAGCACGTCACGTCGAGTTCGGTAATGGTCTCCACCCTCTCCTACGCTTCCTAGCTTCGCCGGAACCCTCCTGCCCGAGCGCGCCGCCGCCCACCGTGGCAGCGCCGCCAGAACATGGTCAGAGCGTTGAGAGCCGTTAGATGCGAATCATGTGGTTGTGTTAGATGAACTTAGCGAACCGTTTTTGATCGATCTGCGCCGCACGATCACCTTTAGATCCAACGCCTCTCGTAGCACGATCCGCACGAAGCGGTATCGGCGAATAGGAACTAGACACGTGGCCTGGAATCTGTTTTAAAAACAGAAACTTGTCTATTAGATGTTCCAATTTGAAAAATTCATAACTTTCAAACCACACGTCCAAATTTTGCAAATTTTATATCAATGGATTCAGCAAGACAAGTACTTTCTGACCATGCACTTTGTTTAGTAACATGCTTCTGTTAAATTGATTGTTTTTGCAGAAACTTGTGTATGCATGTTTAGAATATAAAAATTGTTCTAAAATGATTTTTGAGATAAAACCTTTGGAAAATGGATTGTTTTGAACCTACTGACCATAGAAATCAATTTGTGGTTTCAAAAATATATTTTGTGAAGCAAAAGAATAAACTTTTGATTGAAACCATTTCTAGTCAAATAAAAATATTGTTTATTTGTTAAAAATGCTTTTTGAAGAAAACCTTTGGGAAATGTTTTGGAATAAACTCTCTGACCCCAAGAACCAAGTTTTATGATTTAAAAATTTATTTGGTAAACCCTATAAACATTACTACTTCGATAAAGGCATTTTCAACCACATAAAATAATGCTTTGGTTTAAAAATGGTTTATAGGTAGAATCTTTTGCAAATGGTTTTGCCACTTTATAAAATGTCCAACAAGTGTTTTAGAATGTTTATAACCAATTATAAATCACTTTTGTAAATAAAACAAAGTTTGGCATGCTTGCATGCATTACTTTGTTTTCATTTTTTTGTGTGTTGTTGCTTGAATGGTAGATTGAAATGTTGCTTGCTTGATTGAATTGTAGTGATTTGAAGAGTGTGAATATTGCAAGGTCAAGGAGTGAACTTATATTCTCTACCAAAAAGGCAAGTGATGCTTCATACTTTTGTCCCATTATTTTCACTATGCATTAGTGATATTTCTAAGTAGGACTTGCATGGAATTTTTGCTAAGTATAAACTATGCCATGGGAAATCCTAGTAGATGAAACCTTAGAAAAATTTCCTAAGTTAAGATTCCTACTACTACCATGCTTAGCTTATCTAGTAGAAAACAAGGGTGGATTATATTCATGCTATGGAATATTTCTAAGTCAAGGACTTGTGTTTTGTTTAATAAAACAACTAAGTGAATGAAACACCTGGGTGGAATGGAAGGAATGGTTTGTGTTGAGTGGTTATACAAGGCCCATTTATATGGTTTACCTTGTGTATCTCACTTGTGGAATGACACCCAGGAACAAAGAGATTTGAGATGTCAAATGTTGAGAAGCTTCAAGTGCAGCCACTTGGCATTATGGGCTCTGCCTGGATCATATAGGTTGCAATAACTTAGCCAAATGGACAGTTGGTGGTAGGGGATTGATAGGTTGGAGCGCGTCCATTCTGGTCTAAGGGAAGGCTTCTGAAAGATCTTGTCTTGGTGAAACCAAGTCTTGTGGGGAAAGTGCACCACCTCTGCCGAGTGTAAAATCTAAGCACTTAGCCATGTCCCTGGTAAAGGACAATTTGAGCATCAAGACATGGAAGATATCAAGAATCTCCTCATCCCAATTTCTAAGTTAAAATTTTGTGGTTTAACAAGGGTTGAAGGATCACCAATTTCTATTGGGAGATGCCTTGGGTGATTTTTGTCAAAACAAAAACTTAGTGTTTTCAAATGATAAGGAAAATCTATTTTGATCAAAGCAAGCCTAAGCTCCACTTAGCCAAATTCATATAGATGATAGACTCCACTATACAACCATAGTATCACTTGCCAATACAATTCAAATGTATTGACCCTTGTGGCTGCAACTTATTATGTTGCAGGTTTGTTTGATGTTAGTGAAGTATATTGATAAGGATTACAAGTCTACAACCAACACGACTGCCTGTGGCACTTTGAATATGAAGGACCCCATGCTATTGTTATATTCTGCTGCATTGTAATGAGTTAGCCAAATGAGCTATGTAAGATGTAATAAATTATTTTATTCCTGGTTATAAAGTTGTACTATGACCTTTGTTTCTTGATATTGCATCTTAACTTTGGATGCTAGTTATTGATCCAGGGACTAGCATTGTAAACACAGGGATCTCTACCTTATTAAAGGTTGGGACCTCTACATGGAAACAAAGTAACAAGCATTAAGAAAAGCAATACTCACAGTAAAGGTTTTGCCTTACCAGTTCCACTCTTCAATAATGCTTCATGCCCCGGCAATAGCACCAGAAAATAGTCTTGATGACCCACAAGTATAGGGGGTGTATCGTAGTACTTTCGATAAATAGGAGTGTCGATCCCAATGAGGAGCAGAAGGTGTTGAATAGTGGTATGGAGCAGGAAATCCCTGTGAATACTTAGCAAACGGATTTTTAGTGGTTTTCTGACAAGGCAACAAAACAAAGAGCAAGTAACAAAGGTAACGAACAAATGAAGCAAGTGGCCCAATCCTTTCTTAACAAAGGAAAAGCCGGTGGAAATACTTATAAGGACCAAACGTTCTCGAGGACACATGGGAATTCTGTCAAGTGCTTTCTCTTCAAATAGCTGAGTACTCTTCTTTGGTGTTCATAAGTGTTGTGTGGGTGAACCTGTTCTAACATACTGCCCTTCCTAGTACTAATACATACTTGTGATTAAACCCCCTACAAACATCCGTAACTACATGAAAGTATTTAAGATATAAATCTAACCACAGCCTTAAACTCTGAGATCCTACACTCTCTTATGAAAAGGTGTCCTAACGGGGGTTTAGGTTTCTGTCACTCCGGCAACCCCACAATTAGTAGCCAAATACACAATGCATCCCCCTAGGCTCATAAATGGTGAAGTGTCATGTTGTTGGACATATGCCCTAGAGGCAATAATAAATGTAGTTATTATTATATCTTTGTGTTTATGATAAATGTTTACATTCATGCTATAATAGTATTAACCAGGAAACATTAATACTTGTGTGATTTGTAAACTAAATTAGAGTCCCTAGTAAAGCCTCTTCATAATACTAGCTTGTTGGTTAATAGATGATTGTGGTTTCCCTATCATGAACATTGATATGTTATTAACAACAAGATCATATCATTAGGAAAATGGTGTGATGGACATACTCCTATAGATAAGCGTAGCATAAAGATCAAGTCATTTTAATAGTTCAATTGCTATATGCTTTCTGATACATAGTAACCTAATTCCTTCGACCATGAGATCATGCTTATCACCTTCACCAGAAGGATGCTTTGATGACATCAAACACCACACCGTAACTGGGTGGCTATAAAGGTGGCATTGAGTGTTCGGAAAGTATGGGTTGAGACACATGAATCAAGAGTGAGATTTGTCCATCCATATGACGGATAGGTAAACTCTGGGCCCTCCCGGTGGAATGTCATCCAATTATCTTGCAAGCATGTGACTGGCTCAAAAGGGATCACATACCACGGGAACGATAAAAGAGTACTTATTGGTAACAAGGTTGAACTAGGTATGCAGAGATACCGACGATCTTCGGATAAGTAAACTATCGTGAGACAAAGGGAAATTGGTATCGTATGTAAGTGGTTCATTCGATCGCAAAGTAATCGTAGAAATATCTGGGAGCCATATGAATTTCCAGATTCCTCTATTGGTTATTGTTCGGAGAAGTGTCTCGATCATGTCCGCATAATTCACGAACCGTAGGGAGACACACTTAAGGATTCGATGTTGTTTAGTTATGGAATGATGAGTAAGAGACCGAATGTTGTTCGGAGTCTCGGATGGGATCCGGGATATCACGAGGAGATCCGGAATGGTCCGGAGAATAAGATTCATATAAGGAAAGTCCTGTTTCGGAGTTAGAGAATGATTCCGGTATTTTCATCAAGAATGTTCTAGAAGGGTCCAGAAGGTCCGGCACTCCGGAGGGGAAGGGTACATGAATGTGTCATAACAAGTTGGAATGGTTGCATCATGTACTAGGTATCATGGCTGGGCAAAATAAAGGGATAAATCAAATCCTAGTTTGAAAAGTCAAACGCCAATTTGAAAAGTCAAACGGCAGTTTTGCTTGGTGGAGGGAGAGTAGGAAACCTACTTGGGGAGGAGTTCCTCTCCCTCCACCCGCCGGCCAAGGAGGCCGACTTGGGGGAGGACTCTCCTCCCCTGGCCGACGCCCTCCCACCTATAAAAGAAGGGGCAGGGGTGCCCCCTCTAGCACACACCTCTCTCCTCTAAACCCTAGCCCTAGCCGCCGGCCTCCACCAAGTCGCCGCCGCCCCTAGGGTTTGCCTAGACGCCGAGCTGGGGCTCTCCCCAAGCCCTAGCCTCCGGCCTAGCCCTCTCTCCTTGGTTCTTCTAAACCCTAGATCGCCAAGGCCTCTCTCATAGTCCACCATACTCGCTCCGGCTTAAGGCGAAGCCCTGCGAGATCTCCCCTCTACTTCCGGTACCACGTCGTCGTGCTGCCGGAATCGCGAGGAGAGTGACACTACCTCCGCTGCCTGCTGGAACAAGGGAGAGGAAGGTCTTCATCGAGTACCGAACATGTGACCGACTGCGGGAGCGCTGCCGGAACGCGGTGCCAGAAGGATCGTCTTCACGATCTTGAGATCGGAAAGAGTACGACTACATCACCCACGAGAATCCGCTCTTGTTAACCGCTTTGGAATCTTCGAGGGTGAGTTCCTCTATCGACTCGTTGCTACAATCTTGTAGATAGATCTTGGATTTTTTTTTGCATGCGGTAGAAATTTTTTGTTTTCCATGCTACGAACCCCTACAGTGGTATCAGAGCCATGTCTATATGCAGATCTGTTGCACGAGTAGAACACAATGGTCATTGTGGGTGGTGGTGCTTTTATTATCAATTGCTTCTTGTGTACTTTGCATCTTGTGGTATGATGGGATGAAGCGGCCCGGTCTAACCTTACATGACATCGTTCATGAGACTTGCTCCACGCTGAACATGCAACTTGTATTGCATAAGTGGCTTTGCGGGTGTCTGTCTCTCCCATTATAGTATAGATCCAATTTACAACGGGCACTTGATAGTTCAAGCATCAACGTTGTGGTTCTTGTTCGTAAGTTGGAGCGACACTTATTGAAAGCCCCAAACCACTTAAAATATGCAAAGAAAATTAGAGGTGTCTAACTTTGTTTTGCAGGGGTGTGCTGTGATGTGATATGGCCATGATTGTGATTATATTTGATGTATGCAATGTTCCTTATTGTAAGTTGGCAACCGGCAGGAGCCATATGGTTGTCTTTAAATTCTGTTAAGACCCGCGTGTCTATTCAAAGTAGTTGTAATAGTTGAAGCTGGTGGACGACAACCATGGAACGGCGTCATTGACCTTGATGCAATGTCGGTGATGATGGAGATCATGTTCGTGCTTGAAGATGGAGATCGGAAGCACAAAGAAGAAAGGTCATATCATATCACATATTATGAATTGGATGTGGTGTTAATCCTTTATGCATGTTGTATTGCTTAGTTAACGATGGTAGCATTATAAGATGATCCCTCAAAGCACACAAATTTCAAGTTTTAAAGTGTTCATCCTTAGTTAGCACCGTTGCTAAAGCTTGTTGTTTCGAAGCACCACGTGATGATCGAGTGTGTTAGATTCTGCAAGTGTATACGACGTGAGCAAGCCAGATTTTCTCATGCAGAAACTAAGGTTTGATCTTGACGAGCCTAGCATATACAGACATGGTCTCAGAACACGGATCACCGAAAGGTAAAGCATGAGTCATATAGTAGATATGATGAACATGTTGATTGTTCACCATTAAAGCTACATCAACTCTCGTGATGATCGGTTTTGATGTGGTGGATTTGGTTCGTGTGATCACTAAAACAATGTGAGGGATATTGTTTTGAGTGGGAGTTAACCTAGATTAATTTAATTATTAATTAGAACTCAATTTTTCATAAACTTAGTCTAAACTATTGCAAATATGTTGTAGATCAATGGCGGCCCCTACCATCAATTTTAATGCGTTCCTAGAGAAAGAAAAGTTGAAAAACAATGGAAGCAACTTCGCGGATTGGTACGCAATTTGAGGATTGTCCTCAATGCTGGTAATTTGACCTATGTGCTGGATGCAACGCTGGGTGACCCGCCTGCAGCTGATGCTACCGATGAGGTAAAGAATGTTTTCCTCGCTCGGAAGAATCAGTACTCCAAAGTTCAGTGTCCTATCTTGTATGGTTTGGAATCGGAGCTTCAGAAAAGGTTTGAGAACCATGACCCACATGATATTGTCCGTGAACTCAAAATGATATTTGAGGCTCACGCGTCAGTTGAGAGTTATGAGGCTTCTGAAAAGTTCTTTAACTACAAGATGGAAGAGGGCAGCTCCGTTAGTGAGCATGTGCTTAAGATGTCTGGGCATGCAAACAAACTCCAAAGTTTGGGTATAGTGATTCCTAATTCTTTGGGGATACATCGTGTCCTCCAATCACTACCACCAAGTTACAATAACTTTGTGATGAACTACAATATGCAAAACATGGACAGGACGTTGCCAGAACTCTTCTCCATGTTGAAATCTGCAGAAGTGGAGATCAAGAAAGAGCACCAAGTGTTGTTGGTCAATAATACCACCAAATTCAAGAAAGTCAAGTCTAAGCAAAAGGGAAACTTCAAGAAGGGCGGTAAGAAAGTTGCCGCACCGGCGAAGAAGACCAGGGCTGGACCTAAGCCTGATACTGAGTGCTTTTACTGCAAGAAAGAGGGTCACTGGAAGCGGAATTTCCCAAAGTACTTGGCGGATTTGAAGAACGGCAACATCAAGAAGAAATGTATATCCGATATACATGTTATTGATGTGTATCTCACTAGTACTCGTAGTAGTGCATGAGTATTTGATACTGGTTCGGTTGCTCATATTTGTAACTCGAAACAGGTGCTGCAGAATAAACGGAAGCTAGCGAAGAACAAGGTGACGATGCGCGTTGGAAATGGATCAAAGGTTGATGTGACCGCGGTCGGCACGCTACCTCTTCATCTACCATCGGGATTAGTTTTATACTTAAATAATTGTTATTTGGTGCCTGCATTGAGCATGAACATTATATCGGGATCTTGTTTATTGCGAGACAGTTACTTGTTTAAGTCCGACAATAATGGTTGTTCGATTTATATGAGTAATATATTTTATGCACATGCACCTTTGATAGATGGTCTATTCTTATTGAATCTCGATTGTAGTAATACACACATAAATAACATTGAGGCTAAACGTTTGAAATTGAGCGATAACTCGACCTATATGTGGCACTATCGTCTTGGTCATATCGGAGTGAAGCGTATGAAGAAACTCCATTCCGATGGACTTCTTGAATCACTTGATTTCGAATCACTTGAAAGATGTGAAGCATGTCTGATGGGTAAAATGACTAAGACTCCATTTTCTGGTATGATGGAGCGAGCTACAGACTTATTGGAAATCATACATACCGATGTGTGTGGACCAATGAGTGTAGCATCGCGCGGTGGTTATCGTTATGTTCTTACCTTCACGGATGACTTGAGTAGATATGGGTATATCTATTTCATGAAACATAAATCCGAAACTTTCGAGAAGTTTAAGGAATTTCAAAGTGAGGTAGAGAATCAACGTAACAAGAAGTTTAAATTTCTACGTTCTGATCGTGGAGGTGAATATCTAAGTTACGAGTTTGGCGAGCATTTGAAGAAATGCGGAATACTTTCACAATTGACACCGCCGGGAACACCACAGCGTAATGGTGTGTCCGAACATCGTAATCGAACTCTCTTAGATATGGTTCGTTCTATGATGTCACTTACAGATTTACCGCTATCGTTTTGGGGTTATGCATTAGAAACAGTCGCATTCACTTTAAATAGGGCACCATATAAATCCGTTGAAACGACACCGTATGAGTTATGGTTTGGGAAGAAACCTAAATTGTCGTTCCTTACAGTTTGGGGTTGCGAAGCCTATGTAAAGAAGTTACAGCCGGACAAGCTTGAACCCAAAGCGGAAAAATGTGTCTTCATAGGATACCTGAAGGAAACTATCGGGTATACCTTCTATCATAGATCCGAGGGCAAAATCTTTGTTGCCAAGAATGGATCCTTTCTAGAGAAAGAATTTCTGTCGAAAGAAGTGACTGGAAGGAAAGTAGAATTCGACGAGGTTGTTGAACCTTCTCTCGAACTTGCGAGTAGCGCAGCACCATAAGTAGTTACTGTGGCCCCTACACCAATAAGAGAGGAAGCTAATGATGATTATAATGAAACTTCGATTGAAGTTACTACAGAGCCTCGCAGGTCAACGAGAAATCGTACCACTCCTGATTGGTATGATCCCGTTATGAGTGTCATGTTGGTGGACAACACCGATGACCCTGAGACATATGAGGAAGCAATGATGAGCCCAGATTCCAATAAATGGCAAGAAGCCATGAAATCCGAGATTGGATCCATGTACGAAAACCAGGTATGGACTTTGGTGGACTTACCGGATGGCCGAAAGGCTGTCGAGAACAAATGGATTTTCAAGAAGAAAACAAATGCTAATGGTAATGTTACTGTCTATAAAGCTCGACTTGTCGCAAAAGGGTTTCGACAAATTCAAGGAGTTGACTACGATGAGACTTTCTCACCAGTAGCGAAGCTAAAGTCTGTGAGGATTATGTTAGCAATCGCTGCATATTACGATTATGAAATATGGCAGATGGATGTCAAAACAGCATTCCTCAATGGAGACATTGATGAAGAGTTGTATATGATGCAACCCAAAGGTTTTTTTGATCCTAAAGATGCTAACAAGGTATGCAAACTTCAAAGGTCCATATATGGATTGAAGCAAGTATCCCGAAGTTGGAATTAACGTTTTGATAAGGTAATCAAAAGCTTTGGTTTTATACAAACTTATGGAGAAGCTTGTATTTACAAGAAAGTGAGTGGGAGCTCTGTAGCATTCTTAAAACTATATGTAGATGACATATTGTTGATTGGCAATGATGTAGACCTTCTTAATAGTGTCAAGGAATATTTGAATAATAGTTTTTCAATGAAAGATCTTGGCGAAGCAGCTTACATATTAGGCATAAAGATTTATAGAGATAGATCGAGACGCCTAATATCATTGTCACAAAATACATATTTGGACAAAGTTCTAAAGAGATTTGGAATGGAAGATAGCAAGAAAGGGTTCTTGCCCATGTTGCCCAATACGACCTTGAGTAAAACTCAAAAGTCCAGCAACGGCAAAAGATAGAGAAAGGATGAGTAAGACTCCCTATGCCTCAGCCATAGGATCTCTAATGTATGACATGCTATGTACTAGACCCGACATTGCATATGCTGTTAGTTTAACTAGCAGATATCAAAGTGATCCAGGAGTGGATCATTGGACAGCGGTCAAAAATATCCTTAAGTACTCGAGAAGAACTAAGGATATGGTTCTTTCTTATGGAGGTGATGAACAGCTCGTTGTTAATGGTTACACCGATGCTAGTTGGGACACCAATCCAGACGATTCTAAATATCAAGCTGGATACGTATTTATTTTGAATGGTGCAGCAGTTAGCTAGAGGAGTGCAAAGAAAAGCGTTGTGGCGAGATCTTCAACGAATCGGAATACATAGCTGCTTCGGAGGCTTCACAAGAATGGATATGGATGAAGGAGTTCATTACAGAGCTCGGTGTGGCTCCAAGTGCGCTGGACCCAATGTCTATCTACTGTGATAACATGGGCGCCATAGCCAATGCGCAAGAACCAAGGTCACACAAGAAGCTGAAGCACATCAAGCTACGTTTTCACGCTATTCGAGAACATGTCCAAGATGGTGACACAAAGATTTGCAAAGTACACACAGATCCGAATGTGGAGGATCCGTTGACTAAACCTCTCCCGAGGGCAAAACATGACCAACACCAAACTGCCATGGGTGTTCGGTATATTACCATGTAATCTAGATTAGTTGACTCTAGTGCAAGTGGGAGACTGTTGGAGATATGCCCTAGAGGCAATAATAAATGTAGTTATTATTATATCTTTGTGTTTATGATAAATGTTTACATTCATGCTATAATAGTATTAACCAGGAAACATTAATACTTGTGTGATTTGTAAACTAAATTAGAGTCCCTTGTAAAGCCTCTTCATAATACTAGCTTGTTGGTTAATAGATGATTGTGGTTTCCATATCATGAACATTGAGATGTTATTAACAACAAGATCATATCATTAGGAGAATGGTGTGATGGACATACTCCTATAGATAAGCGTAGCATAAAGATCAAGTCATTTTATTAGTTCAATTGCTATATGCTTTCTGATACATAGTAACCTAATTCCTTCGACCATGAGATCATGCTTATCACCATCACCAGAAGGATGCTTTGATGACATCAAACACCACACCGTAACTGGGTGGCTATAAAGGTGGCATTGAGTGTTCGGAAAGTATGGGTTGAGACACATGAATCAAGAGTGGGATTTGTCCATCCATATGACGGATACATAAACTCTGGGCCCTCTCGGTGGAATGTCATCCAATTAGCTTGCAAGCATGTGACTGGCTCACAAGGGATCACATACCACAGGAACGAGAAAAGAGTACTTATCGGTAACAAGGTTGAACTAGGTATGCAGAGATACCGACGATCAAAACCCCGGATAAGTAAACTATCGTGAGACAAAGGGAAATTGGTATCGTATGTAAGTGGTTCATTCGATCGCAAAGTAATCGTAGAAATATGTGGGAGCCATATGAATTTCCAGATTCCTCTATTGGTTATTGTTCGGAGAAGTGTCTCCATCATGTCCGCATAATTCACGAACCGTAGGGAGACACACTTAAGGATTCGATGTTGTTGGGTAGTTATGGAATGATGAGTAAGAGACCTAATGTTGTTCGGAGTCTCGGATGGGATCCGAGATATCACGAGGAGATCCGGAATGGTCCGGAGAATAAGATTCATATAAGGAAAGTCTTGTTTCGGAGTTGGAGAATGATTGCGGTGTTTTCATCGGGAATGTTCTAGAAGGGTTCGGAAGGTCCGACACTCTGGAGGGGAAGGGTACATGAATGTGTCATAACAAGTTGGAATGGTTGCATAATGTACTAGGTATCATGGCTGGGCAAAATAAAGGGATAAATCAAATCCTAGTTTGAAAAGTCAAACGCCAATTTGAAAAGTCAAACGGCAGTTTTGCTTGGTGGAGGGAGAGTAGGAAACCTACTTGGGGAGGTGTTCCTCTCCCTCCACCCGCCGGCCAAGGAGGCCGACTTGGGGGAGGACTCTCCTCCCCTGGCCGGCGCCCTCCCACCTATAAAAGAAGGGGCAGGGCTGCCCCCTCTAGCACACACCTCTCTCCTCTAAACCCTAGCCCTAGCCGCCGGCCTCCACCAAGTCGCCGCCGCCCCTAGGGTTTGCCTAGCCGCCGAGTTGGGGCTCTCCCCAAGCCCTAGCCGCCGGCCTAGCCCTCTCTCCTTGGTGCTTCTAAACCCTAGATCGCCAAGGCCTCTCTCACAATCCACCATACGCGCTCCGGCTTCAGGCGAAGCCCTGCGAGATCTCCCTCTACTTCCGGTACCACGCCGTCGTGCTGCCGGAATCGCGAGGAGAGTGCTACTACCTCCGCTGCCTGCTGGAACAAGGGAGAGGAAGGTCTTCATCGATTACCGAACGTGTGACCGACTGCGGGAGCGCTGCCGGAACGCTGCGCCGGAAGGATCGTCTACACGATCTTGAGATCGGAAAGAGTACGACTACATCACCCATGAGAATCTGCTCTCGTTAACCGCTTTGGAATCTTCGAGGGTGAGTTCCTCTATCGACTCGTTGCTACAATCTAGTAGATAGATCTTGGCTTGTTTGTTTGCGTGTGGTAGAAATTTTTTGTTTTCCATGCTACGAACCCCTACACATGTAGTCTACGTTCACATGACACCACTAGAAGAATAGGACCACAACTTAAATACTAAACCATTGAATAATAACTCATCACAGATTTACTACTAACAACATGACTTCTCCCATGTCCTCAAGTACACAATGAACTACTCATAAGACATCATATGGATCTAGATCAAAGATGATATGGTAATGTATAACAATCTGAACAGAAAAAATAATCCAATGGTTCCACTCACAATCATCAACTACAATAGTAATTAACACCGGGAAGGTTTCCCCTAATGAACTAAGCAATATCCAATACAATTCTTATAGCGGTATGGAGTGGTGATGATGGTGCTGGTGGAGATGATGGTGTGGATGATGATGATGATGATCCTGATGAAGCCTAGCTTGATGATGGTGTTGATGGCGATGGTCTCCCCTCTCCGAGAAGGAATTCCCCCGACAGAAATATGTCCGCCGGAGAGATCTTTCTCTCTCGGTGTTTTCTGTCCCCCAGAGGCGGCGGAAATCTATCTGTTGTCGCTCCCCGAGGCTTAGGGTTCCGTAGGGAAGATATAGGCGAAGGGGCGGAGTCGGAGACCGGGTAGGTGGGCCACACCTGTCCTAGGCGTGGCCTTAGGTGGGCCCGCGCCTAGGGGTGTGGGCCCCCTGCGGCCCCTCTTCGCTCCTCCTTCTGGCTCCCTTCATCTTCTGGTAAAATAATATGTTTCCATATTTTTCTGTTATTTTTCTGATCTTCGCGAAATTGCACCAAAACGCCTTCTTTTCCATCAGAATCCAGACTCCGACAGTTCATCCTCCAAGAATCATCCAACATGCATAAACAGATGAAAAGCCATAAGTAATACCTCATAATAAGACAAATATCAACGAATAGAGGTAAATTATGATATAGAATGGTGATGCAAATTGGGCATATCATTAACCTCTTTGGAATCTTCGAGGGTGAGTACTCTAATCGACTCATTGCTACAATCTAGTAGATAGATCTTGGCTTGTTTGTGTGCATGCGGTAGAAATTTTTTGTTTTCTATGCTACGAACCCCTACATGTGCTCCATATATAGTCACACGTGCTCGCAATGAGAACTTGCACAACATCTTTTGTCCTGCGAACCCGTTGCAGCGGGGCCTCAAGGGAACTACTGACAATTAAGGTGCTCCTTTTAATAGAGCACTGGATCAAAGCATTAACACTCCATGAACACATGTGATCCTCACATCACAGCCATCCCCTCCGGTTGTCCCAATTTCTGTCACTTCAGGGCCTTTGGATCCGGACAATGATATGTGTACACAACTTGCAGATAAGATCACAAATAATACTATCATAATGATTCAATAATAAGTTCAGATCTGAGATCATGGCACTCGGGCCCTAGTGACAAGCATTAAGCACACAAGTTGCAACAAAGTCAAATAGCACTAATAGAGATATTAGGCACCATGCCCTAACAATCTTATTCGATTACATGATAGAACTCATCCAATCCCTACCATCCCCATAGCCTACAGTGGGGGATTAGTCACTCATGGATGAGGGAAACATTAATGGTTGATGGAGAAACGTTGGTGATGACGATGGCGATGATCCTCCCCAAATTCCCCGTACCGGCAGGGTGCCAGAATGGAGTTTCTGGTTCCGAATCGCGGCTTCTGGTGGTGGCGGCACAGCGGAACTCTTTCTAGAAAAACGACGAACCCCCTCGGTTTTTAGGACAAGAGGTGTCTTATAGGCAAAGAGAGAGGCCGAAGGGGTGCCTGAGGTGGCCGCACACCCCTAGGCGCGGACAGGCCTGGCCCACGCCTGGCAGGGGTGTGGGCCCGTTAGGCCTCCACTCTCTCTCGTACTCTAGCTCCGTGGATCTTCTGGTGAAATATGATTTTTGGCATATTTTCCGGGATTTTTCCTGATAGTTGATTTTCTGCACAAAAACTAGACACCAAGGTAATTCTGTTGAAAACAGCGTCAGTCCGTGTTAGTTGTATCCAAATCACACAAGTTTAGAGGAGAAATAATAGCAAAAATGTTCGGAAAAGTAGATACGTTTTGGACGTATCAACAGACCGTTTATAGCTAGTTTCGAAGTTAAGATGTTGATCCCACAGGGAGCCCAAAGATAAGTGTTTATAGGTGAAGTCTCGGTCACACCCGAAGTTGTCATAGGTCTTTGAGTGAATTGACTGCAAGTGTTGAAATAGAATATATTTTGGATTAAACGAAAGTATTTAAATAAAACAAAAATGTAAAAATCAGAAATAAAAAGCGTAAAAATAAAGAACAATTTGTTTGTTGTTTTCTGTAGATGACAAAGTAGGCGCGGGGAGATTCAGTTCATGGTGATAGTGAATGTTCCAGGTGGATGAGTGATAAGTGTAAAAATTATAATCTTATAAGTATGTATGTAGGCAAGTAACCCATAATTAGCCGAAACTCCTCTTGATAGATTTCATCCCAACTTCAATAATCCTACTAGCCTGTTTACCACAACCATGGTCAGTCACTAGACGATTAAGATCCTTTAGGTTTCTTAGCAATTAAGCTCTTTGGATCGGACTAATGCAATAAGCTCGGTGGTTCCTCATTATCCTCGAGTCAAACTAGTTTCCCATTGATATTCTCGTGTCACTCGAGGGTCGCCGGGCTGCTAGCAAACAAGATTCTATCTATATAGAACAAAGCATCATGTTGTCTCGGCCCTTAATTTGGACAACAGGCATTAAGCATCCCACAGATAGTCAAGCACACATAATATAGTAATTAAAATTAACCACAAACTTAATGGAAATTATATAGGCACATCACATCTCACTAATCCCCTACATCTTCCACGCCCAAGAGAACTTACTCACACATGAGAGAAGAAAGCATCATCGATATAATTAAATAAAGCGAGTTCTTCTTAATATTATCGTGGAGATCCACAATAAGAAATATAAATAAATCCAACACAATTCAGCTGGTGTTTTCTTTTGTGAATTTTCATGCAATTTATCTACCGTTATTTAGATTCAGTACTGATGCAAGCCAATTCAGTTCCAGTAATGCAAACAAGTAAAGTTCAAGCATTTGAAAACTGCAGTATATATGCAACCAGAAACATTTGTGAGAGCTGTTTTTGTCCAGGTAATAAGGCAAGAAAGTTTCCTTCCACCCTCATGCTCAATCCCAATCCTAAATCAGTTCTGTACAATTATTTCACTGTACTCCTAACCCTAGAAATTCAAGAATCCATACTCTATTGTAGCTACTGTCAATATTTCGACATGCATGCACATACTCTGAAAGTATTTTTCGAAGTAAACATTAAAGTACTCTCTAGATAATGCTCTTGTTTCATAGTGTGCCATCCAATCAAAAATCCATACTCTATTGTAGCTACAGGTTGTAATAAAACTGGACAAAAAATGCAGTATTTATTTATAAGAGATGAAGCATGCTACATATGGTTCCATATTGATCTGTCCAACGTACTGCACTATTGCAAGTGTTTATGTAAGATGTAAGAAATACTAAGCTGTTTTAAGTTGTACTATAAGACACTCAAAAACTTCTAATATTGCAAGCAGTATTGCAAGCGTGCACTGAATATTGCATAGAGCTTGTCTTCCCATTGCTACTACTCATGGAGTATTAAGGTTAAATAGAAGTCATGTGCAATGGCCAAAAGAACTAGGGCCTATGCAATTTTTTGTTACTGAATGTCATAACATAAGCAGTACTCTATAATGCTAGTAATTGTGTACTCTGAAATATAAGAAGTACATGGTTGTAATGTAAAACTAAAGATCTGGAAATAAATGGGAAGGGGCTAGTGCTTGTCTCGAGTAGAAAAGATCTGGAAACATCTATTTCATGATTTCTTAAATAGAAAAGATCTGGAAATCACATTAGACATGATTTTGAAAGCAGACAACACTAGCTGCAAGCCTTGTATAGACAGCGGTAACAAACATGATTCCTCTGTGCGTACCTTCGATGAGCAGACATCAATAGCAGCAAGCCGGATCGGTGGCCAAGACAACTTCTTTTGCTCCGGCAGCAGCAGCTTCCCGTCGGCGGAGCTATCTACAATGACGGGGCAACGACATCTGCGTGCACGGCCTCAGCCACGTGTCCCTCGGTCTCTTAGCTCCGGCCGGCCAACATCCTGCAATCTAGCAGCGTCGCTGCATATCCGGCCGCCGGAGGAGGGAACAATCCCATCTTGACCTCGACGAGGTAGAGGAGGACGTACGGGAGTTAGAAGGAGGAGGCGACGACACGCAAGAGGAAAGAGGGAGGCATTAGCGCGGCGCAGGGAAGCAAGGCGGCGACGGCGTGGGGCGGAAGAGGATGGTGAGCAAGCCGGCGTGCGGCGGCGGGTTTGCAGCAGCATATTTAGACACGGGAGCGAGAAGGGCGGAGGACAGAGAGTTTTGTCAGAAATTTGGCAAGGATGATTTTGTAGAAAAACCTCCCAACATCCTTTGATGGATAGAGGAAGTAGATGAATCTATACACTGTTTAGTATATAAAAATATCCAATTTTAGATAAATCTTCGACATCTATTTTCAGATGGAGGGGTATTAAAGATACACTCCCTCCATTCTAAAATAAGTGAATTGGATTTTCCTAATTTCGTATGCACCTAGACATGTTTTAATGTGTAGATTCATACGAATCTAGACAAATCAAAGTCACTTATTTTGGGACGAAGGAAGTAGCAAACATCCAGATAAGAAAGCACCACATATTAAAAGATCATACAACTAGTCACTGTACATAGTATTCATAAACAGGTTCCAAACACAATGATTCTGCTAAAACTGCAACGGCACGGCGCCACCATGACCAAACATATACCTTGTTAATCCCAGATTCCTCCTCTTCCTGAAAAGTGCATTGTCAAAAATTAGCTCACCATATAATCTTTTCCAAAAACTGAAACACCAAATGTTAATCGCATCTGTGATATTATCATGACAGGATAATGGGACCTGTACGACCAAACTGGACCGTTTTGTTTTTCAAAATATTGATTTGCTAACATCTATTTCCTCCGTTTCAAAATATAAGATGTTTTAGTTTTGTAAAGAAAATATATCTAGACTTATTTTAGTGTGTAGATTTACTTCAAACCTGGGTGAACCTATATACTAAAAGTAGTCTAGATATATTTGTTTCATAAAGCTAAAACATCTTATATTTTGAAACGGAGGAAGTAGTGGGCTAATTCTGCTAAGTTGTATGCGGGACTGAAAATGACTCTCGGGCTATATTTATGTGTAAGCCAAAACAAAATCCAGCAAAAAGAAAAAGGCATATTTTCCTGTAATTGTCTTTTCACTAAACTGTTGGATGTTTGATTCCAATGGATACATAGTTGTTATTAGATGATCTTTTGCATTATTGTTTTCATGTGCCTCTAGAATTTAGAGTTCAGTTCTTGGATGATATTTGTGCTGAATACGGATGTCGCTCCACAAGAGTTGCATACTGTAGTTTCCTTCTTCTGTCATGCATGGCGTGGATGCATGATGCCGGTGACCTCGCTGTGTCCACAACATCCTAGGTAAACCAGATCCTTACCTTGCCTCCCCAGTCCCCACCCTCGCTGTGTACCTGGCCTTGCTGTATCCACAACACGTTTTTGGTGTTATGCACTTGTGGTGTAATGATACGCCCACATACTAAGACCCTATTTTTATTTTGACTTCTCCACAAAAATCATGGCTTAGAATCAACACCACTGATTTACTCGCTGATGTTTTCAGGTCAGATTCACTCATCTTCTTCATTAATCTAATCATGTACCTATGGTGCTCTTAGAAAACTGTAGCCAGAGAATAACTTCTCTTAGAAAACCTAAAGAATTATGCAAGATATTAAAAAAGGTTGAGCTTTGTCTCTTGTGTATATGTCAGTGATGGGTTTACTTTGAAAGACACATATACTATTTCAGATACAATAGTTGTGAGATGAAACTAAGAGGATGTAGGTATAGAGATCAGCTCGTGAGTATACACTATTGTGCTCACACGTAGGGCTTGGCAAGGCGGTATGTGAGCATGGTATTGCATTTGTCAGTAGCGGCGTTCCTCTCCGTGTACAGATCAAGTGCATTGCCAAGCCCGTACCATTGAGCACCAAGATGAATACATGTTATCATGGATTTACAATATATGACATTTCAGCATCAATAGAAAAAACTTAATGGTCTGAATATGCACTTCTTGTGTTCATGTTCAGTTCATAGCCATTGTTATCTATCAAATGGAACTTCTTATTTGCAATTCGTGTATTGATGGAGGTCATGAAGCTTCTAATTCATAATTGCCTCATGGATTCTTATTTACCTCTCTAAAACAAGGAGGTGCGTCACCATTTCTCTTCTGTCTTCTTAACTTACTTCATTCTTTAGGGACATTGGTCTGATTTGGCTCGAAATGCAGCACAGTGAAGATGGTGTGTTGCTGCTTTATATATGTTATCAAGATAGCAAAAAGGTTTCTGCAAGTGAGGACATGGAAACTCAACGAGGAATAGCTCTCTTAGTGACACAGGTTGATGTTCGATCCATCGATACAATCTAGCATCAATGAGGTCAAGAGAACGGTAGGTTACACAAATCTCTTTTGCCTTTCTCTCACAGGTCTATTAGTTTTGGGCATCGTTTTTTGCTATCCAACTGTGCTGAACAAAGAAGGGTTACTTTTTACTTCTGGAGTCAGAGAGGACCGCAAGATTTTTTTTGAAGAGAGGATGGTGAGATTAGAGAGAAAATATTTATTTCAGACTTCACTGTCTTCTTCAACCAAGTGGACTGCAATGTACGACTTTTTGAATTTCAAGGAGGCATCTTGTGTAGCCACTTCCTTTCTATTCTTGCTCTCCTGGAGATCACAGAAGTACCTACTAAGTACATATTGCAGCAATGGAGAAATGACTTTAAGCGCAAACACACATTTATAAAATGCTCTTATGATGATATGCTGATTACACCAATTGTGTAAGGTTATGATAGTTTCAACTATTTATTGTCGGAAATATTTTGTCTCGCTAATTTGATTTTCTTTGAGCTTTGCAGGGAAACAAAGATGTCATGGATCTGCTAGCTGCCAACCTGAATGGATGAAACAGACATTTTGTGCAGTACTTTTGAAGTAGTTGGATGCCATGGATCTGCTAGCTCCTAACCTGACTGGATGCAACTATTTATTTTGGTTATTGTAATCATGGTTTAATCCTTAAAAATACTACTATGTCACTATGTGCTCTTGTTCAGTATCTACTATGTTAAATGTGGCCTTAGTCACTAAATTTCCTAGAAGGAGCTTCCAATCAATTCGTTATTCTGTTGAAGTTCTCCACAGCGGTTGATGTATTTTAGTAAAGAAAATCTATATGTTACAAGGGAGTACTCGTACAGGCAGATGAAGTACAGAGTAACTAGCACTCACCTCATTCATTAGAACTTGCATCTGAGTTCCATCAAATCGAGCCAGCAAATTGCGAGCGCCTCTTCTCCCTGCAGGCTGCTGGCGCCCCATCCCCCTCTCCTTCAATGCTCCTCCTACAAGAGCACAGCATGATTTACGCCACCAACGAGTTAGGCTTGCCGATCTACTAATCAACCTCTTCACCTTGGTGAAATCTCCACACGCAGATCAAGTGCTGAACCAGTAGCAACGAAATGGCTGCTACCAGCTACTAGAATAGTCCGCCCAAGCAGTGCAAGGGGATAAGGCCAAGTAATAAAAGGCAGGTTTTTTTGGCATAATAATAGGCAGGTAGGGCCTACAGAGAAGGAGAGATGGTCCGATCCTATTATCCAAGTCTCACGGCATCTCTGGCGGGGCCGATCCAAATGGTCGTTCCGCGTTTGCAGGTGTGTTTTTTTTAAGCTCAGTGGTGTTTTTATAGACCGCGGAACCAGCGAGGGTGGAAAACACCGTCCACGCAGGAAACTTGCGGTGGTGATCCGGCGACTTCCTGGTGCCATTAACGTTCCGTCGCTATTAGAGCGAGGTCGTCAAACGGTGAAAGCGGGTAGGGGTGGTCAAAATGCGTCGGCGTCGGCTTGGTGCCCCGCTCGGCCTTGCCGGACCGCGACCATTTTCTTTTTGTGGGCTGACCCATCCGAACATAAACGAATTGTTTGGATCGCGGTTTTGCGTTAGCCCGCTGGAGATGTCCTCAGCCCAGCACAGACCCATACCACCGGTGTTTGGTCACATCACCCCTCATTTCCCTATCATATCATTGTTATTTTGAGAAATTTGCTTGGAGGTGTATATCTCACCCGTGCAATAAGACTTCAGTCTCTACTTATCCAAAAGATAGGCCAACCTTGATTTTATTTAATAAGGCTATTGCCGTATAGTTATAAATTGATCAACAAGTATAATATATTTGTGTGTCTACTCTGCACTGCCGGACTTACTTTGCTACAATTTGTTCATACGATTCCTACTTATTGGTTTAGTATTTGAGGTTTGTTGTTTATCAAATTCAGTTGTCTTTGAAGCATGATCCAGTAGTTTTGGCCTATGTAACTCTCAGTGGTGCAGCAAGCCTTCCACCCGGACAGTAACACATTATGACCTTAAGTTCAAATCTTATCCTTTATACCTTTGCTTTTGGTTTTCTTTTCTTTTGCCTGCCATACTTGTGTCTGTTTTATCATATACCGAATGTTTATTTGTTGCCTTACATGTAATTTGGTGGCTATTAATTCTGCGGAGAAGATCAGTTGTGGACCACCAATTCTCAAGTGCTAGTTAACTTTTTGTATGCCAGAAGCAACAGAAAACTAAAATGGCGTGCGTTGCCATGTTTTTCCTATTTAATATATGTTGGCATTCCGGTTGTCTATGGATGCTCAAGTGCTACTTTATGAAGGTGATAGCCGTCAAATATTTCTCCAAAAAATACGATGGATTAAGAGACAACCGAGACATGATGTGAATAATAAATGACCTCTATAGATCATAGCTTTTTCTTTATTATTCTCCCGTGGATAGAAAGTAGGTTACTATTATAACAATACTCATGTGAACCTATGTGAATATTACTTTTACCCATCCTCAGTGCTTACTCATTACAATGTTTCTCTTTATATCTTTTCCCTGGTTATTGCACAATAAATGTTTTTCCTCTTCGGTATTTATCATCGTAACACGCAATGTAAATTAACACGGAAATCACGGGGTCGTGCGAACCCTAAATATAGTCCTATATATAGTTCCACTCCCTCGCTGTCGAATCAGCTGTGTCTCGGTAATTCTAAATATGCCCGATGCTTTGTCTATGAATTTGTTTCTAGTGTCAGTTCCTAATCATTACCCTAGGTTTTCTTCAAACTTTTCAGGGCATTCGCTATGCAACAGGTTTGAATCTGAACCACTAGCTAGACTTACCTTTTCAGATCATCATTCTGTGTATTTCTACTTCAGATCATAAATTAATCAGCACAGAAGATTAATTACCCCAACACCCTAGAAAGAAATGAAGGGAATATGCCCTGAGAGACAATAATAAAGTGGTTATTATGTATATTCCAAGTATATGATAGATTTTTATTTTGCATACTATAATTGTATTAATACAGAAACGTTAATACATGTGTGTTTAATAAAGAAACAGAAAGTTCCTAGTTATGCCTCTCTTATAAACTAGCTCGTTGATTAACAAGATGATCAAGGTTTCCTGATCATGGACATTGGATGTTGTTAATAACGAGGCCACAACATTATTGGAATTGTGTGATGAACATTCATCCGAAGTATAGCATTACAATCAAAGTCATTGAGTTTATATTGCTATAACATCATACAAAGTAATCCTAATCCTTAGACCATGAGATCATGTCAATCACTAACACTGGAAGAGTATCTTGATAACATCAAACGTCACACCGTGACCGGGTGATTATAAAGATGGGTTCAATATTACTAAAGTGTTATGTTGAGGCCCATGGATCAAGAGTGGAATTTGTTCATCCCGATGACGGATAGATATACTCTGGGCCCTCTCGGTGATATCACATTGATTATCTTGCAAGCAAGTGATTTGATCACTAGAATGTTATATCAGGGGAACGAGAAAAGAGTACATATCAGTAACGAGATCAAACTAGGTATGGAGATACCGCGACGATCGATGTCAACACCCGGATTTTTAATCCTAGATTCCTGTTATGCCATACATCGCAATCCCTGGATTACCATTTTTGCGAGACATATCAGATTCGATATCATAGTACGTCATCCATTACAAACCATACATAAGGTCTTACAACAAATAAAGGATCACATGATCCAGTCTTAATACAATCATAGCAGCGGAATAACGTAATGATAACGGTAGTATGGGCAAAGCTCCATCTTCATGGTCACAGGAAATGCTGACGATGGGAGATGATCCTAGTTGTCGTAACCTTCCTGCGGTCCATCCTCCTGATAGTCCTCTTCATAGGATGGCCACGGGAATAGCCAGGGACAAAGCCATGAGTACTCTTTAAGTACTCGCAAAATAAATACTAACAAGTGAAGTGGTTTTTAGTAGGAAGTACTAGGTTCTAGGTTGTTTTGCAAAAAGCCAGATTTATCTCTAGTGAGTTCAGAAGCAAAGAAAGCTAGTTGAAAGTTTTATAACACCTAAGTGGGAACTTGAGTTTCATATCACAACTCTGTTGTGGTCAAGTCAAAATCATGATTTATTTCACAAGTCATTTTGAAAACATCAGACGACGGAACAGTATGGCCACTCCAACTGTCCATAACCGCGGACATGGCTATTCGAATAGTTTGATACTCTGGAGAGGTGGTACACTTTCACCACAATATTCGATACATCCGTCAAGAACAATCCTAAATTCACCATACTCAGTATGCGGATAATCAATCCTAACCTTTCAATTACACGCCCTAGTATAGACACCTCTCCTATGAGTTTGGCCTCCCAACCATGACCAACTGTCATCTTGGGAACTACACAGGTGGACAATCTTCACAAGGTAGCCTCAGCTCAGACCTTGGCCGCAAGGGAACCCATACTAAGGTATATAAACTTCCAGTCAAGCCCTACCCAAATTTCGGGTATTATGGCTGTACGGTAAAATTGGAGTGGTATCACATTCAGACAACCATCAGTTTTATAAAGGGTTAAGGCTCATGCCTCAACATTTTCATCATCAAAATCATCTGGTGTTCAAGAACACATGTCAAAACATTTCAGTAGAATGACTCATCATTCTAAGGTTTTCATAACCATGTTCACCAAGTAATCCCATCTAAAGTTATCAAGTTTTATGTTTAGCACTAGCATCTACAAGTGGGGGATATACACTAATTAGGGGTGGTAATCAAATGGGGATGATCTAAGTTCAATCTCATGCCTCAGGATGACATCAAGATTATCTAACTTAGGCTAAGTTTTATGCTCTTTGTGCTACCTTGAAACATCCTTCTAAAATCTACAAATCACTAAGTAAACCAAACTAAAGAGCTTTGATAAATAAATAAAATAACTAAGCTTGCAAGTAAAACTAGGATTGGGTATAATCTAATTTAGCTAACCAAGCATGCTTAATGCATTGCATAGGTTATCTAACTTTCATAGTTGCAAGTGTTAGCTTGCTAGGATAGCTTGCTAAGATATTAGTATAAGCTTGCCTTGTGTAGAGCAGTGGTTGAAGTTCTCCTCGGCTTCTTCCTCGTAGTATCCTCCTTCCTCCTCGTATCCTTGGTCGGTACTAGCGTATATAAATAAATACGAGGTACACAATCACCAAACAATTCTTAACTACTCTATTTAGCACACAAAGGTTCACACTAGATGATCTAGCATCATCTCTATTATCACAAGGATTAAAGCACTTGTCTTATTTATTGTATTTTAGAAAAGTAATTTCTACGCATTGAAAAACTACTTAAGATTTAATATTCTCTAACTAAAATATGGGATCATGTTGACACATGTCATCACCACATATTCAAGTACATGGGAATGTGACTTAAAGTGGTGTCATAATTTAATAAGGTTTAACCTTTTTATTTTAATTAATTAAAGTGACTAGAAATGCATATGGGGCATTCTTTTATTACTTGTCTATTATTTCTGCAAGTAAACCTAGATATTTTTATATATTCAGCAAGGTCCTGTTAAATGTGATTTTTGAGAGTTGAAATCAAGTCAAAAGCTTTTGTGGTTGAGTTTTGAAAAATGTTTGAATGCAGAAAAGCTTCTGCATTGTTATTTTTACTATAGGTGATCTATAAATCCAATTGAATTGAATCCAACGGGCCTGGATTAAGAATTCTAGTACCTTTCTAACAAAATTGGTTTCATGCAATTTTGTCTAGTGAATCGAGTTGGGTTGATTTTTGAATCTAGGTAAAGAACTAAGTTTGAAACTAAATGGAAAAACCTAAATTCAAACTACTGGGTCACGCAGGAAGTTAGCTGGGCCGGCCCACGGCGCACAGCGCGCGCGGGTGAGTTTAAGTGGATGTCCCCACCAGTCAGCGAGACAGGGGTGCGAAGCGGTACGGGGCAATCTAAACCACACGATCAACTTCTAATCGAACGGCTATGACTTATCGTCTCCATCAGGCAACACCGGCGAGACAGAACCCTAGCACGACCAGTGGGGGTCTACAGGGGCTCACCGGGGATCAGGCGAGGGTCAGCAATGGGGGCGAACGACGAAGTCGACAACGGTGAACCTCCTGGTACTGGCAGCTCCTCCTGGGGTGGCTCCAATCGCTGGCCCCTCTTCTCCTCCTCCGCGGCAGACTCCGACAAAATTCCAGTGACCTGCTACTCGCCTTGCTCCACGGATGAGGTGGGGTGGTTCTGCGAGAGAGGGGAGTGTGATGGTGTGAAGAAATCGAACGGGGGTGGCCTCTATTTATAGTGCAGCGAGGGGACCGAAGGGCGCGGGTGGAGCTCGTCGTGGTCGTCGACACAGAGAGCTACTGGCATGGGCAACGGTAGGGGCGGTGCTGTGCTCCCTGGAGAAGCTCAACGGCATGGTCGCGAGGCGTGGGGCGGTGCTACGCGGTCGGAATGCTGCGGTGCTCTAAGCAGGTCCGACGGGCATTTTAATGGCGCACGGGCTCTCCTGGTCACGCGGCGGCGAACAGGCATGTCTGCGGGGTTGCTGGGGCAGTGGTGATCATGCACGCAAGCGGCAGGGGCGGCGCGTGGTCTGTGCTTGCGTGTCGTGTGCGGCTCTCTGGAGATCTCTTGGCACGCTCGCAGAGAAAATGGGTGCGCTTGGGCTAAGTGGTCCAGGGGCTGGCAGTGTGTTGGCGTTGGACAGGGGGTGGCGATGGACGGTGGTCAATGTCCCAGACAAGGTGGCTAGGCTTGGTGAGGCTCCTAGCTTGCTGTCGACCATAGGGTGGCCATTTAAGGCTCGGCATGCTCACCATTGATGGCAATGGCAAGCTCATAGTGAGCTAAAGCTTGTTAATTGAACTAGATGATCTACTAAGAGTTGCTGTGAGCTAGAGAGGGGACTAGGTTGGCCAAATCACTGCTCACTATAGTGTTTTGTGTTTGTTTGTTTTCGGTTTGCAAGGTGTTTGATGAAATGGCCCAAAGAGTTTTGAATTTGAATTTTTGGTTCAAACTTGGTGGGTATACTAGTCACATACTAGGTAGTCTCTGGTTAGTTGGTTTTGTCAAGGTGCATTGGTTTGGTTGGTTTTTGAGAATTGGTGATCTTCACATATGAACTAGGTTCAATTTTGAATTGTCATTTGAATCAAGTTGCTAAATGTTTCTATAAGTTTGAAAGGTGGGCTTTGGTTCACTTTTACTTGGTATAGGAAGGGGTGAAAAGAAATGGAATTGTTTCTGTTTGAAATCTTGGACTAGAAACACTCAAAGTGGTCTAGTGAGCAAGATTGGCAAAAATGACCATTTGCTTATTTTAATTTTTTTGAATTTCTCTTGATTTGTTTCTGTGTGGATTTGATTTAGATGATGTTGTTTTCATCTTTAAACCATTACTTGCTATTCACATCAATCACACAAGTCCATTCATGCATCCATACAATCATCACATACACACATGCATTCATATGATTTTAATTAACAAAAGTTTTTTTAACCCTAATTTTGGTGATTGGAAATGATAATCATTGTTCAATATTTTTGGGATGTTACAAACCTTCCCTCCTTAAAAAAATCTCGTCCCGAGATTTGAGAAAAGGGAAAACTAGGATTTAAAGAGATCGGGAAACTCCGTCTTAATGTAATCTTCTCGCTCCCAGGTAGCTTCTTCTTCGGTGTGGTTGCTCCACTTGATCTTGAGAAACTTGATGCTTTGGGTCCTGGTGGTCCTGAAAGCTTCCTCCAAAATACGGATGGGTACTTCAGGATACGTCAGGTCATCGTTGATCTCGATGGTTTGGTGATCAATGTTCTTGAAAACTTCAGTATTCTCTGGGACTTCTAGGCATTTGCGAAGTAACGATATATGGAACACATTATGCACGACTGACATCTCCTCTGGTAGTTCCAGTTGATATGATACTTCTCCTCGATGATTCAAAATCTTGAAAGGTCCGATATATCTAGGGGCTAACTTTCCTTTGAGCTGGAAACGTTGCATTCCTTTCAAAGGCGACATTTTGAGATACACAAAATCTTCGATATTGAAAGAGAGGTCTCGACGTCTCTTGTCGGCATAACTCTTCTGTCTGGATTGGGCGGTCTTGAGGTGCTCACGAATCTTGTGAACTTTCTCTTCTGCTTCTCGTAGGATGTCGGGTCCAAAACTCTGACTCTCTCCTACTTCCGACCAATTAAAAGGGGTACGACACTTCCTTCCATGCATGAATTCAAATGGGGCCATTTGCAAACTAGCTTGATAACTGTTGTTGTACGAAAATTCTACGAAAGGCGGACAATCTTCCCATTTAGATCCATACTCGAGCACACAGGCTCTCAACATATCTTCGAGTATTTGATTTACTCGCTTCGTTTGTCCATCAGTCTCAGGGTGATACGCAATGCTGAAATCCAGTCGGGTTCCTAATCCTTCTTAGAATTTCTTCCAAAATCTCGAGGTAAACTGAGTTCCTTGATCCGACATGCTGTTCATGGGGACTCCATGTAAACTAACGATTTTAGCGATATACAACTCTGCTAGCTTCGAACTCTGGTTTGTGGTCTTGACTGGTAAGAAATGGGCAACTTTGGACAATCTATCAACTATGACCCAAATAGAGTCATTTCCCCTACTAGAAGTAGGCAATCTGGTGATAAAGTCCATTCCAACTGAATCCCATTTCCATTCTAGAATCTGCAATGGTTGCAGTAGTCCTACAAGTCTCTGATGTCTCGCCTTAACTCTCTAACAAATGTCACACTTGGTGATGTAGCTTCCGATTTCTCTGTTCATCTTATGCCACTAAAATTTCTCCTTCAAATCCCGATACATCTTCGTTCCTCCGGGGTGGATAGAATAAAGGGCATCATGAGCTTCTATCAAAATGGCCTCCTTCAACTATTAGTCTGCTGGTACACATATACGTACCACAAAACTCCTTCTTCATCTTCAGTGAATCCGGGTACTTTGCCTGTACCGATACGATGTTTGATTCCGTCGATACTAGCATTTCCTTTCTGTGCCTCCTTGATCTAACTGATCAAAGTGGGTTGAAGTTTAATGCTAGACAAAAATCCTTCACTTACTAATTTCATTCTGAAATCTTCCACCTCTTTGTGCAAACTTGGTTGCTCCTTCAGAATCATGGAGTTCAAGCGGCACGACAATCTGCTAAGGGCATCTGCTACCACATTGGCTTTACCAGGGTGATAGTGAATGTCCAGGTCATAGTCCTTGATTATATCTATCCATCTTATCTGCCTCATATTCAGCTCCTTCTGAGTGAATATATATTTTAGGCTCTTGTGATCCGAATAAATCTCACAACGGTTTCCCATAAGGTAATGCCTCCATGTCTTCAGGGCTAGAACTATGTCTGCTAGTTCAAGGTCATGGGTAGGATGATTCTGCTCATGCTGCTTCAGTTGTCGGGATAGATAAGATATAACTTTTCCTTCTTGCATTATCACACATCCGAGACCGATCTTGGATGCGTCACAATACACATCAAAAGGCTTCGTGATATCTGGCATGATCAAGATTGGGGCTGAAATCAATCTCTTCTTGAGTTCTTGAAAACTCGCTTCACATTTGTCCGTCCATTCAAACTTCTTGTCCTTCTTCAGCAATTGGGCCATGGGTCTTGCGATACTCGAGAATCCTTCTACGAACTTGCGGTAATATCACGCTAATCCGAGAAATGCACGAACTTGGGTTTGGGTGGTTGGGACTTGCCAATCTTCAACATCCTTAACCTTTGTAGTGTTAACGGAAATTCCTCCGGCTGATATGATATGTCTGAGAAATCCTACCTCCTGTAACCAGAATTCACATTTGCTAAACTTTGCATACAACTGATGCTCCCTAAGGGTTCCAAGGATGGTCCTCAGGTGTAGATCATGTTCTTCTTCTGATTTGGAATATATAAGAATTTCATCGATGAAAACAACGACAAACTTATCTAGGAAGTCCATAAAAATCTTATTCATGAGGTTCATGAAATAAGCGGGGGAATTGGTTAATCCAAAAGACATGACAGTGTACTCATACAATCCATATCTGGTGGTAAAGGGAGTCTTGGGAATATCCTCTGCTCGAATTTTGAGTTGATGATAACCAGTTCTAAGATCAATCTTAGAAAACACTTTGGCACCAGTCAACTGGTCGAACATGTCTTCTATCTTCAGCAGTGGGTACTTGTTCTTGATGGTGACGTCATTCAATTTCCGATATTCCGTACACAAACGGTTACCTCCATCTTTCCTGTCTACAGACAAGACAGGTGATCTCCATGGCGACGCACTTGGTTGAATCAGTACTATCTCCAGCATAGCATCTAGTTGCTTCTTTAGCTCCACTAGTTCGGATGGGTTCATACTATATGGTCTCTGGGCTATGGGTCCGGTTCCAGGGATTAGTTCAATGATAAACTCGATATCCTGATCTGGGGGCATACTGGGGAAAACATCTGGAAATACATCGGGGTATTCACTGACTACTCTGACTTGGTCAATTGTTGGTTGGGCTAGACTCTTGTTGCACTTGAATTGACGAGGCAAGGTTTTAGATACATGTTCTACTGATATTCCGGCTGTACTGGTCATAGTTATGGTTTTCTTGGCAGAGTCGATTAATCCTTTATGTTTCGACATCCAATCCATTCCTAGTACTACTTCCAAACCTTTAGTTCCAAGTACTATTAGATTAGCATAAAAATCTATGCCATGGATTCGGATAGGTACGGCCTTGAAAATTTGTCTAGCTTTGGTGGTTGAACCAGGTATTTGAACTATCATAACATGCTTCAATTTTGTTGGTTGAATCTTACTAGTGCATGCAAATTCTTCAGTAACAAACGAGTGCGATGCTCTAGAATCAAACAACACTCTTGCAAGTACTGAGAACAGAAAACATACCCAGCACGACATCTGGCGCTTCTTGGGCTTCTTCGGCATTCATTATATACAGATGGTCGTTGCGGTTGAGCGAATTCCCTAGGGCAAACCTTCTTTTAGGATGAACACGACGCTGCTGCTGAGCTGGGGCATTGGCATTGGGGGCTGCGGCAATCTTCCTGGGGCACTCATTGGAATAGTAACCCTTGGTTCCAAATTCATAACAAGTCACTTGGGACTTGTCCTTTGCTGCAACAGGCACAACATTGCTTCCAGTTCTCGGGGCAGTGTTGGTGTTGGTGGGGACATTGTTGTTGTTGAACTTGGGCGGTGCACGATTGAAATTGCTCCGGACCTTGGGTTTCCACGGTTGGGATAGGTCAGACGGTTCATCGGGAGTCTATTGGTTCTTGGGGCAAATACTGGAGATGGGTTGGGGCGATACTTTGGGGTATGGTGGGTTCCTAGTTGATGCATCATGCGACGCTTGTGGTTATCATTAGCTTGGTTGATCTTGCCTTCCATTTGAATGGCAGAATCTACTAAGGCTTCAATATCAGCAAACAAATTGTTGACTAATACCGTCTGCATCTCATCGTGCAGAACGATCAGGAATCTCTCTTTCTTCTTAGCTTCAGTGTCAATCTCATCCGATGCATACCTAGATAATGACAAAATTTTGTCACGGTACTCAACTACTATCATTCTCCCTTGCTTCAGTTCTCTGAATTCATCTCTCATTTTCTTGATCAAACCCGGTGGCACATGGGTTCTGCTAAACTTAATTTTGAATTCTTCCCAAGTCATCATCTGTCCTCCATTCATGGCGCGAACACTGTTCCACCATGCTCTTGCATCTCCTTCCAGATAGTGGGTGGCAAACAGTACCTTCTTGTTGGCTTCCACTCCGGCGACTTATAAGTTGTCCTCCATGGTTTACAACCAATCATCGGCATCTAGGGGCTCTTTAGACTTAGTGAAGATAGGTGGGTTGGTGTTTTGGAAGTTCTTGAGCTTGGATCCATGGTTGTTCTGATTTCCATGGCCTTGGTTGTTGTTGGCAATCTGAGCTATGTGCTAAAGGGTGGCTAAGTTGGCTTGACGTTCGGCTCTTTCATCTTCACGGTCAGAAACCAACATTTGCAAGATTTGCAACATCAGGTCCGGGGATGAATTGCTTCCTCCGCGAGGCATCTGAAGATTGAGATAGATCATGAGACAAGGGGGAAATTTCTAAGGTTCAGGAGTTTTCTTTTGTTTTTTTTGAAAAGTTTTTTGAAGTTTGAGTCAGATTTTTCTAGCAACTTGCTTTTCATTCATTCGTTCACACAATACAACACACACCACAACAAGGAAAAGCAGATGGTTTTAAGAACCATTCTGTGAATCTACGATACAGTGGGACCAGATACAACTCACTAACTCTAGTGCCCAAGTGCTACTACTCCTCGGAATTGGTGTCCTCGTCATCCTCCTCATCATCATCAATGAAGGTGTAGTCATCCTCATCAGTGAAGAAGTCCATGGCTTGATCCTCCAGAAAATCATCATCATCACTTAGGTAAGATTAGGGGTCTCCACGAAGGTCTTCCCCTGCATTCTCCCTCTCCTCAAGATACATGTCCCTCTCGTGGATGGTCTCCTCTAAATCCTTGATCCTGTGGCGAAGATGGGCAATGATGTGCTCCTTCTTGTCAAGATGACGGCGACGACACTGGCGATCCTTCACTAGCATGGCAATGGTCTGATCCTTCTTGACTATGATGGCGTGCTTGTGGTTGGCATAGGCGCAGGCATTGTCCAACTCCTTCTGACGGTCATACATCATGAATCTGAGGTGGTCCAATTGAGTCTTCACCTGATGGTGATATGGTGCCTCCAGTGGCTGTCCCATAACATCACGCCTTGGATAGAACTCAAAGCGGGTACCCTTGATCTGATTTATGCTTTGCCCACAAAGACGGGCAAGAGCTTCCTGCATGGCCCTGGCAGGTCCATCTAGCCAGTTGTTCTCTCTAATGGTGAACTGAATTCCCTCTGAGGTGGGGGCTTCAATATTTCCTCGGAGACTTGCAACAACTAGCCATTGCAATTCTTCTCCTTCCTGATCGTCGAGCTGAGCTACAAAAAACTCGGGGTGCGGGCGCTCCAGAAGTTCCGAAAGCTGATCCAAGTCATGCTCAAAGATGATGTCTCCTCCATTCCCCAACTGATAGAACTTTCTATACTTCACGTCCATCTATAATAATGTAGGATGCGTAAGTTAGTAGAGTGATCAAGTGTGTCAAATTTTAGGTGAGTTTGCAAGAATTTTTGAGGAACATGAATTTTTATGAAAGAGTCTAAGTGATAAGAATGAGAATAAGTTTTCATAAATACTCATTTCCTTGGTTTTGAAACTAAGTTTTTTTTGATTCAAACGTCCATTCTAAACTAGGGTCTCCTATGGTCAGGATGGCTCTGATACCAACTTGTCAACACCCGGATTTTTAATCCCAGATGCCTATTATGCCATACATCGCAATCCCAGGATTACCCTTTTTGCGAGACATAACAGATAGGATATCATAGTACATCATCCATTACAAACCATACATAAGGTCTTACAACAAATAAAGGATCACATGATCCAGTCTTAATACAATCATAGCAGCGGAATAACGTAATGATAACGGTAGCGTGGGCGAAGCTCCATCTTCATGGTCACAGGCAATGCTGATGATGGGAGATGATCCTAGTTGCCGTAACCTTCCTGCGGTCCATCCTCCTGATATTCCTCTTCATAGGCTGGCCACGGGAATAGCTAGGGACAAATCCATGAGTACTCTTTAAGTACTCGCAAACTAAATACTAACAAGTGAAGTGGTTTTGAGTAGGAAGTACTAGGCTCTAGGTTGTTTTGCAAAAATCCAGATTTATCTCTACTGAGTTCAGAATCAAAGAAAGCTAGTTGAAAGTTTTATAACACCTAAGTGGGAACTTGAGTTTCATACCACAACTCTGTTGTGGTTAAGTCAAAATCATGATTCATTTCACAAGTCATTTTGAAAACATCTGACGACGTAACAGTATGGCCACTCCAACTATCCATAACCGCGGACGCGGCTATTCGAATAGTTTGACCCTCTGCAGAGGTGGTACACTTTCACCACAATATTCGATACATACGTCAGGAACAATCCTGAATTCACCATACTCAGTATGCGGATAATCGATCCTAACCTTTCAATTACATGCCCTAGTATAGGCACCTCTCCTGTGAGTTTGGCCTCCCAACAATGACCAACTATCATCTTGGTAACTGCACAGGTGGACAATCTTCACAAGGTAGCCTCACTTCAAACCTTGGCCGCAAGGGAACCCATACTAAGGTATATAAACTTCCAGTCAAGCCCTACCCAAATTTCGAGTATTGTGGCTGTACGGTAAAATTGGAATGGTATCGCATGCACACAACCATCAGTTTTATAAAGGGCTAAGGCTCATGCCTCAACATTTTCATCATCAAAATCATCTGGTGTTCAAGAACACATGTCAAAACATTTCAGTAGAATGACTCATCATTCTAAGGTTTTCATAACCATTTTCACCAACTAATCCCATCTAAAGTGATCAAGTTTTTATGTTTAGCACTAGCATCTACAAGTGGGGGATATACACTAATTAGGGGTGGTAATCAAATGGGGATGATCTAACTTCAATCTCATGCCTCGGGATGACATCAAGATTATCTAACTTAGGCCAAGTTTTATGCTCTTTATGCTACCTTTAAATATCCTTCTAAAATCTACAAATCACTAAGTAAACCAAACTAAAGAGCTTTGATAAAGAAATAAAATAACTAATCTTGCAAGTAAAACTAGGATTGGGTATAATCTAATTTAGCTAACCAAGCATGCTTAATGCATTGCATAGGTTATCTAACTTTCATAGTTGCAAGTGTTAGCTTGCTAGGATAGCTTGCTAAGATATTAGTATAAGCTTGCCTTGTGCAGAGCAGTGGTTGAAGTTCTCCTCGGCTTCTTCCTCGTAGTATCCTCCTTCCTCCTCGTATCCTTGGTCGGTACTAGCGTCTATAAATAAATACAAGGTACACAATCACCAAACAATTCTTAACTACTCTATTTAGCACACAAAGGTTCACACTAGATGATATAACATCATCTCTATTATCACAAGGATTAAAGCACTTGTCTTATTTATTTTATTTTAGAAAAGTAATTTCTACTCATTGAAAAACTACATAAGATTTAAAATTCTCCAACTAAAATATGGGATCATGTTGACACATGTCATCACCACATATTTCAGTACATGGAATGTGATTTAAAGTGGTGTTACAATTTAATAAGGTTTAACCTTTTTATTTTAATTAATTAAAGTGACTTGAAATGCCTATGGGGCATTCTTTTATTACTTGTCCATTATTTCTGCAAGTAAACCTATATATTTTTATATATTCAGAAAGGTCTTGTTAAATGTGATTTTTTGAGAGTTGGAATCAACTCAAAAGCTTTTGTGGTTGAATTTTGAAATTTTTTGAATGCATAAAAGCTTCTTCCTTGTTACTTTTACTATAGGTGATCTACAATTCCAATTGAATTGAATCCAATGGGCTTGGATTAAGAATTCCAGTACCTTTCTAACAAAATTGGTTTCATGCAATTTGGTTTAGTGAATCGAGCTGGCTTGATTTTTGAATCTAGGTACAAAACTAAGTTTGAAACTAAATGGAAAAACCTAAAATCAAACTACTGGGTCACGCGGGAAGTTAACTGGGCCGGCCCATGGTGCACAGCACGCGCGGGTGAGTTTAAGTGGATGAGCCCACCAGTCAGCGAGACAGGGGGTGCGAAGAGGTACGAGGCAATCTAAACCACACGATCAACTTCTAATCGAACGACTATGACTTATCGTCTCCGTCGGGCAACACCGGCGGGACAGAACCCTAGCGCGGCCAGTGGGGGTCTACAGGGGCTCACCGGGGCTCAGGCGATGGTCAACGATGGGGGTGAACAACGAAATCATCAATGACGAACCTCCTGGTACTGGCAGCTCCTCCTAGGGCGGCTCCAATCGCTGGCTCCCCTTCTCCTCCTCCACGGCAGACTCTGGCAAAATTCCGGCGACCTGCTGCTCGCCTTGCTCCAGGGATGAGGTGGGTGTAGGGTTTCGTAGCATGGAAAAAAAATTTCTATTGCATACAAAAAAAAGCCAAGATCTATCTACTAGATTGTAGCAACGAGTCGATGGAATAACTCACCCTCGAAGATTCCAAAGTGTTTAACGAGAGCAGATTCTCGTGGGTGATGTAGTCGTACTCTTCCCGATCTCAAGATCGCGTAGACGATCCTTCCGGCGCTGCGTTCCGGCAGCGCTTCCGCAGTCGGTCACACGTTTGGTACTCGACGAAGACCTTCCTCTCCCTTGTTCCAGCAGGCAGCGGAGGTCGTAGCACTCTCCTCGCGATTCCGGCAGCACAACGGCGTGGTACCGGAAGTAGAGGGGAGATCTCGCAGGGCTTCGCCTTAAGCCGGAGCGAGTATGGTGGACTATGAGAGAGCTCCTCGGCGATCTAGGGTTTAGACACACCAAGGAGGAGGCTTGGCCGGCGGCTAGGCTTAGCTAGGCGGCGGCGGCTTGCCCTAGGCGGCGACAGCAGGAGGTGGCGGCGCCGGGCTAGGGTTTGGGGTGTGGAGGAGTTGTGTGCTAGGAGGGGCAGCCCTGCCCCTCCTTATATAGGTGGGAGGGCGCGGCCAAGGGGAGGGGAGTCCCTTCCCAACTCGGCCTCCTTGGCCGGCGGTGGAGGGGAGAAGGACTTCCTCCCCAAGTAGGTTTCCTACTTCCCCTCCACCTTCCAAAATAGCCGTTTGACTTTTCAAATTGGCGTTTGACTTTTCAAACTAGGATTTGATTAAACCCTTTATTTTGTACAGCGATGACACCTAGTACATGATGCAATCATTCCAACTTGATATGACACATTCATGTACCCTTCCCCTCCGGAGTGCCAGACATTCCGGAACCTTCTAGAACATTCCCGATGAAAACACCGGAACCATTCTCCAACCCCGAAACAGGACTTTCCTTATATGAATCTTATTCTCCGGACCATTCCGGATCTCCTCGTGATATCCCGGATCCCATCCGAGACTCCAAACAACATTCGGTCTCTTACTCATCATTCCATAACTACTCAAACAACGTCGAATCCTTAAGTGTGTCTCCCTACAGTTCGTGAATTATGCGGACATGATCGAGACACTTCTCCGAACAATAACCAATAGAGGAATCTGGAAATTCATATGGCTCCCACATATTTCTACGATTACTTTGCGATCGAATGAACTGTTGGGTTTCGTAGCATGGAAAACAAAAATTTTCTACCGCATACAAACAAACAAGCCAAGATCTATCTACTAGATTGTAGCAACGAATCGATGGAATAACTCACCCTCGAAGATTCCAAAGTGTTTAACGAGAGCGGATTCTTGTGGGTGATGTAGTCGTACTCTTGCCGATCTCAAGATCGCGTAGACGATCCTTCCGGCGCTGCGTTCCGGCAGCGCTCCCGCAGTCGGTCACACATTCGGTACTCGACGAAGACCTTCCTCCCCCTTGTTCCAGCAGGCAGCGAAGGTTGTAGCATTCTCCTCGCGATTCCGGCAGCACAATGGCGTGCTACCGGAAGTAGAGGGGAGATCTCGCAGGGCTTCGCCTTAAGCTGGAGCGAGTATGGTGGACTATGAGAGAGCCTTGGTGATCTAGGGTTTAGACACACCAATTAGAAGGGGCTAAACCGGCGGCTAGAGCAATTAGAAGCTCTAAACTCGGCGGCTTGGGAGAAATCCCTAGGCTATGGCTAGGGTTTTGAGGTAGGGAACTTGTGTGTTGGGAGGGGCAGCCCTGCCCCTCCTTATATAGGTGGAGGGAGGCGTGCAAGGGGAGGGGAGTCCCTCCCCAACTCGGCTTGGTGGTGCGCCGGCGGTGGGAGGAGGAACTCCTCCCCCAAGTCGGTTTCCACCTCCCTCTCCACTTCCAAAATTAGCTGTTTGACTTTCAAACTTGGCGTTTGACTTTTCAAACTAGGATTTGAATAAACCCTCTATTTTGTACAGCGATGACACCTAGTACATGATGCAATCATTCCAACTTGTAATGACACATTCATGTACCCTTCCCCTCCGGAGTGCCGGACATTCCGGAACCTTCTACAACATTCCCGATGAAAACACCGGAACCATTCTCCAACTCCGAAACAAGACTTTCCTTATATGAATCTTATTCTCCGGACCATTCCGGATCTCCTCGTGATATCCTGGATCCCATCCGAGACTCCGAACAACATTCGGTCTCTTACTCATCATTCCATAACTACTCAAACAACGTCGAATCCTTAAGTGTGTCTCCCTACAGTTCGTGAATTATGCGGACATGATCGAGACACTTCTTCGAACAATAACCAATAGAGGAATCTGGAAATTCATATGGCTCCCACATATTTCTACGATTACTTTGCGATCGAATGAACCACTTACATACGATACCAATTTCCCTTTGTCTCACGATAGTTTACTTATCCGAGGTTATAATCGTCGGTATCTCTGCATACCTAGTTCAACCTCGTTACTGATAAGTACTCTTTTCTCGTTCCCGTGATATGTGATCCCTTGTGAGCCAGTCACATGCTTGCAAGCTAATTGGATGACATTTCACCGAGAGGGCCTAGAGTATATCTATCTGTCATATGGATGGACAAATCCCACTCTTGATCCATGTGTCTCAACCAATACTTTCCGAACACTCAATGCCAGCTTTATAGCCACCCTGTTACGGTGTGGTGTTGGATGTCATCAAAGCATCCTTCCGGTGAAGGTGATAAGCATGATCTCATGGTCGAAGGAATTAGGTTACTATGTATCAGAAAGCATATAGCAATTGAACTATTAAAATGACTTCATCTTTATGCTACGCTTATCTACAGGAGTATGTCCACCATATCATTCTCCTAATGATATGATCTTGTTGTTAATAACATCTCAATGTTCATGATAGGGAAACCACAATCATATATTAACCAACAAGCTAGTATTATAAAGAGGCTTTACTAGGGACTTCAATTTAAGTTTACAAATCACACAAGTATTAATGTTTCCCTATTAATACTATTATAGCATGAATGTAAACATTTATCATAAACACAAAGATATAATAATAACTACATTTATTATTGCCTCTAGGGCATATCTCCAACAGTCTCCCACTTGCACTAGAGTCTACTAATCTAGATTTACATGGTAATGTACCGAACACCCATGGCAGTTTGGTGTTGGTCATGTTTTGCCCTCGGGAGAGATTTAGTCAACGGATCCGCCACATTCAGATTTGTGTGTACTTTGCAAATCTTTATGTCCCCATCTTGGACATGTTCTCGAATAGCATGAAAACGTAGCTTGATATGCTTCAGCTTCTTGTGTGACCTTGGTTTTTGCTCATTGGCTATGGCGCCCATGTTATCACAGTAGATAGACATTGGGTCCAGCGCACTAGGAACCACACCCAGCTCTGTAATGAACTCCTTCATCCATATCGCTTCTTGTGAAGCCTCTGAAGCAGCCATGTATTCCGATTCAGTTGAAGATCTCGCCACAACGCTTTGCTTTGCACTCCTCCAGCTAACTGCTGCACCATTCAAAATAAATACGTATCCAGATTGTGATTTAGAATCATCTAGATCAGTGTTCCAACTAGCATCGGTGTAACCATTAACAATGAGCTATTCATCACCTCCATAAGAAAGAACCATATCCTTAGTTCTTCTTAAGTACTTAAGGATGTTTTTGACCGCTGTCCAATGATCCACTCCTGGATCACTTTGATATCTGCTAGTTAAACTAACAGCATATGCAATGTCGGGTCTAGTACATAGCATGGCATACATTAGAGATCCTATGGCTGAGGCATAGGGAGTCTTACTCATCTTTTCTCTATCTTCTGCCGATGCCGGACTTTGAGTTTTACTCAAGGTCGTATTGGGCAACATGGGCAAGAACCCTTTCTTGCTATCTTCCATTCCAAACCTCGTAGCATGGAAAACAAAATTTTTCTATCGCATACAAACAAACAATCCAAGATCTATCTACTAGATTGTAGCAACGAATCGATGGAATAACTCACCCTCGAAGATTCCAAAGTGTTTAACGAGAGCGGATTCTCGTGGGTGATGTAGTCGTACTCTTGCCGATCTCAAGATCGCGTAGACGATCCTTCCGGCGCTGCGTTCCGGCAGCGCTCCCGCAGTCGGTCACACGTTCGGTACTCGACGAAGACCTTCCTCTCCCTTGTTCCAGCAGGCAGCGGAGGTTGTAGCATTCTCCTCGCGATTCCGGCAGCACAACGGCGTGGTACCGGAAGTAGAGGGGAGATCTCGCAGGGCTTCGCCTTAAGCTGGAGCGAGTATGGTGGACTATGAGAGAGCCTTGGTGATCTAGGGTTGTAGCATCCCAATTGTCTAACAATTGCAATGCTACTAGCCTAGTCTATATAATGGCTACTTCATATATATAATTGTTGCATCATAATTATATCATGCTCATGTCATCATGCCACCTTGCATTTGAGCATCATATAAAACCCTTTTTGTTTTGGATCTTCTCTCATATGCATTGTAAATTGTATTTGCCTCTTGATATTGTATTTGGTTCTTGATATATTGTTTAAATGCCCAAGTTGAGTTGGGGGCATATCTTTTATTCCACTCCACCACCCTTTCTTTCACCACCTTATAATTCCACCATCCCATTATCCATGAGCTTGTATTTTATTTTCTCTTGGTATTTAATCTAGCTCATGGGAGATAGGATGGATCTACTTCTACAATTCCTTTGCTTGGCCTTTATTCCACTTCTTGGGAATGCATAAGGATAATGCCATGCTATTATTTTGTTTTCACAAGAATTAATCATGGAATTTATTAAATTGCATGGGCCATGCAAGAGTACCTCCACCTTTAGCCAATTGTTGCTCTCTTGGTTTTTGATGGGTTTTCTCTTTTTGGGATCATCCCCATGACCATCTCCCTACCCTTCATGCTTGCTCAAGCTTATGTGATTTACACCCATCTCCCTCTCTCTCTCTTTCCTCTTTCCTCATCAAAACCCTAAGCCACCCTCCCTTCCTCTCTCGGCCAGCAAGGGGCCACCACCTCCCCTCTCCACTCCCTACACCAACCCTAACCCGAGCCTCCCCTCCAACCCTAGCTCTAACCCGAGCCTACCCCTCCCTCTCTCTAGCTCTCTCTCTCTGCCACCCTAGCCCCACCAACCAGCCGTCCCCACCTGCTAGCTCCCTACGGTGCGCCTGCCCTGCCCCTGCCCGACCCGAGCACGTGAGGAGGAGAAAAAAGGTGGCCGAGACCACCTTTTCCACCCCGAGCCCCCACGGCACCCCTCTCCTCTCCCGTCCTTATCTACCCCTCTCTCTCGCCTTTGGCCTCTCCCAGATCCGCCCCAGGGCCTTGCCCTTCCTCCCTTCTTCTCCACCGCCGCCAGCTACCCCATAGTCGGCCACTGTCGGCATCACCCTACCACCACCATAGCAGAAGGAGGGCGAGGAGTCTGGACGTTGGGGAAGACCGAGACGACCACCTGCACCACCCCTGTACATGGCAACGAGGAGGAGAAGGACTAGAAGCCCAGGACCACCGCCGAGCCCGACGTGAAACCCTAGCTCCGGTCCGTCTGCGTCATCGACGATCGCCAGCTCCCCTGCCCGAACCAACCGCACCAACAGCCTCCTGGTGAGCAGCAGCATCTCCCAGACACCCTCTCTCCGCTTGTAGCTTCCTGGACGCGCCGTTCGTTTTATCGAACGCCTTCTGTGCATCGCGTTCACGCACGCGTCCACGCAGTCGCGCCACAGAAGCTTGTCCTGCTGTGTTGCATGAACCAGCAACCAACCCCAGCTAGCCGCAGCGGTAACCGCCGCGGAGCGCGAGCCCCAGGTCGCGGGTTCGAGTCCCCCCCCCCCCCCCGTGCCGCGCTCTGCCTGTCGCGCATCGATCTCTCGTCAGTAAGTTCAGAGAAGAAGCACAGTGCCGCGCACTCGTTTTGCAGATAACCCCCTGCTGTTTTGCGCGCGCAACCCGCGCTCCAGCTCGGCCCCGCCTGGCAGCCCCCGCGCGCCGTTCGCTGACACGTGGGTCCGCAGCGCCTCGGACCCACCTGTCATCCTTTGTGACTGGGCGTGCTCGCGGTGACAGAAACTTTTCTGCGCGCTGTGGCGTCCAGTCAACAGATGGCCCACTTGTCACTGACTGTGGCTTGATCTGTCTGGGTGACAAAAGTGTTTTCTGGAATTCTGTTTTGTTTTAAATTTCCAGGAAAATGTTTTAAATTCAAATTCAAATCTGTATTTAAATAACTTTTAAAATATGAATTCAAATAATACAAATAATATATGTTTTGAAATCAGAAAAATGTGAGGAATTCAAATATGGCCTTCAAAATTTATTTTGGACATTTTAAATTTCAAGTTGTTCAAAATTACAATAAAGTGCCCTTTATCTTAATTAATTAATAACTTTTGTTTTATAACTCCAAATTTGACAAATAATATATCTAAATCGATCAGCGCGACGAGACCTTTCTGTTTATGCATTCCATGTTCTAAATTGCAGCATGCATCATGTAATTATAAAGTATACAGCAACTTATTTGAGTATAAAATATGAATAAAACTCCATAAAATGCTTATTTCTTGTATTCCACACCTCACCCATGCCATGCTACTTTATTGCCATGCAAATTGTGCATCATTCATCATGGCATGATTGTTTGCTTGACGCATTTTATTCATATGCTTGTGCACTTTATTTATGTTGGCCCTTGTTTGTTTGGTTCTTCTTCGAATAGACGCTGAGCAGGGGATATATCAAGAAACCCAGGAGCACTACCCAGATCCTTCTCTCGCTTCAACTGAGATGCCAGGCAAGCACTACCACATGCTTGCATACATATAGTACCTATTGCCTCTATCTTATTCTTGCATCATTGAGTCGCGATTGCATTAAACTGAATCCCAAGTATTGCATAGCCTTTACTTTTAAACCCCACCGAAGCTTGTTCCTCCATCCCATGAGCCATTACTACAGGAGTTGTTTGAGTCATGCGAGTCGTAGAACAGCATGTGTAGGGTATGTGAGTGTCTGATGGATAACGAGGTACCTAAACAACTTAACCTGAGTAGAATGGGATAACTAATGAAAGTGGCACCGGTGAGCAATATCTGCTATTTGGTTTTTCATGCTCACTTGTGTCCCGTAGGACCCCGAGTACTTGATTCCTGTTCCTTGAATATTCGCGCTATCCACATCCGGGAGGATTATGGGACCCCCCTGAGCCAGAGCTTGATTCATTCTTATTTCTTGGGGCCACAAACTAGTTTGAGGTTTTATTTACTATCCGGTACTTATGCCATGCTTTACTGCTTTATTTATGATTGTGCGAGGAGCACCTGTACTGTTTAGGATCGGGACACGTTTTCGCGGTATCGACAAGCCCAATCACACTTTCAGGTTCCCAGTCGTTTACAGCCGTCCACCCAAACCTTGAGTCCGTCTCGGAGCCGGCCAGCTTCGTTGCGGGTATACATAATGGGGTGGCCCCCTGAAATATTTCTGAAACTTGTGATTGCTTTGTCGTGAAAGCCTCGTTGGGTTTTGATTTGGTTTTTCCGAGGTTGATCGAGTGTGTGTTGCTATTTGTGCACCCCTGCAGGGTAAAACTTTCTGAAAGCCGTGTCCGCGGTTATGGATGACTTGGAGCACAGTTTCTCGATCATAGACAAGTATAACTAAAGTACCGCTTTTAATTTGACTAAGTAACTGACTAGTAAATAGCGCAACACTCATGGAATGGATAATAAAACTGCCAACGGATGGGGGTTGTTCGTCCGCTTCCTCGTTGGTAAGCGAGGAGGAGGATGGATCTGTTAATATTACCGTTATAACTGTTGTTATTAATTCACGGACATCCGTCTATCTTTGGTTAGGCGGATGGTTAGCGAGTATCTATAGAACTGTTAGGTATTATTTTTTTGCTGCAATTGCGTCACCCCAGGTTGTGTCCCCTTTAGAGGCATAAAGACTTGCTGAGTACCCCTAGGGTCTCACACGATAAATTGTTTGATTCAGATGAACAGGTACACTCACGAGATGGATACTGGGTGGAGGAGACGGACGATGTGGGCAACGATCATTCGGTGTAGAGATTCCGGGAACGGGGATCCGTGAGATCTATGGGCGGGATGTGTTTATTTATGGGGCATCTTATGCCGATTTGCTTCTTATCCGTACTCGGATCTTGTTTGCCGCTTCCGCCTGATACTCTGATGTTTGATGTATGAGGAGATATCCTAAACTATATATCTATCTAGGATATTTGGATCTTGCCGTATGGCGTTGCAATATTTCTATTTCTTTTAGATGGAATGGCTCTGATGTACTGTTGTATGGTGGCTTGCATACATACTCATTTGTGTATGTAGTTGATCCCTTCGCCTGCCGATTACGCCGCCCGTTCTTGTCCCGATGTTTGGAAATGGTTAGGACGGCCGAAAGGTCTACCTGTGAGTGGCATTTGGGCCCCACCGTACTATTTTAACCATTTCCGCTCATCTAGGCTTGTAACTAGGAGCGTAATTCACCGAGGTAGTTACAATTGGTATCAGAGCCATCCCGCCCTTCAGGGTCTCAGCCAAATGGTCGTTGTCAGTCTAGCATATATTTTTGGTAGCTATGTATACTAGGGAAAAACAAAACGCGAGAGTAGGACTGCTTCCACTTTTCTTCTTAACCACCCACCCACCCTTTTCTGGTAAGGAAGTGTAACGTTTTCAATCCTCTTCTTAAAATTCAAACTAGGATTCACGTGTTCTGGGTTTCTGTAGTACCATAGGTTGAGTGTGTGTGTGTGTAATTCCTTGTCTATCTGTTGTATCCAACATGTTATCTTTATCTGCCTTTGGTTATCAACTGTTGGTACATTCCATACTGACAGGCTTTTGAATACCGGCGCGATCTATCTGACTCCTTGTTAACCGGTGCCATCTTCTTAAGGGTGTCCTTCCTTCTAGCAACTCCACATTCTGTGAAACCATCAGTTGATAATCGCTACCTGATAAGTGTTTTTGCGCATCTATTGGTATTTTAATGCCGAAAAATGCGGAAAAAATTTCTTTGATACATCTGTGCTTCCACACTCCTTTTCAGTCGTGTGTGAAACATTATCTATCTCCCTTTTATCAGCATGTCCATGCTAACTCATTCTTTTGTCACCGGCGCTTAATCCTAGAGTTTCATTTCATCTCCAATTCTCTTGGGCTAATTACATAACATGTGCCGATCCGATACTGGTGATTGTAATTTGGTTCTCGGCATAGCTATATTCCACTCATGATAAGTGTCATATCGGTCTGGATGATGGAGTGGAATATGGAAAATGCAATCAACTCTATCCTCCAAATGGTGACGGTTATCTCCTGTGATTTTGAGTACACCGCGATCATATCTATGCATATTCAAGCATCTTTGGCAATCCAGAGTTTCTCCAAGCACTACGGCGGTCTATCATTTGTCCATCATGCTGCACATCCTTTTGAACCCCATATCTGCACAATTCTCCAGGATACGAGGGAATTGCATCTTTTCCGTCTCTGATAGCTTTGCTTAAGGTATGAGCTATCATCGGTTCTTATCCAAGATCTCTTTATCTTTGTAACCGGTGATCCGATCGACAATGTGAACCAGGTGACATCTCTTTTTCTTCCGAAGGACCAGTTAACCTATTCTGTCAGCGCATCTTCTTCAACAGGAATCCTTACTCGTAACGTTGATCTTTCAAAGAGCGTTGAGCTCAGAAAGTGTTTCGAGCATTTGTTCGTTCTCCCGCCTCTTGAACTTGGTATTCTGGGAACATCTTGTTAATCCATGGTGGTATATGTTGATAATATGCTTGCCTATTCGATATCTATGGAAGGACATGGAAGATCATCTGTGTCTCTTTCTCTCGAGCTTCGTGAGCACTGCCTGTGTGCAAAGTCTCAAAGTGAGAATTCTGACTTTTTGAAGTCACATATCTCGACCACCTCCTTCTGCTAAATACATTACTTCAACTCTGGAATCAGGAAGTCCATTGTTAATTCCATCCTCCATCTTCAACCAATCCGGAGTTGTTCCTTGTTGGCAAGTTATCATCGTCGTTCCGCTGAAGATTTCCTCAAGGCTGCTAAATCTCTCTCAATCATTTCAAGAAGAACATGGAGTTCTTTCACCTCAATCTCGTTAAGTAATCTCTTGAAACCCTCTCGCTCTATCGTCTATGCTCAATCCACCGGAGGCCATGAAGACCTTCCAGATCTTGTATTCCTTCTGTTCAAGTGGTGCTATCTTTTTCTATATCTGTGAAATTTTGCAGTTGTCTCCGTGATCTTCCTTTATATCTTTCCGGTGGCTTGTTACTTCCGACGTGACGACAACATCATCATCTTTATCTATCTATGAATCCGGCGAATCGTTTGCATCTATCCTTGTTTTCTAACGGAGTTCTATGAGTTTTTGCCAACACCTTCAGTCTGTTTCGGTAGTTGGGTTGCATGAGTTTCTTATTCATGTGCGGAGTAATGCTTTGAGTGCGGGATGGAGTAGCTACCATAACACTACTCTTATCATTCGCTCTTGTACATTGAATTGGTGAATTAATGTGATTTCACTCATTCCACGGAAGTTAGAAGTGGCATTTATCCCTTGATACTTTTACTTCCGTCCTTGTTTTTCCGGAGTGCTCTTTCGAAGAAAGTAATCAATAATCTCTTGTTGGTGATTTCACCCTTTCTACACGGAGCAAAATCCTCAATTATCTGGTGGAAACAAACGCAAACCTTTTCTATCCTCGTCTTTCTACCGATGCTCGATATCCCCAAACAAGATTAAAGGAAACTATCTCTCGCTTTGTTTCATCAATTCTTTTTCTGTGGTAAAGCCAATTATGGTTGATGCCATCACCCGCAAATCTATTGCGTTAGCCTCAAGGCTAAAGAAAGCAATAAGTATCTCTACAATAAACTCCAGATCCTCCATATTCGTTGCTTCTCGGGATTCCACCATGATCTGGCTTCACATCCATCTCTGGAAGTTATATCTACGCACCTAAATTGCGTGATCCTTGGTTCTTACCGGCGCAACAAGAATCTAATCCGACGATTTCTAACTAAATCTTCCTGTTGTTATCAAGGGACTCTATTGTTTGAAGGCAATATTGTTTCCGAACTTCTTTTCTCAAATCCGAGAGAAGATACGATGCTATTGTAATAGTGGTTCAAAACTCTCCAATCTGGCTCTTTTTCTTCCGACGAGATAAAGGTTCATCCTCTATAGTATCGGTAAATCTTTAATATTAACGGTGTGTCTTTATTTACCCACGATACATAATCTTCTCCTTTTCTTTCACAAGTGGATCTTTTTCTTTTATCACGTTTCTTGAGAAAACCGGAGCTATGTCCATCCTATCCTTCTCGTCTCACGACAATCCTTCAACTCTTCTAACCCGTTGTTTCTCAAGCAAAACGCAAGACTCGCAACAAGTCTAGCAAGTTTTGCAAGGTGTAGTGGTCGCACCATTCCGTTGTTCATCAACTTGGGAACGTGAGGGTCACCTTCGTTCGAACACCCGCCGCTCCTTGTGTTGTTTTCTTTTCCTAGGAATCTCGGGGCGAGATTCTTGTTTAGTGGGGGAGAGTTGTAGCATCCCAATTGTCTAACAATTGCAATGCTACTAGCCTAGTCTATATAATGGCTACTTCATATATATAATTGTTGCATCATAATTATATCATGCTCATGTCATCATGCCACCTTGCATTTGAGCATCATATAAAACCCTTTTTGTTTTGGATCTTCTCTCATATGCATTGTAAATTGTATTTGCCTCTTGATATTGTATTTGGTTCTTGATATATTGTTTAAATGCCCAAGTTGAGTTGGGGGCATATCTTTTATTCCACTCCACCACCCTTTCTTTCACCACCTTATAATTCCACCATCCCATTATCCATGAGCTTGTATTTTATTTTCTCTTGGTATTTAATCTAGCTCATGGGAGATAGGATGGATCTACTTCTACAATTCCTTTGCTTGGCCTTTATTCCACTTCTTGGGAATGCATAAGGATAATTCCATGCTATTATTTTGTTTTCACAAGAATTAATCATGGCATTTATTAAATTGCATGGGCCATGCAAGAGTACCTCCACCTTTAGCCAATTGTTGCTCTCTTGGTTTTTGATGGGTTTTCTCTTTTTGGGATCATCCCCATGACCATCTCCCTACCCTTCATGCTTGCTCAAGCTTATGTGTTTTACACCCATCTCCCTCTCTCTCTCTTTCCTCTTTCCTCATCAAAACCCTAAGCCACCCTCCCTTCCTCTCTCGGCCAGCAAGGGGCCACCACCTCCCCTCTCCACTCCCTACACCAACCCTAACCCGAGCCTCCCCTCCAACCCTAGCTCTAACCCGAGCCTACCCCTACCTCTCTCTAGCTCTCTCTCTGCCACCCTAGCCCCACCAACCAGCCGTCCCCACCTGATAGCTCCCTACGCTGCGCCTGCCCTGCCCCTGCCCGACCCGAGCACGTGAGGAGGAGCAAAAAGGTGGCCGAGACCACCTTTTCCACCCCGAGCCCCCACGGCACCCCCTCTCCTCTCCCGTCCTTATCTACCCCTCTCTCTCGCCTCTGGCCTCTCCCAGATCCGCCCCAGGGCCTTGCCCTTCCTCCCTTCTTCTCCACCGCCGCCAGCTACCCCATAGTCGGCCACCGTCGGCATCACCCTACCACCACCGTAGCAGAAGGAGGGCGAGGAGTCTAGACGTTGGGGAAGACCGAGACGACCACCTGCACCACCCCTGTACATGGCAACGAGGAGGAGAAGGACCAGAAGCCCAGGACCACCGCCGAGCCCGACGCGAAACCCTAGCTCCGGTCCGTCTGCGTCGTCGACGATCGCCAGCTCCCCTGCCCGAACCAACCGCACCAACAGCCTCCTGGTGAGCAGCAGCATCTCCCAGACACCCTCTCTCCGCTTGTAGCTTCCTGGACACGCCGTTCGTTTTATCGAACGCCTTCTGTGCATCGCGTTCGCGCACGCGTCCACGCAGTCGCGCCACAGAAGCTTGTCCTGCTGTGTTGCATGAACCAGCAACCAACCCCAGCTAGCCGCAGCGGTAACCGCCGCCGAGCGCGAGCCCCAGGTCGCGGGTTCGAGTCCCCCCCCCCCCCCCGCGTGACGCGCTCTGCCTGTCGCGCATCGATCTCTCGTCAGTAAGTTCAGAGAAGAAGCACAGTGCCGCGCACTCGTTTTGCAGATAACCCCCTGCTGTTTTGCGCGCGCAACCCGCGCTCCAGCTCGGCCCCGCCTGGCAGCCCCCGCGCGCCGTTCGCTGACACGTGGGTCCGCAGCGCCTCGGACCCACCTGTCATCCTCTGTGACTGGGCGTGCTCGCGGTGACAGAAACTTTTCTGCGCGCTGTGGCGTCCAGTCAGCAGATGGCCCACTTGTCACTGACTGTGGCTGGATCTGTCTGGGTGACAAAAGTGTTTTCTGGAATTCTGTTTTGTTTTAAATTTCCAGGAAAATGTTTTAAATTCAAATTCAAATCTGTATTTAAATAACTTTTAAAATATGAATTCAAATAATACAAATAATATATGTTTTGAAATCAAAAAAATGTGAGGAATTCAAATATGGCCTTCAAAATTTATTTTGGACATTTTAAATTTCAAGTTGTTCAAAATTACAATAAAATGCCCTTTATCTTAATTAATTAATAACTTTTGTTTTATAACTCCAAATTTGACAAATAATATATCTAAATCGATCAGCGCGACGAGACCTTTCTGTTTATGCATTCCATGTTCTAAATTGCAGCATGCATCATGTAATTATAAAGTATACAGCAACTTATTTGAGTATAAAATATGAATAAAACTCCATAAAATGCTTATTTCTTGTATTCCACACGTCACCCATGTCATGCTACTTTATTGCCATGCAAATTGTGCATCATTCATCATGGCATGATTGTTTGCTTGACGCATTTTATTCATATGCTTGTGCACTTTATTTATGTTGGCCCTTGTTTGTTTGGTTCTTCTTCGAATAGACGCTGAGCAGGGGATATATCAAGAAACCCAGGAGCACTACCCAGATCCTTCTCTCGCTTCAACTGAGCTGCCAGGCAAGCACTACCACATTCTTGCATACATATAGTACCTATTGCCTCTATCTTATTCTTGCATCATTGAGTCGCGATTGCATTAAACTGAATCCCAAGTATTGCATAGCCTTTACTTTTAAACCCCACCGAAGCTTGTTCCTCCATCCCATGAGCCATTACTACAGGAGTTGTTTGAGCTATGCGAGTCGTAGAACAGCATGTGTAGGGTATGTGAGTGTATGATGGATAATGAGGTACCTAAACAACTTAACCTGAGTAGAATGGGATAACTAATGAAAGTGGCACCGGTGAGCCATATCTGCTATTTGGTTTTTCATGCTCACTTGTGTCCCGTAGGACCCCGAGTACTTGATTCATGTTCCTTGAATATTCGCGCTATCCACATCCGGGAGGATTATGGGACCCCCCTGAGCCAGAGCTTGATTCATTCTTATTTCTTGGGGCCACAAACTAGTTTGAGGTTTTATTTACTATCCGGTACTTATGCCATGCTTTACTGCTTTATTTACGATTGTGCGAGGAGCACCTGTACTGTTTAGGATCGGGACACGTTTTCGCGGTATCGACAAGACCAGTCACACTTTCGGGTTCCCAGTCGTTTACAGCCGTCCACCCAAACCTTGAGTCCGTCTCGGAGCCGGCCAGCTTCGTTGCGGGTATACTTAATGGGGTGGCCCCCTGAAATATTTCTGAATCTTGTGATTGCTTTGTCGTGAAAGCCTCGTTGGGTTTTGATTTGGTTTTTCCGAGGTTGATCGAGTGTGTGTTGCTATTTGTGCACCCCTGCAGGGTAAAACTTTCTGAAAGCCGTGTCCGTGGTTATGGACGACTTGGAGCACAGTTTCTCGATCATAGACAAGTATAACTAAAGTACCGCTTTTAATTTGACTAAGTAACTGACTAGTAAATAGTGCAACACTCATGGAATGGATAATAAAACTGCCAACGGATGGGGGTTGTTCGTCCGCTTCCTCGTTGGTAAGCGAGGAGGAGGATGGATCTGTTAATATTACCGTTATAACTGTTGTTATTAATTCACGGACATCCGTCTATCTTTGGTTAGGCGGATGGTTAGCGAGTATCTATAGAACTGTTAGGTATTATTTTTTTGCTGCAATTGCGTCACCCCAGGTTGTGTCCCCTTTAGAGGCATAAAGACTTGCTGAGTACCCCTAGGGTCTCACACGATAAATTGTTTGATTCAGATGAACAGGTACACTCACAAGATGGATACTGGGTGGAGGAGACGGACGATGTGGGCAACGATCATTCGGTGTAGAGATTCTGGGAACGGGGATCCGTGAGATCTGTGGGCGGGATGTGTTTATTTATGGGGCATCTTATGCCGATTTGATTCTTATCCGTACTCGGATCTTGTTTGCCGCTTCCGCCTGATACTCTGATGTTTGATGTATGAGGAGATATCCTAAACTATATATCTATCTAGGATATTTGGATCTTGTCGTATGGCGTTGCAATATTTCTATTTCTTTTAGATGGAATGGCTCTGATGTACTGTTGTATGGTGGCTTGCATACATACTCATTTGTGTATGTAGTTGATCCCTTCGCCTGCCGATTACGCCGCCCGTTCTTGTCCCGATGTTTGGAAATGGTTAGGACGGCCGAAAGGTCTACCTGTGAGTGGCATTTCGGCCCCACCGTACTATTTTAACCATTTTAGCTCATCCAGGCTTGTAACTAGGAGCGTAATTCACCGAGGTAGTTACAAGGGTTTAGACACACCAATTAGAAGGGGATAAACCGGCGGCTAGAGCAATTAGAAGCTCTAAACTCGGCGGCTTGGGAGAAATCCCTAGGCTGTGGCTAGGGTTTTGAGGTAGGGAACTTGTGTGTTGGGAGGGGCAGCCCTGCCCCTCCTTATATACTTGTGTGTTGGGAGAAATCCCCAACTCGGCTTGGTGGTGCGCCGGCGGTGGGAGGAGGAACTCCTCCCCCAAGTTGGTTTCCACCTCCCTCTCCACTTCCAAAATTAGCCGCTTGACTTTCAGACTTGGCGTTTGACTTTTGAAACTAGGATTTGAATAAACCCTCTATTTTGTACAGCGATGACACCTAGTACATGATGCAATCATTCCAACTTGTAATGACACATTCATGTACCCTTCCCCTCCAGAGTGCCGGACATTTCGGAACCTTCTAGAACATTCCCGATGAAAACACCGGAACCATTCTCCAACTCCGAAACAGGACTTTCCTTATATGAATCTCATTCTCCTGACCATTCCCGATCTCCTCGTGATATCCCGGATCCCATCCGAGACACCGAACAACATTCGGTCTCTTACTCATCATTCCATAACTACTCAAACAACGTCGAATCCTTAAGTGTGTCTCCCTACGGTTCATGAATTATGCGGACATGATCGAGACACTTCTCCGAACAATAACCAATAGAGGAATCTGGAAATTCATATGGCTCCCACATATTTCTACGATTACTTTGCGATCGAATGAACCACTTACATATGATACCAATTTCCCTTTGTCTCACGATAGTTTACTTATCCGAGGTTATGATCGTCGGTATCTCTGCATACCTAGTTCAACCTCGTTACTGATAAGTACTCTTTTCTCGTTCCCGTGATATGTGATCCCTTGTGAGCCAGTCACATGCTTGCAAGCTAATTGGATGACATTTCACCGAGAGGGCCCGGAGTATATCTATCCGTCATATGGATGGACAAATCCCACTCTTGATCCATGTGTCTCAACCAATACTTTCCGAACACTCAATGCCACCTTTATAGCCACCCTGTTACGGTGTGGTGTTTGATGTCATCAAAGCATCCTTCCGGTGAAGGTGATAAGCATGATCTCATGGTCGAAGGAATTAGGTTACTATGTATCAGAAAGCATATAGCAATTGAACTATTAAAATGACTTGATCGTTATGCTACGCTTATCTATAGGAGTATGTCCACCGTATCATTCTCCTAATGATATGATCTTGTTGTTAATAACATCTCAATGTTCATGATAGGGAAACCACAACCATATATTAACCAACAAGCTAGTATTATAAAGAGGCTTTACTAGGGACTTCAATTTAAGTTTACAAATCACACAAGTATTAATGTTTCCCTATTAATACTATTATAGCATGAATGTAAAAATTTATCATAAACACAAAGATATAATAATAACTACATTTATTATTGCCTCTAGGGCATATCTCCAACATGAACCACTTACATACGATACCAATTTCCCTTTGTCTCACGATAGTTTACTTATCCGAGGTTATGATCGTCCGTATCTCTACATACCTAGTTCAACCTCGTTACTGATAAGTACTCTTTTCTCGTTCCCGTGATATGTGATCCCTTGTGAGCCAGTCACATGCTTGGAAGCTAATTGGATGACATTCCACCGAGAGGGCCCAGAGTATATCTATCCGTCATATGGATGGACAAATCCCACTCTTGATCCATGTGTCTCGACAAATACTTTCCGGACACTCAATGCCACCTTTATAGCCACCCAGTTACGGTGTGGTGTTTGATGTCATCAAAGCATCCTTCCGGTGAAGGTTATATGCATGATCTCATGGTCGAAGGAATTAGGTTACTATGTATCAGAAAGCATATAGCAATTGAACTATTAAAATGACTTGATCTTTATGCTACGCTTATCTATAGGAGTATGTCCACCATATCATTCTCCTAACGATATGATCTTGTTGTTAATAACATCTCAATGTTCATGATAGGGAAACCACAATCATATATTAACCAACAAGCTAGTATTATGAAGAGGCTTTACTAGGGACTTCAATTTAAGTTTACAAATCACACAAGTATTAATGTTTCCTTGTTAATACTATTATAGCATGAACGTAAACATTTATCATAAACACAAAGATATAATAATAACTACATTTATTATTGCCTCTATGGCATATCTCCAACAGTCTCCCACTTGCACTAGAGTCATCTAATCTAGATTACATGGTAATATACCGAACACCCATGGCAGTTTGGTGCTGGTCATGTTTTGCCCTCGGGAGAGGTTTAGTCAACGGATCCGCCACATTCGGATATGTGTGTACTTTGCAAATCTTTGTGTCACCATCTTGGACATGTTCTCGAATAGCGTGAAAACGTAGCTTGATGTGCTTCAGCTTCTTGTGTGACCTTGGTTCTTCCGCATTGGCTATGGCGCCCATGTTATCACAGTAGATAGACATTGGGTCCAGCGCACTTGGAGCCACACCGAGCTCTGTAATGAACTCCTTCATCCATATCCCTTCTTGTGAAGCCTCCGAAGAAACTATGTATTCCGATTCGTTGAAGATCTCGCCACAACGCTTTGCTTTGCACTCCTCCAGCTAACTGCTGCACCATTCAAAATAAATACATATCCAGATTGTGATTTAGAATCGTCTGGATCGGTGTTCCAACTAGCATCGGTGTAACCATTAACAACGAGTTTTTCATCACCTCCATAAGAAAGAACCATATCCTTAGTTCTTCTCAAGTACTTAAGGATGTTTTTGACCACTGTCCAATGATCCACTCCTGGATCACTTTGATATCTGCTAGTGAAACTAACAACATATGCAATGTCGGGTCTAGTACATAGCATGGCATACATTAGAGATCCTATGGCTGAGGCATAGGGAGTCTTACTCATCCTTTCTCTATCTTCTGCCGTTGTCGGACTTTGAGTTTTACTCAAGGTCGTATTGGGCAACATGGGCAAGAACCCTTTCTTGCATCTTCCATTCCAAACCTCTTTAGAACTTTGTCCAAATATGTACTTTGTGACAATGGTATTAGGCGTCTCGATCTATCTCTATAAATCTTTATGCCTAATATGTAAGCTGCTGCGCCAAGATCCTTCATTGAAAAACTATTATTCAAATATTCTTTGACACTATTAAGAAGGTCTACATCATTCCCAATCAACAATATGTCATCTACATATAGTATTAAGAATGCTACAGAGCTCCCACTCATTTTCTTGTAAATACAAGCTTCTCCATAAGTTTGTATAAAACCAAAACTTTTGATCACCTTATCAAAACGTTGATTCCAACTTCGGGATGCTTGCTTCAATCCATAGATGGACCGTTGAAGTTTGCATACCTTGTTAGCATCTTTAGGATCGACAAAACCTTTGGGTTGCATCATATACAACTCTTCATCAATGTCTCCATTGAGGAACGCTGTTTTGACATCCATCTGCCATATTTCATAATCGTAATATGCAGCGATTGTTAACATAATCCTCACAGACTTTAGCTTCGCTACAGGTGAGAAAGTCTCATCGTAGTCAACTCCTTGAATTTGTCGAAACCCTTTTGCGACAAGTCGAGCTTTATAGACAGTAACATTACCATCAGCATCTGTTTTCTTCTTGAAAATCCATTTGTTCTCGACAGCCTTCCGGCCATCCGGTAAGTCCACCAAAGTCCATACTTGGTTTTCGTACATGGATCCAATCTCGGATTTCATGGCTTCTTGCCATTTATTGGAATCTGGGCTCATCATCGCTTCCTCATATGTCGCAGGGTCATCGGTGTTATCCACCAACATGACACTCATAACGGGATCATACCAATCAGGAGTGGTACGATTCTCGTTGACCTGCGAGGCTCTGTAGCAACTGCAACCGAAGTTTCATGATCATCATCATTAGCTTCCTCTCTTATTAGTGTGGGCACCACAGGAACTACTTCCGGTGCTGCGCTACTCGCAAGTTCGAGAGAAGGTTCGAAAACCTCGTCGAGTTCTACTTTCCTTCAAGTCACTTCTTTCGAGAGAAATTCCTTCTCTAGAAAGGATCCATTATTTGCAACGAAGATTTTGCCTTCGGATCTATGATAGAAGGTATACCCAATAGTTTCCTTCGGGTATCCTATGAAGACGCATTTTTCCGCTTTGGGTTCAAGCTTGTCCGGCTGTAACTTCTTTACATAGGCTTCGCAACCCCAAACTTTAAGGAACGACAATTTAGGTTTCTTCCCAAACCATAATTCATACGGTGTCGTTTCAACGGATTTAGATGGTGCCCTATTTAAAGTGAATGCGGCTGTTTCTAATGCATAACACCAAAATGATAGCGGTAAATCTGTAAGTGACATCATAGAACGAACCATATCTAAGAGAGTTCGATTACGACGTTCGGACACACCATTACGCTGTGGTGTTCCCGGCGGTGTCAATTGTGAAAGTATTCCGCATTTCTTTAAATGCTCGCCAAACTCGTAACTTAGATATTCACCTCCACGATCAGAACGTAGAAATTTAATCTTCTTGTTACGTTGATTCTCTACCTCACTTTGAAATTCCTTAAACTTCTCGAAAGTTTCGGACTTATGTTTCATGAAATAGATATACCCATATCTACTCAAGTCATCCGTGAAGGTAAGAACATAAAGATAACCACCGCGCGATGCTACACTCATTGGACCACACACATCGGTATGTATGATCTCCAATAAGTCTGTAGCTCGCTCCATCATACCAGAAAATGGAGTCTTAGTCATTTTACCCATCAGACATGCTTCGCATCTTTCAAGTGATTCAAAATCAAGTGATTCAAGAAGTCCATCGGAATGGACTTTCTTCATACGCTTCACTCCAATTGGACCAAGACGACATTGCCACATATAGATCAAGTTATCGCTCGATTTCAAACGTTTAGCCTCAATGTTATTGATATGTGTATTTCCACTATCGAGATTCAATAAGAATAGAACATCTATCAAAGGTGCATGTTCATAAAACATATTAATCATATAAATCGAACAACCATTATTCTCGGATTTAAACAAGTAACCGTCTCGCAATAAACAAGATCCCGATATAATGTTCATGCTTAACGCAGGCACCAAATAACAATTATTTAAGTATAAAACTAATCCCGATGGTAGATGAAGGGTAGCGTGCCGACCGCGATCACATCAACCTTTGATCCGTTTCCTACGCGCATCGTCACCTCATTCTTCTCTAGCTTCCGTTTATTCTACATCACCTGTTTCGAGTTACAAATATGAGCAACCGAACCAGTATCAAATACCCAGGCACTACTACGAGTACTAGTGAGATACACATCAATAACATGTATATCGGATATACCTTTCTTCTTGATGTTGCCGTTCTTCAAATCCGCCAAGTACTTTGGGCAATTCCGCTTCCAGTGACCCTCTTTCTTGCAGTAAAAGCACTCAGTATCAGGCTTTGGTCTAGCCTTGGTCTTCTTCGTCGGCGCGGTAACTTTCTTACCACCCTTCTTGAAGTGTCCCTTTTGCTTAGACTTGCCTTTCTTGAATTTGGTGGTCTTATTGACCAACAACACTTGGTGCTCTTTCTTTATCTCCACTTCTGCAGATTTCAACATGGCAAAGAGTTCTGGCAACTGCTTGTTCATGTTTTGCATTAGTTCATCACAAAGTTCTTGTAACTTGGTGGTAGTGATTGGAGGACACGATAAATCCACAAAGCATTAGGAATCACTATACCCAAGCTTTGAAGTTTGTTTGCGTGCCCAGACATCTTAAGCACATGCTCACTGACGGAGCTGCCCTCTTCCATCTTGTAGTTAAAGAACTTTTCAGAAGCCTCATAGCTCTCAATTGCCGCGTGAGTCTCAAAGATCAATTTGAGTTCACGAACAATATCATGTGGGTCTAAATTCTCAAACCTTTTCTGAAGCTCCGATTCTAAACCATACAAGATAGCACACTGAACTGTGGAGTACTGAGTCTTCCGAGCGAGGTAAACATTCTTTACTTCATCGGTAGCATCAGCTATAGGCGGGTCACCCAGCGGTGCATCCAGCACATAGGTCAAATTACCAGCTGTGAGGACAATCCTCAAATTGCGGAACCAATCCGCGAAGTTTCTTCCATTGTTTTTCAACTTTTCTTTCTCTAGGAACGCATTAAAATTGATGGTAGGGGCCGCCATTGATCTACAACATATTTGCAATAGTTTAGACTAAGTTTATGAAAAATTGAGTTCTAATTAATAGTTAAATTAATCTAGGTGAACTCCCACTCAAAACAATACCCCTCACATTGTTTTAGTGATCACACGAACCAAATCCACCACATCAAAAACCGATCATCATGAGAGTTGATGTAGCTTCAATGGCGAACAATCGACATGTTCATCATATCTACTATATGACTCATGCTTTACCTTTCGGTGATCCGTGTTCCGAGACCATGTCTGTACATGCTAGGATCTTCAAGATCAAACCTTAGCTTCCGCATGAGCAAATCTGGCTTGCCCACGTTGTATACACTTGCGGAATCTAACACACCCGATCATCACGTGGTGCTTCGAACCAACAAGCTTTAGCAACGGTGCTAACTAAGGGTGAACACTTTATGACTTGAAATTCATGTGCATGAGGGATCATCTTATAATGCTACCGTTGTTAACTAAGCAATACAAGATGCATAAAGGATTAACATCACATGCAATTCATAATATGTGATATGATATGGCCTTTCTTCTTTGTGCTTCCGATCTCCATCTCCAAGCACGAACATGATCTCCATCATCACCGGCATTGCATCAAGGTCCATGATGGTGCTCCATGGTTGTCGTCCACCAGCTTCAACTATTACAACTACTTTGAATAGACACGCGGGTCTTAACAGAAATTAAAGACAACCATATGGCTCCTGCCAGTTGCCAACTTACAATAAGGAACATTGCATACATCAAATATAATCACAATCATGGCCATATCACATCACTGCACACCCCTGCAAAACAAAGTTAGACGCCTCTACTTTCTTTGCATATTTTACGTGGTTTGGGGCTTTCGATAAGTGTCGTTCTAACTTACGAACAAGAACCACAACATTGATACTAGTATTGTCAATCACCCGTTGTAAATTGAATCTTAACTATGTTGGGAGAAACTGGCACCCGCAAAGCCACTTATGCAATACAAGTTGCATGTCAAGCGTGGAGCAAGTCTCATGAACGATGTCATGTAAGGTTAGCCCGGGCCGCTTCATCCCACCATCCCGCAAGATGCAAAGTACACAAGAAGCAATCGACAATAAAGCATCAACGCCCACAATGACCATTGTGTTCTACTCGTGCAACAGATCTACATATAGACACGACTCTGATACCACTATAGGGTTTCATAGCATGGAAAACAAAATTTTCTATCGCATACAAACAAACAAGCCAAGATCTATCTACTAGATTGTAGCAACGAGTCGATGGAATAACTCACCCTCGAAGATTCCAAAGTGTTTAACGAGAGCAGATTCTCGTGGCTGATGTAGTCGTACTCTTCCCGATCTCAAGATCGCGTAGACGATCCTTCCGGCACTGCGTTCCGGCAGCGCTTCCGCAGTCGGTCACACGTTCGGTACTCGACGAAGACCTTCCTATCCCTTGTTCCAGCAGGAAGCGGAGGTTGTAGCACTCTCCTTGCGATTCCGGCATCACAACGGCGTGGTACCGGAAGTAGAGGGGAGATCTCGCAGGGTTTCGCCTTAAGCCGGAGCGAGTATGGTGGACTATGAGAGAGATCCTCGGCGATCTAGGGTTTAGACACACCAAGGAGGAGGCTTGGCCGACGGCTAGGGTTAGCTATGCGGCGGAGGCTTGCCCTAGGCGGCGGCAGCAGGAGGTGGCGGCGCCGGGCTAGGGTTTGGGGTGTGGAGGAGTTGTGTGCTAGGAGGGGCAGCCCTGCCCCTCCTTATATAGGTGGGAGGGCGCGGCCAAGGGGAGGGGAGTCCCTCCCCAACTCGGCCTCCATGGCCGGCGGTGGAGGGGAGAGGGACTTCCTCCCCAAGTAGGTTTCCTACTTCCCCTCCACCTTCCAAAATAGCCGTTTGACTTTTCAAATTGGCGTTTGACTTTTCAAACTAGGATTTAATTAAACCCTTTATTTTGTACAGCGATGACACCTAGTACATGATGCAATCATTCCAACTTGATATGACACATTCATGTACCCTTCCCCTCCGGAGTGCCGGACATTCTGGAACCTTCTAGAACATTCCCGATGAAAACACCGGAACCATTCTCCAACCCCGAAACAGGACTTTCCTTATATGAATCTTATTCTCCGGACCATTCCGAATCTCCTCGTGATATCCCGGATCCCATCCGAGACTCCGAACAACATTCGGTCTCTTACTCATCATTCCATAACTACTCAAACAACGTCGAATCCTTAAGTCTGTCTCCCTACGGTTCGTGAATTATGCGGACATGATCGAGACACTTCTCCGAAAAATAACCAATAGAGGAATCTGGAAATTCATATGGCTCCCACATATTTCTATGATTACTTTGCGATCGAATGAACCACTTACATACGATACCAATTTCCCTTTGTCTCACGATAGTTTACTTATCCAAGGTTATGATCGTCGGTATCTCTGCATACCTAGTTCAACCTCGTTACTGATAAGTACTCTTTTCTTGTTCCCGTGATATGTGATCCCTTGTGAGCCAGTCACATTCTTGCAAGCTAATTGGATGACATTCCACCGAGAGGGCCCAGAGTATATCTATCCGTCATATGGATGGACAAATCCCACTCTTGATCCATGTGTCTCAACCAATACTTTCCGAACACTCAATGCCACCTTTATAGCCACCCAGTTACGGTGTGGTGTTTGATGTCATCAAAGCATCCTTCCGGTGAAGGTGATATGCATGATCTCATGCTCGAAGGAATTAGGTTACTATGTATCACAAAGCATATAGCAATTGAACTATTAAAATGACTTGATCTTTATGCTACGCTTATCTATAGGAGTATGTCCACTATATCATTCTCCTAACGATATGATCTTGTTGTTAATAACATCTCAATGTTCATGATAGGGAAACCACAATCATATATTAACCACAAGCTAGTATTATGAAGAGGCTTTACTAGGGACTTCAATTTAAGTTTACAAATCACACAAGTATTAATGTTTCCTTGTTAATAATATTATAGCATGAACGTAAACATTTATCATAAACACAAAGATATAATAATAACTACATTTATTATTGCCTCTAGGGCATATATCCAACAGTGGGGTGGTTCTGAGAGAGAGGAGGGTGTGATGGTGTGAAGAAATTGAATACTGGTGGCCTCTATTTATAGTGTAGCGAGGAGACCGAAGGGTGCAGGTGGAGCTCATCGTGGTCGTCGACAGAGCGAGCTACTGGCATGGGCAACAGTAGGGGGCGGTGCTGTGCTCCCTGGAGAAGCTCAACAGCATGGTCGCGAGGCGTGGGGCGGTGCAACGCGGTCGGAAAACTGCGGTGCTCTAAGCGGGTCCGACGGGCATTTTAATGGCGCACGGGCTCTCCTGGAAACGCAGCGGCAAACGGGCATGTCTGCAGGGTTGCTGGGGCAGTGGTGATCACGCACGCAAGCGGAGGGGGCGGCGCACGGTCTGTTCTCACGTGTCGCGTGCGGCGCTCTGGCGCATTCTCGGCACGCTCGCAGAGAGAATGGGCGTGCTCGGGCTGAGTGGTCTACTGGCTGGCAGTGCGTTGGCATTGGAAAGGGGGTGGCGGTGGACGGTTGTTAATGTCCCAGACAAGGTGGCTAGGCTTGGTGAGGCTCCTAGCATGTTGTCGACCATGGGGTGGCCATTTGAGGCTCGGCATGCTCACCATTGATGGAAATGGCAAGCTCATAGTGAGCTAAAGTTTGTTAATTGAACTAGATGATCTAGTAAGAGTATGTTGTGAGCTAGAGAGGGGACAAGGTTGGCCAAATCACTGCTCACTATAGTGTTTTGTGTTTGTTTGTTTTAGGTTTGCAAGGTGTTTGATGAAATGGCCGAAAGAGATTTGACTTTGAATTTTTGGTTCAAACTTGGTGGGTATAATAGTCACATACTAGGTAGTCTCTAGTTAGTTGTTTTTGTCAAGGTGCATTGGTTTGGTTGGTTTTTGAGAATTGGTGATGTTCACATATGAACTAGATTCAATTTTGAATTGTCATTCGAATCAAGTTGCCAAATGTTTCTGTAAGTTTGAAAGGTGGGCTTTGGTTCACTTTTAATTGGTCTAGCAAGGGGTTTGAAGAAATGGAATTGTTTCTGTTTGAAATCTTGGACTAGAAACACTCAAAGTGGTCTAGTGAGCAAGATTGGCAAAAATAACCATTTGCTTATTTTGTTTGTTTTTTTGAATTTCTCTTGATTTGTTTCTGCTTGGATTTGATTTAGATGATGTTGTTTTCATATTTAAACCATTCCTTGCTATTCACATCAATCACACAATTCCATTCATGCATTCATACAATCATCACATACACACATGCATTCATATGATTTTAATTAACAAAAGTTTTTGTTAACCCTAATTTTGGTGATTGGAAATGATACTCATTGTTCAACATTTTTGGGTTGTTACAATCGAATCTCGGACATGTATTATATCGCGAGACAAAGGGATTAAGTTACTAGCATAAAATGTTGTCACGATCACAAGAAAGTCATCGTTGAATGTATGGGAGGCAGTATGGATCTCCAGGTCCCGCTTCCGATTATTGATCTGAGAGGGGTCTCTATCATGTCCGCATTATTCATGAACCATAGGATGACACACTTAAGAGACACTGACACCATTTTGAACAAATAGTTTCATGCGGAAAAGAATAACAAAGCGCAGGAATTTATTTCACTAGACACCAAAACTGTTTTCGGGTGAAATTGCAGAAAGTGTTTCTGCATGTGAAATGAAATACTAGCAAGGGGTTATTGATGACCCAAAAGTATAGGGTGTGTATCGCAATACTTTCGATAAATAGGAGTGTCGATCCCAACGAGGAGCAGAAGGTGTTGACTAGTGGTATGGAGATGGAAATCTCTGTAAATAATTAGCAAACCGATTTTTAGGGGTTTTCTGATAAAGCAACAAAACAAACTGCAAGTAATAAAGACAACGAAAAACTGTATCAAGTGGCCCAGTCCTTTCTTAGCAAAGGACAAGACGGTGGAAATACTTATGAGGACCAAATGTTCTCGAGGTCACATGGGAATTCTGTTAAGTGCTTTCGCTTCAAATAGATGAGTACCCTTCTTTGGTGTTGTAAGTGTTGTGTGGGTGAACCTATGCTAATGTACCGGCCTTACTTGGACTAATACATACTTTTGATTAAACCCCCTGCAAGCATCCACATCTATAGGAAAGCAATTAAGATATAAACCTAACCACACCCTTAAACTCTGAGATCCTACGCTCCCTTGTGCAAAGGTGTCCTAAAGGGGGTTCAGGTTTCTGTCACTCCGGAAACCCCACAATTAGTAGCCAAATACACAATGCATTCCCCTAGGCCCATAAATGGTGAAGTATCATGTAGTCGACGTTCACATGACACCACTAGAAGAATAGCACCACAACTTAAATACTAAACCATTGAATAATATCTCAACATAAATCCATTACTAACAACATGAATTCTCCCATGTCCTCAAGAACTAAACAGACTACTCACGAGACATCATATGGATCAAGATCAAAGATTATATGGTGATGGATAACAATCTTAACATAAACAATAATCCAATGGTTCCACTCATAAGCATCAACAACAATAGTAATCAACACTGGGAAAGTTTCTCCTAAGATCTATGCAAGTATTCAACACGATAGTTACAGCGGGATGGAGTGGTGAGGATGGTGCTGGTGGAGATGATGGTGTGGATGATTATGATGATGATCCCGATGACGTCTAGCTTGACTATGGTGTTGATGGCGATGATCTCCCCTCTCCGGGAAGGAATTTCCCCGACAGAAATCTGTATGCCGGAGAGCTCGTTCTCTCTCGGTGTTTTTTGCCCCGCAGAAGTGGCGGAATCTTTCTGTGGTCCCTCCCTTGGTATTAGGGTTCTGAGAGGAAGATATAGGCCAGAGGGCGGATGTCACATCCCAAGATTTTCCAAATCTTGTAATGTGAAAATAAATGAATAAAATAAAACTTTGTTTGATTTTCAAGGCCAGAAGAAACTTTTGAATCCAATTGGAAACTTTCAAAACCTATTTGGATCAAATGAAATCCTAAAGGGATTTAAAAAAAGTAAATAAACAATAAACTTCAAAATATTTAGACTACTATTTTGGATCTTTTAAATAAAAGGTTTTGGCTTTCAAAAGAAAAAGTGGATTTATAAATAAAGATTATTTTACAGAGCCAAATTAAACCTTGGCCAAGTATTTAAAATAAAATGTTTTGTTTTGATTAAAAATAGTAAAGGTTTATTTAAATAAAATAATAAGGAATTAATATCCAAATTTTATTTAAATAAAAGGTTTTACCATTTTAATTAAAACATCAAAACTTATTAAATTATTTTAAATAAGTTTTCTAAGTATTTTATTTTCTTAATTAAAACCTACTGAAGTGTTTTGGTTTTATTTTAGATTTCAAAATAAATATTTTAATAAAACAAATCCTATTTGATTTAATAACTAAGGTCCATTCTATTTAATTATTAATGGATCCTAAAATAAAGATGTTATTTTGTTTTAAACAAGATTTCCAAATATATTTTATTTTCAAATAAAACCTACTGATTTGGTTTTGAAAGTATTTGGATTTCAAAAGAAGATTTTATTAAATAAATCAATCCCTATTTGATTAAATAACTAAAGGTCCATTTTATTTAATTAATGAATGGATCCTAAAAATGAATAAAAATATTATTTTTATTATGGAATTTTGGATTATGCTACTGAACAGAACCAAGTTCAAAAGTTGTGAAGTGTGGTGTTTGTTTGAATTGATTTGGTTGATTGGATTGTTTGTTTGAAATTCAAATCAGTAAATAGAAATGGAAAAAGATAAATCAATCAGACAAAAAAAAAAAGAACAAGTCGACCCAGCCCAACTCAGCCCAATAGCCCACCTCACCCTCGCCCCGAACCGTTTTTCTTCACCTCAGAAAGAACCCGCTAAGCAGCTGACTGGTGGACCCTCCCCCCTTTCTCTTCCCACTGCCAGGTAGACCCCACTCCTCCTGTTCTTCCTCCTCACCCGCATCGACCGTTCTCCCCCGCCCCTTCCATTGATTTCTCGGGCTTAATTCGCCTTGATGCCGCGATTAAAACTGCAGTGATCACGCCTGATAAAACCCCCTTACTCCTCCTCCATTCCCCCCAAACACCATGCCTTGAGAGCCACCAGGCTGTTCCGAATTTCTTCTGCACCGCCGCCGTCTCCGACGAAGTTCTCGGCCGATTCCGGCGACCTCACGCCACCCCCTGCCTTCCCAAGCACGCAGACAAGTTCCCCATATCCTAGCAAACCCCCTCGTAGTTTCAGCTCGCCCGCGAGTGCCCTGCAGGCTCGGCAACAACGACGACCACCGCCGCCACCGTCTGCCTCCACTCCGTCAGTCTTTTCCGGTGAGTGCTGACCGCCCTTCTTCCTCTCGATGATGCACGCTTGATCGAAAACCTCTTGCACAGCTAAATCCATTCTTGCCTTGTCTTCTTGTGCACCGTAGCGTCGCCCCCGTCGACGTCTGAGCGAGAGCGACGTCGCCTCTGACTCCGGCGAGGAATCACGACCGATCCAGTGCGCCCCCTGACAAACCGCAAGCGAGTTGAGCATCAGCGTTGCTCCACGAACTTGGTGAGCACCCTCTCCCTCCTTCTCGCTTACTGCTTCGCCAGCGCCGCCGCCATCTGGCCGCTCCGCCGCTCGCAGTCGACCTTACGTCGCCAGAGTATGGTCAATGCGATATTAGCCGTTGGATGAAGATCTAAGCGACACGAAAGAATCACTTAATAGCGAAGGGGTATGCGCTCAGTACTGCACGATCTAACTTGATCCAACGCGCTAGAGCAGTCGATCCGCGCGAACCGTTTTTAGCGAATTAGAACGTGCCGCGTGTCACCAGAAGTTTTGAAAATAGAATTTGAACCTGATTAGAATGCAAATTTGTAATTGCTGTAACTTTCAAACCACACGTCCAAATTTTGCAAATTTTATATCGTTGAAATCAGGAGAACAAGCCCTAGCCAACCATGCCCTTGGTTTAGTAAATAGTATCTGTTAATTTACTTGTTTTTGCAGATTCTTTTGTGTGCTTGTTTAGATTAGAAAAATTGTTTAAAAATGTTTTTAGGGTTAAAACCTTTGCAAAATGGTTTGTTGTAAACTCACTGACCCTAGGAACCAACTCATAGTTTGGAAAATGAATTTGGTAAAGTTTAGGATGGAAAACTTGATTTAGCCCATTTCTAGCCAAATGAAAATAAAGAATTTGGTTATGAAAATGTGTTTGTAAAGAAAACTTTGGGAAAATGTTTTAGATCAAACCTACTGACCATAGGAAACACTTTGTGGTTTCAAAAATGTATTTGGTAAAACAAAATAATGATTCTTTGATTTAAAACCATTTCTAGTCAAATAGAAATGTGGTTTATTTATTAAAAATTGGTTTTGGAAGAAAACCTTTGGGAAATTTTTTGTTTCAAACTCTCTGACCCCAAACACCAAGTTTTATGGTTTGAAAACACATTTTGTGAATCCTATAGATTAGTGCCTTAGTAAAAATATTTCAACACCACATAAAATGATACTTTGTTTTGAAAATGGTTTTTGAAGTGAAACCTTTTGCAAATGACTTTGCCACTTTACAAAATGACCATTAGGTGTTTTCAAATGTTCATGACCCATTAGGAACCACTTTTTCAAATTAAACAAAGCTTGGCATGCTTGCATGCATTACTTTGACTTTGTCATTTTATGTGTTGATTTGCTTGATTGGTAGATTGAGTATGTGCCTTGCTTGGTTGATTTGTAGTGACTTGAAGAGTGTAATTGTTGCAAGGACAAGGAGTGAACCCATAATCTACCAAAAAGGCAAGTGATGCTTCATACTTTTGTCCCATTACTTTCACTATGCATTAGTGATTTTGCTCTAAGTAAAACTTGCATGGATTTTGCTAAGTATGGACCTTTCTATAAGAAAACCTAGTAGATGAATCCTTAGTAGGATTTTCCTAAGTTAAGATTCCTACTACTATCAAGCTTAGCCTAGCTAATAGAAAACATGGGTGGAAAATATATTCACACTATGGAAAAATCTCTAAGTCTGAGGACTTATGTTTTTGTTTAATAAAACCACTAAGTCAATGAATTCCCTGGGTGGAATGGAAGGATTGGTTTATGTTGAGTGGTTACACAAGGCCATGGACTTGGTTTGTGTATCTCACTTGTGGTATGCCACCCAGGAACAAAGATATTTGAGATGTCAAATGTTGAGAAGCTTCAAGTGCAACCACTTGGCAATATGGGCTCTGCCATGATCATATAGGTTGCAAGAACTTAGCCATATGGACAGTGGGTGGTAGTGTTTGATAGGTTGGAGCGCGTCCATTTTGGTCTAAGGGAAGGCTTCTGAAAGATCTTGTCTTGGGAAACCAAGTCTTGTGGGGAAAGTGCACCACCTCTGCAGAGTGTAAAATCTAAGTACTTAGCCATGTCCCTGGTAAAGGACAATTTTGAGCATCAAGACATGGAAGCAATCAAGAGTCTCATCATTCAAATTTCTAAGTTAAAATATTGTGGTTTGAACAAGGGTTGTCTGAAATCTTCAATCTTTGATTGAGAGATGCCTTGCAAAGGATCTTCAATCTTTGATTGAGAAAAATGATTTTGTCAAAGCAAAACTTAGTATTTTCAAATGTTAAGGAAAAATCTATTTTGAGCAATGCAAGCCTCAACCCCACTTAGCCAAATGCATATAGATGATAGACTCCACTATACTACCATAGTATCACTTGCCAATACAATTCAAATGTATTGACCCTTTGTGGCTGTAACTTGTATGTTGCAGGTTTGATTGATTTTAGTGAAGATTGATTGATTAGGATTACAAAGTCTACAACCAACATCTGCCTGTGGCACTTTGAAGATGAAGGACCCATGCTTATAGTTATTCCGCTGCAATGTATTGTAATAGCCAAATGAGCTATGTAAGATGTAATAAAATTATGTTATTCCTGGTTATAAAGTTATAATATGACCTTTGTTTCTTGATATTACATCTTAACTGTGGATGCTAGCTATTGATCCAGGGACTAGCATTGTAAACACAGGGGGCTCTATCTTATTAAAGATATGGGACCTCTACAGCGGAGTTGGAGGCTGGCCAGGTGGGCCACATCCACCCTAGGAGCGACCTAGGGGGGCCCGCGCCTGCGGGGTGGTGTGGCCCCCCTGTGGCCCAACTCCGCCTCCCCTTCTGGCTTCCTTCGTCTTCTGGGAAAATATAATTTTCCATGATTTTTCTGGCATTTTCCTGATCTTCGCGAAATTGCATCAAAACACTTCTTTTTCCATCAGAATCCTGACTCCGGCAGTTCATCCTCCAAGAATCATCCAACATGAAAAAACAGAGGAAAAGACATAAGTAACACCTCATAATATGAAATATATCAATGAATAGAGGCAAATTATGATATAGAACGGTGATGCAAATTGGACGTATCAGTTATATGTGAATGTTTGTCATTAAGGTAATTGACAAAATTCTGAATTAATAAAAGGGGTTTTGCTTAAAGAGAGTTTGCATTAAATTTGGTGGAAATTTAATGGGAATTTTAGTGGGATTTTTGAGTGGAGAAATGAAGGGCCAAATTGTGAGTGGAGCTTCCACCCACATGAATGGAGGAGGGGAAGGGGCAGCCCCCATGCGCCGGCCACCCCCTTGGGGTATGTAACATCCCAGGATTAACATCTAGAATTAGAGAGGACACATGTGTGTGCATTGCATTCATGCATCAGAAAATCCAGGGAATTTTCGCGCAAAGCTAAAGAGGCTATAGAGGGATGGGGATCTCTCCTGTTCTGATAGAAACATCGGGACAAGTGCGATGGATTTCGACATGACCTTTGGAGAATTCTTGTTTTTAAGGGGGAAGTTATTCAAACATGTATTTGAATTTTAATTTTTTATTCAAATGAATTTTAAAATAAATACATAATAAATTATAGAATATTTAATGCTTATAAGAAATTCTATAATAAAGTAATATTACACTCTAGAAATAAATAAATTACAATAAAACTACAAATCAATACTTTATTACATTAATATAAAGGGTACAAAGTACTTTCATTTATACAAATAGGAAAGAATGATAATACAGAATAATAATAGAAAAGGAAATAACAATGTTATATAAAGGAAAAGAAATAATAGTTAATACATCAATAATGTTACAAGGATTCTTTATTCTGTACATGAACATATTACATTGTTCTTACAAGATAAGAATAAGATAAACCTAAACTATATTTCCTATCTAATTCTTGATCTTCTCATTATCTCTTTGATCCCGATTTCTACAAAATAAAAACAAAAGACTAACCAAAGTAAAAGAATAAGGGGGTTAGTTTATTAATTGTACTCTCAGATTTGGCCTAGAGATGCTAGAGCCTGAATTCATCATTGAGTATGTATTAAAAAGGGGCCAAATCATAGTATATGTTCTTAATCAGATAGTGGCCTCAGTACAACATCATTGGCTTAGGGGCAAGTTTCACCAAAGCCAGATAAGAAGGTAAAGAGGTAAAACATCAGGAAAAATCAAGCTTTTACTTGATCTGATCCCCAAACCACAACAGGCAAGCAGGCTGCTCACTCACCAGCATGCACTAGTGTTCTTTCAACACCATAGCAGCAGCCAATGCACATAAAAGGGGTAACACAGCCGCAACACAATAGCTAACCACTGCCTCAGTTTCCAAACTATCTCAAACCACTACCAAGCTCTTAAGAACACCACAACAAACAGCATCAACACTTACTAGAATTCCAGTAGAATAAACCATAACTCACTAATCCAATCCACCATATATTCAATCTCTGGTTGCTCCCTGGAGCCATCCAAGAGCTAGAACAAGGGGAAAGTAAAGGTCGGGCAGTAGCTTTAGGAAAAGAAGATCAGGCCACAAAGGAGCCAGGGGGATCAAGGTCTGTTCCAGGAAAAGTAGGACAAGCCCAAAAGGGGGGCATTCTAGCAATAGCATGAGTTGTAATAGATCAAGATCTACAACAAATCATCAGCCAATCACCAATAGCAGGTAACAACCACCAGAAATACATAAATAATCATGTAGCATTCATTCTCATATTTGAATAAAGATCTGGGGTTATAAGGGATATAATATAAATCAACTAAATCCATCTACCCTTCAACTAGAATTATATCTAGGAGGATTGGATGGGGAGATACTCTCAGATTTACATGAAAGTGCCATGCAAGGTTCATCACAGAATATTAAAACCAACAAATCATGTCATTTTTTATTCCAAAAGATTTGGCCTCAGCCTTTGCGTCATAGGCCAAACTAAGAAATCCAGCAAACAACATCTAAGATGTTTACAAGTGTGCATAATCCCAGGAGAGGCACCACAGTGGTAAGCTTACCAATTTCTGCCAATCCAACTAGTCTCAGCCTTAACATGATAGACACAGATTATTTCCAAATATTTAAATCATTCATAGAAAGGATAGTTCCATCTAGTGCAGCCAAACATACAGCAACAACATCAGCTACCTTTCCAAAGTAGGTTGCAACACTAATATTCAAGCATCTTATCTACTTTTATTTGTTTTAAACAACAAACATAAGTAGTAATGGAGAATAATTCTCTTAGTCTTGCATAGAGATGCTTTGCAAGATCATCATTGAGAAGTTACCAATATATATTAGCATCTGTTCTTAATAAATTTACACCTCAGACTAAGCATCATAGGTCAGGGACAAATCCACCTAAAACCTTAAAGGCATTGATGGTGTTGATTAGCACTTTGTTGGGAACCCTAAGAGGAAGGTGTGAAGCAGCACAGCAGCAGTTTTCCCTTAGTAAGAAACCAAGGTTATTGAACCAGTAGGAGGAAGGAAATGTCACACAGGTGTTGCAAGCAACGCAGAGACCTGCACAACACAAACTCAAGACTTTGCCCCAACTAGACAATGAGGTTGTCAAGCTCACCGGTTTGCTGTAACAAAGGATTAAATGTACGGTGTGGAAGGTAATGGTTTGCAGCAAGTAAACAGGTAACAGTGGAAGATATATCAATGGTAAAGATTGGACCGGGGTCCATAGTTGACTAGAGGTGCACTCCTTAGATAAAGAACATGGCATGAAGGGTATGTTGGATATATGCCCTAGAGGCAATAATAAATGTAGTTATTATTATATCTTTGTGTTTATGATAAATGTTTACATTCATGCTATAATAGTATTAACAAGGAAACATTAATACTTGTGTGATTTGTAAACTTAAATTGAAGTCCCTAGTAAAGCCTCTTCATAATACTAGCTTGTTGGTTAATATATGATTGTGGTTTCCCTATCATGAACATTGAGATGTTATTAACAACAAGATCATATCGGTAGGAGAATGATATGGTGGACATACTCCTATAGATAAGCGTAGCATAAAGATCAAGTCATTTTAATAGTTCAATTGCTATATGCTTTCTGATACATAGTAACCTAATTCCTTCGACCATGAGATCATGCATATCACCTTTACCGGAAGGATGCTTTGATGACATCAAACACCACATCGTAACTGGGTGGCTATAAAGGTGGCATTGAGTGTTCGGAAAGTATTGGTTGAGACACATGGATCAAGAGTGGGATTTGTCCATCCATATGACGGATAGATATACTCTGGGCCCTCTCGGTGAAATGTCATCCAATTAGCTTGCAAGCATGTGACTGGCTCACAAAGTATCACATATCATGGGAACGAGAAAAGAGTACTTATCAGTAACGAGGTTGAACTAGGTATGTAGAGATACCGACGATCATAACCTCGGATAAGTAAACTATCGTGAGACAAAGGGAAATTGGTATCGTATGTAAGTGGTTCATTCGATCGCAAAGTAATCGTAAAAATATGTGGGAGCCATATGAATTTCCAGATTCCTCTATTGGTTATTGTTCAGAGAAATGTCTCGATCATGTCCGCATAATTCACGAACCGTAGGGAGACACACTTAAGGATTCGACGTTGTTTGAGTAGTTATGGAATGATGAGTAAGAGACCGAATGTTGTTCGGAGTCTCGGATGGGATCCGGGATATCACGAGGAGATCCGGAATGGTCCGGAGAATAAGATTCATATAAGGAAAGTCCTGTTTTGGGGTTGGAGAATGGTTCCGGTGTTTTCATCGGGAATGTTCTAGAAGGTTCCGGAATGTCCGGCACTCCGGAGGGGAAGGGTACATGAATGTGTCATAACAAGTTGGAATGATTGCATCATGTACTAGGTGTCATCGCTGTACAAAATAAAGGGTTTAATCAAATCCTAGTTTGAAAAGTCAAACGCCAATTTGAAAAGTCAAACGGCTATTTTGGAAGGTGGAGGGGAAGTAGGAAACCTACTTGGGGAGGAAGTCCCTCTCCCCTCCACCGCCGGCCAAGGAGGCCGAGTTGGGGAGGGACTCCCCTACCCTTGGCCGCGCCCTCCCACCTATATAAGGAGGGGCAGGGCTGCCCCTCCTAGACCTACACGTTGCCCCTCTAAACCTAAACCCTAGCCGCCGGCCTCCACCATTGTCGCCGCCACCACCTAGGGTTTGCCAAGTCGCCGAGTTGGGGCTCCCCTCTTTCCCTAGCCGCCGGCCTTGCTCCCTCTCCTTGGTGTGTCTAAACCCTAGATCGCCGAGGAGCTCTCTCATAGTCCACCATACTCGCTCCGGCTTAAGGCGAAGCCCTGCGAGATCTCCCCTCTACTTCCGGTACCACGCCGTTGTGCTGCCGGAATCGCGAGGAGAGTGCTACAACCTCCGTTGCCTGCTGGAACAAGGGAGAGGAAGGTCTTCGTCGAGTACCGAACGTGTGACCGACTGCGGAAGCGCTGCTGGAACGCAGCGCCGGAAGGATCGTCTACGCGATCTTGAGATCGGGAAGAGTACAACTACATCACCCACGAGAATCTGCTCTCGTTAAACACTTGGAATCTTCGAGGGTGAGTTATTCCATTGACTTGTTGCTACAATCTAATAGATAGATCTTGGCTTGTTTGTTTGTATGCGATAGAAAATTTTATTTTTCCATGCTACGAAACCCTACAGGGTAAACAAATTACAGTAGGGCAATTGACATGAACTGACCAAGGCATAACAATGCAATACTAGTTAAAAAGATCCTATGAGATTCGATTGGGCAATACAACAAGATACATAGACCGCCATCCAACTGCATCTATGACTAGAAGTCCACCTTTAGGTTATCATCCGAACCCCCCCTAGTATTAAGTTGCAAGCAACAGACAACTACTTTAAGCAAAGTGTGTAAGGTAAACAATCCACTTGTTCCATGAACAAGAGACCGTTGTTTTCTCCCTAGTGGCAACAACACATCTACAACTGAAGAGATTTCTGTCATTTCCCTTGGAAACTAGAGGCATGAACCCACTATCGAGCATAAATACCCCCTCTTGGAGTCACTCGCAACTACTTGGCCAAGATAGCTACTAACAACAGAGAGCATGCAATATCACAAACAACATAGACATGATAGAATCATAAATACAAAACCATTAATCAATCCAACAAAATAATCTCAATATCCATCGGATCCCCACAAACACAACATGCATGATTACAAATAGATTAGATCTTGATCATGAACGGAGATCACAAGATCTATACATGAAAGCACAAGGAGGAGATACAACCATCTAGCTACATGGACCCATAGTCCAAGGTGGAACTACTCACGCATCATACTAGAGAAGAAGGCCTCCAGGATGATCTCCTCTCCGGCAGGGTGCCGGGAAGAACTTCAGATCCCCTGATCTAGGGACGATGGTGGCGGAGGCTACATACGGTTTTGTGGAGATTTGATCGGGTACCTAGGGTTTAAGCATCGGGGGCTTCTTATAGGCGAAGCGGGAGGCCGAGGAGGCGACTAGGGGGCTCACACCCTGCCTAGGCGCGGGCCCACCCCTGGTGGTGCCTAGGGGGCTGTGGCCGCCCTGGCTTGCCTCTCCATCTCCCCTCTGGACTTCATGTTCCCCACGGAAAGTTATTGGCTTTGGCTTTTTTCCCGTCCAATTCCGAGAATATTGATTTTCTGCCTTTCTGGAACCAAAAATAGAAAAAACAGGCAACTGGCACTGTGGCAACTTGTTAATAGGTTAGTTCCAGAAAAGATATAAAAACACCTCAAAGAAAGACAAAGCAAAGCAAAGTAGATACTAAACAAGCATGGAACATAAAAAATTATAGATACATTTCCGACGTATCAAGCATCCCCAAGATTAACTCCTGCTCGTACCCGAGTAGGTAAGTGATAAAAAGAATAATTTTTGAGGCGACATGCACCTTCACAATGAAGATCTAACCATTTGCAAGCATTGAAATCTGGGATCAAAGAACTCTAAACATGAACATGAAAGATGGAGTTCTAACAATAGGACAAAGCAACTATTGTTGCAACATGACAAGATACAAACAAATATCATGAATAACATGCATTGAAAAACATTTAGTTTGTTTCACAAACAGAAAACATAGCATAGTGGCAATCAACTTGTCCCTCATAGAGTAGAAAATAGATGCATAGGACACCTTCAAAGTTCACAAGGGTGACTAGAAACAAATAGCAAAAGAACAAGTAATATCACAATATGCATCAGTCAATAAGCTTTGGGACACTACACACAGAATGCCAACTATGCTCTCTTAATGGTGCCTAAAGGTAGAAGGTGGAGACTCAAATACTGGTGGAAGAGAGGCCTTTTATAAAGGAAGCAGGGATTTCAAGTTTCAAAAAGAGCTTATGGTACTTGTTAGCTTTCAGCCCTCATTGCCCCTATCATAAGCATCTTGAAGTGATTAAGGTTAAAGTGAACAAACTATGGAGTATATGCTTGACAAAGTATAAGTTGGCAATCTCAAGTCCCTTGAATACGAAGGCAACACCTCATGCTATTCAACTTTAGTCACCTGTAAGTTCTTGTCATTGTAAGTATTTGCATATCATTGAGAACCGCCAAAGGGGTACCCCTTGCACATGATACAGGAGCTTTCCATAACCAAAATGACAAGGCAAGCAGACAATGAGCATCTCAGCGATCTTTTTATTTACTATATGCATAGCTTTTTATTGAGGATGCTTCATAGATAGCTCACTATGGTGATGCTGCAAGTTTCCACCATGATTAGGCATGGCTTAGGCTAGGGGCCCAGGCGTTTCTCTAACACAAAATACAAACTCCATGGACTTACAAGCTCCCTCTTTATTTCACACCGGTGGCATCCATAGACAAAAGATCATGATATCAACTGAGTAAAAAGTACAAGTGCAATGTTGAAAATGTTCCCCATGACAACATGGTTCTGCTAATTCCAACGCATAAGTGCAAGCATATACAACATACACGACACAATGGTTCAAGTTTATTAGGGGCAAAGAATATAAAGTGTTCCATCAAGTTTGTGAGGGCTTTAATCACTAAGTTTTCACATAACAAAATAGTTTTTAATTGGAAGATAGCTAAAAACAAGAATATACTTGGAATGGTGTAACACACAATGCATAGGAATTTATAGTGGACACTTTGGAATAACTTGGTTTCCGGGGAGTTGGAAGCATGAGTAGAGCTTACTCATCCAAGTGGAGGCTATCAAAAGACTGGAGCAACCAAATAAGAGAGCAATAGGACATAATCATGCAGAGCGACAAAACATTACTAACCAAAGCATGGAGTGGTACTACAAGTCGAGGACTAAATGATCATAGAGGATATGGTGACTTGTCATAGTCATAACATTGTGTGATCATGTGCCAAGTCAACCAAAACAAACCTCAAAGGAGAATACCACAATACTATGCTTTTGCATTTTAAACAACACATAATTTCTTCAAGGCACACTAAGCAATCCCAATGACATGGAGCAAGACATGCTACAGCAATAATTAATAATCTAAATTCAAAACAACGCCTAGCATGGCATGATAAAGTCTAAGTCACAGTCAATGCAAGATCCTCTTGCACTTTCAAGCAGGAACTTCCTACTCATGTCCAACACCAAGCAACTTATTTGCAACAAAACACAACGAAAGCGGGGGTCCAAACTACTCAAGCAAACTAAACAACTAAGCAAAGAAAACAAAAACTAAGGCGCTCCAAGAACAACTGTGCATGAAACAATAAAATTGTAATGTCTAGACAGACCTGATCTTTTTATTGATGAAGAAGGGGATGCCTTGGGCATCCCCAAGCTTTGACGCTTGTACCTCTTGGATATTTTTTGGGGTGACACCATGGTGGCATCCCTAAGCTTGAGCTTTTGTCCATTCTTCATCTCATTGCATCATTCTCTCTCTACACCTGAAATTTTTCCTTCATACAAAACTTCACACAATCTTCATTAGCAACATTAGTGTATTCAAAATATATTAGAACTCTAGCAAAGCTTTGTAACACCAAGACTTTTCACGAAAAACACAAGCTACTATAGTAACTCCTTCAAAAATCTCAATTCCCCAAAAGAGAACTCAAAAAGGAATGAATAAGAAGCAAATGCAAATAATGGCAGAAATCTGTCAAAACAGACCAGCAGGAAGAAACCAATTTTTTAGAACATCTTATGTTGCTCAAATCAAAAAGTGTTGAAATAACGAAAGTTATCTAACATAATGGGAGATTTATTCGTAATTTTTGTGATCAATCCAGGTTATAGAGACTCCTAATGAATGTTTTTGGTGGAGGACAGAAATCTGTTTCGGGATAGCAACTCCCCAAATCTTACTTTCCTCTCATTAGAGGTCACTCTTGGCACAAAAAACAAACAAAAGGATAATGAGAGGTCATTACTGAAGTAATAACTTTCAAGACTCAAGGAAACTCTTGGGTTATCTCCCAACAAGTACTTTTCTTTAACACCTTTAAGTTAGGCACAAGAAGCAAGAAGAATCAAGTATTTTCAAATGATGAAGCATTAACATCAAACCTTGCTTTCAACGGAGGAGCAAAAAGCAGCTTTCTCTACTCATAGGAAAGTGTTCAATACCTTTCTTGAATGGAAAATTATATTTAATGGTGCCTTCTTTCATATCAATGATGGCACCAACAGTTCTAAGAAAAGGTCTTCCCAAAGTATTAGGATAAGAAGCATTGTATTCAACATCCAAAACATAGAAATCCACAGGGACATAAGCATTGTTAACCATAATGAGAACATCATTTACACTCCCCATGAGTTGCTTCTTAGCATTATCATTAAGTGGGACATCCAAATAACAATCTTCCAAAGGTGGCAAATCAAGCATTTCATAAATCTTCCTAGGCATAATAGAGACACTAGAACCAAGATCACATGAAGCTTTGAGATCAAAGCCATTCACTTGCATATTAAAAATTGGTTCCCAACTATCTTCTACTTTCCTAGGAATAGAAGCTTTGTGTTTTAACTTCTCTTCCTTAATCTTAACAAGAGCATCTGTAATGTGTTTGGTGAAAGCAACATGCATATCACCAGCATCAGGACTTCTAGCAAGCTTTTGCAAGAACATAATCACTTCAGAAATATTGCAACCATCAATATCAAAATCAAACTTAGCATCACTAGTAGTAGGCTCAATAGGCTTAGGCATAGTAGGAGGAGGAACATGGACTTGTTGTGGTTTAGTGGTGATGGTGCACACACTATTGTTTCTATCAATTTTAGCTTCCCTTTCCCACCTAGCATGAAGTTGAGCCAACAACCTAACATTTCCATCAATAGTAACTTGTATGGCATGAGTAGCAGCAAAGGTACTTTCCATGGTTTCAGGTTTAGCAGCCATTTTATTAATCAAGGAGGACTGAGCTTCAGACAAAGAGGATATATTTTTCTCAACATTTAAAAGCTTTTCCTCTATAGCCTTATTGAAAGTGGTTTGTTTACTAATAAAGTCTTTGAGCATGACTTCAAGTTTAGAGGGGGCACTTCTAGTATTGTTGTAGGAGTTTCCATAGGTGTTGCCATTATTAGGATGATAAGGCCTATAGTTGTTACCACCAAAATTACTCCTATAGGCATTGTTGTTGAAATTGTTGTTTGTAATGAAGTTCACATCTACTTGCTCTTCTTGAGTAACTAAAGAGGCCAAGGGAACATTACTAGGATCTAGAGGAGCTTTCCCATTAACAATCATAGCCAGAATAACATCAATCTTATCACTCAAAGAGGAAGTTTCCTCAACAGAATTTACCTTCTTACCATGTGTAGATCTCTTAGTGTGCCATTCAGAGTAGTTAACCATCATATTATCAAGGAGTCTTGTTGCAACACCCAAGGTGATGCCCATAAAGGTGCCTCCAGCAGCTGAATCCAGCAGGTTCCTTGATGAGTAGTTCAAACCTGCATAAGAAGTCTGGATAATCATCCAAGTAGTGAGTCCATGAGTGGGACAATTCTTAACCAAAGATTTCATTCTTTCCCAAGCCTGAGCAACATTTTCATTATCAAGTCGTTTAAATTTCATAATATCACTTCTCATAGATATAATCTTAGCAGGAGGATATAGTACTTTCCAATAAAAGCATCTTTGCACTTAGTCCAAGAATCAATACTATTTTTAGGCAAGGATAGCAACCATTCTTTAGCTTTTCCTCTCAAGGAGAAAGGAAAAAATCTTGAGGTTAATAATATCTCCATCTACATCCTTATACTTTTGCATCTCACAAAGTTCAACAAAGCTATTGAGATGGACAGCATGATCATCAGAACTAGCACCAGAAAATTGCTCTCTCATCACAAGATTCAACAAAGCAGGCTTAATTTCATTAAAGGTAGCATCAGGAGCAGGTGGAGCAATAGGAGTGCTTAGAAAATCATTGTTGTTGGTGCTAGTGAAGTCACACAACTTGGTGTTCTTAGCAGAGTTCATATTGGCAAAGGTGGGCAAGCCAAAAACAGCAGCAGCAAGAGCAGGAACTAATTTTTTTGTGTTTTTGAATAAAGAAAGCAAACCAAACTAGACTAATTATTTTTCGGGTTTTTTGGAAAGACGCAAACAAAACCAAGAAAAATAAACTAAGCAAACTAAAAATAAAGTAAAGAGAAAGGAAGTGGAGGACTCCCCTTGTGAAGACGTCCTTAGCCTCCCTGGCAACGACTCCAGAAAATAGCTTGATGGTGCTGATTAGCACTTCGTTGGGAACCCTAAGAGGAAGGTGTGAAGCAGCATAGCAGCAGTTTTCCGTCAGTAAGAAACCAAGGTTATCGAACCAGTAGGAGTAAGGAAACGTCACACAAGTGTTGCAAACAACGCGGAGACCTGCAAAACACAAACTCAAAACTTTGCCCCAACTAGACAGTGAGGTTGTCAAGCTCACTGGTTTGCTCTAACAAAGGATTAAATGTACGGTGTGGAAGGTAATGGTTTGCAGCAAGTAAACAGGTAACAGTGGAAGACATATCAATTGTAAAGATTGGACCAGGGTCCATAGTTCACTAGAGGTGCTCTCCTTAGATAAACAACATGGCATGAAGGGTAAACAAATTACAGCAGGGCAATTGACAGGAACTAAGCAAGGCATAACCATGCAATACTAGTGAGAAAGATCCTATGAGATTCGATTGGGCAATACAACAAGATACATAGACAGCCATCCAACTGCATCTATGACTAGAAGTCCACCTTCAGGTTATCATCTGAACCCCCTCCACTATTAAGTTGCAAGCAATAGACAACTGCTTTAAGTAAAGTGTGTAAGGTAAACAATCCACTTGTTCCATGAACAAGAGACCGTTGTTTTCTCCCTAGTGGCAACAACACATCTACAACCGAAGAGATTTCTGTCACTTCCCTTGGAAACTAAAGGCATGAACCCACTATCGAGCATAAATACCCCCTCTTGGAGTCACTAGCAACTACTTGTCCAAGATAGATACTAACAACGGAGAGCATGCAAGATCACAAACAACATAGACATGATAGAATCATAAAGACAAAACCATTAATCAATCCAACAAAATAATCTCAATATCCATCGGATCCCCGCAAACACTACATGCATGATTACAAATAGATTAGATCTTGATCATGAACGGAGCTCACAAGATCTATACATGAAAGCACAAGGAGATCACAAGATCTATACATGAAAGCATAAGGAGGAGATCTATACTCACGCATCATAGCGGAGAAGAAGGCCTCCGAGATGATCTCTGTCGTGGTATTGACGACGAGTACGCCATGGAGGGGTCTTCATAGTGCGTGTTTAGAGACGTGGGGGAAGGCGGACGGTTGACGGGTACGAGGTAACACAGCTTAACCAGGTTCAGATCCCACAACGGTGGCGGAATCTTACTCCTGCTATAAATCACTATAAGAGCAATACGCCGAGTTATAGGGATTGATTCGCTATGCGAGGTGACTAGAGAATCTAGGTTATCGTCTGAGATTGTGCCCTAAAGGTCCCCATAGGCTGACTTATATAGTCGACAGTTCCTAGGGTTACAGGGAAAAGTCCTAGCCGGATAGGTTACAGGGTCCTACACTGCTTACAACTAGTCTAGCGTGTCTTGCACTCCAAGGCTCTGGGTACGTCGGTGACTCCTCCGTAGCCTTCCTTTATCCGGCATGGGACTCCCTTCTGGATCCATCTAACTAGGCCGCCCAGCAGGCTATGGGCCATGCTATCAACTGTGGGCCACCCGGGTTATCCAGATAGGAGACATGCTATGAGGATACCCATATAGCATATCCCCAACAGTAGCCCCCGGAGAACTCCGAGATCTTGCGCCGTCTTGCCTCTTCAGGTTGAATGCTCCGTCTAGATGGATGTCGGCAAATCGTTAAGCAATATCTTGTAGTCCTCCCAAAGAACCCTACAAGGTTTTCTCCGTCTTCCATTCATGCCGGAATCTTCCGATGTGATGGTTCACCTGCTAGTGACATCTAGGGCGACGTAGACAAAGATCAGCAGCGCCTCGTAACTCACACATGCAGAGAACACAATCATGTCTATTTTTCCTGCGCGAGCGATACGAACCGTTGGCAGCGACGGTTGGGAACATGGCGAAATTTCCGTGCACACGCCCACACACGTCTCCCACGTGTCAACCATTCGATCGTTTTGAATGAATCTTGACGCTAGGGGTTATAAATTGTAACTGCGGTGGATTTTTTACTTTTCACCTCATTCTCCTCCTGCGTCATCTTCTTCCTTTAGCGAGCACCTCCTCGAGCTCTCCGTTCATTTATCAAAAACCCTAGCCCCTCAATCCTTCCAGTCATCACCTCAATCTCCCCAATGGCTAGCAGCAGCTCTGCTCCCTCCATGGCGGCATCAGGCGATGTCACGGTGAAGCCGGTGAGCACCGTTCTCGTGTCTCTAGAGGTCCTGGTGATCCCCAAGTCTGCGGTGGTCGAATCCACCAGCGGCGACCACAATCCAGCGGCACTGGAGGTGCTAGAAGAGGAAAGTGACTCCCACAAGGGGACTGGCGCGGTTCGGACATCACGGACCGTGACATCAAGGAACTGCTCGTCGAGGGCTACCTCCCTGCGATGGAGGGGCTCGCCTGGCGGGCAGCGCCGGCCGGCAAGGTCACCCCTTCTCCCCAAGTCGGAGAGAAGGTGTACCTCAAAGCCCAACTGGTACGCGGCGTCTCCCTGCCCATCTCCAATTTCTTCCTAGCTGTCCTTAGCCATTACCGAGTACAGCCTCAAAACCTCTCCCCCAATAGCATCCTTGTGCTCAGCAACTACGCGGCACTTTGTGTGGCTTACTTAGGGATTAGTCCTAGGCTAGATATCTTTATTTATTTCTTCACCGTCAAGCGGGAAGCCAGAACTGGCAAGGACAAGCTTAGGAACTGCAGGACAATTAGCTTTAACATCCGGCCTAGCCGGCGGTTTCCCGACAACGTCGGCCATGAGTCTTGTAAGAACTGGCAACGAACGTACTTCTACGGCCCAGATATCCCTCTGGCTAGCCAAGAAGAAACATATTCGTACTTTGTCGATGGAGCCGCCGCCGAAGCCCCGACATGGAGGTCCCAAGCCACCCTTCCCTCCGACAACGAAGCCTCCCGTTCCATTAGGTGGATAGAGTGGTTCGTAGACACGGGTCTGACCGGGTTGGACCTAGCCATGTGCTGGTTCATCAGGCGGATCCAGCCTCTGCAGCACCACTCGAAGCTGATGCATGAATACACCAAGGATAGGAAGGATAGCCTCCGCATCTCTAAGGACAACTTCTCGAGTGACTCCTTCAAGGTCCGCCTCAAGGACATCATCAAGGTGAAGGATAGGAAGCGAGGCTTCACCATCACCTACGACATGTTCGTTGACGGCACGTGCCCAGAGGTATGATGTTTATTTTCCGTGTATGACATAAACTCCAGTTCTTCCGTCTAACTATCACCATCTTCATCTAACACTTGTGGGATTTCACTTAACAGCTTAGCAGTCTAGCGGAGGATAGCATGGCTATCCAAATCTATGACCCAAAGATGAAGGAAGTCACCATCGTTTTCGACGACAATGTCCCGCTGGCGAGAAAGCGGAAGAGCTCCACCTCTGACGCTGCCGACGGAGGCAAGAAGAAGAAGACGGAGAGTGGAGTCTCCAAAAAGTCCACTGCCGCCCTGGAGGCAGAGAAAAGAAAGGTTACCGGGATCCCTTTTGCCAAAGCACCCCTTGTTGTGTAAGCTTCTTTCCCTCCGACATTGTCCATTGCTTGTCTTATTCCTGTACTTATACTTGTTGCACGTTTTAGGAAGAAGGCCACTACTAGTTTGAAGAAGACCTCCAAGACTTTGGGGGCTTCTAGAAATATTAAGGATATGTTGCATCGTGACGTGTCTCCCCACGCATCTCCTGCCATCGCCCCTGTTACTCCTAGCGTCCAGCCTATGTCTGCCCTAACAAGCTCATAAGCCAAAGATGCATCTGGCCCTTCCGCCATGGAAGTGGACTCAGGTGCCTCCGCGGAGCTTGCCGTTGTCGGCGAACAGGCAACACAAGAAAGTACCGCAACTCAAATGGCTGAAGCTCCGGCTAAGGATGCCATCGGTAGCGGTAAGGCGGTGGTGGTGAGTGGAACGTCTGCCGAAGGCGGTGCCTCCGCACCCAGGAAAACCGTAGAATTCCTGAAGATAGTCTACCCGACACTTACGTCGAGTAGCTCCGCTTTGGTTCCTGCTGCAGCGCCGACATCTCCAACCTGCGGTCTTGAGGAGCTTCTCCGGCAAGCAGAAATCTTGCAAGGAAATAGCCTTTCTTTCGGCAAGTTTCTTGCTGAGAGTGCTACCAACCTCAAGATCATTGCACTTGTAAGTTTTATTTGCCTTTTGTATTTCATATGAGTATCCCACTGTAGCCCTGAGGATTTAGACGGAAAACCTTAGGTCTTTGCATCTGAATGCTCTAAGAGTGACTAAGCTAGAAAACTTCTCACTGTAGCCCCCAAGTATATAGTTTGAATGAAATATTCCGACTAGATACTTTTAGAGTAGCATACACAGTGTTTGTAAATTTTGATACTGTAGCCCCCAAGTCTCTAGTTGGAACTGAATTAGTTCCGACTAGATACTTAAAGAAAGACTAAGCATATGATTGAGTTAAAAAACTTTATACTGTATCCCCAAAGAGTCTAGTTGAAAACTGAATCAGTTTCGACTAGATGCTTAAAGAAAGACCAAGCATATTGCCAAGTTAAAAACTCTCACTGTAGCCCCCAAGCCTCTAGGTGGATAGTTATCCGGCTAGATGCTCCAAGTAGACTAAACAACGTTAAATTTTCTTTCCACAGAATGAGAATGCTCGGAGAGGCGTGGCCAACGAGAAGTACCAAAAGATGCGTGCGGACTTGGAAGCCGAAAAGGGTAAAACTGCCTTCTTGAAGGAACAAAACACCAAGAGCAAGAGTCTGTTTTTCCTTTCTTTTTCGTATTCCGACTTGGTCTTGTGCCAACATTCTCCGAGTACTCACTATACACTGTTCTTTCTCCGACTTGCAGAAGCCATTTCCAAAGCTAAAGATATTGTTGAGCAATCCAAGCATATTCAGCAGCTGGATAGCAAAAACAAGATTCTTAAGCAGGAGAGGAAGGATATGCTGAAGATGCATGAGGACTCCATGAAACTCCTGCAAGAGTCTGCCAACACGGAGATGAACCGCTTGAAGGAGGAGATCGTGATGCTAAAAGAGCAGAAGAAAGCTGCCGATGACCAAAATCAGCGCAATCTCGAAGCATACAAGATTCTCCGACAAGAACGGGACACCATGGCGGAAACTCTACAGCAGTCTGAGATTAGCATCTTCAGTAAGTGATTCTCCACCTTGTACTTTTGTAAGCTAGATACTCTGAACTTTTTGTGTTATTGAACTCATGCGCTCCTTTGTCAGAAATTTGCAGCTCCTATTGGGTTGACCCAGTCGCCTCCTCAGCCAAAGGAATGCATGGTCCTTGCCGGAAACTTTATTAATACCGCCATCAAGCAGACCAAGGAGATAGCCATGCCCCTCCAGATTAACATCAAAGCGGTGGATTCCGTGATGAAGTTCTCGGAGATCTTGCGTCGAGCCCCCGAGCGTATTGTAAGCTGGAAAGCTTCATGTACCTGGGCCGGCGCGAGGATGGCGCTGTCAATGGTCAAGGCGCACTACGAAAACACCTACATCTACACGGTGACCTCCGGTATTCCCGTCGTGGACGACGATGGCTAGAAAATAGATCACAAGGCTATCTTGGCGTCGCTCTCGGGTTTTAATACCGGAGTCGCCGAGTTGGTCGACCCTAATGTCTTTGTGCCCATGGAAACCATTGACGGCGACAACCCAAGCTCCTTCGGGCCCCTCAACACCTCTGACTTCGAGGAGGATGACTCTCCTGCTGCTGATGACGCTACATCCAAGTCGCCTAAGCTAGAGGAATGAAAAAAATGTAATATTTGTTTCCTCTGGAAGTTGTATGCGGAAAAAACTACTTGTTAACTTAAGGCGGAAAACAATGGTTGTTATGTCCTGCTACTCAAGAACTGGTTCTAGCATGTATATATTTTTTAATCAAGTGCTGGCTTATCCATTACTCTGGTTTTTATGCTTGACTTTTCGTGAGTCGAAAGACCCGTTGTCGGAACTATGCGCTCAGGCGATGATGCCCAATGGCACCATCAATAACCTAAGCACAAAATCGCCGACAATAAGTGCCGAAAGTCACTACTCCAGAATCCACATAAAAATGACAAAGAACATGTAGACCAGAAAACTTAAGCTAACGCCCGTAGGCGGAATTTGCACAAGTGCAATCGCAAAGCTTGTGCATAAAGGTTTTATACGATCCAAAAATGAACACTAAAGGAGGTAAAAGACTCAGGAATATGAGTGAACCAGAGAGCTTTATTTCATTGATCATATAAGAGGTACACAATAGATAAAAAATGCTAAGTGTATAAATGACATAGTTGTGCTATGTTCATTGCCGATCAAGCTCCGGGTACTCATCATACGGGTCACGTCGCTTACGCTTATGATCCTCGTTGGGTCTATCCTTCAGTTCACGATTGTCAACGAGGTAGTAAGACCCATTGAGTAGCACCTTGTTTATGATGAACGGTCCTTCCCATGGCGGGGATAATTTGTGTGACTTTTTTTGCTTAAGGCGGAGCACTAGGTCCCCCTCTTTAAACGAGCGATGCCGAACGCGGCGACTATGGTAGCTATGTAGCTTCTACTGGTAGATGGCGGATCTTTGGCATGCCAATACACGCTCCTCCTCAAGAAGGTCCACATCCAGGCGTCTGGATTCTTCAGCGTCATCTTTGTCATAGGCGGCAACTCTTGGTGAATCGTGAAGGATGTCGGAAGGCAGGATGGCTCCTTATCCATATACCATGAAGTAAGGGGTGTAGCTGGTGGATCTGTTGGGTGTAGTTCGTAAACTGCACAGCACAGATGGCAATTATTCCACCCATGCTCCAACTGCTCTATGTAGCGGTGCCTCAAGACGTGGCTTGATTCCCTGCAGAATTAATCCATTGGCTCGCTCAACCTGACCGTTGGACTGTGGGTATGCCACAGATGCAAGGTCAAGTCGAATGACTTTGTCCTAACAATAAGCTTCCACTTCTCCGAGTGACAAGTTGCTGCCGTTGTCGGTGATAATGCTATGTGGGACCACCAAATCTCACCACTAGATCCCGGACAAACCTACGGGCAGTTGCCCCATCGAGCTTTCTAATGGGTTTAGCTTCTATCCATTTTGTGAATTTATCAATTGTTACTAGCAGATGCATAAACCCACATTGTGCCGTCTGCAATAGACCAACTATGTCTAGCCCCCAGAATGCGAACGGCCAAGTTATTGGTATTGTTCGCAATTCTTCAGCAGGAACATGTGGTTGTCGGGCATAATTCTGGCATCCCATGCATGTCTCAACCAGCTTGTCGGCGTCCGCCTTCGCGGTCAGCCAGTAGAATCCTTGTCGGAAATCTTTGGCGACCAAAAATCGGGGAGCGGCGTGATGCCCGCAATCTCCGAGATGGATTTCACGTAGGATTTCAATACCTTCTTGCTGGGAAACACACTTAAGGTATACACCAGTAGTGCTTCTTTTGTAGAGCTGTCCATTGATTATGGTATAGCCCTTTGCTCGACGTACTATTTGCCATCTTTCTACCTTGTCGTCGGGCAAAGTTCCATGCTCGAGATATTCCATGAACGGTTTTGTCCAAGCCGGAGGGACCTTTGCCACCATGTGAACGAAAGAGTCAACTATGTCCGGGTTGTCGATGTCCGCTCCCTTCACGGATGATGTCCGTAGATGCTCCAAGAAAACGCCAGGCGGAATTCGTTTGTGCGTGATCCAAGCTTAGACAGTAGATTAGCCGCCTCGTTTTGCTCCTAGGTACATACTTGACCTCGTAGCCCAAGAAGCTCTTGGCTATCTCGTCCACTTCGTCTCGATATAACGCCATCATAGGGTTCTGCGCGTTCCAGGTGCCAACCACCTGATGGGCAACCAAGTCGGAATCTCCACAACAAACTATGCGCTTGATGCCAATATCCTTGGCTACGCGCGTCTTTTGTAGGTAATCTCGAAGGCGGCAAGTTTAATGCCCCACTTCGCGACCCTTCCTGTAGTGCCGTCTCCCCTTGTCCTTCCTTTCGTGACGTGGCAGGGGATTTTCCGTGTATTATTTCCACGTGGTGCCCGCTGATTGGCTTAGTCGGCTGGGTACATGGCCACACGCTGGCCAAATGGCGCAGTGGGATCCCACGATTGGGGTTTTTACTGCCCTTAAGTAGAGGTGAGGGGGTTACAACTTCCCCCACGCCCGTTCAGTTTTCCCTTGCCTCTTCTTCTTCCTTGCGCCTGCGAAATCAAACCTCCCCCTTTGCGGTTCTTCCTTCTTCCTGTTCTTGTCCTGCGATTGCTCCATTTCTCTTCTCATTCCACCACGGGTCCCTGTTCTTACAAACCTCTTCCAACCGTGGAGGAGATTGAATCTAGGAGGATCATGGACGCACGCGACGGTGTTGATGGGGCTGTGGAGTAGTAGGTTCTCGCTGGCGAGCGCGGCGACTGGGCGGGCTCAGAGGTCTCCACCGAGGAGGTCGAATGGCTCCGCTCCACCAGGCGCATCCCGTTTGCAGGTGGATTGTCGTCTTCCCGCTGGTGAGATGTCTCCCAAACCCGATTCCAATGAGCGGGTGGTCTTCCTTTCTCACTATGAGCGAGGTTTCGCTCTTCTAGTGAGATCCTTCTTTTCTTCATTTCTGTCCACTTTCCATCTCCAGACCCATCATCTTCCTGCCAGCGCAATTGGCTCCTTATCTTGCTTTATTTCCGCTTGGGAAGCCTACCTTGGGATTTGGCCTACAGTTCTTCTGTGGGCCAAATACTTTAGTTTTAGGGTCCAAGTTGTTCCCCAGCCTGGTGCTCCTCGAGCCGAGAAGAGGCCGACTTGATGCGGAGTCGCTAGCATCACACCAGGAGAGACTCCATCTTTCCTCGGGTTACTGGCCTTGACTCTTCCAAGAAATGGCATAGGACTTTATTCTATGTCAAAAACAGCGGGTCCACCGATAACATCCGGCTCCCCCTTTCTCGGACGAGGTCCCCAGCAAGAAGCTCTGGCAGCTTGACCCGCGTCACCAAAATGCTGCGGTGAATGAGGCTAATGTGATCTTGGAAAGGTTGCTGTCGCCGGATGAGAACTTTCATCTTGCCGACAGGGACCTCATGTGCACCTTCATCTCATGCCGGGTAAGCCCTATCCAAGACAGGAGCCACAAGATGTGCTTCATGAGTGGCTCCCACGATCCCACTCGGCACTCCACGAAGGAGCTTACCCATGATTCCATTGCTCGCCGAGTAATTTCGATCTTCAAATTGAACTTGGCGGATGATTGGGCTTGGAGCCCTCCGTTTAGCCGGGTCAAGCCTGTCCCCTGGGTAAGTTTCCGAGTAACCTTTATCACTGAGTCAACTTTATCTCGTTTGCTACTCTTAGTCTAGTTCTCGACAGTTATTCTGTTTGTTTCTCGCAGAACCTTGTTCACCAGGTTGATGACAGTACTATCCCTCGCGGTTATAACGAGGATCGCTCCGACTCCGAAGAAGTCGAGTTTGACCTGGAGTGCTTCATGCCCATCCCGCATGCAGCTGCTGCTTCAGCTTCGGGTAAGAGTCAATATCGTAACCCCTTAAAAGATTGGTCTGGCGATGATGAGGATGATGATTGTACGATTTTGGAGGTACATGCCTTGTGACCTTAGCCTTCTAACTTATTCAAGTAAGCCTGTCATTTACTTATGCAGCTGGCTAGGTACATGACACTCGTCCTCTCGCCGTGGCAGTGTCGGAAAGATCCCCGTCGCTAATCCGAATAAGCGACGCGAGGCCTCCTCCAGCACTCAGCCAGCCAAGAAGAGCAAAGCCACTCCAGCTGCTGCTACGCTGGCCGAGACTCGGAAAGTGTTGGGGGGATAACCCCTGGTAGGGTCATGAGAGGGGAAACATAGCGCAACTGGGTTGGCTCCGAGTGAAAAATGAACCAGGCCGGGTAAGAACGGCCGGGTAAGATAAGCATGAAAGCCGAGATACAAACTATCTCGGCCCGTATAGGACAAAGTTGTAACCCTTGCAGGTACCAACGAGCCGAGTCAAGAAGGACGCGTGACACCTTTCTGAGTAAGGTTCGGGAAGGACCATGGTAAAGCATGGTCAAAAGAGAAGGGCAACGTCGGGTGACACAAAAGGAGTCGGGTGACGCCCAAAGCAAGCACTGACGTACAAAGTAACAGCATGACGCCAAAAAGAACCAGAAGGAGCGTACCAGAAGACCGTTAACTGTCAAGCTTTATGGACCGGGCCTATGGGCTTAGGGCAAGCCCATAACCCGGCCCATATTGTAGGGACCAAGACCCAAACAGTAAACCCTAGAACCCAAAGGGGTATTAGCTAGCTAGCACTGCCTATATAAGGGAGGGCATAGCAGTAATAGAGGGAGGTTGGACCAAGTAGAGAACAGGTGCTGCGTACTCAAGCCAATACAGCTCAAGGAGCACTTGTAATCTTTGGGGTATCAATCAAATCGTCAAGTGTGGAGAATTCTTCTTGTTCTTCGTGCATGGCTCGACCGTGCACTCCCTCCCCGGTGACCACAAGCACCCATTCGGCCCCCAACTTAAGCCTACCCATGGCATCTGCCGTGCCACCACCACGACAGTTGGCGCCCACCTTGGGGCAGAAGCAGGTGCTTGATGGAGTCTTCATCCGGACGGGCAACATCATCGCCAAAACCGGCGAGCGCGTCTACTCCGGCCTCATCCAGAGGTTTGGAGCGCTCAACTTCATCAGCGACAACGTGGGCTGCTTCGGGACTAGGCCGTTCCCTAGGGGCGGTCGCTTCATCAAATTCGGCGAGCACCAGGTCTACGTCACGGTGCACGTGGAGTGCGCGTATCCTGAGCACGTCGTCCTGGCGCCGGATCCTCCAACGGCACCAGTCGCTGGGAAACCTCTCCAACTCGTCTCCATGGAGGTAATGATGACTGCCCCAAACCCAGTAGATCCCACAGTAGTTCCAGTGGTAAATGAAAACACAGAAGGAGGAAATCATGAGGAAACGCCAAGGGCTGCAAGAACAGCAAAGGCGCTGCTGGAGAAACCAGAGAACATAGCTCGGAGCAAAAGAGCTAAGGAGCTACAGGAAGCGATAGACAAGTTGGCAGAGCCAGTGGCACAAGCAACTGACCCGGCACGTGTCCAAGCCGAGTAGGAAGAAACCAGGATAAAAGTTCTGGAGAAAGCAAAGGAGCTAGCATAGTTACAGCAGGATCACTATCCGAGAGCTTAACTCGGCAAATTGACTCAAGGGCGCAAAGACTCGGCTTGATGCAACGAGATTGAGAGGAAGGAACCTCAATGAAGAACTGGCAGATGCGACATCAAAGATAACACCAGAGAACAGCAATGAGACGGCCATGTGTCCAACGTACAACATAGCAGCAGCTAATCTGCGAGTAGCAGAAGCAGCAATGGCAGAATTACCCCACTTGGAGGGGGAAGCAAAGAAAAGGCAGCAAGAACGGGTCAATGAGTTAGTAAAAGCAGCCAGCATGCTGAATGAGGCATATTACAGGGCAAATCCGGGTATAGCAGGGAGATCACAGCTGGTTCACTCGACAACTCCTGTTCCGGCAAGATCGACTGGGCACACGGCATCCTCACCAGGAGCGGCACCCAGGCCGAGAAAAGAAAAAAAGTGTGGATTCTGGAAGAAACAAGCAGATGGTCGCCTATGATCCGGCAGTAGTTCAAGGAAACCCGGCGCATACGCAAGGGAAAAAAAGAAATAATCCCCGAGAGAATGAAAACCAGGAAAAAATGGGACAGAGAAATGACAACGGAGGGCAAAATTTTGCGCCTCATACCCGGCGCGCAACTCACTCGGCAGGAGGAGGAAATCCAGCTCCGAATAACGCACCAGCTCAGCCGGAAAGAAGACAGCAGAGCACGGGAAAAGCGGTTCAACAGCCATCTGACCCGAACGCCAATAAGTATAATGATGGTTACTCGGCTATGGTAAATGATGGGTATGAGTTGCCGGATCATGCATATCAAGCAATGGGAGCGAGATACGGAGGTAGGAACCTTCAGCCGAATGATGCCAGGCTGAAGCTTGACCACATAAAAATGGCAGAGATAATTGAATCACAAGGTCCGCTGGGTCCACCATGTTTTGTCCCAAGGATCATGAAGGAGCCACCGGTGCCAAATTTCCAGCTGGCCAGAGGGACAAAAACATATGATGGAAGCACAAAGCCAGAGGATTGGCTCATAGATTATGGATCCGCTGTGAAAATCGCGCAGGGAAACTTGAGATGGGAAGTACATTACGTGCCGCGATGTTGGAAGGACCATCTCGGGTATGGTTGAACAATTTGCCACCCGGAAGCATCAATAGTTGGATTGATTTTCACGACGCCTTCGTGAGAAATTTCACGAGCACTTACAAGAGGCCGAATCGCCCACATCAACTAACAATGTGCAAGCAAAGACCGAATGAGACAGACAGGGAGTTCCTCACAAGGTGGTGTACGATGTGTAACTCTTGTGAAGGGGTAATCGAGTCACAAGCAATCGCATGGTTTGCACAAGGATGTAGACATGGGAGTGTGTTGTGGCAAAGGTTACAAAGAGATATGCCGACAAGCCTAGCAGAGACGATAAGAATCGCCAACTCCTATGCGTTAGGAGATCCGACTCAGCCGCTACTCATGTCGAAAGACGGGATGACTGAGACTAAGATCTATGACGTTGCCGAGTCGCAAAGGCGCTAGGAGATATCCGAATACAGAAGCAAGAGAAGAGATGAGAGGCCGGATTACAGGTATGGTTCGGCTTAGGTTGCAGCAGTGAGTCAGGATCATCCAGATGCTGGAAGCAGTCAGCGTCAAAGGACAAATGGTCAACAAAAATGGGTGCCAAAGAATAACGGCAAAAGGCCATACGATCAGAGGAAACAATATCAAGACCGACAAAAATACACCTATGAGATGATGCTGGATCAGCCGTGTAAGTTTCACACGCCAAGTCCGATTAATCCGGCAAATCACTCAACAAGGCAATGCACTTGGTTTCAGAAAGGAGACAGAGTGGACTCGCCAAATAAGCAGCTTACACCACCTCCCCCTCCTCCACTTTCAGGAGGAAATGCTCACGAAGTAGGAGCAGATAACAGATATGAAACAGGCAGTCGAGATATCAGAATCAAGAAAGAAGAGAAGCTGTGCACCAAGTGCACAATCCAAGAGGTGACGATGCCCATGTCGGCCACGAAACCAGAAATGAGTACAGAGAACATCACCAGAGCTATGTTGTCTTTGTCATAGAGCCAAATGACAAGAAGAGCCAGCAGCGACGAATGATGGAAGTGAATGCCACGATGCCGGCAATTCCCAAGTACATGCATTGGTCTGAGCAAGAGATAACTTGGAGAATAAAGGATCACCCCAAAATCATGCCAACCCCAGGAGGATACGCTCTGGTTCTGGATCCAACGTTCATGGGCCCAGATATCAACGTGAAATTTTCAAAGGTGTTAATCGATGATGGCAGTAGCATCAACATCATGTACAAGGATACTATGCTCAAGTTAGGCATTACCATGAACATGCTGAAGCCGACTAAGACAACTTTCCACGAGATTGTTCCGGGATTGTCCTGTGAGCCAATTGGCAAGATCTGGGTCGACGTCTTATTCGGTAACAGAGAAAATTGTGGCACTGATGCCACAGAGTTCGAGGTAGTAGATTTGGTCAGCTCATATCATGCCTTACTCGGCAGGCCAGCTATGGAAAAGTTCATGGCTACTCCTCACATCGCTTACTTGAAGATGAAGCTGTCAGGCCCATGTGGGGTGATCATGGTTGAAGGAGATTACAAAAGATCTATTGCTTGTGCTTCAGCCGGATCTTCACTAGCCGAGTCACTCGTCATAGCACAAGAGAAAAGTCAGATGTTGGAGGTGGCAGCATTGGCCAAATCAGCACAAATGTTCATGCCGGCACTCACCAACCCGCATGGCAATGTGTCATTTCAAGCTACCAAGGAAACCAAGAAGGTGTAGGTGGATGAAACTTTCCCAGAGCACACAGTAACCATTGGGGATGTCCTTACAGATAAATAGTAAAGCGAGCTCACCAGCTTCCTCCGTGAGAATTGGGACATCTTTGCATGGCCCACTCAAGATCTGCAAGGAGTTCCGAGGGAGCTGGATGAGCACTCTCTTCATGTAAGACCAGATGCAAGGCCGGCGAAGCAACCCCTCCGCCGCTTTGTCGAAGATAGGAGGAAAGTCATAGCGGCCGAGATTGCAAGACTTTTAGCTGCTGGATTCATCATGGAAGTGCTGCACCCGGACTGGTTGTCAAATCCAGTCCTGGTCGAGAAGAAAAAAGATGACCCGAACATGGCAGTGGTATGGCGCATGTGTATTGATTACACGAACCTCAATAAGGCGTGTCCAAAAGATCCATTTCCTCTGCCTCGGATCGATCAAGTCATAGATTCTACTGCTGGGTGTGAGTTGTTGTCATTTGTGGATGCATATTCAGGATTCCATCAGATTCCACTGAATCCAAATGATCAAATAAATATAGCTTTTATCACCCCGTACGGGGCTTATTGCTATCGCACCATGCCATTCGGATTAAGAAATGTAGGCGCAACATATCAAAGATGCATGCAAAAATGCTTGCAAGATCAATTGGACAAAAATGTTCAAGTATACGTCGATGAAGTGGTAATAAAAACCAAACAAAGTCATACTCTAATTGAGTACTTGCGTCAAACATTCGCAAACTTGAGAAGATTCCGGATGAAACTTAACCCGGAAAAATGTACATTTGGTGTCCCGGCTGGCAAGTTACTCGAATTCCTTGTATCAAGCCGAGGAATTGAAGCTAACCCGACAAAGATCAGGGCCATCGAAAGAATGGAATTGCCAAAAACCCTCAATGATGTCCAGAAGTTTACTGGATTCCTGGCTTCATTGAGCAGGTTTGTTAGTCGGCTAGGCGAAAAAGCCCTACCTCTATATCAGCTGATGAAGAAATCAGACAAATTCACATGGACACAGCAAGCTGATAGCGCTTTCCATGAATTAAAGAAAATGTTGGAAACAACACCAATATTAGCGTCACCACTATCCAAGGAGCCAATGCTGCTCTATGTCGCCACAACCAACAAAGTTGTAAGTGCAGTAATAGTGGTTGAATGTGAAGAAGGGGCAAATCAGTCCAAAGACCAGTATATTACTTGAGCAAAGTGCTCTCTGTCTCGAAACAGAATTACCCGCATTATCAGAAGATGACATATGGGGTATATATGGCAGCAAAAAAGCTGAAACATTATTTTCAAGAACACCCAATCCGGGTAATATGCGAGACACCTATCTCGGATATATTGGGCAGCAAAGATGCCAGCGGTAGAGTAGCCAAATGGGCCATTGAACTGGCACCATACACTCTACAATATGATAGGCGGGATGCAAGAAAATCTCAAGCCGTTGCAGATTTCTTTGTAGAATGGATGGAGATGCAGTACGAGAATGGGTCCAAGACGAGAATGGGTCCAAGACGAGAATGGGTCTGGGTGCCGGGATAGTGCTCACATCTCCAAAGAGGGATCAACTGATGTATGTCTTGCAGATTCATTTTGCTGGAAAATGCATTTTGACGGGTCCAAGACGAGAATGGGTCTGGGCGCCGGGATAGTGCTCACATCTCCAAAGAGGGATCAACTGATGTATGTCTTGCAGATTCATTTTGCTGCTTCTAACAACGTTGCCGTGTATGAAGCACTCGTCCACGGCATTAAAGTAGCCAAGGAAATTGGTATCAAAAGGATCATGTGTTTTGGCGATTTAGATTTGGTGATTCAGCAAGTGTCTGGACATTGGGACGCACTGGACGAAAACATGGCATTATATCGCTTCCACGTGCAGCAAATTTCGGGATATTTTCATTGTTGCGAATTTCATCTAGACAAGCAATACCACTAGGGGTAGCATTGGAGCATCTCAGGAAGCCATCGATCAAGCCGTCACCAGAGTCCGAATCAATCAGGGTTATCCCGGCGAGTCAGGAATTGGAGGCAGTGCCAATGGATATCAACTCAGGGGTAGGTTCGAGTCACTCGAGGACTGATCCGTTCACCTCAGGGACTCCTTATGTCGGCAGAACATATCTTGGCGGAACCAATGGACATTGATGTTGAAGCAGACCTGGAACCACTAATACCAATGTGGGCACAGCCAATATTCAGTTATTTGAAGGATGGAACCTTCCCGAGTGACGAAATGTTGGCAAGGCAAACAACACGAAGGGCAAAAGCATACACCATAATCAACAAGGAACTATACAAACGAAGCGTGACAAGTGTACTGCAGCGTTGTATCAGTTCAGAGAAAGGCCAGGAGATTTTATTGGATATCCATCAAGGAGAGTGCGGGCACCATGCATCATCAAGAGCATTGGTATCCAAGGCATTCCGACATGGATTCTACTGGCCAAGCGCATTGGCACAAGCACAAGAGTTAGTCGGAAAATGCAGTGTTTGTCAACACTATGCGTCCAAGGCACATTTGCCAGTGTTAGAATTGAAGACTATACCAATCACGTGGCCTTTTGCAGTATGGTGCCTAGATATGGTAGGACCATTCAAACCAGCAAGGGAAGGCATGACTCATATCTTGGTCATGATTGATAAGTTCACTAAGTGGATAGAAGTGAAACCAATCAAAAAACTGGACGGCAAAACAGTTGTTACATTCCTAAGGGATATAATCCTCGGATACGGTTACTCGCACAGTGTGATCACCGACAATGGCACAAACTTTGCTAAAGGAGTTTTCGCTCGCTTCTGTGAGAAACACCGAATAAGACTCGACGTAGCGTCAGTCGCCCACCCAGAATCAAATGGACAAGTTGAACGGGCTAATGTCTTAGTTCTTTCCGGGATAAAACCCCACTTAATGGAACCACTCTAGAGATCACATGGTTGTTCGCTAGAGGAACTACCCTCAGTACTGTGGAGCTTAAGAACGACTCCGAATCGATCAACTGGTTATACGCCATTTTTCCTTGTATATGGGGCTGAAGCAGTTATGCCTGCCGACATAGAATATGACTCGCCAAGGATAAGGCAATACTCGGAAGACGAGGTGAAAGAGGCCCGATAAGATGGAGTAGATTTACTCGAAGAAGCAAGGGAACTGGCATTTTCCAGATCTGCTATATATCAACAAAATCTCCAACGCTACCATACCGGAAAGTGCAACCTCGTGTTTTTCGAGAAGGAGATATGGTGCTAAGGCTGGTGCAGCGCACAACCGAAATGCATAAATTATCGCCTCCTTGGGAAGGTCCATTCATTGTAAGCAAAGCATTGCACAATGATTCCTATTATCTCATAGAAGCTCGTGAAGCACAAAAGAACAAGGCGGAAAGCTCAGGAGATGAAACCAAAAGGCCATGGAATGTGGCACTGCTTCGTCCCTTCTACACTTAGGAGAAGCAGTGCATGTATCACTCGAACTCTCATATGACGGATGTGTTTGCCGGCTATGTGCTGATAATGAAATGGTATGATTCGAAAAACTGACTCGGGGACTACCCCTTAGGCTTACCATTTCAATTATTTGACGTCGGCTGGCGTGATACCCGGAATTTATTTCAGAACAAGTAGTGTTTAATCGGAAGAAATCAACTCTTCGACTATGATGTTTTCCGAAAACACGGCTTCATGGCAAGCAAGAGAAAAAGATCTAAGACGGGTAAACACGAACACCGGATAAGTACAAGGGAGAAACGCGAGTCGGCTTTAGGTTGTGCGTAACTCTCTGCAGGTTGTGTTATACTATGTGTCGAGTAATCTCGGCCAAGTTATCCAAGTTTCATATCCGCTAAGTAAACCCTTCATACTTTGAGATCCTAATGTCGAACGCCAAAAAATGGTAGACAAGGGCCAAAGGCAAGGAAAGGTGACACGGCAGAATGAAACTCGGGAACTTGTCCTTGAGTAATTCGCACTCAAAGCATAATGCAAATATATAAAGCCTATCATAAGGCACATAGTCAAAAATCAAGTGCAATGTACGTTACATCTGTACCCGGCATACCGGGGATCTAATAAAAGTTCGAGAATTTGGTGGCCTAAGGAGCAGGAGAACTCGGAGGAGCATTCTTGGAACCAGGAGTGCTTGGAGCATCGGTCGGGTGAGGGGCATCTGTGGCCAGGTCATCTGGATCATTTGACTCGGTCGCCTCGTTGTCGCCATCTTCTTTAGCAGGAACTTCGACGAGCGGATCACCAAGGTCGAGGAAGCTGGGCCCTTCACACCAAGCGTGCACCATGGTGTACTCGATCATAGCATAAGCTCGCTCCTGGCGCTTCTTGTAGAGGGAGTGTCCCAACCATTAATACAATAAGGTGGAGTCCCCTGTGTTTACAATGCTAGTCCCTGGATCAATAGCTAGCATCCACAGTTTAGATGTAATACCAAGAAACAAAGGTCATAATATAACTTTATAACCAGGAATAACATAATTTTATTACATCAAACATAGCTCATTAGGCTACTACATTACATTGCAGCGGAATAACTATAAGTATGGGTCCTTCATCTTCAAAGTGCCACAGGCAGATGTTGGTTGTAGACTTTGTAATCCTAATCAAACAATCTTCACTAAAATCAATCAAAACCCGCAACATCACAAGTTACAGCCACAAGGGTCAATACATTTGAATTGTATTGGCAAGTTTCACTACTATGTATAATATGAGTGGATCCTATCAATACATGCATATTTGGTTAAGTAGAGTTTAAGGCTTATTTGCATCAAGCAATATTTATCCTATCTTTTCAAAATGGTTTTGGTCCTTTGTCAAATCTCTTTTCCAAGTTCCTTGAACTCCTTGGTGGAAACACAAGTGTTGAAGTCCTTGTCAAAACTCTTGAGCTACTTGGTAACCCCAAGTGCACCAAGTTTTATCAAAATCTCATGAGTTCCTTGGTAACCCCAAGTACATCAAGCTTTAAGCAAAATTTCTGGAGCACCTTGGTAACCCCAAGTGCATCAAGCTTAACAAAATCTCTTTGAATTCCTTGGTACCCCCAAGTGCATCAAGTTTTTTTATTTTAGAAGTTGGAGTGTCGAGATCTCCCATAGTTCAAACTTTAGTTGCTCAGTATTGTCCATAACCGGGGACACGGCTAAGTACTTAGATTTTATTAACTTCTGCAGAAGGAGTACACTTTACCCACATGTCACAATCCCATCCTTTTGCCACCAGTGGCCTACTGGATTAGTGCTCACCAAGATGGAGTACTGGCAGATTGAGAATGTGACGAAGTCTTTCCAAAGGGTCCTCCCATACACCATTGCTAGCTTGCCTTCAACACCCATGAAGCATTCCAGATCCCCATGTCCAGTTAACTGAAGACAGTGCATGGGTCTTCCCAATGTAGTTGACTAAGCCAGAGCCATAATAGCATGTGGTTGCACACGAAAGCCACAATTGGAGAAGCATGTTCAATCTCTAAGTTCCCTAGGTGGTTTTCTTTTGGAGCACAACACAAAGTGATTCCCATAGACATGGTTCCTTTTGTTGCCACCTTCTCCAAAACTTAAAGTATCCTCCACCTAGGTGGTTCATTGAGTCCTTGTTTTATTATGTAAAACACAAGTCCTTTTCTCAACCTTTGAAAAATCTCAACATGTATCTCTTTTCAAAAATATATAGCATGGCTAAGCATGTAACAACTACAATATTTTCACTAAGGAGTGTATAGGGAATCCTATTAGGATTTAGCATAGCATAAGTATAAAATTGTTTTCATGCATGTTTTCAAAATCCACTAAGTATAATGAAAATAGTAGGACTTTAGATGATAGTGTCACTTGCCTTTTTGGTAGGGAATGATGGTTCACTCCTTGATATTTCTAGTCTCTCACTTTGCTAATTTCACTACAATCAATCAAGCAAATACCAAATCAACTAGTATTCCAAATAATCAATCAAACATCATTTCACACACACAAAACTATGGAATCTAAAATCTAAGTCATGCATGTAAGCATGTAAAAGATGGTTCTAATTGCAAAGGTGGTTTCCACTAGGCTTCTAAACTTTGTAAGTTCCAAATTGGTCATTCACCACAATGGCAAAGTCAAATGCAAAAAGGTTTTATCTCAAAATCATTTTAAAATCCATTCATCATTTTATGTGGTGAAAAATGTTTTTATTCAAACAAAACTTTTAAGTTTTTCACCAAATGAGTTGCTATTGCAAAACTTGGTGTTTTTGGGTCAGTAGGTTTGGTCCAAAACATTTTCCCAAAGTTTTTATATCAAAAACATTTTTCCATAACAAAACCATCCTTTTTATTTGGCTAGAAATGGAATAAACCAATTAATCTATCCTAAGTTTCACCAAATTCATTTTTAACTCCATGGGTTGGTTCCTAGGGTCAGTAAGTTCACAACAAACCATTTTGCCAAGGTTTCAAACTTAAAATCATTTTTCTAGTCTTAATAAGCATTCAAAAGTTTCTGCAAAAACAAACAAATTAACAGATACTATTTATCAAACCAAGGGCATGGTTGGCTAGGGTTTGTTCTCCTGATTCCAACGATACCAAATTTGCAATTTTTGGACATGTGGATCAAAAGTTAGAGGGTTTTCAAAATCATACATAAATCAGATTTCAAATTCTAATTCCAATCCATCTGGTGACACGCGGCACGTTCTAATTCACTGAAAACGGTTCGCGCGGATCGACTGACAGCAGCCGTTAGATCTAAAGTGGATCGTGCAGGACAGGGGCAAGCGTACCTCTTCACTCAGTCAATCTATCGTGGCCACGCGATTAAAATCCTACGGCTACCAGGCGCTTGCCTGGAACTGGCGTCGCTGACGGCGGCTGCGCGGCGGCGCGGCTCTGGCAATGACCTTGCCAGCTATAACATAAGCTAGGGAGAGATGGGAAGGGCTCACCGAGTTCGCCGAAGCTTTCTGATGCTCGACGTGCTGTTTGTTGGCCAAGGGGCGCACGGGGTCGATGATAATTGCTCGTCGGAGTTGAGCCGTGCCTCGGGTGCGGTCAGTCGTCGACAGGGGCGAGGTTGCAGGCCACGCGCGAGTGATTGGCGAGCACCTGGAGATGCAGAAGACACAGACTAATCAAACAGCATGATTCACTGATCAAGGCGCGCACGTAGTCGAGTGCTAGAGCTCACCGGAGTTTGGGTTTATCGTCGATGGCGCTCAGACATGGTCAGAGTCGAGGCTGCAGGTCACCCGCGGGCGAGCTGAGGCTACAGAGCGGTGCTCCAGATTCTAGCGAACTTGCCTGCTTGCTCGGGGAGTCAAGGGGCGATGCAGTGCTGCCGGAATTTGCCGAGAACCTCGTCGGAGACGGCGGCGGTGCAGAAGAGATTCGGAACAGCCTGGTGGCTCCAGGGAAGCGGGGTTTGAGGGAAATGAAAAAGGAGAGGGAGGTGATTTAACTGGCGTGGTCGCGGGGATTAATCGTCGAGCATTTACCGGTAATTTGCTCCGAGGAGTTAACGGCAGGAAACGGCCGGGGAAGGGCGCGGTCCTCGCGTGAGTGGAGAAGATGGTGAGGTGGCAGTGGGGGCCGACGTCAGCGAGTGAGCGAGAGTGGGAATAGGGTCCACCAGTCAGTGAGGGTGCGGGTTTCTTCTGTGGTGAAGAAAAACGGTTCGGGGGCGAGGGTGAGGTGGGCTAGGTGGGTTGTTGGGCTAGGGCAGCTGGGCCAGTCTGTTTCCATATTTTTTCTTCTGAATTCTTTTTCCTTTTCTATTTCTATTTTTCTGGTTTGAATTTGAATCAATTATTCATTCACTCACACCATTCAAACAATTCAAACTTATAATGAGTTTTTGGTTCTGTTTATCAACATAAACCAAATCCCAAAAATAAAATAATATTTTTATTCTTTTTAGGACCATTCATTAATTAAATAAAATGATTCATTAGTTATTTAATAAAATAGGGTTTGATTTAATTAATAGAATCTCCATTTGAAATCCAAATATTTTCAAAACCAAATCGGTAGGTTTTATTTGGAAATAAAGAATATTTGGAAAACTTGATTAAAATAAAATAACATCTTTATTTTTGGTCCATTAACAATTAAATAAAATGGGCCTTATTCATTTACTTCAAATAAGATTTGTTTTATTAGAATATTTATTTTGAAATTTAAAATAAAACCAAAACACTTCAGTAAGTTTTATTTGAGAATATAAAATATTTGGAAAACTTATCCAAATCAGCAAGTTTTATTTGAGAATATAAAATATTTGGAAAACTTATTTAAAATAAATAAACAAGTTTTAGTGTTTATTTAAAATGGGAAAAGCCTTTACTTAAATAAAATTGGATATTAACTCCTTATTAATTTATTTAATTAAGCCTTTACTATTTTTATCAAAACAAAATGTTTTTATTTCAAAATCTTGGCCTAGGTTTAATTTAGCTTTATAAAATAACCTTTATTTATAAATCCACTTTTTCTTTTGAAAATCAAATCCTTTTATTTAAAAGATCCAAAATAGTAATTCCAAAATATTTTAATTTCCTTTATTTAAAATGTTTATATCTTTTAAATCCCTTTAGGATTTTATTTAATTCAAATGGGTTTGAAGTTCCAATTGAATTCAAAAAGTTTCCTCTGGCCCTGAAAATCAAACAAAGTTTTATTTTGTTCCTTTATTTTTCACATTACAAGATTTCGAAATTCTTGGGATGTGACAGGCTACCACCCTTAAAATAAATCTCGTCCCGAGATTTGGGAAGGCTAGGGTTACAAGTAGGCTCAAAAGCATCTAGGGTACTACCACCCTTAAAATATTTCAAACTAAATTACATGTTGGCTTGTTTGGGGTCTTGGGAAATCTTCTCTGGGCAAATATCTGCATTGTGTCCTTTGTTTCCACACTTGGTGCATGTGTCAAGGTTGAGATCTTCTTTAGGCTTGATTACCTTGTTCTTCATCTTTTCTGGACAATTGCTTGCATAATGTCCTAACTCTTTGCAATTGAAACATGTGATAAGTTTGAGTTCTTCACGTGTCTCTTGTGGACAAGTTGCTGCATAATGGCCTAACTCTTTGCAGTTGTTGCACCATACTTGACCAATTTCCTTAAACTTCTGTTTCTCTAGGCATTCGCTAGAGTAATGTCCCATTTCCATGCAATGTTTACATTGCACTTGGCTTTTGTCAATCTTCTTTTTCTTCTTGGGTTGCTCATAGTAATCTGTAATTTGTTTCTACACTCCATCTCGCTTCCTTTGTTCAACCAGGGAAAAGATGGGGCATTGACTAGGGACATGGTTGTTTCCTTCACATAGGTAGCAAGTAACTTGAGAGGTGGGACATTGTCCAAATGGGTGTTCCTCTTCACAATGGTGACATTGGTCTCCATGCTCCTTGGAGGTATGATCTTTGTCTCCACAAATAATGCAAGATGGGGCTCCATCTAGGACAATATTTCTTTCATCCTTGTTGTCATAAACTCTTTTTGGGTAACAATCATCCATGTTGATCATTTGATCTGTCACCTTAAGAATTAATAGAGCTTGTTCTTCTAAGAACTTTTGTAGAGTTGGATCTTCTCCACTGGAATTGGCTATGAACCGAGCTGTCATTTGGTTCAACTGGTTTTGGGTTGATATGAGTTCCCTCATGTTGTTCCTTTGGTTGATGTCGGTGTCATCATCTTTGATGTTGGAGTCTCTTGGAGTAGTCATCTGTTTGGGTTGAATGGAGATTAGAATAGTCATGATATTTCTTAAGGAAGTAGTTCTAAACACACACTTCACATTTCACACAAGCAATGAGCAAACATTTACAAACAACTTTCCACTCAAACAACAAAGTTTCAAGCACATACTTAGGCAACAAAATATTTTTGTTACACCACATAAGTTGGTGGTTTTGTCTTAACTAAAATATGGTGGTCCATCTATATGGTTCACTTGTGATCTTTCCTTCTTTCTTGGTTTCTTCTTCTTTGGTTGAGATCATGGTTTTCCTTGAGAAAACTCTTGTTTACAAAACTTCAAGTGTTATGGGCTTCTCCTAACTTTTGCATTCCCTCTGTCTCTAAATCTTGGAGTAGGATTTCCTTGTCTCACTTGTAGTCCTTAGTGGTATCCAAGTTGGAAATCTTTGGTGAACATGCTGAAGATGTTGAAGTCATTGGAGTTGAAGAAGTTGAAGTCATTAGAGTTGAAGAAGTTGAAGTCATTAGAGTTGAAGAAGTTGAAGTCATTAGAGTTGAAGGTGTTGAGGAAGTCCTTTGCACATGGTGTAGTCTTTGGTCATGGGGTAGGTTTTCCATCAAGTTGTAGTAGAAGAGAGGTAAATTTGAAACCAAAATGGTTGAGGAAAGAGTTTACAAGTGTTTTTGTAAATAAGTTTTTGGAACAAGTACAACTCCTATTTGTCTAAGGGTTTTTGTCCAATCCTAGGGTTTACAAATCCTATAGGAAACACAATGCTCTGATACCATCTGTAGAGGGAGTGTCCCAACCTTTAATACAATAAGGTGGAGTCCCCTGTGTTTACAATGCTAGTCCATGGATCAATAGCTAGCATCCACAGTTTAGATGTAATACCAAGAAACAAAGGTCATAATATAACTTTATAACCAGGAATAACATAATTTTATTACATCAAACATAGCTCATTAGGCTACTACATTACATTGCAGCGGAATAACTATAAGTATGGGTCCTTCCTCTTCAAAGTGCCACAGGCAGATGTTGGTTGTAGACTTTGTAATCCTAATCAAACAATCTTCACTAAAAGCAATCAAAACCTGCAACATCACAAGTTACAGCCACAAGGGTCAATACATTTGAATTGTATTGGCAAGTTTCACTACTATGTATAATATGAGTGGATCCTATGAATACATGCATATTTGGTTAAGTAGAGTTTAAGGCTTATTTGCATAAAGCAATATTTATCCTATATTTTCAAAATGGTTTTGGTCCTTTGTCAAATCTCTTTTCCAAGTTCCTTGAACTCCTTGGTGGAAACACAAGTGTTGAAGTCCTTGTCAAAACTCTTGAGCTACTTGGTAACCCCAAGTGCACCAAGTTTTATCAAAATCTCATGAGTTCCTTGGTAACCCCAAGTACATCAAGCTTTAAGCAAAATTTCTTGAGCACCTTGGTAACCCCAAGTGCATCAAGCTTAACAAAATCTCTTTGAATTCCTTGGTACCCCCAAGTGCATCAAGTTTTTTTATTTTAGAAGTTGGAATGTCGAGATCTCCCATAGTTCAAACTTTAGTTGCTCAGTATTGTCCATAACCGGGGACACGGCTAAGTACTTAGATTTTATTAACTTCTGCAGAAGGAGTACACTTTACCCACATGTCACAATCCCATCCTTTTGCCACCAGTGGCCTACTGGATTAGTGCTCACCAAGATGGAGTACTGGCAGATTGAGAATGTGACGAAGTCTTTCTAAAGGGTCCTCCCATACACCATTGCTAGCTTGCCTTCAGCACCCATGAAGCATTCCAGATCCCCATGTCCAGTTAACTGAAGACAGTGCATGGGTCTTCCCAATGTAGTTGACTAAGCCAGAGCCATAATAGCATGTGGTTGCACACGAAAGCCACAATTGGAGAAGCATGTTCAATCTCTAAGTTTCCTAGGTGGTTTTCTTTTGGAGCACAACACAAAGTGATTCCCATAGACATGGTTCCTTTTGTTGCCACCTTCTCCAAAACTTAAAGTATCCTCCACCTAGGTGGTTCATTGAGTCCTTGTTTTATTATGTAAAACACAAGTCCTTTTCTCAACCTTTGAAAAATCTCAACATGTATCTCTTTTCAAAAATATATAGCATGGCTAAGCATGTAACAACTACAATATTTTCACTAAGGAGTGTATAGGGAATCCTATTAGGATTTAGCATAGCATAAGTATAAAATTGTTTTCATGCATGTTTTCAAAATCCACTAAGTATAATGAAAATAGTAGGACTTTAGATGATACTGTCACTTGCCATTTTGGTAGGGAATGATGGTTCACTCCTTGATCTTGCTAGTCTCTCACTTTGTTAATTTCACTACAATCAATCAAGCAAACACCAAATCAACTAGTATTCCAAATAATCAATCAAACATCATTTCACACACACAAAACTATGGAATCTAAAATCTAAGTCATGCATGTAAGCATGTAAAAGATGGTTCTAATTGCAAAGGTGGTTTCCACTAGGCTTCTAAACTTTGTAAGTTCCAAATTGGTCATTCACCACAATGGCAAAGTCAAATGCAAAAAGGTTTTATCTCAAAATCATTTTAAAATCCATTCATCATTTTATGTGGTGAAAAATGTTTTTATTCAAACAAAACTTTTAAGTTTTTCACCAAATGAGTTTCTATTGCAAAACTTGGTGTTTTTGGGTCAGTAGGTTTGGTCCAAAACATTTTCCCAAAGTTTTTATATCAAAAACATTTTTCCATAACAAAACCATCCTTTTTATTTGGCAATCTATCCTAAGTTTCACCAAATTCACTTTTAACTCCATGGGTTGGTTCCTAGGGTCAGTAAGTTCACAACAAACCATTTTTCCAAGGTTTCAAACTTAAAATCATTTTTGAATCATTTTTCTAGTCTTAACAAGCATTCAAAAGTTTCTGCAAAAACAAACAAATTAACAGATACTATTTATCAAACCAAGGGCATGGTTGGCTAGGGTTTGTTCTCCTGATTCCAACGATACCAAATTTGCAATTTTTGGACGTGTGGATCAAAAGTTAGAGGGTTTTCAAAATCATACATAAATCAGATTTCAAATTCTAATTCCAATCCATCTGGTGACACGCGGCACGTTCTAATTCGCTGAAAACGGTTCGCGCGGATCGACTGACAGCAGCCGTTAGATCTAAAGTGGATCGTGCGGCACAGGGGCAAGCGTACCTCTTCACTCAGTCAATCTATCGTGGCCACGCGATTAAAATCCTACGGCTACCAGGCGCTTGCCAGGAACTGGCGGCGCTGACGGCGGCTGCGCGGCGGCGCGGCTCTGGCAATGACCTTGCCAGCTATACCAGAAGCTAGGGAGAGATGGGAAGGGCTCACCGAGTTCGCTGAAGCTTTCTGATGCTCGACGTGCTCTTTGTTGGCCAAGGGGCGCACGGGGTCGATGAGAATTGCTCGTCGGAGTTGAGCCGGGCCTCGGGTGCGGTCAGTCGTCGACAGGGGCGAGGTTGCAGGCCACGCGCGAGTGATTGGCGAGCACCTGGAGATGCAGAAGACACAGACTAATCAAACGGCATGATTCACTGATCAAGGCGCGCACGTAGTCGAGTGCTAGAGCTCACCGGAGTTTGGGTTTATCGTCGGTGGCGCTCAGACATGGTCAGAGTCGAGGCTGCAGGTCACCCGCGGGCGAGCTGAGGCTACAGAGCGGTGCTCCAGAGTCTGGCGAACTTGCCTGCTTGCTCGGGGAGTCAAGGGGCGATGCAGTGCTGCCGGAATTTGCCGAGAACCTCGTCGGAGACGGAGGCGGTGCAGAAGAGATTCGGAACAGCCTGGTGGCTCCGGGGAAGCGAGGTTTGAGGGAAATGAAAAAGGAGAGGGAGGTGATTTAACTGGCGTGGTCATGGGGATTAATCGTCGAGCATCTACCGGTAATTTACTCCGAGGAGTTAACGGCAGGAAACGGCCGGGGAAGGGCGCGGTCCTCGCGTGAGTGGAGAAGATGGTGAGGTGGCAGTGGGGGCCGGCGTCAGCGAGTGAGCGAGAGTGGGAATAGGGTCCACCAGTCAGTGAGGGTGCGGGTTTCTTCTGTGGTGAAGAAAAACAGTTCGGGGGCGAGGGTGAGGTGGGCTAGGTGGGCTGTTGGGCTGGGGCAGCTGGGCTAGTCTGTTTCCATATTTTTTTCTTCTGAATTCTTTTTCCTTTTCTATTTCTATTTTTCTGTTTTGAATTTGAATCAATTATTCATTCAGTCACACCATTCAAACAATTCAAACTTATAATGAGTTTTTGGTTCTGTTTATCAACATAAACCAAATCCCAAAAATAAAATAATATTTTTATTCTTTTTAGGACCATTCATTAATTAAATAAAATGATTCATTAGTTATTTAATAAAATAGGGTTTGATTTAATTAATAGAATCTCCATTTGAAATCCAAAAATTTTCAAAACCAAATCGGTAGGTTTTATTTGGAAATAAAGAATATTTGGAAAACTTGTTTAAAATAAAATAACATCTTTATTTTTGGTCCATTAACAATTAAATAAAATGGGCCTTATTCATTTACTTCAAATAAGATTTGTTTTATTAGAATATTTATTTTGAAATTTAAAATAAAACCAAAACACTTCAGTAAGTTTTATTTGAGAATATAAAATATTTGGAAAACTTATCCAAATCAGTAAGTTTTATTTGAGAATATAAAATATTTGGAAAACTTATTTAAAATAAATAAACAAGTTTTAGTGTTTATTTAAAATGGGGAAAGCCTTTACTTAAATAAAATTGGATATTAACTCCTTATTAATTTATTTAATTAATCCTTTACTATTTTTATCAAAACAAAATGTTTTTATTTCAAAAGCTTGGCCTAGGTTTAATTTAGCTTTATAAAATAACCTTTATTTATAAATCCACTTTTTCTTTTGAAAATCAAATCCTTTTATTTAAAAGATCCAAAATAGTAATTCCAAAATATTTTAATTTCCTTTATTTAAAATGTTTATATCTTTTAAATCCCTTTAGGATTTTATTTAATTCAAATGGGTTTAAAGTTCCAATTGAATTCAAAAAGTTTCCTCTGGCCCTAAAAATCAAACAAAGTTTTATTTTATTCCTTTATTTTTCACATTACAAGATTTGGAAAATCTTGGGATGTGACACTTCTTTATCAGCTCTGTGTCGTTCAACCATTTTCCATATCCCCTTATGCGAGCAAGAACATCAAGGTTGATGTCCTCGTACCATGAAAGCATGAAGGAGAGAGCCTTGTCCGCTGCAGCCTGGCCGTCCGACTCACGCCATTGATCCAGCCGGTATTCAGTAAGGAGCATTCTCTCGGCTAGCAGCTCGATTAGTTCGGGTGGGTCTTCATCCGGCCAGAGCATGCGAAACGCATGGATAGCTCACTTGAGAAAATCCATAGCGCAAGATATGAGGGTCTTGACCCGTTCAGACACCACTGCGAGCAGCTCCTCCATGGACACCTCGCCGTCAGCAGGAGCACCAGCCTCAGCTCTCACTTTCTTCATGGCTCGGATGGCAAACATGTTGGCCTCAGTAAAGTTCTCTACAAGCAAAAGGAGAAAGTTAGCAAATAGAAACGGCAGATGGAAGAAATCCAGCAGGACTTGGACAATGCGTAAAGAGTATGAACTCACTACCAAGAAAAAAGTTGATGGAAGCGAGCTTGCTATGCCAAGTCTTGGTCTTGGCTTGAATGGCGTCGAGGTTCATATTGGTCGACTCGACCAATGACGCGGCCTCGTCGAGCAACTTCTTAGTCTTCTCGGCGCTGGCAGCATGCTGCTCGTTCTTCTCGGCAAGCTCCTCCTTCAGCCCTTTCACCTCGGCCAAGTGATTTTGCTCCGTCTCGGCCATTATTTCCTTCAGCCGAGTCACCTCATCTCGCTCCTTCTAGGGTTGGTCTTGGTGCTTCTCTGCTTATTCAGAACAAACATTTGTCAGTACCAACAGAAAAATTTCAGCAATTGGCTTAGGGAGGTAAGAAATTTACTCTCAGCCTCGCTGATTTGCGAGTGAAGTTCATTGATGGTGGACTGAGAAGTGGCTGTGAGACAAGAGAGAGAGGAAAAATGAAAAGATGAACCAAGGAGAATTACACCAAAAATAGAAAAGGGAAAAGCAAAGATATTACCTTGGCCGAAGGTGTCAGTGTGTAGCTTCTCATACGCAAGTTCAAGCTTGCGATGCGCCAGGACGAGAGCTTGGTGCACCTTGGTGCGCTCGTTATGCGTAAGCTGATCAAAGAAGACAGATAACAAAGAAAGAGTCGAGTCAGGCGACCTGCCGAATAAAAGAGCTTAAGATCTTACAGGCGAGTAAGTTCCTTACTCGGAAGTAACCTCGAGGGCTAGGAATTGAAGCTCTAACGTGAGTTTGGCACGAAGGAATCAAAGAGCTTAAGGGCTTACTTCCGAGTAAGTTTCTTACTCGGCAGTAACCTCGAGGGCTAGGGATCGAAGTTCTAACATACAAGCTTGGAGTAAAGGATTTGAAGGCTAAGTGACAAGTGAAGACCTTACAGCCGAGTAATTTTCTTACTCGACTGGAACCTCGGGGACTAGGTGATATGTATAAAGGAAATACGCAATGATACAAAAGAGTAAGAAGCTAATTTACCTCATTCACTTCGTCGGCGCGGGCCATCAGAGAAATGGCCTGCTGGGTCATGTCACACTGACGGGGAATAACTGCGCAGCCGTCACTGTGCCGCCAGAACTTGGAACAAAAATTGAGGAAAGTAATCATGATTACTGGTTGTCAGTGACTGAAGCGCGACTAAAATGACCTGGAATTGGCCAAAATAACTCGGCTCGAGGCAAGAATGAGCCAAGAGGTCAAAGAATTGACCCGAAGTTGTCAGACTAACCCGGCAAGATGCAAAACTGAGGTAGATAAAAGACAAAAACTAAGTTCCATTCACACAAAAGGAACCTGGATACGCCTAACAGATTGAACTGCTAGACCTCACCAGCTTCAGGGACTAATGTTGGGGGGATAACCCCCGGTAGGGTCATGAGAGGGGAAACATAGCGCAGCTGGGTTGGCTCCAAGTGAAAAAATGAATCAGGCCGGGTAAGAACGGCCGGGTAAGATAAGCATGAAAGCCGAGATAAAAACTATCTCGGACCATATAGGACAAAGTTGTAATCCTTGCAGGTACCAACGACCCGAGTTAAGAAGGACGCGTGACACCTTTCCGAGTAAGGTTCGGGAAGGACCATGGTAAACCATCGTCAAAAGAGAAGGGCGATGCTGGGTGACACAAAAGGAGTCGGGTGACGCCCAAAGCAAGCGTAGACGTACAAAGTAACAGCGTGACGCCAAAAAGAGCCAGAAGCAGCGTACCAGAAGACAGTTAGTTGTCAAGCTTTATGGACCGGGCCTATGGGCTTATGGCAAGCCCATAACCTAGCCCATATTGTAGGGACCAAGACCCAAACAGTAAACCCTAGAACCTAAAGGGGTATTAGCTAGCTATCACTGCCTATATAAGGGATGGCATAGCAGTAGTAGAGGGAGGTTGGACCAAGTAGAGAACAGGTGCTGCGTACTCAAGCCAATAAAGCTCAAGGAGCACTTGTAATCTTTGGAGTATCAACCAAATCGTCAAGTGTGGAGAGTTCTTCTTGTTATTCGTGCATGGATCGACCGTGCACTCCTTCCCCGGTGACCACAAGCACCCATTCGGCCCCCAACTTAAGCCTACCCATGGCATCTGTCGTGCCATCATCATGACAGAAAGCTGCTAGGCGCCGAGTCACGCGTCGCCCACCACGCGATCCGGTCATCACTGGGTAAGCTTTTGCGTTCTGCTTACTTTTTGTTTTTCCTTCTTATATGTTGCTACAGTTTTCTTACGCGTGCTTTGTTGTTTTCAGCGCCACGCCTCTGTCGGCTAACTAGGCTGCTTCTAGCATCGCCTCGCTTTTAAGGCCTGCTCCTGCTTCGACTGATCCTGCGGTGCAGAACCCCATCCGAGTCGAGGCTCCCACTGTTGAGGCTCAAGCTTCTCAGTGTCAGTCAGACCCGATGCGCACCCGGCGAAGGAGATTCGGCCCAGCACTCCTGGCGCTGGTCAGGGACAACTTCCTGATCTTGGTGCCAGTGATACTGGCGCCGAGAAAACCTCCGCCACCAGTTCCTCTGGCATCAGCCCTCTAGCTGGTGCACATGAACAACTTTCTGATCTTGGTTCCGGCAAAAGTGCTGAGCCTAGTCAGTCAGCTCCCCTTACTTCTCCGGATAAATCTTCTCACTCTCCTCTTCTGTCAAAGATCCAGACCCGTCCTAAGGCTCCTGGTTCAACTCGCCCTTCATCCGGCAAGACCACCTCCACCAAGCAAGAAACTTTGGTTTGCGCTCCGGGTACTGCTCCTCAGATCCGGCCCCCGACGCTGGCAACAATGCTTGCTTCAATGGGTAAATCGGGCGGGTCCGTGGCTGCTGGGTCAGGCGATGGCTCTAAAGCTGTTGCCCTTCACACTAGTGCTGCTGCCACCCGCGCCAATGTGGTAACTTCCCTGAAAATGGGGCAAGTTCGAATGGCCTTGGTTCGGCTAAGCCTTATGCTTTAGCGTGGAATGCAGCTGGCGAGCAAGAGGTCAATACCCGTGGTGGCAAGAAACTGGTGCTGGGCCCCAAGGCCGTCTCTGATATGACCCAGCAATCCATCACCTTAATGGACCGTGCTGACGAAGTGAACGAGGTAAATGATCTTTCTACTCTTTCACGTCAATGAGTATTTCTGTTATACATATCACCTAGTCCCCGAGGTTACTGCCGAGTGAGGAGCTTACTCGTCTATAAGCTCCAAGCAATAACTTATCCTTTTATTTCCTTATGCCAAGCTCACATGTTAGACTTTCGATCCCTAGTCCCCGAGGTTATTGCCGAATGAGAAACTTATTCGGCTGTAAGCTCTTAGATAGGAGTCATTCTTTATCTGCCTGGGAGCTTGATTTTTCCATTTAATCACTGTCTTTTTCCCTTTATAGCTCACGCATAATAAGCGCAACAAGGTGCATCAAGATCTCCTCCTGGAGCATCGCAAGCTCGAACTTGCTTATGAAAAGCTGCAAATTGACACCCAAGGCCAAGGTAATTTTCTTACTCGCCCTATCTTTATTCGGCGTATCTTCCTTCGGTGCACTTTCTTAGTCTTTCACGCTCTTTTCCCACAACCTCTACCCAGTCCACCATCGAGTCGCTCCACTCGCAGACCAGCGAGACAGAGAGTAAGTTTTTTGCCTTCCTCATGTTGTTTTGTGTTCATGCCATTTTCTTGCCTTATTATCCTGGTAGGTCAAGATATTTCTATCGCTGCTGACGAGTAGTTTGTTCCAAATAAGTAGATAAGCACCAAGCCGAACTCTAGAAGGAGCGATATGAGGTGACTCGGCTGAAGAAGCTGATGGCCGACATGGAGTAGAAACACTTGGTCGAGGTGAAGGGGCTGAAGGAAGAGCTTGCCGAGAAAGATGACCAGCACGCCGCCAGCGCCGAGAAAACCAGGGAGCTGCTCGAGGAGGCCGAGTCGGCGGTTGAATCGGCGAACCTGGATCCGGATGCACTCCAAGCCAAGGCCAAGGCTTGGCAAACCAGACTCGGCACCATCAACTCTTTTCTCGATAGTGAGTTCTTACTCTTTTTTGCACTGTGCTTTCTTGTTCTTGACTTTGTCATGTTTGTTTGTTACTTTGCTAAGATTCTCTTTTGCTTGTAGAGAATTTTCCCGAAGTGATTTCATTCGCTATTCAGGCCATGAAGAAGGTGAGAGCCAAGTCTGGTGCTCCAGCTGATGGCGAGGTGACCAATGATGAGCATCTCGAAGCGCTGTGGGAGCGCGTCCAGACCCTCAAGTCCTGCGGCATGGATTTGCGCAAATCGGCTATTCATGCATTTCGCATGCTCTGGCCTGATGAAGATGCACCTGCACTCATCGAGCCCCTTGCTGAAAGATTGCTTCACGCTGAAGACAGGCTGGATCAGTGGTGTGAGTCGGCCGGCCAAGCTGCAGCGGACAAGGCCCTCTCCTTCGTGCTTTCATGGTACGAGGACATCAATCTTGATGTTCTTGCTCGCATAAGGGGAGATGGCAAGTGGCTAAATGACCCTTAGTTGATCCAGAGACGCCAGGAGCAAGACTACGCCATAATCGAGTACACCATGGTACACGCTTGGTGCGACATGCCCAGCTTCCTCGACCTCGGCGACCCACTTATCGAAGTTGCTAATGAAGAGGGTGCCGACAGCGAGGCCACCGAGTCAGATGATCCCGAAGACTCGGCTACTAACGCCCCTGACTCCGCAGATGCTCCAAGTGATGCTCCTAGCTCCAAGGCTGCTCCTCTGAGTCCTGCTGCTTCTTAGACTGAATAGGACAAGTACTTGAACTTTTGATGAGATCCCCGGTATGTCGGGTACAAATGTAATATACATTGCACTTATGTTTGGTTATGTGCCTTTTGATAAGTCTTTAAATATCGTGTTATGTTCTGAGTGTGAATCATCCAAGGGAAAGTCCCCGAGTCTCATTTTGTCGTTTCACCTTTCCTCAACTTTGGCTCCTGTCTACCTTTTTTGGTGTTCGACATTAGAGTCTCAAAGTACTAAGGATATAGTTAGCGGGTATGAAACCTAGATCACTTGGACGAGGATCATTCAACACACAATACTTTCCTGCAGTGGGTTAGACAAATACATAGGGTCGACTCGCGTTTCTCCTTGTACTTATCCGGCGTTCGTGTTTACTTGTCATGCGTCCTTTCCTCTTGCTTGCCATGAAGCCGTGTTTTCAAAAAACAGCATAGTCGAAGAGTTGATTCTTTCTGAGTAACACTACTTGTTCCGAGATAAGTTTTAGGTGTCACGCCAGCCGACATAAAATAATTGAAAGGGAAAACATAAGGGGCAGTCCCCGAGTCAGTTTTCGAGTTATACCATTTTATTATCAGCACATAGCCAGCACAAATGTCTGACATATGAGAGTTCGAGTGATACATGCACTGCTTCTCCTAAGTGTAGAAGGGGCGAAGTAGTGCCACATTCCACGACCTTTTGGTCTTATCACCTGATATGTCGGCCTTGTTCTTTTGTGCTTCACGAGCATCTATGAGATAATATGAATCATTGTGCAATGCTTTTATTACAATGAATGGACCTTCCCATGGGGGTGATAACTTATGCATTCCAACTGTGCACTACACTAGCCTTAGCACCATATCCCCTTCTCGAAAAACACGAGGTTGAACTTTTCGGCTATGGTAGCATCGGAGATTTTGCTGATATATAACGGATCTAGATAATGCCAGTTCCCTTGATTCTTCGAGTAAGTCGACTCCATCTTCTCGGGCCTCTTTTACCTCGGCTTTCGAGTATTTCCTTATCCTTGGTGAGTCATACTCTATGTCGGCAGGCAAAACTGCTTCTGCCCCATACATAAGGAAAAATGGCGTATAGCCCGTTGATCGATTCGGAGTTGTCCTTAGACTCCATAGCACTGAGGGTAGTTCCTCTATCCAACAACCAGGTGATCTCTGGAGTGGTTCCATCAAGCGGGGTTTTATCCCTGATAGAACTAAGCCATTAGCTCGTTCAACTTGTCCATTTGATTCAGGATGAGCGAATGATGCTACACTGAGTCTTATTCGGTTTCTTCCGAAGAAACGAGCAAAAGCTCCTTCAGCAAAGTTTGTGCCATTATCTGTGATTACACTGTGTGGGTAACCATATCTTAGGATTATGTCCCTTAAACAGATGTTTTACCGTCAATTTTTTTGATGGGTTTCACTTCTATCCATTTGGTGAACTTATCAATCATCACCAAAATATGAGTCATGCCTTGTGACACCCCTGGGATGAGGGCTAAACAAATCCCAGACCTCCTTCTGACATAAGATTAACCTTGAGCTCAAGAATATCCAGTGAAGAATCGGTAACACAACAGTGACCCTACGCCACAAAATTTATTATTGCAAGCTCATAACTGAGCAGAGAACCAAATTATTACAAGCAGAGGTCACTAACCACAAACATCAAACAACGGAAGACAAATTATGCTATTAAGTATAGCAAACTTAACGAATGGCCTAAGAGGCCTGAATCATAAAGATGACATCCCAGCCCATAGATTCCAGGCTACCGGCCGGGAACCCCAAGCTACTCGTCGATGTCGATGTAGTACGGAACTCGTCTTCAGGTGAACACTTACTCTGCCAAAAGTATCAACAAATCTAGGGTGAGTACAGGGTGTACTCCGCAAGACTTATGGCTGGTGGAGTTGTTTTGCATAAAGCCATCTTTTGTTTATAAAACAAGAGGGAGAAGAAGCTCGTTTATTCAGAGTATTTTAAAAGGGGATAAGAGAGCGAAATTTCCAAAATATTGATCATCATATTTTGATATCCACCAAATCATCATCATCTACCAACTAGGATCACCCCCTCGTACCCATGAGGAAGCATCCATAAGCACACGTTGGTCTGCCAAGTTTTATGATTAAGTTAAAGTTCTCTATGATCTTGAGTCCGGTCGCCAAGTCGTTCATAACCGTGTACACGGCTTTTCGAAAAGATTATTAACCTGCAGGGGTGTACAACTTTACCCACACGCGCCAATCGATTCTTAATGCCACTATAGATTAGCCCTCTTCCTTGGAAGGCCGGTAGAGAGTGGTTGACCACGACCTTTACCTGGCTTTCGCCGAGACCATGAGTCACGCAATAAGTATGATTCCGCCATAACGGGTCAAATCCTGATGCCGGTACTTAAATATGTGAGGTGAGGTTGTTTTACCAAGGGTTCCATCAACCCCAAGCAACCGCGGCCACGCTTCCCTACCTGTATGAATGCACCTCCTTCACCCCCTCTTTCGAAAACATTTTCAATGCGTATGTCAAATGGAACGCCCGAAATATTTGACTCATGGAATCTACTAGGCAAGTTAGTTAGTCATGAGGTTGTCCAGGCCCCGTGTGGTTGTACGCTCGTCATGGTTCCAAAGGCAAGAACTCGGGTCCTAGTGGTGGCGAGCATGGGTTACAATCCTACAGGCAAAACAGTGCTCTGATACCATCTGTAAGAACCCACCTCTGTAAAGGTAAAGGTCCCTATGATTGCAATGCTAGTCCCTGGATCAATAGCTAGCATCCATAGTTAAGATGTAATATCAAGAAACAAAGGTCATAATACAACTTTATAACCAGGAAAAAAATAATTAATTACATCTAACATAGCTCATTTGGCTATCTCATTACAATGCAGCAGAAATAACTATATAGCATGGAGTCCTTCATCTTCAAAGTGCCACAGACAATCATGTTAGTTGTAGACTTGTAATCCTAATCAACACACTTCACTAACATCAAACAAACCTGCAACATAATAAGTTACATCCACAAGGGTCAATACATTTGAATTGTATTGGCAAGTGATACTATGGTAGTATAGTGGAGTATATCATCTATACGCATTTGGCTAAGTGGTGCTTAGGCTTGCTTTGCTCAAAATATATTTTCCTTATCATTTGAAAACACTAAGTTTTTGTTTGTCAAAATCACCCAAGGCATCTACCAATCATTGATTGAAGATCCTTTAACCCTTGTTCAACCACAAGTTTTTAACTTAGAAATTGGGATGAGGAGATTCTTGATAGCTTCCATGTCTTGATGCTCAAATTGTCCATTGCCGGGGACACGGCCAAGTACTTAGATTTTTCCTTCTGCAGAAGTGGTGCACTTTCCCCACAAGACTCGACATGCATCGAGACAAGATCTTTCAGAAGCCTTCCCTTAGACCAAAATGGACGTGTTCCCAAACCTATCAACCCCTACCACCAACTGTACATTTGGCTAAGTTATTGCAACCTATATGATCCAGGCAGAGCCCATAATGCCAAGTGGCTACACTTGAAGCTTCTCAACATTTGACATCTCAAATCTCTGTTGGGCCATGCGGAGATAAAATAAAATTTTCCTCTAACATGGTGATCCCAAGATCTAGCTGAGGTAGAAAGCCACGAGGTTTACCACTAGACGCGCAGTTGCGGATTACTGATGAAGCGCGTCAGTTGATGCAGTGCAGTCCTCACGATCCGATCGTCCTGGTGCTGATCGCACAGCACCTCTGCTGGTATCCACACGTACAAGGAGGAGCGCCGGCGGCGAACTGCTAGGTTCGTTACGGCGGCTGGACTGCTGTGGAGCTAGGGTTTCCAACACATGGAATGACCTAACCGAACAACGATTAACCTTTTTGGGTTATGGTGCTCCACTATATATAGGGAGTGAATGTGGGTTCTGCTCGCGCGACCCATTCACTAAAGCCCATATAACACTAGTCACCGTGAGTCCAACTCACTAACTCAGTCCTAATATGGTTTAGGTCCAACCCAACCAGATTACAGATTCGGATCCAATCCGAACTTGCTCCCGCTCTTAAGTGTGTGACCCCGCAGGCTCATGGTTACTTGGATACGATTAGAGTCCGACTCACAATCGATCAATCGGCATCGGCTCCTAGCAGAACGTGCCGATTCCCAAGTACCAAAGAGTCATGACGACTTGCCTTTCCAATGCGACTTACGTCTGAGTCCCTTTTGCCTCACGATATACCTTGTCAGACTATAGGCGAATATATGTCATCCCTTAAATAGTCCGACTCTCTTCTCGATCCGAGATAAGTGATTCACCCGACTAACTCTTAGCCGATTGCCTCGGTTAACACTTAACCGAGTCGTGCATGGCCATGCTTTCCGAATCATATCTCACGAGAGGGCCCAGAGAATATCTCTCCGAGTGGAGGGGCAAAATCCCATCTTGGTTATCCACATCACGCAGCTTGATTCTCAGTCGACCCGAACCCTGCCTTTATAACTGCCCAGTCACGGATCAGCGTTTGACAGAACCTAAGTCGGTGATCCTCAACTCGGACTATGCAACAACCTCAGGTCTAAGGATTACATTGATTGAGATATACAAATGACAACTAGTTCGTTGTACCTCAATATGGGTCAATCTGACTCGCTAAACTCTTTAGCCGAATCTGTGTAAGTTGGAATAGCATCTCCATGCCCATGACAAGTGGAACCGAGTCATCAAGCCAACTTTCACATTGGTCTAAGTTGTGTGTCCAGCACAACCTCAATGACCAAGGATATTTAGTATAAACAACATGAATGCATAGTTCCACAACCGAATCACATATTCAATGATACACATCAGATGTTCATACAAGGACTACTTAATAACTTTATGAATACAATGGGAAATATCATCATACATGATTGCCTCTAGGGCATATTCCCAACAATCTCTTTGTTCCTAGGTGGCATTCCACAAGTGAGATACAAAAGGTTCACCAGTCCCCTGGCCTTGTGTAACCACTCAACAAAAATCCTTCCAAGCAATACCATTCCACCCAGGTGATTCATTCACTTAGTTGTTTTATTAAACAAAACACAAGTCCTTGACTTAGAAATATTCCATAGCATGAATGTAATCCACCCTTGTTTTCTATTAGCTAGGCTAAGCATGATAGTAGTAGGAATCTTAACTTAGGGGAAAATTATACTAAGGTTTCATCTACTAGGATTTCCCATGGCATAGCATTCTTAGTAAAATTCCATGCAAGTCCTACTTAGAAATATCACTAATGCATAGTGAAAATAATGGGACAAAAGTATGAAGCACCACTTGCCTTTTTGGTAGAGAATATAAGTTCACTCCTTGATCTTGCAATAGTCACACTCTTCAAATTTCAGTACAATTCAATCAAGGCATAAATTCAATCTACCATTCAAGCAATTCATCACATAGAATAATAAAAACAAAGCAATGCATACAAGCATGCCAAAGATTGTTTAATTTGGAAAATTGGTTTCTAATAGGCTATAAACATTTTAAAACACCTATTGGTCATTTATAAAAGTGTTAAAACCATCTGATATCAAGTTAGTGAAAATGGCCATTTAAATCATTTTTGTTTTGTTAGAAATGATTTAATCAAAGTAATAATTCCTAGTGTTTGACAAATATATTTTTAAACATAAATGTTAGTGTTTTATGGTCAAGTGTTTAATATTAAAACCATTTGCAAAAGTTTTTACCTATAAACCATTTTTAAGTCAAAGCAATATTTTATTTTGTTAGAAATGCCTTTAAACAAGGTAATAATTTTATAGGGTTCACAAAATATATTTTTAAATCCAAAAACTTGGTGTTTAGGGTCAGAGAGTTTAAATCAAATCATTTTCCAAAGGTTTTACTCAAAAAGCATTTTTAAACCATAATCAATATTTTTATTTAACTAGAAATGCTTTAATTCAAAGATTTATTCCTTAGCATCACAAAATATATTTTTAAATCCAAAATTTGGTTTCTATGGTCAGTAGGTTCAAAAATCCATTTACAAAATATTTTACCCTAAAAACATTTTTAGAATGAATTTTTATACACAAAATATGCCTAAACATGTTTCTGTAAAAACAATTAATTTTCCAGAATCAATTCATTAAACAAACTGCATGGTTGGAAAGGTTTCTTCTTTCTGATTCCATTGATATAAAATTTGCAAAATTTGGAGGTGTGGATCAAAAGTTATGATTTTTGCAAGTTTGAACATTCCATAGAATAAAATGTGGTTTTTAAATCGAAGGCTAGCCATGCGTCATGTTCTGATTCGCTGATACCGATTCGTGAGGATCGTGCTATGTGGAGCGTTGGATTTAAAACAGATTGTGTGGCACAGAATCAATCATACCCCTTCGGTTAGTCAATCTATCCTATCCGCTGGATCGGGATCTGACGGTCATCATCGCATTAACCACAAACTGGTGGCGCTGCGGCGGCGGAGCACTCTGATAGGGGCATCGCCGGTGATACAGGAAGTGAGAGAGGATGTGGAGTGGCTCACCGAGTTCGTGGGGCGTTGCTGATGCTCGTCGTAGTCTCCTTTGGCCGAGGGGCGCACGAGGTTGCCGCGGATTGCTCGCCGGACTTGCTCACTGGCTCGGGCACGCTTTGTCAACACCGGAGGCGAGGCTATGGTGCATGCCAGAGAGAGTAAGAGGTGGTGTTAGATGCGTAGGGAAATGACAAAATTAGTAGCAACAAGCAGAGAGAGAGGGGAGGATGAGGCTTACGGGAAAACATCGTCGGAGTCGAAACAGACGGCGGCGATGTACTGTCGATGTCGTCGCCGAGTGTTTGGAGAACGCGCGGGTGAGTGGGATACACTGGCAGGTGCAGAGGTTGATGGGAAACATGCTCGGGTGGTCAAGGGGGAAAGGCGCGACGGTGTCTGGCCGGAATTGGAGAAAAATCTTCGCCGGAGCAGTGTTGGTCTTCAAGCAAAATCAGGACGGCCTGGAGGCAGAGGGTGGGTGGCGTCTGGGGGAAAATGGAGAGGGGAGGGAGGCGATTAATAGGGTGTGATCATGGTGAGTAACGGCCTCGGTGTTAAGGCAAATTACGCCTACGAAAATCAAGCCAGAAACTGGTGAGGAGGGGAGGAAGAAATGGTCGCAGGGTTAGGGAAGGTGACTGGCAGGTGGGGCAACAGCTTCAGTGAGAGGGAGAGGGTTTAGGTGGGGTCTAGGCGTCAGCGTCTGCGCGGGTTGGATTTAGAGTGGAAAAATGCTTCGCGTGGAGAGGTGGGAGTTGGCTGGTTGCTAGGCCTGCTGGGCTTAGCTGGGCTGGGCTGTTTCCCCCTTTTTTTATTCTAAAACCTTTTTATTTTTCTATTTAGATTTTCTGTTTTGAATTTTGTTCAAATAATTTCAAACCCTTTTCTTTTCAAATCTTTTCAAATCCTTCAGTAATTTTCTATTCTATTCAAACATGTATTTTAAAGATCATTTTGGGATGTTTCTTTTATTCCCACATGGTTTAATTATTTATTTAAAATGGACCTTTGTCTTTATTTAAATATGATTTTAATTATGTTTTCCAACTTCTATTCAATCTCCAAATTTTACCCAAATTATTTTCAGTAGGTTTTATTTATTTATTAGGGTGTCAAATAATTCACTTTGGATTATTTAAAATATTTTTAATATGATTTATTAATCATTTAAATTAAGTATTTGTCTTTATTCAAATAGAATCCAATATGGTTTTAAATCCATATAAATTTTGTTTAAATGATTTTTTTTATTCCATTTAAGTTAATTAAATAACTTTATATCCACCTTGGGAAATTCCACTTTATTATTTTCCCATGATTTAATTATTTATTTCTCTTAGGGATTTTGTATTTATTCAAATGGAATAGAATTTGGTTAATGCCATATAATTTTATTTGAATATTCTTTATCCCTTTATTTTAATTGGAATATCTTTATTTCATTTGCTTATGGATTTAACTCAAGATTTAAATTATCTTCCAATTAATTTTCTTGGGATTTATTATTTAGGCAAATTGTATTTATTTAAATAAAACTGGATATTTGTTCAATATTTATGATTTTATTTAAATAATCTTTTTGTTGGGGATATGCTATATGAGTATCCTCATAGCATGTCTCCTATCCGGATAACCCAGGTGGCCCACAGTTGGTAGCATGGCCCATGGCCTGCTAGGTGGCCCAGTTAGATGGATCCAGAAGGGAGGCCCATGCCGGATAAAGGAAGGCTACGGTTGGAGTCACCGACGTACCTGGAGCCTTGGAGTGCAAGATACACAAGACTAGTAATAGACGGTGTAGGACTCTGTGACCTGTCCGGCTAGGACTCATCCCTATAACCCTAGGACCTGGCGACTATATAAGTCGGGCCTATGGGAGCCTTTAGGGCATAATCTCAGACGTTCATAGATAACTTTAGACAACCTCGCACAGCGAACCTATCTCTATAACTCGGCGTATTGCCCTTATAGTGATTTATAGCAGGAGTAGGATTTCGCCACCGTCGTGGGATCTAGACCTGGGTAAGCTGTATTACCTCGTACCCGTCAACCATCCGCCTTCCCCCACGTCTCTAAACACGCACTGTGAGGACCCCTCCATGGCGTACTCGTCGGCAATACCATGACAGTTGGGGCCCACCGTGGGGCAAGAGGCGCTTCAGGCTCTTCAGCGGGCGAGGACCAAGATCTTCGCGGGAATCGGCAAAACCGTAGCCATCATTCGCGTTCTCCTCTCCTGCAATGTTCCGATCGTTCCTCCCGGCGAGTTCTGGATCCCCGTGAAGACGAACCCAACGTGGTGTTCGATCGTTCCTATCGGAGACATCCACCTCTTCATCGGCGAAACCGACTCGGGCACTAGTTCCCTGGGAGTCAGAGGAACATCAAGGCCGGCACGGACCGCCTACGAGCAGGATACGTTCACGGAAGGATCGATGTTGGATCTCTCTTCGGAGTTTGCCGGCAAAGATCGGAAAAATTCAAGGCCCACCCAAACCGCCCCTGTGCAGGATATAAAGGTGGAAGATCACAGCAAATCCGCCGGCTTCGCCCGTGTGTCTGGACAGCAGAGATCCAAGTTCATCGAAGTGGTTACCATCTTCGATCTAGCGCGCTGCGTCCAGAGAGAAGGCGAAAACCCCCTGCGATTACCTGGCCAGGTGGCTCCGCATACGAGCCGATCTGGCGCACTACCTGATGATAACGCTTTGTATCACTTCATGGAAGGACTGGACCGTGGCACGCTTCTCCGACATTCTTTAAGACGACAACAGGCAACAGGACGCCTTACCCTTGAACATATGGTGACCACCGTCAACAACTACGCGGAGGCCGACGCGGAAGCCCAGAAAGCGCTTGCGCTCATCGACGGAGAACCTCCGATTCAGCCACCGCCACCACCGCCTCCGGCTGCCATCGTCGCAGCTGCGCCGCCACCTCCAGTCATCGTCGCTTCTGTTGCAGCTCCACCGCCCGTCATCGAGGAAGTCCTGGCACCCTCCGACTCTGTCATTGACGCGCTTTACGCTGATTTCAATGCAAATTCAGAGGAGATAGATTTCAGTCCAGAAGAGCTAGACTCCTCCATGCAGGAGATGGAGGAGGAGTATACGCACGACGAGCAAGCCAACAATGTCGTCACGTCTCGAGGGGTGTTCGTCGCCATTGGGACAGCGATGGATGAAGATCAACCCGGACGAGCTCCGCCTACAACGCTGGAAAAGGGGAAGGGGCCACTTATTGCTGCTGACGATGATCGCGCAAAGGTCATGCTGTTGGAGATATGCCCAAGAGGCAATAATAAAGTAAGTTATTATCATATCTTCATGCTTATGATAAATGTTTACATACCATGCTAAAATTGTATTAAACGGAAACATTAATACTTGTGTGATTTGTAAACATAAAAGAGTCCCTAGTAAAGCCTCTTGTTAAACTAGCTTGTTGGTTAATATATGATCATGGTTTCCTGATCATGAACATAGAGATGTTATTGACAACAGGGTCATATCATTAGGAGAATGATGTGATGGACATATTCCTATAGTTAAGCGTAGCATAAAGATCAAGTCATTTAATATAGTTCATTTGCTATAAGCTTTCTGATACATAGTAACCTAATTCCTTCGACCATGAGATCATGTTAATCACCATCACCGGAAGGATGCTTTGATGACATCAAACACCACACCGTAACTAGGTGGCTATAAAGGTGGCATTGAGTGTTCGGAAAGTATGGGTTGAGACACATGGATCAAGAGTGGGATTTGTCCATCCATATGACGGATAGATATACTCTGGGCCCTCTCGGTGGAATGTCATCCAATTAGCTTGCAAGCATGTGACTGGCTCACAAGGGATCACATATCACGGGAACGAGAAAAGAGTACTTATCGGTAACGAGGTTGAACTAGGTATGCAGAGATACCGACGATCAAAACCTCGGATAAGTAAACTATCATGAGACAAAGGGAAATTGGTATCGTATGTAAGTGGTTCATTCGATCGCAAAGTAATCTTAGAAATATGTGGGAGCCATATGAATTTCCAGATTCCTCTATTGGTTATTGATCGGAGAAGTGTCTCGGTCATGTCCGCATAATTCATGAACCGTAGGGAGACATACTTAAGGATTAAATGTTGTTGAGTAGTTATGGAATGATGAGTAAGAGACCGAATGTTGTTCGGAGTCTCGTATGGGATCCGGGATATCACGAGGAGATCCGGAATGGTCCGGAGAACAAGATTCATATAAGGAAAGTCATATTTCGGAGTTGGGGAATGGTTCCGGTGTTTTCATCGGAAATGTTCTAGAAGGGTCCGGAAGGTCCGGCACTCCGGAGGGGAAGGGTACATGAATGTGTCAAAACAATTTGGAATCATTGCGTCATGTACTAGGTATCATGGCTGGGCAAAATAAAGGGATAAATCAAATCCTAGTTTGAAAAGTCAAACGCTAATTTCAAAAGTCAAACGGTAGTTTTGCTTAGTGGAGGGAGAGTAGGAAACCTACTTGGGGAGGAAGTCCCACTCCCTCCACCCGCCGGCCAAGGAGGCGGAGTTGGAGGAGGACTCCCTCCTCCTAGGCGCCTCCCTCCCACCTATAAAAGAAGGGGCAGGGGTGCCCCTCTTCCCTACACCAAAAACCCTAGCTCCTAGCGCCTCCACAGAAGTGCTGCCGCCGCCTAGGGTTTCCTCCCAACTCACCGAACCCCTACAGTGGTATCAGAGCCGTGTCTATATGTAGATCTGTTGCACGAGTAGAACACAATGGTCATTGTGGGCGTTGATGCTTTTGTTGTTGATTGCTTCTTGTGTACTTTGCATCTTGCAGGATGGTGGGATGAAGCGGCCCGGGCTAACCTTACATGACATCGTTCATGAGACTTGCTCCACGCTTGACATGCAACTTGTATTGCATAAGTGGCTTTGCGGGTGCCTGTTTATCCCAACATAGTTAAGATTCAATTTACAACGGGTAATTGACAATACTAGTATCAATGTTGTGGTTCTTGTTCGTAAGTTAGAACGACACTTATTGAAAGCCCCAAACCACGTAAAACATGCAAAGAAAATTAGAGGCGTCTAACTTTGTTTTGCAGGGGTGTGCTGTGATGTGATATGGCCATGATTGTGATTATATATGATGTATGCAATGTTCCTTATTGTAAGTTGGCAACCGGCAGGAGCCATATGGTTGTCTTTAAATTCTTTTAAGACCCGCGCGTCTGTTCAAAGTAGTTGTAATAGTTGAAGCTGGTGGACGACAACCATGAAGCGGCGCCATTGACCTTGAAGCCATGCTGGTGATGATGGAGATCATGTTCATGCTTGAAGATGGAGATCGGAAGCACAAGAAGAAAGGCCATATCATATCACATATTATGAATTGCATGTGATGTTAATCCTTTTATGCATCTTGTATTGCTTAGTTCACGATGGTAGCATTATAAGATGATCCCTCAAGCACACAAATTTCAAGTTTTAAAGTGTTCATCCTTAGTAAGCACCGTTGCTAAAGCTCGTTGTTTTGAAGCACCACGTGATGATCGGGTGTGTTAGATTCTGCGAGTGTATACAACGTGAGCAAGCCAGATTTGCTCATGCGGAAGCTAAGGTTTGATCTTGACGAGCCTAGCATGTACAGACATGGTCTCGGAACACGGATCACCGAAAGGTAAAGCATGAGTCATATAGTAGATATGATGAACATGATGATTGTTCGCCATTGAAGCTACATCAACTCTCGTGATGATCGGTTTTGATGTGGTGGATTTGGTTCGTGTGATCACTAAAACAATGTGAGGGATATTGTTTTGAGTGGGAGTTTCACAGCAATATGATTAAGAGTTGAACACTATTTATCATAAATCAAATCAAAGTAAATTTGCATAGTTGTTGTAGTCATTGGCATCCGTTTACCACCTTGCACTTAGTTATAATTGAGATGATAGAACTATAGAATTCTGGTTAGTTACTTTACGAACTGGTATCGTATTGTTTTGAAGTGTTAATCTAAAGTTTAAAAGTCCCATTGCAAACTTTCAGTAAGTTTCGATTACTCCATGAAGTTTAATAGTTGGTATTAAATCAAGAGTAACAATTCCAAGGTTAGTATATAAGTATCATTTTTATCTCCATGATTCTTCATATTCGAAAGATAGTTTCAATATCAAGGTTATCTAGGATCTGAAAGAGTTGTTTCAGAAACCATGATGTGTGGAAGATATTGTGATATCTGAAACGAAGTTTTGGTTGCAACATGATAAGAGTATAATATGGCAAAAGTCATGTTCTCATATTTGATGAGAATTTGCAAAAGGTTGGAGATACTAGTTATCCTAATCCTCCAAAAGGTTTTGGAGAGAAACATTATACTCGCGATTCACCGTTACGAGCTAAAAGTAGCTTGATCATGGATAATTCCATGATGAGGGTGAATATTTGATGTAGGTAAAATGTTTACTACACCAAGAGATTACTAAGGAAAGGAATTTGAAAGAACACCAAACATTTGATGATGGTGATCTACTTCAAAGTGCAAGTCCAAAGACATTGGTATTTAACTATACACACTTTGGACTATGTGTCATATATATGGCTCCACTATTGATGATTGTTAGATTCTTTCAAACAGAAAAATAAAATACTGAAAGAGTATCTTATAAATATATGGCAAAAAGGAAAAGACTAGAATTGTTCAGTTTAGGTATATAGAGGATATACGTGTTATGGATATATTCTTTGCTTGTTAAATAATGTGGTTCTTAAAGTATTGGATACTGAATTTGTTGGTATGAATCGTCATACGAAACAACAAAATTCATGAACTAAAATGGCCTAAGTAACTAGCAAAATAATATGTGATGATGTTCATCGAGAACAAATAAAGGTTTATTGTGTTGCTCGTTAAACATCAAAGTTTGCCTTCAAGATTTGTTTTATCAGGTATTATGAGAACAAAAGGGTTGTTCAAATAATTGCCGTAATCCATAAAAGATGGATGATTCACAAATCTCGTTGAAGAAATCACATCCATAAAACTAGTGCTAAAAATGTCGAAAGACAAATTGATTGAAAGATCACTTAGGAAGTGACATCGTCGTTTAAATTATATTGGAAAGAAAACATGAAGAAACTCCATGTGGATGGAATTTTGGAGTCTTTTGATTTTTGATCAAATGATGCTTGTGAAATTTTTCTAGAGATAATTAAAACTTCGTTCATAGGCCAAAAGGGAACGAATGACTATCTTATTTGAACTTGTACATATTGTTGTATGAAGTCCATTATGTGTAGTCAAGAGCGATGGATTTCAACTTCATATGCTTTATCCGAAAATTTGAGTGAATATATGAATATTTACTTAATAAGGATGAAGTATGAAACATTTGAAAAGTTTAAGGACTTTCAAGATGAAGTGCAAAATCATTGTAACAAGAATATAAATAGTTTATGATAAGATCATAAAGGAAGATATTTGAGTTACAAGTTTAGCATAATACCTAAGATTTAAGGAATCGTTCCGTGGATTTGCATTTCCCGAAACACCATAAGAGTATGGAGCGTTCGAGATATGTAATTAAAACCTTGTTTGACATGGTAAGATCAAAGGTGTAATTCATAAAACTGTCATTATATTTTAAAGATTAAAAGCTTTAGAGACTACCGTTTTTCCACTGAAAAGAGCTCCATCATAATCCGCTGAAATAACATCATATAAAGTTATGGTTTGGGATAAAACTCAAGTTGTCCTTTCTTAAACATTGGTACGCTATGCATAAGAAAGATGTTTACAACCAAAGTCGGATGAACCTGTCTTTGTATAACTATTAAGTATTCCTCCATAACACCGGAGACAAAAGTGTTTGTCGCTTACAACGTCAAGTTTCTTTGAGAAGGAATTTTTCGTGAAAAGTTAAGTGGGAGGACAATAGAACTTTGATAAGGTTAAAAGAACCTTAGCTATATGTACAAAGTTGCGCAGCGCCAAAAAGTGTTCCGGAGGCAGCAACAATGCTCATGGCTCACATGCCTCAAAGGTTGCGGTCACAGAGGTCTGAGTTTCTATTGAACCAAGTAGGTCGGGTAAACAATAAAATATCAAGATTTGAGGGTTGAATCATTATTTGAGAATAATGAACGGACTACATGCAAAGAAGTAATGATGGGCCCTGACTCCGTAAAATGGCTTGAAGCCATAAAATCCGTGATAGTTCCATACACGAGAAATCAAGCTTTGAACTTGAAGGACCCTCAAGAAAGGTGTATGACCTTACAGTTGTGTTTGGATCTATAAAGAAATAGTCATGGATGTTTCACATCTATGAAATAGTCGACATGTTGGGAAAGAATTCACAACAATGTTCAAAGGTTGACTATGACAACAATGTTCAAATGTTGACATTGTTGACTATGACAACAATGTTCATAGTGATATTTAGTCTAGACGGATTAATGAAAGCAACCACTACATATAATTTTGTTATGTGGTAGTTGAATAAACAAAACACGTTCTTCTAATAGAATTGTTACCTAGGACATGTGCATAACACGGTCCATAGGGTTTTGTTAATTCAAAGGATGCTAAAAGCATATGCAAACTTCAATGGTTGAAGTGAGCATCGTGGAGTTGGAATTTCACTATGATGAAACTGTTAAAAGAGTTTAATTTGATCAGAGACAATGAAGATGCTTGCATTTGCAAGAAATTAAGTGGGAGCGCTAAGACATATTTCTAATACATTATGTAGAAGACATATTGTTGATTGGAAATGATGTATATTTTATTAACACATATTAAGAATTTCATCCCGATGAAAGATTTAGGCAAAACGAAAATATTTGGCGTCAATATCTATATAGATAGATTGAGACACTAATATGGTTGTGTCGAAAGTACATAGAAGATATATTGAATGAGTTCAATATAGAAACTACAAAGGTTCTCGTCGCACAGAAATGATTGAATGAGTTCAATATTGATGATATATTCAAGTGTATTGACATTTGGTAAGTGAAACAATGATCAAGTATATATTGATACTTGAAATCACAAAGAGTATTTATATCAATCATATTATGATATGTACAAATCCAGATATGTCCTATGCTCTAAATGTTGTGAGCATATACCAGAATGATTCATAAGATGATCATTGGACGATAGTAAGGATATTCTTATGATCTTTTGGAAGAACTAAGAATATATTATTTTGGAAGTTACAAATAGATGGTTAGTTCATTGTAAAAGTACTACATTGATACTAGTTTTGTCACAAAGTACAAATTAAGTTTATCTCAATCTAAACTAAGGGTGGCACAATATAATGGAAAGTAAGTTCCATAATGGATTTGGATGAGTTCCAAAGTCAAGACATTGTGACAGATACTACAACAAAAGGCTAAGTATATGACTGCTATTATAGCAGCAAAAGAGGGCATTTGTGTCAAGTAGTTTGTTATCAAACTAGGTGTAGTTCATAGCAGGGATAATACTATGAAGATATATTGTACGACAATATTATCAACATGTTTTAGCCCCACAGAACTAAAGGTCTCACCAAAGGACCAAATTTATACAAAACCATCTCATTAGAGAATGAGTGATGCGTAGGGACGCAAACACGGACCTGGAAGTGTCAGATCCGGAGATCAGTTGACCACTAGCAATCGTGTACATACAACACCGGAAAGCCATAGGTGTTGAATACACAAAGGTTTGAAACTAGATTATTGACTCTAGTGCAAGTGGAAGACTGTTGGAGATATGCCCAAGAGGCAATAATAAAGTAAGTTATTATCATATCTTCATGCTTATGATAAATGTTTACATACCATGCTAAAATTGTATTAAGCGGAAACATTAATACTTGTGTGATTTGTAAACATAAAAGAGTCCCTAGTAAAGCCTCTTATTAAACTAGCTTGTTGGTTAATATATGATCATGGTTTCCTGATCATGAACATGGAGATGTTATTAACAACAGGGTCATATCATTAGGAGAATGATGTGATGGACATACTCCTATAGTTAAGCGTAGCATAAAGATCAAGTCATTTAATATAGTTCATTTGCTATAAGCTTTCTGATACATAGTAATCTAATTCCTTCGACCATGAGATCATGCTTATCACCATCACCGGAATGATCCTTTGATGACATCAAACACCACACCGTAACTAGGTGGCTATAAAGGTGGCATTGAGTGTTCGAAAAGTATGGGTTGAGACACATGGATCAAGAGTGGGATTTGTCCATCCATATGACGGATAGATATACTCTGGGCCCTCACGGTGGAATGTCATCCAATTATCTTGCCAGCATGTGACTGGATCACAAGGGATCACATATCATGGGAACAAGAAAAGAGTACTTATCGGTAACGAGGTTGAACTAGGTATGCAGAGATACCGACGATTAAAACCTCGGATAAGTAAACTATCGTGAGACAAAGGGAAATTGGTATCGTATGTAAGTGGTTCATTCGATCGCAAAGTAATCGTAGAAATATGTGGGAGCCATATGAATTTCTAGATTCGTCTATTGGTTATTGATCAGAGAAGTGTCTCGGTCATGTCCGCATAATTCACGAACCGTAGGGAGACACACTTAAGGATTCAATGTTGTTGAGTAGTTATGGAATGATGAGTAAGAGACCGAATGTTGTTCGGAGTCTCGTATGGGATCCGGGATATCACGAGGAGATCCGGAATGGTCCGGAAAATAATATTCATATAAGCAAAGTCCTGTTTCGGAGTTGGGGAATGGTTTCGGTGTTTTCATCAGAAATGTTCTAGAAGGGTCTGGAAGGTCCGGCACTCCGGAGGGGAAGGGTACATGAATGTGTCATAACAAGTTGGAATGATTGCATCATGTACTAGGTATCATGGCTGGGCAAAATAAAGGGATAAATCAAATCCTAGTTTGAAAAGTCAAATGCCAATTTGAAAAGTCAAACGGCAGTTTTGATTGGTGGAGGGAGAGTAGGAAACCTACTTGGGGAGGAAGTCCCACTCCCTCCACCCGCCGGCCAAGGAGGAGGAGTTGGAGGAGGACTCCCTCCTCCTAGGCGTCTCCCTCCCACGTATAAAAGAAGGGGCAGGGGTGCCCCTCTTCCCTACACCAAAAACCCTAGCTCCTGGCGCCTCCACACAAGTGCTGCCGCCGCCTAGGGTTTCCTCCCAACTCGCCGAGTTGGGGCTCTCCCCAAGCCCTAGCCGCTGGCCAAGCTTCCTCCCTTGGTGCCTCTAAACCCTAGACCACCAAGTCTCTCTCATAGTCCACCATACTCGCTCCGGCTTAAGGCGAAGCCCTGCGAGATCTCCCCTCTACTTCCGGTACCACGCCGTCGTGCTGCTGGAATCGTGAGGAGACTGCTACAACCTCCGCTGCCTGCTGGAACAAGGGAGAGGAAGGTCTTCATCGAGTACCGAACGTGTGACCGACTGCGGAAGCGCTGCCGGAACACAGTGCCGGAAGGATCGTCTACGCGATCTTGAGATCGGCAAGTGTACGACTACATCACCCACGAGAATCTGCTCTCGTTAACCGCTTTGGAATCTTCGAGGGTGAGTTCCTCTATTGACTCGTTGCTACAATCTAGTAGATAGATCTTGGCTTGTTTGTTTGTATTCGGTAGAAATTTTTTGTTTTCCATGCTACGAACCCCTACACATGCCTCCTCCGCCTAACCCAGTGCAGCAGCCGCAGGAACTCGGCACCGGCCCGAGCAACAACAACACCGCAAACTTGCCGCCTCCAGCATCTACGTCTACAGCAGCCCAAGTTACTCCATCTGATAGAGTAATGTACGGCAATCTCCTCATCAAGCCACTGACCGTTGCTCATATCTAGAACGTGACCCAGCTTGACGAGAAGCGCCAGCAGTTGCTGGAGGAAGCGCAGGCCATCGCGGAGCAAGGCGCTAAGCTAGATCAAGATCTGGTCAACACGCAGAAGTCTATAGAAAAAGCTAGAGCAATGGAGGCCGAGTACAAGACTTTGCTGCAGCAGCAGAAGGCCAAGAAAGCTCCGGCTCGCGTCATCAACGATCATGGTGTACGGCGCAACCTAGGATGGGCTCCCTCGAAGCCGGCACAAGCCAAGCCATACATTGACAGTGAAGGCGAGCAGGTGATGCCCACCCCACTCCTTAACCTCGCCGTCGCCAAGACCCTTCTGGAGCAGGATAGATCGCCCGAGGCAGTGGAACAGGTCTATGACCTAGTGGCCAAGGCGGTGAAGCAGCATGAAAAGACCACCTCTCAGAGGCTTCAGTCCGACCCAGCGCTTTGTCAGTCTAGCCAGTATAAACCGCCAAGAGACAGATCTCCTCTTGATGTCGGGTCCCAGATGGGCTCATCAGAACGAAGACGGAGGGATGCACACAATAGGAAGGATGCCATCCCCATATCCTCCGACCACGGAGAAAAGGCCCGACCTCATCGCCCATTGCCACAGCCCCGGTCCCCTGGACATCACAAAGATTACAAGGCTCACCATCGTATGGATATGCCCCCACCAAAGCAGTGCGGCATCGTCATCCGCGACAATGCGGAGCAGACCCGTCATGACGGAGAGTGCAACCAAGGACACAGGAGCAGGTCACACCATGACCCTCAGCGTCCGACAAGCAACCGTGACAGGTGTGAGGCGTCACAGGAGGGTAGCAGCAAGAAGGCTAACCCATCGCCGCCTCCGTCACCACCAAGCAGTCACCATGGAGGAGGAGGCCTGCGTCGTTCACGCAGCCCATCCCCTGTTGCAATAAGAAGAAGAACCCGGAGCCGTAGGATGCATGTTCGTGGATCGATAAGATCCACGAGACCCGGGAAGGACCATACCTGGGACCATGTTGCTTTGGACCTGCAATACGGTCTGCAACTTATCCCAAAGGTTTCCGGATTGTCAAGACCATCAAGCCCTATGACGGCACCGCCAAGCCAGCCACATGGTTGCAGGACTACGGCAACGAGGTGGAGATTTCCGGAGGCAACCCCAACGTCGCCGTCAAGTACCTCCCATTAATGTTGGCGGGCACGGCCCGTCAATGGATCGACGACTTGCCGGAGAAATCTATCTACAACTGGTTGGACATGCAAGAAGCGTTCACCAAGAACTTTGAGGGTACATACAAACGTCCATGCACTATTGGCGATCTACAGCGGTGCGTGCAAGAGAAAGACGAGACATCTCGCGCCTACCTCTCCTGCTGGCTGGACATGAAGAATTCCTGCGCAGGAGTGCACGCTCAGACCTCCATGGCCGCCTTCATCGATGGGTTGGAAAGGGGCACGTTGCTCCGACATAAGCTGAAGCGCTTGCAGGACAATCACCAGCTTGACTTGAATCAGATGATCTAGTTGGCCAGTGAGTTCGCAGCTGCCGATGACAATGCTCGCGGCTCCTTGCCGGCAATGGCCGTTCCAACTCAAGCTCGGAGGAACAGCAGTACAAAGCGGAAAACCTCTCCAGAAGAAAAGCAATCTACCGACATGGTCGCTATGACTTTTGCAGGACGAGGTGATGGCGGACAACGTGGCCGAGGAAGGGGAGCTGGTCGTGGGAAGCAACGAGGAAGTGAAACTACCTCGGCGCCGCTCCGCGTTCCCCAAACCTATGAGGAGTACCGCGATATGACCTGCCTCGTACACCTCGACGTCAACGGAAAATCCACCCATACCAATCGACACTACAAGTTCTTCAACGACCTCAAGGAAGACCTAGAGTCCGGCTACAAGCGAAGTCAGAAGGACAGACCGCGAGGCAAGGGCAAGGGGAAGAAGAAGGAGGAGGGGTCCAAGGATTCAAGTGACATGGATGAGGACGTTGACCCCAAGCACGCCGCCAAGAGCGACGACAAGGGCAAGAACCCCTTCGCGAAGAAGGCTCTAGTCTACCACACTTTCCTTGGCACCCCCACCATCCGAAAATAGAAGACCTCTCTGAGGATCCTGATGGCTACTCTCCCCCCAGTTCCCCAGTACCTACGCTGGTCGGAGGTTCCAATCACTTGGGACAGGACGGACCACCCAGACATTATACCTACAGAGAACCAGTACGCCATGGTCATCAACCCCTTGATTGACGGCGTAGAGTTCACCAAGTGTATGGTGGATAGTGGAAGCAGCATCAACATCATGTACCTGGATACACTGCAGAAGATGAACTTGACGGAGGCAAACCTAAGACGGACCAACACCATCTTCCACGGCGTAGTTCCTAGTCGGGAGGCTCGGTCCCTTGGGTGCATTACACTTAAGGTTGCCTTTGGCGATGTTAACAATTACCGCCAAGAGTGCATGACCTTTGAGGTGGTCCCCTTCAAGAGCGTGTACCACGTCATATTCGGCCGTGACATATTCCACATGTTCATGGCCAAGCCATGCTTCGTCTACAACAAACTCAAGATACCCGGACCAAACGGCGTCATCACCGTATCCGGAAGCTTTACCAAGGCAAGGGACTGCGAGATCAATGAAGCAGCCGTTGCAGAAGCTGTCCTCTATAGCGAAGAATTCAAAGAGATCCAGAGCAAGGTCGATGAATCAGAGATGGTCGCGTCAAAGAAGCAGATCGCCGACTCCGCTCCTGCGTTCAAGGCCGCCATCGAGACCAAGCCAGTGGAACTTGTGGTAGGCGATGCCTCCAAGGTCACCGCCATTGGGATGACCCTGGATCCCAAATAGGAAAGCGCGCTCGTCGAGTTCCTCCATGAGAATAGGGACATCTTTGCCTGGCAACCTGCCGACATGAAAGGTGTACCTAGGGAACTTGCCGAGCACAGCCTAAACATTGATCCAAAATCCAAACCACTGAAACAACCTCTATGATGCTTTGGAGATGAGAAGAGACGCGCCATTGGCAAAGAGATAGCGAGGTTACTTAAGGCTAGATTTATCCGAGAAGTCCATCACACCCAATGGGTGGCCAATCCTGTACTTGTCTCCAAAAAGGGAACCAATGAATTAAGAATGTGCGTTGATTACACCGGCTTGAACAAAGCATGTCCCAAAGATCCGTTTGCTTTGCCTCGCATTGACCAAGTCATTGACACGACGGCTGGCTCAGAACTTTTGTGTTTTCTCAATGCATACTCAGATACCACCAGATCAAGATGAGGAAGTCGGACCAATTGGACACTTTGTTCACACCTACATATGGCACGTTTTGCTATGTCACGATGCCCTTTGGGCTGAAAAACGTAGGTGCTATGTACCAGCGGACAATGCAACGTTGCCTTCACGACCAAATTGGTCGGAACGTTCACGCCTATGTGGACGATATCATGGTGATGTCCAAAAAGTAAAACGACTTAATCTCCGAATTAAAAGACACCTTTGATAATCTCCAGAAATACAACATGATGCTTAACCCTAAGAAATGCGTCTTCGGGGTACCAGCCGGCAAATTATTGGGCTTCATCGTTTCCCATCACGGAATCGAGGTCAACCCGGAGAAAATCAAGGCCATCTTAAACATAAACCGTCTGACATGCCTAAAGGACATTCTACGACTAACAGGTTGTGTTGCAGCAGTTAGTCGGTTTGTCAGCCGACTTGGAGAGAAGGCTCTGCCGCTATACAAGTTGCTGAAGAAGGCGGACGAATTCATATGGACGGACGAAGCAGATGCAGCATTGAAACAGCTCAAGGAGATTCTTTCCTCAACGCCTATCCTTGCAGCACCCGAGCCTGGTGAGCCCCTATTAATCTACATGGCGGCAACCAACTGGGTAATCAGCATCGTCGTCGTGGTAGAGCGGAAGGAACCAGGCTATGAGCACGGAGTTCAACGAACAGTTTACAACGTGAGCGAGGTCTTGACAGAGTCCAAGCAGCGTTACCCGCACTACCAGAAGATAGCTTATGGAGTATTCCTTGCTTCTCGGAAGCTGAGGCATTACTTTCAGGAGCACCCAATCACAGTGGTGAGCAAGACTCCACTGTCCGACATAATCAACAACAGCGACGCTACAGGAAGGGTCGCAAACTGGGGCATTGAACTTGCCGCCTTCGAGATCACTTACATGAGACGCGACACTATCAAGTCACAAGCCTTGGCGGATTTTGTTGCAGATTGGATGGAGATGCCAGATGGTACTCCGTTTCCGGAACCAGAGTACTGGGTGATGCACTTTGACGGATCAAAGCTGCTCAACGGCTCGGGGGCTTGTGTATTGCTACAGTCACCAATAGGAGACAAGCTACACTACGTTCTGCAGATCCACTTCGAGGCTACAGACAACATGGCGGAGTATGAAGCACTCATTCCGGACTACGTTTATCCAAGGATATTGGCATCAAGCGCATAGTTTGCTGTGGAGATTCCGACTTGGTTGCCCAGCAGGTGGCTGGCACCTGGAATGCGCGGAACCCTATGATGGCGGCATATCGAGACAAAGTGGACGAGATAGCCAAGAGCTTCTTGGGCTATGAAGTCAAGCATGTGCCTAGGAAGCAAAACGAGGTGGCTGATCTGTTGTCTAAGCTAGGATCAGGGTGCAAGCAAATTCCGCCAGGAGTTTTCCTAGAGCACCTACGCACACCATCCGTGGAGGGATCTGACATCGACAACCCGGATACAGCTGACTCTTTCGTCAACATGGTGACCAAGGTCCCTCCGGCTTGGACAAAACCGTTCATGGAATATCTCAAACACGGAACTTTGCCCGACGACGAGGTCGAAAGACGGCAAATATTACGACGTGCAATGGGTTATTGTCACATCCCAAGATTTTCCAAATCTTGTAATGTGAAAATAAAATTAATAAAACAAAACTTTGTTGATTTTCAGAGCCAGAAGAAACTTTTTGAATTCAATTGGAACTTCAAACCCATTTGAATTAAAATAAACCTAAAGAGAATTAAAAATATAAACATTTAATAAAAGGAAAATAAAAACATTTGGAAATACTAATTTGAAACAATTAAATAAAAAGATTTGTTTTCAAATGAAATAGAAGTTTTATAAATAAAGATTATTTAATAAAGGCCAATTTAAACCTTGACCAAACTTTGGGAATTACAACATTTAGTTGAATAAAAATAACAAAGGCTTATTTAAAATAAAATAATAAGGAATTAATATCAAAATTTATTATGAAAGGTTTTACTATTTTAATTAAAACATCAAGATTTATTAAATTGTTTAAATAGGTTTTCTAAGTATTTTATTTTCTCTAATAAAACCTACTAAAGTGTTTTGACTTTATTTTAGTTTTCAAAATAAAAGTTTTAATAAAACAAATCCTATTTAATAATGGAAGTCTATTATATTTAATTAATAATGAACTCTAAATAAAATGTTCTTTGGTTTTAAAACAAATTTCCAAATATTATATGTTTCCCAAATCAAACCTACTAATTTGGTTTTGAAAATATATAGGTTCAAATAAAGATTTTAATAATAAAATCAAACTCTATTGATTTAATAACTAAGACCCATTTTATTTAATTATTAATGGACCCTAAAGTAAAAGGATTATTTTATTTTAAACAAGATTTACAAATGAAATTTATTTCCAAATAAACCTACTGATTTGGTTTTGAAAACATTTTGGTTTTTAAATGAAGATTTTGTTAAGTAAAACAAACCCTATTTTGTTAAATAACTAATGATCCATTTATTTAATTAATAAATGGAACCTAAAAAGATTTCAAAATAATATTTTAGAATGAGAATTATGAAGTTAAGCAGAACCAGATTCATATTTGAAAAGCTTGATGATTGTTTGAATCATTTTTGAATGTGTTTGGTTGTTTAAAATTCAAAACAGAAATTGGAATTAGAAAAGGAAAAAGAAAACAGACAGGAAATAAAAAAAAATAAAGCAGCCCAGCCGGCCCAGCCCAACTACCCCAACCCACTAAGCCAATCCAGCCCAGCTCCCCTCTCCCCTCCCCGAACCGTTTTTCTTCACCAACTGAAACAACCCGCAAGCCTCTGACAAGTGGACCCCCCCTCATTTCTTTTCCCCACTGATCAAAGGACCCCACCACCACACTCTTCTTCTCCACCCCGCGACTGCTTCTCCCTTCTCTCGTCGCCGTTGCCAGCATTGATTCACAGGCATCAATTCGCGTGAATGCACGAGTTATTCCCAACATCAATGACGCGCCCTTATACGCCCATTCCTCCTCTCTCGTTCCCCTCTGCTTCCTTCCCCCGACACGCCCCCAGGCCGCCCCAATTCCTCCCCGAACACCACTGCCTCCGACGAGCTTTCTCGACCAATTCTGGCCACACCTCGCCGCCCCTCAACTGCCGCTGCACGCGAGCTTGGTCTACATCATCTGGCGAACCTCCCAGCGTCAACCGCTTGGCCACGGACACACTAGACGCTCGGCTTCATCAACCTCTGAACATCACCGACGTCGCGGCCACTCCGGCAAAACCTCTCGGGTAAACTAGACTACCCTGACCCTTCTCGCTCACGCAAACACGTTCGTCTTATCCTTGCGCTCCTGACCATGTGCCTCGTTTGTCTCCGGGTGACTCCTAGCTTCGTCCTCGACTTCGACCAGAGCCGTCCGTCGCCAGTACCAACTCCGGCGAGCAATCCCGCCCAACCCAGTGCGCCCCTTCACCCACCCGTACCACGTTGAGCATCGCCGTATTCTCCTGAGCCTGGTGAGCATCCTCCTCTACTTCCTCGCGACCTATTTCATCAGCGCCGCCGCCGACGGACCCCGCCGCCGCTAAGCCACCGTCGGCGCCGCTCACTTATGGTCGAGTGAATCAGTACCGTAGGATCCTAATCGCGTGGCCACGATAGATTGACTGAACGAAAGGGTACGCGTTGATCTGAGCCACACCTGCCCCTTTTGATCCTGTGGTCTGAGTTACTCGATCCAGACGAAACGGTACCAGCCAATCACGGCTCGACACGTGGCCAGTGTTGAGTTAAAAACAGATTTCTGAATCAGATTTATTTGCAAACTTTGAACCCTTGTAACTTTCAAACCACACGACCAAATTTTACAAACTTTATATCAAAAGATTCAGGAGAACAAGACCTAGCCAGCCCTAGCCTTAGTTTAGCAAATAGTAACTGGTAGCTTGTTTGAATTTGCAGATTCTTTTGTGTGCTTGCTAACATTATAAAAATCATTTAAAAATGAATTTTGAGATCAAACCTTTGCCAATTGGTTTATTGTGACCCTACTGACCCTAGGAACCAACCCATAGTATTAAAAATGATTTTTGTGAAATTTAAGTTGAATTATTTAACTAAGTCATTTTCTAGCCAAATAAAAAGAATAGTTTTATTTATGAAAATGTGTATGGAAAGAAAAACTTGAGTAGATGGTTTAGACCAACCCTACTGACCCAAAACACCAAGTTTTGCATTAGCAACTCATTTGGTGAACCCTATGGGCTAATGCCTTAGTAAAAATATTTCTACACCACATAAAATAACACTTTGTTTTGAAAATGATTTTAAGTGAAACCTTTTTGCAAATGACTTAGCCACTTTAGGAAATGACCATTAGATGTACCCAAATGACTATGACCCACTAGGAACCACTTTTTCAAACAAAACAAAGCTTGGCATGCTTGCATGCATTTCTTTGACTTTGTTATTTATGTGTGTTGTTTTGCTTGATTGGTAGATTGAGTTTGTGCCTTGCTTGATTGATTTGTAGTGACTTGAAGAGTGTGATTGTTGCAAAGATCAAGAAGTGAACCGATACTCTACCAAAAAGGCAAGTGATGCTTCATACTTTTTGTCCCATTACTTTTTCTATGCATTAGTGATTTTGCTAAGTAAACTTGCATGGATTTTGCTAAGTATGGATCTTACTATAGGAAAACCTAGTAGATGAATCCTTAGTAGGATTTTCCTAAGTTAAAGATTCCTACTACTATCAAGCTTAGCCTAGCTAATAGAAAACATGGGTGGAAAATATATTCACACTATGGAAAAATCTCTAAGTCTGAGGACTTATGTTTTTGTTTAATAAAACAACTAAGTTAATGAATCCCCTGGGTGGAATGGGCTTGCTTGGTGGAGATTGGTTGAGTGGTTCACAATGCCATGTACTTGGATTGTGTATCTCACTTGTGGTATGCCACCCAGGAATAAAGAGATTTGAGATGTCAAATGTTGAGAAGCTTCAAGTGCAACCACTTGGCAATATGGGCTCTGCCATGATCATATAGGTTGCAAGAACTTAGCCATATGGACAGTTGGTGGTAGTGTTTGATAGGTTGGAGCGCGTCAATTTGGTCTAAGGGAAAGCTTCTGAAAGATCTTGTCTTGGGAAACCAAGTCTTGTGGGGAAAGTGCACCACCTCTGCAGAGTGTAAAATCTAAGTACTTAGCCATGTCCCTGGTAAAGGACAATTTGAGCATCAAGACATGGAAGCAATCAAGAATCTCATCATTCCAATTTCTAAATTAAAAACTTGTGGGTGAACAAGGGATTGTGTGTATTCTTCAATCTTTGATGGAAAGATGGCTTGATATAAGGATCTTGAAATCTTGGATTGAGGAAAATGATTTTACCAAGCACTTCAATCTTTGATTTGTAGATGCCTCGAGAAGGATCTTTAGTCTTTGATTGAGAGAAGCATTGGAAAAGTTTTTGACAAAACTATTTGTTTTCAAAAAAGATAAGAAAAATCTATTTTGAGCAATGCAAGCCTCAACTCCACTTAGCCAAATGCATATAGATGATAGACTCCACTATACTACCATAGTATCACTTGCCAATACAATTCAAATGTATTGACCCTTTGTGGCTGTAACTTGTATGTTGCAGGTTTGATTGTTTTTAGTGAAGATTGATCGATTAGGATTACAAAGTCTACAACCAACATCTGCCTGTGGCACTTTGAAGATGATGGACCCCATGCTTATAGTTATTCCGCTGCAATGTAATGTAATAGCCATATGAGCTATGTAAGATGTAATAAATATATGTTATTCCTGGTTATAAAAGTTATATTATGACCTTTGTTTCTTGATATTACATCTTAACTGTGGATGCTAGCTATTGATCCAGGGACTAGCATTGTAAAACACAGAGGGCTCTATCTTATCTAAGATTGGGACCCTTACAGATGGTATCAGAGCATTGTGTTGCCTGTAGGATTTGTAAACCCTAGGATTGGACAAAAACCCTTAGAAAAATAGGAGTTATACTTTGATCCAAAACTTATTTACAAAAACACTTGTAAACTCTTTCCTCAACCATTTTGGTTTCAACTCTATTACTCTTCTACTTCAACTTGATGGAAAAACCTACCCCATGACTACACCATGTGCAAAGGACTTCTTCAACATCTTCAACTCTAATGACTTCAACATCTTCAGCATGATCACCAAAGACTTCCAACTTGGATACCACTAAGGACTACAAGTGAAACAAGGAAAACCTACTCAAGATTTAGAGACTAAGGGAATGCAAAATAAGAAGGAGCCATCAACAACTTTGAAGTTTTGTGACCAAGGAGTTTTTCCAAGGAAACCATGATCTCATGTAAGAAGAAGCAACCAAGAAGGAAGGAAACATCACAAGTGAACCATATAGATGGACCACCATATTTTAGTTAAGTCAAACACACCAACTTATGTGGTGTAACAAAAATATTTTGTTGCCTAAGTATGTGCTTGAACCTTGTTTGAGTGAAATGTTTGTTTGTGATTGCGTGCACATTGTTTGTGTGAATTGTGATGAGTGTGATTAGAAATAATTCCTTAGAAATATTTTGCCTGTTCTAAACCCATCAAACCCAAACAGATGACTACTCCAAGAGACACCAACACCAACCAAGAAGACAACATGAGAGAAATTATAGCAACCCAAAACCAGTTGAGCCAAGAGACAACTCAGCTTTTAGCCAACAACAATGGACTAGACCCAGCCATACAAAGGATTTTCAAACTTCAATCCCAATTGTTGCAAGGACTCACTACTCAAATGATCAACATGAGAGAAAACTTTCTTCCAAGAGCCAATGACAACAAGGATGACAAGGATGTTATTCTAGAAGGAACCCAAGCTAGCAATGTTTTTAGAGACAAGGATCATGCATCCAAGGAACATGAAGATCAATGCCTCAAGAAGAGAGAAAGATCTCCCACTCATGAAGAACATGAACTAGAAGAACCCCTAGCTTTGGAGAGACCCAAGAAGAAGAAGAAATTCCCCAACACTAGCAAGAAGGATATTACACAAGTGCAATGTTTCAAATGCAAAGAGATGGGACACTATGCCAATGAATGCCCAGAAAAGAAGAAGAACCAAGGAAACAAACAAGAGACAATGATACCAAGGGAAAGGAAAGATATCAGCCAAGTGATGTGCAAATACTGCAAAGAATTAGGACATTATGCAAATTACTGTCCAGAAAAGATGAAGCATAAGATAAACAAGCCTATGAGGGATCTCAGCCTTGTCACATGTTTCAAATGCAAGGAACTAGGCCACTATTCAAACAGTTGTCCAGAAAGGATGGAGAACAAGTTAAACAAGTCTATGAAGGATCTCAACCTTGGCCCATGAGTCAAGAATGGAAACCAAGGACACCTTGCAAAAATTTGCTTAGGGAAATTTTTCCCAGGATCCCAAGAAGGACAATGTGTAATTTTTGTTTGAAAATTTTTAAGGGTGGTAGTACCCTAGTTGTTTTGAACTTGCTTGTACCCCAGCCTCCCCAAATCTCGGGACGAGATTTATTTTAAGGGTGGTAGCCTGTCACATCCCAAGATTTTCCAAATCTTATAATGTGAAAATAAAATTAATAAAACAAAACTTTGTTGATTTTCAGAGCCAGAAGAAACTTTTTGAATTCAATTGGAACTTCAAACCCATTTGAATTAAAATAAACCTAAAGAGAATTAAAAATATAAACATTTAATAAAAGGAAAATAAAAACATTTGGAAATACTAATTTGAAACAATTAAATAAAAAGATTTGTTTTCAAATGAAATAGAAGTTTTATAAATAAAGATTATTTAATAAAGGCCAATTTAAACCTTGACCAAACTTTGGGAATTACAACATTTAGTTGAATAAAAATAACAAAGGCTTATTTAAAATAAAATAATAAGGAATTAATATCAAAATTTATTATGAAAGGTTTTACTATTTTAATTAAAACATCAAGATTTATTAAATTGTTTAAAATAGGTTTTCTAAGTATTTTATTTTCTCTAATAAAACCTACTAAAGTGTTTTGACTTTATTTTAGTTTTCAAAATAAAAGTTTTAATAAAACAAATCCTATTTAATAATGGAAGTCTATTATATTTAATTAATAATGAACTCTAAATAAAATGTTCTTTGGTTTTAAAACAAATTTCCAAATATTATATGTTTCCCAAATCAAACCTACTAATTTGGTTTTGAAAATATATAGGTTCAAATAAAGATTTTAATAATAAAATCAAACTCTATTGATTTAATAACTAAGACCCATTTTATTTAATTATTAATGGACCCTAAAGTAAAAGGATTATTTTATTTTAAACAAGATTTACAAATGAAATTTATTTCCAAATAAACCTACTGATTTGGTTTTGAAAACATTTTGGTTTTTAAATGAAGATTTTGTTAAGTAAAACAAACCCTATTTTGTTAAATAACTAATGATCCATTTATTTAATTAATAAATGGAACCTAAAAAGATTTCAAAATAATATTTTAGAATGAGAATTATGAAGTTAAGCAGAACCAGATTCATATTTGAAAAGCTTGATGATTGTTTGAATCATTTTTGAATGTGTTTGGTTGTTTAAAATTCAAAACAGAAATTGGAATTAGAAAAGGAAAAAGAAAACAGACAGGAAATAAAAAAAAATAAAGCAGCCCAGCCGGCCCAGCCCAACTACCCCAACCCACTAAGCCAATCCAGCCCAGCTCCCCTCTCCCCTCCCCGAACCGTTTTTCTTCACCAACTGAAACAACCCGCAAGCCTCTGACAAGTGGACCCCCCCTCATTTCTTTTCCCCACTGATCAAAGGACCCCACCACCACACTCTTCTTCTCCACCCCGCGACTGCTTCTCCCTTCTCTCGTCGCCGTTGCCAGCATTGATTCACAGGCATCAATTCGCGTGAATGCACGAGTTATTCCCAACATCAATGACGCGCCCTTATACGCCCATTCCTCCTCTCTCGTTCCCCTCTGCTTCCTTCCCCCGACACGCCCCCAGGCCGCCCCAATTCCTCCCCGAACACCACTGCCTCCGACGAGCTTTCTCGACCAATTCTGGCCACACCTCGCCGCCCCTCAACTGCCGCTGCACGCGAGCTTGGTCTACATCATCTGGCGAACCTCCCAGCGTCAACCGCTTGGCCACGGACACACTAGACGCTCGGCTTCGTCAACCTCTGAACATCACCGACGTCGCGGCCACTCCGGCAAAACCTCTCGGGTAAACTAGACTACCCTGACCCTTCTCGCTCACGCAAACACGTTCGTCTTATCCTTGCGCTCCTGACCATGTGCCTCGTTTGTCTCCGGGTGACTCCTAGCTTCGTCCTCGACTTCGACCAGAGTCGTCCGTCGCCAGTACCAACTCCGGCGAGCAATCCCGCCCAACCCAGTGCGCCCCTTCACCCACCCGTACCACGTTGAGCATCACCGTATTCTCCTGAGCCTGGTGAGCATCCTCCTCTACTTCCTCGCGACCTATTTCATCAGCACCGCCGCCGACGGACCCCGCCGCCGCTAAGCCACCGTCGGCGCCGCTCACTTATGGTCGAGTGAATCAGTACCGTAGGATCCTAATCGCGTGGCCACGATAGATTGACTGAACGAAAGGGTACGCGTTGATCTGAGCCACACCTGCCCCTTTTGATCCTGTGGTCTGAGTTACTCGATCCAGACGAAACGGTACCAGCCAATCACGGCTCGACACGTGGCCAGTGTTGAGTTAAAAACAGATTTCTGAATCAGATTTATTTGCAAACTTTGAACCCTTGTAACTTTCAAACCACACGACCAAATTTTACAAACTTTATATCAAAAGATTCAGGAGAACAAGACCTAGCCAGCCCTAGCCTTAGTTTAGCAAATAGTAACTGGTAGCTTGTTTGAATTTGCAGATTCTTTTGTGTGCTTGCTAACATTATAAAAATCATTTAAAAATGAATTTTGAGATCAAACCTTTGCCAATTGGTTTATTGTGACCCTACTGACCCTAGGAACCAACCCATAGTATTAAAAATGATTTTTGTGAAATTTAAGTTGAATTATTTAACTAAGTCATTTTCTAGCCAAATAAAAAGAATAGTTTTATTTATGAAAATGTGTATGGAAAGAAAAACTTGAGTAGATGGTTTAGACCAACCCTACTGACCCAAAACACCAAGTTTTGCATTATCAACTCATTTGGTGAACCCTATGGGCTAATGCCTTAGTAAAAATATTTCTACACCACATAAAATAACACTTTGTTTTGAAAATGATTTTAAGTGAAACCTTTTTGCAAATGACTTAGCCACTTTAGGAAATGACCATTAGATGTACCCAAATGACTATGACCCACTAGGTACCACTTTTTCAAACAAAACAAAGCTTGGCATGCTTGCATGCATTTCTTTGACTTTGTTATTTATGTGTGTTGTTTTGCTTGATTGGTAGATTGAGTTTGTGCCTTGCTTGATTGATTTGTAGTGACTTGAAGAGTGTGATTGTTGCAAAGATCAAGAAGTGAACCGATACTCTACCAAAAAGGCAAGTGATGCTTCATACTTTTTGTCCCATTACTTTTTCTATGCATTAGTGATTTTGCTAAGTAAACTTGCATGGATTTTGCTAAGTATGGATCTTACTATAGGAAAACCTAGTAGATGAATCCTTAGTAGGATTTTCCTAAGTTAAAGATTCCTACTACTATCAAGCTTAGCCTAGCTAATAGAAAACATGGGTGGAAAATATATTCACACTATGGAAAAATCTCTAAGTCTGAGGACTTATGTTTTTGTTTAATAAAACAACTAAGTTAATGAATCCCCTGGGTGGAATGGGCTTGCTTGGTGGAGATTGGTTGAGTGGTTCACAATGCCATGTACTTGGATTGTGTATCTCACTTGTGGTATGCCACCCAGGAATAAAGAGATTTGAGATGTCAAATGTTGAGAAGCTTCAAGTGCAACCACTTGGCAATATGGGCTCTGCCATGATCATATAGGTTGCAAGAACTTAGCCATATGGACAGTTGGTGGTAGTGTTTGATAGGTTGGAGCGCGTCAATTTGGTCTAAGGGAAAGCTTCTGAAAGATCTTGTCTTGGGAAACCAAGTCTTGTGGGGAAAGTGCACCACCTCTGCAGAGTGTAAAATCTAAGTACTTAGCCATGTCCCTGGTAAAGGACAATTTGAGCATCAAGACATGGAAGCAATCAAGAATCTCATCATTCCAATTTCTAAATTAAAAACTTGTGGGTGAACAAGGGATTGTGTGTATTCTTCAATCTTTGATGGAAAGATGGCTTGATATAAGGATCTTGAAATCTTGGATTGAGGAAAATGATTTTACCAAGCACTTCAATCTTTGATTTGTAGATGCCTCGAGAAGGATCTTCAGTCTTTGATTGAGAGAAGCATTGGAAAAGTTTTTGACAAAACTATTTGTTTTCAAAAAAGATAAGAAAAATCTATTTTGAGCAATGCAAGCCTCAACTCCACTTAGCCAAATGCATATAGATGATAGACTCCACTATACTACCATAGTATCACTTGCCAATACAATTCAAATGTATTGACCCTTTGTGGCTGTAACTTGTATGTTGCAGGTTTGATTGTTTTTAGTGAAGATTGATCGATTAGGATTACAAAGTCTACAACCAACATCTGCCTGTGGCACTTTGAAGATGATGGACCCCATGCTTATAGTTATTCCGCTGCAATGTAATGTAATAGCCATATGAGCTATGTAAGATGTAATAAATATATGTTATTCCTGGTTATAAAAGTTATATTATGACCTTTGTTTCTTGATATTACATCTTAACTGTGGATGCTAGCTATTGATCCAGGGACTAGCATTGTAAAACACAGAGGGCTCTATCTTATCTAAGATTGGGACCCTTACAGTTATACCATAATCAATGGGAAACTCTACAAAAGTATCACTACTGGTGTATACCTAAAGTGTGTTTCCTAGCTAGAAGGTATGGAGATCCTACGCGAAATCCATCTCAGAGATTGCGGGCATCATGCCGCTCCTTGATCGTTGGTCGTGAAAGCCTTTCGGCAAGGATTCTACTGGCTGACCGCGAAGGCGGATGCCAACAAGCTTGTTGAGACATGCATGGAACGCCAGTATTATGCCCGAAAACCACATGTTCCTGCTGAAGAATTGCGAACAATACCAATAACTTGGCCGTTTGCAGTCTGGGGGCTAGACATGGTGGGACCGTTACAGACAGCACCTTGTGGGTTTACGCATCTTCTTGTAGCAGTTGATAAATTCACTAAATGGATAGAAGCTAAACCCATTAGAAAGCTTGATGGGGCAACTGCCCTCAGGTTTGTCCGGGATCTAGTGGTGAGATTTGGTCTCCCACATAGCATTATCACCGACAATGGCAGCAATTTGTCACTCGGAGAAGTGGAGGCTTATTGTTGGGAGAAAGGCATCCGACTTGACCTTGCTTCTGTGGCACACCCATAGTCCAATGGTATCGTTGAGCGAGATAATGGATTAATTCTGCAGGGAATGAAGCCACGTCTTGAGGCACCGCTACATAGAGCAGCTAGAGCCTGGGCGAAAGAATTTCCATCTGTGTTGTGGAGTTTACGAACTACACCCAACAGATCCACCGGCTACACCCCTTACTTCATGGTATATGGAGCAGAAGCCATCCTACCTTCCGACATCCTTCACGATGCACCAAGAGTTGGCGCCTATGACGAAGATGACGCTGAAGAATCCAGACGCCTAGATGTGGACCTTCTCGAGGAGGAGCGCGTTTTGGCATGCCAAAGATCCGTCATCTACCAGCAGAAGCTACACAGCTACCATAGTCGTCGCGTTCGGCATCGCTCATTTAAAGAGGGGGATTTTGTGCTCCGACTTAAGAAGAAGAAGTCACACAAATTATCCCCGCCATGGGAAGGACCGTTCATCATAAGCAAGGCGCTACTCAATGGGTCTTACTACCTTGTTGACAATCGTGAACTAAAGGATAGACCCAATGAGGATCATAAGCGTAAGCGACATGACCCGGATGATGACTACCCGGAGCTTGATCGGCCATGGAACATAGCACAACTAAGTCCTTTCTACACTTAGCATTTTTTATCTAATTGTGTACTCCTTATATGATCAATGAAATAAAGCTCTCTGGTTCACTCATATTTCTCAGTCTTTTGCCTCCTTTAGTGTTCATTTTTGGATCATGTAAAACCTTTATGCACGAGTTTTGCGATTGCACTTGTGAAAATTCCTCCTACGGGTGTTAGCTTAAGTTTTCTGGTCTACACGTTCTTTGTCCTTTTTATGTGGATTCTGGAGTAGTGACTTTCGGCACTTATTGTCGGCGATTTTGTGCTTAGGTTATTGGCGGTTCCATTGGGCATCATCACCTGAGTGCATGGTTCCGACAACGAGTCTTCCGACTCACGAAAAGTCAAGCATAAGAACCAAAGTAATGGATAAACTAGCACTTGCTTAAACATATATCCATGCGGGAAACTAGTTCTTGAGTAGCAGGAAATAACAACCATTGTTTCCGCCTTAAGTTACACAAACAAGTTTTTTCCGCATACGCACCAAAGGTGAAACAAATATTACAAAGTTGTTCTTCATTCCTTTGGCGCACGTGACTTGGAAGCAGCATCATCACCAGCCGGAGAACCACCCTCGAAGTTGGCGCTGTGGTGGGACTCAGAGGAACCTTGGTTGCTGTTGTCGATGATGTTCATGGGCACAAAGACGTCGACGTCCACCAACTCGGCAACTCTGGTGTCATAGCCCGCGAGCGACGACAAGATGGATTCATGGTTAATCTCTTTTCCATTGTCATCTACGTCGGGAATACCAGAGGTCACCGTGTCGATGTCGGCATCTTCGTAGTGTGCCTTCACCATTGACAGCGCCATCCTTGCGCCAGCCCGCGCACATGAAGCTTTCCAGCTTGTGATGCGCTCGGGGGCTCGGCGCAGAATCTCTGAGTACTTCTCCACGGAGTCCAATGCCTTGATATTTATCTGTATGGGCTTGGCGATCTCCTTGTCTTGTGTGATGGCGGTGTTGATGAAGTTGCCGACAAGAACCATGCATTCCTTGGCTGGAGGGGGCGATCAAGTTAAACCCAAAGGAGCTGCAAATTCCAACAAGGATCGCATGAGTTCAACAATTTAGAGTACCCAGACTACAGAAATCAAAGACGGAGAAAACTTACTGAAGATGATGGCCTCATCTTGCCAGAGGGTGTCCGCCAAGGATTATTTCTCTTGTTGGAGGAGCTTATACGCCTCGCTATGGCGTTGATTTTGCTCATCGGCAGCTTGCTTCTGATCTTTTAAGATCGCAATCTCCTCCTTCAAGAGATTGAATTCCTTGGTGGCGGAGTCCTGCAGGACCTTCATCGACTCCTCATGCATTTTCAGCATGTATTTCCTCTCCTGCTTAAGAATTTTGTTTTCACTATCCAACTCTTGAATGTGCTTGGATTGCTTGACAATATTCTTGGCCTTGGCGATGGTTTCTGCAAGTCAGAGAAAGCAAAGTACATAGTGAGTACTCGGAGAATATGGACACAATACCAAGTCGGAATGCGAAAAAGAAAACAGACGCTTGCTCTTGGTGATCCGTTCCTTCAAGAAGGCAGTTTTACCCTTTTCAGCTTACAGGTCTGCGCGCATCTTCTAGTACTTGTCATTGGCCATGCCCCTCCGAGCACTCTCGTTCTGTGGAAAAAATTTCAAAGTTAAAGCGTTGTTTAGTCTGCTTGGAGCATCTAGCCGGAAATTTTCCACCTAGACACTCGGGGGCTACAGCGAGAGTTTTTGACTTAGTAATATGCTTAGCTTTTCTTTAAGCATCTAGTCGGAACTAATTCAGTTCTCGATTAGAGGCTTGGGGGCTACAGTATAAAGTTTTTAACTCGGATATATTCTTAGCTTTTCTTTAAGCATCTAGTCGGAACTAATTCAGTTACAACTAGAGGCTTGGGGCTACAGTATGGAAATTTATAAACACTGCGTATGCTACTCTTAAAGCATCTAGTCGGAACATTTCATTCCAACTACATGCTTGGGGGCTACAGTGAGAGGTTTTCTAACTTAGTCACTCTTAGAGCATATAGATGCAAAAACCTATGGTTTTTTCGTCTACATCCTCGGGGGATACAATGGGATACTCATATGAAATGCAAAAGGCAAATAAAACTTACAAGTGCGATGATCTTGAGGTTTGTAGCACTCTCGGCCAGCAGCTTGGCGAAGGATTCGCTGTTTCCTTGCAAGATTTCTGCTTGCCGGCGGAGCTCCTCTTGACCGCACGTCGGAGATGTCGGTGCCGCACCAGGGACCAAAACAGTGCTACCCGGTGTAAGTACCGGATAAACTATCTTTGGATAGGCTATGGTTTTCTTGGGTGCAGGGGCTCCGCCAACGACAGAGGTACCTGCTTCCACCACCGCCTTACCGCCACCGATGGCATCCTTAGCCGGAGCTTCAGCCATTTGGTGGGTGGCACTCTCCTGCGTCGCCTGCTCGCCGATGACAGCAACCTCGGTAGAGGCACCTGAGTCCACTTCCATGGCGGAAGGGCCAAATGCCTCCTTAGCTTGTGAGCTTGTAGGGGCAGACGAAGGCTTTACGGAGGGAATGGTAGGGGCGATGGAGGGAGATGTGTCGCGATGTAGCATGTCCTTGACGGTTCTAGAAGCCCCCAGTTTGGAGGTCTTCTTGAGGCTGGTCGTGGCTTTCTTTCTGAAACATGCAAAATGCATAAGTACAGGAGCAAGACAGATAAATAGACAATGTCGGAGGAAGAGAAGCTTACACAAGTGGGGGTGCTTTGGCAAAGGGGATCTCGGTAACTTTTCTCTTTTCCGCCTCCAGGGCGGCGGTAGTCTTATTGGAGGCTCCACCCTCCGTCTTCTTCTTCTTGCCTCCATCGGCAGTGTCAGAGGTGGAGCTCTTCCGCTTTCGCGCCAATGGAGCCTCGTCGTCGGACATGACCGTGACTTCCTTCATCTTTGGATCGTAGATTTGGGCAGCTAGGTTGTCCTCCTCTAGATCGCTAAGCTGTTAAGTGAGAAGTCACCGTGTTAGATGAGATGACATTTGCAAGACGGAAGAACTGGAGTATATGTCATACACGGAAAATAAATACCTACCTTTGGGCACTTGCCGTCTACGAACATGTCGTAGGTGATGGTGAAGCCACGCTTCTTGTCCTTCACCTTGATGATGTCCTTAAGACGGAGCTTGAAGGAGTCGCTCGAGAAGTTGTCCACGGAGATGCGGAGACTATCCCTTCTGTCGCTGGTATACTCGTGCATGAGCTTCGGGCGGTGCTGCAGAGGTTGGATTCGCCTGATGAACCAGCACATGGTTAGGTCCAAGCCGGTCAAACCCGTCTCTACGTACCATTCTATACGCCTTATGGCACGGGAAGCATCGAGGTCAGAGGGAAGGGAGGCCTGGGATCTCCATGACGAGGCTTCAGCGGCGGCTCCGTCCACGAAGTTCGGGTACGTTACTTGTCGGCCAGCCAGAGGAATGTCTGGGCCATAGAAGTACGTCAGTTGCCAATTTTTGCAGGACTCGTGGCCGACGATGTCGGGGAACCGCCGGCCAGGTCGAATCTTGAAGCTTATGGTGCCGCAGTTCCTAAGTTCTTCCTTACTAGCTCCGGCTTCACGTTTCACGGTGAAGAAGTACACGAAGAGGTCTAGCCTAGGCTTTATCCCTAAGTATCCCTCGCAGAGCGCCGCATAGTTGCTAAGCACTAAGGTACTATTGGGAGAAAGATTCTGGGGCTGGACTCTATAGTGATTCAAGACGAAGAGGAAGAAGTTGGAGATGGGCAGGGAGACGCCACGTACCAGTTGGGCTTTGAGGTACACCTTTTATCCGGCTTGGGGAGAAGGTGTCACCTTGCCGGCCGACGCCGCCTGCCAGGCGAGCCCCTCCATCGCAGGGAGGTAGCCTTCAACGATCAGCTCTTGGATATCACGGTCAGTGATGTCTGAGCCGCTCCAGTCGCCCATATGCGAGTCCAGTTCCTCCTCCAACGGCTCCAGCGCCGCTAGATTATGGTCGCCACTGGTGGATTCGACCACCGCCGAGACGGGGATGACCAAACCCTCTGAGGGCACGACGACGGAGCTCGCCGTCTTTGCTGCGGCTTCGCTCGGCGTCGCCATGGAAGGGGAAGTGCTGCTGCTAGCCATGGAGTGAGTACGGAGGTCACTGGTGCGGATTGGGGCTAGGGTTTTTCGAGAGTTTTCGCGGAGAGCTCGAGGAGGCACGCGCTGGAGGAAGAATACGATGCGAGGAGAATGAGGTAAAAAGTGGAAATTTCACCATGTTTACTATTTATCATCTCCAGCTTCAAGATTCGTGCAGCTTGATCGGACGGTTGCCGCATAGACAACGTGTTCTCGAACATGCGCAGAAATTTCGCCACGTCTCCAACCGTCGCCGCCAACGGTTCGTATTGCTCGCGCGGGAAAATCGGACATGATTGCGTTGTCTGCATGTGTGAGTTACGAGGCGTCGCTGACCTAAGCCTATGTCGCCCTAGCTGACATAGGCAGATGAACCGTCACATCAAAGATTCCGACATGGACGGATCCAATCCGACTGCAGAAGAGTACGATGGAAGATTCAGCATTTCTCCGACTTACATATTGAAGATGGAGAAAACCTTGCAGGGTTCTTTAGGAGGACTACAAGATATTGCTTGACGATTTGCCGACATCCATCTAGACGGAGCATTCCACACGAAGAGGCGGGACGGCGCAAGATCTCGGAATTCTCCGGGGGCTACTATTGGGGATATGCTATATGGGTATCCTTATAGCATGTCTCCTATCCGGATAACCCGGGTGGCCCACAGTTGGTAGCATGGCCCATGGCCTGCTGGGCGGCCCAGTTAGATGGATCCAGAAGGGAGGCCCATGCTGGATAAACGAAGGCTACGGTTGGAGTCACCGACGTACCCGGAGCCTTCTAGTGCAAGATAGACAAGACTAGTAATAGACGGTGTAGGACTCTGTGACCTGTCCGGCTAGGACTTTTCCCTGTAACCCTAGGACCTGGTGACTATATAAGTCGGGCCTATGGGAGCCTTTAGGGCATAATCTTAGATGTTCATAGACAACTTCAGACAACCTCGCACAGCGAACCTATCTCTGTAACTCAGCGTATTGCCCTTATAGTGATTTATAGCAGGAGTAGGATTCTGCCACCGTCGTGGGATCTGAACCTGGGTAAGTTGTGTTACCTCGTACCCGTCAACCGTATGCCTTCCCCCACGTCTCTAAACACGCACTGTGAGGACCCCTCAATGGCGTACTCGTCGGCAATACCACAACACTTTTATTCTTTTATTTCATTCAATAAACCTTCATTTCATTTGTTTGGCCAAGATTTAATTTGGCTTTTAAATATTCCTTATTTATTTATTTCTTTCTTTATCTAATAAAATCCATATCTTTTTATTTATAGATCCAAAATTGGTGATTCCAATTTGTAAAATCTTATTTAATATTTTTTATCCTTTTATATACTTTTAGGATTAATTGCTCACAATTTGGTATGGATTTTGGTTAGGAACTTTATTAGCTTTGGAAATTTTTTCCTTTCAACTTATTAAATTCATAAGTTTTTATCCATGTTTCCAAATTGAGTGAAACCAATTTCTATGGTTTTATAATATTTTTATGTTATTTTTAATCATTTTAAAATGATTGTTGCTAAATTTTTATATGGTTCAATTCCATAGTCTTAGAGAGATCTTGGAAATGGTTTCCTTCCATTAGGGTTTAGAGTTTTGGTTTATTTCCAAGTGTTTAAATTTCAAGATGCATTTATGAAGAATGTATTTCACTTAATTTGAATTTAGTTGGATTCAAATTTTATTAAAAGTTTGTTCAAGTTGGGTTTTAATGTTTCCATTTGGAAATAAAAAGTTTCTTTTCACCCTAAATTTCAACAATTAATTATTTTATTTATTTATTTTTCACATTACAAAATTTGGAAAAATTTGGGATGTGACAGCATGGCTTAGCAGAACACATATAAAAGCTCTAGCAGTGCACACAAGCCAAACCTAGTTATGCTAGGAGCAGTGGATCAGATAATATAAGCTCGAAAGGAGTAATGTAATAGATAGGATACTTTATCTATCGATAAAAGACCACAACAGAATCGTATTGTAGCATCCCAATTGTCTAACAATTGGAATGCTACTAGCCTAGTCTATATAAATGCTACTTCCTACATATAATTGTTGCATCATCATTATATCATGCTCATGTCATCATGCCACCTTGCATTTGAGCATCATATAAAACCCTTTTTGTTTTGGTTCTTCTCTTATATGCATTGTAAATTGTATTTGGTTCTTGATATATTGTTTAAATGCCCAAGTTGAGTTAAGGGCATATCTTTTATTGACTCCACCACCTTTCTTGTCATCACCCCATCATTCCACCATTCCACCATATATGAGCATGGCAACTTAATTGGTTTTACCTCTAGCTCATGTGGGTTGGGATGGATCCAATTCAATCTCCACATGCTCTCATCTTAGCATCATGGGGTTTTCACATTACTGATATGTGGAGAGCCACATGGCCACCTTTGCATGCTATGTTGTAGATTTGCCTCTACTAGATTTTATGTGGGAATTATTCTATATGCGTACATGCATGAAGCTATAATTTAGCCATGTGATGATCTAGTGGAGAAAACACACACTAGTATGGTCATATAGCTCCATATATGTGCATAGGTTCAATATTTCCCATATTGCATGGTAGTATTCAAAATTGAGTGCATGCATGACATAAATGCCCATGTGTAATTCTAGTTGTTCTCACAACTAGCAAGGTGGCATTTAATGCTCATGCATGGCCCATGCAAGCTTGCACCATCCTCCTTCTATTAATTTTTTCCTTTTAAATTGTGAGATGCTTGGTGATTTAAATTCACTCAAGTTTGATCAAATTTAATTGCAATCTCTTTAGACCATCTATTGTCCCATCTATGTTCCTTTTGTTTTCCCACTTGTTCTTGATATCCTTTGTATCTTATTCAAGAGTTTGTTTAAATCAATAAAACAAAAATAAATAAATGGAAAGAAATAAAAGAAACCTAAACTATCCTTCCCTTCTAATCTAAACCCTAATCCCTCTCCCTATTCCTCCCTCCTCTCTTTTGGTCACCTCTTGTTTTGGTCTTGATTCAAAACCTATCTACCACACCACCCCCTCTCACTTTATCCTCTCCCCTAAACCCTAGTCCCCCTTTAACCTAACCGAGACCACCTCTCATCTCTCTAGACCTAGCTAACCACACCCCTCTCTCACCCCCTCTCTCTACCTTCCTGACCCCACCTGGTCACCCCGGCCCCCCACTCCATCTACTCCCTCTCTCTACCCCAACCCTAAACAAACCCTAGCCCGAGCCCCCCTCCTACCCTAGATCCATGCCATCCTCTCCCTCTCTAGCTAACCCTAGTTCCCCTCAAACCCTAACCCGAGCCCCTCTCTTATCTAACCCTAGTTACACCCGAGTCCCTCCCTCTCTTCTCTTCCTCGTGCCGGCCCCACCCTGCAGCCTCACTGCCCTCCCCTGGTCCCTCTCTTTCCATCTCTCTAGCTAAAGCACAAGAAAGGAGAGAGGAAGAAGCCTACACCACCGAGCCTCCTCTTGCTTTTGCAAAAAGGTGAAACAACCACCCATGTGCTCCCCCTTTCCTCCCTGATCTTTATCTGCTAACCAAGCACCACCCATCCCCTTCCATCTCCAGATCGAGATCTGAAGCTAGCCTCCCTCTCTCTTCCTCATCAAGGAGGCCATGGCCATCTCCATGCCCTAAACCCAAACCTTAGCCGTCTACACCATGTCCTTGTCAATCGGGTGAGTTGCAGCATGCCGAGGACGTCCAGCATCCTCCTGTGCCTCCTCTTCTTCGCCTAGTACCAGTACACGTCGCCGAGTCTCGCCGGAACCTCACCAGCGCCGCCATGGACCCGAGAAGCAGGAGCTACCAGGACCTCTGCCTCTGCCCCGATCTGCTCCACCCCTCGCTCCAGCGACATCACGGGCGACCCCCTGGTGAGCCTCTCAAGCTCCTAGACATGTCCGTCCTCCTCCTAGCGGCCCAGACGCGCCGGACGTTCCGTCGAGCGAGCTCCGTGCGTCGCCGCCGCGAGGTCCGTCGTGTCTGCAGCAGTTACCGCAGCACCCGTCCGCCCTGTTCCTCACCCTGCCCCGCGCGCTGTAGCCCTCCTCCGTGCTAGATCTCTGAGCGAAAGTTGTAGACCGGACTTTCCCCTCCATCTTTTGTTTTGGCATCATCCTCTAATTCTCGCTAGATGTGTCGCCATCGTCGTCGGAAGTCGGCCCGATCCGCCGCCGGCAGAACCTTTTCCGTCAGCGAGCAGCCACTGCCGGTGTCGTTTTTCACTTGGGCCCCTATGCTTTTTCCCGCCTCCACCCGCGGACCTCTGAGCCCCACCGGTCAGCCGTCGCACCGTTTTACAAAAAGGCACCCGAACTCTGCCGCTTTTCCTTCCGCTTTGACCCGGCTCGCCCACGTGTCCAGCCCCTGCTGGCGCAGACGCGCGGTGGTCCCACGCTACGCTGGCCCCACTCGTCTGTCTCAGTGGCTAGCTCCGGCCGCGGTGAGAAAAGCTTTTACCGCGCCAGATCGTCCAGTCAGAACCTGGCCCCACTTGTAGGTGACTTTGGCTAGGTTTGTCTGAGTAACAAAATGTTTTCTATTTGGCTGTTTAATTTAAATCTTTTTCAATTTGTTTTAAATTCAAATCAGTATTTAAATAACTTTTAAAATATGAATTCAAATAATACAAATAATATATGTTTTTGAATCAGAAAAATGTGAGGAATTCAAATATGGCCTTCAAATATATTTTGGACACTTTAATTTCCAAGTTGATTAAAATTACAATAAAATGCCCTTTATCTTAATTAATTAATAACTTTTGTTTTATAACTCCAAATTTAACAAATAATATGTCTAAAATGATCAGCTCGACGAGACCTTTCTGTTTATGCATTCCATGTTCTGTTTTGCAGCATGCATCATATAAATATAATGTAAACAGCAACTTAATTGAGTATAAAACATGATTAAAACTCAATAAAATGACTTATTCTTGTATTCCACATCTCATCCATGCCATGCTACTTTATTGCCATGCAAATGGTGCATCATTCATCATGGCATGATTGTTTGCTTGTCGCATTTAATTCATATGCTTGTGCACTTTATTCATGTTGGCCCTTGTTTGTTTGGTTCTTCTTCGAATAGACGCTGAGCAGGGGATATATCAAGAAAACCCAGGAGCACTACCCAGATCCTTCTCTCGCTTCAACTGAGCTGCCAGGCAAGCACTACCACATGCTTGCATACATATAGTACCTATTGCCTCTATCTCATTCTTGCATCATTGAGTCGCGATTGCATTAAACTGAATCCCAAGTATTGCATAGCCTTTACTTTTAAACCCCACCGAAGCTTGTTCCTCCATTCCATGAGCCATTACTACAGGAGTTGTTTGAGCCATGCGAGTCGTAGAACAGCATGTGTAGGGTATGTGAGTGTCCGATGGATAACGAGGTACCTAAACAACTTAACCTGAGTAGTATGGGATAACTAATGAAAGTGGCACCGGTGAGCAATATCTGCTATTTGGTTTTTCATGCTCACTTGTGTCCCGTAGGACCCCGAGTACTTGATTCCTGTTCCTTGAATATTCGCGCTATGCACATCCGGGAGGATTATGGGACCCCCCTGAGCCAGAGCTTGATTCATTCTTATTTCTTGGGGCCACAAACTAGTTTGAGGTTTTATTTACTATCCTGTACTTATGCCATGCTTTACTGCTTTATTTACGATTGTGCGAGGAGCACCTGTACTGTTTAGGATCGGGACACGTTTTCGCAGTATCGACAAGCCCAGTCACACTTTCGGGTTCCCAGTCGTTTACAGCCGTCCACCCAAACCTTGAGTCCGTCTCGGAGTCAGCTAACTTCGTTGCGGGTAGCTTAATGGGGTGGCCCCCTGAAATATTTCTGAATCTGGTGATTGCTTTGTCGTGAAAGCCTCGTTGGGTTTTGATTTGATTTTTCCGAGGTTGATCGAGTGTGTGTTGCTATTTGTGCACCCCTGCAGGGTAAAACTTTCTGAAAGCCGTGTCCGCGGTTATGGACGACTTGGAGCACAGTTTCTCGATCATAGACAAGTATAACTAAAGTACCTCTTTTAATTTGACTAAGTAACTGACTAGTAAATAGCGCAACACTCATGGAATGGATAATAAAACTGCCAACGGATGGGGGTTGTTCGTCCGCTTCCTCGTTGGTAAGCGAGGAGGAGGATGGATCTGTTAATATTACCGTTATAACTATTGTTATTAATTCACGGACATCCGTCTATCTTTGGTTAGGCGGATGGTTAGCGAGTATCTATAGAATTGTTAGGGTTTATCTTTTGCTGCAATTGCGTCACCCCAGGTTGTGTCCCCTTTAGAGGCATAAAGTCTTGCTGAGTACCCCTAGGGTCTCACACGATAAATTATTTGATTCAGATGAACAGGTACACTCACGAGATGGATACTGGGTGGAGGAGACGGACGATGTGGGCAACGATCATTCGGTGTAGAGATTCCGGGAACGGGGATCCGTGAGATCTGTGGGCGGGATGTGTTTATTTATGGGGCATCTTATGCCGATTTGCTTCTTATCCGTACTCGGATCTTGTTTGCCGCTTCCGCCTGATACTCTGATGTTTGATGTATGAGGAGATATCCTAAACTATATATCTATCTAGGACATTTGGATCTTGCCGTATGGCGTTGCAATATTTCTATTTCTTTTAGATGGAATGGCTCTGATGTACTGTTGTATGGTGGCTTGCATACATACTCATTTGTGTATGTAGTTGATCCCTTCGCCTGCCGATTACGCCGCCCGTTCTTGTCCCGATGTTTGGAAATGGTTGGGACGACCGAAAGGTCTACCTGTGAGTGGCATTTGGGCCCCACCGTACTATTTCAACCATTTCCGCTCGTCCAGGCTTGTAACTAGGAGCGTAATTCACCGAGGTAGTTACACGTATGCATCTTGGAAAGAATTGAAATGCTTTCAAAATCGTAGGATTATATCATGGTGGGGCTATGCTTGCCTTTGCATGTTGATAACAGATAAGCAGATATTCGAGGGCCTTGTACTTGACTTGGTTAGAGTTGGTCAAGTATTGTTCGTCGATCCTCGATCTTCTATGGTGTTTTACTCGGTCTTCAATCTCGATCCCGATCTCGTATTCTACCCGAAAGAACCAAATGTCGAAAAGAGAGGGAATCAATCAACACATGGCATCGAATGAATGCTCAAGCAAGTATGATGATATGACAAGTTAAATTGTATTTAATTGAAACCCTAAAGCATGCTCAACAACTTAATCGGGGTTTCGATGGGTGAAAACCCTAACTCGGGGAAACTCTGGAATCACCTATGAGGGGTTACTATGTTCTTCTAATTAAACTTGTCATGTAAGTTGTTGAACAATGCATGATTATAGCTTAAATAGATAGATTTAATTTTTCTAAACATTTTGATATATTATTGCTATTTTTCTGAATTACAGATTAAAAGTTATTGAATTTACAATATTCAAAACAATTTCTGAGTCTTTTGCCTCCTTTAGTGTTCATTTTTGGATCATGTAAAACCTTTATGCACAAGTTTTGCGATTGCACTTGTGAAAATTCCGCCTACGGGTGTTAGCTTAAGTTTTCTGGTCTACACGTTCTTTGTCCTTTTTATTTGGATTCTGGAGTAGTGACTTTCGGCACTTATTGTCGGCGATTTTGTACTTAGGTTATTGGCGGTTCCATTGGGCATCATCACCTGAGTGCATGGTTCCGACAACGAGTCTTCCGACTCACGAAAAGTCAAGCATAAGAACCAAAGTAATGGATAAACTAGCACTTGCTTAAACATATACCCATGCGGGAAACTAGTTCTTGAGTAGCAGGAAATAACAACCATTGTTTCCGCCTTAAGTTACACAAACAAGTTTTTTCCGCATACGCACCAAAGGTGAAACAAATATTACAAAGTTGTTCTTCATTCCTTTGGCGCAGGTGACTTGGAAGCCGCATCATCACCAGCCGGAGAACCACCCTCGAAGTTGGCGCTGTGGTGGGACTCAGAGGAACCTTGGTTGCTGTTGTCGATGATGTTCATGGGCACAAAGACGTCGACGTCCACCAACTCGGCAACTCTGGTGTCATAGCCCGCGAGCGACGACAAGATGGATTCATGGTTAATCTCTTTTCCATTGTCATCTACGTCGGGAATACCAGAGGTCACCGTGTCGATGTCGGCATCTTCGTAGTGTGCCTTCACCATTGACAACGCCATCCTTGCGCCAGCCCGCGCACATGAAGCTTTCCAGCTTGTGATGCGCTTGGGGGCTCGGCGCAGAATCTCCGAGTACTTCTCCACGGAGTCCGATGCCTTGATATTTATCTGGAGGGGCTTGGCGATCTCCTTGTCTTGTGTGATGGCGGTGTTGATGAAGTTGCCGACAAGAACCATGCATTCCTTGGCTGGAGGGGGCGATCAAGTTAAACCCATAGGAGCTGCAAATTCCAACAAGGATCGCATGAGTTCAACAATTTAGAGTACCCAGACTACAGAAATCGAAGACGGAGAAAACTTACTGAAGATGATGGCCTCATCTTGCCAGAGGGTGTCCGCCAAGGATTATTTCTCTTGTTGGAGGAGCTTATACGCCTCGCTATGGCGTTGATTTTGCTCATCGGCAGCTTGCTTCTGATCTTTTAAGATCGCAATCTCCTCCTTCAAGAGATTGAATTCCTTGGTGGCGGAGTCCTGCAGGACCTTCATCGACTCCTCATGCATTTTCAGCATGTATTTCCTATCCTTCTTAAGAATTTTGTTTTCACTATCCAACTCTTGAATGTGCTTGGATTGCTTGACAATATTCTTGGCCTTGGCGATGGTTTCTGCAAGTCAGAGAAAGCAAAGTACATAGTGAGTACTCGGAGAATATGGACACAATACCAAGTCGGAATGCGAAAAAGAAAACAGACGCTTGCTCTTGGTGATCCGTTCCTTCAAGAAGGCAGTTTTACCCTTTTCAGCTTACAGGTCTGCGCGCATCTTCTAGTACTTGTCATTGGCCATGCCCCTCCGAGCACTCTCGTTCTGTGGAAAAAATTTCAAAGTTAAAGCGTTGTTTGTTCTGCTTGGAGCATCTAGCCGGAAATTTTCCACCTAGACACTCGGGGGCTACAGCGAGAGTTTTTGACTTAGTAATATGCTTAGCTTTTCTTTAAGCATCTAGTCGGAACTAATTCAGTTCTCGATTAGAGGCTTGGGGGCTACAGTATAAAGTTTTTAACTCGGATATATTCTTAGCTTTTCTTTAAGCATCTAGTCGGAACTAATTCAGTTACAACTAGAGGCTTGGGGCTACAGTATGGAAATTTATAAACACTGCGTATGCTACTCTTAAAGCATCTAGTCGGAACATTTCATTCCAACTACATGCTTGGGGGCTACAGTGAGAGGTTTTCTAACTTAGTCACTCTTAGAGCATATAGATGCAAAAACCTATGGTTTTTTCGTCTACATCCTCGGGGGATACAATGGGATACTCATATGAAATGCAAAAGGCAAATAAAACTTACAAGTGCGATGATCTTGAGGTTTGTAGCACTCTCGGCCAGCAGCTTGGCGAAGGATTCGCTGTTTCCTTGCAAGATTTCTGCTTGCCGGCGGAGCTCCTCTTGACCGCACGTCGGAGATGTCGGTGCCGCACCAGGGACCAAAACAGTGCTACCCGGTGTAAGTACCGGATAAACTATCTTTGGATAGGCTATGGTTTTCTTGGGTGCAGGGGCGCCGCCAACGACAGAGGTACCTGCTTCCACCACCGCCTTACCGCCACCGATGGCATCCTTAGCCGGAGCTTCAGCCATTTGGTGGGCGGCACTCTCCTGCGTCGCCTGCTCGCCGATGACAGCAACCTCGGTAGAGGCACCTGAGTCCACTTCCATGGCGGAAGGGCCAAATGCCTCCTTAGCTTGTGAGCTTGTAGGGGCAGACGAAGGCTTTACGGAGGGAATGGTAGGGGCGATGGAGGGAGATGTGTCGCGATGCAGCATGTCCTTGACGGTTCTAGAAGCCCCCAGTTTGGAGGTCTTCTTGAGACTGGTCGTGGCTTTCTTTCTAAAACATGCAAAATGCATAAGTACAGGAGCAAGACAGATAAATAGACAATGTCGGAGGAAGAGAAGCTTACACAAGTGGGGGTGCTTTGGCAAAGGGGATCTCGGTAACTTTTCTCTTTTCCGCCTCCAGGGCGGCGGTAGTCTTCTTGGAGGCTCCACCCTCCGTCTTCTTCTTCTTGCCTCCATCGGCAGCGTCAGAGGTGGAGCTCTTCCGCTTTCGCGCCAATGGAGCCTCGTCGTCGGACATGACCGTGACTTCCTTCATCTTTGGATCGTAGATTTGGGCAGCTAGGTTGTCCTCCTCTAGATCGCTAAGCTGTTAAGTGAGAAGTCACCGTGTTAGATGAGATGACATTTGCAAGACGGAAGAACTTGAGTATATGTCATACACGGAAAATAAATACCTACCTTTGGGCACTTGCCGTCTACGAACATGTCATAGGTGATGGTGAAGCCACGCTTCTTGTCCTTCACCTTGACGATGTCCTTAAGACAGAGCTTGACGCAGTCGCTCGAGAAGTTGTCCACGGAGATGCGGAGACTATCCCTTTTGTCGCTGGTATACTCGTGCATGAGCTTCGCGCGGTGTTGTAGAGGTTGGATTCGCCTGATGAACCAACACATGGCTAGGTCCAAGCTGGTCAAACCCGTCTCTATGAACCATTCTATACGCCTTATGGCACGGGAAGCATCGAGGTCAGATGGAAGGGAGGCCTGGGATCTCCATGACGAGGCTTCAGCGGCGGCTCTGTCCACGAAGTTCGGGTACGTTACTTGTCGGCCAGCCAGAGGAATGTCTGGGCCATAGAAGTACGTCAGTTGCCAATTTTTGCAGGACTCGTGGCCGACGATGTCGGGGAACCGCCGGCCAGGTCGAATATTGAAGCTTATGGTGCCGCAGTTCCTAAGTTCTTCCTTACTAGCTCCGGCTTCACGTTTCACGGTGAAGAAGTACACGAAGAGGTCTAGCCTAGGCTTTATCCCTAAGTATCCCTCGCAGAGCGCCGCGTAGTTGCTAAGCACTAAGGTACTATTGGGAGAAAGATTCTGGGGCTGGACTCTATAGTGATTCAAGACGAAGAGGAAGAAGTTGGAGATGGGCAGGGAGACGCCACGTACCAGTTGGTCTTTGAGGTACACCTTTTCTCCGGCTTGGGGAGAAGTTGTCACCTCGCCGGCCGGCGCCGCCTGCCAGGCGAGCCCCTCCATCGCAGGGAGGTAGCCTTCAACGATCAGCTCTTGGATATCACGGTCAGTGATGTCTGAGCCACTCTAGTCGCCCATATGCGAGTCCAGTTCCTCCTCCAACGGCTCCAGCGCCGCTAGATTATGGTCGCCACTGGTGGATTCGACCACCGCCGAGACGGGGATGACCAAACCCTCTGAGGGCACGACGACGGAGCTCGCCGTCTTTGCTGCGGCTTTGCTCGGTGTCGCCATGGAAGGGGAAGTGCTGCTGCTGGCCATGGAGTGAGTACGGAGGTCACTGGTGCGGATTGGGGCTAGGGTTTTTCGAGAGTTTTCGTGGAGAGCTCGAGGAGGCACGCGCTGGAGGAAGAATACGATGCGAGGAGAATGAGGTAAAAAGTGGAAATTTCACCACGTTTACTATTTATCATCTCCAGCTTCAAGATTCGTGCAGCTTGATCGGACGGTTGCCGCATAGACAACGTGTTCGTGAACATGCGCAGAAATTTCGCCACGTCTCCAACCGTCGCCGCCAACGGTTCGTATTGCTCGCGCGGGAAAATCGGACATGATTGCGTTCTCTGCATGTGTGAGTTACGAGGCGTCGCTGACCTAAGCCTACGTCGCCCTAGCTGACATAGGCAGATGAACCGTCACATCAAAGATTCCGACATGGACGGATCCAATCCGGCTGCAGAAGAGTACGATGGAAGATTCAGCATTTCTCCGACTTACATATTGAAGACGGAGAAAACCTTGCAGGGTTCTTTAGGAGGACTACAAGATATTGCTTGACGATTTGCCGACATCCATCTAGACGGAGCATTCCACACGAAGAGGCGGGACGGCGCAAGATCTCGGAGTTCTCCGGGGGCTACTACTGGGGATATGCTATATGGGTATCCTTATAGCATGTCTCCTATCCGGATAACCCGGGTGGCCCACAGTTGGTAGCATGGCCCATGGCCTGCTGGGCGGCCCAGTTAGATGGATCCAGAAGGGATGCCCATGCTGGATAAACGAAGGCTACGGTTGGAGTCACCGACATACCCGGAGCCTTCTAGTGCAAGATACACAAGACTAGTAATAGACGGTATAGGACTCTGTGACCTGTCCGGCTAGGACTTCTCCCTATAACCCTAGGACCTGGCGACTATATAAGTCGGGCCTATGGGAGCCTTTAGGGCATAATCTTAGATGTTCATAGACAACTTCAGACAACCTCGCACAGCGAACCTATCTCTGTAACTCAGCGTATTGCCCTTATAGTGATTTATAGCAGGAGTAGGATTCCGCCACCGTCGTGGGATCTGAACCTGGGTAAGTTGTGTTACCTCGTACCCGTCAACCGTATGCCTTCCCCCACGTCTCTAAACACGCACTGTGAGGAACCCTCAATGGCGTACTCGTCGGCAATACCACAACACTTTTATTCTTTTATTTCATTCAATAAACCTTCATTTCATTTGTTTGGCCAAGATTTAATTTGTCTTTTAAATATTCCTTATTTATTTATTTCTTTCTTTATCTAATAAAATCCATATCTTTTTATTTATAGATCCAAAATTGGTGATTCCAATTTGTAAAATCTTATTTAATATTTTTTTATCCTTTTATATACTTTTAGGATTAATTGCTCACAATTTGGTATGGATTTTGGTTAGGAACTTTATTAGCTTTGGAAATTTTTTCCTTTCAACTTATTAAATTCATAAGTTTTTATCCATGTTTCCAAATTGAGTGAAACCAATTTCTATGGTTTTATAATATTTTTATGTTATTTTTAATCATTTTAAAATGATTGTTGCTAAATTTTTATATGGTTCAATTCCATAGTCTTAGAGAGATCTTAGAAATGGTTTCCTTCCATTAGGGTTTAGAGTTTTGGTTTATTTCCAAGTGTTTAAATTTCAAGATGCATTTATGAAGAATGTATTTCACTTAATTTGAATTTAGTTGGATTCAAATTTTATTAAAAGTTTGTTCAAGTTGGGTTTTAATGTTTCCATTTGGAAATAAAAAGTTTCTTTTCACCCTAAATTTCAACAATTAATTATTTTGTTTATTTATTTTTCACATTACAAAATTTGGAAAATTTTGGGATGTGACAGCATGGCTTAGCAGAACACATATAAAAGCTCTAGCAGTGCACACAAGCCAAACCTAGTTATGCTAGGAGCAGTGGATCAGATAATATAAGCTCGAAAGGAGTAATGTAATAGATAGGATACTTTATCTATCGATAAAAGACCACAACAGAATCGTATGCATCTTGGAAAGAATTGAAATGCTTTCAAAATCGTAGGATTATATCATGGTGGGGCTATGCTTGCCTTTGCATGTTGATAACAGATAAGCAGATATTCGAGGGTCTTGTACTTGACTTGGTTAGAGTTGGTCAAGTATTGTTCGTCGATCCTCGATTTTCTATGGTTTTTTCCTCGGGCTTCAATCTCGATCCCGATCTCGTATTCTACCCGAAAGAACCAAATATCGAAAAGAGAGGGAAACAATCAACACATGGCATCGAATGAATGCTCAAGCAAGTATGATGATATGACAAGTTAAATTGTATTTAATTGAAACCCTAAAGCATGCTCGACAACTTAATCGGGGTTTCGATGGGTGAAAACCCTAAGTCGGGGAAACTCTGGAATCACATATGAGGGGTTACTATGTTCTTCTAATTAAACTTGTCATGTAAGTTGTTGAACAATGCATGATTATAGCTTAAATAGATAGATTTAATTTTTCTAAACATTTTGATATATTATTGCTATTTTCTGAATTACAGATTAAAAGTTATTGAATTTACAATATTCAAAACAATTTCTGAAATTATTAAAACTTTCCTTAATTTAAATAAACTGGAAATACTTTTTACACCGAGGGCTGGGCTAGCCCTAGAGACAGACATGTGGGGCACTAGCCACCTCAGCCTCCACGCAGGCAAAGTGGGATAGGGGGCGGTTTTTTATTTCTCACCGAGGCAGTAGCTAGCCTGAGAGACTGGCGAGTGGGACCTGGTACACGTTGACAAGCCACGCAGGCGCCACGCGGGCTCGCCGGCGAGCACTACAGACGGTGGTGGTTGGCGGAGCTAGGGCGAGCGGGCTAGCGCAGAGGGGTGCGTTCGAATGGGCGAGGCATGGCAAACCATCTAGGGGCGGCGCCGCTGCTCCTTGGTCGCTGGAGCGACGGCACGAACGCCGACTAGCGGCAGAGCTCGTAGGTCGACGGCGTGGGTCCAAGGCAAGGCAAAAGGGAGGCAGGGAGATGGTCCACGAGGACCGAGAGCTCACCTAGAAGCGATTGACGGGGTTGGGGAGGTCGGGCGAGCTCGGACGTGGCCGGAATCGGTGATGGAGACGGTGGCCGGCACTCGGGAAGACGGGGACCATAGGCTCGATTTCGACCACCCGCGGTCGATTCCTTCGGGCGGGTGAGAGAGTCCACCACGGCGATCTCAGCGGTGGCCACGGCTCAGGCTAGGGCGGTCGTAACGGCGGGGATCGTCGGAGCTAGGGTTCGGGTCCGCGAGGGGAACGAGAGAGAGGGGTCGCTGGAGAGGGGAAAAGTGGATGAGGGCGACGGGGATGTGGCCGCGTCATTCTTATCCACGCCCGGGGCTTGACGGACGGCCTGGAGGAGGCACCGGGGATCGACGGCGGCGCCGGTGACACCCAGCTGCTTCCTCCCGAGGAGGAAGACGACAAAAGGGGCGGCAAAGCGGTACTGGGTCGCGCTGGGCTGCGCTTGGGCTGGCTGCGGCTGATGGCTGCTGTGCGCGAGCGGTAGAGAGGGAAGAGAGGGAGTTGGGCCGGCCTGGTAGGATTAGCTGGCTGTATTTTTTTAGCAGAACATTTTTCTATTTCTGTTTTGATTTCTGTTTTATGTTTTGAATTCCAAATCTGTTTTGAATCATTCAAAATTACCAGAGGGGTTTTGTGGAATATTTAAAATACCATGGAGCCCTTTTAGTCCATTTGGGCTTCACTATTTTGGTAACTTTTCAAATTCAAATCCTTTTGAATTGCTTTTCAAAGAGAGAAAAGAAAACTAGGGTTAGGGTTTGGCATTATTTTCTTTAATGGAAAGTTTGGGATGATTCTCATGATGCTCAAACAAATCCCTAAATATGATTAACTAAAATTGGGGTGTCACAGATCTATCCCCCTTACGAGAATCTTGACCCGAGATTCCAAGGGTAGGAAGAGAGACAGAGAGAGAAGGAAACACAGGGCCACTCTAAAGATAAGAGGGAACACACTAAATGACACACAGAGTATCTCATGGTCAGCTCATGGATGGATTGTTCAAAACAACTCTAAGATGACAACATGAAACACGTCAAGGTAACGGAGGAAACAAGAGGAGAAGGTTTCAAGTTGTTATATATATGGTATTCATAAGGATTGAGACCATGGAATTCACAGAAGATATAAGCTTCTGAGAAGGGAGGTTTCAACAGAAAGAACATGACCACAGACTTCGATAGGGAACCTCTACTAAAGGATTAAGTAGAGAGTTCAGGTTGTAGAGATACGGATCAACAAAACCAAGCTGTTGAACTACTTTTTAAACACAAGGTTTAGTCTTTCATTCAACACAAGGTCTATGACAGAAAGGTGTTTTGTGGCGAGGACTCATAAGAGTCACATGGAAACATGTAACAAGAGAAACTTCTAATTACCAAAATCATATTCACTCTTAAAACATGGCTGAGAAATGAAGGAAACTCTTAATTCATCCAGGACTATCAAAATCTTTGTCGAGGATCATGATATCACGTAACACCACCGGATAAATAGATAAGAAGGTTCCTGATGACACGAGAAAAAGAAACTTCATTCTCAGATTTCAATTACTTAGCACAACAAAATGATTGCCAACATTAAAGGGTCTGGATGATTGACCGAGAGACATTTAGCAACACTACTTTAGATGTTCTCCTTAATGTGTGAGAAATCAAACATCAAGTGTGGCGCCCCGCAAAAACCACTACTAGAAAATCGCGTTGTTTCTGTGCATTGCATCATCATGACCGCATGCTTATGTCATCATGCCACATTGCATTTGGGCATCGTCATGTCATCTTGCATTTGTTTGCATAAAACTATTTTGAAAAGCCTGGTTTTTTTTCTAAACGCCCCGTCTTTAATTCCAAAACCAAAACCCGGGTCTCCAGAATGTTTTGTTCTGTCTGCCAACGGTTTACAAACGCCTCGTTTTTAAATAAATAAAATAATTAAATTATTTTTGGAGGCAGCCAACCAGGCCCGAAAGCCCGGCCGGCCACCTCCAGACCCTAGTCTAAAAATATCTAATCCCTAATCTACCCAATCCTATCCTACCCAGCCCCCTCCACCTCACCCTGACCAATCCCCTCCCTCCACCTCACCCCTCCACCTCACTCCAGCCAACCACGGCCTGCCACCTCACCCAGCTGCCTCCACTCCCTCTCTCCAGCCGCCACCCACCCCGGCCTCGCACACCACAGCACGCACGCACGCTCACACCCCGTACCCGGTCAACCGACCACCACCCACCCCACGTCGCCCTGTCCCGCCTCCCCGACAGCCCGGCCCCACCCCACAGACCCCTGCGCGTCGCCCACCTCTCGTCTCGCTCGTCCATCTCTCCTGCAACCTCTCCCCCACGCCCTTTCCTTTCCCCCGCTCCTCTCACCGCCTCGGTCGCCTTCCTCCCCTCCCATCGCTCGCTTCCGCCGCCGCAAGTGCCCGTCCGCAGCCGCCGCACGTCCCGTGCCACTCTCCTCCTCACCCCCATGTCCCGCCTCGTTCTCTCTCTGGCCGAGCGCCGTCGCCCTCATTCACCGCGCCCATCGGCCGCTCGAGCTTGGCCGCGACGCTAGCGTCTCTTCTCGGGCTCCGGCGTCCTCCGTGCCTCCCCGCAGCACCGCCTCACCTTCCGGTCGACTGCGCCTTTCCTCGCAGGCGCGCTGCCGCTTGAGCACCTCCTGGATCGTCCCCGTCGCCTGGCCGCCGCCGCTTGGTTCTCCACCGCCTCCAGCTCGCGGCCGGCCCCCGTCGACCTCGCCGCCGTCGAGCCGCCCGCTCCACCATCGGCATTGCCTGCACCGCAACCCACGTCTCTTCGCCGAGCTCCTCTGCGCCTCCCTGGAACCCCGGCCGGCCCCTGTTCTACCGCCGGCAGGCCGTCGACCTCGCCGTCCCTGCAAGCATCGAGCACCGCCGCCAAGAACTCCGCTCGCGCGATCTCGCCGGCCTCTGTCCCCAGGAGCAAACGCCGCGTCGCCCCCTCGCCATCGGCCACGTCCGCGTCCCCACTGCTGATGCTCCCTCTATCTTCTCCGCCGTCCGTGCCATCCCGAGGTCCTTCGGTTGTCCCTGGAGGCAGCGCGGCCTGCGCCCGTACCCTCTCCCTTCGCTATCCTCGCCGCCTCTGCGGTACCGTGTTCCATGCCACCTGCCAAGCCTCGCAGCTCCGTCTCCAGCATGTGCTCTGCGCTTTTGTTTCCTGTGTGCTACCAGAAAACAAAGGGAGAGTGGGGTATTGTTGGTTCTGTGGTCAATAGGAGAATACAACGTTGTAGTGATACATTGGTATGTTAAGTTGGTGTTGATGTGCGGCCGTGAATCAAGATCTTCCCGGCGTACAAGGATGAAGTCAGACAAGGTCACCGTCCTTATCGACAAGATCTTCCGACAACCATTGATGCCCGAAACCAAGTACACCTTCGACAATGGAAGCCCGGGAAAACCACAAGATCTCCTTCACGGAAAACCACAAGACCTTCTTCCAGATCCTAAGACCGATCCCGGCGATACCGAACCCAAACCCCTCCGAACACCAAGATCGCGGATACCCGATGTGTGACCCTAAGCCCCTATTTTTATAAATGATATGTCTGATGCATATTAAATTGTTCATGCATGCATACTTGTCATGTGGGTTGGGGGCCTTATGCCGATTCACCTTACAATTAAATATGGGACCCATATGCGGGCAAATCTAGTCGTATACTGGTCCCATTTAAATTGGTGTAGCAAACCGGTGCTATCTTTTGCCATGTTAAGACAACATTTAAATTGCAGGGTATCTAAATAACTTGAACCACCTAAATAATTGTCGGGACCCGGTTCCACTTAATATTGTCTAATTGCATCGCACCTTTGCCATGGCATGCATCATATCATGATCATGCCAATTCTTCCGCATTAGTTGTAATTGTGCATCGCTTGTTCCTTTTAGTGTTTTGCTTCTTCCCGGATAGGACGATGAGATGTTGTGAGCTTCGACAAGTTCTTCGGTTATGAAACTGCGGCAATGTTTTCAGGCGAGCATCTCCCTCTTTCTACCAATCTTACTTTTATAGTATTTATTCCCTCCTGTTGATCTATTGCTATCTGTGTTGCGATGCTCTAGTTTTCGTGCCCGAGATATCCCTTGCAGCCTTATATTGCCTTGGACACATCCTATTACCTGTTGTTTGGTAGATAGTTGGACTTGCGCGTCGTAGTCGCCTACTCAAGTGTTGTTGCGTGTCGTCCAGTACCACAGTGTTGGAGTATTGCCGCATGTTTAATGTTGGAGATGATCATGGCTTTAAATATCGTTAACTTTACTTATTGTTTAATAACTAAAATTGAAAGTAGGTAAATGCAGAGGCACAGGTGGGCAATAGATGTTATTTGGTTGTTAACCGTCCACTTGTGTCCCGTAGGACCACGAGTTCCTGACACCTGTTCCGAGATCGAGCGCGCTAACCACATGTGGGATGTATGGGCACCCCATCGATTTAGTACCTGATTCCAAGTACTGTACTCGGGGCCACAAAGTAGTTTGGGGATTTATTACTATCCTGTACTTATGCCATGCTTTACTGCTTTATTTAAATTGTGCGAGGTACTGCACACTGTACTTCTTAGGAAAGCGAAGTGTTTTCGCGGTATCGACAAGCCCGAGTTTTCGGGTTCCCAGTCGTTTACAGCCACTGACGCAAACCCTGAGTCCGTCTCGGAGACCGGACGACTTCGTTGTGGGTGTACTTAGTGGGGTGGCCCCCCGTGCTTGCTTTGGGTCTGGGAAACGTCATGACTTAGGCCCCGCCGACATACCGATGGGTGTATGTTAACTGATCTGGCAAAAAGGGTCGAAGTGCGTGTGGATACTTTGGTGCACCCCTGCAGGGTTAAATCTTTTCGAAAAGCCGTGTCCGCGGTTATGGACGACTTGGAGCACAGTTCTCGATCATAGACAACTATAACTAAAGTTTACTACTATAATTTGACTTGTATCCGATATGACTAGTAATCAGCTTCACTGCAACGGAATGGCTAAATAAAAGTACCAACAACTGCTGGGTTTGGGATGTCTCATGCTTATTGTATCTGACTAGTAAGTGTTGCAACTACAACGGAATGGTTAACTAAAATTGCCCACTGCTTATTATATCAGGATGACTATCTATACCTGACTAGTAATTGCTGCAATGATAACTGAATAAATAAAACTGCCAACTGTGTGAGTTCCTCGGTTGACTTCCTCGTTTGGTCTCGAGGGGGAATACCAGGATGGGTTTGTTTGGTGTTAGTATCAGGTTGGTTCCGAATAGGTCTTTCTTATCCCTCTCTGATAGCCGACAGTTATATCGAGTCTCTATAGGTTGTTTAGTGCATGCTGCGCTGCCGCTTCAGTCCACCATACCTATGTAGGCGAGGACCGCCGAATTCTAGCCTCGCCGTGTACTGGCCTCAGTACTGACCACTCTCTCTTTTTCCTTTGCCCTTTGTCGGCACCCCTTTTGTTTAAGCAGGTTTTGAGATCGACGTCGTTAGCAGGGTTACCCTTCCGGCTTGGCCTGGGCAGGGTTATGGACGCCATTGGTTATTCTTCAGGGCTCTTAGCTCAATTTGCATCTTGTCCGTACTCGGACGCTATATCGTTTTAAAGGTGATTTGGATCTTTGTATTGTAAATCTGTATTCTTGACTCTTTGAGTCGCTGTTGTATATATATGTTTTGTGGGTTCCATCGAGGACTATTGTGTAATGATATTACTTCGTTTTCCACCCGCACGCAAGTGCCTGGTGGGCACCTTTGAATCGTTTCTATGCGGGTTTGGCGGGAAGCGCTGAAACTTGCATAGGGCCGATTATGAGGGTGTTACAGAGTGGTATCAGAGCTCAGCAGTTGCGATACCCCACAAGTCCAGCCTGTAGGATAACCTAGCTAACGGCCGAAGTAGAGTGTCAAAACTATTTTTGAAAAATCGGTTGGATAGTCTGATTAGGTCTGATTTTACTCCTTACCCCTCTGCTGCTCTCCTCTCACCTCTGCGTGTTTTGAATCCGCTCTCTTCTCTCTCTTCGAGTCCAGGATTTATCGTGGTTGGGTTCCATCGTACCTTCAGGGTTTCGCTTCCTCCTTTGGTAACAATGTTGCTACATCTGGTCTTCATGCTATCCGAGAAATCCTTCGTCTGATGGACTTCTCTTTGTTCCTTCTCGTGCCTTCCGGTGTTTTCCGACGCGACGACATCATCTACGCCAGATCCGATGCAGAGTCTGCATCACTCCTTTGTTTCTGAACCTCGATTGTCAAGATCTTCAGTCTGATTCCGAGAATGGTTGCATGCTTTTCTACTGATTGTGCAGAGTAATAGTTTGGGTGCGTGATGGATTGGCCCCCATGCCGACTACTCACTCTATTCGCTTGTGTACATTGAAGTGGATGAGAATGCATCGGTTCTCTCTGTCTATCGGATCTAGAGGTGGCTTTATTTGTTGATACCTCTACCTTCGACCTTTTGTTCCCGGAGTGTTCCCTCGACGATCACGGACAACGACCTCTTGTTAGTGGTGTCGCGAAGATCTACACAAAGCGAGAAGATTCAGATCGTCAGCCTTCTTCCCTGTATCATGAGGCGGATCTCGAGGGCGAGATCCATTGTTAGTGGTGTCGAATTGTGGCGCCCCGCAAAAACCACTACTAGAAAATCGCGTTGTTTCTGTGCATTGCATCATCATGACCGCATGCTTATGTCATCATGACACATTGCATTTGGGCATCGTCATGTCATCTTGCATTTGTTTGCATAAAACTATTTTGAAAAGCCTGGTTTTGTTTTCTAAACGCCCCGTCTTTAATTCCAAAACCAAAACCCGGGTCTCCGGAATGTTTTGTTCTGTCTGCCAACGGTTTACAAACGCCTCGTTTTTAAATAAATAAAATATTTAAATTATTTTTGGAGGCAGCCAGCCAGGCCCGAAAGCCCGGCCGGCCACCTCCAGACCCTAGTCTAAAAATATCTAATCCCTAATCTACCCAATCCTATCCTACCCAGCCCCCTCCACCTCACCCTGACCAATCCCCTGCCTCCACCTCACCCCTCCACCTCACTCCAGCCAACCACGGCCTGCCACCTCACCCAGCTGCCTCCACTCCCTCTCTCCAGCCGCCACCCACCCCGGCCTCGCACACCACAGCACGCACGCACGCTCACACCCCGTACCCGGTCAACCGACCATCACCCACCCCACGTCGCCCTGTCCCGCCTCCCCGACAGCCCGGCCCCACCCCACAGACCCCTACGCATCGCCCACCTCTCGTCTCGCTCGTCCATCTCTCCTGCAACCTCTCCCCCACGCCCTTTCCTTTCCCCCGCTCCTCTCACCGCCTCGGTCGCCTTCCTCCCCTCCCATCGCTCGCTTCCGCCGCCACAAGTGCCCGTCCGCAGCCGCCGCACGTCCCGTGCCACTCTCCTCCTCGCCCCCATGTCCCGCCTCGTTCTCTCTCTGGCCGAGCGCCGTCGCCCTCATTCACCACGCCCATCGGCCGCTCGAGCTTGGCCGCGACGCCAGCGTCTCTTCTCGGGCTCCGGCGTCCTCTGTGCTTCCCCGCAGCACCGCCTCGCCTTCCGGTCGACCGCGCCTTTCCTCGCAGGCGCGCCGCCGCTTGAGCACCTCCTGGATCGTCCCCGTCGCCTGGCCGCCGCCGCTTGGTTCTCCACCGCCTCCAGCTCGCGGCCGGCCCCCGTCGACCTCGCCGCCGTCGAGCCGCCCGCTCCACCACCGGCCTTGCCTGCACCGCAACCCACGTCTCTTCGCCGAGCTCCTCTGCGCCTCCATGGAACCCCGGCCGGCCCCTGTTCTACCGCCGGCAGGCCGTCGACCTCACCGTCCCTGCAAGCATCGAGCACCGCCGCCAAGAACTCCGCTCGCGCGATCTCGCTGGCCTCTGTCCCCATGAGCAAACGCCGCGTCGCCCCCTCGCCATCGGCCTCGTCCGCGTCCCCACTGCTGATGCGCCCTCTATATTCTTCGCCGTCCGTGCCGTCCCGAGCTCCTTCGGTTGTCGCTGGAGGCAGCGCGGCCTGCGCCCGTACCCTCTCCCTTCGCTATCCTCGCCGCCTCTGCGGTACCGTGTTCCATGCCACCTGCCAAGCCTCGCAGCTCTGTCTCCAGCATGTGCTCTATGCTTTTGTTTCCTGTGTGCTACCGGAAAACAAAGGGAGAGTGGGGTATTGTTGGTTCTATGGTCAACAGGAGAATACAACGTTGTAGTGATACATTGGTATGTTAAGTTGGTGTTGATGTGCGGCCGTGAATCAAGATCTTCCCGGCGTACAAGGATGAAGTCAGACAAGGTCACCGTCCTTATCGACAAGATCTTCCGACAACCATTGATGCCCGAAACCAAGTACACCTTCGACAATGGAAGCCCGGGAAAACCACAAGATCTCCTTCACGGAAAACCACAAGACCTTCTTCCAGATCCGAAGACCGATCCCGGCGAGACCGAACCCAAACCCCTCCGAACACCAAGATCGCGGATACCCGATGTGTGACCCTAAGCCCCTATTTTTATAAATGATATGTCTGATGCATATTAAATTATTCATGCATGCATACTTGTCATGTGGGTTGGGGGCCTTATGCCGATTCACCTTACAATTAAATATGGGACCCATATGCGGGCAAATCTAGTCGTATACTGGTCCCATTTAAATTGGTGTAGCAAACCGGTGCTATCTTTTGTCATGTTAAGACAACATTTAAATTGCAGGGTATCTAAATAACTTGAACCACCTAAATAATTGTCGGGACCCGGTTCCGCTTAATATTGTCTAATTGCATCGCACCTTTGCCATGTCATGCATCATATCATGATCATGCCAATTCTTCCGCATTAGTTGTAATTGTGCATCGCTTGTTCCTTTTAGTGTTTTGCTTCTTCCCGGATAGGACGATGAGATGTTGTGAGCTTCGACAAGTTCTTCGGTTATGAAACTGCGGCAATGTTTTCAGGCGAGCATCTCCCCCTTTCTACCTATCTTACTTTTATAGTATTTATTCCCTCCTGTTGATCTATTGCTATCTGTGTTGCGATGCTCTAGTTTTCGTGCCCGAGATATCCCTTGCAGCCTTATATTGCCTTGGACACATCCTATTACCTGTTGTTTAGTAGATAGTTGGACTTGCGCGTCGTAGTCGCCTACTCAAGTGTTGTTGCGTGTCGTCCAGTACCACAGTGTTGGAGTATTGCCGCATGTTTAATGTTGGAGATGATCATGGCTTTAAATATCGTTAACTTTACTTATTGTTTAATAACTAAAATTGAAAGTAGGTAAATGCAGAGGCACAGGTGGGCAATAGATGTTATTTGGTTGTTAACCGTCCACTTGTGTCCCGTAGGACCCCGAGTTCCTGACACCTGTTCCGTGATCGAGCGCGCTAACCACATGTGGGATGTATGGGCACCCCATCGATTTAGTACCTGATTCCAAGTACTGTACTGGGGGCCACAAAGTAGTTTGGGGCTTTATTACTATCCTGTACTTATGCCATGCTTTACTGCTTTATTTAAATTGTGCGAGGTACTGCACACTGTACTGCTTAGGAAAGCGGAGTGTTTTCGCGGTATCGACAAGCCCGAGTTTTCGGGTTCCCAGTCGTTTACAGCCACTGACGCAAACCCTGAGTCCGTCTCGGAGACCGGCCGACTTCGTTGTGGGTGTACTTAGTGGGGTGGCCCCCCGTGCTTTCTTTGGGTCTGGGAAACGTCATGACTTAGGCCCCGCCGACATACCGATGGGTGTATGTTAACTGATCTGGCAAAAAGGGTCGAAGTGCGTGTGGATACTTTGGTGCACCCCTGCAGGGTTAAATCTTTTCGAAAAGCCGTGTCCGCGGTTATGGACGACTTGGAGCACAGTTCTCGATCATAGACAACTATAACTAAAGTTTACTGATATAATTTGACTTGTATCCGATATGACTAGTAATCAGCTTCACTGCAACGGAATGGCTAAATAAAAGTACCAACAACTGCTGGGTTTTGGATGTCTCATGCTTATTGTATCTGACTAGTAAGTGTTGCAACTACAACGGAATGGTTAACTAAAATTGCCCACTGCTTATTATATCAGGATGACTATCTATACCTGACTAGTAATTGCTGCAATGATAACTGAATAAATAAAACTGCCAACTGTGCGAGTTCCTCGGTTGACTTCCTCGTTTGGTCTCGAGGGGGAATACCAGGATGGGTTTGTTTGGTATTAGTATCAGGTTGGTTCCGAATAGGTCTTTCTTATCCCTCTCTGATAGCCGATAGTTATATTGAGTCTCTATAGGTTGTTTAGTGCATGCTGCGCTGCCGCTTCAGTCCACCATACCTATGTAGGCGAGGACCGCCGAATTCTAGCCTCGTCGTGTACTGGCCTCAGTACTGACCGCTCTCTCTTTTTCCTTTGCCCTTTGTCGGCACCCCTTTTGTTTAAGCAGGTTTTGAGATCGACGTCGTTAGCAGGGTTACCATTCCGGCTTGGCCTGGGCAGGGTTATGGACGCCATTGGTTATTCTTCAGGGCTCTTAGCTCAATTTGCATCTTGTCCGTACTCGGACGCTATATCGTTTTAAAGGTGATTTGGATCTTTGTATTGTAAATCTGTATTCTTGACTCTTTGAGTCGCTGTTGTATATATATGTTTTGTGGGTTCCATCGAGGACTATTGTGTAATGATATTACTTCGTTTTCCACCCGCACGCAAGTGCCTGGTGGGCACCTTTGAATCGTTTCTATGCGGGTTTGGCGGGAAGCGCTGAAATTTGCATAGGGCCGATTCTGAGGGTGTTACATCAAGTAAAGGTCAAACTTCAGATACAAGAGTGACCATAAAGGTAAAACATCAAGAGCTAAGGTTTGATCTTGACGAGCCTAGCATGTACAGAAATGGTCTCGGAACACGGATCACCGAAAGGTAAAGCATGAGTCATATAGTAGATATGATGAACATGATGATTGTTCGCCATTGAAGCTACATCAACTCTCGTGATGATCGGTTTTGATGTGGTGGATTTGGTTCGTGTGATCACTAAAACAATGTGAGGGATATTGTTTTGAGTGGGAGTTTAACAGCAATATGATTAAAAGTTGAACACTATTTATCATAAATCAAATCAAAGTAAATTTGCATAGTTGTTGTAGTCATTGGCATCCGTTTACCACCTTACACTTAGTTATAATTGATATGATAGAACTATAGAATTCTGGTTAGTTACTTTACGAACTGGTATCGTATTGTTTTGAAGTGTTAATCTAAAGTTTAAAAGTCCCATTGCAAACTTTCAGTAAGTTTCGATTACTCCATGAAGTTTAATAGTTGGTATTAAATCAAGAGTAACAATTCCAAGGTTAGTATATAAGTTTATCTCCATGATTCTTGATATTCGAAAGATAGTTTCAATATCAAGGTTATCTAGGATCTGAAAGAGTTGTTTCAGAAACCATGATGTGTGGAAGATATTGTGATATCTGAAACGAAGTTTTGGTTACAACATGATAAGAGTATAATATGGCAAAAGTCATGTTCTCATATTTGATGAGAATTTGCAAAAGGTTGGAGATACTAGTTATCCTAATCCTCCAAAAGGTTTTGGAGAGAAACATTATACTCGCGATTCACCGTTACGAGCTAAAAGTAGCTTGATCATGGATAATTCCATGATGAGGGTGAATATTTGATGTAGGTAAAATGTTTACTACACCAAGAGATTACTAAGGAAAGGAATTTGAAAGAACACCAAACATTTGATGATGGTGATCTACTTCAAAGTGCAAGTCCAAAGACATTGGTATTTAACTATACACACTTTGGACTATGTGTCATATATATGGCTCCACTATTGATGATTGTTAGATTCTTTCAAACAGAAAAAGAAAATACTGAAAGAGTATCTTATAAATATATGGCAAAAAGGAAAAGACTAGAATTGTTCAGTTTAGGTATATAGAGGATATACGTGTTATGGCTATATTCTTTGCTTGTTAAATAATGTGGTTCTTAAAGTATTGGATACTGAATTTGTTGGTATGAATCGTCATACGAAACAACAGAATTCATGAACTAAAATGGCCTAAGTAACTAGCAAAATAATATGTGATGATGTTCATCGAGAACAAATAAAGGGTTATTATGTTGCTCGTTAAACATCAAAGTTTGCCTTCAAGATTTGTTTTATCAGGTATTATGAGAACAAAAGGGTTGTTCAAATAATTGCCGTAATCCATAAAAGATGGATGATTCACAAATCTCGTTGGAGAAATCACATCCATAAAACTAGTGCTAAAAATGTCGAAAGACAAATTGATTGAAAGATCACTTAGGAAGTGACATCGTCGTTTAAATTATATTGGAAAGAAAACATGAAGAAACTCCATGTGGATGGAATTTTGGAGTCTTTTGATTTTTGATCAAATGATGCTTGTGAAATTTTTCTAGAGATAATTAAAACTTCGTTCATAGGACAAAAGGGAACGAATGACTATCTTATTGGAACTTGTACATATTGTTGTATGAAGTCCATTATGTGTAGTCAAGAGAGATGGATTTCAACTTCATATGCTTTATCCGAAAATTTGAGTGAATATATGAATATTTACTTAATAAGGATGAAGTATGAAACATTTGAAAAGTTCAAGGACTTTCAAGATGAAGTGCAAAATCATTGTAACAAGAATATAAATAGTTTATGATAAGATCATAAAGGAAGATATTTGAGTTACAAGTTTAGCATAATACCTAAGATTTAAGGAATCGTTCCGTGGATTTGCATTTCCCGAAACACCATAAGAGTATGGAGCGTTCGAGATATGTAATTAAAACCTTGTTTGACATGGTAAGATCAAAGGTGTAATTCATAAAACTGTCATTATATTTTAAAGATTAAAAGCTTTAGAGACTACCGTTTTTCCACTGAAAAGAGCTCCATCATAATCCGCTGAAATAACACCATATAAAGTTATGGTTTGGGATAAAACTCAAGTTTTCCTTTCTTAAACATTGGTCCTTTCTTAAACATTGGTCCTGGCATAAGAAAGATGTTTGCAACCAAAGTCGGATGATCCTGTCTTTGTATAACTATTAAGTATTCCTCCATAACACCGGAGACAAAAGTGTTTGTCGCTTACAACGTCAAGTTTCTTTGAGAAGGAATTTTTCGTGAAAAGTTAAGTGGGAGGACAATAGAACTTTGATAAGGTTAAAAGAACCTTAGCTATATGTACAAAGTTGTGCAGCGCCGAAACGTGTTCCAGAGGCAGCAACAATGCTCATGGCTCACATGCCTCAAAGGTTGGGGTCACAGAGGTCTGAGTTTCTATTGAACCAAGTAGGTCGGGTAAACAATCAAATATCAAGATTTGAGGGTTGAATCATTATTTGAGAATAATGAACGGACTACATGCAAAGAAGTAATGATGGGCCCTGACTCCGTAAAATGTCTTGAAGCCATAAAATCCGTGATAGTTCCATACAGGAGAAATCAAGCTTTGAACTTGAAGGACCCTCGAGAAAGGTGTATGACCTTACAGTTGTGTTTGGATCTATAAAGAAATAGTCATGGATGTTTCACATCTATGAAATAGTCGACATGTTGGGAAATAATTCACAACAATGTTCAAAGGTTGACTATGACAAGATTTGATCTTTCATAGTGATATTTAGTCTAGACGGATTAATGAAAGCAACCACTACATATAATTTTGTTATGTGGTAGTTGAATAAACAAAACACGTTCTTCTAATAGAATTGTTACCTAGGACATGTGCATAACACGGTCCATAGGGTTTTGTTAATTCAAAGGATGCTAAAAGCATATGCAAACTTCAATGGTTGAAGTGAGCATCGCGGAGTTGGAATCTTCACTATGATGAAACTGTTAAAAGAGTTTAATTTCATCAGAGACAATTAAAATGGTTGCATTTGCAAGAAATTAAGTGGGAGCGCTAAGACATATTTCTAATACATTATGTAGAAGACATATTGTTGATTGGAAATGATGTATCTTTTATTAACACATATTAAGAATTTCATCCCGATGAAAGATTTAGGCAAAACGCAAATGTTTGGCGTCAATATCTATATAGATAGATTGAGACACTAATATGGTTGTGCCGAAAGTACATAGAATATATATTGAATGAGTTCAATATAGAAACTACAAGAAAGGTTCTTGTCGCACAGAAAGGATTGAATGAGTTCAATATTGATGATATATTCAAGTGTATTGACATTTGGTAAGTGAAACAAAGATTCAAGTATAGATTGATACTTGAAATCACAAAGAGTATTTATATCAATCATACGATGATATGTACAAATCCAGATATGTCCTATGCTCTAAATGTTGTGAGCATATACCAGAATGATTCATAAGATGATCATTGGATGATAGTAAGGATATTCTTATGATCTTTTGGAAGAACTAAGAATATATTATTTTGGAAGTGACAAATAGATGGTTAGTTCATTGTAAAAGTACTACATTGATACTAGTTTTGTCACAAAGTACAAATTAAGTTTATCTCAATCTAAACTAAGGGTGGCACAATATAATGGAAAGTAAGTTCCATAATGGATTTGGATGAGTTCCAAAGTCAAGACATTGTGACAGATACTACAACAAATGGCTAAGTATTTGACTGCTATTATAGCAGCAAAAGAGGGCATTTGTGTCAAGTAGTTTGTTATCAAACTAGGTGTAGTTCATAGCAGGGATAATACTATGAAGATATATTGTACGACAATATTATCAACATGTTTTACCCCCAAAGAACTAAAGGTCTCACCAAAGGACCAAATTTAAAACCATCTCATTAGAGAATGAGTGATGCGTAGGGACGCAAACACATGCAATTACACACGGACCTGGAAGTGTCAGATCCGGAGATCAGTTGATCACTAGCAATCGTGTACATACAACACCGGAAAGCCATAGGTGTTGAATACACAAAGGTTTGAAACTAGATTATTGACTCTAGTGCAAGAGGGAGACTGTTGGAGATATGCCCAAGAGGCAATAATAAAGTAAGTTATTATCATATCTTCATGCTTATGATAAATGTTTACATACCATGCTAAAATTGTATTAAACGGAAACATTAATACTTGTGATTTGTAAACATAAAAGAGTCCCTAGTAAAGCCTCTTATTAAACTAGCTTGTTGGTTAATATATGATCATGGTTTCCTGATCATGAACATAGAGATTTTATTAACAACAGGGTCATATCATTAAGAGAATGATGTGATGGACATACTCCTATAGTTAAGCGTAGCATAAAGATCAAGTCATTTAATATAGTTCATTTGCTATAAGCTTTCTGATACATAGTAATCTAATTCCTTCGACCATGAGATCATGCTTATCACCATCACCGGAATGATCCTTTGATGACATCAAACACCACACCGTAACTGGGTGGCTATAAAGGTGGCATTGAGTGTTCGGAAAGTATGGGTTGAGACACATGGATCAAGAGTGGGATTTGTCCATCCATATGACGGATAGATATACTCTGGGCCCTCACGGTGGAATGTCATCCAATTAGCTTGCAAGCATGTTACTGGCTCACAAGGGATCACATATCATGGGAACGAGAAAAGAGTACTTATCGGTAACAAGGTTGAACTAGGTATGCAGAGATACCGACGATCAAAACCTCGGATAAGTAAACTATCGTGAGACAAAGGGAAATTGGTATCGTATGTAAGTGGTTCATTCGATCGCAAAGTAATCGTAGAAATATGTGGGAGCCATATGAATTTCCATATTCGTCTATTGGTTATTGATCAGAGAAGTGTCTCGGTCATGTCCGCATAATTCACGAACCGTAGGGAGACACACTTAAGGATTCAATGTTGTTGAGTAGTTATGGAATGATGAGTAAGAGACCGAATGTTGTTCGGAGTCTCGTATGGGATCCGGGATATCACGAGGAGATCCGGAATGGTTCGGAGAATAAGATTCATATAAGCAAAGTCCTGTTTCGGAGTTGGGGAATGGTTTCGGTGTTTTCATCGGAAATGTTCTAGAAGGATCCGGAAGGTCCGGAACTCCGGAGGGGAAGGGTACATGAATGTGTCATAACAAGTTGGAATGATTGCATCATGTACTAGGTATCATGGCTGGGAAAAATAAAGGGATAAATCAAATCCTAGTTTGAAAAGTCAAACGCCAATTTGAAAAGTCAAACGGCAGTTTTGCTTGGTGGAGGGAGAGTAGGAAACCTACTTGGGGAGGAAGTCCCACTCCCTCCACCCGCAGGCCAAGGAGGAGGAGTTGGAGGAGGACTCCCTCCTCCTAGGCGCCTCCCTCCCACCTATAAAAGAAGGGGCAGGGGTGCCCCTCTTCCCTACACCAAAAACCCTAGCTCCTGGCGCCTCCACACAAGTGCTGCCGCCGCCTAGGGTTTCCTCCCAACTCGCCGAGTTGGGGCTCTCCCCAAGCCCTAGCCGCCGGCCAAGCTTCCTCCCTTGGTGCCTCTAAACCCTAGACCACCAAGGTCTCTCTCATAGTCCACCATACTCGCTCCGGCTTAAGGAGAAGCCCTGCGAGATCTCCCCTCTACTTCCGGTACCACGCCGTCGTGCTGCTGGAATCGCGAGGAGAGTGCTACAACCTCCGCTGCCTTCTCGAACAAGGGAGAGGAAGGTCTTCATCGAGTACCGAACGTGTGACCGACTGCGGAAGCGCTGCCGGAACACAGCGCCGGAAGGATCGTCTACGCGATCTTGAGATCGGCAAGTGTACGACTACATCACCCACGAGAATCTGCTCTCGTTAACCGCTTTGGAATCTTCGAGGGTGAGTTCCTCTATCGACTCGTTGCTACAATCTAGTAGATAGATCTTGGCTTGTTTGTTTGTATTCGGTAGAAAAAATTTGTTTTCCATGCTACGAACCCCTACACATGCCTCCTCCGCCTAACCCAGTGCAGCAGCCGCAGGAACTCGGCACCGGCCCGAGCAACAACAACACCACAAACTTGCCGCCTCCAGCATCTACGTCTACAGCAGCCCAAGTTACTCCATCTGATAGAGTAATGTACGGCAATCTCCTCATCGAGCCACTGACCGTTGCTCATATCCAGAACGTGACCCAGCTTGACGAGAAGCGCTAGCAGTTGCTGGAGGAAGCGCAGGCCATCGCGGAGCAAGGCGCTAAGCTAGATCAAGATCTGGTCCACACGCAGAAGTCTATAGAAAAAGCTAGAGCAATGGAGGCCGAGTACAAGACTTTGCTGCAGCAGCAGAAGGCCAAGAAAGCTCCGGCTCGCGTCATCAACGATCCTGGTGTACGGTGCAACGTAGGATGGGCTCCCTCGAAGCCGGCACAAGCCAAGCCATACATTGACAGTGAAGGCAAGCAGGTGATGCCCACCCCACTCCTTAACCTCGCCATCGCCAAGACCCTTCTGGAGCAGGATAGATCGCCCGAGGCAGTGGAACAGGTCTATGACCTAGTGTCCAAGGCGGTGAAGCAGCATGAAAAGGCCACCTCTCAGAGGCTTCAGTCCGACCCAGCGCTTTGTCAGTCTAGCCAGTATAAACCGCCAAGAGACAGATCTCCTCTTGATGTCGGGTCCCAGATGGGCTCATCAGAACGAAGACGGAGGGATGCACACAATAGGAAGGATGCCATCCCCATATCCTCCGACCACGGAGAAAAGGCCCGACCTCATCGCCCATTGCCACAGCCCCGGTCCCCTGGACATCGCAAAGATTACAAGGCTCACCATCGTATGGATATGCCCCCACCAAAGCAGTGCGGCATCGTCATCCGCGACAATGCGGAGCAGACCCGTCATGACGGAGAGCGCAACCAAGGACACAGGAGCAGGTCACACCATGACCCTCAATGTCCGACAAGCAACCGTGACAGGCGTGAGGCGTCACAGGAGGGTAGCAGCAAGAAGGCTAACCCACCGCCGCCTCCGTCACCACCAAGCAGTCACCATGGAGGAGGAGGCCCGCGTCGTTCATGCAGCCCATCCCCTGTTGACAATAAGAAGAAGAACCCGGAGCCGTAGGATGCATGTTCGCGGATCGATAAGATCCACGAGGCCCGGTAAGGACCATACCTGGGACCATGTTGCTTTGGACCTGCAATACGGTCTGCAACTTACCCCAAAGGTTTCCGGATTGTCAAGACCATCAAGCCCTATGACGGCACCGCCAAGCCAGCCACATGGTTGCAGGACTACGGCAACGAGGTGGAGATTTCCGGAGGCAACCCCAACGTCGCCGTCAAGTACCTCCCATTAATGTTGGCGGGCACGGCCCGTCAATGGATCGAAGACTTGCCGGAGAAATCTATCTACAACTGGTTGGACATGCAAGAAGCGTTCACCAAGAACTTTGAGGGTACATACAAACGTCCCTGCACTATTGGCGATCTACAGCGGTGCGTGCAAGAGAAAGATGAGACATCTCGCGCCTACCTCTCCTGCTGGCTGGACATGAAGAATTCCTGCGCAGGAGTGCATGCTCAGACCTCCATGGCCGCCTTCATCGATGGGTTGGAAAGTGGAACGTTGCTCCGACATAAGCTGAAGCGCTTGCAGGACAATCACCAGCTTGACTTGAATCAGATGATCCAGTTGGCCAGTGAGTTCGCAGCTGCCGATGACAATGCTCGCGGCTCCTTGCCGGCAATGGCCGTTCCAACTCAAGCTCGGAGGAACAGCAGTACAAAGCGGAAAACCGCTCCAGAAGAAAAGCAATATACCGACATGGTCGCTATGACTTTTGCAGGACGAGGTGATGGCGGACAACGTGGCCGAGGAAGGGGAGCTGGTCGTGGGCAGCAACGAGGAAGTGAAACTACCTCGGCGCCGCTCCGCGTTCCCCAAACCTATGAGGAGTACCGCGATATGCCCTTCCTCGTACACCTCGACGTCAACGGAAAATCCACCCATACCAATCGACACTACAAGTTCGTCAACGACCTCAAGGAAGACCTAGAGTCCGGCTACAAGCGAAGTCGGAAGAACAGACCGCGAGGCAAGGGCAAGGGGAAGAAGAAGGAGGAGGGGTCCAAGGATTCAAGTGACATGGATGAGGACGTTGACCCCAAGCACGCCGCCAAGAGCGACGACAAGGGCAAGAACCCCTTCGCGAAGAAGGCTCCAGTCTACCACACTTTCCTTGGCACCCCCACCGTCCGACAATAGAAGACCTCTCTGAGGATCCTGATGGCTACTCTCCCCCCAGTTCCCCAGTACCTACGCTGGTCGGAGGTTCCAATCACTTGGGACAGGACGGACCACCCATACCTTATACCTACAGAGAACCAGTACGCCATGGTCATCAACCCCTTGATTGACGGCGTAGAGTTCACCAAGTGTATGGTGGATAGTGGAAGCAGCATCAACATCATGTACCTGGATACACTGCAGAAGATGAACTTGACGGAGGCAAACCTAAGACGGACCAACACCATCTTCCACGGCGTAGTTCCTGGTCGGGAGGCTCGGTCCCTTGGGTGCATTACACTTAAGGTTGCCTTTGGCGATGTTAACAATTACCGCCAAGAGTGCATGACCTTTGAGGTGGTCCCCTTCAAGAGCGTGTACCACGTCATATTCGGCCGCGACATATTCCACACGTTCATGGCCAAGCCATTCTTCGTCTACAACAAACTCAAGATACCCGGACCAAACGGCGTCATCACCGTATCCGGAAGCTTTACCAAGGCAAGGGACTGCGAGATCAATGAAGCAGCCATTGTAGAAGCTGTCCTCTATAGCGAAGAATTCAAAGAGATCCAGAGCAAGGTTGATGAATCAGAGATGGTCGCGTCAAAGAAGCAGATCGCCGACTCCGCTCCTGCGTTCAAGGCCGCCATCGAGACCAAGCCAGTGGAACTTGTGGTAGGCGATGCCTCCAAGGTCACCGCCATTGGGATGACCCTGGATCCCAAATAGGAAAGCGCGCTCGTCGAGTTCCTCCATGAGAATAGGGACATCTTTGCCTGGCAACCTGCCGACATGAAAGGTGTACCTAGGGAACTTGCCGAGCACAGCCTAAACATTGATCCAAAATCCAAACCACTGAAACAACCTCTATGATGCTTTGGAGATGATAAGAGACGCGCCATTGGCAAAGAGATGGCTAGGTTACTTAAGGCTAGATTTATCTGAGAAGTCCTTCACACCCAATGGGTGGCCAATCCTGTACTTGTCTCCAAAACGGGAACCAATGAATTAAGAATGTGCGTTGATTACACCGGCTTGAACAAAGCATGTCCCAAAGATCCGTTTGCTTTGCCTCGCATTGACCAAGTCATTGACACGACGGCTGGCTCAGAACTTTTGTGTTTTCTCGATGCATACTCAGGATACCACCAGATCAAGATGAGGAAGTCGGACCAATTGGCCACTTCGTTCACACCTCCATATGGCACGTTTTGCTATGTCACGATGCCCTTTGGGCTGAAAAACGTAGGTGCTATGTACCAGCGGACAATGCAACGTTGCCTTCACGACCAAATTGGTCGGAACGTTCACGCCTATGTGGATGATATCGTGGTGATGTCCAAAAAGTAAAACGACTTAATCTCCGACTTAAAAGAAACCTTTGATAATCTCCAGAAATACAACATGATGCTTAACCCTAAGAAATCCGTCTTCGAGGTACCAGCCGGCAAATTATTGGGCTTCATCGTTTCCCATCACGGAGGTCAACCCGGAGAAAATCAAGGCCATCTTAAACATAAACCGTCTGACATGCCTAAAGGACATTCTACGACTAACAGGTTGTGTTGCAGCAGTTAGTCGGTTTGTCAGCCGACTTGGAGAGAAGGCTCTGCCGCTATACAAGTTGCTGAAGAAGGTGGACGAATTCACATGGACGGACGAAGCAGATGCAGCATTGAAACAGCTCAAGGAGATTCTTTCCTCAACGCCTATCCTTGCAGCACCCGAGCCTGGTGAGCCCCTATTAATCTACATGGCGGCAACCAACTGGGTAATCAGCATCGTCGTTGTGGTAGAGCGGAAGGAACCAGGCTATGATCACGGAGTTCAACGAACAGTTTACAACGTGAGCGAGGTCTTGACAGAGTCCAAGCAGCGTTACCCGCACTACCAGAAGATAGCTTATGGAATACTCCTTGCTTCTCTGAAGCTGAGGCGTTACTTTCAGGAGCACCCAATCACAGTGGTGAGCAAGACTCCACTGTCCGACATAATCAACAACAGCGACGCTACAGGAAGGGTCGCAAACTGGGGCATTGAACTTGCCGCCTTCGAGATCACTTACATGAGACGCGACACTATCAAGTCACAAGCCTTGGCGGATTTTGTTGCAAATTGGATGGAGATGCCAGATGGTACTCTGTTTCCGGAACCAGAGTACTGGGTGATGCACTTTGACGGATCAAAGCTGCTCAACGGCTCGGGGGCTTGTGTATTGCTACAGTCACCAATAGGAGACAAGCTACACTACGTTCTGCAGATCCACTTCGAGGCTACAGACAACATGGCGGAGTATGAAGCACTCATTCCGGACTACGTTTATCCAAGGATATTGGCATCAAGCGCATAGTTTGCTGTGGAGATTCCGACTTGGTTGCCCAGCAGGTGGCTGGCACCTGGAATGCGCGGAACCCTATGATGGCGGCATATCGAGACGAAGTGGACGAGATAGCCAAGAGCTTCTTGGGCTATGAAGTCAAGAATGTGCTTAGGAAGCAAAACGAGGTGGCTGATCTGTTGTCTAAGCTAGGATCAGGGCGCAAGCAAATTCCGCCAGGAGTTTTCCTAGAGCACCTACGCACACCATCCGTGGAGGGATCTGACATCGACAACCCGGATACAGCTGACTCTTTCATCAACATGGTGACCAAGGTCCCTCCGGCTTGGACAAAACCGTTCATGGAATATCTCGAACACGGAACTTTGCCCGACGACGAGGTCGAAAGACGGCAAATATTACGACGTGCAATGGGTTATACCATAATCAATGGGAAACTCTACAAAAGTATCACTACTGGTGTATACCTAAAGTGTGTTTCCTAGCTAGAAGGTATGGAGATCCTACGCGAAATCCATCTCGGAGATTGAAGGCATCACGCCGCTCCTTGATCGTTGGTCGTGAAAGCCTTCCGGCAAGGATTCTACTGGCTGACCGCGAAGGCGGATGCCAACAAGCTTGTTGAGACATGCATGGAACGCCAGTATTATGCCCGAAAACCACATGTTCCTGCTGAAGAATTGCGAACAATACCAATAACTTGGCCGTTTGCAGTCTGGGGGCTAGACATGGTGGGACCGTTACAGACAGCACCTTGTGGGTTTACGCATCTTCTTGTAGCAGTTGATAAATTCACTAAATGGATAGAAGCTAAACCCATTAGAAAGCTTGATGGGGCAACTGCCCTCAGGTTTGTCCGGGATCTAGTGGTGAGATTTGGTCTCCCACATAGCATTATCACCGACAATGGCAGCAATTTGTCACTCGGAGAAGTGGAGGCTTATTGTTGGGAGAAAGGCATCCGACTTGAGCTTGCTTCTGTGGCACACCCATAGTCCAATGGTCTCGTTGAGCGAGATAATGGATTAATTCTGCAGGGAATGAAGCCACATCTTGAGGCACCGCTACATAGAGCAGCTAGAGCCTGGGCGAAAGAATTGCCATCTGTGTTGTGGAGTTTACGAACTACACCAAACAGATCCACCGGCTACACCCCTTACTTCATGGTATATGGAGCAGAAGCCATCCTACCTTCCGACATCCTTCACGATGCACCAAGAGTTGCCGCCTATGACGAAGATGACGCTGAAGAATCCAGACGCCTAGATGTGGACCTTCTCGAGGAGGAGCGCGTTTTGGCATGCCAAAGATCCGCCATCTACCAGCAGAAGCTACACATCTACCATAGTCGCCGCGTTCGGCATCGCTCGTTTAAAGAGGGGGATTTGGTTCTCCGACTTAAGAAGAAGAAGTCACACAAATTATCCCCGCCATGGGAAGGACCGTTCATCATAAGCAAGGCGCTACTCAATGGGTCTTACTACCTTGTTGACAATCGTGAACTAAAGGATAGACCCAATGAGGATCATAAGCGTAAGCGACATGACCCGGATGATGACTACCCGGAGCTTGATCGGCCATGGAACATAGCACAGCTACGTCCTTTCTACACTTAGCATTTTTTTATCTAATTGTGTACTCCTTATATGATCAATGAAATAAATCTCTCTGGTTCACTGATATTTCTGAGTCTTTTGCCTCCTTTAGTGTTCATTTTTGGATCATGTAAAACCTTTATGCACAAATTTTGCGATTGCACTTGTGAAAATTCCGCCTACGGGTGTTAGCTTAAGTTTTCTGGTCTACATGTTCTTTGTCCTTTTTATGTGGATTCTGGAGTAGTGACTTTCGGCACTTATTGTCGGCGATTTTGTGCTTAGGTTATTGGCGGTTCCATTGGGCATCATCACCTGAGTGCATGGTTCCGTCAACGAGTCTTCCGACTCACGAAAAGTCAAGCATAAGAACCAAAGTAATGGATAAACTAGCACTTGCTTAAACATATATCCATGCAGGAAACTAGTTCTTGAGTAGCAGGAAATAACAACCATTGTTTCCGCCTTAAGTTACACAAACAAGTTTTTTCCGCATACGCACCAAAGGTGAAACAAATATTACAAAGTTGTTCTTCATTCCTTTGGCGCAGGTGACTTGGAACCAGCATCATCACCAGCCGGAGAACCACCCTCGAAGTTGGCGCTATGGTGGGACTCAGAGGAACCTTGGTTGCTGTTGTCGATGATGTTCATGGGCACAAAGACGTCGACGTCCACCAACTCGGCAACTCTGGTGTCATAGCCCACGAGCGACGATAAGATGGATTCATGGTTAATCTCTTTTCCATTGTCATCTACGTCGGGAATACCAGAGGTCACCGTGTCGATGTCGGCATCTTCGTAGTGTGCCTTCACCATTGACAGCGCCATCCTTGCGCCAGCCCGCGCACATGAAGCTTGCCAGCTTGTGATGCGCTCGGGGGCTCGGCGCAGAATCTCTGAGTACTTCTCCACGGAGTCCGATGCCTTGATATTTATCTGGAGGGGCTTGGCGATCTCCTTATCTTGCGTGATGGCGGTGTTGATGAAGTTGCCGGCAAGAACCATGCATTCCTTGGCTGGAGGGGGCGATCAAGTTAAACCCATAGGATCTGCAAATTCCAACAAGGAGCGCATGAGTTCAACAATTTAGAGTACCCAGACTACAGAAATCGAAGACGGAGAAAACTTACTGAAGATGATGGCCTCATCTTGCCAGAGGGTGTCCGCCAAGGATTATTTCTCTTGTTGGAGGAGCTTATACGCCTCGCTATGGCGTTGATTTTGCTCATCGGCAGCTTGCTTCTGATCTTTTAAGATCGCAATCTCCTCCTTCAAGAGATTGATTTCCTTGGTGGCGGAGTCCTGCAGGACCTTCATCGACTCCTCATGCATTTTCAGCATGTATTTCCTCTCCTGCTTAAGAATTTTGTTTTCACTATCCAACTCTTGAATGTGCTTGGATTGCTTGACAATATTCTTGGCCTTGGCGATGGTTTCTGCAAGTCGGAGAAAGCAAAGTACATAGTGAGTACTCGGAGAATATGGACACAATACCAAGTCGGAATGCGAAAAAGAAAACAGACGCTTGCTCTTGGTGATCCGTTCCTTCAAGAAGGCGGTTTTACCCTTTTCAGCTTATAGGTCTGCGCGCATCTTCTAGTACTTGTCATTGGCCATGCCCCTCCGAGCACTCTCGTTATGTGGAAAAAATTTCAAAGTTAAAGTGTTGTTTGGTCTGCTTGGAGAATCTAGCCGGAAATTTTCCACCTAGACACTCGGGGGCTACAGCGAGAGTTTTTGACTTAGTAATATGCTTATCTTTTCTTTAAGCATCTAGTCGGAACTAATTCAGTTCTCGATTAGAGGCTTGGGGGCTACAGTATAAAGTTTTTAACTCGGATATATTCTTAGCTTTTCTTTAAGCATCTAGTCGGAACTAATTCAGTTACAACTAGAGGCTTGGGGCTACAGTATGGAAATTTATAAACACTACGTATTCTACTCTTAAAGCATCTAGTCGGAACATTTCATTCCAACTAGACTAGCATCTTGGCAAAGGATTCGCTGTTTGGCAAAGGATTCGCTGTTTGTAACACTCTCGACCAGCAGCTTGGCAAAGGATTCGCTGTTTCCTTGCAAGATTTCTGCTTGCCGGCGGAGCTCCTCTAGACCGCACGTCAGAGATGTCGGTGCCGCACCAGGGACCAAAACAGTGCTACCCGGTGTAAGTACCGGATAGACTATCTTTGGATAGGCTATGTTTTTCTTGGGAGTAGGGGCGCCGCCAACGACAGAGGTACCTGCTTCCACCACCGCCTTACCGCCACCGATGTTATCCTTAGCCGGAGCTTCAGCCATTTGGTGGGCGGCACTCTCCTGCGTCGCCTGCTCGCCGATGACAGCAACCTCGGTAGAGGCACCTGAGTCCACTTCCATGGCGGAAGGGCCAAATGCCTCCTTAGCTTGTGAGCTTGTAGGGGCAGACGAAGGGTTTACGGAGGGAATGGTAGGGGCGATGGAGGGAGATGTGTCGCGATGCAGCATGTCCTTGATGGTTCTAGAAGCCCCCAGTTTGGAGGTCTTCTTGAGGCTGGTCGTGGCTTTCTTCCTGAAACATGCAAAATGCATAAGTACAAGAGCAAGACAGATAAATAGACAATGTCGGAGGAAGAGAAGCTTACACAAGTGGGGGTGCTTTGGCAAAGGGGATCTCGGTAAATTTTCTCTTTTCCGCCTCCAGGGCGGCGGTAGTCTTCTTGGAGGCTCCACCCTCCGTCTTCTTCTTCTTGCCTCCATCGGCAGCGTTAGAGGTGGAGCTCTTCCGCTTTCGCGCCAATGGAGCCTCGTCGTCGGACATGACCGTGACTTCCTTCATCTTTGGATCGTAGATTTGGGCAGCTAGGTTGTCCTCCTCTAGATCGCTAAGCTGTTAAGTGAGAAGTCACCGTGTTAGATGAGATGACATTTGCATGACGGAAGAACTGGAGTATATGTCATACACGGAAAATAAATACCTACCTTTGGGCACTTGCCGTCTACGAACATGTCGTAGGTGATGGTGAAGCCACGCTTCTTGTCCTTCACCTTGACGATGTCCTTAAGACAGAGCTTGACGGAGTCGCTCGAGAAGTTGTCCACGGAGATGCGGAGACTATCCCTTCTGTCGCTGGTATACTCGTGCATGAGCTTCGCGCGGTGCTGCAGAGGTTGGATTCGCCTGATGAACCAGCACATGGCTAGGTCCAAGCCGGTCAAACCCGTCTCTACGAACCATTCTATACGCCTTATGGCACGGGAAGCATCGAGGTCAGAGGGAAGGGAGGCCTGGGATCTCCATGACGAGGCTTCAGCGGCGGCTTCGTCCACGAAGTTTGGGTACGTTACTTGTCGGCCAGCCAGAGGAATGTCTGGGCCATAGAAGCACGTCAGTTGCCAATTTTTGCAGGACTCGTGGCCGACGATGTCGGGGAACCGCCGTCCAGGTCGAATCTTGAAGCTTATGGTGCCGCAGTTCCTAAGTTCTTCCTTACTAGCTCCGGCTTCACGTTTCACGGTGAAGAAGTACACGAAGAGGTCTAGCCTAGGCTTTATCCCTAAGTATCCCTCGCAGAGCGCCGCGTAGTTTCTAAGCACTAAGGTACTATTGGGAGAAAGATTCTGGGGCTGGACTCTATAGTGATTCAAGACGAAGAGGAAGAAGTTGGAGATGGGCAGGGAGACGCCACGTGCCAGTTGGGCTTTGAGGTACACCTTTTCTCTGGCTTGGGGAGAAGGTGTCACCTCGCCGGCCGGCGCCGCTTGCCAGGCGAGCCCCTCCATCGCAGGGAGGTAGCCTTCAACGATCAGCTCTTGGATATCACGGTCAGTGATGTCTGAGCCTCTCCAGTCGCCCATATGCGAGTCCAGTTCCTCCTCCAACGGCTCCAGCGACGCTAGATTATGGTCGCCACTGGTGGATTCGACCACCGCTGAGACGGGGATGACCAAACCCTCTTAGGGCACGACCACCGCTCCAGTCGCCCATATGCGAGTCCAGTTCCTCCTCTGATGACCAAACCCTCTGGTGGGTCGCCATGGAAGGGGAAGTGCTGCTGATGGCCATGGAGTGAGTACGGAGGTCACTGGTGCGGATTGGGGCTAGGGTTTTTCGAGAGTTTTCGCGGAGAGCTCGAGGAGGCACGCGCTGGAGGAAGAATACGATGCGAGGAGAATGAGGTAAAAAGTGGAAATTTCACCACGTTTACTATTTATCATCTCCAGCTTCAAGATTCGTGCAGCTTGATTGGACGGTTGCCGCGTAGACGACATGTTCGCGAACATGCGCAGAAATTTCGCCACGTCTCCAACCGTCGCCGCCAACGGTTCGTATTGCTCGCGCGGGAAAATCGGACATGATTGCGTTCTCTGCATGTGTGAGTTACGAGGCGTCGCTGACCTAAGCCTACGTCGCCCTAGATGACATAGGCAGATGAACCGTCACATCAAAGATTCCGACATGGACGGTTCCAATCCGGCTGCAGAAGAGTACGATGGAAGATTCAGCATTTCTCCGACTTACATATTGAAGACGGAGGAAACCTTGCAGGGTTCTTTAGGAGGACTACAAGATATTGCTTGACGATTTGCCGACATCCATCTAGACGGAGCATTCCACACGAAGAGGCGGGACGGCGCAAGATCTCGGAGTTCTCCGGGGGCTGCTGTTGGGGATATGCTATATGGGTATCCTTATAGCATGTCTCCTATCCGGATAACCCGGGTGGCCCACAGTTGGTAGCATGGCCCATGGCCTGCTGGGCGGCCCAGTTAGATGGATCCAGAAGGGAGGCCCATGCTGGATAAACGAAGGCTACGGTTGGAGTCACCAACGTACCCGGAGCCTTCTAGTGCAAGATACACAAGACTAGTAATAGACGGTGTAGGACTCTGTGACCTGTCCGGCTAGGACTTTTCCCTGTAACCCTAGGACCTGGCGACTATATAAGTCGGTCCTATGGGAGCCTTTAGGGCATAATCTTAGACGTTCATAGACAACTTCAGACAACCTCGCACAGCGAACCTATCTCTGTAACTCAGCGTATTGCCCTTATAGTGATTTATAGCAGGAGTAGGATTCCGCCACCGTCGTGGGATCTGAACCTGGGTAAGTTGTGTTACCTCGTACCGTCAACCATATGCCTTCCCCCACGTCTCTAAACACGCACTGTGAGGACCCCTCCATGGCGTACTCGTCGGCAATACCACAACACTTTTATTCTTTTATTTCATTCAATAAACCTTCATTTCATTTGTTTGGCCAAGATTTAATTTGGCTTTTAAATATTCCTTATTTATATATTTCTTTCTTTGTCTAATAAAATCCATATCTTTTTATTTATAGATCCAAAATTGGTGATTCCAATTTGTAAAATCTTATTTAATATTTTTTATCCTTTTATATACTTTTAGGATTAATTGCTCACAATTTGGTATGGATTTTGGTTAGGAACTTTATTAGCTTTGGAAATTTTTCCCTTTCAACTTATTAAATTCATAAGTTTTTATCCATGTTTCCAAATTGAGTGAAACCAATTTCTATGGTTTTATAATATTTTTATGTTATTTTTAATCATTTTAAAATGATTGTTGCTAAATTTTTATATGGTTCAATTCCATAGTCTTAGAGAGATCTTGGAAATGGTTTCCTTCCATTAGGGTTTAGAGTTTTGGTTTATTTCCAAGTGTTTAAATTTCAAGATGCATTTATGAAGAATGTATTTCACTTAATTTGAATTTAGTTGGATTCAAATTTTTTTAAAAGTTTGTTCAAGTTGGGTTTTAATGTTTCCATTTGGAAATAAAAAGTTTCTTTTCACCCTAAATTTCAACAATTAATTATTTTGTTTATTTATTTTTCACATTACAAAATTTGGAAAATTTTGGGATGTGACAGCATGGCTTAGCAGAACACATATAAAAGCTCTAGCAGTGCACACAAGCCAAACCTAGTTATGCTAGGAGCAGTGGATCAGATAATATAAGCTCGAAAGGAGTAATGTAATAGATAGGATACTTTATCTATCGATAAAAGACCACAACAGAATCGTATGCATCTTGGCAAGAATTGAAATGCTTTCAAAATCGTAGGATTATATCATGGTGGGGCTATGCTTGCCTTTGCATGTTGATAACAGATAAGCAGATATTCGAGGGCCTTGTACTTGACTTGGTTAGAGTTGGTCAAGTATTGTTCGTCGATCCTCGGTCTTCTATGGTGTTTTCCTCGGGCTTCAATCTCGATCCCGATCTCGTATTCTACCCGAAAGAACCAAATATCGAAAAGAGAGGGAAACAATCAACACATGGCATCGAATGAATGCTCAAGCAAGTATGATGATATGACAAGTTAAATTGTATTTAATTGAAACCCTAAAGCATGCTCGACAACTTAATCGGGGTTTCGATGGGTGAAAACCCTAACTCGGGGAAACTCCAGAATCACCTATGAGGGGTTACTATGTTCTTCTAATTAAACTTGCCATGTAAGTTGTTGAACAATGCATGATTATAGCTTAAATAGATAGATTTAATTTTTCTAGATATATTATTGCTATTTTTCTGAATTACAGATTAAAGTTATTGAATTTACAATATTCAAAACAATTTCTGAAATTATTAAACCTTTCCTTAATTTAAATAAACTGGAAATACTTTTTACACCGAGGGCTGGGCTAGCCCTAGAGACAGACAGGTGGGGCACTAGCCACCTCAGCCTCCATGCAGGCAAAGTGGGATAGGGGGCGGTTTTTTATTTCTCACCGAGGCAGTAGCTAGCTTGAGAGACTGGCGAGTGGGACCTGGTACACGTTGACAAGCCACGCAGGCGCCACGCGGGCTCGCCGGCGAGCACCGCAGACGGCGGTGGTTGGCGGAGCTAGGGAGAGCGGGCTAGCGCAGAGGGGTGCGTTCGAATGGGCGAGGCATGGCAAACCATCTAGGGGCGGCGCCGCTGCTCCTTGGTCGCTGGAGCGACGGCACGAACGGCGACTAGCGGCAGAGCTCGTAGGTCGATGGCGTGGGTCCAAGGCAAGGCAAAAGGGAGGCAGGGAGATGGTCCACGAGGACCGCGAGCTCACCTAGAAGCGATTGACGGGGTTGGGGAGGTCGGGCGAGCTCAGACGTGGCCGAAATCGGTGACGGAGACGGTGGCCGGCACTCGGAAAGACGGGGACCATAGGCTCGATTTCGACCACCCGCGGTCGATTCCTTCGGGCAGGTGAGAGAGTCCACCACGACGATCTCAGCGGTGGCCACGGCTCAGGCTAGGGCGGTCGTAACGGCGGGGATCGTCGGAGCTAGGGTTCGGGTCCGCGAGGGGAACGAGAGAGAGGGGTCGCTAGAGAGGGGGAAAGTGGATGAGGGCGACGGGTACGTGGCCGCGTCGTTCTTATCCACCCCCGGGGCTCGACGGACGGCCAGGAGGAGGCACCGGGGATCGACGGCGGCGCCGGCGACACCCAGCTGCTTCCTCCCGAGGAGGAAGACGACAAAAGGGGCGGCAAAGCGGTACTGGGTCGCGCTGGGCTGCGCTTGGGCTGGCTGCGGCTGCTGGCTGCTGTGCGCGAGCGGTAGAGAGGGAAGAGAGGGAGTTGGGCCGGCCTGGTAGGATTAGCTGGCTGTATTTTTTTAGCAGAACATTTTTCTATTTCTGTTTTGATTTCTGTTTTATGTTTTGAATTCCAAATCTGTTTTGAATCATTCAAAATTACCAGAGGGGTTTTGTGGAATATTTAAAATACCATGGAGCCCTTTTAGTCCATTTGGGCTTCACTATTTTGGTAACTTTTCAAATTCAAATCCTTTTGAATTGCTTTTCAAAGAGAGGAAAGAAAACTAGGGTTAGGGTTTGGCATTATTTTCTTTAATGCAAAGTTTGGGATGATTCTCATGATGCTCAAACAAAGCCCTAAATATGATTAACTAAAATTGGGGTGTCACAGATTTATCCCCCTTACGAGAATCTTGACCCGAGATTCCAAGGGTAGGAAGAGAGACAGAGAGAGAAGGAAACACGGAGCCACTCTAAAGATAAGAGGGAACACACTAAATGACACACAGAGTATCTCATGGTCAGCTTATGGATGGATTGTTCAAAACAACTCTAAGATGACAACATGAAACACGTCAAGGTAACGGAGGAAACAAGAGGAGAAGGTTTCAAGTTGTTATATATATGGTATTCATAAGGATTGAGACCATGGAATTCACAGAAGATATAAGCTTCTGAGAAGGGAGGTTTCAACAGAAAGAACATGACCACAGACTTTGATAGGGAACCTCTACTAAAGGATTAAGTAGAGAGTTCAGGTTGTAGAGATACGGATCAACAAAACCAAGCTGTTGAACTACTTTTTAAACACAAGGTTCAGTCTTTCATTCAACACAAGGTCTATGACAGAAAGGTGTTTTGTGGCGAGGACTCATAAGAGTCACATGGAAACATGTAACAAGAGAAACTTCTAATTACCAAAATCATATTCACTCTTAAAACATGGCTGAGAAAATGAAGGAAACTCTTTATTCATCTAGGACTATCAAAATCTTTGTCGAGGATCATGATATCACATTACACCACCGGATAAATAGATAAGAAGGTTCCTGATGACACGAGAAGAAAGAAACTTCATTCTCAGATTTCAATTACTTAGCACAACAAAATGATTGCCAACATTAAAGGGTCTGGATGATTGACCGAGAGACATTTAGCAACACTACTTTAGATGTTCTCCTTAATGTGTGAGAAATCAAACATCAAGTAAAGGTCAAACTTCGGATACAAGAGTGACCATAAGCACAACTCCTATTATGAATCATAGAAGAAGCCTCATGAAGAGTGGTTGATATTGCTGAATCAAGAGATTATGGCGAAAGGTCTTTCCGGCTAAGTGTGTCAACCATTACATCAATCTTGCTAGATTTACACGAGACCTATGTCAAAACCTTGAGGAACACCAACCATCATTGCTTCTTGAGATTCAGCTTTGGTTAGGTGGAATGATACTTCAGACTCAGCATATACGAATAGAAGTTTGCAAAATTTACCGCAAATGTAAAGTCACTAGATTCTCAAGATAGGGACTACAGTGTAAAGCTCCAGAAGATGAGCTAAATTGCTAGACCTACGTGTTAGCAACTTGTCGGAAGACGGCTGCATACATATAAAGTGCTAACAATAAGACACACGTGTATCCTTAAGGAAATGAGTTAACTCTACTCGAATCCACGAAGACATCTTCCATCAATTGTACGTGAATCAGAGAAGGTTACTTCTAACATCCAGAACACACACTTCGAGATGACTCGAATATGGTTCTCGAAAGTTTCCAACATTAATGCCAACTATTCCATATGAATTCAATCTAGCATATAAGTTCATCTTCTTGGAGTGTCTTGAAAAGTTTGTTGTTGACCGAAGGGAGTGTACCGGAATATCGGACTTGGTAGTAGAATCATCCTTTGCTTAGTGATGGATTAACCAATCAAGCTAAGAATGACACAAATGTCATTTTGAGTTCTAAGCAATAAAAATTTCTAGAATCTCAGATAACCGCATTATTATGCACACGCATCACTCATGGGCGAGAAAGCTCGAAGAAGGGTGGTAAAGATGTGTGGAAGCATCACTTCATTAAAAGGGTTATGAAACTCGGCACGACCTGTTAGTATAAAAGAGTGTGATACTTTAAGGTAGAACAGATGGAAGACAATCAATGCCTCTTAATCTGCGGATTACAACACTTTGACCTGGTCCTAGAAATGATGAGGTATTGGAGTTTGTTTCTCCTGACATCCCAAAATGGTTTGTCATGACGGACCACAAGAGTATCTTGCTTCGGAAGACACCGATGCACATTTACTACTTGGCTAACAACTGGTAGACAAAGGTCGGAAAACAACAAGGGGAAAAGAACATGCTCATGATGGAATCCCAAGATGTGGATGCATAAGTTAACAACCTTCCAAAAACCAATGCAAAGAAGGGGTAGAGTGGGATAGAGTCACAAATATAGATGCGAGACTCTCGAGGAGTACTCTTGTTGTGATCTATTTGGTTCCATCAAAAAAATCTGCCATAGCTAGCGGTAGGGGAAATCCTCAGTTGTCACAAATCAATCGCGACAAGGACTGTAGGGGTTCGTAGCATGGAAAACAAAAAATTTCTACCGCATGAACACACAATCAAGATCTAATCTATGATCAAGCCAAGATCTATCTACTAGATTGTAGCAACGAGTCAATAGAGTACTAACCCTCGAAGATCCAAAGCGGTTAACGAGAGCAGATTCTCGTGGATGATGTAGTCGTACACTCCCGATCTCAAGATCGCGTAGACGATCCTTCCGGCGCTGCGTTCCGGCAGCGCTTCCGTAGTTGGTCACACGTTCGGTACTCGATGAAGACATTCCTCTCCCTTGTTCCAGCAGGCAGTGGAGGTTGTAGCACTCTCCTCGCGATTCCGGCAGCACGACGGCGTGGTACCGGAAGTAGAGGGGAGATCTCGCAGGGCTTCGCCTTAAGCCGGAGCGAGTATGGTGTACTATGAGAGAGCCTTGGTGATCTAGGGTTTAGACACACCAATTAGAAGGGGCTAAACCAGCGGCTAGGGCAATTAGAAGCTCTAACTCGGCGGCTTGGGAGAAATCCCTAGGCTGTGGCTAGGGTTTAGGTTTAGAGGGAGGCAACTTGTGTGTCTAGGAGGGGAGCCCTGCCCCACCTTATATAGGTGGAGGGAGGTGCACCTGGGGAGGGGAGTCCCTCCCCAACTCGGACCCAAGGTGGGCCGGCGGTGGGAGGAGGAACTCCTCCCCCAAGTCGGTTTCAAACCTCCTTCTCCTCTTTCCCAAAACTAGCCGTTTGACTTTCAAACTAGCCGTTTGACTTTTCAAACTAGGATTTGAATAAACCCTCTATTTTGGTACAGCGATGACACCTAGTACATGATGCAATCATATCAACTTGATATAACACATTCATGCACCCTTTCCCCTCCAGAGTGCCGGACATTCCGGAACCTTCTAGAACATTCTCGATGAAAACACCGGAACCATTCTCCAACTCCGAAATGGGTCTTTCCTTATATGGATCTTATTCTCCGGACCATTCCGGATCTCCTCGTGATATCCCGGATCCCATCCGAGACTCCGAACAACATTCGGTCTCTTACTCATCATTCCATAACTACTCAACAACATCGAATCCTTAAGTGTGTCTCCCTACGGTTCGTGAATTATGCGGACATGATCGAGACACTTCTCCGATCAATAACCAATAGAGGAATCTGGAAATTCATATGGCTCCCACATATTTCTACGATTACTTTGCGATCAAATGAACCACTTACATACGATACCAATTTCCCTTTGTCTCACGATAGTTTACTTATCCGAGGTTATGATCGTCGGTATCTCTGCATACCTAGTTCAACCTCGTTACTGATAAGTACTCTTTTCTCGTTCCCGTGATATGTGATCCCTTGTGAGCCAGTCACATGCTTGCAAGCTAATTGGATGACATTCCACCGAGAGGGCCCAGAGTATATCTATCTGTCATATGGATGGACAAATCACACTCTTGATCCATGTGTCTCAACCAATACTTTCCGAACACTCAATGCCACCTTTATAGCCACCCAGTTACGGTGTGGTGTTTGATGTCATCAAAGCATCCTTCCGGTGATGGTGATAAGCATGATCTCATGGTCGAAGGAATTAGGTTACTATGTATCAGAAAGCTTATAGCAAATGAACTATATTAAATGACTTGATCTTTATGCTACGCTTAACTATAGGAGTATGTCCATCACATCATTCTCCTAATGATATGACCCTGTTGTTAATTACATCTCTATGTTCATGATCAGGAAACCATGATCATATATTAACCAACAAGCTAGTTTAACAAGAGGCTTTACTAGGGACTCTTTTATGTTTACAAATCACACAAGTATTAATGTTTCCGGTTAATACAATTATAGCATGGTATGTAAACATTTATCATAAGTATGAAGATATGATAATAACCACTTTATTATTGCCTCTTGGGCATATCTCCAACAAGGACCACAAGCTTGAAGACTAGAATTATAGTACTAGCCATCTTGAGGTAATGTATGAACATTAAAAACAGGGGTCAAAGGAGTAGATCTTGGGTTAAAGGTCAGCTTCATGTACAAGATTCACAACACCAGAATCCAGCACAATCAGGGATCTTAGGTTCAAGTCCGAGGGTTATAACCCAAAGAGAGAAGTAACTACTACTTAAGTGACATAGCGTACACTACAAGATAGTAACCACGAGGTAGCTTCCAAAAGAACAAACGACTTCTGAAGTACCCAACAAACGAAAAGGAGGCACTCAAGGCGAAAGGAAACCTCGAAGCCTAGAATAGAACACTACAGATCCAACAATATAATATTGCGGTTCCGAAAGATAGAGAGATCATGATAGAAAGGGAATTTCTCATGTGAACGGGAGAAAAGGGAACAAGGAATTCACAACACACACAACTTTAGAGATCTCAACACTAGGTCAATTGGATTAGAAACGACATGCCAAGAAGGCACCTAAGCTTTGAAGGACTAGAAGAGATATCAAAACTTTTCCAAAATCAACACCAGATAAGATGACCCAGAGTAAGAGCAAAACTGGATAAGGAGAAAAGAACCATACTAGAGTTTTCGCAAATACTTTTCACCTTTTAAAATAGTTTTCACAAGCACTAGACTCAACATCGACAAATAGCAAGGTTTTCCTATGGTCGGTACTGCTCTGATACCAAAACCTGTGACACCCCCGGGATCAGGGCTAAACAAATCCCAGACCTCCGTCTGACATAATCTTAACCTTGAGCTCAAGAATATCCAGTGAAGAATTGGTAACACAACAGTGACCCTATGACACAAAATTTATTACAACAAGCTCATAACTGAGCAGAGAACCAAATTATTACAAGCAGAGGTCACTGACCACAAACATCAAACAACGGAAGGCAAATTATGCTATTAAGTATAGCAAACTTAACGAATGTTCTAAGAGGCCTGAAGCATAACGATGACGTCCCAGCCCATAGATTCCAGGCTGCCGGCCGGGAACCCCAAGCTACTCGTCGATGTCGATGTAGTACGGAACTCGTCTTCAGGTGAACACTTACTCTTCCAAAAGTATCAACAAAGCTAGGGTGAGTACAGGGTGTACTCTGCAAGACTTATGGCTGGTGGAGTTGTTTTGCATAAAGCCATCTGTTGTTTATAAAACAAGAGGGAGAAGAAGCTCGTCTATTCAGAGTATTTTAAAAGGGGATAATAGAGCAACATTTCCGAAATATTGATCATCATCTTTTGATATCTACCAAATCATCATCATCTACCAACTAGGATCACCCCCTCGTAGCCATGAGGAAGCTCCGTAAGCACACGTTGGTCTGCCAAGTTTTATGATTAAGTTAAAGTTCTCTATGATCTTGAGTCCGGTCGTCAAGTCGTTCATAACCGTGAACACGGCTTTTCGAAAAGATTATTACCCTGCAGGGGTGTACAACTTTACCCACACGTGCCAACCGATTATTAATGCCACTATAGATCAGCCCTCTTCCTTGGAAGGCCGGCAGAGAGTGGTTGACCACGACCTTTACCTTGCTTTCGCCGAGACCATGAGTCACGCAATAAGTATGATTCCGCCGTAACTGGTCAAATCCCGAAGCCGGTACTTAAATATGTGAGGCGAGGTTGATTTACCAGGGGCACCAACTGTCATGGTATTGCCGATGAGTACGCCATGGAGGGGTCCTCACAGTGCGTGTTTAGAGATGTGGGGTAAGGCGGACGGTTGACGGGTACGAGGTAACACAGCTTACCCAGGTTCAGATCCCACCACTACTAGGAAATCCATCATCAGTGGCGCATCTATATTGGTCTTCTGTGGCGCATGGCAGGGACGCCACTGTTACGACACCACTGATGAAAACTTCTATGGCGCATTCCGAAAGGCGCCACAGAAGTCATGATACTTCTGTGGCGCATTTTTGTTGATGCTCCACAGGACTCTGTTCAGTGGCGCATTATGGACAATGCGCCACTGAATCACTATGCGCCACTGAAGGTTACAACGATGCACCACTGGTTTGAATATCAGGTATTAAAAAAATTGAAACTTGTCCAAATATACAGTATTATACAGTATTATACAGAAACAGTATATTTGACTTAGTATATGAAAACAAATATAATACAAACATGAATATAGTGTCATCACACTACTTAGAGCCCGAACGATATAGACAAGTGATCATCACATTACAATACAAGTCAAATGAAGTGGTTTGTTACAAGTGTTTGTTACAAAGTCCACCATCTCATTACATTACAAATGAAGTGTTCATCGCCTACACTAGAATCAAACAGAATACAACTATGACGACGGTGAGAAAGAGCAAGAGCACTAGCAATATCTTCATCTGGTTCTCCTTCCATAGGTGGTTCCTCCACTTGGCTACCGCCTCCTCTCGAGTCGTGTATCCTTTGTAGCTGTTGCCGCTAAACTTGTTCACCTGTTTCTGACAGTCCTCCCACTCATCGTAGACTCCTGGAACCCAACCCTTGTACACCACGTACCACTTCGTCATCTCTATAGATAAGGCATATTAGTAAATCATGCAACAGAAAGAACTAAATTGGTTCACATGCATATATATTCACATAAACTAAAGCAAAAGATCAGTAAACATAGAAGATAGCACATCGATCATAATCATAGAACTTAGACGACAACGACCACAATGGTGAAGTTTACAACATACGACCATGGTAGTATATAGCTTGTGACACAACACTACACACAGTTATCTATGATAATTCTAGGCGCACACATCGATCAATGTTGAGAACTGCTAACGCTCGGCTTCGGGAATGGTAGATAGCCATCCTTCGTCATCCACGTCCCTCTTAGTCAACCCTCTGTTGTTTTTTAGGACCCCTCCCCTCGTGTTGACATCTTCCACGATGATTTCCGCCAACTTAACCTGGATGCGATGGAAGTCTTCTCTAAGATCATCATCGTCCCTTTGCGCCAAATTTTCGGCCCATGCTCGGAAACTAGATGGCAGATTTAGGTTCTGGCAATCCCGGACAAACCCTTTAAGGTGATGCATGGCGTAGAAGGCCTCCTTGGCGCCGCCAGTAGCCGGCTCCTTGACGCAGGGGAACTCGAGCACGTGCTTGAACACGTGCTTGTCATCCTTGATACATTCCCCCTTGTTGATGAAGGGGCATCCCTTTTTGGCATAGCCCTCGAGAGCCTCATTCAAAACACCCCTTATTCTGGTGTAGTCCTTCTTCTTCTTCTAACTCGCCGAGTCGAAATACGATGATATCGAGTACTTTGTGCAAATGACGATGAGTGTGCAGTATTTGTATCTGCATAACACGATTGAAACGGGATGTTGGAAAAGGGCAAAGGAAGAAAGCTATAAGAAAGCCTAAGTTAACAATGCTAGGGGGTGTGTGTACTTACTCAGGAAAGAAAGGCAAAAGAAGCATGTTCGTCCTCTTGTGGTCCACCATGAACTTCTCGAGATACGCCGTCGCCTTGGCACGCGTCTCAGATCCTTCCCTCAACTGGCTATCTCGCATGTAGTAGGGATCCACTATCGCGATGTAGGGGGTCTGCTCTCTCTTGGTCTTCATCGCCAGATTGAGCGCGAATAGGCGGACCATGTTATAGTCTAGCCGTTTCGAGAGAAACAGCTTGAAGACGTCCTCGTACGATATGAAGAACACGTCCGCGGGGGCTTCATGGACGAAGTCCACGTCCGATGGCACCTTGATAGTGAAAACTGGGTAATTTGGATCTTTATCTTTAAGAAGAATGCCCTGTAGTGTCTTGATACTATCACTCAAAGAGAGCATATGTCCACCAGCAAGGCGATGCAGCTCCGGAGTCAGTATCGCTTTACCGGCTATATGTATCCTGGGCAAGCCATCCTCGCGGGCTGGTACGACGTCATCCTTAGCCCGGATCCTCTTCGGAGGAGGTTGGATCTCAGCTTTCTTGCCTCTCTTCCTGTGCTTCTTCGTCTTCTGAGCAGGCTCCTCCACTGGGGATGCTAAGTGCTCAACGGCCGCCTTTTGGAGTGTGTCAGGGCTAAAGGCGAATCCAACTGGTTTCTCCTGTTGATCGGCGGCCGGAAGCATCTCTTGAGATAAACCTCCAAAGACCAGGCGTTGCGTGCATGTAGTGGGACGCCCACCTTGACCCTCGCGAGCGACAAAGGGTTCTTCATCCACAGGAGGCATGTACAATCCTATGTCGGCGCCGGTGTTGATGTAGTCGTCGATGTTGACAAATTCTTCATCATCATCGTTGTTGCCGCCATGTGGTGATGGTGGTGGCGGGGGCGACGGCGGTTGCGTTGCGACGGTGGCATCGCCTTGGGGCGGCCCACACGCTCCCAATAGTTGTTGGTGGCGACTGATGGTGGCAACGACGATAGGTTGCTTCCTAGGTGGGGGCCGGACGATCGAGGTGGCGCCGGTGACAGGTGGCATCCGAGGTGGTGGCCGGGCGATCGAGGTGGCGCTTAGGTGCCCCGTAAGACGAGTCTGAGTCTTTGGCCATGTCAAGGGACAACCGTGGCATTCTGCAAGGGTCTTGTGTTCGTCGGCTCCCTGAGGTTGAAAGGGGGGTCCATGTCGTCGCACCCTGGCAATACCCGAGCAATCCGGACCCTCATCACGGCATCGTCCATTGCATTGTTGTGCATCATGCGGTTCGCCGGTTGTATGATATTTCCCTTGGCAACATCCTTCAACTCGCCGTCGGCAACTTTGTGGAGTAGTACGCAAGCAGCGTCCTGAATATCGACACATATGTGTTGGGCATCATGATCGAGGTGGCAACCACCAAAGGCGCATAAATAAGATGAAGCAGATATGATATTAGTTACCTTGGTGAGGGCGTTGAGCTCGGCTAATGTCGACACACGGACGATCCTAGTGGCAGGCCTATCATCAGCATTCTCCCGTGGTACTGGTGCCATCGCCGGCTATGCGATACTGGTATTTTTGGCGGGAGCAGCAGGGGGCAGCTGTGCGACAACAAGCTCTTGCGGCTGCGCCGCGGCGATGGTGGCCGGCGGGGTCACCAAGTCCGGCGACGCGTTAACATTGATGCTCGAGTTGCCACCGCTAAAGCTGGGCACGTTTATCGGCCCCTATCGACCTCCCGCATTCCAAACAGCTAGCCCCTCCATCAACCCAGGGGGGATGATCGCGTGAAGCTTCTCCTCCAATAACTTGTCCATTGCTTTCTCGTCCACTTTTGCCTCTAATGTCTTCACCTTCAACTTAAGCTCTTCAACCTCGGCTTTATCTTTAGCCGCCGACTGGTTCTTCCTCTCCCTCCTCTTCTTTGCGTCCTCTTTGTAGTACTCGGTAAACTTCATGCTTGTACCGAAGCCGGACACACGACCAGCTGATTTTGGCGGCAACTTCTTCTCCCTCTTCTTGTAAGTGTTCGTCGCCCTATTAAAAACAGTGTCCCATGGCTCCGCCGCCGAATCTTGGGACGACAAGTCCTCGCTAGTGTTCAATTCCTTCTCCTGCAGAGATACAAGGAGAGGTGAACCCATGCATGCATTTAGATTCTTGGCTTAATTATTTTAATGAGAGATCCACGGTAAATTCCTTACCAGCTCATCCTCAAAGGCCTTAACATCCGGGTCGTCGGTGACGAACTCCCCTGTAACAGGGTCCAGGTAGTAGCGGGCCCAGACAAATTGTCGGATTTGCAGGTCTGTAATTTTATGCCATGGGTTCTCTTTACCGAGGCGTTCAAGCTCGGCGTCCTCCTTGTCCCAAATGGGCTGTTTCCCTCTGTATCCGCCGCTTCCAAGCCGGTGGTTACCTATGTTCTTCTCTCGCATAGTCTTTCCCCACTCGGTCCATGCTTTAGAGGCAGCGGTATCTAAGTCCGCCTTGAATATCTTGAACTCTTCTTCGTCGAGCATCGGATTTTTTCCTACTTATAATCTCCCAGCTTTCACCTTTGTCAATGTTGTTCTTTACCCGGGTTTTCTAGCTGCTCAAGGCGTTGCTCATCTTTGTCAGTGCTAGTTTGTTCACCGGGTTCTTATTACTCTCCAGGTTTCTAAACTTCTCTGGGAATGTGTATCGCTTGTGAAGCTTCTTAAGGAGGTTCTTGACCAAATCATGATTACGTCGGATGTACTTCGTGTTGATCGACATGCTTTCCTGGACGATGCACCCGAGTTGCATGTCGTACCCGCAGGCAATCGATGAAGGCGCAATGGGTTGGCCACCTTCTGTGACCTCGGTGAACTCATCACAGACGTTGGCGAGCACTTGCGGCTTCCGATTCTTAATATCCTTTTTCTTCTTCTGTATGGTGGCCGGGTTGCCGCTACCACCATCTGTGCGCTCGCCACCATCCGTGGTGGTGTTACCCTCCTCCCCGCCTTCACTAGTTCCATCGTAGTCGTCATCGTCCCCCTCGTAATCTGGATCTTCCTCGCCCCCAGCACCTCTGATGACGGTCGTTGGTGGTGGTGTCATTCTCATCTCCTCCGCCTCCTCATGCTCTTGGGACGGCCCCCAGAATAATTTGTTGGCCTCTCGGGCTAGATCCTCGACGCTCATTTGTTTAGAAGGACCGGCCTCGTCGTTAGTCTACATGTTTGCGCTTTATTACTAAAAAAAGAGGCAAAAAGTTAGCACAAATATCGATCGAAAAATTTGGCATGTTGCTAATTTTTGGACCTACGAGTGCCCATTTCTCAACCGAAACGGAAGTGAATCAACACTTCGGGAGAAACGGGCAACTCAATTGAAATCCCTGCAAGAAAAAACACCCCATCCCCATTGACAACCCCATTGACACAATCCATCATCATCCAACACCATCTCATTCACAAAATAAACAAACCTCTGCAGCACCATCTCATCCACAGATCATAAACAGCAGCATAACCACATCATATACATAACCATTTCATATAAATAAACAACAACATATCATATCATATAAATAAACCAGAGCATCATATAAAGATCATCATAACCAGATCATAAACAGCACCATCTCTATAACCAGATCATAAACAGATCATCATATAAACAGCACCATCTCTATAACCAGATAATCTTATGAATAAAGATTATTGCTTTCTTTTTATATCATATATAACCAGATCATTTACAACCAGATCATCATATGAGATTTAGCAGTAGCAATCTTAGTAACATTCAGTCAGTAATGCTGGGACAGTTTGGGATTGATTTATTTGTGTGGGGGCAAAGTGTTGGCTTTTTTCTATATCACCAGATGTGTCTCCAATCAAATCTGATTGAGGAGGGTGGAAAGAGGAGCATCCTAGTGGTGGTGGTCCTTTTATATTTGCATCCTACCGTGTCGGCTGTCGGCACAACCTTACCATTTATGGTTACTATAGTTGCAGTTGCATCTTACACCTATCAGCAAACAACAAGTGCTCACACAAACTATAGACAGCTTACAATGTGCTGGCAGAATTTCATCTCCGAAGAAAAGGTACTAGTACATTAGTAATTAAATGCCATCAGAAGGAGCTTAAGGCTAAGAATATTGAAGATTGAACTAGTGTGTCCTAACATTGTGGCTTAAGTGCAACTCAAGAACATCTGTATCATTGAAACCATAATTAACAAGGTTCAGGTGTAGGAGAGTAGCTGTTTAGCTCGACATCCTTAAAGGAAACTAGAGAAATGAAGCTGTAGAAACATATTATATAGTTAAGTTTTTCCATCAAATGAACCGAGGACAGAACTAGATGAAGCTCTGAAAACCCTGAAATATTATTTCCCCACCTCAAAAACCCAATCAAATGACATTTACCCTGATAATAGGAGCTCAATCTACCATTTATCAAACTACCCTTAAATTAACTTAACACAGTAACCCAAGTTGTAAAACTACTGCACTAGAAAGTTGGAGTTGCCACAGAATAATAACCAAAATAGAAATTCAAAACAAGTCTACGATTTTGCCGTCCAATTCAGTCAAGCATGAACACCTGAACAGTATCCCAGCAATATAGCAAAGTCTCGAGTAATCTACCACGCACAAATAATTAACCATGAAAATCACGCTGTGCAGAAATGTGCAAATTAAGCCAGAAACTATGCAGAAATGTGCAAATTCCAACCAGAAAACCTAACTCCCACTCAAAACCCCGTACCCTACAACAGAATGGTACCAATCTAACCTAACCCAAGCCCCAAATCGAGCCTAAACCCTATAATCTCACCACAAACCATAATGAAGAATTTGTTCATAACAAAAGCATCAGGTGCTATAACGATAATTCCGAATTGTTTTCAAGAAATCAGAATAAGAAGCTAAAAATCCGAGAGAGCGAGTCGGGGAGCAAGATGTACTCTGCGAGGTCTCCGAGCTGGCGAAGGACGCTGACCGCAGCGCCACAGAGAGAAGAACAGAGAGAGAGGGGAGAGGGGAGGAGACGGCGATGCTCACCAAGGGGTAGACGGTGAGGTGGCGTGGACAGCGAGGAAGCATGGATGGCGAGGTGGCGTGGGTGGGATCCTTCTCCTGCTCCTCCACGGGCTCCGGCGGCGGCTCCTCCTCCACCACGGGCTCCTGCGCCTGCTCCTCCATGGGCTCCCTCCTCCACGGGCTCCGACAGCGGCTAGGGTTCCTCCTCCACGGTCTCCGACAGCGGCTCCGACAGCAGCGATGGCTCCCTCCTCCTTCGGTGCTAGGGTGCGTGCAGGCGCTAGGGTTCGTTGGGCGCTAGGGTTCGTCGGGCGCGAGAGGTAAGCTGCAGGTTGGGGAAAGAAAGGGGAAGGGGGCGAATAGTTATTTGGCTAAGTGCCAATGTTCTGTGGCGCATATCGCTCGCATGCGCCACAGAAGTTTGAACTTCTGTGAAGCATTCAAGCGATATGCGCCACAGAACATTGGCACTTATTCAAAACAAACGTGTGGCTGTAGTTGGACATCAAACACAGATTAGCCCAGTGGTTATGATGCATTGACAAACCTTTCCCAGCCAGGTTCGAATCCTGGCTGGGTCACTTTTTTTCTTTGTTTCAAAATTACATGTTACTAATATATTTAAAACCAAGAACATACACATGTATATTTATTAAAAAACACTCCCCGAATTATTGTATATATTGTGCTTGTCACAAACACATGTGAATTTGTATACCCACACGAATATCACAATATATTTTAGTCTCTAACTAATACACAAAAAAGGTCACACATCATCGTGTGATATTTCGAGATAGCTAGCCTCTCTTCACAATCTTCTTGCCTTTTTTCTTCGCGGTTGAATACTTTAGCCCGGGCACTATGAGATTTCTTCTCGTGAATGGACAACCTTTAGTAGGTAGTGTGGTATTTCTTCTTACTGTAGTAGTAGTAGGCATGTTGAAGTACTTGTCAAAATCCTCTTCGATCTTCGGATCGCCATTCTTGTCGAAGTCTTGCTCGTTGGCGGATCCCTCCATTCCGATGATGCTCCTCTTGCCCCTCCTCACTACAACACGACTGGGCTTTGACGGGTCGGTAATAAAGAAACATTGATCAACTTGGCTAGCGAGTATCCATGGCTCATTTTTCGTGGAGGCCTTCTTTGCGGACTTGGCATTTGGTAAAACGCAGGTGGTGAAATATCGGCCTTCTTTTTCGACGTTCTTGGCCCATCTAACACGGAACATCGGTACCGTCTCTCCACAGTAGTCGAGCTCCCATATCTCCTCGATCCTTCTGTAGAATCTTTCCATGATAGTAGTCTCGTCATCGGCGAAGGACATCATAGTAACTTCTGAGTTTTGATATTCGCTATTCATGTCCTTTTCCTCGGTGTAGAATCTATAGACGTTGATGTCGTATGATTGATAGGTCTTTATGTTATGCGCTAGGCCATGTGACAAGGAGAATATGAGTTGTTGATCTTCCGTAGAAGGCGTCTGCGGGGGATTGTCCAGCAACCTTTTCTTGAACCAACCCGTGATGGTGGAGTTGTGTTCTCTTGTTACGTATCATTTCTTCCTCGGGCGGGCCCGGTCCACGTACTCCTGCTCAATCAAGATTTTGTGCTCTTCCACCCAAGGGCTGACCAATTCAATGTGTTGTAGTGCGACTCGGTGTGCCCTGGCAAAGTCGGCGTGTCGATTAGAAATGCCGACATGCAGTGAGCGGTGGCCCTCGCGGTGACCATACCCAGCGAGCCTGCCTAGGTGCTTCTTGGTGGGTATTCCAACATCCTCGTTCTCGGTGGTTAGATAGTTCTGGCAGAAAGAGATGCACTCGTAGATCAGAAAGCCCTTGGCTATGCTTCCATCTAGACGGGACCTGTTGAGAACGAACCCTTTGATTACACCGTTCAGCCTTTCAAATGGCATCATGTTATGCAGGAATGTCGGCCCGAGCTGGATGATGTCATCCACGACATGGACAAGTAGATGCACCATGATGTCGAAGAATGTGGGTGGAAAGTAAATCTCGAGCTCACATAGTATCACCACGATCTCTTCCTGTAGCCTGTCGAGCTGCTTCATGCCGATCTACTTCCTAGAGATGACGTCGAAAAAGTTGCACAAGGCAAACAGCGTCTCACGGACGTGCTCGTCCATTATCCCTCGTATGGCAATTGGAAGTATCTATGTCATCATCACGTGACAGTCGTGGTACTTCATACCGCTGAACCTCTTCTTCGCTACGTCGAGATACCTGCTTATCTTGACCGAGTAACCGTGAGGAACTTTGACTCCTAGGAGGCACCTGAAAAACTGCTCGATCTCCTCCTAACACAGAGTGAAGCAGGAAGTGCGAAGCACAACCACCTCATTCTTCTTAACCCTTTTGCGGCGACCCTGAGTCCCTTCCGTTTGATCGTCATCATCATCACTATCAGGGTACTGAAGCTCCTTCTTGATGCCAAGCAATTTCAGGTCATTTCTTGCTTTCGGCCCATCCTTGGTCCTCTCCGGCATGTTGAGGAGAGTGCCAAGCAGACTCTCGGTAACATTCTTCGTGATGTGCATTACATCGAGGCTATGGGGCGTGTGGAGGACCTTCCAGTACAGCAGGTCCCAGAAAACAGACCTCGCTTTCCATACACCCAGAAGCGGCTTTGTCCTTGGTCGCTTCTTCCCTGGTGCTGGGCACTCATCCCAATTATTCAGGAGCTCCTCGATTTCTTCGCCGCTCCTCGTACGCGGGGCTATTTCGAGCTCATCTTTACCATTGAACAGGTCACCGCGTTTTCTCCACCGGTGATCCATGCAAAGCCACTTTCGAGTCCCTTGGAACACGGTTTTCGAAGACCCGGGATCCTTGGGTAGCTGGAGATGCGGGGTCTTATCCATGCACTTGACACATGCATTGTGTTCGTGGTTCACCTGGGCCGATACATATGCGTAACCAGGATAGTCCTACACCGTCGTGAGCAACGCGGCTCTCAGAGGGAAATATTTTTTAGTGTAGGCGTCCCACGTATGGGCTGGCGTGTCCCACAACATGGCTAACTCCTCTTTCAACATCCCGAGATAAAGATGCATATCGACACCTGGCTGTTTCGGACCCTAAATAAGAATGCTCATGTGTACGTACCTTTGCTTTGTGCAGAGCCACGGGGGGGTGTTGTACGGCCATACAAACACGGGCCAGGTGTTATGCGTGCTACTCTGGTTGCCAAAAGGATTGAGTCTATCGGTGCTCATACCCAGCCTGACGTTCCTTGCATTGCCTCCGAACTCTTTGAACTCGATGTACAATGCATTCCACTGGCTAGCGTCTGAAGGGTGTGTTAGTATCTTGCCCTTCTCTGGATCATCTTCGGGTTTCTCCCTTTCCGCATGCCATTGCATTAGCTTTGCTTCCTTAGGATCTACGAAATATCTCTGTAGACGGGGAGTGATAAGAAAGTACCATACCACTTTTCGAGGAACTTTCTTGTTCCCTCTCTTGTATCGTCCATGGCTGCGCACCAGACATGTGGTTCTCTCCGCGTACTCGTTACGATAAAGTGCGCAATCATTGATACATGCGTGGTATTTAACATGCGGTAGGTCGAGAAGGCACACGATTTTCTTGGCCTCCTCTATACTTGTTGGCAATGTGTTCCCGTTAGGAAGACGATCGTGCCAGAATTCCATGTTAGCATTGAAGCTCACGTCGGTCCATTTGTGTTCCGCCTTCATCTCTAGAGCCTTGAGCATTACACTCAGGCATGTATCCTCGGGCCGACACCCAGGATACAATGGAGTCATCCCATCTAACTCCATTTGCGCCAGCTTGGCTTTCTCTCTGGCTGCAGCTTTGGCGTTGCTCGTCTCCTTGAGAAGAAGTTCCTGAACATGAGGGTCCCTTAACACCGAAATTAGCAGCGTCTGGGTGTTCGCTTCTTCTCCTTCTTCATGATGGTCATGCCCGTCGACATCTCCTTCTTCGTCATGATGATCATGCCCGTCGCCGGTATATTCTTCGTCATCATGACCATGCCCGTCGGGAGACTCTTCGTCTTCTCGCTCGCCCAAGTCTTCATGATGAACAACACCATTTACTGCCAGCTCCTCATCGAAGTCGTCGCGCATGAAACCGCGCCTGAGAAGGTGATCCTCCAATTGTCCAGAATCAGGGTCGATCCAGCGCTAGAGTTTGCATGTTCGACATGGACATCTTATCTGGGTCTTGTTGTTCCGAATCATGTCCGCCTTGGTGTCTTTCTTATACCTAGTAACTCGACCTTCGCTCATGCTGACGACCATGGTAGCCTGCGCGGTATGCACATGTGGAGATAACACCTCTTTCTCTACATCTAATCTCTTATAATCTTGCCGTACTTGTGGCTACAATCATGCTCCTTGAGCTGTATTTCCTATGCCTCTATCTAGATCTCCTAGTGAGCAGAGAGGAGAAGATCCCTTCGGGGCCTCTCTATGAACGATCCCCCTGGTGCTCCTTATAAAGGGGAGCCCAGGGGACAAGACTTGTTCCCCACTCTTGGCATCTGTGTAGTATATTCCCGACATCTTCTTAGATGCTCAGCATATAAACTTCGGTGGTGCATCTCCTTGTATGCGCCACAAAAGTTTGGTCAGAGCACGGTCAGACCCCGCCTGCTATGGGTCCCACCAAACTTCTGTGGCGCATACGGAGTGATGCGCCACAGAAGATTCATGGTCCAACGGCTGGTGTGGGTCCCACCAAACTTCTATGGCGCATGGCTCTAGAAGATGCACCACAGAAGTTTGGTGGTTCTGTGGCGCATTTCTCCGGATGCGCCACTGGATAAATTTTGTGGCGCATGGTCAGGACCATGCGCCACAGAAGGTATGTCTATCTATAGCTAGTTTCCTAGTAGTGACGGTGGCGGAATCCTACTCCTGCTATAAATCACTATAAGGGCAATACGCCGAGTTACAGAGATATGTTCGCTGTGCGAGGTTGTGTGAATCGATGCCCTAAAGGCTCCCATAGGCCTGACTTATATAGTCGCCAGGTCCTAGGGTTACAGGGAAAAGTCCTAGCCGGACAGGTTACAAAGTCCTACACCGTCTATTACTAGTCTTATGTATCTTGCACTCCAAGGCTTCGGGTACGTTGGTGACTCCACCGTAGCCTTCCCTTATCCGACATGGGCCTCCCTTCTGGATCCATCTAACTGGGCCGCCCAGCAGGCCATAGGCCATGCTACCGACTATGGGCCACCCTGGTTAGCCGGATAAGAGACATGCTATAAGGATACCCATATAGCATATCCCCAACACCATCAACCCCAAGAAACCGCGGACACGCTTCCCTACCTGTATGAATGCACCTCCTTCAGCTCCTCTTTCGAAAACATTTTCAATGCAAATGTCGAATGGAACGCCCGAACTATGTGACTCATGGAATCTACTAGGCAAGTTAGTTAGTCATGAGGTTGTCCAGGCCCCGTGTGGTTGTACGCTCGTCTTGGTTCCAAAGGCAAGAACTCGGGTCCTAGTGGTGACGAGCATGGGACTAGAAAAAACCACATCCCACCATGGCCTCCCATACAAGCCTTAGCATGTTTAACTCATATCACTGATCTCATCTCATCACGTTCTCCTATCATACTAGATTCTCTACATCTGATACATTATCTGGATGAACTAGCACTGAAAGCTATGCATGGCTAAGCAGGACACATATAAAAGCTCTAGCAGTGCACACAAGCCAAACCTAGTTATGCTAGGAGCAGTGGATTAGGTAATATAAGCTCGAAGGGAGTAATGCAATAGATAGGATACTTTATCTATCGATAAAATACCACAGCAGAATCATATGCATCATGGCAAGAATTGAAATGCTTTCAAAATCGTAGGATTATATCATGGTGGGGCTACGCTTGCCTTTGCCTATTGATAACAGATAAGCAGATCTTCGGGGGCCTTGTACTTGACTTGGTTAGAGTTGGTCAAGTATTGTTCGTCGATCCTCGATCTTTGATGGTGTTGTCCTCGGGCTTCAATCTCGATCCCGATCTCGTATTCTACCGGAAAAAACCAAATACCGGAAAGAGAGGGAAACAATCAACACATGGCATCGATGCAATGCTCAAGCAAGTATGATGATATGAAAAGTTAAATTGCATTGAATTGAAACCCTAAAGCATGCTCGACAACTTAATTGGGGTTCCGATGGGTGAAAACCCTAACTCGGGGAAACTCCGGATGTATATGAGAGAGGTTATTATGTTCTTCTAATTATACTTGTCATTTAAGTTGTTGAACAATGCATGATTATAGCTTAAATAGATAGATTTGATTTTTCTAAACATTTTCATATATTATTTGTATTTTCTGAATTACAGATTAAAAGTTATTGAATTTACAATATTCAAAACAATTTCTGAAATTATTAAACTTTTCCTTAATTTAAATAAACTGGATATACTTTTTACACCGAGGGCTGGGCTAGCCCTAGAGACCGACAGGTGGGGCACTAGCCACCTCAGCCTCCACACAGGAAAAGTGGGACAGGGGGGGCGGTTTGTTATTTCTCAACGAGGAAGTAGCTAGCCTGAGAGACTGACGAGTGGGACCTGGTACACATGGGCAAGCCACCCAGGCGCCACGCAGGCTCACCGGCGAGCACTGCAGACGGTGGTGGTTGGTGGATCTAGGGGGCGAGCGAGCTAGCACAGAGGGTTGCGTTCAAACGGGCGAGGGAAGAAAAACCATCTAGGGGTGGCGCCGCTGATCCTTGGTCGCCGGAGCGACGGCACGAACGGTGACTGGTGGCAGAGCTTGCAGTTCGATGGCACGGGTCAAAGGCAAGGCGAAAGGGAGGCAGGGAGATGGTCCACGAGAACCGCGAGCTCACCTAGAAGCGATTGACAGGGTCGGGGAGGTCGGGCGAGCTCGGATGTGGCCGAAATCAGCGACGGAGACGGTGGCCGGCGCTTGGGAAGACGGGGACCGTGGGCTCGATTTCAACCACCCGTGGTCGATTCCTTCGGGCAGGTGAGAGAGTCCACCACAGCGATCTCAGCGGTGGCCAAGGCTCAGGCTAGGGCGGTCGGAACGACGGGGATCATCGGAGGGTTTGGGTCCACGAGGGGAATGAGAGAGAGGGGTCGCTGGAGAGGGGGAAGTGGATGAGGGCGACGAGGACGTGGCCGCATCGTTCTTATCCATGCCCGGGGCTCGACGGACGGCCAGGAGGAGGCGCCGGGGATCGACGGCGGCGCCGGCGACACCCAACTGCTTTCTCCCGAGGAGGAAGACGACGAAAGCGGCAGCGAAGCGGTACTGGGCCGCGCTGGGCTGCGCTTGGGCCGGCTGCGGCTGCTGGCTACTGTGCGCGAGCGGCAGAGAGGGGAGAGAGGGAGTTGGGCCGGCCTGGTAGGATTAGCTGGCTGTATTTTTTTTAGCAGAACATTTTTCTATTTCTGTTTTGATTTCTGTTTTATGTTTTGAATTCCAAATCAGTTTTGAATAATTCAAAATTACCAGAGGGGTTTTGTGAAATATTTAAAATACCATGGAGCCCTTTTACTCCATTTGGGCTTCACTACTTTGGTAACTTTTCAAATTCAAATCCTTTTGAATTGCTTTTCAAAGAGAGGGAAGAAAAATAGGGTTAGGGTTTGGCATTATTTTCTTTAATGCAAAGTTTAAAGGGATGATGCTCATGATGCTCAAACAAATCCCTAAATATGATTAACTAAAATTGGGGTGTTACATGCCTCCCCTTGCTAGTTTGAATGGTCCTACCATATCTAAGCACCAGACTGCAAATGGCCAAGTGATTGGTATAGTCTTTAATTCAGACGCTGGTAAATGTGACTTGGATGCATAATGTTGGCAACCATTGCATTTTCCGACTAGCTCTTGTACCTGTGCCAATACGCTTTTCCAATAAAATCCATGACGGAACGCCTTGGCAATCAATGCTCTTGATGATGCATGGTGCCCACATTCCCCTTGATGAATATCCAACAAAATCGCCTGGCCTTTCTCTGAGCTGATGCAACACTATAGTACACTTGTCACACTTCTCTTGTAAAGCTCCTTGTTGATTATGGTGTATGCTTTTGCTCTTCTTTCTGTTTGCCTTGCCAATATCTCATCATTCGGCAAAGTTCCTCCTTTAAGTAGTTGAATATTGGATGTGCCCATGTTGTTATTAGTGGCTCCGGGTTTGCTTCCCCATCAATTTCCATTGGCTCCGCCGACATATGTTCTGCCAACATGACCTGAGGAGTCCCCGAGTGTGATTCGGCAACCCCTGAAGTGAGCGGGTCAGTCCCCGAGTGAGTCGAACCTGCCCCTGAGTCAATGTCCATCGGTCCAACGTCTAACTCTTATATTTCTAGAATAAATATTGACTTTTTTGCACATGGAAACAATATAATGCCATGTTTGCGTCCAGCGTGTCCCAATGTCCAGACACTTGCTGAATCACCAAATCCGAATCGCCAAAACACATGATCCTTTTGATGCCAATCTCTTTGGCCACTTTGATGCCGTGGACAAGTTCTTCATACTCGGCAACGTTATTGGAAGCAGCAAAATTAATTTGTAGCACATACTTGATCTGATCCCTCTTTGGCGATGTGAGCACTATCCCGGCGCCCAGACCCATTTTCGTCTTGGACCCGTGAAGAAGTCTACAACAGCTTGAGATTTAATTGCATCTCGCCTATCATACTATGGAGTATATGGTGCTAGCTCTATGGCCCATTTTGCGACTCGGCCACTGGCATCTTTGCTGCCTAATATATCCGAGATAGGCGCCTCGCATATTACCCGGATTGGGTGTTCTTGAAAACAATGTTTCAGTTTCTTTGCTGCCATATATACCCCATATGTCATTTTTTGATAATGCGGTAATTCTGTTTTGAAACAGAGAGCACTTCGCTCAAGTAATAAACTGGCCTTTGGACTGATTTTCCCTCCTCTTCGCGTTCAACCACTATCACTGCACTTACAACTCTGTTGGTTGCGGCGACATAGAGCAACATTGGCTCTTTGGACAGTGGTGATGCTAATATTGGTACTGTTGCCAATATTTTCTTTAATTCATGGAAAGCACTATCAGCTTGCTGTGTCCATGTGAATTTTTCTGATTTTTTCATCAGTTGAGATAGCGGTAGGGATTTTTCACCTAACCGACTAATAAATCTACTCAACGAGGCCAGGCATCCTGTGAATTTCTGGACATCGTTGAGGGTTCTTGGCAATTCCATTCTTTCAATGGCCCTGATCTTTGTCGGGTTAGCCTCAATTCCTCGGCTGGATTCCAGAAATTCAAGTAACTTGCCAGCCGGGACACCAAATGTGCATTTTTCCGGGTTAATTTTCATCTAGAATCTTCTTAAGTTTGCGAATGTTTGGCGCATGCCCTCAATTAGAGTATGACTTTGCTTGGTTTTTATTACCACATCATCGACGTATACTTGAACATTTTTTCCAATTGATCTTGCAAACATTTTTGCATGCATCTTTGATATGTTGCAACAGCATTTCTCAGTCCAAACGGCATGGTGCGATAGCAATAAGCCCCGTACGCGGTGATAAAAGCTGTCTTTATTTGATCATTCGGATTCAGTGGTATTTAATGGAATCCAGAATACGCGTCCACAAATGACAACAACTCACACCTAGCAGTGGAATCTATGACTTGGTCGATCCGTGGCAGGGGAAATGGATCTTTTGGACACGCCTTATTGAGGTTCGTGTAATCAATACACATGCTCCATACCACTGCCACGTTCGGGTCATCTTTTTTCTTTTCGACCAAGACTAGATTTGATAACCAATCCGGGTGCAGTACTTCCATGATGAATCTAGCAGCTAAGAGCCTGGCAATCTCGACAGCTATTACTTTCCTCCTATCTTCGGCGAAGCGGCGGAGGGGTTGCTTCACCGTCTTGGCATTTGGCCTTACATGAAGAGAGTGCTCAGCCAGCTCCCTCGGAACTCCTTGCAAATCCTGTGTGGACCATGCAAAGATATCCCGATTCTCACGGAGGAAGCTGGTGAGCTCGCTTTCCTATTTGTCAGTGAGGCCAGCCCCAATGGTAACTGTACGCTCTCGGAAAGTTCATCCACCTGTACCTTCTTAGTCTCTTTGGTAGCTTGAAATGATACATTGCCATGCGGGTTAGTGAGTGCCGGCATGGACATTTGTGCTGCTTTGGCCAATGCTGCCACCTCCAACATTTGATGCTTTTCCTGTGCTATGACCAGTGACTCGGCCAGTGAAGATCTGGCTGAGGCACAAGCAATGGACCTTTTGTAATCTCCCTCAACTGTAATCACACCACATGGGCCTGGCAGGTTCATCTTCAAGTAAGAAATGTGAGGAGTAGCCATAAAATCTGTCATAGCCGGCCTGTCGAGTAAGGCGTGATATGAGCAGACTAAATCAGCCACCTCAAACTCTATTGCTTCGGTGCGACAATTTTCCCTGTTGACGAATAAGACGTCGACCCAGATCTTGCCAATTGGCTCACAGTACAATCCTGGCACAATTCCATGGAAAGTTGTCTTAGTCAGCTCCAGCATGTTCATGGTAATTCCTAGCATGAGCATGGTATCCTTGTACATGATGTTGATGCTATTGTCATCATTGATCAATACCTTGGAAAACTTCACATTGATTTCCGGGCCCATGAACGTTGGATCTAAGACTAGAGCATATCCTCCTAGGGTTGGCATGATCTTGGGGTGATCCTTTATGCTCCAAGTTATCTCTTGCTCAGACCAATGCATGTACTTGGGAATTGCCGGCATTGTGGCATTCACATCCATCATCCGTCGCTGCTAACTCTTTTTGTCATCCGTCTCTGTGATGAAGACGACATAGCTCTGGTGATGTTCTCTGTACTCATTTCTAGTTCCGTGGCCGACATGAGCGTCGTCACCTCTTGGATTATGAACCTGGTGCACAGTTTCTCTTCTCTCTTGATTATGATACCTTGGCTGCCTGTTTTCGTATATGTTATCTATTCCCATAGCCTGAGCATTTCCTCCTGTAAGTGGTGGAGGGGGAGGTGGTGGTAGCTGCTTACTCGGCGAATCCACTCTATCTCCTTTCTGAAACCTAGTGCATTGTCTTGTTGTGTGATTTGCTGGCTTACTCAGACTAGGCGTGTGAAATTTACACAGCTCGTCTAGCATCATCTCATAGGTATACTTCTGTCGGTCCTGATATTGCTTCCTTTGTTCATATGAAGGGAGGAGACGTTTCGTTGCACCACCGTACACCGTGTAACCGTGTGCGCGATTGCACCGTGCACGGCCACACGCGTCTGCTATCGCCCCATGCACCACGACACGTGTACCATGCGTCATGTTTTCCCCCTCGTGCCTAACCTTGGCCACTTAGTTATGCTCAGTTATACCCTCGAGTGTAGCAGTGGCAGTTTGGTTGTACTCAGTTTTTCCCTCTAGTACTAACATTGTCGTGTGCACTATACTCCCTTTTACCCTCCAGTGTCTGGTCAATAGAGAGTCAACGAATGGGTTTTAGCTAGCTAATTGAGTCATTTTATGCACAACAAATTCAAAAAGATCAAAACATAGTGGCATTTATCCAGTGAGTCTTATTATGTGACTCGCCACCATAAGAAACATATATAAATCAAGTTTTAACCTAAATCACCACTTCTCAAACCACCTACTATCTATAAGGTTCATGGCTTTCTACTCAATCCTCTCCCCAAAATATCCCTCCCCAAAACATAATTTGTCTGAATGAGTGTGGTGACCCAGCATACCACTACATGATGTAGTACACTATAGTCGTTGACATAACACCAATGAAACATTGTTCACTAGTATTACATCCCTCGGAGTGGTACAACAGAAACACAGCAAGTCCAAGACATGACTATAGGTTACAACTCGACTCTTTACAAAAGATCCAGAGAACACTCTAGGTTAAAGAGGGAGAAAGAAACTTCTTACAAAGAAGAATAAAAAATAATCAACTGATGGCGCCTAAGTTGATGTAGGAGCGCTTCGTTGGAAACCCAGCAGCAAGTCTTCCCTCAGTAGAGACCGAGGTTATCGAACCAGAAGGAGGAAGGAAAAGTCACATAGGTGTTGCAAGCAACGCGGAGACCTGCACAACACAAACTCAAGACTTTGCCCCAACAAATCAGTGAGGTTGTCAAGCTCACCGGTTTGCTGTAACAAAGGATTAAACATATGGTGTGGAAGGTAATTGTTTGCAATAAGTAAACAAGTAACAGTAGAGGATGTATTCATGGTAAAGAGTGGACCGGGGTCCATAGTTCACTAGAGGTGCTCTCCTTAGATAAACAACATGGCATGAAGGGTAAACAAATTACATCATGGCAATTGACAGGAACTGAGCAAGGCATAACAATGGAATTACTAGTCAGAAAGATCTTATGAGATTCGATTGGGCAATACAACAAGATACATAGACCGCCATCCAACTGCATCTATGACTAGAAGTCCACCTTCAGGTTATCATCCGAACCCCCTCCAGTATTAAGTTGCAAGCAACAGACAACTGCTTTAAGCAAAGTGCGTAAGGTAAACAGACCACATGTTCCATGAACAAGATACCGTTGTTTTCTCCCTAGTAGCAACAGCACATCTACAACCGAAGAGATTATTGTCACTTCCCTTGGAAACTAGAGGCATGAACTCACTATCAAGCATAAATACTCCCTCTTGGAGTCACTAGCAACTACTTGGCCAAGATAGCTACTAACAACGGAGAGCATGCAAGATCACAAACAACACAGACATGATAGAATCATCAAGACAAAACCATTAATCAAACCAACATAATAATCTCAATATCCATCGGATCCCTGCAAACACAACATGCATGATTACAAATAGATTATATCTTGATCATGAACGGAGCTCACAAGATCTATACATGAAAGCACAAAGGAGGAGATACAACCATATAGCTACTACGTGGACCCATAGTCCAAGGTGGAATACTCACGCATCATACCGGAGAGAAGGCCTCCGGGATGATCTCCCCTCCGGCAGGGTGTCGGGAAGAACTTCAAATCCCCCAATCTAGGGACGATGGTGGCGGCGGCTACAGACGGTTTCGTGGATATTTGATCGGGTACTCAGGGTTTCTACATCGGGGGCTTCTTATAAGCGAAGGGGGAGGCCGAGGCAGCGGCCAGGGGCTCCAAACCCTAGCCAGGCGCGGGCCCACCTGTGGCCGTGCCTGGGGGGGTCTGGCCGCCATGGCCGGCCCCTCTGTCTCCCCTCTGGACTTCTTGTTCCCCACGGAAAGTAATTGACTTTGACGTTTGTCCCGTCCAATTCCGAGAATATTTCTTTACTAACTTTTCTAAAACCAAAAATAGCAGAAAATAGGCATCTGGCACTGTTGCAACTTGTTAGTAGGTTAGTACCATAAAACATGTAAAAAGCACCTCAAAGTGTGGACAAGTAAAGCAAAGTAGATACTAAACAAGCATTGAGCATAAAAATTATAGATACATTTTCGATGTATCAAAATCCCCAAGCTTAACTCCTGCTCGTCCTCGAGTACGTAAGTGATAAACAGAATAATATTTTAGGTGAACATGCACCCTCTCAATAAATATCCAACCATTTGCAAGCATTGAAAGCTGGGATCAAAGAACTCTAAACATGTGCATGAAAGGATGGAGTTATATCAGTAGGACATAGTAACTATGCATGCAACATGGCAAGCTACAAACAAAGATCATGAATAACATGCATTGAAAAACATTTGTTTATTTCACATACAGAAAACATAGCATAGTGGTAATCAGTTTGTCCCTCATAGAGTAGCAATATAGATTCATAGGACACCTGCAAAGTTCACAAGGGAGACTAGAAACAAATAGCACAAGAATAAGTAATATCACAGTATGCATCAATTAATAAGCTTTGGAACATTACACACAGAATGACAACTATGCTCTCTTAATGGTGCCTAAAGGTAGAAGGTGGAGACTCAATTAATGGTGGAAGAAAGGCCTTTTTGTAAAGGAAGTAGGGATTACAAATTTCAAAAATAGCTTCCAAAAATTATGGTACTTGTTAGCTTTCAGCCCTCATTGCCCCTATCATAAGCATCTTGAAGTGGTTAAGGTTAAAGTGGCAAAGCTGGAGTATATGCTTGACAAAGTATAAGTTGGCAATCTCAAGTCCCTTGAATACTAGGCCACACCTCATGCATACTCAACTTTGGATCCAGGCAAGTTCTTGTCATTGTAAGTATTTGCATATCATTGAGAACCGCCAACGGGGTACCCCTTGCACATGGTACAGGAGCTTTCCCATAACCAAAATGACAAGGCAAGCAGACAATGAGCATATCAGCAATCTTTTTATTTACCAAATGCATAGCTTTTTATTGAGGATGCTTCATACATAGCTCACTATGGTGATGCTGCAAGTTTCCACCATGATTACGCATGGCTTAGGCTAGCGGCCCAGGCGTTTCTCTAACATAGAATACAAACTCCATGGACTTACAAGTTCCCTCTTTATTTCACATCGGTGACATCCATAGACAAAAGAGCATGATATCAACTGAGTACAAAAGTACAAGTGCAATGTTGAAAACGTTCCCCGTGATAGCACAGTTCTGCTAATTCCAACTTATAAGTGCAAGCATATACATAAAGTTGTCACAATGGTTCAAGTTTATTAGGGGCAAAGAATAAAGTGTGCCATCAAGTTCATGAGGGCTTTAATCACTAAGTTTTCACATAACAAAACAGTTTTTAATTGGAAGATAGTTGAAAACAAGAATATACTTGGAATGGTGCAACACACCATGCATAGGAGTTTATAGTGGACACTTTGGAAAAAAATTGGTTTCTTGGGAGTTGGAAGCATGAGTAGAACTTACTCATACAAGTAGAGGCTAGCAAAAGACTCGGAGCAACCAACTAAGAGAGCATAATGGCCATAATCATGCAATGCAACAAAGCATACTAATCAAAGCAAAGAGTGGTACTACAAGTCAAGGACTAAATGATCATAGAGGCTAATGGTGACTTGTGAGAGTCATAAAATGGTGTAATCATGTGCCAATTCAACCCAAGAAAAACATCAAAGGAGAATACCACAATACTATGCTTTTGCATGCTGAAACAACGCATAATTTCTTCAAGGCACACTAAGCAATCCCAATTGATTGGAAAAAGACATGCTACAGCAATAATCACTAATCATAATGCTAAAACAACACCTAGCATGTCATGCTAAAGTCTAAGTCACAGTCAATGCAAGCTCCTCTTGCACTTCAAGCAAGAACTTACTACTCCTTTCCAACACCAAGCAAACTTATTTGCAAAATAACACAGAGAGAACGGGGGTCCAAACTTACTTTATTCAAGCAAACTAAACAACCTAAGAAAGGAAAACGAAAACTAAGACGCTCCAAGAACAACATAACTGTGCATGAAATAATAAAAACGAAGTGTCTAGACAGACCTGAGCTTTTTATTGATGAAGAAGGGGATGCCTTGGGCATCCCCAAGCTTTGATGCTTGTAACTCTTAGATATTTCTTGGGGTGACACCATGGTGGCATCCCCAAGCTTGATCTCTTGTCCATTCTTCATCTCATTATATCATTCTCTCTCTACACCTGAAATTTTTCCTTCATACAAAACTTCACACAATCTTCATTAGCAACATTAGTTTATTCAAAAGATATTAGACATATTGGCAAATCTTTGGAACAACAAGACTTTTCACTAAAAACACAAGCTACTGTAGCAAATCCTTCAAAAATCTCAATTTACCAAAAAGAACTCAAAAAGGAATCAATAAGAAGCAAATGCAAATAATGGCAAAAATCTGTCAAAACAGACCAGCAGGTAGAAACCGATTTTTTCGAACATCGTCTGTTGCTCAAATCAAAAAGTGTTTAAAGTTATCTAACAGACTGTGGGATTTATTCATAAATTTTGAGCTCAATTCGACTTACAAAGACTCCTCGCGATTTTTTTTGGTGGAGGACAGAAATCTGTTTTGGGACAGCAACTCCCCAAATCTTACTTCCCTCTCATTAGAGGTTATTCTTGGCACAAAAAGGATAAGGAGGGGTCATTACTGAAGTAATAACTTCCAAGACTCAAGGAAACTCTTGGGTTATCTCCCAACAAGTACTTTTCTTTAACGCCTTTAAGTTAGGCACAAGAAGCAAGAAGAATCAAGTATTTTCAAATGAAGAAGCGTTAATATCCATACTTGCAAAGTCTTCAACTATGAAAGGTATCTCATCCAAATGGGTTTTGGAGGATCCCTTCTCATCTCTCTTTGGTCTAGTACTTTCATCAAAAAGATTTTCAGGAGCAATCCAATCAAAATTATTTTCAAAGGCTTCATGCATTCCAACAAGCTTAAAGGGTATGGGTATCTTAAATTCTTCTTTACGCTTAGTTTTATCAGACATACCCACAACATCTACATCTGAGCCTAGCATATTGAAACGCTCAAAGACCTTTTTGGCTTACCTAGCAACATCATGGAATTCATTAAATAAAGTTTCAAGGATGATTTCCCTCTTTTCAGCATTCTTTTCTTCTTTTAGTTTTAGGAACAAGAATTGTGTGAAGGGGTTAAGGCTAACAAACCTAGCCTCCAACATATGAACTAAAGAAGCTGAAGCAATTTCATAATTAGGAGAAAGCTCTTCTATAGATTTATCCTCAATATCCTCATGCTTGCTAACATAATTAAAGAATTCTTCAATATTATCTTTCCCAATTATGGAGCACTACCTATTGCAAGATCTTTCTGGCTGAACTTGGGGAGCAACATGGTGAGCTAGAGCAGGAACTAATTTTTTGTATTTTTGAATAAAGAAAGCAAACCAAACTAGACTAATTTTTTTTTAGGTTTTTTGGAAAGAGGCAAACAAAACCAAGCAAAAGAAACAAAGTAAAGAGAAATGAAGTGAAGGACTCTCCTTGTGAAGACATCCTTGGCCTCCCCGGCAACGGCGCCAAAAAACTTGTTGATGGCGCCTAAGTTGATGTAGGAGCGCTTCGTTGGAAACCCCAAGAGCAAGGTGTGAAGTAGCACAGCAGCAAGTCTTCCCTCAGTAGAGACCGAGGTTATCGAACCAGAGGGAGGAAGGAAACGTCACACAAGTGTTGTAAGCAACGCGGAGACCTCCACAACACAAACTCAATACTTTGCCTCAACAAATCAGTGAGGTTGTCAAGCTCACCGATTTGCTGTAACAAAGGATTAAACGTATGGTGTGGAAGATAATGGTTTGCAGCAAGTAAACAAGTAACAGTGGAGGATATATTTATGGTAAAGAGTGGACCGGGGTCCATAGTTCACTACAGGTGCTCTCCTTAGATAAACAACATGGCATGAAGGGTAAACAAATTACAGCAGGGCAATTGACAGGAGCTGAGCAAGGCATAACAATGCAATTACTAGTCAGAAAGATCCTATGAGATTCGATTGGGCAATACAACAAGATACATAGACCGCCATCCAACTTTATCTATGACTAGAAGTCCACCTTCAGGTTATCATGCGAACCCCCTCCAGTATTAAGTTGCAAGCAACAGACAACTGCTTTAAGCAAAGTGTGTAAGGTAAAGAGTCCACATGTTCCATGAACAAGAGACCGTTGTTTTTCTCCCTAGTAGCAACATCACATCTACAACCGAAGAGATTATTGTCACTTCCCTTGGAAACTAGAGGCATGAACCCACTATCGAGCATAAATACTCCCTCTTGGAGTCACTAGCAACTACTTGGCCAAGATAGCTACTAACAATGGAGAGCATGCAATATCGCAAACAACACATACATGATATAATCATAAAGACAAAACCATTAATCAAACCAACATAATAATCTCAATATCCATCGGATCCCCGCAAACACAACATGCATGATTACAAATAGCTTAGATCTTGATCATGAATGGAGCTCACAAGATCTATACATGAAAGCACAAAGGAGGAGATACAACCATCTAGATACTACATGGACCCATAGTCCAAGGTGGAACTACTCATGCATCATACCAGAGAGAAGGCATCTGGGATGATCTCCCCTCCGACAGGGTGCCGGGAAGAACTTCAGATCCCCCCCCCCCGATTTAGGGACGATGTTGGCGGCGGCTACAGACGGTTTCGTGGATATTTGATTGGGTACTCAGGGTTTTTGCATCGGGGGCTTCTTATAGGCGAAGGGGGAGGCCGAGGCGACGGCCAGGGGCGCCAAAGGGGGGGTCTGGCCGGCCCCTCTAGCTCCCCTCTGGGCTTCTTGTTCCCCATGGAAAGTAATTGACTTTGACATTTCCCGTCCAATTGCGAGAATATTTCTTTACTAACTTTTCTAAAACGAAAAACAGCAGAAAACAGGCATCTGGCACTGTTGCAACTTGTTAGTAGGTTAGTACTAGAAAACATGTAAAAAGCACCTCAAAATGTGGACAAGTAAAGCAAAGTAGATACTAAACAAGCATGGAGCATCAAAAATTATAGATACGTTTCTGACGTATCATCAACTCATAACTTTCAAGTTAATAAGATAAGAAACTAACTAAGGAGTTTGTATTTCTACTATTGCAATACTCTATAGAAGTAGGTTCTGTGGATAGAGATTATATTCCTATCTAGTCAGCAACTTCTTCTTCACTTGATTGATGTATATGTTGACTTTATTGACTTCATTGAAGAACTTGATCTGATGACGATTCCCTTGGGCATAATTGAAGTAGAAGTCGTCTGTATTGGCTTCATAATCTAGAAAGGGTTAAGAAGTTACGTTGAGTACGAGCGTACTCAGCAAGTTCACTAAAAAGGATTGTTTGATGCACTATAACTACAGACATAGACCATAGGTCGTAGGCAATGCAGGTGTTTGTAAAAATTTCTTCAAAGGTTGCTTTTATTCTGAAAAGATATGTCCGTCAGCCTTCATAGGTTTATCAAAACTTTCATGGAGTTCCTTTCCTGCCGCGTTCGTAACTCCTTCCCGGAACAAGGAGTAACAAGTTATAGTTCTTACACTCTGTAGAGGTGCGTCACTTTACCCATGAGAGATCTTAAGCTTTGTTGCACGGCCGAGAGTATGTCCCCGTTCAAACTTTCTTGGTTTGAGGCCCAACCTAAGATCCAAGCCAATCACTGTCCTTCTCCGCGACCCCGTATACCCGACAGATTGCACATCAGGCCTAGGATAAAACTTGTTTCCAATAGTAGCCTAAGGTGTACAACCCTCATAGATACCAGAAGCCGTGGGACGTTGAGGGATCCCATCCATAACCTGCCAACCCTCTATAAGAGGAGTTACAGCAACGGCCCGGTCATCCGTTGGCATGCGGAAGGAGCCGATCCAGACGCCTTCTCCGTCCCATTCCAAATCTCATGGTTAACGCGTAATATACGGTGCAAGAATCACTGGCGAAATTGGTTGTTAAGTCCTATATAATATGTTCCTTTACCACCGGAACTTTCATAGTAGGTTATTACCTCATGGTACATAACCTATAATCATATTATTATGAAAATAGTGTTTTCTGACCTTTTTGAAATGCAAGTGATGACAACACTAGATTTGCAAAATACTTTACAGAAAATAATCAAAGTACATGAGCAAGTGTGAACTTGCCTTTTGTGATTGAAATATTATGCACTCACGGTCTTTGAGACGACATAAGATCCAATATCTGAAATCTGCATCATTGATCCGGTAAGGACTAATGTTTAAAGAAGCAATATGCTTTTGTGCATAAGTAATGCTATGCATTTTGTAAAACTCCCAAAGTGAATCCCCAATACTGTAAGTGAAGTGAACTTAGGTGATTCCTTTAAGAGTTGGTTCATCTTCAATTTTTACTTCACAGGAAATGCATTTATAAGGAATTTAAGTCTTGATATACAAGATATAAAACTAGAGTGCAATAGTAATCTAAGATTGAGATTAGTTTCTATTTGTTGATTATGATGGAAGTCTATGTATTGGATTATTAAGGTTTGAAAGAACTATCATAGAGTTGATGCTTGAAGTGTCAAAAGGAATAACATTTGAAGAAAATATTTCTTTGATAAGGTTTAACCAATCTTGATGGTTAATATAATGTGATCGATGTTGTTTGCGTTTGCTTGAATAGTTTGAGATGACTTAAATATAAATAAACTTCAAATAAGATGTTTATGATTGTTTAGACCAAAGTTAACTATAAAACATAAGTAGATCTGGGTGTGATGTGATATGTCGGAAATGTATCTATAATTTTTGATGTTCCATGCTTGTTTAGTATATACTTTGCTTTTCTTTGTCTACACTTTGAGGTGTTTTTATATGTTTTCTGGTACTAACCTATTAACAAGTTGCCACAGTACCAGTTGCCTATTTTCTTCTGTTTTTGGTTCCAAAAAGGCAGCAAATCAATATTCTTGGAATTGGACGGGACAAAAGCCAAAGTCAATATTTTACCGTGGGGAACACGAAGCCAGAGTACGAGACGGAGGACACTCACCAGGGGGCAACACCCCCTGGCGAGGCAGCCTAAGGCTAGGTGTGCCTAGGGGGTGCAATCGCCCTGGTGGCCCCCCTACCTTGCCTCTTTGCATATAAAGTACCCCCGATGCCTAAACCCTAAACCCCCGATCAATATTCCACGAAACCGTCTGTAGCCTCCGCCACCATTGTCCCTAGATCGGGGGGATCTGAAGTTCTTCATGCCACCCTGCCAGAGGGGAGATCATCTCGGAGGCCTTCTTCTTCATCATGCCAGCCTCCGGTATGAAGCGTGAGTAGTTCCACCTTGGACTACGGTTCCATGTAGTAGATAGATGGTTGTATCTCCTCCTTGTGCTTTCATGTCTAGATCTTGTGAGCTCCGTTGATGATCAAGATCTCATCTATTTGTACTCATGCATGTTGTGTTTGTGGGGATCCGATGGATATTGAGATTACTATGTCAGACTGATTAATGGTTTTGTCTTATTGATTCTATCATGTCTGTGTTGTTTGTGATCTTGCATGCTCTCCGTTGTTAGTAGCTGTCTTGGCCAAGTAGTTGCTAGTGACTCCAAGAGGGGGTATTTATGCTCGATAGTGGGTTCATGCCTCTACTTATCAAGGGAAGTGACAGAAATCTCTATGGTAGTAGATGTGTTGTTGCCAATAGGGAGAAAACAACGGTCTCTTGTTCCTGAAACAAGTGGCTTGTTTAACTTACACAATTTGCTTGAAGAAGTTGTCTGTTGCTTGCAACTTAATACTGGAGGGGGTTCGGATGATAACCTGAAGGTGGACTTCTAGTCATAGATGCAGTAGGATGGCGGTCTATGTATATTGTTGTATTTCCCAATCGAATCTCATAGGATCTTTTTGTCTAGTATTGCATTGTTACGCCTAGCTCAGTCCTGTGAATTGCCCTGCTGTAATTTGTTTACCCAGCATGCCATGTTTTTTATCTAAGGAGAGCACCTCTAGTGAACTATGGACCCCGGTCCAATCTTTACCATTGATACATCTTCCACTGTTATTGTTTACTTGTTGCAAACCACCATGACCTTCCACACCATACAATTAATCCTTTGTTACAGCAACCAGTGAGATTGAAAACCTCATTGTTCATTGGGGAAAAGTCTTGAGTTGGTGTTGTGTAGGTTTCCATGTTGCTTGCAACACCTTTGAGATATTTCCTTCCTCCTACTGGTTCGATAGCCTTGGTTTCTTACTGAGGGAAGAATTGTTGTTGTACTGCTTTACACCTTGCTCTTGGGGTTTCCCGATGAAGCGCTTCTAGGCGACATCAACAATTTTCTGGCACCGTTGCCGGGGAGGCTAAGGACGTCTTCACAAGGGGAGTCCTCCTCAACCTTTCTCTTACTTTGATTTTAGTTTGGTTAGTTTCTTTTGCTTGGTTTTGTTTGCTTCTTTTTATCAAAAACTCCAAGTCTAGTTTGGTTTGCTTTCTCTTATAAAAACACAAAAAAATAGTTCCTGCTCTAGCTGCTGCTGTTGTTTTTGGCTTGCTCCACCTTTGTCAAAATGAACTCTGCTGAGAACACCAAGTTGTGTGACTTCACTAGCACAAACAACAATGATTTCCATAGCACTCATATTGCTCCACCTGCTCCTAATGCTACCTCTTATGAAATTAAGCCTGCTTTGTTGAAACTTGTGATGAGAGAGCAATTTTCTGGTGCTAGTTCTGATGATGCTGCTGCCCATCTCAATAGCTTTATTGAACTTTGTGAGATGCAAAAGTATAAGGATGTAGATGGAGATATTATTAAGCTCAAGATGTTTCCTTTATCCTTGAGAGGAAAAGCTAAAGAATGGTTGCTATCCTTTCCTAGAAATAGTATTGATTCTTGGATTACGTGCAAACATGCTTTTATTAGAAAGTACTACCCTCCTGCTAAGATTATATCTATGAGAAGAGATACTATGAAATTTAAACAACTTGATAATGAACATGTTGCTCAAGCTTGGGAAAGAATGAAATCCTTGGTTAAGAATTATCCCACTCATGGACTCACTGCTTGGATGATTATCCAGACTTTTTATGCAGGTTTGAACTTCTCTTTAAGAAACCTATTGGATTCAGCTGCTGGAGGTACCTTTATGAGCATCACTTTGGGTGCTGCAACAAAACACCTTGATAATATGATGGTCAACTACTCTGAATGGCACACTGAGAGAGCTCCACATGGTAGGAAGGTAAACTCTGTTGAATAAACCTCCTCTTTGAGTGATAAGATTGATGTCATTATGGCTATGCTTGTTAATGGGAAAGCTCCTTTAGATCCTAATAGTGTTCCCTTAGCCTCTTTGGTTGCTCAAGAAGAGCAAGTTGATGTGAACTTCATTAGAAACAACAATTTCAACAACAATGCCTATAGGAATAATTTTGGTAGTAACAACAATTATAGGCCTTATCCTCCTAATAATGGCAATACCTATGGAAACTCCTACAACAATGCTAGAAGAGCCCCCTCTGAACTTGAAGTCATGATCAAAGACTTTATTAGTAAACAAACCACCTTGAACAAGACTATAGAGGAAAAGCTTTTAAATGTTGAGAAAAATATTTCCTCTTTGTCTGAAGCTCAGTCCTCTTTGATTAATAAAATGGCTGCTAAACCTGAAATCATGGAAAGTACCTTTGCTGCTACTCATGCCATAGAAGTTACTATTGATGAAAATGTTAGACTGTTAGCTCAACTTCATGCTAAGTGGGAAAGGGAAGATGAAATTGATAGAAACAATAGTGTGTGCACCATCACCACTAAACAACAAGAAGTCCCTATTCCTCCTCCTACAATGCCTAAGCCTAATGAGTATACTACTAGTGATGCTAAGTTGGATTTTGATATAGATGGTTGCAATATTTCTAAAGTGATTATGTTCCTGCAAAAGCTTGCTAGAAGTCCTGATGCTAGTGATATGCATGTTGCTTTCACCAAACACATTTCAGATGCTCTTGTTAATATTAAGGAAGAGAAGTTAAAACACAAAGCTTCTATTCCTATGAAAGTAGAAGATAGTTGGGAACCCATTATTAATATTCACGTGAATGACTTTGATCTCAAAGCTTCATGTGATCTTGGTTCTAGTGTCTCTATTATGCCTAGGAAGATTTATGAAATGCTTGATTTGCCACATTTGGAAGATTGTTATTTGGATGTCCCACTTAATGATAATGCTAAGAAGAAACTCATGGGGAGTGTTAATGAAGTTCTCATTATGGTTAACAATGCTTATGTCCCTGTTGATTTCTATGTTTTGGATGTCGAATACAATGCTTCTTGTCCTATTACTTTGGGAAGACCTTTTCTTAGAACTGTTGGTGCCATCATTGATATGACAGAAGGCACCATTAAATATGAATTTCCATTCAATAAAGGTATTGAACACTTCCTATGAGGAGAGAGAAGTTGCTTTTTGCTCCTCTTTTGAAAGCAAGGTTTGATGTTAATGCTTCCTCATTTGAAAATACTTGATTTCTTGCTTCTTGTGCCTAACTTAAAGACGTTAAAGAAAAGTACTTGTTGGGAGGTAACCCAAGAGTTTCCTTGAGTCTTGGAAGTTATTATATCAGTAATGACCTCTCCTTATACTTTTTGTTTGCTTTTTGTGCCAAGAATGACCTCTAATGAGAGGGAAGTAAGATTTGGAGAGTTGCTGTCCCGAAACAGATTTCTGTCCTCCACCATAAAGATTCGTGAGGAGTCTCTGTAAGTCGGATTGAGCTGAACATTTACGAGTAAATCCCCTAGTATGTTAGATAACTTTCGTTAGTTCATTACTTTTTGATTTGAGTAACATAAGGTCTTAGAAAAAATAGGTTTATACATGCTGGTCTGTTTTGACAGATTTTTGCCATTATTTGCATTTGCTCCTTATTGATTCCTTTTTGGGTTCTTTTTGGAAAACTGAGATTTTTGAAGGAGTTGCTACAGTAGATTGTTTTTTAATAAAATGTTTTTCTGTTCTAAAGCTAAACCCAAAGTTCTATTATCTTTTGAATACACTAATGTTTCTAATGAAGATTGTGTGAAGTTTTGTATGAAGGAAAAATTTCAGGTGTAGAGAGAGAATGATGTAATGAGATGAAGAATGGGCAAAATCTCAAGCTTGGGGATGCCACCCCGGTGATACCCCAAGAAATATCCAAGAGGTACAAGCGTCAAAGCTTGGGGATGCCCAAGGCATCCCCTTCTTCATCAATAAAAAGCTCAGGTCTTTCTAGACACTTCGTTTTTATTGTTTCATGCATTGTTGTGTTGTTCTTGGAGCGTCTTAGTTTTCGTTTGCTTTGCTTAGTTTGCTCAGTTTGTTTAGTTTTATTGAACAAAGTAGTTTGGACCCCCGTTCTCGTTGTGTTGTTTCAAATACGTCGATTGGTGTTGGAAAGGAGTAGAAAGTTCTTGCTTGAAAGTGCAAGAGGAGCTTGCATTGACTGTGACTTAGAGTTTAGCATGTCATGCTAGGTGTTGTTTTCACCTTATGCTTAGTGATTCTATAGAATGACTTGTTCCAAACATTTGGGATTGCTTAGTGTGCCTTGAAGAAATCATGCGTTGTTTTAGCATACAAAAGCATAGTATTGTGGTATTCTCCTTTGATGCTTTGTTTGGGTTGACTTGGCACATGCTCACACCATGTTATGACTATGAAAAAGTCACCATAGCCTCTATAATCATTTAGTCCTTGACTTGTAGTACCACTCTATGCTTTGATTAGTAATGTTTTGTCGCTCTAAATGATTATGGCCATTATTGCTCTCTTAGTTGGTTGCTCCGAGTCTTTTGCTAGCCTCCACTTGTATGAGTAAGTTCTACTCATGCTTCTAACTCCCAAAAAACCAAGTTATTCCAAAGTGTCCACTATAAATTCCTATGCATGGTGTGTTACACCATTCCAAGTATATTCTTGTTTTCAGCTATCTTCCAATTAAAAAGTATTTTGTGATGTGAAAACTTAGTGATTAAAGCTCTCACGAACTTGATGGCACACTTTATATTATTTGCCCCTTATAAACTAGAACAATTGTGACATATTTGTTGTATATGCTTGCACTTATGCGTTGGAATTAACAGAAGCGTGCTGTCACGGGGAACATTTTCAACATTGCACTTGTACTTTGTATACAGTTGATATCATGCTCTTTTGTCTATGGATGTCACCGATGTGAAATAAAGAGGGAGCTTGTAAGCCCATGGAGTTATGTATTTTGTGTTAGAGAAATGCCTGGGCTGCTAGCCTAAGCCATGCCTAATCATGGTGGAAACTTGCAGCATCACCATAATGAGCAATCTGTGAAGCATCCTCAATAAAAATCTATGCAAATAGTAAATAAAAAGATCGCTGAGATGCTCATTGTCTTCTTGCCTTGTCATTTTGGTTATGGGATAGCTCGTGTACCATGTGCAAGGGGTACCTCGTTGGCGGTTCTCTATGATACACATGTACTTACTATGACAAGAACTTACAGGTGACCAAAGTTGAGTAGCATGAGGGGTGGCCCTCGTATTCAAGGGACATGAGATTGCCAACTTATACTTTTTCAAGAATATACTCCATAGCTTGTTCACTTTAACCTTAATCACTTCAAGATGCTTATGATAGAGGCAATGAGGGCTGAAAGCTAACAAGTACCATAATTTTTGGAAGCTCTTTTTGAAACTTGAAATCCCTGTTTCCCTTACGAAGGGCCTTTCTTCCACTATTATATTGAATCTCCACCTTCTACCTTTAGGCACCATTAAGAGAGCATAGTTGCCATTCTTAGTTCTATGTGCAGTGTCCCAAAACATATTGACTGATGCATATTGTTGATATTGCTTGTTCTTGTGCTATTTGTATCTAGTCACTCTTATGAACTTTGAAGGTGTCCTATGCATCTATTTTCTACTCTATGAGGGACACGCTGAATGCCACTATGCCATGTTTTCTGTATGTGAAACAAACAAACGTTTTGCAATGCATGTTATTCATGATCTTTGTTAGTAAACTTTCATGTTGCATGCATAGTTACTTTGTCTTATTGTTAGAACTCCATCTTTCATGCATATGTTTAGAGTTATTTGTTCCCAGCTTTCAATGCTTGCAAATGGTTTGATCTTGGTTTTGATGGTGCATGTCACCTCAAAAATTATTCTTTTATCACTTACCTACTCGAGGACGAGCAGGAGTTAAGCTTGGGGATGCTTGATACGTCGAAAACGTATCTATAATTTTTGATGTTCCATGCTTCTTTAGTATCTACTTTGCTTTGCTTTGTCTACACTTTGAGGTGTTTTTATATGTTTTCTGGTACTAACCTATTAACAAGTTGCCATAGTGCCAGTTGCATATTTTCTTCTGTTTTTGGTTCCAAAAAGGCAGAAAATCAATATTCTCGGAATTGGACGGGACAAACGCCAAAGTCAATATTTTACCGTGGGGAACACGAAGCCAGAGTACGAGATGGAGGAGACTCACCGGGGGGGCCACACCCCCTGGCGGCACGGCCTAGGTCTAGGCGCGCCTGGGGGGTGCAGGCACCCTGGTGGCCCCCCACCTCGCCTCTTTGCCTATAAAGTCCCCCCGATGCCTAAACCCTAAACACCCGATCAATATTTCACGAAACCGTCTATAGCCGCCGTCACCATCGTCCCTTGATCGGGGGATTTGAAGCTCTTCTCGGCACCCTGCTAGAGGGAATATCATCCCGGAGGCCTTCTTCTTCATCATGCCAACCTGCGGTATGAAGCGTGAGTAGTTCCACCATGGACTATTGGTTCATGTAGTAGCTAGATGGTTGTATCTCCTCCTTGTGCTTTCATGTCTAGATCTTGTGAGCTCCGTTCATGATCAAGATCTCATCTATTTGTAATCATGCATGTTGTGTTTGCGGGGATCTGATGGATATTGAGATTACTATGTCAGATTGATTAATGATTTTGTCTTATTGATTCTATCATGTCTAAGTTGTTTGTGATCTTGCATGCTCTCCGTTGTTAGTAGCTATCCTGGCCAAGTAGTCGCTAGTGACTCCAAGAGGGGGTAGTTATGCTCGATAGTGGGTTCATGCCTCTACTTATCAAGGGAAGTGACAGAAATCTCTACGGTAGTAGATGTGTTGTTGCCACTAGGGAGAAAACAACGGTCTCTTGTTCATGGAACAAGTGGATTGTTTACCTCACACACTTTGCTTAAAGAAGTTTTCTATTGCTTGCAACTTAATACTGGAGGGTGTTCGGATGATAACCTGAAGGTGGACTTCTAGTCATAGATGTAGTTGGATGGCGGTCTATGTATATTGTTGTATTGCCCAATCGAATCTCATAGGATCTTTTTGTCTAGTATTGCACTGTTATGCCTTGCTTAGTCCTGTCAATTGCCCTGCTATAATTTTCTTACCCGTCATGCCATGTTTGTTTATCTAAGGAGAGCACCTCTAGTGAACTATGGACCCCGGTCCAATCTTTACCATTGATATATCTTCCACTGTTACTATTTACTTGTTGCAAACCATCATTACCTTCCACACTATACAGTTAATCCTTTGTTATAGCAACCAGTGAGATTGATAACCTCATTGTTCGTTGGGGCAAAGTCTTGAGTTTGTGTTGTGCAGGTTTCCATGTTGCTTGCAACACCTTTGAGACGTTTCCTTCCTCCTACTGGTTCGATAACCTCGGTTTCTTACTGAGGGAAGACTTGCTGCTATGCTGCTTCACACCTTGCTCTTGGGGTTTCCCGACGAACCGCTTCTAGGCGCCATCATGATGTGTTTAAAAGTATTAATAAGTTTTAAACCTTGAAACAAGCACATTTAAAGGTATGAGATCATTCACTTTTTGCTTAAGTGAATGATGAGTTTACATGCGATTTTTTATTATGAATATAATTTATCTTATTAAGGGAAGTAGATTTAGATGATTTTAATAATCTATTAAAGTTTTAAATCATGTTTAAGAATAGTTAAGAGATAAATAACATTCACTTTTGTTATAAGTGAATGATGATTAAAATTTATTCAAATTGTTGGTTTACCTTGGAGTTATGGTTTTAAAGAGTTTTCTAAAAGTTGATAATTTACTTTTAAGTATTATTATAGAATTAAGTTATGGTTTTGGAAGTAGTATTTAATTGTAAAATATTTAAGGTTTTGTATAAAATTGTGATTATTTCTTATTTAATAAATATTTTAAATAATTTACCAAATAGATAATAAATAAGGATTTATTACTTAAGAATCTTAAAATGTGTTGGAATGATATAATTATTATTTTTCTATGTGCAGTGTCCCAAAACATATTGACTGATGCATGTTGTTGATATTCTCAGTTCTATGTGCAGTGTCCCAAAACATATTGACGGATGCATATTGTTGATATTGCTTGTTCTTGTGCTATTTGTATCTAGTCACTCTTATGAACTTTGAAGGTGTCCTATGCATCTATTTTCTACTCTATGAGGGACACGCTGAATGCCACTATGCCATGTTTTCTGTATGTGAAACAAACAAACGTTTTTCAATGCATGTTATTCATGATCTTTGTTAGTAGACTTTCATGCTGCATGCATAGTTACTTTGTCTTATTGTTAGAACTCCATCTTTCATGCATATTTTTATAGTTCTTTGTTCCCAGCTTTCAATTCTTGCAAATGGTTTGATCTTGGTTTTGATAGTGCATGTCACCTCAAAAATTATTCTTTTATCACTTACCTACTCGAGGACGAGCAGGAGTTAAGCTTGGGGATGCTTGACACGTCGAAAACATATCTATAATTTTTGATGTTCCATGCTTCTTTTGTATCTACTTTGCTTTGCTTTGTCTACACTTTGAGGTGTTTTTATATGTTTTCTGGTACTAACCTATTAACAAGTTGCCACAGTACCAGTTGCATGTTTTCTTCTGCTTTTGGTTCCAAAAAGGCAGAAAATCAATATTCTCGGAATTAGACGGGACAAAAGCCAAAGTCAATAGTTTACCATGGGGAACACGAAGCCAGAGTACGAGATGGATGAGACTCACCAGGGGGCCACACCCCCTGGCGGCGCGGCCTAGGTCTAGGCGCGCCTGGGGGGTGCAGGCACCCTAGTGGCCCCCCTGCCTCGCCTCTTTGCCTATAAAGTCCCCCCGATGCCTAAACCCTAAACACCCGATCAATATTTCACGAAACCGTCTATAGCCGCCGTCACCATCGTCCCTTGATCGGGGGAATTGAAGCTCTTCTCGGCACCCTGCTAGAGGGGAGATCATCCTGGAGGCCTTCTTCTTCATCATGCCAGCCTCCGGTATGAAGCATGCGTAGTTCCACCTTGGACTACTGGTTCATGTAGTAGCTAGATGGTTATATCTCCTCATTGTGCTTTCATGTCTAGATCTTGTGAGCTCCGTTCATGATCAAGATCTCATCTATTTGTAATCATGCATGTTGTGTTTGCGGGGATCCGATGGATATTGAGATTACTATGTCAGATTGATTAATGATTTTGTCTTATTGATTCTATCATGTCTGTGTTGTTTGTGATCTTGCATGCTCTCCGTTGTTAGTAGCTATCCTGGCCAAGTAGTCGCTAGTGACTCCAAGAGGGGGTAGTTATGCTCGATAGTGGGTTCATGCCTCTACTTATCAAGGGAAGTGACAGAAATCTCTACGGTAGTAGATGTGCTGTTGCCACTAGGGAGAAAACAACGGTCTCTTGTTCATGGAACAAGTGGATTGTTTACCTCACACACTTTGCTTAAAGAAGTTTTCTATTGCTTGCAACTAAATACTGGAGGGTGTTCGGATGATAACCTGAAGGTGGACTTCTAGTCATAGATGCAGTTGGATGGCGGTCTATGTATATTGTTGTATTGCACAATCGAATCTCATAGGATCTTTTTGTCTAGTATTGCACTGTTATTGTTGGAGATATGCCCTAGAGGCAATAATAAATATAGTTATTATTATATCTTTGTGTTTATGATAAATGTTTACATTCATGCTATAATAGTATTAACAAGGAAACATTAATACTTGTGTGATTTGTAAACTAAATAAGAGTCCCTAGTAAAGCCTCTTCATAATACTAGCTTGTTGGTTAATGAATGATTATGGTTTCCCTGTCATGAACATTAAGATGTTATTAACAACAAGGTCATATCGTTAGGAGCATACTCCTATAGATAAGCGTAGCATAAAGATCAAGTCATTTTAATAGTTCAATTGCTATATGCTTTCTGATACATAGTAACCTAATTCCTTCGACCATGAGATCATGCTTATCACTATCACTAGAAGGATGCTTTGATGACATCAAACACCACACCGTAACTGGGTGGCTATAAAGGTGGCATTGAGTGTTCGGAAAGTGTTGGTTGAGACACATGGATCAAGAGTGGGATTTGTCCATCCATATGATGGATAGATATACTCTGGGCCCTCTCGGTGGAATGTCATCCAATTAGCTTGCAAGCATGTGACTAGCTCACAAGGGATCACATATCACGGGAACGAGAAAAGAGTACTTATCAGTAACGAGGTTGAACTAGGTATGCAGAGATACCGACGATCAAAACCTCGGATAAGTAAACTATCATGAGACAAAGGGAAATTGGTATCGTATGTAAGTGGTTCATTCGATCGCAAAGAAATCGTAGAAATATGTGGGAGCCATATGAATTTCCAGATTCCTCTATTGGTTATTGTTTGGAGAAGTTTCTCGATCATGTCCGCATAATTCACGAACCGTAGGGAGACACACTTAAGGATTCGACGTTGTTGAGTAGTTATGGAATGATGAGTAAGAGACCGAATGTTGTTCGGAGTCTCGGATGGGATCCGGTATATCACGAGGAGATCCGGAATGATCCGAAGAATAAGATCCATATAAGGAAAGTCCTGTTTCGGGGTTGGAGAATGGTTCCGGTGTTTTCATCAGGAATGTTCTAGAAGGTTCCGGAAGGTCCGGCACTCCGGAGGGGAAGGGTACATGAATGTGTCATGACAAGTTGGAATGGTTGCATCATGTACTAGGTGTCATCGCTGAGCAAAATAAAGGGATAAATCAAATGCTATTTTGAAAAGTCAAACGCCAATTTGAAAAGTCAAACGGCTATTTTGCTTGGTGGAGGGAGAGTAGGAAACCTACTTGGGGAGGAAGTCCCTCTCCCTCCACCGCTGGCCAAGGAGGCCGAGTTGGGGAGGGACTCCCCTCCCCTTGGCCGCGCCCTCCCACCTATATAAGGAGGGGCAGGGCTGCCCCTCCTAGACCTACACCTTGCCCCTCTAAACCCTAACCCTAGCCGCCGCCGCTCACCTTAGCCGCCGCCGCCCTAGGGTTTCTCCCAAGCCGCCGAGTTGGGGCTTCTAGTTGCCCTAGCCACCGGCCTAGCCCCTCCTACTTGGTATGTCTAAACCCTAGATCACCGAGGCTCTCTCATAGTCCACCATACTCGCTCCGGCTTAAGGCGAAGCCCTGCGAGATCTCCCCTCTACTTCCGGTACCACGCCGTCGTGCTGCCGAAATCGCGAGGAGAGTGCTACAACCTCCGCTGCCTGCTGGAACAAGGGAGAGGAAAGTCTTCGTCGAGTACCGAACGTGTGACCGACTGCGGAAGCGCTGCCGGAACGCAGCGCCGGAAGGATCGTCTACGCGATCTTAAGATCGACAAGAGTACGACTACATCACCCACGAGAATCCGCTCTCGTTAATCACTTTGGAATCTTCGAGGGTGAGTTATTCTATCGACTCGTTGCTACAATCTAGTAGATAGATCTTGTCTTGTTTGTTTGTATGCGGTAGAATTTTTTTGTTTTCCATGCTACGAACCCCTACAATGGTATCAGAGCCGTGTCTATATGTAGATCCGTTGCACGAGTAGAACACAATGGTCATTGTGGGAGGTGGTGCTTTTATTATCAATTGCTTCTTGTGTACTTTGCATCTTGCGGTATGATGGGATGAAGCGGCCCGGGCTAACCTTACATGACAGCGTTCATGAGACTTGCTCCACGCTCAACATGCAACTTGTATTGCATAAGTGGCTTTGCGGGCGTCTGTCTCTCCCATTATAGTATAGATCCAATTTACAACGGGCACTTGATAGTTCAAACATCAACGTTGTGGTTCTTGTTCTTAAGTTAGAGCGACACTTATTGAAAGCCCCAAACCACGTAAAACATGCAAAGAAATTAGAGGCGTCTAACTTTGTTTTGCAGGGGTGTGATGTGATGTGATATGGCCATGATTGTGACTATATTTGATGTATGCAATGTTCCTTATTGTAAGTTGGCAACCGGCAGGAGCCATATGGTTGTCTTTAATTTCTGTTAAGACCTGCGTGTCTATTCAAAGTAGTTGTAATAGTTGAAGCTGGTGGACGACAACCATGAAGCGGCGTCATTGACCTTGATGCAATGCCGGTGATGATGGAGATCATGTTCGTGCTTGAAGATGGAGATCGGAAGCACAAAGAAGAAAGGCCATATCATATCACATATTATGAATTGCATGTGATGTTAATCCTTTATGCATCTTGTATTGCTTAGTTAACGACGGTAGCATTATAAGATGATCCCTCATGCACATAAATTTCAAGTTCGAAAGTGTTCATCCTTAGTAAGCACTGTTGCTAAAGCTTGTTGTTTCGAAGCACCACGTGATGATCGGGTGTGTTAGATTCTGCAAGTGTATACAACGTGAGCAAGCCAGATTTTCTCATGCGGAAGCTAAGGTTTGATCTTGACGATCCTAGCATGTACAGACATGGTCTCGGAACACGGATCACCGAAAGGTAAAGCATGAATCATATAGTAGATATGATGAACATGTCGATTGTTCGCCAATTGAAGCTACATCAACTCTCGTGATGATCGGTTTTGATGTGGTGGATTTGGTTCGTGTGATCACTAAAACAATGTGAGGGATATTGTTTTGAGTGGGAGTTCACCTAGATTAATTTAACTATTAATTAGAACTCAGTTTGTCATAAATTTAGTCTAAACTATTGCAAATATGTTGTAGATCTATGGCGGCCCCTACCATCAATTTTAATGCGTTCCTAGAGAAAGAAAAGTTGAAAAACAATGGAAGCAACTTTGCGGATTGGTTCCACAATTTGAGAATTGTCCTCAATGCTGGTAATTTGACCTATGTGCTGGATGCACCGCTGGGTGACCCGCCTGCAGCTGATGCTACCGATGAAGTAAAGAACGTTTACCTCGTTCGGAAGAATCAGTACTCCACAGTTCAGTGTGCTATCTTGTATGGTTTGGAATCGGAGCTTCAGAAAAGGTTTGAGAATTCAGACCCACATGATATTGTCCGTGAACTCAAATTGATCTTTGAGACTCACGCGGCAGTTGAGAGCTATGAGGCTTCTGAAAAGTTCTTTAACTGCAAGATGGAAGAGGGCAGCTCCGTCAGTGAGCATGTGCTTAAGATGTCTGGGCACGCAAACAAACTTCAAAGCTTGGGTATAGTGATTCCTAATGATTTGGGGATTTACCGTGTCCTCCAATCACTACCACCAAGTTACAAGAACTTTGTGATGAACTACAATATGCAAAACATGAACAAGGAGTTGCCAGAACTCTTCTCCATGTTGAAATCTGCAGAAGTGGAGATCAAGAAAGAGCACCAAGTGTTGATGGTCAATAAGACCACCAAATTTAAGAAAGGCAAGTCTAAGCAAAAGGGACACTTCAAGAAGGGTGGTAAGAAAGTTACCGCACCGACGAATAAGACCAAGGCTGGACCTAAGCCTGATACAAAGTGCTTTTACTGCAAGGGAGAGGGTCACTGGAAGCGGAATTGCCCAAAGTACTTGGCGGATTTGAAGAACGGCAACATCAAGAAGAAAGGTATATTCGATATACATGTTATTGATGTGTATCTCACTAGTACTCGTAGTAGTGCCTAGGTATTTGATACTGGTTCGATTGCTCATATTTGTAACTCGAAACAGGTGCTGCAGAATAGATGGAAGCTAGCGAAAAACGAGGTGACGATGCGCGTAGGAAATGGATCAAAGGTTGATGTAATCGCGGTCGGCACGCTACCTCTTCATCTACCATCGGGATTAGTTTTATACTTAAATAATTGTTATTTGGTGCCTGCGTTAAGCATGAACATTATATCGGGATCTTGTTTATTGCGAGACGGTTACTTGTTTAAATCCGAGAATAATGGTTGTTCGATTTATATGAGTAATATGTTTTATGCACATGCACCTTTGATAGATGGTCTATTCTTATTGAGTCTCGATAGTGGAAATACACATATTAATAACATTGAGGCTAAACGTTTCAAATCAAGCGATAACTCGACCTATATGTGGCACTGTCGTCTTGGTCACATTGGAGTGAAGCGTATGAAGAAACTCCATTCCGATGGACTTCTTGAATCACTTGATTTCGAATCACTTGAAAGATGCGAAGCATGTCTGATGGGTAAAATGACTAAGACTCCATTTTCTGGTATGATGGAGCGAGCTACGGACTTATTGGAAATCATACATACCGATGTGTGTGGTCCAATGAGTGTAGCATCGCGCGGTGGTTATCGTTATGTTCTTACCTTCACGGATGACTTGAGTAGATATGGGTATATCTATTTCATGAAACATAAGTCCTAAACTTTCGAGAAGTTTAAGGAATTTCAAAGTAAGGTTGAGAATCAACATAACAAGAAGATTAAATTTCTGCATTCTGATCGTGGAGGTGAATATCTAAGTTACGAGTTTGGCGAGCATTTGAAGAAATGCGGAATACTTTCACAATTGACACCGCCGGGAACACCACAGCGTAATGGTGTGTCCGAACGTCGTAATAAAACTCTCTTAGATATGGTTCATTCTATGATGTCACTTACAGATTTACCGCTATCATTTTGGGGTTATGCATTAGAAACAACCGCATTCACTTTAAATAGGGCACCATCTAACTCCGTTGAAACAACACCATATGAATTATGGTTTGGGAAGAAACCTAAATTGTCGTTCCTTAAAGTTTGGGGTTGCGAAGCCTATGTAAAGAAGTTACAGCCGGACAAGCTTGAACCCAAAGCGGAAAAATGCGTCTTCATAGGATACCCGAAGGAAACTATTGGGTATACCTTCTATCATAGATCCGAAGGCAAAATCTTCGTTGCCAAGAATGGATCCTTTCTAGAGAAAGAATTTCTCTCGAAAGAAGTGACTGGAAGGAAAGTAGAACTCGACGAGGTTGTCGAACCTTCTCTCGAACTTGTGAATAGCGCAGCACCGGAAGAAATTCCTGTGGTGCCTGCACCAACAAGAGAGGAAGCTAATGATGATGATCATGAAACTTTGGTTGAAGTTGATACAGAACCTCGCAGGTCAACGAGGACTCGTACCACTCCTGATTGGTATGATCCCGTTATGAGTGTCATGTTGGTGGACAACACCGATGACCCTGTGACATATGAGGAAGCAATGATGAGCCCAAATTCCAATAAATGGCAAGAATCCATGAAATCCGAGATTGGATCCATGTACGAAAACCAAGTGTGGACTTTGGTGGACTTACCGGATGGCCGGAAGGCTGTCGAGAATAAATGGATTTTCAAGAAGAAAACAGATGCTGATGGTAATGTTACTGTCTATAAAGCTCGACTTGTTGCAAAGGGGTTTCGACAAATTCAAGGATTTGACTACGATGAGACTTTCTCACTAGTAGCAAAGCTAAAGTCTGTGAGGATTATGTTAGCAATCGCTGCATATTATGATTATGAGATATGGCAGATGGATGTAAAAACAACGTTCCTCAATGGAGACATTGATGAAGAGTTGTATATGATGCAACCCAAAGGTTTTGTCGATCCTAAAGATGCTAACAAGGTATGCAAACTTCAACGGTCCATATATGGATTGAAGCAAGCATCCCGAAGTTGGAATCAACGTTTTGATAAGGTGATCAAAAGTTTTGGTTTTATACAAACTTATGGAGAAGCTTGTATTTACAAGAAAGTGAGTGGGAGCTCTGTAGCATTCTTAATACTATATGTAGATGACATATTGTTGATTGGGAATGATGTAGACCTTCTTAACAGTGTCAAGGAATATTTTAATAATAGTTTTTCAAGGAAAGATCTTGGCGAAGCAGCTTACATATTAGGCATAAAGATTTTTAGAGATAGATCGAGACGCCTAATATCATTGTCACAAAGTACATATTTGGACAAGGTTCTCAAGAGATTTGGAATGGAAGGTAGCAAGAAAGGGTTCTTGCCCATGTTGCCCAATACGACCTTGAGTAAAACTCAAAGTCCGACAACGGCAGAAGATAGAGAAAGGATGAGTAAGACTCCCTATGCCTCAGCCATAGGATCTCTAATGTATGCCATGCTATGTACTAGACCCGACATTGCATATGCTGTTAGTTTGACTAGCAGATATCAAAGTGATCCAGGAGTGGATCATTGGACAGCGGTCAAAAACATCCTTAAGTACTTGAGAAGAACTAAGGATATGGTTCTTTCTTATGGAGGTGATGAACAACTCGTTGTTAATGGTTACACCGATGCTAGTTGGAAAACACCGATCCGGATGATTCTAAATCACAATCTGGATACATATTTATTTTGAATGGTGCAGCAGTTAGCTGAAGGAGTGCAAAGCAAAGCGTTGTGGCGAGATCTTCAACTGAATCGGAATACATGGCTGCTTCGGAGGCTTCACAAGAAGCGATATGGATGAAAGAGTTCATTACAGAGCTCGGTGTGGTTCCAAGTGCGCTGGACCCAATGTCTATCTACTGTGATAACATGGGCGCCATAGCCAATGCACAAGAACCAAGGTCACACAAGAAGCTGAAGCATATCAAGCTACGTTTTCACGCTATTCGAGAACATGTCCAAGATGGTGACATAAAGATTTGCAAAGTACACACAGATCTGAATGTGGCGGATCCGTTGACTAAACCTCTCCCGAGGGCAAAACATGACTAACACCAAACTGCCATGGGTGTTCGGTATATTACCATGTAATCTAGATTAGTTGACTCTAGTGCAAGTGGGAGACTGTTGGAGATATGCCCTAGAGGCAATAATAAATATATTTATTATTATATCTTTGTGTTTATGATAAATGTTTACATTCATGCTATAATAGTATTAACAAGGAAACATTAATACTTGTGTGATTTGTAAACTAAATAAGAGTCCCTAGTAAAGCCTCTTCATAATACTAGCTTGTTGGTTAATGAATGATTGTGGTTTCCCTGTCATGAACATTGAGATGTTATTAACAACAAGGTCATATCGTTAGGAGAATGGTATGATGGACATACTCCTATAGATAAGCGTAGCATAAAGATCAAGTCATTTTAATAGTTCAATTGCTATATGCTTTCTGATACATAGTAACCTAATTCCTTCGACCATGAGATCATGCTTATCACCATCACTGGAAGGATGCTTTGATGACAACAAACACCACACCGTAACTGGGTGGCTATAAAGGTGGCATTGAGTGTTCGGAAAGTGTTGGTTGAGACACATGGATCAAGAGTGGGATTTGTCCATCCATATGATGGATAGATACACTCCGGGCCCTCTAGGTGGAATGTCATCCAATTAGCTTGCAAGCATGTGACTGGCTCACAAGGGATCACATATCACGGGAACGAGAAAAGAGTACTTATCAGTAACGAGGTTGAACTAGGTATGCAGAGATACCGACGATCAAAACCTCGGATAAGTAAACTATCGTGAGACAAAGGGAAATTGGTATCATATGTAAGTGGTTCATTCGATCACAAAGAAATCGTAGAAATATGTGGGAGCCATATGAATTTCCAGATTCCTCTATTGTTATTGTTCGGAGAAGTGTCTCGATCATGTCCGCATAATTCACGAACCGTAGGGAGACACACTTAAGGATTCGACGTTGTTGAGTAGTTATGGAATGATGAGTAAGAGATCGAATGTTGTTCGAAGTCTCGGATGGGATCCGGGATATCACGAGGAGATCCGGAATGGTCCGGAGAATAAGATTCATATAAGGAAAGTCCTGTTTCGGGGTTGGAGAATGGTTCCCGTGTTTTCATCGGGAATGTTCTAGAAGGTTCCGGAAGGTTCGGCACTCTGGAGGGGAAGGGTACATGAATGTGTCATGACAAGTTGGAATGGTTGCATCATGTACTAGGTGTCATCGCTGAGCAAAATAAAGGGATAAATCAAATCCTAGTTTGAAAAGTCAAACGCCAATTTGAAAAGTCAAACGGCTATTTTGCTTGGTGGAGGGAGAGTAGGAAACCTACTTGGGGAGGAAGTCCCTCTCCCTCCACCGCCGGCCAAGGAGGCCGAGTTGGGGAGGGACTCCCCTCCCCTTGGCCGCGCCCTCCCACCTATATAAGGAGAGGCAGGGCTTCCCCTCCTAGACCTACACCTTGCCCCTCTAAACCCTAACCCTAGCCGCCGCCGCTCACCATAGCCGCCGCCCTAGGGTTTCTCCCAAGCCTCCGAGTTGGGGCTTCTAGTTGCCCTAGCCGCCGGCCTAGCCCCTCCTACTTGGTGTGTCTAAACCCTAGATCACCGAGGCTCTCTCATAGTCCACCATACTCGCTCCGGCTTAAGGCGAAGCCCTGCGAGATCTCCCCTCTACTTCCGGTACCACGTCGTCGTGCTGTCGAAATCGCGAGGAGAGTGCTACAACCTCCGCTGCCTGCTGGAACAAGGGAGAGGAAGGTCTTCGTCGAGTACCGAACGTGTGACCGACTGCGGAAGCGCTGCCAGAACGCAGCGCCGGAAGGATCGTCTACGCGATCTTGAGATCGGCAAGAGTACGACTACATCACCCACGAGAATCCGCTCTCGTTAAACACTTTGGAATCTTCGAGGGTGAGGTATTCTATCGACTCGTTGCTACAATCTAGTAGATAGATCTTGGCTTGTTTGTTTGTATGCGGTAGAAATTTTTTGTTTTCCATGCTACGAACCCCTACAGTTATGCCTTGCTTAGTCCTGTCAATTGCCCTGCTGTAATTTGCTTACCCATCATGCCATGTTTGTTTATCTAAGGAGAGCATCTCTAGTGAACTATGGACCCCGGTCCAATCTTTACTATTGATATATCTTCCACAGTTACTATTTACTTGCTGCAAACCATCATCACCTTCCACACTATACAGTTAATTCTTTGTTATAACAACCGGTGAGATTGACAACCTCACTGTTCGTTGGGGCAAATTTTTGAGTTTGTGTTGTGCATGTTTCCATGTTGCTTGCAACACCTTTGAGATGTTTCCTTCCTCCTACTGGTTCGATAATCTCAGTTTCTTACTGAGGGAAGACTTGCTGCTGTGCTGCTTCACACCTTGCTCTTGGGATTTTCCGACGAAGCGCTTCTAGGCGCCATCATGATGTGTTTAAAAGTATTAATAAGTTTTAAACCTTGCAACAAGCACATTTAAAGGTATGAGATCATTCACTTTTTGCTTAAGTGAATGATGAGTTTACATGTGATTTTTTATTATGAAAATAATTTATCTTATTAAGGGAAGTAGATTTAGATGATTTTAATAATCTATTAAAGTTTTAAATCATGTTTAAGAATAGTTAAGAGATAAATAACATTCACTTTTTTTATAAGTGAATGATGATTAACATTTATTCAAATTGTTGGTTTACCTTGGAGTTATGGTTTTAAAGAGTTTTCTAAAAGTTGATAATTTACTTTTAAGTATTATTATAGAATTAAGTTATGGTTTTGGAAGTAGTATTTAATTGTAAACTATTTAAAGTTTTATATAAAATTGTGATTATTTCTTATTTAATAAATATTTTAAATAATTTACCAAATAGATAATAAATAAGGATTTATTACTTAAGAACCTTAAAATGTGTTGGAATGATATAATTATTATTTTTCTAGTAAAACATACTTACTTTATATCTTAGAAGTGAATTTTTATTTAATTTTAAAGGTGTAAACTATTTTTTTACTTTTGTTAAACTAATTGGCTATATTTAATTGGATTAGTGGCACACACACATACTAGTGAGTTATCTAGTTATGGAAATGATATCAGTTTAGGCCTACTAACACACACGTACTCAGGTTTTGGGCTAATCCCAAATACACGCACATCACCCTGCTTAGTTCAGAACCACACACGCACGAACGGATACAGAGACACGCATTCGTTCTCCACTCGCATCGGCGATGCGCCGCCGCCAGCGCTGTTCCGTCCGGCTACTGCCCGTCTCCGACGCCGCCGCTCGTCTACACAAGGTCCGCCGCCTCCTTCTCCATTGAATCCCCAACCGGCGCATCCCCACGCAGCTCTCGCACGTGTCTTCTCCATGGAACCCTCAATTCGTCGCCGCTATACAGCAGGTCGACGACGATCGATTCCGGCACCTCTGGTCAACTTCATGGCCAGGCCATGAACTCCTCCACCGGTTACCTGTCGCCTCCATCCTCCCATGCTCCTCCCTACATGCCCGGACAAACCCTACATGCCCGGACAAACCCTAGGTTCGCCGGTCGGCCTGCTGTCCATGGCGGTGCGGTATGGATCCTACCGTTCCCTGCCGTCTCCGCTACTCGGCTCCAGGTCGAGGCCCGCCTTTTACTGCACCCTCTCGGGGACCTCGCCTCCTTCTCGAGCCCCTGCTCGACCACGCGAGTGCCATTGGCCGCAGTCATACATCGGCGACCAGGTTTGATATGACCTGGGCATCACAGCGGTGGTGTGGCTGCTGCGTCTGCTTCAACTACCTCAACCTCGACGCCGGCGGGATGGTAGTAGTCAGGGGCAGAGCTCCCAGCAGGGCAAGGTAAGACAGCCGCCCTATCTTGATTTTTTTTAGAAAACTTTTAGATGCATATGTTTTTTCTGAACATTTTGAGTGGTTATACGCTGAAAACGAACTTTGTATGAGAAAGTTATGCTTGTTTTAGTAAACACTGAGCAAAATTGATTCTAAAGTAAAATAAAGACTAGGTGTAGTCTAGTTTTAAACTAAAATTTTCTCTCTGCAATTGCTAATTCTCAATCTAATCAAAATCAACTCTAAACAATGTCCTAGATAAGGTATTTAAGGGGGTCATGAGAGTATTTTGGCCGCCTTATGGCATCAAAACCAACTCTTATTGTGTGACGGTTTATGTTTTATGTTTGTACTTTGGCTGACTATTGGTAAAAATATCTAATTGCACGCTTTCTCAATTATAGAAATGATGGTTTAGAATCCTAAATTCGCGCAAAAAATAAGATCACAATCCTAAGTATGGATGAAGTGATAACAAAAATGAGTGAAAAGTCATTAAAAACGAGAAGATACTAGGTCACTATTGATTTTTTCGGCGTGTGGCCACCTTCTATTTTTCAATAAAATCTATTACAACTGATTTTGACCATTGATTTGATAAGTTTTTGTTAGAGTTTCTTTGTTTTGTCTTGCCTGAAATGAACCATTTTATAGGTTCAACGCGAATAAGATTTCTCGGCTTACAGAGATTTATCATGGGAATTTGTATTATTATGACCATGAGCTTATATAAGATAACCTTGAGATATTCTTTATTCATATACAGAGAATTAAAGACTTCAGAGATTATCTTAATATTTGAATGATACATTATGCTTCATATCGTTTATCGTCTTATTAAGCTGGTATTGCTTTTACGGGTAGAAACAACAATAGTTGAAAGGGCTTTCTCGATGACAAAGGTCATACAGACCGAGTTGATATTTACATTTTTTAGAGTTCGCCCTACCTTGATTTTTTTTCCGTCCTCCGCCACTGGTAGTAGTGGCTGCAACCCCGATGTTCTTCGATACGCTGCCTTGCAGACTAACTTTTATGAGGTTGTACTTGTGGAGCTTCTTTTGTTGTGACGAGGACGTTGTCAACTTCCACCTCGATGCCAGCGGGATGGTGTTGTTGTGGCTGCGCAACCCCGGCATCGACTGAGATGACTACGACGTCTCGGTTCAGGTAAATACCTCTGCGTCAGTTATATGATCTTTGGCTGTTTATTGGAGATTAATTCGTGAAGATTAGGCATGGGTTAGCAGCCCCATGAGTGGGATTTGGTCAAATATTCGTTCTGCAGCTATTTCTAGTATACAGAAACAAAAATATCCATTTTAGAGGGTTCATATAGACGAGTTAGAGCAATCTTATATAACATGGTTTGTAGGGTTCGTTCTTAGAATCATTTTGAGTGGTCATTCAGCCATTTTGGCCCAGTCGTTTGTCTAGGGCGATGAAAACAAGTTTCAGCCCAACTGTTGCAAAATAGTTTGTTTATGGTTTTTGTATAGAGCCTTTCATACCTTTCTGGTATTGATAAAATTGTGAAGTAAACTTGTACAGCTATCTCGGATATTCTAGTTTCCATATCAACTTAATTTTCTCTATTACATTTATTATTTCTTTTTTGTCAAATTTCATTAGGTGGCTAATCAATATGCTGAGTGTTGGAAACAAACAATCTAGTATTTGATAAATATGGCCAAGTTAACCCCAATGGCCCCAACTTGGATGAATTACTCATCCCTGATATCTTTGGTTTAAGATATCCATACTACATTTTAATTGATATACATGTACGGTGCTACGCTGAAACTAAGTGATCTCTGCTACGAGTTGTAGTAATTGTGTAATTATAGTTCTATTGATATGTTATACACACTTGCTAGGTGATGCCTCGGTTTGGAATGGTTAATTTATCCCAGGCATAAATAACTTGCTGTGATTCTATTTCTATTGATCCTGAGCGTACACTAGAATGTTAACTGAAGACAAATTCAGTTCTAAGCATTTCAAGGAGTGATGTACTTTGTTTTGGTTCCAAAGGTTTATTTATAGTTGGATATATGCAAATTTAGCTCAACAAGAGCTAATGTAGAGTAAAGTATATACGATATGGTATTGTATTCCTGGAAGTATTTAGTTATATTTGGCTAAAGATTGGTTGATTGGATCAGTGACATGCATGCATTTGCATGCTTAGATCATGCTTGGGTATGATTTGGTTGCTGATTATTAGCGGTTGTTGGATATTGTTGAAGTGTTAAATGATTGAATCTAGTACATGTACTATTGCTCTCAATTGATCATGTCCTTCTCAATTGCTAATTGCTTATGGTGATGCTTTATCTAGTCTTATACTAATGGCAACTGAAATTTCTATAAGCCTAATCAGCTATGATCCATATTGCTTAGTAGTGCTAGTATTATCCTTATTTGGGATGCTATTGGTAACACCTGATGCTTTTCTAGAGTGCCAAATGACTACTGGTGTGGTGAAACCAGTGATGTGTTTGATCAATAAATATCTGTCAAACTTGATAAAGAACTTGAATAAAATATGATTCTAATAATTTTAATCTAGGGAAGTGATTTAGATTACTTGATTTCTTGACCTGGCCTATGATGCAAAGGCTAAGGAATATTTTGGATAAGGACAGATATTCATGTTGGCTTTAAACCTCTGTGATAAACCTTGCATAGCAGCTCTATGAAAGTCTGAGAGGAAATATTACCTCTCATCCTCCTAGACCAGATCTAGTTGAAGGGTAGTTGTAATAATCTATCTTGGATGCCTTTTCCCTTATCTACCCCAGGTCCTGATGGTGCAAACTATTTTTATTTACCTTGCTGCCTGATGTAGATAAGTTGCTAGTAGATCTTGAGCAACTAATATGTGAGCTTGGATTGCCCTTGATCAGCTATTATTTACAGGTGTAGCTTACTCCTCTATTAGATACTGGCCTGCTTCTTCTTGATCTACTACAACAGCTAAACTCTGGCCTTCTCCTCCTTGTTCTTGCCATTGGATGGCTAATGCAGCAACCATGGTATAAGTGATGTGGTGGTGATCTGGCTAATGTCTTGGTTGGTGAGACATGGATGAACTGGTGATGTGGTTTTCTTGGCTATGAAGTGAAATGGATACCTCTGTGCTACTGTTGTGTTGCGACTGTGCCGTCTTTTATGTGTTAAGCTTGCTCTCTCTAGTGCTGACAACACAATACTTGCATGGGTGATAGAGCTGCTATCAAGTGGGTCCCTTTGGGTGCAAGTTTTCATGAATGAAACTTGATGGTGTGGATGAGCTCGACTGATTCTGATATTTATCCCTGTTTTGGATATTTCTCCACTTGGTGAAACTTGCCCTTGCATGTGATGCATAGACTGAGGCCACTACTAGATGAGAACAAATACTATTCTTTTGGTGAAACTTGCCCTTCTAAAAACAACTCAGCTCAATGAGGAGCCAAAACAGTGCACTACACTATTGATATCTGAGAGCAATATATTGTACTAACCCCTCTGATGGGGATATGCCTACCGGGGTATACCAGGCAGGACGTTTCCGACTGGCCCAAGAACCGGTGAGTGGGCCTGCAGAACGGCGAGTGGATCGAAGCCCAGCAAGGAACCGAGCGACTGGAAGCTGAAGGCCCAGGCGAGTAGATAGGCCCAGTCGGGTTAGGTTAAACGACTACCGAAGCTTTAACCGAATCGGTTGAGATATGTAAACCCTAGGGAAGGTGAGCCTATATAAACCTCCCTATAGGGTGAGTAGAGACACGTTCCCAGATACACCCAAGCGACTCGCTGCCTAGCCGCCGAGCTCGCCTATTGTAACACCTTGATAATACAATCTAGCAGGAGTAGGTCTTTACCCTTCGGGGGGCCGAACCTGGGTAAAACCCTGTGTCTTTGCCCTCATCTCGCACCGCAGATGGCTGGCCGCCCTTGCCCCTCGTTCTACTACTCGCTGCCGATTGCAGCATCTGCCGTGACCATCCCCACGATAGTGGCGCCCACCGTGGGGCCTGGCCGGTCTGGCCGGTGTTCTGCGGCGAGATCCAATCTGCCCATCAACGAGACGGTCGCCACCGCCCGCATGATAGCGATCGGCGAGATGCTCCAAATCTTGCCGAGCAGCTACGTCCCGGCGGCGCGACCCGTCACGCACAGCGTGATCCTGCCGATCGGCACGATCAGCCTCTTCGTCGGCCTCACCGATGTCATCGTCTCGGAGGATTCGGCTCGCATCCGCGAGTCGCCGCCACGCGATCGGCTCTCCGAGAGCCAGATCCGCACGATCCATCGCCTCGCCTCCGAGTACAACTCGGCCCACAGCAACGTGGCCGGGAATTCAGCGGCCGCAGAGGATGCGGCCCTCACCGACGACGCCGACTCGGCGACCCCGGCGTCACTCGCCGGATCCATCACCGCGGCTTCGTTCGCGGGCTCCATCGCCCAGGTCTCCAACGCGGGAGACTTCGAGGATCCCTCCATCCTCGGGATCTTCGAGTTCGACTCCGGATCGGAGAACTCCGGCGACCCCCACGACGGAACCGGTCGCCACACCGCGACCTACATGGCGACCGGCACCGATCCGCCGGAGGACCCGTTCTCCACCCCAATCCCTCCTAACGCCACGACAACGGAGGTCGAGGAACTCCGCCTGAAACTGGCGGAGGCGATACGCAAAGAGCAAGCCGAGCGCGAAAAATTCCGCCTCGAGCAGGTGACGGCGCAGGAGCTGTCACGCTACCACCACCAGCGGATCAGGTCACGCCTGAACCCCACCGTTCAGGGGCGCGCCCTGAACTTCGATGACGAAAACGACCCGGCCCGCGTGGCCAAGCGCGCGATCTGCGAGAACGCGCCGCCAGGAGGAAGTGCCCGGCCCCTGCCAGGATCAACTGCAATGGGCGCCCCACCGCCACCCAACCGCACCCCTCCCAGGGACCAGCCGCGGATAGTAGTCCCCTCACGGGAGCGAGACGCAAACGGCCTCCCACTATTCTCCACCCCGATGGACAACCTCGTGGCAGGACGAGCAGCAGCCGACAGCATCACGGCCACCGGCAACGGCGCCCTGCAGATCGAATACGTCAAGGCCTTGCTCGCGAAGGCCGTCAAGCAGCAACGAGCGGGCGCCGACTCGCAAGGACGAGTATACTCGCGTTCCTCAGGAAGCAGAGCGGCCTCCAGCGGCGGCAAACACCCTCAACTGCCCGCCACCAGAGCCAATGCAGCTCCAATACCGACCCGCGAACGCGGCACTCTCCACCAACGACCCCAGGCCGGCAACCAACCTTGTCGCCGCCAACGGGCAACCCATCGACGCCCGCACCCACATCATCAACAACCAAAGCTGGCGCGCACGCCAGCCCGACGACCTGCGACATACCCTAACCAATCGCCGCGACGGCGAGCCCATGGGGTCGCTCAGTCGACTCGGGCCCAAGTGCTTCGGACCAATGATCCGAGGCGAGAAGTATCCGCCAAACTTCAAGGCGCCAAAAGAAATAGAAAAGTACGACTCCTCGTATGACCCCGACGTATGGCTCGACACATACCTCATGGCGATGGGGATCGCGGGCCACACTGACCTGCTCGCCGCCCGTTACCTCCCCCTGATGATGGAGGGGACGTGCAGGCAGTGGATCAACACTCTCCCCCAGGACAGTATCGACTCCTGGGAGGAAATGCGCGACGCCTTCGTCAGGCACTTCGAGTGCTCCTACACCCGCGCCACCACTATTGAGGACCTGGAACGGTGCGTCCAGGGACCCCGCGAGTCGACCCGCAACTGGGTCCAACGGTGGCAAGAGCTTTGGTACAACGCGGTCGGCATCCACCCGGACACCGCGATCCATTGCTTCAAGACCTCGTGCCGCTACGAGCCCCTAGACGCCAAGCTCAAGCGACACTCCCGCACACTCGACAACATCCCCGACCTCCTCGAGATCGCCAAACGGTACGCCGAGGAAGATCCAAACCAGGAAACTGACGACGAGTCAGGAGGTCAACGCCGCACGGGCGGCAACGACGGCGGACGCCGATCCGACCTACGCTACAGCGGCACTCGCCTCACCGGCAAGCGCCACAGTGACGGGCGAGTCGACTTCGTCGCTAACGCCGGGCACGCGCAGCGCGAGCCCAAGAGCTTCCGTCGCGACGGAGGGCAACGCCGCGACGGCGGCAACTACAAGAACAAGCCAAGGTTCGATCCTGCGGCCCTCCTTAACCAACCATGTGCGTTCCATAGTAGGGAAGGGAAGCCCGCAACGCACACCACCGCCGACTGCCACACCCTCAGGGAAATCGAGAAGGCACGGCGAGCGCGGGAGGACCCCGACAACGACCCGCCAAACGGCGGCAAGTTCGGCAAAGTGGCCGGCTTGCTCCACACCTTCACAGGCTTCAACACGAAGCACGAGAAGAAGGTCATCGCCCGCGCCGTCGCCGTCAACGCGGTGGCCCAAATAGACGTCCCCCAGTTCCTGAACTGGTCGGAGCAGCCCATCACCTGGAGCCGCCAAGACCACTCGCCACGCATCGAGTACCCAGGACGAGTCGCCCTGGTGGTTAAGCCCAAGGTTGGCGACTACTGGCTCCCCAAGACACTGATGGACGGCGGCTCCATCAACATCCTCTACCTCGACACCTTCAGGCGGCTGCGGCTCCCGCAGTCAATGATCGAGACGACTCACACCACATTCCACGGCATCGTCCCCGGTCGGAAGGCGTACCCGATCGGCAAGGTCACGCTGCCAGTAACCTTCGGCACACCGGCAAACTTCCGCACCGAGCGGATCGTCTTCGAGCTGGTGCCCTTCGACAACCCCTACCACTGCATCCTGGGGCGCCAGGCGTTCGCTAAATTCATGGCAGCGCCCCATTACGCGTACAACGCGATGAAGCTCCCCGGGCCGTGCGGCGTCATCACCATCCACGGCGACGCCGACATGGCCGCCGAGTGCGAGGCCAAAGGAGCCGAGCTCGCTGACGCCGTCATCGCGGCGGAGACCAACCACGCCGACGAGCTCGCCAAGTACGCGAGCGGAGTCAACAACGACGACCCCACCATACTCAAGAAGCCCAACTCAGAGGGCGCAAACACCTCAACCTTTGAGGCCACGACGCACACCCGCACCGTCGAGCTGGTCCCAGGCGACTCCAGCCAGACGGTGACGATCGGGACGGGCATGAGCCCAGCATAGGAAGGCGCGCTCATCGAGTTCCTCCGTGAGAACAGGGACATCTTCGCATGGAAACCCTCTGACATTCCCGGTGTCCCCAGGGAGCTCGCTGAGCACAAGCTAAACGCCGACCCCAAAGTGCGACCTGTCAAGCAGTCGCTGCGGCCCTTCAATGAAGAACGCCGTCGAGCAATCGCCGAGGAGGTGCAGCGTCTACTCGCTGCCGGCTTCATCCGGCCAATCAAGTACTCCAAGTGGCTGGCAAACCCAGTCCTGGTCGAGAAGAAGAACGGGACCTGGAGAATGTGTATCGATTACACAAACCTGAACGGCGCCTGCCCAAAGAAGCAGTTCGTCCTCCCGCGGATTGACCAGATAATCGACTCAACCGCGGGCTCGGAGTCGCTCTGTTTTCTCGACGCCTACTCTGGGTACAACCAGATCAAAATGGCTGTCGAAGACGAGGAGAAGACGGCGTTCATCACGCCATTCGGAGCCTTCTGCTACACCGCCATGACCTTCGGCCTCAAGAACGCCGGGGCGACCTATCAACGGTGCATGCAAGAATGCCTCGCGAGCCAAATTGGCCGCAACATCCACGTCTACATCGACGACGTGGTCGTAAAATCCGCTCGCCAAGGCGACCTACTCGCCGACCTGGCGGAAACATTCGCCAACCTGCGAAGATATAAGATAAAACTCAACCCAGGCAAATGCACCTTCGGCGTACCTGCCGGACAACTACTGGGGTACGTCGTCTCCAAGCGAGGGATTGAGGCGAACCCCACGAAGATCGACACGATCGCCCGGCTCGGCAAACCCGAGTGCCTACGCGACGTCCAGAAGCTGGCCGGGCGAGTAGCGGCTCTCAGTCGCTTCATCCCCCGCCTGGGCGAAAAGGCGATGCCCCTATACCGCCTGATGCGCAAGAACCCCACCTTCCAGTGGGACAAGGAGGCGGACGACGCGCTCCACGACCTCAAAAAGGTGCTACTCGCCGCACCATTACTCGCCGCCCCCGCCGACAAAGAACCCATGCTAGTTTACGTCGCGGCATCCGAGCGCGTCGTCAGCGCCGTGATGGTCGTCGAGCGATTAGAGGAAGGTAAGGAGCGCCTAGTCCAACGGCCGGTATACTACATTAGCGAGGTCCTCACCGAGTCGCGCCAGCGGTACCCACAGTACCAAAAGCTAGTATACGCGGTCTTCAGAGCTCAGCGGCGCCTGCCGCACTACTTCCAGGAGCACCCGATCACGGTCGTCTCCTCAGCACCACTGCAAGACATCATCCGCAACCGCGAGGCGACCGGGCGGGTCGCCAAGTGGGCCGTCGAGATCGGCGTCCACAACATCAAATACGAGCCACGAAAAGCGATCAAGTCACATGCATTGGCAGACTTCATCGCCGACTGGGAAGAGGCCCAACAGCCAGAAAAGCTGCCGTTCCTCCATTACTGGAGCCTGCACTTTGCCGGCTCCAAAAACGCGGACGGCGCAGGCGCAGGGATCGTGCTAACTTCACCAAAAGGCGACAAGCTCCGCTACATCCTCTGCCTCGACTTCACACCCTGCACCAACAACATGGCCGAGTACGAGGCCCTACTCCACGGCATGCGAGCTGCCAAGGAGATGAATGTCAACCGCCTACGTTGCTACGGAGATTCCGACCTCGTCGCGGGGCAAGTCGCCGGCACCTGTGACGCCGTCTCCCCCACCATGGCGGTGTACCGCCAAGCAGTGGACAAGTTGGGCGGGCACTTCACCGGAAACTCCGTCGAATGGATCGACAAGCGGAAGAACGAGGAGGCCGACGCACTCTCTCGCATCGGGTCGGCTCGACTCGCACCACCCGCCGGCGTGTTCCTCGACACGATCACCAAGCCATCAGTCTCTCCCCCGAGGGAGATCGACATCGGAGTCCCACTCCAACCAGAGGCAGCCTTGGTCGCACTCGTCAATGAGCCAGACGACTGGACTAAGCCCTACATCGCCTACCTGGAAGCCGGCACCCTGCCGGCAGACGAGACGGACGCTCGAATAATCGCTCGTCGATGCAAGTCCTACACCATCATCGACGACGAGCTCCACAAGCGCAGCGTCACCGGCGTGTTCCAATGCTGCGTCCAACCAACTGAAGGACGCAAGATCCTCCACGACATCCACTCCGGTGACTGCGGCCACCACGCCGCCGCTCGTTCCCTGGTCGCCAAGGCTATGCGACATGGATTTTACTGGCCCACCGCACACGCCGATGCTGTCGATATCGTCCAGCGGTGCGCCGGGTGCCAGAAGTACGCCAACCAGACGCACGTGCCGAGCTCGGCGCTCAAAACAATCCCCATCACCTGGCCATTCGCTGTGTGGGGCATGGATATGGTAGGCCCCTTCAAGAAGGCCCCCTCCGGCTACACCCACCTCTTAGTCGCCGTCGACAAATTCACGAAATGGGTGGAGGCCAAGCCAGTCCGGAAATGCGATGGGAAGACCGCCACTAAATTCCTACGCGAGCTCATATATCGCTACGGGTTCCCAAACAGCATCATCACGGACAACGGCACCAACTTCGCCAAGGGAGCCATGGCCGAATTCTGCGGAGAGCACCACATCCGGCTCGACCTCTCGTCAGTCGCCCACCCGGAATCCAACGGCCAGGCGGAACGGGCCAACCAAAGCATCCTCCACGGCTTGAAGCCGCGACTCCAGGTACCACTCGAGCGCACCGCCGGGTGCTGGGTCGAGGAGCTGCCTTCTGTCATCTGGGGAATCCGCACCTCAGTCAACAGATCAATAGGGTTCACTCCCTTCTTCATGGTCTACGGCGCCGAGGCAGTCATGCCCACCGACCTCGAGCACGACTCGCCGCGGGTCGTCCATTATACGGAGGCAGCGAACGAGCTAGCCCGCCAAGACGGGATCGACCAACTCGATGAAGCACGTGACCTAGCTCGGTCACGCACCGCAATCTACCAGCAGGGACTCCGCCGCTACCACAGCCGGCGGATGAAAGCTCGCAACTTCCAAGAAGGCGACCTGGTGTTGCGCCTCATCCAGGACAAAAAGGGCATGCACAAGATCTCCCCCCCATGGGAAGGCCCATTCACCATCGGGCGCGTACTCGGCAACGACGCCTACTACCTCACCGACGTCCGCGGGGATGGCGAACTCGACGTCAAGCGACCATGGAATGTAAACCTCCTACGGAAGTTCTACTCCTAGAACCCCACACATGTACTCTCCAGTCGCTATGAAATAAAAAGAAACGGTTACCGCAAATCGCGCCTACTCTCCATGCCTTGTGCCACTCGCACTCGTAATAACAGCGTCACGCTAATCGCAGAAGTCAACCTCTGGTACAGCGACCGGCACGGCTAAGTAGTGCGGTGTAAGAGCACTGAATCACCTCAGGTCTTGCATCGTCCACAAAAAACGCCCACCCGGAGCCCTATTGGAGTCGCCTAGCTCGACTGGTTCTACGAGCCAAGACAACTGCCCTCGCTTCTCACAGCGACCTTGGTCCTCCGCATCCTCGGCATAGCGACTCGAACGGCTAAGTACCACGCTCGGGGACTGAAGACCAGTTCGTCGCGAGCGGTCAGGGAAAACGCCAAGTAAGAGAGCACGCCCAGGACTCGCCACGCGACTGACCCCACGGGCCAGGCAGGAGTGACGCGCTCAAACCAACGCGCTAAGTCGTCAACTACCCTCGAGTCGCGCCTAGAACAACCAAGTACCACGCTCGGGGACTCGGCCACCCGACCTTGTTCGCGAAAGGGAAAACGGTAAAGTACAGAGCACTCAAGGGAGTCGCCTAGCGACTGGCTCTTCGAGCTCGGGCGAGTCGACCAAAACAACAAAACACACAACAAACAACACATATATACGAGGTAAACCCCACAAAAAGGGCGGACGCGCTCGGGGACTCGTTCAATAATCAATCACAAACACACAACAAATACCAAATAGACACGATGTCTCATTCAATTGCATATCGCATTGTTACATGCTACAAAATATGCCCGCATGGCAGACCTGCTGCTAACGCCACAAGGCAAACTATCCTACTCTGCAGGCTTTGATGACGACTCGCCAACATCCCGGCGATTGCGGATGAACGGCGTGTACGGGTTCGACGGATACGTCGTTAGTTCACCCGCCATTGCCGCACGAAAAGGTTGCTCGACCTTGAAGTCACGATGCGGCGGCTCGGGGTCGTTCGGCGCGACGACCGTCTCCTGGTACGGAAGGAGGTCGCCCATTGCCCAGACACGTTCTGAGTACGTGGCGGCGCGGTCTTGCAACTTGAGAACCTCGGATAGCTCCACCGCGCCAGTTGACAACGGATATCCAATCGTCACATCGTCGATGTCGAAGTCTTCGGGGAAGTGGGCAAGTCCAAGGCTAAGTGTCGTCGACGCTCCGCGCCGAAACGCAGATCGCGTCATGAACTCAACAACTGCGGGCGCCTTCTCCAAATACTTCCACACCTCAACGAGGTCGCTGGGAATCACCTCCGTGGGCGACATCTCTTGGAGATAGGCGCGGATGCACGACGCCGACAACGTCGCCGAATCGACAAGCATGCTCACACACTGCCTCGCGTCGAACGAGCTCGCCTCTTCCTCGCTATCGATGATACGACCTGCGAGTAGAAGACAATAATGAGTACGACGGACACCACAAAGGACACAACCACCGGAAGGGGCAGATGTACTCACCAAGCAGCGGACGGGCGAGTTCCGTGATGAAGCACTGAAGCGACGTATGGTCGTCCTGAAGTCCAGCAATAAGGACTTCCAACAATTTGCGATCCTCGTCAGCGGCGGCAATGGCGGCCTTAGCTCGCCCGTCAGCAGAGCACGCTTCTTCTTTCGCCTCTCGCAGCTCGCGCTCGAGGTTGGCGATCCGCTGTTCAGCGACACTCAAAGCCGACTGCGCTGCCGCCAATTCACCAGCGGGGACAAGCCCCTGGCGAGCTTCTTCTGCCTTCGTGGCCATAGTCTGAAGCCCTTTGTTCGCTTCCTGGACCATGGCCAGCTCCCTCTCCGCGCGCTGCTTCGCGGCCAATCGGTCAGCCGACTCTAGCTGCAGACCCTGCACCCCACCGAAAAGGTTAATCAAAGCAGAAATTCCTAAGTGCCCACCCGCTGAAATTCAGCGAATGCGCACTCGGGGACTGGCGATCAAGAAATTCCTAAGTGCCCATCCGCTGAAATTCAGCAAACGCGCACTCGGGGACTGGCGGTCAAGAAATTCCTAAGTGCCCACCCGCTGAAATTCAGCGAGTACGCACTCGGGGACTGGCAAGCAAGAAATCCCCAAGTACCCACCCGTTAAATTAAGCGCGTGCGCACTCGGGGACTGTATGCGCAAAATAAAAAAGTGAGAAATTATGAGAATCAGGCGGTTGCAAAGCACCGACCTGATCCTCGGGGACTGGATGTACCTGGATGGCTACGCTAAGCATGCCGTGAATTTGTATCGCGTCCACGGACGCGAGGACCGCCGGCGTATGCCAACGACGTTGGTCGACCTCAGCATCGGCGGTCCTAGGAGCGTGGCTCGAGGGCGAAGTCCCACTCGCCGCGGCCGCCTTGGTCATGAAGCGTGGAAAGGTAGCGATAGAGGCACCCGCTCCAAGAGAGGTCGGCTCCGCCGGTCCAGGTAAGGGAGCACCCTCCTTCGTAGACGCGGCTGCCTCCATCGCGGGTCCGGCTGCTGCAGCCCCCGTGTCATCAGAAATAGCGACGGTGTCGCCACCCTTGGCCTTCTTGCTGCCATCCGCCGAGACGACGACCTCGTCCGCCTTCCTCTTGCGGGAAGGATCTTCCTCGCTAACGACGGGCGGCACCTTAGCCACGGTCGGATGGCCCATCCTCTTTACTCCGGTCCTACGCATCAATCGAATAAGCAAAAATAACTGAAGAAATTATGAAAGACAAGGAAGGGTGAAGTGCACTCACTTGGCGACTGGAATAAAACGTAGCCCCGTACGGAGGCTGGCTGGTTTTTCTAGTTCAGGGCCCAGTCGGCGACTGAGCCCCATCTCCAGGACGTTGCGTGCCCAAGACACGGACGGCTTCTTCGTTGTTGAGGCCGCAGCTGAAGCCTTTGGGATATCTTCGGCAGGAGCCTCCTTGCGAGGCGAAGCCGCTGTGGCCGGAGCCTCCTTGCGAGGTGAAGCCGCCGCAGCCAGAGCCTTCCCCAGCCCAGAGACTGGGGCGAATGGCGGAGGCATTGAAGCCAATGGCACTTCCACGGTCCCCGCGTCCAGCACGGCTGTCGTTGGCGGCGCGCCGTCACCGGCTGGGCTGGGAGCGTCGGAGCTGCTCGCCGAGTGCGGCGGCGAGGCCGTCTTCGACGGCTTCGTCTTCTTCTTCGGGGGAGCCCTCGCCTCCCTTTCCTTCTTCTTCTTTAACGGAGTGGCTTGACGGCGCGAGGTGGTCTCTGGGAGCTCGTCGTCGTCATCATGACGCTCGAGGCTTCTGCTGGTCTCGATCTCGCGCTGTCGTTGCCCGCGGGTCTTTCGGACCAGCGGGGCGACCTCCTCTTCGGACTCGTCCTCGTCGTCCTTGCTGCCCCTGGCAGGCGGCGACTCGCCTATGTCCTGGGCGGATGGGCCCGAGCTCTCATCGTCCGAAGGTGCGAGCCATCCTTCCACCACTTGGAATAGCTGCAACAAATACAGAACGGAATCAGAATTACCGCGATTGCATGAACTGCGACTGCGAGCAAGGTAAAGAAATTACCGTTGGAGCCGGACGCTTCGCGGTGTAGGGGGCGACCCCAGCCTGCGCATCCAGGTACACCGCCTGGGTAATCTTCTTCAACGCTGGGAGATAATCCTCCAGCTTCCACTCGTCGAGGCAGGCCTTCGTCGAGTCTCCCCGGCCCGTGTACTGGTACATGTAGTGGTCGCGCTGGGCGAGTGGAACGAGCCGCCGCCCAAGCCAGCAATTGTACAAGTTTATCGTCTGAAGGCCCTTCTTTTTCAGACCACGGATGGTCTGGAGCATCTCGTCAACGACCATCCGCTGGTCGTCAGGGAGCTTGCCGACTTGGAGATGGCGCGGCTCGGAACGATTAGCGGAGTACCGCGGGATCGCCACCTCGCCCTCCGGGGTCGCCTCGGCCACGTAGAACCACGACTTCTTCCAGTCGCTCGCTGCCTTGGCGGGTAGCATCAGATCAAAGAAAGAAGCTTTGGACTTGAGCTGGAACGTCAAGCCGCCCGCGGCTAGCATTGGGCCGCCTGCCTCCTCGCGGCTGATCCGTCCGTGGAACAGATCTTGCCACAAGGGAAAGTAGGGCCGGCAGCCCAAGTAGCATTCGCAGAACGCCACGAAGATGGCGAGCTGCTCGATGCTGTAGGGACCCAGATCTGAAGGCTGGATCCCGTAGTAGGTGCAGAAGCGCCGGAAGAACAAGGACGTAGGAAACCCTAGCCCCCGCTCGAGATGACTGGTGAAACAGACGAATTCCCTCTCTCGCGGGTTTGGGGTCGTTTCTCCGGCTGCGGGGATACGCCAACAGCCGGCTCGCAGGATCCCGGCCTCCTCGAAAGAGGCCAGCTGCGCCCTCGTGCACTTGGATCTACCCCATGGCTCGGTGGAAAGGGCCATGGCCGAGAGATTGGTTGGAGATCGGAGGATTTTGGGTCGGCTGGATCGCGGTGCGAAGGAAGGAAAATGCGCGCACTCGGAAGAAGTGGTGAGGAGTTGGCTCTACGATTGCCTGCCATTCCTCTTATATAGCGCGTGTTGCCCGCCAAATCAGGGAGCCGTTACCACGCGGTGATTACGCCGAAAGTTACCATTGGATTACCCCAACGGCTAGTTTGACCACGCCTGACGATCCAACTACGGCCACTCGGCTCGCCGACCCAATCACTAGGACAGTGTTTTCGCCGACTCGACTCGCCAAATCTGCGACCTGGGTCATTGGTTGTCTCCTTTACACAGGAGCCCGTCGACGATTCGACGGGATGCCTACTCTGAAGCCGTATACTCCGACTGCCAGCAGCCACCTACGCCTAATCGACGACGGCCTCGGGGACTACTGATGGGGATATACCTACCGGGGTATACCAGGCAGGACGTTTCCGACTGGCCCAAGAACCGGCGAGTGGGCCTGCAGAACGGCGAGTGGATCGAAGCCCAGCAAGGAACCGAGCGACTGGAAGCTGAAGGCCCAGGCGAGAAGATAGGCCCAGTCGGGTTAGGTTAAACGACTACCGAAGCTTTAACCGAATCGGTTGAGATATGTAAACCCTAGGGGAGGTGAGCCTATATAAACCTCCCTATAGGGTGAGTAGAGACACGTTCCCAGATACACCCAAGCGACTCGCTGCCTAGCCGCCGAGCTCGTCCATTGTAACACCTTGATAATACAATCTAGCAGGAGTAGGTCTTTACCCTCCGGGGGGCCGAACCTGGGTAAAACCCTGTGTCTTTGCCCTCATCTCGCACCGTAGATGGCTGGCCGCCCTTGCCCCTCGTTCTACTACTCGTTGCCGATTGCAGCATCTGCCGTGACCATCCCCACGACACCCTCCTTTCTAGCATGCTTTGTTGATCTTTTGTTTTGCAGGAAATAAAACAAAGAAGAAAGAAGATCTAGATTTAGTTTAGGTTTTCTTTTTTATATTATTGTAATTTCTTTTTTGCTTGAATCATGTAAAGACATTGTATTATTGTATTACTTTCAATAAAGTTTACTTGTTTTTTTTATAATTCATTTGCAAACAATGTAATATATATATATATCTTCTTGGAATAAAGAATTCTTTTAGTTATTCCATATATGTAATTACTTTTTTATATTTATTTGTTTCCTATAATGTACTTTTAGTCTTCTATTTTAGAAGAAGAACAATATTATATGTATATATGTAAAGATTATTATTGTAATCATTTCATTTTATTGAATTGTTTCAATTTACTCAATTGTAATTATGATTATATGTTCATATTATATTATAGAATAATTCAATTCTTTTCTTTTGTATTACTAACACTTGTGAGTAATTATATCTTATAAATAAGAATTCCATTATTATTTATATTATAATTCATTTCATTCAATTTTGTTTATTAATTGAGACTTGTAATTATTGTATCTTTTCATAAATAAGAGTTCACCTCTTATATATTATTACAATTTAGTTTCCATTTATTATTCTATTTCAAATTCTTTTAGTATTCAAATCTATCAATTAACATTCAAATTCTAATTGTCTTCTCCTAAAACACAAAAGCACAATAGAGGTCATGTCGAAATCCATCGCACTTGTCCTGATGTTTCCATCAGAACAAGAGAGATCTCGATCCATCTATAGATTTTTTTAGTTTTGCGTGAAAATTTTCCGGATTTTATTATGCGTGAATGCAATGCACAAACATGTCTCCTATCTATTTCGAGGTGCTAATCCTGGGATGTTACAATCAGGCAATAATTGTCAAACTGATATATATATTTGAATTGCAAATAGTTTGATGTATGCCAATATGTATTTTATTGTATGAAAGAAGATTTTTTCATTTTTTAAATCTCTTTTTGTTTTCTATTTGAACTTCCTTGTCAGTTTTTCCCTTGGTTTTAAAGTTGTACTCAGTTTTCCCTTGGTTTTTAAGTTCTACTCAGTTTTCCCCTCCCTCTTAGTGACAAACTCTCACACATGTGCTCATCTTGGCTGCTTCGCTCTGATTGGTCAAGACAGTTGTCACGCGGATCGTACCCACCAACCATTAATCCTCTGATTGATCATCTATGATCTAGCGGACAGGATAACCCCTGTATTTTTCAGGGGCACCTTCTATCCATGCAAAATAACAAGTTTGCCACTGATGCTTTAACTCCATAAACAAATGATTTTGAATATAATTTGAAGGGAAAGTGTTCAAAGGTGTATAATTTTGCATTATATTTCACTCCATGTCGTAAGTGCGATTTCACAGTGTTTGCCACCCCTGTATCTCTCAAGATTTTCTTAGCACATCATTATCACGTATTAAGTGCGAATTCATAGTGTTTAAAGGTTTATAATTTTCGTATACGAAAGTTTAGGGATCACTTTTCACACTATAAAAATGGTAAACACCCTTTTACATTAAGAGCTGTATAATTTTTTTAATTTGAAAGTGTTCAAGAGTAGTGTCAATTATAAACACTCTTTTACATTAAGAGTTGTATGATTTTTTTAATTTGAAAGTGTTCAAGAGTAGTGTAAATTATAAACACTCTTTTACATTAAGAGTTGTATATTGTTTTAATTTGAAAGTGTTCAAGAGTAGTGTCTATTATAAACACTCTTTTACATTAAGAGTTATATAATATTTTCAATTTGAAAGTGTTCAAGAGTTGTGTAAATTATAAACACTCTTTTACATTAAGAGTTGTATGATTTTTTTAAATTTGAAAGTGTTTAAGAGTCTCTTTTACAGTAGAGACACATGATGTCCGACCACCTGATGATGCGTGACCACCAGATGGTGATTTAACACTCTTTCCCGTGTGCTCAACTTTAGGTTACACATGGTGACGAATTCGACCAAAACGTTCGGCAGCATTCAAAGAGAAAAGCATTATTAGATCATCTTCGCTAGTTAGTGCGAGCAATCTTTGCTCGCTAATGTTGAAATATTGCAAATCAACTGAATCTCCACTGCTTCAAGGGAATTTACAATAGATTTTATCTATCAAATCTCTGCAAGTTATAGAGGTTGCAACCACTGCTGGGAAGTAAAATCCAGAGAGATATTGTTCACAACCACGAATTACGCTAGTATCCAGTCTAATCGCCAACCGAAATTCCAGCACTGGATCAATCCTATTCGAAAATCAAGGCAGCTAGTTGAGCACCAGTGATTCGTGCTCAAATACTGCCAATATCAACCCACAAAAGGGAAACAATGCTTACCTAGATGGAATCCATGCGTTAGATCCTTGCGATTCCACCCAATCTTCTTGCTCAATGCGGATGGAAGGTGCACCAGCCGGTGTTGCATATTGTTCCGCAAAAGGGGTAGATCTAGCGAGGGCAGGAGCGGAGACGGAGGTGGAGTAGGCTCCGTGGCTAGGGGGAGGGGGCGACTCTGGGACCAAGGACTACATAAGGTAGGAGGGCACGACGGCGGGGCAGCGGAGGGGCGGTGTGGGAGCTATTCCAGGCTCGGGGGAAGCGAATTCTTTGGGTGAGCGAAAATGGCCGGTCCGACGTGTCTCCATGCGGCCCCACCCTTCACCACATATGCAAGACCCATCCCAACACGGCCCCACCCTTCACCACGTATGCAAGACCTAACCCACACACGGCCCCACCCGTCAGGCATGTAACGGTCGAGGCCTCATAACGTAACGCTCAACGCCTGACCCATCCCAATGTGGTCCCACCAGTCAGCATGTAACGGTCAAGCCTTTGACCTGAAGGCAACCCTCCGTCCGAGCGCCCGCGAGGGTTTCTTAACATGGCGAGGGGAAAAGTGAGGAAACGTTAAGCGGATGGGGAAAACTGAGTACAACTAACGAACCAGGGGCACGAAAATAGAAATCCCATATTAATAATACCAGAAGAAACCTGAAGCAAGAAGAGGACACAGAGGAGTTGGCGACCAACTATACGGCCCACCTCCGTATAGTTATGGCTGTATAGTTGGTGCCACCTCCGCCTCCTCAAATAGTTTCACCCCGTGCAACTGGTTCGGGGAGACGACATACAGAACACCGAGAAATCGCAAAAACTTCACCTCCGGAGGCATCTGGAGGGGGAACTTGCCCTAGGGATCCATCTTCGCCCTAAGCAGATCTGGGAGGCCAAGGCATCGATCTCCATATTCATCAACCGTTGCATCTTCATCACCACCATCACCTCCATCCATCTCATCTAGATCTTGTTGTAATTCTTGCACTAGTTGTGGATTTATACAAGTACTATTCATCAATAATCGTTTCCATTACCATTGTCATGATGTTGTTTTCCTCCATGTCTAAGTAGATAACTAGTTCTTGGGGACATGGAGAAACCCTAGTATATGATTAAGATGAGATAGACATTATTATGTTATAAATCATTATATGTATGTGTTAATTGTCTTCATCTTGATGTTGGGAGTTGTGCACCTCCTTAATATTTGCCTCTTATGGGGACTCGATGAAGGGGATTACTTGTTGGTAGATGGAGGGATGGTAGCACTTACTGTGACTATAAAGTCGTTGTCATCCTTTACATTCTAACTTGGGGAATCAAGGAGAACTCATTAAGCCATGTTCATGTCACGGGAGAAATCCCTTAATAGCGGGATAATACGATTGATGTCGTTTATCTGTCAGCTGTGGTTACGAAGGATGGTGTGAGCAGTGGTTTCTGCCTCATCATCCATATATGGAGCTCCTCCCACGTACATGCATATCATGAGAATATTCGTTATAATAATCTTGATCACTTGGTCTAAATTGCTAGCAGTGTATCCACCACTCCTTGAGAATGTCTTTCCCCTATTGTAGTTTCAATCTTTCTTACGCACGCGATTACTACTTTTTGCATTAAGTTTTACTTCACTTTACTTTATTGTTTCAATCAACCAATAACACAAAAACAATTCTACTTTTATTGCAACTTAGAATTATTCCTCAAGTACTTCGTTTAGTTTTAGTTAAAAGCATTTTAGACTTTTGTCTACTTCTCCATGTGGGATCGATATCTTTATTTCGAAACTAGCTATAAATGATCTGTGCACTTGCAGTCATCAAGCTATTTTCTAGTGCCGTTGCCGAGGAGCTTAGCGCTATAAGTCACTTTATTTTTTGTTATTTACTTTCGTTGTACTAATTTTTAATTTGAGTTGCAGGACCATAGCAATGGACAACACTCAGCATTTAAAGCATCTTGAGGCAGTAAGGAATATGGGTTCGCCCATGGACGCTTTATAACTATCAATAGAAGCATATACCCTGATGGTATTGAGATTCATCCCTTATTATTTGAGTTACTTAACTCTAAAAAGTTTTCAGGAACCCATGAAGAGAGTCCATATGGACACTTACAATTCTTTGAAGATGTTTTTGGTTCCTTTATACTTGATGACTGTGACCTTGATAAGATTAAAATCCTGTTGTTTAGACAAACTCTCTCTAATAATGTTCGCAACCGGTATAGATCCTTTTGTGCAGTAACACCAAGGAAGTGGATGGATTTGACAACCAATTTCTTGTAAAAATATTACTCAAAAAGCAAAGCTCATAGGATGAGATGTATTATTATTAGTTTCAAAAATAATCCTAATGAGAGTGTATATGAAGGCTATCTAAGGTATAAAATCTATCTAGATAATTGTCCCCATCACCTTTTGCCTGATTGGTTAATCACCCATACTTTCTATGGAGGGCTAAATAATGAAAATAGAACAAGCCTAGACACCTCTTCTAATGGTAGTTTTCTATCCTATACTTATGACGAAGCGTATAAATTAATAATGAAAATGAGAGAGACAACAGAAAGTTATGAAAATAGGCAGAGGAATATGGATAGTTCTTCTGAATATGCTTGTGTTAACGACTTCCTTCTAGATGAAAGGACTTGTGCGATGATTAAAACCCTCGGTATTGATTCTTATTCGGTAAAGAAAATTATTGAGAATTATGCAGGGCATCTATAGGTACCTTCAGGATGGGAACCTCATAAACCCCTCAAAGAAAATAAGTGAGCAAGAGAGGACACATCATTGATAGAATTTTCCTCTGAATCTATTCAAGAGAATATTAAGAAAAAGTGCAGGGAGGAAGAACGTATAAGGAGAAGACTAAAGAAACTAGAAAAGAACCCCGATGCTACCAATGCAAATATTGTTATATTTAAAGATCTTATGGAAGCAAGAATCATGGAAAATGAAGTAGTTATGCTAGATTTTGAATCTTCATACTTCATCACAGGTAAGATACAAGGTAAAGAAACTTCTAAACCTATCACTCCTATATATTCTGGAGAAACTTCCCTATACAGAATTTCTGAGCCGATGTCTACTATAAATTTTATGCCTTCATCATTTTATGAGGAACTTCGCTATAATTTAAATAATCCAGATGTGGAATCGATAGACACTACTATTAAACTATTTAATAGAACTAATATAAAACTGGAAGGTGTTATTCGAAATATCTATGTTTTTGTTGGACCACTCATGTAGCCTCTTGATTTTCATGTTGTTGATATGCCTCGAGATACTTTTTGTCCTATTCTTTTAGCCAGGCCTTTTGTCTCTATAACCAAAGATCGAATTGACAATAAGGAGGAGACTATTTCCATGATGTTTGGAGAGAAGGAAATGACATTCCACTTTGCCAAACTAAAAAAGAGGCCATATGAAATAGAAGATATCAAGTAAGAGAAAAAATTGTCGAGCTGGCCGCGTTTCATTTCATCACTCCCCAAGATGAATTATAAAGAAGCTTAGTTAATTGGAAAGAGGCACAAGATGATGAGGAAAGAGAAGATATGGATGATTACCTTGACTCCATTCCGGAAGCACAAAGCCCACATGACTATGATGAACTGGTAAGAAAAGGAGATGAAGAACCTCTGCCAATTGAATTGAAACGACTTCCAGACAATATGAGGTATGAATTTTTAGATAATGAAAAAAAATGTCCTGTTATTATTAGTAAAAAATTATCATAAAATGAAACAAATAAACTTATTTCAGTTTTGATCAAACATCGTGAAGCATTTGGGTATACTCTAAGTGACATTAAAGGAATAGATCCATCCATTGTGACACATAAGATTACCATGCTTGAAGATGTTATACATGTAGTTAACACACAAAGAAGGCTTAATCCTAAAATGAAAGAGGTAGTGAGAAAAGAAGTTATATGTTACTAGATGCCGGCATAATATATCCTATTTGTGATAGTAAATGGGTTAGCCTAGATCATTGCATACAAAGACATGGGGGTCTTGACGCTGCTCTGAATGAGGATGGTGAACTAGTCGCTATAAGGCCTATTGTTGGGTATCGCATGTGCATCGATTTTAGAAAACTAAACCGTGAGACACAGAAATATCACAAACCTATACAGTTCATGGATAGAATTTTAGAAATACTAAGAAATAATTCTTATTTTTGTTTTCTTGATGGTTATTATCAAATTACTATACAGCCCGAAGATCAAGAGAAAACAACTTTCACATGTCCTTATGGTAATTATGCTTATAGATTGATCCCGTTTGGCTTATGCAATGCAGCTGCACCCTTTCAAGAATGTGTTTTATAAATCTTTGATGATCTTTTTGAGAAGACTATGGAAGTTCTAACAAATGATTCCGTTGTTTGTGGAATAACATTTGATAACTGTCTCTATAATTTAACCAAGGTTTTGCAGATATGGAGGCAATCAAATTTAGTTTTGAATTGGGATCAATGCCGATTCATGGAAAGATAAGGTAAAGTTTTTGGACATAAGGTTTTAGAAAAAGGTATAGAAATAGATAATACCAATATAAGTGCTATAGAAAATGTTCCCATACCTCAAGACATTAAAAACTTAAAAATGTTTCTGGGACATGCAGGTTTTTACAAGAGCTTTATACAAGATTTTTCTAAGATAGCTATGCCTCTCACAAACCTTATTGATAAAGAAACTTCGTTCTATCTAGACCATGACTGCATTGTAGCTTTTGAAAATCTTAAAAACAAATTAGTTTCAACACCTATCGTGCAACCTCCAAAATGGGATGAACCGTTTGAAATCATGTGTGATGCTAGTGGCTATGCTTTAGGAGCCGTATTAGGATAGCGAGAAGGGAAGAATTTCAATGTTATTCATTACGCTGGTAGGACTCTTAATAAGATGTAGAAAAATTATACTACTACTGAGAAAGAGTTCCTTGCTATAATTTTTGCCTATGACAAATTTATATCTTATATTATTAATTCTAGAGTAATAATTCATATAGATCACCAAGCTTTGCGCACGTTCTTGTGAAAAAGGATGCAAAACCCAGGTTGATTAGGTGGGTATTACTACAAGAATATGATTTAAAAATATTAGATAGCAGGGGTAAGGATAATCTAGTAGCAGATCATCTATCTAGGATGGAGGGAATAATTACCGACCCCGTACCTATAAATGAGTCATTTCCAGGATAATAATTAGCAAAAATTGAAGTAGTTGATCCGTGGTATGCAGATTAGGCTAATTATCTAGTAATAAAATTTGTACCTCCTCGTATGACAAGAAACAAAAGAATGAAATTCTTTAATGATCTTAGACATTACTTTTGGGATGATCCATTTCTTTATCGTCATGGGCCTGATGGAATGATTTGAAAGTGTGTTCCTAACCATCAAATGAATGCACTTTTGCAAGCTTGTCATGGCAGCCCCTATGGAGGACATCATGTAGGTAGGCGAACTGCGGAAAAGGTACTTCAATCAGGATTCTATTGGCCCACCTTGTTCAAAGATGCACCAAGGTATGTGGAATATTGTGATGCTTTCTAGAGAAGAGGTAATATAGGCAAAATACAAGAGATGGCAATGAATTATATTCTTATAATTGAACCATTTGATGTATGGAGAATGGATTCCATGGGACCCTTTATAGAATCAAATGGTTACACTCATATTCTTGTTGCTATCAATTATGTTACTAAATGGGTTGAAGCTATCCCAACTAACCATGTAGATGCATCCACTTCCATGCAGATCATCACGGATTTCATATTTCCTAGGTTTGGAGTTCCTAGATTTTTAATTACTGATGGTGGTTCTCATTTTATGAAGGGAACTTTCAGTAAAATCCTCGGAAAATATGGAGTAACTCATCATGTTGCTTCACCATATCATCCCGAAACAAGTGGTCAAGTGGAACTCTCAAATAGAGAACCGAAGACCATACTCGAGAAGACGGTGGATAAATCAAGAAAAGATTGTTCATACAAGCTAAATGACACTCTTTGGGCACACCGAACTGCATTTAAAAATCTGATGGGTATGACGCCATATAAAATGGTGTACGGTAAGGCGTGCCACATACCTTTAGAATTGGAACATAGAGCCTTTTGGACAATCAAGAACTTAAACTATGATCTTAAAGCAGCAGGAGAAAAACATCTATTAGACATACATGCTTTAGATTAGTTTAGGAGTGATGCTTATGAAAATGATAGATTTTTAAGGAAAAATTAAAAAGATGGCATGATATAAAAATAGAAGATAAATTCTTTAAAAATGGAGATAAAGTTTTTCTCTATAACTCTCGCCTTAAGTTGTTTCCAGGGAAGCTTAGATCAAAGTGGTAAGGCCCCTATATAGTTCAAGAAGCTTATGCATCAGGAGTAGTGAAGCTCTAGGGGAAATCACCTTCTCTTTCATGGATAGGGAATGGACAATGCTTGAAGCATTATCGTGCAAAAGAATATATAATTGCAATCATTGTACGAATAATTACTCCAGAAGAGTTGATTGAACAAAAATATGGAAGGAATGGTAACTGGAAGAAGGACAAGATCGAGAGGAAGTGAGCAACACTATGGTCAAGCTACAGACCATAAAAAGCGCTTCATGGGAGATAACCCATGTGAAATAAAGGGACGAGTAAGTTTTAAAATTTTCAATGTAAGTTTTAACTAAGTTTGAGATTGAATAAATGAACACTTGAAGCTCTAGTGAAATAAAAGAAACTTGGTCATGATGAAAATCTCGTTCAATAAATGTAATGTTGGTCGAAAATTTAAGCTGTCATTTTTCCATCAAGACTTGGTATTTCATTAAGTTTTAGACTATTAAAGAATTCCCAAAGAAAAAGATAAATTTTGATGTTTACTATAACTTTAACGACCAACTATACGGCGGGAATTAAATTTCCGGCCATATAGTTGCGCCTGTATAGTTATTCATCGCATTGATAAATTTTTGTGCTAAGATACGGAAGGTTTAATGACCAACTATACGGTAGGAAAAAATCTTCCGGCAGCATAGTTGCGGCCGTATAGTTGGTGCCGCCATAGATAAATAAAAAAATCTATAGTCAGTTCATAACTATATGACGATAACTATACGGGCTGTGCCCGTATAGTTTCTCGTTAATCTTGGCGGCTAGGCTTTCCGACCTCTCCTTTTAAAGATGATTGAATCTAACGTTTTTCATTACTCGAAAAACCATCGCCATCTCCATACACATCCCTTCTAACAATATTCGTGCAGCGAAGCCATGCATCCTTTCCATGTCAAACAAGGTTTCGAGGAAGAAGGAAGAGAAGCCCGTGAAGAAGATCAAAGGGACGAAACCAAAAGAAGCGTCATCATCATCCATCTTGGAGATCAAGCCTCTCCCAAATTGGGAGGACATGTTCCTACAAAGGATGGAGATGATGAGGCAAGAAGATCAGAGAAGGAGCAAGGATGAGTATCTCCCTAATCCTTACCGTCACAACATAGGATCTTATTATAAACCTCCTCTTAGTCCACCACCTCTTAAACCCAAGGAGGTGCGACAAGATGAGATTCATGATAAAATCTATCAATTGGAAAAATCTTCAAAGGCATGTGTTGAAACTATTGGAGAAGGGATTGACTCCTACTAGATGATGAACAAAGACCTTGAGAAAAAGGACAATGACATCGATGGTAGAGTTGGTTTCTTGATTAAAACTGTTTTTGAGTTGACAGATGTAGAACCCCGGGTAAAACCACTACTAGAAAATTGCTTGGTATTTTGTTTTGTGCATCATTTTGGCAACTTATCAAGTCTGGCATTTTGTTATCATGTTGCTTGTGTAGTGTTGTCTCTATATCTTGTTTCTATCAAGAGGATCCATTGCTAGGTTTGATTATTTACATAATGCTTTTGTTCTTTTACAAAAACCCTACATCATATATCTTATATGAATGCCCAAATTGAAGTAATGTGGGCATCTCCTCCCCTTTGTGCTACTCCCTCCTTATCTCTATTTAAATACCACAACCCTTTACTCAAATGCTTCTACAAAGTTCAAAGGTTTTTAAAATGAATAATTTGTTTAAACCTGAAACAAACCTTTAAATAAATAAAAAATAGAAGGAATTAAAGGAGAGAAGAGCCGCTGTAGCCCAGCCCAGTTTTCCTGCCCGGCCCAGTGACCCTCAACCGGCCGATCTCCCAACTCCCGTCGTGACTCGTACCCCTTCGCGACAGGAGACGGCGTCTCCTGTTCCTCTTCACAAACGCCTCACTCTATCTCTTCTCTGCTAACGGCAGCGGGCAGGTTGCTGTACCTCCCGTCATCCTCGTCGCACCGCACCTTCACTGAGCCCCCTTATTATCCATCGAGGCTGATGCCCCATGGAACCCTAGCCCCAATCCTTTTGGCGCCATCGTATTCCCTCTGTTCCCCCCTCTATGCAGCTCCTCAAACCCGACCCTGCTTCTCCATCATCACCCGGCGCCACAAACACCGGCAAGCCACGCTGGACACGGGAATCGTTTCCCCTACCTCCGGAGGCCTCTGGACGTGCGTAGGAGGGCCCGAGCGTGCCCCTGTGCGGTGCCCAGTCCCCTTCTTGCCCGTGTCCAAGAGTTGCCGTCATCATCTCCGACCAACCCTAGCCTCGATTCCTTTGGGAATCGGTATAGGTGAGCACCCCTTCCCATCCCCGCTCCTCCCTATATCTTCCCCCATGTCGCCTAGTTGTAGCCACCTTCGCCGTTGTTCTTCTACATACGTGCTCCACCGCTCTGTAACACCCCAATTTTAGTTGATCTATATTAGGGGTTGTTTTTTTGCATCATAAACATCATCTATATTAATGCATGCAAGAAAGAATAAACAAAACCCTAAACCCTAAACCTCCTCTTAGTCCACCACCTCTTAATCCCAAGGAGGTGCGGCAAGATGAGATTCATGATAAGATCTATCAATTGGAAAAATCTTCAAAGGCATGTGTTGAAACTATTGGAGAAGGGATTGACTCCTACTAGATGATGAGCAAAGACCTTGAGAAAAAGGACAATGACATCGATGGTAGAGTTGGTTTCTTGATTAAAACTGTTTTTGAGTTGACAGATGTAGAACCCCGGGTAAAACCACTACTAGAGAATTGCTTGGTATTTTGTTTTGTGCATCATTTTGGCAACTTATCAAGTCTGGCATTTTGTTATCATCTTGCTTGTGTAGTGTTGTCTCTATATCTTGTTTCTATCAAGAGTATCCATTGCTAGGTTTGATTATTTACATAATGCTTTTGTTCTTTTACAAAAACCCTACATCATATATCTTATAAATGCCCAAATTGAAGTAATGTGGGCATCTCCTCCCCTTTGTGCTACTCCTGCCCGAGCGTGCCCCTGTGCGGTGCCCAGTCCCCTTCTTGCCCGTGTCCAAGAGTTGCCGTCATCATATCCGACCAACCCTAGCCTCGATTCCTTTGGGAATCGGTATAGGTTATCACCCCTTCCCATCCCCGCTCCTCCCTATATCTTCCCCCATGTCGCCTAGTTGTAGCCACCTTCGCCGTTGTTCTTCTACATACGTGCTCCACCGCTCTATAACACCCCAATTTTAGTTGATCTATATTAGGGGTTGTTTTTGCATCATAAGCATCATCTATATTAATGCATGCAAGAAAGAATAAACAATACCCTAAAACCCTAATCTTCCCCCTCTCTTTGAAGCATTCATATGGTTTTGAAATATTTTAAAATCCAAAATACTTGGATCCCAATTGGACTAAAAGGGGCCCCTGCAATATTTGATATATTTTATAAAGCCTTTGGTATTTTTGAAATAATCTAAAACAAATTTGAAATGGTTTTATAAATGGAAAAGAGAAAAACAGAAAATAAAAAGCTTTTTTCTTAAAAAATGTAGCCAGAGCCAACCAGGCTGGCCCAGCCAGCCACCTTCCTCTCATCTCCTCCCTTTCTCCCGCACAGTGCAGAACCTCGCAGCCCAGTTGGCTCGTACGTGGACCACCCCTGGCCCGTACCTCTTCGCGTTGATTTCGTCGTCGTCTTCCTCGGCGAGAAGCAGCTGGCTGGCGCAGCGGAGGCCGTTGCCGTGCGCCACGATGCGGGCTGCCGCCGCGATACTCGCCGCCGCTCTTGGCTGTCTACAAGTACTTCCTCGAGCCGCTGGACGAACCCTACATTCCCTCTTCCCTGTTTTCCCCTCCTAGCCGAAACCCTAGCTTTTGACCTCGCCGGCGTCCCGCCGTCTCCGGCCACCCTGAGCCTCGCCGAGCAGCCCAGGAGAAGCATCGCATCTTCATCTTCCTCCTTCGTGAAGCGTTCACGATGGGAAGGCCCCGTCTCGCCGGAATCGAGTTCGTTCCCGACGCCGGCCGTCGCAGTTGACGCTTCAATTCGCTGTCGCCCGACCTCGCCTCGCCTCCCCGACCACCCTAGCGCGTTCCTGGTGAGCTCAGGAGCATTCTCATGCTCTCCTATCCCTCCCTCCTCCTCTTTATTGTCTCCGCCACGAACACCCGTGTGTGCCGCCGTCGAAGCTCGTCGGAGCCGAAGCTCCGTGACCTTCTTCGAGCGGCGCTTCTAATTTATTGCTTACATCGCCGCGCTGCTTCGATCAAGCCTAGCCCCGTCGCTCTGCACGCTTCACAGCGCCATCGCCGGTGACCACCCGACGGTGGCCGCCGAGATGATGTCACCCTGGCGTGACGCTGACGTGGCCCACGGGCCCGCTGACCTTTGACCGCCACGGTGGCTTGCTGATGTGGCCTAGGGCCCAGCAGTCAGTCACAGTGGCTAGGTTCTGTCTCGGTAAAAATAAACCCAACCCTTTGTTGATGTCATATTGACGCAGTAATTCAATTTTAAATGATTTAATAATTTCAGAAATAGTTTTGAATATTGTAAATTCAATAACTTTTAATTTATAATTCAGAAAAATATGTATAATATAACAAAATGTTTAGAAAAATGAGAACTATCTAATTAAGCTATAATCATGCATTGTTAAGCAAATTACATGACAAGTTTAATTAGAAGAACATAGTAACCCCTCACAGGTGATTCCAGAGTTTCCCCGAGTTAGGGTTTTCACCCCTCGGAACCCTGATTAAGTTGTCGAGCATGTCTTAGGGTTACTTTTCAATACAATTTAACTTCTCATGTCATCATTCTTGCTTGAGCATTGCATCGATGCCATGTGTTGATTGTTTCCCTCTCTTTCCGGTGTTTGGTTCTTCCCGGTAGAATACGATGTCGAGATCGAGATCGAAGACTGAGACCAAGACCATCGAACATCGAAGATCGACGAACAATACTTGACCAACTGTAACCAAGTCAAGTACAAGGCTTCCGAAGATCTGTTTATCTTCTATCAACTGGCAAAGGCAAGCATAGCCCCACCATGATATAATCCTATGATTACGAAAGCATTTCTATTCTTGCCATGATGCATACGATTCAACTGTGGTCTTTTATCGATAGATAGAGTATCCTATCTGTTGCATTACTCCCTTTGAGCTTATATTACCTGATCCACTGCTCCTAGCATAACTAGGTTTGGCTTTTATGCACTGCTAGAGCTTATATCTGTGTCTTGCTTAGCCATGCTTAGCTGTTGAGTCTGGTTCATCCAGATGATGTATCAGATGCAGATAATCTAGTACGACAGAAGAACGTGATGAGATGAGATCAGTGATATGAGATTAAACATGCTAAGGCTTGTATGGGAGGCCACAGTGGGATGTGGTTTTTCTAGTCCCATGCTCGCCACCCTTAGGACCCTAGGTTCTTGCCTCTTGAACCAAAACGAGCGTACAACCACACGAGGTAAATGGGGACCCCATGATTGACTAACTTGCCTAGTAGATTCCATGAGTCACATAGTTCGGGAGTTCCATTCGACATACGCATTGAAAATGTTTTCGAAACAAGGAGGTGAAGGAGGTGCATTCATAACAGGTAGAGAAGCGTGGCCACGGTTGCTTGGGGTTGATGGTGCCCCTGGTAAACCAACCTCGCGTCACATCTTTAAGTACCGACTTCAGGATTTGACCCATTACGGTGGAACAATACTTATTGCGTGACTCATGGTCTCGGCGAAAGCAAGGTAAAGGTCGTGTCCAACCACACCCTCTGTCGGCCTTCCAAGGAAGAGGGATAATGATCTGGCATTAAGAGTCAGTTGGTACGTGTGGGTAAATTTGTACACCCCTGTAGGGTAATAATCTTTCGGAAAGCCGTGTCCACAGTTATGGACGACTTGGGAACGGATGGGAGATCATAGAGAACTTGAAACTAATCGTAAAACTTGGCAACTAATGTTTGTTAAGGATGCTTCCTCATGGGTACGAGGGGGTGATCCTAGTTCAGATGATGATGATTCGGTGGATATCAAAAGATGATGATCAATAATTTGGAGATGTCACTCTCGTATCCCCTTTTAAAATACTCTAACTAGACGAGCTCCTTCTCCCTCTTGTTTTATAAACAAAAGTGGCTTATGCAAAACAACTCCACCAGCCAGAAGTCTTGGGGAGTACACCCTGTACTCACCCTTGCTTTGTTGATACTTTTGGCAGAGTAAGTGTTCACCTAAAGACGAGTTCCGTACTACATCGACAACGACGAGTAGCTTGGGGTTCCCAGCTGCCAGCCTAGAATCTATGGGCTGGGACGTCATCATTATGCTTTAGGCCTCTTAGGCCATTTGTTAAGTTTGCTATACTTAGTAGCATAATTTTCCTTCCGTTGTTTGGTGTTTGTGGTCAGTGACCTCTGCTTGTAATAATTTGGTTTTATTCTCAATTATGAGCTTGCTGTAGTAAATTTTTGTGTCATAGGGTCACTGCCGAGTTACCGATTCTTCACTGGATATTCTCGAGCTCAAGGTTAAGCTTATGTAAGACGGAGGTCTGGGATTTGTTTAGCCCTGATCCCGGGGGTGTCACAGTTCTTGGTATCAGAGCAGTACCGACCGTAGGAAAACCTTGCTATTGGTCGATGTTGAGTCTAGTGTTTGTGAAAAATATTTTCAAAAGCTGAAAAGTATTTGTGAAAACTCTAGTATGCTTCTTTTATTCCTTATCCAGTTTTGCTCTAACTCTGGGTCATCTTATCCTTGTTCCCCTTTGTTCCTGTTCACACGAGAGATTCCTTTCCATCATTATCTCTCTACCTTTTGGAACCACAATATTATATTGTTGGCTCCATAGTGTTCTGTTCTAGGCTTCGAGATTTCCTTTCGCCTCATGTGTCTCCTCTTTAACTGTTCGGGTATTTCAGAAGGTGTTCCTTCTTTCGGAAGCTACCCTGTGATTACTACCTTGTAGTGTATGCTATGTCACTCAAGTAGTAGTTACTCCTTTCTTCGGGTTTTAACCCTTGGACTTGAACCTAAGATCCCTGATTGTGCTGGATTCTGGTGTTGTGAATCTTGTACATGAAGTTGAACTTTAACCTAAGATCCTTCCTTCGATCCCTGTTGTTAATGTTTACACATTACCTCAGATTGCTGGTATTACAATTCTAGCCTTCAAGCTTGTGGTCTTTGTCGCGATTGAATTGTGACAATGAAGGACTTCCCCTACCACATGCTATGGCAGATGTTCTTTAATGGAACCAAATAGATCACGACAAGAGTACTCTTCGAGAGTCTCGCATCTATACCGTGACGCAGCCACACCTTACCCCTTCTCTGCATTGGTTTTCAGGAGATTGTTGACTTATGCATCCACATCTCGGGATTTTATCCCGAGCATGTTCCTTTTTCCCTTGTTGTTTTCCGACCTTTGTCTATCAGTTGGTAGCAAAGTAGTAAATGTGCATCGGTGTCTTCCGATGTAAGATACTCTTGTGGTCCCTCATGACAAACCATTTCGGAATGTCTAGGAGAAACAAAATCCAGTACCTCGTCATCTCAAGGACCAGGTCAAAGTGTTGTAATCCGCAGATCAAGAGGCATTGATTGTCTTCCATCTGTTCTATCTTAAAGTATCACACTCTTCTATACTAAGAGGTCGTGTTAAGTTTCATGACCCCTTAATGAAGTGATGCTCTTACACATATTTACCCACCCTTCATCGAGATTTCACGCTCATGAGTGATGCGTGTGCGTAATGATGTGGCCATCTAAGATTCTAGCAATATTTATTGTTTTGAACTCCAAGGACATTTGTGTCATTCTTAGCATGATTGGTTAATCCTATCACTAAGCAAAGTTTGATTGTGTTACCAAGTCCGTTATTCTGGTACACTCTCTTCGGTCAAAGAGTTAGGCTTGTGCTGAAGCTCTAAGACTATTCCTTCTTTCTACCAAGCAAGTTTCCTCTCGAACTAAGTGACATCGGTGGTTCGTGATATTCTAGATGTCTTCCTAGAAGTATCGCCTTGTTGCCACATGACCGTGATGTCAAGTTCTTAAGCAAGCAAGTTATCGGAACTGCTCCTTTCTCCAAGGATCCATACTGGATACCCCTGAACTAGTTGGTTGGGCTTAAGAAAAAACTTGGAGAATTGTAGGACAAAAGTTATATCCGACTACGTTCTTTATAAAAGGGATGTTTAGTTTTGTCCGTGTTGAAGAAAGATAGTATTTCCGTTGTTGATATGTTATCTTCCCCACCTTTGATTTGATTTGGGTTATCGTCAAATCAAACTCAGTTCCAAGGACTATCTTGATGATGTTTACTCGCGATGTTTCACTAAAGTACATCTCCGTGTCCTTTGATCTGACCAGTATTTTTGCCTTGTTCATGCAACATATGAGTCCATCTTCTTGGAGTGTCCCGATAAGTTTTTTTTGTTGAGCCCATCAACAATATCCTTAACTTCTCCATGTTAGATTTGATTCATATGGAACATTTGGCATTAATGTTGGAAAATTTTAAGAACCGTCTTTGAGTCATCTCAAAGTATGTGTTCTGGATGTTAGAAGTGACCTTCTCAGATTCATGTGCGATTGTTGAAAGATATGGTCGTGGATTAGAGTAAAGTTAACTCCGTTCCTTAAGGACACATGGGTGTTTGATTGTCAGTACCTTAAGTGTGTGCAGTTGTCTTTCGACAAATTGCTAAAGACATGGGTCTATCAATCTAGCTCGTATTTTGGAGCTTGACACTATAGTCTGTGTCTTGAGAATCTAGTGACTTTACCTTTTTGGTAAATGTTGCAAACTTTCTATTCGGACACGCTGAGTCTGAAATATCATTCCACCTAACCAAAGCTGAATCTCAAGCGGCAATGATGGTTGGTGTTCCCCAAGGTTTTGACATAGGTCTCTTTGTAAATCTAGCAAGATTGATGTAATGGTTGACACACTTAGCCGGAAAGACCTACCGTCATATTCCTGCGATTCAGCAATATCAACCACTCTTCATGAGGCTTCTTCTATAAATAATTATAGTTGTGTTCATGGTTTTCTTTGTATCCGAAGTCTGACCTTTACTTGATGCCTCGTTTCTCGAACATCAAGGAGAACATTTAAAGTAGTGTTGCTGAATGTCTCTCGGTCGATACTCCAGACCCTTCTATGTTGGAAAGCGTATGGTTATGCCAAGTAGTTGAAGTCTGAGAATGAAGTTCTTTCTTCTCGTGTCATCAGGAATCTTCTTAACTACTCATCTCAGTGGTGTAAAGTGATACCATAATCTTTGGAAAATATTTTGGTATACCTGGATGAATAAAGAGTTTCCTTCGTTTTCTTTTCCATGTTCTAAGAGTGACTATGATTTCGGTAATCAGAATTTTCTCTTGTTACATGTTCCTTGTGACTCTTATGAGTCCTCTCCACCAAAACACCTCTCTCTCTCTCTTGACCCGCTGTTGGACGAAAGAGTGACCCTTCTGTGTCAAAAGTAGTTCAATAGCTTGGTTTTGTTGATCCATATCTCTGTAACACAAAATCCCTACTTAAGTCGTTTAGTAGAGGTACTCTATCGAAGTTTGTGGTCATGTTCTATCTGTTGAAAGCTTTCTTCTTCAGAAGCTTCAAAACCTCCTACAAGTTCCATGGTCTCAATCCTTATGAAGACCAGCCGTCTAACAACTTGAAACCATCTCCTCTTGTTTCCCCCGTTACCTTAACGTATTTCATGTTTTTCATCTCAGAGTTGTTTCTGAACACTCCATCCATGAGTTGACCATGAGATACTCTATGAGTTGTTTAGTGTGTTCCCTCTTATCTTTACAGTGGCCCTGTTCCTTTCTCTCTCTCTGTCTCTTTTCCGACCTTTGGAATCTCGGGTCGAGATTCTCGTAAGGGGGGATAGAGCTGTAACACCCCAATTTTAGTTGATCTATATTAGGGTTTGTTTTGTGCATCATAAGCATCATCTATATTAATGCATGGAAGAAAGAATAAACAAAACCATAAAACCCTAATCTCCCCCCTCTCTTTGAAGCATTCAAATGGTTTTGAAATATTTGAAAATCCAGAATACTTGGAGCCCAATTGGACTAAAAAGGCCCCTGCAATATTTGATATATTTTATAAAGCCTTTGGTATTTTTGAAATAATCTAAAACAGGTTTGAAATGGTTTTATAAATGGAAAAGAGAAAAACAGAAAATAAAAAGCTTTTGCTTAAAAAATGTAGCCAGAGCCAACCAGGCCGCCCAGCCAGCCACCTTCCTCTCCTCTCCTCCCTTTCTCCCGCGCAGTGCGGAACCCCGCATCCCAGTTGGCCCGTACGCGGCCCATCCCTGGCCCGTACCTCTTCGCGTTGATTCCGTCGTCGTCTTCCTCGGCGAGAAGCAGCTGGCTGGCGCAGCGGAGGCCGTCGCCGTGCGCCACGATGTGCGCTGCCACCGCAATACTCGCTGCCGCTCTTGGCTGTCAACAAGTACTTCCTCGAGCCGCTGGACGAACCCTACTTTCCTTCTTCCCCGTTTCCCCCTCCTAGCCGAAACCCTAGCTTCTGACCTCGCTGGAGTCCCGCCGTCTCCGGCCACCCCGAGCCTCGCCGATAAGCCCAGGAGAAGCGTCGCGTCTTCCTCTTCCTCCTCCGTGAAGCGTGCAAGCTGGGAAGGCCCCGTCTCGCCGAAATCGAGTTTGTTCCCGACGCTGACCGTCGTAGTTGACACTTCGATTCGCCATCGCTCGGCCTCACCGCGCCTCCCCGACCACCCTAGCGCGTTCCTGGTGAGCTCAGGAGCACGCTCGTGCTCTCCAATCCCTCCCTCCTCCTCTCTATCATCTCCGCCACGAGCACCCGTGCGTGCCGCCGTCGGAGCTCGTCGGAGCCAAAGCTCCGGTGACCTTCTTCAAGCGGTGCCGCTACTTTATTTCTTAGCTCGCCGCGCTGCTTCGATCAAGCCTAGCCCCGTCGTTCCGCACGCCACACAGCGCCGTTGCCGGTGACCACCCGACGGTGGCCGCCGAGATGATGTCACCCTGGTGTCACGCTAACGTGGCCCACGGGCCCGCTGACCTTTGACCGCCACGGTGGCTTGCTGATGTGGCCTAGGGCCTAGCAGTTAGTCACAGTGGCTAGGTTCTGTCTCGGTAAAAATAAACCCAACCCTTTGCTGATGTCATATTGACGCAGTAATTCAATTTTAATGATTTAATAATTTCAGAAATAGTTTTGAATATTGTAAATTCAATAACTTTTAATTTATAATTCAGAAAAATATGTATAATATACCAAAATGTTCAGAAAAATGAGAACTATCTAATTAATCTATAATCATGCATTGTTAAGAAACTTAAATGACAATTTTAGTTAGAAGAACATAGTAACCCCTCACAGGTGATTCCGGAGTTTCCCCGAGTTAGGGTTTTCACCCCTCGGAACCCCGATTAAGTTGTCGAGCATGTCTTAGGGTTACTTTTCAGTACAATTTAACTTGTCATATCATCATTATTTCTTGAGCATTGCATCGATGCCATGTGTTGATTGTTTCCCTCTCTTTCCGGTGTTTGGTTCTTCCCGGTAGAATACGATGTTGAGATCGAGATCGAAGACTGAGACCAAGACCATCGAAGATCGAAGATCGATGAACCATACTTGACCAACTGTAACCAAGTCAAGTACAAGGCTTTAGAAGATCTGTTTATCTTCTATCAACTGGCAAAGGCAAGCATAGCCCCACCATGATATAATCCTATGATTACGAAAGCATTTCTATTCTTGCCATGATGCATACGATTCTACTGTGGTCTTTTATCGATAGATAGAGTATCCTATTTGTTGCATTACTCCCTTTGAGCTTATATTACCTGATCCACTGCTCCTAGCATAACTAGGTTTGGCTTTTATGCACTGCTAGAGCTTATATCTGTGTCTTGCTTATCCATGCTTAGCTGTTGAGTCTGGTTCATCCAGATGATGTATCAGATGTAGATAATCTAGTATGACAGGAGAACATGATGAGGTGAGATCAGTGATATGAGATTAAACATGCTAAGGCTTGTATGGGAGGCCATGGTGGGATGTGGTTTTTCTAGTCCCATGCTCGCCACCCTTAGGACCCTAGGTTCTTGCCTCTTGAACCAAGACGAGCGTACAACCACACGGGGTAAATGGGGACCCCATGATTGACTAACTTGCCTAGTAGATTCCATGAATCACATAGTTCGGCCGTTCCATTCGACATACGCATTGAAAACGTTTTCGAAAGAAGGAGGTGAAGGGGGTGCATTCATAACAGGTAGGGAAGCGTGGACGCGGTTGCTTGGGTTTGATGGCGCCCCTGGTAAACCAACCTCGCCTCACATCTTTAAGTACCAACTTCGGGATTTGACCCGTTACAGCAAAACAATACTTATTGCGTGACTCATGGTCTAGGCGAAAGCAAGGTAAAGGTCGTGTCCAACCACACCCTCTGCCGGCCTTCCAAGGAAGAGGGCTAATGATCCGGCATTAAGAGTCGGTTGGTACGTGTGGGTAAAGTTGTACACCCCTGCAGGGTAATAATCTTTCGGAAAGCCGTGTCCACGGTTATGGACGACTTGGGAATGGATGGGAGATCATAGAGAACTTGAACCTAATCGTAAAAATTTGCAACTAATGTTTGTTAAGGATGCTTCCTTATGGGTACGAGGGGGTGATCCTAGTTCAGATGATGATGATTCGGTGGATATAAAAAATGATGATCAATACTTTGGAGATGTCGCTCTCGTATCCCCTTTTAAAATACTCTGACTAGACGAGCTCCTTCTCCCTCTTGTTTTATAAACAAAAGTGGCTTTATGCAAAACAACTCCACCAACCAGAAATCTTGCGGAGTACACCCTGTACTCACCCTTGCTTTGTTGAAACTTTTGGCAGAGTAAGTGTTCACCTTAAGACGAGTTCTGTACTACATCGACAATGACAAGTAGCTTGGGGTTCCTGGCCGGCAGCCTGGAATCTATGGGCTAGGACGTCATCGTTATGCTTCAGGCCTGTTAGGCCATTTGTTAAGTTTGCCATACTTAGTAGCATAATTTGCCTTCCGTTGTTTGGTGTTTGTGGTCAGTGACCTCTGCTTGTAATAATTTGGTTTTCTGCTCAGTTATGAGCTTGCTGTAATAAATTTTTGTGTCATAGGGTCACTGCCGAGTTACCGATTCTTCACTGGATATTCTCGAGCTCAATGTTAAGCTTATGTCAGACGGAGGTCTGGGATTTGTTTAGCCCTTATCCCGGGGGTGTCACACGCTCGCAGTAGCCGCTGCTACACCCTTCTCTTCCCGCGACTTCTCCGCAAGGTCCGCTCGCTCATTGTCCGCGCGAAACTTCTGTGAGGAATCTCGGGCATAGGCCGCACCTCCACCTTGCCATAGCCACTGGCCGCGCCCTTTTTGGTCAAGAACGACCGCCGCAACCTCACCGAAAGTTGTCGTCGTCGCCCTGTTTACTGTCGAGTTTCAGAGACAGGTTCAGTTTCAGATAGCGTCGGCTGGCCTCTTTTGCACATAGCCCCTTGCCTATTGCCAGCCTCAAACTAGAGCCCTCCTTGCCGGCCTCTTTATAAAAACGTACCTCGCTTTTCTGGAAACAAACCCGCGGTCCCCTGGGCTCCCCACGTGTCACACCCTCCCGTGACCCCGCGCGCGAGTGGGCCGCCACCTTTGCTGGCCCACCAGTAAGTGAGAGTGGGTAGACCAGCCATGGGTAATAAAAGTTTGCCAAACTTTTCAACACAAATAAAATTTCAGTAAATGATTTATAACAAATATATCCATATCTGTTTAAATATTTTGAATTTGAAGAAACTTCTAAAATGAAAAGTGAATGTTTTGAAATAAAAATTTAACCATATTTTCAAATTTGACCAGAGTTGACTCCAGCTAGTCAAACCTTTGAATTTGATCCTATTTAAATAATTTTGACTTTAATAATAATTTAAATTCATAATTTCAAATAATACAAATAATATATGTGTTTGAAACAGAAAAAAGCATGGATTATGAATATGCTATTTAAAATATATTCTGGGCAAATAAAATTTTCGAATTATTAAATGCTAATAAGTGTCATATTCTTAATAATTGCATAACTTAATTTCATAACTCTGAATTTGACAAATGATATGTCTAAATCGATCAGCGCGATGAGCCCTTTCCAACTACGCACTCCATACTTGCAATTGCATCATGCATCATGAAGAACTTGTAAAATCATAACTAATTATGCAAAAAAAACATGATGAATAAAATTGGGAAATGCTTATTTCTTGTTGGTAATGCCTCACTAATGTTGTATCATCAATGTGCTATGCTCATGATACATTTTCAGTAGAGTTCACATCATTAAATGGCCATGTGATGCTTTATATCATGATCATGCCAGTTCTTCTGCATTAGTTGTAATTGTTGCATCACTTGTTTCTTTAGTGTTTTGCTTTTTCTCGGATAGGATGATGAGATGTTGTGAGCTTCGACAAGTTCTTCGGATAATAAATCTTTGGCACTGTTCTTCAGACGAGCATTCTCCCCCTTTCTACCTATTTTACATTTATAGTTTTTACTTCCTCTTGTTGATCTATTGCTATATGTTGGATGCTTTAGATTCCGTACCCCTTTATATATCCCTGCAGCCTTTATATTGTCTTGGACACCTCCTATTGCTATTGTTTGGGTAGGTAGTTGGCCTTGCGAGTCGTAGTCGCTTGCTCAGGTGCTGCTTCACATTGTCGATGATCCATTGATGTTGTGGGTTGGCATATTCGTAAAGGTGGAGATGATCGTGGTTTTAATTACGGTTGGTTACTGAAATATTGAAAGGGATATAAATAATGAAGAGGCACCGGTGGGTAATAGTTGAGATTTGGTTGTTAACCATCCACTTGTGTCCACCTAGGACCCGAGTTCATGACACCTATTCCGAGACTGAGCGTGCTAACCACATGTGGGGTGTCTAGGCACCCTATCGGCTTAGTACCTGGTTTGAAAGTACTATACAGGGGGCCACAAACTAGTTTAAAGTTTTCATGCCACGTTATGCCATGTTTATTACCTGTTGCTCGATGAGGGTTTATTACTGTTGCGTAGGTGCGGCACTCTGTCACGGGAATATTTTGTCTATGACCTCTACTCCCATGCAAGTGTACGCAACCCTAGAGTCCGTACGAGGAGGATTAGCTATACCTCGTACGGGTAGCTCTGTTGGGTGGCCCCCATGTACTTTCTTTGGGTCTAGGAAAGCGTCGTGTTCTAGGCCCCACCGACATACCAATGGAAGTATGTTAATTGATCTAGCAACAAGGGTCAAAGTGTGTGTGGAAACTTTGGTACAATCCTGCAGGGTTAAATCTTTTCAAAAAGCCGTGTCCGCGGTTATGGACGACTTGGAGCACAGTATCTCGATCATAGACAACTATAACTAAAGTTTACTGTTATAATTTGACTTGTATCTGACATGACTAGTAAGTTGGATAACCGCCATGGAAAGAATGATTAAAACTGCCAACCATGTGAGTTTCCTTGGCTTTACTTCCTCATTTGGTCTCGAGGGGGAAATACCAGGATGGGTATGTTTGGTGGTAGTATCAGGTTGGATCCGGATAGGTCTTTCTCATCTTTCTCTAATAGCCGACAGTTATATAACAAGTCTCTATAAATTGTTTAGCGCATGCTTCGCTGCTGCTTCAGTCCACCATACCTATATAGGCGAGAGACGCCGAATTCTAGACTCGATGTGTACTAGCCTCAGTACTGACCGCTCTCTTTTTCCTCTGCCCTTTGTTGGCACCCCTTTTGTTGTAGCAGGTTTAGATCGACGTCATTAGCAGGGTTACCCTTCCAGCTTGGCCTGGGCAGGGTTATGGACGCCATTGGTTATTCTTCAGGGCTCTTAGCTCAATTTGCATCTTGTCCGTAGTCGGATGTTGTATCGTTTTCAAGGTGATTTGGATCTTTGTACTGTATATCTGTATTCTTGACTCATGGAGTCATTGCATGGACTATTGTGTAATTATATTACTTTGTTTTCCACCTGCACACAAGTGCCTGGTGGGCACCTTTGAATCGTATCTATGCGGGTTTTGCAGGAATCGTTGAAACATGCATAGGGCCGATCCGAGGGTGTTACAACAGATGAGAAGAAATTCTTTAACAGGAAAATTTTGAAGCTCCAATATGACATGGCTAAGCTCGGCATCCGCCTCGCAAGCGTGGCTAAAGTTAGCAACCCAGGAGAGGAAGGCAATGTTCTTCCTACCCAGGAGGAGGAATAGGTACTAGCAAGGAGTTATTTGATCCCGACTGGCTTGATTCCAAGCTTGGGATCTAAAACCTTGTAATAAATCTTATAAGTTTATTACTTTTAGTTTTGCATTAGTTCGAGTTCATGAATAAAGATTGCATCATTAGGATTCCCTTCAGGAATAGTTGATCCCATCTATGAAATTCTGAGCTTATTATTATATATGGATCATTATTAAGTTTGAGTTTTCCCTATTGGATATATGAATGGCTTGAGTATGATTTTACTTGCACTTGATTATAGCAATAGGAGTCTTCCACACCGTTGGTATTAACGGAACATTTAAAAGATAATTTGATCAATATATTGTAGGTTAATGGTTTGATTTGCAAAAAGGAGAGATTATATAATTAATTAAGATGAAAAGTAAAAACCTTTAACAAAGGATAAATTATAAGTGCTATCAAATAGAGTGAGAACAAGTTGAGGTAGAATACTCAAGTTATAAAGATGCTTCATATATATTTGGAATTTGGTAATTGAGATCGTTAAACTTTGAAATTCCTACATGAGGTGGAATATATGGCTAGCTTCTTTGGACAACACTTAAACAAAAGTGTGAGCACAATTATATATAGAAAAAGAAGAAAAATAAAGATGAAGAAAAAGAGCGAATGTGCAAAGAGCAAGTAGGCATATACCACTATATTGTAGTAAGACAAAGAGACGTTTGAGATTTTAAATCCCAAGTGAATATGTTAATCCAAAAACACTTGGGACTACCTCACTAACTCATGCGGTTGAACTGAATACTTTTATATCATGTTGGCAATAATCTTTTATGAACTGTTAATTGCTAAGGTGTGGAAGCCTGCCAATATTATTCGGATGTTTTGAGTAAGGTACTATTCATGAACTTATTTATATGTATCCTTTATGATAAATACATGCTGCAATTGCCTCATTTATTTTATCGACCCAACTGCATGAATATGAGGATCACATCCATTAAGCTAAAACTTGCTCGGAACGAGCAAGAGTCTAATCTTGGGAAAGTTGATGCGTGCATGTTTGCATCATGTTTTAGATTATTATTTTGCATTGTATATGTAGGATCTTGGTATTTTACGGCATTCACGCGCACTTTTTATGTTTATTTTCACCAGGATTAGATCCGATGACGGACCATATGGACATAACTCTTGGAGCAGTTGTACTGGAGATAAAAGGAGCCAAAAACTATGTAAATCGCTTATTTGGGAAATATTAATAATAATAGAAGAAAATCCAAACCGAGAAGAGGACATAGAGGAGTTGATGACCAAATATACGGCCTGCCGCCGTATAGTTGGCGCCGGTTCAGCCTCCTCAAATAGTTTCACCCCGTGCAACTGGTTCGGGGAGACGACATCCAGAACATCTAGAAATCGCGAAAACCTCACCTACGGAAGGCATATGGAGGGGGGGGGGGCTTTCCCTAGGGATCCATCTTCGCCCTAAGCAGATCTGGGAGGCCAAGGCATCGATCTCCATATTCATCAACCGCTGCATCTTCATAACCACCATCATCACCATCCATCCCATCTAGATCTTGTTGTAATTCTTGCACTAGTTATGGATTTATACAAGTACTATTCATAGATAATCGTTTCCATTACCATTGTCATGATGTTTTTTGTCTCCATGTCTGAATACATCATTAGTTCTTGGGGAGATAGAGAAACCCTAGTATATGATTGAGATGAGATAGAGATTATTATGTTATACATTGTTATATGTATGTGTTAATTGTCTTCATCTTGATGTTCAAAGTTGTGCGTCTCCTTAATATTTTCCTCTTATGGGGACTCGATGAAGGGGATTACTTGTTGTAGACGAAGGGATGGTAGCACTTACTGTGACTATAAAGTCGTTGTCATCCTTTACGTACTAACTTGGGGAATCAAGGAGAACTCTTTAAGCCATGTCCATGCCACGGGAGGAATCCCTTAATAGCAGGATAATACGATTGATGTCATTTATCTGTCAGCTGTGGTTATGAAGGATGGTGTGAGTAGTGGTTGCTGCCTCATCATCCATATATGGAGCTCCTCCCACATACATGCATATCATGATAATATTCGTTATAATAATCTTGATCACTTGGTCAAAATTGCTAGCGGTGTATCCATCACTCCCTGAGAATGCCTTTCCCCTATTGCAGTTTCAATCTTTCTTACACATGCGATTACTACTTTCTGCATTAAGTTCTAATTCACTTTACTTTACTATTTCAATCAACCAAAAACCCAAAAACAATTCTACTTTTATTCCAACTTAGAATTATTCCTCAAGTACTTCGTTTAGTTTTAGTTAAAAGAATTTTAGTATTTTGCCTACTGCTCCCTGTGGGATCGATATCTTTATTTCAAAACTAGCTAGAAACGATCTGTGCACTTGCAGTCATCAGCTATACGGCCGAAATGAAGGGAATATGCCCGAGAGGCAATAATAAAGTGGTTATTATTGTATTCCTTGTTTATGATAAATATTTATTTTACGTGCTATAATTGTATTAATACGGAAACGTTAATACATGTGTGTTTAATAAACAAAAAGGAAGTTCCTAGTTATGCCTCTCTCATAAACTAGCTCGTTGATTAACAAGATGATCAAAGTTTCCTGATCATGGACATTGGATGTTGTTAATAACAGGATCACAACGTTAGTGTAATGGTGTGATGAACATTCATCCGAAGTATAGCATTACTATCAAAGTCATTGAGTTTATATTGCTATAACAACTTACGAAGTGATCCTAATACTTAGACCATGAGATCATGTCAATCACTAACACCGGAAGAGTTTCTTGATAACATCAAACGGCACACCGTAACAGGGTGATTATAAAGATGGATTCAGAACTAATAAAGTGTTATGTTGATGCCCATGGATCGAGAGTGGAATTTGTTCATCCCGATGACGGATAGATATACTCTGGGCCCTCTCGGTGATATCACATTGGTTAGCTTGCAAGCAAGTGATTTGATCACTAGAATGTTATATCACGGGAACGAGAAAAGCGTACATGTCAGTAACGAGATCAAACTAGGTATGGAGATACCGATGATCAGATCTCGGACATGTAATATATCGCGAAACAAAAGGATTAAGATACTAGCGTAAAAGGTTCCGACGATCACAAGAAAGTCATCGTTGAATGTGTGGGAGTCAGTATGGGTCTCCAGATCCCGCTTCTGATTATTGATCTGAGAGGGGTCTCAATCATGTCCGCATTATTCGCGAACCGTAGGGTGACACACTTAAGAGACACTGGCATCCATTTGGAGCAAAAGTTTCATGCCGAAAAGAATAACAAGCGCAGGAATTTATTTCACTAGATACCGAAACGGGTTTTCGGGTGAAATTGCAGAAAGTGTTTCTGCATGTGAAATGAAATACTAGCAAGGGGTTATATATGAATGTTTGTCATTAAAGTAATTGAAAAAATTCTGAATAAATAAAAAGAGTTTTATTTAATGAGAGTTTGCATTAAATTTGGTGGAAATTTAATGGGAATTTGAGTGGGTTTTTGAGTGGAGGGAATTGAAAGGCATTTGAGTGAGTGGAGTGTCCACCCACATGAATGTGGAAGAGGTGGGGGCAGCCCCATGGCTGGGCGCATGGCCCCTTGGGTGCCCCCCTCTCCCTATAAAAGGAGCCCCCCTCCCTCTCTCTCACTCACACCTCCTCGTGAAGGATCTCTCCCCCCCTCTAGAATTTATTCCCCACGGTCTCGGACTAGCGAGATACATGTTCCCGGTGGCTATTCGGCAAGAAAGAGTTGTGCTTCCGCTGCATCGCTGGAGCGAGGAGGCGCAGGTTGCTCGGTGGTATCAGAGCCAGATTTATGCGTAGATACTTTGCACGGGTAGTACACATATGAGTATGTGGGCGATGATGATCATTTTATTGCTTCTTAGTTGTACTTTGGATATTGGTGGCATAGTGGGATGAAGCGGCCCGGACAAACTTTACATGTCCTCGCACATGAGACCTGTTCCACGCTTGACATGCAACTAGTTTTGCATAAGTGGCTAGCGGGTGTCTGTCTCTCCTACTATAGTCAATATCTAATTTGCAACGAGTTGTCAACAATTTGGTTATCCTCGTTGTGATTCATGTTCGTAGGTAAGAACGGTTCTATCTTCGAAAGCCCTAAACCACGTAAAACTTGCAATGGATAAATTAGAGGCGTCTAGTTTAGATTGTTGCTGGGCTAGTGTTTTTGATATGGTGATGTTGTAAGTAGAAGTATGAGATGACACTCTTACAACACACATAGCGTGTAAGTTCCATAGACCTTGGCCTTACACATATAGGTATGATAGTGATCATACCACAGTGCACATGATAGAGATCATATGCGGGAACCATATCATTCCACTAATAAACATGTGATGTTTGATAGCATCTTATATTGCTTGTTTAGCGCTTTATTAGCATAATAAGATGATCCCTCATTTAGATATCAAGATAAAAATGTGTTCTTCCTTAAGTATGCACCGACAATGTTTCATCGCTTCAAGACATCACGTGATGATCGGGTGTACTTGAATCCATGAGCATATCTCGGGTGTAAGACAGTTACACACGTGAATACTAAGGTTCTTACTTGGCGAGCCTAGCATGTACAGACATGGCCTCGAAACACGGATCGAAAGGTTAAGCATGAGTCATATGTTTTGATATGATGACCATATCGATGCTCGCCTTTGAAGCTATACTGACTCACGTGATGATCGAACTTGGTGTAGTGGATTTGGTTCATGTAATCACCAAAAAGACACGAGGGATGTTGTTTTTGAGTGGGAGTTCATTTCTAATTTGGATTAGTAGAACTCAATTTATCATAAAATTAAATCAAAGTGAATTTGCATAATTTGTTGTAGTCATTGGCATTCGGTCACCGCCTTATGCTTAGTTATAATTGAGATAATAGAACTATAGAATTCTGGATATATACTTTACGAACTGGTATCGTATTGTGTTGAGTGTCAATCTAAAGTTTAAAGTCCTATTGCAAACTTTCAGAAAACTCTATTTACTCCGTGAAATTTAATAGTTGGTATTAAATCGAGAGTAACAATTCCAGTGTTAGTATCTTAAGTATCATGTTTGCCTCCATGATTCTTGATTGTTTTAATATCAAGTTTATCTAGGAGCTGAAAGAATTGTTTCAGAAACCATCATGTGTGGAAGATATAATGATATCTGAAACAATGTTTTGGTTGCAATATGATAGAGTATAATATATGTTATCATATTGGATGAGAATTTACGAAGATTGGAGATGCTAGACATCCTAATCATCCAAAAGGGTTTTGGAAAGTAATGTTATACTCACGATTCGCCTTTATAAACTAAAGAAGCTTGATCATGAAATTCGTCATGATAAGGGTGAATAGCATATGTATGTAAAATGTTTACTACACTAAAAGATTACTAAAGAATGGATTTTGAAAGAATACCGATCATTTGATGATGGTGATCTACTTCAAAGTGCAAGTCCAAAGGTATTATGATTTGAATATACACGCTTTGGACTATGTGTCATGTATATGGCGCCACTTTTGATGTTGATAGATTCATTTAAAAAGGAAAAGGAAATGCTGAAAGAGAATCTATAAAATGTATTTGGCAGAAAAGAAAAGATTGGAAATATCCAATTTAGGTATATAAATGATATACATGTTATGGTTGTATTATTTGCTTGTTAAACAATGTGGTTCTTGGGTATTGGATACCGAATTGGTTGGTATGAAATTTCATATAGAACAACGCAATTCGTGAACCACAATGGCCTAAGTAACTAGCAAGAGAATATGTGATGATGTTCATTGAAAACAAACAAACCGTTGTTTGTATTTCTCGTTGACATCAAAGCTTGACTTCAAGATTTGTTTTAATAATTGTTATTTGAATCAGGTATTATGAGAACAAAGGTTGTTCAAATAATTACCGTATTCCATATAAGATGGATGATTTACAAATCTAGTTGGAGAAATCACATCCATAAAACCTAATGATAAAATGTCGCAAGACAAATGATAGAAAGATCACTTATGAAGTGACATCGCTGTTTAAATTATATTGGAAAGAAAACATGAAGAATCTCCATATTCATGGATTTTTGGAGTCTTTGATTTGATCAAGTGACGCTTGTGAGACTTTCCTCGGGATAATTAAAAACTTCGTTCAAAGGCCAAAGAAGAACGAACGACTAAAATATTGGAATTTATACATATCGATGTTTGTAGTCCATTATTTATAGTCGTAAGCGATGGGTTTCAACTTCATATACTTTCTCCGGAAATTTGAGTGAATGTTCACTTAATGAGAATGAAGTATGAAATATTTGAAAATGTTTCAAAGACTTTCAAGATGAAGTGGAAAATCATTGTAACAAGAAAAATAAATGAATTATGATTTTATCATAAGGGATTTATTTGAGTTACAAGTGTAACAAGAAAATAAATGAATTATGATTTTATCATAAAGGGATTTATTTGAGTTGCAAGTTTAGCAAAACACCTAGATTTACATCTCCCGAAACACCATAGGAGTATGGAGTGTTTGAGATTTGTAATGAAACCTTGTTTGACATGGTTGGATCAAAGGTGTTATTTATAAAACTGCCATTATGTTTTAAAAGATTAAAGCTTTAGAGACTACCGCTTTTACACTGAAAAGAGCTCCATATTGATCCGTTGAAATGACACCATGGAAGTTATGGTTTGGGGTAAAACCCAAGTTGTCATTTCTTAAATTTTGGTATGCTAAACATAAGTAAGATGTTTACAACCGGAGTGGGATGAGCATGTCTTTGTAGGTTATTTCGAATAACAATTGGTTATTCCTCCATAACACCGAGGACAAAGGGGTTTATCGCTTGAAATATGAAGTTTCTCGAAGAAGGAATTTTTCATAAATGTTAAGTGGGAGGACAATAGAACTTTGATAAGGTTAACGAACCTTAGCTAAATGTGCTGAGTTGCGCAGCGCCGGAAATGGTTCTGGAGGCTGCCATAATGCTCATAGATTATGTGCCTCAAAGGTTGTGGTCACGGAGATCTAAGTTCTTATTGAACCAAGTCGGTCGGATAAACAATCAAATACTAAGATTTGAGAGTAAATCATTATTGTTTGACAATGATGAACCGACTATATGCAAAGAAGCGATGATGGGCCCTGACTCCGTCAAATGGCTTGAAGCCATAAAATCCGTGATAGTTCCATACACGAGAAATCAAGTTTTGAACTTGGAAGACCCTCCGGGAAGGTGTAAAAACCTATCGGTCGTATTTGGATCTATAAAGAAACAGACATGGATGTTTCACATCTATGAAATAGTCGACATGTCGTAAAGTATTTTATGACAATGTTCAAAGGAGTTGACTATGACAAGATTGGATCTTTCATAGCGATATTTAGTCTGGACGGATTAAAGTAGCAACCACTACATATAATTTGGTATATGGTAGATGAATAAACAAAACAAAGTTCTTTTAATAGAATGGTTACCTAGGACGTGTACATGACACGATCCAAAGGGTTTTGTTAATTCAAAGGATGCTAAAAAGGGGCATGCAAACTTCAATTGTTGAAGTAAGAATCGCGGAGTTGGAATCTTCACCGTGATGAAAAAGAGTTTTCATCAGGAGACGATGAAGATGCTTGCATTGGCAAGAAATTAAGTGGGAGCGCTAAGACATATTTCTAATACATTATGTGGAGGACATCTTTTTGATTAGAAATAATGTATATTTTATTAACAAAGGTTAAGAATTTCATTTCGATGAAATACTTAGGCAAAACCCGAATATTTAGCGTGAATGTCTACAGTGGATAGACTGTGACGCTAATATGGTTGTGCCAAACGTACATATATGAGATATTGAAGGAGTTCAATATAGAAACGACAAGAAACGGTTCTTGTCGCATGGAAAGGAATTGAATCAAGATTCAAGTGTATTGACACTTGATAAGTGAAACAAGATTCAAGTGTTTTGACACTTGATGAGTGAAATCACGAGAATGTTTTGATCAATCATACCATGATATGTACACATCCAGATATGTCCTATGCTCTAAGTGTTATGAGCATATACCAGAATGAATCATAAAATGATCATTGGACGATAGTAAGGATATTCTTATGATCTTTTGGAAAGAACTAAGAATATATTTGTGTAGAGGTGACAAACAATTACAAATAGTTCATTGTAAAGAGTTACATTGATACTAGATTTGTCACAAGATACAAATTAAGTTTATCTCAATTTAAACTATGGGTGGCACAATGTAATGGAAAGGAGATTCCATGATGGATTTGGAAGAGTTCCAAAGTTAAGACATTGTGATGAATACTACAACAAAAGGCTAAGTATATGACTGCTATAGTAGCGGCAAAGGAGGAAATTTGTGTCAAGTAGTTTGTTATCAAACTAAGGTGTGGTTCGCAACGGGCTAACACTAAAGATTTATTGTGTGACAATAGTATCAACGTGTTTTAACCCCAAGGAACTAAAGATCTCACCAAAAGACCAAATTTATACAACGCCATCTCATTAGAGAATGAGTGATGCGTGGAGACGCAAACACATGCAAATACACACGGGCCTGAAAGCATCAGATACGTAGATTATGTTAACCACTTGCAGTTGCGTATATGGAACACCAGAAAGCCATAGGTGTTCAATACGCAAATTTTTTAAACTAGATTATTGTCTCTAGTGCAAGTGGGAGACTGAAGGGAATATGCCCGAGAGGCAATAATAAAGTGGTTATTATCGTATTCCTTGTTTATGATAAATGTTTATTTTACATGCTATAATTGTATTAATACGGAAACGTTAATACATGTGTGTTTAATAAACAAAAAGGAAGTTCCTAGTTATGCCTCTATCATAAACTAGCTCGTTGATTAACAAGATGATCAAAGTTTCCTGATCATGGACATTGGATGTTGTTAATAACGGGATCACAACATTAGTGTAATAGTGTGATGAACATTCATCCAAAGTATAGCATTACGATCAAAGTCATTGAGTTTATATTGCTATAACAACTTACGAAGTGATCCTAATCCTTAGACCATGAGATCATGTCAATCACTAACACCGGAAGAGTTTCTTGATAACATCAAACGTCACACCGTAACAGGGTGATTATAAAGATGGATTCAGAACTAATAAAGTGTTATGTTGAGGCCCATGGATCGAGAGTGGAATTTGTTCATCCCGATGACGGATAGATATACTCTGGGCCCTCTCGGTGATATCACATTGGTTAGCTTGCAAGCAAGTGATTTGATCACTAGAATGTTATATCACGGGAACGAGAAAAGAGTACATGTCAGTAACGAGATCAAACTAGGTATGGAGATACCGATGATCATATCTTGGACATGTAATATATCGCGAAACAAAAGGATTAAGATACTAGCGTAAAAGGTTCCGACGATCACAAGAAAGTCATCGTTGAATGTGTGGGAGTCAGTATGGGTCTCCAGATCCCGCTTCTGATTATTGATCTGAGAGGGGTCTCGATCATGTCCGCATTATTCGCGAACCGTAGGGTGACACACTTAAGAGACACCGGCATCCATTTGGAGCAAAAGTTTCATGCCTAAAAGAATAACAAGCGCAGGAATTTATTTCACTAGATACCGAAACGGGTTTTCGGGTGAAATTGCAGAAAGTGTTTCTGCATGTGAAATGAAATACTAGCAAGGGGTTATATATGAATGTTTGTCATTAAAGTAATTGACAAAATTATGAATAAATAAAAAGAGTTTTATTTAATGAGAGTTTGCATTAAATTTGGTGGAAATTTAATGGGAATTTGAGTGGGTTTTTGAGTGGAGGGAATTGAAAGGCATTTGAGTGAGTGGAGTGTCCACCCACATGAATGTGGAAGAGGTGGGGGCAGCCCCATGGCTAGGCGCATGGCCCCTTGGGTGCCCCCCTCTCCCTATAAAAGGAGCCCCCTCCCTCTCTCTCACTCACACCTCCTCGTGAAGGATCTCTCTCCCCCTCTAGAATTTATTCCCCATGGTCTCAGACTAGCGATATACATGTTCCCGGTGGCTATTTGGCAAGAAAGAGTTGTGCTTCCGCTGCATTGCTGGAGCGAGGAGGCGGAGATTGCTCGGTGCCTCGAACGTGTGTGCGAGCACGGATGCGTTGCTGTTTTGCGGCACTAGGACTTCCTCTTGATCTTGAGATCGGCAAGAGATCGTCTACATCAACCACGAGTTTGGACTCATTAAGCTTTGTCGGTCTTCAAGGGTATGTTCTCTACGGATATACATCCGCCTGTTCTTTGTATCTAGTAGATAGATCTTGGTACATAGTTGTTCCCATCGTAGGAATTTTTTTTCTATGCTGCGAACCCTACACGGAATTATTGCTCCCGATGTATAGTTGGTCATCAAACCTTCGGTACTCCGCAGTGTTTTGGCCGGCATTTCTTCATATGAACTCCATTTTGTGTGTTCTTGGGCTTGTTGGATTCTTATCATCGAGGGATACAACCCCATGGTATTGGATATTTATTTTTAGAAGTTGGAAAAATTCACTTTTCCAACCTCTCAAATGGCTAAGTCTGGTCCCTACAGCTCCTCTATACTATGGTCTCTTTGTTCCTTTTTCCTTTGTTTTGTCCATAATCATCGTCAACACATACACTGAAGGGAATATGCCCTGAGAGGCAATAATAAAGTGTTTATTATGTGTACTCCAAGTATATGATAGATGTTTATTTTGCATGCTATAATTGTATTAATACGGAAACGTTAATACATGTGTGTTTAATAAACAAACAGAAAGTTCCTAGTTATGCCTCTCTCATAAACTAGCTCGTTGATTAACAAGATGATCAAGGTTTCCTGATCATGGACATTGGATGTTGTTAATAACGGGATCACAACATTAGTGTAATGGTGTGATGAACATTCATCCGAAGTATAGCATTACGATCAAAGTCATTGAGTTTATATTGCTATAACAACTTACGAAGTGATCCTAATCCTTAGACCATGAGATCATGTCAATCACTAACACCGGAAGAGTTTCTTGATAACATCAAACGTCACACCGTAACAGGGTGATTATAAAGATGGATTCAGAACTAACAAAGTGTTATGTTGAGGCTCATGGATCGAGAGTGGAATTTGTTCATCCCGATGACGGATAGATATACTCTGGGCCCTCTTGGTGATATCACATTGATTAGCTTGCAAGCAAGTGATTTGATCACTAGAATGTTATATCACGGGAACGAGAAAAGAGTGCATGTTGGTAACGAGATCAAACAAGGTATGGAGATACCGATGATCGAATCTCGGACATGTAATATATCGTGAAACAAAGGGATTAATATACTAGCATAAAAGGTTCCGACGATCACAAGAAAGTCATCGTTGAATGTGTGGGAGTCAGTATGGGTCTCCAGATCCCGCTTCTGATTATTGATCCGAGAGGGGTCTCGATCATGTACGCATTATTCACGAACCGTAGGGTGACACACTTAAGAGACACCGACATCCAATTGGAGCAAAAGTTTCATGCCGAAAGAATGAACAAGCGCAGGAATTTATTTCACTAGATACCGAAACAGGTTTTCGGGTGAAATTGCATAAAGTGGTTATGCATGTGAAATGGAATTCTAGCAAGGGGTTATTTGTGAATGTTTGTCATTAAAGTAATTGACAAAATTCTGAATAAAATAAAAGAGTTTTATTTAATGAGAGTTTGCATTAAATTTGGTAGAAATTTAATGGGAATTTGAGTGGACTTTTGAGTGGAGGGAATTTAAAGGGCATTTTGTGAGTGGAGTGTCCACCCACATGAATGAAGGAGGGGAGGGGGCTGCCCCCCATGGCCGGCGGCCACCCCTTGGGTGCCCCCCATCCTCCTATAAAAGGAGCCCCCCTCCTCACTTGTCTCTCACACCTCCTCGTGAAGGATCTCTCTCCCCCTCTAGAATTTATCCCCCATGGTCTCGGACTAGCGAGATACATGTTCCCGGTGGCTATTCGGCAAGAAAGAGTTGTGCTTCCGCTGCATCGCTGGAGCGAGGAGGCGGAGGTTGTTCGGTGCCTCGAACGTGTGTGCGAGCACGGATGCGCTGCTGATTTGCGGCGCTAGGACTTCCTCTCGGTCTTGAAATCGGCAAGAGATCGTCTACATCAACCACGAGTTTGGAGTCGTTAAGCTTTGTCGGTCTTCAAGGGTATGTTCTCTACGGATATACATCCGCCCGTTGTTTGTATCTAGTAGATAGATCTTGGTACATAGTTGTTCCCATCGTAGGAAATTTTTTGTTTTCTATGCTGCGAACCCTACAGTGGTATCAGAGCCGGATCTATGCGTAGATGCTTTACACGGGTAGTACACATATGAGTATGTGGGCGATGATGATCATGTTGTTGCTACTTTGTTGTAATTTTGGATATTGGTGGCATAGTGGGATGAAGCGGCCCGGACAAACTTTACATGTCCTCGCACATGAGACATGTTCCACGCTTGACATGCAACTAGTTTGCATAAGTGGCTAGCGGGTGTCTGTCTCTCCTACTATAGTCAATATCTATTTTGCAAGCGAGTTGTCAACAATTTGGTTATCCTCGTTGTGGTTCATGTTCGTAGGTAAGAACGGTTCTATCTCGAAAGCCCTAAGCCACGTAAAACTTGCAATGGATAAATTAGAGGCGTCTAGTTTAGATTGTTGCTGGGCTAGTGTTATGATATGGTAGTGTTGTAAGTAGAAGTATGAGATGATACTCTTACAACACACATAGCGTGTAAACTCCATAGACCTTGGATTTACACATATAGGTATGATAGTGATCATACCACGATGCACATGATAGAGATCATATGCGGGAACCATATCATTTCACTAATAAACATATGATGTTTTGATTGCATCTTATATTGCTTGTTTAGCGCTTTGTTAGCAGAATAAGATGATCCCTCATTTAAATATCAAGATAAGAATGTGTTCTTCCTTTAGTATGCACCGATTATGTTCTCGTCGCTCCAAGACATCACGTGATGATCGGGTGTTCTCGGATCCACGACCATATTTCGGGTGTAAAACAGTTACACACGCGAATACTAAGGTTCTAACTTGGCGAGCCTAGCATGTACAGACATGGCCTCGGAACACGGACCGAAAGGTTAAGCATGAGTCATATAGTTGATATGATGCCCATTTGATGCTCGCCTTTGAAGCTATACCGACTCACGTGATGATCGGACTTGGTATAGTGGATTTGGTTCATGTAATCACCAAAAAAGCACGAGGGATGTCGTTTTTGAGTGGGAGTTCATTCGTAATATGGATTAGTTGAACTCAATATATCATACACTTAGTCTAAACTTTACAAATTCTGTTGTAGATGGCACCACCTGCTTTTAATTTCAATGTATTCATGGAGAAAGAGAAACTAGCAACGAACGGTAGCAACTTTACCGACTGGGCCATGAATTTGAGGATTCTCCTCTCTGCTGCACAAAAGCAATATGTGCTAGAAGCGCCGTTAGGCCCCCCACCTCTTGATGATGCCCCTGACGAGGAGAAGAATGTCTATCAGACTCGTCAGGAGGACCACAACTTAGTTCATTGCGGCATATTGTATGGGCTAGAGCCGGAACTTCTAAAGCGTTTCGAAAACGGCAATGCATTTGATACAATGGGTGAGTTGAAAATGATTTTCAACACACATGCTGCTGTAGAGAGCTACAACGCTTCAGAAAAGTTCTTTAGCTGCATGATGGAAGAGCACAACTCCGTTAGTGAGCATGTACTCAAGATGTCGGGTTACGCCGATAAGCTTGTGTCCTTGGGAATATCGATTCCCATTGACTTAGGCATCCATCGTGTTCTGCAGTCTCTGCCACCTAGCTATAAGAGCTTCGTGATGAACTATAATATGCAAGGCATGAAGAAGTCTCTCCCCGAGCTTCTGTCAATGCTTAAAACTGCAGAAGTGGAGATCAAAAAGGAACATCAAGTGTTGATGATTAATAGGAACACTGGTTTCAAGAAAGACAAGAAGGGAAAACGGAAGGGAAGTAAGGGCGTCAAGCCTGTTGCCGTGCCTGAAAAGAAACCCCGAGTTGGACCTAAGTCTGATACCGAGTGCTACTATTGTAAGGGGACTGGCCACTGGAAGCGCAACTGCCCCAAGTATTTGGCAGACAAGAAGGCCGGCAAGGCAAACAAAGGTATATATGATATACATGTTATTGATGTGTACTTGACTAGTGCTCGCAGTAGCACCTGGGTATTTGATACCGGTTCAGTTGCTAATATTTGTAACTCGAATCAGGGGCTGCGGAACAAGCGACCGCTAGAAAGGGGTGAGGTCAAGATGCGTGTCGGCAATGGATCAAGCGTTGATGTGATCGCCGTCGAAACGCTGCCTCTCCACTTGCCATCGGGATTAGTTATAAACTTGAATAAATGTTATCTGGTGCCTGCACTGAGCATGAACATTGTATCTGGATCGTGTTTGATGCGAAGTGGTTATTCATTTAAATCCGAGAACAATGGTTGTTCCATTTATATGAATGAAATCTTTTATGGTCATGCACCGATGATGAATGGTTTATTTCTATTAGATCTCGATGATAATGTTACACATATTCATAATGTTGATGCTAAAAGGATTAAACTTAATGATGATATATCCGCATATATGTGGCACTGCCGTCTAGGTCATATTGGCGTTAAATGCATGAAGAAGCTCCATTCGGATGGACTTTTGGAATCACTTGATTATGAATCATTTGATACATGTGAGCCATGCCTTATGGGCAAGATGACTAGAACGCCGTTTTCCGGTTCAATGGAACGGGCGACAGATTTATTGGAAATCATAAATTTGATGTATGTGGTCCAATGAGTGTGTCGGCGCGAGGTGGATATCGTTATTTTGTTACTTTCACGGATGATTTGAGTAGATACGGTTATATCTACTTGATGAAACACAAGTCTGAAACCTTTGAAAAGTTCAAGGAATTTCAGAATGAAGTGGAAAATCATTGTAATAGAAAGATCAAATTTGTACGGTCTGACCGTGGAGGTGAGTATCTAAGTTACGAGTTTAGCACTCACATGAAAGAGTGTGGAATTGTTTCACAACTCACGCCTGCTGGAACACCACAGCGAAATGGTGTGTCGGAACGTCGTAATCGTACTTTATTAGATATGGTTCGATCTATGATGTCTCTGACGGACTTGCCGTTGTCATTTTGGGGTTATGCACTAGAAACTGCTGCATTCACTTTAAATCGGGCACCATCTAAATCCGTTGAAAAGACACCGTATGAATTGTGCTTTGGAAACAAACCTAAGCTGTCTTTTCTTAAAGTTTGGGGATGCGATGTTTATGTGAAGAAACTTCAACCGGATAAACTCGAACCCAAAGCGGAAAAATGCGTCTTCATAGGATACCCTAAGGAAACTATTGGGTATTCCTTCTATCATAGATCCGAGGGCAAGGTTTTTGTTGCCAAGAATGGATCCTTTCTAGAGAAAGAGTTTCTCGCGAAAGGTGTGAGTAGTCGGAAGGTAGAACTCGAAGAGGTTATGGAACCTTCTCTTCAAAGTATGGCGAGTAGCGCAGCGCCGGAAGTTGTTCCGGAGTTGGCTCCACCTGTTGAAGAAGGAACTAATGATAATGATCATGAAACTCCGAAAGAGAGTACTACCGAACCTCGCAGGTCAAGTAGGACGCGTGCAGCTCCCGAGCTGTACGGAAATCCTGTCATGAATTTCATGGTTGATGAAAATGATGACCCTGCGACGTATGAAGAAGCGATGATGAGCCCGGATTCCAACAAATGGTTAGAAGCCATGAAATCCGAGATGGAATCCATGTATGAAAATCAAGTTTGGAACTTGGTGGAATTACCTCACGACCGAAAGGCCGTGGAGAACAAATGGATTTTCAAAAGGAAAACTGATGCTGATGGTAATGTGACCGTCTATAAAGCTCGACTTGTCGCAAAGGGGTTTCGACAAATTCAAGGAGTTGACTACGATGAGACTTTCTCTCCCGTAGCGATGCTAAAATCAGTTAGGATTATGTTAGCAATTGCTGCATATTTCGATTATGAGATATGGCAGATGGATGTCAAAACCGCGTTTCTCAATGGTAATATTGAAGAAGAGTTGTATATGATACAACCAAAGGGTTTTGTCGATCCTAAGGATGCTAACAAGGTGTGCAAGCTTCAGCGATCCATCTATGGATTGAAGCAAGCATCACGAAGTTGGAATCTCCGCTTTGATGAGGTGATCAAAGAGTTTGGATTTGTCCAAACTTATGGAGAAGCTTGTATTTACAAGAAAGTGAGTGGGAGCAATGTGGCATTTCTGATATTATATGTGGATGACATATTATTGATCGGAAATGATATAGATCTTTTAAACAGTGTTAAAAGTTATCTAAACAGCAAATTTTCAATGAAGGACCTAGGTGAAGCGTCATATATATTAGGCATAAAGATCTATAGAGATAGATCTAGGCGCCTAATAGGGCTATCGCAAAGTACATACCTTGATAAGATTTTAAAGAAGTTTAAAATGGACGGAAGTAAGAAGGGGTTCTTACCTATGTTGCAAGGCAAGACATTGAGTAAGACTCAAAGTCCGGCTTCGGCGGAAGAAAGAGAGATAATGGACAAAGTCCCCTATGCTTCAGCCATAGGCTCTATAATGTACGCCATGCTATGTACAAGACCGGATGTGGCACATGCTATTAGTTTGACTAGTAGGTACCAATCGGATCCAGGTTCGGAACACTGGATAGCGGTCAAGAATATCCTTAAGTACTTACGAAGAACTAAGGATATGTTTCTTGTATACGGAGGTGAAGAAGAGCTCGTCGCTAAGTGTTATGTCGACGCTAGCTTTGACACCGATCCGGATGACTCTAAGTCTCAATACGGATACGTATTTCTCATGAATGGCGGAGCGGTTAGTTGGAGGAGCTCCAAACAACCTGTGGTAGCGGGATCAACAACGGAGGCCGAATATGTTGCTGCTTCAGAAGCGGCTCAGGAAGCAGTTTGGATGAAGGAGTTCATATCCCAACTAGGAGTGGTTGCAAATGCGTTGGACCCAATGGTGATCTATTGTGACAACAATGGTGCCATTGCCAATGCCAAAGAACCAAGGTCTCATAAGCATTCCAAGCATATTAAGCGCCGGTTTCACTCCATCCGCGAGCATGTCAAGGATGGAGATATAAAGATTTGTAAAGTACATACGGATCTCAATGTAGCAGATCCGTTGACTAAAACTCTCCCTAGAGCAAAACATGATCAACACCACAACTCAATGGGTGTTAGATTTATCACTATGTAACTAGATTATTGTCTCTAGTGCAAGTGGGAGACTGAAGGGAATATGCCCTGAGAGGCAATAATAAAGTGTTTATTATGTGTATTCCAAGTATATGATAGATGTTTATTTTGCATGCTATAATTGTATTAATACGGAAACGTTAATACATGTGTGTTTAATAAACAAACATAAAGTTCCTAGTTATGCCTCTCTCATAAACTAGCTCGTTGATTAACAAGATGATCAAGGTTTCCTGATCATGGACATTGGATGTTGTTAATAACGGGATCACAACATTAGTGTAATGGTGTGATGAACATTCATCCGAAGTATAGCATTACGATCAAAGTCATTGAGTTTATATTGCTATAACAACTTACGAAGTGATCCTAATCCTTAGACCATGAGATCATGTCAATCACTAACACCGGAAGAGTTTCTTGATAACATCAAACGTCACACCGTAACAGGGTGATTATAAAGATGGATTCAGAACTAACAAAGTGTTATGTTGAGGCTCATGGATCGAGAGTGGAATTTGTTCATCCCGATGACGGATAGATATACTCTGGGCCCTCTCGGTGATATCACATTGATTAGCTTGCAAGCAAGTGATTTGATCACTAGAATGTTATATCACGGGAACGAGAAAAGAGTGCATGTTGGTAACGAGATCAAACAAGGTATGGAGATACCGATGATCGAATCTCGGACATGTAATATATCGTGAAACAAAGGGATTAAGATACTAGCGTAAAAGGTTCCGACGATCACAAGAAAGTCATCGTTGAATGTGTGGGAGTTAGTATGGGTCTCCAGATCCCGCTTCTGATTATTGATCCGAGAGGGGTCTCGATCATGTCCGCATTATTCACGAACCGTAGGGTGACACACTTAAGAGACACCGACATCCAATTGGAGCAAAAGTTTCATGCCGAAAGAATGAACAAGCGCAGGAATTTATTTCACTAGATACCGAAACAGGTTTTCGGGTGAAATTGCATAAAGTGGTTATGCATGTGAAATGGAATTCTAGCAAGGGGTTATTTGTGAATGTTTGTCATTAAAGTAATTGACAAAATTCTGAATAAAATAAAAGAGTTTTATTTAATGAGAGTTTGCATTAAATTTGGTAGAAATTTAATGGGAATTTGAGTGGACTTTTGAGTGGAGGGAATTTAAAGGGCATTTTGTGAGTGGAGTGTCCACCCACATGAATGAAGTAGGGGAGGGGGCTGCCCCCCATGGCCGGCGGCCACCCCTTGGGTGCCCCCCTCCTCCTATAAAAGGAGCCCCCCTCCTCACTTGTCTCTCACACCTCCTCGTGAAGGATCTCTCTCCCCCTCTAGAATTTATCCCCCATGGTCTCGGACTAGCGAGATACATGTTCCCGGTGGCTATTCGGCAAGAAAGAGTTGTGCTTCCGCTGCATCGCTGGAGCGAGGAGGCGGAGGTTGTTCGGTGCCTCGAACGTGTGTGCGAGCACGGATGCGCTGCTGATTTGCGGCGCTAGGACTTCCTCTCGATCTTGAGATCGACAAGAGATCGTCTACATCAACCACGAGTTTGGACTCGTTAAGCTTTGTCGGTCTTCAAGGGTATGTTCTCTACGGATATACATCCGCCCGTTGTTTGTATCTAGTAGATAGATCTTGGTACATAGTTGTTCCCATCGTAGGAAATTTTTTGTTTTCTATGCTGCGAACCCTACATACACACATGTAAAAGACAAGGAAGAGGGATACAGTTCTACCTAAACTACTAAATGTGTAAAGCTCATATGAAAATGAATGAGAACTATAAGTCATGCATAGATGTTATAGCTGTAGCTAGAAGAAACATGATATGGGATATAAATGGCACATTTTATATGGCTAAAAGAGGTGGTATTTCACAGCCATCAACTTCCCCGAGTTAGACCTTGCTCTTCCTCGAGTAGGAAGGGTCGATAATAAATTAATGGCTGTGAAATAGCTGATCATTTGAAATCAATGCCTTGCATCCTTATTTCTTCTACAAGCTCAAAGAGAGAAAACAAGTATTCATACAAGGCAACACAAGCTCAGTTATAAAGACCATTAAAGATTCAACAAAACTTATATGCTCCATGTCAATAGTGAATCTAACTTGCAAACAAACTTGTGATCCTCTTATTGCACCTTTTGTATAAATTTTCATATCATTATTTTTATGAGACAAAACTAGTCACGAATAGATGTCAAGAATAAATAGGAATAAAATTCATCGATTGTACCCAATCATGCCATTCAGTTAAGGCTCTCAAGTGCAAACATCAGTATTGAAATTTCAGAAAGTTTATTTCTTAGTAACGAGATTTATGCCAAAAGGAAATGTGAGAACATGTCAAAAGAAGCATAGCATTAGAGTGTCTCATTTGGTCTTCCACATCAATGAATTATGCCTATCAAACACTCATTTTCTATTCTTTGTCTTTTAAAACTTTAGTTCATCAATAATGACATCATGCCAAAACTTAGTGTGTTTCATAGGACTATACAAACTAAGAATGGATACCCGTGACCATTACCAAGGTTTCCCTTTTTGGTATAATGATTTCTCATAACGGTTAGAGGATTATTCCCTCTTTTGCTTTGAACGCAAGCCCATGAGAATACCAATGCATACCCAAAATATAGCATTTTTGTTACATATGTTAGGCAACTCATAGATAAACTCCAAGAGTTTCCTCTTTTTGGATTATTCAAAGTCCAGCGGAGTTTTTAGCATACCATGTTGTGCGACAGTTGTGCAAACACGCGTAAAGCAATATCATACTTTAATCAATAGGTCAAGATTTGGCATTTATCTCAATTACCGCTAAACATTAGTTTATTTAAACAAATCCTTTCAAAGAGTGCTATCAAGTCGATCATCACATCTATGGTGTTGAGTATCTTTAAGGCTAAACTCTTAAGACAATTAAACAACACCTTATTTAGCATATAACTCAAAACTTTGAAATATCATTTCCAATTGACAACTCCTTCCGTAAGCAAACTATCAAGTCTATTGTTTTGACACTATGGGGTCGAGCATAACTTATTTATTTAAGACAAAGCAATTAGGTGAAAACTAGAAAATTTCAGAAGATCTTGATCAAATATTCAATTTTTTAAGTGTAGAGATTGTGGCAATGTTTTCTAGATGATAACAAATATTGTCACAAGCTTGATAAACAATTTGGCAAGATGCATACAAGCTCTAAGTCAACTCCTATGGTGCCTATTATGAGCAAGTGTATCCCCATATAGATACAGAACTAGACTCACTTAAGCAAGCATTCAAAAACAGCGGCATACATGATTGCATTAAAATTTCATCGAATATGAACATTGCACAAGACTCTACACATGCAGAAGTAACCTCCCCAAGCTTAGAACCTTGCAAGAACTAAACTTGAGTATATAACCAAAATAAAAGAGAAAATAAAGTTTCCAAAAGAGAGTGTGATAAGTGGTTACCTCCCCAAACTTAGTTGAAAACAAGGGTGACACACTTTACCGTTGAGTTACAAGTAACCTCTCTTTTGATGGACAAAGAACCTTTGCTTTATTGAACCTTTGCTTTAACGTATATTTCTTGATATATCCTGGTGGCTGCCTTCTTTGAGAACCTGTTTGAAACTAAGAAGAAGATAAAACATTTTGTGTTTTTGAACGCAAGGGGATGAGCTCACAGTGATAAAATACAAGTCCCACTGAGTCGGTCCATTAACCTAAGCACCACGCTTAAGTCAACAAACTAGGTCCAAGAGTTGTACATACTCCCAGATTTTAATGAAGTGCAAGTGGGACAAAATATGAAACACGAGTGTGCAGCCCCTATGTGCTTATTAAAAGAGTTTCGAGTTGGAAAGTTTTACCAGACATTAATATAGGCATGTTGAATTGAAGCAACCAAGTGTCTCATGCGAGTGTTTTCATGGTTGGCACTACCGTACACGTCGTCACGCAAGGTTCAAGTCCCTGCAAAAATAACACACAAAATAAAAGACATCGGTTTGGTATACGAACAAAGTTCGTTCACCCAACCAACAAAAAGAAAGTAAAAATAAAACATAAACTTTTATAGAGAATTTTATGAGGTAGAACTTTATTGCTTACATATGCTTGGCTTCTCTAGATCATGAGAGAAGCTCCCAGGTGGTGTTTCGAGGTTTTATAGGAACAAGAAATAAAAATATAAGAATCTCTGACCTTTAGTTATCTTATCAAGACCTTGGTATAATGTTCGTAACTATACGATCGGAATTATATGGTCAGAAAAATATTTCCCGCTGTATAGTTGGTCGTTAAAGTTACTGTACCCTGAAAAGAAAATTTTCGAAGGAATCGATACCTATACGGCCACAACTATACGGCCGGAATTTCTATTCCCGCCGTATAGTTGGTCGTTAAACCTTCTATACCTAAAAAATAAAATTTGACAATGGCATAGATAACTATACGGCTGGAATTTTTATTCCCGCCGTATAGTTGGCCGTTAAACCTTCTGTACGCGCCAAAAAATTTCTGTTTCTTCGAGAATTTTTTCTTAACCTGAAACTTAGAGAAACACCATGTTTTTGAAAAAAAGTAACAACTTTAATTTTCGACCAACAACGGCATGTAAAAACGGGATTTAAGTACAACCGAGTTATGCAACACATAGTAACAATAAATTCTGCCTTTTGAAAACTACAAGATAACTCTAATAGCAAATCATTCAAGGAATAAAAATGCCAATGAAACATGAATGCATCAAGACTCAAGACACAAAACTAAGAAAGACACCTAATGACTTCCGGGTTGCCTCCCGGGAAGCGCTTTCTTATAACCAAGTAGCCAAACTTTTATCCATTATTATTTCAATAGATAGGAGCTAGAGAATTATTTATTCTTACCTCTAAAAGAGTTTTGGAGCACTTACTATTATATCCTGGTCAAAGTCTCACCCACTTACGGTGCATCGGAGTCATGTAGATAAATGTGTTATTGCTCACAAATGATGATTGATGCGCCATGTGTGGTAAGCATACCTCCCTAGATAGCTTCCATAAAAGGATTAAATATTTACATATAAATTCAAACCTTTTACCTTTAATAACATCATCGGGATACAATTCATAGTACTCTTCTTGGGCTACACTATCAAGAGGGAACACTTCATAATATTCATCTTTAGCAGCAGGGAAAAATTCAAAAGTGTCTATTCTATAGTTCATCAGTTCTAGAGTTATCAAGCCACTCACAAAAAGAAGCATCATCAATAAATATTTCATACAATATGTGCTCTCCCGAAACCTGCTCATTAATACTACAAAGATTTAACTCCAGTTCATCATTATTAGTGTTCTCCAAATGAGTATCTAGGCATAAAGCCTCCGCAAATAAATTATCTTTAGTCTCAACACAATAAGAATCATTATTAGAAACCGAGGCATCATAAACAAACTTATTATTAGAATGATGTTTGTCTTCAACCCCACCATTTTTGTCTTCCACCTCGTTATCGAGTGGTTCCTGCAAAATGTTAGTTTCGGGAACTATTGTTTTACATAGCTCCTTACTCTTTATCACAAGTGCATTACCACTAAAATGTTCTTGACAATAATTGATAATATAATCCATAATATTATGATACCATGTTAAATCCTCATTATCGCTACTTTTCATAATAATATCAATTTTTCTAAGCAGCTCATGAGACCCTTCATAAACTATGTATTCCAAGAGTTCAACATTATTACTGTTTATGTGATTATTGTTTGATAAAAATACTTTAAAGAGAGGAATGTATTCATAATCATAAAGCTTGTTTTCGAATAAACTTAACAAATTACCAGAATAGTAATCCACCTGCTCCCACATGTCCAGTAATTGCATATCCTCATGGATTGGTGGTTCTTCTTCGTGTTCATCCTCTTCTTGGGAAGGAACTTCATCCTCCTCCAAGGGGATTCGCAGTTCTTCTTCGTGTTCATACTCTTCTTGGGAAGGAACTTCGTCCTTCTCCAATAAGATTTCCTGCAAACAAGTAACTTTGTGCGCTACGGTTTTTCTCTGTGCCTTACTCCTCATAATAAGTGTATTCTCACTAAAACGTTCATGAGAATACCAAGAAATATGTTGCAAGATTTCATAAGATGTTTTTATGAGAACACTATCTTCATTATTATTACATATAATGACATGTATTATCAACTCATGGGCACGTTCAAAGATAATATACTCTAATACTTCACTAGTAACATCACCATTATTATAAGACACTGAAGATTGATTAAAGGTATCAGAGCATTGAAAATGAAAGTAGTGCCCAAATTTCATACATTGAGGACATATTATTGGATCGTCTATTTTATCCGAAGAAATTAACTTTTTAGCATATTCCACTATTTGGGATTACATTTCTCTTATCGTCATATTGCAGACTTGTTCTTCAAAATACTCATCCTCCTCTTCCAATGAGGATTCCTATCCCATGTCAATAGCATCACAATATTCATAGAAAGATTCATCTTCTAGTCCCTCATCAAAGTCCCCAAAATCACTGTCTAGGCACGAATCCTCCTTAGGACAATCATCATAAGTTTGGGACTTATAAAAATCATTACTAGATAATGAGATATCGGTTGCATGCATACTTTTTGTGTGTGGAAAGTTATTTTCAGAAGTAGGAGATTCAAGTGGTTGATCAAGTTGCTCCTCTTCATTCTTACGAAGATAATTTGCGAATAGTTCAGCGATAGTCTTACCTTCAGGCTTACCTTCCACTAGTTGAGAGGGTGCAACATCAAATGCCACCTCTTTATTAACAACATGTTCCGGTGGTTTAGGTGGAGGATCTTTGGGTGGAGTTCCCTCAACATTATCTTTTGGAGCACCCTGCAAAAGGTTGTTGGAGATATGCCCAAGAGGCAATAATAAAGTGGTTATTATCATATCTTCACACTTATGATAAATGTTTACATACCATGCTATAATTGTATTAACCGGAAACATTAATACTTGTGTGATTTGTAAACTAAAATAAAGAGTCCCTAGTAAAGCCTCTTGTTAAACTAGCTTGTTGGTTAATATATGATCATGGTTTCCTGATCATGAACATAGAGATGTTATTAACAACAGGATCATATCATTAGGAGAATGATGTGATGGACATACTCCTATAGATAAGCGTAGCATAAAGATCAAGTCATTTCAATAGTTCAATTGCTATATGCTTTCTGATACATAGTAACCTAATTCCTTCGACCATGAGATCATGCATATCACCTTTACCGGATGGATGCTTTGATGACATCAAACACCACACCGTAACAGGGTGGCTATAAAAGTGGCATTGAGTGTTCGGAAAGTATTGGTTGAAACACATGGATCAAGAGTGGGATTTGTCCATCCATATGACGGATAGATATACTCTGGGCCCTCTCGGTGGAATGTCATCCAATTAGCTTGCAAGCATGTGACTGGCTCACAAGGGATCACATATCACGGGAACGAGATAAGAGTACTTATCAGTAACGAGGTTGAACTAGGTATGCAGAGATACCGACGATCATAACCTCGGATAAGTAAACTATCGTAAGACAAAGGGAAATTGGTATCGTATGTAAGTGGTTCATTCGATCGCAAAGTAATCGTAGAAATATGTGGGAGCCATATGAATTTCCAGATTCCTCTATTGGTTATTGTTCGGAGAAGTGTCTCGATCATGTCCGCATAATTCACGAACCGTAGGGAGACACACTTAAGGATTCGACGTTGTTTTGAGTAGTTATGGTATTATGAGAAAGAGACCGAATGTTGTTCGGAGTCTCGGATGGGATCCGGGATATCACGAGGTGATCCGGAATGGTCCGGAGAATAAGATTCATATAAGGAAAGTCCCGTTTCGGAGTTGCGGAATGATTCCGGTGTTTTCATCGGGAATGTTCTAGAAGGTTCCGGAATGTCCGGCACTCCGGGGGGGGGGAGGGGTACATGAATGTGTCATTACATATTGGAATGATTGCATCATGTACTAAGTGTTCTTGCTGTCCCAAATAAAGGATTAAATTGAATCCTAAAACAGAAAAGTCAAATGTCCAGTTTGAAAGTCAAACGGCTAAAACAAGAAACTGTGGGAAACAAGCAAGAGGAGGTTGAAACCAACTTGGAGGAGGAGTCCCTCTCCTCCAAGCCGGCGGCCAGCCCTAGGCCGAGTTGGGGAGGGACTCCCTCCCTCCCCTGGCGCGCCAGCCCCCTCCCATCTATATAAGGAGGGGCAGGGCTACCCTCCAAGGACACACAAGTTTCTACCTCTAATCTCCGGTTTAGAGCCGTTTTGGTTTAGAGCTTCTAATTGCTTTAGCCAGCGGTTTAGAGCCTTCTAATTGGTTTAGAGCCTTCTAATTGGTGTGTCTAATCTCTAGACCACTAATAGCCCTCTCTCATACTCCACCATACTCGCTCCGGCTTAAGGCGAAGCCCTGCGGGATTTCCCCTCTACTTCCGGTACCACGCCGTTGTGCTGCCGGAATCGCGAGGAGAGTGCTACAACCTCCGCTGCCTGCTGGAACAAGGGAGAGGAAGGTCTTCGTCGAGTACCGATCGTGTGACCGACTGCGGGAGCGCTGCCGGAACGCAGCGCCGGAAGGATCGTCTACACGATCTTGAGATCGGAAAGAGTACGACTACATCACCCACGAGAATCTGCTCTCGTTAACCGCTTTGGAATCTTCGAGGGTAAGTTATTCCATCGACTCGTTGCTACAATCTAGTAGATAGATCTTGGCTTGTTTGTTTGTATGCGATAGAAAATTTTGTTTTCCATGCTACGAACCCCTACAAAGGTTAGATTCTTCCATGGCAGCTTTAATCCGCCCAACAATAAATTCATTATCATGGAAGTTATCTTGGCAATAGAAGAATATAGGGTGAAATTTTTTATAGATCCTATCGGGTGGTTTACTTTCGACCTGTATATCTCTTAAAAAATAACAACTCTTTGCAACCAATAAAAATCACAAATTGTAATGTGTCCTCCCCAACAAGGCATTTAAACTCATCTCTATTATAGTTTTCTAGTTTGGTATCAAAATTATACTTACATTGATAATTAAGGTGATCTGGAGATCCACAATAATCACAACATAATTGATAAGAGGCATATAGTGTGAATAAATACTTGTCCACCCAATTCAATCATTCTTTTAATATGCCTTGCCTCTTAAGAATATCTCCCAAAGTCCTTCCCTTTGACTCCTCCATTATAGATTTCATCTGTTCAAAGGTACTCATCTCGGATGACATGATTAGTAACAAATATTTTTATGGGTGTTTGGTTTGTAAACAAAATAAAAAAACAAATGCAGCAAATAAAGAAAGCTTAAAACAAAATCTAGCAAAACTAAAATAAATAAACAAAAGCTAAAAGACCTACAGCGCTTAGCTCCCCGGCAACAACGCCAGAAAATAGCTTGATGACTGCAAGTGCACAGATCGTTTGTAGCTAGTTTTGAAATAAAGATATCGATCTCACATGGAGAAGCTCCATATATATGGGAGGAGCTCCATATATAATGAATAAAACCATTTATGAATGTATGGGAGGAGCTCCATATATGGACGAATAGGCAGCAACCAATGCTCACATCATCCGTGATAACTACAACAGACAATAACCGACAACCATCGTGTTACTGTGCTATTAAGGGATTTCTCCCGTGGTATGGACATGGCTTGATGAGTTCTCCTTGATTCCCCAAGTTAGTACGTAAACAATGATAACTACTTTATAGTCACAATAAGTGCTATCATCCTTCCGTCTACCAACAAGTAATCCCCTTCATCAACCCGCAAAAGGAAAATATTAAGGAAGTGCACAACTCCCAACATCAATATGAAGACAACTAACATAGGCACATAATGAACAATATCACATAATAATCTTTATCTCAATTCAATCACATACTAGGGTTTCTTCATCTCCCTAAGAACAAAGGAAACTACTCACACATGAAGGCAATCAACATCATGGATAGAATATGGATGAAGTATGATGATACAATTGAAGACAAGTGCAAATCCAAGATTCAATCTAGAATTACAACAAGTAACCAAAGGGGATCGGTGATGGAGATGTTGTGGATGAAGATGACGATGTAGATCGATGTGGAGGCCTTCAAGATCCTAGTCCATTCTCCTCTTGTGTGATGGTGATGGTGTAGATATGATTGGAGGAGGCTATGGCGGTGGCACGGTGGCAGGGCTCCGCCGTGGGTGAGAATATGGATTGCTGGCTCTCTCTTGGCTCCTCCCCTCTTTATATAGGCCTTGTGGTGCCCTAGGGTACCCACTATACCGTCATATTACTTGGGGAAGGTTCTGGAGCTTTTCTAGGGTGAAGACAAACATCCTGTCATTTACGACTTTTTGCCAACTATAAGGCGGGAGCTATACGGCCAGAACTATTGCTCCCGCCGTATAGCTGGTTGTCAAACCTTCGGTACTACGCAGTGTTTTGGCCGCTATTTCTTCATACGAACTCCATTTTGGGTGTTATTGGGCTCGTTGGATTCGTCTCCTTGAGGGCTAAACCCCATGGTCTTGGATATTTATTTTGAGAAGTTGGAAAATTCACTTTTCCAACCTCTCAAATGGCTAAGTCTGGTCCTTACAGCTCACTTTTCCAACCTCTCAAAACCTACACACATGTCAAATACAAGGAAGAGGGATAAAATTCTACCTAAACTACTAAATTTTCAAAGCTCATATGAAAATGAATGAGAACTAGAAGTCATGCATATATGGCATAGCTGTAGCTAGAAGAAAACATGATATGGGAGATAAATGGCACATTTTATATGGATAAAAGAGGTGGTATTTCATAGCCATCAGAGATCACCCTATTTATTATGACTACCACACAACAAATAAAGTGCATAAAAGGATTAACATCACATGCAATTCATATAGTGATATGGTATAGCACTCTGCGTCAATGATCTCCATCATCAACTTCTTACGTCGTCATGTACTCCTACACGCGCCTTGGGCATAGCACTGAGGTCCATTGTTGCTTAATTGTCATAATCAATCCTTGCTTTTACAACTATTGATACTCTAGCTAATAAAGTAAAAACAACTATGCCTACTACAATAATAATATGACAATCATCGCGTCTCTTTCTACTCATGCCCTACGAGGTTACAACACAATACATCTCATACATCACATTGCAAACATCACATTGCTATACGACACCACTTGTTGGGAATATGCCCTAGAGGCAATCATGTATGATGATATTTCCTATTGTATTCATAAAGTTATTAAGGTGTCCTTGTATAAACATATGATGTGTATCATTGAATATACATTCATGTTGTTTGTACTAAATATCCTTGGTTATTGAGGTTGTGCTGAACACACAACTTAGACCAATGTGAAAGTCGGCTTGATGACTCGGTTCCACTTGTCATGGGCATCGTGATGCTATTCCGACTTACATAGTGTAACATCCCAAAAATCATAATTTCAAAGTTTGCATATCATTCATGCATTCATAATAATTTTAGGATCATTTTCAAATAAGATTTCAAAAACAGAAGCTTTTGCTGTCTATTATTTTATGTAAGCAAGACAATGGCCTTATTGCTAGTCTCTGCTATGAGAACAATTGTTTTAATCATAAAGGTTTGAGTTTGAGTTTTTGTTTGTTGTTTCCAAACTTGGTCAAAAAAATTCAAAACAAAATATAAATTCAAACCATTCTTATTCCCATTAAGGAATAAATAACTAAGGCATGTTTTTCTGTTAAATTCAAGGGGGCAAAGAACTTTGAATGGAACATCAATGTTTTATACCCAAATATATACATGTTCCACTTTACAAAAATCCAGAAAGGGATTTGAATTCAAAAAACATTTGAAATCATTTGAAAAGATTCCTGGAAAATCAATCAGAAAAATAAAAAGGAAAAGAATAAGGAAAGGGCCGGCGCCACCAAAACAGGCCCAGCAGCAGAAGCAGCCCACGAGCCCATGTCACATCCCAAGATTTTCCAAATCTTGTAATGTGAAAATAAATGAATAAAATAAAACTTTGTTTGATTTTCAAGGCCAGAAGAAACTTTTTGAAATTTAAATGGAACCTCAAACCCATTTGAATCAAATAAAATCCTAAAGGGATTTAAAAAGATAAACATTTTAAATAAAGAAAAACAAAATATTTTGGAAATACTATTTTGGATCTCTTAATAAAAGATTTGGTATTCAAAAGAAAAGATGGATTTATAAATAAAGATTATTTTATAAAGCCAAATTAAACCTTGGCCAAGCTTTGGAATTAAAAACATTTTATTCTAAATAAAATTAGCAAAGGTTTATTTAAAATAAATTAATAAGGATTTAATATCCAAGTTTTATTAATAAAGGTTCTATCATTTATAAACCATCAAAAACTTATTTTATAAAGTTTTCCAAGTACTTTATATTCTCAGATAAAACCTACTAAAGTGTTTTGGCTTTATTTTAGATTTTTAAAATAAATATTCTCAATAAAACAAACCCAAGTTGATTTAATAATGAAAGTCTATGTTATTTAATTAATAATGGACTCTAAAATAAAATGTTATTTTGTTTTAAAAACAAGTTTCCAAGTATTTAATATTTCCAAATAAAACCTACTGATTTGGTTTTGAAAATATTTAGGTTTCAAATAAAGATTTTATTAATAAAATCAAACTCTATTTGATTTAATAACTAAGGCCCATTTTATTGAATTATTAATGGACCCTATAATAAAATGTTATTTTATTTTAAACAAGTATTTCAAGTATCTTATATTTTCAAATAAAACCTACTGATTTGGTTTTGAAAACATTTTGGAAGATTTTATTAAATAAAACAAACCCTATTTTATTAAATAACTAATGATCCATTTATTTAATTAATAAATGGAACCTAAAAAGATTTAAAATAATATTTTATTTTAGAATGTGAATTATGATGTTAAGCAGAACCAAATTCATATTTGAAAAGCTTGATGATTGTTTGAATCATTTTGAATGTGTTTGATTGTTTGAATTTCAAAACAGAAAAAGAATCAGAAATGAATAAAACAAATAGACAGAAAAAATAGAGGAAACAGACCAGCCCAACAAAGTGGCCCAACAGCAGCCCAGTCCAGCCCAGCTCCTATTCTCTCCCCCCCGAACCGTTTTCTTCACCGCAGAAAAAGCCCGCTGAGCAGATGACAGGTGGACCCTCCCTCTCCCTCCTTTTCCCACTGACGAATGGACCCCGCTCCACTGTTTATCCTCCTCACCCACGCGACCAATTCTTCCCCTCACACCGGCCGTTTTCAGCGACGATTGCTTGTGTTCAATTCACCTAAATGACGCACTAACTCCGCCCAGTGATGATGCTCGTAAACTCGCCTCCCTCCCCTCTCCCTCTCCTTGCAGTCATCGCACCACCAGAGCCCCAGGGTGTCCAAAATTTTGCTCGAAGCCTCACTGCCACCGACGAGTTCCCTGTCAAATTCCGGCGAGCCCCGACCCTCTCCTACCTCCTAGCTCACACCAGCTTGATCCCCATCATCTCACGCACCTGCCCATGGCCTCCGTTCACCCACGCATGCCCCACAGCCTCGCCTTCGTCTTCGTCTGAGCGCCACCGACGGTTAGGTCAACTCCGACGAGCTCCTCTGGTAATCCCTGACCGCCCCCTCCTCTCTAGTTGACACTATCATACTCCCCTTCCTCGTACGTGTCTAATGCTCCCTCTGTTATGCACCGGCGTGCCTTGTAGCCTCGTACCCGACAACAACCGAGCGTGCCTGACGGAAGCAGGAACTCCGGCGAGCGATTGGTACCGCCCCAGTGCGCCCCTCGCCTCCTCGAAACCACGTCGAGCTTCCCCACGACCTTGCGATCACTGTGAGCCACTCCTCCCTCTCTCTCGCTTCCTGTGTTAGCCAGAACTTCACCGCCAGAGCCCGCGCCGCCGTCTGTCGCCGCTAGCGCCGCCCTCCTCTGGTCAGTCGCACCGTAGCCGTTCGATTTAAATCCAACGAATGCAATAGATTCATTTAACTGAAAGGGTACACTAACTCTGAACCGTGCGATATGACTTAGATCTAACGGCCTGCAGTGCGCGATCCGTGCGAACCGTTTTCGGCCAATTAAAACATGACGCGTGGCCAGCTCTAGTTTAAAACAGATTTTTGAATCAGAATTATTTGCAAACTTCCAACCCTTATAACTTTTGATCCACACGTCCAAATTTGACAAATTTTATATCAATGGATTCAGGAGAACAAGCCCTATCCAACTGTGGAGTTAGTTTAGCGAATAGTATTTGTTATCTTGTTTGAATTTGCAGAAAAATTTGTGTACTTGTTTAGGGTATAAAAATTGTTTAAAAATGATTTTTGAATTAAAACCTTTGCAAAATGGTTTGTTGAGACCTTACTGACCCTAGGAACCAACCCATGATTTGCAAAATGGATTTGGAAAAATTTAGAATGGATTTATAGGTTTAGTCCATTTCTAGCTAAATAAAACTATTAATTTGTTTATGAAATTGATTTTGAGTAAAAACTTTGGATAAAAATGGTTTAGACCAACCCTATTGACCCAAAACACCAAGTTTTGCAATAGCAACTCATTTGGTGAACCCTATAGGCTAATGCCTGAATAAAAATATTTCTACACCACATAAAATAACACTTTGTTTTGAAAATAGTTTTAAAGTGAAACCTTTTTGCAAATGACTTGGCCACTTTAGGAAATGACCATTAGATGTACCCAAATGTCTATGACCCACTAGGAACCACTTTTTCAAACAAAACAAAGCTTGGCATGCTTGCATGCATTTCTTTGACTTTGTTATTTATGTGTGTTATTTTGCTTGATTGGTAGATTGAGTTTGTGCCTTGCTTGATTGATTTGTAGTGAATTGAAGAGTGTGATTGTTGCAAAGATCAAGAAGTGAACCTATACTCTACCAAAAAGGCAAGTGATGCTTCATACTTTTGTCCCATTACTTTTTCTATGCATTAGTGATTTTGCTAAGTAAACTTGCATGGATTTTGCTAAGTATAGATCTTGCTATAGGAAAACCTAGTAGATGAATCCTTAGTAGGATTTTCCTAAGTTAGAGATTCCTACTACTACCAAGCTTAGCCTAGCTAATAGAAAACATGGGTGGAATATATATTCACACTATGGAAAAATATTCTAAGTCTGAGGACTTAAGTTTTGTTTAATAAAACAACTAAGTTAATGAATCACCTGGGTGGAATGGGCTTGCTTGGTGGAGAATGGTTGAGTGGTTCACAATGCCATGGGCTTGGATTGTGTATCTCACTTGTGGAATGCCACCCAGGAAACAAAGGGATTTGAGATGTCAAATGTTGAGAAGCTTCAAGTGCAACCACTTGGCAATATGGGCTCTGCCATGATCATATAGGTTGCAAGAACTTAGCCAAATGGACAGTGGGTGGTAGTGTTTGATAGGTTGGAGCGCGTCCATTTTGGTCTGAGGGAAAGCTTCTGAAAGATCTTGTCTTGGGAAACCAAGTCTTGTGGGGAAAGTGCACCACCTCTGCAGAGTGTAAAATCTAAGTACTTAGCCATGTCCCTGGTAAAGGACAATTGAGCATCAAGACATGGAAGCAATCAAGAATCTCATCATTCAAATTTCTAAATTAAAATCTTGTGGTTTGAACAAGGGTTGTTTGAATTATTCAATCATTGATGGAGAGATGGCTTGGTACAAGGATCTTGAAATCTTTGATTGAGAAAAATGAATTTGTCAAACAAAAACTTAGTATTTTCAAAATGATAAGAAAAATCTATTTTGAGCAATGCAAGCCTCAACTCCACTTAGCCAAATGCATATAGATGATAGATTCCACTATACTACCATAGTATCACTTGCCAATACAATTCAAATGTATTGACCCTTTGTGGCTGTAACTTGTATGTTTCAGGTTTGATTGTTTTAGTGAAGATTGTTTGATTAGGATTACAAAGTCTACAACCAACATCTGCATGTGGCACTTTGAAGATGAAGGACCCATGACTACATTTTTTCCGCTGCAATGTAATGTAATAGCCATATGAGCTATGTGTGATGTAATAAAATTATGTTATTCCTGGTTATAAAGTTATATTATGACCTTTGTTTCTTGATATTACATCTTAACTGTGGATGCTAGCTATTGATCCAGGGACTAGCATTGTAAAACACAGGAGGAACCTACCTTATTGGGTTGGGACCTCTACAGATGGTATCAGAGCATTGTGTTGCCTGTAGGATTTGTAAACCTAGGATTGGATAAAAACCCTTAGGAAAATAGGAGTTTTTGCTTGTTCCAAAAACTTATTTACAAAAACACTTGTAAAATCTTTCCTCAATCATTTTGGTTTCAACTCTACATCTCTTCTACTTCAACTTGATGGAAAACCTACCCCATGACCAAAGACTACATCATGTGCAAAGAACTTCTTCAACATCTTCAACTCTAATGACTTCAACATCTTCAACTCTAATGACTTCAACATCTTCAGCATATTCACCAAGGACTTCCAACTTGGAAACCACTAAGGACCACAAGTGAAACAAGGAAATCTTGCTTAAGATTTAGAGACTAAGGGAATGCAAAATAGGAAGAAGCCATCAACAACTTTGAAGTATTGTGACCAAGAATTTTCTCAAGGAAACCAAGATCTCATACAAGAAGAATCATGAAGGAAGGAAGAAAATCACAAGTGAACCATATAGATAGACCACCATAATTTAGTTAAGTCAAACCACCAACTTATGTGGTGTAACAAAAATATTTTGTTGCCTAAGAAAGTGCTTGGACCTTGTTGTTTGAGTGAAAAGTTGTTTGTGATTGCATGCACATTGTTGGTGTGAATTGTGATGTGTGTGATTAGAAATAATTCCTTAGAAATATCTTGCCTATTCTAAACTCCCTTCAAACCCAAACAGATGATTACTCCAAGAAACTCCAACATCAAGGTTGATGACAACCACAACCAAGAGGACAACATGCGAGAACTTATAGCAACCCAAAACCAGTTGAGCCAAGAGACAACTCAGCTTTTAGCCAACAACAATGGACTAGACCCAGCCATACAAAGGATTTTGAAACTTCAATCCCCATTTGTTGCAAGGATTGGTTACTCAAGTGATCAACATGAGAGAAAACTTTTCCCAAGGAACTAAAGACAACAAGGATGACAAAGATATTATTCTAGAAGGAACCCAAGATAGCAATAATTTTAGAGACAAGGAACATGAAGATCAATGCCCCAAGAAGAGAGAAAGATCTCCCACCTATGAAGAACATGAACTAGAAGAACTCCTAACTTTGGAGAGACCCAAGAAGAAGAAGAAATGCCCCAACCCTAACAAGAATGACATTACTCAAGTGCAATGTTACAATTGCAAAGAGATGGGACACTATGCCAATGAATGCCCAGAGAAAAAGAAGAACCAAAGAAACAAACAAAAAGCAATGATACCAAAGGAAAAGAAAGATATCAGCCAAGTGATTTGTTTCAACTACAGGAATCCAGGACACTATGCAAGCAATTGTCCAGAAAAGATGAAGAACAAGTTAAACAAGTCTATGAAGGATCTCAACCTTGGTCCATGAGTCAAGAATGGAAACCAAGGACACCATGCAACTGTTTGCTTAGAGAAAGTTTTCCAAGGATCCCAAGAAGGACAATGTGTAATTTTTGTTTGAAAATTTTAAGGGTGGTAGAACCCTAGTTGTTTTGAACTTGCTTGTAACCCAACCTTCCCAAATCTCGGGACGAGATTTATTTTAAGGGTGGTAGCCTGTCACATCCCAAGATTTTCCAAATCTTGTAATGTGAAAATAAATGAATAAAATAAAACTTTGTTTGATTTTCAAGGCCAGAAGAAACTTTTTGAAATTTAAATGGAACCTCAAACCCATTTGAATCAAATAAAATCCTAAAGGGATTTAAAAAGATAAACATTTTAAATAAAGAAAAACAAAATATTTTGGAAATACTATTTTGGATCTCTTAATAAAAGATTTGGTATTCAAAAGAAAAGATGGATTTATAAATAAAGATTATTTTATAAAGCCAAATTAAACCTTGGCCAAGCTTTGGAATTAAAAACATTTTATTCTAAATAAAATTAGCAAAGGTTTATTTAAAATAAATTAATAAGGATTTAATATCCAAGTTTTATTAATAAAGGTTCTATCATTTATAAACCATCAAAAACTTATTTTATAAAGTTTTCCAAGTACTTTATATTCTCAGATAAAACCTACTAAAGTGTTTTGGCTTTATTTTAGATTTTTAAAATAAATATTCTCAATAAAACAAACCCAAGTTGATTTAATAATGAAAGTCTATGTTATTTAATTAATAATGGACTCTAAAATAAAATGTTATTTTGTTTTAAAAACAAGTTTCCAAGTATTTAATATTTCCAAATAAAACCTACTGATTTGGTTTTGAAAATATTTAGGTTTCAAATAAAGATTTTATTAATAAAATCAAACTCTATTTGATTTAATAACTAAGGCCCATTTTATTGAATTATTAATGGACCCTATAATAAAATGTTATTTTATTTTAAACAAGTATTTCAAGTATCTTATATTTTCAAATAAAACCTACTGATTTGGTTTTGAAAACATTTTGGAAGATTTTATTAAATAAAACAAACCCTATTTTATTAAATAACTAATGATCCATTTATTTAATTAATAAATGGAACCTAAAAAGATTTAAAATAATATTTTATTTTAGAATGTGAATTATGATGTTAAGCAGAACCAAATTCATATTTGAAAATCTTGATGATTGTTTGAATCATTTTGAATGTGTTTGATTGTTTGAATTTCAAAACAGAAAAAGAATCAGAAAAGAATAAAACAAATAGACAGAAAAACATAGAGGAAACAGACCAGCCCAACAAAGTGGCCCAACAGCAGCCCAGTCCAGCCCAGCTCCTATTCTCTCCCCCCGAACCGTTTTCTTCACCGCAAAAAAAGCACGCTGAGCAGATGACAGGTTTACCCTCCCTCTCCCTCCTTTTCCCACTGACGAATGGACCCCGCTCCACTGTTTATCCTCCTCACCCGCGCGACCAATTCTTCCCCTCACACCGGCCGTTTTCAGCGACGATTGCTCGTGTTCAATTCACCTAAATGACGCACTAACTCCGCCCAGTGATGATGCTCGTAAACTCGCCTCTCTCCCCTCTCCCTCTCCTTCCAGTCATCGCACCACCAGAGCCCCAGGGTGTCCACAATTTTGCTCGAAGCCTCACTGCCACCGATGAGTTCCCTGTCAAATTCCGGCGAGCCCCGACCCTCTCCTACCTCCTAGCTCACACCAGCTTGATCCCCATCATCTCACGCACCTGCCCATGGCCTCCGTTCACCCACGCATGCCCCACAGCCTCGCCTTCGTCTTCGTCTGAGCGCCACCGACGGTTAGGTCAACTCCGACGAGCTCCTCTGGTAATCCCTGACCGCCCCCTCCTCTCTAGTTGACACTATCATACTCCCCTTCCTCGTACGTGTCTAACGCTCCCTCTATTATGCACCGGCGTGCCTTGTATCCTCGTACCCGACAACAACCGAGCGTGCCTGACGGAAGCAGGAACTCCGGCGAGCGATTGGTACCGCCCCAGTGCGCCCCTCGCCTCCTCGAAACCACGTCGAGCTTCCCCACGACCTTGCGATCACTGTGAGCCACTCCTCCCTCTCTCTCGCTTCCTGTGTTAGCCAGAACTTCACCGCCAGAGCCCGCGCCGCCGTCTGTCGCCGCTAGCGCCGCCCTCCTCTGGTCAGTCGCACCGTAGCCGTTCGATTTAAATCCAACGAATGCAATAGATTCATTTAACTGAAAGGGTACACTAACTCTGAACCGTGCGATATGACTTAGATCTAACGGCCTGCAGTGCACGATCCGTGCGAACCGTTTTCGGCCAATTAAAACATGACGCGTGGCCAGCTCTAGTTTAAAACAGATTTTTGAATCAGAATTATTTGCAAACTTCCAACCCTTATAACTTTTGATCCACACGTCCAAATTTGACAAATTTTATATCAATGGATTCAGGAGAACAAGCCCTATCCAACTGTGGAGTTAGTTTAGCGAATAGTATTTGTTATCTTGTTTGAATTTGCAGAAAAATTTGTGTACTTGTTTAGGGTATAAAAATTGTTTAAAAATGATTTTTGAATTAAAACCTTTGCAAAATGGTTTGTTGAGACCTTACTGACCCTAGGAACCAACCCATGATTTGCAAAATGGATTTGGAAAAATTTAGAATGGATTTATAGGTTTAGTCCATTTCTAGCTAAATAAAACTATTAATTTGTTTATGAAATTGATTTTGAGTAAAAACTTTGGAGAAAAATGGTTTAGACCAACCCTATTGACCCAAAACACCAAGTTTTGCAATAGCAACTCATTTGGTGAACCCTATAGGCTAATGCCTGAATAAAAATATTTCTACACCACATAAAATAACACTTTGTTTTGAAAATAGTTTTAAAGTGAAACCTTTTTGCAAATGAATTGGCCACTTTAGGAAATGACCATTAGATGTACCCAAATGTCTATGACCCACTAGGAACCACTTTTTCAAACAAAACAAAGCTTGGCATGCTTGCATGCATTTCTTTGACTTTGTTATTTATGTGTGTTGTTTTGCTTGATTGGTAGATTGAGTTTGTGCCTTGCTTGATTGATTTGTAGTGAATTGAAGAGTGTGATTGTTGCAAAGATCAAGAAGTGAACCTATACTCTACCAAAAAGGCAAGTGATGCTTCATACTTTTGTCCCATTACTTTTTCTATGCATTAGTGATTTTGCTAAGTAAACTTGCATGGATTTTGCTAAGTATAGATCTTGCTATAGGAAAACCTAGTAGATGAATCCTTAGTAGGATTTTCCTAAGTTAGAGATTCCTACTACTACCAAGCTTAGCCTAGCTAATAGAAAACATGGGTGGAATATATATTCAAACTATGGAAAAATATTCTAAGTCTGAGGACTTAAGTTTTGTTTAATAAAACAACTAAGTTAATGAATCACCTGGGTGGAATGGGCTTGCTTGGTGGAGAATGGTTGAGTGGTTCACAATGCCATGGGCTTGGATTGTGTATCTCACTTGTGGAATGCCACCCAGGAAACAAAGGGATTTGAGATGTCAAATGTTGAGAAGCTTCAAGTGCAACCACTTGGCAATATGGGCTCTGCCATGATCATATAGGTTGCAAGAACTTAGCCAAATGGACAGTGGGTGGTAGTGTTTGATAGGTTGGAGCACGTCCATTTTGGTCTGAGGGAAAGCTTCTGAAAGATCTTGTCTTGGGAAACCAAGTCTTGTGGGGAAAGTGCACCACCTCTGCAGAGTGTAAAATCTAAGTACTTAGCCATGTCCCTGGTAAAGGAAAATTTGAGCATCAAGACATGGAAGCAATCAAGAATCTCATCATTCAAATTTCTAAATTAAAATCTTGTGGTTTGAACAAGGGTTGTTTGAATTCTTCAATCATTGATGGAGAGATGGCTTGGTACAAGGATCTTGAAATCTTTGATTGAGAAAAATGAATTTGTCAAACAAAAACTTAGTATTTTCAAAATGATAAGAAAAATATATTTTGAGCAATGCAAGCCTCAACTCCACTTAGCCAAATGCATATAGATGATAGGTTCCACTATACTACCATAGTATCACTTGCCAATACAATTCAAATGTATTGACCCTTTGTGGCTGTAACTTGTATGTTTCAGGTTTGATTGTTTTAGTGAAGATTGTTTGATTAGGATTACAAAGTCTACAACCAACATCTGCCTGTGGCACTTTGAAGATGAAGGACCCATGACTACATTTTTTCCGCTGCAATGTAATGTAATAGCCATATGAGCTATGTGTGATGTAATAAAATTATGTTATTCCTGGTTATAAAGTTATATTATGACCTTTGTTTCTTGATATTACATCTTAACTGTGGATGCTAGCTATTGATCCAGGGACTAGCATTGTAAAACACAGGAGGAACCTACCTTATTGGGTTGGGACCTCTACAGCCCACCCGGAAACTTTATCCTCTCCTCTCTGTTTCTCACTCTGCCGCACGCACCCACCCGCTGACGCCTTGGACCCACCTTGCCCCGTCATCATCGTCCTCAATCACCGTGCGTGACCCGCTCCGCCGTTACCACCACGTAGTGACGCCGCGTTTAAACCCCGCTTAAATCCCATTGATTCAGCGCATAATTCTCGCCCGCGCTCTGGCTACAAAACCCCCTCCCCACCCTGCACATTTCCCCTCACTCCACTCGCTCGCTCCGCCACCAGGATGCCCATATTTCACAGAACACCGCCGCAGTTTCGACGAACTCCGGCGAGCTATTGTGGTGAGCACTGACTGCCCCCTGTCTCTAGTTCGTGCACATGTGTTCGCCAGGTCTTTGCGCACCTGTTGATGCTTGCCATTTGTTTCCGTGTGGCCTAGGACGTCGCCTTCGTCTTCAACTGGGAGCACCTGACGGTGAGAAGGACTCCGGCGAGCGATTCTGTTCGTGTCCGTGCAGCTCCGCCCCGACCGTGACCACGTCGAGCATCCCCATGTCTTCGCGACCTCCGTAAGCACCAGCGCACCTCCCCTGCCACTTTGGCCTCGTCGGCATGTCGCCGCCAGAGCCGTCGCCGCCGCAAGCGCCATGTGCGCCGCTGATTCTTGGTCAGATGGATCTGATCCATTGGATCTAAATCCTAAGGCCGCGATTAGATCTGTAGCGAAACAGTATGATTATATCTGGGCCGTGCAACATAGCACGATCCACGCGAACCGGTACGCACCAATCAGAACATGACGTGTGTCTCAGATTTTGTTTTAAAAATAGAATTGAAACTATTAGTTGTTCAAACTTGCAAAATTCATAACTTTTGATCCACACGTCCAAATTTTGCAAATTTTATATCAATGGAATCAGAATAAAGAGTACTTTCCAACCATGCACTTTTTTTAATGAATTGGTTCTGTAAACTTAGTTGTTTTTGCAGAGACATTTGTAAGATTATTTTGTGTATAAAAATTAGTTGGAAAATGTTTTAAAGGAAAAATAAAGTTTATTTGATGTACAAATGTTTAGTTATCAATCAGTAATATTTACTTGCCTTGTTTGGTTTAGAGAAAAATCATCACATGTCATTTGCATGCATTCTTATATTTTTTTTGCTTGTTTATTTTGATATGTGAATTTGGTGCTGTCATTTTATGTGTAGATTTTGGTGCTAGTGGTGATTGTGACTGTCAGGATTGTTGTTACTCCCCCAACTACCAACGAAAGTGGTTCTTCATATTTTTGTCCCAATATTTTGACTATGCATTAGAAATATTTTGTATAGGGCTTGCATGAATATTTTGCTAAGTATCCATATGTTATGCTTGGGAAATCCTAGTAGTTGTAGAATTGTTAGAATTTTCTCTAAGTTAAGATACTTGCTATTGCCATGCTTAGCCTAGCTAGTAGCAACCAAGGGTGGATTATATACATGCTATGGAAAAATATTGCTAAGTCTTTGACTTATGTTTTTGCTTAATAAAACAACTAAGTGAATGAAACACCTAGGTGGATTGGTAATTGCTTGGTGGTTTTTGGTTGAGTGGTTACACAAGGCCCATTTCTATGGTTCACCTTGTGTATCTCACTTGTGGATTGCCACCCAGGAACAAAGGGATTTGAGATGCCAAATGTTAAGAAGCTTCTAGTGCAGCCACATGGCATTATGGGCTTTGTCCTGATCATATAGGTTGCAACAACTTATCCAAATGGACAGTTGGTGGTAGGGGAATGATAGGATTGGAGCGTGTCCATTTTGGTATAAGGGAAGGCTTCTGAAAGGTCCTGTCTTGGTGAAAATCAATTCTTGTGGGGAAAGTGCACAACCTCTGCAGATGGAAGAAACTAAGTACTTAGCCGTGTCCCTGATAATGGACAACTTGAGCATCAAGACATGGAAGTTATCAAGAATCTCCTCATCCCAATTTTTCTAAGTTAAAACTTGTGGTTGAACAAGGGTGAAGGTTCACCAATTTCTATTGGTGGTTCCTTGGGAAAGTTTTACCAAACAAAAACTTAGTGTTTTCAACTGATAGGTAAAACCTATTTTAAGCAAAGCAAGCCTAAGCTACACTTGGCCAATTCATGTAGTAACTAGATGCTAATATTCTACTAAGGTATCACTTGCCAATTCCAATGTATTGAACCACTGTGGCTATAACTTGTGATGTTGCAGGTTACTCTAATAATGATTAGGGGTTATGAGTCTACACTCAACATGCTTGCCTGTGGCACATGAAGATGAAGACTTATATTTATATTGTTATGTTAAACTCTTGTACTAGCCTATGGCTATGGAGTTGTAAAAGACTATGTTATCTCTGGAATGATAATGTAATAATGACCTTTGTTTCTGTATACTTCATCTTCAACTGTGGATGCTAGCATTTGATCCAGGGACTAGCATTGCAATCATAGGGATCTTTACCTTTATAAAGGTGGGATCTTGCAGATGGTATCAGAGCACTGTGTTGCCTGTAGGATTATGACCCTAGGATTGGATTAGAAACCACTAAGGAATATTTTTCAACAATTTCCACACTTGTCTTTTTCTTCTCGTAAACTTTTCTAATCTTCTCGCTCATCTCTATTTGTAGATGAACTCCATCAACAAAGCCGTGAGTAAAGGACCACTCATGACCATGACCTTGGAATGTGAGACAGAATTCCCCAAGGCCCTCAAGAACCTCATGGTTACCATGGGGATACATGGTGCAGTTGTGTACAAAGGATTCCCTGTGATGGATGAAGGAGAGGAGTATTGGTGGGTGCAACTTCACTTGTACAAAAACAAGGAAGACAACCACAAGGAGTCAGGATTCTGCATGGTCACCAACTCAGAAATGCACACCACATTCTTTGACTCTGCAAGAAATGCAGCTTGGAATGCCATCATGGAGCTTGGTGATAGACTCAAGTGCAGAATGCTAAACACTCAAAATGACCTTAGAGAAGAAAAGAAGAATACCCAAGTATTAGAGACTACCAACCAACAACTAAGGGGAGAAATCATAGACTTAATTTGGGAGTCTTGTGAACAAGATAGATAGATGGCTACTAAGGATGCCCTGATAGCTATTTTGTCGAGTGACTGAGAGTTGTAACGTACTTTGTTAGTTGGACCACCACATCTATCGTTTTATTTCCAAAAATTTGTCTAGGATATGTTGAACCTTTGAAGCTTGTAATGGATTTGTGTATGCCATGACTTGTGTGATTGTTGCAAAAGTTATGTTTGTGATTTTTATCTTGTGAATTTCTCTATTGTTGTTGATTCTAACTTTTCTCTATCTTATAAAATAGATGCCTAGCGTTATTATCAACACAGCCAAGGAGTTTACGGGAACTCGTTTTGGTACTCGTCTCATTGAGCTCACTAGCGTGCTCAACCTTCCACTTCCTAGCATCATGATGCTTCCCATCACCAAGTTTGAGAGGAAGGCCCTTTGGGGCTTCAGAGTCACTCAGCCCGGACGCCAGGCAGAGCCAACCACGGAGACCATCACTTTCAAGATGATGCATGACGACAAGGAGAAAGGCCTAAATGTAGTCATGCAGGAGTTACTTGGGCGCCTGGTAGGGAGACACTCTAGAGAGCTTAGAGGTCTTTACTTTCACCCCTTCGGGAGACGCGACGAGGAGGGTGAGGCTATTGAGTTCGAGGATGCTGCTAGAGAGACGGTGGAGCCGATTCGTCTGTACCTTCAGGATCTAGAGGTTCTTATTAGTCACCTAGATACTGATAGGACCAATGTCATGCTTAGCAATGACGAGCTCCAGGTGCAGCTTCGTGAGAAGGACAAGCTCTTCGCGGAGCAAGACGAGATAGTCAAGGAAATGGAGGCGAAGTTTGAGAGCTAGGACAGGAAGTTCAAGAGCCAAGAGAAAAGAGTCCAAGACAGGAATAAGAGGATCTAGGAGATGAATGAAGAGCTAGAGGCCAAGGACTTTGAGCTCGAGCATCAACAGGGAGTGATTGAGAGGCTTCTCTCACAGAAGAGGGCTCTTAGGGCCAAGATAGAGGCCTTGACTACTAGTGTTGATGAGTACAAGACCGCCATGGAGAATGTAGGTCTTACACTGGTTGACGAGGAGATTGATGCGGAGGAGTAGTGCAGACTACTCGATTTACTTTCGTTTACCGTACTTTGTTTATTGAGTCGCAATGACCATCCAACATGTGGGTGGCTTGCTATGGTGTTATTGCTTTTTCAAACTTGTTGTTTACATCGTTTGAACCTTATGTTATTTTGATGCTTGATTTGGTGATTGTCTATGTGATGTTTTGTGCATAATAAGGATCTATGGGTATCTCATTCTTATCCTTATGAAAACCACAGATGCCTCCTCGACGTGCCAACTCCAACCAAAACAACAATGTCACTCCCGAGATGCAGCAATTGATGACAGCACATGCACAACTGATGCAGATGATGACCACTTTTATGCAGAATTAGAATAACAACAACAACAATAACAGCAACAACAATAACAATAACAACAACAACCAGAACAATCCACCAGGATTTGACATGCTCACCAGATTCCTAAGACTGAGGCCTACAAAGTTCTCAGGAACCACTGATCCAATGGTGGCCAATGATTGGCTACGTTCGGTGGACAAGGATTTGGTAACTGTCGGCTGCACCGACGAGGAGAAAGTCAGGTTTGCAGCACATTTGTTGGAAGGACCAGCAGCTACTTGGTGGGATAACTTCCAGATCACCACTCCCATTGAGGATGTGACATGGGCTATCTTTGAAGATGGATTCCGTACAGCTCACATCTCATCCGGGGTGATTAATTTGAAGAAAAAGGAATTCCACAACCTGAAGCAGCGTCACCGCAGCGTGGCTGAATATATTGAGTTCAACAATCTGGCACGTTATGCACCGGATGAAGTTGACACTAACGCCAAGAGGAAGGAGAAATTCCTTGAAGGGCTGAATGATGAACTGAATCCGCAGTTATCTGTGGCCTATGTCCCCACCTACTAATCACTCTGTGACAAGGCTACCATCTTGGAGAACAAGATGAAATAGGTTGAAAGCAGAAAGAGGAAGCACAACTTTGACAAGCACAGCTCGGGATCATCTCACAAGCATTCCCATCATGATGATAGTGGGAGTTCTGGATCCCACAAACATGGAAAGTACAACAACCACCACAACCACAACCGCCATCATGACAACAAGCATCACCGCAGTCATGATAATGACAAGTACAAGAACCACAAGAGTGGACATAAGAGTCACCACAGTGGAGGTGGAAGTGGAAATGGTAGTCAGCCTGTAAAGAGAGATATGAGTCAGGTTGAATGTTTCAAGTGTAAGAAATTGGGGCATTATGCAAATGAATGTCCAGAGAAGAAAGTTGAAGGAACCACCAAGCCCAACCCTTTCCAGAAGGGACAAGTAAACCGCATCAATGTGGAAGAGATTTATGAGGAGTCCGATGTTGTGGCTGGTAAGTTCAAACTCAATTCTATTCCAACACTTGTTCTTTTTGATACTGGTGCATCACATTCATTCATACCAAAAGCATTTGTTGATAGAAATGGGTTTCCAACTGAAAATATTGGGTGTGCAATAAAAGTAAGTTCTCCCGGTGGAGATATGATAGTAAGTCTTGGATGTCGGGATCTAGTGATAGAATTTGGAAAGCATCAGTTTCCAGTGATTCTGATAATCCTAGATTCCCAAGGACTGGATGTAATTGTGGGAATGGACTGGATGACTAAGTATGAAGGAGTACTAGATTGTGCCAATCGTACTGTCACACTCACAACCCCGGAATAGAAACGGATAAGATTCAAGTCAAACTTTGAATCAAAAGGGAGTAAGCTAAATTCTCTTAAGGGGGTTAGCACGGACAGTGTGCCAATTGTGAGAGAATATACGGATGTGTTTCCGGAAGAATTGCCGGGAATGCCACCAGAAAGGGATGTGGAATTTCTGATTGACTTGCTACCAGGATCGGGACTAATAGCAAAGAGACCTTACAAGATGTCAGTTGATGAGTTGAAAGAACTCAAGAAACAACTTGGAGAACAGTTGCAGAAAGGATTTATTCAACCAAGTTCTTCATCTTGGGGAGCACCAGTCTTTTTTGTGGAAAAGAAAGATAGAAGTCAAAGGTTATGCATCGATTATCGTTCACTCAATGAGGTGACTATCAAGAACAAATATCCTTTGCCCAGAATCAATGACTTGTTTGATCAGTTAGAAGGAGCATGTGTGTTCTCAAAGATTGATCTCTGGTCAGGCTATTTTTAGCTTAAGATAAGGGAACAAGACATACCTAAGACAACTTTCACCACTAGGTATGGATTGTATGAGTACACTGTAATGCCATTTGGTTTGACCAATGCACCAGCTTACTTCATGAATATGATGAACAAGGTGTTCATGGAATTCCTTGACAAGTTTGTTGTCGTTTTCATCGATGAAATTTTGATCTACTCCAAGAGCAAAGAAGAACATGAAGGACATTTGCGTTTGATACTTGAGAAGCTTAGGGAACATAAGTTGTATGCCAAATTCAGCAAGTGTCAATTCTGGTTGAATGAAGTTGGATTTCTTAGACACATTGTGTCAGGAGATGGTGTAGCAGTGGATCCCGCAAAAGTGTCAGCTGTAACTGAATGGGAATCTCCTAAGTCAGTGAAGGAAGTTCGTACTTTTCTTGGCTTGGCAGGATACTATAGAAGATTCATCGAGAATTTCTCCAAGGTAGCTAAGCCAATGACGGAGTTACTAAAGAAAGACAAGAAATTTGCTTGGACTGAAGGATGTGAACTCAGTTTCCAAGAATTGAAGAAGAGACTAGTGACAACACCAGTCCTATGTCTGCCAGATTTGGAGAAGGATTTCCAAGTGTATTGTGATGCATCCCATCAGGGATTAGGAGCAGTTCTGATGCAAGAAGGAAAAGTTGTGGCTTATGCCTCGAGAGAACTCAAAACTCATGAGGTGAATTATCCTACTCATGATTTAGAGTTAGCCTCTGTCGTCCACGCACTCAAAACATGGAGACATTATCTTTTGGGAAAGCGATGTGAAGTGTTCACAGATCACAAAAGTTTGAAGTATATCTTCACTCAGAAAGAAATCAACATGAGGCAGAGAAGATGGCTAGAACTCATCAAGGACTATGACTTGAGTTTGCAATACCACCCCGGTAAAGAAAATGTTTTAGCAGATGCACTAAGCCGTAAGGTATTTGTGAATGGCCTTACTAAGGGTGAGTTGCCAGATGATTTGTGTGCCCAATTTAGAGACCTCAGGTTGGAGATTGTGCCTGAGGTAAATCTCATGTCATTAGATGTTCAACCCACCTTGTTGGACAAAATCAAGGAATCCCAAAAGACTGACAAGGAAATTGAAGAGATTAAGGAAAAGATTGGTAAGGGAAAAGCCAAAGGATTCCATGAAGACGAACATGGTACTTTATGGTATGGAAAATGTGTCTGTGTTCCGTAAGATCCGGAGCTTCGGAAACTGATTTTACAAGAAGCACACAACTCACCATATTCCATTCATCCGGGTAACACCAAAATGTACATGGATGTGAAGGAAAGATTTTGGTGGAATAATCTCAAAAAGGACATCGCCGAACATATAGCTTTGTGTGATGTATGTAGTAGAGTGAAAGCGAAACATCAGAAACCAGCAGGATTGTTACAACCATTACCTATTCCTGATTGGAAGTGGGACAATATTGGTATGGATTTCATCACCGGATTGACAAGGACCAGATCGGGATATGATTCTATTTGGGTCGTAGTGGATCGTCTAACTAAAGTGGCTCATTTCATACCCGTGAATACAACCTATACAAGTGCTAAGTTAGCCAAGATTTATATGAATAGGATTGTGTGTGTGCATGGAGTACCCAAGAGTATTGTGTCTGATAGAGGAACTCAATTCACTTCCCATTTTTGGAGGCAACTGCATGAGTCATTGGAAACTAGATTGGAATTCAGCACTACTTTTCATCCCCAGACTGATGGACAGACAGAAAGGACCAACCAGATTTTAGAGGATATGTTGAGGGCATGTGCCCTAGATTATGGAGCTAGTTGGGATGAAAGTCTGCCTTACGCAGAATTATCTTATAACAACAGCTATCAAGCCAGTATTGAGATGGCACCGTTTGAATTTCTCTATGGGAGAAAGTGTACTACACCATTGTTATGGAATGGTGTTGGAGAAAGAAACTTGTTCGGGCCAGAACTAATCAAGGAAGCTGAAGAGAAAGTCAAGTTGGCAAAGGACAGATTGAAGATAGCACAGTCCCGACAAAAGAGCTACGCAGATCCAAAGCGTAGAGAAGTCACCTATGAGGTGGGTGATAGAGCATATCTTAGAGTATCACCACTTCGTGGAGTGAAAGATTTGGAGTCAAAGGAAAATTGGCCCCAAGATATGTTGGACCATTCAAAATTCTGAGCCGAAAAGGAGAAGTTGCATATGAGATTGAATTTCCTGAATCATTGTCTGCCGTTCACAATGTGTTTCATGTGAGTCAACTAAAGAAATGCCATCCGGAGATGGAAGAGATTTCTTTGAAGGATACTATACCTTTGGAAGAGGTCCAATTGGAAAGTGATCTCACTTATGAGGAAAAACCTGTCAAGATTCTTGAGACTGCAGAAAGAGTTACTCAGACAAAGACTATCAAATTTTGCAAAGTTCAGTGGAACCACCATTCCGAGGAAGAAGCAACATGGGAAATAGAAGATGATCTTCGGAAAGACCACCCTCACCTATTTGCTAGCCAATCCGAATCTCGAGGGCGAGATTCACCTAAAGGGGGTTAGATTTGTAACATCCCAAAAATCATAATTTCAAAGTTTGCATATCATTCATGCATTCATAATCATTTTAGGATCATTTTCAAATAAGATTTCTAAAACAGAAGCTTTTGCTGTCTATTATTTTATGTAAGCAAGACAATGGCCTTATTGCTACTCTCTGCTATGAGACCACTTGTTTTAATCAGAAAGGTTTGATTTTGAGTTTTTGTTTGTTGTTTCCAAACTTGGTCAAAAAAATTCAAAACAAAATATAAGTTCAAACCATTCTTATGCTCATTAAGGAATAAATAACTAAGGCATGTTTTTCTGTTAAATTCAAGGGGGCGTAGAACTTTGAATAACATCAATGTTTTATACCCAAATATATACATGTTCCACTTTATAAAAATCCAGAAAGGGATTTGAATTCAAAACACATTTGAAATCATTTGAAAAGATTCCTGGAAAATCAATTAGAAAAAGAAAAAGGGAAAAGAATAAGGAAAGGGCCGGCGCCACCAAACAGGCCCAGCAGCAGAAGCAGCCCACGAGCCCACCCGGGAACTTTCCCCTCTCCTCTCTGTTTCTCACTCTTCCCACGCGCACCCACCCACTGACGCCTTGGACCCACCTTTCCCCGTCATCATCGTCCTCAATCACCACGTGTGACCCGCTCCGCCGTTACCACCGCGCAGTGACGCCGCGTTTAAACCCCGCTTAAATCCCATTGATTCTGCGCATAATTCTCGCCCCCGCTCTGGCTACAAAATCCCCTCCCCACCCTGCACATTTCCCCTCACTCCACTCGCTCGCTCCGCCACTAGGCTGCCCATATTTCACAGAACACCGCCGCAGTTCCGACGAGCTCCGGCGAGCTATTGTGGTGAGCACTGACCGCCCCTGTCTCTAGTTCATGCGCATGTGTTTGCCAGGTCTTTGCGCACCTGTTGATGCTTGCCGTTTGTTTCCGTGTGGCCTAGGACGTCGCCTTCGTCTTCAACTGGGAGCACCCGACGGTGAGAAGGACTCCAGCCCTTCGTGTCCATGCATCTCTGCCCCGACCGCGACCACGTCGAGCATCCCCACGTCTTCGCGACCTTGGTAAGCACCAGTGCACCTCCCCTGCCCCTCTGGCCTGTCGGCGTGTCGCCGCTAGAGCCGTCACCGCCGCAAGCGCCATGTGTGCCGCTGATTCTTGGTCAGATGGATCTGATCCATTGGATCTAAATCCTAAGGTCGCGATTAGATCTGTAGCGAAACGATATGATTAGATCTGGGCCGTGCAATGTTAGTTAGATCCAACGCTCCACGTAGCGCGATCCACGCGAACCGGTGCGCACCAATCAGAACATGACGCGTGGCTCAGATTTTGTTTTAAAAACAGAATTGAAACTATTAGTTGTTCAAACTTGCAAAATTCATAACTTTTGATCCACATGTCAAAAATTTGCAAATTTTACATCAATGGAATCAGCATAAAGAATAATTTCCAACCATGCACTTTGTTTAATGAATTGCTTCTGTAAACTTTGTTGTTTTTGTAGAGACATTTGTAAGCTTATTTTGTGTATAAAAATTAGTTGAAAATGTTTTAAAGGCCAAATAAAGTTTATTTGATGTATAAATGTTTAACTATCAATCAGTAATGTTTACTTGCCTTGTTTGGTTTAGATAAAAATCATCACATGTCATTTGCATGCATTCATATTTTTTTTGCTTGTTTATTTTGATATGGGAATTTGGTGCTATCCTTTTATGTGTAGATTTTGGTGCTAGTGGTGATTGTGAATATGAGGATTGTTGTTACTCCCCCAACTACCAAGGTAAGTGGTGCTTCATATTTTTGTCCCAATATTTTGACTATGCATTAGAAATATTTTGTATAGGGCCTGCATGAATATTTTGCTAAGTATCCATATGCTATGCTTGGGAAATCCTACTAGTTGTAGAATTTTTAGAATTTTCTCTAAGTTAAGATACTTGCTATTCCCATGCTTAGCCTATCTAGTAGCAACCAAGGGTGGATTATATACATGCTATGGAAAAATATTGCTAAGTCTTTGACTTATGTTTTTGCTTAATAAAACAATTAAGTGAATGAAACACCTGGGTGGATTGGTAATTGCTTGGTGGTTTTTGGTTGAGTGGTTACACAAGGACCATTTCCATGGTTCACCTTGTGTATCTCACTTGTTGATTCCCACCCAGGAAAAAAGGGATTTGAGATGCCAAATGTTCAGAAGTTTCTAGTGCAGCCACATGGCATTATGGGCTCTGTCTGGATCATATAGGTTGCAATAACTTAGCCAAATGGACAGTTGGTGGTAGGGGAATGATAGGATTGGAGCGCGTCCATTTTGGTCTAAGGGAAGGCTTCTGAAAGGTCCTGTGTAAGATCCCTCCTTTGTAAAGGAAAAGGATCCCTGTGATTGCAATGCTAGTCCCTGGATCAATAGCTAGCATCCACAGTTAAGATGTAATATCAAGGAACAAAGGTCATAATACAACTTTATAACCAGGAATAAAATAATTTATTACATCTTACATAGCTCATTTGGCTATCTCATTACAATGTAGCAGAATATAACAATAGCATGGGGTCCTTCATCTTCAAAGTGCCACAGGCAGACATGTTGGTTGTAGACTTGTAATCCCATTTCACTAATATCAAACAAAACCTGCAACATAACAATTTACAACCACAAGGGTCAATACGTTTGAATTGTATTGGCAAGTGATACTATGGTAGTATAGTGGAGTCTATCATCTATATGCATTTGGCTAAGTGGAGCTTAGGCTTGCTTTGCTCAAAATAGATTTTCCTTATCATTTGGAAACACTAAGTTTTCTTTGTCAAAACTTTTCCCAAGGAACCAACAATAAACATTGAGGTCCTTCACCCTTGTTCACCCACAAGATTTTAACTTAGAAATTGGGATGAGGAGATTCTTGATAGCTTCCATGTCTTGATGCTCAATTGTCCTTTACCAGGGACATGGCTAAGTACTTAGATTTTACACTCTGCAGAGGTGGTGCACTTTCCCCACAAGACTTGGTTTCACCAAGACAAGATCTTTCAGAAGCCTTCCCTTAGACCAAAATGGACGCGCTCCAACCTATCAAACCCCTACCACCAACTATCCATTTGGCTAAGTTATTGCAACCTATATGATCCAGGCAGAGCCCATAATGCCAAGTGGCTGCACTTGAAGCTTCTCAACATTTGACATCTCAAATCTCTTTGTTCCTGGGTGGCAATCCACAAGTGAGATACACAAAGGTAAACCATAAAAATGGGCCTTGTGTAACCACTCAACCAAAAACCACCAAGCAAGTCCCATTCCACCCAGGTGATTCATTCACTTAGTTGTTTTATTAACAAAACACTAGTCCTCAGACTTAGAAATTTTCCATAGTATGAATATATATTCCACCCTTGTTTTCTATTAGCTAAGCTAAGCATGGTAGTAGTAGGAATCTTGACTTAGGAAATTCTACTAAGGTTTCATCTACTAGGTTTTCCCATAGCATGGTTTATACTTAGCAAAATTCTATGTAAGTCCTACTTAGAAATATCACTAATGCATAGTGAAAATAATGGGACAAAAGTATGTAGCATCACTTGCCTTTTTGGTAGAGAGTATAAGTTCACTTCTTGATCTTTGCAATGTTCACACACTTCAAGTCACTACATTTCAATCAAGCAAACAATATTTCAACTACCATTCAAGCAATTCAACACATAAAATATTAATAACAAAACAATGCATGCAAGCATGCTAAAGATTGTTTTATTTGGAGAAGTGGTTTTCTAATGGTTCATAAACATTTGAAAACATCTAATGGTCATTTTATAAAGTGGCAAAGTCATTTGCAAAAGGTTTCACTTTATAAACCATTTTTAAAACAAGGTATCATTTTATGTGGTGAAGAAATGCTTTTAATAAGGCAAAATTCTATAGGTTTCACAAAATATGTTTTCAAACCATATAACTTTGTGTTTAGGGTCAGAGAGTTTATTTCCAAAACATTTTCCGAAGGTTTTCTTCCAAAATCATTTTTAATAAATAAATCATATTTTTATTTGACTAGAAATGGTTTAAATCCAAGATTCATTCTTTTGTTTCACCAAAAACATTTTTGAAACCACAATTTGTTTCCTAGGGTCAGTGGGTTCAAAACAAACCATTTGCCAAAGTTTTTATCCCCAAAATCATTTTAGAATAATTTTTATAATCTAAACAAGCATACATATGTTTCTGTAAAAACAAACATTTTACCAGAAGATTTTTACTAAACAAATTGCATGGTTGGCTAGGGCTTGTTCCACTGATTCCATTGATATAAAGTTTGCAAAATTTGGACGTGTAGAACTAAAGTTATTTATTTTTCAAATTTACAAACAAAGCTGGTTCTAATTCTGTTTTAAATCAAAAGCTAGCCACATGGTGAGTTCTGATTCGTCCATACCGTTTCGCTCGGATCGGCTACGGGGTGCGTTGGATCTAAGTGGGACTGGACGGTGCAGATTAGCTCGTACCTCTTCGCTTAAGTGGTTCTGTCTATGCCACAGGATGAGGATCCAACGGCCCACGTTTGTTTGACCAAAGGCTGGCGGCGCTGCGTGGCGGCAGACGGCGGCGCGGTCAGATGGTGGCGGTGTTGGTGAAACAGGAAGCGAGAGAGGATGGGAAGATGCTCACCGCGTTCGCAACGTTGTGGGGAAGCTCAAGGAGGTTGTCGTTGCTGAAGGGGTGCACGGAGGTGAGGATAATGGCTCGCCGGAGTTGCGTCTGACGATGGCCATGTTCTGTCGTCGTTGAGGGCGGCGCTACGGGTCACGAGAGAGCAAACGGAGAGCACGGTTAGATGCGCAAGGTCAAGGTGAAGATGCGTTGTCACATCCCAAGATTTTCCAAATCTTGTAATGTGAAAAATAAATGAATAAAATAAAACTTTGTTTGATTTTCAGGGCCAGAAGAAACTTTTTGAATTCAATTGGAACTTCAAACCCATTTGAATTAAATAAAATCCTAAAGGATTTAAAAGAGATAAACATTTTAAATAAAGGAAATTAAAATATTTTGGAATTACTATTTTGGATCTTTAAATAAAAGATGTTGTTTTCAAAAGAAATAGAAGTTTTATAAATAAAGATTATTTTATAAAGCCAGATTAAACCTTGGACAAACTTTTGAAAATAAAACATTTTGTTTTGATAAAAATAGCAAAGGTTTAATTAAAATAGAATAATAAGGATTTAATATCCAAATTTTACTTAAGTAAAGGCTTTTCCTATTTTAAATAAACAATAAAACTTATTTATTTTAAATAAGTTTTCCAAATATTTTATATTCTCAAATAAAACCTACTGAAGTATTTTGGCTTTATTTTTAGATTTCAAAATAAATATTTTAATAAAGCAAATCCTATTTGATTTAATAATAAAGGTCTATTGTATTTAATTTTTAATGGACCCAAAAATAAAAGGTTATTTTGTTTTAAACAAGATTTCCAAATATATTTTACTTTCAAATAAAACCTACTGATTTGGTTTTGAAAATATTTGGATTTCAAATGGAGAGTTTATAAATCAAACCCTATGTGATTAAATAACTAAAGGTCCATTTTATTTAATTAATAAATGGATCCAAAAAAGAATAAAAATTATTATTTTATTTTGGGATTTGGTTTATGTTGATAAACAGAACCAAATTCAAAGTTACAAAGTTTAGTGATTGTTTGAATTGGTTTGAATGTTGTTTGATTGTTTGAATTTCAAAAACAGAAAAAGATTTGGAAAAAGAAAAACTTTCAGAACTGGGAAAAATAGAAAACAGGTCGACCCAACCGAGCAGCCCATTAAGGCCCAGAACCAGCCCAGCTCCCCTCCCCGAAGAAAACGATTCGCACTCCGTTTCTAACCCGCACAGAGACTGACCAGTGGACCCAATCTCCTCTCTCTCCCTCTCACTGCCAGGTAGACCCCACCTCCTCCCGTTCATCGTCCTCACTCGCGGTGATAGCGCCCCCTCTCCTCGACCGTTTCTGGCGAAAATTGCGAGCATCAATTGGCGTTAACGCGGCAGTTAATCGCTCCTGCGACCGCGCATTCTTAAGCACCTCTCCCTCCTCGACATTTTCCCCCAGACAACTCCTCATCTCTGCCCCTAGGCTGTCGCCAATCTCTTCTGCACCGCCGCCGTCTCCAACGAGCTTATCTCTCGATTCCGGCCATACCCTGCATCCCCTTGCCTCATTGACCAAGCACGCACACTCCCAATCCCCTGGCGCTTCTGTCCGTACCCTCCGTTCAACCGCAGGTGCCCCAGAACCTCGACTCCGACAAGCTTCGAGCGCCGCCGCGTCTGCAACTATCTCCGGCGACGTTTCCTGGTAAGAACTGACCACCCCGAGCCCTCTCTTTCACGCGAGAAGCTTCGCCTTGATCTTGCGCGTCTAACCACGTCTTCATCTTGTCTTGGGGTGAACCACAGCACCGTCCCCGAGCACAACCAGAGCCGCCTGACGCCAGGAGCAACTCCGGCGAGGAATTACGACTACCCCTAAGCGCCCCTTGTCAAGCCAGTAGTACCTTGAGCATCACCACAACCCTGCGATTCTGGTGAGCTACCCCTCTGCTTCCCTCTCCTCCTAAATCACCGGCGACCACACCGTCTGAGCGTGCCGCCGCCAACCGCCGCCAGCGCCGCCGATCTTTGGCAAGCATGCTAGCAACCGTAGGATCGAGATCTAACGGATGGGAAAGAACGTAGGCGAAAGGGTAAGTAGTGTCTCTGCACCGCACGATCTCACTTAGATCCAACGATCCAGAGAGATCAATCCGACCGAAGCGGTACCAGCGAATGACGTTGCGCCGCGTGTCACCAGATGGATTGGAATTAGAATTTGAAATCTGATTTATGTATGATTTTGAAAACCCTCTAACTTTTGATCCACACGTCCAAAAATTGCAAATTTGGTATCGTTGGAATCAGGAGAACAAACCCTAGCCAACCATGCCCTTGGTTTAGCAAATAGTATCTGTTAGAGTGTTTGTTTTTGCAGAAACTTTTGAATGCTTGTTAAGACTAGAAAAAAAAGATTCAAAAATGATTTTAAGTTTGAAACCTTGAAAAAATGGTTTGTTGTGAACTTACTGACCCTAGGAACCAACCCATGGAGTTAAAAATGAATTTGGTGAAACTTAGGATAGATTAATTGGTTTAGTCCATTTCTAGCCAAATAAAAAGATGGTTTTGTTATGGAAAATGTTTTTGATATAAAAACTTTGGGAAAATGTTTTTGGACCAAACCTACAGACCCAAAAACACCAAGTTTTGCAATAGCAACTCATTTGGTGAAAAACTTAAAAGTTTTGTTTGAATAAAAACATTTTTCACCACATAAAATGATGAATGGATTTTAAAATGATTTTGAGATAAAACCTTTTTGCATTTTACTTTGCCATTTTGGTGAATGACCAATTGGGAACTTACAAAGTTTAGAAGCCTAGTAGAAACCACCTTTGCAATTAGAACCATCTCTTACATGCTTGCATGCATGACTTAGATCCCATTGTTTTATGTGTGTGAAAATTGTTTGATTGTTTTTGGTTTGGAATGTTAGTTGATATTGTGTTTGCTTGATTGATTGTAGTGAAATTAACAAAGTGAGAGACTAGCAAGATCAAGGAGTGAACCATCATTCCCTACCAAAAAGGCAAGTGACACTATCATCTAAAGTCCTACTATTTTTATTATACTTAGTGGATTTTGAAACATGCATGAAAAGATATTTTGTACTTATGCTATGATAAAACCTAATAGGCTTCCCTATATGTACCTTAGTGAAAACAATGTAGTTGTTACATGCTTAGCCATGCTATATTTTGAAAAGAGATACATGTTGAGATTTTATGAAGTTGAGAAAAGGACTTGTGATTTTATATAATAAAACAAGGACTCAATGAACCACCTGGGTGGCCAAGGATACTTTAAGTATTGGAGAAGGTGGCAACAAAAGGAACCATGTGTATGGCAATATCTTTGTGTTGTGCTCCAAAGGAAACCACCCAGGAAACTTAGAGATTGAACATGCTTCTCCAATTGTGGCTTTCGTGTGCAACCACATGCTATTATGGCTCTGGCTTGGTCAACTACATTGGGAAGACCCATGCACTGCCTTCAGTTAACTGGACATGGGGATCTGGAATGCTTCATGGGTGCTGAAGACAAGCTAGCAATGGTGTATGGGAGGACCTTATGGAAAGACTTCGTCACATTCTCAATCTGCCAGTAGTCCATCTTGGTGAGCACTAATCCAGTAGGCCACTGGTGGCAAAAGGATGGGATTGTGACATGTGGGTAAAGTGTACTCCTTCTGCAGAAGATAATAAAATCTAAGTACTTAGCCGTGTCCCCGGTTATGGACAATACTGAGCAACTAAAGTTTGAACTATGGGAGATCTCGACATTCTAATTTCTAAAAGAAAACTTTTAAGACTTGATGTACTTGGGGGTACCAAGGAACTCAAGGGATTTTGTTGGAAACATGAAAACTTGGGGTTACCAAGGAACTCATGAGATTTTTATAAGACTTGATGCACTTGGGGTTACCAAGTAGCTCAAGGGTTTTTGACAAAGACTTGAACACTTGGGGATACCAAGGAGTTCAAGGGATTTTTGAAAAGGAGATTTGACAAAGGACCAAAATCATTTTGAAAAGATAGGATAAATTCTGCTTTATGCAAATGAGCCTAAAAAAACTCTACTTAGCCAAATATGCATGTAATGTTAGGATCCACTTTTATTCCACCTAGTAGTGAAACTTGCCAATACAATTCAAATGTATTGACCCTTGTGGCTGTAACATGTAATGTTGCAGGTTTGATTGATTCTAGTGAAGATTGTTTGATTAGGATTACAAAGTCTACAACCAACATCTGCCTGTGGCACTTTGAAGATGAAGGACCCATACTTATAGTTATTCCGCTGCAATGTATTTGTAATAGCCAAATGAGCTATGTAAGATGTAATAAAATTATGTTATTCCTGGTTATAAAGTTATATTATGACCTTTGTTTCTTGATATTACATCTTAACTGTGGATGCTAGCTATTGATCCAGGGACTAGCATTGTAAACACAGGGGACTCCACTTTATTGTATTAAAGTTTGGGACACTCCCTCTACATGCGTGCGTGAAGGAGAGGGCTCGGCGCGGTCAGAAACTAGCTATGGAGCTCGTCGGAGTTGGAGCGGACGGCGGCGTCGTTCAGTCGAAGACGGAGTCGATGCTACAGGACACTCGAGAGCAAGCTGAGGCCACAGAGAGATGCGCCAGGGTCTGGGGAACTTGTCTGCGTGCTCGGGGAGGCAAGGGGCGGAGGGAACTGGCCGGAATTTGCTTGCGAGCTCGTCGGAGACGGCGGCAGTACAGAGAGAAATGGGGCGGCCTGGGGGCGTGCTTGAGTGAGGCTACGGAGGGGAAATGGAGGGGAAACGCAGGCGAGTAATAGGGCATGGTCGGGGGTCGTTTAATGGTGCGGTCAACGCGAATTAAGCCCGGCTTTAATCGTCTGTAACGGTCGGCGAGGTGAGGGGCGTCGTCCGCGGGTGGGGAAGAAACCTGACAGGTGGGGTCGCTTCGTCGGTGACAGAGAGAAAGAGGGAGTGAGGTCCACCGGTCAGTGACTGCGCGAGTTGGCTTTTCGGTGGAAAATGTTTCGCAGAGGGGGGGGGGAAACTGGGCTGCGAATGGGCTGTTGGGCTTGCCGGACAGGGTCGGTTTGGTTCCCCTTTTTTTTGTTCTGTTTCTGTTTTTCTTTTTCCTTTTCTTTTATCTGTTTTGATTTTGATTAATCAATTTAAACATCCATTTGATTTCAAAACTTTGCCAAATTTTGTGTAGCTTTAAATATTGATTATTAAAACATTTTGGAATCATTTTTAGGATAAAACCTTATTCATTTTGGGGGTCTTTTATTTATTCAAAATAGGCTCTAGTTTTTAAATCAGATGAGGTTTATTAATAATTTCAAATACCATTTAAATTCTTCAAACCCTTCAAATCTTTTCAGTAAGTTTTTATTTAGTTATTTGGGTTCAAATAATTCATCTTGAATTATTTGGAGGATATTTAATATGATTTATTAATCATTAAGATTTGGTATTTGTTTTAATTCAATTGGAATTAATTATAGTTTTAATTCCCTAAAGTTTATTTGGAAGATTTATTTAATCTTAATTAAGTTGAATTAAACCACTTTTATTTCACTTGGGTAAATCCCAAAATACCATTTTCTCATGAATTAAATAATAATTCTTATTAGAGATTTGCCTTTATAGGGATAGATTTGGTTAATGCCTTTTTAGTTTATTTTGGAAATTCTTTATCCTTTTATTTTATTTGGATTTGGATTCTATTCATTCCATTTGCTTAATGGATTAGGCCAAGATTTAATTTGGTCTTTAAATATTCTTTATTTAATATTTCTTTCTTTATCTTATAAAATTCGTATCTTTTTATTTAGAGATCAAACTTGGTGATTCCAATTTGTGAAATCTTGTTTAATATTTGTTTATCTTTTTAAACGTCTTTAAGATTATTTGCTCACCATTTGGTATGGATTTTAGATACATGTTTTATTAGCTCTGGGAATTCAATTTCTTATCTTATTATATTCATAAGATTTTATTTATGGTTCTAAATTAGGTGAAATCAATTCCTATGGTTTTATATTATTTATATTGGTCATTCTTGATCATTTTGAAATGTTTGTTGTCAATTTTTATATGGATCAAATCCATAGGCTTGGATATAATCTGGAAATGATTTTTATTCCACTAGGGTTTTAGGTTTGGATATGTTTTCCAAGTGATTAAATTTCTAGATGCATTTTATGATGAATGCATTTTACTTGATTTGAATTTTGTTGGATTCAAATTCTATTCAAAGTTTGTTCAATATGGGATTTTAATTTCCATTTAAAAACAAAAGTTTCTTTTCACCCTAAATTTCAACAATTATTTATTTTGTTGATTTTATTTTTCACATTACAAGATTTGGAAAATCTTGGGATGTTACATCCTGTCTTGGTGAAAATCAAGTCTTGTGGGGAAAGTGCACAACCTCTGCAGATGGAAGAAACTAAGTACTTAGCCGTGTCCCCGGTAATGGACAACTTGAGCATCAAGACATGGAAGTTATCAAGAATCTCCTCATCCCAATTTTTCTAAGGTAAAACTTGTGGTTGAACAAGGGTGAAGGTTCACCAATTTCTATTGGTGGTTCCTTGGGAAAGTTTTACCAAACAAAAACTTAGTGTTTTCAACTGATAGGTAAAACCTATTTTAAGCAAAGCAAGCCTAAGCTACACTTGGCCAATTCATGTAGTAACTAGATGCTAATATTCTACTAAGGTATCACTTGCCAATACTATTCCAATGTATTGACCCACTATGGCTGTAACTTGTGATGTTGCAGGTTACTGTGATGATGATTAGGGGTTATGAGTCTACACTCAACATGCTTGCCTGTGGCAAATGAAGATGAAGGCTTCTATTTATATTGTTATGTTAAACTCTTGTACTAGCCTATGGCTATGGAGTTGTAAATGACTATGTTATCTCTGGAATGACGATGTAATAATGACCTTTGTTTCTGTGTACTTCATCTTCAACTATGGATGCTAGCATTTGATCCCGGGACTAGCATTGCAATCACAGGGATCTTTACCTTTATAAAGGTGGGATCTTGCACATATATTCGGCTAAAGAGTTTAGCGAGTCGGATTGACCCATATTGAGGTACAACGAAAAAGTTGTCATTTGTATATCTCAATCAAAGTAATCCTTAGACCTGAGGTTATTGCACAGTCCGAGTTGAGGATCACCAACTTAGTTTCTGTCAAACGCTGATCCGTAACTAGGCAGTCATAAAGGCAGAGTTCGGGTCGACTGAGAATCAAGTTGCGTGATGTGAATAACCAAGATGGAATTTTGCCCCTCCACTTGGAGAGATATTCTCTAAGCCCTCTCGGATGATATGATTCGCGGAAAGCATGGCCATGCACGACTCGGTTAAGTGTTAACCGAGGCGATCGACTAAGAGTTAGTCGGGTGAATCAATTATCTCGGATCGAGAAGAGAGTCAGACTATTTAAGGGATGACAATTATTTGCCTATAGTCTGACAAGGTATATTGTGAGGAAAAAGGTACTTGGACGCAAGTCACATTAGAAAGGCAAGTCGTCATGACTATTCGGTAATTGGGAGTCGGCACGTTCTGCTAGGAGCCTCTACCAACTGATCGAATGAGAGTCGGACTCTAATCGTGTCCAAGTAGCCATAAGCCCGCGGGGTCACCCACTTAAGAGCGGGAGCAAGTTTGGATTGGATATGAACCGGAAATCTGGTTGGGTTAGACCCAAGCCAGATTTGGACTAAGTCAGTGAGTCGGACCCACGTGACTGGTTTTATATGGGCTTTAGTGAATGGTCCACGAGAGTGGAGCCCATGTTCACTCCCTATATATAATGGAGCGCAGTAACCCAGAAGTGTTAATCGTTGATCGGTTAGGTCATTCCATGTGTTGGAAACCCTAGCTCCACAACAGTCCTGTCGTCGTAACGAACCTAGCAGTTCGCCGCCAGTGCTCCTCCTTGTACGTGTGGATACCAGCAAGGTGTTGTACGATCAGCACCAGGACGATCGGATCGCAAAGGACTATACTACATCAACTGACGCGCTTCATCAGTAATCTGCAACTCCGCGTCTAGTGGTAAACCTCGTGGCCTTCTACCTAAGCTGGATCTTGGGATCACCACGTTAGAGGGAAATTTTGTTTTATCTCTCCGTGGCCCAACAGTGGTATCAGAGCGATAGATTCTGGTTTTAGGCTCGAGATCTCGCATATGTGATATGCGGTTGGTTGTAGATGAGATCTATGTGCTGCTTTGGTGGTCGATCTATGAGATAGATCGGTTTTGTACGAGGTTGATTGGATCAACTGTACTCGGGGAATGGTAGATCTGATTTCCGTGATCATACTTCTGAGATCGTGGAACGACATACCCCTACCGGTCAGCTTCCACCATTGGGGTAGACTGTGACACGTAAATCTAGAGGCGGTGATCGAAGATCGAAAAGTTTGATCGAATCAGAATAATGGTCAGAATCCATGTTCGGATCATAGATGAGATCTACGTTTTCGGAAAAATCGTCGGGCGCTGCGCGCACCCGCGAAGGGCGCTGCCCCTTCGATCCCCGCCTGCTATCCGTCTAGCGGGACCGCCGACTTCGCCCTGTCGTAGCGCGTTAGAGATCGTTGCGAGTTTCACAACGCCGTTAGATATCGTATCTATGCATAACTTGTTTTTGCAGGAAGTTGTGAATGGTATGGTTCATGTGCATGTGATGTATGTGTGTAATCCATACGTGATCTGCGAATCATGGTTTTTGTCAGCCGGCTGGAGCCTAGGTGCTGTCATTTTATTGTATAACGACCTGCGTGTCGGATTCTCTATGTAATTTACTTAACTAAGCTAGTGTAGCTATTTGGAGAATCCGGATGACATGCAAGGCGATGTACATGTCGGCGACATGGAGTAAGACGGCAAGTGACAAGGCTTTGTGGAGATGGAGATCGCCATGAAGGGAGCCATACCATTTCACATTATAATTGCTTTATTTTGTGGTATTATTATGTCTCTGTTTTACCTCTATTAGATAGTCGGTAAAATTTAATCCCTCAAAGAAGGTCTAGTCGTTTTTCCCGCCAGTGTTTGCACCATCACAACTCGGACATTTTTCGTAGTGGGATCATAAAATTGAGGTGCTTCCAATTCTTTCCGACTATGTGGGTTAGAGTCAGACTCTTACTGCGAAAACACTCGGTAAGATAGACGGGTCTATCACAACGGTTGTGGGGCTCGGGGAAAAGTCGGACGGGAGCCGGGGCATGTGATGCCACCCATACAACAGGAGTCGTATGAGATGCGATTGACGAGGAGTTGTCTACCTAGATCACTTGGCGGCTAGCGGTGATGCTAAATCTCACTAGCCGACTTGCTTATTTAGAATCCTCAATCACTAAGTAACCATCGGAGGGATGTTGGTTCTAGTGGGAGCATAAAATATTAAAGTGCTTAATATGCTTGCTCTTTTATGAATATATGTCTTAAGTGTTTTGCATATTTTCTGTTGTAGATCATGGCACCAAGTAGCAGTCACTCTTAGATATCCGGTTTTGCGTTGAGAACCATTCTTGAGAAAGATAAACTGAACGACACTGATTTTACCAACTGGTATCGAAATCTGAGAATTGTTCTCAAACAAGAAAAGAAGGACCATGTCCTAGACAACCCACTTCCAGATGAGCCGAATGAGAATGCGACTATCGCTGCTACTGTTGCCTACCGTCGGGTTAAGGATGAGTCCACAGATATTAGCTGTCTTATGCTTGCTCACATGGAACCGGACTTGCAAAAGCAGTTCGAGAATGTTAAGGCCTATCATATGATCGAAAGCCTCAAAAGTATGTTCCAGGCTCACGCGAAGACTAAGAGGTATCAAGTCTCTCAGGCTTTGCTGAGTTGCAAGCTTAAGGACGGTGATCCACTGAGTCCGCATGTGATCAAAATGGTTGGTTACGTGTAGTCTCTGGAGAGGCTTGGCTACCCCATTAGCGAAGAGTTCGCTATAGATATAATTCTGAACTCTCTTCCTAGTGCATATGGGCAGTTCATTTCAAACTACCACATGCATCATATGGATAAGAAGCTCACTGAATTGCATGGGATGCTCAAGCAGGCACAGGCGGATCTCAAGAAGGGCGCCGGTCAAGTGTTGATGGTGCATAATAAGGCTAAGTTCAAGAAGACTAAGAAGAAGGCTAAGTCGGGAGGAAAGCAGGCTCAGGACCCCGATCCCAAGCGCTTCCTTAGGGACTAAGCCATCTCCTTCAGCCGAATCCACTTGCTTCTACTGCAAGGCGGATGGTCACTGGAAGAGGAACTGCAGCAAGTATTTGGATGATAAAGACAAGAGTGGAGGCATGACTTCCGACTCAGGTACACTTGTTTGCAATGTTATAGACATATATCTTGCTGATGCACCTAATAGTTCTTGTGTATATGATACCGGATCAGTTATTCACATCTACAACTCGTTGCAGGGACTGGTAAGAACTAGGAGCGTAGCAAGAGGCGAGGTTGATATTCGAGTCGGCAACAAAGCAAGAGTTGTTGCGTTGGAAGTCGGCACGATGCAACTTCATTTACCTTCCGAATTCATTATGGAACTAAATAATTGTTATTATGTTCCAGTGCTCAGTTGAAACATTATTTCTGCTTCATGTTTGATGAGGCAAGGCTATGAGTCGAATATCAAGAATAATGGTTGTTCTTTGTATTTGAATGATATGTTTCACGGCTTTGCACCCGTCCAGGAAGGGTTATTTATTTTGAATCTTGATGGAGAGTCGGTCTATAACATAAATGTTAAAAGTTTAAAACCAAATGATCTGAATATGAGTTACTTTTGGCACTATCGGCTTGGTCATATAAGTTGGAAACGCATGAAGAAGCTCCATGATGATGGACTCCTAACTTCGTTCGACTTGGAGTCGTTCGAGACATGTGAATCTTGCCTACTTGGCAAAATGACCAAGACACCTTTTGAAAAGAGTTGCGAAAGGGCGTCCGACTTGTTGGGACTAGTACATAGTGATGTATTTGGACCAATGAGCACGACAGCCAGGGGTGGTTATGAGTACTTCATTACCTTCACTGATTATTTGAGTAGGTAGGGATATATCTACTTGATGAAACATAAGTCCGAAGCCTTTGAAAAGTTCAAAGAATTCCAGAATGAAGCACAAAATCAACTCGGCAAGAAAATAAAGTTTCTTCGGTCGGACCGATGAGGCGATTACATGAGCCATGAGTTTGATGACCATCTGAAAAGTTGTGGAATAGTTCCTCAACTTACTCCGCCAGGAACACCACAAAGGAACAGTGTTTCGGAAAGGCGGAATCGGACCTTGTTGGTCATGGTATGATCAATGATGAGTCGGATAGATCTGCCTTTATCATTTTGGGGTAATTGTCTTCAAACAGCGGCGTTCACACTAAACAAAGTACCATCAAAATTGGTAGAGAAGACACAACATGAGATGTGGACAGGCAAAAAGCCGAGTTTGTATTTTCTTAAGATTTGGGGTTGTGAAGCATTTGTCAAGCGACTTCAGTCGGACAAGCTTACGGCCAAGTCGGATAAGTGTATTTTCGTGGGGTATCCGAGGGAAACCTTGGGTTACTACTTCTACAACCGAGAAGAGGGCAAAGTGTTTGTCGCTCGGAATGGTGTCTTCCTTGAGAAAGAGTTTCTTAGTCGGGGAGTAAGTGGGAGCACGGTGCAGCTCGAAGAAATTCGAGAGGAACTCGCTAGTAGCGAGTCAGCAAAAACCTTGGAAGTTGAGCCAGCCGTGGTAGCTAAGTCGGCAGCAGCACCTGTACTACGAAGATCGGTGTAACATCCCAGCATTTAGGAACCTAACGAAGGGCAGATTTAGGATTATGTATTGTTGCATGCATCTATTTGTGAAAAAGTGGGTAAAATTTTCAGAAAATAAAATCTTAAGTGATCAATGTTTCTTTCTTACTTTAAGATTAGGTTTAGACTTAAAGTAGGATTGTTATAAACTTTGATGTGATCTTAAAAGAATTATGTGTGTTTTGAATGGGGTTTGAATTTAAAAACTTAAGTGTTTGAATAATAATTTAAATGATTTAGATATAAGATTTGAATCTTAAATTAATTAAGATATAGGTAGTATAACTTAAATCTCAAAACAATAGAAATTATGAAATTCATTTTCATATTATAAAGACATAAACAAGTTACAACAGAATAAAGAATAAGAATATTCTTTATTAATAATAAAATAATCTTTATTACAATTGAATAAAATAAAGATTACATGAACTATAAAAAAAATTACAAAGGATTAAGAAAATTACATCTACTTACTATCCTATATCTAAAACCTAAACTAAATCTTCATGTTTATCTTTGAACCTGCAAAACAAAGATTAAACAAAAATAAAACAAGATTAGTGTTAGTATGTATTTCTCTCAGATATGTCAGTGAGGTGCACTTGACAATCTCATCATTGAGAAAAGTTAAAGAGGGGCAAGTTTCACCAATATGAAAGATTTCATCTTTCATAAATTCACAGCCAGAATGCAAATGACAGCCAAAAGGGATCAGTTCACCAGCCAAGGTAAAAGTAAATTGGTAACAGTAAGATCAAATTTTCTAAACCTATCCATATGTGCATAGCAGGCACACAGGCTGCACACACACAAGCATGCATGGGTGTGCTGTCGACTGCACAAGCACAGCCAGATCAAACAAAACCAGAGCACAGCCATGGGGAAGCACCCTAGTGCATCACCACACCACACCACAGCATAGCCAGGGTGAACAACAAGTAAACCAAGAACAGCAGCCAAACCAAACCACCAGATTAACCCAAACATCACCAAAATGGTGACATAAGGAGGGGGATGAATTAGGTGGACAGCAAGGCCAAGCATAGGAGCTAGGAGGAGCAGGCTAGCTCCAGATCCAGCACATGAGTCCAGCAAAACCAGATCAAGATCATCACCAACTTACTCCACAAATATCAGCTTTTGTGGTGAGTTTCATAAAACCTTCACATGATCTAATCATCTTATTTAGAGAAAGGCATGTGTTGTTTTACAAAACAAACCCTCAGAAGACACCCAAGTGGGGTGAATCCATCATAGGGATTTCTGAAAATCTAAAATCAAACATCAAGGTACCAGAATCCAACCAGAGCTCAGAGCAACATCCTTGCTCTGGTTGTAAAACCATATTCTACAATTCAATCATATATATACCTATGATCTATTTCTAGGCACATCTCTAAAGGAAGAGTAGCACCTTAGAAACAAATATTTGGGATCCATAGATTGATCAAGCTCACTACAAATTTTTCCAAGCTTTGATTCAATAAAGAATAGCTGGTACCACTACCAAGACTATCTAGATGAACCAACTAGATAAGATTTCAATCCCTAAGCCTCAGACCAACCTCATTGGTCATAGGGAATTCAGATATGAGCATCTCTAGTTTTCAAAGCCAAGATTGTCTCAAGCATAAACTAACCAAATCCATGGTTTAGAATTTATCTTGTGTGCCATACATGATGGTGTCACAAGAATAATTCAATATGAATCAGGAAAAGCAGAAAATCATTCTAGATTCAGAAAATCAACTAACTAATCATTTTCCTATTAAAAATAGGAATCATAACTAGAATATTCCTATAATACACTTCACTGTTTGAGATCATGAGGATCTCAATCCACATATTAATTTCCAAGCTAACAGCACTAGGGCATTAGCTGTATCTTATCATAATCATGACCATGAATAAAAAAACAGTGGAAAGCTAACAGATCATTAGCTTTGCCAAGCATGGTTCCCATACAACCACATCATCTGAATCAGATGCAATCCAAGCATCAAATCATCGAGTAAGCCACCAGAAACACCATACATCAGATCAACCAACAAGCCTCAGGCCAATAAGCATTCAGTATGGGTATAGACCATCTAAACATGAATCAATTCCTCCAGTACATTAACAAGCACATCACAGAAACCCTAAAGGGACAATCATCCTAATCTGAATCAGACAGTAGCCATAGAGGACACTGCTAACATCTAGCATCGAATCAACAAGCACAGAGAGCATCAGGAGAGGGGAATCAAACTCACCATAGGTCCTCGCTGAAGGGTAGAAGAGGAAGCAGAGGGGCCGACGGCCATGGCGGCATGGGGAGCACCCTAGAGGGGGTGCTGCAACCCGCACGGCGGCACGACAACAACCCTGAGCACGCCTGGAGGTGCAGAGCAGCACCTCAACGCACGATAACCACGGCCGAACTTGAATCCATGCCAATCCCCGGCCACAGGGTCGGGGTCAGAGGAGGAGAAGATGAACTCGAGATAGAGAGAGAGAGAGGTAGTGAGGATTGGGCCGAGCTGGGCCGGACCCTTCAGGGTGGCTCTTTTGTCTAGTACTAGTGGGCCAACAGGGCCAAATAAGAATAACTAGCCCAGAAACAATTTCAGGCCTGTTTTAATAAAAAGAAAATACCAAAATACCCCTGGACTTAATAAAATTATAGAAAATAAAATAATAGTATAAATAAAATATTTTTGGATTCACAATAATCCATTATGTCCAAATAAAATAAGATATCAAATTTTGGATATTCAAATTTTTATAAGAATTTTGTAATTTAAATATTCCTTATGGAATTTTACAAAATTATTGAAAGGTGATAAAAATAAATAAAAATCACTTTCATTATTTATTATTATTATAGAATTTTTGAAAAATACTAAATAAATATTTATTAATAAAATTAAGGTATAATTTTAAAGGAATTATTAAATCAATAAAAGTCAAATAAAGGGAAATAAAATAAAATAATTCAATATATGTTATAAAATATTAAAAAGTAATATTTAAAAATCCATTATTACAAAAAAGGGAGAACTTTTTAGGTTAAATTCATAATGCATTACATTACTTACATAATCATTTTGCTTCTTTAAATATTGTCCTTACCGGGCAATAATGATATTTTTGTAGAACTAGAAGCTCAAGGTCTAGTGCAAGCATCAGACTTCACTACCTTGCCATCACAAGGAAAGTTCATCACTTGCTCATATACTTTGAAGATTCTTTATCAAAGTATTTGCAAATTGTGTGTTATCATATATGCTATAGAAGAAAGAAAATATTATTTTCCCAAATAAAGAAATTATGGATATCATCCTAAGTGGTGATATGATGGAGCAATAGAACTTAGAGTTCTAATTGCAACAATGATGATCAAGTAGGGACTTAATAACCCCTGACATCAGTGATTCTACCGCCGTATATTACGCGTTAGCCATGAGATTTGGAATGGGACAGAGAAGTCAGCTGTATCTTCTTCCCCTCGCATGAAGCCGGATGTGCAGGTCGTGGCTGTTATCCTCGTAGCGTGCATATTAATTGGTAATTCGTAGAGGATATGCAGCATATGGGTGGGAACCCTCAACGTCCCACGATAGTTCTGGCATCTAACGGTTTGTACAAACCATTGCCGTAATTCATTATGTGGGCATGGTGTACACCAAGGAAGCATGCGGGGTCGCGAAGGGGGCAGTGATTGGCTTGGACCAACTACTGGGCCCCACATAATGGAATTGTGGACGGGAAACTACGCCTGGTTGTGCAACAAGGAGTTGATCTCTCATGGGTAAAGTAACGCACCTCTGCAGAGTGTAAGAACTGTAACTTGTTACTGCCTGTTCCGAAAAGGAGCTATGAACGCAGAAGGAAAGGAACTCCATGAAAGTTCTTGTCAACCTGTAAAGGATGATTGTCATAGTTTTTCAGAATAAAATCAATCTTTGAAGAAAGATTTACAAAAACTTCATAGTGCCAAGGATTTATAATCCGAGGTGGTACTTAGAGCATAAAACTTCCCACCTTGCATATAATGAACTTGTTGGGTAACGCTGTTACTCATTCTTTCCTTTGATCCCTTGCTTAGACTCTGAGGATTCCGAAGATGTGCCAATGTATGCAGCTGAATGCCAAGAAGACGTGTTCTACGAGGAACCTGATCTATCCGGAGGAGTTGAAGGCGTGGACTACGAGATCCGTTATGGTGTCGATGAGAATGAGTCCACTTAAGAGTCTAGTTAGTAGTAACCAACGGAGCCGAACAACATGAACTCTATAAAAGAAGCTATTGAGCCCCACTCCTAGTCGGAGTTGTTACTTTTAAATTTCCGCTGAACATCTTATATTTTGGTTCGCAAGTTGGATCTTTTGGAAGTCTTGAACTTCCGGTATTGTAATAATGATAATGTGTGTACCTTTGTAGCATGAACCCGCAATGTTTCTGTTGTACCACTCTGAGGGATGTGATATTTATGGATCGGTGTTCTGTGGATGTCATGTCAACGACTATAGTGTACTACACATGCAGTGGTATGCTGGGTCACCGCAATCGGTGAGATTACGAAGTGTTCGTGATGTATTACTGTTAGACAGTGATGAGCTGAAAAATTATTCGGAAGCGATGGTGGGATTTGATTCCGAGTCATGGCTTGGATCCATGAGATTCGGGTTAAAGTCCATGGATGAAAATCAAGTTTGGAACTTGGTTGATCTGCCAGACGGTGCAAGACCCGTCGAGTGCAAATGGGTCTTTAATAAGAAAACTGATATGGATGGAAATGTTTCTGTCTATAAAGCACATCTTGTCACGAAGGGGTTCCGACAAGTTCAAGGAGTTGATTACGACGAGAATTTCTCGCTCGTAGCAATGCTGGAATCAGTTTGGATCATGTTAGCTATAGCAGCCTATTTCGACTATGAGATATGGCAGATGGATGTCAAAACGGCTTTCCTTAACGGAAATTTAACCGAGGACGTGTATATGATACAGCCCAAGGGTTTTGTCGATCCGGCTAATGCTGACAAAGTGTGCAAACTTCATAAATCCATTTATGGGTTGAAGCAAGCATCTCGGAGTTGGAATATTCGCTTTGATGAGATAGTCAAATCATTTGGCTTCATCAAGAGTGATCATGATTCTTGTTTATATAAGAAGTTTAGTGGGAGAAAAGTAAACTTTCTAATCTTATATGTGGATAACATATTACTGATTGGAAATGATATCCAGATGTTGCAAGAAACCAAGGAATCATTGGAAAGGAGTTTCTCAATGAAAGACTTGGGTGAGGCAACATACATCCTCGGAATCCAGATCTATAGAGATAGATCAGGGAGGCTCATTGGATTGAGTCAGAGTACTTATTTGAACAAAGTGTTGAAGAAGTTCAACATGGAATCGTCTAAGAAGGGGTTCTTACCGATGTCCCATGGTGTAAAACTTAGAAAGACTCAGTGTCCTTTGACAACTGATGAGCGAAGTCGGATGAGTGTCATTTCATATGCTTATGCAGTCGGATCCATCATGTATGCCATGATTTGTACTAGGTTGGATGTTTCATATGCTCTAAGTGTTGTGAGCAGGTACCAGGCTGATCCTGGAGAAATCCACTGGACAGCGGCTAAAAATATCCTAAAGTTTTTGAGAAGGACTAAGGATATGTTTTTGGTTTATGGTGGTGAAGATGCACTCAGTGTAAAGGGTTACAGGGATGCGAGTTATCTTACCGAATCTGATGATTCTCGTTCACAATCCGGATACGTGTTTATTATAAATGGAGGTGATGTGAGCTGGAAGAGTTCCAAGCAAGAGACTGTGTCTGCATCTACAACAGAGGTTGAGTATATTGCCGCCTCAGAGGCAGCAAAGGAAGCTGTTTGGATGAGGAATTTCCTCATGGATCTTGGTGGGGTTCAGGGCTCGTCCAATCCATTAGACGTGTATTGTGACAAGAATGGTGCTATTGCACAAGCCAAGGAACCTAGACAACACCAGAAGAATAAGAACAAACTCATGTGGTACCACCTGATTCGCCAGCTCGTGGATCAGGTGATATCAAGTTATGCAAGGTACAGACAGATGCAAATATTGTGGATCCGTTGACAAAGCCGTTACCACAGCCGAAGCATGAGGCGCACCTGAGAGCCATGGGCATTAGATGCTTAGACATGTGATGTCGGAAGATTGACTCTAGTGCAAGTGGGAGACTGTTGGGAATATGCCCTAGAGGCAATCATGTATGATGATATTTCCCATTGTATTCATAAAGTTATTAAGTTGTCCTTGTATAAACATCTGATGTGTATCATTGAATATGTGATTTGATTATGGAACTATACATTCATGTTGTTTGTACTAAATATCCTTGGTCATTGAGGTTGTGTTGGACACACAACTTAGACCAATGTGAAAGTCAGCTTGATGACTCGGTTCCACTTGTCATGGGCATGGTGATGCTATTCCGACTTACACAGATTCAGATAAAGAGTTTAGCAAGTCGGATTGACCCATATTGAGGTACAACTAACAAGTTATCATTTGTATATCTCAATCAATGTAATCCTTAGACCTGAGGTTATTGCACAGTCCGAGTTGAGCATCACCGACTTAGGTTCTATCAAACGTTGATCCGTAACTGGGCAGTCATAAAGGCAGAGTTCAGGTCGACTAGGAATCAAGCTGCGTGATGTGAATAACAAAGATGGAATTTTGCCCCTCCACTTGGAGAGATATTCTCTGGGCCCTCTCGGATGATATGATTCGGAAAGCATGGCCATGCACGACTCGGTTAAGTGTTAACTGAGGCGATCGACTAAGAGTTATTCGTGTGAATCACTTATCTCAGATCGAGAAGAGAGTCGGACTATTTAAGGGATGACAATTATTCGCCTATAGTCTGACAAGGTATATCGTGAGGCAAAAGGGACTTGGACGCAAGTCGCATTGGAAAGGCAATTCTTCATGAATCTTTGGTACTTGGGAGTCGGCACGTTCTGCTAGGAGCCGCTACCAACTAATCGATTGAGAGTCGGACTCTAATCGTGTCCAAGCAGCCATGAGCTTGCGGGGTCACACACTTAAGAGCAGGAGCAAGTTTGGATTGGATCTAAACCGGAAATCTGGTTGGGTTAGACCCAAGCCGGATTTGGACTGAGTCAGTGAGTCGGACTCATGGTGACTGGTTTTATATGGGCTTTAGTGAATGGGCCACGAGAGTGGAGCCCACGTTCACTCCCTATATATAGTGGAGTGCAGTAACCCAGAAGTGTTAATCGTTGATCGGTTAGGTCCATGTGTTGGAAACCCTAACTACACAGCAGTCCTGTCGTCGTAACGAACCTAGCAGTTCGTCGCTTGTGCTCCTCCTTGTACATGTGGATACCAGTAGAGGTGTTGTACGATCAGCACGAGGACGATCGGATCGCAAAGGACTGCGCTACATCAATTCACGCGCTTCATCAGTAATCCGCAACTGCGCGTCTAGTGGTAAACCTCGTGGCCTTCTACCTAAGCTGGATCTTGGGATCACCATGATAGAGGGAAAATTTTGTTTTATCTTTGATTCACCGTCTGTTATGAGTAAGCTCCTTACACTACCACCACATACACATGCTACACACACTGCTACTACCGTTGAATCTAAAATTCCTTCTGATGCTCATGATGTTAATTCTACTATGCTTGATGAGAGTGGTTCATTAGGTCCTTTCCTAGATGCTACTATTGCTAGAACTATATTGGGAAATACTGAAACTCCTAATGAAGACACTATTACACCTGTTAGCTCACCTGAGTCTAGAGAGAGTTATGATATTAACGATGGTTATATTGAAATGACTGATGAATTTATTGAATAATATCGAAACACACGTGGTGCTAGTGCTATTAAGAGGCTTCTTGAGAAATGTACTATTATACCTAAACTATCTCCTGATGCTAAGTTTTCCACTTCTCCCATAAACATTAAAGATAAAAATTATGATTTCTCTCTTGATTTATCCTATATAAACATTGTTGAGAAAGAACCTTTTTGTGGGACTGAGAATGAAAGGGCTATGGCACATATGACTGAGCTGTCTACTATGAGTGCCTTATTTTTTTAAGATGTTAAGATGCGCACCTACTTTGTTGCTAAATTTTTCCATTTTTCACTAAAAGGGGAAGCTAAAGCTTGGTTGAATAATTTACCTCCTGGATCCATTGATAGCCCTGATTGCTTGATTGCTACTTTATTTTAGAAATATTTCCCTCCTAGTGCCAGACATGCTGTTTTGCAGAAACTTTTTGATTTTAAACAGGGAAAAGATGAGAAAATTCCTGAGTAATGGACAAGGTTATGTGCCTTGATTCATGCACATTTTGGATGTCCATTACCTAAAAATGAGCTTCTTGATATATATTATAATGGACTAACTGATGAATCTAGGACATACCTAGATAGTTTTGCTGATTGTGTTTTCAGGAAAAAATTCATGCAGAAGTTGAGGAATTAATGGATAAAATAAGCAATAATTATGATGATTGGACTACAACTGAGCCAATTACACCTGAGGCAACTACACCTGAACCAATTATGCCTAAGCCAACCCCAACACCAACACCAAAGAACAGGGGAGTGATTGAATTAAATGATGAAGTGATGAAAGAAGCTAAGAAATGTCTTAAGGAGAAGGGTATTAAATCTGAAGATGTGAAGAATTTACCTCCTATAGAAGAATTATGTAAGCCAATCTCCCACTCACCCACTACTGAGGTACACTCTCTCCAACAATTTGATGAAGGTGATATTCCTTATGGTAAACCTCCTTATCAATGTTTAGAGGAACTTGATACTTTTATTGTTAAGCAAAGTAATTTTAATAAACAAGTTCAGAATCATTTATTGGAAAACTCTAGAGCTATTAATGAGTTGAAATATATTGTGGAAATAACTCCTAATGATGTTAAAATACTTGTTAAACACTTCAAAATGGTTCAATCTCCAATTGATCAACTTGCTAAAGGAAAAAAAGATATGCTAGTTAATGCTTCTAGAGATAAACATGCTTATGAAATTAGAACTAGGAGTGGTGCTACCACTTAGGGTCCCTTATATCCTGAGGGACATCCTAAAATAATTGAGCAAGATTCTCAAAAAGCTGAAAATAGTGGTACTTCTTCTAAGAGAAAGAAAAAGAAACATAAAACAGTTGTAGAATCTTCTGACCTGCTATAGATCCTAATAGTATATCTGTCTCTGATGCTGAAACTGAAAGTGGTAATGATAAAATGACGCTCCTGATAAGGAAGAAATTGAAGAGGAACCTGAGAGGCACACTAAGAACACTAAGTAGACTAAGTAAGATTTTGTTGCTAATAAACATGGTAGTGAAAGAGAACCTTGAGTATAAAAACCAATGCCTTTTCCTAATAAGAAACACAAGTCAAAGGAGGAAGAACACTATAACAAGTTTTGTGAGTGGATGAAACCTTTATTTTTGCAAATTACTTTGATTGATGCTATTAAGGTGCCTCTTTATTCAAAGTATATGAAGGATATTGTCTCTAAAAAAAGGAATATTCCTAACGAGGAAATTTCTACTTTGCCTGCTAATTATTCCTTCAATGGTAAGGTTCCAAAGAAACTTGGGGATCCTAGGATTCCAACTATTCCTTGATCTATTAAAAATAATTATGTTAGAACTGCTTTGTGTGACTTGGGGACAGGAGTTAGTGTTATGCCTTTTTCTCTCTACAAGAGACTTCAACTAGAAAAAAATGATACCAACTGATATATCTTTGCAAATGGATGATAAGTCTACTACTATTCCTGTTGGTATATGTGAGGATGTTCCTGTTCAAGTGGCTCATAACTGCTTGGTTTTAACTGATTTTGTTGTGCTTGAGATTCCTGAAGATGATAATATGTCTATTATTCTTGGGAGACCTTTTCTTAATACTGCAGGTGCTGTCATTAATTGTAATCAAGGAAAGGTAACTTTTAATATTAATGACAAAGAGCATATTGTCTATTTCCCCAAGAATATTGATAAGATTTATGTCCTAAATTCAATTGAAAATATTGAGGGAATCAAAGTTGGAGAAATATATTGTCCCATTCGACAAGAAAATTTTGAAACTATTATGATTGGGACTATTGCTATCAAGATTGAGATAACATAATAATTTAGTGAAATGCAAAGTTTTTTTCCTATAAAATTGTTTTGGTAACAAGACTTGATCAACCTTGTTAACAAAGGGATTTTAATGAACAAAACAATGTTTTCACAATGATTATCCTTGCTCACCTTTACTTTATTCATTCCAATCTTTGCTTTTCGTCTTGTTCGTCTTAGTTTTGCTAGTTGCTTGCTTTTTAGAGTGTCTTAGAACTTCTGTAGTTTTCGTTTTGGTTTGCTTTTGTGTCTTTCAAAAATCTTTTTCTGCAAGAAAATCAATTTTCATAACCTGAAAATTGGCCAAAATAAAGTTTCCCGAAAAATTCCAGAAAATTCATATTAATTTTTTTTTGCGAAAAAGGGGCAGAGTGGCACCTGGAGTGACCCAGGGGGACCCACCAGGCAGGCACACCCCCTGGTGGCGCGGCCAGCCCTGTGGCGCGCCTAGCCCAAGTGTGGGCCACCCTGGCCCTCCACTTAGCCTCCTTCCTGCCACTTCTTTCTCTCTCCAAAAAAACACCGGAAAACTTCACATAGCTCGAGTTCTTGATGTTCTTGCTCCCGATTTTCGATTTTCTTGCTCATCCCATCTTTGTTGCTGATTTTTGGAGGGATTGCTCTCCGGTATGTGCCTCCTCCGCTTGTCTATTTAGATTTTTGATTGGTGGATTGTATCTTGAGTATTTTGCTACTGTCGGTGACAGGTTATGTGAGCTTACATGCTTGTTCTATGCTTAGAAATTTCATTTTGATGCATGTTTAGCCCTCTAGCAAGTTCCTATAATAGTTCCCCATCATTAACTAGCTTGGAAATCACTTGGTTTGATGTTTGTCTAAAAATTTCAGAAAAATGGCCATCGACAACCATACCTTTGGAGAAGTGTTTGAAAGTGATGCACCTAGAAGGACAAGGCCTTTGATATCAGCCTCTCGAGCTAGGCCATCATACAATGAGGATCTTATTGCGCCGCGCTTTGGCAATGAGGGAGATGTGCACCCTTCTACCTTCCCTTGTTTTGCCTTTTTGCAAGCTCCAGGGATCCTCGATGATTTCTTAACTCTTGTTCAGAGGGTTGGTCTAACCGATTATATGCAGGATGAGAGTGAGAAATATGCTTTTCTCACCAAAACTTTTGTGGAGAGTTTCACTTTCACTAACACCTCTTACAGCTGAAAGATTTCATTCAAAATCTATGGTAGGCCTTTTACCATGACATTGGAAAGATTTTGCAGCATTATAGGTATTGGCATGGCTGGGACGGTGAAGAAGATTCAAGGTCGACCCACTGATTTGTTGGAGCTCTACCGTGGGGAAACAAATGATGATTACCGCATAGCCCAGCGCGGTAAGATAAGAAATATTCAACTCCTAGCTCTCAGATATTTTGCTTATTATGTTGCCACAACATTCTTTGTAGGGAGAACACTAGCAATATTTCCAACTATCATTTGGCTTTTCTAGATGATGTACTTAACAATGAAACCAGGTATAATCTTAGTTCTCTCATTGCTCACCGCCTAGCTGCTAGATGACCAGTCTATGGGGGTATTATGATTGCACGTGTAGTTGCTATCTTGGATCTTTCTGTTGATCCGAATGATACAGTTCTGGCGCCACAAAGGCTTGATCTAGCTACCATGAAAGCGCATCACTTTGTTACTGCAGGCTCTAGCATTGAGAGTTTAGTTTAAAGGATGATGTTTACTGACGGGGATGAGAGAGAAATTCCTTTGCCACAGTCTACTTTGTTCAGTATTTGCAGGAGGCCATGGTCACGCTCCAACGAGAAGAAGGACGATCAGCTCCGCGTGCTTGGTTTCCATGGGCACTAACAGGGGGACGCGCCATCTTATGACTACTCTGTGCACTACATAGGGGCTTCCTCGAGTACGTACTAGGATGAAGGCACCTCTTCGTCACACTACGGAGGCGCTCCTTCTTGGCCAGGCTAGGAATGATCTCCACTTAGGACAAAAGCCTAAGCTTGGGGGGAGGTATACCGACACCACACTCATCTACATATCATGTTCCGCCGGTACTTTGTATATCCATGTTTCGCTTTCTTTTTAGTTTTTGTTTCTGCTTTCCAAAACACGAAAAGAACAAAAATATTTTCGTAGTTTCTCTATGTTTGTTTCTTTGTCTTTTAGCTTTGGTTTGCTATAAGAAAAATCCAAAAATATTTTTCTTTGTTTGCCTTTTCCTTCAGTGCTTTCTTTAAAAAATCAAAAACCCAAAAAAAAATTGTTGTTCTTCTCTGGTTTTGTGAAGTTCATTGCAGGGTTCAGTGGTCCTCAGTGACTCCTTTGGAGTTTGGTTTATCTTATTATTCAAGCCACACAAGTGAAAGGCAATGATGATGATGATTTATGACAACTCGAGGTGTGGTAAGAAGCTGGTAATGAACTCTATTTGTTTTTATTTTTGTACATATACTCATCATTGCGGGCATGCTTAGTCTGTTCATGTAAGGTGTATGTTATTTATTGGATGCTTAAAAGTTCTTGCTCTCTTATGATTAGCTCCAACTTGGTAATAGTTTGTAGTATGTCATATGAATGTTTGCTTGCATTGTTCTATTCATAACTTGGTAAGACATTGTGGTATACTCCTATGAATGCTTCATTTGAATTGACTTGGCACATGCTCACGCATGCATATGACTGAACAAAAGTTAGTTAAGCCTCGATGACTTATTTTGCCTCAGAGTTCTTGTATCACTTTTATGCCATAATTGATTTTGTTTTGTTGCAAGCATGATTATGAGAGTTATTGCTCTCTCGTTTGTCGCTCCCTTTGTATTGCTAGCCTTCACTTGCACTAAGTATGAGCTCTACTCGTGCATCCAACTCCCCAAAAGCAAAATTTTCAAAAAGTGTCCACCATATATACCTACTAGCATCATTGATATTCCGTGCATATTTCTTATGCCTCGTTTTTTTCCAAATAAAATGTTTGCTTGTTATGAGAAAGTTAGTTAGTAAAGCTCTCACGAACTTGATGGCACACTTTATTTTCTTGCACTTAATAAACCTGAACCATTGTGACTGTCCATGAAAGTTATATGCTTGCAAATTATAGGCTAGGAGTTAGCATAACCGGGCTGTCACGGGGAATGCTTTCAACACCTGTAAATATTATCCAGTTGATATCATGCTCTTTTGTTTACGGATGTCAGCGGTGTGAAATAAAAGGGGAGCTTGTAAGTCCATGGATTTATGTATATGTGTTAGAGAAACGCCTGGGCCACTAGTGATACATCCAATTTGCATCACCATTCTATATTATAATTGTAAGATCCCTCCCTTTATAAAGGTAAGGATCCCTGTGATTGCAATGCTAGTCCCTGGATCAATGCTAGCATCCACAGTATAAGATGAAGTACACAGAAAGAAAGGTCATTATTACAAGTCATTCCAGAGACAAACATAGTCTTTTACAACTCCATGGCCACAGGCCTTGTACAAGAGTTTAAATATGTAATAAGATAAATAAGTCTTCATCTTCATGTGCCACAGTCAAGCATGTTGAGTGTAGACTCATAACCCCTAATCACCATCAGAGTAACCTGCAACATCACAAGTTACAGCCACAGTGGGTCAATACATTGGAATAGTATTGGCAAGTGATACCTTAGAATAATATTGGCAACTAGATACTATATGCATTTTTGGCTAAGTCTAGCTTAGTTGCTTTGCTCAAAATAGGTTTTACCTATTAGTTGAAAACACTAAGTTTTTCTTTGACAAAAAACTTTCCCAAGGAACCACCAATAGACATTGGGGAACCTTCACCCTTGTTCAGCCACAAGTTTTTACTTAGAAAATTGGGATGAGGAGATTCTTGATAACTTCCATGTCTTGATGCTCAAGTTGTCCATTACCGGGGACACGGCTAAGTACTTAGTTTCTTCCAACTACAGAGGTTGTGCACTTTCCCCACAAGACTTGATTTTCACCAAGACAGGACCTTTTAGAAGCCTTCCCTTAGACCAAATGGACGCGTTCCAACCTATCATCCCACTACCACCAACTGTCCAAATGGCTAAGTTATTGCAACCTGTGATCCAGGCAGAGCTCATATTGCCAAGTGTCTGCACTAGAAGCTTCTTAACATATGGCATCTCAAATCCCTTTGTTCCTGGGTGGCAAACCACAAGTGAGATACACTAGGGTAGTCCATAGATATGGGCCCTGTGTAACCACTCAACATAACCCATTCACAACCAATCCACCCAGGTGTTTCACTCACTTAGTTATTTTATTAAGCAAAACATAAGCCCAAAGAATTAGAAATATTTTCTCATAGCATGAATATATAACCACCCTTGGTTGCTACTAGCTAGGCTAAGCATGGAACTGATAAGAATCTTAACTTAGAAATTTCTAGCAATTATACAACTACTAGGATTTCCCAAGCATAGCATATAGACCAAAATATTCATGCAAGGCTAGTAAAATACCTCTAATGCATAGTTGAAAAACATAGGAATAAATCATGAAGCACCACTTGCCTCGGTAGTTTGGAGAGTAGCTACAATCCTCACAATCACAATCACTATTTGCACCAAAATCTACACATAAAATAATGGCACAAAATCACATACACAATTAATACCAGCAAAAATACATGAATGTATGCAATATGCCATGTGATGATTTTCTACACCAAACAAGACAAGTGCACTGTACTGAATCATAAACAACTATAAAACAAGCTAAATAAACTTTATTTGAATTACAAAACATTTTCCAAACAATTACTATACACATTTTATGCCTACAAATGTTTCAGCAAAAACAACCATTTTAACAAAGGGCAAAACATTAAACACATTGCACAAATGGAAAGGATTTTCCCTCCTGATTCCATTGATATAAAGTTTAACCAACTTATTGATCTAATTCAATTTTTTAAAACGAAACTCATGCCACGCGGCGTCTCCTGATTGGACAATACCGCTTCACTTGGGATCACGCTTCCGCCCCGTCGGATCAAGTTAGATCCAAAGCGCCATATCTAAAGAAAACGGTTCGCTCCAGATCTAATATAAACCCTACGATACAGATCTAACGGCGGGTGCTGCTCTGACCAAAGTGTGGCGGCGCGAATGGTCGCTGGCGGCGGCGGTGCTTCTGCCGGCAACGCACTGGTGATTCCAGAGGGGGCTAAGGGTCGAGAAGTGTCTTACCAGACTCGCGGGAACACGACGAAGCTCAAGGTGTTGCTGGCGTGGGCGGGGCGTGCTGCAGAGGCTGCTGGGGCTCGTCGGAGTTGGAGGCAGCATCGGGTTTGCTCGAACGGCGACGAAGGCGATGTTACTGGCCACCCTAGCACAAACCAAGGGTATCAGCGTGTGCACAATGCTCAGGCGAACCTGACAGGGTCAAGTAGAAGGCGTGGGGCGGTCGGCTTTTACCTCAATCTCTCGCCGGAGTTGGAGACGGCGTCGGATGCCCACGGTGCTCGTCGAAGTCGACGCTCTGGATCACTAGCAGACGAACAAAGGGGATCAGGAGGTGCACAAGGATCATAGGATCATTCCAGGGTGAACAAGGAGTAGGCGCGAGCACTAGGCTTACCGGAATACCTCGCCAGAGTTGGCTCTGACTGCGGCGGTGTAATACGAAATAGAGGCAGCTGGTGGCGAGAAGAGTGTGCAGTGTGGGGGGAAATGACCGCGGCGGGGTGTGGTTTAAGTAGGCAGCAACGCGACAGGAAACGATTGCAGAATCAAGGCCAATTATGCTGCGCCATTATCGGCATCAACGGCAGCGACGACGTGGTCTGCGGGCGAGATTTGGGGACGACGGAGTGACGTGGAGGTGGGTCCGGGGTGTCAGCGAGAGGGGGGGTAGGTTTCTGAGTGCGAATCGTTTTCTTCGGGGGAGAGAGTTGCTGGGCTAGATGGGCTGAGTGGTTGGGTTGGGCTGAAAGGCTGGCGCCGGTTTTATTTTTTTCCTTTTTGCTTTTCTTTTTCTGTTTGATTTTTAGGAATAATTTTCAAACCCTAATTCAAACAAGTTTGATTTCAAATCTTCTCTAGGTTTTTATATAGTGAACTTTGTACTCAAATGTGTGTCAAACACTTCTGTTTACCCAACACACTTTGATCATTTGAAAAATAAAATAAAACCAAGCCTTTATGAGATATAAATAATAGGCATAAATTTGGTTTTATAATCATACTTTGTTTTGAAAACTTTGCCCAAGCTTTGGAAATCACTTAAGTTTGAACTCAAAACATTACTGAATAAAATAAGTACCTTTCTCATTAGAAAGTAGCACTAAGGCTAGAGCATACTTACATAAAATAATGAGTAACATATGCTCCTGTTTTTGAAATGGTTTTGAAATGGAACCCTAAATGCTCATGGATGCATGGATGATATGCATGAGTTTTAAAACATGATTTTAGCGATGTTACAATAATTTACCTCTATTCATTGATATATGTCTTATTATGAGTTATTACTTATGTCTTTTCCAGTGTTTCTGCATGTTGGATGAATCTTGTTGGATGAACTATCGGAGTCTGGATTTTGATGGAAAATAAGGCATTTTGATGCAATTTCGCGAAGATGAGAAAAATACCAGAAAAATATGGGAAAATATTATTTTTCCAGAATATTGAGGAAGCCAGAAGGAGGAGCGAAGAAGGGCCACAGGGGGCCCACACCCCCTTAGGCACGGGCCCACCTGACCCCGTGCCTAGGGAAGGTGTGGCCCACCTGCCCGGCTCCCGACTTCGCCCCTTTTCCTATATCCTCCCTATGGAACCCTAATACGAAGGGGATGACCACAGATAGATTTCTGCCACCTCTGCGGGGCGGAAAACACCAAGAGAGAAATATCGCTCCGGCAGATAGATTTCTTCCACGAATTCCTTCCCGAAGAGGGGAGATCGTCGCCATCAACACCATCATCAAGCTAGGCTTCATCGGGATCATCATCATCATCCACACCATCATATCCACCAGCACCATCATCACCACTCCGTCATGTTGTAACAATTTTTTTGGATATTGCTTTAGTTCTTAGGGGAAACTTTCCCGGTGTTAATTACTATTGTAGTTGATGCTTGTGAGTGGAACCATTGGATTATTGTTTATGTTCAGATTGTTATTCATCACCATATCATCTTTGATCTTCATCCATATGATGTCTTGTCTAGTTCTTGAGGACATGGGAGAAGTCATGTTGTTATTAGTGGATTTGTGTTGAGTTATTATTCAATGGTTTAGTATTTAAGTGGTGGTGCTATTCTTCTAGTGGTGTCATGTGAACGTCGACTACATGACACTTCACCATTTATGGGCCTAGGGGAATGCATTGTGTATTTGGCTACTAATTTTGTGGTTGCCGGAGTGACAGAAACCTGAACCCCCGTTAGGACACCTTTGCACAAGGGAGCGTAGGATCTCAGAGTTTAAGGCTGTGGTTAGGTTTATATCTTAATTACTTTCCTATAGTTACGGATGTTTGCAGGGGGGTTAATCACAAGTATGTATTAGTCCAAGTAAGTTCGGTACATTAGTACAGGTTCACCCACACAACACTTACAACACCAAAGAAGAGTACTCAGCTATTTGAAGCGAAAGCACTTGACAGAATTCCCATGTGTCCTCGAGAATGTTTGGTCTTTATAAGTATTTCCACCGGCTTGTCCTTTGCTAAGAAAGGATTGGGCCACTTGTTGAGTTTATTCTTTATTACTTGCTCTTTGTTTTGTTGCCTTATCAGAAAACCACTAAAAATCCGTTTGCTAAGTATTTACAGAGATTTCCTGCTCCTTACCACTAGTGAACACCTTCTGCTCCTCGTTGGGATCGACAATCCTTTTTGTCGAAAGTACTGCGATACACCCCCTATACTTGTGGGTCATCAAGACTATTTTCTGGCGCCGTTACCCGGGAGTGAAGCGCTATTGAAGAGTGGAACTGGTAAAGGAAACTTCTACTATGAGTATTTCTTTTTGTTACTGCTTATTACTTTGTTTCCAATATGGATAACCCACTTGGTTTTATGTTTGGGAAAACTACTACCACTATAAGGGTCGTAGATGATACACCACCTATTGAGATAGATCCTTTTAAGATACCTACAAGTATTCTTGATCGTGTTATGGATAATTATTATTTTGGGGATGGAACTGTCCATCCTAGTGATCATTTGCTTTTTATCCATGAATTACGCGGATTGTTTAAGTGTGCAGGTATCACAACGGAACAGGTGAAGAATAAGTTACTCTCCATATCCTTGAAAGGGAGAGCTGAAGAATGGTATAAGCTGCTGAAGAATGGAAAATCCATGGAATGGGAGGAAATGGCTTCTCTCTTTTATTCTAAATTATATCCTCCCAGTGAGATTCATAAGGATAGAAATCTGATATATAACTTTTGGCCTCGTGATGGAGAGACTACAGCTCAAGCTTGGGGGAGATTGAAGTTACTAATTCTTAAATATCCTATTCATGAACTCCCTAACAATATTATTATCAATAACATTTATGCTAGGCTTTCTCTTCATGATAAATATTTACTAGATGCTTCTTGTGCTGGATCATTCACACGTATGAAGGAAGAAGCTAAATGGGATATACTAGACCGTATTCAAGAGAACACTGAAGCTTGGGAGAATGACAAAGGAAGAAAGTCAGGTATAAACTATGATTATGAATGCATTAAATCTTTTATGGGAACTAATGACTTCCGTGATATTAGAAACGAGTTCGGTCTTGATGCCCAAAGTATTTCCAACTGTTTTAAGGCCTTTGCCCCTTACATAGAAATTCCCAAGAAGAAGTGGAACAAGTACCATGCACCTTATAAAGATGTTGTAGTCATGTTCCTGTTGGAAGTACTCAAATTTGTACTACTAATCATATTGTGTCTAAACCTTATGTTGAGGAAATACCATTCCCAGCTAAGGTAAAGGAGTATTCTATGATGATTAGTGCAAATAGAAAAAGTTCCAAGAAAACTATGGAGCCTGTTGAGCAATTGAATATTGAACATGTGGTAGCTATTGTGAAAGACCCTGTCACTAGAAATATAGAGGATGAGCACATTGTCTTCTATGAATACGCTTCTAATATTATTTCTCATCCTAGTAAAGATAGAAAAGCTAGTTTTCCTGTCCTTTCTGTTAAAATTGGTGATCATTGCTACTATGGTTTATGTGATATTGGTGCTAGTTCTAGTTCTATTCTTTACAGGGAAATTATGCATGAAATTGGTGATCATTGCTACTATGCTTTACAGGGAAATTATGCATGAAATTGGTCCTTCTGAGTTTGAGGACATTGATGTGGTTATCCACCTTGTAAATAAGGAAACCATTTGCCCTATTGGTATTGTAATAGATGTGGAGGTCCTTTGTGGTAAGATTAAATATCCTGCTGAATTTCTAGTGCTTAATTCTGCAGCTAGCAAAACTTGTCCTATCATTTTTGGTAGACCTTTCTTGAACACTTGTGGAGCTATTATAGATTGTAAGAAGTAGAAAGTTTTAACTAAGTTTGATGGAAATTCTTATGAGTTTAACTTTTTTCCAAATTTGCTAAAGCTCCTTGTGAACATAGCTTGCCTAATAAACATTTCAGGATGGAACAACTTGCTTCTATTGATCCAGTTTATAACCTTGGGCCTCTTTTTGGTGACTGTTAGTATGCTCATCCTTGTGATAAAATTGATTCCTTTGATAATTATATTGTCAACTTTATTAAAAGTGCTACTGAAAGTTATTATGAGAGAGGGAAACATGGTTTTATGCTTCTCAATAATGTTAAGTTTCCCCATTTTATGTTGAAAGCTTTGAAGTTGCATCTGTTTTGTCTTCCTATGCTAGTGGCTTTTTGTTTCAACAATTTGTTTTCTCATGACATTCCCATGCATAGGAAGTGGGTTAGACTCAAGTGTGTTGGTTATTTGCTTCTTGATGCTCTTTTTCACTCGAGAGTTATATCTCCTTTGTGAGCATCTTTGAGACTTTCAAGCCTAACTTAAAGGCAATAAAGAAAAGTACTTGTTGGGAGATAACTCAAGAGTTTTGTCGAGTCTTGGAAGTTATTACCTCTGTAATAACCGCTCCTTATCCTTTTTGTTTTGGTTTTTGTGTCAAGTTCAACTTCTTTTGTGAAGTAGAGGAGTTGTGAGAAGTGGCTGTCCTGGGACAGATTTTTGTGATTCGTTGTAAAAATTCATGAGGGAGCTAAGTACGTCGGATGGAGCTTTATTTTTTTGAGCATGTTCTCCAAGTTGTTACCCAACTTTCATTAGTTCTGCACTTTTCGATTTGAGCAACATAAGGTTTTCGAAAAAATCAATCTTTACCTGTTTGTCTGTTTTGATAGATTTCTGCTATCATTTGCATTTGACTCTTATAGAAGCCTTTGTTTTGATGGATTTCAGTTGAAGTGTGTACCTAAAGGTTAATTGTTTTTTCTTACACTAATGTTGCCATTGAAGTTTGTGTATTTCCTTGAGAGAAAAGGAATTTCCAGAAGAAGGAGAAAAGGAGTCTGCGGAGTTCGTCTTTGAATAGGTAAAAGTGGTGAAAACAGAAGGTTCGTGAAACCCCAATCTTTTTATATTTTTTATATTTTTAATACATAAGTGAAGTTACGAGATGTAACAAAGGAGGAGATGGAGTCTGGGGTGGAAAAACCCACCCCAGGCGCGGGCCCCTGCCCGGTCACGCCTGGAGGGGGTGTGCCACCCCCAAACTCCGACTCCGCCTTGTTTCCGTGTCAAAACCTTCCTTATGCTTTGAAACTTTGTAATATATAACCCCCCGGTTCCCCCCCGAGGTTCGTTCATCGTGGTCTCGTTATGTTTTTGTTTCGATCTGTTTTTGTCAGGAAATCTTCTCAAGTTTAGAGCACCATGGTCTCCGCCAATGACAAAGGCAAGAAGCTCATGGAGGAAGTAAAGTTGGAGGAAAAAACCGCCGCAGGGGCAAGGGCAAGGAAACCTACTTTGGTAGGACCAATTAACACGGGGGATGATTTTTTTTTGTAACATGCAAGGAATCATAGCCTTTGGTCCAGACTTCAGATACTGCCTTGAGGCAGCATAAGCCCTTCGAACCACTAACGAGTTTTGTGATAAGTACCGTGCTTTGAGGATGAAGATGGATATACTTAAAGAAGAGAATGACAGGCTTCGTAAGATGCTGGAGGATCTCCTTACCCTAAACAAGAGAATACCACCACCACGGAAGGAGTAATTTGTCATCAGGTTTGGCATTCCCTTGGCTTGTTCCAAGCTTGGGGGAGTGTCGCGGTATCACCACCATTATCTTTTATCTTTTACCTTTTTAGTGGATTCATATCTTTGGTAGAGAAGTTATCTTATATTTTGTTTTGAATGTGGAAGTATCTCTCCTTTAGTTGGTTATCTATGTATCCCTTGGTATGAGTGCCTTTATTGGAATATTAATGATAAGTTTCATCTTTTAATTTTTGCACTTCTTATTTTAGTTTGCAATCTCTATTATATGATGGATCTTGTTGATCAGTATTGGCAACACTTTGGGATCATCAAGTGGATCTAAATTGGTTTTGGCAAATCGAGTTTTGGTCAGTAGCAATACTTTTTGAGGTTTGAAAGAAAAAGAGAAAAGCTTACAGGTATTTTGTATCATTTTTTTCTTTCTTTTTGGCCCATAAGCTTGGTATTCTTTATTTAAGATCTTTTGTGTATTCAAGGAATATTGCATGTTTGGATTTATTACTTGTATGTTTGCTTGTTTCTTTCAACTCTCTTGCTTGCTACTCAGCCTTGCTAGCCAAAAACCTGTTTTGAGAAGGCATACTTCTCATGTTTCCAAACCCATTGAACCAAAACCTTTGTCATTTGTGTCCACCATATCTACCTAGTAGCTTTTGCTATTCCAAGAAAATTCTCAAGCTTCATCTATCTTTCGAATTAAAAAGTATTTTGTTATATGAAAACTAGTTAATAAAGCTCTCACGAACTTGATGGCATACCATATTTTATTGCCCCTAATAAACTTGAACCAGTGTGCCAGCGAAGTTGTATATGCTTGCATCTATACGTTGGAATTAGCAGAACCGTGCTGTCACGAGGAACGTTTTCGACATTGCACTTGTACTCTATACATAGTTGATATCGTGCTCTTTTGTCTATGGATGTCAACGGTGTGAAATAAAGAAGGAAATTGTAAGTCCATGGAGTCTGTATTTGTGTTAGAGAAATGCCTGGGCCGCTAGCCTAAGCCATGCCTAATCATGGTGGAAACTTGCAGCTTCACCATAGTGAGCTATCTATGAAGCATCCTCAATAAAAAGCTATGCATACACATGGTAAATAAAAAGATCGTTGGGATGCTCATTGTCTGCTTGCCTTGTCATTTTGGTTATGGGAAAGCTCCTGTACCATGTGCACGGGGTACCCCGTTGGCGGTTCTCTATGATACGCATGTACTTACAATAACAAGAACTTACCGGTAACCAAAGTTGAGTAGCATGAGGAGTGGCCCTCATATTCAAGGGACATGAGATTGCCAACTTATATTTCGTCAAGCATATACTCCATCTTTGTGCACTTTAACCTTAATCATCTCAAGATGCCTATGATAGGGGCAATGAGGGCTCAAAGCTAGTAAGTACCATAATATTTTGGAAGCTCTTTATGACTTATAATCCCTTCTACCCTCTATAAAGGAACCTTTCTCCTAGTTACCAAGTTGAGTCAGTAAACCTACTTCCTCTCTATCTCCAGCAAGCATTTGAGTTGTTGTGTTTCAAGCATTCATATGGTGATTTATTCAATCATGTTCTTTGTCTTCCTTGTTTGCACAAAACTCTTATTTATTTAGTATTACTTTGAAAGCCTCCATTGAAAAACCTTTTTGAGCAAAGAGTGCTCCTGTTATAAAACTTCTACAAAAAGCTTTTTGTGAAACCATTTGCCAGCTGTTCTCTGAGCAGGAACAAGAGTTTACCAATTCCAATTACGATTTATCTTTATGCATCTCTATTGTTACTCATGTACTTGTTGCAAGCTAAGTTATATAATGGTGAGTTGCTTGCTTCTATAAGTTTTGTAATGGTAAGTGTGATGCTTCTTGTTCGTATTATTTTATCGACACTTCACTCCATAAACCTGTGGACATGTTTACTGAGCTCAGTTTTCTCTTGGGGACAAGCGAAGGTCTAAGCTTGGGGGAGTTGATACATCCAATTTGCATCACCATTCTATATCATAATTTACCTCTATTCATTGATATATGTCTTATTATGAAGAATTACTTATGTCTTTTCCACTGTTTATGCATGTTGGATGATTCTTGGAGGATGAACTACCGGAGTCTGGATTGTGATGGAAAAGAAGGCGTTTTGATGCAATTTCGTGAAGATCATAAAAATACCAGAAAAGTATGGGAAAATATTATTTTTCCAGAAGATTGAGGAAGCCAGAAGGAGGAGCGAAGAAGGGCCGCAGGAGGCCCACACCCCCTAGGCGCGGGCCCACCTGACCCTGCGCCTAGGGCAGGTGTGCCCCACCTGCCCGGCTCCCGACTTCGCCCCTTCACCTATATCTTCCCTATGGAACCCTAATGCGTAAGGGGCGACCACAGATAGATTTCCGCCGACTCTAGGGGGCGGAAAACAGCGAGAGAGAAAGATCTCTCCGGCAGACAGATTTCTGCCGAGGGAATTCCTTCCCGGAGAGGGGAGATCGTCGCCATCAACACCGTCATCAAGCTAGGATTCATCGGGACCATCATCATCATCCACACCATCATCTCCACCAGCACCATCTTCACCACTCCGTCCCACTATAACAATTGTGCTGGATATTGCTTTAGTTCTTAGGGGAAACTTTCCCGGTGTTAATTACTATTGTAGTTGATGCTTGTGAGTGGAACCATTGGATTATTGTTTTTGTTTAGATTGTTATTCATCACCATATCATATTTGATCTTGATCCATATGATGTCTTGTGAGTAGTTCGTCTAGTTTTTGAGGACATGGGAGAAGTCATGTTGTTATTAGTGGATTTGTGTTGAGTTATTATTCAATGGTTTAGTATTTAAGTTGTGGTGCTATTCTTGTAGTGGTGTCATGTGAACGTCGACTACATGACACTTCACCATTTATGGGCCTAGGTAATGCATTGTGTATTTGGCTACTAATTGTGGGGTTGCCGGAGTTACAGAAACCTGAACCCCTGTTAGGACACCTTTGCACAAGGGAGCGTAGGATCTTAGAGTTTAAGCCTGTGGTTAAGTTTGTATCTTAATTACTTTCATGTAGTTATAGATGTTTACAGGGGGTTTAATCACAAGTATGTATTAGTCCAAGTAAGGTCGGTACATTAGCAAAGGTTCACCCACACAACACTTACAACACCAAAGAAGAGTACTCAGCTATTTGGAGCGAAAGCACTTGACAAAATTCCCATGTGTCCTCGAGAACGTTTGGTCTTTGTAAGTATTTCCACCGGCTTGTCCTTTGCTAAGAAAGGATTGGGCCACTTGATGCATTTGTTCTTTATTACTTGCTCTTTGTTTTGTTGCCTTATCAGAAAACCACTAGAAATACGTTTGCTAAGTATTTACAGAGATTTCCTGCTCCTTACCACTAGTTAACACCTTCTGCTCCTCGTTGGGATCGACACTCCTATTTATCAAAAGTATTGCGATACAGCCCTATACTTGTGGGTCATCACTAGCCTATGCCATGCCTAATCATGGTGGAAACTTGCAGCATAACCATAGTGATCAATCTATGAAGAGTCCTTAGAAAAAATATATAGAAAAAGAGAAGATAAAAAATATATGCACCATTCTCATGGTAAATAAAGGATCGATGAGATGCTCACTGTCTGTTTCCTTGTAATTTTGATATGTGATAGCTCTTGTATCATGGGGCAAGGGGTACCCCGTTGGCGGTTCTCTATGATACGCATGTACTTACAATGACAAGAACTTACCGGTAACTAAAGTTGAGTAGCATGAGGAACGGCCCTCGTACTCAAGGGACATGAGATTTCCAGTTTATGATCTGTCAAGCATATAACTCATATTGGACCTTACTTTTACCTTAAACACTTAAAGATGACTATGATAGGGGCAATGAGAGTCAAATCTAATGAGTGCCATACTTTCAACATTTGGAAGCCTTTCAAACTTTTCAAAACGCTTTCACTTATTTGTTGAGTCGCCACTTATTCTATGAGCACCTTCTTGAGAACATAGCTTTCATTCTTAGTGTAATGTGCTTGTCTCAAAACTTGGTTAATTGTGACATAACTTTGATGCTTGTATCTTTGATATTTTTATCTCTAGTCTTCACATGAACTTCAGAGGTGCCTTGGCATTTATGTTTTGCTCCATAATCAAAGGAAAGCGAGATACCACTTTATCATAACTTATTATGAGCATTAAAATGTTGCTTATGCTTATGTTTCATGCTGCTTACTATTATTGTGTTGGAACCTCTTCATATCTTGCATGAATATTGAGTAGACTTAGTTCCATACTCCTTATTATGAATTGTCTAAGTATTGATCATATACTGAGAATATTTACATCACATGAAGCAAATGTGTTCGTGAAAGTTTCTTTTATCGCACTTAGTTTTCAACTGTATTGCTTGAGTACAAGCAATAAGCTAATCTTGGGGGAGTTGATACTTACAAAACGTATCTACTTTCCCGAACACTTTTTCTATTGTTTCTCCTCTAATTTGTGTGATTTGGATACAACTAACACGGACTGACGCTGTTTTCAGCAGAATTGCTTTGGTGTCTAGTTTTTGTGAAGGAAATCAACTTTCAGGAAAATCCCAGAAAATATCGCAAAACTCCTATTTTACCAGAAGACTCACGGAGCCAGAAGATGAGACAGAGAAGGGCCACGAGGGGCCCACACTAGGGGTGGTGTGGCCACCTCGGGAACCCCCTTAACCTCTCCCTTCGCCTAGATAATCCCTCTAACTTAAAAATAGGGGGGTTCAACATTTTTTCAGATAGAGTTCCGTTGCGCCGCCACCACCAGAAACCACGATTCGGAACCAAAAACTCCGTTCTGGCACCCTGTTAAGACGGGTAATTAGAGGAGATCATCGCCATCATCATCACCGACACCTCTCCATCAACCATCAATGTTTCCCCCATCCATGAGTGTAACATCCCAACATTTAGGAACCTAACGAAGGGTAGATTTAGGATTATGTATTGTTGCATGCATCTATTTGTGAAAAAGTGGGTAAAATTTTCGCCAAATAAAATCTTAAGTGATCAATGTTTCTTTCTTACTTTAAGATTAGGTTTTGACTTAAAGTAGGATTTTTATAAACTTTGATGTGATCTTAAAAGAATTCTGTGTGTTTTGAAAGGGGTTTGAATTTAAAAACTTAAGTGTTTGAATAATAATTTAAATGATTTAGATATAAGATTTGAATCTTAAATTAATTAAGATATAGGTAGTATAACTTAAATCTCAAAACAATAGAAATTATGAAATTCATTTTCATATTATAAAGACATAAAAAAGTTACAACAGAATAAAGAATAAGAATATTCTTTATTAATAATAACATAATCTTTATTACAATTGAATAAAATAAAGATTCCATGAACTATAAAAGAAAAATTACAAAGGATTAAGAAAATTACATCTACTAACTATCCTATATCTAAAACCAAAACTAAATCTTCATCTTTATCTTTGAACCTGCAAAACAAAGATTAAACAGAAATAAAACAAGATTAGTGTTAGTATGTATTTCTCTCAGATATGTCAGTGAGGTGCACTTGACAATCTCATCATTGAGAAATGTTAAAGAGGGGCAAGTTTCACCAATATGAAAGATTTCATCTTTCATAAATTCACAGCCATAATGCCAATGACATCCAAAAGGGATCAGTTCACCAGCCAAGGTAAAAGTAAATTGGTAACACTAAGATCAAATTTTCTGAACCTATCCATATGTGCATAGCAGGCACACATGCTGCACACACACAAGCATGCAAGGGGTGTGCTGTCGACTGCACAAGCACAGCCAGATAAAACAAAACCAGAGCACAGCCGTGGCGAAGCACCCCAGTGCATCACCACACCACACCACAGCACAACCAGGGTGAATAGCAAGTAAACCAAGAACAGCAGCCAAACCAAACCACCAGATTAACCCAAACATCACCAAAATGGTGACATAAGGAGGGGGATGAATCAGGTGGACGGCAAGGCCAAGCACAGGAGCTAGGAGGAGCAGGCTAGCTCCAGATCAAGAACAGGAGTCCAGCAAAACCAGATCAAGATCATCACAAACTTACTCCACAAATATCAGCTTTTGTGGTGAGTTTCATAAAACCTTCACATGATCTAATCATCTTATTTAGAGAAAGGCATGTGTTGTTTTACAAAACAAAACCTCAGAAGACACCCAAGTGGGGTGAATCCATCATAGGGATTTCTGAAAATCTAGAAGCAAACAGCAAGGTACCAGAATCCAACCAGAGCTCAGAGCAACATCCTTGCTCTGGTTGTCAAACCATATTCTACAATTCAATCATATATATACCTATGATCTATTTCTAGGCACATCTCTAAAGGAAGAGTAGCACCTTAGAAACAAATCTTTGGGATCCATAGATTGATCAAGCTCACTACAAATATTTCCAAGCTTTGATTCAATAAAGAATAGCTGGTACCACTACCAAGACTATCTAGATAACCAACTAGATAAGATTTGAATCCCTAAGCCTCGGACCAACCTCATTGGTCATAGGGAATTCAGATATGAGCATCTCTAGTTTTCAAAGCCAAGATTGTCTCAAGCATAAAATAACCAAATCCATGGTTTAGAATTAAACTTGTGTGCCATACATGATGGTGTCACAAGAACAATTCAATATGAATCAGGAAAAGCAGAAAATCATTCTAGATTCAGAAAATCAACTAACTAATCATTTTCCTATTAAAAACATGAATCATAACTAGAATATTCCTATAATACACTTCACTGTTTGAGATCATGAGGATCTCAATCCACATATTAATTTCCAAGCTAACAGCACTAGGGCATTAGCTGTATCTTATCATAATCATGACCATGAATAAAATAAACAGTGGAAAGCTATCAGATCATTAGCTTTACCAAGCATGGTTCCATCCAACCACATCATCTGAATCAGATGCAATCCAAGCATCAAATCATCAAGTAAGCCACCAGACACACCATACATCAGATCAACCGACAAGCCGCAGGCCAATAAGAATTCAGTATGGGTACAGACCATCTAAACATGAATCAATTCCTCCAGTACATGAACAAGCACATCATAGAAACCCTAAAGGGATAATCATCCTAATCTGAATCAGACAGTAGCCAGAGAGGACACTGCTAACATCTAGCATCGAATCAACAAGAAAAAAGAGCATCAGGAGAGGGGAATCAAACTCACCATAGGTCCTCACTGAAGGGTAGAAGAGGAAGCAGAGGGGCCGACGTCCATGGCGGCACGGGGAGCACGCCAGAGGGGGCGCTGTAACCCGCACGGCGCCACGGCAACAACCCTGATCAAGCCTGGAGCTGCAGAGCATCACCTTAACGCACGACGACCACGGCCGCACTTGAATCCATGCCAATCCCAAAACCCTAGGGTTCGGGACGGCAGCGATCCATCGCTGGAGAGACCTAGGCTCGAATCCAATTGGATAGAACGGACAGACATTGTCGATAACCCCCTAATGCACCACGGCGGCGACCATAACGGCCGACGGCGGCGGGAATCGCCGGTGGCGGCATCGCCGGCCACAAGGTCGGGATCAGAGGAGGAGAAGATGAACGAGAGAGAGAGAGAGAGAGGCAGTGAGGATTGGGCCGAGCTAGGCCGGACCATTCGGGGTGGCTCTTTTGTCTAGTACTAGTGGGCCAACAGGGCCCAATAAGAATAACCAGCCCAGAAACAATTTCAGGCCTGTTTTAATAAAAAGAAAAGACCAAAATACCCCTGGACTTAATAAAATTATAGAAAATAAAATAATAGTCCAAAAATTATAAATAAAATATTTTTGGATTCACAATAATCCATTATGTCCAAATAAAATAAAATATCAAATTTTGGATATTCAAATTTTTATAAGAATTTTGTAATTTAAATATACCTTATCGAATTTTACAAAATTATTGAAAGGTGATAAAAATAAATAAAAATCACTTTCATTATTTATTAATATTATAGTATTTTTGAAAAATACTAAATAAATATTTAGTAATAAAATTAAGGTATAATTAATAATTCCTAAATCAATAAAAGTCAAATAAAGGGAAATAAAATAAAATAATTCAATATATGTTATAAAATATTAAAAAGTAATATTTATAAATCCTTTATTACAAAAAAGGGAGAACTTTTTAGGGTAAATGCATAATGCATTACATTACTTGCATAATCATTTTGCTTATTTAAATATTGTCCTTACCGGATAATAATGATGTTTTTGTAGAACTAGAAGCTCAAGGTCTAGTGCAAGCATCAGACGTCACTACCTTGCCATCACAAGGCAAGTTCATCACTTGCTCATATCCTTTGAAGAGTCTTTATCAAAGTATTTGCAAATTGTGTGTTATCATATATGCTATAAAAGAAAGAAAATATTATTTTCCCAAATAAAGAAATTATAGATATCATCCTAAGTGGTGATATGATGGAGCAATAGAACTTAGAGTTCTAATTGCAACAATGATGATCAAGTAGGGACTTAATAACCCCTAACATCAGTGATTCTAGCGTCGTATATTACGCATTAGCCATGAGATTTGGAATGGGACAGAGAAGTCAGTTGTATCTTCTTCCCCTCGCAAGAAGCCGGATGTGCAGGTCGTGGCTGTTATCCTCGTAGCGTGCATATTAATTGGTAATTCGTAGAGGATATGCAGCATATGGGTGGGAACCCTCAACGTCCCATGATAGTTCTGGCATCCAACGGTTTGTACAAACCATTGCCGTAATTCATTATGTGGGCATGGTGTACACCAAGGAGGCATGCGGGGTCGCGAAGGGGGCAGTGATTAGCTTGGACCAACTACTAGGCCCCACATCATGGAATTGTGGACGGAAAAGTACGCCCGATTGTGCAACAAGGAGTTGATCTCTCATGGGTAAAGTAATGCACCTCTACAGAGTGTAAGAACTGTAACTTGTTACTCCATGTTCCGGGAAGGAGCTACGAACGCAGCAGGAAAGGAACTCCATGAAAGTTCTAGTCAACCTGTGAAGGCTGATTGTCATAGTTTTTCAGAATAAAATCAATCTTTGAAGAAAGATTTACAAAAACTGCATAGTGCTAAGGATTTATAATCCGAGGTGGTAGTTAGATCATCAAACTTCCCACCTTGCATATAATGAACTTGTTGGGTAACGCCGTTACTCATTCTTTCCTTTGATCCCTTGCTTAGACTCTAAGGATTCCGAAGACATGCCAATGTATGCAGCTGAATGCCAAGAAGACGTGTTATACGAGGAACCTGATCTATCCGGAGGAGTTAAAGGCGTGGACTACGAGATCCGTACGGTGTCGATGAGAACGAGTCCACTTAAGAGTCTAGTTAGTATTAACCAACGGAGCCAAACAGCATGAACTCAATAAAATAAGCTGTTGAGCCCCACTCCTAGTCGGAGTTGTTACTTTTAAATTTCCGCTGAACATCTTATATTTTGGTTTGTAAGTTGGATGTTTTGGAAGTCTTGAACTTCCGGTATTGTAATAATGATAATGTGTGTACCTTTGTAATATGGACCCGCAATGTTTCTGTTGTACCACTCTTAGGGATGTGATATTTACGGAACGGTGTTGTGTGGATGTCATGTCAGCGACTATAGTGTACTACACATGCAGTGGTATGCTGGGTCACCGCAGTTGGTATCAGAGCAAATTGCTTTGACCTTAGGTTGGGAAACCTAGTTAAGGTTATTACCTGTAGGAGATTTGGCAACGATAACGAATTCTCTAAATGTAATATAATGGGTATTCAAATGAGAATATTCCGTTATATATTTTAGTGCGATAATTCTTTGTTATGATGCAATATATTATTGGATACTAATTGAAATTATTTTTCCAATATATAGAGATATGGCACCAAAGTTTCGCAAACAGACTTTGGTAAGGAAATAGGAGACTTTTGATGATTATCAAGGATCATTTACAGACCAACTTCGTCAACTTTTAAAGCTTTTTAATTGTCCAACTAGAATTCTAGTGAACACTATCACTTATCTTGATGGCCGGATGTTATCCAAGTATCGTGTGTGTATCCAACTTCCAGAGAAGCTTGGATTGTACCACGATCTACCCATAGGTGAAGGTAGGAGTCATTTAGAAGCCTATCATGTTGCTGTTGTAGAGGCAATAGCTAATATCCGGGAGCAGAAAACCAAGGAGCTAAAAGGTAGCACATTTTCTGTGATACCTCATGATTCTATAGACTCGGAGCCTATACCGGACCATCTTAATTTGGTTAAGAAGTATCCTAAGTTAGCTTCCAAGTTTATGGACAGATACCGGACACTCGTTGCATCTTTTTATAAGACTCATCAAGTGATTGTCGAAGACAAAAATGACATGTTAGAGGATCTAACTGATCCGGAAAGGAGGACGCAGTTAGCATCCCAGTTAGAGAAAGAAGCAAGTAGTAGTGCAACACCTATCTTTAAGGATATACCTATAGATCTGGACTCCTTTACACCATATCCTTACTCACCAAGACATGAACCTACATATGATCCTACTATAGATATGTGGTATTGCAGTACCACAGGGCTCAGAGGATGGTTCTGACTCAGAACTTCCTATTGAGAACTCGGATGGATGGAGAATGGGATCATATAATGAACCTCATGAACACCAGATGTCCGCAGATGGTTCTGACAGAAATGTTGGACAATCTAGTTGGATGGGTGCAAGGATGAATCCTAATAACAGAAGTAGAAATACCATGTCAACAGATGATCAGGATGAAGAAGAAGATCCTGAGGAAAGAGTGTTTGAATCATCAACATCTTCTCAAAGACGAGGGAATATACATTATCCAGTATTCAATTAGCTTATCCATCAGAGCACCTGGGGAGCAGCAGGATCTACGTATCCTGATGACAACTCTAGAGATGAAGCTTAGGAGATGCAGGCTGGAGATAATGTTGAATATGTTTCAGAAGACTTTTCAGCTGAGCTGGAGGGAGTCTATGCGCTCAGCTTGAGTAATAACTCAAGTACTGACACTTCAGATACAGAGTATGTTCCTTCTGGAAGGCCATATGTTCCACAAACTGTGCGACGAACAACACGTCATCACGGTTGGACATCAGGCATGTACGATGCGCGTAGTTACTACTAGAAGACAATTAGTTAGTAGTATCAAGTACCGTGTTCGTACCCCAAGTAATAAGGTAGTTGTGCGATTATACCTATATGGTATATGTGTAATGACTTTGTATCATTATGATATTATGTAAAATATGTGAAATGCATATTTGGATTTTCTTTGGATCTTCATTGTGTGACTAGTTCTGTGCATAAAGTCGAGCTCAGAACACATGTGCATGATGTAATTATGAGTATTCTCTTTATGTTGCAGGACTAGGGGGTCATGGATATGGGTGTAGAAATGGAAACTGAGCAGCAGCGGATGGAGCGTGAGGCCAAGGAAAAGGCCGATGCTGATACAGCAAATCAAGGAGAATTACCACCACCAATGAGACCGTTAATGGAGCAGAACTTTATGCAATGCATGCAAATGATGCAAGAGAACCAGAACAAGTTTATGGAGGAGTTGCTGGGGCGAGCAAATCAGAGGGCACCTGAAGGAGGAGGAGTGAGTTTATCTGATTTCTAGAATGCAAGGCCGTTACCTTTTGCATCAGCTCCTGAACCAATGGATGCAGAAGACTGGTTAGCCGACACGGAAAGGAAGCTGAAAACTGTAGGTTGCAGTGATGAGGAGAAATTGAGGTATGCAACTCATCTTTTGACTGGACCTGCAGCATCATGGAGGGAAAATCAGTTAGCCATGCAACAACTAGGAAGGGAATTTACCTGTGAGGAGTTCAAGCAGAGATTCCGTGAATATCATGTTCCGGAAAGTGTCATGGAGTTGAAGAGGAGAGAATTTGAGGAGCTTAAGCAAGGATATACTAGTGTCATGAAGTACATCCGGGAGTTTAGCCAACTGTCTCGTTATGATGAGGAGGATGTTAACACTGAAGAGAAGAGGAAGAAACGTTTCTTGTATGGATAAAATCCATTTGTAAGGATGCAGCTAAGGTTAGCCAATAAGCAAACTTATCAGCAGTTGTTGGATGCAGCCATTACTTTTGAAGATGATTACAAGAATGTCCAAGAGGACCGGAGGAAGAGAGCCAAGAAGGAAACCAAGAGAATTCAGGCAAGCAAACCTAAACCTAACCTAGAGTTCAAACCCCGGAATAGGAATTATGGCAACAACAACAATAACAAGGGCAGCGGTGGAAATCAATCTAATCCGAGAAGGAATGTTATCTGTAACAACTTTGGAATTCCAGGGCATTTCCAGAGGGAGTGCAAAAAGCCTGTAGTGATCTGTTATGGTTGTGGTCAAAAGGGGCATATCAAGCCGGATTGTCCGAGCAAACCACCAGGAGGATGGCCTGCCAAGGGAGGAGGACAAGCTAGTGGAGGAAATGGACAGCCCAATAAAGGAGGAAACAATGGCAAGAGAAACCGACCTACCGGAAAACTGAACTGTGCAACCCTCGAGGAGGTGGATAATTCGTAGCATGCAGTAATAGGTACGCTCAATATCCTTACCAATCCCGGCAAAGTTCTATTTAATACTGGTGCAACTACTTCATTCATTTCTAAAGAATTATGTGATAAGTTCGGGATTAGAAGGGCAACGTTAGAACGTCCTATGACCATAGTTACGGCAGGAGGGAATGTGATTGTGCGCCACATAAAACAAGATCAGGTTATCTCGATCTGTGGTTGTACGTATTTCGCAGACCTTTATGTGATTCCTTTGAAGGGAATTGCAGTAGTGCTTGGGATGGATTGGATGATGAAACACGGAGCTCAGATAAATTGTGAGGAGAAAACTGTCTCAATCAAAACTCCATGTGGAGCAAGGATAGTTTACTAGGCAGATAAACATAGTCATATCATGGTGGATCTGCAGTTGAATTCAATGAAGGAAGTTAAATTAGAAGAAATTCCTGTAGTTAATGAATTCCAAGATGTTTTCCCAACGGAATTACCAGGAATGCCACCAGACCAGGAGATAGAGTTCACCATTGACCTAATACCTAGTACAGCCCCAATAGCTCAGGCACCATATAAAATGGGACCCAAGGAGTTGAAAGAACTCAAGGAGAAAATTGAGGAGTTAGCAAGAGAAGGATTTATTCAGGAAAGTGTATCTCCATGGGGAACACCAGTAATTTTTGTGGATAAGAGAGATGGTGGAAGACGGATGTGTGGTGATTATAGAAATCTGAACAACATGACGATCAAGAACAAGTATCCTTTACCAAGAATTCAAGATTTGTTTGATCAAGTGAAAGGAGCTGGAGTATTTTCAAAGATCGATTTAAGATCTGGATACCATCAAATAAAAATCAAGCCGGAAGATGTTCCAAAAACAGCATTTGTCTCAAGATATGGACACCATGAATATCTGGTGGTACCATTTGGTTTGACCAATGCACCGGCAATATTCATGAATCTGATGAACAAGATCTTCATGCCATACTTGGATAAGTTTGTCATCGTCTTTATTGATGATATTCTGATATATTCCAAGGATAAGGAAGAGCATGCTGACCATTTGAGAATAGCATTGCAGACTTTAAGAGAACATAAGCTTTATGCTAAGTTCAGTAAGTGTGAGTTCTGGTTAGATGAGGTAGAATTCCTTGGTCATGTGATCAGTAAAGATGGGATTGTTGTGAATCCATCTAAAGTTCAGTCAGTACTAGAGTGGACTACGCCAACCAATGTGAAACAAAATCGAGGTTTCCTAGGAATGGCTGGTTATTATCGGAGATTCATTGAAGGTTTCTCCAAAATAGCCGGACCAATGAATAAATTATTAAGGAAGAATACACCATTTAAGTGGGATGAGAAGTGTGAAGCAAGTTTCCAAGAGTTGAAAACGAGATTAACCACAGCTCCAATCTTAGCAGTTCCTGAAACAGGGAAGGATTTCACCGTATACTGTGATGCATCTAAAGAAGGTTTGGGGTGTGTATTAATGCAAGATCGGAAAGTAATTGCTTATGGTTCAAGACAATTGAAACCACATGAAGTCAACTATCCAACCCATGATTTAGAGTTAGAAGCAGTAGTTTTTGCACTGAAAGGATGGAGGCATTTTCTTTATGGAGCCAGATGTGAGTTGTACACTGACCATAAAAGTCTCAAATATTTCTTCACTCAAAAGGAATTGAACATGAGACAGAAGCGTTGGTTGGAATTAATCAAGGATTATGATCTAACAATCAATTACACCCCAGGAAAAGCAAATGTTGTAGCAGATTCTTTAAGCAGAAAGAGTGCAGATATTCAGCCTAGCAACAGAGAGTTACCAAAAGAGTTACAAATGGACTTGGAAAGATTAGAACTCCAATTCATTAGAACAAAGGTTCTTGGAGGATTAGCGACTATGCAGGTAGTTGCAGAACATGACGGTGATCTTAAGTAAGAAATTTTTAGACGTCAAGAAGAAGACCCTTTTATTGCTGAGGAAATTCGGAGGATATCTCAAGGGCAAAAATCAGTTTTTCGCCTTGGAGATTATGGATCTTTATGGTTCCAAGATCGTTTATGTGTTCCAGATGTGACTGAGATCAGAAATGTCATACTCAAAGAAGCACATACTACCCCATATTCTATACATACAGGGTGTACTAAGATGTATATGGATTTGAAGGAACTATTCTGGTGGAATAACATGAAAAGAGATATTGCTAAATATGTATCTGAATGCCATACTTGCCAAAGGGTGAAAGCTGAACATCAAAATCCAGCAGGACCATTACAACCCTTAGAAATTCCTGAATGGAAATGGGAGGAAATAGGCATGGATTTCACCACAGGATTACCTATGACACCAAAAAAGAAGGACATGATATGTGTAATAGTGGACAGACTCACTAAGAGTGCACATTTTATTCCAGTGAATCAAGAAGATAATGTCGAGAAGTTAGTTGAAGTATATGTCAAAGAGATAGTAAGTAACCATGGAGTACCCAAGAAGATCGTAACTGATAGGGGATCAGTGTTTACTTCAGCATTTTGGAAGCTATTGCATGAGGCACTTGGTTCAAAGTTAGATTTCAGCACGGCATATCATCCTGAGACAGGAGGTCAAACTGAAAGAACAAATCAAATACTAGAAGACATGTTGAGAGCTTGTGCACTGGATTTTGGAGGAACATGGGAGGATCACCTACCATTGGCAGAATTTTCTTATAAAAATAGCTATCAGATTAGTCTGAAGGCACATCCATATGAGGTTCGGTATGGAAGGAAGTGTAGATCACCAATATGTTGGTACGAACCTGGAAGCAGCAAAGAATTTGCGCCTGATTATATCAAGGAGAGACAATACATCATTGCTAAGATCAGGGATAGACTGAAAATAGACTAGAGCAGACAAAAAAGTTATGCGGATCAAAGCTGAAGATCATGGCATCCAGAAGTAGGACATATGGTCTATTTGAAAGTAAGTCCAATGAAAGGAGTAAAAAGGTTCGAAGTTACAGGGAAATTAAGCCCAAGATATATCGGATCATTCAAGATACTGAGCCAAAACAAAACTATAGCTTATGCTTTAGAGTTACCATCAAGACTGGCTCAAGTGCATAATGTTTTTCATGTATCAAAACTTCGCAAATGTTTGAAAGTTCCAGAGGATGCAATAACACATCAAGAGATAGAACTACAAGCAGACCTGACTTATATTGAAAAGCCCTGCAAGATTCTGGAAGAAAATTGGAAAAGATTGAGGAATAGGGAAATCAAGTATTGCAAGGTACAATGGGAACATCACCCTGAAAGGGAAGCCACATGGGAGAAAGAAGAGGATTTAAGAAAAACTTATCCAGAACTATTCAGGTACATCACCAACAAACTTCGGGACGAAGTTTAATTTAAGGGGGGAAGTCTGTAACATCCCAGCATTTAGGAACCTAACGAAGGGTAGATTTAGGATTATGTATTGTTGCATGCATCTATTTGTGAAAAAGTGGGTAAAATTTTCGCCAAATAAAATCTTAAGTGATCAATGTTTCTTTCTTACTTTAAGATTAGGTTTAGACTTAAAGTAGGATTGTTATAAACTTTGATGTGATCTTAAAAGAATTATGTGTGTTTTGAAAGGGGTTTGAATTTAAAAACTTAAGTGTTTGAATAATAATTTAAATGATTTAGATATAAGATTTGAATCTTAAATTAATTAAGATATAGGTAGTATAACTTAAATCTCAAAACAATAGAAAATATGAAATTCATTTTCATATTATAAAGACATAAAAGTAAATTGGTAACAGTAAGATCAAATTTTTTGAACCTATCCATATGTGCATAGCAGGCACACAGGCTGCAAGCACACAAGCATGCAAGGGGTGTGCTATCGACTGCACAAGCACAGCCAGATCAAACAAAACCAGAGCACAGCCATGCGGAAGCACCCTAGTGCATCACCACACCACACCACACCACACCACAGCCAGGGTGAACAGCAAGTAAACCAAGAACAGCAGCCAAACCAAACCACCAGATTAACCCAAACATCACCAAAATGGTGAAATAACGAGGGGGGTGAATCAGGAGGACAACAAGGCCAAGCACAGGAGCTAGGAGGAGAAGACTAGCTCCAGATCAAGCACAGGAGTCCGGCAAAACCAGATCAATATCATCACCAACTTACTCCACAAATATCAACTTTTGTGGTGAGTTTCATAAAACCTTCACATGATCTAATCATCTTATTTATAGAAAGGCATGTGTTGTTTTACAAAACAAACCCTCAGAAGACACCCAAGTGGGGTGAATCCATCATAGGGATTTCTGAAAATCTAAAAGCAAACAGAAAGGTACCAGAATCCAACCAGAGCTCAAAGCAACATCCTTGCTCTGGTTGTCAAACCATATTCTACAATTCAATCATATATATACCTATGATCTATTTCTAGGAACATCTCTAAAGGAAGAGTAGCACCTTAGAAACAAATCTTTGGGATCCATAGATTGATCAAGCTCACTACAAATTTTTCCAAGCTTTGATTCAATAAAGAATAGCTGGTACCACTACCAAGACTATCTAGATAACTAACTAGATAAGATTTGAATCCCTAAGCCTCGGACCAACCTCATTGGTCATAGGGAATTCAGATATGATCATCTCTAGTTTTCAAAGCCAAGATTGTCTCAAGCATAAAATAACCAAATCCATGGTTTAGAATTGAACTTGTGTGCCATACATGATGGTGTCACAAGAACAATTCAATATGAATCAGGAAAAGCAGAAAATCATTCTAGATTCAGAAAATCAACTAACTAATCATTTTCCTGTTAAAAACAGGAATCATAACTAGAATATTCCTATAATACACTTCACTGTTTGAGATCATGAGGATCTCAATCCACATATTAATTTCCAAGCTAACAGCACTAGGGCATTAGCTATATCTTATGATAATCATGACCATGAAACAAATAAACAGTGGAAAGCTATCAGATCATTAGCTTTACCAAGCATGGTTCCATACAACCACATCATCTGAATCAGATGCAATCCAAGCATCAAATCATCAAGTAAGCCACCAAAAACACCATACATCAGATCAACCAACAAGCCTCAGGCCAATAAGCATTCAGTATGGGTACAGACCATCTAAACATGAATCAATTCCTCCAGTACATGAACAAGCACATCACAGAAACCCTAAAGGTATAATCATCCTAATCTGAATCAGGAGAGGGGAATCCTAAAGGTATAATCATCCTAATCATCCTAATCTGAATCAGGAGAGGACACTGCTAACATCTAGCATCGAATCAACAAGCACAGAGAGCATCAGGAGAGGGGAATCAAACTCACCATAGGTCCTCGCTGCAGGGTAGAAGAGGAAGCAGAGGGGCCGACGGCCATGGCAGCACGGGGAGCACCCCAGAGGGGGCGCTGCAACTCGCACGGCGCCACGGCAACAACCCTGATCACGCCTGGAGGTGTAGAGCATCACCTCAACGCACGACGACCACGACTGCACTTGAATCCATGCCAATCCCCAAACCCTAGGGTTCGGGACGGCAGCGATCCATCGCAGGAGAGACCTAGGCTCGAATCCAATTGGATAGAACGAACGGGCATCGTCGACAACCCCCTAATGCACCACGGCGGCGACCAGAACGGCCGACGGCGGCGGGAATCGCCGGTGGCGGCATCGCCGGCCACAAGGTTGGGGTTAGAGGAGGAGAAGATGAACGAGAGAGAGAGAGAGGTAGTGAGGATTGGGCCGAGCTGGGCCGGACCCTTCGGGGTAGCTCTTTTGTCTAGTACTAGTACGACGCAGTGAGGATTTGGGGTAGCTCAAATTTTATAAGAATTTTGTAATATAAATATTCCTTATGGAATTTTACAAAATTATTGAAAGGTGATAAAAATAAATAAAAATCACTTTCATTATTTATTAATATTATACTATTTTTGAAAAATACTAAATAAATATTTAGTAATAAAATTAAGGTATAATTAATAATTCCTAAAGAAATTATTAAAACAATAAAATTCAAATAAAGGGAAATAAAATAAAATAATTCAATATATGTTATAAAATATTAAAAAGTAATATTTAAAATCCTTTATTACAAAAAAAGGGAGAACTTTTTAGGGTAAATGCATTACATTACTTGCATAATCATTTTGCTTCTTTAAATATTGTCCTTACCGGGCAATAATGATCTTTTTGTAGAACTAGAAGCTCAAGGTCCAGTGCAAGCATCAGACTTCACTATCTTGCCATCACAAGGCAAGTTCATCACTTGCTCATATCCTTTGAAGAGTCTTTATCAAAGTATTTGCAAATTGTGTGTTATCATATATGCTATAAAAGAAAGAAAATATTATTTCCCAAATAAAGAAATTATAGATATCATCCTACGTGGTGATATGATGGAGCAATAGAACTTAGAGTTCTAATTGCAATAATGATGATCAAGTAGGGACTTAATAACCCCTGACATCCGTGATTCTAGCGCCGTATATTACGCGTTATCCATGAGATTTGGAATGGGACAGAGAAGTCAGCTGTATCTTCTTCCTCTCGCATGAAGCCGGATGTGCAGGTTGTGGTTGTTATCCTCGTAGCATGCATATTAATTGGTAATTCATAGAGGATATGCAGCATATGGGTGGGAACCCTCAACTTCCCACGATAGTTCTGGCATCTAACGGTTTGTACAAACCATTGCCGTAATTCATTATGTGGGCGGTGTACACCAAGGAGGCATGCAGGGTCGCGAAGGGGGCAGTGATTGGCTTGGACCAACTACTGGGCCCCACATCATGGAATTGTGGACGGGAAAGTACGCCCGGTTGTGCAACAAGGAGTTGATCTCTCATGGGTAAAGTAATGCACCTCTACAGAGTGTAAGAACTGTAACTTGTTACCCCCTGTACCGGGAAGGAGCTATGAACGCAGCAGGAAAGGAACTCCATGAAAGTTCTAGTCAACCTGTGAAGGCTGATTGTCATAGTTTTTTAGAATAAAATCAATCTTTGAAGAAAGATTTACAAAAACTGCATAGTGCCAAGGATTTATAATCCGAGGTGGTAGTTAGAGCATCAAACTTCCCACCTTGCATATATTGAACTTGTTGGGTAACGTTGTTACTCATTATTTCCTTTGATCCCTTGCTTAGACTCTGAGGATTCCGAAGACGTGCCAATGTATGCAGCTGAATGCCAAGAAGACGTGTTCTACGAGGAACCTGATCTATCCGGAGGAGTTGAAGGCGTGGACTACGAGATCCGTTATGGTGTCGATGAGAACGAGTCCACTTAAGAGTCTAGTTAGTAGTAACCAACGGAGCCGAACAACATGAACTCTATAAAATAAGCTGTTGAGCCCCACTCCTAGTCGGAGTTGTTACTTTTAAATTTCCACTGAACATCTTATATTTTGGTTTGTAAGTTGGATCTTTTGGAAGTCTTGAACTTCCGGTATTGTAATAATGATAATGTGTGTACCTTTGTAATATGGACCCGCAATGTTTCTGTTGTACCACTCTGAGGGATGTGATATTTACGGAACGGTGTTCTGTGGATGTCATGTCAACGACTATAGTGTACTACACATGCAGTGGTATGCTTGGTCACCGCAATGAGTGAGTAATCCCCTGTTGTAGGATATGTGGATGGTAGGGATTGGAGGAGATCTATCATGTAATCGAATAAGATTGTTAGGGCATGGTGCCTAGTATCTTTGTTAGTGCTTTTTGACATTGTTGCAACTTGTTATGCTTAATGCTTGTCACTAGGGCCCGAGTGCCATGATCTCAAATCTGAACATGTTATTGAATCATGATGATAGTATTGTTTTTGATCTTATCTGCAAATTGTTTACAGATATTATTGTCCAAAACCAAAGGCCCCGAAGTGATAGAAATTGGGACAATCGGCAGGGATGGCTGTGATATGAGGATCACATGTGTTCACAGAGTGTTAACGATTTGCTCCGGTACTCTATTAAAAGGAGTACCTTAATTGCTAGTAGATTCCCTTGAGGCCCCGCTGCAACGGGCAGGTAGGACAAAAGATGGTGTGCAAGTTCTCATTGCGAGAACGTATGACTATATATGGAACACATGCCTATGATTGTATAGTCTTGGATGCTTTATCTTATTTATCTGCAAATGCCCTAGATCTTGATATTACATGTATAGTCTTGTCCATGCAGCGCTGATGCAGCTCAGATCACTGTAGAGCTTCGTTGGGAAACCCCAAGAGGAAGGTATGATGAGCACAGCAGCAAGTTTTCCCTCAAAAAGAAACCAAGGTTATCGAACCAGTAGGAGGAAGGAAATGACCCAAAGGTGTTGCTAGCAACTTGGAAACCTGCACAACACAAACTCAAGAATTTGCCGTAGCAAACAGTGAGGTTGTCAATCTCACCGGTTTGCTGAAAACAAAGAATTAACTGTATGGTGTGGAAGGTAATGGTGGTTTGCAGAAAGTAACAGGAACTATGGAAGATGTATCAATGGTAAAGATTGGACCGGGTTCCATAGTTCACTAGAGGCTTCTCCTTAAGATAAACAACATAACATGCTAGGTAAAAAAATTACAGCGGGGCAATTGACAGGATAGAGAAGGCATAGCAATGCAATACTAGACATTCATGATACTATGAGATTTGATTGGGCAATACAACAATACACATAGACCGCCATCCAACTGCATCTATGACTAGTAATCCACCTTCAGGTTATCATCCGAACCCCCTCCAGTATTAAGTTGCAGGCAACAAATAACTGCTTTAAGCAAAGTGTGTAAGGTAAACAATCCACTTGTTCCATGAACAAGATATCGTTGTTTTCTCCCTAGTAGCAACAGCACATCTACAACCTTAAAGATTTCTGTCACTTACCAAGATTCAATAGAGGCATGAACCCACTATCGAGCATAAATACTCCCTCTTGGAGTCACTAGCATCTACTTGGCCAAGATAGTTACTAGAAACGGAGAGCATGCAAGATCTCAAACAACATGTGAGATCCAAGCACATGACTTAATAGGATTGATAGGATACTCATACCAACAAGTTGCAACTTCTTTTCTGGAAGCTCATTTGACAAGAACTCTAAGGTTAAGTGTGCTTGGCCTAGAGAAATTCTAGGATGCGTGACCGAGCGGGAAGTGGGTACCGGGTGCTCATGTAACACACTCGCCTGATAAAGCTGAGTTCATGTGTATAGTGCCAATCCCTGGATCGGTTCACTGGCACACACAGTATAGATGAATACCAAAGAATTTAACAGTGCATCATAAATAACGAATTGATCCAGAATTTACAATTATTACAATAATTCTTAGCTCAAGGCTAGCTCAATATCAAGTAGCATACGGAAGCATAAACAATTGATAGGCTCCATCTTCAATTGTGCCACAGGCGAACAACTATTGAGTAGAGTATCGCAACCTAGTCGATCACTCAGAATTGGAATAATAACCTGCAACATAAAACATAGCAGCCCCGAAGGGTCAATACTTGGAATGTATGGCAAGTATAGCTATTAAAGGAGACAATAAACCTAGCATCTACATGCATATTTGGCAAGTGGAGCTGTGGCTAGCTTGCATTTGCAAATACCTTTGTCCTACTTTCATAAACAGTTTTTGATTTTCTTTGAAAAGATCCCAATTAAGTAAACCCATCAACATTAAAGCAATTAGGAAATTATAATGAGCTAGAAACATGTCATGAACTCAATATCAAGCAACTCAGCTGTTCATAACCAGGGACACGGCTAATCGATTAGTTTATACACCCTGCAGGGGTTAGTATACTTTACCCATGTGATTTGGCCAGCCCAGATCGTACCACCACTCTCATATTGGGTGATGATAGGGATAAGTCCAAGAAAGAACCGTTCGGGAAGTAGCTCCCCAAACCTGACACGCACTGTACCAACCTACCAAAATTCTACATCTCTGGATACGTGGGTTCGAGTTACCACAACCTATTGAGTCCAACCAACCGCACATTTCATTATTGGCACATGGTTGTACACGTAAGCTACCAAATAAAGAAGCCAATCATTTTCTCTTGATACTTGGGTGCCTTTCCGCAATGATACCACCAAAAATTATCAGTTCCATCACACCCAGGAGATTCATTGATTAAGTTGCTTTTAGTTTTCGCAAACCAACACATTTAGAAACAACTTTTAGTGATGTAACCCAGCTCTCGTCCATCATAGCACGGCTAAGCACATATACCAACGGTGGCTCATCTACAAGAGATCCCTACCATATAATAGGAAATAGCATAGCGATAGTACTTTCCTACACATGCATCTACAAAATACACTACACATGCATAGAAAATAGTAGGACAATATCATGAACAAAGTAGCATCTACTTGCCTTGATAGTTGGTGAAGTCGTTCAAGCACTCGTTGCAATCACACAAGTTGCACTCCTTGCAATCTATCGATCAAACAATTGCATACAACATAAACAACCATACAATCATATACAAATGCACAAATGCATGCATGACAATTCAATAAGTCACAATGATTGTATTTAGTTCTCTAAACAATGTTATAATACATGATGCATGCAGGAGATCAATTAATGCAATGGAGTACTTGTTATTAATAATTACTTGCCAATATAGGGACATTTTAATAGTTTTGTCGTAACGCCTATTCTAATTGTCGAATTAAATTTGGATCTGAAGTGTAATTGATAGAGGGCATTAATATGAACCAGTAGGCATTGGATTCACCCTAATCGGAATTATAGATCTTTTCTTATGATTTAAATAGTGTTTAATGAGTTTTAAATCATTTAAATAGTTTATGTTGCCTAAAAATCAAAATAAAATTTGATCTGTAATCTCCACAAGACCGTTATTCCAGGGACATATTATTTACAATTTTTTGAGCATTATTTATTTTCTAATGAATTTATTACACCAAAAGGGCCATTAATGTATTTAAACCTTCACGGCAAAACCTTACAATATTTGTCAGAACCAATTGCATATTGATGATCTACTTTGAACCAGATTTCCATAGGTACATTATTTATATTTTTGTGATATGCAAATCATTTACTATGAATTTAATGATTTATAAAGCCATTAAAACTAATTAAATTATTACTATAAATACGTACCGCAAAGATTATATCTAATCTGAGATCATTTATTGTAATTTATATTAGCTTTATTTCGACAGATCTTTCATATTTTTCGGAGTTACAGATAATTTTCTATGAATTTATTAACCTAAAAGACCAATAAAACTAATTAAATTACTAAAGTAAACGCATACTGTAAAGGTTAGATCTAATGTAATATTAATATTCTACACGTTTTTCTAAATCCATTAATATATATTTTTCTATTTTGGATCTATGAATCTTTTTTGTATGATTTTTGCAAGTTTACACAATTTCCTGCAATTTAAATTCAATTTCAAATCTACAGTACGTTGACCAGTCGCTGACTGGGACGGGTGCTGACCTGGCTTGACACGTGGCGAGATCTGGTTAGCTCGTACCCCTTTGTCGTGAAGATCTAATCTTGGCCGTCGGGATGAGATCCAGTGGCTATAAGAGGAGATTCGCTCGATTTTAACTCATAATAGATAAGAAAGAGATCTGTGTTAGAGAGGCATATTAGTAGATCAAATTGAAAAACTTACAACATGAAAGTTGTAGAGAATCATTAGTGCTACCTTTTCGTCAAAGGAATTTGGATTTGAAGAAACGAGTGCGAGTACATCTTGGATTTACACCGTCATATCTGAAATATTATGGTGCGAAATTCTCCGACTGTGGTGGATGAAAAGAGGTGAGGTTTTTTTGGGATCGAAATATATATACTATTAAAAAGATTGGGACCGTTGGTCACCCAGCCAAATTTTCCGTCTGCCGGTAAAATACGAATTTGCCCCTGATAGTTCCAACTTATTACAAGACTTGCCATCGCCAAAGTCAAACTATGGTTCGGTCGGTTCCTCGATGAGCTCGGCCTCGTGTGGAAAGAGGAAATCGGGGGCGAGAGAGAGGATGGGAGAGGGCAGCGCTGCCGGCCGGCGGCGGCCACGAGGGGTTAATCTCGAGGCCGAGGATACCGCGAAGTCAAATTACCGTACCCAGTCGCTCACGGTGCTCTCCTTGACAATGGACGTGCGCCGCCCCATCGATCCCAGCGCCACCGTGTTCGCTCGCCCTCCTCTAAAACCCCAGTTCCTCGAGCTCCTGCTACCTTGCCGGCCAACGCCGCGACGCCACTCAGGCCACGTTCTTCCGTCGCATCGGCCTTCGTGTGATTGGATCATCGGCCTCTTGGTCTCGTGGGATTGGATCGCCGGCGATGGACTGGAGCGTTGTCCACGTTGTCGCCCCCTAACTGAAAAGCCGGCCTCCTGGAGCTCCTGATGGTGGTCGCCTAGCCAGAGCTTCTGCTGTTGCCGTTCCCATACGCCGTCCGTCGTCCGTGGGCGCCATCCAGCAGAGCAGATCCCCCTGCGCCGCCTCGACCTGCACGCCGGCAACATCAGAAGCATCGGCGGACGGTGCGCTGCTTCTGGGACGGGGTGCTGGCCAGAAGCATCGGCGCCGTGCTATAGGCGGGAGGATTCGGTCGTCTCCGGACATAAGTTTCACTGAGAGGGCACCATTTATTTTCGACTCAGTCTTGGTCTGTAGGAGCTCTGTGTCAGAGTGCCGCCTGTGCAGTATGGAAATTAGTAGGCTTTGACTGCAGCGGTTGCATCTCTATCAATTGAATTTTTATTCCACGTCTTTGTTATTGTCAATGACCAGACGGATATGAATTAGTCTGGGAGGAAAAATCAAGGATCTTGGTTGTGAAGAAGTTTGTCCCCATGCGATCTTGGGTGTGAAGAAGTTCATCACGTTGTTTATCAACGCCACGTTAGAAGTTTTGTCTCCCATGTTCAAGCTCAAGGTGGGTTAGGGACAGATGGCTAATGAAAATATCCATGGTTTCCACCTAGGTTTTCAATGAAGTTGTGGTTACCCATGAGTTTAGTTCATGATAGTGCCTAATATATCTCTTCTCTATCACAAAAAAAAATCGTACTGAAAGCAAATTTGATCAGTAAGAGGTGTACCGGACTTGAAGTCACTTAGATTGCTTATCCTATTTTTGTTTATTTTAATTATTATTCATGTCAACCATCTCACATATAAAGTCAAGAAAATATTGAGTTCAACTTCAAATTGAGCTACTCATGTGGACGTCATATGCACTAAGATAATGGAAGCCATACAAGTAGTGAAGCGAGAGCCATTCGGGAGCTAGATCAGTTTACCATCTGAAGATCTTAACACATTCAATGGATGTCTAGAACTTTGAATATGTCAAGCGACTAAAAAAGAAGCAGCCGAGGCTTGTTCAGTTGTTTTGATTATTTCTTGCCCTCTGCCAGTGCAGTTTAAGTCATTCAAGTGTTGCGGTAAAGGGATTTGCGTAGGCAATCTGTCTAAGTTACATTTCATCTTAATTCTTGACTATTCTTTCTCAAATTTGCAATGCGGTAGAACCATGGCAAGGCGCCATGAAAATGACGCCGACCGCAAAGGGGAGGAAAATGGTTTGGCCAGTTCTAGAGGCCGGATTGCGATGGTTGGTGGACTTCGACGACAACGGTGCTTCTATCCCCTCCTCTCCGACAAAACAAAAGGTATAAATTATGCGCTTAACTGCTCGTGTTCATAATATGATTGTTTCTATCTAATTTTTTCCGTAGCAACGCACGGGCATTCAGCTAGTTTTGACTAGATCTACAACTTTCGTGTTTTGGTCAAAGACAAATGACAAAGTCTAGATGGGTGAATAAACGAAATAAGATTCGGATATGTATAGATTCGGGATTTCGAGAAGGGAAACTCATACAGCTGTGGCTCCACGGGTTTATATGGAGGTTTAGGACGGTGGAGAGATAGGTCTTGGAGTATGGAACAAGTAGAAACGAACGGAAGTCGATTTGGAGTTGTAGATTAAAAGATATAAGAGTTTGAATAGAGATAGGTTTGAAAAAAATCGAGTTGGATGGAAATTAAAGCATCCATGGGATCGATCCATCCCTCCCGTGCGGATAGACCGGTCAGTGGGTGGCTGGGCCGAGTGGGCCGCTGGCTTGCGCCGGTCTGTTTAGTTTTTTTTTTATTTTGGTATTTACTCTATATCTTTTGCATATGAACTCCAAATGATATGATTCTTGTTTCTAAATTTTTCTAAAATCAAATAGATTATTCTAGGCTAATATTTGTAATCTTTTTACTAGTTTGCAAGTAGTGGATTTATAAATCCTTGTATATTTCATTTTATTTATATCTTTATTTGTTTGTATTTATTCCAGAACTTTTTCATAATAGCTCCAAATAAGCTCAATTTTGTTTCTAAAATTTTATAATATTCATTGGATCTTTTTAGGCTATAATTTAGCAATAATCGCTACCTAAGCAATAGTGGGTTTTTAAAAAGCCAATTTAATTCCCTTTAGGAACAAAGTGGCATATACTATTTAGGGTTTTAGTCCTTTATTTCTATTTAGGGAATTTTCTTGATGCAAATATGCAATGCGATGCTCATGAATGTCATGCAAATGCAAAAAAAATTCTAGTCCCAATTTCCAAAATCTTGGGATGTGACAGACTAACCCCCTTAAGATGAATCTTGTCCCGAGATTCGGAATGGATAGTAAGGGTATGGGTGGTATACTCGAGGCTAGCCCCCTTAAGAAAAATAAACTTGCATCTCCAAGGCTAATTTATAAGGTATATCTTGTTCTTCATCCCTCTAGGATTGTGAGTGTAGTATCAAGTTATACACCAACAATTCAAGCGTCTTATTTAACCATCCAGTCTATGCCTACTATTACTACTATGTCATGTGAATCCAATATAATCTAGCTAGTGGGAAATATTTATGTGCTCCAATACCTATGGTCTAATACTGGCATTTGTTTTGGGTAGCATAGATGAGTTATAGATAGAAAGACTAGAGAAGTAGTACTACCCATAACTATATGAAACAAGCAATTGACACACAAGTAAACAATCATCACAAACAACAATCAAGCTAAAATAGTTTTGTTTATGTTCCAGAAGTTTTGTTTTAGTGGCATACCATCCAAAAATTAGTTTTCATTGACTAATATTCACTAAGGGGTGAACCTACAATCATAAAAGCAATGGACAAAATCTGTCCTGAAACTACAGCAGTGTTCACGAATTTTTCTGGGCACCTTAAACTCATCAGGAATTTTGGCAAATTTTTGTACATATAGTAGAGGAAGTTTCGCACCAAACCCTATTTTTCATATTTTTCCCACTTACCAAAAAAACATGAAAAATCGTACAGTAAAGCAGGTTCAGCAGAAAACTTCAGCGAAAATATCATGAACTTCTAATCAAAACCTTCATTAATATATTATGGAATCTCACAAAAATATTCTGGAACTTTAAGGTATCAAATAGCTCAATCTAAACAGAATAAATCAACTATCAAACAAGTTCTTACAACAATCAATTGTATTATCTAAACGAGATCATATCAAACTATATGTTGGTCATCATCTAACTATTCTAGATGTAGCACTTTCTTGCACAAGTGTTCATTTACAAGTTTGAACAAGATGAGATTAGAAAATAATATAGATGAAGGATTACAAGAATCTAATAATTACAAAATTATGAGTTCATTGCTAGAGAGAGTCTTCCTTCTATATCATAAAAGAGAAGAGTATGAGAATTGAAATGATAAGAAGATACTAGAAAGAAGTGTAAGAAGAGAATAGATAAAATCATATAATGTTTATAATTTTCATATGGCTTTCCTATTCCATTGCTAGGTCACGATCCTATAGTCAACGCACTGCTCTGATACCATCCGGCACTCGACGCACATGCGCGTGCCAAGAGGGAACATTCCTGGGGTGTACTTGATCGATGAGGGCATCGATCTTCTAAAGGGTGCGTGTATGTGAGATCCAAGCACATGAGTTAATAGGATTGATAGGATACTCATACCAACAAGTTGCAACTTCTTTTTCGGAAGCTCATTCAACAAGAACTCCAAGGTTAAGCGTGTTTAGCCTAGAGAAATTCTAGGATGGGTTACCGACCGGGAAGTGTGTACCGGGTGCGCATGAGTGAGGACAAAGTGCGCAGAAAAGACTAGTGTTGTTTTGTGGGTTCGGTCTGGATATCTTATTAAGCTACCAGGAGTGGCACCCCCGGGGCCCAGTGGACGGGGTGTTACACAACACAGACATGATAGAATCAATAAGATAGAATCATCAATCAATCTGACATAGTAATCTCAATATCCATCGGATCCCCGCAAACACAACATGCATGATTACAAATAGATGATCTTGATCATGAACGGAGCTCACAAGATCTAAACATGGTAGCACAAAGGAGGAGAAACAACCATCTAGCTACTGTATGGACCCATAGTACAAGGTGGAACTATCCACGCATCATACCGGAGGCTGGCATGGTCATGAAGAAGGCCTCCGGGATGATATCTCCCCTTCGGTAGGGTGCCGGGAAGAGCTTCAGATCCCCCCGATCTAGGGACGATGGTGGCGGAGGCTACGGACTGTTTCGTGGAGATTTGATCGGGTACTGAGGGTTTAGGTATCGGGGGATTCTTATAGGCGAAGGGGGAGGCCGAGGGGGTGCCCGAGGCGGCCGCAACCCCCCCCCCCCCCCCCAGGAGCTGGGCCATGCCTGGCCGCGCGTCCAGGAGGTGTGGCCCCCTCGAGGCCCTCCATCTCGTCTTCTGGCTCCGTGTTCCCCTCGGTGAATATTCATTTTCACCGAGAATATTCATTTTTTGGCTTTTCTGGAACCAAAAGCGGCAGAAAACAGGCAACTCACACTGTGGCATCTTGTTAATAGGTTAGTCCCAGAAAGCATATAAAAATACCTCAAAGTGTAGACAAAGCAAATCAAAGTGGATACTAAACAAGCATGGAACATCAAAAATTATAGATACGTTTACGACGTATCATGGGCCCACCCTAGGCCACGTCAAGGCAGGATGTGGGCCTCCTGGCCGCTCTCCTACCTCGCCTCTTCGCCTATAAAATCCCCCTAATGTCAAAACCCTAAGCACCCGATGAGACCTCCACGAAACAGTCTGTAGCCGCTGCCACCATCGTCCCTTTATCGGGGGTATCTGTAGCTCTTTATGGCACCCTGCCAGAGGGGAGAGATCATCTCGGCGGCCTTCTTCATCTCCATGCCAGCCTCCGGTATGATGCGTGAGTAGTTCACCCTTGGACTATGGGTCCATACAGTAGCTAGATGGTTGTTTCTCCTCCTTTGTGCTATCATGTTTAGATCTTGTGAGCTCCGTTCATGATCAAGATCATCTATTTGTAATCATACATGTTGTGTTTGCAGGGATCCGATGGATATTGAGATACTATGTTAGATTGATTATTGATTCTATCATGTCTTATTGATTATTGATTATAGCATGTCTGTGTTGTTTGTGATCTTGCATGCTCTCCGTTGCTAGTAGCTATCTTGGCCAAGTAGATGTTAGTGACTCCAAGAGGGAGTATTTATGCTCGATAGTGGGTTCATGCCTCTATTAAAACTGGGGAAGTGACAGGAATCTCTAAGGTTTTAGATGTGTTGTTGCTACTAGGGAGAAAACAACAATCTTTTGTTCATGGAACAATTGTATTGCTTACTTTACACACATTCTTAGTGCAATTATCCGTTGCTTGCAACTTAATACTGGAGGGGGGGTAGATGATAACCTGAAGGTGGATTATTAGTCATAGATGTAGTTGGATGGAGGTCTATGTATATTTTTGTAATGCACAATCAAATCTCATAGGAGTCATGATGTCTAGTGTAAGATCCCACCTTTATAAAGGTAAATATCCCTGTGTTTGCAATGCTAGTCCCTGAATCAATAGCTAGCATCCACAGTTAAGATGTAATATCAAGAAACAAAGGTCATAATACAACTTTATAACCATAAATAAAATAGTTCATTGCATCTTACATAGCTCATTTGGCTATCTCATTTCATTGCAGCAGAAATAACTATAGCATGGAGTCCTTCATCTTCAAATTGACACAGGCAATCATGTTGGTTGTAGTCTTGTAATCCTAATAAACACACTTTACTAACATCAAACAAACCTACAACATAATAAGTTACAGCCACAAGGGTCAATACATTTGAATTGTATTGGCAAGTGATACTATGGTAGTATAGTGGTAAATATCATGTATATGCATTTGGCTAAGTGGAGCTTAGGCTTCCTTTGCTCAAAATAGATTTTCCTTATCATTTGAAAACACTAAGTTTTTGTTTGACAAAATCACCCAAGGAACCACCAATAGAAATTGGTGAACCTTAAACCCTTGTTCAACCACAAGTTTTTAACTTAGAAAATGGGATGAAGAGATTCTTGATAGCTTCCATGTCTTGATACTCAAATTGTCCTTTGCCAGGGACATGGCTAAGTACTTAGATTTTTTACACTCTGCAGAGGTGGTGCACTTTCCCCACAAGACTTGGTTTCACCAAGACAAGATCTTTCAGAAGCCTTCCCTTAGACCGGAATGGACGCGTTCCAACCTATCATCCCCTACCACCAACTGTACATTTGTCTAAGTTATTGCAACCTATATGATCCAGGCAGAGCCCATAATGCCAAGTGGCTGCACTTGAAGCCTCTCAACATTTGACATCTCAAATCTCTTTGTTCCTGGGTGGCATTCCACAGGTGAGATACCAAGTCTTCCCCAGTATACTGGACTTGGTGATGCCCAAGTTTTCCCCAGCATATTGGACTTGTGTAACCACTCAACACAAACCTTTCTTTCCATTCCACCCAGGTGATTCATTCACTTAGTTGTTTTATTAAACAAAATACAAGTCCTTGACTTAGAAATATTCCATAGCATGAATATAATCCACCCTTGTTTTGTTCTAGCTAAGCTAAGCATGATAGTAGTAGGAATCTTAACTTAGGAAAATTCTACTAGGATTTCCCATAGCATAATTTATACTTAGCAAAAGTTCCATGCAAGTACTACTTAAAAATATCTGTAATGCATAGTGAAAATAATGGGACAAAAGTATGGAGCATCACTTGCCTTTTTGGTAGAGAATATAAGTTCACTCCTTGATCTTGCAATAGTCACACTCTTCAAATTGCACTACAATTCAATCAAGCAAGCAATATTCAATCTACCATTCAAGCAAACATCACATAAAATAATAAAAACAAGGCAATGCATGCAAACATGCCAAAGATTGTTTTATTTGGAAAAGTGGTTTCTAATAGGGTATAAACATTTGAAAACACCTATTGGTCATTTACAAAAGTGGTAGAACTATTTGATATCAAGTTAGTGGGAAAAAAATGTCCACTTTAAGTCATTTTTGTTATGCTAGAAATGGTTCAAATCAAAGTAATATTTCTAGTGTTGGGCAAACACATTTTTAAACACAAATGTTAGTGTTTTAAGGTCAAGTGTTTAATATTAAAACCATTTGCAAAAGGTTTTACCTATAAACCATTTTTAAATCAAACAACATTTTATTTCATTAGAAATGCCTTTAAATAAGGTAATAATTTTTCTAGAGTTCACCAAATATATTTTAAATCCTATAACTCGGTGTTTAGGGTCAGAGATTTTAAATCAAACAATTTCCCAAAGATTTTACTCAAAAATCACTTTTCAAACCATATTCAATATTTTTAGTTAGCTAGAATTGCTTTTATTCAAAGAAATTTTCCCTAGCTTCACAAAATATAATTTTGAATCTATAAGTTGGTTTCTACGGTCAGTAGGTTAAAAACAATCCATTTCCCAAAAATCTTACCTTAAAAATATTGCCAGAATAATTTTTATATTCAAAATATATCTACACATGTTTCTGCTAAAACAACTAAGTTTCTAGAAGCAATTCATTAAACAAAGTGCATGGTTGGATAGAGTTTGTTTTGCTAATTTCTTCGATATAAAATTTGCAAAAATTAGACGTGTGGATCAAAATTTATGAGTTTTGCAAGTTTAAATATCTAATACTCCCTCCACTCCAAAGGTTAGGGCATAATATTTTTTCTGATTTTTACTCAGAGCATAAGGCGCAGGGTCTACTTTTACCCGCTTCTCTCCAAAATACCCCTATACAGCATTTATGTCGAGCTCATAAATCGGGAGGAGTTAGTACTACATGCAGCATTGTTATGGTCTTCCCGGCCTCAATTTACTGCTCCTCCAACTAATTTTCTCCTCAGCCAATCAGATTCCTAAGAAAAAGGTGCCTAATTGGACAATGCATGCCATGCATGGAGTAGGAGTAATTACCGCGACATTGCGCATGGCAGATAACAAGAAACGAGGAGACATGGTGCAGAAAATCAATGAAGATTTAAGGGGAAGGAGATATTATTCCGGGGCAGTATAGGAAACTATTTTTCTGCAATTGTCTTCTTAATAAGCGCGCTAGAAAATATACGCCCTAACCTCTGGGACAGAGGGAGTAGAACATTTCCTGGTTTTTATAACAGAGTCAGTGCCACGTGGAATGTTTTGATTGGGCGGTACCGATTCGTTCGGATCAACCTACGCGGTGCGTTGGATCTAAACAGATTGTGCGGCACAGGATCACTCATACCCCTTCACTAAGTGAATCTATCGTGTTCGCTGGATCAACATCTAACGGCTCTCAGCAGCTCTACCAGGATCTGGCGGCGCTGACGCGACGGCGAGCGGCGGAGCGCTCTGCCTAAGGTGGTCCGGCCATTCTAGGAAGCGAGAGAAGGGGAGGAAGGGCTCACCGGATTCGCAATGTCGTGGTGGTGCTCAAGGTGTTCGTCATTGGGCAGGGGGCGCACAGGAACGATGGGAATTCCTCACCGGAGTTCTTGACGCCGTCGGACACGCACGGGCTTCGTCGGTGGCGTCGCTACGGAACACAAGAGAGCAAGAAAACAGTGTCTTTAGATGCACGGGAGAGTGGGGAGTATAGGAGCATCAATGAGAAGGGGAGGCGTGGTCGGATGTTACCAGGGGGCTTCGCCGGAGAAGGAAACAGACGATGGCGGTGCTTTGCGTTGACCTTGACAACGATGCAGAGCACGCGCGGCTGAACGGGAGACACTGGGAGATGCGTCAGAGGCTAGGGAGTATGCTCGTATGTGTCAGGGAGCAAGGGGGCGTGGGCTGTTCGGAATCGCCATGGATGCTCGTCGGAGGCAGCGGTGGTCTGAGCGGAATTCGGGGCAGCCTAGGGGCTCTCGAGGTGTGGCATCTAGGGGGAAATGGAGAGGGGAGGGAGGTATTTAGCAGGGCGTGATCACGGGGGAGATTCATTCGCCAAATAACTCGTATTGAATCGAATTAAAACATGGAAGAAACAGTCAGGAGAGTTCATCGCGGGGTGAAGACGACGATGACCTGGCTGTGGGGCCCGGCGTCAGCGAGTGAGAGAGAGGAGAGGTGGGGTCCGGTCGTCATCGACTGCGTGGGTAGGTTCACTGGTGCGAAACGTTTTCCTACGGGGTGAGCGGGATGGGCTAGCTGGGACTAGACTGGGCTTGTTGGGCTGGTTTGTTTCATTCATTTTTTTTTGTTCTGTTTCTTTTCTTTTTCCTTTTCTATTTATCTGTTTTGATTTTTATTCAAATAATTCAAACTCCATTTAAATTCAAACCTTTACCAAACTTGAGTATATTTTTAATAATATTTATTAACATATTCCAAAGCCCATTTTAGAATATCTCTTTTATTCCTTTTAGGGTATATTAATTATTTAAAATAGGCCCTTGTTTTAATTCAAACAATATTTATTAATGTTTCCAAACTCTATTTGAATTCTAAATTTTTACCAAACCTTTTTCAGTAGGTTTTATTGATTTAATGGGGTGTTAAATAATTCACTTTGAATTATTGAAAGTATTTTAATATGATTATTAATCATTTCATTTGGGCAATTATCTTTATTCAAATAGAATTTGTTTAAGGCCATTTATTTTATTTAAATATTAGTTATCCATTTATTTCATTTGGACTTGGATTATAATTATTCCATTTATGAATTTGGTTAAGATTAAATTTGGCTTTTAAAATACCTCATTTAATATTTCTTTCTTTATCTTTTAAATCCATATCTTTTTATTTATAGATCCAAAGTTGGTGATTCCAATTTGTAAAATCTTATTTAATATTTGTTTATACTTTTAAATATCTCTTGGATTATTTTCTCACCATTTGGTATGGATTTTAGATAGGTTCTTTATTAGCTTTGGAAATTCAATTTCCTTATCTTATTAAGTTCTTAAGATTTTATCTATGGCTCCAAATTAAGTGAAACCAATTTCTATGGTTTTATAATATTTCCATTTGCCATTCTTGATCATTTATAAATGTTTGTTGACAAATTTTTATATGGATCAAATCCTTAGTCTTGGAGTAATTTTGGAAATTATTTTCTCCCATTAGAGTTTTAGAGTTTTGGTTTATTATCCAGTGTTTAAATATCAAGATGCATTTATGGAGAATGCATTTCACTTGACTTAAATTTTTGTTGGGTTCAAATCTAATTCAAAGTTTGTTCTAGATGGGTTTTGATGTTTCCAATTGGAATCAAAAAGTTTTTTTCACCCTAAATTTCAACAATTATTTATTTTGTTTATTTATTTTTCACATTTCAAAATTTGGAAAATTTTGGGATGTGACATCTAGTATTTGCATTGTTATGCCTTGCTCAGTCTTGTCAATTGCCTCGCTGTAATTTGTTCCCCAACATGTTATTTATCTTAAGGAGAACACCTCTAGTGAACTATGGACCCTGGTCCAATCTTTACCATTGTTACATCATCTACTATTACCGTTTACCTTTGTACTATCAACTATTACCTTCCACACTATACGTTTAATCCTTTGTTTTTAGCAAACCAGTGAGATTGACAACCTCACTTTAAGTTGGGGCAATGTCATGGTGGTGGCACGGCAGATGCCATGGCTAGGCTAAAGTATGGGGCCAATGGATGCTAGAGGGATCCGGGGAGGGAAGATGTAGTGATTTCTACACTCAAATGACTAACAAGTAGATCTTTATTCATCCTCTTAAGAACTACAAATGCTCCTTGAGTTGTATCAGGAAGAAGAGAGCTACTACACGAGCCCTTTGGTAAGGAATGAATCGATCCCCCTCTCAGGAGCCCGTGCCCCTCCTTATAAAGGGGTTCCTTGGTTCCTTCAAGGGCTGACGTGGCAAGCATATTCTTGGAATATGCTTGTCCCAAAGTGGTAGCTCGGCGGACTCCTTTCTGTGTCTCCCTTCAATCAACGGCAACGTTCCAGAGACCTTCACATGCGCGCCTCGGGCTTCCTCACTGTCACCTCCGGGACGTTCATCTTCCCTTCTGCATCTCTGGTCCTTGTCCTTTGTGCTTGGCTCTGTCTAGATTCCTCCTAGTCAGTGACTAGGGTTTGACTATAGGCACCTCCTTCTCCTGCAAGCTTCATGTTATTCGGTCTTGTCGCGCATAACTCGGCTCGGCCTTCACCTGTATTCAGGTTAGTCAGACTCATTCGGCCGACTTAATTTATATGTCGGTCGGATAAGGTGTTACTCATTATTCATTCTTCATGGCCCTGGTTATGTCGGCCGACTCTTATATGATTCGGCCGACACAATCAGTAATTCGGCCCACGACAAGGGAGATTCCTTTCGTCTTTCCTCTGTCTTGACCCCACCCGGGGTCACCTCCCCAACATTAGTCCCCAGAGCTGGTGTGGTCCTGCCCGTAACCTCGGCCGGGCCACATCAGTTTCCCAATTTACTTCTCTCTTTCTTTCTGAGTTAGTTCTTTCTGTTCGAGGTATCTGCACAGCTTCATGAGCACGCCTCGTCCTACGTGTACCACTCATCATTGGTGTTCTAGTTTTTTGTTCCTCTACAGTGCTCACTGACAAGCTACAGTGATTACTGCGCCTGTCGCGTCGGTGCAGTGACGCCTCAAGTACCACATCGGTTAGTTGGCCCGATCCTCTCCTGTGCCGTGTGGCCTATGGTGTGGCTCCACTAGTTGCGAACGGTCCCGCCATGCGCGTGATTACACGGTTATCGTGGCGCATGCACGATCCCACTACCGCTAAGACTGCGCGGTTATAAGGAGGGGAACGGGGCTAGAGGATTTTACTTTCCCCCTTCGTTTGCCCTTATTCTTCCTCCTCGCGCCCGTGCCTCCATTCGTGCGCTAGCGGCTGTGCCATTGCCGATCTCCTCGATGGTGACGCTGCAGTTCTTCTGCTCTGACGACCTCACCGCCGTGCCCTCACTCCGTCGCCTTCGCCGGTGAGTTATCCTATGGCACCGCAACTAAGTTTCCGCCCTAGGAATTCCCTCTGCCTTCCTAGATTCCTCGTGGCGGTTCTTCTTTGTTTCGCTTCCGCGCTCGTTAGAATCACGACGGGGCCCTGCACCTCTAGGCCTCTCCCTGCTGCTAGTTTCTCCTCCGTTGATTCCTCCGACGAGCCCATGTCTAGTTCTGCCAGTGGAGCTCTTGTCGAGGAGGACGACTTTGCGTTTGGTCCAGAACGGGGTTCTTAGCAGGGTTCCACTGTCACTTGCCGTGAGGTAGAGTGGTTAATTAAGACACGCCGGATCCCTGTCGAGGTATGCTGTCGCTTGCCCGGCAAAGAGTCCTCTCCCGTACTCAACGAAGGGGAGTATGTAGTTTTCATGTCCCACTTTGCTCCTGGGTTCGGCCTCCCCCTTAGCGATTTTGCTAGGGGTTTCCTCGATTACTTCGGCCTCCAGCCGCATCATCTGCCGGCAAATGCTATCTCCTCTTTGTCAGCTTTTATCTCGGCTTCAGAGTGGTACTTCGGCCTTTGGCCCTCCATACCTGTCTGGTCTAAATTCTTCCAAATCCGATCTAATGTCGTACCGGACAAATCTCTTCACCCTTCTAAGAAATCCCTTACCCAATGTGGGGTTGCGTCCATTACACCTCGGAGAAACTCCGAGTTCCCTCGTGTCGCCGGCCTCGAGTCTTGCAAAAAATGGCATAGATCATTTTTCTATGTCAAAAACACTAGGAAAGAAGATAAGATTCGGCTCCCCGCTTTTTCTATTGGCCCCCTTCCAAGAAGAATTGGAACTACAACCCTAGGAAAAGACATGCTCTGGCCGAGGCAATTGAGATTAGGCTCAAGGAGTTGATCCGCGCGAGGCTCCATGGTGAGGATCTGTTGACCTCATTCATCAGCAGCCGAATCTGACATTTTCAGCTTCCCTCTCATAAGCTTTGTTACATGAGTGGTCCTCTCGATCCCAACCGAGTTTCGACGGTTGAGCTCGACGACTATCACATTTATAAGCGTGTCCGAGCTATCTTCAAGACCGATATGCCGGAGGAGTTGGCATGGGGACTAAAGCCATTCACTCGCGGGAATCCCCCTCCTCAGGTAAATTTACGTATTAGTGTTTGCTTCCGAGTCGCCTTTATGACTGTTCTTTTGCTAATCCTACTTTGTTTCTTCTCTCACAGAGGTTTGCGGAGCAAAAGACCGAGGATGCCGAGGTTCTGGCTCTTCCGTGGACTGCAGATCGGAATACCCTGGACAGCGGGGAACCTGGCTCGGAAGAGTTTGTCCCTAAGTCGGATGTTGCTCCGGCTCGCGCCCGTGGCAAGACCTCGGCCCATGCGGATGAACGTGACTCGGACGACGTACAAATTCTTGAGGTAGTTGTCGTGGTGCCTATCTCTTACGCATTTCCGGCTCCTACTTTCCCAGCTAATCCAGCCAGTCAGGTGCACGACGCCGAGCCTCTTGCTTCTCAAGCTCCTGCTACCTCGAAGAAGTGCACTGCTCCGGCAGATCCCTTCGACGCTGCCCCCAAGAAGCAAGTGAAGAAGTCTTCCCAGCATATTCCAAAGCGTAAGACCATGCCTGCGGTTACTGGGTTAGTTTACTTTCATTCGTATTTCTTGTTTCTCTCTTTCTGGCTATTGAATCGACCTCCTTTTTTCTTGTCTTTCGCAGTGCTCCTCTCTCTGCACAGCCTAGCGGTCTGAGTATGATGACCCATACCACTCGGCCGCCTTCTCCTCCTCCAGAAGATACTCGGGTTCTCAGTCCCCCTCGTGTTGACTCTCCTCCTGCGCCGACACATATGTCGCCTGGATGAGATTTGCCTGTTGCCCCCACCGTTAGTGCTGACATAACTCCCACACCGGATCATGCGGTTGAGCCTGTTGCTCCTGCCAAGACCACCGAAGTTTCCCCCAATGATCCTTTGATCACCGCAACTCCAGCTGCTACTCCAATTCCATCCGAGGATATCACCACCTCGGCCCCCTTGGAGGTTTTAGTTCCTCCTGCCCCCCAGGGCGTGATTCCTAGTGCTGAGGTTGCTGCCCCTGCCGAAGTCTCTACTAAAAGTAGGAAGACCGTTGTTTCTAAACCTTCAGCATCTCAGAAAGGGTCAGCCTCCTCTTCTCAGCCCAACATAGCTGATGCACTTTGTAAGGGAGCTTCCTCCGCTGAGCCTGTTGTCACCCTGCTGCCGACACTCAACTTACTCTTCACAAGAGTCCGGCGACGGCAGTGGTCACGCAATGGGACCGAGGTAAAGTGTTGACTCGCACTGAGAGCGGAAATAGCCTCGGCTCCTTGGTGGAGTATGCCAATAACTGGAATGCCACAGATCAACTTGAAGGCAATCTGAGTAGCCAGCCATTCCAGCTTTCCGACATCAGCAGTCGCTTGCACATGGCCGCTAAGTTTGTCCTTGATAGTGACAAGACGAATGAGGTAAGTGCTTTCGCTAATGTTTTGTTTATCATTCAAATGGTATTATATACATACTAGTCCCCGAAGCTTACAACCGGATAACTTGTTGTTCGTTTGGAAGCTTTGTCAGGCTTCAAATGTCATGACTCGGATTAGCCGTGATATCCGAATCAAGTTTCACTCAGTTCGGATTTGCTTTAGCTTTAAATATCTAGCTACTTTGATATAAGTCAAGTTACACTTAAGTTGGATCTGCTTTAACTTTGACTATCCAGCGACCTAGATCCGAGTCAAATTTTATTTACTTCGGATCTTCTTTAACTTTGAATATCCAGCCACCCAGATTCGAGTCAAGTTTTATTTGATTCGGATCTGCTTTAACTTTGAATATCCATCCACCAAGATCCGAGTCAAGTTTTATTTGATTCGGATCTGCTTCAACTTTGAATATCCAACCACCTAGATCCGAGTCAAATTTTATTTGATTCGGATCTGCTTCCACTTTGAATATCCAGCCACCTAGATCCGAGTCAAGTTTTATTTGATTCGGATCTGCTTCAACTTTGAATATCGAGCCACCTAGATCTGAGTCAAATTTTATTTAATTCGGATCTGCTTCCACTTTGAATATCCAGCCACCTAGATCCGAGTCAAGTTTCACTTGATTCAGATCTGCTTTAACTTTGAATGTCCAATTTTGTAACTTTCTATTATGTCCAGGTTGCCCATGATCGACGGACTGCCGAATTTCAAAAGTTGCTCTTTGCCCACAAGAAACTGCGAAAAAAGTTTGAGAAGGTTGTTCCCGTAGTGAAGAAAACTGGTAATTTAATAAAAAAATTATTGTTCCTTAAGTTCTTAACATTTTCGGCTTGTCGTGATAATTCACTCTTTGCTGGTGTGCAGCTAGTATCAGTAATCTGAATACCCGCCTTACCAAGAAAGTTGACGCTCTTGAAGGTTGGTTCCTTGTTTTTGGTTTCTAACTTGTTAATTTTTGTCCGAGATAAATATTTGGTTTCTTACAACCTTCCGGCTTTGGTATAGCCGAGTTGCACACATTTGCAGCATCGCATCAAGAATGCATACCTATGCCTGATATGATGCTGCATTTTTTAGAGAAAGCTGCCAATCATTCGGCGCAACTCAAAGAGAGGGATGATGAGACAACCTGGTTACGCGCCGAGGTTGAGTCTCTCAAGCTTTCCCAGAAGTCCGATTGGAAAAAGTTGATCAGGAATTTTCTGAAGAAAAGAATCGACCGAGCCTGCAGTTTCAGAACGATAAGGAACTCCTCGACGCTGCCGAGCTGAAGAACCGGACGATGAGCGAGGAAATCACTCGCTTTGAGAAAAATAAGGCCGACTGGACCCAGGATCTGCATAAGATGTTGAATTAATTCACCGTAAGTTTCTATTCTTTGCCGACTTACGTTTTTCTTTTTCTTGTCTTATCTTATATGGTGCCATTATTTGTAGATCATTTCCCCGAAGCTAAACCGGTGTGCTCCAAAGCAGTGGTGACAGCTCACGCTCGCCGAGGTGTTCCTGTTACCTCGGATCAGGAATACTCTATTGAGGACTTTCTGATTGCGGTCGCTGCTGCTGTTGGACATATGAAGATCATGGGAAGAGATTTGGTGCAAGTAGCTATCCGGTCCTACCATGTTCTTTGGCTGAACACCTCTGGAACACCTGAAATTGATGAGATTGAAGTGCTTGTGTCAAGGCTGATGGCATATCAGCCCCAACTTAACCTCTGGAAGGAATCTGCTGGGAGGGCTGGTGCTGATATGGCCCTTACGGCCGTGTTGTCTTGGTATGAAGATATCTCCCTTGATACTCTGATGCATCTGCGCACTGGCTCTCCTTGGGTGGAGAATCCAGAGTTTGTTGCTCGCTGTCAGGCTCGTGCTTTTTAGCTTATCGAGTATGCCGACTTGCATAATTGGATCGACGGGCCGAGTTTTCATCCCAATCTGGCGGATGATGTCGAAGTCAAAGATACATCCGGTGATGATTTGGCCGATCAGTATGAACTGGAGGGTGACTTGGATAACTCCCGCGACTCAAATGCAAGCTCGGATGAGGATGGCGACGCGCGATTGTTCTCTAAAGGGACTAAGAATTCTCGAGCTCAATATGATGTTTATCAGCAGCCGGGGCTTGTCCCCGAGGTTACTATTGCTTCTGTTGAAGCCGAAGTAACTTCGGCTGAGGCGCCGGCTACCTCGGAGCGTCCAGTTCCTGAAAATACCCCTGCGCAGGAGACCGAGGTCGCTCCGTCATCATCTGAGATGCCCATTCCTGATGCTCCTGGCCATGCTACTGCCCCTTAAGGGTGATCTGGCCCTTTTCGTTATTTAGGTTCAAAAACTCTAAGTTGTTTTCAGTCCCCGGTATGCTGGGCGTATGATGTCTGTGGAACAATTGTCCGTCTTTTGGTGTGGTGTGAACCTTTTTGCCTTGCGCCGCTGAGGCATTGGTGATGGTAATTATTATTATTCCATCTAAGCAAATCTCATTGCTTCATATCTTTGCTTCGCCGAACTTCATTTTCATAAATCCGGATTGTATTCTTCTATGTGGCTGCCTTCGTTCGGCATTTATCTTGCTTTCCCTTTGTGAACTTGGTTGCGTGGCTGTTGTGTTCTCAACTTCTACCTGAAGTATAATCCTCGGAGCTCATATCTGGTAAAGTGATATAAATAGGTTGCATCCCTTATCATACTTCGATTTGCTGGGGTTGCTATTCTTGTTTCCATTATCCTTAGAGATCTTTGTTTGTTCTCGCTTTGTTGTTCCTTTGATGACCGAGGCAAGCTTATATCATATCTTGAAGGTTATGATCAATAGTTTTGGGGAGGCCCCGAGTCTCTAGTTGAGCTATGGAACTTGTATGTGTCTGGCGACAAACAATGGGTGATATAAGTCAGTCCCCGAGTTATTACTCGGGTTACTGAGTTCTTGCATGTTCTCAAAAAATATCTAAAATCATGGGGCAGTCCCCGAGTTATTATTTGGGTCGTCCAAACATAATGCATAATGTAATGCCGAGGACATCACAGGGGAGTTCTCGAGTCATTGCTCGTGGCTCTGAGGTTTTAATATGCAACTTAAAAGTAAGAAACAACATGGGGCAGTCCCCGAGTCATTGCTCGGAGTGCAGAGGTTTAATACGTAATTCAAAATAAGATACAACATGAGGTAGTCCCCGAGTCGCTGCTCGGGTGCCGAGGTTTAATACATAATTCAAATTAAGATACAACATGAGGCAGTCCCCGAGTCGCTGCTCGGGTGCAGAGGTTTAGTACATAATTCAAAATAAGATACAACATGAGGCAGTCCCCGAGTCGCTGCTCGGGGTGCCGAGGTCTTATACATGCTCGATACTCCGACTTGGTGCGTCACATCGTGACTTGCAATATATGGCTTCTAAGTGTAGAACGGGCGAAGTAAAGCTATGTTCCATGGTCTTTTTGATTCGTCCCCGGCTTTTTTTGCCTTGTTCTTTTCTGGTGAGTGAGCATCGATTAGGTAATATGCATCATTGTGCAATGCTTTACTCACGATGAATGGTCCTTCTCATGGGGGTGAGAGTTTGTGCATGCCGGCTGTGCGCTGCACTAGCCGAAGGACCAAATCTCCTTCTTTAAAAACTCTTGGATTGACTTTCTTACTGTGGTACCGTCTGAGGTTTTGCTGATAAATAGCTGATCTTGATAATGCCAATTCCCTACCCTCTTCTAGAAAATCAACATCGTCTTGCCGAGCTACTTCATTGACCTCGGCAGTTGTGTACTGGATTACTCTTGGCGAATCATGCGTTATGTCGGCTGGAAGCACAGCTTCTGCCCCGTATACTAGAAAGAATGGGGTATATCCTGTTGACCTGTTCGGGGTAGTTCTGAGGCTCCACAATATTGCTGGAAGTTCCTCGATCCAGCATCCTGCCGACCTTTGTAGTGGTTCGATAAGCCGGGGTTTTATTCCGGACAATACCAGCCCATTTGATCTTTCTACTTGCCCGTTTGATGCTGGGTGAGCCCCCGAGGCAACATCTAGTCTTATGTGTTTCCCTTGGCAGAATCTAGCAGAGGCTCCTTCAGCAAAATTTGTGTCATTATCCGTGATAACACTGTGTGGATATCCATACCTCAAGATAATATCTTTGAGGAATTTTACCGTTGTTGGTCCATCACACTTTCTTATTGGTTTCACCTTGATCCACTTTGTGAATTTATCCACCCATGACTAGAATGTGAGTCATTCCGCCTCGGGCTGGCTTGAATGGACCTACCATATCCAAGCACCATACAGAAAAAGGCCAAGTAATTGGTATTGTTTTTAATTCGGACGAGGGCATATGTATCTTGCTGGCGTATCTCTGGCAACCATTACATTTTTCTACTAATTATTTTTCCTCCTTCAATGCCGTCGGCCAATAAAATCCATGCCTAAATGCTTTGGCCACTAAATCTCTGGACGAGGCGTGATGCCCGCATTCTCCCTGATGTATATTCAGGAGTATTTCCTGCCCTTCTACCGAGTCAATACACCTTTGCAGTACGCTTGTGACGCTTCTCTTATACAGCTCGTTGTTTATGATTGTATAAACTTTTGATCTTCTTACTGTCTATCTAGCCAGTGCCTCATCACTTGTCAAGATTGCGTCCTTATGGAATGAAAATATGGGTTGCGCCCATATCGGCGTGATTTTCTCTAGGACGGTCCCACTGTCGATTTCCATATTTTCTGCCGACATAACTGCTTTGGATCTTACTATGTTTTCTCGTGCGACTGCCGAGTTTACCTTTAGAAAACCCTGGTCATATTCCTTGTCAATTTCCATTGGCACACTTCCTTCTATTAGTTCTGCCGAGATACGAATTGACTCGGATTCCGGTGATGGTGTAATTGATGGTTTTCTCAGGTGCTCTAGGTCAATGCCCGGGGGAATTGATTGCCTGGTTGATCCGAGCTTTGATAGTGTATCTGTAGCATCATTTTCCGCCCGAGGTATGTGGTGAAATTCGCATCCATCGAAATAACCACTGATTTTTTGCACATGAAATCTATACAGGGCCATATTCGCATCTAGTGCGTCCCAATTGCCTGATACATGTTCTACTACCAGATCTGAATCCCCATAGCATAGGATCCGACGTATACCAATCTATTTTGCCATTTTTAACCCATGGACGAGTCCTTCATACTCGGCTACATTGTTTGACGCGACGAAATGTATCTGCAGCACATACTTCAGCTGATCTTTTTTCAGCGAAGTTAATACTATCCCTGCCCCCAAACCATTTCTCAGCTTAGATCCGTCAAAATGCATTGTCCAATAAATCGGATCTGGTAATGGTGGTTCATATTGTACCTCGGCCCAATCCACAAAGAAGTCGGCCAATGCCTAAGATTTAATTTCATCCCGCCTATCGAACTATGGAGCATAAGGTGATAACTCGATTGCCCATTTTGCTATTCGGCCACTCGCATCTTTGTTTCTCAATATTTCGGCTATGGGCGCCTCACAAATCACTTTTATCAGATGTTCTTCGAAGTAGTGTTTGAGTTTTTTCGCCAACATGTACACTCCATAAGCCATTTTCTGATAGTGCAGGTAGTTCTGCTTTGAGGCCGATAATACCTCACCTAGGTAATATACCGGCCTTTGTATTGACTTATCCCCTTCATTTCGCTCCACGACAACCGCCGCACTTACCACTCTGTTAGTGGCGGCTACATAAAGTAACATGGGTTCTTTTGATAATGGAGAAGCCAAGATCGGTGTTGTGACCAACATCTTCTTTAACTCATGAAATGCATTATCAGCCTGTCGTCTCCAGATGAATTTATCAGATTTTTTCATCAGTTGATATAGAGGCAATGACTTTTCCCCTAGCTGGCATACGAATCTACTCAGCGAAGCCAAGCATATCGTGAATTTTTGTACATCGTCCAGACACTTTGGCAGTTCCATTCTTTCCGCTGGGCGGATTATGGTTGGATTTGCCTCTATACCTCGGCTGGACACGAGGAAGCCGAGTAATTTTCCAGTCGGCACACCGAAGGTACATTTTTTCAGGCTAAGCTTCATCCGGAATCTTCTCAAGTTTGCGAATATCTGCCGAATATCATCAAGGAGCATTTTGCTCTCTTTTATTTTTATAACCACCTTGTCTACATACACTTGTACATTTTTTTCCTATCTGGTCATGTAGACACTTTTGCATGCATCTTTGGAATGTTGCTCCTACATTACGCAGGCCGAATGGCATGGTGCGATAGCAATAAGCCCCGTAGGAGGTAATAAACACAGTCTTTATTTGATCGGCCAGATTTAACGGTATCTGGTGGAAGCCAGAATACGCGTCTACAAATAACAACAGCTCACAACCAGCGGTCGAATCAATGACTTGATCTATCCTAGGTAAAGGAAAAGGATCTTTAGGACACGCCTTGTTTAGGTTCGTGTAATCGATACACATTCGCCATACTACGGCCACATTAGGGTCATCCTTTTTCTTTTCTACCAACACCGGATTTGATAGCCAATCCGGATGAAGAACTTCCATGATGAACCCGGCTGCAAGGAGCCGAGCTATCTTATCCCCTATTATTTTTCTCCTGTCTTCGGCGAAGCGGCGGAGAGGTTGCTTCACCGGTCTTTCTCCTGGCCTTACATGCAAAGAGTGCTCAGCCAACTCCCTCGGCACACCTTGCAGGTCTTGACTCGACCATGCAAAGATATGCCAATTCTCACGGAGGAAGTTGGTGAGCTCGCCTTCCTATTTGGCATCTAGGCCAGCCCCAATCATGATGGTGCGCTCTGGGAATTGCTCATCTATATGGATCTTTTTCGTCTGTTTAGTCGGCTGGATAGAAACACTTCCATGGGGTTTGGCTAATGTCGGCATATTCAGTTGTGCCGACTGAGCCAGAGCCGCTACTTCCTGAATCCTCCTTTTTTCTCTTGCGATCACCAACGACTCGGCCAGGTTTGATCCGGCCGAGGCACACTCCATTGATTTTCTGTAATCTCCGGCTAATGTTATCACCCCCTGTGGGACGGGTAACTTCATTTTCAGATATGTAATGTGGCAACTGCTCATGAATTTAGCCAATGATGGCCGTCCGAGTAAAGCATGATAGCGACTCTCTAGGTCCACCACCTCGAACTCCAAATTTTCTGCTCTGCAATTCTCCCTCGTGCCGAATAACACATCTACCCGGACTTTCCCAATGGGTTCGCATGAGAGACCCGACACTATCCCATGGAACGTGGTTCTTGTGGATTGTAACATATTCTGCGCTATTCCAAGTTTGTGCATTGTGTCCTTGTACATAATGTTGATACTACTCCCATTATCAATGAGTACTTTTGAGAATTTCACATTAATGTTGGGTCCGACAAATGTTGGATCTAGTACCAGTGCATACGATCCTGGATTCGGCATTATCTTCGGGTGGTCTTTTATGCTTCAGGTTGTTTCCTGGTCAGACCACGGCACGTATCTTGGTACTGCCGGCATAACAGCGTTCACTTCCATATGCCAGCATTGTACGCTCTGCATGTCCTGCTGTTCTGTTGTGAACACACAATATGATTGATGATGCTCCCTGTAATCATTAAGTCTGTTGTTTCTGGGGTTTGCCCTTCCATCTTGACATTGATTTGTCACTTGATGCACTGCATCCCTCCGGTCCGAATTATCATACCTCGGAGGAGGTGGCAGTAACATTAACTACTGCGCATTTGCTCCGGTTAGTTGTGGCTGCTGCTGCTGCTGATGCGCTTGATGAGGAGGCGCTTGCATACACGCCGGGTTCCCCATTGCATTTTTCATCCAAGCACATTGACGAGTTGTATGATTAGCCGGCTTGGCCGGGTTTGGAGTGTGGAACTTACATGGTTGATCCAACATGGATTCAAACGTGTACTTCGGCCTTTCCTGCCACTGCTTCTTCTGTTCTAGTGTTCACTGTCTCTTCCCTTCATTCCTCGGTGTCCACTGCTGAGGACCATTTTTCTGTCGCTGGCTGTTTCCGTGACTCGGCTGATCTTGTACCACCACTGCCACTTGGTTGGAAGCATATCTATAGTCTGGCCTTTCCTCCCTTCTTCTACCTCGGAATTCATTGCGCCTCGATGATCCGGCTGCATCTCTTGCATATTGATCCTGGCGCTCCTGATGCTCTGCCGACATTAATTCTTGTTGCGTCGGATCCCCTAAAGCATACGAATCTACTATCCTGATGGTTTCTGCCAATGTAGTCGGCATATCTCTTTGCAGCCTTTGCCATAATACACTTGCATATCGGCAGCCTTGAGCAAACCAAGCTATCGCTTGAGACTCTATGACTCCTTCGCATGAGTTTCTGAGGTTACACCACCGAGTCAAGAATTCTCTATCCGTTTCATTTGGCCTCTGCTTGCACATAGCGAGCTGTTGTGGCATGTTTGGTCTTTTATAGGTACTGGTGAAGTTGTTGACAAACATCTCTTCAAAATCTAACCAACAGTTGATACTGCCTGCTGGCAGATTGTTCAGCCACACTCTGGCTGGTCCTTCCAGCGTCTGCGGGACGTATCTCACCGCCCATCGTAGGTTTCCGCCGGCTATCTTCACCGTTGTGGCATAATCAATTAACCAATCTTGTGGTTTTGTGCTCCCATTGTATGTTTTCGTGCCCCTTGCCAATTGAAATTTCGGCATCGGTGGTTCACCCATGATCTGAGGTCCGAAGCACGCTGGACCAGGCGGACCTTGTTCCTCCAACAACTCGGACCAATACAACCTGTCCAGTTTTAGTCTTACATCATTTGATGGCAATTTTATGTATATGATCCTCTCCTGTATTCCACAATGATTATTCCCACCATGTTCTGCATTCTCCATATCCGAGTATCCATCATTGTACCTCTCATTTGCCTGACCATAGTGAGCTGGTCTCACTTCTCGCTCTTGCCGAGGTTCATACCTCGGCCGAGGATCTGGCAGAGGATTTCTCCTGCCCTCCGTCGGGTTATTGTTCTCATGATCTCTCCTTCCGAGGTCCTCGTTACCTCGGCTTCCATTGCCTTTGTTGGCACGGCCGGGGTTTCTATCCCCACTGTTACCTCGGCTTCCATTGCCTCTGTTATCATTGACCTTTCCGGCTACTGCCGGATCATACGGAACAATCTGCTTATTTCTTTTTCCTGGATTCACTACTCTATCTTTTCGCGTGTTGTTTCCGGGTGAGGATGTTGCTGCCGCAGATAGTGCAGGTGCTTCTCCGGCCGAATGAACCGTACGTGAAGCTCTCGGTCTTGCCGGGTCAGCCCTAAGCATTTCCTCATTCTGCTGGTTCACAATGCGCACTAGCTCATTCACTCTTTCTTGTTGTTTTTGTCGGGCTTCCCCGCTTAATCCTTCCAACTCCAGGGCTACGGCATTTGCCGCCCTCAGGTTCTTTGCCGGGGTACTATACCTCGGCAAGCCTAGATCGACTGAATCACCTTCACGAGCCTCATGCTCTTTGTTGATATCATTCATGAGGTTCTTTCCTCTCAATCTCAATCCATCTACCCGCTCGGGGGCAAAATCCAGTTTGTTTGCCTTAGCATACTCTCGCAGGGTCCTATTCAAGGACTCCCGCACGGCCGACACCTTTTTTGCCTCTACTAGTACTTTTTGTCTAGTTTCCTCTAACTCCGCCTGGGCGTTAGCCGGATCAAGTATCGGTGCCACATGCGTGGTTAGATTATCTATAGTTGCCTGGAGAATATTCTCAGGTCTCTCGAGAGGCGGCCATCTTACCTTGCCGCCTTTGGGGTCGTCTCCTGTACCTCGGCTGACTTGGCTGCGGATGGATTTACCTCGGTGGGCTGCAGAGCTGTCTGCTTCGCGGCCATCTGTCCTCCTACTGCTGGGTCCTTGCTTGGCCCGGCGCCTGCCCCTGCTGCCGGTGCTGCAGCTGTCACCGTCACCTCGACGCTGCCGACGGGGCGTGCGCCACGCGGACCGTTAGCAGGGCTGAGGGGAGGTTCTCCCGCCTCCAGGACTCGGCGTGGATGGACGCAGGACGTGTCGACACCGACGTAGACCCTGTGCGCGCCCAGGTTGATGAAGACGCCGTTGCGCGGAGGCGCTTTCCTCCTGAAGCTACCCGCGTTATCATTGACATAGTCACAGAGATCAAATCTCATGACTAAGCCAGAGACAACCCGCTCGCCGAAACGGATGAAGTTTCCCGTCCGGATCTTGACTCCAGCTAGCACCGTTGCTGGCCCCACGGTGGGCGCCATATGTCGTGGTGGTGGCACGGCAGATGCCATGGCTAGGCTAAAGTATGGGGCCAATGGATGCTAGAGGGATCCGGGGAGGGAAGATGTAGTGATTTCTACACTCAAATGACTAACAAGTAGATCTTTATTCATCCTCTTAAGAACTACAAATGCTCCTTGAGTTGTATCAGGAAGAAGAGAGCTACTACACGAGCCCTTTGGTAAGGAATGAATCGATCCCCCTCTCAGGAGCCCGTGCCCCTCCTTATAAAGGGGTTCCTTGGTTCCTTCAAGGGCTGACGTGGCAAGCATATTCTTGGAATATGCTTGTCCCAAAGTGGTAGCTCGGCGGACTCCTTTCTGTGTCTCACTTCTATCGACGGCAACATTCCAGAGACCTTCACATGCGCGCCTCGGGCTTCCTCACTGTCACCTCCGTGACGTTCATCTGCCATTCTGCATCTCTGCTCCTTGTCCTTTATGCTTGGCTCTATCTAGATTCCACCTAGTCAGTGACTAGGGTTTTACTATAGGCACCTCCTTCTCCTGCAAGCTTCATGTTATTCGGCCTTGTCTCGCATAACTTGGCTCGGCCTTCACCTATATTCAGGTTAGTCAGACTCATTCGGCCGACTTAATTCATATGTCAGCCGGATAAGGTGTTACTCATTCTTCATTCGTCATGGCCCTGGTTATTTCAGCCGACTCTCATATGATTCGGCCGACACAATCAGTAATTCGGCCCATGACAAGGGAGATTCCTTTCGTCTTTCCTCTGTCTTGACCCTACCCGAGGTCACCTCCCCAACAGGCAAAGTCTTGAGTTTGTGTTGTGTAGAATTCCAAGTTGATAGCAACACCTAGGAGTTTTTTCCTTGCTCCTACTGGTTCGATAACCTTGGTTTCATAACTGGGGGAAAACTTGCTGCTGTGCTCACCATACCTTCCTCTTGTGGTCTCCCAACGAACCTCTACAGTGATCTGAGCCCGTCAAGATTTTTCTGGCGTCGTTGCTGGGGAATTAAGGACGGCTTCACAAGGGGAGTCTTTCACAACCATTCTCTTTACTTTTTTTGTTTTGCTTAGTTCCTTTTGCTTTGTTTTGTTTGCTTCTTTTTATCAAAAAAATTACAAAAAAAATTTAGTTTCGTTCGGTTTTGCTTTTTCTTATAAAAAACACAAAAAAAATAGTTCCTACTTTAGTTGCTGCTGTTGTTTGCTTGCTCCACTTTTGCAAAAATGAACTCTTCTGAGAACACCAAGTTGTGTGACTTCACTAGCACAAACAACAATGTTTTCCTGAGTACACCTATTGCTCCACCTGATCCTAATGCTACCTTTTATGAAATTAAACCTACTTTGTTGAATCTTGTTATGAAAGAGCAATTTTCTAGTGCTAGTTCTGATGATACTGCTGCCCACCTTAATAACTTTGTTGAACTTTGTGAGATGCAAAAATAAAAGGATGTAGATGGAGATATTATTAAGCTCAAATTGTTTCCTTTATCCTTGAGAGGAAAAGCTAAAGAATGGTTGCTATCCTTGCCTAGAAATTCTATTGATTCTTGGATTAAATGCAAAGATGCTTTTATTGGAAAATACTATCCTCCTGCTAAGATTATATATGAGAAGTGAAATAATGAAATTTAAACAACTTGATAATGAACATGTTTCTCAAGCTTGGGAAAGAATGAAATCTATGGTAAAGAATTGTCTCACTCATGGACTGACTGCTTAGATGATTATCTAAACTTTTTATGCAGGACTAAACTTATCTTCAAGGAATCTATTGGATTCTGCTGCTGGAGGTACCTTTATGACCATTTCTTTGGGTGCTGCAACAAAGCTCCTTGATAATATGATGGTTAATTATTCTAAATGGCACACTGAGAGAGCTCCACATGGTAAGAAGGTAAATTCTGTTGAAGAAACCTCCTCCTTGAGTGATAAAATTGATATTATCATGTCTATGCTTGTTAATGGAAAAGCTCATATTGATCCAAATAATGTTCCTTTAGCCTCTTTGCTTTCTCAAGAAGAGAAAGTTGATGTGAACTTCATAAGAAATAATAATTTCAGCAATAATTCCTTTAGGAATAATTTAGGTAATAATAATTATAGGCCTTATCCTCCCAATAATGGCAATACTTATGGAAATTCCTACTACCACAATAGAAGTGCTCCCTCTGAACTTGAAGTCATGCTTAAAGACTTTATTAGTAAACAAACTACCTTCAACAAGACTGTGGAGGAAAAGCTTTTGAATGCTGAGAAAAATATTTCATCTTTGTTTGAAGCACAATCCTCCTTGATTAATAAAATGGCTGCTAAACCTGAAACTTTGGAAAGTACCTATGCTGCTACTCATGCCATACAAGTTACTATTGATGGAAATGATAGACTGTTAGCTAAATTGCATGCTAAGTGGGAAAGAGAAGATGAAATTCCTAGAAACAATAGTATTTGTACTATTACTACCACCAATGTTGATGCTACCAAACCACAAGAAGCCCCCATTCCTTCTACAAAAATTCCTAAACCCAATAAGAATCCTGAAATTTTTCAAAATATGGGAAACAATAAGTCTACTACCTGCGATGCTAAGTTTGATTTTGATCTTGATGGTTGCAATATTTCTGAAGTGATTATGTTCCTACTAAAGCTTTCTAGAAGTCCTAATGCTAGTGCTATGAATATGGCTTTTACAAAACACATTACAGATGCTCTCATTAAAATTAAGGAAGAAAACTTGAAACATAAAGCTTCTATTCCTAGAAAAGTAGAAGATAGCTGGGAACCCATCATTAATATGCAAGTGAATGACTTTGATCTCAAAGCTCTATGTGACCTTGGTTGTAGTATCTCTATTATGCCTAGAAAGATTTATGAAATGCTTGATTTGCCACCTTTGGAAGATTGCTATTTAGATGTCCCACTTGATGATAATGCTAAGAAGAAACTCATGGGGAGTATTAATGATCTTATTATTATGGTTAACAATGCCTATGTACCTCTTGATTTCTATCTTTTGGATATTGAATGCAATGCTTCTTGTCTTATTACTATGGGTATACCTTTTCTTAGAACTGTTGGTGCCATTATTGATATGAAAGAAGGCACCATTAAATATCAATTTCCATTCAAGAAAGGTATAGAACACTTCCCTATAAGGAGATAGAAGTTACCTTTTGCTCCTCCTTTAAAGCAAAATTATATATCAATGCTTCTTCATTTGAAAATACTTGATTCTTGCTTCTTGTGCCTAACTTAAAGGCGTTAAAGAAAAGTACTTCTTGGGAGATAACCCAATAGTTTTCTTCAGCCTTGGAAGTTATTACTTCTGTAATAAACTCTCCTTATCCTTTTTGTTTGATTTTTGTGCCAAGAATAACCTCTATTGAGAGAGAAGTAAGATTTGGGGAAGTTGCTGTCCCGAAACAGATTTTTGTGATTCACTGTAAAAATCCTGAAAAATCTCTGTATCTCAGATTGAGCTGTAATTTTCTGAGTAAATGCCCCAGGTTGTTATATAACTTTCGTTAGTTCAACACTTTTCGATTTGAGCAACCGAAGGTCTTCGAAAAAATCGGTTTTTACCTGCTGGTCTGTTTTGACAGATTTCTGTCATTATTTGCATTTGCCTCTTTATTGGTTTCTTTTTAAATTATTCTTGATCACTTGATCTTTTTAAAGGAATTCTTACAGTAGCTTGTGTTTTTAATGAAAGTTTTGTTGTGTTGAAACTAAACCCAAAGGTTTATTCTCTTGAATGCACTAATGTTGCTAATGAAGATTGTGTCAAGTTTTGTATGAAGGAAATTTTCAAGTGTAGGGGAAGAATGATATGATGAGATGAAGAATGGACAAAATCTCAAGCTTGGGGATGCCACCTCGTGTCACACCAAGAAATATTCAAGAGGTACAAGTGATACGTCGGAAACGTATCTATAATTTTTGATGCTCCATGCTTGTTTAGTATCTACTTTTCTTTGCTTTGTCTACACTTTGAGGTGTTTTTATATCTTTTCTGGAACTAAACTATTAATAAGTTGCCGCAGTGTCAGTTGCCTGTTTTCTTCTATTTTTAGTTCCAGAAAGACAGAAAATCAATATTCTCGGAATTGGACGGGACAAAAGCCAAAGTTAATATTTTACCGTGGGGGACACGAATCCAGAAGACGAGACGAAGACGCAAGACAGGGCGGCCAGACCCCCCCCCTAGGCACGGGTGGGTGCTACCCCACGCCTGGGTAGGGTGTGGGGCCCCTGGCCGCCTCCCAGCCTTGCCTCTTTGCCTATAAGAAGCTCTCGATGCAGAAACCCTAAGTACCTGATCAATATTCCACGAAACCTTCAGTAGCCGCCGCCACCATCGTCCCTAGATCGCGGGGGATCTGAAGTTCTTCCAGGCACCCTACCGGAGGGGAGATCATCCCGGAGCCCTTCTCTCTGGTATGATGTGTGAGTAGTTCCACCTTGGACTATGGGTCCATGTAGTAGCTAGATGGTTGTATCTCCTCCTTTGTTCTTTCATGTATAGATCTTGTGAGCTCCGTTCATGATCAAGATCTAATCTATTTGTAATCATGCATGTTGTGTTTGCGGGGATCTGATGGATATTGAGATTATTATATCAGATTGATTAATGGTTTTGTCTTTATGATTCTATCATGTCTATGTTGTTTGTGATCTTGCATGCTCTCCGTTGTTAGTAGCTATCTTGGCCAAGTAGTTGCTAGTGACTCCAAGAGGGGGTATTTATGCTCGGTAGTGGGTTCATGCCTCTAGTTTCCAAGGGAAGTGACAGAAATCTCTTGGATTGAAGATGTGTTGTTGCTACTAGGGAAAAAACAATGGTCTCTTGTTCATGGAACAAGTGGATTGTTTACCTTAAAGTAGTTGTCTGTTGCTTGCAACTTAATACTAGAGGGGGTTCGGATGATAACCTAAAGGTGGACTTATAGTCATAGATGCAGTTGGATGGAGGTCTATGTATATTGTTGTATTGCCCAATCAAATCTCAATGGATCTTTTTGACTAGTATTGCATTGTTATGCCTTGCTCAGTTCCTATCAATTTCCCCGCTGTAATTTTTTTACCCTTCATGCCATGTTGTTTATCTAAGTAGAGCACCTCTAGTGAATTATGGACTCCGATCCAATCTTTACCATTGATACATCTTCCACTGTTACTTATTTACTTGCTGCAAACCATTACCTTCGCACCATACGTTTAATCCTTTGTTAGAGTAAACCGGTGAGCCTGATACCCTCACTGTTCGTTGGGTCAAAGTCTAGAGTTTGTGTTGTGCAGGTCTCCGCATTGCTTGAAACACCTATGTGATGTTTCCTTCCTCCCACTGGTTCGATAACCTCGGTTTCTTACTGAGGGAAAACTTGCTGATGTGCTTCTTCATACCTTGCTCTTGGGGTTCCCAACAGACTCGCCATTAAGGAGTCACCATCAACAAGCGTTAAAGCTTGAGGATGCCCAAGGCATCCCCTTATTCATGAATAATAATCTCAGGTCTCTTTCTAGACACTTCGTTTTTATTATTTCATGCACTGTTGTGTTGTTCTTGGAGAGTATTAGCATTCTTTTTTGGTTTTTGTTTGCTAGTTTGCTTGAATAAAGTAGTTGGATGTAACACCCCAGCATTTAGGAACCTAACGAAGGGTAGATTTAGGATTATGTATTGTTGCATGCATCTATTTGTGAAAAAGTGGGTAAAATTTTCGCCAAATAAAATCTTAAGTGATCAATGTTTCTTTATTACTTTAAGATTACGTTTAGACTTAAAGTAGGATTATTATAAACTTTGATGTGATCTTAAAAGAATTATGTGTGTTTCGAAAGAGGTTTGAATTTAAAAACTTAAGTGTTTGAATAATAATTTAAATGATTTAGATATAAGATTTGAATCTTAAATTAATTAAGATATAGATAGTATAACTTAAATCTCAAAACAATAGAAATTATGAAATTCATTTTCATATTATAAAGACATAAACAAGTTACAACAGAATAAAGAATAATAATATTCTTTATTAATAATAACATAATCTTTATTACAATTGAATAAAATAACGATTACATGAACTATAAAGGAAAAATTACAAAGGATTAAGAAAATTACATCTACTAACTATCCTATATCTAAAACCTAAACTAAATCTTCATCTTTATCTTTGAACCTGCAAAACAAAGATTAAACATAAATAAAACAAGATTAGTGTTAGTATGTATTTCTCTCAGATATGTTAGTGAGGTGCACTTGATAATCTCATCATTGAGAAATGTTAAAGAGGGGCAAGTTTCACCAATATGAAAGATTTCATCTTTCATAAATTCACAGCCAGAATGCAAATGACAGCCAAAAGGGATCAGTTCACCAGCCAAGGTAAAAGTAAATTGGTAACAGTAAGATCAAATTTTCTGAACCTATCCATATGTGCATAGCAGGCACACAGGCTGCACATACACAAGCATGCAAGTTGGTGCTGTCGACTGCACAAGCACAGCCAGGTCAAACAAAACCAGAGCACAGCCGTGGGGAAGCACCCCAATGCATCACCACACCACACCACACCACACCACACCACACCACAGCCAGGGTGAACAGCAAGTAAACCAAGAACAGCAGCCAAACCAAACCACCAGATTAACCCAAACATCACCAAAAATGGTGACATAAGGAGGGGGATGAATCAGGTGGACAACAAGGCCAAGCACAGGAGCTAGGAGGAGCAGGCAAGCTCCAGATCAAGCACAGGAGTCCAGCAAAACCAGATCAAGATCATCACCAACTTACTCCACAAATATCAGCTTTTGTGGTGAGTTTCATAAAACCTTCACATGATCTAATCATCTTATTTAGAGAAATTCATGTGTTGTTTTACAAAACAAACCCTCAGAAGACACCCAAGTGGGGTGAATCCATCATAGGGATTTCTGAAAATCTAAAAGCAAACAGCAAGGTACCAGAATCCAACCAGAGCTCAGAGCAACATCCTTGCTCTGGTTGTCAAACCATATTCTACAATTCAATCATATATATACCTATGATCTATTTCTAGGCACATCTCTAAAGGAAGAGTAGCACCTTAGAAACAAATCTTTGGGATCCATAGATTGATCAAGCTCACTACAAATTTTTCCAAGCTTTGATTCAATAAAGAATAGCTGGTACCACTACCAAGACTATCTAGATGAACCAACTAGATAAGATTTGAATCCCTAAGCCTCAGACCAACCTCATTGGTCATAGGGAATTTAGATATGAGCATCTCTAGTTTTGAAAGCCAAGATTGTCTCAAGCATAAACTAACCAAATCCATGGTTTAGAATTAAACTTGTGTGCCATACATGATGGTGTCACAAGAACAATTCAATATGAATCAGGAAAAGCAGAAAATCATTCTAGATTCAGAAAATCAACGAACTAATCATTTTCCTGTTAAAAACAGGAATCATAACTAGAATATTCCTATAATACACTTTACTGTTTGAGATCATGAGGATCTCAATCCACATATTAATTTCCAAGCTAACAGCACTAGGGCATTAGCTGTATCTTATCATAATCATGACCATGAATCAAATAAACAGTGGAAAGTTATCAGATCATTAGCTTTACCAAGCATGGTTCCCATACAACCACATCATCTGAATCAGATGCAATCCAAGCATCAAATCATCAAGTAAGCCACCAGAAACACCATACACCAGATCAACCAACAAGCCTCAGGACAATAAGCATTCAGTATGGGTACAGACCATCTAAACATGAATCAATTCCTCCAGTACATGAACAAGAACATCACAGAAACCCTAAAGGGATAATCATCCTAATCTGAATCAGACGGTAGCCAGAGAGGACACTGCTAACATCTAGCATCAAATCAACAAGCACAGAGAGCATCAGGAGAGGGGAATCAAACTCACCATAGGTCCTCGCTGAAGGGTAGTAGAGGAAGCAGAGGGGCCGACGGCCATGGCGGCATGGGGAGCTCCCCAGAGGGGGCGCTGCAACCCGCACGGCGCCACGGCAACAACCCTGATCATGCCTGGAGGTGCAGAGCATCACCTCAACGCACGACGACCACGGCCGCACTTGAATCCATGCCAATCCCCAAACCCTAGGGGTCGGGACGGCAGCGATCCATCGCAGGAGAGCCCTAGGCTCGAATCCAATTGGATAGAACGAACGGGCGTCGTCGACAACACCCTAATGCACCACGGCGGCGACCAGAACGGCCGACGGCGGCGGGAATCGCCGGCCACAGGGTCGGTGTCAGAGGAGGAGAAGATGAACTCGAGAGAGAGAGAGAGAGAGAGAGAGAGAGAGAGAGAGAGAGAGAGAGAGAGAGAGAGAGAGAGAGAGAGAGAGAGAGAGAGAGAGAGAGAGAGAGAGAGAGAGAGAGAGAGAAAGAGAGAGAAAGAGAGAGAGAGAGAGAGGCAGTGAGGATTGGGCCGAGCTGGGCCGGACCCTTCGGGGTGGCTCTTTTGTCTAGTACTAGTGGGCCAACAGGGCCCAATAAGAATAAACAGCCCAGAAACAATTTCAGGCCTGTTTTAATAAAAATAAAAGACCAAAATACCCCTGGACTTAATAAAATTATAGAAAATAAAATAATAGTCCAAAAATTATAAATAAAATATTTTTGGATTCACAAAAATCCATTATGTCCAAATAAAATAAGATATCTAATTTTGGATATTCAATTTTTTATAAGAATTTTGTAATTTAAATATTCCTTATGGAATTTTACAAAATTATTGAAAGGTGATAAAAATAAATAAAAATTATAGTATTTTTGAAAAATACTAAATAAATATTTAGTAATAAAATTAAGGTATAATTCATAATTCCTAAAGGAATTATTAAATCAATAAAAGTCAAATAAAGGGAAATAAAATAAAATAATTCAATATATGTTATAAAACATTAAAAAGTAATATTTATAAATCCTTTAATACCAAAAAAGGGAGAAATTTTTAGGGTAAATGCATAATGCATTACATTACTTTCATAATCATTTTGCTTCTTTAAATATTGTCCTTACCGGGCAATAATGATATTTTTGTAGAACTAGAAGCTCAAGGTCCAGTGCAAGCATCAGACTTCACTACCTTGCCATCACAAGGCAAGTTCATCAGTTGCTCATATCCTTTGAAGAGTCTTTATCAAAGTATTTGCAAATTGTGTGTTATCATATATGCTATAAAAAAAGAAAATATTATTTTCCCAAATAAAGAAATTATAGATATCATCCTAAGTGGTGATATGATGGAGCAATAGAACTTAGAGTTCTAGTTGCAACAATGATGATCAAGTAGGGACTTAATAACCCCTGACATCAGTGATTCTAGCACCGTATATTACGTGTTAGCCATGAGATTTGGAATGGGACAGAGAAGTCAGCTGTATCTTCTTCCTCTCGCATGAAGCCGGATGTGCAGGTCGTGGCTGTTATCCTCGTAGCGTGCATATTAATTGGTAATTCGTAGAGGATATGCAGCATATGGGTGGGAACCCTCAACGTCCCACGATAGTTCTGGCATCTAACGGTTTGTACAAATCATTGCCGTAATTCATTATGTGGGCATGGTGTACACCAAGGAGGCATGCGGGGTCGCGAAGGGGGCAGTGATTAGCTTGGACCAACTACTAGGCACCACATCATGGAATTGCGGACGGTAAAGTACGCCCGGTTGTGCAACAAGGAGTTGATCTCTCATGGGTAAAGTAACGCACCTCTGTAGAGTGTAAGAACTGTAACTTGTTACTCCCTGTTCTGGGAAGGAGCTACGAACGCAGCAGGAAAGGAACTCAATGAAAGTTCTAGTCAACCTGTGAAGGCTGATTGTCATAGTTTTTCAGAATAAAATCAATCTTTGAAGAAAGATTTACAAAAACTGCATAGTGCTAAGGATTTATAATCCGAGGTGGTAGTTAGAGCATCAAACTTCCCACCTTGCATATAATGAACTTGTTGGGTAACGTTGTTACTCATTCTTTCCTTTGATCCCTTGCTTAGACTCCGAGGATTCCGAAGACGAGCCAATGTATGCAGCTGAATGCCAAGAAGACGTGTTCTACGAGGAACCTGATCTATCCGGAGGAGTTGAAGGCGTGGACTACGAGATCCATTACGGTGTCGATGAGAACGAGTCCACTTAAGAGTCCAGTTAGTAGTAACCAACGGAGCCGAATAGCATGAACTCTATAAAATAAGCTGTTGAGCCCCACTCCTAGTCGGAGTTGTTACTTTTAAATTTCCGCTGAACATCTTATATTTTGGTTTGTAAGTTGGATCTTTTGGAAGTCTTGAACTTCCGGTATTGTAATAATGATAATGTGTGTACCTTTGTAATATGGACCCGCAATGTTTCTGTTGTACCACTCTGAGGGATGTGATATTTATGGAACGGTGTTCTATGGATGTCATGTCAACGACTATAGTGTACTACACATGCAGTGGTATGCTGGGTCACCGCAGTTGGTATCAGAGCAAATTCCTTTGACCTTAGGTTGGAAAACCTAGTTAAGGGTATTACCTGTAGGAGATTTGGCAACGATAAAGAATTCTCTATAAAGTAATATAATGGGTATTCAAATGAGAATATTCCGTTATATATTTTAGTGCGATAATTCTTTGTTATGATGCAATATATTATTGGATACTAATTAAAATTATTTTTCTGATATACAGAGATATGGCACCAAAGTTTACCAAACAGACTTTGGTAAGGAAAGAGGAGATTCTTGATGATTATCAAGGATCATTTACAGACCAACTTCGTCAACTTTTAAAGCTTTTTAATTGTCCAACTAGAATTCCAGTGAACATTATCACTTATCTTGATGGCCGGATGTTATCCAAGTATCATGTGTGTATCCAACTTCCAGAGAAGCTTGGATTGTACTACGATCTACCCATAGGTGAAGGTAGGAGTCATTTAGCAGCCTATCATGTTGATGTTGTAGAGGCAATAGCTAATATCCGGGAGCAGAAAACCAAGGAGCTTAAAGGTAGCATATTTTTTGTGATACCTCATGATTCTATAGACTCGGAGCCTATACCGGACCATCTTAATTTGGTTAAGAAGTATCCTAAGTTAGCTTCCAAGTTTATGGACAGGTATCGGACACTCGTTGCGTCTTTTTATAAGACTCATCAAGTGATTGTCGAAGACAAAAATGACATGTTTAGGATCTAACTGATCCGGAAAGGAGGAAGCAGTTAGCATCCTAGTTAGAGAAAGAAGCAAGTAGTAGTGCAACACCTATCTTTAAGGATATACCTATAGATCCAGACTCCTTTACACCATATACTTACTCACCAAGACCTGAACCTACATATGATCCTACTATAGATATGCGGTATGCAGTACCACAGGGCTCAGAGTATGGTTCTGACTCAGAACTTCCTATTGAGAACTCGGATGGATGGAGAATGGGATCATATAATGAACCTCATGAACACCAGATGTCCACAAATGGTCCTGACAGAAATGTTGGAAAATCTAGTTGGATGGGTGAAGGGATGAATCCTAATAACGGAAGTAGAAATACCATGTCAACAGATGATCAGGATGAAGAAGAAGATCCTGAGGAAAGAGTGTTTGAATCATCAACATATTCTCAAAGCCTAGGGAATATACATTATCCAGTATTCAATTATCTTGTCCATGAGAGAACCTGGGGAGCAGCAGGATCTGCATATCCTGGTGACAACTCTAGAGATGAAGCTCAGGAGATGCAGGCTGGAGATAATGTTGAATATGTTTCTGAAGACTTTTCAGCTGAGCTGGAGGGAGTCAATGCGCTTAGGTTGAGTAATAACTCAAGTCCTGACACTTCAGCTACAGAGTATGTTCCTTCTGGAAGGCCATATGTTCCACAAACTGTGCGACGAACAACACGTCATCACGGTTGGACATCAGGCATGTACGATGAGCGTAGTTACTACTAGAAGACAATTAGTTAGTAGTATCAAGTACCGTGTTTGTACCCCAAGTAATAAGGTAGTTGTGCGATTATACCTATATGGTATATGTGTAATGACTTTGTATCGTTATGATATTATGTAAAATATGTGAAATGCATATTTGGATTTTCTTTGGATCTTCATTGTGTGACTAGTTCTGTGCGTAAAGTCGAGCTCAGAACACATGTGCATGATGTAATTATGAGTATTCGCTTTATGTTGCAGGACTAGGGGGTCATGGATACGGGTGTAGAAATGGAAACTGAGCAGCAGCGGATGGAGCGTGAGGCCAAGGAAAAGGCCGATGTTGATACAGCAAATCAAGGAGCATTACCACCACCACCAATGAAACCGTTAATGGAGCAGAACTTTATGCAATGCATGCAAATGATGCAAGAGAACCAGAACAAGTTTATGGAGGAGTTGCTGGGGCGAGAAAATCAGAGGGCACCTGAAGGAGGAGGAGTGAGTTTATCTGATTTCCAGAATTCAAGGCCGTTACCTTTTGCATCAGCTCCTGAACCAATGGATGCAGAAGACTGGTTAGCCGATACGAAAAGGAAGCTGAAAACTATAGGTTGCAGTGATGAGGAGAAATTGAGGTATGCAACTCATCTTTTGACTGGACCTGCAGCATCATGGAGGGAAAATCAGTTAGCCATGCAACAACTAGGAAGGGAATTTACCTGTGACGAGTTCAAGCAGAGATTCCGTGAATATCATGTTCCGGAAAGTGTCATGGAGTTGAAGAGGAGAGAATTTGAGGAGCTTAAGCAAGGATATACTAGTGTCATGAAGTACATCCGGGAGTTTAGCCAACTGTCTCGTTATGCTGAGGAGGATGTTAACACTGAAGAGAAGAGGAAGAAACGTTTCTTGCGTGGATTAAATCCATTTGTAAGGATGCAGCTAAGGTTAGCCAATAAGCAAACTTATCAGCAGTTGTTGGATGCAGCCATTACTTTTGAAGATGATTACAAGAATGTCCAAGAGGACCGGAGGAAGAGAGCCAAGAAGGAAACCAAGAAAATTTAGGCAAGCAAACCTAAACCTAACCTGGAGTTCAAACCCCGGAATAGGAATTATGGCAACAACAACAATAACAAGGGCAGCGGTGGAAATCAATCTAATCCGAGAAGGAATGTTATCTGTAACAACTGTGGAATTCCAGGGCATTTCCAGAGGGAGTGCAAAAAGCCTGTAGTGATCTGTTATGGTTGTGGTCAGAAGGGGCATACCAAGCCGGATTGTCCGAGCAAACCACCGGGAGGATGGCCTGCCAAGGGAGGAGGAAAAGCCAGTGGAGGAAATGGACAGCCCAATAAAGGAGGAAACAATGGCAAGAACAATAATGGCAAGAGAAACCGACCTACCGGAAAACTGAACTGTGCAACCCTCGAGGAGGTGGATAATTCGGAGCATGCAGTAATAGGTACGCTCAATATCCTGACCAATCCTGGCAAAGTTCTATTTGATACTGGTGCAACTACTTCATTCATTTCTGAAGAATTCTGTGATAAGTTCGGGATTAGAAGGGCAACGTTAGAACGTCCTATGACCGTAGTTACGGCAGGAGGGAATGTGATTGTGCGCCACATAAAACAAGATCAGGTTATCTCGATCTGTGGTTGTACCTATTTCGCAGACCTTTATGTGATTCCTTTGAAGGGAATTGCAGTAGTGCTTGGGATGGACTGGATGATGGAACATGGAGCTCAGATAAATTGTGAGGAGAAAACTGTCTCAATCAAAACTCCAAGTGGAGCAAGGATAGTTTACCAGGAAGATAAACATAGTCATATCATGGTGGATTTGTAGTTGAATTCAATGAAGGAAGTTAAATTAGAAGAAATTCCTGTAGTTACTGAATTCCAAGATGTTTTCCCAATGGAATTACCAGGAATGCCACCATACCGGGAGATAGAGTTCACCATTGACCTAATACCTGTACAGCCCCAATAGCTCAGGCACCATATAAAATGGGACCCAAGGAGTTGAAAGAACTCAAGGAGCAAATTGATGAGTTAGCAAGAAAAGGATTTATTTAGGAAAGTGTATCTCCGTGGGGAACACTAGTAATTTTTGTGGATAAGAGAGATGGTGGAAGATGGATGTGTGGTGATTATATAAATTTGAACAACATGACGATCAAGAACAAGTATCCTTTACCAAGAATTCAAGATTTGTTTGATCAAGTGAAAGGAGCTGGAGTATTTTCAAAGATCGATTTAAGATCTGGATACCATCAAATAAAAATCAAGCCGGAAGATGTTCCAAAAACAGCATTTGTCTCAAGATATGGACACCATGAATATCTGGTGGTACCATTTGGTTTGACCAATGCACCGGCAATATTCATGAATCTGATGAACAAGATCTTCATGGCATACTTGGATAAGTTTGTCATCGTCTTTATTGATGATATTCTGATATATTCCAAGGATAAGGAAGAGCATGCTGACCACTTTGAGAATAGCATTGCAGACTATAAGAGAACATAAGCTTTATGCTAAGTTCAGTAAGTGTGAGTTCTGGTTAGATGAGGTAGAATTCCTCGGTCATGTAATCAGTAAAGATGGGATTGTTGTGAATCCATCTAAAGTTCAGTCAGTACTAGAGTGGACTGCACCAACCAATGTGAAACAAATTCAAGGTTTCCTAGGAATGGCTGGTTATTATCGGAGATTCATTGAAGGTTCTCCAAAATAGCCGGACCAATGACTAAATTATTAAGGAAGAATACACAATTTAAGTGGGATGAGAAGTGTGAAGCAAGTTTCCAAGAGTTGAAAACGAGATTAACCACAACTCCAATCTTAGCAGTTCCTGAAACAGGGAAGGATTTCACCGTATACTGTGATGCATCTAAAGAAGGTTTGGGGTGTGTATTAATGCAAGATCAGAAAGTAATTTCTTATGGTTCAAGACAATTGAAACCACATGAAGTCAACTATCCAACCCATGATTTAGAGTTAGTAGCAGTAGTTTTTGCACTGAAAGGATGGAGGCATTTTCTTTATGGAGATAGATGTGAGTTATACACTAACCATAAAAGTCTCAAATATTTCTTCACTCAAAAGGAATTGAACATGAGACAGAAGCGTTGGTTGGAATTAATCAAGGTTTATGATCTAACAATCAATTACACCCGAGGAAAAGCAAATGTTGTAGCAGATGCTTTAAGCAAAAAGAGTGCAGATATTCAGCCTAGCAACAGAGAGTTACCAAAAGAGTTACAAATGGACTTGGAAAGATTAGAACTCCAATTCATTAGAACAGAGGTTCTTGGAGGATTAGCGACTATGCAGGTAGTTGCAGAACATGATAGTGATCTTAAGCAAGAAATTTTTAGACGTCAAGAAGAAGACCCTTTTATTGCTGAGGAAATTCGGAGGATATCTCAAGGGCAAAAATCAGTTTTTCGCCTTGGAGATTATGGATCTTTATGGTTCCATGATCGTTTATGTGTTCCAGATGTGACTGAGATCAGAAATGTCATACTCAAAGAAGCACATACTACCCCATATTCTATACATCCAGGGAGTACTAAGATGTATATGTATTTGAAGTAACTATTCTGGTGGAATAACATGAAAAGAGATATTGCTAAATATGTATCTGAATGCCATACTTGCCAAAGGGTGAAAGCTGAACATCAAAATCCAGCAGGACCATTACAACCCTTAGAAATTCCTGAATGGAAATGGGAGGAAATAGGCATGGATTTCATCACAGGATTACCTATGACACCAAAAAATAAGGACATGATATGGGTAAAAGTGGAAAGACTCACTAAGAGTGCACATTTTATTCCAGTGAATCAAAAAGATAATGCCGAGAAGTTAGTTGAAGTATATGTCAAAGAGATAGTAAGTAAGTATAGAGTACCCAAGAAGATCGTAACTGATAGGCGATCAGTGTTTACTTCAGCATTTTGGAAGCAATTGCATGAGGCACTTGGTTCAAAGTTAGATTTCAGCACGGCATATCATCCTGAGATAGGAGGTCAAACTGAAAGAACAAATGAAATACTAGAAGACATGTTGAGAGCTTGTGCACTGGATTTTGGAGGAACATGGGAGGATCACCTACCATTGGCAGAATTTTCTTATAACAATAGTTATCAGAGTAGTCTGAAGGAAGCTCCATATGAGGTTCGGTATGGAAGGAAGTGTAGATCACCAATATGTTGGTACGAACCTGGAAGCAGCAAAGAATTTGCGCCTGATTATATCAAGGAGAGATAATACATCATTGATAAGATCAGGGATAGACTGAAAATAGCCGAGAGCAGACAGAAAAGTTATGCGGATCAAAGCCGAAGATCATGGCATCCAGAAGTAGGAGATATGGTCCATTTGAAAGTAAGTCCAATGAAAGGAGTAAAAAGGTTCGGAGTTAAAGGGAAATTAAGCCCAAGATATATCGGACCATTCAAGATACTGAGCCAAAACAAAACTATAGCTTATGCTTTAGAGTTACCATCAAGACTGGCTCAAGTGCATAATGTTTTTCATGTATCACAACTTCGCAAATGTTTGAAAGTTCCAGAGGATGCAATAACACATCAAGAGATAGAACTACTAGCATACCTGACTTATATTGAAAAGCCCTGCAAGATTCTGGAAGAAAATTGGAAAAGACTGAGGAATAGGGCAATCAAGTATTGCAAGGTACAATGGGAACATCACCCTGAAAGGGAAGCCACATGGGAGAAATAAGAGCATTTAAGAAAAACTTATCCAGAACTATTCAGGTACATCTCCAACAAACTTGGGGACGAAGTTTAATTTAAGGGGGGAAGTCTGTAACATCCCAGCATTTAGGAACCTAACGAAGGGTAGATTTAGGATTATGTATTGTTGCATGCATCTATTTGTGAAAAAGTGGGTAAAATTTTCGCCAAATAAAATCTGAAGTGATCAATGTTTCTTTCTTACTTTAAGATTAGGTTTAGACTTAAAGTAGGATTGTTATAAACTTTGATGTGATCTTACAAGAATTATGTGTGTTTTGAAAGGGGTTTGAATTTATAAACTTAAGTGTTTGAATAATAATTTAAATAATTTAGATATAAGATTTGAATCTTAAATTAATTAAGATATAGGTAGTATAACTTAAATCTCAAAACAATAGAAATTATGAAATTCATTTTCATATTATAAAGACATAAACAAGTTACAACAGAATAAAGAATAAGAATATTCTTTATTAATAATAACATAATCTTTATTACAATTGAATAAAATAAAGATTACATGAACTATAAAGGAAAAATTACAAAGGATTAAGAAAATTACATCTACTAACTATCCTATATCTAAAACCTGAACTAAATCTTCATCTTTATCTTTGAACCTGCAAAAAAAAGATTAAACAGAAATAAAACAAGATTAGTGTTAGTATGTATTTCTCTCGGATATGTCAGTGAGGTGCACTTGACAATCTCATCACTCAGAAATGTTAAAGAGGGGCAAGTTTCACCAATATGAAAGATTTCATCTTTCATAAATTCACAGCCAGAATGCAAATGACAGCCAAAAGGGATCAGTTCACCAGCCAAGGTAAAAGTAAATTGGTAACAGTAAGATCAAATTTTCTGAACCTATCCATATGTTCATAGCAGGCACACAGGCTGCACATACACAAGCATGCAAGGTTGTGTTGTCGACTGCACAAGCATAGCCAGATCAAACAAAACCAGAGCACAGCCGTGGGGAAGCACCCTAGTGCATCACCACACCACAGCATAGCCAGGGTGAACAGCAAGTAAACCAAGAACAGCAGCCAAACCAAACCACCAGATTAACCCAAACATCACCAAAATGGTGACATAAGGAGGGGGATGAATCAGGTGGACAGCAAGGCCAAGCATAGGAGCTAGGAGGAGCAGGCTAGCTCCAGATCAAGCACAGGAGTCCAGCAAAACCAGATCAAGATCATCACCAACTTACTCCACAAATATCAGCTTTTGTGGTGAGTTTCATAAAACCTTCACATGATCTAATCATGTTATTTAGAGAAAGTCATGTGTTGTTTTACAAAACAAACCCTCAGAAGACACCCAAGTGGGGTGAATCCATCATAGGGATTTCTAAAAATCTAAAAGCAAACAGCAAGGTACCAGAATCCATCCAGAGCTCAGAGCAACATCCTTGCTCTGGTTGTCAAACCATATTCTACAATTCAATCATATATATATATACCTATGATCTATTTCTAGAAACATCTCTAAAGGAAGAGTAGCACCTTAGAAACAAATCTTTGGGATCCATAGATGATCAAGCTCACTACAAATTTTTCCAAGCTTTGATTCAATAAAGAATAGCTGGTACCACTACCAAGACTATCTAGATGAACCAACTAGATAAGATTTGAATCCCTAAGCCTCGGACCAACCTCATTGGTCATAGGGAATTCAGATATGAGCATCTCTAGTTTTCAAAGACAAGATTGTCTCAAGCATAAACTAACCAAATCCATGGTTTAGAATTAAACTTGTGTGCCATACATGATGGTGTCACAAGAACAATTCAATATGAGTCAGGAAAAGCAGAAAATCATTCTAGATTCAGAAAATCAACTAACTAATCATTTTCCTGTTAAAAACAGGAATCATAACTAGAATATTCCTATCATACACTTCACTGTTTGAGACCATGAGGATCTCAATCCACATATTAATTTCCAAGCTAACAGCACTAGGGCATTAGCTGTATCTTATCATAATCATGACCATGAATCAAATAAACAGTGGAAAGCTATCAGATCATTAGCTTTACCAAGCATGGTTCCCATACAACCACATCATCTGAATCAGATGCAATCCAAGCATCAAATCATCAAGTAAGCCACCAGAAACACCATACACCAGATCAACCAACAAGCCTCAGGCCAATAAGCATTCAGTATGGGTACAGACCATCTATACATGAATCAATTCCTCGAGTACATGAACAAGCACATCACAGAAACCCTAAAGGGGTAATCATCCTAATCTGAATCAGACAGTAGCTAGAGAGGACACTGCTAACATCTAGCATCGAATCAACAAGCACAGAGACCATCAGGAGAGTGGAATCAAACTCACCATAGGTCCTCGCTGAAGGGTAGAAGAGGAAGTAGAGGGGCCGACAGCCATGGCGGCATGGGGAGCACCCCAGAGGGGGCGCTGCAACCCGCACGATGCCACGGCAACAACCCTGGTCACGCCTGGAGGTGCAGAGCATCACCTCAACGCACGACGACCACGGCCGCACTTGAATCCATGCCAATCCCCAAACCCTAGGGTTCGGTACGGCAGCGATCCATCGCAGGAGAGCCCTAGGCTCGAATCCAATTGGATAGAACGAACGGGCGTCGTCGACAACCCCCTAATGCACCACGGCGTCGACCAGAACGGTCGACGATGGCAGGAATCGCCGGTGGCAGCATCGCCGGCCACAGGGTCAGGGTTAGAGGAGGAGAAGATGAACGAGAGAGAGAGAGAGAGAGAGAGAGAGAGAGAGAGAGAGAGAGAGAGAGAGAGAGAGAGAGAGAGAGAGAGAGAGAGAGAGAGAGAGAGAGAGAGAGAGGCAGTGAGGATTGGGCCAAGCTGGGCCGGACCCTTCGGGGTGGCTCTTTTGTCTACTACTAGTGGGCCAACAGGGCCCAATAAGAATAACCAGCCCAGAAACAATTTCAGGCCTGTTTTAAAAAAAATAAAACACCAAAATACCCTTGGACTTAGTAAAATTATAGAAAAAAATAATAGTCCAAAAATTATAAATAAAATATTTTTGGATTCACAAAAATCCATTATGTCCAAATAAAATAAGATATCAAATTTTGGATATTCAAATTTTTATAAGAATTTTGTAATTTAAATATTCCTTATGGAATTTTACAAAATTATTGAAAGCTGATAAAATAAATAAAAATCACTTTCATTATTTATTAATATTATAGTATTTTTGAAAAATACTAAATAACTATTTAGTAATAAAATTAAGGTATAATTAATAAAGGGAAATAAAATAAAATAATTCAATATATGTTATAAAATATTAAAAAGTAATATTTATAAATCCTTTATTACAAAAAAAAGGGAGAACTTTTTAGGGTAAATGCATAATGCATTACATTACTTGCATAATCATTTTGCTTCTTTAAATATTGTCCTTACCGGGCAATAATGATATTTTTGTAGAACTAGAAGCTCAAGGTCCAGTGCAAGCATCAGACTTCACTACCTTGCCATCACAAGGCAAGTTCATCACTTGCTCATATCATTTGAACAGTCTTTATCAAAGTATTTGCAAATTGTGTGTTATCATATATGCTATAAAAGAAAGAAAATATTATTTTCCCAAATAAAGAAATTATAGATATCATCCTAAGTGGTCATATGATGGAGCAATAGAACTTAGAGTTCTAGTTGCAACAATGATGATCAAGTAGGGACTTAGTAACCCCTGACATCAGTGATTCTAGCGCCGTATATTACGTGTTAGCCATGAGATTTGGAATGGGACAGAGAAGTCAGTTGTATCTTCTTCCTCTCGCATGAAGCCGGATGTGCAGGTCGTGGTTGTTATCCTCGTAGCATGCATATTAATTGGTAATTCGTAGAGGATATGCAGCATATGGGTGGGAACCCTCAACGTCCCACGATAGTTCTGGCATCTAACGGTTTGTACAAACCATTGCCGTAATTCATTATGTGGGCATGGTGTACACCAAGGAGGCATGCGGGGTCGCGAAGGGGGCAGTGATTGGCTTGGACCAACTATTGGGCCCCACATCATGGAATTGTGGACGGGAAAGTACGCCCGGTTGTGCAACAAGGAGTTGATCTCTCATGGGTAAAGTAACGCACCTCTGCAGAGTGTAAGAACTGTAACTTGTTACTCCCTATTCCGGGAAGGAGCTACGAACGCAGCAGGAAAGGAACTCCATGAAAGTTCTAGTCAACCTGTGAAGGCTGATTGTCATAGTTTTTCGGAATAAAATAAATCTTTGAAGAAAGATTTACAAAAACTGCATAGTGCCAAGGATTTATAATCCGAGGTGGTAGTTAGAGCATCAAACTTCCCACCTTGCATATAATGAACTTGTTGGGTAACGCTGTTACTCATTCTTTCCATTGATCCCTTGCTTAGACTCTGAGGATTCCGAAGACGTGCCAATGTATGCAGCTGAATGCCAAGAAGACGTGTTCGACGAGGAACCTAATCTATTCGGAGGAGTTGAAGGCGTGGACTACGAGATCCGTTACGGTGTCGATGAGAACGAGTCCACTTAAGAGTCTAGTTAGTAGTAACCAACGGAGCCGAACAACATGAACTCTATAAAATAAGTTATTGAGCCCCACTCCTAGTCGGAGTTGTTACTTTTAAATTTCCGCTGAACATCTTATATTTTGGTTTGTACGTTGGATCTTTTGGAAGTATTAAACTTCCGGTATTGTAATAATGATAATGTGTGTACCTTTGTAATATGGACCCGCAATGTTTATGTTGTACCACTCTGAGGGATGTGATATTTACGGAACGGTGTTCTGTGGATGTCATGTCAATGACTATAGTGTACTACACATGCAGTGGTATGCTGGGTCACCGCATTGGACCCCCGCTTTCACTGTGTTGTTTCAAATAAGTTGATTGGTGTTGGAAAAGAGTAGAAAGATTCATACTTATAGTGGTACAAAGGGGGCTTGTTTTGTCTGTGGCTTAGACTTTATCATGTCATGCTATATTTTGTTTTGACGTTATGCTTACTGATTATTGATGTAGCATGAATTGTTCCAAACAATTGAGATTTCTTAAGGTGCCTTGAAAGAATCATGCGTTGTTTTAGCATACAAAAGCATAATATTATGGTATTCTCCTTTGATGCTTTGTTTGGGTTGACTTGGCACATGCTCACACCATGTTATGACTATGAGCAAGTCACCTTAGCCTCTATGATCATTTATTTTTTGACTTGTGATACCACTTTATGCTTTGATTGATAATGTTTTGTCGCTCTGCATGATTATGGCCATTATTGCTCTCTTAGTTGGTCGCTCTGACGTCTACGCACTTCTATTCTTGTAAACAGTTGTTGGGCCTCCAAGTGTAGAGGTTTGTAGAATAGCAGAAAGTTTCCCTTAAGTGGATTACCCATGGTTTATCGAACTCAGGGAGTAAGTGGTCAAAGGGATAAGGTATCCCTCTCAAGAAACCCTGCAATCAAGATACAAGAAGTCTCTTGTGTCCCCAACACACCCAATACACTTGTCAGGTGTATAGGTGCACTAGTTCGGCGAAGAGATAGTGAAATACAAGTGGTAATGGTGCCAGAAAATAGCTTTGATGGAGCTTGACGGTGAGGTAAAGATTGAAAGCAAGCAAAAATGTAACAAATCTAGATGCAAATGGTGTTTCAATGTTTAGAAACAAGGCCTAGGGATCATACTTTCACTAGTGAACACTCTCATATAAATATATTCTCTTCATGATACTACTCTTAACTACTCTCCGATTGGACACTCTAATACATGGTAGGGCTATAACAACACTTCTCAAAGTCCGCCTTTCCCAATCTAGATAACCCCACATTGTCACCTTGAGCGCTAGACGGTTCGAACAAACACCACAATTTCATAGAGACATCCAACTCCAAATATAACTCATAACAAATATTCAATCTAGCCAAAGTGCGACACACAGTATGCACGCTGTCATTTTCACACACGTGGGGAAAAGCATAGATCTATTAAAGCACAAAGAGTATTTATGTAGAGTCAGACCTAAGTGCCACCATGGCGTGCACGTTGTCACTTTCAGACACATGGGGAGAGCAGAGATCTATTGAAGCACTTGAGTAACAGAGTAGATCTACTTGATTACAAAGCTCATGATCACAATATGACCATGCATAGAGAGAGAGAGAGATGAACACATAGCTACCGGTAGAGCCCTTAGCCTCGAGGAAGAACTACTCCCTCCTCATCATGGGAATCATCAACGGCGATGAAGATAGCGATGGAGATCGATGGAGATGGCTCCGGGGGCACTTCCCCGTCCCGGCAGGGTGCCGGAATAGAGACTTTCTGTTTCCCCAAATCTCCCTTTCGGTGGCGGTGGAGCTATAGAGGTTTTCGTGGATTTTTTTGGATGATTTAGGGTTTCTGAGTAAGGGGGCTTCTTATAGGCGCAAGAGGCAAGGTCGGTGGAGGTCCAGGGGGCCCACACCCTACCCAGGCGCAGGGTAGGGCCCACCCATGCCTAGGGGGTGTTGTGGCCCTGGTTCTACTCTCCGTCTCCCCTCTAGACTTCGTGACGCCCACGGTAAAATATCGACTTTGGCTTTTGTCCTATCCAATTCTGAGAATATTGATTCTCTTTCTTTCTGGAACTAAAAATAGAAGAAAACAGGCAACTAGCACTGTGGCAACTTGTTAATAGGTTAGTTCCAAAATATATATAAAAACACCTCAAAGTGTAGACAAAGCAAAGCAAATTAGATACAAAACAAGCATGGAGCATCAAAAATTATAGATACGTTTCCGACGTATCAAGCATCCCCAAGCTTAACTCATGCTCATCCTCGAGTAGGTAAGTGATAAAAAGAATAATTTTTGAGGTGACATGCACCATCAAAATCAATATCAAACCATTTGCAAGCATTGAAAGCTGAGATCAAAGAACTCTAAACATGAGCATGAAAGATGGAGTTCTAATAGTAAGACAAAGTAACTATGCATGCAACATGAAAGGTTACAAACAAAGATCATGAATAACATGCATTGAAAAACGTTTGTTTGTTTAACATATAGAAAACATGGCATAGTGGCATTCAGCTTTTCCCTCATAGAGTAGCAAATAGATGCATAGGACACCATCAAAGTTCACAAGGGTGACTAGAAACAAGTAGTACAAGAACAAGTAATATCACTATATGCATCAATCAATAAGTTTTGGGACACTGCACACAGAATGACAACTATGCTCTCTTATTGGTGCCTAAAAGTAGAAGGCGGAGACTCAAATAATGGTGGAAGAAAATCGTTTCATAAAGGAAGCAAGGATTTCAAGTTTCAAAAAGAGCTTCCAAAAATTATGGTACTTGTTAACTTTCAGCCCTCATTGCCCCTATCATAAGCATCTTGAAGTGGTTAAGGTTAAAGTGAACAAACTATGGAGTATATGCTTGACAAAGTATAAGTTGGCAATCTCAAGTCCCTTGAATACGAGGGCCACACCTCATGCTACTCAACTTCAGTCACCTATAAGTTCTTGTCATTATAAGTACATGAGTATCATAGAGAACCGCCAACGGGGTACCCCTTGCACATGGTACAGGAGCTATCCCATAACCAAAATGACAAGGCAAGCAGACATGATCATCTCAGCGATCTTTTTATTTACTATATGCATAGCTTTTTATTGAGGATGCTTCATGGATAGCTCACTATGGTGATGCTGCAAGTTTCCACCATGATTAGGCATGGCTTTGGCTAGCAGCCCAGGCATTTCTCTATCACAAAATACATACTCCATGGACTTACAAGTTCCCTCTTTATTTCACACCGGTGACATCCATAGACAAAAGAGCATGATATCAACAGAGTACAAAGTACAAGTGCAATGTTGAAAACGTTCCCCATGACAGCACGGTTTTGCTAATTCCAATGTATAAGTGCAAGCATATACAACATAGATGACACAATGGTTCAAGTTTATTAGGGGCGAAGAATATAAAGTGTGCCATCAAGTTTGTGACGGCTTTAATCACTAAGTTTTCACATAACAAAGAGACTTTTTAACTGGAAGATAGCTGAAAACAAGAATATACTTGGAATGGTGTAACACACCATGCATAGGAGTTTATAGTGGACACTTTGGAATAAATTGGTTTCTTGGGAGTTGGAAGCATGAGTAGATCTTACTCATACAAGTGGAGGCTAGCAAAAGACTGGGAGCAACCAACTAAGAGAGCAATAATGGCCATAATCATGCAGAGCAACAAAACATTACTAATCATGCTTCCAACATTACTAAATGATCATAAAGGATATGGTGACTTGTTCATAGTCATAACATGGTGTGAGCATGTGCCAAGTCAACCCAAACAAAGCATCAAAGGAGAATAACGCAATACTATGATTTTGTATGCTAAAACAACGCATGATTCCTTCAACGCACATTAAGCAATCCTAATTGTTTGGAACAAGTAATGATACAGCAATAATCACAAAGCATAAGGTCAAAAAAAGATCTAGCATGACATGATAAATTCTAAGCCACAGTCAAAACAAGCTCCTCTTGCACTTATCAAGCAAGAACTTTCTACTCCTTTCCAACACCAAGCAACTTATTTGAAACAAATCACAAAGATAATAATCAATAAAGATCAATGAGCTTGTGTCACAAATCCACAAAGAAGAACTAAAAAGTTCTACGCTGAAAGCACAAGAAAACTAAGGCTGAACGCAGTGCTAGCAAAAGTGAACACTCACAAAACAATAAGAGTGAAAACTAGAGTGTTCTAGGCAATGGAAACAGAGTGTGTGTCTCTCCAAAAGAAGTGTGGCGTAACCAACCAACTTACTGAAGCAAACTAAGAAAACAAAAACCAAAAACGAAAACTAAGACGCTCCAAGAACAACACAACAATTCATGAAACAATAAAAACGAAGTGTCTAGAAAGACCTGAGATTTTTATTGACGAAGAAGGGGATGCCTTGGGCATCCCCAAGCTTTGAGTCTTGTACCTCTTGAATATTTCTTGGGGTGACACGGGGTGGCATCCCCAAGCTTGAGCTTTTGTCCATTCTTCATCTCATTACATCATTCTTTCTCTACACCTGCAAATTTTCCTTCATACAAAACTTCACACAATCTTCATTAGCAACATTAGTGTATTCAAAAGATAATAGACCTTTGGGTTTAGTTTCAAAACAGCAAAACTTTCACTAAATACACAAGCTACTTAACTCCTTCAAAAAGCTCAATTTCCCAAAAAGAACCCAAAAGGAATCAATAAGAAGCAAATGCAAATAATGGCAGAAATCTGTCAAAACAGACCAGCGGGTTTTCGAAGACCTTCTGTTGCTCAAATCAAAAAGTGTTGAACTAATGAATGTTAGCTAACATACTGGGGGATTTATTCGTAAATGTTTGGCTCAATCTGACTTATAGAGACTCCTCAATAATTTTTATGGTGGAGGACAGAAATCTGTTTCGGGACAGCAACTCCCCAAATCTTACTTCCCTCTCATTAGAGGTCACTCTTGGCAGAAAAAGCAAACAAAAAGGATAAGGAGAGGTCATTACTAAAATACTGACTTCCAGGACTCAATAAAACTCTTGGGTTATCTCCCAACAAGTACTTTTCTTTAACGCCTTTACGTTAGGCATGATAGTTTGAGAAGATGCTCAGATAAGAAATATGAATTGATTTAAAAGAGAGCATCAAGAAGCAAATTCAAAACACATTTAAGTCTAACCCACTTCCTATGCATAGTAATCTTGTAAAGAAACAAGTCATGAAAACACAAAGCAACAAGCATAGGAAAGAAAAATAAGTGCAACTTCAAGATTTTCAACATAAAGAGGGGAAACTTAATATATTGAAATACTTAAAACCATGTTTCCCTCTCTCATAATAACTTTCAGTAGCAACATGAATAAAATTAACAATATAACTATCACAAAGAACATTCTTATCATGAGACACATGCATAAAATGATTATTACTGACCACATAAGCACAATCATTCTTATTAATTTTAGTGGGAGCAAATTCAACAAAATAGCTATCATTGTTATTCTCATCACCATAATCATCAAATATAGGAGGCATATTGTAATCACAATTAATTGTCTCCTCAATAGTAAGTGGACTGAAAATATCATACTCATCATTGTAATCATCATAAATTGGAGGTTTAGTATCATCATAAGCAATACAATAGCTATCTTCTAAAGCTAGGGTACTAAAAAGATAATTTTCATAAAAACTAGCCTCCCAAGCTTAGACGTTTCCATAGCATTAGCAAAAATGGTGTCCAAAGAATTCATACTAATAACATTGCTACTAGCATGCAAATAAAGTTCCATAGGTTTTTTAGTTGTCTCTTCAAACACTTCATGTCCTAACTCAAGATAGATACTATAAAGCTCTCTAATTTTTTTTTTGTTTTCCATTAAGCCTAACTTGTGAAAACAAGAAATAAAAAGACAAAATTGCAGAATCTAAAGGAAATAACTTCGAGCACTCACACCGGAGGATGTGAGTACCATTTACCTTACCTCCCTAGCAACGGCGCCAGAAAATATCTTGATGTCTACGCACTTCTATTCTTGTAGAAAATTGTTGGGCCTCCAAGTGCAGAAGTTTGTAGAACAGCAGCAAGTTTCCCATAAGTGGATTACCCAAGGTTTATCGAACTCAGGGAGGAAGTGGTCAAAGGTATCCCTCTCAAGCAACCCTACAATCAAGATATAAGAAGTCTCTTGTGTCCCTAACACACCCAATACACTTGTCAGGTGTATAGGTGCACTAGTTCGGCGAAGAGATAGTGAAATACAAGTGGTAACGGTGCCAGAAAATAGCTTTGATGGAGCTTGACGGTGAGGTAAAGATTGAAAGCAAGCAAATATGTAACAGATCTAGATGCAAATGGTGTTACAATGTTTAGAAACAAGGCCTAGGGATCATACTTTCACTAGTGAACACTCTCTCATATAAATATATTCTCTTCATGATACTACACTTAACTACTCTCCGGTTGGACACTCTAATCCATGGTAGGGCTATAACAGCATTCCTCAAAGTCCGCCTTTCCCAATCTAGATAACCCCACACTGTCACCTTGAGCGCTAGACGGTTCCAACAAGCACCACAATTTCATAGAGACATCCAACTCCAAATATAACTCATAACAAATATTCAATCTAGCCAAAGTACCATACACGGTATGCACGCTGTCACTTTCACACACATGGGGAAAAGCATAGATCTATTAAAGCACAAAGTGTATTTACGTAGACTCAAACCTAAGTTCCACCATGGCGTGCATGCTGTCACTTTCACACACATGGGGAGAGTAGACATCTGAAGCACTTGAGTAACAAAGTAGATCTACTTGATTACAAAGCTCATGATATCAATATGACCATGCATAGAGAGAGAGAGAGATGAACGCATAGCTACCGGTAGAGCCCTTAGCCTCGAGGAAGAAATACTCCCTCCTCATCATGAGAATCAGCAACAACGATGAAGATGGCGATGGAGATCGATGGAGATGGCTCCGGGGGCACTTCCCCATCCCGGCAGGGTGCCGGAACAGAGACTTTCTATCCCCCAAATCTCCCTTTCGGTGGCGGCGGTGCTACGGAGGTTTTCGTGGATTTCTTCTGGATGATTTAGGGTTTCCGAGTCGGGGGCTTCTTATAGGCGCAGGAGGCAAGGTCGGTGGAGGTCCAGGGGGGCCACACCCTACCCAGGCGTGGGGTAGGGCCCACCCGCGCCTAGGGGGTGTGGTGGCCCTGGTTCGCCTCTCCATATCCCCTCTGGACTTCATGACGACCATGGTAAAATATCGACTTTGGCTTTTGTCCCGTCCAATTCCGATAATATTGATTTTCTGCCTTTCTGGAACCAAAAACAGAAGAAAACACGCAACTATCACTGTGGCAACTTGTTAATAGGTTAGTTCCAGAAAAGATATAAAAACACCTCAAAGTGTAGACAAAGCAAAGCAAAGTAGATACAAAACAAGCATGGAGCATCAAAAATTATTGATACGTTTCCGACATATCACGCTCCCAGTCTTTTGCTAGCCTCCACTTGCATGAGTAAGCTCTACTCATGCATCCAACTCCCAAGAGACCAAGTTTTTCCAAAGAGTCCACTATAAATTACTATGCATGGTGTGTTACACCATTCTAAGTATATTCTTGTTTTATCTATCTTCCAAATTAAACTTGTTATGTGAAAATTAGTGATTAAAGCTCTCACAAACTTGATGGCACACTTTATTTTTCTTGCCCCTAATAAACTTCAACCATTGTGTCATCTATGTTGTATATGCTTGCACTTATAAGTTGGCAATTAGCAGAACCGTGCTGTCACGGGGAACGCTTTCAACACCTGTAAATATCTACCCAGTTGATATCATGCTCTTTTGTTTATGGATGTCGGCAGTGTGAAATAAAAGGGGAGCTTGTAAGTCCATGGAGTTATGTATATGTCTTAGAGAAACGCCTGGGCCGCTAGCCTAAGCCATGCCTAATCATGGTGGAAACTTGCATCATCACCATAGTGAGCAATCCATGAAGCATCATCAGAAAAAAAATATAAAAAAAGAGAGAGAAAAGGAGAAAAAAATATGCACCATTCTCATGGCAAATAAAAGGATTGCTGAGATGATCACTGTCTGTTGCCTTGTAATTTTGATCTGGGATAGCTCATGTGTCATGGGGCAAGGGGTACCCCATTGGCGGTTCTCTATGATAAAGATATACTTACAATGACAAGAACTTACCTGTAACTAAAGTTGAGTAGCATGAGGAACGAACCTCGTACTCAAGGTACATGAGATTGCCAACTTATGATTTGTCAAGCATATACTCCATACTTTGTTCACTTTAACCTTAATCACTTCAAGATGCTTATGATAGGGTAAATGAGAGCTGAAAGCTAACAAGTACCATTATTTTTGGAAGCTCTTTATGAAACTTTAAATCCCTGCTTCCCTTTGAAGGGCCTTTCTTCCTACTTTTATATTGAGTCTCCACCTTATATATTTATGCACCAACTAGGAGAGCATAGTTGTCATTCTTAGTTCTATGTGCATTGTCCCAAAACTTATTGATTGATTCATAATGTTGTTATTGCCTGTTCTCAAACTACTTGTATATAGTCACCCTTATGAACTTTGAAGGTGTCCTATGCATTTATGTTTTGCTACTCCATGAGGTACAAGCTGAATGCCACTATGCTATGTTTTCTATATGTGAAACAAACAAACATCTTTCAATGCATTGTTATTCATGATCTTTGTTTGTATCCATTCATGTTGCAACATAGTTGGTATATCTTATTCTAAGAACTTCAGCTTTCATGCTCATGTTTAGAGTACTTTGATCCCAGCTTTCAATGCTTTGCAAATGGTTTGATGAAGATTTTGATGGTGCGTGTCACCTCAAAAATTATTCTTTTTATCACTTACCTACTCGAGGACGAGCAGGAGTTAATCTTGGGGATGCTTGATACATCGTAAACGTATCTATAATTTTTTATGTTCCATTCTTGTTTAGTATCAACTTTGCTATGCTTTTTCTACACTTTGAGGTATTTTTATACATTTTCTGGGACTAACCTATTAACAAGATGCCGCAGTGCCAGTTGCCTGTTTTCTGTTGTTTTTGTTTTCAGAAAATCTAGTAAAGAAATATTCTCGGGATTGGACGGGACAAAAGCCAAAGTCAATATTTTACCAAAGAGAACACGAAGTCCAGAGGAGAGTCGGAGGGGCACCACGGGGCGGCCGCACCCCCTAGGCGCGGGCCCACCCTAGGCCTCGCCAGGGCAGGGTGTGGCCCCCTGGCAGCCCTCCTGCCTCGCCTCTTCGCCTATAAAAGCCCCCCGATGCCAAAACCCTAAGCACCCGATGAGATCTCCATGAACCATTCCATAGCCGCCACCATCGTCCCTAGATCGGGGGGTCTAAATCTCTTCCCGACACCCTGCCGGAGGGGAGAGATCATCCCGGCGGCCTTCTTTATCACCATGCCAGCCTCCGGTATGATGCGTGAGTAGTTCACCCTTGGACTATGGGTCCATATAGTAGCTAGATGGTTGTGTCTCCTCCTTTGTGCTATCATGTTTAGATCTTGTGAGGTCCATTCATGATCAAGATCATCTATTTGTAATCATACATTTTGTGTTTGCAGGGATCCGATGGATATTGAGATACTATGTTAGATTTATTATTGATTCTATCATGTCTTATTGATTTTTGATTATATCATGTGTGTGTTGTTTGTGATCTTGCATGCTCTTCATTGCTACTAGCTATCTTAGACAAATAGATGCTAGTAACTCCAAGAGGGAGTATTTATGCTCGATAGTTGGCTCATGCCTCTATTAAATCTGGGAAGTGATAGGAATCTCTAAGGTTATAGATGTGTTATTGCTACTAGGGATAAAACAACAATATTTTGCTCATATAACAATTGTATTGTTTACTTTACACACATTGCTTAATGCAATTATCCGTTGCTTGCAACTTAATACTCGAGGGGGTTCAGATGATAACCTGAAGGTGGATTATTAGTCATAGATGCAGTTGGATGGCGGTCTATGTATATTGTTGTCATGCCCAATAAAATCTCATAGGAATCATGATGTCTAGTATTTGCATTATTATGCCTTGCTCAGTCCTATCAATTGCCCCGCTATAATTTGTTCACCCAGCATTTTATTTATCTTAAGGAGAACACCTCTAGTCAAATATGGACCCCGGTCCAATCTTTACCATTGTTACATCATCTATTGTTACCGTTTACCTTTCTACCAGCAATTATTACCTTCCACACTATACGTTTAATCCTTTGTTTTCGGCAAACCGGTGAGATTGAAAACCTCACTGTAAGTTGGGAAAAAGTCTTGAGTTTGTGTTGTGCAGGACTGCAAGGTGTTTGTTTCGTTGCTCCTACTGGTTCGATAACCTTGGTTTCATAACCGAGGGAAAACTTGTTGTTGTGCTCATCATACCTTCCTCTTGGGGTCTCCCAACGAACCTATTCAGTGATCTGAGCCCGTCAAAAACCCAAAGTCAATATTTTACCGGAGCGAAGACAGAGTCAGAAGGCCAGCCGAAGGGGGGCCATGAGGTGGCCACACCCTAGGACTGCGCGACCCAAGGGGGGCGCCTCCACAAGGTGTGGGCACCTCGGGCGCCCACCGACCTTTCCACTTCGCCTATAAAGTCACCCCGATGCAGAAACCCTAAGCACCTGATCAAATCTCCACGAAACGGTCTGTAGTCGCCACCACCATCGTCCCTATATTGGGGGGATATGAAGCTCTTCCTGGCACCCTTTCGGAGGGGAGAGATCATCCCGGAGGCCTTCTTCATCACCATGCCAGCCTTCGGAGTGATGCGTGAGTAGTTCACCCTTGGACTATGGGTCCATACAGTAGCTAGATGGTTGTTTCTCCTCCTTTGTGCTATCATGTTTAGATCTTGTGAGCTCCATTCATGATCAAGATCATCTATTTGTAATCATACATGTTGTGTGTCACATCCCAAAAAATTCCAAATTTTGTAATGTGAAAAATAAATAAACAAAATAAATAATTGTTGGAATTTAGGGTGAAAAGAAACTTTTTGTTTAAACTTGGAAACATCAAAACCCATCTCGAACAAACTTTTGAATCAAATGGAATCCAACAAATTTCAATCAAGTGAAATGCATTCATCAAATGAATGTATCTTGAAATTCAAACTTGGGAAAATAAACCCTAAAACCCTAATGGAAGAAAATCATTCCAAGATCTCTCTAATACTATGGATTTGATACATATAAAAATTTGTCAACAAACAATTATAAATGATCAAGGATGATAAATATAAATATAATAAAACCATAGAAATTGATTTCATTCAATTTGGAACCATGGATAGAAACTTATGAGTTTAATAAGTTAAAAGAAAATAAATTTCTAAAGCTAATAAAGCTCCTATCTAAAAATCCATACCAAATTGTGAGCAAAATAATCCTAACAAGATTTAAAAGGATAAACAAATATTAAATAAAATTATACAAATTGGAATCACCAATTTTGGATCTTTAAATAAAAAGATATGGATTTTATAAGACAAAGGGACAATTAAATAAATAAGGAATATTTAAAAGCCAAATTAAATCTTGGCCAAATTCATAAATAAATGAAATAAAGATAATCCAAATGAAATAAAGGGATAAGGAATATTGAAATAAAATAATATGGCCTTAACCAAATTTCTGTTCCATTTGAATGAAGACAAAATCCCTAATGAAAATGAATAGTTAAATCATGAGAAAATAATAAAGAGGAATTTCCCAAGGTGGATATAAAAGTTATTTAATTAACTCAAATGGAATAAAGGAATCATTTAAATAAAATTTTATGTGGAATTAAAACCATATTTGATTTTCTTGGAATAAAGACAATTGCCCAATTTGAATGATTAATAAATCCTATTAAAATATTTTAAGTAATAATTCAAGAGAATTATTTGCACTAATGATTAAATAAAACCTACTGAAAAAGGTTTGGTGAAAATTAGAATTCAAATAAGAGTTTGAAAATATAAATAAAAACTCAATTGAATAAAAGACAAAGTGCCCATTTTAAATAAAATATAAACCATAAATGAAAAAAGGAATTATTCCTAAAAAGGACTTTAAAATACATGTTCAAACGGTACAAACTTACTGAAAAGGTTTGGTCAAAACTTGAATTGAAATTGAGGTTTAAATCAAAGGTTGAAATTCAAAACAAAAAAAAGAAAAAGGTTTCAGGAAGAAAAAGTGGAAACAAACCAGCACAGCCCAGCAAAGCTCCAGGCCAACTAGCAGCCCACCTCTCTGTCCCCTGGCGAATCGTTCTAACACCCGCAGAACGACCCGCGCAGACGCTGACGCCTGGACCCTACCTGAACCCTCTCTCTCGCTGACGTCGTTCCCCACCTGCCAGTCTTCTTCCTCACCGCGTGAGACCAGTTCGTCGCCGTTTCTGGCTGTAAATCCGCGGACTTAATTCTCCTTAACGCTGCAGCCATTACTCGTTGTGATCACGCACACTTAATCGCCCACGTCCCCTCTCCATTTCCCCTCGCTCGCCATCCTCCCTCTGCCCCCAGGCCGCCTTGAATTTTCCTCGAACCCTCTCTGTCTCCGGCGAACCCTTCTTCCGATTCCGGCCAGACACCGTTGCCCCTTGCTCCCTGGACTCCAAGATACTACTTCCCAGCCTCTTGCGCATCTCCCAATACCCCTGGCTCCCCCGCGCATGATCCACCGCGTCGGCAACAACTTCGACTAAACGCCACCGCCGTCTGCCATTACTCCGTCGAGTTTTCCCTGTAACCTCTGACCATGCCTCCCCCTCTTGTTGACACGCGTGTACTCGCCTCTCCCATGCGCATCTAATGCCGCCTGGTTTGTGTCCTAGCGCACCCTATAGGGTCGTCTTCGACAACGCCAGAGCACGCCCGACGCTATCGTGAACTACGGCGAGCAATCAACGATGCGTCCGTGCGCCCCCTGCCCAACGACGAGTTCCTCGAGCTTCCTCACGCCTCATCGAATCCGCTGAGCCATCTCCCCTCCTCTCTTGCTTCCTAGTCCTCCAGAACCGTCGCAAGCAGAGCCACGCCGCCGCTCACCGTCGCTCCAGCGCCGCCAGATCTTGGCGGAGTGTTGTGAGCCATACGATCTAGATCTAAGCGTCGCGATAGATTCACTTAAAACGAACTGGTATGCTAGATCTAGACCATGCGATGCACTTTAAATCCTGCGGCCTATGTTAGTCAATCCAGCCGAATCGGTATCGCCCAATAGGATTGTTCCACGTGGGCAGCCTATGTTATAAAAAAACCAGAAACATTTCTATTAGTTGTTTGAATTTGTAAATTGCATAACTTTAAATCTACACGTCCAAATTTTACAAATTTTATATCAATGGAATCAGAAAAAAGAATTCTATCCAACCATGCCCTTTGAATAGTAATTTGCTTCTGTAAAATTGGTTGTATTTGCAGAAACATGTGTAGGCATGTTTTGAATATAAAAAATATTCTAGAAATGTTTTTAGGATAAAATCTTTTGTGAATGGATAGTTTTGAACCTACTGACCATAGAAACAAACTTTTGGATTTAAAAATATATTTTGTGACACTTATGAATTATTCCTTTGAATTAAAGCATTTCTAGTTAAATAAAAATATTGATTATGTTTTAAAAATGCTTTTTGAGTAAAACCTTTGGAAAATGATTTGATTTAAACTCTCTGACCCTAAACACCAAGTTTTGGTATTTAAAAATATATTTGGTGAACCCTATAAAATTATTACTTTGTTTAAAGGCATTTCCAACAAAATATAATATTACTTTGATTTAAAAATGGTTTATAAGTAAAACCTTTTACAAATGGTTTTAATATTAAACACTTGACCTTAAAACACTAACATTTGTGTTCAAAAATATATTTGTCAAACACTAGAAATTATTACCTTGATTTAAATCATTTCTAGCAAAACAAAATGATTTAAAATGGCCATTTTCACTAACTTGTTATCAAATAGTTTTGCCACTTTTATAAATGACCACTAGGTGTTTTAAAATGTTTTATAACCTATTAGAAACCACTTTTCCAAATAAAAAAATCTTTGACATGCTTGCATGCATTACTTTGTCTTTATTATATTATGTGTTGAATTGCTTCAATGGTAGATTGAATTTTTGCCTTGATTGAATTGTAGTGAAATTTGAAGAGTGTGACTATTGCAAGATCAAGGAGTGAACTTATATTATCTACCAAAAAGGAAAGTGATGCTTCATACTTTTGTCCCATTATTTTCACTATGCATTAGTGATATTTCTAAGTAGGACTTGCATGGAATTTTTACTAAGAATGCTATGCCATGTGAAATCCTAGTAGATGATGCCTTAGCAGAATTTTCCCTAAGTTGAGATTCCTACTACTATCATGCTTAGCTTAGCTAGTAGAAAACAAGGGTGGATTATAATCATGCTATGAAATATTTCTAAGTCAAGGACTTGTGTTTTGTTTAATAAAACAACTATGTGGATGAATCACCTGGGTGGAATGGTTGTGATTGGGTTATGTTGAGTGGTTACACAAGTCCAGTATACTGGGGAAAACTTGGGCATCACCAAGTCCAGTATGCTGGGGAAAACTTGGCATCACACTTGTGGAAAGCCACCCAGGAACAAAGAGATTTGACATGTCAAATGTTGAGAAGCTTCAAGTGCATCCACTTGGCATTATGGGATCTGCCTGGATCATATAGGTTGCATTAACTTAGCCAAATGTACAGTTGGTGGTAGGGGTTGATAGGTTTGGAGCGTGTCCATTTTGGTCTAAGGGAAGGCTTCTGAAAGATCTTGTCTCGATGCATGTCGAGTCTTGTGGGGAAAGTGCACCACCTCTCGAGAGAGTAAAATCTAAGTACTTAGCCGTGTCCCCGGCAATGGACAATTTGAGCATCAAGACATGGAAGCTATCAATAATCTCCTCATCCCAATTTCTAAGTTAAAAGCTTGTGGTTGAACAAGGGTAAAGGATCACCAATGTCTATTGGTGGATGCTTTGGGTGATTTTGACAAACAAAAACTTAGTGTTTTCAAATGATAAGGAAAATCTATTTTGAGCAAAGCAAGCCTAAGCTCCACTTATCCAAATGCATATAGATGATACATACCACTATTCTACCATTGTATCACTTGCCAATAAAATTCAAATATATTGACCCTTGTGGCTGTAACTTATTATGTTGCAGGTTTGTTTGTTGTTAGTGAAGTGTGTTGATTAGGATTACAAGTCTACAACCAACATGATTGCAGTTGGCACTTTGAAGATGAAGGACTCCATGCTATATAGTTATTTCTGCTGCATTGTAATGAGATAGCCAAATGAGCTATGTCAGATGTAATGAATTATTTTATTCCTGGTTATAAAGTTGTATTATGACCTTTGTTTCTTGATATTACATCTTAACTGTGGATGCTAGCTATTGATCCAGGGACTAGCATTGTAAACATAAGGATCTCTACCTTATTAAAGGTTGGGACCTCTACAGATGGTATCAGAGCACTGTGTTGCATGTAGGACTATAACCCTAGGATTGGACAAAACCCCTTAGAAAAATAGGAGTTGTATTTGTCCAAAATTATTTACAAACAATCTTGTAAACTCTTCCCTCAACCTTTTTGGCTTCAATTCTACATCTCTTCTATTTCAACTTGATGGATAAAACCTCAACCATGAGCAAAGACTTCAACATGAGCAAAGGACTTCACCAACTCAAATGACTTCAACATCAACAACACCAATGACTTCAACTTTAGTTTCACCAAGGACTTCAACTTGGACATCACTAAGGACTACAAGTGAGACAAGAAATCTTACTCAAGACTTGAAGACTAAGGAAACATAACTTAGAAGGAATCATCATCATCTTGGAAGTTTTGTGACCAAGATGCAAGAATTTTTTCAAGGAAACAATGAGCGATCAAGAAGAAACAACCAAGAAGAATGGAATGATCTCAAGAAAAACATATAGTTGGACCGCCATACTAGTGTTTAGTTAAATCAAACACACCTACTTTTGTGGTGTAGCAAAAATATTTTGTTGCCTAAACATGTGCTTGAACCTTGTTGTTGATTGGAATGTTTGCTTGCAACTTGCTTGTGTGATTTTTTTGTGTGATTAGAATTTTTCAATAGAAATATTTGCCTATTCTAATCCCAATCCAACCCAAACAGATGACTTCTCCAAGAAACTCCAACATCAAGGATGGTGACAACAAAAACCAAGAGATGCTTCTAGCAACCCAAGCCCAGTTGAATCAAGTGACGACTCAGTTTTTAGTCAACAACAATGAGTTAGACCCAACCATGCAAAAGTTTTTGGAAACCTAATCCCAATTGTTGCAAAGGATGACCAATCAAATGATCAGCATGATAAGCAACTCTTCCCAAGGAGATTGTAACAACAATGATATCAAGGATGATATTATAGAAGGAACTCAAGCTTCCAATATTCGTGGAAACATGGAACACACTTCCAAAGAGCATGAGGATCAATGCCCTAATTGTGAAGAGAAACATCCAACTAAACAATGCCCCACATCTCAAGTGACTTGTTTCCTATGTAAAGGAAATAATCATGTCCCTATCCAATTCCCCATCTATCCTATAGTTCAACAAATGAAACAAGATGGAATGCATCAAATTTTTGGAAACCTCCATAAAGGAACAACTTCTACCAAGAAGGATGAAGGCAAAGTCAGAACCATGCCTCATAAGGCCAAATCCAAAGTGACCACCAAGTGTTGCTACTCTTGTGAAGAAGAAGGTCATATCTCTAGTAACTGCCCCAAGAAGAGAGGAATATTTCCCACCTTTGAGGTGAGATATGAAGAGCATGAACTAGAAGAACTCCTAGCTTTGGAGAGACCCAAGAAGAAGAAGAAGAAGAAGAAGAAGAAAAATGCCTTAATTCCAACAAGAAGGACAATAGCCAAGTACAATGTTACAATTGCAAAGAGATGGGACACTATGCATCACATTGTCCAGAAAAGAAGAAAGATATTAGCCAACAGATGTGTTTCAAATGCAAAGAGCTAGGTCATTATGCAAACAAATGCAAAGAGTAGAGGGGCCGACGGCCATGGCGGCACGGGGAGCACCCCAGAGGGGGCGCTGCAACCCGCACGATGCCACGGCAACAACCCTGATCACGCCTGGAGGTGCAGAGCCTCACCTCAACGCACGACGACCACGGCCGCACTTGAATCCATGCCAATCCCCAAACCCTAGGGTTCGGGACGGCAGCGATCCATCGCAGGAGAGCCCTAGGCTCGAATCCAATTGGATAGAACAAACGGGCGTCGTCGACAACCCCCTAATGCACCACGGCGGCGACCAGAACGGCCGACGATGGCGGGAATCGCCGGTGGCGGCATCGCCAGCCATTGGGTCGGGGTCAGAGGAGGAGAAGATGAACTCAAGAGAGAGAGAGAGAGGCAGTAAGGATTGGGCCGAGCTGGGCCGGACCCTTCCGGGTGGCTCTTTTGTCTAGTACTAGCGGGCCAACAGGGCCCAATAAGAATAACCAGCCCAGAAACAATTTCAGGCCTGTTTTAATAAAAATAAAAGACCAAAATACCCCTGGACTTAATAAAATTAAAGAAAATAAAATAATAGTCCAAAAAATATAAATAAAATATTTTTGGATTCACAAAAATCCATTATGTCCAAATAAAATAAGATACCAAATTTTGGATATTCAAATTTTTATAAGAATTTTGTAATTTAAATATTCCTTATGGAATTTTACAAAATTATTGAAAGGTGATAAAAACAAATAAAAATCACTTTCATTATTTATTAATATTATAGTATTTTCGAAAAATACTAAATAAATATTTAGTAATAAAATTAAGGTATAATTAATAAAGGGAAATAAAATAAAATAATTCAATATATGTTATAAAACATTAAAAAGTAATATTTATAAATCCTTTAATACCAAAAAAGGGAGAACTTTTTAGGGTAAATGCATAATGCATTACATTACTTGCATAATCATTTTGCTTCTTTAAATATTGTCCTTACCGGGCAATAATGATATTTTTGTAGAACTAGAAGCTCAAGGTCCAGTGCAAGCATCAGACTTCACTACCTTGCCATCACAAGGCAAGTTCATCAGTTGCTCATATCCTTTGAAGAGTCTTTATCAAAGTATTTGCAAATTGTGTGTTATCATATATGCTATAAAAAAAAGAAAATATTATTTTCCCAAATAAAGAAATTATAGATATCATCCTAAGTGGTGATATGATGGAGCAATAGAACTTAGAGTTCTAGTTGCAACAATGATGATCAAGTAGGGACTTAATAACCCCTGACATCAGTGATTCTAGCGCCGTATATTACGTGTTAGCCATGAGATTTGGAATGGGACAGAGAAGTCAGCTGTATCTTCTTCCTCTCTCATGAAGCCGGATGTGCAGTCCGTGGCTGTTATCCTCGTAGCGTGCATATTAATTGGTAATTCGTAGAGGATATGCAGCATATGGGTGGGAACCCTCAACGTCCCACGATACTTCTGGCATCTAACGGTTTGTACAAACCATTGCCGTAATTCATTATGTGGGCATGGTGTACACCAAGGAGGCATGCGGAGTCGCGAAGGGGGCAGTGATTGGCTTGGACCAACTACTAGGCCCCACATCATGGAATTGTGGACGGGAAAGTACGCCCGGTTGTGCAACAAGGAGTTGATCTCTCATGGGTAAAGTAACGCACCTCTGCAGAGTGTAAGAACTGTAACTTGTTACTCCCTGTTCCGGGAAGAAGCTACGAACGCAGCAGGAAAGGAACTCCATGAAAGTTCTAGTCAACCTGTGAAGGCTGACTGTCATAGTTTTTCAGAATAAAATCAATCATTGAAGAAAGATTTGCAAAAACTGCATAGTGCCAAGGATTTATAATCCGAGGTGGTAGTTAGAGCATCAAACTTCCCACCTTGCATATAATGAACTTGTTGGGTAACGCTGTTACTCATTCTTTCTTTTGATCCCTTGCTTAGACTTTGAGGATTCCGAAGACGTGCCAATGTATGCAGCTGAATGCCAAGAAGACGTGTTCGACGAGGAACCTGATCTATCCGGAGGAGTTGAAGGTGTGGAATACGAGATCCGTTACGGTGTCGATGAGAACGAGTCCACTTAAGAGTCTAGTTAGTAGTAACCAACGGAGCCGAACAGCATCAACTCTATAAAATAAGTTGTTGAGCCCCACTCCTAGTCGGAGTTGTTACTTTTAAATTTCCGCTGACCATCTTATATTTTGGTTTGTACGTTGGATATTTTGGAAGTATTGAACTTCCGGTATTGTAATAATGATAATGTGTGTATCTTTGTAATATGGACCCGCAATGTTTCTGTTGTACCACTCTGAGGGATGTGGTATTTACGAAACGGTGTTCTGTGGATGTCATGTCAACGACTATAGTGTACTACACATGCAGTGGTATGCTGGGTCACCGCATTGGACCCCCTCTTTCACTGTGTTGTTTCAAATAAGTTGATTGGTGTTGGAAAAGAGTAGAAAGTTTCATACTTATAGTGGTACAAAGGGAGCTTGTTTTGTCTGTGGCTTAGACTTTATCATGTCATGCTAGATTTTGTTTTGACGTTATGCTTACTGATTATTGATGTAGCATGAATTGTTCCAAACAATTGAGATTGCTTAAGGTGCCTTGAAAGAATCATGCGTTGTTTTAGCATACAAAAGCATAATATTATGGTATTCTCCTTTGATGCTTTGTTTGGGTTGACTTGGCACATGCTCACACCATGTTATGACTATGAGCAAGTCACCTTAGCCTCTATGATCCTTTATTTTTTGACTTGTGATACCACTTTATGCTTTGATTGATAATGTTTTGTCGCTCTGCATGATTATGGCCATTATTGATCTCTTAGTTGGTCGCTCTGACGTCTACGCACTTCTATTCTTGTAAACAGTTGTTGGGCCTCCAAGTGTAGAGGTTTGTAGAATAGCAGAAAGTTTCCCTTAAGTGGATTACCCATGGTTTATCGAACATAGGGAGTAAGTGGTCAAAGGTATCCCTCTCAAGAAACCCTGCAATCAAGATACAAGAAGTCTCTTGTGTCCCCAACACACCCAATACACTTGTCAGGTGTATAGGTGCACTAGTTCGGCGAAGAGATAGTGAAATACAAGTGGTAACGGTGCCAGAAAATAGCTTTGATGGAGCTTGACGGTGAGGTAAAGACTGAAAGCAAGCAAACATGTAACAGATCTAGATGCAAATGGTGTTTCAATGTTTAGAAACAAGGCCTAGGGATCATACTTTCACTAGTGAACACTCTCATATAAATATATTCTATTCATGATACTACTCTTAACTACTCTTCGATTGGACACTCTAATCCATGGTAGGGCTATAACAACACTCTCGAAGTCCGCCTTTCCCAATCTAGATAACCCCACATTGTCACCTTGAGCGCTAGACGGTTCCAACAAACACCACAATTTCATAGAGACATCCAACTCCAAATATAACTCATAAAAAATATTCAATCTAGCCAAAGTGCGACACACAGTATGCACGCTGTCATTTTGACACACGTGGGGAAAAGCATAGATCTATTAAAGCACAAAGAGTATTTATGTAGACTCAGACCTAAGTGCCACCATGGCGTGCACGCTGTCACTTTCACACACATGGGGAGAGCAGAGATCTATTGAAGCACTTGAGTAACAGAGTAGATCTACTTGATTACAAAGCTCATGATCACAATATGACCATGCATAGAGAGAGAGAGAGAGAGATAAACACATAGCTACCGGTAGAGCCCTTAGCCTCGAGGAAGAACTACTCCCTCCTCATCATGGGAATCATCAACGGAGATGAAGATAGCGATGGAGATCGATGGAGATGGCTCCGGGGGCACTTCCTCGTCCCGGCAGGGTGCCGGAATAGAGACTTTCTGTCCCCCGAATCTCCCTTTCGGTGGCGGTGGAGCTATGGAGGTTTTCGTGGATTTTTTGGATGATTTAGGGTTTCTGAGTAAGGGGGCTTCTTATAGGTACAGGAGGCAAGGTCGGTGGAGGTCCAGGGGGCCCACACCCTACCCAGGCGCAGGGTAGGGCCCACCCGTGCCTAGGGGGTGTTGTGGCCCTGGTTCTACTCTCCGTCTCCCCTCTAGACTTCGTGACGCCCACGGTAAAATATCGACTTTGGCTTTTGTCCTGTCCAATTGCGAGAATATTGATTCTCTTTCTTTCTGGAACTAAAAATACAAGAAAACAGGCAACTGGCACTGTGGCAACTTGTTAATAGGTTAGTTCCAAAATATATATAAAAACACCTCAAAGTGTAGACAAAGCAAAGCAAATTAGATACAAAACAAGCATGGAGCATCAAAAATTATAGATACGTTTCCGACATATCAAGCATCCCCAAGCTTAACTCATGCTCATCCTCGAGTAGGTAAGTGATAAAAAGAATAATTTTTGAGGTGACATGCACCATCAAAATCAATATCAAACCATTTGCAAGCATTGAAAGCTGAGATCAAAGAACTCTAAACATGAGCATGAAAGATGGAGTTCTAATAGTAAGACAAAGTAACTATGCATGCAACATGAAAGGCTACAAACAAAGATCATGAATAACATGCATTGAAAAACGTTTGTTTGTTTCACATATAGAAAACATGGCATAGTGGCATTCAACTTTTCCCTCATAGAGTAGCAAATAGATGCATAGGACACCTTCAAAGTTCACAAGGGTGACTAGAAACAAGTAGTACAAGAACAAGTAATATCACAATATGCATCAATCAATAAGTTTTGGGACACTGCACACAGAATGACAACTATGCTCTCTTATTGGTGCTTAAAAGTAGAAGGCGGAGACTAAAATAATGGTGGAAGAAAATCCTTTCATAAAGGAAGCAAGGATTTCAAGTTTCAAAAAGAGCTTCCAAAAATTATGGTACTTGTTAGCTTTCAGCCCTCATTGCCCCTATCATAAGCATCTTGAAGTGGTTAAGGTTAAAGTGAACAAACTATGGAGTATATGCTTGACAAAGTATAAGTTGGCGATCTCAAGTCCCTTGAATACGAGGGCCACACCTCATGCTACTCAACTTCAGTCACCTATAAGTTCTTGTCATTATAAGTACATGAGTATCATAGAGAACCGCCAACGGGGTACCCCTTGCACATGGTACAGGAGCTATCCCATAACCAAAATGACAAGGCAAGCAGACAATAATCATCTCAGCGATATTTTTATTTACTATATGCATAGCTTTTTATTGAGGATGCTTCATGGATAGCTCACTATGGTGATGCTGCAAGTTTCCACCATGATTAGGCATGGCTTCGGCTAGCACCCCAGGCATTTATGTATCACAACATACATACTCCATGGACTTACAAGTTCCCTCTTTATTTCGCACCGGTGACATCCATAGACAAAAGAGCATGATATCAACAAAGTACAAAGTACAAGTGCAATGTTGAAAACGTTCCCCGTGACAGCACGGTTTTGCTAATTCCAACGTATAAGTGCAAGCATATACAACATAGATGACACAATGGTTCAAGTTTATTAGGGGCAAAGAATATAAAGTGTGCCATCAAGTTTGTGACGGTTTTAATCACTAAGTTTTCACATAACAAAGAGACTTTTTAACTGGAAGATAGCTGAAAACAAGAATATACTTGGAATGGTGTAACACACCATGCATAGGAGTTTATAGTGGACACTTTGGAATAAATTGGTTTCTTGGGAGTTGGAAGCATGAGTAGAGCTTACTCATACAAGTGGAAGCTAGCAAAAGACTGGGAGCAACCAACTAAGAGAGCAATAATGGCCATAATCATGCAGAGCAACAAAACATTACTAATCAAAGCATAGAGTGGTACTACAAGTCAAGGACTAAATGATCATAAAGGATATGGTGACTTGTTCATAGTCATAACATGGTGTGAGCATGTGCCAATTCAACCCAAACAAAGCATCAAAGGAGAATACCGCAATACTATGATTTTGTATGCTAAAACAACGCATGTTTCCTTCAACGCACATTAAGCAATCCTAATTGTTTGGAACAAGTCATGCTACAGCAATAATCACTAAGCATAAGGTAAAAAAAAGATCTAGCATGACATGATAAATTCTAAGCCATGGTCAAAACAAGCTCCTCTTGCACTTATCAAGCAAGAACTTTCTACTCCTTTCCAACACCAAGCAACTTATTTGAAACAACTCACAAAGATAATAATAAATAAAGATCAATGATCTTGTGTCACAAATCCACAAAGAAGAACTAAAAAGTTCTACGCTGAAAGCATAAGAAAACTAAGGTTGAACGCAGTGCTAGCAAAAGTGAACACTCACAAAACAATAAGAGTGAAAACTAGAGTGTTCTAGGCAATGGAAACAGAGTGTGTCTCTCTCCAAAAGAAGTGTGGCGTAACCAACCAACTTACTAAAGCAAACTAAGAAAACGAAAACCAAAAAGCGAAAACTAAGACGCTCCAAGAACAACACAACAATTCAATAAACAATAAAAACGAAGTGTCTAGAAAGACCTGAGATTTTTATTGACGGAGAAGGGGATGCCTTGGGCATCCCCAAGCTTTGAGTCTTGTACCTCTTGAATATTTCTTGGGGTGACACGGGGTGGCATCCCCAATTTTTAGCTTTTGTCCTTTCTTCATCTCATTACATCATTCTTTCTCTACACCTGCAAATTTTCCTTCATACAAAACTTCACACAATCTTCATTAGCAACATTAGTGTATTCAAAAGATAATAGACCTTTGGGTTTAGTTTCAAAACAGCAAAACTTTCACTAAATACACACTCTACTTAACTCCTTCAAAAATCTCAATTTCCCAAAAAGAACCCAAAAAGGAATCAATAAGAAGCAAATACAAATAATGGCAGAAATCTTTCAAAACAGACCAGCAGGTAGAAACCGATTTTTTCGAGGACCTTCTGTTGCTCAAATCAAAAAGTGTTGAACTAATGAATGTTAGATAACATACTGGTGGATTTATTCGTAAATGTTTAGCTCAATCTGACTTACAGAGACTCCTCGCTAATTTTTATGGTGGAGGACAGAAATCTGTTTCGGGAGAGCAACTCCCCAAATCTTACTTCCCTCTCATTAGAGGTCATTCTTGGCACAAAAAGCAAACAAAAAGGATAAGGAGAGGTCATTACTAAAGTACTGACTTCCAGGACTCAATAAAACTCTTGGGTTATCTCCCAACAAGTACTTTTCTTTAACGCCTTTACGTTAGGCATGATAGTTTGAGAAGATGCTCACATAAGAAATATGAATTGATTTAAAAGAGAGCATCAAGAAGCCAATTCAAAACACATTTAAGTCTAACCCACTTCCTATGCATAGGAATATTATAAAGAAACAAGTCATGAAAACACAAAGCAACAAGCATAGGAAAGAAAAATAAGTGCAACTTCAATATTTTCAACATAAAGAGGGGAAACTTAATATTATTGAAATACTTAAAACCATGTTTCCCTCTCTCATAATAACTTTCAGTAGCAACATGAATAAAATTAACAATATAACTATCACAAAGAACATTCTTATCATGAGACACATGCATAAAATGATTATTACTGACCACATAAGCACAGTCATTCTTATTGATTTTAGTAGGAGCAAATTCAACAAAATAGCTATCATTGTTATTCTCATCACCATAATCATCAAATATAGGAGGAATATTGTAATCACAATTAATTGTCTCCTCAATAGTAAGTGGACTGAAAATATCATACTCATCATTGTAATCATCATAAATTGGAGGTTTAGTATCATCATAAGCAATACAATAGCTATCTTCTAAAGCTAGGGGACTAAAAAAGATAATTTTCATAAAAACTAGCTTCCCAAGTTTAGATGTTTCCATAGCATTAGCAACAATGGTGTCCAAAGAATTCATACTAATAACATTGCTATTAGCATGCAAATAAAGTTCCATAGGTTTTTTAATTTTCTCTTCAAACACTTCATGTCCTAACTCAAGATAGATACTATAAATCTCTCTAATTTTTTTGTTGTTTTCCATTAAGCCTAACTAGTGAAAACAAGAAATAAAAAGAAAAAATTGCAGAATATAAAGGAAATAACTTCGAGCACTCACACCGGAGGATGTGAGTACCATTTACCTTACCTCCCTGGCAACGGCGCCAGAAAATATCTCATGTCTACGCACTTCTATTCTTGTAGACAATTGTTGGGCCTCCAAGTGCAGAGGTTTGTAGAACATCAGCAAGTCTCCCTTAAGTGGATTACCCAAGTTTTATCGAACTCAGGGAGGAAGTGGTCAAAGGTATCCCTCTCAAACAACCCTGCAATCAAGATACAAGAAGTCTCTTGTGTCCCTACACCCAATACACTTGTCAGGTGTATAGGTGCACTAGTTCGGCGAAGAGATAGTGAAATACAAGTGGTAACGGTGCCAGAAAATAGCTTTGATGGAGCTTGACGGTGAGGTAAAGACTGGAAGCAAGCAAACATGTAACAGATCTAGATGCAAACGGTGTTTCAATGTTTAGAAACAAGGCCTAGGGATTATACTTTCACTAGTGAACACTCTCTCATATAAATATATTCTCTTCATGATACTACTCTTAACTACTCTCCGGTTGGACACTCTAATCCATGGTAGGGCTATAACAGCATTCCTCAAAGTTCGCCTTTCCCAATCTAGATAACCCCACACTGTCACCTTGAGCGCTAGACGGTTCCAACAAACACCACAATTTCATAGAGACATCCAACTCCAAATATAACTCATAACAAATATTCAATCTAGCCAAAGAACCATACACGGTATGCACGCTGTCACTTTCACACACGTGGGGAAAAGCATAGATCTATTAAAGCACAAAGAGTATTTACGTAGACTCAGACATAAGTGCCACCATGGCGTGCATGCTGTCACTTTCACACACATGGGGAGAGTAGAGATCTGAAGCACTTGAGTAACAAAGTAGATCTACTTGATTACAAAGATCATTTTATCAATATGACCATGCATAGAGAGAGAGAGAGAGATAGAGAGAGAGAGAGAGAGAGAGAGAGAGAGAGAGAGAGAGATGAACACATAGCTACCGGTAGAGCCCTTAGCCTCGAGGAAGAACTACTACCTCCTCATCATGAGAATCAGCAACAGCGATGAAGATGGCGATGGAGATCGATGGAGATGGCTCCGGGGGCACTTCCCCATCCCGGCAGGGTGCCGGAACAGAGACTTTCTGTCCCCCGAATCTCCCTTTCGGTGGCGGCGGCGCTACGGAAGTTTTCGTGGATTTCTTCTGGATGATTTAGGGTTTCTGAGTCGAGGGCTTCTTATAGGCACAGGAGGCAAGGTCGGTGGAGGTCCAGGGAGGCCACACCCTACCCAGGCACGGGGTAGGGCCCACCCGCGCCTAGGGGGTGTGGTGGCCCTGGTTCGCCTCTCCATATCCCCTCTGTACTTCGTGACGCCCATGGTAAAATATCGACTTTGGCTTTTGTCCCGTCCAATTCCGATAATATTGATATTCTGCCTTTCTGGAACCAAAAATAGAAGAAAAACAGGCAACTGTCACTGTGGCAACTTGTTAATAGGTTAGTTCCAAAAAAGATATAAAAACACCTCAAAGTGTAGACAAAGCAAAGCAAAGTAGATACAAAACAAGCATGGAGCATCAAAAATTATATATATGTTTCTGACATATCACGCTCCCAGTCTTTTGCTAGCCTCCACTTGCATGAGTAAGCTCTACTCATGCATCCAACTCCCAAGAAACCAAGTTTTTCCAAAGATTCCACTATAAATTACTATGCATGGTGTGTTACACCATTCTAAGTATATGCTTGTTTTATCTATCTTCCAAATTAAACTTGTTATGTGAAAATTAGTGCTTAAAGCTCTCACAAACTTGATGGCACACTTTATTTTTCTTGCCCCTAATAAACTTGAACCATTGTGTCATCTATGTTGTATATGCTTGCACTTATAAGTTGGAAATTAGCAGAACCGTGCTGTCACGGGGAACGCTTTCAACACCTGTAAATACTACCTAGTTGATATCATGCTCTTTTATTTATGGATGTCGGCAGTGTGAAATAAAAGGGGAGCTTGTAAGTCCATGGAGTTATGTATATGTGTTAGAGAAACGCCTGGGCCGCTAGCCTAAGCCATGCCTAATCATGGTAAAAACTTGCAGCATCACCATAGTGAGCAATCCATGAAGCATCATCAGAAAAATATATATATAAAGAGATAGAAAAGGAGAAAAAATATGCACCATTCTCATGGCAAATAAAAGGATTGATGAGATGCTCACTGTCTGTTGCCTTGTAATTTTGATATGGGATAGCTCCTGTGTCATGGGGGAAGGGGTACCCCATTGGCAGTTCTCTATGATACAGATATACTTACAATGACAAGAACTTACCTGTAACTAAAGTTGAGTAGCATGAGGAACGAACCTCGTACTCAAGGGACATGAGATTGCCAACTTATGATTTGTCAAGCATATACTCCATACTTTGTTCACTTTAACCTTAATCACTTCAAGATGCTTATGATAGGGTAAATGAGAGCTGAAAGCTAACAAGTACCATAATTTTTGGAAGCTCTTTATGAAACTTTAAATCCCTGCTTCCCTTTGAAGGGCCTTTCTTCCTACTTTTATATTGAGTCTCCACCTATATATTTACGCACCAACTAGGAGATCATAGTTGTCATTCTTAGTTCTATGTGCATTGTCCCAAAACTTATTGATTGATTCATAATGTTGTTATTGCCTGTTCTCGAACTACTTGTATATAGTCACCCTTATGAACTTTGAAGGTGTCCTATGCATTTATGTTTTGCTACTCCATGAGGTACAAGCTGAATGCCACTATGCTATGTTTTCTATATGTGAAACAAACAAACATCTTTCAATGCATTGTTATCCATGATCTTTGTTTGTATCCATTCATGTTGCAACATAGTTGGTATATCTTATTCTTAGAACTTCAGCTTTCATGCTCATGTTTAGAGTACTTTGATCCCAGCTTTCAATGCTTTGCAAATGGTTTGATGAAGATTTTGATGGTGCATGTCACCTCAAAAATTATTCTTTTTATCACTTACCTACTCGAGGACGAGCAGGAGTTAATCTTGGGGATGCTTGATACATCGTAAACGTATCTATAATTTTTTATGTTCCATTCTTGTTTAGTATCAACTTTGCTATGCTTTTTCTACACTTTGAGGTATTTTTATACATTTTCTGGGACTAACCTATTAACAAGATGCCGCAGTGCCAGTTCCTATTTTCTGTTGTTTTTGTTTTCAGAAAAGCTAGTAAAGAAATATTCTCGGGATTGGACGGGACAAAATCCAAAGTCAATATTTTACCAAAGAGAACACGAAGTCTAGAGGAGAGTCGGAGGGGCACCACGGGGCGGCCGCACCCCCTAGGCGCGGGCCCACCCTAGGCCTCGCCAGGGCAGGGTGTGGCCCCCTGGCAGCCCTCCTGCCTCGCCTCTTCGCCTATAAAAGCCCCCCGATGCCAAAACCCTAAGCACCCGATGAGATCTCCATGAACCATTCCATAGCCGCCACCATCGTCCCTAGATCGGGGGGTCTAAATCTCTTCCCGACACCCTGCCGGAGGGGAGAGATCATCCCGGCGGCCTTCTTCATCACCATGCCAGCCTCCGGTATGATGCGTGAGTAGTTCACCCTTGGACTATGGGTCCATATAGTAGCTAGATGGTTGTGTCTCCTCCTTTGTGCTATCATGTTTAGATCTTGTGAGGTCCATTCATGATCAAGATCATCTATTTGTAATCATACATTTTGTGTTTGCAGGGATCCGATGGATATTGAGATACTATGTTAGATTTATTATTGATTCTACCATGTCTTATTGATTTTTGATTATATCATGTGTGTGTTGTTTGTGATCTTGCATGCTCTTCATTGCTACTAGCTATCTTAGACAAATAGATGCTAGTAACTCCAAGAGGGAGTATTTATGCTCGATAGTTGGTTCATGCCTCTATTAAATCTGGGAAGTGATAGGAATCTCTAAGGTTATAGATGTGTTGTTGCTACTAGGGATAAAACAAGAATATTTTGTTCATAGAACAATTGTATTGTTTACTTTACACACATTGCTTAATGCAATTATCCGTTGCTTGCAACTTAATACTCGAGGGGGTTCAGATGATAACCTGAAGGTGGATTATTAGTCATAGATGCAGTTGGATGGCGGTCTATGTATATTGTTGTCATGCCCAATAAAATCTCATAGGAATCATGATGTCTAGTATTTGCATTATTATGCCTTGCTCAGTCCTGTCAATTGCCCCGCTATAATTTGTTCACCCAGCATTTTATTTATCTTAAGGAGAACACCTCTAGTCAACTATGGACCCCGGTCCAAGCTTTACCATTGTTACATCATCTATTGTTACCGTTTACCTTTCTACCAGCAATTATTACCTTCCACACTATACGTTTAATCCTTTGTTTTCAGCAAACCGGTGAGATTGAAAACCTCACTGTAAGTTGGGAAAAAGTCTTGAGTTTGTGTTGTGCAGGACTCCAAGGTGTTTGTTTCGTTGCTCCTACTCGTTCGATAACCTTGGTTTCATAACCGAGGGAAATCTTGTTGTTGTGCTCATCATACCTTCCTCTTGGGGTCTCCCAACGAACCTATTCAGTGATCTGAGCCCGTCAAAAACCCAAAGTCAATATTTTACCGGAGCGAAGACAGAGTCAGAAGGCCAGCCGAAGGGGGGCCATGAGGTGGCCACACCCTAGGACTGCGCGACCCAAGGGGGGCGCCGCCACAAAGTGTGGGCACCTCGGGCGCCCACCGACCTTTCCCCTTCGCCTATAAAGTCACCCCGATGCAGAAACCCTAAGCACCTGATCAAATCTCCACGAAACAGTCTGTAGCCGCCGCCACCATTGTCCCTATATTGGGGGATCTAAAGCTCTTCCTGGCACCCTGTCGGAGGGGAGAGATCATCCCGGAGGCCTTCTTCATCACCATGCCAGCCTTCAGAGTGATACGTGAGTAGTTCACCCTTGGACTATGGGACCATACAGTAGCTAGATGGTTGTTTCTCCTCCTTTGTGCTATCATGTTTAGATCTTGTGAGCTCCAGTCATGATCAAGATCATCTATTTTTAATCATACATGTGTGTCACATCCCAAAAATTTCCAAATTTTGTAATGTGAAAAATAAATAAACAAAATAAATAATTGTTGGAATTTAGGGTGAAAAGAAACTTTTTGTTTAAACTTGGAAACATCAAAACCCATCTCGAACAAACTTTTGAATAAAATGGAATCCAACAAATTTCAATCAAGTGAAATGCATTCATCAAATGAATGTATCTTGAAATTCAAACTTGGGAAAATAAACCCTAAAACCCTAATGGAAGAAAATCATATCAAGATCTCTCTAATACTATGGATTTGATACATATAAAAATTTTTCAACAAACAATTATAAATGATCAAGGATGATAAATATAAATATAATAAAACCATAGAAATTGATTTCATTCAATTTGGAACCATGGATAGAAACTTATGAGTTTAATAAGTTAAAAGAAATAAATTTCTAAAGCTAATAAAGCTCCTATCTAAAAATCCATACCAAATTGTGAGCAAAATAATCCTAACAAGATTTAAAAGGATAAACAAATATTAAATAAAATTATACAAATTGGAATCACCAATTTTGGATCTTTAAATAAAACAATATGGATTTTATAAGACAAAGGAACAAATAAATAAATAAATAAATAAATAAGGAATATTTAAAAGCCAAATTAAATCTTGGCCAAATTCATAAGTAAATGAAATAAAGATAATCCAAATGAAATAAAGGGATAAGGAATATTCAAATAAAATAATATGGCCTTAACCAAATTTCTATTCCATTTGAATGAAGACAAAATCCCTAATGAAAATGAATAGTTAAATCATGAGAAAATAATAAAGAGGAATTTCCCAAGGTGGATATAAAAGTTATTTAATTAACTTAAATGTAATAAAGGAATCGTTTAAATAAAAATTTATATGGAATTAAAACCATATTTGATTTTCTTGGAATAAAGACAATTGCCCAATTTGAATGATTAATAAATCCTATTAAAATATTTTAAGTAATAATTCAAGAGAATTATTTGCACTAATGATTAAACAAAACCTACTGAAAAAGGTTTGGTGAAAATTAGAATTCAAATAAGAGTTTGAAAATATAAATAAAAACTCAATTGAATAAAAGACAAAGTGCCCATTTTAAATAAAATATAAACCATAAATGAATAAAGGAATTATTCCTAAAAAGGACTTTAAAATACATGTTCAAACAGTACAAACTTACTGAAAAGGTTTGGTCAAAACTTGAATTCAAATTGAGGTTTAAATCAAAGGTTGAAATTCAAAACAGAAAAAAGAAAAAGGTTTTAGGAAGAAAAAAAAGTGGAAACACACCAGCCCAGCCCAGCAAAGCTCCAGGCCAACTTGCAGCCCACCTCTCTCTCCCCTGGCGAATCGTTATAACACCCGCAGAACGACCCGCGCAAACGCTGACGCCTGGACCCCACCTGAACCCTCTCTCTCTCGCTGATGCCGTTGCCCCACCTGCCAGTCTTCTTCCTCACCGCGTGTGACCAGTTCGTCGCCGTTTCTGGATATAAATCCGCGGACTTAATTCTCCTTAACATTGTAGCCATTACTCGTTGTGATCACGCACACTTAATCGCCCACGTCCCCTCTCCATTTCCCCTCTCTCGCCATCCTCCCTCTGCCCCCAGGCCGCCTTGAATTCTCCTTGAACCCTCTCTGTCTCCGGCGAACCATTCTTCCGATTCCGGCCAGACATCGTTGCCCCTTTCTCCCTGGACTCCACGATACTACTCCCCAGCCTCTTGCGCATCTCCCAGTACCCCTTGCTTGCCCGCGCATGATCCACCGCGTCGGCAACGACTTCGACTAAACGCCACCGTCGTCTGCCATTACTCCGTCGAGTTTTCCCGGTAACCTCTGACCGTGCCTCCCCCTCTTGTTGACACGCGTGTACTCGCCTATCCCGTGCGCATCTAATGCCGCCTGGTTCGTGTCCTAGCGCGCCCTATAGGTTCGTCTTCGACAACGCCAGAGCACGCCCGACGCCGTCGTGAACTACGGCGAGCAATCAGCGGCGCGTCTGTGCGCCCCCTGCCCAACGACGAGTACCTCGAGCTTCCTCACGCCTCAGCGAATCCGGTGAGCCATCTCCCCTCCTCTCTTGCTTCCTGGTCCTCCAGAACCGTCACAAGCAAAGCCACGCCACCGCTCACCATTGCGCCAGCGCCGCCAGATCTTGGCAGAGTGCTATGAGCCATACGATCTAGATCTAAGCGTCGCGATAGATTCACTTAAAACGAACCGGTATGCTAGATCTAGACCGTGCGATGCACTTTAAATCCTGCGGCCTGTGTTAGTCAATCCAGCCGAATCGGTATCGCCCAATAGGATTGCTCCACGTGGCCAGTCCATGTTATAAAAAAACCAGAAACATTTCTATTAGTTGTTTCAATTTGTAAATTGCATAACTTTAAATCCACACGTCCAAATTTTACAAATTTTATATCAATGGAATCAGCAAAAAGAATTCTATCCAACCATGCCCTTTGTTTAGTAATTTTCTTCTATAAAATTGGTTGTATTTGCAGAAATATGTATAGGCATGTTTTGAATATAAAAATTATTCTAGAAATGTTTTTAGGATAAAATCTTTTGTGAATGGATAGTTTTGAACCTACTGACCATAGAAACAAACTTTTGGATTTAAAAATATATTTTGTGACACTTAGGAATTATTCCTTTGAATTAAAGCATTTTTAGTTAAATAAAAATATTTATTATGTTTTAAAAATGCTTTTTGAGTAAAACCTTTGGAAAATGATTTGATTTAAACTCTCTGACCTTAAACACCAAGTTTTGGTATTTAAAAATATATTTGGTGAACCCTATAAAATTATTACTTTGTTTAAAGGAATTTCCAACAAAATATAATATTACTTTGATTTAAAAATGGTTTATAAGTAAAACCTTTTGCAAATGGTTTTAATATTAAACACTTGACCTTTAAATACTAACATTTGTGTTCAAAAATATATTTGTCAAACACTAGAAATTATTACCTTGGTTTAAATCATTTCTAGCAAAACAAAATGATTTAAAATGGCCATTTTCACTAACTTGTTATCAAATGGTTTTGCCACTTTTATAAATGACCAATAGGTGTTTTAAAATGTTTTATAACCTATTAGAAACCACTTTTCCAAATAAAAAAATCTTTGGCATGCTTGCATGCATTACTTTGTCTTTATTATTTTATGTGTTGAATTGCTTCAATGGTAGATTGCATTTTTGCCTTGATTGAATTGTAGTGAAATTTTAAGAGTGTGACTATTGCAAGATCAAGGAGTGAACTTATATTCTCTAACAAAAAGGAAAGTGATGCTTCATACTTTTGTCCCATTATTTTCACTATGCATTAGTGATATTTCTAAGTACGACTTGCATGGAATTTTTACTAAGAATGCTATGCCATGGGAAATCCTAGTAGATGATGCCTTAGTAGAATTTTACCTAAGTTAATATTCCTAATACTATCATGCTTAGCTTAGCTAGTAGAAAACAAGGGTGGATTATAATCATGCTATGAAATATTTCTAAGTCAAGGACTTGTGTTTTGTTTAATAAAACAACTATGTGAATGAATCACCTGGGTGGAATGGTTGTGATTGGGTTATGTTGAGTGGTTACACAAGTCCAGTATACTGGGGAAAACTTGGGCATCACCAAGTCCAGTATGCTGGGGAAAACTTGGTATCACACTTGTGTAAAGCCACCCAGGAACAAAGAGATTTGAGATGTCAAATGTTGAGAAGCTTCAAGTGCAGCCACTTGGCATTATGGGCTCTGCCAGGATCATATAGGTTGCATTAACTTAACCAAATGGACAGTTGGTGGTAGGGGTTGATAGGTTTGGAGCGTGTCCATTTTGGTCTAAGGGAAGGCTTCTGAAAGATCGTGTCTCGATGCATGTCGAGTTTTGTGGGGAAAGTGCACCACCTCTCGAGAGAGTAAAATCTAAGTACTTAGCCGTGTCCCCGGCAATGGAAAATTTGAGCATCAAGACATGGAATCTATCAAGAATCTCCTCATCCCAATTTCTAAGTTAAAAGCTTGTGGTTGAACAAGGGTAAAGGATCACCAATGTCTATTGGTTGATGCTTTGGGTGATTTTGACAAACAAAAACTTAGTGTTTTCAAATGATAAGGAAAATCTATTTTGAGCAAAGCAAGCCTAAGCTCCACTTAGCCAAATGCATATAGATGATAGATACCACTATTCTACCATAGTATCACTTGTCAATACAATTCAAATGTATTGACCCTTGTGGCTGTAACTTATTATGTTGCAGGTTTGTTTGATGTTAGTGAAGTGTGTTGATTAGGATTACAAGTCTACAACCAACATGATTGCATGTGGCACTTTGAAGATGAAGGACTCCATGCAATATAGTTATTTCTGCTGCATTGTAATGAGATAGCCAAGTGAGCTATGTAAGATGTAATGAATTATTTTATTCCTGGTTATAAAGTTGTATTATGACCTTTGTTTCTTGATATTACATCTTAACTGTGGATGCTAGCTATTGATCTAGGGACTAGCATTGTAAACACAAGGATCTCTACCTTAATAAAGGTTGGGACCTCTACAGATGGTATCAGAGCACTCTGTTTCCTGTAGGATTGTAACCCTAGGATTGGACAAAACCCCTTAGAAAAATAGGAGTTGTATTTTTCCAAAATTATTTACAAACAATCTTGTAAACTCTTCCCTCAACCTTTTTGGCTTTAATTCTACATCTCTTCTATTTCAACTTGATGGATAAAACCTCAACCATGAGCAAAGACTTCAACATGAGCAAAGGACTTCACCAACTCAAATGACTTCAACATCAACAACACCAATGACTTCAACTTTAGTTTCACCAAGGACTTCAACTTGGACATCACTAAGGACTACAAGTGAGATAAGAAATCTTACTCAAGACTTGAAGACTAAGGAAACATAACTTAGAAGGGATCATCATCACCTTTGAAGTTTTGTGACCAAGATGCAAGAATTTTTTCAAGGAAACCATGAGCGATCAAGAAGAAACAACCAAGAAGAATGGAATGATCTCAAGAAAAACATATAGTTGGACCACCATACTAGTGTTTAGTTAAATCAAACACACCTACTTATGTGGTGTAGCAAAAATATTTTGTTGCCTAAACATGTGCTTGAACCTATTTGTTGATTGGAATGTTTGATTGTGATTGCTTGCACATTGCTTGTGTGATTTTTTTGTGTGTGATTAGACTTTTTCAATAGAAATATTTGCCTATTCTAATCCCAATCCAACCCAAACAGATGACTTCTCCAAGAAACTCCAACATCAAGGATGGTGACAACAAAAACCAAGAGATGCTTCTAGCAACCCAAGCCCAGTTGAATCAAGTGACGACTCAGTTTTTAGTCAACAACAATGAGTTAGACCCAACCATGCAAAAGTTTTTGGAAACCTAATCCCAATTGTTGCAAAGGATGACCAATCAAATGATCAGCATGATAAGCAACTCTTCCCAAGGAGATTGTAACAACAATGATATCAAGGATGATATTATAGAAGGAACTCAAGCTTCCAATATTCGTGGAAACATGGAACACACTTCCAAAGAGCATGAGGATCAATGCCCTAATTGTGAAGAGAAACATCCAACTAAACAATGCCCCACATCTCAAGTGACTTGTTTCCTATGTAAAGGAAATAATCATGTCCCTATCCAATTCCCCATCTATCCTATAGTTCAACAAATGAAACAAGATGGAATGCATCAAATTTTTGGAAACCTCCATAAAGGAACAACTTCTACCAAGAAGGATGAAGGCAAAGTCAGAACCATGCCTCATAAGGCCAAATCCAAAGTGACCACCAAGTGTTGCTACTCTTGTGAAGAAGAAGGTCATATCTCTAGTAACTGCCCCAAGAAGAGAGGAATATTTCCCACCTTTGAGGTGAGATATGAAGAGCATGAACTAGAAGAACTCCTAGCTTTAGAGAGACCCAAGAAGAAGAAGAAGAAGAAGAAGAAGAAGAAGAAAAATGCCTTAATTCCAACAAGAAGGACAATAGCCAAGTACAATGTTACAATTGCAAAGAGATGGGACACTATGCATCACATTGTCCATAAAAGAAGAAAGATATTAGCCAACAGATGTGTTTCAAATGCAAAGAGCTAGGTCATTATGCAAACAAGTGCCCAAAGAAGCTACATCAAGATCTCAAGTAAGCCAAGATGTAATCTAGTTGAAAACTTTTTTTAAGGGTGGTAGTACCCTAGTTGTCATGAAGCCAACTTGTAACCTCTAACCTTCCCAAATCTCGGGACGAGATTTCTTTTAAGGGTGGTAGCCTGTCACATCCCAAAATTTTCCAAATTTGAAATGTGAAAAATAAATAAACAAAATAAATAATTGTTGAAATTTAGGTTGAAAAGAAACTTTTTGTTTAAACTTGGAAACATCAAAACCCATCTCGAAAAAACTTTTAAAAAAAATGAATCCAACAAATTTCAATCAAGTGAAATGCATTCATCAAATGAATGTATCTTGAAATTCAAACTTGGGAAAATAAACCCTAAAACCCTAATGGAAGAAAATCATTCCAAGATCTCTCTAAGACTATGGATTTGATCCATATAAAAATTTGTCAACAAACAATTATAAACGATCAAGGATGATAAATAGAAATATAATAAAACCATAGAAATTGATTTCATTCAATTTGGAACCATGGATAGAAACTTATGAGTTTAATAAGTTAAAAGAAAATAAATTTCTAAAGCTAATAAAGATCCTATCTAAAAATCCATACCAAATTGTGAGCAAAATAATCCTAACAAGATTTAAAAGGATAAACAAATATTAAATAAAATTATACAAATTGGAATCACCAATTCTGGATCTTTAAATAAAAAGATATGGATTTTATAAGACAAAGGGACAAATAAATAAATAAGGAATATTTAAAAGCCAGATTAAATCTTGGCCAAGTAAATGAAATAAAGGATAAGGAATATTCAAATAAAATAATATGGCCTTAACCAAATTTCTATTCCATTTGAATGAAGACAAAATCCCTAATGAAAATGAATAGTTAAATCATGAGAAAATAATAAAGAGGAATTTCCCAAGGTGGATATAAAAGTTATTTAATTAACTTAAATGGAATAAAGGAATCATTTAAATAAAATTTATATGGAATTAAAACCATATTTGATTTTCTTGGAATAAAGACAATTGCCCAATTTGAATGATTAATAAATCCTATTAAAATATTTTAAGTAATAATTCAAGAGAATTATTTGCACTAATGATTAAATAAAACCTACTGAAAAAGGTTTGGTGAAAATTAGAATTCAAATAAGAGTTTGAAAATATAAATAAAAACTCAATTGAATAAAAGACAAAGTGCCCATTTTAAATAAAATATGAACCATAAATGAATAAAGGAATTATTCCTAAAAAGGACTTTAAAATACATGTTCAAACAGTACAAACTTACTGAAAAGGTTTGGTCAAAACTTGAATTCAAATTGAGGTTTAAATCAGAGGTTGAAATTCAAAACAGAAAAAAGAAAAAGGTTTCAGGAAGAAAAAAGTGGAAACAAACCAGCCCAGCCCAGCAAAGCTCCAGGCCAACTCGCAGCCCACCTCTCTCTCCCCTGGCGAATTGTTTTAACACCCGCAGAATGACCCGCGCAAACGCTGACGCCTGGACCCCACCTGAACCCTCTCTCTCTCGCTGACGCCGTTGCCCCACGTGCCAGTCTTCTTTCCCACCGCGTGTGACCAGTTCGTAGCCGTTTCTGGATGTAAATCCGCGGACTTAATTCTCCTTAATGCTGCAGCCATTACTTGTTGTGATCACGCACACTTAATCGCCCACGTCCCCTCTCCATTTCCCCTCGCTCGCCATCCTCCCTCTGCCCCCAGGCCGCCTTGAATTTGCCTCGAACCCTCTTTGTCTCCGGCGAACCCTTCTTCCGATTTCGGCCAGACACTGTTGCCTCTTGCTCCCTGGACTCCACGATACTACTCCCCAGCCTCTTGCGCATCTCCCAGTACCCCTGGATCGCCCGTGCATGATCCACCATGTCGGCAATGACTTCGACTAAACGACGTCGCCGTCTTCCATTACTCCGTCGAGTTTTCCCGGTAACCTCTGACCGCGCCTCCCCCTCTTGTTGACATGCGTGTACTCGCCTCTCCCGTGCGCATCTAATGCTGCCTATTTCTTGTCCTAGCACGCCCTATAGGTTCGTCTTCGACAACGCCAGAGCACGCCCGACGCCGTCGTGAACTACGGCGAGCAATCAACGACGCGTCCGTGCGCCCCATGCCCAACGACGAGTACCTCGAGCTTCCTCACGCCTCAGCGAATCCGGTGAGCCATCTCCCTCCTCTCTTGCTTCCTAGTCCTCCAAAACCGTCGCAAGCAGAGCCACGCCGCCGCTCACCGTCGCGCCAGCACCGCCAGATCTTGGCAGAGTGTTGTGATCCATCCGATCTAGACCTAAGCGTCACGATAGATTCACCTAAAACGAACCGGTATGCTAGATCTAGACCATGCGATGCACTTTAAATCATGCGGCCTGTGTTAGTCGATCCAGTCGAATCGGTATCGCCCAATAGGATTGCTCCACGTGGTCAATCTGTGTTATAAAAAACCAGAAACATTTCTATTAGTTGTTTGAATTTGTAAATTGCATAACTTTAAATCTATACGTCCAAATTTTACAAATTTAATATCAATGGAATCAGAAAAACAAATTCCATCCAACCATGCCCTTTTTTTAGTAATTTGATTCTGTAAAATTGGTTGTATTTGCAGAAACATGTGTAGGCATGTTTTGAATATAAAAATTATTCTAGAAATGTTTTTAGGATAAAATCTTTTGTGAATGGATAGTTTTGAACCTACTGACCATAGAAACAAACTTTTGGATTTAAAAATATATTTTGTGACACTTAGGAATTATTCCTTTGAATTAAAGCAAATATTGATTATGTTTTAAAAATGTTTTTGAGTAAAACCTTTGTAAAATGATTTGATTTAAACTCTCTGACCCTAAACACCAAGTTTTGGGATTTAAAAATATGTTTGGTGAATCCTATAAAATTATTACTTTGTTTATAGGCATTTCCAAAAAAATAAAATATTACTTTGATTTAAAAATGGTTTATAAGTAAAACCTTTTGCAAATGGTTTTAATATTAAACACTTGATCTTAAAAAACTAACATTTGTGTTCAAAAATATATTTGTCAAACACTAGAAATTATTACCTTGATTTAAATCATTTCTAGCAAAACAAAATGATTTAAAATGGCCATTTTCACTAACTTGTTATCAAATGGTTTTGCCACCTTTATAAATGACCAATAGGTGTTTTAAAATGTTTTATAACCTATTAGAAACCACTTTTCCAAATAAAACAATCTTTGGATGCTTGCATGCATTACTTTGTCTTTATTATTTTATGTGTTGAATTGCTTGAATGGTAGATTGAATTTGTGCCTTGATTGAATTGTAGTGAAATTTGAAGAGTGTGACTATTGCAAGATCAAGGAGTGAACTTATATTCTCTACCAAAAAGGAAAGTGATGCTTCATACTTTTGTCCCATTATTTTCACTATGCATTAGTGATATTTCTAAGTAGGACTTGCATGGAATTTTTACTAAGAATGCTATGCCATGTGAAATCCTAGTAGATGATGCCTTAGCAGAATTTTCCCTAAGTTGAGATTCCTACTACTATCATGCTTAGCTTAGCTAGTAGAAAACAAGGGTGGATTATAATCATGCTATGAAATATTTCTAAGTCAAGGACTTGTGTTTTGTTTAATAAAACAACTATGTGAATGAATCACATGGGTGGAATGGTTGTGATTGGGTTATGTTGAGTGGTTACACAAGTCCAGTATACTAGGGAAAACTTGGGCATCACCAAGTCCAGTATGCTGGGGAAAACTTGGTATCACACTTGTGTAAAGCCACCCAGGAACAAAGAGATTTGAGATGTCAAATGTTGAGAAGCTTCAAGTGCAGCCACTTGGCATCATGGGCTCTGCCAGGATCATATAGGTTGCATTAACTTAACCAAATGGACAGTTGGTGGTAGGGGTTGATAGGTTTGGAGCGTGTCCATTTTGGTCTAAGGGAAGGCTTCTGAAAGATCGTGTCTCGATGCATGTCGAGTCTTGTGGGGAAAGTGCACCACCTATCGAGAGAGTAAAATCTTAGTACTTAGCCGTGTCCCCGGCAATGGACAATTTGAGCATCAAGACATGGAAGCTATCAAGAATCTCCTCATCCCAATTTCTAAGTTAAAAGCTTGTGGTTGAACAAGGGTAAAGGATCAGCAATGTCTATTGGTGGATGCTTTGGGTGATTTTGACAAACAAAAACTTAGTGTTTTCAAATGATAAGGAAAACTTATTTTGAGCAAAGCAAGCCTAAGCTCCACTTAGCCAAATGCATATAGATGATAGATACCACTATTCTACCATAGTATCACTTGTCAATACAATTCAAATGTATTGACCCTTGTGGCTGTAACTTATTATGTTGCAGGTTTGTTTGATGTTAGTGAAGTGTGTTGATTAGGATTACAAGTCTACAACCAACATGATTGCCTGTGGCACTTTGAAGATGAAGGACTCCATGCTATATAGTTATTTCTGCTGCATTGTAGTGAGATAGCCAAATGAGCTATGTAAGATGTAATGAATTATTTAATTCCTTGTTATAAAGTTGTATTATGACCTTTGTTTCTTGATATTACATCTTAACTGTGGATGCTAGCTATTGATCCAGGGAATAGCATTGCAAACGCAGAAATCTCTACCTTATTAAAGGTTGGGACCTCTACATTGTGTTTGCGGGAATCCGATGGATATTGAGATACTATGCCAGATTTATTATTGATTCTATCATGTCTATGTTATTTGTGATCTTCCATGCTCTCCATTGTTAGTAGCTATCTTGGCCAAGTAGATGCTTCCAACTCCAAGATGGAGTATTTATGCTCGATAGTAGGTTCATGCCTCTAGTAATCTGGGGAAGTGACAGAAATATCTAAGGTTGTAGATGTGTTGTTGCTACTAGGGAGAAAACAATAATCCTTTATTCATGGAACAATTGTATTGTTTACTTTACACACATTGCTTAATGTAATTATCTGTTGCTTGCAACTTAATACTGGAAGGGGTTCGGATGATAACCTGAAGGTGGATTATTAGTCATAGATGCATTTGGATTACGGTCTATGTATTTTGTTGTAATGCCCAATCAAATCTTATAGGAGTCAAGATGTCTAGTATGTGCATTGTTATGCTTACTCAATCTGTCAATTGCCCCGCTGTAATTTGTTCACCCAATATGCTATCTAAAGGAGAACACCTATAGTGAACTGTGGACCCCGGTCCAATCTTTATCATTGATACATCATCTACTGTTACTGTTTACTTTCTGCAAGCAATCACTATATTCCACACTATACGTTTAATCCTTTGTTTTTAGCAAACCAGTGAGATTGACAACCTCACTGTAAGTTGGGGAAAAGTATTAAGTTTGTGTTGTGCAGGTTCCAAGTTGTTAGCGACACCTTGGAATTCTTTCCTTGCTCCATTGGTTCGATAACCTTGGTTTCACCTCTAAGGGAAAACTTGTTGTTGTGTTCATCACACCTTGATCTTGGGGTTTCCCAACGAGGCTCTACAGTCAACTAAGCCGCATCAGAGCCTTGGACAGTGGTGTTGGTGTTGTTGGCATCCGATGAATCTCCATAGCCATCAACATTGATAGAAGGTGATGGATTCTCTAAGGAGTCCATGCCATAGCTATCAACATTGATAAAAGGTGATGGATTCACTAAGGAAACCATGATTCCCCCGATGATGCTCCCATGCCTCCCATGATTAAGAGCCACATGCCACCATATCCTCCAAAATCCCCCGGTGTTGCTCCTATTCCTCCAAATGCACCCGGTGGTGCTCCCATTCCTTCAAATGAACCCGGTGGTGCTCCCATGCCTCCATGCAACCGAGTGAGGAGTGAAGCTTCTCTTCTTGTTTTCATCACTTTCTGCATCATCATCTATGATTGAGGTGGCTTCGATGGCATTCATCCCTCAGTTTTGCACATCCAACCCATCATGGTTTCTCCACCTCTCCTCATTCCCTAGCTCGTCATAGCAATGGTGGAGCAGAAATTACTTGCCAAGAACCTTCCTCACCTTCTTGTCTTTCCTCCCTTGATCCTTGAACAAATTTTGGGCAATGTTGTTCTACATGGTGAACATAAGATAAGAATGAGTCACATATATCAACAAACATATGAGCATGAACATGACATAGAATCACCCAATGAACAACTTACCCTGTCATCCGAAGCCATGCCACTTGGATTGATTTGGTCGACCCCCGGCAAAGAACCGACCCATTTTTGACAATCGGTGTTTATGACCACTGGGACCAAAGAGAACTCGGTGCGCTCATTGCCACTTGTGTTGCGTGCGTCGAAGTACTCCCTCATTCTCACCAAATATGTGCCTCTTAATTGGTCGGTGCCAACCATTGGGTCCATGGAAACCGCCAACCATGCTCGGCAGAGCAAACTATCCTCCTCGGCGGTGTAGTTGACCTTCTGTAACATCCCAAAAATATTAAACAAGATTATCAAGTTCCATGTTTAGGGTTAATAAAAACTTTTGTTATTAAAATTAATATGAATGCATGTGTGTGTGTGATTAATGCATGAATGCTTGCAATGCTATGTTTGATTGCTATGAATGGAAAGGATTGGTTTAAAGATGAAAACAATATCATCCAGATCATTTCCAAGCAGAATCAAATGAAGAGAAAATAAAAAATAAGAAATTTAAGCAAATGGGCATTTTGACCAAAATTAACCACTAGACCAGTTTGAGTGTTCCTAGTCCAAGTTTTCTAACAGAAACAAATCCAATTCATTTCACCCCTTGCTAGACCAAGTAAAAGTGAACCCAAGCCCACTTTACAAACCAACAGAAACAAATTCCAAATCTATGCAAAGGACAATTCAAAATTGAATCCTTAATAGGTACTAAGATCACCATTTCTCAAAAACCACTCGAACCAGTTAACCTTGTCAAACCCAAGCACCCTCAGACTACCAAGCATGTGATCATATCACTCACCAAAATTCATCCAAAAATTCAATTTTAAATTTCATGCGACCATTTCATCAAACACTTGGTGAGCACAAATCAAACAGCCTAACTTTCACTATTCTTGATCAATGCCTTGTTCCCCCATTGCCCCCAATTCTCTCCCCTTGTCACCCCCAGTGACCACCAGTGCATTGAACAAGCTACTAACCCTACCCTTGCACCAGTGCCATGCCACCCAAAGCCACCATTGTCGGCCGACCATGGCTAGCATGCAGGAGAGAGCGCCGCGCTTGTCCACGATGTCCAGGAGGCAGGCCACCGTCCACGGCCATTCCCTGTCCACCCCTCGAGCGCAGCCAAGCCATCGACCACCAAAAAACCGCCGCGCCCAATTCTCTACAACCATACCGAGAGTGCGCCAGACCGCCGCAGCCGACACGCACGCACACGCCGCGCCTCGCCCTCGCCACGCTTAACTACACTCGACATGATCCTAGCTACCTCCCAGGCATGACCATTCGCCATCGCGCGACACGAAGCCCCTGTGCGTCGTCTAAAACACCGCGGTGCCGCATAGAGCGTTAACCCATTCCGACCATTCTTGACCGCCCCGCGTCGTGCCATTAAGCCCGTGATGATCGCCAGGAGACACCGTACCATCCTATGCCCTTTTCCATACCGTTAGCTCGTTGTACTGACGTCGCCGGAGGATCCTGCCCATGTTGCACTGCCCCTCTCGCCGGTGTATAAATAGAGGCCACCCCAGCCCTCATTCTCTACACCATCTCACTTCCCTCTCTCGTAGAACCACCCCTGACCCTTCCCCGGAGCAAGGCAAGCACCAGCCCGCCAGAATTTCACCAGAGCCCGCCGCTACAGAGGAGAAGGGCCGTTGATTGGAGCCATCCCAGGAGCCGCCGCGACCACCGTTTGAACCGCCGTTGTTGACAACATCATTCGACCCCATCGCCGACACTAGCTGGATCCCTAGTAAGCCACCGCGTACCCCCACCAACGCCGTTAGGATTCAGTCTCGTCAGAGCTATTAGACGGAGACGACGAGCGTCAGCAGTAGATCTTGTTCTAATCGTAGGGCTCAGATTGAAAGGTACCGCTTCGCTTAGACTGAGCCACTGACGTGTGGGACCCTCCTGTTAGCAGCCCGTTGCGCGCGCGCTCTGCTGCTGGGCCGGCCCATTTTCATTCCCGCGCTTAGCCCAGCAGTTCAAATAGATATTTTCCATTTTAATTCAAACCTAGTTCAGTCAGTGACTTTGAAATTTAATTCAAAGAGATTTACTAAACCAAATGACCTGATTCCAATTTTGCTAGAAAGGTACTGAAATTATCAATCCAAGCCCGTTGGATTCAAACCATTTGAAATTATAGATCACCTATAGTAAAAATAACAAGACAGAGACTTTCTCACATTCAAACATTTTTTAAAAATCAACCATAAATGCTTTTGAGTTTATTCCAACTCTCAAAAATCACATTTGACAAGATCTATCTGAATATGTAAAAATATTTAGGTTTACATGCAGTGATCTTGGACTAGTATTAAAAGAATGCCCATAGGCATTTCTAGTCACTTTAATTATTTAAAATAGTAATTTTAAACTTTATAAAATATGACCACCACTTTAAATCACATTCCCATGTATTAGAATATGTGGTGATGACATGTGTCAACATGATCCCATATTTTAATTGGAGAGTATTAAATCTTAAGTAGTTTTCAATGAGTATAAATTACTTTTCCAAAATAAAATAAATAAGACCAGGTCTTTATTTCATGTGATGATGGTGATGATGCTAGATCATCTAGTGTGAACCTTTGTGTGCTAAATGGAGGTAGTTAAGTATTGTTTGATGATTGTGTACCTCGTATGTATTTATAGACGCTAGTATCGACCAAGGCTATGAGGAGGAGGAGTACTACTACGAAGAAGAAGAGAACTTCGACTACTACACCAATCAAGGCAAGCTATCTAATGCAAGCCATCCTAGCAAGCTAACGCTTGCAACCTAGATAACCTATGCAAGATGCATTAGGCATACTTTGGTTATGCAACCTTGATTATACCAATCCCAAGTTTTACAGGAAAGCTTTATTATTTTATTTCTTTATCAAAGTTCTTTATTACTTTTACTTAGTGACTTGTGAGTTTTGGAAAGAAATTATAGGTAGCATAAAACTAGGCCTAAGTAGTTAGAACTAGATGTCATACTGAGGCATGAGATTAGATTTGGATAGTCACACTTGATTAGCACCCCTCATTAGTGAATACCCTCAATCTTAGTGGCTAGTGCTAAGTATAAAAGTTGATCACCTTAGATGGGAATACTTGGTGAAAATGATTATGAAAACCTTGGAATGAAGGTTCATTCTATTAAAATGTTTTGACATGTGTTATGAACACAAGATGATTTGATGATGAAAATAATGAGGCATGAGCCTTAGCCCTTTTATTAAAAATTGATGGTTGGGTTCGGATGCGATCCCATTCCAATTTTACCGTACAACCACAATACCCGAATTTGGATAGGGCTTGACTGGAAGTTTATATGTCTTAGTATGGGTTCCCTTGCGGAAGAGGTTTGATCTGAGGCTACCTCGTGATGATTGTCCACCTGTGCAGTTTCCAAGATGACAAATGGTCATGGTTGGGAGGCCTAACTCATAGGGGAGGTGCCTATACTGGGGTGTGTAGTTGAAGGGTTAAGATTGATTATTCGCATACTAAGTATGATGATTCAGGATTCTTCCTGACGGATGTATCGAATGTTGTGGTGAAAGTGTACCACCTCTGCAGAGTGTCAAACTATTCGAATAGCCGCGTCCGCGGTTATGGACAATTGGACTGGTCATACTGTTCTGTCATCAGATGTTTTCAAAATAACTTGTGAAATGAACTATGACTTTGACTTGACCACAACAGGGTTGTGAATATTAAAACTAAGTTCCCACTTAGGTGTTGTAAAACATTAAATTAGTTTTCTTTACTTCTAAACTCAGTTAGAGATAAACCTGGTTTTTTGCAAATAAACCTAGAGCTTAGGATTCCTACTCAGACTACTTACTTGTTAGTGATAGTTTACGAGTACTTAAAGAGTACTCATGGCTTTGTCCCTGTCTATTCCTATGGCCAGACTATGAAGAGGACTATCAGGAGGATGGACAGCTGGAAGTCTATGACAACTAGGATCATCTCCCATCGTCAGTATTGCCTGTGACCCTGAAGATGGAGCTTCGACCACGCTATCGTTATTATATTATTCCGCCGCGTTGATTGTATTGATCATTAGATCCTTTATTTGTAAGACCTTTATTATGGTTTGTAATGGATGATGAACTATGGTACCAATCTATTATGTCTCGCAAATATGGTAATCATGGGATTGCGATGTATGGCATAACAGGCATCTCGGATTAAAAATCCGGGTGTTGACACCGTCCTACCAATTGGCGGCTCAATCAAACATTCACCATGCTCATCCACCACATACTCCTCTTCTTCTTCGCCATTTCCTTCACACCATGTGACGTCACTTCTTCCACTCCGATTCCGACTACGATGAGTAGGCTAGGTTGTGCGCTCGCCATGTACGATGTAGCAATGTGGGCATTGCTATTTCCAATGAAAAGTTTTATTCGAGTCTTTAAATATGTTACAAGAAAACCACGAATACAACATTACAACATCATTCTAACTATGCGCCGCCTACGGCACCGGCGGCCACAACGCCGACGGGTCGGTAAGACCCCATTCTTAATTGAGAGAGCATAAGATCGCTTCCTGTGTCTTCACCTATTCTTGAGCTTGGTAGAGGCGGAAACGCGGGTAAGCATCGTCAGGATTGGCACACACCGCGTCCCGGAGTTCGTCGCGCACTTTTGTGAGCGCTAGACTCCACCGGTACTCCGGCAGAAAGACGCGCTCCATCACCTCCCTTGAGAAAGGCTCGCCTGTGATCATGTTGTAATCTTAGTGAGAGCGCCACGACCGCAGTGGGATAGTCTATATCCGCGCGCACCCCGGAATCGGAGGCGACAACACGTCTGGTTCCGCCGGCAGGTTCGACCACCACGACGGCAGCGGGAGCTCAGGCTGCTCTTCTGTGCCGATGTTTGGGTTGCCACAGAGGACAGTGCATCGACACGGACGACCAGGCATGATGGTTTGTGGTGGCGGTAGCGGCGACCTTCCCTTTTTATGGCTGTGCCTGGACATGGCGGAAAACACCGAGAACTGGCGGGAAGCAGCGGGAAAGAAAAGCGGGAGATGGCGGGGTGGCGAGAAGACACTGGAAATACGTCGATGTTGGCGACGACACATTTTCCAAGCACAGACAGATGGGTCGCACCGCTGGCGCGGCTGGCTGGACTGTTTCGCTCGGCTGTTTCGGTCGCCCTGTGGATATGCCCTTAGAGCATCTCCACTCACGTTCTTAGTCGGCTAATTTTTGGCTTTTTTTTCATCCGGATGGACCAATTTCTCCCTACTCACGTTCCCAGAAAGCTAATTTCGTTTAGATTTAGGCATTTTTTTGTCCGGGGATCTCAAGTCAAACCCAGAAAGCTAGGAATGGCTTGGGAACGCCGGATGGAGAAAATCCTGCCCTCTGGCCCACGCTTCGGTCAAATAGAAGAAGACAAGTGGTCCACTCATCCTATCTTTCCCCACCAACCCCACGTTCTCCTCTCTCTCCTCCGCCTTGCTCGCCGACCACGCATGCCGTCCTGGTTCGCCGCCTTGTGCGCGCTCGCCGACCGTGCTCAGCCCTGCTCGCCGCACGCACGCCCTGGCTCGCCGTCCTACGTGCTCGCTGGCCACGCTCCGCCCTGGCTCGCCGCCCTGCGCGCGCTCGTTGGCCGCGCTCCGTCTTGCTCACTGACCGCGCACGCCGCCCTGCTCGCCTTGGCTTGCCGCGACGCCCAAATATTAGTAAACTTGCACAAATATTAATAAAAATGCCTATATTCGTTCATATTTTGCAGAGTTTGTTTAAAATTCGTCCAAAACAAGAAACTTGACCGGGGAACGTGAGGGAAAATTCGGCGCTATGGAGATGCTCTTGTCCAAACTATGATTGGCAGATATTTGTGTGCTGCTGCACGCCGCGCGCGATACCAAAAAAATATCCTACCTGTCAGGGACCTACCACGGGATCAACTTTGGAGAGCTGGACCTAGGACGGCTGACTCCTCCGGCCCGCTCTGCTCACTCCCCCGTGGGGAAAAGACGACGAGATACGCATACGACAACAACGACGAGATGATTGCGCTGCCGCTCGCTCTCGTCCAGCCCGAATCCCATGTGGTTCGCGCTCGCTGGATCGGGTCTGAAACATAGCTGGATGGGAAAATAAAAGAAATGGGGAAAACGAGTTTAGGCTCGCAAGATTGGATTGCGCGTCGCAGCGCCGCCGATAGGTACACGGACGGACGAGCCGTCGCGACCGCGCGTGCCGCCGTCCTGGACCCGGGGCGCGAGGCGTGCAGTGATGTGCCACACCACCGGCGCCCGATCGATCTGCTCAACGCCCGAACCGGAGGACGCGCCCAGTTGACACTGTCCCTGCAAAAATCAATCCGGATCCACAGTTGTAGCCGCTCCGCTCTTGGCCGTCATGTCGCGGCGCCGGCTGGGTGACGCTAGCTGGTTAGGGCATCTTTACTCGGGCGGTCTGTTGCTCGGGGTGGCTAGAATTTTCATATGTTTATAGATTTGGCATAAATTATTTAAATACATGTATATTTTGACAGTAAATAAATTAGATTAGATAACTAAATAAAATAGTGCTTACGTATGACTAGTTTACACTCACATGGTTCGATAAAAACAACCAAATGTTATTCAAATTACAAAAAACAAATAAGGAATTAAATGTTTAAGTTTCTCACACAAGCCTATATGCTCAACCAAATCTAGTTAAAGCCGATCTGTACGCCTGCCAATTCTGATTCTTGTTCTCCGGTGACTTGTTTCTAACCGTGTCCTTCTGGAATGGCTCATTGGTGTGTTGTATAATTGTTTTTCTTATTGACTTGGCAAAGCCTAGACAAAGAAGCGAACTACGGAGGTACAAGGGGACATCAAGGAAGGAGGCTGCCCTAGCGGATCTGGTCGAGCGGAAGGTGGCAAAGCGATGGAAGCATGCGCCGGAAAGGAGAAAGAAATGGTGAAACTTTGAGGCGTCTTGGAACGTTACTATGCATCTCACCGGCCGGAAAGGCGTGTGCCTGACGTAGTGACGTTTCAAGTCGATGAGTTTCATGACGTTTTTCGGCCAGTGAGCGGCGACATAAATGTAGTAGAGTATTTCCGGTTTCCTAAACAAATATAGTCGGCTGTTTGTAGCACAAAAAATGTGTATGGTGACAAACGTGTGCGATCGGCATTTGCTTCCGCACCTGAATTTCTGGCAAGAGATAAGGTTTTGGTTCGTGACGCCTATCTTGTTGACTTGTTGCTGTTTCCCGGAGAAAGCTAGAAGAAACGTAGCTGACCACCAGCGACGTTTGGTCATATGACGGGGTAGTATTTGCACGATCTTCTTCTTCTCCAAACATGCTCGTGTCCAGCTATATAAATAAATCAACGCACGATCTTCTTCTGGCCGTAGCCTCTTTCTAGCTATGGTATGCCATAACAATTCTATGATGATTTTCCTTGGAAATGGTGGTGATACATGGCCTCTGCACAACATTATTTATTTATTATTTAACAAAAGTTATAACGAAAATACATAGATCAAACTAAAGCCACCTCACCACGACAGCTGTCATGACCAATAACCTTGATGTAGAGGATGGCCATGTCAGGACCAATGCCCTGCCCTCATGCCTACGCATATCATCGCAAAATCAGAGGCCTCGCCAAGCCGCCCAACGATGAGCCGGGAGCATAAACCGGTCCAGCGGATCCTTAGCACGCCATCGCACACGCTTTGCGAAGTCGCCGTTTCCATCTTCTCGAAACCATCTTGAGAACAGGGATATATGCATCGACCTTGCTAGGACTTCCATCAACACCGCCACAACGACTAACAGCGCCACCGCCCTATGCGTGTCCATTGTCACGCGCCCGTAGCTGAGACCATATTATGCCATGCCACTGAGACCACGATGCGCCATGCCGCCAAGACCCATCGCCGTTGATGCAATAGATGAACATTGCTACACCAGTGGGCCTCCTCTAGGCATATCGTGCTCGAAAACGATGCCCCTAAGAGGGAAAACAACACCAAAAGTATCGACATTGTTTGATCTAGGATTAACCCAGATCTATGGTTTCCCTCGGAACGTTAGGCATCAGACAGTATTGCAGCAAACGGCCCCTTCAACAAGGCAATGATGTTTGAGGATGCCGTACTTTTCTCGATTAACCTTGAAACAGGAACTCTTTGTAATTATGTGCTGCTTGTAGCCCATGGCATCGTCTACCTTCTCTGTCTTCTCCGCCACGGCTCCTTCGGACGGCGCCGACACATGCCGAGCGCCAGGCTCCACCTGCATGTACCAGCGGAAGGAGAGCCGAGTGGTGGTTGCCGGGGTGAGGAGGAGGATGTACAAGGGGGCGGCAAGGAAGGAGGCTGCCCTGGTGGATCTAATTGAGGCAGTGGCGGAGGCAGCCGAGCCAGGTAGCCTGGGCAGAGTACGAAGGCCCCTAAAGGACGGATACTTTGCCCATGAAAAAGTAGATTAATCCTCATTAGCAGGTAGAACTTCAGCGAGGGACTATGAGCAAAGCCCGGGCAGCTGCCCAGGCACGCCGGCCTGAAGCTCCGCCACTGAATTGAGCGGAAGGTGGCAGAAGCGATGGAGTCTTGTGCCGGAAAGGGCGAGGAGACGCGGGAGGAGGGGTACCGGGTGGCGTGGGACGAGGTGGAGGAGGTGAGCAGTGCCAAGGCCAACCTGCGCCGCCGCATCGCCGAGGGCGCCCACGACCCGCTGGAGCACTTCTGCTCCCACAACCCCCTCGCCGACGACTACGCCGTCGTGTACGACGACGGATCCACCGTCTGTCGATCTGCCACCACCATCGGTTCAGGTCTTGGTGGCTGGTGCAGTTCAATCCTCACACACGCCTATGTTATCAGTGCTTGGTATCAGTAGAAGATTGTTGAGTTCAGATGTTTCAGATAACAAGGACTGCTGACCATTTGTGAACACGAATTTGAGATGTCATTGCATTGGCAGCTGCCCCTGAACTGCAGGGCAGATAGAGCACTTTGTATCGATCGCCGGTGGATAAATCAGGCCGGTGTGCCTGACGTCGAAGATGATGCGTCTCATGACGATTTTTGGCCGGTGAAATGCGGCGACATAAATGCGCCTAGTTCCGGTTTCATAACTAAATGTAGTCGGCTGTTGGTCGCAGAAAATGGACAAATATAGCCTTTTAAAAAACTTCATCAGCTGTGCTAGATAACAAACACTCTGGGCACTATGCTATCTAGCATGACGCTCATGCACAAGGCTGCTATCCAGCACGACGCCCTAGCCCCAGGTCCATTTTATATTGAAGTTTCAAAAGAACGTTATTTTTGTCTATTATCACGCCTCTCTCTATAGCTATGGCAATAATTTTTTGTTAATTTTTACGATTGGTCAGGATTTGATCCTAGGACCTCCTGCTTTAATACCATATTGAATTTCATGTGCTAGCTAACGCAACCAACAGTCTAAACAGATGAAAATGGCTAGACAATATATTTCAACCCTCGTCCTACGTCTTTCGCCTTTTGGCATATTGTGACGTATGTTCGGAGAGCCGTAATATTTTTTTTAATTTTTTGCGTTGGCAAGGATTTGATCTTAGGACCTCCTGCTCTGATACCATATTGAATTGTATGCACTAGCCAACGCAATCAAAAGTCCGAACTGATGAAAATGGCTAGGCAATATATTTCAACACTAACCAAAAGGCAATATTAACAAAAAATATTGCGTCCCTAAACATACGTCACAATAGGCCAAAGGGCAAAGACATAGGGTGGGTGTTGAAAAAAATTGTCTAACCCTTTCCATCAGTTCGGACTGTTGATTGCGTTGGCTAGCGCATGCAATTGAATCTGGTATCAGAGCAGGAGGTCCTAGGATCAAATCCTGATCAACGCAAAAATTAACAAAAAAATATTGCGGCTCCCCAAACATACGTCATAATAGGCCGAAGGACAAAGACATAGGATGAGTGTTGAAATATATTGTCTAGCCCTTTCCATCAGTTCGGACTGTTGGTTGCGTTGGCTAGGACATGCAATTCAATAGCTATGACAAACGTATGCATGATTCCACACGAAGGAAATAGCACTTAACACCAGATGTTGGTGCTCACTTTGCACAGGACCACAACATGGCTTTGTTTTAGCAAAGAACATCAATATTTGCCGTGATCACTTGCATAGAACACCAAACACGTCATTAACAGCTCAAACGACCAATTAGTCATTTAAGTCCCACTATCACTAGGTCCAGCGTGACAATTTCTCTCCCGACTCAACCAAACTGGTCTGATACGAGGTGAGTTAATAGCATAAAACTTCCACTTTGATAGCAAAATTTACCGATTGGTACGACTTTGAGGAGAGGATAAAAAAAACCACCACAAAGTTAGTTGTCTCAAAAAACACCAATTCACCGCTAAACGCAAATTAATCATGAATTGACGGCGATACTGACAAATAGGACCCACCTGTAGACTGATGTGGCATATTGACACAGAAACTGACATGTAGGACCTATCTGTGAGAGCTGAGGTGGCAAAAAAATATAGTATCATATGTGGAGTTGGGCTAGGTCCATATGTCTGCCCACTTAAAATAAATTATCTATTTAATAAACAAAACTAAATATCTAAAAAATAAAATGGTAAACAGTTTTCTCCCCCACACGGTGGCACCTGCAGGCCACAGTTTCGGCACGCCGCCATGCTCCCTCCCCCTCCCCTCGCCGTCGGCGCGCCTCCCTGCTGCCTTCACTCGTTGCGTCGCGCCCAACTGCTCCCAGACCGAAGAAGCCCATCCAGCGCGGCGGCGGTCGCCCCTCCCCGCGCAGTCGGCCGCCCCTCCACTGTGAGGCCTGCTGCTCATCCATCGCGCCATCGGTCGGGCCCCATGCTCCGTTCGCCCGACCGATGCCCCTCTGCTCTGCCCGGTCGCCGGAGGTCGGAGGACGGTGACGATGGCATCGCGCGGGGGAGGGGGTAGGGGCTCTCGGGTCGATTCCGTGGGTGAGGGGATCGAGGACGATGCCTCACCGCCGCGGCGCCGGAGTCAACCCACCTCCGCATCGCCGGAATCAACCGCCGTCGCCGCGCCATGGCTGAGAGCCTAGTCACCTCCCTGCCCTGTCCCCGCCTCCACCTGGCCATCCTCCACAGGGGCCCGCGAAGAGCATTCTCGTCCCCCGACGGCGGCGCGGTCAAGCAGGGTGGAGCCGGGCCGACGGCCCTTCCTCTCGCCGTCAGCGGCCTTTCCTCTCACTGCCGCAGTGAGAGACGAAGGAGAAGAGGCCAGCGTTGTCTCCAGATATTTATTAGATAATTTCACTTTTTTAAAATATGGGTTATCATATTTTTTAGTTATTTAGATATTTCTATTTTATAATTTTTCAGAAAATAATTTCTATTTGTGCTGTTAGGTGGGCCCGAGGCCACGCCATCAATTTGGCGTCCTCCTGTCTCCACGGTGCCACGTCACCTCTGCCAATGGGTCCGATCTGTCAGAATCGGTGTCAATTCGCGTTTGGAGGCGAATTGATGTTTTTTAAGACAACTAACAAATTTTGTGATGGTTTTTTATATCCTTTTCTTAAAGTGGTATCAATCGGTAAATTTTGCTATCAAATGGTGGTTTTATGCTATTAACTCGATACGAGGCAGAGGCGGCCACCCAAACCATGCGAGGCGACGGTTTTGGGAAATTTCATTCCCTTTATTTGTGGGAAATTTCATTGACTTGGGGATCACAGGCAACACATAGTCGTTTGGTTTGGTTGCCTTTTTTTTGTTGGATGAGACTCCTGTGGAAAAGTGTTCGGCCAGGACCATGGTCAGCTTAGCTATTCGATTCGATCGATTCCAAAGAGCATGTGACGGGTGGTATACTAGGCTATGCTATTATCGATGGATCACTAGCAGTAGTGGGCATGGGCATATGCATATCACAACAACGACATGCTCCCCCCCGCCAGCTCACACCTACTAACATAACATGCATCTAGCCATAGCTTATCTCCCAAGAACGCATATCACACCATGACCGGCCAGCTGGAAGGTCTCGATCCAGTAGAGACAAGACAAACCCTCCCCCTAGGTGTTCTAGGACAAAACTGTAAGCGACATTCCAGACGCCTAGTTAATCAACTGTACAATGTTTCAGATGGCACCCGTCGGGTTTAGGGCCAGATTTGGCACCCCCATGCCTGCTTTCGACACCTCTTCTCGCCTTGCCAGCCGCCTCCATACCCGTCGTCGGGTCCATTCTCTAGCAAACCCGTGACCTGGCCAGGTTTGCGGAACCTGGCGGGTACCCGCCAAGATGCACAAACGACGGTGGATCCTAGTTGTGGCCCGTGGAGGCCTAGGGCAAGAACGGCGATGGAGCAGGGATGCACACATGGTCGTTGGCAGGCCAAAGCAACACATGAGGGGGCAGGGAACTGCCGAACATGGAGATAAACGTCCAGGCACTTCAAGGGAGGTGGAGCCCGTGCCGCATCGAGCACGTGCATGTGGAGCTCAGAGACGAGGTAGAGGTGCTCACATCGATGGAGGGCGGCGCTCGTGAAGATGACGTCCTAGCGATAGTCGAGCTTCCAGGGCTCGAGTTGGCACATTATGCAGTGTAGAGGTGGCCATACTAGGAAGATCTTGAGGCAGCAGGCACGTCGCGTGAGGGAGGAAAAGGGGAGACAGACATGTGCGACGACTTTTGGGACCAGTCTCGACTAGGGAGACGAGGAACAAATGAGGTGTAAGATTTGCCTCTAGACAATGACATGTGGGGTCTAGGTGTCATAGACGGGTATGCGAGTTCGCGCGTGCATATTTCACACACCTATACCCAACTCTGCTAGACATGATGTGTCGCTAATAAACCCGTGTTTTTTGCTACCACCGTATAAGTTCTCCATCATGTGAGAGGTTAGTATATATCACCTCATAGTAAACATGCATAAGTTTTCATCAAGTACCTAGCTACTTAAAAATATACAACTTCTTCTTCATCATGCATGCACTACCACCACCATATCCATGATCAGGGAGCAAACGCTACACTTAGTAGTTCTTGGCCAGGAAGGTCCTCAGCTAGAGATCCCTATGGTCCTCCGCCATCTGAACAAAGCCATTGCCCATAGCCTGTTGTCGAAGAGGTGGCTGAGCGCCACCATCAGAGCCTTAGGGTTGTAACCTTTGGCGGCCACGATGGCGTCGTACAGAGCTGGGTGCACATCAGGAGGGGAAGCAGTGGTGATGGTGGTCGCCAATGCTTTCACATCCTCGGTCATGCACGTGATAGCGACAACGTCCTCCTCTCCCAGCTGCGAACTCTTCTTGAAAGGATCGAAGCCACCGGGAATGTAGGCATTTGTGCTGCCGCCATGACCAACGCCTGGAGTAGGAGAACCAGCAGTGACATCGGTATCGGTCTCATCGTCAATTACCACTGTCTCGGACTCCTGGGTCTGTATATATTCAGGGCTTAGTTTACCAATAGGCTCACTTGAGCCCATTTCAAACCTATCAGTGCCATGCCTGAACGAGAAGATTGCATCCATCTGCCTATAGTTGGAGACTAGCTTGTTCAGATACTCGGCATCCTTGGGGTGATCCTGAGACAGTGAATTGCAGGGAGGTCAGTTCTGGTTAGCGAGGTTGCAAAAGGGAATCGTAGGGATGTTACTAAAATTAGTTAGTACCGAGATGTGTCCCCTATAGTGGACGTCCTCCAAGATGATGGTGCATGTCTCCTCATTCAAGCTAGCTCTCCTAAGGTCTCTGAGCATGGAGACATGGATCCACCTGGTCCTCCACTTATGCAGGTGGTTGTACACCTGTTGTAAGCACACCTAGATGCCAAAAACTCAAACATCTTGCGGGCAACAGTGTTTAGGTGCACCTCTTTAAACCCCTTCTTCGTCATGACGCCGCTCTTGATGATTTCACACATCTAGTTGAGCACGAACGCCGAGAGGAATTGCTCCCACTTCATGGTGCCCTTCACCCCCTTGCACCGGCTTGTGATGTGGGCTTTACCAACGTTGATGGCCTTCTTATTGGCCAAGATATTGGTACCTTCCTCTGCAATCTGCTCCACTGTGTACCCGATCATCGAAGGAACAGACAAGATCTTTGTGCGCTGAGGATAGGTAAGCCTCAAAGGGGGAGCTGGGGTTGGATCTCAGCACAAACCTCTCCTGAGAATCCATGATCGCCTGGCTAAACTCATCAGCGGTCATATCCTACAGATCTCACAGTCGCACATATCATGACCTAGACTAGACATGAATACAAGATTATAGGATGTGGACAAAATTACCTACATAAACATGCAATGATTTCAGAAAAACACCAATCTATGACTACACCTAGCAGCTCATTAGGCATACTAACATAGATCTACTACAAACTACAATCCGATCTAGGAGAAACTACTACACTAGGGGTTTGAAGGAACTCACCGACATTGGAGGAGCGGAGCACGTCGCCGTTAAGATCTTAGAGAAGAACGCCTGCATCATCCGATCTACAATCACCACCGCCGCTACTGTCGCTTACCTGCTGGCCGATGTAGAACTTCGCCAGCTTGAGAGCTTGAAGAATGGGGAAAATGGTGGAGAGGGAACGTTGGTGTGCCAGGTGGTGATATATGCCGCCGCGCTTCCGCGTGCGGGGACGAAATTTCTTCCACCAGCTTTTGGGGAAAAGTTATGGCTCGCGCCATCGGCGAGCTTGCACGGGTGGTGCACTTTTTCCCCGCTTTTATACTAACGCGGTCTGTCCTCGTGAAAACGCTCTAACGAACCAAGTTTTAGGCTAGTTTAAATCTCGTTGGATGAAAAAAATCCATGTGACCTAGAAAAACTAACAAAATTATTTCTTTCAGGCCCGGTGCAAGGTTTATCGGTCGAGCTATGGCTGCATGTTCGTCGCAGGGCTTATCAATTCTTTCAGGCGCGCATCTAGAAGTTGCTTGTACCAGTATTTAATTTGTTCTAGTACCGTGGTCATGTTCGTTTATGGTTGTTTATGATGTCGGCAGGGGGATCTTGGCTGCTAGTCTGACCGATTTACTCCACAAGGCCTCTACTTGGAGAAGTGATTCCACAAGGCCGGCCTCGAGCAGTGCGCCAAGATAGGAGGAGACCTGAAAACGAGAGCACGAGAGGGCGCGTACCGAACGCAACTTGGGATTGGGAGCTCCTGGCTAGAAATGCTACCGCAACTAGCAGCAATCGAGGAAGAGCAAGAAACCAGAATGTTTGACTTCACGCCGGCGAGCCGATCGATGGGGTCGCGAAGGAGATGCAGATGCCCTTGTCCACACTGTCATCGGCGGCTGGATATTTGTGTGCTGCTGCACACCGCGCGGGATATACCAGCAAAATATCCTTCCTGTCAGGGACCTACCACGCCAACTTTCGAGAGCTGGACCTAGGATGACTGCCTCCTGCCCTCCCGACGTTGAAAAGACGACGAGATACGCATACGACGACGACGCCCGCCGAGATGATTGCCGCTGCCGCTCGCTCTCGTCCAGCCCGATTCCCATGTGGTTCGCGGGGTCGGGTCCGAAGCAGAGCTGGATGGGAAATGAAAAAAAATGGGGAAGACGAGTTTAGACTCGCAAGATTGGATATTGCACGTCGCAGCGCCGCTGATACGTACACGGACGGACGCGCCGACGCGGGACCCGGGCCGCGCGAGGCGTGTAATGATGTGCCACGCCACCGGCGGCAGGGAAACGCGGTCGGCAGGTCATGTTGCGGCCCCGATCGGCGATCGATCGGCTCACCGGCCGAAACGGTGGACGATCCGAGATGACCCTGCCCGCCAAGGCTCGAGCAAGCGTACAAAAACCAATCCCGATCAACAGCCGTATACTTCCTTCGTTTCAAAATATATTAGGTTTATAAAAAAATGCATCTTTTTTTTTAGGAAAGAACAGGCTCAGGTTTTATTAATCAAAGCACAGAAACATCATTAATTAACAGGGATAAAGTAAAACTAGATAGATCATCAACCCAAACATTCGGTTGTGTATCCAAAACTCTAAAAAGGCTGTCGGCCGCACTATTAGCTTCCCTATTACAAAAGTGAAAAACACAAGCAGAAAAAGTTGAGGCTTGAACGTATATATCATTATAATATGCCACCGCTGTCGTTGATGTAAAATCTCTCTATTGAAGGGCTTCAATGACTTGTGAGCAGTCTGATTGGATCACAATCTTCGAGCATCCCACCTCATTGGCTAAACATAAGCCTCTACAAATAGCCTGTGCTTCCAAAGTGTTTGCATCCATATCATAATCAATGGGATTATTGCAAGCTGCAATAAAATTCCCCCTATCATCTCTGGTAACCACACCAAGTCTAACCGTAAAGTTTTCTGGATTAAAACTGGCATCAACATTTATCATAACAAAACCCTCCTATGGCTTTTTCCAGGTGCTAATTCTTGGCGCTGCATTCTTCCGCAAAGCTTTTATATAGCTTGCTGTGATAGTGTGTATTGACATACTCGCAATTGGGTTTGTTGGTATCTTCTCCCCATGAACTAGTTGTCTTCGCATCCACTAAATGTACCATGCTGCTGTCAAGACTAATTCTCTTACGTCCTCATCTTTATTCTTCAAAATTAGCTCCTCAAACACCGCACTACTCATAGCTCATCTTATCTATGAGGCCAAGCCTTCCCCAAATGTTTCTAGCATACTCATAGCTGAATAAGACAGCTGAAAAAAATGTATCTTTGTTTTAGTGTGTTGATTCACTCAAGTTTAAAATAAATCTACACACTAAAACAAGTATAAATATATTTTTTTACAAATATAAAATATTTTATATTTTGAAACGGAGGAGTACCCGCTCCGCACGTCGCGGCACCGCGCGGGTGACGCTAGCAGGTCAGTCGTCAGCGACGGATCGGTGCTTTTACTAGTGAAGGTTGGGTGGTAGAAGAACCACATTGTTGTCGACAGGAACTATATGTGTGTGCTTTTCAGTTCAGTCGATCGTGGAAAGCTTCAGGAGGTGATGTTGGCCGTACGTGGCTCGCCTCGGTGATGCGATCACTCGTAATGGAAACCCACGATGGATGGATGGCTCTTTGGGTTTCGATTCGATAACTAGCAGCAGGTCGTGTCAACTGTCGGGAGTCTCGGTCCAGTATGGATATTCATATATGATATGATCATGGTCAGCTGTATGCCGACGTGCCTGCTGAGTCTGACAAATTGTCAAATTTCGGTGCTGGAGTGTCGAGGTAGCTACACAAAATCTAGTGTTTCTTGTGGGGCCGGGCTGGTCCGTGCGTGGGTCCTTTAGTTGAAACTGGGAAGCCCTGTGCTTCAAACTATTTATATGCTTTACATGAGTAAACACTTACATAGATAGAGTCAAAACTAGAACGCACCCCGTTCTTTCTCGTCTCTTCCACCAGCTCCTCCCCTTGAGAGTCGACTTTCGATCCCCGCCCCGATATGATACTCCCATCGACGGCGTCGACGGCCGACGGAGGCAGAGGAGAGACGCCAGCCTTAGTAGAGTAGGTCTTAGGTTTAGTTGCTGCAGTTGTTGTGCCTATGTGCCGACTGGGAGTAGGTCGCCGGATTCCATCGGCCGGATCCGGCGCGTCTTCTGCTTCGCCTTCCTCAATGCTCTCCTCTAGTGGCAAGAGTGGCGGCGATGGAGAAGCTCGGAGCACGGCATCTCCGACAATAAGGCCGTCTTCCCTTTCCTCCAGAGGTGTCTCGTTCTGGTGCTCTTCCGCGGCGCCAGGCGGTCGCCATCGCCGCTGTTTGTTGAGCTTCCATGGCGGAAGCTTGACTCCAATGGCGGACTTGGCAAGGCCTCTTTCAATAAGAGGGCTTTTGCTTCTCTCCAATGCTGGACTCGTGGTCCTCGACTCCTCTTCTAACTGTCCATGGTGGCTCGGTGGAAGAGATTCCGGTGGCGACAACTTTCGGCAGCAGAGAAGCTTGGGGAGTACGTGATACTGCTTCCTTCTAGAGTGTTCCAACAGCAACGCAACATCGTCTGATGAATCCCGTCGCTGACAGACAGCGCCTCCAGACCCCGACAACGACGATGTCCCCGGATGTATTCAACCTCCAGCGGAGGCCCTTCTCTGGTTTCACAGTGAAGCCCCTTTCTTTCCTAGCGCCATGTAGCCTCGATTGTGCTGGTGGCAGTGCTCGCTACTTCAGTCCTGACCTCACCGGCGGTGTCGGCGGACCCGATTGCTTTTCCTGTAAAGTTATGAGGGTCTGTTTTGTAAATTGTAAGGACTACGTTTGCATTGTTCACTCTTTAGAGGTCCTTTATGTAAATTGTACCGCATTGTATTATGATTAATGCAGTATCCAAGCCCTTCTGGGCCTTTCCCCAGCTTCAAAAAAACATGAGTAAACATAGAATGGGGAGCACCCACTCGTTGATCAGCCATTAGAACATCTCCAATGAGCTTCCCGAACACTACTTTTGGTGTGTTTATGTCCGCGAGGACACGCTAGGCGAAAAATACACCCAACGCTTCTCCCAAACGAGTCTGTTGGTCCGTACGTGGCACATTTTCCTCAAAGTAGCCCCGAACTTGGAGGCGCTTTGGAGGCAAGATGACGGTGTTCGTGGTTTGCCCTTGTCTGTGTGGCCCATCTGTCGGACACACCGAGTAATACCCTCTACACTCGACACCCCAACCTCATCCCCCAATCGGCCGTTGGTCTGCCACTATAGCTCCTTGGTCTCCCCCACCTACGCCCACGTAAAAAAAGCGGTGTCGATGAAACGTTGTCACAGCCCCCACTATCCCGGCCGCGAAGGAGCACTTGGAGACACCGAATCAACCGTAGCAGCGTTGGCATTAGGTGTCGTCGATTGGACTGTCACAAGCTCCATCGCGATGATATCGAACTCCGTAATATCTATCGTGTTGATCTCTAGCTCACCCCACCTTCCTGACGCCCTTCGGTTCCACCACCTCCTCAACCTTTTTCGTCCTCTGCAGGATCTCACAACAAAATCAATGTGCCACACCTTTCCCCGGTGTTCCCAAGGCTTGTGGAGGGTGAGACGCCGACGTGCAACTTTGAGATTAACAACCACTCCTACACAAAAAAGGCACTATATAGCAGATGACATTTATCCTGAATGGTCAATATTTATGAAGACGATCCGCACTCATACAAACCAAATGAAAGCCTGTTTTGCAAGGGAGCAAGAAGCTTGTAAGCAGGATGTGAAGAGGTCATTCAGTGTCCTTCAAGCTCGTTGCGCTATTGTTCTTCACCCTGCAAGAACATGAAGTTGGAACACGATGCAGAAAGTGATGACTGCTTGTATGATCATGCGCAAAATGATGTGGGGATGAGCACGAGAGTGCAAGTCAACTAAAAAGGTGGCACTATCTCATGGGCCTTTAATAGAGCCAATGCATGCACCCCACAAGTTTGAAGCCAATCTCCAAGTTCATCATGAAATTCGTGACAAAGAAAGTCATGAACAACTTCAAACCGATTTTGTTGAGCACATGTGAATGCACAAAGGGAACTTGTAGGCTCCATTTTGAATTTCAATAATTGCATTTTCAAATTTATTGTGGACTATGTATTTTAAATAATTATTGAACTTTTGGATGCATGTTTTATATTATGTACATAGTTTGGTTCAAATGGCTGAAAAATAAGAAAAATAACCAAACCACGGTCAGTAGACAACATTGGGGGAAGCCGTTGGGTGCACTGGGCAGACAAAGGACGGACTCTTCCCCGTGGCGATGGTACATTGAGCCAATTTGGCTGCTACCTGTTTCATACGACGAGTCAATGCAGAAATTCTCCGAAAAAGAAAAGGAAGATTGGTGCGACGATGGCTCAACGTGGTTTGGGGATAGCAATAATATTCTGGCTGGCATCACTAGGGGTGTCTTGAAACTCGACTCGAGTTCGCAGTATAGCCACTAACCACGAAAAGATAAAGATTATGTGTCCACACGAGGTTATTTAGCGTTATAATTGCACTCGTCTTGTTTTATCCATTCTTCTGGCACGCTTATCCAATATACACCCGTAATCCGTCTTCGGGATATTGTCTGTACACTTAGAGCATCTCCTTCTCGTTGCTGATCTCAAGATGTTTTTTTTTTCTGGACATTGAAAATTGGTCCAGTCATGTTTCGAAGAACCTTTTTTTCGTCCGAATTCGGATGAACTTTAGTCCGAATTTCTCAGGCCATTTCCAGGATCTCGGAAACGCACTGGGAACGGCGGACGAAGCGAAAACTGACGCGGGCCAGCTCTGTCTGCGAGAGAAGGCCGAATTCCCGCCCAATCCACTCGCCTAGACAGCGGCGAAGAACTCCTAGCGCCTCTTTCGCCATGACTTCGCCAGGGGAGATCCTCCACGCCGAAACATGCCCATGCCTCTAGATAGGCTCGCCGTAGTCGCCGCCCATTCCGCCGCCACTTTCATCGTCCGAACTTCGCCGTAGCTCGGCTTTGCTGCGAGCTCCCACCACCACGCCCACCAAGCGTTCGGCATTTGGCCGGTTTGGCCATGGACGACGACGACGAGGCGATACTCGCCGCATTTCTGGAGGAGGAGAACGCCGAGGTCGCCGAAGATGCAGAGCACATGCAGATCCTCGCCTCCCTCACCCAGATGTACCTGCAGACGGAGAAGCCAAAGCGCGGAGGTTCGGCAAAGGGTCGCCGGAAGTGCAAGGTGATGCAAAGGATAGAGGGCTACTGCTTGTTGTACGTCGACTACTTCGCCGACGAGCCGCTCCACTGAGACGCCGTGTTTCGGCGCCGTTTCAGGATGAGCCGAAAGCTCTTCCTCAAGATTGTGCATGCCATCCGGAAGTTCGACCTCTATTTCGTTTGCAAGAAGGACTGCACCTGCATGGTTGGGTTTTCCTCACTGCAGAAGTGCACAGTGACGATGAGGTTACTTGCATATGGAGCGTCGGGTGATAGTATTGATGACTATCTCCGTATGGCCGAGTCCACCTCCATCGATTGCTTGTACAGGTTCTGCAGAGCAGTGATTGCAGTGATTGAAAAACAGTACTCGAGAACACCCACTGCTGAAGATACTACTTGGATCCTCACAGTCAATGAAAGTAGAGGATTTCCTAGGATGCTTGGAAGCATAAACTGCATGCATTGACAGTGGAAGAACTATCCATTTGCATAGCAGGGAATGTACAAAGGCCATAAAGGAGGTTACACTGTGATACTCGAGGCAGTTGCTACACATGATCTTTGGATCTGGCGCTCCTTCTTTGGCATGGTAGGATCGAACAATGACATAAAACTTCATCAACTCCTAAAGTGTCTTTGCCAAGCTTGTTGAGGGTCAATGCTCCCCCCTATGGAATTTGATATCAACGGACACCACTATAACAAGGGATACTATCTAGCAGATGACATCTATCCAACATGGCAACATTTGTGAAGACTATCTCAAACCCAATGCTCCCCAAGCATTCTCAGTTTGCCAAGGAACATGAAGCTTGCAGGAAGGACGTGGAGCGGGCATTTGATATGCTCCAACAGAGGTTTGCAGTTGTTCGGTTCCCTGCTATGACCTGGTCGAAAGATCAGATGTGAAAAGTGATGAACTATTGTGTGGTCTTGCACAACATGATCATTAAGGATAAAAGTAAGGACCCAGTGAGCTTGGTCGAGCAGAAGGAGCCATACTACATACAGGGACCTCTTGCCGAGCCTGATCATCACGTACCTCCCCTTCTACGCCATGCGCCGGGAGATCCGCGATCTGGCAGTGCATCAACAGCTGCAGGATGATCTGGTCGAGCACCTATGAATACACAGGGACAACACGTAGATACGAGCATGAACTGGTCGAACTTATGTTGTATTTTCATTGTACGCCGAACTATTTGTAAATTTATGTCAAACTATGGTCTATTTTATGTCAAACTAGCCCAAACTATGCTCTATATTCATATTATGCAGAACCAATGCCGAAAACTAGATGAATTTGAGCTGAATTTGGTCAAAAAATGACGTGTCCGGAAACTCGACCTGGAAACGCAAGTGAGAAACTCGACGTTTCCAGCCAAAAACAAATTTCGTCCGACCATATTTTAATTCATTTCGGCCTAGGATCCAACGAGTAGGAATGCTCTTACGTGAGCGGCCGGTCGGCCGTAGTGCGAGAAGTGGTGTGATGTGTTGACATTCACGTGTGATACATGCGAAAGGGTAAGCAGGGCATCTCGGGATGCGATCGCCACACGCACCGAGCATCTAGGTGTGGTTGGTTACCGCGCTGCGCTCGTGGTTTACATCCTCGCTGAACAAAAAATTTAAAAGAGCATATATTAATATCACGACATACAAATTATATTCAGTCTCTGCAACAACGCAATACTCTAATGGTATTACGGGTGCACATAATAAAAAATAAAAAATTGCAGAAGAGAAAAAAGTCCCACTATAACGATTTATGTCTTACAACGGTGACCAAGGCAGCACTAGAAATACATGCTCTCCAAAAGCGACGCCTCCAAAAAAAATGAATAGTGCTAGCGCCATTACTGTCCTGATCATCGATAATAGGTTTTCACCCTGGAGAAAGCACGCGCCGACAAAATAAAGCCTTCAATATGGCTAGTGCCAAACACAACCAATAAATGTCAGACCTTGAATTTTCACTCTGCAACTTGAACTCTAAAATTCTCCTATACTCTCGCCTCCACTTTTCAATGTCGCTGCTCCAAGACCTAAATCACCAAGCCAAAATCTCATTGCCACCAGGATTCAAACTACCATTACCAATCTTCAGACTTCAGCTTTCATGTCATTCTCCACGACTAACTTTACTATGGGAATAAAGACATGTCCATGATGGCAACAATCTGCAAAGCTTTGTAGCACTCCTCCTGAAACCAAACGATCGGATAATAACATGGTTATACGTGACCGAAATCCATCCAATCTAGCGAACTCCGGCATGTCGTCCACTGAAGTTCACCAACGGAATCTTTCGGAACACAACACCCTGACCAGATCGATGAAGTCATCGAGCATGTAGATCTTCGTCATGGCGTGAGAGGGATCCTAAGACCAAACCCCATTTATTCGAAGCCAGGCCGGAAGCCCCCTCATCATCGGCCTTCACCGGCCACCAGACCCACCGGATCAAGGCCAGTAGATCGAGGATGACCCCGACCGCGTCACCCGCAAGCACCTCAAGAGGCAGCACTTCGGTGGAGAATGATGCAAGGATGGCATTGCCGCCACCATGCCCTGCCACCCCCACCTCCAGGCCATACCACTACCACACACTTGCAGATGGCACGCCAATCTGTGCACGCCTGCCTCACCGCTGCTCCACGCGAAGCCTTGGAAGGGAGACACGCCCACCTTGCCTCGCCGCCTTCGTAGCCGGGGCGCCGCCACCACCGCCGGCGCCGGTGGCAGCCCGTAGGGACATGGCTAGGTGTTTTGGGGGGCAGGGAGTCGCCCCGGGATCGCAAGCGCGAGCCACCCAGGGGAGTTCGTGCGAATAACCGAGATGTACATTTGTATCGGATGCGTCCACCCACTGACGTAGGTTCCGTTGGACGAGAGAGATAACTATCTATAAAATAGGATGAAATTAATCGATAACAACTACCTCCTTGATTATGTCAGTTAGAAGCGGAGCAATGAGAGAACATTGAAATTTTAGAGCATGTACAATGTTAGGAAAAGCATGTCTTCTCTTAGCTCTCTGTATCATTTAGAGAAGACACAATATATAACTTTTACAATACAATATCTCTTATTGCTATCTCTAGCAATTAATAAAAATAAACTATTTTTAGTTCTCTCTTCGACCCATAAGTTGACTTGGATTTGTCAAAAATTGGATGAAACTATGACAAATCCAAGTCAACAAATATGGATCTGAGGGAGTACTAAAAAATTGATTGACTAAGAAAAGAAATATGGTGCAACCGATAAAATAGTGTTCTTATATTTTAAGGGATCATCTTTTAGCTAAGGAAAACTACTTTTTTTGTATTTCTCTCTCCTTAAACTAAATAAAAATACAACATGACAAATCTAAGAAAAGACTAACATCACCGCATTATAATCAGAAAATGGAACCGTTTTGAAGGAAAAAAACGCAACAGGAAAAAGAATCAGTTTTCACACGCACGCTCTAGGCGTGTTAAAGTCAGTGGTCACGCGCACGCGCGGGCGCTACGTTCCAAAGTCAGCATCTCTCCGTTCCTCCCATGCCCCCTCTATCCCCGGCCACACGATGCTCCCCGTCACGGCGTCACCGTGAGAGTAATAACCGGCACGCGAATGGACTTTCCAGCTAGTCGATCAATTCAACATGAAATAAATTTCGCGTGAGAATCTGCTTACATCACGACGTATATATCCTAACGTCGCAGTGTCAAAATCCGGATTCTATTAAAATACGCATGACTCATACCGTTAAGCTTTATCCTCAGGATCTAATTAAGGCATTCATTCAGATAAATAAATCAAGTTGTCAACTTCAGCGATTGAGCTTCTGAGTAAAATAGAATACTAGTAGCATCTTGTGCCCGCATATGCTTGTGGTGCAACACAAAAAAACAGCCTCAATCTCATACATAAAGGGCAATTATAACTCGTGTTAGTGGGCCAAATTTGTGGCCCACCGTAAAATAACTACCGGCCATGACATGTTTGCTTTTCTATGTTTATCTAGTTGAAAATTAGGTAACATGGAAAATATGTATTTTTACACACCCGCTACTGTTTTATACTAGTACTAGATTTGTTGATAACTTCAAACTGAATCTGCATAATCAAATTCACATTTTATAGATTATTAATTAATTAATAAGTACATAAGCTAGCTAGGATTTGGATCATATAGTACTATAGGACTTCCATGGGACAAGTTTTATTTTTTCTTTAAGATCTGAGGAATAACAAATACAGACTCCAATTCCATGCATACCTTCGTTTAAGAGTTCCAGTACAAATTCTCTCTTGCCACTCTCCAAGCAAAGTAACCATCATCTCTTTTCAAAGACTTGTCTGGTTTTGTTTCATGTAGAATTGGGCAAGCCATATCATCATTGATATATTTTTTGTTTTCCATTAGATATCCCAAAACAAGGCATCGGCCATATCCGAATCCTTGTCTACTTGCTTGCGTACTTTATGCTAGTACGATAATTTTTTACATGCTATCTTTCGATGGTGATTTCTGGACACAACTTCCAGACGGTAACTTTCTGGCCGTAGTTTTAAAATGTCCATTTTAATCCTTCGACGGCCATTCGTCAACCCAACTTTCTGATCATAACTTTTCGCGGTAATTATTGTTTCTAATTATTCGAGGTGTGTCTTCTTTCGATCGTAGTTGACACCAATTGACTACTCCCTCCGTCACGGTTTGGATTGCGCCTTATAAAAGTCATGTGTTTCTAAAACTCTTCTCCTCCTAGGCGTGTTAGACTTAATTATAAAATTAATGCCTCCCTTTTTTCGCCCACTTTCTACTCCATGCAGCCAAGTAATTAATTCCTGCTTGCAACTCCACCAATGTAGGCGCGGAATAATTAATGGGTGTATGTTTTTAGAACAAATCTGGCCCAATCAGCGTCCACCTAGGTTCCAACAATAACGCCCTCCAAACCGTGACGGAGAAAGTATAGTATTTCTTGCTATTTGGCAGTATTCTCTGACACACCTCTTTAACCGTAATTTTCCTATGAAAGTTACTTTTCTGGGATGATTAATTCATGGAAAGTAATTCGTCATCAGTAATTTTCTATCTTTGCAAACCGTTTTCCCTCTTTGGCAGTAATCGTTCAACGTGTTTTCGTGATCATAATTTCTCAAGGATAGTTATCTTGTGGTAATTTTTCGAAGGCGCTAAATTTTTCGACGGTAATCATTGTCAGTTCTGAACAATATAGTAACTCTCCAACACAACTTCTCACCTGTAATTTTCCTACGATCGCTCTCTCAAGGTGATTAATATTTCTTAGTCATTTGCTAAATGTAATTATTTTTTCTCGTGTCTTTCCTGATTCTTTCACAATAATTCTTTGACACAATTTCATAATTGTGATTTCCAAATCGTAACAACCACACGGTTATTTTGATGGTGAGTAATTTTCCTATATGAATTCGTCGGGGCGGTTACTATACAATTTACCGACAATTTTTTTTGACAATAATTTCTTGATAATTAGGCAAAACAACCATTATTTTGAAGAAAATTTTATTCATGAATTCAAGTGGAATAAAGTGGGTTCTGGACAAATATCCGGCCATCTCCAAAAATTTATTCGGGAGAAGTGTTCCCTTTGTCCGAAAGAAATACTCAACTTCTTAAAAAACAATTTCATTTCGTCGCTCCTTTCTAACTAGTAAAAATAGAAATACTTTAAAATATTCGTTTTATCCGAAGAAATTGTCCTATCAAAGACATGGAATACTCCCTCCGTTCAGAAATAACTGACTTGAGTTTAGATTTGAATTTATCTAAACGTATTTTAGTATAGAGATACATTCGAATCTAGACAAACTCAAATCAGTTATTCCTGAACGGAGGCATATCTTTTCTATAGCTTAACCCAATAACATACATTTGTGTGTCCTGCGATTTCATAGTATTATACAATATGTTACTTCTTCTGACCCATATTAATTGACTTAAATTTATCGATCTAGCATAAAACTTTACTACTCCTTCCATTCTAAAATAGATGTCTTAGATTTATTAAAATTTAGATAAACCTATATACTAAATAGTGTCTAGATTCATTATTTTAACAAATCTAAGATATCTATTTTGGGACGAAGGAAGTAATACATCGTATTTAGATGCGGAGCGAGTATGACAATTTAATTTTCTCCGCTGCCTCGTTTCCAAATTCTACTGAGTTGAAGAGTGTCTGAAAGTTAAGATAAAATCTGAAGACTGAAATCACGTCGCCATGGCCTGCGTGTGAGGGAGATGCCGCCAGCAAATGGGCCCACGTGTCGCCCTGTCGGTGATATATCAGATTAATTTTACCTCTTTCTACGTGGTACTATACAATTTTGCAACAGCTGATGTTGACTAGTACTCCGTACTCCGTATTAAGTTTATTATGCCAGGACAGATAGAAACCTTTTTTTTCTTATGGCGTGGTGGCGCACATGGATTTGTACCGCGGGAAACAGACGGGAAATAGAAATACGGGTACGGACCCCGTCCGATCCCGTACTTTTCTAATCCTCGGTCTCCAAGAACTTCCATGATTGGCGTATAATAATCCCAACATCGTCCTCGCGCCAGTACGTCAAGCGGTACTTGTATAATCCTCCGTTCATATTTTATATTTACAAAAGGCTAGGAGCACCATGGCAACGCACACATTGTAAGAAATCACGTTTGGCTGAATCGTGGGCCATCTTAAGGCCTAGTTTGGCAACAAAGTTTTTCTAAAACTAAAATATATCAATATCATATTATTTTAGTGTCTAGCAAGACAATAGTTCAGTTTTTCTCTTTTCTCAGTTTTAGGAAAAAGAGGGTCTAACCTCTTTCTCAAATACTTTAAAAAAATCATAGTTTTGAAGAATGCTTCAGTTTTGAAACCATACTATTATTTATTGGAACCAAACACCTCAAAATATTTAATCCTTCAATATTTTCAAAAACCAAAGTATTCCGTCGATATTTTAAAAATACTTTGATACCAAACGGGGGCCTTAGTATCTTCGTGGTATTGACTAAACGGAGGTTATCTAGTAGAAAACTTCTTCGCCCCCGAAGGTCGCGATCAGAAGCTGTCACGTCCGTAGCGAGATGCGGCCTTCCACTCCACCTGCAATGCACAAAGCGAGGGCCGTCCTTCCCCTGAAAAAGAAACTCGAAAATGAGAGGGGAGTGAACTGTCGTTAACGCACTTATACGTTTGACACCGTTTTCTGGTTCCTCGCATCACATGGTCACGTTGTACCGTCCAGCTCGCCGCTCGCTCGTATTCGACGGCTTCTACACCGTCCAGGACAGCCAGCTCGTGAGACGTAGGAAAGGAAAGCAGAACAGCATTGCTCCCACGGCCCAGTCGGAGATCTCATCATCATCATCATCATCATCTTGAGCGATGGCTGTAGGGTGCGTGGCCCAGTCCGGACGGGCACGGCCACAGGCGCTCTGACACGCGTGGCGTCCCATGGCAACGTACGTACGAACGCGCGGCCGTGCGGCGACACGGCGTGGGAGAGAAAAAGGCGTTAGGGGCGAAGGCGGGAAGGAAAAGCAGGAGGAGCAGTACACTCCGGTGGAGCGATCGGGGTGGTGCCGTACTGCCGTGGCCAGTGGTGGGCGGTACTATCGGGAAGGAGCCGGGGTGGGGAAAGGAATCCGGAAGGACAAATAATTGAGGCGGGGCGCAGGCACGCCGGCGGGCCCTGCCCCTGCCTGCCGTCCTCGTCCTCGCACGGTCGCAGCACGCCCCCACCTCTGCCCCCCGCCCACTGCTGCCCTCTCGCTCGGTCATGCACTCCGCTCCGGAGTTGGGAACCAAAACAAAATGACGCCGCTTTTGAAAATCATTCGATCTGGGGTATCTTCATACTGTGAGTTTTTAATTGAATTTTGAAGGTTATACTCTTTTTGTGTTCAGATAAAATGGAATTTATTGATCGGACGCTCTCTGCAATCTCCTGTAAGAAAATAAGCTAATGACCAGCTTTATTCTAACCTCTCGCAGATGCTAGCATATCTTCACGACGTCATACACCAGAGGTCTTTGACGAAATCAGGGACACAAACTCAAGCATTTCTGATTTGCTATGATTAGATAAATGAAAAGAATTGAGCTTCAATCGGAGGTTGCAAAAAATTTCAGCCTCCTATATCTTCTCCTCAAAGCATCCGCACCCCACCTCCCCTAAACCCGGCGCCCAACCGAATTGGAGCGTGGAGGCCAACAAGGCCCACACCGGAGGCCGAAACCGGTGCCGACAGTTTGGGCTACCCACTGAACTGTTCGTCATCCCTTGCCGCTCCTAGCAATCACGGGTCAGGCTATTGCCACGGGCAATACGCGCCACTTTAGACGAGCTGTGTCCGTCTGCGCCGGGTTCAGGTTGGTAGCCACCAAAAGAGCTCGGTCAAAATAATTAATGACCTTGCGCCGTTCCCATACGCACCCGCATGGGACTTCACCGGTTTCAGACGCCAACGCCTGCGTGATGACGACTCACCTCCCGACAAGCCAGAGTTATAATGGTGTGGTGGCCATTCGGCTTACCACCACCCAACGCCAATAAAAGGCGCCCCCTTCTCACCGGCACACACTTCTCCCCACCCAATCTCTCAACACTCTCTACTTCCTATCCAAACTCCAGCGAGCAACCTTGCCTCACAACGACCACGAGGCCATCGGCAGCACGAGCGGCGGCGCGAGGTCGCACAACCTCACCCTCAAGGAGGAGACAGTGTTGTACGAGGCGAACCTCCTCGTATCGTCGGACCGGTGCCTACCGGGTGGGTGGAACATTGCCCACGACGGACATGCCATCCCGCCCATGCCCGCAGGCGATGAAATGCGTGAGTTGATCGCACACCACATGTTGATGATGCCGACCATCAACCAGCAGGTCCCCAGCTGGAGCGTGATACGTCCAATTTGCATCACCATTCTATATCATAATTTGCCTCTATTCATTGTTATGTGTCTTATTATGAGGTGTTACTTATGTCTTTTCCTTTGTTTTTGCATGTTGGATGATTCTTGGAGGATGAACTATCGGAGTCAGGATTCCGATAGAAAAGGAGGTGTTTTGATGCAATTTCGCGAATATCAAAAAAATACCAGAAAAATATTGGAAAAATATATTTTCCCAGAAGACGAAGGAAGCCAGAAGGGGAGGCGTAGCTGGGCCACGAGCCCCCCCCCCTGGCACGAGTCCCCCTGCCCCGCGCCTAGGGAAGGTGTGGCCCACCTGGCCGGCTCCTGACTCCGCCCTCTCGCCTATATCTTCCTCTCGGAACCCTAATACCAAGTGAGCGACCATAGAAAGATTCTGCCGCCTCTTCGGGGCAGAAAACACCAAGAGAGAAAGAGCTCTCCGGCAGACAGATTTCTGTCGGGTAAATTCCTTCCCGGAGAGGGGAGATCGCCGCCATCAACACCATTATCAAGTTAGACTTCATCGGGATCATCATCATCATCCACACCATCATCTCCACCAGCACCATCATCACCACTTCGTCCCGCTGTAACAATCGTGTTGAATACTTGCTTAGTTTTTAGGGAAAACTTTCTTGGTGTTGATTACTATTGTAGTTGATGCTTGTGAGTGGAACCATTGGATTATTGTTTATGTTCAGATTGTTATCCATCACCACATCATATTTGATCTTGATCTATATGATGTCTTGTGAGTAGTTCGTCTAGTTCTTGAGGACATGGGAGAGTCATGTTGTTAGTAGTGGATTTGTGTTGAGTTATTATTCAATGGTTTAGTATTTAAGTCGTGGTGCTATTCTTCTAGTGGTGTCATGTGAACGTCGACTACATGATACTTCACCATTTATGGGCGTAGGGGAATGCATTGTTTATTTGGCTACTAATTGTAGGGTTGCCGGAGTGACAGAAACCTGAACCCCCGTTAGGACACCATTGCATAAGGGAGCGTAGGATCTCAGAGTTTAAGGATGTGGTTAGGTTTATATCTTAATTGCTTTCCTGTAGTTGCGGATGCTTGCAGGGGTTTAATCACAAGTATGTATTAGTCCAAGTAAGGTCGGTACATTAGCACAGGTTCACCCACACAACACTTACAATACCAAAGAAGAGTACTTAGCCATATGAAGCGAAAGCACTTAACAGAATTCCCATGTGTCTTCGAGAACTTTTGGTCCTTATAAGTATTTCCTCCGGCTTGTCCTTTGCTAAGAAAGGATTGGGCCACTTGCTGCAGTTGTTCGTTGCCTTTATTACTTGCACTTTGTTTCTTTGCTTTATCAAAAAAAAACTAAAATTCCGTTTGTTAAGTATTTACAGAGATTTCCTGGTCCATACCACTAGTCAACACCTTCTGCTCCTCGTTGGGATCGACACTCCTATTTATCGAAAGTACTACGATACACCCCCTATACTTGTGGGTCATCAAGACTATTTTCTGGCGCCATTACCGGGGAGTAAAGCGCTATTGAAGAGTGGAACTGGTAAAGGAAACTTCTACTGTGAGTATTGCTTTTTGTTTCTTTTTGTTACTTTGTTTCCAATATGGATAACCCACTTGGTTTTCTGTTTGGAAAAACTACTACCACTGTTAGGGAAGTAGATGAACCACCACCTGTTGAGATAGATCATTTTAAGATACCTACAGGTATTGTTGATCGTGTTATGGATAATTATTATTTAGGGGATGGAACTATCCACCCTGGAGATCACTTGCTTTTTATTCAAAAATTATGCGGGTTGTTTAAGTGTGCAGGTATCACAACTGAACAGGTGAAGAAGAAGTTACTCTCTATATCCTTGAAAGGGAGAGATGAAGAATGGTATAAGCTGCTGAACAATGGGAAATCCATGGAATGGGAGGAAATGACATCTCTCTTTTATTCTAAATTCTATCCTCCCAGTGAGATTCATAATGATATAAATCTGATATATAACTTTTGGCCTCGTGATGAGAGAGTACAGCTCAAGCTTGGGGGTGATTGAAGTTACTAATGCTTAAATGTCCTATTCATGAACTCCCTAACAATATCATTATCAATAAATTTTATGCTAGGCTTTCTCTTCATGATAAAGATTTACTAGATGCTTATTGTGTTGGATCATTCACACGCATGAAGGAAGAAGCTAAATGGGATCTCCTAGACCGTATTCAAGAGAACACTGAAGCTTGGGGGAATGACGAAGGAAGAAAGTCAGGTATAAATTATGATTATGAATGCATACAATCTTTTATGGGAACCGATGACTTCCGTGATATTAGTAATGAGTTTGGTCTTGACTCCCAAAGTATTGCCAATTGTTTTAAAGCATTTGTCTCTTATATAGAAATTCCCAAAAAGAAGTGGAATAAGTACCATGCACCTTATAAAGATGTTGTTAGTCATGTTCCTGTTAGAAACACTGAAGTTTGTACTACTAATCATATTGTGCCTAAACCTTATGTTGAGAAAATACCTTTCCCAACAAAGGTAAAGGAGTACTCTATGATAATTAGGAATAATAAAGGTACTAAGAAAACTGTGGAACCCGATTAGCGAATAGATATTGAGCATGTGGTAGCTATTGTGAAAGACCCTGTCACTAGAAATAGAGAGGATGAGCACCTTATCTTCTGTGAAGACGCTTCTAATATTATCTCTCATCCTAGTAAAGCTAGAAAAGCTAGTGTTCCTGTGCTTTTTGTTAGAATTGGTGATCATTGTTATTATGGTTTATGTGATATTGGTGCTAGTTCTAGTGCTATTCCTTATGAGCTTTATAGGGAAGTTATGCATGAAATTGGTCCTTGTGAGCTATAGTACATTGATGTGGTTATTCACCTTGCTAAAAAGGAAATCATTTGCCCTATTGGTACTGTAAGAGATGTGGAGGTCCTTTGCGGTAAGATTAAGTATCCTGCTGATTTTCTAGTGCTTAATTCAGCAGCTAGTAAAACTTGTCCTATCATTTTTGGTAGACCCTTCTTGAACACTTGTGGAGCTATTATAGATTGTAGAAAGGAATTTTTTTTGACTAAGTTTGATGGAGATTCTTATGTGTTTAACTTTTCCAAATTTGCTAAAGCTTCTTGTGAAAATAGCTTGCTTAATAAAGATTTTAGGATGGAACAACTTGCTTCTATTGATCCAGTTTATGACCTTGGACCTCTTTTTGATAACTGTAAGTATGCTTATTCTGATGATAAAGTTGTTTCTTGTGAAAGTTATATTGTCAATTTTATTCTAGGTGCTACTAAGGATGGCAATTTTATCCATGGAGCCGGGTATCCACGGATATCCGACCCGATGGGCAAGGGTATGGAGTCCTAATTACATCCACGGATTTCATGGGCGGATATCCGCTAATTCATGGGGCAGGCATGGGTAGTAGTTTCGCTCCACGGATATCCAACGGATATCCGGCTGACACGTGGGACCCACATGTCAGTGAGATTATTATTTTATGTATGCAATATTTACTAAATAAATGACCCCAAATTTCATGGTCTCGAGCGGAAGACTAATCAGTCCACATCGTAGTCGACTTGCAACAAAAATATCAAAAGCTCTCATGTGTATGCAATCATGGTCTCGAGCGGACATGTTAGGTAATTCATTTATACATTTCCACCTTTGTTTCTAACTTCTCTTGTGAAATATGAAATCTAAGTTGTTCTTATTTTTGGCAATTGCATTAGGTGATATTCATGGTAATCTTCGTGTTGTACAAAATGTTCTTGAAGATGATGAAGAAGAAATGGTACTATTTCTGTAGTCATTTACTTACTTCCATTATTCATTCTTGTGATGTGTAACTTTGATAAGTTTTAGTGTTTCTTCAATTGTAGGATGCCAATGAATCCATTGTCATCGAGAATGAGGCTCTAATCATGTAAGTTTCAACACAACATTTATACTATGCATTGCTATATCTATTGAATGTATGAGACGTTGTATTGGAAACTTGTAATAAAAAACATTCTATAAGACTGTTATGAGACATCTATGTACTTTGTGATGTTACCGGTGATATTGTAAGCACTATGTGGTTAAAATATTATTTCTTTGATATTCCTATGTATTATCCATATAATATTTGTTGAAATGCTGCTGAAATGATGTCGGGAATTGCTATTATATCGTAGTTATGCTGAAAGTTATTATGATTATTGTATATAGTGTGTAAACCAATGGATATCCATGGATACTGGATATCCGGCTGGTTTGGATCTGGAGCGACATCCATGCCCATGGATATCTTCTTGGGCGGGCTAGAGTGAGTTTCATGGATTTGGATTTGGATTTGGTTTTGCTATATCCGTCCAAACCCGCTCCATTGTCATCCCTAGGTGCTACTGAAAGTTATTATGAGAGAGGGAAACATGGTTTTATGCATCTCAATAATGTTAAATTACCCCGTTTTATGTTGAAAGCTTTAAAATTGCATTTGTTTTGTCTTCCTATGCTAGTGGCTTTTTGTTTCAATAATTTGTTTTCTCATGATACCCCCATGCATAGGAAGTGGGTTAGACTCAAATGTGTTGGTTATTTGCTTCTTGATGCTCTCTTTCACTCCATATATATATCCCCTATGTGAGCATCTTTGAAACTCTCAAGCCTAACTTAAAGGCATTAAAGAAAAATTACTTGTTAAGAGATAACCCAAGAGTTTGGTTGAGTCTTGGAAGTTATTACCTCAGTAATAACCGCTCCTTATCCTTTTTGTTTTGGTTTTTGTGTCAAGTTCAACTACTTTTGAGAAGTAAAGGAGTTGTGAAAAGTGGCTGTCCTGGGACAGATTTTTGTGCTGCATTGTAAAAAATCATGAGGAAGCTTAGTATTTCGGATGGAGATGTATTTTTCTATGCTTGTTCTCCAAGTTGTTACCCAACTTTCATTAGTTTTGCACTTTTTTTTGAGAAACAGAAGATTTTCGAAAAAATCAATCTTTACCTGCTGGTCTGTTTTGACAGATTTCTGCCATCATTTGCATCTGCCTCTTTTATCGATTCTCTTCCAGATTCTTTTGGTTTTTTGGAAAGGAGTTGCTACAATATTTTTTGTTTTGATGGATTTCAGTTGAAGTTTGAACCTAAAGGTCTATTCTTTTTGCTTACACTAATGTTGCCATTGAAGTTTGTGTTTTGGCTTGTGAGAAAAAGGAATTTCCAGGAGAAGGAGAAAAGAAGTCTGCAGAGTTCGTCTTTGAATAGGTAAAAGTGGTGAAAACAGAAGGTTCGTGAAAACCCAATATTTTTATATTTTTGATGTTTTTATTACATACGGAAGGTTACGAAATGAAACAGAGGAGGAAAAGGAGGTCGGGGTGGCCGCGGGCCCCAGCTGGCCGCGCCTAGAGGGGATGTGAGCCCCCCCGAGCTCCGTCTCCGCCTCGTTTTGGTACCAGTACCTTCCTTATGCATTGAAATTTCGTAATATATACCCCCCCCCCCCCGCCCCCCCCCCCCCCCCCCGGATCCCCCGAGGTTCGTATATCATGTTCTCATCGTTTTTTCGTTTTGATTTGTTTCTGTCAGGAAATTGCGGTGACCCAGCATACCACTGTATGTTGTAGTATACTATAGTCGTTGACATAACACCAATAAAACACCGTTCACGAGTATTACATCCCTCAGAATGGCACAACAGAAACACAGCGGGTCCAATACATGGCTTAAAGGTTACAGCTCACTCTTTACATAAGATCCAGAGAACAGTCTAGGTATAAGAGGAAGAAAGAACTCCTTTACGAAGAAGAATCAAAGTTAAACAATGCCAGAATGATTATGCTATTAAGTCTAATATTTAGACTAAGAGGCTGGCATTGCTTCTATTGCAACGCTCTACAGAAATAGGTTCTTTGGTTAGAGATAATATTCCTATCGATTCTGTAACCTTCGTCTTCACTTGAGTTGTGATATATGTTGACTTCCATTTCTTTATTGAAGAGCTTTAGCTGGTCTTGGTAAGTCCTGGAGCATATCTTGATGTAGATATCGTTCTAATGGCTTCAGAATCTAGCAAGGGTTAAGAAGATACTTTGAGTACGAGCGTACTCAGCAAATTCACTAAAAAAGGAGTGTTTGATGCACTATATCTACAGCCATAGACCGTAGGTCGTAGGCAATGCAAGTTTTCATAAACATTTCTTTAAAGGTTGCTTTTATTTTGAAAAGCTATGTCCGTCAGCCTTCACGGGTTTACTAGAACCTTCATGGGGTTCCTTTCCCGCCGCGTTCGCAGCTCCTTCCCTGAACAGGGAGTAACAATTTACAGTTCTTACACTCTGCAGAGGTGTGTTACTTTACCCATGAGAGATCGACTCTTTGTTGCACAACCGGACAGCTTATTCCCGTCCACAATTCCATGATGTGGGGCCCAGAAGATGATCCAAGCCAATCACTGCCCCCTTCGCGGCCCCGCATGCCTCCTTGGTGTACACCATGCCCACATAAAGAATTACGGCAATGTTTTGTACAAACCGTTATATGTCAGAAGTATCGTGGGACGTTGAGGGTTCCCACCCATATGCTTCATATCCTCTACGAATTACCAATTAAAATGCACGCTACGAGGATAACAGCCACGACCTGCACATTCGGCTTCATGCGAGAGGAAGAAGATACAGCTGACTTCTCCGTCCCATTCCAAATCTCATGGTCAACGCATAATATACGGCGCAAGAATCACTGGCGACATTGGTTGTTAAGCCCTAGGTGATATAGTTCTGAACAGTGGTATTCCAACTATTAGATTTAATAGATTAACTGATCACCCTGGATCAATAATCAATAGTTCTCATTATCATTGAAAAATAGTGTTTTCTGACCTTCTTCAAATGCAGGTGAAGACAACATTGGATCTGTAAAATATTTTATAGAAAATAAACAAAGGACATGAGCAAGTGTGAACTTGCCTTTTGTGGTTGCAAGATTATGCACTCACGGTCTTCGAGTCAATATAAGATCCAAAAATCTGAAATCAGCATCATTGGTCCGGTAAGGACTAATGTTTAAAGAAGCAATATGCTTTTATGCATAATTAGTGTCATGCACGTTTTAAGTGTAAATTCTGGAAATAATGTTGTTCTAAGGTTTGGATTTCGAAAGTGGTTACTATGGAATGTGTGGTCCTTTTGGATAAATTTCGTAGTTGTATTTTTATTCGAGTTTATGAGTGGTTGGAGTCAACACATATGTAGGAATAAAATATACATTCTTATGACATACTAGTTAGGACTACTTATACAAGATTTCTTATTTAAAGTGGCAAAAAGGATAACCTTCGAAGAAAAGGTTTCTCTTCTAAGGTCTAAATAACCTTGTGGTTAGTTAGTGATGGTTGATGTTATTTGTTTTAATCAAATGGCTTGAGTTTATGCTGCTTTATAGATTAACTACTTCAGACCAAAGTTAACTATAAAACATGTAGTCATGTGTATGGTATTATATTTGGACTCTTGGAGACTAAAGTTAACTTTAAAATATATATAGTTTTTGAAAGTATGATACTTACACCCTGGTATCTTGTATATCTGAAATGTGTTCTTTAAGTTATTTAAGAATGTTTGTTCTATTACTTGAGATAATGGTTTCTTAATTCTATGATAGAGTAGTATCATTTACCTTTTTTAGATAAGTGAGTAGAGTTTATAATTCCAGATATAATTTTATTTAACTATCCTTAAATTTTTTTTAGTGTTGTGGTAACTGTTGATATTTGATAATTTAAAGTAAATGGAAAGGATCTGATTCATTCACAAGATGTTCTTTAAGGTTTCTATCATGAGTTGGAATCCTTTGAGAATAAAATATTCAATTAGAGTTGAATATAGTTTGATATAAAGATATTTATAATGATTTTAAACTATTAGAGTTCTGTTTCATTAATATTTAAGATTTGTACTATATATTAAACTTATTTTAATCATTTCAAGGATATTAATAAATGTTATTTATTATTTTATGAATTATTAATGAAGTAAAATAGTTTATATTTGAGTTGTTAAAATATTTGAATTTTTGGTTTATCTCAAAAGTAAAATATTAGATTTTTAATACGTAATTTTTATTTTTGTGATTATTTTAGTGTATTACAGGTATTTTTGTGATTTATACATAATAAAATATGATTTTTATAATGCTTATTGCTTTTAAATTATTTAATAAATAATAAATATTTAATAATAATATGTGATTATATTTGAAATTATATTTCTTATTTTCCAAGATTTTTGAGTATTTTACTTATATTATAAACATTTATCCTTATTAAATATTTATATAGTATTTTTCAAAAATACTATAATATTAATAAATAATGAAAGTGATTTTTATTTATTTTTATCACCTTTCAATAATTTTGTAAAATTCCATAAGGAATATTTAAATTACAAAATTCTTATAAAAGTTTGTCCAAAATTTGATAACTTATTTTATTTGAATAGAGTCTATTATTGTGAATCCAAAAATATTTATTTTATAACTTTTTTTTGGACTATAAATTTATTTTCTATAATTTTATTGGGGTCAGGGTGTTTTGGTCTTTTCCATTTGATCAAAAGATTTATTAAATAACCTGGGCCGGCCCCTTGGGCTTATTGGGCCAAAGTGGCCCAATAGGGCAGGGTCAAATGGCTACCTCGAAGGGTTCTGGCCCACCTAGGCCACTTTGCCTCCTCTCTCTCCCTCGACCTTATCTCCTCCTCTGACCCACCCCCGTGGTCGGCGATGCCGCCACCATCGATTCTCGCCGTTGTCGGCCGTTCTGGCCGCCGCCGTGGTGCGAGTTGGGGTTGCCGGTGATGCTCTTTCGTTTGATCCGCTTGTATTTGACTCCGGGGCTTCCCCGTTGGTCAGTTCCACCCCATTCCCGAACTCTAGGCTTCGGAAAATATGTTGTCGCCGCCGCCGCGATCCCGCCTGCGGTGGTGTGCTGGTCTCGTGCGCTGCTGTGTCCGCCACCGTGGCAGGTGCAGGTTGCAGCGCCCCTCTGGGTGCTCCCTGTGCCGCCGCGGTTCGTCGGCCCATCTGCTTCCTCTTCGATTCATCAGCGAGGACCTCGGGTAAGTGGTCTCTATGGTGATTGTCCATGCTACTGCCATGATTCTTTTTGGTGTGTATCTAGTGGCTTCTCATGTTGAGTGACTATGTGCTGATTGAGTTCATCTCTGGATTAGAGTTCATAACCCCCATGTTGATCATATCTATGATTCTTTAGATCTAGTGTTGATCATATTTGATCATGGGAAATGATTGCCTGTTGTGGTTAAGGATTGATAGTAGCTTTGATGATACTAGTTGCCTGTCAGATTTAGTTCCAGTGGTAATCCCCCATGATTCATGCTAATGTTTCATTGGAATCCTTAATTGGATTATGTTGTTGTTCTGAGAGTGTATTCTATTGTCAGAATGCTCCTACTGACAGTAGTTCCTTTCAGTGGTTGCTTACTGTAATTATAGTGTTAGTTTGTATGAGATTATACACATTGAATTAAAACATTACATGTAATGATTTTTGTGGATGTATGAATTTAATATTGATTCCTGGCACTTGGCTTCAGGAAAATGATATGTAGTGGTTGTCCCTTTTTATTTATGGAAACTAAGTGAAGCTTGGTTTTAGCTCATTAAGAACTTGTCCTTATGATACCATTGTATTCTGGCACACAAGTGATTGGGTTTTTATTTCTGGGCTTAGCTTAATTATGCTGGTGATTAATACTGACAAGTTTACATGAAAAATTGTATTAACTTTCCTGCCTATGATGTTGGTATGAGGCTTTTGGTTTTGATTCCTAGTTGGTTGAATATTAGTTTGTTTGAATCTTGAAAGAGTAGAGGTGCCACTCTCTCTGAGATGTGCCCTGATCTTGATAAGATCAAATGAAAATGATCTAAGTTGCAAAGTAACACTGAACCCAGTGATGCTGGTCTGAGGGTTTAGTGTTTGTGGTTGAGCTAGATTTCTTATCATTATACTTGAAATCTCTAGGATAGATTCACCCCTCTTGGGTGTTGATTGAGAGATTATTGCATAAAGCAACACATGCCTTTGTTTAGACATTGTGATGAAAGCATGTGATGGTTTTATGAGACTCACCACAAGATTTAATGTTGGTGTGGTATATTGATGATGATCCTGATCTAGTTCTTGGTCTTGATCTTGATCTGCTTTTGCTGGCTCCTGAGCTTGCTCTTGAGCTTGCCTGCTCCTCCTAACTCCTGGGCTTGACCTTACTGTCCACCAGATTTATTCCCCTCCTTATGTCACCATTCTGGTGATGTTTGGGTTGATCTGGGTGGTTGGTTTGGTTGTTGTTCTTGGTTTAACTGTTGATCATCCTGGCTGTGATAGTGTATTGTGTGGTGGAGAGATGTACTGAGGTGATCCTCCACGGCTGGCTGTGGTTTTGTGATAATGGCTATGCTTGTGAGGTCGACAGCACACCCCTCTGCATGCTTGTGTGTGTGCATCTTGTGTGCCTGCTATGCACATGAGGATAAGCTCAAAAAATTTGAACTTACTGTTACCAATCTACTTTTACCTTGGCTGGTGAATTGGTCCCTTTTGGCTATCATTTGCATTCTGGCCTTGAGTTTATGAAAGATGAAATCTTTCATATTGGTGAAACTTGCCCCTTTATAAGATTTCTCAATGATGAGATTGTCAAGTGCACCTCACTGACATATCTGAGAGACATATTCTAACACTGATCCTATCTTGTTTTCTATTTAATCTTTGTTTTGCAGGTACAAAATATAAAGATGAAGATTTAATGTAGTTTTAGGTATAGGATAGTTGGTGTATATACAAATGTAGTTTTCTTATTCTTTTGTAATTTATGTAATCTTTATTTGGTTCATTTGTAATAAATATTATATATTTATTAATAAAGAATATTTTATTCTTTCATCTTGTGTGAATTGTGAAGTTTGGAATAACTTCTGTTAGTTATTCTTTGTGACTTGATTAAGTATGTAAAATGAATTTCACATACAATATTGTTTTTAGATAAGATTTAAGTTATAATACTTTTCTCTTGATTAATTTAAGATTCCAATCTTATATCCAAATCATTTAAATTATAAAACACTTAAGTTTTAGAATCCAAACTCATTTCAAAACACACATAACTACTTTAAGTTCATATCAAAGTTTTTTATCAATCCTTCTTTAAGACTAAACCTATTCTCAAAGTAAGAAAGAAACATTGATCACTTAAGTTTTTATTTGGCAAAAAATTTACCCACATTTTCACAAATAAATGCATGCAACAATTCATATTCCTAAATCTACCCTTCGTTAGGTCCTAAATACTGGGATGTTACAGAAATCTTCTCAAGTTTATAGCGCAATGGTCTCCTCCAACGACAAAGGCAAGAAGCCCGAGGAAGATGATCCTCACAATCCCAAGAAGGAGGAGATTTTGGTAGAGGATGTAGAAGACATGGAGGAGGACAAGCATCCGGACACCCGCGCTACCGTCGCGAGTATTGGAGGGGTGAAACCTATCAAGCTTAAGAGGACAACACGGATGTCTACAGGAGGGAAAACCCCGTGTCATATCCTCTCTCCACGGTCATCTCCTCCACGTACCAAGAATTCCTTCCATGCTCTTATACATGAGCATCAATACCAACAAGTGCCCAAAGGGACTTGCCCTCGGTTTGGAATCTGTCTCGCTCTAACCATGCAGGGAAGGAACACACTAAGAAGGAAGAGTGGGAAAAGAATATCAAGGACTGGGATTCTCGGTCTGATATGATCATGAACTGCATTGAGCAAAATTCGGAGTTGATTCATACTCTGACCTTCGAGATTGAGGACTTGAGAAAACTGATTGAGGATCTTATCAAGAGAACACCACCACCACCGAAGGAGTAATTCGTCATCAGGTTTGGCATCCCCTTGGCTTGTTCCAAGCTTGGGGGAGTGTCGCGGTATCACATCATCATCTTTTATCTTTTACCTTTTTAGTGGATTCATATCTTTGGTAGAGAAGTTATCTTATAGGTTGGTTAGCATGTGGAAGTATCTCTCCTTTAGTTTCTATGTATCCCTTGGTGTGAGTGCCTTTATTGAATATTAATGAGAAGTTTCATCTTTTACTTTTTGCACTTCTTATTTTAGTTTGCAATCTCTATTATATGATTGATCTTGTTGATCAGTATTGGCATCACTTTGGGAGCATCAAGTAAATCTAAATTTGTTTTGGAAAACCGAGTTCTGGTCAGTAGCAACACTTTTTGAGGTTTGAAAGGAAAAGAGAAAAAGCTTACAAGTATTTTGTATCATTTTGTTTTCTTTCTTGATTGGCTCATAAGCTTAGTATTCTTTATTTAAGATCTTTTGTGCCTTCAAGGAAGATTGCATGTTTGGCTTTATCACTTGTAGGTTTTCTTGTTTCTTTCAACTCTTTTGCTTGCTACCCAACCTTGCTAGCCAAAAACCTGTTTTGAGAAGGCTTACTTGTCATGTTTCCAACCCCTTTGAACCAAAACCTATGCCTTTGTGTCCACCATATCTACATTTTAGCATTATTGCTATTCCAAGCAAATTCTCAAGCTTCATCTATCTTTCGAAAAACTAGTTAGTAAAGCTCTCACGAACTTGATGGCACACCTTATTTTCTTGCCCCTAATAGACTTGAACCATTGTGTCATCGAAGTTGTATATGCTTGCATCTACGTTGGGATTAGCAGAATCGTGCTGTCACAGGGAACGCTTTTAACACTTATGGATAAATATCCAGTTGATATCATGCTCTTTTGTTTGCGGATGTCATCGGTGTGAAATAAAAAGGGAGCTTGTAAGTCTATGGAGTTATGTATGTGTGTTAGAGAAACGCCTGGGCCACTATCCTAAGCCATGCCTAATCATGGTAGAAACTTGCAGCATCACTATAGTGTGCATTCTATGAAGCATCCTCAATAAAAAGCTATGCACATAGTAAATAAAAAGAACGCTGAGATGCTCATTGTCTGCTTGCCTTGTCATTTTTGTTATGGGATAGCTCCTATACCATGTGCAAGGGGTACCCCGTTGGCGGTTCTTTATGATACACACGTACTTACAATGACAAGAACTTACCGGTAACTAAAGTTGAGTAGCATGAGGAGCGACCCTCATACTCAAGGGACTTGTGATTGCCAACTTATATTTCGTCAAGCATATACACCATTTTTGTGCACTTTAACCTTAATCATTTCAAGATGCTTATGATAGGGGCAATGAGGGCTCAAAGCTAGTAGGTACCATAATCTTTTGGACGCTCTTTATGACTTGAAATCTCTGCTTCCCTATATGAAGGGACCTTTCTCCTATTTTCTGAGTTTCGTCAGTAAACCTACTTCCTCTCTATCTCTAGCAAGCATTTGAGTTGTTGTGTTTCAAGCATTCATATGATGATTTATTCAATCATGTTCTCTATCTTCCCTATTTGCACAAGACTCTTATCTATTGAGTATTACTTTGAAAGCCATCATTGTGAAAAACCTTTTTGAGCAAAGAGTACTCCTGTTGTAAAAACTTCTTCAAAAGCTTTTTGTGAAACCGTTTGTCAGCTGTTCTCTGACCAGGAACAAAGTTTGTCAATTCCAATTATGATTTATCTTTATGCATCTCTATTGTGACTCTTGTACTTGTTGCAAGCTAAGTCATATATTGGTGAGTTGCCTTCTTCTATGAGTTGTGTAATGGTAAGTGTGATGCTTCTTGTCCGTATTCTTTTATCGACACTTCACTCCATAAACCCGTGGACATGTTTACTGAGCTCAGTTTTCGTTTGGGGACAAGCGAAGTTCTAAGCTTGGGGGGAGTTGATACGTCCAATTTGCATCACCATTCTATATTATAATTTGCCTCTATTCATTATTATGTGTCTTATTATGAGATGTTACTTATGTCTTTTCCTTTGTTTTTGCATGTTGGATGATTCTTGGAGGATGAACTGCTGGAGTCAGGATTCTGATGGAAAAAGAGGTGTTTTGATGCAATTTCGCAAAGATCAAAAAAATACCAGAAAAATATTGGAAACTTATATTTTCCCAGAAGACGAAGGAAGCCAAAAGGGGAGGCGTAGCTGGGCCACAGGGGGACCACACACACCCCAGGCACGGGTCCCCCTACACCACGCCTAAGGGAGGTGCGTCCCACATGGCCGGCTCCTGACTCCGCCCTCTTGCCTATATCTTCCTCTCAGAATCCTAATACCAGGGGAGCGACCACAGAAAGAGCGCGACGAGCACTGCTGGGCCGGTGTCCTGCTGCAGGAGCGCGAGGACGCTGTGAACCGTGAGGGTGGTGCCCTACAGCGACCCCTACAACTAGGAAGGTTGCCACACATGTTGGGACGGCCTGGACGTCGACGAGGTCCTCGCCGGGTATGGCCTCCGCCGCACTCGCCGCAACCGCTCAAACCGTCACACCATCTTTGGCGGGCCACATACCGGGCCAGTTCCAGCGCTGGCACCACAAGCATCTCCTCCTCGACATCGTGCCGCGACGCAGACATAGCCGCGCCGAGATGCCCACAACATCCTCTTCCCCTTTGTGCTGCCACGACCACGATCACCAGAGTGGCCAAACGAGCAGCACTACCAACAGGGGCTCATCAACTAGGCATAGGAGCTAGCGTTCGGCCAGGAAATGAAGGAGGAGGAGGAGTAGGATTACGTCGATGACATCATGCCGCCTGGGCTCACCGAGGAGGAGGCCATTGGCGAGTCTCAGGTGCAGCGGGATCTGGATGCGGAGGCGCACTCAGCCGACACCTTCCAGGCGTTGCACGCTTTCGTCACAGCGCCGAAGCCTCCACCTCTACCGCCCTTCCTATAGCCTCCGGCATCGCCACTCTAGCAACCTCCGCTGCTAGGCCTGCGGGGGCCTGCCCCTTGGCAGGCGCCGGATGATGCACTCAGATCAATGTAGAGCTTCATTGGGAGTCCCCAAGAGAAAGGTATGAAGAGCACAATAGCAAGTCTTTCCTCAAAAATAAACCAAGGTTATCGAACCAGTAGGAGGAAGGAAACGACCCAAAGGTGTTGTTAGCAACTTGGAAACCTGCACAACACAAACTAAAGAATTTGCCCCAACGAACAACGAGGTTGTCAATCTCACCGGTTTGCTGAAAACAAAGGATTAACTGTATGGTGTGGAAGGTAATGGTGGTTTGCAGAAAGTAAACAGTAACAGTGGAAGATGTATCAATGGTAAAGATTGGACCGGGGTCCATAGTTCACTAGAGGTGTTCTTCTTAAGATAAATAAACATGGCATGCTGGGTAAACAAATTACAGTGGGGCAATTGATAGGATAGAGCAAGGCATAACAATGCAATACTAGACATTCATGATCCTATGAGATTTGATTGGGAAATACAACAAGATACATAGACCGCCATCCAACTGCATTTATGACTAGTAATCCACCTTCAGGTTATCATCCGAACCCCCTCCGGTATTAAGTTGCAAGCAACGGATAACTGCTTTAAGCAAAGTGTGTAAGGTAAACAATCCACTTGTTCCATGAACAAGAGACCGTTGTTTTCTCCCTAGTAGCAACAACACATCTACAACCTTAGAGATTTCTGTCACTTCCCTTGATTAAATAGAGGCGTGAACCCACTATCAAGCATAAATACCCTCTCTTGGAGTCACTAGCAACTACTCGGCCAAGATAGCTACTAACAACAGAGAGAATGCAAGATCACAAACAACACAGACATGATAGAATCAATAATATAGAACCATTAACCAATCTGACATAGTAATCTCAATATCCATCGGATCCCCGCAAACACAACATGCATGATTACAAATAGATTAGATCTTGATCATGAACGGAGCTCACAAGATCTAGACATGAAAGAACAAGGAGGAGATACAACCATCTAGCTACTACATGGACCCGTAGTCCAAGGTGGAACTACTTACGCTTCATACCGGAGGCTGGCATGATGATGAAGAAGGCCTCTGGGATGATCTCCCCTCCGTCAGGGTGCCAGGAAGAGCTTCAGATCCCCCCGATCTAGGGACAATGGCGGCGTCTACATAAGGTTTCGTGGAATTTTATCGGGTCTCTAGGGTTTCCGCATCAGGGGATTCTTATAGGTAAAGAGGCGAGGCAAGGGGGCCACCAGGGGGCTTCACCCCCCAGGCGCGGGATGGGCCCACACACGCGGCCAGGGGATATGGCCCCCTAGTGAGTCTCCTCTGTCTCGTACTCCGGCTTTGTGTTCCCCATGGTAAAATATTGACTTTGGCTTTTGTGCCGTCCAATTCCGAGAATATTGATTTTCTACCTTTCTGGAACCAAAATCAGAAGAAAACAGACAACTGGCACTATGGCAACTTGTTAATAGGTTAGTACCAGAAAACATATAAAAACACCTCAAAGTGTAGACAAAGCAAGCAAAGTATATACTAAACAAGCATGAAACATCAAAAATTATAGATACGTTTCCGACGTATGAAGCATCCCCAAGCTTAACTCCTACTCGTCCTCGAGTAGGTAAGTGATAAAAAGAATAATTTTTGAGGTGACATGCACCATCAAAATCAAGATCAAACCATTTGCAAGCATTGAAATATGGGATCAAAGTACTCATTAGCATGAAAGATGTACTTCTAACAATAAGACAAAGTAACTATGCATGCAACATGAAAGGCTACAAACAAAGATCATGAATAACATGCATTGAAAAATGTTTGTTCGTTTCACATACAGAAAACATAGCATAGTGGCATTCATCTTGTCCCTCATAGAGTAACAAATAGATGCATAGGACACCTTCAAAGTTCATAAGAGTGACTAGATACAAATAGTTCAAGAACAAGAAATATCAACAATATTCATCAATCAATAAGTTTTGGGACAATGCACAAAGAACTAAGAATGACAACTATGCTCTCTTAACTGGTGTCTAAGGATAGAAGGTGGAGACTCAATATAATAGTGGAAGAAAGGCCCTTCATAAAAGGGAAGCAGGGATTTCAAGTCTCAAAAAGAGCTTCCAAAAATTATGGTACTTGTTAGCTTTCAGCTCTCATTGCCCCTATCATAAGCATATTGAAGTGATTAAGGTTAAAGTGAACAAACTATGGAGTATATGCTTGACAAAGTATAAGTTGACAACCTCATGTCCCTTGAATACGAGGGCCGCACCTCATGCTACTCAACTTTAGTCACCTGTAAGTTCTTGTCATAGTAAGTATATGTGTATCATAGAGAACCGCCAATGGGGTACCCCTTGCACATGATACAGGAGCTATCCTGTAATCAAAATGACAAGGCAAGTAGACAATGAGAATCTCAACAATATTCTTATTTACCATGGGAAAATGGTGCTTTTTTCTCTCTTTCCTCTTTTCAATGTGTCTCTTCTTTTTATATAAGAAGAAAGCTTCATAGATGTCATTATGGTGATGCTGCAAGTTTACACCATGATTAGGCATGGCTTAGGCTAGCGGCCCAGGTGTTTATCTAACACACATACATAAATCCATGGACTTACAAGCCCCCCTTTCATTTTACACCGACGACATCCATATACAAAAGAGCATGATATCAACTGTGTACAAAGTACAAGTGCAATGTTGAAAGTGTTTCTCGTGATAGCACGGTTATGCTAATTCCAACATATAAGTGCAAGCATATACAACATAGATGGCACAATGGTTCAAGTTTATTAGAGGCAAGAAATATTAATTGTGCCATCAAGTTTGTGAGAGCTTTAATCACTAAGTTTTCACATAACAAAATACTTTTTAATTAGACGATAGATGAAAACAAGAATATACTTGGAATGGTGTAACACACCATGCATAGGAGTTTATAGTGGACACTTTAGAATAACTTGGTTTTTGGTAGTTGGAAGCATGAGTAGAACTTACTCATACAAGTGGAGGCTAGCAAAAGACTGGGAGCGACCAACTAAGAGAGCAATAATGGCCATAATCATGCAGAGCGACAAAACATTACTAATCAAAGCATAAAGCGGTACTACAAGTCAAGGGATAAATGATCATAGAGGCTAGGGTGACTGGTTCATAGTCATAACATGGTGTGAGCATGTGCCAAGTTAACCCAAACAAAGCATCAAAGGAGAATACCACAATACTATGCTTTTGTATACTATAACAACACATGATTCTTTCAAGGCACATTAAGCAATCTAAATTGTTTGGAACAAGTCATGCTACAACAATAATCACTAAGCATAGGGTCAAAACAACATCTACCATTATATGATAAAGTCTAAGTCATAGTCAAAACAAGCTCCCTTGTGTACCACTAAGCATGAAACTTCTACTCTTTTTCCAACACCAATCGACTTATTTGAAATAACTCACAAACATAATAATAGATAAATATCAGTGAGGATGTATCATAAATCCACAAATAAGAACTAAAAAGTTCTAAGCAGAAAGCATAAGAAAACTGAGGCTAAACACAGTGCTAGCAAAAGAGAACACTCATAGAACAATAAGAGTGAAAACTAGAGTGTTCAAGGCAATGAAAACAGAGTGTGTCTCTCTCCAAAAGAAGTGTGTTGTGATCTAACCAACTTTAATGAAGAAAACTAAGTAAACTAAAACCAAAAACTAAAACTAAGACGCTCCAAGAACAACACAACTGTGCATGAAACAATAAAAATGAAGTGTCTAGAAAGACTTGAGATATTTATTGATGAAGAAGGGGATGCCTTGGCATACCCAAGCTTTGACGCTTGTACCCCTTGAATATTTCTTGGGGTGACACGGGGTGGCATCCCCAAGCTTGAGATTTTGTCCATTCTTCATCTCATTACATCATTCTTTCTCTACACCTAATTTTTTTCCTTCATACAAAACTTCACACAATCTTCATTAGCAACATTAGTGTATTCAAAAGATAATAGACCTTTGGGTTTAGCTTTAGAATAGCAAAACTTTCACTAAAAACACAAGCTTCTGTAGAAATTCCCTCAAAAAGCTCAATTTTCCAAAAAGAACCCAAAAAGGAATCAATGAGAAGCAAATGCAAATAATGGCAGAAACCTATCAAAACCGACCAGCAGGCAGAAACCGATGTTTTCTAAGACCTTCTGTTGCTCAAATAAAAAATTATTGAACTAACGGAAGTTAGGTAACATACCGGGGGATTCATTTGCAAAATATCATCTCAATCCGACTTACAGAGATTCCTCACGAATTTTTATGGTGGAGCACAAAAATCTGTTTCGGGACAACAACTCCCCATATCTTACTTCCCTCTCATTAGAGGTTATTCTTGGCACAAAAAGCAAACAAAAAGGATAAGGAGAGGTCATTACTGAAGTAATAACTTCCAAGACTCAATAAAACCATTGGGTTATCTCCCAAGAAGTACTTTTCTTTAATGCCTTTAAGTTAGGCTTGATAGTTTGAGAAGATGCTCACATAAGAAATATGAATTGAAGTAAAAGAGAGCATCAATAAACAAATTCCAAACACATTTAAGTATACCCACTTCCTATGCATAGGAATCTTGTAAATAAACAAGTCATGAAAGCACAAAGCAACAAGCATAGGAAAGCAAAACAAGTGGCAACTTGTCAATAGTAAGGATGGCAATGGGCAGGGTATGGGCAGGGTAAAGCAATACCATACCCATACCCGTGTAGTCAATGGGTTCAAAAGGTTACCCATACCCGTACTCGTGGGTATAAAACTTTAACCATACCCATACCCTGCGGGTACCCGTACCCATTGGGTACCCGACGGGTATATCCAATAGTACACAAGTTATTCAAAAATTTACTTTCATCAATATCATATTTGAGAAAGACAATAATCTATACTTACTAATAGTAGACGAGTACATGAAAGTATCAAATGAATGTCTAGGAGTCGCAATCTCATACTTGTCCCTAGGCTTTTCGGCCGCATAGGTTAAAACTCTATAGGTAAGTTTGACATGTCAGTTTAAACGGGCGGGGTATGGGTATACCCATGGGCACAAGTCTATACTCGTGCCCGTTCCCGTGACTTAACGGGTAGGGTATGGGTATTACCCGTGGGTACCCGTACCCATGGGTAAAATTTCCATCCTTAGTCAATAGGTTAGTTCCAGAAAGTGTATAAAAATACCTCAAAGTGTAGACAAAGCAAAGCAAAGTAGATACTAAACAAGCATGAAACATCAAAAATTATAGATACATTTCCGACGTATCAAGGGCCTCCGGGATGATCTCCCCTCCGGTAGGGTGCCGGGAAGAACTTCAGATACCCCCGATCTAGGGACGACGGTGACGGCGGCTACAGACTGTTTTGTGGAAGATTGATCGGGTGACTTAGGGTTTTGATATCGGGGGCTTCTTATAGGCGAAGAGGCGAGGCAGGGGGTACCCAGGGTGGCCGCACCCCCCAGGCGCGGGCCAGGCCTGGCCACGCGGCTAGGTGGTGTGCCCCCCTGGTGGCTCCCCTCTGTCTCGTATTCTGGATTCGTGTTCCCCACGGTAAAATATTGACTTTGGCTTTTGTCCCGTCCAATTCCGAGAATATCGATTTTCTGCCCTTTTTGGAACTAAAAACAGAAGAAAACATGCAACTGGCACTATGGCATCTTGTTAATAGGTTAGTACCAGAAAACATATAAAAATACCTCAAAGTGTAGACAAAGCAAAGCAAAGTAGATACTAAACAAAGCATGGAACATCAAAAATTATAGATACGTTTATGACGTATCACCGGACTGGGTGTACCTTGCCTCCGATGATGAGGAGTAGGACGCAGCTGCCGTCGTCAAACCTTAGCGTCATCACCTAGTAGTCTAGGTTTAGGTTTAAATTCGAGAAATTTTCATTCAACCTTGTAAATTTCCCTAAATTTGAATGAAAATCGTTTCTATTTCTTTTTTCGTCGGCTTCATCATTGGAGGGCAGATCATTGGGGCCCACCGGTGTGGGACAACTTCCCCAAACTGCTGACAATTTGGGCAAAGCCCCCCAAACCAACTGTTGGCGCGCTTGCCGGCCACTCGTTGGAGGGGGTGCCATTGGATATGCTCCGACATCTCTCCTCTTTTTTTTGCCAAATCCTCGCTTTTGCTTTTACGTACAAAAAAGGTCCATTTTTCTCCTATGTAACTAAACATGATTCGAGCATGAAAAGAAGAAAAACACCGCCTGACATGGGTATGACGTACCAGGTCCCTATGGTTAGTTATCCTAGTCGCTTAAAAGCTTATGGCCCACGAAGACCCAACAGAGTCTAATCGGCACCCGACGAATAATGACTTGCCTTACTGATTAAGTAATAATCATGAACCGATATAAATTTCACATTGTAATCATAAACTTGTAACCTCTCCGGCTACGGATCCAGGACCTAGCCTCTCATATGAAGGCTAGGAGGACCCGATGGAGAGAGACACCTTAGTTTTTCAGCAATTCATTTTCCACACTCTAAAAATGGTAAACTCTCAACATTTTCTTAGGACAACATTATCATTTTCGAATTGTAATTTGAAAATGTTTAAGATTTGTGTCAATTATAAACACTCATTTTCACTAAGAGTTATATGTTTTTTTAATTTGAAAGTGTTCAAGTGACGAGGTTTAATCTCGTCAATGCCCATTGTTATGGACTTGGGTTTTGAAGAAGATGGGGATGCTGGAGATCGCGGAACGGTTAGCAAACAAGTAACACGGGGACACGAGGTTTACCCAGGTTCAGGCCCCCGGAGGGAAAACCCTACTCCTGCTTGTCTACTCTTGATTACGACGGAACCGAAAGTTACAGGGGTGCGTAGATGCAATCAGGCATGGATGTGTGTATGTGGTGGTATGCGAGAGAGCCTTCCTCGCCGTGCCTTCCTAGCCTTTATATAGAGATAGGCAGGTCACAGGCACAGATCGAGTCGGTTACAAGTTCTAGGGTTTGCCCCTTTGAATATTCTATCTACTCTAGTCTTGTTCTCCAAGGATCCGAAGGCGTCATGGGCCCTGGCCACCCGAAAGTCTTCATGGGCTGGCGCATGTGCTCGTGGGCCTTCCTTAGGATGGACTAGGTATGCTAAGATCATGTACCCGTAGGGTATAACCATGACATTAGCCCCCGAGTGTTCAGTCGAACCGTAGATTCGGCTGAGGACTCTTCAATCCTTCGGGTGCAGATATCTCTGTTTATCTAGAGAATGATTTCAGTGTGTGGGGATTGTTGATGTGTGTGCCTGACTCTCCCGAAAGATCAGGGTCAGTTAACTGTAGGGGTTCGTAGCATGAAAAACAAAAAAATTCTACCGCATGCAAACAAACAAGCCAAGATCTATCTACTAGATTGTAGCAACGAGTCGATAGAGGAACTCACCCTCGAAGATTCCAAAGCGGTTAACGAGAGCAGATTCTCGTGGGTGATGTAGTCGTACTCTTGTCGATCTCAAGATCGCATAGACGATCCTTCCGGCGCTGCGTTCTGGCAGCGCTTTCATAGTCGGTCACATGTTCGGTACTCGATGAAGACCTTCCTCTCCCTTGTTCCAGCAGGCAACAGAGGTTGTAGCACTCTCCTCACGATTCCGGCAGCACGACGGCGTGGTACCGGAAGTAGAGGGGAGATCTCGCAGGGCTTCGCCTTAAGCCGGAGCGAGTATGGTGGACTATGAGAGAGGCCTCGGTGATCTAGTGTTTAGACACATCAAGGAGAGGGAGCTAGGCTGGCGGCTAGGGCAAGGGGATTGCCCCAAGTTGGCGCCTAGAGTTTGCCCTAGGGCGGCTGCAGGAGGGCCGGCGGATAGGGCTAGGGTTTTGGGTGGTGGAGGTGTAGTCTTGGAGGGGCAGCCCTGCCCCTCCTTATATAGGTGGAGGGCGTCGGCCAAAGGGAGGGGAGTCCCTCCCCAACTCGGCTTCCAAGGCCGGTGGGTGGATGGAGAGGAACTCCTCCCCAAGTAGGTTTCCTACTCTCCCTCCACCAAGCAAACTTGTCGTTTGACTTTTCAAATTGGCGTTTGACTTTTCAAACTAGGATTTGATTTATCCCTTTATTTTGCTCAGCGATGACACCTAGTACATGATGCAACCATTCCAACTTGTTATGACACATTCATGTACCCTTCCCCTCCGGAGTTCCGGACCTTCCGGAACCTTCTAGAACATTCCCGATGAAAACACCGGAACCATTCTCCAACCCCGAAACAGGACTTTCCTTATATGAATCTTATTCTCCGGACCATTCCGGATCTCCTCGTGATATCCTGGATCCCATCCAAGACTCCGAACAATATTTGGTCTCTTACTCATCATTCCATAACTACTCAACAACATCGAATCCTTAAGTGTGTCTCCCTACGGTTCATGAATTATGCGGACATGATCGAGACACTTCTACGAACAATAACCAATAGAGGAATCTGGAAATTCATATGGCTCCCACATATTTCTACGATTACTTTGCAATCGAATGAACCACTTACATACGATACCAATTTCCCTTTGTCTCACGATAGTTTACCTATCCGAGGTTTTGATCGTCGGTATCTCTGCATATCTAGTTCAACCTCGTTACTGATAAGAACTCTTTACTCGTTCCCGTGATATGTGATCCCTTGTGAGCCAGTCACATGCTTGCAAGCCAATTGGATGACATTCCACCGAGAGGGCCCAGAGTATATCTATCTGTCATATGGATGGACAAATCCCACTCTTGATCTATGTGCCTCAACCCATACTTTCCGAATACTCAATGCCACCTTTATAGCCACCCTGTTACGGTGTGGTGTTTAATGTCATCAAAGCATCCTTCCGGTGATGGTGATTAACATGATCTCATGGTCGAAGGAATTAGGTTACTATGTATCAAAAAGCTTATAGCAAATGAACTATATTAAATGACTTGATTTTTATGCTATGCTTAACTATAGGAGTATGTCCATCACATCATTCTCCTAATGATATGACCCTGTTCTTAATAACATCTCTATGTTCATTATCAGGAAACCATGATCATATATTAACCAGCAAGCTAGTTTAACAAGAGGCTTTACTAGGGACTCTTTTATGTTTACAAATCACACAAGTATTAATGTTTCCGGTTAATACAATTATAGCATGGTATGTAAACATTTATAAGTATGAAGATACGATAATAACCACTTTATTATTGCCTCTTTGGCATATCTCCAACAGTCTCCCACTTGCACTAGAGTCAATAATCTAGTTTCAAACCTTTGTGTATTCAACACCTATGGCTTTATGGTGTTGTATGTACACGATTGCTAGTGGTCAACTGATCTCCGGATCTGACACTTCCAGGTCCGTGTGTAATTGCATGTCTTTGCGTCTCTACGCATCACTCATTCTCTAATGAGATGGCTTTGTATAAATTTGGTCCTTTGGTGAGACCTTTAGTTCTTTGGGGTTAAAACATGTTGATAATATTGTCGTACAATATATCTTCATAGTATTATCCTGCTGTAAACTACACCTAGTTTGATAACAAACTACTTGACAAAAATGCCCTCTTTAGCTGCTATAATAGCAGTCATATACTTAGCCTTTTGTTGTAGTATCTGTCACAATGTCTTAACTTTGGAACTCATCCAAATCCATTATGGAACTTACTTTCCATCATATTGTGCCACCCTTAGTTTAGATTGAGATAAACTTAATTTGTACTTTGTGACAAAACTAGTATCAATGTAGAACTTTTACAATGAACTAACCATCTATTTCTCACTTCTACAAAATAATATACTCTTAGTTCTTCCAAAAGATCATAAGAATATCCTTACTATCATCCAATGATCATCTTATGAATCATTCTGGTATATGCTCATAAAATTTAGAGCATAGGACATATCTGGATTTGTACATATCACAGTATGATTGATATAAATATTCTTTGTGATTTCATACATCAAGTATCAATCTATACTTGAATCTTTGTTCCACTTACCAAGTGTTAATACACTTGAATATATCATCAATTTGGAACTCATTCTATCCTTTCTGTGTGACAAGAACCTTTCTTGTAGTTTCTATATTAAACTCATTCAATGCATCATCTATGTACTTTCGAAACAACCATATTAGCGTCTATTGATGCCAAATATTTGGGTTTTGCCTAAGTCTTTCATCGGGATGAAATTCTTAATATGTGTTAATAAAAGATACATCATTTCCAATCAACAATATGTCTTCCACATAATGTATTAGAAACATGTCTTAGTGCTCCCACTTAATTTCTTGCAAATGCAAGCATCTTCATTGTCTCCGATGAAATTAAACTCTTTTAACAGTTTCATCATAGTGAAGATTCCAACTCCGCGATGCTCACTTCAACCATTGAAGTTTGCATACGCTTTTAGCATCCTTTGAAATAACAAAACCCTTTGGACCGTGTTATGCACACGTCCTAGGTAACAATTCTATTAGAAGAACTTGTTTTGTTTATTCAGCTACCACATAACAAAATTATATGTAGTGGTTGCTACATTAATCCGTCTAGACTAAATATTGCTATGAAAGATCAAATCTTGTCATAATCAACCTTTGAACATTGTTGTGAACTCTTTCCCAACATGTCGACCATTTCATAGATGTGAAAACATCCATGTCTATTTATTTATAGATCCAAACACAACTGTAAGGTCTTACACCTTTCTTGAGGGTCCTTCAAGTTCAAAGCTTGATTTCTCGTGTATGGAACTATCACAAATTTTATGGCTTCAAGCCATTTTACGGAGTCAGGGCCCATCATTGCTTCTTTGCATGTAGTCCGTTCATTATTCTCAAATAATGATTCAACCCTCAAATCTTGGTATTTGATTGTTTACCCGACCTACTTGGTTCAATAGAAACTTCGACCTTCGTAACCACAACCTTTGAGGCATGTGAGCCATGAGCATTGTTGCTGCCTCCGGAACACTTTTCGGCGCTGCGCAACTTTGCACATATAGCTAAGGTTCTTTTAACCTTATCAAAATTCTATTGTCCTCCCACTTATCTTTTCACGAAAAATTCCTTCTCAAAGAAACTTGACGTCCTAAGTGACAAACACTTTTGTTTCCGATGTTATGGAGGAATACTTAACAGTTATTCATAATAACATACAAAGACAGGTTCATCCGACTTTGGTTGCAAACTCTTTCTTATGCATAGCATACCAATGTTTAAGAAAGGACAACTTGGGTTTAATCCCACACCATAACTTTATATGGTGTCATTTCAACGGATTATGATGGAGCTCTTTTCATTGGAAACGGTAGTCTCTAAAGATTGCAGTTTTATGAATTACACCTTTGATCTTACCATGTCAAACAAGGTTTAATTACATATCTCGAACGCTCCATACTCTTATGGTGTTTCGTGAAATGCAAATCCACGAAACGATTCCTTAAATCTTAGGTATAATGCTAAACTTGTAACTCAAATATCTTCCTTTATGATCTTATCATAAACTATTTATATTCTTGTTATAATGATTTTGCACTTCATCTTGAAAATCTTTGAACTTTTCAAATGTTTCATACTTCATCCTTATTAAGTAAATATTCATATATTCACTCAAATTTCCGGAGAAAGCATATGAAGTTGAAATCCATCGCTCTTGACTACACATAATGGACTTCATACAACAATATGTACAAGTTCCAATAAGCTAGTCATTCGTTCCCTTTTGGCCTATGAACGAAGTTTTAATTATCTCTAGGAAAGTTTCACAAGCGTCATTTGATCAAAATCAAAAGGACTCCAAAATTCCATCCACATGGAGTTTCTTCATGTTTTCTTTCCAATATAATTTAAATGGCGATGTCACTTCCTAAGTGATCTTTCAATCAATTTGTCTTTCGACATTTTTAGCACTAGTTTTATGGATGTGATTTCTCCAACGAGATTTTTGAACCGTCCATCTTTTATGGATTACGACAATTATTTGAACAACCCTTTTGTTCGCATAATACCTGATAAAACAAATCTTGAAGGCAAGCTTTGATGTTTAACGAGCAACACAATAACCCTTTATTTGTTCTCGATGAACATCTTCACATATTCTTTTGCTAGTTACTCAGGCCATTGTAGTCCATGCATTCTGTTGTTTCGTATGATGATTCATACCAACAAATTCAGTATCAAATACTTAAGAACCACATTTTTAATAAGCAAAGAATATAGCCATAACATGTATAACATCTATATATTTAAGCTGAACAATTCTAGTCTTTTCTTTTCTGCCATATATTTATGAGATTCTCTTTCAGTATTTCATTTTCTGTTTGAAAGAATCTATCAACATCAATAGTGGAGCCATACACATGACACATAGCCCAAAGTGTGTATAGTTAAATACCAATGTCTTTGGACTTGCACTTTGAAGTAGATTACCATCATCAAAGTTTGGTGTTCTTTCAAATTCCTTTCTTTAGTAATCTCTTGGTGTAGTAAACATTTTACCTACATCAAATATTCACCCTTCTCATGGAATTATTCATGATCAATCTACTTTAGCTTATAACGGTGAATCACGAGTATAATGTTGCTCTCCAAAGCCTTTTGTAGAATTAAGACAACTAGCATATCCAACCTTTTGCAAATTCTCATCAAATATGAGAACATGACTTTTGCCATATTATACTCTATCATGTTACAACCAAAACTTTGTTTCAGATATCACAATATCTTCCATACATCATGGTTTTTGAAACAACTCTTTCAACTCCTAGATTACCTTGATATTGAAACTATCTTTCGAATATCAAGAATCATGGAGACGAACATGATACTTATATACTAACACTGGAATTGTCACTCTTGATTTAATACCAATTGTTAAACTTCATGGATTAACCGGAACTTACTGAAAGTTTGCAATAGGACTTTTAAACTTTAGATTAACACTTCAAAACAATACGATACCAGTTCGTAAAGTAACTAACCAGAATTTTATAGTTCTATCATCTCAATTATAACTAAGTGCAAGGTGGTAAACGGATGCCAATGACTACAACAACTATGCAAATTCACTTTGATTTAATTTATGATAAATAGTGTTCAACTTTTAATCAAATTGCTGTTGAACTCCCACTCAAAACAATATCCCTCACATTGTTTTAGTGATCACACAAACCAAATCCACCACATCAAAACCGATCATCACGAGAATTGATGTAGCTTCAATGGCGAACAATCAACATGTTCATCATATCTACTATATGACTCATGCTTTACCTTTCGGTGATCCTTGTTCCGAGACCATGTCTGTACATGCTAGGCTCGTCAAGATCAAACCTTAGCTTTCGCATGAGCAAATCTGGCTTGTTCACGTTGTATACACTCGCAGAATCTAACACACCCGATCATCACGTGGTGCTTCGAAATAACGAGCTTTAGCAACGGTGCTTACTAAGGATGAACACTTTAAAACTTGAAATTGTGTGCTTGAGGGATCATATTATAATGCAGCATCCGAATGTTTACCACCGCGGAGGTGTTTCGGGTGGCCAAGGAGGACGCTACTCACTTAGCGTTAATTGGGGCAGAGTTGCCGAAAAGTTTTTGTATGCTGATCCATAGGATTGCAGTCGAAGAATTCATAGGGTGCGCGATCATCGCTCCCTATGGGAGTAGCCCTGTAACATCCCTAAAATCATGTTTTAAAACTCATGCATATCATCCATGCATCCATGATCATTTAGGGTTTTATTTCAAAATCATTTAAAAAACAGGAGCATATAGTGCTCATTATTTTATGTATGAATACTCTAGCCATTGGGCTACTTGCTAATGATCAAGGTACAAATATTCATTCAGTAGTGTTTTGAGTTCAAACCTAAGTGTATTCAAAAGCTTGAACAAAGTTTCCAAACAAAGTATGAAATAAAACCAAGTTTATACCAATTAATATATCTCATAATGGCTTGGTTTTGTTCTATTTTTTCAAATGACCCAAGTTGGTTTTTGTAACCAGAAAGGTTTGACACTTATTTGAGTACAAGATTCACTGTACAAAAGTCCAGAGAAGATTTGAATTCAAACAGATTTGAAATGGAGTTTGAAAATCCTTTTTAGAAAATCAAACAGAAAAGAAAAGGAATAAAAGAGAAAAAAAATAAGCAAACAGTCAAATCTGGCCCAACCAGCCCAACTAGCCCAACAGCACACACCCCCCCCCCCCCCGCGAAGCTTTTTCTTTACTCACACCCGCACCCACTAGGTCGCTGACAGACTGGACCCACTCCCTCTCCTTTCCTCTCGCTGACAGCCATGGCCCACACGACCATCGTCGTCTCCACCCAGCGACTGGTTCATCCCCAAATCACGCCGAGCGTTTCCTATTTGATTCACGTCGTCAATTCCCGTTCAATGCTGGAGTGATTCACGCCCCCATCTCGCCTACTTAAACCCCCTCTGCCACCTCTCCATTTCCCCCAGACCCCGAAAAACAGAGCGCCCCCAGGCTGCCGGTAATCGCCCTTACACCGCCGCAGACAGAACCCACTCCGGCGACCAATCCCAGTGAGCTCCGTGCGCCCCTTCCTCTCTAGTTCATACAGACTACTTCGCAACATCCTTGCGCACCTTCTGACATCGTTGGTTCCTCCTATACTGCCCCAGGTCGTCGACTCCATCAAACACTTCAAGTTCCTGACGCCGTCTCCAACTCCGGCGACAAAATTCGGTGAGCCTCGTGTTCCCCTCTATTTCTGAATCACACGAGCATGTTCGCCTGCATCTAGCGCACCTGCTGATACTTTTTATTTGGATCCTCGTGCCCCAGAACATCGCCTTCGACTCCGACAGAGAGCATCCGCCGCCGCCAGCAACTCCGACGAGTTCGTGCTGTTGTGTCCGTGCGCCCCTTGTCAAGCCATCGCCACGTTGAGCTTCAGTACATCGCCGCGAGTCTGGTAAGCATCTCCGATGACCCCAAAAACCCCTGTAGTCACCGCGCCGCCGTGGACAGAGCCGCCGCCGCCAGTCGCCACCGCTAGCACCACCAGAGTATGGTCGCTTGATCGCGGACCGTTAGATCTAGATCCATCGGCTGCGTTAGATTCACTTAACGAAGGGGTACGCACTAGATCTGGCCGTGCATCTTCATTTAAATCGTGTGGCTCTCGTTGATCAATCCGCCCGAACCGGTACCAAAAATTAGAAACACGCCGCGTGTCTGCTAGTTAGATTTCAAATCAGAATTTGAATCTATTAGATGTTTGATTTTGTTTTAATCATAACTTTAGATTCCCACGTCCAAATTTGACAAATTTTATATCAATGGAATCAGGAGAGAAATCCCTTTCCATATATGCAATGTGTTTGATGTTTTGTTTCTGTTAAAATGGTTTTATTTACAGAAACATGTGTAGACCCATTTTATGTATATTAATTATTTGAGAAATGTATTAGTGTTCAAACAAAGATTGTTTGGCAAGTTTTGAACTTGTTTATGAACCAGTATTGTGCACTTGTCTTGTTGAAATTATAAAATCATCACATATCATGTTGCATGCATTCATATATTTTTGCTTGTAATTATTTTGTATGTGATTTGGTGCTACCATTTTATGTGTAGATTTTGGTGCAAATAGTGATTGTGATTGTGAGGATTGTAGCTACTCTCCAAACTACCAAGGCAAGTGGTGATTCATGATTTTATCCCTATGTTTTTCAACTATGCATTAGAAATATTTTGCTAGTCTTGCATGATTATATTTTGCTTATATGCTATGCTTGGGAAATCCTAGTAGTTGTAGAATTGCTAGATAATTCTAAGTTAAGATGCTTATCTATGCCATGCTTAGCCTAGCTAGTAGCAACCAAGGGTGGCTATATGATCATGCTATGAATAAATATTTCTAAGTCTTTGGACTATGTTTTTACTTAATAAAACAACTAAGTGAATGAATCACCTGGGTGGAATGGTTGTGAATGGGTTATGTTGAGTGGTTACACAAGGCCCATTTCTATGGTTTACCTTGTGTATCTCACTTGTGGAAAGCCACCCAGGAACAAAGGGATTTGAGAGGCCAAATGTTAAGAAGCTTCTAGTGCAGCCACTTGGCAATATGGGCTCTGCCTGGATCACATAGGTTGCAATAACTTAGCCATTTGGACAGTTGGTGGTAATGGGATGATAGGTTGGAACGCGTCCATTTGGTCTAAGGGAAGGCTTCTGCAAGGTCCTGTCTTGGTGAAAATCAAGTCTTGTGGGGAAAGTGCACAACCTCTGCAGATGGAAGAATCTAAGTACTTAGCCATGTCCTTGGAAAAGGACAACTTGAGCATCAAGACAGGGAAGCTATCAAGAATCTCCTCATCCCAATTTCTAAGTAAAACTTGTGGTTAAACAAGGGTGAAGGACCCCAATGTCTATTGGTGGTTCCTTGGGAAAAGTTTTGACAAAGAAAAACTTAGTGTTTTCAACTAATAGGCAAAACTTATTTTGAGCAAAGCAAGCCTAAGCTACACTTAGCCAAATTGCATATAGTATCTAGTCCACCAATATTCTTCTAAGGTATCACTTGCCAATACTATTCCAATGTATTGACACAGTGTGGCTGTAACTTGTGATGTTGCAGGATATTCTGATGATGATTAGGAGTCATGAGTTTACACTCGACATGCTTGCCTGTGGCACATGAAGATGAAGACTTAATTATCTTATTACTTATTTAAACTCTTGTACTAGGCCTGTGGCCATGGAGTTGTAAAGACTATGTTGTCTCTGGAATGACTATAATAATGACCTTTGTTTCTATGTACTTCATCTTAAACTGTGGATGCTAGCATTGATCCAGGGATTAGCATTGCAATCACAGGGATCCTTTTGCTTTATAAAGGAGGGATCTTACAGATGGTATCAGAGCATTGTGTTGCCTGTAGGATTATGACCCTAGGATTGGAAACCACTAAGGAAAAAATTTCAACAACTTCCACACTTGTCTTTTCTTCTCGTAAACTTTTCTAATCTTCTTTCTCATCTCTATTTGTAGATGAACTCCATCAACGAAGCCGTGAAGAAGGGACCACTCATGACAATGACTTTGGAATGTGAGACAGAGTTCCCCAAGGCTCTCAAGGACCTCATGGTTGCAATGGGAATACATGGTGCAGCTGTGTACAAAGGTTTTCCTGTGATGGATGAAGGAGTTGAGTACTGGTCGGTGCAACTTCACTTGTATAAAAACAAGGAAGACAACCACAAGGACTCAGGATTCTGCATGGTCACAACACAATGATGCACACCACATTCTTTGATTCAGCAAGGGATGCAGTTTGGAGAGCCATCAAAGAACTTGGTGATAGAATCAAGTGCATAATGCTTAACACTCAGAATGATCTTAAGGAAGAGAAGAAACATGCCCAAGAGTTAGAGGCTACCAACCAAATCCTAAGGAAGGACATCATAGACTTAGCAATGGAGTCTTGTGATCTAGACAAACAGATTGCCTCTAGGGATGCCCTGTTAGCCAACTTGGCAAGTGAGTTGGGATTGTAATGTACCACATTAGTTGGACCACCACACTTATCATTTTATTTTCCAAAATGTTGTCTAAATAAGTTGAACCTTGGATGCTTGTAATGGATTTTATGTATGCTATGACTTGTGTGTTTGCCAATGTTATGCTTGTGATGCTTTGTCTTGAAATTTATTTATTGTGTTGATTCTAACTTTTTCTATCTTATTAAATAGATGCCTAATGTTACCATCAGCACTGTTGAAGAGTTCCAAGGAACTCATTTTGGCCCTCGTATTATTGAGCTCACTAGTTTGCTCAATCTCCCTCTTCCTACCATCATGGTGCTTCCCCTCACCAAGTTTGAGAGGAAAGACCTTTGGGCTTCAAGGTCAATCAGCCCGGACGCCAGACTGAGCCTACCACGGAGGCAATCATCTTCAAGCTCATGCACGATGACAAGGAGAGAGGCCTAGAGGTAGTCATGCAGGACTTGATTAGACGTCTGTTAGGGAGACACTCTCGACAGGTTAGAGGTACTCACTTCCACACCTTCGGTAGACGTGATGAGGATGGTGAGGCCATTGACTTCGAGGACACTTCGAGGGATACAGCAGAGCCGATTCGTATATACCTCCAGGACTTAGAGGTTCTCCTTAGGCACGTGGACACTGATAGGACCAACGTCATGCTTAGCAATGACGAACTCCAGGTGCAGCTTCGTGAGAAGGACAAGCTCTTCGCGGAGCAAGATGAGATAGTCAAGGAGATGGAGGCCAAGTTCGAGAGTCAGGACAGAAAGTTCAAGAGTCAAGAAAAGCGAGTCCAAGATAGGAACAAGAGGATTCGAGACATGACTGCAGAACTAGAGAATAAGGACTTAGAGCTCGAGCATCAGCAGACTGTGATTGAGAGGCTTCGTTCTCAGAAGAGGGCTCTCAAAGCCAAAGTAGAGACCTTGACCACCAATGTCGAGGAATACAAGACCGCTATGGAGAATGCAGGTCTTACCTTTGTTGAGGAGGAGGTTGATGCCGAGGAGTAGTGATAACTACTCATTTATCAGTTATTTATCATGCTTTTCATTGAGTCGCAATGACCATCCAACATGTGGATGGCTTGCTATTGGTGTGTTTACTTTGCAAACTTGTCGTTTATGTTGTTGAACTATTTTTATTATGATGCATGTTTGGTGATTATTTATGAGATGTATTGCGCATGTTAGCATCTATGGGTATCTCATTCTTATCTCTATTGAACAAACCACAGATGCCTCCCCGTCGTGCCAATCCCAACCCCAACAACAACAACACCACCCCTGAGATGCAGCAAATGATGACAGCTCAGACTCAGCTGATGCAGATGATGACTATGTTCATCCAGAATCAGAACAACAACAACAACAACAACAACAACAATAACAACAATAACAATAACAACAATCAGAACAACCCACCTGGTTTTGACATGCTTACCAGGTTCTTGAGATTGAGGCCAGCAAAGTTCTTAGGAACAACTGCGCGCTGGAATTTCTTCGAACTTTTCCATCTTTGATTCTGCGTGCTCATCGTCGTCGCCGCCGCTCTGCGATGGGGAAGCCCAAGAAGTCCTCCACTGGAGTTGGTACCAGTGCTGCCGCCGGCGGCAAAAAGGGTTCCTCCGCCACTCGCGTCACCGATGGTGGCTGGCGGCGATCGGAGACGCGTGAGGGTGGCCTCCGCAAGCTCCGTTTGCGGGGTCTTATCCCGCAGGATAGGGAGACCGTCAGAGTTCCCGGCGACGAGGTAATTCCCCGTCCTCCCGCTGGGTTTCAGGTTATGTTCATCGCCTTTGTCCTTCGGAGCCTTTCTTTCCCAATCCACGATTTTCTACGTGGATTGCTTTTTCTTTATGGCATCCAGCTTCATCATCTTTCACCAAACTTTCTTCTTCATGTTGCCTGTTTCATCACATTCTGCGAGTGCTGGCTCGCTATTGTAGGCACTCCACCGATGGCTCCTTCAGCTATGGCGCTCGGGAGATGGTGGGGGAGTCGAAGGTTGTTCCTCCTCCTCCTCAGACGGTGGCCACCTCTCAGGGCGCTGCTCCAAACCCTTCTCCGCAGGAGGCTTGGGAGGTTGTCTCCCAGAAGACTTCGGCTGGACCTTCGGAGTCGCCGTCGGATCATGTAATTCTCTTCGTTCTTGCCACGGGGGGAGCCCCCGAGCGATTTTGGATGATCTGATGATCACTTTGATTTTTGCTTCGTGTCTCGGGGGAGCCCCCGAGCATCTATAGGATGATTTGCTAATCATTTTTGCTTTGTGTCTCGGGGGGAGCCCCCGAGCGTTTTTTCGTATGTGTAATCTATCTTGCTCGTTCTTTGGGCTTAGCCCCCGAGCCTTCCTTTTGACGAGTAGTGTCTTTTTGCAGCCTTTTGTGCAAGGCGCCAACCAACTGGTGCAGTAGCACCTAGTGTTGGAGGTCAGCTTCAAGCAGCTTCAGGGTACGTTCATGAGTTGGTGTTTTTGCATCTTCTTCTATTTCCTTTTTCTTCGATCTGATAAGTGTTCTGCTGTTTGCAGAGGACAACAATACCACCCTCTGCGAGCTTGATGCTCTCAAAAAGAGCCTTGGGCAAGTGGAGAAGAAGTCCGATGACGCCGTTGGTGCAAAGTAGCGCCTCGAGCAGGAGCTAGCCAACGCAGCTGCGGCCAAGGAGCGCCTACAGCAGTAGGCTATGGACCACGAGGAGCAACTCGCCACCGCTGCAGCATTGCGCGAGAAGGAGGTAGCCGACAAGCTGATGGCGGCTGCCAAGGCTATTTCGGGTGAGTGGTTTCGTCTTTTCCTTTTTCTGCTACCTTGTCCTTTCTTGTTTAGCTTTTTATTCACGTTTCCTCTTCCGTTTGTTTAGATGCCGCAGACATCGAGTTTGACCGCGGTGCTCTGGAGCACGGTAGTGCTCTGGATGATGCCACTATGGCGGTCGAAGACCGCTGTAGTACTCTATAACACCCTCAGAATCGGCCCTATGCAAGTTTTAGCAAAACTCGCCAAACCCGCATAGAAACGATTCGAAGGTGCCCACCAGGCACTTTCGTGCGGGTGGAAAAACAAAGTAATAACATTACACAACATTCCTCGATGGGACCCACAGAACAGATATATACAACAGCGACTCAAAGAGTCAAGAATACAAATATGCGGTACAAAGATCCAAATCACCTTGAAAACGATAGAGCGTCCGTCTACGGACAAGAAGCAAATGGGGCTAAGAGCCCTGAAGAATAACCAATGGCGTCCATAACCCTGCCCAGGCCAAGCCGGAAGGGTAACCCTGCTAACGGCGTCGATCTCAAAACCTGCTTCAACAAAAGGGGTGCCGGCAAAGGGCAAAGGAAAAAGAAGGAGCGTCAGTACTGAGGCCAGTACACGGCGAGGCTAGAATTCGGCGGTCCTCGCCTACACAGGTATGGTGGACTGAGCGGCAGCGGCAGCAGGCACTAAACAACCTATAGAGACTCGGAACAACTGGCGGTTATCAGAGAGGGGTGAGAAAGACCTATTCGGATCCAACCTGAGACTATCATCAAACAAACCCATCCTGGCGTTTCCCCTCGAGACCAAACGAGGAAGTCAACCGAGGAACGCACACAGTTGGCAGTTTTAGTTAATCAGTTATAGTGGTGGCACTTTACTAGTCAGGTTTAGATAATCATCCTGATAAAATAAGCAGTGGGCACTTTTAATTAGTCATTCCGTTATAGTGGCATCACTTACTAGGCAGATTCAATTAACATGAGATAACCCAAAACCCAGCAGTAGTTGGTACTTTCATTCAGCCATTCCGTTGAAGTTGCAATACTTACTAGTCAGATACAATTGTCGCAAGCGACAATCAAACAAGCAATTGTGGGCAGTATTAATTAGCCATTCCGTTGTAGTGGAGCTGATTACTAGTCATTATAAGTCAAATTTATAGCAGTAAACTTTAGTTATAGTTGTCTATGATCAGACACTGTGCTCCAAGTCGTCCATAACCGCGGACACGGCTTCTCGAAAAGATTTAACCCTGCAGGGGTGCACCAAAGTATCCACAGGCACTTCGACCCTTTTTGCCAGATCAGTTAACATACACCCATTGGTATGTCGGCGGGGCCTAGGTCACGACGTTCCCAGACCCAAAGCAAGCACTGGGGGGCCACCCCACTAAGTACACCCGCAACGAAGTCGGCCGGTCTCCGAGACGGACTCAGGGTTTGCGACAATGGCTGTGAACGACAGCAGGTCCCCAATCGGGGACTGTCGACACCGCGAAAACATTCCGCTTCCAAAACAGTACAGTGTGCAGTACCTCGCACAATCGTAAATAAAGCAGTAAAGCATGGCATAAGTACATGATAGTAATAAAGCCCCAAACTACTTGTGGCCCCCAGTACAATACTTTGAAATCAGGTAATTATCAATGGGGGGCCCATATCTCCCCACCTGTGGTTAGCGCGCTCGATCTCGGAACAGGTGTCAAGAACTCGGGTCCTACGGGACACAAGTGGGCGGTCGGAAACCAAATCTTACCTATCACCCACCGATGCCTCTGCTTAATTCAATTTTAGTTGTTAAACAGGAATTTAAAGTGAACAATAAATAAACCATGATCATCTCCAGCGTCAACATGCGGCAATCCTCCAACAAAGATGGTACTTGACGTCACACAAAACACTGGAGCAAGCGACTACGACACGCGGGTCCAACTATCTACCAAACAACAGGTAATAGGATGTGTCCAAGGCTATATATGGCTGCAGGGGATATCACGGGAACGAGAACTAGAGCATCGCAATCCAGATAGCAAAGATCAACAGGAGGGAAGTAAATGCTATAAAAGTAAGATAGGTAGAAAGAGGGAGATGCTCGCCTGAAAACATTGTCGAAGGTTTTTCCCGAAGATCGGGGCGAAGCTCACATCAACTCAACGGCCTTATCCGTGAAGAAGCAAAGCACTAGAAGAAACACCGGATGCAATATTTAATACAACGGCAGAAGATCGGCATGATGCATGCATGATGGATGGCATGGCAAAGGTGCGATGCAATTAGGTCAAATTAAGCGGAACCGGGGTCCGACAATTATTAGATGGTTCAAGTTGTTTATCCACCCCGCAATTTAAATGTTGATTAAACAAGGCAAGATAAGATACCGGTTCGCTACACAAGTTTAAATGAGGCCGATATGAGACTAGATTTGCCCGCATATGGGCCCCATATTTAATTATTAGGTGAATCGGCATAAGGCCCCCAAACCAATGAGATGTATGTGAGATGACAATTCAATATGCAACAAGTTTTATGTTTGACATTTATAAAAATAGGGGGTTCGGATGAGGGTCACACATTGAGGGGTCTCGACGATCTTGGGGTTTCCGGGGTTCGGGGTTAGTCTCGGGGTCCAGGGTTCGACGGATCTGGGGTTCGGGGTTCGGCGGAAGCGTTCTCGGATTCCGGGGTCGTTCTCGGTATCGGGGCAGATCTTGACGCATCCGGGAAGCAGGACTTCGCGTTCGGTGGCGATCTGGACGGTCTTCGGGTTCGGGCCTTGGCGTCCGAGAAGAAGTACTTGTCGTATCCACGAAGGGGATCATGTCGCTTGGCATCCGTGTAGGAGAACTCGAGGTTGATGGCGAACTTGTCCGGTACCGGGGTTCGACAGGGATCAGATCTCGGGGTCCAGGGGTAGAACTTGGCGTATCCGGGTTCTCAGCGGCCTCGGCGTTCGGAAAGGAGTACTCGGTTCGGATCCGGGAAGAAGTACTTGTCGCAATGTGGTCTTCGGGGTCGGTCTTCAGACCCGTGAAGGAGGTCTTGTCGATCCAGGAGGTCCGGGGCTCGCCTTCGAGCCTGCTCTTCGGTTCTAGGGTCGAGGGTCTTGTCGGGTTCCTCGAGCATCACCCTGTGCATTCTTCCGCGGTACCGGACGACAAGAAGATCTTGTGGTAACTTGTCACCCCTCAAGCACATAGCTTCCTAGCAGATCTTGATGAGCTTGGTCTTAGTCGACGTGGTACAGACGGCGGAACTTGAAGGCCTCGACGCAGACAGAGGCTCGGAGTGGAACCGGGGCAGGCGCTCGAGGTGGCGAGTGGCAGGGGCGTTTGGCGGAAGGAGACGTGATCCTCGAGGGGCGGTAACGGCCAAGCAGGGTCCGGCTCCGGCGTGCGGGCAAGGCTGGCCCCGAGGGCAGGCGACGGCAGACGCACGCGTCCGAGCGTCCCTGAGGCGAGGCAGAGGGTTCCGGCGGAGAAGGCGTGTGTCGGCGAGGGTACTTCTCGAGGCGAGGCGGCGCGGCGTCTGGGGCGACCGGCGGCGGGCTGGAGAGGGGGCGCTCCTGCGGAGCCTGGCGTGGCGGTCGTCGCCGGCGACGAGGCGGCCTGCAGACGGCGTGGGGCGCTGCGGGCGCGGGTGCTGCGCGGGACGGGGCGACGGAGGCGCGGGCTCGGAGGAGGGCGCGGCGGCGCTGGTGAGGCGGGTGAGGAAGGCCGGCGAGGAGGATCCGGGGACGGGCGGCGCTGGCTTCCTGGGGCGGAGCCCGGCCGACGCGCGGCGGAGGGAGGTCGCTGGGGCGGCCGGAGGGCTGCGCGCGGGAGGGCCGCAGAGGCGGAGCGCCGGCGGCGGATGGAGGCGGCGCTCCGGGGAAGGGCGCGGGGCGGACGGCGAGGTCGCGCGCCGGCGAGCGCGGAGGTGCGCGGCCGGGGTCGGGGGCGAGCAGAGGAAGGAGGCGGGGCTGACTGGGCCGGGGAGGCGCGGCGAGGGAGAGGAGGGTGGAGCGGCGTGCGGCCGGCGGTGTCTGCAGAGGCGGCGGGGTGGGGAGGAGCGCGCGCGTGCGCAGGGGTGGTTGGTGGTGGGAGGAAGAAGGGGAGGAGGAGAGAGGAGAGCCGACAGGTGGGGCCGCGGGGCCAGGTGGGGCCAGCGGGCAGAGAGAAGGGGCAGGGGCGGGGTAGCTGGGTCCGGCGTGTGGGGCTGGGATGGGGCCAGGGCGGGTGGAGGTTTGACTGGTGGGGAGTGGGGGATGGCCACGTGGCAGCCTGTGAGAGGAGGGGGGAGAGGAAGGAGATGAGGTGGCAAGCAGTGATTGGGGGGGTGAGGTGGAGGGTTGGTTTGGGTAGGATGTTGGGTAGACATAGGATTTAGGAGGCGGCAGGTTTGGACCGATTAAAAATCTGGGGCGGTCGTTCGGGTCGGGTTGGCCCGTTCGACTGCCCCCACCAAACAATTAATTAAATTATTTATTTTTAAACAACGCTTTGCAATTCCGACAGCGGACAAAACAAAATAATCCGGAGACCCGGGGTTTTGGCGTTTGAATAGAGAGGGGCGTTTAGAAAACAACACGGGCTTTGCAAACATAATTTTGGCAAACAATGCATGATGATGACGATGCAATGCACAAATTCAACGCGATTTTCTAGTAGTAGTTTTGCGGGATGCCACAATTCGACACCACTAACAAGGGATCTCGCCCTCGAGATCCGCCTCATGGTACCGGAAGGAAGGTCGGCGATCTGCGTCTTCTCGCTTCGTGTAGATCTTCGCGACACCACTAACAAGAGGTCGTTGTTCCTGTTCGTCAAGAGAACACTCCGGGAAACAACGGACGAAGTTAAAGGTAAGGCCACCTCGAACTTCCATGGAAGGAGTAGAATTGCATCGATCCACCATTCAATGTACATAAGCGAATGATAAGAGTAGTGGTATGGTCGCGACTCCATCCCGCACTCAAAGCATTACTATGTACACGAATAGACAGATTATGCAACCAACCCTCAAGATGCAGACTGAAGATCTCGACAAGCGAGGTTCGGACCAAAGGAGTGATGCAGACTCTGCATCGGATCTGGCATAGAGGATGTCGTCGCGTCGGAAACACCGGGAGGCACAAACAAGGAACAACGAATGGTAACACCGTAGGCGGATTCATCAGGCAGCTTGAACACCGGATGGTAGAACACCGTTACCAAAGGAGGAAGCGAAACCCTAAAGGTACGACGGAAACCCAACCACGAGAATTCCTGGACTCGAAGAAAGAGAGGAGGGCGGATTCAAAACACGTCGAGATAAGAGGAGAATAGCAGAGGGTAAGGAGTAAAATCAGACCTAGCCAGAACTATCCAACCGATTTTGCAAAAATAGTTTTGACACTCTACTTCGGCCGTTAGCTAGGTTATCCTACAGGCTGGACTTGTGGGGTATCGCAACTGCTGAGCTCTGATACCACTCTGTAACACCCTCAGAATCGGCCCTATGCAAGTTTTAGCAAAACTCGCCAAACCCGCATAGAAACGATTCGAAGGTGCCCACCAGGCACTTTCGTGCGGGTGGAAAAACAAAGTAATAACATTACACAACAGTCCTTGATGGGACCCACAGAACAGATATATACAACAGCGACTCAAAGAGTCAAGAATACAAATATGCGGTACAAAGATCCAAATCACCTTGAAAACGATAGAGCGTCCGTCTACGGACAAGAAGCAAATGGGGCTAAGAGCCCTGAAGAATAACCAATGGCGTCCATAACCCTGCCCAGGCCAAGCCGGAAGGGTAACCCTGCTAACGACGTCGATCTCAAAACCTGCTTCAACAAAAGGGGTGCCGGCAAAGGGCAAAGGAAAAAGAAGGAGCGTCAGTACTGAGGCCAGTACACGGCGAGGCTAGAATTCGGCGGTCCTCGCCTACACAGGTATGGTGGACTGAGCGGCAGCGGCAGCAGGCACTAAACAACCTATAGAGACTCGGAACAACTGGCGGTTATCAGAGAGGGGTGAGAAAGACCTATTCGGATCCAACCTGAGACTATCATCAAACAAACCCATCCTGGCGTTTCCCCCTCGAGACCAAACGAGGAAGTCAACCGAGGAACGCACACAGTTGGCAGTTTTAGTTAATCAGTTATAGTGGTGGCACTTTACTAGTCAGGTTTAGATAATCATCCTGATAAAATAAGCAGTGGGCACTTTTAATTAGTCATTCCGTTATAGTGGCATCACTTACTAGGCAGATTCAATTAACATGAGATAACCCAAAACCCAGCAGTAGTTGGTACTTTCATTCAGCCATTCCGTTGAAGTTGCAATACTTACTAGTCAGATACAATTGTCGCAAGCGACAATCAAACAAGCAATTGTGGGCAGTATTAATTAGCCATTCCGTTGTAGTGGAGCTGATTACTAGTCATTATAAGTCAAATTTATAGCAGTAAACTTTAGTTATAGTTGTCTATGATCAGACACTGTGCTCCAAGTCGTCCATAACCGCGGACACGGCTTCTCGAAAAGATTTAACCCTGCAGGGGTGCACCAAAGTATCCACAGGCACTTCGACCCTTTTTGCCAGATCAGTTAACATACACCCATTGGTATGTCGGCGGGGCCTAGGTCACGACGTTCCCAGACCCAAAGCAAGCACTGGGGGGCCACCCCACTAAGTACACCCGCAACGAAGTCGGCCGGTCTCCGAGACGGACTCAGGGTTTGCGACAATGGCTGTGAACGACAGCAGGTCCCCAATCGGGGACTGTCGACACCGCGAAAACATTCCGCTTCCAAAACAGTACAGTGTGCAGTACCTCGCACAATCGTAAATAAAGCAGTAAAGCATGGCATAAGTACAGGATAGTAATAAAGCCCCAAACTACTTGTGGCCCCCAGTACAATACTTTGAAATCAGGTAATTATCAATGGGGGGCCCATATCTCCCCACCTGTGGTTAGCGCGCTCGATCTCGGAACAGGTGTCAAGAACTCGGGTCCTACGGGACACAGGTGGGCGGTCGGAAACCAAATCTTACCTATCACCCACCGATGCCTCTGCTTAATTCAATTTTAGTTGTTAAACAGGAATTTAAAGTGAACAATAAATAAACCATGATCATCTCCAGCGTCAACATGCGGCAATCCTCCAACAAAGATGGTACTTGACGTCACACAAAACACTGGAGCAAGCGACTACGACACGCGGGTCCAACTATCTACCAAACAACAGGTAATAGGATGTGTCCAAGGCTATATATGGCTGCAGGGGATATCACGGGAACGAGAACTAGAGCATCGCAACCCAGATAGCAAAGATCAACAGGAGGGAAGTAAATGCTATAAAAGTAAGATAGGTAGAAAGAGGGAGATGCTCGCCTGAAAACATTGTCGAAGGTTTTTCCCGAAGATCGGGGCGAAGCTCACATCAACTCAACGGCCTTATCCGTGAAGAAGCAAAGCACTAGAAGAAACACCGGATGCAATATTTAATACAACGGCAGAAGATCGGCATGATGCATGCATGATGGATGGCATGGCAAAGGTGCGATGCAATTAGGTCAAATTAAGCGGAACCAGGGTCCGACAATTATTAGATGGTTCAAGTTGTTTATCCACCCCGCAATTTAAATGTTGATTAAACAAGGCAAGATAAGATACCGGTTCGCTACACAAGTTTAAATGAGGCCGATATGAGACTAGATTTGCCCGCATATGGGCCCCATATTTAATTATTAGGTGAATCGGCATAAGGCCCCCAAACCAATGAGATGTATGTGAGATGACAATTCAATATGCAACAAGTTTTATGTTTGACATTTATAAAAATAGGGGGTTCGGATGAGGGTCACACATTGAGGGGTCTCGACGATCTTGGGGTTTCCGGGGTTCGGGGTTAGTCTCGGGGTCCAGGGTTCGACGGATCTGGGGTTCGGGGTTCGGCGGAAGCGTTCTCGGATTCCGGGGTCGTTCTCGGTATCGGGGCAGATCTTGACGCATCCGGGAAGCAGGACTTCGCGTTCGGTGGCGATCTGGACGGTCTTCGGGTTCGGGCCTTGGTGTCCGAGAAGAAGTACTTGTCGTATCCACGAAGGGGATCATGTCGCTTGGCATCCGTGTAGGAGAACTCGAGGTTGATGGCGAACTTGTCCGGTACCGGGGTTCGACAGGGATCAGATCTCGGGGTCCAGGGGTAGAACTTGGCGTATCCGGGTTCTCAGCGGCCTCGGCGTTCGGAAAGGAGTACTCGGTTCGGATCCGGGAAGAAGTACTTGTCGCAATGTGGTCTTCGGGGTCGGTCTTCAGACCCGTGAAGGAGGTCTTGTCGATCCAGGAGGTCCGGGGCTCGCCTTCGAGCCTGCTCTTCGGTTCTAGGGTCGAGGGTCTTGTCGGGTTCCTCGAGCATCACCCTGTGCATTCTTCCGCGGTACCGGACGACAAGAAGATCTTGTGGTAACTTGTCACCCCTCAAGCACATAGCTTCCTAGCAGATCTTGATGAGCTTGGTCTTAGTCGACGTGGTACAGACGGCGGAACTTGAAGGCCTCGACGCAGACAGAGGCTCGGAGTGGAACCGGGGCAGGCGCTCGAGGTGGCGAGTGGCAGGGGCGTTTGGCGGAAGGAGACGTGATCCTCGAGGGGCGGTCACGGCCAAGCAGGGTCCGGCTCCGGCGTGCGGGCAAGGCTGGCCCCGAGGGCAGGCGACGGCAGACGCACGCGTCCGAGCGTCCCTGAGGCGAGGCAGAGGGTTCCGGCGGAGAAGGCGTGTGTCGGCGAGGGTACTTCTCGAGGCGAGGCGGCGCGGCGTCTGGGGCGACCGGCGGCGGGCTGGAGAGGGGGCGCTCCTGCGGAGCCTGGCGTGGCGGTCGTCGCCGGCGACGAGGCGGCCTGCAGACGGCGTGGGGCGCTGCGGGCGCGGGTGCTGCGCGGGACGGGGCGACGGAGGCGCGGGCTCGGAGGAGGGCGCGGCGGCGCTGGTGAGGCGGGTGAGGAAGGCCGGCGAGGAGGATCCGGGGACGGGCGGCGCTGGCTTCCTGGGGCGGAGCCCGGCCGACGCGCGGCGGAGGGAGGTCGCTGGGGCGGCCGGAGGGCTGCGCGCGGGAGGGCCGCAGAGGCGGAGCGCCGGCGGCGGATGGAGGCGGCGCTCCGGGGAAGGGCGCGGGGCGGACGGCGAGGTCGCGCGCCGGCGAGCGCGGAGGTGCGCGGCCGGGGTCGGGGGCGAGCAGAGGAAGGAGGCGGGGCTGACTGGGCCGGGGAGGCGCGGCGAGGGAGAGGAGGGTGGAGCGGCGTGCGGCCGGCGGTGTCTGCAGAGGCGGCGGGGTGGGGAGGAGCGCGCGCGTGCGCAGGGGTGGTTGGTGGTGGGAGGAAGAAGGGGAGGAGGAGAGAGGAGAGCCGACAGGTGGGGCCGCGGGGCCGGGTGGGGCCAGCGGGCAGAGAGAAGGGGCAGGGGCGGGGTAGCTGGGTCCGGCGTGTGGGGCTGGGATGGGGCCAGGGCGGGTGGAGGTTTGACTGGTGGGGAGTGGGGGCTGGCCACGTGGCAGCCTGTGAGAGGAGGGGGGAGAGGAAGGAGATGAGGTGGCAAGCAGTGATTGGGGGGGTGAGGTGGAGGGTTGGTTTGGGTAGGATGTTGGGTAGACATAGGATTTAGGAGGCGGCAGGTTTGGACCGATTAAAAATCTGGGGCGGTCGTTCGGGTCGGGTTGGCCCGTTCGACTGCCCCCACCAAACAATTAATTAAATTATTTATTTTTAAACAACGCTTTGCAATTCCGACAGCGGACAAAACAAAATAATCCGGAGACCCGGGGTTTTGGCGTTTGAATAGAGAGGGGCGTTTAGAAAACAACACGGGCTTTGCAAACATAATTTTGGCAAACAATGCATGATGATGACGATGCAATGCACAAATTCAACGCGATTTTCTAGTAGTAGTTTTGCGGGATGCCACAAGTACCGTGGTCGGCTCACTCGCCAAGGCCAAGGAGGTTCTTCGGCGCTTCTACAAGGAGCTCTTCCCCAAGGGCGTCGCCCTCGAGGATGTCGACTCGTTGGCAGATGCGATGTCAACCGATGCGCCTGTAGCGTACAAGCGCAAGCAGAAAGACATCGGTGCATCCGTGGGGCTGGCGATGGCCCTGGCGTCTGGAGCGGAGCTGGATCTTCATCAGGTCACCTCCCAGATGCCAACGGCTGCTGACGGATCCGAGGTAGCCTTCGCCGTCTATGCTGCCCGTTGTAAACGTTATGGGCCGAAGTTGATTGACTTGTTGGATGAGTACGCGGTGAGGCAGCAGGGGGAGGCGAAGAGCAGGCAATCCGGCTCTGAGGCTACTCAGGATGCAGCTTCTTAGGCCTTGTAGTTGTAGGATAGCTTTTGTTTCTTTTGTTGTAATTATGTCTATGAACAGTCCTTGTGCCACGCAGTGTCTTTTTGCTGCATATAATGAATCTCCGAGCTCTTTGTCCATTCGTGTGTTTGTTCATATCGCTGCCTTCTTTCCCCTATGGACCTTAGGGTGATGATCCCGTTGACGCTTCGTCTGCGCCGCAGCTGCGGCCATCTTTGGATGGTGCGTCACAGCTTGTGTTTCCGCGTGATCGCATCCGTAGTCTTGAGAAAGAATTGCTTGGAGTGCGCGGTCATGCCGATGTTTGGAAATCAAAGACGGAGCGAGGCACTGCCAGAGAGGAGTATTTGATGGGGGAGTTGCGTCGTCTGTCCGAACAGCTTCAATGTAAGTTTTTCGAGCTGCTGCTCATTTGTTCGGATGCGGCTGCTGGCCTGTAATCTTACTTTGCCATTGTTGCAGGTGCTAACCTTGTTCCTAAGGAGGAAAAGGAGCGTGTTGTTGTTCGGATCAACTGCTTGACCCAGCAGGACATGGAGGCTGGCGGCTTTTTATGGATGGACCGCGATCGTGCCATGGTCCTTGCAACTGTGCAGGATCGTGCTCATCTAGTGTCACGGGTGCTGCGTCAAGCGAAGACTTCGTTGGCGTCGGTTCTGCACGTGATGTTTCCCTTGGATGAGGCACCATCGACTCTCTGGGGCCTGCTGGCGAAGTTTCGAGATGTGCATCGTGTTAGGGAGCTGGTGCGGCATCAGCTTGTTGCAGGTGTGAAGGTTGCGCTTTCCCTTGTTCGGCTACATCGTCCTGATTTAGATCTTGCTGTTGTGGCAGCTGGGCCGCCTCTTCGGCCGAATGGTGGTATGTGGGATATGCGTGCACATTATGCGGCTGTAAGGCAGTATGCCGAACAAATTGTAGATCTCTTTGAGCAGCGTGCGTAGGTGATTCTTCAGAATAGGTAGGACCTGTAAAAATATAGATGTAAAATTTGCATGTATTCGATTGGGCGTGTTGTGCCCGTTGCTGTAAAGGTTTATTGTTGTTAGCACGTGGTACTTTGTTTGTATGTGTGCCCTTTTCGTTAGCCTAACATGGTCAGCTACTCAGGTGTACATGCGTTATTCTCAGTCGACGAAGTCGTAAGGTGAGGGGATCCCCAGAGTGTGTTGTAGTATGAAGAAAAATGCGAATAATAGACAAAAAATTTGGGGCGAGACACTTATATTTATTCATATCGTAAGGAGGAGGTACATTGTTCGGCTGAGTAGCCTTGGCTGAATAGCCTTATTGAAAGTAAAAAGAGCGAGGTAGCTAGGGGTAGAAGCGTCGCAATTGTGCAACGTTCCATGGGTTGGAGTATGTGACTCCATACTCCACGTGCTTGAGGCGATAGGCGCCACCTGGGATGACTTCAGTGACGATGTAGGGTCCTTCCCAGGGCGACTCGAGCTTCTTTGGTCGCCCTTGCTTGGGTCGCAAGACTAGGTATCCTTCGACGAAGGACCTTAGGCGCAGACGAAGGCTGTGATAGTTGCGGAGGCTCTGTTGATAGACCGTTGATCGAGCCGCAGCGATGTCACATGCTTCGTCGAGTGTGTCGACGGCGTCTTCGAGTGCGGCCGTCGATTCGGCCTCGCTGTAGGCGATGACCCATGGGGCCTTGTGGCGTACCTCTGTGTGAAGCACGGCTTCGGCTCTGTGCACCATGAAGAAGGGCATGTAGCCAGTTGAGTTGTTTGGCGTCGTGCGCAAGATCCAGAGAACGGAGGGAAGCTCTTTTATCCAGGCTCCTGCGAGTCTCTAGAGTAGGCTCGTGAGGCGCTTCTTGATGCTGCCACCGACGAGGCCGTTGGCCTTTTCGACCGACGAGGCGTATGTGATGTTGATTCTGAGGTCTTCGCGGAAGTCCTGGAATTATTTGGAGATGAAGTTCGACCCATTGTCGGTGATGATGCTGTGCAGCACACCAAACCTGTAAACAATGGATTCGAAGAACTTGACGGCCGTTTTGCCCTTTTGGTTGGTAACGGGCATGGCCTCGATCCACTTGGTGAATTTGTCGACTGCGACCAGGAGGTAGACGTGGCCTCCTTTCGAGGACTTGGGCAGTTTGCCGATCATGTCGAGGCCCCATTGGGCGAAGGGCCAGGCCAGGGGTATGGGTATGAGCTCCGATCTTGGTGCGTGTGGTTTATCTGCGAACCTCTGGCACCCATTGCACCTTCGGACAATGTCCTTGGCGTCGTTCATGGCCGTTGGCCAGTAGAACCCAGCTCGTAGAGCTTTGGCGACAAGGGTGCGGCTGCCCGCATGATGGCCTTAGATGCCCTCGTGGATGTCTTGGAGGATGGTTTTGACGTCGCCGATGGTGACGCACCTTTGGAGTACACCCAAAATGATGCGATTGTACAACTCGTCATTGATGATGGTGAAGGCCTAGGACCGGCGAGATATGCGCCGGGCATCTATCGGGCTGTCACGCAGCTCTCCATCTGTCAGGTACCTGAGGTACGGCCTTGTCCATGTTTCCTCGACTGCCATGACCTACATCAGGTTGACCATTGCGACCTCTGGGTCGAGTTTTTCGGGTCCTTCCTGACGGTCGGGTAGCGCAGCTCCCGAGTGCTCTGCTTCTTCGGGTGATCCCTTTGGGAATTTCCTTTTGATGGATGGCACGCAGATCTGTTCGAGGAACACACCTGGTGGCACCCGTGCGCGGGTGGAGTCGATGTTGGCGAGTCTGTCGGCCTCTTCATTGCTTTCTCTCCCAACACGAAGAAGCTGCAGCCGTCGAAGTCTCCTTCGAGTGCGTTGTAGAGTGCGCGGAACGCAATCATGTTGGCGGTGTGTGCGTCATGCTCGTTCATCGTCTGCTGGATGACGAGATTCGAGTCTCCGTAGATGACCAGGCGCGTCATGCCGCATATCTTGGCCATCCTCATGCCCTCATACTCGGCCTCGTTGTTGGAGGCTCGAAATTTCATCCGGAGAACATACTTCATCTTGTCGCCCTGCGGGGAGGTCAGTATGACCCCGGCTCCTGCTCCGGCCTCATGCTTGGAGCCGTCGAAGTGCATCGTCCATGACTGTGTCATGTCCGATGTGTCTGGCAGCTGCAGTTCCATCCAGTGGACGGGGAAGTCTGGAAGAACTTGATACTTGATCGCGTGGCGCTTCTCGTAGACGATGTCTATAGGTTACAGCTTGATTCCCCACAGGGCCACACGTCCTGTGGCCTCCTGGTTGTTCAGGATGCTGTTCAGGGGCGCCTCGTTGACGACCATCACCTGATGCTCCTGGAGGTAGTGGCTCAACTGACGAGCCGTCATGAACACGCCGTAGGCGAGTTTCTGGTAGTGAGGGAACCTCTGCTTTGTCGGCGTCAATACCTCGCTGAGGTAGTAGATTGGGCGTTGGACCCCGTGGGTCTTGCCTTCTTCGGGTCGCTCGACCACCAGTACGGTGCTTACCACCTGGTGTGTGGCTGCTATGTACAACAGTAAAGGCTCGCGTTCCTTTGGCGTGACCAAGACGGGCGAGGTAGAGATGTTGGAATTATGCCCTAGAGGCAATAATAAAGATGTTATTGTTATAATTCTTGTTCATGATAAAGTTTATATTCCATGCTAGAATTGTATTAAGCGGAAACTTTGATGCTTGTGTGGTTTATGAACAACACCGTGTCCCTAGTACGCCTCTATGAACTAGCTCATGATTAATGATGGTTAAGGTTTCCTAACCATAGACATGAGTTGTCGACTAATAATGAGATCATGTCATTAGGAGAATGATATGATGGACAGACCCAAATCAAGCAGAGCAATTAGATCGTGTCATCGTGTTCATCTTTGCAAAGCTTTTTCTATGTCAAATATTGTATTCCTTAGACCATGAGATAATGCAACTCCCTGGTATCGGAAGAAAGCTTTGAGGTCATGAAACGTCATCCTATGAGAGGGTGATCATAAAGGTGTCTCTCAGGTGATCGGAAAGTACTTGTTGGGTTGTATGTATTGAGATGGGATTTGTCCATCCCGAGTCGGAGAGATATACTTCGGGCCCACTCGGTAATCGATATCAACACCGCTTGCAAGCACGTGGTTAAGGAGTTAATAACAAAGTGATATCGGATTACAGAACGAGTAAAGTACTTGTTGTGAACAAGATTGAACTAGGTATGCAGATACCAACGATCGAATCTCGGGCAAGTAAAATATCGCTTGACGAAGGGAATATAAATATGGGATTAATTGAATCCTGGCATCGTGGTTCATCCGATATGATCATAGATGAATATGTGGGAGTCAATATGGGTTTCCAGATCCCGCTGTTGATTATTGATAGAAGATCATGTCTGCATATTCTTGAACCCATAGGGTCACACACTTAACGTGCCTCTACGCTAGGATAGAATGGATAATTGGTTTATGAGTTTTTGTTTGGAGTCTCTGATGAGATCCAGGACATCACGAGAGGTTGCAGAAAGGTCCGGAGAATAAGATTCATATAAAGGAAAGCAATTTTTGGATTTCGGAATTGTTTCGGAATGTTCGGTATTGTACCAAAAGGTTCTAGAAGCTTCCGGAGTGGGACCAACGTGGCCCCACTTGTCGGAGGGGGGCGTGGGTCTACGAGGGAGTGCCCTGGCCGCATTGGGCCAGGGGCACAAGGCCCCATAGGCCCAGCCAGCCAAACCCTAGGGGAAACCCTAGGGAAACCTTCTAGAAGGGGGGAGACTTGCCCCCCACTCCACCCTTGGGGCCGACGCCCTAGGGCTTGGAGGAGGGGACAAGGGGGCCGGCCAGCCCCCTATATAAGGTGGGCAGGGGGCGCACCTCCCCTCACCCCAAACCCTAGCCTCCATCTGCTGCTCTTCCTCTCTCTCTCTCTCTCTCTCTCTCTCTCTCTCTCTCTCCCGACTGGGCGTAGGTGAAGCCCTGCCGCAGAAACTCTCCACTATAGCACCACGCCGTCGTGCTGCAGATCCAAAATCTATCTCTCCACCCCACTTGCTGGACCAAGGAAGGAGGAGACGTCGCGGCAACGTATGTGTGCATCTCTCGGAGGCGCCGCCATTTGCGGCGTAGGATCGGATCGCGAGGAGGAGACGGCTAGTACGACTACATCAACCACGTTCCGTTGAACGTTTCCGCTGTGCGATTTCTTCAAGGGTATGAAGATCTCATCTATCCCTCTCGTTGATTGCATCTCCTAGATTAGATCTTGGCTTTCTCGTTCGCATCCGTAGATTTTTTTTGATTTACTATGCTGCGAAACCCATCAAGAGAGCAGCTGCTTTAGATCTTCGAATGCGTCGTCTGCTTCGGGCGTCCACTCGAATTTGTCTGCCTTGCGTAGCAGCTGATAGAACGGTAGAGTTTTCGCCCATGCGGCTGATGAACCTGCTCAATGCCGCGATTCGCCCGGCAAGCTGCTGGACGCCCTTGAGGTTCTTCGGCTTCTCCATGCCCATTATGGCCCGGATTTTCTTCGGGTTCGCCTCGATCCCTCGCTGGGAGATGAAGTAGCCTAGCAGCTGACCAGATGGGAAGCTGAAGACGCACTTTTTTGGGTTTAGCTTGATCTTATATCGATCAAGGTTATCGAACGTCTCACGGAGATCGTCGATGAGCGTCTTGGCCTCCCTTGTTTTGATGACTATGTCGTCGACATAGACTTGGATGCTACGACCGATCTGGTCCTTCAGGCATGCCTACATGCACCGTTGGTACGTGGCGCCTGCGTTCTTCAGCCCAAAGGGCATTGTGTTGTAGCAGAACACTCCGAACGGCGTGATGAATGTCGTTTTCTCCTGATCTTCGACCTTTAGTCGAATCTGGTTGTAGCCCGAGTAGGCATTGAGGAAGGAGAGTTTCTCGCATCCTGCAGTCGAATCGATGATCTGATCGATCCATTGTCTGTCACCTCGCAGAGCCTTATGAGTTCCTCCTGCATGCCAAATGACTGGGAGATTCTGTTGAAGTCCCTGTCGCAGTGGTCCGATCGGGTGAAGCTCCCGTGGACCGTGATGACGCCCTTGGGTCCTGGCATCTTGAGTAGCTGGTACGCGTAGTGTGGTACCGCCTGGAATCGTGCGAATGCCACACGCCCGAGGATGACGTGGTATTGTGATGGCCAGTCCACCACCTCGAACTCGAGTTGCTCGCACCGGAAGTTATCCGACTTTCCATAGATTACGTCAAGCCATATCTTTCCCAGGGAGAATATGCCCTTCCCCGGGACGATGCCGTGGAACATTGTATCGGATTGTTCCAGGCTGCACAGCGGGATCCGCATTGCTGTCAGGGTACTGGCGAAGATCAGATTCATGCCGCTGCCACCGTCCATGAAGACGCGGCTCATGTCGAACCCTCCGATCTGTGCTTCGAGCACCAGGGCAGCATGACCTGGGCGAGGGACCTGGCAAGGGTGATCCGAACGGCTGAACGTGATACAGGACTCCGATCAGGGATGGCGGGTGGAGCGGTCACAACCAGATTAATTTGGTGGGTGATTTTATTCTGCACCCTGTTCGTTGGGCGCCCTTTTTGGATCATCAGTGATCCTTTCGGCGCGGGGTACCCGTGCCCACTGTTATTCTGCGCGGGTGCGATTCGGTGGTTTGAAGGTCCCGCATGTGGTGGTGGAGGAGCTCTGTGTGCGATCTCACCTGGCGCGGGTGCGTTCCCGTACCCAGGGTTCGGGGCTTGTTGCCTCATCTGAGCCATGCTTTCGCTGAGTTTCTGGAACTCGCGGCAGTCCTTGAGCATGTGGCTTCCCTTCCTTTTACCATCCTGCTTGTCGATGTAGAAGTGGATGGTGCATGGACCCGATAGTTTGTCGTATGCTGAGGGTCCATCGTCACGACCCCGACGTTGCCATGACTGCGTTGGGCGTTCTCCGTCGCGGAAGTTGCTTCCGCGGTATTCGCCGCTGCTGCGGTTGCCATCGCTGCGGCGGTCGGCGTAGCCATCCGCGACCATGTCGGGTCCATCGCGATCGTCGTAGACGCGTGATCTTCTCTTTCTACGGCGTTCACGTCGCCGGCCGTAGTCATCTTCCTTCTTCGAGTGCGCTCGGTGGACGGAGTCTTCGCCATCGGCCCACCTGTTGGCGATATCCATGAGGTGGTCGAGTGTCTTGGGCTTGACACGCCCAAGTTCTTCCTTGAAGTCCTAGCGTTTGATGCCATCCTTGAAGGCGTCGATAGCTCTCTCCTCAGAGATGTGTGCCGCGGAGTTCTTGGTGTTGGACCAACGTAATATGTACGAGCGAATGGATTCGCCCGTTCGTTGGGTGAAGGCCCGCAGCTCCTCGATCGAGGCTGGCCTCTTGATGGTGCCCTTGAAGTTTCGGACGAAACTGTATGCCAGTTCCTCCCAGCTTCGGATGGATCCCGAGGATAGGCTGTTGAGCCAGATCCGGGCTGCGCCTGTCAGCTGCAGCTGAAGGCATTGCATGACGGTTTCCTTGTTTCCGCCGTGTAGCTTGACGGACGACAGGTGGTCGTTGTGCCACACCTTGGGGTCCTGTGTGCCGTCGAACTTCGGAGTGTCCGAAGAAAGATTGAAGTTTCGCGGCATCCGTGCCCGCCGAACAGATCTGCTGAAGCATCGAGCTCCGCAGAGTTCTCCTTCGTCGCCATCCTCCTCGGATTCGGACGAGCATACACGCTTGGTGCGCGCTTTGTCGATCTTGCGCTGGGTTAGCTCGCTTCGAGCGTCGTAATCGTGACTACGATGGCGCGAGCTCTTGTGCCTTCGAGGAAGGTCGTGCTCTTCATCCTCGGATGAGGGCGTGGGGCTGCGGTTGAACCTGACCGCAGCCTTCTTCTTTGGCTCCGCGGGAGTTTCTCCGTGGAGCGCAGCTCCAACGAGTCCGAGTCCGGTAAGCGCGGACTTGTGCTTGGCCCTTTTCGGGTCCCCCTCCGGAGGTGGGTGGGACGTGAGGTACGCGGTGGCTGCCATGACCGCAGCTTGCGGCGTCTTCGGGATGACGTTGCCGTCGGCATCCATCTCCATGAAGGATGCGTTGAGGGCCCGAGTCACCTCGCGACATGCCTTGGGATCCATGTTATCCGTGCGAGAACGGTGCTTGTTTCCATGGTTGCCGTGCGAGCTAGAGCCGATGCCCATGGCGGAGAGCGCAGCTCGCCGCGCACTGGACTCCGAGGCTGCTTGCTTGCGTTTGTCAAGCACGTCTTGCATCTTCACCTGCTTCTTGTGCTCCTCGATTAAGAGCATATGGTATGCCATCAGCAGGTCCCGTGAGGCACCCACAGGAAGGATCTTGTTGCCTGCTACGGCTTCGCGTGCTTCAGCCCATCCTTCCTCGCTGAGGTGGATGACCCGATCGGTGTCGTCCCCGTTGGGTGGGGGGGACTGGCTTCTTCTGTTCTCGCCGTTTCTACCCTACGGGTCAGGTGGCGGGTTAGGTGCGTGATGTTCCGCGTCACTCTGGATGACTACGGCACATTGGTAGCGCTCGTAGATTGGATCGCTGCTATCGCAGCTTTCGGATCCGGAACCGTAGGTCCCTTCCTCCGATGGTGGCTCGCATAGATCTGAGTTGCAGCAGCTGCTGTCATAGGACTCATCTGTTGATGGCGATGTGCGTAGAACGAGGTGTGGGGCCCATGAAGCGGGCCTGATCGATGGCAGGGGCACCCGCTCTGGGAGGCGGAGAGTGCCGGTCTACCCCACCTGGAAGCAGAAGCTCCCGAACAGGATCTCGAGTCCGTCGCCAACGGGCTCGAAGTTCTTCAGGGTGGCTGGCGAGTGGGCGGTGAAGTCGAATGCGCCGAAGAGGAGATGACTCTCCGTCGCCGCGGAGTTGTAGATCGCTTTGGTTAGGACCGTCACGATCGCACAATCAGCGCCCCCAGTTCCCACAGACGACGCCAATTGACGAGGTTTAATCTCGTCAATGCCCATTGTTATGGACTTGGGTTTTGGAGAAGATGGGGATGCTGGAGATCGCGGAATGGTTAGCAAACAAGCAACACGGGGACACGAGGTTTACCCAGGTTCACGCCCCCGGAGGGAAAACCCTACTCCTGCTTGTCTGCTCTTGATTACGGCGGAACCGAGAGTTACAGGAGTGCGCAGATGCAATATGGCGTGGAGGTGTGTATGCGTTGGTATGCGAGAGAGCCTTCCTCGTCGTGCCTTCCTAGCCTTTATATAGAGATAGGCAGGTCCCAGGCACAGATCGAGTCGGTTACAAATTCTAGGGTTTGCCCCTTTGAATATTCTATCTACTCTAGTCTTGTTCTCCAAGGATCCGAAGGCGTCATGGGCCCTGGCCACCCGAAAGTCTTCATGGGCTGGTGCATGTGCTCGTGGGCCTTCCTTGGGCTGGACTAGGTATGGTAAGATCGTGTACCCGCAGGGTATAACCATGTCATCAAGAGTTGTGTTATTTTCTTATTTCTTATACTTCCATCTCCCTAAATCTCAAAGTTTGACTTTCATCTTATAGATTTCACTTGATTGCAACTGAGACATTAACTCGATAAACAAATTAAATCATCGCAGCGACTCCTTAGTCGGCCGCATTCTCCATAGCAAGCGCACGTCTAATTAAGCTACCGAGTTGCGCCAATTGATTTTCTACAACAAGCGCTCTCGTCTAATCGGAACAATTTGGTGCGAGATCTAATCTTCCATGCACATGGTTGCCATTATCATCCTTCGTACAGGTCAACGAGACGACATCGTACTGCGATCAGGACAAACGGGAGGCCGAAGTGAAGCTAGATAAAGGGCCTCCATCGTCGGAGAAGGGCTGCCGTCGCTGGAGAAGAAGAAGAAAGGGGAGGCAATGGCACGGGGGCGGGCACGGGGTTGGCTCAGGGTCCATCTTGCAATGCCAACCTAGATAAGTTATGGGTCCGACGCTCACGTGGATAAAATGTGGGTCCCACACTGATATGAATAAGTGGAGAGAGGTGTCCATTAAAAGACCCGACAGAACGCGACCCCACTTATCATTACGTAACGACAATGGTCCACTACGGGACTCTACTAAACGCGACCCCACTTGTCAGCATGCAATGGCAAGGGGCCACTACGGGACCCGACTGAACACGATCGCACTTGTCAGCATGTAACGATAATGCCGACGGACAACGAGTTTTAAACCGTGTGAGAGTTTCGAAGAAGATGATCAAAAGTGAGAAAAAGTTAAGCGGCCAGGAAAAAGTGGATACAACTAACAAACCAAAGGCACGGAAATAGAAATACCTTTAATTTAAACAATTATTTGCGTGAGTTGAATGATGTATTTATTGTATGATTTATTTGATTTGAACAATTGTTATAATTTGATTTGAGGAATATTGTAATAATTTGAATATTATGTACCGTGATGTTTAAAACATTAATTAAAATTTGTTGTTTTTCCTTTTCATTTGTGGGTTCGATTTTTGTGAAAGCGCCGAGCAGTCCCCGCAAACACAAACCGCAAAACGGAATAATATGAATATTCCATTTTGCAGTCCGTGTTTGCAGGGACTGTTGGGCGCGACCACAAAAAACGGTTTGGGATATACAGTAGATGCTAGAGTTGCTCTTATGGGGGTGGGACGAAACCAACTCTAGGTATGCGATGGATTATGTATTATAGTTCAACTTTGTCCATGTATATTTTATTGATCGAATATTCTAATTTGTTAGTTCAGTGAGTGTCTTTGGTAAATAATGTGAGGACATGTTTTCTCAATTTGGAGAGTTGAAAACCCCTCTTGGAAAATGTCAATTTGCGACATCAGAATTATAATTATGAATTTAACAAAATGAAAGAATGAAGAAACGGAAAACATATTGAGTTGGTATTGCTTTTACGAGTGATGACTACAATATTTGAAATGGCTTTCTTGTCATCAAGACCGAGTCACACAACAAGATGTCTATTCTACTGCTTGATGTCTTGATGATGTGCTACATTAAATGACATATATTTAAAAAGATTTTAAAAAATAACTAGATATATTCGAATCTAGACAAATCCGACCATTAATTTGACCAAAGGGAGTAGATCTTTGTTGTACCGTCTAAGATTTCTATATAGATATTTATTACCGGTATATTTTAGATTATATTTGTTCTATTGTAATAAGTGTTATATGAAAATCACGTATAGTAGTAATATCTTGGGACTATTTTGGTCTTTTCATCTATTTTGGAACTATATTAATATCACGTATAGTAGTAACCTTTTGGAAAATGTCAATTTGCGACATTACAATTCTAAGTTTGAATTTAACAAAATGGAAGAATGAAGAAAGGGAAGACATATTGAGTTGGCATTGCTTTTACCAGCAACGGCTACAATACTAGTTGAAATGGCTTTCTCGCCAACAAAGATTATTAAGACGGAGTTGCGCACCACGATGTCTATTCCACTTCTTGATGTCTTGATGATATGCTAAGTTAAATGATAGATATTCAAAAAGATTTTCAGACAAAAAAGATACTCCATCAGATCCAAATTAATGGATAGATTTGTCTAAATTCGACTGTATTTAGCACTAAAACAGGACTAGGTACATTCGAATCTAGATAAATATGATCCATTAATTTGGATCAGAGCGAGAAGATCTTTGCTACTGCCTAGGATTTCTAGATTCGAATATATCTAGTCATTAGATTTCTCTAATCATATTAATGGTCGGATTTGTCTAGATTCGAATATATCTAGTCATTTTCTAAAAATATTTTTAAATATCTGTCATTTGATGTAGCACATCATCAAGACATCAAGCAACGGAATAGACATCTTGTTGTGTAACTCGGTCTTGATGATCTTTGTCGACACGAAAGCCATTTTAAATATTGTAGTCATCACTCGTAAAAGCAATACCGACTCAATATGTTTTCCGTTTCTTCATTCTTTCATTTTGTTAAATTCATAATTATAATTCCGATGTCGCAAATTGACATTTTCCATATCCACATGTTATAGTGGATACATTTTTCTCCATAGCATAATGCAATTTAGATAAACAAATTCTCAAATTAAAACTATGTAAATCAGACTGTCTCCAGAAATGAAATAATTTTCTCAAGACGATAAATACAAATTTAAATCAAAGAAACCTTAGTTTTAATTCGTCTAGAAGACTAATCAACACTGTCTCTGTTCTTACAAGAGAGTCTCCACATATAGAAGAATCTTTTTTAAAAAATCTGAAATCCTCCAATAGAGATATGAATATGCCATCTATCCGGATGAATAGATCAAATCTGTTTTCATTCACATTTATCTAGACAAGTTTTAGTGTGTATATACATGTAAATCTAGAAAAATACCCCACTTGTAATTGGAAACGATTTTCCGAATATTCGTACACGTGTCAGTTCAAGTATAGTACAATAATGAAGCACCGTTTTCACGAGGACAAGATCACGCAGGGGATACGAGGGCCAATTCTACGTACCCGGCAGCAGCAGGCAAAGCGACGCGCGAGGTGCGGCCAGGGGGGACGCACCCTCGGGTGAGCCTTGCGGTTTGCTTGCTTGCAGCGGTACGAGTACGAGTGGCTGTGTGGTTGACAGGCCCGAGCGGCAGCGCCAGCACCGGCACCAGCAGCAGTACTACTAGTACTGCCCCCGTGCCTATCGTGATGCGGCTCTGCCTCCCCCCACCCGTACGGCCCGCGGCGTGGGAGTGGGACTGGGACGGCCGCGGGGGGGCACCACACCGCCACCCACCCCGCGCTCTCTCCCTTTCGCCCCTGCCCCGCCGCCCGAATTACGCGCCTCCTGCCACCCACGCCAAACGCAAACGCCCTTGCCGCGGTGTGACGCTACGCTACACGCGACGCTAGCTAGCTAATCCCGATCCCGAAAGAACCCCGTGCGCTGCCTGCGGCGCCCGCTTCCCTTCTCCCCTCCCCACCCGGCTCGATTCGTTCCCCCCAACCCTCTCTCCCCCCCCCCCCCCCCCCCCCTCCTCTCCCCTCCGCGGTCTCCGTCTCCCTCCCACACACGCCTTTCGCCAGCGCCGCGTTCCGACCGCCGTTCCTTCCATTTCTTCCGGGCCGGTAGTTCCCGCGTCCCGCTGCTGGGTATGGGGCCGAGGTGAGGGGTTTCGTTTCGGTGACTTTTTCTCTCCCGTGGACTGCCTTGTGCGCCGCAAAGGTAACCAACTGCTCCCGTCGAATCTCCCGCTCCTTCTCGTCCCCGATCATCGGTTTTGATCCGTGTTTGCGGCGGCGGGCTTGTGCAGATCCGAAGGGTGGGCCGGGGGACATAGCGGCGGCGCGAAGCGGAGGGCCTCTGGAGATGCAGAGGGAGGCGGGGCCGCAGGTGGCCTCCCCGCACTACCTGCACCAGATCCAGCAGCTGCCTCCCCATGCGGCGGCGGCCGCCAAGAAGCGCGGGAACCCGTGGCCCGCCATGGAGCCGTCGGACAACACGGCGGCCGCGGCGGTCTCTGCCGCCGCCGCCGCCGGAGGGAACTGGAACCCCAGGATGTGGGAGTGGGACAGCCGCGCCTTCACCGCCAAGCCCTCCTCCGACGCGCACCGCCTCGCCGGAGGACACCACCAACACCAGCAGCCGCCGCCGGCGATAGCCGCTGAACCGCCGCGGCAGCTGGGCCTTCAGCTGGGCCTGCGGGAGGAGGCGGCAGCCATGGCGATGGACGTCAGCCCGACGACCACCATATCTTCCTCGCCTTCTCCGCCTGCGAGGGCGGCGCTGGAGCAGGCTGTCAGGCCAACCAAGAGGGTCCGGTCTGGATCGCCCGGAACTGGTTCTGCAGGAGACGGAGGCGCAGGGAGCGCTAACGGAGGCGCCGGGACCTATCCGATGTGCCAGGTGGACGATTGCCGCGCGGATCTGACCAGCGCCAAAGACTATCACCGGAGGCACAAGGTGTGCGAGGCCCATAGCAAGACCACCAAGGCGGTGGTTGCCAACCAGATGCAGCGCTTCTGCCAGCAGTGTAGTAGGTAATCATCGTACCCGCATCAGCACCCCTCAACAAATTTTGTTGTGGCATGGTTCCTTCCTTGTTATGATGCCCACTTCTATGTTTATGTTGCTGTTTGTACCGGTCCGGAGAAATGACCTGAAAGTTGGTTATTCTGCTCGATCATGTAGATTTCACCCGCTTTCCGAGTTCGACGAGGGCAAGAGGAGCTGCAGGAGAAGGCTCGCCGGGCACAACCGACGGCGAAGGAAAACCCAGCCAACAGATGTTGCTTCACAGCTGCTGCTACCTGAAAACCAAGAAAATGCAGCTAACAGGACGCAAGATATTGTCAATCTCATAACCGTCATTGCACGCTTGCAAGGTGCCTTACCTACTCCTCCTAGACTTAATAGTACACTCTTTCACTGTTTGCTGATTTTTAATCCCAGTACTATTTTTTTTCTGCCTCTGCAATGATAGGTGGTAATGTTGGTAAACTACCTAGCATCCCTCCCATGCCAGATAAAGAAAATATCGTCCAAATCATAAGTAAAATAAACTCAATAAATAATGCAAAGTCTCCTGGAAAGTCTCCTCCGTCAGAAGTCATTGATTTGAATGCCTCGCATGGGCAACAGCAAATTTCTGTTCAGAAGCCAACAAAGGAGGTTGACAAGCAAACTGTGCCATCAACCATGGACTTGCTAACAGTTCTGTCAGGTGCCCTTGGGGCTTCAACCCCGGAGACCAATACATCTCAGTCACAGGGGAGCAGTGACAGCAGCGGTAATAACAAGAGCAAGAGTCATTCAACAGAGCCAGCGTGTGTTGTAAATTCCCATGAGAAATCAATCCGATCTTTCCCTACTGCTGGTATGATGATGAGGAGCAACAGCACCCATGGAACTCCAGAAAGAGATACCCATCCATACTTGTCACTGCAATTGTTTGGCAATACTTGTGAGGACATTCCTGCCAAGATGGACAACGCAAATAAGTACCTGTCTTCTGAGAGCAGTAATCCTATGGACGAGAGATCCCCATCATCCTCTCCACCTATAACCCACACGTTTTTCCCCACCCGTCCAATAAACGAAGGTGTTAGGCATTCTCGTATTGCAGACTATGGGGAAGATGTTGCAACTGTTGAGAATAGTACCACTCGGGCATGGTCACCACTTGAGCTTTTCAAGGATTCAGAGAGGCCAACAGAAAATGGGTCACCACCAAACCCCACATATCAGTCATGCTATGCGTCAACATCTGGTTCAGACCATTCACCATCAACATCAAATTCAGATGGACAGGTAATTTATGTCAAAGCTTTGCCGTTTCAATTCATTACGCCATTAGCCAGGATACCCTCTGTTATTTTAGCCATGCTTTAGTCTGATATTTGCTTGATCTGCCATTTTGTAGGACCGTACTGGTAGGATTATATTCAAGCTCTTTGGGAAGGAACCTAGCTCAATTCCTGGAAACCTTCGTGATGAGGTATGGTTATGGAACTGTACTAACACGATAAATTGCAGCACCTTTTCCAGCTCATTTCAATCACCATGTAATTGAAACGTTCCTCTTTCGTTCATCAGGTTGTGAATTGGTTGAAACACAGCCCCACTGAAATGGAGGGTTACATTCGCCCTGGTTGCCTTGTACTGTCCATGTATCTGTCAATGCCAGCTATTGCATGGGATGAAGTAAGTCTGCTGCTACACTAGCCCAATAAAGTATGTTACCAAATGACTACAAAATCTAATTGTTATGTAAATGCAGCTCGATGAAAATTTTCTCCGGCGAGTAAGCTCATTAGTTCAGAATTCTGATTTGGATTTCTGGAGAGAAGGAAGGTTTTTAGTTCGAAATGATAATCAGCTGGTGTCGTACAATGATGGTATACATAACTACTATTTTTGTGTTAATTTTCTTCTCTGTTCCTGCTCATGTGAGGGCACTCATTGGTGTTTTTGACTATGGTTTCGTTTTGGTTGATATCAAATTTGTATTCCAGGAATGACCCGCATATCAAAATCATGGAGAACGTGGAATACCCCTGAGTTGACCCTTGTGACACCAATTGCTGTTGTTGGTGGGAGGAAGACATCACTTGTTCTTAAGGGCCGAAATCTAACAATCCCGGGCACCCAGTGAGTTTTCCATGCTTTAAAAATAGTTTCTGACCTTACCGTATCATTGTGAATATCTGTGACTCACCATGATATCTGTATCTATGCAGGATCCACTGTACTAGTACAGGGAAGTATATATCAAAAGAGGTTCTATGCTCTGCGTATCCGGGTACTATATATGATGATTCAGGTCTTGAGACCTTTGACTTACCTGGAGAACCAAATCTTACTCTTGGGCGTTGCTTTATTGAGGTTTGTGTGACCCTAATATCTCTGCTGTTGCTCTAGATATGTAAGGATTATTACTAGTCAGCACTAGGAAGGTGTTTACAATTATGTATCTTCATTCATGCAGGTTGAGAACAGGTTCAGAGGAAACAGCTTCCCTGTTATTTTTGCGAGTTCAAGCATTTGTCAGGAGTTGAGGAACCTTGAAGCTGAGCTTGAAGATTCACATTTTCATGATGTCTCTTCAGATGATCTTGTTCACGATGCTAGACGGTTAAAGCTAAGGGAGCAAGTTCTGCATTTTCTTAATGAACTTGGCTGGCTCTTTCAGAAAGCTGCTTATGCACCTTCAGCGAAATCAGATGTTTCTGATTCGGAGGTCATTCAGTTCTCTACTGCACGGTTCAGACACCTTCTGTTGTTTTCAAATGAGCGGGACTGGTGCTCCCTTACTAAAACACTACTAGACATTCTTTCCAAGAGAAGTCTGGTTAGTGCCGAACTATCACAGGAGACTCTGGAAATGCTCTCGGAGATTCATCTTCTGAACAGAGCAGTGAAAAGGAAGAGCAGCCGCATGGTGCATTTGCTTGTGCAGTTTGTCGTAGTTTGCCCTGATAATACCAAACTGTACCCCTTCCTTCCAAATTATCCTGGCCCAGGTGGTTTGACTCCATTACATCTTGCTGCATCCATTGATGATGCGGAGGACATAGTTGATGCCTTGACAGATGATCCTCAACAGGTATGCCCTGTACAGTTTAACCCGTTCTTGGTCTTAGTTTTTTCACGTTGATATTTTTTCTGATCTTTTGCTTAAATCCCTGCAGATTGGTTTGAGCTGCTGGCACTCGATACTAGATGATAATGGGCAGTCTCCTGAAGCCTATGCGAAGTTCAGGAACAATGATTCGTACAATGAACTTGTGGCACAAAAGCTCGTGGACAGGAATAATAGCCAGGTTACCATTAAGCTGAACGAGAAAGGGGAAATTCGTATGGATCAACGAGGGAATGTTGGTGAGAAGAATGCATCTGGGATCCATGCATTGGAAGTAAGATCATGCAACCAGTGCGCCATTTTGGAGTCTGGCTTGCTACGGCGCCCTATGCATTCTCGAGGACTGCTCGCTCGCCCCTACATCCATTCAATGCTTGCCATAGCAGCAGTCTGTGTGTGTGTCTGTGTATTCATGCGAGCTTTGCTGCGGTTTAACTCTGGTCGGTCCTTCAAGTGGGAGAGGCTGGATTATGGACCTACATAGATTTTGGAGGGCACCTTATTACATAGCCAGGTTGTGTTATAAAAAGGGGAAAACCTCACAAGAACCGGCGGGTATGGAACCAGATAGCTTTTAACTGTTCGAATTTCCTTCCCATGGAACTTTGTCCATGTGTACGGATGGTGAAATGTAATATTTGAAAGGATAAAACCCTCCCGGAAATACTAAGCGCCGCCGGCTGGGGATGGTTGCTGCACTTGGGAGCTAAGAATCAAGAAAAAGGGGATCTGGAACCCTGCCAAAAGATAAGCTTGGGCAGAGTCGGCACATAGTTTTTGTGATAAGGACGGTATCGGTTCCTTTCAATCAACAAAGATAAGGTGGGGAGGCAACAATAGTTCTGTGCTGAACCAGTAAGTAACCCTTGGTTTCTTTTTTTGCTGGTGTAAGTGTGAATCTGCTGTTTCATGTATCATAAGATGGTGTTTATTTATCTTGGTCTTTTGTTCTTACTACTACATTTTTTTGTGTATCAAATACAGTGCTTAGCATGTTACTGTTTCCTGTTGGTTGTCTTTAGAGGGGTATAAACAGGGGAGAGGTGTCGTCGTCGATAGTGTGTGTCTTCAGCTACATAGAAAATGAGGCAGGTCTACATATGTATCCGGATGTACTTATTGTTTTATTTGATTACCGTCGCAACTATCGGGTTCTCGTTTTTGATAAAAAGTCTGGTTAACTTTCTTCTTTCTGGAAGTTTACTACCGATTCTGCCCCTGTATGCATCTTTCAGGAAAAGAAAGCTATTGCTTTTGTTATTACTGTATATATAAATTCATTAGGGAAGAAGTCATATGTTCGCTGTTAGTGCATCATACTGTGTTGGTAGTCGGTACATCCGGACATGTGATAAGGGTGATACTCATCTGATGAAAGAAACACTATACGAAAACAGTGTTGCAACTAATAATGCCTGTGGGGGTGGGGCATCTGGGCACCGTGTCTCGTAAAAAGGCTGTAGCCTACGGCTTGTGCACTCAATCCTCATGGGCGCCGGGGCGGGACCTCGTGAAGGCGAATGGGATGCCGGCGCCTTTCCGGATCGCGGCATGTGTGGATCGCGGAGCGGACACGCCGGCCAGATTCTGGGCGAAGTTGGCACGTCCCGGGCAGGCAAGAGGCATGCCATGCGTGATCTGCACAGCACAGCTCGGTAGGAAACGATGCCTTTCCCGGGGACGCACTTGCACGTTTGCGTTCCACGGCCCGTGTCGCGCGGCCGATGCCTTTCGTCCTCCTTCCCACATGGCTGTCGGACTGGACGCTACCCTCTCCGCCACATACTTCCACGGTGCCAGCCCACCTCTCGCCTACAGCGACGGCACCGTACGTCCTGATAGGTTCGACCGGCTCCCGCTTTACGCACGACCGTCTAGTGGCGACAACGGCCAGCGCCGCCCGGCGGGAGCATGTGAGCGCTCCTCTTTCCGGCAAGTTGCTGGCCGTTCGCTGCCTCGGCGGGGTGGGCGGCGGACGGTGCCGGTCGCCCGCCTAACAAAGATTCGGACCACGCTGTTGCGTGCGGGCTATGAATGAGCACACTAGGAGCCATGGATCGGGAGCAGTGTGCATCGTTCACGGGTGGTGGTGGGAGGTTAGGGGCGTACGTACGTGTGGCGTGTTTGATTGCTTTCGGGAGCAAAAGTGGCCGGGCTCTCTATCCCGTTCCGGGGAGTAATGTGCAACGGAAGGCAACGCACCGCTACTGCGCTACACTACACGCGAGAAGCGCCCGTCGTCACGGCCGGTGGAGCATACGTATACGTCCTGTGGATTGTGCACGAGATATCTGTGGACGGTTGCACCGATATTTTTTTTATAGACAAATAATGCCCAGTTCTGCGCTGGAGAGTCTGCATCGATCGCCATCTCCTGTCTATCTGCAGCTCGATGGATCCATGGGAGATGCATTGATTGATTAACCCTTAGACGGGATATGACACCTTAAGAAACTCTTAGTTTAATGCTAGTAGTGTATATTTTACCTGGATTATCACTCACCATGTAATGTATTTTGGTATCTTAAAAAAATGGGAGCAAAGGTCAACTAGTATGATTTTCTATGGCTCAACTGTAGCGTCAGCCACTCAGCCCGGTTCGTGCCTTTTCTACGCTACGCATACCCTACCACCGCCACGGCTCCCTCTGGATGCTTCGTCTCCGTTATACACATGTGAGGATCCATTTTTCCGTCTGGTTACACGTGAACGTGATACGATCGACCGAAATGATTGCGCGATCAGGCGGCCCAGGGAAGGAGGACACGACACGTACGGTCCTCGCTGCTAGCCACACAGGCGCGGCTAGCCTGGACAAACGACGTACGAAGCCGATCGACGGCTCCGGACAAGATAGCTAGCCTGGGTCACACTGAACCAGGGCGAGCAGCTGCTAAGCCGAGCCCACTAGCTGGAGTGGTAATTGTCATTAGTGGGTGGCGGGATGCGTGGGGACACGGGCGACAGGCCGGCCCCCTCGCCCGCAGGGCGGGAGGACGATGACGACGGCCGCGCCGGAGGCGTCGATCCATATCCATCTGTGGTCGATCGGTCTGGGTCTATCCGCCCGGGATAGGCGGGACGCTGTGCGACAGCTCCCACGCGGCCGGACGCACATCGACCGATCTCGCCTTTGCACACGTTTCACGAGCTGGATGGCTGGGCGGCTGACGTGAACAGCGCAAGCCGGTTGACAGGAAAACACATAGCTGCACCAGGTCACAGGACTAAACAGGAGTTTCCCTCAACAACAACAAAAAAACACTAAACAGGAGTACTCCAAGTTATGAAACCTGGAAGAAATCATAGATTGTTTTTTATAGATGATGAAGTGTGCTCCCAGACATGTCCAGTTACGAGCTTTCAAAGGCCTGAATTAAATCTTCTCCTGAAAAAGCCTCTTGGGCCGCATTTCACCAAGGGGCTCTTTCAGCTATAATTGGGCCCGTTTGGACAATACGAGAAGGCATTTTTTCTGAAAGCAAAAGTTTGAAGCCAGCTTCATCATGGTTATCGACCGGGTGAAGGCCAGCGCCACTTCATTGGTCGTGGTCTCTCCTTCTTGACATGGGAATAGAGCGTCAACACAGAGCTGCGTAGCCTGGCACGCTACGGTAGTTCTAGCGATTTGAGACTTCTTTTTTCGAACGGAAAGGGGGGTGCAGACGCACCCTAAATTATCATAGACTCAAAAGCATTTGTACATCGTGGAATACAAATCCCAAATGGCTAATCGCATCAACAGCGGCCAGCACTGGGCAAGAGATATTGCTATGAGCCAAGTTCCTACAAGAACAGGCAGGCAGAGCGTTGGAAGATCGCTTTGCCTGCTGAGCACAGTTGTGAGCCACCCCGTTGGCATTTCTAGGGATGTGGAAAACCGATGCCTGCAAAGGATGGATAATATTCTAAAATTGAACCACCTGTCTTCTTATCTCCCAGAGCATTTCATGATCTTTGACACCTGGAGCAACTGCCGATTTTGCAAAGTTTAGACAGTCGGTGAAGAAGACCGGTTCCTTAAGTTTAAGCGCTGAGGCAAAATGAGCAGCCAAGAGCATCGCATGAGCTTCAGCCTGCAGCGCCGATTCCACTCCTCCAATCGTCGCCAGAATGAAAACATCAGTTCGACCAAGCTCCGTTGATTCTGCAAAGTAGACACCTAGTCCAGCAGTGGCCAAGTTTAAAGGACGCCTTAGCTTTCAGGACGCATCAACATAAAGTTTTGGTCCTGTAAAATGGAAGTCAGAAGGCACAGACAGACCAAGGTTAGCTGGCGATGAGATCCTCTTTGAGTCTGGCACCAGAGAGCTAGCTTCCAGATTGTTGATGAGAGCAAAGGATTGAATCGCCACTTGCTAGGGCAAGCTCGCTTTCCTATTGAACCTGTTGTCATTACGGGATTTCCAAAGACACCAGAGAAACGTGAACAAAAAATTCAGATTTAAAGTTGGATGTCCTTGGGCAAGCAAGTCAAGTATAATATGCGAAATGTCAGGCAAATTTGCAACCAACATCTCAGTTTTGACAAACAGGGGAGGGAGAAACCAGGCATCCTTAGCGAAAGGACACAAAAAGAACAGGTGCAAATCGGTTTCAGGTATTCCACATCTACTGCATACCTTATCTATGTGTCTAGAGAACTGAGAGGCTCTGTCGCCAGTGGCTAGGGCTCGTCTGAGAAGTCTCCAAGCAAAAGTTTTAATCCTGGGGATCATTGAATTAAGAATAAAGTGCCAAGTTTTCCCTTAGAAAGGCATTTTGAAAGGGAAAGATGTTAGAAGACATGTATGACTGTACAGTTTGGTGCAAAGTATGATAATGTTCTTGGCTACCATTCCGTGACACCATTTCATAGATATCGAGCTTCGCAAGCCAGCGAGGTTTAACAACTATGATCCAATGGAGACAATATCCAATGGAAACCCTTCTATAACGGAAATGGAGACTAGATCATGAACCGCCGGGTTGACGATGTTTGGTCCAATCACACCTCCATTCCTTCCGGGTTTTTTATGAGGAGCTCCCGCCTCGCTGATGGTCAACAAAGGTTTTATTGTCGTTTTGACTAGTAGTAGTTGTCAAAGTGTTTATGGGAAGGTTTGACATAAATCCGAGTGGAACTCGAACTAGTATGAAACCATACAAGACTACACACGAGATCAATACTATGAAATAAGGAAACCATAGTAAAGCTAACTAAAAGCTTTATGCAGCATATATGTGAAAACTCTTTTATTCTTTCACATATGCATGAGCACTTTTTAAAATACATGAACATCTTATGTAATACAAAGACCATTTTTATGTGAATTTTCTGATTTTTTGCGATGACCATCTATTTTTCACGTATAATAACTCCCTCTGTCCCGCAATATAAGACCTTTTGGCAAGCAAAGTATTTTATTAAACTTACATGGACATACTCTTTGACATACAGGAACATTTATTTTTATGTGTGATAACTTTGTTCTTTGAGCACTGAACATTTTCCTTAACTATTAAAATGATCTTGTAAACTAAATTACTCGTAATACATTTAAGAAATTTTTGAGAGAAAGAAAAAACATTATACGTGTTAATCAGCCAAATCAAATGTTGGCCCTTATACAGCAGGTGTAGATGAGCCTGTGCTATTGCCCGCTGCAGGCGGTAAATAGGGGACCTTGAGAGATGTTTGTGCTTGGTTAGTGTATCTGTTTCGTCGTCCATAGCCCAAACCATTTCGCCATCGTACAGTCTTTGCAAGACAGCGGGGAGTTTAGAACTGTTTCAGGCCAGTTACACCTGCTATCTGTGGCGGCCTACCTAAGTTTTTTTTTCGAGGGGAAGGCGGCCCAGCAAAGTGGGAAGGCCGCGCTTAGGCTATCTTCCACTCCTATGTTTTTTTTTCCGGGACCTTGACGAAGTGCGCAGTTACGTTTTCTGATAATTCCGTACGGTCTGTCAGTCTGTCAGAGAAAGATAAGATCACGAGACAGAGCTTAAGGTAGAACTCGTATAAACCGGACGGTAGGAATAACTATACCAGACAATGACATGATGATTTTTTTTTTACCTGACAAAATCACAGGATGGTTTGGTTCGATTGGCAAGCCCATTATCCAAGCATCAACTTGTTCCATAGCTAGTACCCTTTTTCAGGGAGACCTGCTGAGTATTTAACTCGCATGGACTGGGTTAGAACCAGAATCTCCTTGTCATCAGCGCCTGACAGATAACATCAATTTATCCTATGACGCACAAATGACAGTAACATGTAGCATATGTACGTCCAAGATGTTCACCTCTGAATTCTAATATTGGTACGAAGGGTTTGCAGCTGTCCAGATGTTCCTTTCAGTCCCACTCAGATCCATGCTGTCATCGGCAATCCTGTTGTAGCCCTTCTGCCTATTGGTACTCCGTACTACTTATTCCAAGACGCGTTTAGGGGATAAAATATTACTCTACTCGCGGTTGCCATATGATGTCGTCGAAGCTGTTGCGATATGCTCCAGGAGAAATACAGGGCGGTTGACCATGCGCTCTGTGATTCGCTCAAGGATTTTTTGGTTGTTGCTTGTAGCATGGGCCTACTACCAGTACTAGAGAGTTGGCGACTGGACTTTCTGACCACCCGTTCTGTTCTTGCCGGCCGAAATGGACCAAAGATCCTTAATTTTATAGTGGAGCCGGGTTGATTCCTACTCCATTTTTCAGAAAAATGCATGTTATTCTCTCCAACATCTCTGAAGAAACTTCACTATACGGAGGGATTTTTTTAATCCGGGTGTGCCGTTAGCCTGTAACATCAAAGAGGTATATTGTCCAAAGAATAAATTAAGGGGTTAGTATGGAATGGTATTTTCAACAGTCAAGGCTTGACAATCGCTGATAAACTCCAAGGCCAGGGAAAGTCCCTGGCATTTTTCTGAAAAAAGAAAGGCCCAGGCAGGTACACTAGAGAAGGTTCTCAGCAAGAAATGTCTTTTTTTATTTATTTTTGCTAGTTAAGGAAAAGCTTTTCCTCCCAGCCTCTGCACCGGCAAATATACAGAACCGTCATCAGATACAACGTTAGATAGCCTTCTGAAGATTGGCATATGCCGGACACCGATAGTGACAAAATTTATAACTACTCAAGAGAATGCACTTATCACCGGTATAATTAATTCCTATCGCTTAAACCCAGATGATCAATGCAACATCTGAAGCAAGACAGCACTGCAACCGCAATGTAATATAGGTCAAGGCGACCGGAGGACCAGATTAAACGTACTCTTGCACAATGCAAACGTTGACTGCAGGAAAGAAGAGAAAAAAAGGCAAGTCAGGAGCATCTTGGCACTGCTCTAACGATACCCCGCACGAGTCAAACCTGCGTGTAGAGTGGCTTTGATACATCTATACTATACGCGTTGAAGCATAGCAATTTCTGAATAATAGTCATTATGTACTAATGCAATTAGTACTATATTTTTACCCAGGCGAAACAGTATATAGGAAATGTTGGATATGAAAATGTCCTAGTATTTCAGATCGGTTTACCTCCATCTGAGCTGGCTAGTGACTAAAAAAGAGATGACCGCCGCCATCAAATTACAACGATTAAAAGCTTTAGACAGTCTAGATAATAAGAACAGAAAAGACAGTTATCCACTACGTGTGTTAATTAAGCAATGCTCAATACTGATCGTGACAAGGGTTTAACTGTAAGAGAACTCAATAGTCAAGGGCATACATTCCTAGTGATGGCACATGACAATGAAAATGGGATCTTGCAAGTTGCAAACGTTGACTACATATAGGTAGAAGAGAAAAATAGAAGTTCCGAGCATATAGACAGACACTGTTCTATATCTCGCACGAGTCAAACTTGGTGTACAGTGGCTTTGATTCGTCTATTTATATGCCTTGAAGTGCAAGGAATTTATGAATACAAGTATAGTCACGTATGCATTTGCATATCTTTTCATGACAAAGAGCAAAAATACTAATATCGAAATGATACCAAATACCTCCGACCTTGGCAAGGACACTAGTGAAATGGATTTGTTTTCACAGGATCGATATGAAATGTAGTACCCGTTCCATGTAAAAGAAAAGTACTAGTAGTTCATATGCTTCGCCATGCTAGATGAATGAACAAACCATCCGGTGACTATTCTCAAAACATCAGGAACTAGAAAGTATTTGGCAAATATCAACTAATCCCTCGGGACCGGAGGACAGCCATACAGCCTTACATCTGCTTGATCTAGCAAAAATTTCCATGAAATGGCTGCTAATGTTCTGACATCGTTTAACATGAGTAATAATACAACTTTGTTTTTGTTAGGTAATAGATTTGTTGTATTACCAGAGGACCAAAGGCCACAATATATAGTACATGTACAGGCGCAAATATACAGTAAGCTCCCTAACACACGGGGAAACTATAATATACAAATATATACTCTAACCCCCCCCCTTCAAACTCATGGTGGATCCATAACACTGAGTTTGGAGAGTAAGAAGTCATGCTGCGCTCGAGTTTGTGCCTTTGTAAAGAAATCCGCCAACTGCAAATCTGAAGACACATAATGAAGCGCAACAAACTGATCTTGCACCTGAGCACGTGTATAAAAAGCACCAACACCAATATGCTTGGTCAGCTCATGTTTGACCGGATCACGTGCAATACTGGTAGCACCTGTACTGTCAGACAAGAGTGGAGTGGGTGTCATAACAGAGACCCCAAAATCCGCAAGCAACCACCGTAACCAGGTCACCTCAGCAATCAACAAAGCCATAGCCCGCAGCTCAGCCTCAACACTCGAACGGGAAACCGCTACCTGTTTATTCGTCTTCCAAGCAACAAGCGAACCACCAAGAAACACACAGTAAGCAGAAAGTGAACGATGATCCGTAGGATCACTCACCCACGTAGCATCCGAGTAGCACTGGAGCTGGAGAGAGCTGGAACTAGAAAAGAAAAGGCGATGAGTGATCGTGCCGCGAAGATAACGAAGGACACGGATGAGATGACTGTAGTGAACGGTGGTAGGAGCTGAGACAAACTGACTCGGAATATGAACAGGATAAGAGATATCAGGACGAGTGACAGCAAGATAAACAAGACTCCCAACAAGATGGCGATAACGCGTGGGATCAGGAAGAGCATCACCATCAGTAGGACGAAGCTTAACATTAAGCTCCATAGGAGTCTCAATAGTGCGCTCATCCCCAAGAGCAGCACGAGCAAGAAGATCCTGAATATACTTTTCCTGAGAGATAGAAAATCCATCAGAAGTGGAGGTGACCTCAATCCCAAGAAAATAGCGAAGAGGACCAAGATCAGTCATAAAAAACTGATCACGAAGACGAGCCTTGACAAAGGCACAGGATCATCACCAGTAATGATCATATCATCAACATAGAGAAGAAGAAGAGTGCGTCCACGAGGAGAAGTGTGAACAAATAGCGTTGGATCATGAAAACTAGGAGAGAAACCAGCAGCAGTCACCATAGAGGCAAAGCGCTCAAACCAGGCACGAGGGGCCTGTTTCAGGCCATAAAGGGAACGTCGAAGATAACAAACCATCCCATCGGGAACAGAATACCCAGGAGGAGGCTGCATGTAAACCTCCTGACTCAACTCGCCATTAAAAAAAGCGTTCTGGACATCAAGCTGGGACACAAACCAGCGTCGAACAGAAACAACAGCAAGAAGAGTACGCACAGTGGTCATATGAGCCACATGGTCAAAAGTCTCATCATAGTCACGGCTGTGCTCCTACTGAAAGCCACGAACCACAAGACGCGCTTTATAGCGCTCAAGAGATCCATCAGAGCGGGTCTTAATTTTATAGACCCACTTACACGTGATAGGACAAACACCAGGAGGGGGAGAAACAAGATCCCAGGTACCAGTGCGCTCAAGCGCAGCGATCTCCTCAGCCATGGCAAGCTACCATTCAGGATGACGCTCGGCATCCCAATAAGAAGTCGGCTCGGAGACGACAGAGAGACCATACTGACTAGGAGAGTAACGGTCTGGAGCACGACGCTGACGAACAAGCCGTAAAGAGGGAAGCTCATCGGCGGAAGACGACTCATCAGAAGAAGAGGAAGAAGCAATAGCAGAGGAAGGATTCGAAGCCGGAGAACGAGGTGGAGAAGAAACTAGGGGAGAACGAGGAGAACTAGGGGAACTAGACGGAGGAGAGGATGGCGCCGAAATTGAAGGGGGCGCATCAGAAGTAAGAGGTGGAGACGAAGGGACAGCATGAGGTGCATCAGGAAAAACAAGAAAAGAGATATCATCCATCGGGTAAGTACCAGAGGTGGGGCGAGGATAGAAGGGACGCGTCTCATCAAACATGACATCACGAGAGATGTGCATCCGACGACCAACGGGGTCCCAACAGCGATAGCCCTTATGCTCATCACTGTATCCGAGAAAATCACACTCAACAGACCGAGCGATCAGTTTGGTGCGTTCGCGAGGAGGTAGAAGGACATAACAAACGCAACCAAATAACGAAGAGTCGAATAGTCTGGAGAGCTACCAGAGAGACGCTCGAGAGGAATACCACCTTGAAGGACAGCAGAAGGCTGAATGTTAATGAGGTAAGTCGACGTAGCGACAGCCTCAGCCCAGAAATGCGGCGGAAGAGAGAAAGCAATCATCATAGCACGGGTAGTTTCAAGAATATGACGATGCTTACGCTCGGCGACACCATTTTGAGCATGGGCGCCGGGACACGAGAACTGAGCGAGGGTGGCCTGCTCAGCAAGGACACCACGCAGGTGCTGGGAGATATACTCTCCTGCATAATCAGCACGAAACACACGAATAGGCGTGGAATACTGAGTACGAACCATGGCCGCAAAACGCTGATAAATAGAGAGCACCTCACTGCAAGAGCGCATAAAAAACAACGAGATGTACCGTGAAAAATAATTAATGAATAAAATATAGTATCGATGGCCCCCTTTGGAAGCAAAGGGAGCCGGACCCCAAACATCTGAATGAACTAAATCAAAAGGTCGCTGAGATATAGACACACTAGTAGGATAGGGAAGCTAAATCTGTTTGCCTAACCTACAACCCTGACACGAATGTAAAGACACATATCCTGAGACAGACCCTAGAAGACCACGACGAACTAAGGACGATAAACGGGAGCCACAGAGGTGACCCAGCCGATGATGCCATTGCTGAAAAGAGCCAGTGACAGAAGCAGCAATCGCAGAAGAACTAGTAGATGAAGTGTCAGTGGATGGAACGTGAAGCCAGTCTAACTCCCATAGCCCCGGAGACTCAAGACTGCGAGGACCAGCTCCAACCAGGGCCTGGGTACGGCGGTCCTGAACCGCACAAGAATCAGCGTCAAGAATGACACGACAACCAGAATCAGTAAGCTGACTAGCAGAGAAAAGGTTCATCTTAAGACTAGGAACATGAGAAACGTCAGGAACAGAGAAAGATGAAGTAGAAAGGGTGCCTCGACTGAAAACAGGAAGAGAGGTACCTTCAGCCGTGATAACACGGATAGGAGAGATAAGAGAGCGAAGAGCAGAAAGAATAGAGGACGCAGAAGTCATATGAAAAGAAGCTCCAGAATCCAGATACCACGGGGATGACGTACCTGACTGTGTAGAAGGTGGTGGTCGCGCGGTGCCAGAAGATCTAGACACAGAACCAGCTGTACCCGACGAGGAAGAGCCTGTAGCAGTGAGTAGACCACGAAGAATGTCCTAATCAGACAGTGCAACATCAGAAGATCCTAAAGAACCAGCCTGCCTACGAGCATGGTACTGCTGACGTAAGCTAGGATCCCTCCTCCAGCAGCTAGAGACATCGTGGCCAGGCTTGCCACAGTAGGCACAGGGAGGACGAGGAGGTGTTGTCATACCACAAGGCTACTGAGGCTGACTCTGGCCCTGGACCGGAGGAGTAGAGAGTATCGGCAGTACTGGAGACCTCAACGAAGCCGACGACACAGGAGGACCATGAGCAGCAAGTACGGAGGGAACCTCAAGAAGACCAGCACGACGAAGACAAGTCTCCTCAGCACGAAGCTCAGACAGTACCTCAGAGAGCGGAACACGACCACGGGCAAGCAGCTGGGCACGACGCGGCTCAAACTCCTTACGGAGCCGCGACAAGAACTCAAAAACGCGCCGAAACTCCAGATCCGCGTGCACAGTCAGACAACAGGGACAGGTGGCACACACAGCTGTATGAAGAGAATCAAGCTGACGCCAAATAGCAGCACTCTGAGTATAGAACTCATCAACAGTAGAGTCACCCTGATAAAGAGCATGCTCCTGGCGAACCACAGACAGGTAAAGAGCATCCCCAGACGGCTGATAGCGCTGACGAAGAAAAGCCCACTGAGCAGCAGAAGTGGGAAGATCCATGAACTCAGCAGCATACTGAGGCAGAACACTGGAAGTGAGAACAGTAGCAGCACGAGCATCCTCATCTATCCACTGAGTGTAGTCAGTCAGATCCTGAGGAGCATCGGGGGCAAGTGCAATAGGCGACGTAGGAGCAACGGGGCGCGGCGGACAGGAGACCTCGCCAGAAAGCACACCCCAAAGACGAAGACCGCGCATGTGGACGCGCATAAAGACCCCAAAAATCACCAGGCAGCTAGGAATCGCAAGATAGCCCGACGAGAAAGACATTTTTTTTGCTCTTTTTTTTTCGAAAATCAGATCAGATGAGATCAGATCAGATCCGCAACACGCAACAGCTGCGGCGGACGGGGTCGACAGGCCGGGCGGCGGCCGGGAGGCGGCGGTGGCCGGGCGGCAGACGGCGACAGGCCGGCGGGCGGGCAGGGCGGTCGGGCGACGGCCGGGACGGATCGGACGGGCGACAGCGACCGAGGAGGACGGGGCAAGCTCGCAGGAGGCGAGGGAGAGGCAGCGGCGGCGGCCGGGCGCGGCGGCAGGAAGCCGGGGCGGGCGGCGGCAGCGGCTACGAGAAGAGGAGCTACCTTACAGCTCTGATACCATGTTAGGGTAATAGACTTGTTGTATTACCAGAGGAGCAAAGGCCACAATATATAGTACATGTACATGCGCAAATATACAGGAAACCCCCTAACACACGTGGAAACTATAATATACAAATATACACTCTAACAGTTTTGAGTAAGGTTTTAATCTCTTCACCAGTCATGGCGTAAGCTGATAGGTTTAGCTCCACATTATTTAGCATATTAACTAACTCGAGGCAATCCACCTCAATGATCAACGGTTGGTTGCACCAATGCAAGGAAGTACAAGAAATTTCTGAATACAAGTCTAGTCACGTACTCATTTAGAACTTTTTGGTGACAAAGAGTAATATACAACTCCCATTCCAAAATATACCTTCCATTCTAAAAAGGATGTGTCAGATAAGTCTAAATTCACATGTATTTATATACAAAAATGTATCTAGATACATAAAATATAACAAATTTGTGTCATTCTTTTCATGACAAAGGGACTATAAGTCATTTTAGTAGGCTATCTGATCCTGCCAAAACATCTTATATTTAAGATGTTTTGACTTGTTGATTGGTGTAGTAGATGATTGAACAAACCATCCAATTACTATTGTCTCTATAGAGAAAAATGAAAAATTGAATGACTTGGGGGACAATCGAAGCAAATTCAAGCATTGGCACTGTCCCATGTCAGGCCTGGTTTACACGCATCCGAGGTGGCTCCCGACTAAAAAAGAGAGACGACCGCGACTCCGGCCGGGCATATATGTTCAGGTCACGAGGAAAGTTCCAAAACCGATCGAGGCGCATGCTCCGATCGGCGGGGCATCACCTGCAGGATCCGACGCACGAACGACGGCGACCCGTCTGTGCCCGACGAATGGGATTGAAAATTTGAAATGGAAATCGTAGCTTCACCTGCCCAATTCTGATGGGTTATTTTTGGAAGCGATCCTTCCTGGTGCCGAACGAACGCGCAGAAAAAGCTGGGAAACTCTACAACGAGACCAGACACCCAACTGTTTCTCACGCATGTGTATTAAAATATGTTCTACTAGTAGCAGCGGCGTGGGTCAGTGTCACCTGGCCGTACGATGCCGTGAGCTCCTCCTCGGTCGCGCCCTGATCGGGGAATTTCCCGTGCAGCTTCCCGATCGACCTTCTCCGGCCCGCACCAACTCCCACCAACGCCGCAACGATATATAGCGCCGGTACGCGCGGCAACCTCTCTCCCTCCCCCGCTTCCTTTACACAATCATCACGCTCGTCTGTCACCTGCGATTGCGACTTCTCCAGCCGCCGGCCAATAACGAGCGCGACCACCACGCGCGCGCTTGCATGCATGGCGCGCTACGCCTCTCTCGTCGTGTGCCTCCTCTGCCTCTGCGCCGGCGCCGCCGTCTGCGGCGCGAGGGAGCTGCAGCCGATGCGTGGGGTGGAGGAGCCGCTCGAGCTGGAGAACATCACGTACCTTTCCTTCGACCGTAGCCATGAGGCCACCCTGGCCCGTCTCGGGAGCTCCATCATCAACGGCGGCGCGCTCCAGCTCACCCCGGACACCCAGAACATCGAATCCTTCCTCGTCAACAAGTCCGGCTCCGTGCTCCTCGCCCGCCCCTTCAGGCTCTGGCGCACCCTCCACGACGACGAGATCGCCGCCCGTGCCAACGGCACCGGCACCGGAGGGGCACCTTCGCCTCAGCGTCGCGTCGTGTCCTTCAACACCACCTTCTCCATGAACGTCTTCCACAGGGACGCGCCCCCCGCCGAGGGCCTGGCGTTCGTCATCGCGCCGTCGCTCGACGGGCCGCCGCAGGGCAGCTACGGCGGGTTCCTCGGCCTCACCAACGCCACTCTCCAGGCCGCCGGCCCGGCCGCCAACCGGTTCGTGGCCGTCGAGTTCGACACCTTCAACCAGAGCTACGACCCCAACGACAACCACGTGGGCCTCGACATCGGCAGCGTCGTGTCCAACGTCACCGCCAACCTCGCCGACTTCAACATCGCCAGCATCGCCTCGACGGAGGAGAGCCCCGCCAACTACACCGCGTGGATCGACTACGACGGCGCGGCGCGGCGCATCGCGGTGTACGTGGCCGCGCAGGGGAGGCCCAAGCCGGCGACGCCCGTCCTGGCGGCCCCGCTCGACCTCAGCGAGCACGTCCCCGAGCAGGCCTACATCGGCTTCGCCGCCTCCACCGGCGCCAACTGGGAGCTCAACTGCATCCTCGACTGGACCCTGTCCATCGAGGCCTTCCCCGAGGAGAAGGAGAAGAGGTGGTGGATCGCCCTCGTCGCCGCCGTCGTGTCCGTCGGTGTGCTCGCCGTCGCCGTCGCCGCGTTCTTCCTGGCGAGGTTGTCAAGGGCGAGGCGGGCGGAGGAGAGGAGCCAGGCAAGGCTCGGCCACACGCTCAGCCGCCTCCCCGGGATGCCCAGGGAGTTCACGTACGAGAGCCTCAGGAAGGCCACCGATAACTTCAAGGAGCGGCTGGGAGAAGGAGGGTACGGCGTCGTGTACAAGGGGACGCTCCCCGCCGAGGCCGACGACGGGCGGTTGGTGGCCATGGAGGTCGCCGTGAAGAAGTTCATCCGGGACGACGCGAGGTGTGTTGAAGACTTTGTCAAGGAGGTCGACATCATCAACAGGCTTCGACACAAGAACATCGTGCCTCTCATCGGTATGGACTTGTTCGAATCCCTCGTCACTTGATTACATTTCACTTGTTACCAGTTTCCTACAATGAATCATACATAGTCCGATATTAGTTCACGATTCATGAATTCATGAGTTCACGATTTAGGTGATATCGTCCGCGACTTTTTTTCCCGAGAACATGCAGGAAGACTGCATGTAAATGATAAGAAATGCTTCAGTCCTAATCAAGCCTTCCCTAGTTACTTAAAGCCTCGATAATGGTATCCACCGCTAATACTAGTATTTTAAGGCCTTGACAAGTCTAATGGAAAAGTACAGACGAGTATTCTATTCAGATCATAGCGCGTTTAAGTAATCGTTAACGTGCTACCAACGTACAGCATTCTCCACTAGACTGGACTGGACAATAGTTCGAATTCTTTACATTTTCAGATTTTTCTGTAACTGGGCAGCAATGTGCGACTAAAAGAACTGTAGCGATTGACGATCGATTCGATTCAAAACGTGTTCGTCTGAATAATTTTTGGTACCGCATGTATATGCAGGTTGGTGCTACAAGAAAGGGCAGCTGCTGCTGGTGTACGAGTACATGCCCAACGGGAGCCTGGACCAGCACCTCTTCCCGCGCAGCCTCGGGGACCAGCTCGCGTCGCCGCTCACCTGGGCGAGCCGCTACGGGATCGCGGCGGACGTCGCCTCGGGGCTCCACTACGTGCACTACGAGTACGGGCCCATGGTGCTCCACCGCGACATCAAGGCCAGCAACGTCCTCCTCGACGGCGCCACCGCCGCCCGCCTCGGCGACTTCGGCCTCGCCCGCGTCGTCGAGTCCGACAAGACCTCCTACATGGACGCCGGCGTCGCCGGCACGCACGGCTACATCGCGCCCGAGTACTCCATGGGCCACAGGGCCTCGCGCCAGACGGACGTCTTCGCGTACGGCGCGCTCGTGCTGGAGCTCGTCACGGGGCGGCGCGCGCTGCTGCGCGACGCGGGGTGCCCGCTGCTCGTGGACTTCGTGTGGCGGATGCACGGCCGCGGCGCGCTGATCGGGGCGGTGGACCAGGCGCTTGGCACGGCGGAGTTCGACGCCGATGAGGCCACGCGGCTACTCCTCCTCGGGCTGGCGTGCAGCAGCCCTAACCCGGCGGATAGGCCTACCATGCCGGAGGTGCTGCAGATCCTGTCCAAGGCGGCGCCGCCCCCCGAGGTACCGCTGATTAAGCCCACCTTCGTGTGGCCGCCTGGGGGAGGAGCGCAGTTCAGCCTGAGCGACATCGAGATGACGACGAGCAGCTACGCTGGGACAGGCGATGGCTCCTCGATGCGCGCGACGCAGGACACGTCCTACGACAGTTTCAGGCCGCCCACGGCGCCAAACAGCAGCCAGGATTACTTTCCCGCGCTGTCTTCCGGCCGATGACGAAGTTGATTCGTGCTGCTGCATTTGGTCTTGAACAGTACATAATCACAGGAAATGCATGTACATACATGTAGATATTACCTAGTAGTAGTTAGTACCACTACATTGATCTTGGTTTAATTTGATTTACTTAGACAGGCAAGAAGAAAGAGATACGTGGAGCTCTGGTAAGCAGGAGATTTTAGCCTCTCAGAGTCATATCGTGTCAGGTTCACAGTCGACAGGCCCAGCGAAGCCCAAGTGTGTCATGTATGTCAGCTACCTACTTTTATGATTTTCAGAAGTAAGGTTGGTTTTGTTGATATGCCTTGGTTATTGGTCTTGTTTGTTTGTTACCAATAAAGATAAAAATGCTATGCTTATGCATAACTGAAGAACAAAGGTGTTGATCCAGGAGCTATTTTTTTGTGTACTGCTGCTATTGTTTTCTGAAACATATAAATATGTTTATATTGATTTTTAATATAATAAAGGGATCATTAAAACTCATGTGGCGGAAGAACTTTTCTTAGCAGAGTGGAGATCTGGCACACACTAGTGATCCCTATTTAAAAAAATATCAAAAATCATATTTCTGAGTTCCAAAAAATTCTGAAAACAAATTAGGATGTAACCACTGATGTATACGACAAACGTCCAAGCTAAAATAATGTGTATTTAGAGCTGTACAAAAATAACAAGAATTTAGATCTAGGTACAATATCTTCAAATATCAGATTTTGTCATTTTGTAGCACATAATAAAAAGAATTCACATTGCGATTTTGCATGCTTGTAGGATATATCATTGGTTATAAATATGATATTTTAGATATGATATTTTAGATTGTTCCAATTTTTACAATTTTTACAAACTTATAAAGTCCAAAATTGTTCCAATTTTTACAAACTTATAAATATGATATTTTAGATTTTCATATAAAGAGATCACTCAATCCCATGTGCTAGAAGAACTTTTCTAAGCATCTCTATTGATTTTGAAATGGACATCCATGAGAACCATGCACTATTTCTCTTTAAAAAAGCACTATTGCCATCCACCGGAAAGCACTGTTTGACCCTAAACCTTCATAACACACTATTTCTGGTAGAAAAATGTGAGGACTTCTTTTAATCTTGACTTCAAAAGGCTTATGACAATGTAAGTTGGGTTTTTCTGTATAACATGATGCATACAAAGGATTTTTTCTATAAATAGAATGATTTAATATTCAACATCATTACTAGTGGGAAAGTGAAAACTAAACTTAACGATGAGTTGGGGGCATTTTTTCAACTTATAGGGGGTGAGACAAGGAGATCACATGTCTCTCATCCTATTTATATGGTTGTAGATTTGATGAGTTCTATGGTAAAAAATCCACAACATGCTAGTATAGTTACTTGGTCGATCCCTCATCCGCAGGAGAATGGCATTCTGCGATATGGAGATGGTACTTGATAAAGAATTTGAAAATGTAAGGAATTAGAAGTTCTTGATGTGTCCTTTCGAACATGTGTTAGGACTTAAGATTAATTTTCTTATGTGTGAGTTTTTTGGTTTGGGAAATGCAAGAAGCAAGTATACAGTTATGAGGAGACCTTTACCCTTAAATCAAGGGTTTTAGCTCTGAAATATCTAGGGGTGCCAATTTATAAGAAAAAAAATCTTGTTAACATACAGTGGATGCCTACAAAAGATAAAATGGGGATAGGCTAGGGTGGTAGTAAAACTATTAGACATATGTTCTAGAGAAATTCTACCGAACAATTGTCTAACAATAGTAACTTTTTATGCTATCTTCTTATAGAGTGACAATGGAGTGAGGGAAAATTGATATTTTTAGGAATAGGATGTTGTAGCAAGAAAAGCAAGGAATGATGAAATATCATTTAATGAACTGGGAGCAATGTGCTCAACTAAGGATTTGGGTGGGTTGGGTGTTTTAAATTTGATCTTTGAATATCAGTTGGCTATGTAAATGGTTGTGGAGGCTTCAAAATGAGGATGCAGCTTGGCAAGAATTATTAAAGAACAAATATCTTCAAAAATAAACCTTAACCCAAGCTAGTGGTAAACCTAATGTATCACAATTCTGGTTAGGGTTGATTAAAGTGAAACCAATTTTCTATAACCTTTGTGACAGAAATTTTATTTCCGGAAGTAAGACTAGATTTTGGGACGTTGTATGACATAAAAAGAAACCTTTGGCAACAATTTCCCTAAACTATATGACCTATCATTTAATAAAAACATTGGTATGGACATAGTTGTGCAATCTCATTGGGCATGCTCGGTATTTAGAAGCTGTATGTGGGAGGAGGATTTGTCTAGAGAATGGAGTAGATTGATGCATATGATTCACAATGTCAACCTTAGATAAGGGGGTTGATTGAGTGGCTTAAAAATGGGCCAAAAAGGAATTATTGTGAAATCCATGTACAATGAATTGCAAACCAAACCACCTGTCAAAATGTTTAAATAGTTATGGTGTTTGAAGCTTGCTGCTAACATCAAGATTTTCTTGTGGTTTGTTATGTGGAGGATAATTATACAAAAGAAAAACTTTTAAAAGAGGGATGAGATATATATAAATAGTGTATGTTTCGTGCTTCTAATGAGATTATAGATCATTTGTTGTCTTCTTGTCATATTACTATATTTATATGGAATATTTTTCCAATGTTTCTTCAATACCCCAACTCAACCTACATCTATAACCGAGTTGGGTAGATGCGTTTTTAATATAGAAGGACAAGATAGGGTGGCAATGAAATATTGCTTGCCATCTATTTTGTGGTCCATTTACAAAATAAGAAACGAAGCATGTTTTGATAATATAGTGCCAAATGATCCATGTAATATTATCTTTATGATTTTTCACTAGCTTGAAATTATTGATACGAATTGGAGAAACCAAGAATACAGGAAGGGCTATGACAAGGAGTTGAACTATTGAAGATGATGATCTGGGACATCTTCAGTACATTAAGAGGTTGTGCGCCATTATGTCAAAGAATCACCAGTGGGTCATCTTTGTGAGGAACATCTCTGTTTGGGTGTTGATTAAGTAGGCAAGAGTGTAGGGCTTTGATTGAAGTTTAGTCCCTCTTGTAATTTCTTGTATATGGTTCCTCACTTTGTTTGCATATGTGTGATGCATACGCAAGAGTTGAACCATGTACAAACATATTAAGTTTTGTTAATGAAGCTAAGAGCATAACCTTTTTGATAAAAAAATACACTATTTCCACACTCGGTCCGATGCTCCCACCTTGTGGTGGCCCATGGGAGATACCAAACTCATCATCATAGCCCCAGTATCGAACCCCAACTCGCCTCCATTTAGCTTATGTTTCCCTCTAGGGGTGGATCTATTGGTTAAGGCTAGTGGCTTGGTGTTTCTATGTTGCGATGTGTCAGGACTGGTGGCGGTGCGGTTGCCCAACAACTAATATATGGTAAAATCTTGGAGATGTGGTGGTTTTGTGGTGATGAGGTGATAGTATTCCTCCCACGGTGGTGTGACCCATCTGGTGCTCTACGTCCGGTGGCTTGCCTTGATGGCCTTTTCTCAAGCAGGGCAGTCTATGGGCAGTTCGTGCTCCCTCGATATTGTTGACGTGGATATCAGTGACTGCATTTCCTCTCTTTGCACTTACGTTTGTGTGGTTGCGTTGGTGCTAGCTTTGGTAGTCTAGATAGCCTCGCCTGCAAGGTCTCAGACTGTGGGATGGGAGAAACACGGGCGAGTGAAAAACATATGAAAGGACACAAATACCGCCTAGAGGAGGGTGAATAGATATTTAAAACTATAACATTTGTGTCTCTACTAAAGGTGGAATAAAACTTATGTTTCATTTATCAAACACAAAGCTAAAAATTATAAGGTTCAACTATATGCACCAACAACTTATGCTAAGAAAGATAAGCAGCGAGTTGATAGCAATATATGGAACCTCAAGCACGAAGACTATCACAATGTACATTGCATAAGTAAAGATATCGGGTACATAAATAACCAAGGCACATGGATACGATAATTTTGTCCCGAAGTTCACTTCCAAAGAAGCTACTTCTCTGTTGGAGCGGTGTGGATGCACAAGGCTCCCCAAACGCCACAATGGCTCACCGTATTCTCCTCGAGCCCTTCCACCAAAGGGGAAGACCTCGATCAACTGTGCGACACTTGAGGGCGGTCACCGAACCTGTACAAGCTTGGGGCAATCTCCAATACTCAATTGGAGCCTCCCAAGATAATGCCATAAAAGTCCACAAGCTTGATTTAATCTCCACAACTTTTTTTCAAAGGGGAATGAAACCCCGGGCCTCTGCATCGGTTGATGCACACAGCCTTTATTAGAACATCATCCAACATTGATCATTCTATCGCAGTTACAATTTATGGGTCACTTAAAGTTTATAGATGGATCAACCAGCGAAACAAAAGCAGAAAAAAGGCATTACACATTTTGTATACGATTAAGCTGCTGCCAGTACGATTGGCTGAATATGTGGTGCGCGACCATCAGCAAATGGCTGCACCCAGTAGCCATAATATCCCACTGGTCTTGGGGGAGTAGGAACGCCTAAAGCTGCACCCAATGTGCCATCATATGGATAACCTGCAAAAAATTAAAAGTTTTTGTTTTGTTAAAGATAATGTAATTTCTGCATCTCCAAATAGACCAACATAAGGCAGAAACACCAATGCGAATTCTAGCCTTAGATGTTTTTTCAACTCCATTCAACCAATTTCCAAACATGTGTGGTATATCAGTTGGAGGAGGAAATCTCCACAACTAAATTAGAGGCCCCAAGAAACAGCACAAAAGCCACAACCATCTAGGGTTCTAAGAACCCAAGGGTAACTCAAAGATTCAAGCAAATGATCCCCTCGAGATGGCTCATCTTGATCTTGCACTTCACTTTTCTTCATATATTTTTTTGAGAATAATCAGGCTGCTCTTTACTGATCACTGGCCTTTAGGACTAAAATGTTCATTATAGCACTAGGGGAGTACCCACCCAGAATTCACTAATTTTATTACTACAGTCTGCCTTCGCTAGATGATGTGCAACCTCATTACAAGATCAACGTACATGTGCAATCGAGAAAACCTCAAACTTGCTAAGCAGAGATTTGATGTCCTCGAGCAAAGGCCCCTGAGCTGATCGATCCTGCTCTCCACTTCTTAGTTTTGACACAGCACCAACACAATCTATTTCCAACATAATCTTCACTGAGCCCATCTCCTTTGCTAGCATTACCGCACGTCGACAAGCCAAGAGCTCTGAGGTCTCAGGATCACTCACATCGCGAAAAAAATGGCTCGCTCCAGCTATGGGAGCACCATGATGGTCACGAATAATCACTCCACCGCCTCCATGTTTGTCATCCCGGGAGAAGGCTCCATTCACATTTCTTCATAAAGTTGATGTCTTGAAGATACACCTAAGGAACTCCATCTTCTTCTTCAAGACATGCTTGATCTTCTTTGCTTTCTTTTTCCTTTTTACCTTGACACCAACATATGGTCTACAAGAATGCCTATGGACAAAACCTACAATCGTAAGTCGTAACTCAAAGCAACCATTAGTCCATAAAAATTGTCATTAATTACCAAAACCTCACATGGAGGCACACATGCTATTTCCAAGTGTCATTATGCACTAATACCCTAGTTGACATCTTTAATCTCTAGGCGGTAAATCCTATTAAGGAGACACCTTGCTCTAATACTAATTGAAAGGATGGGGATGCCACCTAGAGGGGGCGATTTAGCGTTTTAAAACTATTATAGTTTTGGCTCTATTACATGCGGAATAAATTAATTTATCAAGCACAAAACCTAAATATGCTAAGGTTCAACTATGTGCACCAAAAAATTATGTTACACAACAAAAGAAACAAGGTGATAGCAAGATATATTACTTCAAGCACGAAGTTTATCAAATGTAAAGTGCATAAGTAAAGATCTCGAGTGTAGATATAACCGCAATGGATATACACATGGGTGTATTCCCATAGTTCCTTCCTTTCTAAGGGAAGTACGTCTTTGTTGCAGAGGTGCGGCGGCGTAATGCACTCCGAACGCCACACAAGGCTCACCTAAAGAAGTGGTTGCTTGATGCACACCAAACAACACAAAGGATCTTCTAAAAGATACAAAGGTACACTAGAATCCACAAAGGCTCAGCTAATTATCCTATATGCATAATACCAAGGAAGGACTCGATCCACTTTGGGACACTTGAGGATGGTCACCAAACCAGTGCAAGCTTGGGGCAATCTTCACAACTTAATTGGAGAATCTCAAGAATCACCCAAGGCAACAAGCTTGGAAAAAGTTCCACAACTCAATTGTAGGCCCCAAGAAACAAACAACACCACAGCAATCTTCCTAGGGTTTCAAGAATGTAAGAGTAAAATCTTCTCATTTTCACCCAAGCGAATCCTTGAGGAGAACTTAAATTGATACACCTAATGCAATGAAAAAGAACACAAGAACTGATCAAGCGCCCTTCTCCCCTAAATGATACCAAAGCAACTAATTCTATTGAGGAGTATGAGACGAAGAACTCAAGAGGAAATCCACAAAAGAATTCAAGATCTAGATCCAATATGTTTCCCTCACTCAGAGGAGAGATTGATTGCTAGGAATATAGATCTAGATCTCATCGCTCTTTTCCCTCGAAAAGATACAGGAATCACTATAGAGACTAAGAGATAGCAACATTGAGAAGGTAAACAATGGAGGGGAAAACTTGGAATAATAAAGGTTGGGGTTCCATTGGGGAACAAGGGATCCTTGAATAGGTCCCTCAAAATCCATTTGTTATGCCTAGAAAACGCTCGAGCTAGAGTCTATGCCCCCACCCCCACCGGAGTCTTCGACATGGCCGGAGTCTCTGGGTTAGGTCCAGTACCTTGTAGCTCAAAATATCACCCGGTGGAGTTTTGTGACAGAGTATCTGGTCTGACAGGACTGAAATCTCCGATCCCCTTTAAAACTAGAAGAAACAACAAAACGAAAGCGACCATAACTTTTGCATATGGACCTCTAAGTTCGATGACCTGGGGATTGTTTAGAAGAGGAAAACCAGCTCCACAAGTTCATACAGAGAAAGATCATAGTACAAAATTTAGTAAATACCAATGATATAGAGGTGTGAAAGCTCCCTAAGAGAAGAACCAGTAAAATCTCCAAAATAAAAAATACAACAAGTATGAAAGCTCCCTAAGAGATTAACTTGAGGTCGTCCATAGGCTCTAAAGTCTCACAAGGATAAGGTCAAAATAAGAACTAAGAAATATGATGCCAAGTATGCAAAGGTTTGAGCTCTCTATGAACGCCCCCTTGATAGTACGACTATCTATCCTATGAGACCGGTAACTGGTGCTTGACGTGGAGCACTTCGTTGGAAACCCCAAGAGCAAGGTGTGATGAGCACAGCAACAAGTCTTCCCTCAGTAGAGACCGAGGTTATCGAACCAGAAGGAGGAAGGAAACGTCACACAGGTGTTGCAAGCAACGCAGAGACCTGCACAACACAAACTCAAGACTTTGCCCAAACAAACAGTGAGGTTGTCAAGCTCACCGGTTTGCTGTAACAAAGGATTAAACATATGATGTGGAAGGTAATGGTTTGCAGCAAGTAAACATGTAACAGTGGAAAATGTATCAATGGTAAAGATTGGACCGGGGTCCATAGTTCACTAGAGGTGCTCTCCTTAGATAAATAACATGGCATGCAGGGTAAACAAATTACGGCAGGGCAATTGACAGGAACTTAGCAAGTCATAACAATGCAATACCAGACAAAAAGATCTTATGAGATTCGATTGGGAAATACAACAATATACATAGACCGCCATCCAACTGCATCTATGACTAGAAGTCCACCATTAGGTTATCATCCGAACCCCCTCCAGTATTAAGTTGCAAGCAACAGACAACTGCTTTAAGCAAAGTGTGTAAGGTAAACAATCCACTTGTTCTATGAACAAGAGACCGCTGTTTTCTCCCTAGTAGCAACAACACATCTACAACCGAAGAGATTTCTGTCACTTCCCTTGGAAACTAGAGGCATGAACCCACTATCGAGCATAAATAACCCCTCTTGGAGTCACTAGCAACTACTCGGCCAAGATAGCTACTAACAACGGATAACATGCAAGATCACAAACAACACAGACATGATAGTATCATAAAGACAAAACCATTAATCAATCTGACATAGTAATCTCAATATCCATCGGATCCCCACAAACACAACATGCATGATTACAAATAGATTAGATCTTGATCATGAAAGGAGCTCACAAGATCTATACATGAAAGCACCAGGAAGAGATACAACCATCTAGATACTACATGGACCCATAGTTCAAGGTGGAACTACTAACGCATCATACCGGAGAGAAGGCCTCCGGGATGATTTCCCCTCCGACAGGGTGACGGGAAGAACTTCATATCCCTCGATCTAGGGACGACGGTGACGGCAGATACAAAAGGTTTCATGGAGTTTTGATCCGGTTCTTAGGGTTTCTGCATCGGGGGCTTCTTATAGACGAAGAGGCGAGGCCGGGAGGCGACCAGGGGGGACACACCCTGCCCAGGTGCGGGTCCACCCTTGGTCGCGCCTAGGGGGGTGGCCGCCCTGGTTCGCATCTTCGTATCGTCTTCTGGATTCGTGTCCCTCACGGTAAAATATTGACTTTGGCTTTTGTCCCGTCCAATTCCGAGAATATTGATTTTCCGCCTTTCTGGAACCAAAAACAGAAGAAAACAGATAACTGGCACTGTGGCGACTTGTTAATAGGTTAGTTCCAGAAAATATATAAAAACACCTCAAAGTGTAGACAAAGCAAAGCAAAGTAGATACTAAACAAACATGGAGCATAAAAATTTATAGATACGTTTCTGACGTATCAAGCATCCCCAAGCTTAACTCCTGCTCGTCCTCGAGTAGGTAAGTGATAAAAAAATAATTTTTGAGGTGACATGCACCATCAAAATCAAGATCAAACCATTTGCAAGCATTGAATGTTGGGATCAAAGAACTCTAAACATGTGCATGAAAGATGGAGTTCTAACAATAGAACATAGTAACTATGCATGCAACATGAAAGGCTACAAACAAAGATCATGAATAACATGGATTGAAAAACATTTGTTTGTTTCACATACAGAAAACATAGCATAGTGGTAAACAGCTTGTCCCTCATATAGTAGCAAATAGATGCATAGGACACCTTCAAAGTTCACAAGGGTGACTAGAAACAATTAGCACAAGAACAAGTAATATCACAATATGCATCAATCAATAAGCTTTGGGACACTTCACACAGAATGACAACTATGTTCTCTTAATGGTGCCTAAAGGTAGAAGGTGGAGACTTAAATAATGGTGGAAGAAAGGCCCTTCATAAAGGGAAGCAGGGATTTCAAGTTTCAAAAAGAGCTTCCAAACATTATAGTACTTGTTAGCTTTTAGCCCTCATTGCCCCTATCATAAGCATCTTGAAGTGATTAAGGTTAAAGTGAACAAACTATGGAGTATATGCTTGACGAAGTATAAGTTGGCAATCTCAAGTCCCTTGAATACGAGGTCCACACCTCATGCTACTCAACTTTAGTCACCTGTAAGTTCTTGTCATTATAAGTACATGCATATCATAGAGAACCGCCAACGAGTTACCCCTTGCACATGGTACATGAGTTATCCCATAACCAAAATGACAAGGCAAGTAGACAATAAGCATCTCACGATCTTTTTATTTACTATATGCATAGCTTTTTACTGAGGATGCTTCATAGATAGCTCACTATGGTGATGCTGCAAGTTTCCACCATGATTAGGCATGTCTTAGGCTAGCGGCCCAGGCGTTTCTCTAACACAAAATACAAACTCCATGGACTTACAAGTTCCCTCTTTATTTCACACCGGTGACATCCATAGACAAAAGAGCATGATATCAACTGAGTATAAAGTACAAGTGCAATTTTGAAAACGTTCCCCGTGACAGCATGGTTCTGCTAATTCCTATGTATAAGTGCAAGCATATACAACATAGACGACACAATGGTTCAAGTTTATTAGGAGCAAAGAATATAAAGTGTGCCATCAAGTTTGTGAGGGCTTTAATCACTAAGTTTTCACATAACAAAATACTTTTTAATTGGAAGATAGCTGAAAACAAGAATATACTTGGAATGGGCTAACACACCATGCATAGGAGTTTATAATGGACACTTTGGAATAACTTGGTTTCTTGGGAGTTGGAAGCATGAGTAGAGCTTACTCATACAAGTGGAGGCTAGCAAAAGACTGGGAGCAACCAAATAAGAGAGCATAATGGCCATAATTATGCAGAGCAACGAAGCATTACTAATCAAAGCATAGAGTGGTACTACAAGTCAAGGACTAGATGATCATAGAGTGAAAGGATAGAGATGTCGCCTAGAGGGGGGTGAATATGCAATTTCAAAACTATTACGGTTTTGGATTGATAGAATGCGGAATTAAACTAACGTTTATTTTACAAGCACAAAACCTAAATACACTAGGCTCAACTAAGTGCACCAACAACAAATTAAGCTAAGCAAGATAGCACAAGATAAATATACCACAAGTGATAAGCAAGATATAAGTACTTCAAGCTCGATGGCTATCACAAGTAAGCTCGGATATAGAGATAACCGAGGCACGCGGAGACGAAGATGTATTCCCGTGTTCACCACCTTTGGGAAGGGGGATACGTCAAGTTGGAGAGGTGTGAGGTTCCACGAAGGATTCCTCACGCGCCACAAAGGCTCACCTTTTTCTCCGAGTCTATCCCACGAAGGAATAGGCCCTTTCCTTATGGCTAGCTTTTCCTCCACTCCGGAGATGGAAAGCTCCACAACCACTTCACAAGCTCCACGAAGGATAAGCCCGGGTCTCTTCACAATCTTCCACGAAGAGAACACCGCGGCACCAACCGCCAAGCCAACTAGGAGGTCACCCTCCAAGAGTAACAAGCTCACGGTCTCTCACTCGAACAAATCGTAATGGAGAGCTCAACACTTATGCAAGAATGCAAAGCAAGAACACCAAGGGTGCTCAAATCCTTCACTCTCAAATCCCACCAAAGCAACAAGTTCTAGGGAGGAATTAGAGAGGAATAACAATGGTGGAAACCAACAAATGACTCCAAGATCTAGATCCAATGGGTTTCCCTCACTTAGAGGAGGATTTGATTGGTTGGGATTGTAGATCTAGATCTCCTCTTCCAAAGCCCTCAAAAAGATGCAAGAATCATAGTAGGGAAGGGAGAGGAAGAAAGCTCAAAGAGGTCAACAATGGACGTAAAAAACATGCTTAAGAGCCTTAGAACTTTGGGGAAGAAGCCCCCCTTTTATACCCCTTCAAGGGAGATGACCGTTGGAAGCAAGATGCGCTGGGCGAACACGTTCCGGCGATGAAACCGGCGCTGCCGGATCAGCCGCCGGAATTTCCGGTCAAACCGAAAGCTCTGGTACAAACCAAAACAGCATACAAAACAGTTTTTCGGCGGTTTGCCGGAAATTTCCGGCGGTCGCGCCGCCGGAATTCCGCTGGAACCAAACATGGCACACGAAAACTGCGATAACTTTTGCGTCCGGACTCTGATTTCGATGATCTTGGGCTTGTTTTGACGAGGACAACAAGCCCTAAAAGATGGTGCGGAGAAACATCATAGTCCAATAGAGGAGGATAGAACCAAATGAAGAAAGTTAAGAAGCCTCCCTATTAGAAGAACCGATAAAACCTTCAAACTCGAAAACGCCATGGAAGATGCATACAAATTCCGTTTTCGATGAACTTGGGCTTGTTGAAGATCTAGAAACAAGATAAAGAACCTCACATGGAGAAACACCAATAATCAACAAAATAGGAAGATGCAAATAATGCAAAGGATTGAGCTCCCTATGACGATGTGATCAAGTTACCCAACCGAAAGCCCCTATTAATAGTGCGGCTATGTATCCTATAACCCGGTCTCCCAACAACCAACTTGAGACCAGTAAAAGGAAAACCTAGCAAGGCCATACCTTTGCCTTGCGCATCCCTCTTGATCTTGATGACAACACTTCAATCTCCATCCAAGCCGGAATGCATCACTTGATCATTGTTGCTTCGTGAAGACTCCTAATTTCCTCCCCATACACCACTATTGGATAGCTTTATTAATACATGTCTTCACATGTCCATTATCACCAATATGGACGACAAGCTTCAAGCAAATGATCTTCTCGATATGCTTATCTTGAACTTGCCCTTCTCAACCTTGATGACGATCACCACTTGATGCCATGCTCTCATGGGCTATATAAGACCTTCACTTATGAAACATGCCAATGGAAAGATACCTATCCCATATAGAAAACGCAAAGGCACATATATAATGGGTTAGTTCATGATGCATAATTGACAAGGCTTACCATACCACAAGATCCATGTGGTACATTCTTTATGCTTCATGTGTTGACCAACTTGAAATCACTCTTCACTCTTTGTATAGGTCAACCATCTATATTCTCATGCTCCATCTCAATATCTTGAGGTACATAAAGAACTCTTAATTTGATTACATGCTCTAAATCTAAGTCAATCATAGCTCAACTAATGAGGCTATCATGACACCGTATTAGAGCCATATCTTGAATTTTTCTATTGAGATCACACTCTCAAGATCTTGATCATATCATATTCTTCTCTTCCACTCGATGATCTTGATGCCAATACTCAAGGTATATCTTTATCTTCTGTAAGATCCCTCCCTAACAAAGGTAAGGATCCATGTGATTGCAATGCTAGTCCCTGGATCAATTGCTAGCATCCACAGTTTAAGATGAAGTACACAGAAACAAAGGTCATTATTACATCGTCATTTCAGAGATAACGTAGTCTTTTACAACTCCATGGCCATAGGCCTAATACAAGAGTTCATTCATAACAATATAAATAAAGTCTTCATCTTCATGTGCCACACGCAAGCATGTTGAGTGTAGACTCATAACCCCTAATCATCATCAGAGTAACCTGCAACATCACAAGTTACAGCCACAGTGGGTCAATACATTGGAATAGTATTGGCAAGTGATACCTTAGTATAATATTAACATCTAGTTACTATATGAATTTGGCTAAGTGTAGCTTAGGCTTGCTTTGCTCAAAATAGGTTTTACCTATTAGTTAAAAACACTAAGTTTTTCTTTGGCAAAACTCTTCCAAGGAACCACCAACAGAAATTGGTGAACCCCCCCTTGTTCAACCACAAGTTTTAACTTAGAAAATTGGGATGAGGAGATTCTTGATAGTTTCCATGTCTTGATGCTCAAATTGTCCAATACCAGGGACATGGCTAAGTACTTAGATTCTTCCATCTGCAGAGGTTGTGCACTTTCCCCACAAGACTTGATTTTTACCAAGACATGACCTTTCAGAAGCCTTCCCTTAGACCAAATGGACGCGTTCCAACCTATCATCCCACTACCACCAACTGTCCAAATGGCTAAGTTATTGCAACCTATATGATCCAGGCAGAGCCCATAATGCCATGTGGCTGCACTAGAAGCTTCTTAACATTTGGCATCTCAAATCCCTTTGTTCCTGGGTGGATTTTCACAAGTGAGATACACAAGGTAAACCATAGAAATGGGCCTTGTGTAACCACTCAACACAAACCATTCTTTCCATTCCACCCAGGTGTTTCATTCACTTAGTTGCTATATTAAGCAAAACATAAGTCAAAGACTTAGAAATATTTCTCATAGCATGAATATATAATCCACCCTTGGTTGCTACTAGCTAGGATAAGCATGGCAATAGCAAGTATCTTAACTTAGAGGAAATTCTAACATTACTACAACTACTAGGATTTCCCAAGCATAGCATATAGATACTTAGCAAAATAATCATGCAAGTCCTATACAAAATATTTCTAATTCATAGGTAAAAAATATTGGGATAAAAAACATGAAGCACCACTTGCCTTGGTAGTTTGGGAGTAGCAACAATCTTCACAACCACAATCACTATTAGCACCAAAATCTACACATAAAATATTGGCACCAAAATCACATATCAAAATATACAAGCAAAAATATATGAATGCATGCAAATGCTATGTGATGATTTTTCCAAATCAAACAAGACAAGTGAAACAATACTGAATCATAAACAATACAAATACACACTAAACAAACTTTATTTATTCTCTAAATCATTTTTCAAATAATTTCTATACTCAAAATAAGCCTATAAATGTCTCTGCAAAAATAATCAATTTATAGAAGCAAAACATTAAACACATTGCATAAATGGGTAGAATTATTTCTCCTGATTCCAATGATATATAATTTGCAAAATTTGAACGTGTGGATCAAAAGTTATGAATTTTGCAAGTTTGAATCACAAATAGATCTAATTCAGATTTTTTTAAACGAATAACAGGCCACGCGTCACGTCTTGATTCGTCCATACCGCTTTGCACGGATCGTCCGATGTGGTGCGTTGGATCTAAAGTGGATCGCACGGATCAGATCAAAAGATACCCCTTTGGTTTATGTTTTATCGTAGCCACTAGATCAAGATCCTATGGCCGTTGATCAAGCGACCAACAACTGGCGGCGCACGATGACGGTGAGCGGCGGTGCGCTCGGTCTACGGTGTTACAGTGGATACTGGAAGCGAGGAAGAGAATGGGGAGGCTCACCAGACTCGCAGAGACGTGCTGGAGCTCAACGTGGCAGTAGCTTGTCGAGGGGCGCACGAACACAGCGGCAGGACCTCGTCGGAGTTGCTAGCGGCGTCGGGTGCTTGCAGATGAAGACGTTTCCGAGGCTCTGGATCGCCCTAGCACGAATCAGATGGGTCAGGAGGTGCGCACGGCCATGGCGAACACGATAGCATCGAAGGGAAAGCAAGGGGCGGTCGCGTTTTACCTGGATTGCACGTCGGAGTCGAGCGGTGGTTCTGTCGCTTGCGGACGCGAACGTGGCCGGCGACCTGGGTCACGAGAAGGCAAATGAAAGGCATCAGGGGATGCGCCAGAACATGCTGGTCATGCTCGTTTGAAGCAGAGGCAAAGGGGTGGTCGAGTCTCACCGGAATCAGTCGCCGGAGATCGTCGGTACAGCGGCGGTCTGAGCTCGATTGCGCACAGCCTGGTGGCGGAGTGAGCGAGGAAAGTGGGGGGGAATGACCGCGGTGGCGAGGGGATTAAGTAGCCAGGAGCGGGGAGAGAGTTACGCGCTGAATCAATGGAATTTAACGAGGTTTTAAACGCGGCGTCACTAGCGCGGTGGTAACGACGGAGCGGTCGTCGCGCGGTGATTGAGGACGACGATGATGGTGTTGGAATTATGCCCTAGAGGCAATAATAAAGATGTTATTATTATAATTCTTGTTCATGATGAAGTTTATGTTCCATGCTAGAATTGTATTAAGCGGAAACTTTAATACTTGTGTGGTTTGTAAACAACACCGTGTCCCTAGTACGCCTCTATGGACTAGCTCATTGATCAATGATGGTTAAGGTTTCCTAACCATAGACATGAGTTGTCAATTGATAATAAGATCATATCATTGGGAGAATGATATGGTGGACAGACCCAAACAAAGCAGAGCAATTAGATCGTGTCATCGTGTTCGTCTTTGCGAAGCTTTTCCTATGTCAAATATTGTATTCCTTAGACCATGAGATAATGCAACTCCCTGGTATCGGAAGAAAGCTTTGAGGTCATCAAACGTCATCCTATGAGAGGGTGATCATAAAGGTGTCTCTCAGGTGATCGGAAAGTATCTGTTGGGTTGTATGTATCGAGATGGAATTTGTCCCTCCCAAGTCGGAGAGATATACTTCGGGCCCACTCGGTAATCGATATCAACACCGCTTGCAAGCATGTGGTTAAGGAGTTAATCACAAAGTGATATCGGATTACGGAACGAGTAAAGTACTTGCTGTGAACGAGATTGAACTAGGTATGACGGTACCGACGATCGAATCTCGGGCAAGTAAAATATCGCGAGACGAAGGGAATATATATATGGGATTGATTGAATCCTGGCATCGTGGTTCATCCGATATGATCATCGATGAATGTGTGGGAGTCAATATGGGTGCCCAGACCCCGCTGTTGATTATTGATAGAAGATCATGTCTGCATATTCTCGAACCCGCAGGGTCATACACTTAACGTATCTCGACGCTAGGATAGATTGGATAATTGGTTTATGAATTTTTGTTCGGAGTATCGGATGGGATCCGGGATATCACGAGAGGTTCCGGAATGGTCCGGAGAATAAGATTCATATAAGGCAGTGCAGTTTTTGGAGTTCGGAATTGTTCCGGGTTAATCGGTATTGTACCGGAAGCTTCTAGAACCTTCCGGAAGGGGACCAACGTGGCCCCACCTTCCGGGAGGGGGCATGGGCCTATGAGGGAGTGTCCTGGCCGCGTTGGGCCAGGGGCACAAGGCCCCATAGGGCCCAGCCGATTCTAGAGAGATTTGACTCGTTTAAATCTCGGGATAGAATTTCTAGATAAGGGAGAGTTTAAATCGTTTAAATCTAGAGATAGGATTTCTAGATAAGGGAGAGTTTAAATTGTTTAAACTAGAGATAGGCTTGGAGGAGGGGCAAGGGCTGGCCGCCCCCCCTCTATATATAGAGGGGTGGTGCGCCCCCTCCCCCCTACTACCACACACCTTCCTCCAAGCCCTAGCAGCCTTGCTACCTTCCTCTCTCCCTCCCGACTGTTTGTAGGCGAAGCCCTGCAGCAGAAATTCTCCACCATATACACCACGCCGTCGTGCTGTAGATCCAATCTATCTCTCCACCATACTCGCTGGTCCGAGGAAGGAGGAGACGTCGAGGTGCTGCACGTGTGCATCTCACGGAGGCACCGCCACTTGTGGTGCTAGATCGGATCGGATCACGAGGAGGAGAAGCGAGTATGACTACATCACCCACGTTCCGACGAACGTTCCGCTATGCGAATCTTCAAGGGTATGAAGATGTAATCCAATCTCTCTCGTTGTTTGCATCTCCTAGATTAGATCTTGGCTTTCCCTCTGTTCGCTCCGTTGAAAATTTTGATTTACTATGCCGCGAAACCCTTCAGTGGTATCAGAGCTAGATCTATGCGTAGATGTTTTTCACGAGTAGAACGCAACATGGTTGTTGCGGGCGTTGATGTTTTCTGTTGCAAGCCTCTTGTTTGTGTTCTTCTTATGACGCGGGATAGTGAGATTGAAGCGGTCCAGGCCAACCTTACGCGACATCGTTCGCGAGACCGGCTCCGCACTTGACATGTGGCTTGTACCACACATGCGGCTGGTGGATGTCAGTTTCTCTCACTATAGTTGTCATGGGATTAACACCGGAGTTTGGCAACCATAATATCACCGTTGTGGCTTTCCGTAGGTAAGAATCTTTCTTAGCATCTACTCCCACAAGCCACGTAAAACATGCAACAACAAAGTAGAGGCGTCTAACTTGTTTTTGCAGGGAGTGTTTTCTGTGATATGGTATGGCCCAAGATGTGATGTGTATAATGTATGCGATGATCATGTTTTTTAATGTTTCACGACTTGCATGTCGATGAGTACACAACCGGCAGGAGCCATATGGTTGTCTTTATAATTGTGTATGACCTGCGAGTCAACTTCTTATACGCCATGTAATAGCTTTACTTTATCGCTAAGTAGTTAGCAATAGTTGTAGTTGCTATTCGTGGTGGAGGCAATCATGGTGGAGTGATGGAGATCATACCGGAACGCACAATATGGAGATCAGTGCGCGAAGATTGGCTATACCATGTCACATAAAGTTATATGCATGTGATGTTTATCCTTTTATGTATCTTATCATGCTTAGATCGCGACGGTAGCATTATAAGATGATTCCTCACTTAAAGATCAAGATAAAAACTGTGTTCTCCCCAAGTATGCACCGTTGCGAAAGTTCGTCGTGTCCAAGCATCACGTGATGATCGGGTGCTATAGACTCTACGCTCACATACAACGGGTGCAAGCCAGTTTTGCACACGCGGAAATACTTGGGTCTAGCTTGACGAGCCTAGCATGTACAGACATGGCCTCGGAACACAAGAACCGAAAGGTTAAGCATGAGTCATATGAATGATATGATCGACACTTCGTTGTCCACCATTGAAACCACATCTCTTCTCGTGATGATCGGATTAGGTGTGGTGAATTTGGATCGTGTTCACTAAACAACTTGAGGGATGTTGAATTTAGTGGGAGTTCATCTAGTAATTTGATTAAGTTGAACTATTTATCATGAACATAGTCTAAATTGTACTTGCAAATACTGTAGATCACATGGCCAAATCCAACTTCAACTTCAACGTTTTTGCTGAGAAAGAAAAGCTTAGGAACAATGGGTCTAACTTCACCAATTGGTTCCGCAATCTAAGAATCATTCTATCTGGCGGACAAAAGGACTATGTCCTTGGGAAAGCATTAGGTGACCCCCCTGCTGCAACTGCGCCGGCTGATGAGAAAGCTGTCTATCAGTCGCGCAAAGATGATTATGGTGTGATTAAGAGCACCATGTTGTTTGCTATGGAACCGGAGCTTCAAAATCGTTTTGAAACCTATCCCGGGCCCTTTGAGATTCTCGAGGAGCTGAAAACCATGTTTCAGACTCAAGCCCGTTCTGAGAGATATGAGATCTCTGAGAAGTTCTTTAACTGCAAGATGGAGGAAGGGAGTTCCGTTAGTGAGCACGCCATAAAGATGTCGGGCTACACTCAACGCCTTGAGCAACTGGAATGCACGATTCCAGAGGAGCTCAAGATTGACAGGGTTCTGCAATCACTCCCTCCCAGCTACAAAAGTTTTGTAGTGACTCATAATCAGATTGGTTCCACTGATACGATCACCGAGCTCTTCGCAAAGCTGAAGGCTGCGGAAGTGGACATCAAGAAGGATAATCATGTGTTGATGGTCAACAAGCCCTCCTTTAAGAAAGGTAAGGGAGCAAAGAAGCCCTTCAAGAAGGGCGGCGGCAAGGGCAATGCCCCTGCTGAGAAGAAGCTCAAGTCTGGTCCCAAGCCGGACACTGAGTGCTTCTATTGCAAGGACAAGGGTCACTGGAAGCGCAACTGTCCGAAGTACTTAGCGGACAAGAAGGCTGGCACCATCAAAGGTATATTTGATATACATGTTATTGATGTTTTCCTTACTAGCCCTCGTTGTAGTGCCTGGGTATTTGATACCGGTTCAGTTGCTAATATTTGTAACTCGAAACAGGAGCTACGGAATAGACGGCGGCTTGCGAGGGATGAGGTGACGATGCGCGTTGGCAACGGATCAAGAGTTGATGTGATGGCCGTCGGCACGCTCTCCTTAGTTTTATCTTCGGGATTAGTTTTAAACCTTAATAAATGTAATTATGTGCCTGCGTTGAGCATGAACATCATTTCCGGATCGTGTTTATTGCAAGACGGTTATTCATTTAAATCGGAGAATAATGGTTGTTCTATTTATATGAGTAACATCTTTTATGGTCATGCACCTCTTGTGAATGGTTTATTTCTTCTAAATCTCGAAAGGGATGAAACACACATCCATAACATTGAGGCTAAGAGATGCAAAGTAGATAGTGATAATACTACTTATTTGTGGCACTGTCGTCTAGGTCATATTGGAGTAAAGCGCGTGAAGAAACTCCATTCTGATGGACTTTTGGAGTCTCTTGATTTTGAATCATTTGACACATGCGAACCATGCCTCATGGGCAAGATGATCAAAACCCCGTTCTCCGGTATGATGGAGCGAGCAACGGACTTGTTGGAAATCATACATACCGATGTATGCGGACCGATGAGTGTTTCGACGCGCGGTGGATATCGCTATTTCCTCACTTTTACCGATGACTTAAGTAGATATGGGTATATCTATTTAATGAAACATAAATCTGAAACGTTTGAAAAGTTCAAAGAATTTCAGAATGAAGTGGAGAACCATCGTAACAGAAAGATTAAGTTTCTACGATCCGATCGTGGGGGCGAATATTTGAGTTATGATTTTCTCACGCATCTTAAAGCAAGTGGAATTGTTTCGCAACTCACGCCACCCGGAACACCACAACGCAATGGTGTGTCTGAACGCCGGAATCGAACCCTATTAGATATGGTCTGATCGATGATGTCTCTTACTGATTTGCCGTTATCATTTTGGGGTTATGCATTAGAAACCGCTGCATTCACTTTAAATAGGGCTCCATCTAAATCCGTTGAGACGACACCGTATGAACTGTGGTTTGGTGCTAAACCTAAGTTGTCGTTTCTTAGAGTTTGGGGATGCGAAGCTTACGTCAAGAAGTTGATGCCGGACAAGCTCGAACCCAAAGCGGAGAAATGCGTCTTCATAGGATACCCTAAGGAAACTATTGGGTATACCTTCTATCACAGAACCGAAGGCAAAGTGTTTGTCGCAAAGAACGGTTCCTTTCTTAAGAAGGAGTTTCTCTCGAAAGAAGTGAGTGGGAGGAAAGTATAGCTAGACGAGGTTATTGAACCTTCTCTTGAATTGGAGAGTAGCGCAGCACCTGAAATTGTTCCAGTGCCGCCTGCACCAACAATAGAGGAAGCTAATGACAAGGATCATGAAGCTTCGGACGATGCTGTTACTGAACGTCGCAGGTCGACAAGGTCGCGTGCCCCTCCTGAGTGGTACGGCAACCCTGTCTTGACTGTCTTGTTGGTAGAAGACAGTGAACCTACGAACTATGAGGAAGCGATGATGAGCCCAGACTCTGAGAAATGGCTGGAAGCCATGAAATCCGAATTGGGATCCATGAGCGAAAACCAAGTATGGACTTTGGTGGATCCTCCTAGCGACCGAAAGGCCGTTGAGTGCAAATGGATATTCAAGAAGAAAACGGACGCGGATGGTAATGTTACCGTCTATAAAGCACGGCTTGTCGCAAAAGGTTTTCGACAAGTTCAAGGTGTTGACTACGATGAGACTTTCTCTCCCGTAGCGATGTTTAAGTCCATTCGGATTTTATTAGCAATTGCTGCGTTTCATGATTATGAAATATGGCAGATGGATGTCAAGACTGCTTTCCTCAATGGCAACATTGATGAAGAGTTGTATATGATGCAACCCGAGGGTTTTGTCGATCCTAAGGATGCTAGTAAAGTATGCAAACTTCAGCGTTCCATTTATGGACTGAAGCAAGCATCTCGGAGTTGGAACCTTCGTTTTGATCAAGTGATCAAGAGCTTTGGATTTGTTCCAAATTGCTACGAAGCTTGCATCTACAAGAAAGTGAGTGGGAGCTCGGTGACGTTTCTGGTACTGTATGTGGATGACATATTGATTATCGGAAATGACATCAACATGCTTAACGATGTGAAGAGTTATTTGAACAAGTGTTTTTCAATGAAAGACCTAGGTGAATCTGCTTATATATTGGGCATCAAGATCTATAGAGATAGACAAAGATGCCTGATAGCTTTAAGCCAGAGTACATACCTAGACAAAGTTCTGAAAAGGTTCAGAATGGATAAGGCAAAGAAAGGTTCAGTGCCTATGTTGTCAGGTAAGATATTGAGCAAGGCTCAGTGTCCAGCTACGGTAAATGATAGGGAAGCTATGAGCAAAGTGCCTTATGCCTCGGCCATAGGTTCCATCATGTATGCCATGCTGTGTACTAGACCGGATGTGTCCAATGCTCTTAGTTTGACGAGCAGATATCAAAGTGATCCAGGAGTGGAACACTGGAGCCGTGAAGAACATCCTAAAGTACCTAAATAGAACTAAAGAAATGTTCTTAGTCTATGGGGGTGATGAACAGCTTGTCGTAAAAGGTTACGTCGATGCTAGTTTCGACACCAACAAGGATGATTCTAAATCTCAGACAGGATACATTTATATTTTGAATGGAGGAGCTGTGAGCTGGAGAAGCTGCAAGCAAAGCGTGATCGCGGGATCTACAGTAGAAGCAGAATACATGGCTGCTGCAGAAGCGTCAAGTGAAGGAGTTTGGATCAGAAACTTCATCACTGAGCTTGGCGTGGTTCCAAGTGCATTGGACCCACTGGAGATATTGTGTGACAACACTGGCGCCATAGCACTCGCTAAGGAACCAAGATATCATCCAAAGACCAAGCATATCAACCGCAAGTTTCATATAATCCGAGATTATATAGCAGATGGAGATCTGAAGATTAGCAAAGTACATACGGATCTGAATGTCGCAGATCCATTGACTAAACCTCTTCCACGTGTAAAACATGATCAACACCTCAGTGCCATGGGTGTGAGATTGTTGCCAGATGTAAACTAGATTATTGACTCTAGTGCAAGTGGGAGACTGTTGGAATTATGCCCTAGAGGCAATAATAAAGATGTTATTATTATAATTCTTGTTCATGATGAAGTTTATGTTCCATGCTAGAATTGTATTAAGCGGAAACTTTAATACTTGTGTGGTTTGTAAACAACACCGTGTCCCTAGTACGCCTCTATGGACTAGCTCATTGATCAATGATGGTTAAGGTTTCCTAACCATAGACATGAGTTGTCAATTGATAATGAGATCATATCATTGGGAGAATGATATGGTGGATAGACCCAAACAAAGCAGAGCAATTAGATCGTGTCATCGTGTTCGTCTTTGCGAAGCTTTTCCTATGTCAAATATTGTATTCCTTAGACCATGAGATAATGCAACTCCCTGGTATCGGAAGAAAGCTTTGAGGTCATCAAACGTCATCCTATGAGAGGGTGATCATAAAGGTGTCTCTCAGGTGATCGGAAAGTATCTGTTGGGTTGTATGTATCGAGATGGAATTTGTCCCTCCCAAGTCGGAGAGATATACTTCGGGCCCACTCGGTAATCGATATCAACACCGCTTGCAAGCATGTGGTTAAGGAGTTAATCACAAAGTGATATCGGATTACGGAACGAGTAAAGTACTTGCTGTGAACGAGATTGAACTAGGTATGACGGTACCGACGATCGAATCTCGGGCAAGTAAAATATCGCGAGACGAAGGGAATATATATATGGGATTGATTGAATCCTGGCATCGTGGTTCATCCGATATGATCATCGATGAATGTGTGGGAGTCAATATGGGTGCCCAGACCCCGCTGTTGATTATTGATAGAAGATCATGTCTGCATATTCTCGAACCCGCAGGGTCACACACTTAACGTATCTCGACGCTAGGATAGATTGGATAATTGGTTTATGAATTTTTGTTCGGAGTATCGGATGGGATCCGGGATATCACGAGAGGTTCCGGAATGGTCCGGAGAATAAGATTCATATAAGGCAGTGCAGTTTTTGGAGTTCGGAATTATTCCGGGTTAATCGGTATTGTACCGGAAGCTTCTAGAACCTTCCGGAAGGGGACCAACGTGGCCCCACCTTCCGGGAGGGGGCATGGGCCTATGAGGGAGTGTCCTGGCCGCATTGGGCCAGGGGCACAAGGCCCCATAGGGCCCAGCCGATTCTAGAGAGATTTGACTCGTTTAAATCTCGGGATAGAATTTCTAGATAAGGGAGAGTTTAAATCGTTTAAATCTAGAGATAGGATTTCTAGATAAGGGAGAGTTTAAATTGTTTAAACTAGAGATAGGCTTGGAGGAGGGGCAAGGGCTGGCCGCCCCCCTCTATATATAGAGGGGTGGTGCGCCCCCTCCCCCCTACTACCACACACCTTCCTCCAAGCCCTAGCAGCCTTGCTACCTTCCTCTCTCCCTCCCGACTGTTTGTAGGCGAAGCCCTGCAGCAGAAATTCTCCACCATATACACCACGCCGTCGTGCTGTAGATCCAATCTATCTCTCCACCATACTCGCTGGTCCGAGGAAGGAGGAGACGTCGAGGTGCTGCACGTGTGCATCTCACGGAGGCACCGCCACTTGTGGTGCTAGATCGGATCGGATCACGAGGAGGAGAAGCGAGTACGACTACATCACCCACGTTCCGACGAACGTTCCGCTGTGCGAATCTTCAAGGGTATGAAGATCTAATCCAATCTCTCTCGTTGTTTGCATCTCCTAGATTAGATCTTGGCTTTCCCTCTGTTCGCTCCGTAGAAAATTTTGATTTACTATGCCGCGAAACCCTTCAGACGGGCCAAGGTGGGTCCAAGATGTCAGCGGGTGGGTGTGCGCTGCTGCGGTGAGAAACATAGGGAGAAGGGAGATCCCGGGTGGGCTGTTTTGGCTACTGGGCCGAAAGGGTGGCGCCTGGCCCAGTTCTAATTCTTTTATCCTTTTCTATTTCTGTTTCGATTTTCAGGAAACATTTTCAAATGAGTTTCAAATAACTTTGAATTCAAACCACTTCTAGATTTTTGTAAAGTGAAAATTGTACACATTTGGTTGCAGAACAATGTTGTACACTTTAAAATAATTTGGCACTTTAGAATTTTAAAATAAATGTTTTTACCCAATGCTTAATAAAGACAAAGAAATGGTTTAAATTTGTTTCTTCGTTTTGAAATCTTTGTACAAGCTTTGGAAATTATGAAACAAACCCATGAACAAATATCTTTGGTCTAAAACAAATAATCTCTTATTAGAGAGTAGCATTGGATCAATGCCTTGCTTACATAAAATAATAGGCATTCAAAATGCTACTGTTTTGTAATGACTTTGAAAATGATCCTAAAATGATTATGAATGCATGGATGATATGAAAACTTTGAAATCATGATTTTAGGGATGTTACATCTTCATGGCATCCATACTTGAATCCAACACATATACTACAAGCATGACCTATGGAATATTCCTTCATATAAAACTCAGTAAAAACATTAGTCCATAGGGATTGTCATTAATCACCAAAACCACACATAGGGGCAATTACCCTTTCAATCTCCCCCATTTTGGTAATTGATGACAATCACAACAAGAGGGTTTATATAATTAATATTAGAAACAAGTATGCAGCTTATCCGAGAATAAGTTGTGTACAAGAGGTTGCATTTGATATGGTCAAGTAACACAAAGCTACTAGCACATATCAAAACCGATTCTACTTACACAAACTACAACTAATGCAAGAGATGTGAGTAGAACCAACATATATAGAGCAAACTCCCCACAATATATGCATGTGTGATTAACTTGAATTTCATTACATACATTGTCAAGAATAAACTTTGGAAGAGTTTACACTATATATACAACCATGCAAAACATAATAAAGATGAAATGCATGAAAGGCAAACAATTGAGAACAAACCAATCTTAAGTATAAAAACATTTCCCTTAAACCCTCTAAACTTCTCCCCCATTGACAACAAGTGCCAAAATGGATGAAAAAGTTAGAAGGCCAATATAGTATGAGTTCCTCCCCAAGGTGTGCATTTCTCAAAATTTGAGAAAAAGCAAATGCACGTATCCAATGACGAATATTTGGAGGAAATCAAGCTATATTGAGGATCAAAGATTGCTACAAGGATAAAACGGTGAAGAAACTTCAACGGATGAAGCAAGCAATCCAATGATCCAAAAAAATCAAATGGACAAATAGTGCTCTAAATGAAATAAGGAAGCTCCCCAAGGTTCGTGCATAAATTTTAATTATTGTATTTGAATACAATATGCACAAACATGGAATCCTCACTCCCTCTATATTATTTAGAACACAACCAAGATACAAGGAGTAGATATAAATAAATACACTTGTCAAGACAAGCTTAAGTCCAAATTAAACCAAATATGATATATGAGTGCGTGAAGATGCAATAAAAGTAAACCAAGCTCTCATAAATCAAGACCTTACCAATACCATTAAAAACCAAGAGGATAAGAGATATGGTCGGCAAAGAGCGTTGATATCAAGGCGAGAGATTAACACTCTCATGTATATAAGTTCATAAGTGGACAAAACATGAGAATAATCCACAAATAAACAACCATACATAAGAGGTTAATAAAATAAGAAAACATGATATCCAAGAGTAAGTCATAAGATATACCAAACATGATATTTTTTCTTAAGTGCATATATAGCCCATGGCTCTATTTTCTCTTATGGTATATCAACAAACTTCACCAAAGAAAAAATAAAAACCTCAAAAACATCACAACTAACACTAAGGGAACAAATGCTAGTTTGGATACTTTGAGAAAGGCAACAAGTAGCAAAAGGAAGGATTCAAAGCAATTTCAACAATATTGCACATGAGAGTACCTTGAGGAATTGATATGCAATAAATTGCTAGAAGGCATATTTGGAATTGGTGAATCATGAACATGATTTTATATACTCCCCATTATATGCATCGTCTCAAATTACTCACATAAGCAATAAGGATAAATAAGTCTTTCAAAGATCCTTGCAAGAACCGCAACATTTACAAACAGATAAATTCATGCCAAGATGCAACCACAAGAGATTGGATGAAAGAATAGTATGCATGAATAAGATACTTGTTACCGAGATAGCAATGGTATGATGTAGTAGATAAGAATTTTTCGATCATCCTAGCTTGGCTCCAATTATCATGTGGTGACAACACTTTCCTTATAGACGAGATAAGCATCCATTGCATCTCCAATGTACCTAAAACAACATTCAAGTACATCTTGGTCCCCAAACTTATTGGGTCCAAAGTGGTTAGACTAACCACAACACACAGGACACACTCCATAAAAATATGTACATATTTAGAGATGAAATTTGAATTTCATGCACATATTAGTCGTTTAAGGATTTGATGGAGTATACCCTATATATTGGATCAAAGAAAGCAAACACATGGATACTTTAAATATCCAAAGAAGATATAATTTGGAAAAACACAAAAATATTCAAGAAGGCATACAAGGTGTGACAAAACACATTTGTTGCCCAAACTATATCAAAGAATCAAATCAACACAAGATTTGTTCAACGAAGTTCAACCAATGAACTAAGCAAAAACTATTAAGCAAAAAGATGAAATAAAAACAAAAAAATACTCAAAGATTTATCTCATTCAAGCAAATAAAATATAAAATAAATAATGAGATAACAAACTCCCAAAAGAGCAAGGTTTCAACAAATAAACCAAACCCTTAACACTTTTCACAATGGCACAAGGTTCCAAGAAAAAAAAGGTTTGTCTTCCACTAAAGCATAATTTATAATAATCAAAAACATCATCAAAGAGGTGTTCAAAAGCCAAGGAATACAATGGGATCCACAACCATTTTTTTGAAAATAAAATAAGGCAATAAGAGGTGAAATCCAAGGTGAAGATGATCCACAAATGTACCACACATAAGTATATCAATTGTCGAAGACAATGAGTGTATTGGAATTTATTTCCGATGGTATATTGCACGGATATTAAATATAAATCTTCACAATAAAAAACATAGGAAAAGAATAAAAATATTAAGAACTATACAAAGATAGAGATTCTTGATAGCTTCAATCTAGTCACACAATCATGCAAAGCAATGATTATAATAACTTGAAGCAAATGGTCTCCCAAATAAGATATAGAGATATGTATTTGAGGAAGACCGCATCAAGAATTTATTACTCAAACAAAGACCAAAAAGACAAGCAATAAAAGATTCTTACAAAAATAGGACCTTGTTTGAGCCAACATGCCACCTAGAAACAAGATAATCAACAAAATCAACTCTAAGTGGAACTACCTCATATGTTCACATTTCCTAGGATTGTGATATGCAAAAGAAGCATATTACTCCCCCATAATGTGAGATTCATTTTTTCTTAATAAGAGGCAAAGCAACCTCAACTAGAGATAATTAATGGACATTTAGATTTTGAGTTTCTCATGAGTATGACACACCACATAGTGACTAGATAATCTTGCAATATCAATACTAAGTGGTAGTACTCATGTACACACATTTTAAGGTTTGATAGATGCGCGAAGCATGTCACTCCCCCAAAATGGTATGTTCCATTAACCACTCGAAAAGAGCCAAATAAGATATCATCAAGATGCATTAGAGGCTCAAAACAAAACACACGGGTAAATGATGTGCCAAACACCTAGACATACTTGAATACACAAGATAATCAAGCATGAGGCACACCAAATACAAACACATACTTGGTACACAACCAAAACATGTAAAGGGGGCAAGTAACTTACAAAATAAATGTGTTAAATACAAGTTACTACGAAGAGGCACAATGGATATAATATAGAGAAATGATAATCCGTATGACTTAGCTTGATCAAATATAATATATGAAGATCCCTTAATTCTTCATGAATTAGCCAAGTCTCCAATGCCCTCCATAAACACCTATTGATCAAGTTTGAGCTTGTTGGTCCCCAACCAAGTTGGGTCCTAAGAGGTTAGTCACAATAGGCTTGGCAACCCAAATGGTTATTTTCTTGACACCACTTTGAGTTCCAACAAACTTGTCAAACACATTGCCATCCTTATCCTTCCTAAGAGAATAATCATCATCAACAATTATAGGGTTAGATAATGTACCATTTGAACATGAAGAGGCAAAGTGCCCCTTCACATGACATATGTAGCAACAACTGCTCCCCTTTCTCTTCTTAATTGATTTCTTGGCTTGGGGAGCATTATCTTGATTCTTCTTCGGAAGTGTCCTAACTTCAACTTGGGCTTGAACATGAACTTGTGGACGCTTCCGTTGTTGCTTCTCACTCAAGTGTTTTTTTTTCAATGGACAAGATCTTACATGATGTCCTTCAACCTTGCACTTGAAACAAATAATCTTGGACAAATTCTTGACTTTGTTTTGGCCCTTCTTATTGTTTTTCTTGGACTCGTTCTTGTTACTGGAGTTGAATCCAAGTCCACTTTTATCATTAGGGGATTTTTGCACATTCAAAATATTATCGAGTGTGGATTTCCCTTCATGACTCTTTTCCAAGTCATTCCTCAACGAAGTGACTTGGGCCTTGAGCTCTTTGATTTCCTCTACATGGTTAGTAGAATACAAGTACTAGAGGAAGTAGAAGCTTCATTGTTAGAGCAACAAGGAAAATCAAGCAAGCCAACACAAGGTTTATCAATAGTATGGCTAGATGGATTACTAGGACTAGCACACGGCAAAATAGCATTTTGAGTAGAAGTTGTGCTAATGTCCAAAAGAGGCTCACAAGATGTTACCTTGGTAATACTTGCCTCACAAGCTAACATTAGCCCATCATGGGATATTATAAGATCATTATGAGAGCCCGAGAGCTTTTCATGACTTTTGTCACATCCCAAAATTTTCCAAATTTTGTAATGTGAAAAATAAATAATTGTTGAAATTTAGGGTGAAAAGAAACTTTTATTTCTAAATGGAAACTTAAAAATCCCATCTTGAACAAACTTTGTTTAATGTTGAATCCAACTAAATTCAAATCAAGTGAAATGCATTCTTCATAAATGCATCGGGAAATTTGAACACTTGGGAAATAAACCCAAACCCTAAAACCCTAATGGGAGTTTTCCAAGTTATCTCTAAGACCATGGATTTGATCCATATAAAAATTTGTCAACAAACATTTATAAATGATCAAGAATGACAAATAGAAATATTATAAAACCATATGAATTGGTTTCACTTAATTTGGAGCCATAGATAAAATCTTATGAATTGAGTAAGATAAGGAAATTGAATTTCCAAAGCTAATGAAACACCTATCTAATAATCCATACCAAATGGTGAGCAAATAATCCTAAAGATATTTAAAAGGATAAACAAATATTAAATAAGATTATACAAATTGGAATAACCAAGTTTGGATTTATAAATAAAAAGATATGGATTTTATAAGATAAAGAAAGAAATATTAAATGAGGAATATTTAAAGACCAAATTAAATCTTGGCCTAATACATAAGAAAATTGAATGAATATAATCCAAATCCAAATAAAATAAAAGAAAAAAGAATTTTCCAAATAAAATAAAATGGCATTAACCAAATTCTATTTGGATTAAGACAAATTCCCTAATAAGAAGGATTAATTAAATCATGGGAAAATAGTATTTGGAATTTACCCAAGTGGATTAAAAGTCATTTAATTAACTTAAACGGGATCAAAGAAATCAACCAAATAAAATTTATGGAATTAAACCCATATTTAATTTCATTGGAATAAAGACAAATACCCAAATTAAATGATTAATAAATCATATTAAAAATATTCCAAATAATTCAAAGTGAATTATTTGACACCCTAATAAATAATTAAACCTACTGAAAAGGTTTTGTGAAAAATTGAAATTTAAATAAGGGTTGAAAATATATTTGATCTTATTTGAATTAATACAAGGGCCAAATTTTAAATAATTAATTTACCCTAAAAAGAATAAATATATTATTCTAAATTTGACTTCAGAATGAATTATTAATCAGTATTAAAATATACACAAATTTTGGTTGAAGTTTGAATTCAAATGGGTGTTTGAAATGATTAAACAAAAATCAAACAGATAAATAGAAAAAGAAAAGGAAAAACAATTTGAACAAAAAAAATGAATCAAAGTCAACCCAGCCCAGCAAGGCCCAACTGGCCCAGCTCGCCCATATCCCCCTCCCGCGAGAAAACGTTTCATACCAAGACACGTACCCACGCAGTCAGTGACGTCTCGACCCCACCTCCTCTTTCTCTCTCTCGCTGACAACGACGCCCCACCCGTCAGGTTGTCTCCCTCACCCGCCCGCTGACCACGCCTCGTCGGCCGTTCCTGCCGTTACCTCCCCGGCTAAATTCCGCGTTAATGGCGCAGTAACCTCTCCTCGCGATCACGCTCGATAAATCCCCTCTCTCTTTCCCCTCAAACCCCGCTGCCAGAGAGCCACCAGGCTGCCTCGAATTTACCTTGCACTGCCGCGACCTCCGACGAACTCCGACGATGATTCCGGCCATCCTCCACCGCGCCTTGCCCCCTCGACCATGCTAGCTTGTTCCCCATCAACCACTGCATCTCCCAGTAGTCTCTCCTTGCTCGCGCTTGACCCCCAGTGTCGGCAAGGACGACAACTAAGCTCCGCCACCGTCTGCTCGAACTCCGGCAACATCTCCTGGTGAGCCCAGACCACCCCGGACCCTCTAGTTGATACTCTCGCACGCATCTAATGCTGCTCTCCGTTTGTCTTAGCGCACCCACAATCGTCGCCTCCATCGTCGAGCAGACGAACCCGACGCCGCCGCTAGCTCCGGTGAGCAATCCACGCCGAACCAGAGCGCCCCTTCGCCAACCAAGGATACGACGAGCTTCAGCACATCGTGGCGAACCCAGTAAGCCTCACCATCCTCTCCCTCGCTTCCTACATCGCCGACGACACCACTGAAAGACCGCGTCGCCGCCAGCCACCGTCGCTCGCGCCGCCAGTTCCTGGCAAGCGCTTTGTAATCTTAGGATGCACAACGTCTGGCTAGGATTAGATCCAATCGAAAGGGTACGCGTCCACCTGTGCCGCTCGATCTATTTTAATCCAACGCTTCACAGCAGCCGATCCGAGCGAAACGGTATGGACGAATCAGAACAGTCCACGTGGCCCTGCCTATTATTATAAAAACAGAATTGATCTATTTGATGTTCAAATTTGTAAAATCTATAACTTTTGATCCACACGTCCAAATTTTGCAAATTTTATATCAATGGAATCAGCAGAACAAGTACTTTGCAAACATGCACTTTGTTTAATAAATTGCTTCTGCTAAAATGGTTGTTTTTGCAGAAACTTGTGTAGGCATAATTTGAATATAAAATTCATTCTAAAATTATTTTTGTGATAAAATCTTTGGCAAATGGATTGTTTTGAACCTACTGACCATATAAACCATCTTGTGGATTCAAAAACATATTTTGTGAGGCAAAAGAATAAATCTTTGATTTAGAACGTTTCTAGTCAAATAAAAATATGATTATATGTTAAAAATACTTTTTTGGAGAAAAATCTTTGGGAAATGATTTGGATTAAACTCTTTGACCCCAAACACCAAGTTTTAGAATTAAAAATGTATATGGTGAACCCTATAAAGATTATTGCTTTGCTAAAGGCATTTTCAACCACATAAAATAATGCTTTGGTTTAAAAAAACGATTTATAAGTAAAATCTTTTGCAAATGATTTTGCCACTTATATAAGATGACCAATAAGTGTTTTCAAATGTTTATAACCCATTAGAAACCACTTTTCCGAATAAACAATCTTTTGCATGCTTGCAAGCATTCCTTTGCTTCCATTATTTTATGTGATGTTTGCTTAAATGGTGGATAGAAATTGTGCCTTGCTTGATTGAATTGTAGTGGATTTTGAAGAGTGTGAATATTTCAAGATCACGGAGTGAACCTATAATTCTCTACCAAAAAGGCAAGTGATGCTTCATACTTTTGTCCCATTATTTTCACTATGCATTAGTGATATTTCTAAGTAGGACTTGCATGGAATTTTTGCTATGTGTAAACTATGCCATGGGAAATCCTAGTAGATGAAACCTTAGTAGAAATTTCCTAAGTTAAGATTCCTACTACTATCATGCTTAGCTTAGCTAGTAGAAAACAAGGGTGGAATATATTCATACTATGGAATATTTCTATGTCAAGGACTTGTGTTTTGTTTAATAAAACAACAAAGTGAATGAATCACCTGGGTGGAATGGAAGGAATGGTTTGTGTTGAGTGGTTACACAAGGCCCATTTCTATGGTTTACCTTGTGTATATCACTTGGGGATGGCCACCCAGGAACAAAGAGATTTGAGATGTCAAACGTTGAGAAGCTTCTAGTGTAGCCACTTGGCATTATGGGCTCTGCCTGGATCATATAGGTTGCAATAACTTAGCCAAATGGACAGTTGGTGGTAGGGGATTGATAGGTTGGAGAGCGTCCATTCTGGTCAAAGGGAAGGCTTCTGAAAGATCTTGTCTTGGCGAAACCAAGTCTTGTGGGGAAAGTGCACCACCTCTGCAGAGTGTAAAATCTAAGTACTTAGCCATGTCCCTGGTAAAGGAAAATTTGAGCATCAAGACATGGAAGCTATCAAGAATATCCTCATCCCAATTTCTAAGTTAAAACTTTGTGGTTGAACAAGGGTTGAAGGATCACCAATTTCTATTGGGAGATGCCTTGGGTGATTTTGTCAAGCAAAAACTTAGTGTTTTCAAATGATAAGGAAAATCTATTTTGAGCAAAGCAAGCCTAAGCTCCACTTAGCCAAATGCATATAGATGATAGACTCCACTATACTACCATAGTATCACTTGCCAATACAATTCAAATGTATTGACCCTTGTGGCTGTAACTTATTATGTTGCAGGTTTGTTTGATGTTAGTAAAGTGTGATGATTAGGATTATAAGTCTACAACCAACATGTTTGCCTGTGGCACTTGAAGATGAAGGACTCCATGCTATAGTTATTTATGTTGCATTGTAATGAGATATCCAAATGAGCTATGTAAGATGTAATGAATTATTTTATTCCTGGTTATAAAATTGTATTATGACCTTTGTTTCTTGATATTGCATCTTAATTGTGGATGCTAGCTATTGATCCAGGGACTAGCATTGTAAACACAGGGATCTCTACCTTATTAAAGGTTGGGACCTCTACAGATGGTATCAGAGCACTGTGTTGCCTGTAGCATTTGTAACCCTAGGATTGGACAAAACCCCTTACAAAAATAGAAATTGTATTTGTTTCAAAACTTATTTACGAACAATCTTGTAAACTCTTTCCTCAACCTTTTGGTTTTGATTCTACATCTCTTCTATTTCCAACTTGATAGACAAAGCCTCCACCATGAGCAAAGACTTCAACATGAGCAAACGACTTCACCAACTCAAGGGACTTCAACCTTAGTATCAACAAAGACTTCAACTTGGATATCACTAAGGACTACAAGTGAGACAAGAAATATTACTCAAGACTTGAAGACTAAGGAAACACAACTTAGAAGGAACCATCTTCACCTTTGAAGGTTTGTGACCAAGATTCAAGAAATTCTCCAAGGATACAAAGATCTTGTTCATGAAGAAACAACAAAGAAGGATGGAATAATCTCAAGTGAACCATATAGTTGGACCACCATATTTAGTTTAGATCAAACCCACCAACTTATGTGGTGTAGCAAAAATATTTTATTGCCTAAAAATGTGCTTGAAACTTGTTGTTTGAGTGGAATGTTTGTTTGTGATTGCTTGCACATTGCTTGTGTGAATTGTGATGTGAGTGATTAGAATTAATTCCTTAGAAATCTTTTGACTATTCTAATCCCAATCCAACCCAAACAGATGACTACTCCAAGAAACTCCAACATCAAGGATGGTGACAACAACAACCAAGAGATCAACATGAGAGAACTCATAGTAACCCAAACCCAGTTGAACCAAGTGACGACTCAGTTTTTAGCCAACAATAATGAGTTAGACCCAACCATGCAAAAGTTCTTGGAAACTCAAACTCAATTGATGCAAAAGGTGATAAATCAAATGATCAACATGGGAGACAATCCTTCCCAAAGAATTTGTGACAACAAGGATATCAAAGATGATATTCTAGAAGGAACCCAAGCTTGCAATGTTTGTGGATACAAGTATCACACTACCAAAGAGCATGAAGATCAATTCCCAAATTGTGAAGAGAAACATCCAACTAATCAATGCCTCACATCTCAAGTTACTTGTTTCCTATGTGAAGGAAATAATCATGTCCCTATCCAATGCCCCATCTATTCCATAGTTCAACAAAGGAAACAAGGTGGAGTGCATCAACAGATTGTAAACCCCCATGAAAACAAAGGAAAATCTCATCTTGCACCTCCATGCAATATGACTCAATTTGATGGACCAAAGAGGAAACATATGTATTATCCAAGGAAAATATTAAGGAGACCATGAGACTTTCCCACCTTTGAGATAAGATATGAAGAGCATGAACTAGAAGCACTCCAAGCTTTGGAGAAACCCAAGAAGAAGAAGGACAAAAGTCAAGTGCAGTGTTGCCATTGCAAAGAGATGGGACACTATGCCAATGAATTTCCAGAGAAGAAGAAGAAGTATAAGGAAATCAGCCAAGTGTGGTGCAACAACTGCAAAGAGCTAGGCCATTATGTATCAACTTGTCCACAGAAGATACGAGAAGAGCTCAATCTTGTCACATGTTACAATTGTGGTAACCAAGGACATTATGCAAGCAATTGTCCAGAAAAGATGAAGCACAAGATAAAGCCTATGAAGGATCTCAACCTTGTCACATGTTTCAAGTGTGGAAACAAAGGACACTATGCAGATGTTTGCCCAGAGAGATTTCAACAAGATTCCAAGCAAGCCAAGAAGTAATCTAGTTGGAAATTTTTAAGGGTGGTACTACCCTAGTTGCCTTGAAGCCAACTTGTAACCCTATATTTCCCAAATCTCGGGACGAGATTTCTTTTAAGGGTGGTAGCCTGTCACATCCCAAAATTTTCCAAATTTTGTAATGTGAAAAATAAATAAACAAAATAAATAATTGTTGAAATTTAGGGTGAAAAGAAACTTTTGTTTCTAAATGGAAACTTAAAAATCCCATCTTGAACAAACTTTGGTTAATGTTGAATCCAACTAAATTCAAATCAAGTGAAATGCATTCTTCATAAATGCATCGGGAAATTTAAACACTTGGGAAATAAACCCAAACCCTAAAACCCTAATGGGAGTTTTCCAAGTTATCTCTAAGACCATGGATTTGATCCATATAAAAATTTGTCAACAAACATTTATAAATGATCAAGAATGACAAATATAAATATTATAAAACCATATGAATTGGTTTCACTTAATTTGGAGCCATAGATAAAATCTTATGAATTGAGTAAGATAAGGAAATTGAATTTCCAAAGCTAATGAAACACCTATCTAATAATCCATACAAAATGGTTAGCAAATAATCCTAAATATATTTAAAAGGATAAACAAATATTAAATAAGATTATACAAATTGGAATCACCAAGTTTGGATCTTTAAATAAAAAGATATGGATTTTATAAGATAAAGAAAGAAATATTAAATGAGGAATATTTAAAGACCAAATTAAATCTTGGCCTAATCCATAAGAAAAAGGAATGAATATAATCCAAATCCAAATAAAATAAAGAAAAAAGAATTTTCCAAATAAAATAAAATGGCATTAACTAAATTCTATTTGGATTAAGACAAATTCCCTAATAAGAAGGATTAATTAAATCATGGGAAAATAGTATTTGGAATTTACCCAAGTGGATTAAAAGTCATTTAATTAACTTAAATAGGATCAAAGAAATCAACCAAATAAAATTTATGGAATAAAACCCATATTTAATTTCATTGGAATAAAGACAAATACCCAAATTAAATGATTAATAAATCATATTAAAAATATTCCAAATAATTCAAAGTGAATTATTTGATACCGTAATAAATAAATAAATAAACCTACTGAAAAGGTTTTGTGAAAAATTGAAATTTAAATAAGGGTTGAAAATATATTTGATCTTATTTGAATTAATACAAGGGCCAATTTTAAATAATTAATATACCATAAAAAGAATAAATATATTATTCTAAATTTGACTTCAGAATGAATTATTAATCAGTATTAAAATCTACACAAATTTTGGTTGAAGTTTGAATTCAAATGGGTGTTTGAAATGATTAAACAAAAATCAAACAGATAAATAGAAAAAGAAAAGGAAAAACAATTTGAACAAAAAAATGAATCAAAGTCAACCCAGCCCAGCAAGGCCCAACTGGCCCAGCTAGCCCATATCCCCCTCCCGCGAGAAAACGTTTCATACCCAGACACGTACCCACGCAGTCAGTGACGTCTCGACCCCACCTCCTCTTTCTCTCTCTCGCTGACAACGACGCCCCACCCATCAGGTCGTCTCCCTCACCCGCCCGCTGACCACGCCTCGCCGGCCGTTCCTGCCGTTACCTCCCCGGCTTAATTCCGCGTTAATGGCGCAGTAACCTCTCCTCGCGATCACGCTCGATAAATCCCCTCTCTCTTTCCCCTCAAACCCCGCTGCCAGAGAGCCACCAGGCTGCCTCGAATTTACCTTGCACTGCCGCGGCCTCCGACGAACTCCGACGACGATTCCGGCCATCTTCCACCGCGCCTTGCCCCCTCAACCACGCTAGCTTGTTCCCCATCAACCACTGCATCCCCCAGTAGTCTCTGCTTGCTCGCTCTTGACCCCTAGTGTCGGCAACGACGACAACTGAGCTCCGCCACCGTCTACTCGAACTCCGGCGACATCTCCTGGTGAGCCCAGACCACCCCGGACCCTCTAGTTGATACTCTCGCACTCTCCTCTCTCGCACGCATCTAACGCTGCTCTCCGTTTGTCTTAGCGTGCCCACAATCGTCGCCTCCGTCGTCGAGCAGACGAACCCGACGCCGCCGCTAGCTCCGGTGAGAAATCCACGTCGAACCAGAGCGCCCCTTCGCCAACCAAGGATACGACGAGCTTTAGCACATCATGGCGAACCCAGTAAGCCTCACCATCCTCTCCCTCGCTTCCTACATCGTCGGCGACACCACTGGCAGACCGCGCCGCCGCCAGCCACCGTCGCTCGCGCCGCCAGTTCCTGGCAAGCGCTTTGTAGCCGTAGGATGCACAACGTCTGGCTAGGATTAGATCCAATCGAAAGGGTACACGTCCACCTATGCCGCTCGATCTATTTTAATCCAACGATTGACAACAACAGATCCGAGCGAAACGGTATGGACGAATCAGAATAGTCCACGTGCCCCTGCCTATTATTATAAAAACAGAATTGATCTATTTGATGTTCAAATTTGTAAAATCTATAACTTTTGATCCACACGTCTAAATTTTGCAAATTTTATATCAATGGAATCATAAGAACAAGTACTTTGCAAACATGCACTTTGTTTAATAAATTGCTTCTGCTAAAATGGTTGTTTTTGCAGAAACTTGTGTAGGCATAATTTGAATATAAAATTCATTCTAAAATTATTTTTGTGATAAAATCTTTGGCAAATGGATTGTTTTGAACCTACTGACCATATAAACCATCTTGTGGATTCAAAAACATATTTTGTGAGGCAAAAGAATAAATCTTTGATTTAGAACGTTTCTAGTCAAATAAAAATGTGATTATATGTTAAAAATACTTTTTTGGAGAAAAATCTTTGGGAAATGATTTGGATTAAACTCTCTGACCCCAAACACCAAGTTTTAGAATTAAAAATGTATATGGTGAACCCTATAAAGATTATTGCTTTGCTAAAGGCATTTTCAACCACATAAAATAATGCTTTGGTTTAAAAAAATGATTTATAAGTAAAATCTTTTGCAAATGATTTTGCCACTTATATGAGATGACCAATAAGTGTTTTCAAATGTTTATAACCCATTAGAAACCACTTTACCAAATAAACAATCTTTTGCATGCTTGCAAGCATTGCTTTGCTTCCATTATTTTATGTGATGTTTGCTTAAATGGTAGATTGAAATTGTGCCTTGCTTGATTGAATTGTAGTGGATTTTTAAGAGTGTGAATATTGCAAGATCATGAAGTGAACCTATAATTCTCTACCAAAAAGGCAAGTGATGATTCATACTTTTGTCCCATTATTTTCACTATGCATTAGTGATATTTCTAAGTAGGACTTGCATGGAATTTTTGCTATGTGTAAACTATGCCATGGGAAATCCTAGTAGATGAAACCTTAGTAGAAATTTCCTAAGTTAAGATTCCTACTACTATCATGCTTAGCTTAGCTAGTAGAAAACAAGGGTGGAATATATTCATACTATGGAATATTTCTATGTCAAGGACTTGTGTTTTGTTTAATAAAACAACAAAGTGAATGAATCACCTGGGTGGAATGGAAGGAATGGTTTGTGTTGAGTGGTTACACAAGGCCCATTTCTATGGTTTACCTTGTGTATATCACTTGGGGATGGCCACCCAGGAACAAAGAGATTTGAGATGTCAAACGTTGAGAAGCTTCTAGTGTAGCCACTTGGCATTATGGGCTCTGCCTGGATCATATAGGTTGCAATAACTTAGCCAAATGGACAGTTGGTGGTAGGGGATTGATAGGTTGGAGCGCGTCCATTCTGGTCTAAGGGAAGGCTTCTGAAAGATCTTGTCTTGGTGAAACCAAGTCTTGTGGGGAAAGTGCACCACCTCTGCAGAGTGTAAAATCTAAGTACTTAGCCATGTCCCTGGTAAAGGACAATTTGAGAATCAAGACATGGAAGCTATCAAGAATCTCCTCATCCCAATTTCTAATTTAAAAATTTGTGGTTGAACAAGGGTTGAAGGATCACCAATTTCTATTGGGAGATGCCTTGGGTGATTTTGTCAAGCAAAAACTTAGTGTTTTCAAATGATAAGGAAAATCTATTTTGAGCAAAGCAAGCCTAAGCTCCACTTAGCCAAATGCATATAGATGATAGACTCCACTATACTACCATAGTATCACTTGCCAATACAATTCAAATGTATTGACCCTTGTGGCTGTAACTTATTATGTTGCAAGTTTGTTTGATGTTAGTAAAGTGTGATGATTAGGATTACAAGTCTACAACCAACATGTTTGCCTGTGGCACTTGAAGATGAAGGACTCCATGCTATAGTTATTTCTGCTGCATTGTAATGAGATAGCCAAATGAGCTATGTAAGATGTAATGAATTATTTTATTCCTGGTTATAAAATTGTATTATGACCTTTGTTTCTTGATATTACATCTTAACTGTGGATGCTAGCTATTGATCCAGGGACTAGCATTGTAAACACAAGGATCTCTACCTTATTAAAGGTTGGGACCTCTACAACTTTCTTCCAATTTCCTATACTTGCTAGTTAGCAACTCAAGTTGAGCCCTTAGCTCAACGTTCTCCTTTAGGGTAGATGCTTCACAAGTAGTAGAGTTAGTAGCACAAGCATCATTAATGGAATTTTCCGTTTCAAGCTCATAAGATTCATTTTTTGTGTGAGGAGACAATTGGTGTGCTTCTCCTCGGCAAGCTCTTGCTTAAGGAGATTGAATCTCCGACTCCCATCATCAAGTTGGAAATCCAACTCCTCTATGGTTCCCGTTTGTTTAGTTATGGTGTCCATAACGTGTTTGAGACAAGTAACGACCTTATTATTACCATGAAGGGAGGTACACAAAAAATTCAACTCAAGCAGGAGAGCACTAGTATCCTCATCAATGTCATCATCACTATCATCATTATCATTGCTATTATCTTTAGAAGATATATTGGGATCCAAAGTAGGAGATACCTTTGATCCTCTTGCCATAAGGCACATGTGAGCACGTGAGGATGAAGACGAGGATATTCTTGAATCTTCATTCATGATCTTGTCTTGTTCCATAGAATGTTTGATTTCCTCTACATTGTTAGATAAACAACTAGAGGACATAGAAGCATTTTGTTCATGGGAACAAGGAAAATCAAGCATATCATCTACACTATTACTCAAATAATTTCTAGATGATATATAAGGACTAGCAACACAAGGGTATATAGCATTATTGTTGCAATAAGTGCTTAACTCCAAACTCCCTACACCATTATCATTTATAGAACAATAATCATTGGTGTAAAGAGAAACACTACCATCATCATATATGATTTTTCCACTCACCATGCCATTACCTTGTGACTTGTCACATGTAAGTGAGGTGGAAAGAATTGAGGTCACATCACGACCAGAGGTGGAAACAACTTGGAGCTCTTCATGATGTGAGTGAGAAGAGAGCTCCTTAGAGATACCACCAACCCTATGAGAAATGGAGCCACCAAATATTTCTTTAAGATTGGTCCACATCTCATGAGACGACTTGCGCTTTACAATCGTCAAGAACAAATTAACTATGGGGCTCAAAGTGAAAATAATCTCATTAGATACTTGAGCTTCGAGATGTAAATTTTTCTCATCCTCTAGAGATAGATTTTGAGGATCCATCGGAGGAGAAAACCTACATCTAGAAATCTCTCAATATTTGGACAGAAGGTCCGAAGATTATAAAGCAAGCAATTTATCCACAAAGTATAATTTGTGCCATCAAAGATAATTGTGTCATTGTGCACTATACTACTAGCCGACATCTTTACACTCTAGGCAGTGAAGCCTAAACAAGGAGAGACCTTTCTCTGATACCAATTGAAAGGATAGGGATGTCGCCTAGAGGGGGGGTGAATATGCAATTTCAAAACTATTATGGTTTTTGCTTGATAGAATGTGGAATTAAACTAACGTTTATTTTACAAGCACAAAACCTAAATACACTAGGCTCAACTAAGTGCACCAACAAAAAATTAAGCTAATCAAGATAGCACAAGATAAATATACCACAAGTGATAAGCAAGATATAAGTACTTCAAGCTCGATGGCTATCACAAGGAAAGTAAGCTCGGATATAGAGATAACCGAGGCACGCGGAGACGAAGGTGTATTCCCGTGTTTACCACCTTTGGGAAGGGGGATACGTCACGTTGGAGAGGTGTGACGTTCCACGAAGGATTCCTCACGCGCCACAAAGTCTCACCTTCTTCTCCAAGTCTATCCCACGAAGGAATATGCCCTTTCCTTATGGCTAGCTTTTTCCTTATGGCTAGATTTTCCTCCACTCCGGAGATGGCGAGCTCCACAACCACTTCACAAGCTCCACGAAGGAGAAGCCCGGATCTCTTCACAATCTTCCACGAAGAGAACACCGCAGCACCAACCGCCAAGCCAACTAGGAGGTCACCCTCCAAGAGTAACAAGCTCACGGTCTCTCACTCGAACAAATCGTAATGGAGAGCGCAACACTTATGCAAGAATGCAAAGAAAGAACACCAAGGGTGCCCAAATCCTTCACTCTCAAATCCCACCAAAGCAACAAGTTCTAGGGAGGAATTGCAGAGGAAGAACAATGGTGGAAACCAACAAATGACTTCAAGATCTAGATCAAATGGGTTCCCCTCACTTAGAGGAGGATTTGATTGGTGGGGATTGTAGATCTAGATCTCCTCTTATAAAGCCCTCAAAAAGATGCAAAAATCATAGGAGGGAAGGGAGTGGAAGAAAGCTCAAAGGGGTCAACAATGGACGTAAAAAACGTGCTTAAGAGCCTTAGAACTTTGGGGAAGAAGCCCCCTTTTTATACCCCTTCAAGGGAGATGACCGTTGGAAGCAAGATGAGTTGGGCGAACACGTTCCGGCGACGAAACCGGCTCCGCCGGATCAGCATACAGAACAGTTTTTTGGCGGTTTGCCGGAAATTTCCGACGGTCGCTGGAATTTCCGGCCATAGACTCGGTCCGCCGGAATTCCCACCGGAATTCCGCTAGAACCAAACAAGGCACACGAAAACGGCGATAACTTTTGCGTCCGGACTCTGATTTCGATGATCTTGGGCTTGTTTTGACGAGGAAAACAAGCCCTACAAGATGGTGCAGAGAAACATCATATTCCAATATAGGAGGATATAACCAAATGAAGAAAGGTAATAAGCCTCCCTATAAGAAGAACCGATAAAACCTTCAAACTCAAAAACGCCATGGAAGATGCATACGAATTCCGTTTTCGATGAACTTGGGCTTGTTGAAGATCTAGAAACAAGCTCAAGAACCGCACATGGAGAAACACCAAGAATCAACAAAATAGGAAGATGTAAATAATGCAAAGGATTGAGCTCCCTATGACGGCTATGTATTCTATAGTTCGGCTATGTATTCTATAACCCGGTATCCCAAAAACCAACTTGATACCGGTAAAAGGAAAACCTATCAAGGCCATAACTTTTCCTTGCGCATTCCGCTTGATCTTGATGACAACACTTCAATCTCCATCCAAGACGGAATGCATCACTTGATCATTGTTGCTTCGTGAAGACTCCTAATATGCTCCCCCATACACCACTATCGGATAGCTTCATTAATACATGTCTTCACATGTCCATTATCACCAATATGGACGACAATCTTCAAGCAAATGATCTTCTCGAGATGCTTATCTTGAACTTGCCCTTCTCAACCTTGATGTCGATCACCACTTGATGTCATCCTCTCATGGGCTATATAAGATCTTCACTTTTGAAGCATGCCCATGGAAAGATACCTATCCCATATAGAAAATGCTAAGGCACATATATAATGGGTTAGTTCATGATGCATAATTGACAAGGCTTACCATACCACAAGATCCATGTGGTACATTCTTTATGCTTCATGTGTTGACCAACTTGAAATCACTCTTCACTCTTTGTATAGGTCAACCATCTATCTTCTCATGCTCCATCTCAATATATGAGGTACATAAAGAACTCTTAATTTGATTACATGATCTAAATCTAAGTCAATCATAGCTCAACTAATGAGGCTATCATTACACCGTCTTAGAGCCATATCTTGAATTCTTCTATTGAGATCACAATCTCAAGATCTTGATCATATCATATCCTTCTCTTCAACTCGATGATCTTGATGCCAATACTCAAGGTATATCTTTATCTTCATGGCATCCATACTTGAATCCAACACATATACTACAAACATGACCTATGGAATATTCCTTCATATAAAACTCAGTGAAAACATTAGTCCATAGGGATTTTCATTAATCACCAAAACCACACATAGGGGCAATTACCCTTTCATAGAGGCTATGGTGACTTGTCATAATGATAACATGGTGTGACCATGGGCCAAGTCAACCCAAGCAAAGCATCAAAGGAGAATACCACAATACTATGTTTTTGCATGCTAAAACAATGCATAATTTCTTCAAGGCACACTAAGCAATCCCAATTGTTTGGATCAAGACATGCTACATCAATAATTACTAAGCATAAGGTCAAAACAACACCTAGCATGTCATGCTAAAGTCTAAGTCACAGTCAATGCAATCTCCTCTTGCACTTTCAAGCAGGAACTTCCTACTCCTTTCCAACACCAAGCAACTTATTTGCAACACAAAACAGCGAGAACGGTGGTCCAAACTACTTTATTCAAGCAAACTAAACAACCTAAGCAAATAAAATGAAAACTAAGACTCTCCAAGAATAACACAACTCTGCATGAAACAATAAAAACGAAGTGTCTAGACGGACCTGAGCTTTTTATTGATGAAGAAGGGGATGCCTTGGGCATCCCCAAGCTTTGAAGCTTGTACCTCTTGGATATTTCTTGGGGTGACACCGGGGTGGCATCCCCAAGCTTGAGCTTTTGTCCATTCTTCATCTCATTACATTATTCTCTCTTTATACCTGAAATTTTTCCTTCATACAAAACTTCACACAATCTTCATTAGCAACATTAGTTTATTCAAAAGATATTAGACCTTAGGAAAAGATTTGGAACAGCAAGTATTTTCACTAAAAACACAAGCTACTTTAGCAACTCCTTCAAAAATCTCAATTCCCCAAAATATAACTCAAAAAGGAATCAATAAGAAGCAAATGCAAATAATGGCAGAAATCTGTCAAAACAGACCAGCATGTAGAAACTAATATTTTCGAACACCTTCTGTTGCTCAAATAAAAAAGTGTTGAACTAACGAAAGTTAGCTAACATACTGGGGGATTTATTCGTAAATTTTGAGCTCAATCTGAGTTACAGAGACTCCTCAAAATTTTTTATGGTGGAGGACATAAATCTGTTTCGGGACAACAACTCCCCAAATCTTACTTCCCTTTCATTAGAGGTCATTGTTGGCACAAAAAGCAAACAAAAAGGATAAGGAGAGGTCATTACTGAAGTAATAACTTCCAAGACACAAGGAAACTCTTGGGTTATCTCCCAACAAGTACTTTTCTTTCACGCCTTTAAGTTAGGCACAAGAAGCAAGAAGAATCAAGTATTTTCAAATGAAGAAGCATTAACATCAAACCTTTCTTTCAAAGGAGGAGCAAAAAACAACTTCTCTCTCCTCATAGGGAAGTGTTCAATACCTTTATTGAATGGAAAATGATATTTAATGGTGCCTTCTTTCATACTATCAATGATGTCACCAACTGTTCTAAGAAAAGGTCTTCCCAAAGTTATAGGATAAGAAGCATTGTATTCAACATCCAAAACATAGAAATCCATAGGGACATAAGCATTATTAACCATAATGAGAACATCATTAATACTCCCCATGAGTTTCTTTTTAGCATTATCATTGAGTGGGACATCCAAATAACAATCTTCCAAAGGTGGAAAATCAAGCATTTCATAAATCTTCCTAGGAATAATAGAGACACTATAACCAAGATCACATGAAGCTTTGAGATCAAAGTCATTCACTTGCACATTAATAATGGGTTCCCAACTATCTTCTACTTTCCTAGGAATAGAAGCTTTGTGTTTTAGCTTCTCTTCCTTAATTTTCACAAGAGCATCTGTAATATGTTTAGTGAAAGCAACATGCATATCACTAGCATTAGGACTTCTAACAAGCTTTTGCAAGAAAATAATCACTTCAGAAATATTGCAACCATCTATATCAAAATCAAACTTAGCATCACTAGTAGTAGACTCAATAGGCTTAGGCATAGTAGGAGGAGGAACAAAGACTACTTGTGGTTTAGTGGTGATAGTGCACACACTATTGTTTCTATCAATTTTAGCTTCCCTTTCCCACTTAGCATGAAGTTGGGCTAACAGTCTAACATTTTCATAAATAGTAACTTGTATGGCACGAGTGGTAGCAAAGGTACCTTCCATAGTTTCAGGTTTAGCAGCCATTTTATTAATAAACGGAGACTGAGCTTCAGACAAAGAGGATATATTTTTCTCAACATTTAAAAGCTTTTCCTCTATAGCCTTATTTAAAGCTTTTGTCAAGGCCTATAGTTGTTACCACCAAAATTACTCCTATAAGCATTGTTTCTGAAATTGTTGTTTCTAATGAAGTTCACATCAACTTGCTCTTCTTGAGCAACCAAAGAGGCTAAGGGAACACTATTAGGATCTAGAGGAGCTTTCCCACTAACAAGCATAGCCATAATAATATCAATCTTATCACTCAAAGAGGAAGTTTCCTTAACAGAATTTACCTTCTTACCATGTGGATCTCTCTCAGTGTGCCATTCAGAGTACTTAACCATCATATTATCAAGGATATTTGTAGCAGCACCCAAAGTGAGGCCCATAAAGGTACCTCTAGCAGCTGAATCCAACTATTTTCTTGAGGAGAAGTTCAAACCTGCATAAAAAGTCTGGATAATCATCCAAGCAGTGAGTCCATGAGTGGGGCAATTCTTAACCAAAGATTTCATTCCTTCTCAAGCTGGAGCAACATGTTCATTATCAAGTTGTTTAAATTTCATAATATCACTTCTCATAGATATAATCTTAGCAGGAGGGTAATACTTTCCAATAGAAGCATCTTTGCACTTATTCCAAGAATCAATACTATTTTTAGGCAAGGATAGCAACCATTCTTTAGCTTTTCCTCTCAAGGAGAAAGGAAAAAAGCTTGAGCTTAATAATATCTCCATCTACATCCTTATACTTTTGCATCTCACAAAGTTCAAAAAATTTATTGAGATGAGCAGCAACATCATCAGAACTAGCACCAGAAAATTGCTCTCTCATCACAAGATTCAACAAAGCAGGCTTAATTTCATAAAAGGTACCATCAGGAGCAAGTGGAGCAATAGGTGTGCTAAGGAAATCATTGTTGTTGGTGCTATTGAAGTCACACAACTTGGTGTTCTCAGCAGAGTTCATTTTGGCAAAGGTGGGCAAGCCAAAAACAGCAGTAGCAGCTAGAGCAGGAACTAATTTTTGTGTGTTTTTGAATAAAGCAAGCTAACCAAACTAAACTAATTTTTTTGAGTTTTTGAAAAGAGGCAAACAAAACCAAGCAAAAGAAACTAACCAAACTAAAAACAAAGTAAAGAGAAAGGAAGTGAAGGACTCCCCTAGTGAAGACGTCCTTAGCCTCCCCGGCAACGGTGCCAGAAAACTTGTTGGTGCTTGACGTGGAGCACTTCGTTGGAAACACCAAGAGCAAGGTGTGATGAGCACAATAGAAAGTCTCCCCTTAGTAGAGACCGAGGTTATCGAACCAGAAGTAGGAATGAAATGTCACATGGGTGTTGCAAGCAACACGGAGACCTGCACAACACAAACTCAAGACTTTGCCCCAACAAACAGTGAGGTTGTCAAGCTCACCGGTTTGCTGCAACAACGGATTAAACATATGGTGTGGAAGGTAATGGTTTGCAGCAAGTAAACAGGTAACAGTGGAAAATGTATCAATGGTAAAGATTGGACCGGGGTCCATAGTTCACTAGAGGTGCTCTCCTTAGATAAACAACATGGCATGCAGGGTAAACAAATTACAGCAGGGCAATTGACAGGAACTGATCAAGGCATAACAATACCAGACAAAAAGATCCTATGAGATTTGATTGGGCAATACAACAATATACATAGACCGCCATCCAACTACATCTATGACTAGAAGTCCACCTTCAGGTTATCATCCGAACCCCCTCCAGTATTAAGTTGCAAGCAACAGACAACTGCTTTAAGCAAAGTGTGTAGGGTAAACAATCCACTTGTTATATGAACAAGAGACTGCTGTTTTCTCCCTAGTAGCAACAACACATCTACAACCGAAGAGATTTCTATCACTTCCCTTGGAAACTAGAGGCATGAACCCACTATCGAGCATAAATACCCCCTCTTGGAGTCACTAGTAACTACTCAGCTAAGATAGCTACTAAGAACGGGGAGCATGCAAGATCACAAACAACATAGACATGATAGTATCATAAAGACAAAACCATTAATCAATCTGACATAGTAATATCAATATCCATCGGATCCCCGCAAACACAACATGCATGATTACAAATAGATTAGATCTTGATCATGAAAGGAGCTCACAAGATCTATACATGAAAGCACAAGGAGGAGATACAACCATCTAGCTACTACATGGACCCATAGTCCAAGGTGGAACTACTCACGCATCATACCGGAGAGAAGGCCTCCGGGATGATTTCCCCTCTGGCAGGGTGCCGGGAAGAACTTCAGATCCCCCAATCTAGGGATGACGATGACGGCGGCTACAGAAGGTTTCGTGGAGTTTTGATCCGGTTCTTAGGGTTTCTGCATCGGGGGCTTCTTATAGGCGAAGAGGTGAGGCCAGGAGGCGATCAGGGGGCCATACCCTGCCCAGGCGCGGGCCCACCCCTAGCCGCGCCTAGGGGGGTTTGGCTGCCCTGATTCGCGTCTCCGTCTCGTCTTCTGGATTCGTGCCCCTCATAGTAAAATATTGACTTTGGCTTTTGTCCCATCCAATTCCGAGAATATTGATTTTTTGCCTTTTTGGAACCAAAAACAGAAGAAAACAAGCAACTGGCACTGTGGCGACTTGTTAATAGGTTAGTTCCAGAAAAGATATAAAAACACCTCAAAGTGTAGACAAAGCAAAGCAAAGTAGATACTAAACAAGCATGGAGCATCAAAAATTATAGATACGTTTCCGACGTATCAGTAACATAGAAAACCTATCAAGATCATATCTTTGCCTTGCACATTCCACTTGGCTAGATGATGAATTGATGAGGATATTGTCCTCTTCAAGTTGGAACACCTTCCTCGACTATGCTCGCTTGCACTTGCTTGATGAAGACACACATATTGCTTCCCCATACATAGTATGGGAAAGCCTCACTTAGGCACATCTTCATGAATCCATTACCATCAAATGTATATCAAGCTTCAAGCATATGGTCTATTTGAGTTTCCCATCTCGATCTTGCAGAATTTATCTAGATCAACCTTATATCTTGTGTTCCCACATCATAATGATGATGATGTATTAAAGGTAAACATGACGGCTCACTCAACCTTCTCATTCTTCAAGACATGCTTGTAGTAGGATCAACTTTATCCTTCTATCAGCCTTGAATCCAACAATGATATGCAAGCATTACCTATGGACACACCTACAAGTATGACTGCACACATTAGTTCATAGAGATTGTCATTAATTACCAAACCACACATGGGGCACACATGCCCTTTCACCATATCTCTAGTATTTGGCAGGATATGATGACATGGTGGGAATGAAAGAGCATGTGGGCCCCCATGTGTGGTTTTGGTAATTAATGACATTCTCTATGGACTAATGCTTGTATCAAGTTGTACTAGTAGGAATTGTCCATAGGCAATGCTTGAACCATATTTTGGCTTCAAGATTGGGAGAAGAAAAAAGTTAAGAAGATCAAGTGATGACCAAAGTGTTCAAGGAGTGATCCAAAGATTGATCATGTGAGAGTTGAGCCTATAGCAAGTGTGTCTTGAAGAATATAGGAGTGATACCTCTTGTGTACCTTCAATACACCAACATAATAAAGAAATAAGAAATGAAGGAGAAGAATAATGAAAAGAAGATTAAGGGTCTATTATAGAATAAGATAGAGTTCCTCATGTGTATCTTCAAGGCATCATCCAAATGAAGTTAGAAGAAATGTTGTGCAAGCTAAAGATGTGCCATATCTATAAGATCTCATGCTTAAAGCTTTCCATCCTTATGGTGATAATGGATATATGAGGATATTCCTAAAAGAGAGGCTCTTCCATAGTGGAGTATGGGGTAGAAAATTCCAAGTCATCACCAAGCTAGCACAATCAAGAAAGGTTCTCCATCTTGAGGTGTAGAAGATCGTCACCATCAAGATTAAGGGGAATATGCGCAAGGCAGAGGTACGATCTTGATAGGGTTTCTTTCTTACCGGTCTCGTGGTGTTAGTTGGGAGACCAGTTTATAGGATAGATAACCGTACTATCAAGAAGGGCTCTCAAGTGAGTAAATTGATCGTATCCCTCGGTGAGAGCTAAAACCTTTGCATACTTAGACATCATCTTTCTTGGTTCTTATTTTGTTCTTATCCATGAGAGGATTTGTATCTTGTGTTAATCTCCATGATAACCTCAACTTCATCAAAAACGGATTTCATATGTATTCTCTATTACGTTTTTCGATAATGCAGGTTTTACCAGTTTGTCTTTTCTAGATAGGTTAAACTTTTCATCATTTGGTTATATCCTACCTTTCTGTACTATGATGGTTCTCTGCATGATCTTATATATCTCATTACTATCTTTGAAACGATCCCAAGATCATCAAAATTGGAGCCCGGATGCAAAAGTTATGGTCATTTCAGTTTTGATGTTTCTGTGAGTTTTGCTTTGGGCGGAATTTCCGGGATGAAATCACCGGACACTCCGATGTCGCGCAGAAATCTCCAATTTCAGTCGTGTGGTCTTCATACTGTGTCACATATCGGAAACTACCCGGAAACTGGCCGGAATGTCCGGCTCGTACGTTCCATATCTCAAGCGGTTGGATTTTGGAGGACTCTATAAAAGGGGTCCTTCTTCCCCAATGGATACATACCCATTCTTGCAAGTTTCCCCTCCATTGTTGACCTTCTTGAGCTTGCTTTCCCTTAATCCCTACTATGATTCTTGCATATTCTTGAGGTATTTGAAAGAGGAGATCTAGATCTAGAACCCCACCAATCAATCTCTCCTCTAAGTGAGGGGAACATATTGGGATCTAGATCTTGGAGTCTTTTGTGGATTTCCTCCATTGTTCTTCCTCTCTTTTCCCCCATAAGATTTTGTAGCTTTGGTGGAATTTGGGAGAGAAGGACTTGAGCACTTCTTGTGTTCTTTCCATTGCATTTCGTGCACCGGTTTGAGTTCTCCGTGAGAATTCAATTGGGTGAAAGTTGAGAAGCTTTTTACTCTTGGGTTCTTGGAACCCTAAACGGTTTAGTTGTTTTGCAGGTTTGTGGATTACTTGGGGCCTCCAACTAATTTGTGGAGCTTTACCCAAGCTTGTTTGTTGGGAGCCTCCAATTGAGTTGTGGATAAGTGCCCCAACCTTGTGAGAGGTTCCGGATTGCCACCCACAAGTGCACCGATAGTGGAAGTGTGGATCGGTCCCGTTGGGGTGAGATTCACAGGAGAACAAGAGAGGCCTTTTATGGCATTGGTGGTTTGATACCACCCCCTCTCCAAACGAGACATACTCCATGTTGGGAGGTACTCGGTAAAATATCGTCGTCTTCGCGTGTCTCAGTTATCTCTATACCCGAGATCTTACTTATGCACCTTACTGTGTGATAGCCTTCGTGCTTGAAGTATATATCTTGCTATCACATAGTTTTTTGTCTTGCTTAGCATAAGTTGTTGGTGCACATAGGTGAACCCTAGTTGTTCTAGGTTTTGTGCTTGACAAAGTAAACGTTAGTTTAATTCCGACTTTGTTGAGCCCCTCTCGGAAAAGTTTTAAATCGCCTATTCACCCCCCTCTAGGCGACATTCGTGATCTTTCAATTGGTATTAGAGCCTGGTCTCTCATTTTAAGCTTCACCGCCTTGAGAGTAATATGTCTCCTAGGGGATTAGTGCACAATGACATGTTCATATTTAATGGCACACATTATTATATATGGAAAACTCGTATGCTTATTCATTTTTGGGACACGGACCCAAATTTGGAGCACATTTTAGATATAGGTTTTTCTCCTCCTATGGATTTCGAAAATCTATCTTGTGAGGATGAGAAAAACTTATATCTTGATGCTCAAGCTTCTAATGTGCTTGTTAATGCTTTGAGCTATGTAGTTACATCTTTAATCATTCCTTTTTGGATCACTCATGAGTTATGGACAAAACTTCAAGATAAATATGTCGTGTCCAATATTTTTGAGGATGATTGTGTTTCTTCCACTTCCGGTCGAGAAGAGTTCTCATCTTCTACCACTTCAGCAACATGAGATTTTTCACAAGGTAATGATATGGTAAGTGGTCATAGAAATTGCAATATGGATAGTGTGCTTACTATTTGTAATTCCTCATCTCTATCTAGTTGCAATGATCTATCTTTGGACTTTAACACTTCTATCACTACAAACTCCTTACATGCTTGTGTTGATAGTCCTTACATATCATGTTGAAATGGGTTGAATAAATCTTATTATGATATGCTTGTGTTGTCTTGTTGCTATGATAAAAATGCTTCTATTTCCTCTAGTGCTTATGTTACTAACCATGTAGAGGAAATCGAAGATTCTATGGGCCAAGACAATAAGTTTTTGAATGGAGCTACAAATGCAATATCATCTTCACCTTCTTCTGGTACCCACCTATGCCTTATGGCTAGGGATTCAAAGGTAACTCCTACTTTGGAACCCAATATCTCTTGTGATGATGAGGATGGGGATGATGGTGAAGAAGAGTTTGATGTTGATTATTTATATGAAAAGGGTGAGATTATGTATCGTGCTCTAGTTAAGAATAACATTGCTTGCTCTAAATTTGTTGAAATCTTGGACTTTGCTATTAATAGCAAAGAACATATTGATAAGTTAGAAACACAAATTGAGGAGCATGGGAGCACCATTGATAAAATGAGTAGTCTTGAGAGTGAGTATGCTAATATATTTGCAAATCTAAATAAAGCTCTTGAAGAGGAACACACCACTAAGGAATCTCTTGAGGACACCTTTGCTCTAGAGCTGTCTAGAGTGAAGGAATCTCATGATAGAGATCTTTGATGCATGTTGACGCTTTGTCGGGAAACCCCAAGAGGAAGGTATGATGCAACACAGCAGCAAGTTTTCCCTCGGTAAGAAACCGAGGTTATCGAACCAGTAGGAGGAAGGAAACGTCTCAAAGGTGTTGCAAGCAACGCGGAAACCTGCACAACACAAACTCAAGACTTTGCCCCAACTAACAGTGAGGTTGCTAATCTCACCGGTTGCTGCAACAAAGGATTAACCGTATGGTGTGGAAGGTGATGATGGTTTACAGCAAGTAAACAATAACAGTGGAAGATGTATCAATGGTAAAGATTGGACCAGGGTCCATAGTTCACTAGAGGTGTTCTCCTTAGATAAACAATCATGGCATCCTGGGTAAACAAATTACAGCAGGGAATTTGACAGGACTGAGCAAGGCATAACAATGCAATACTAGACATAAAGATCCTATGAGATTCAATTGGGAAATACAACAATATACATAGACCGCCATCCAACTGCATCTATGACTTGAACTCCACCTTTGGGTTATCATCCGAACCCCCTCCAGTATTAAGTTGCAAGCAACAGACAACTGCTTTAAGCAAAGTGTGTAAGGTAAACAATCCACTTGTTCCATGAACAAGAGACCGTTGTTTTCTCCCTAGTGGCAACAACACATCTACAACCTTAGAGATTTATGTCACTTCCCTTGATTAAATAGAGGCATGAACCCACTATCGAGCATAAATACCCCCTCTTGGAGTCACTAGCAACTAATCGGCCAAGATAGCTACTAACAACAGAGAGCATGCAAGATCACAAACAACACATACATGATAGAATTAATAAGACAAAACCATTAATCAATCTAACATAGTAATCTCAATATCCATCGGATCCCCGCAAACACAACATGCATGATTACAAATAGATGAGATCTTAATCATGAACGAGCTCACATAGACATGAAAGCACAAGGAGGACATACAAACATCTAGCTACTACATGGACCCGTAGTCCAAGGTGGAACTAATCACGCTTCATACCGGAGGCTGGCATGATGAAGAAGAAGGCCTCCGGGATGATCTTCCCTCCGGCAGGGTGCCGGGAAGAGCTTCAGATCCCCCCGTTCTAGGGAAGATGGTGGCGGTGGCTACAGAGGGTTTCGTGGAATATTGATCGGGTACTTAGGGTTTAGGCATCGGGGGCTTCTTATAGGCGAAGAGGCTAGGCAGGGGCCACCAGGGCGGCTACACCCCCTAGGCACGGGGTGGGCCCACCCGCGCGGCCAGGGGCGTGGCCCCCTGGTGAGTCTCCTCCGTCTCGTATTACGGCTTCATGTTCCCCACGATAAAATATTAACTTTGGCTTTTGTCCCATCCAATTCCGAGAATATTGATTTTCTGCCTTTCTGGAACCAAAAACAGAAGAAAACAGGCAACTGGCACTGCGGCATCTTGTTAATAGGTTAGTACCATAAAACATATGAAAAGCACCTCAAAGTGTGGACAAAGCAAAGCAAAGTAGATACTAAACAAGCATGGAACATCAAAAATTATAGATAAGTGTCCGACATGAGCAAGCTCATCAAACTCACCAAGTCACATGAGCAACTTAAAGCCTCTTACGCAAAAGAGCTTTAGAAGTTGCCCTCACCTCTTGCAATTAATTATGATGCTTGTGCTACTAACTATATTTATTCTGAAGCCTCTATTTTTAAGGAGAATATTGAGCTAAAGGCTCAATTTGCTTTGCTAACGAGCAATTATGGGATGTTGGAAGAAAATCATGTTAAGCTTTCTAGCTCGCATGAGGATCTTCTAGTATCCCATGGTAGGCTAAAGTTGGCTCATGAGGCTATTATGTCAAAGTTAACATCTAGTGAGCCTCATGTGGACATTAGCACTACTTCTACTTCAAATGTCATATTTCCATGTGCTAGTCCTTTTAATTCATCCACTCATACTATTTCTACATCTTATGATGAATTACATTTCGTGCCTTGTTGCTCTAACAATGTAGCATCTACTTCCTCTAGTATTCTTGTTCACACTAACCATGTATAGAAAATTATAGAGCTCAAGGCTCAAGTCACTTCTTTGAAGAATGACTTGAAAAGGGGTCATAAAGGGAAGGCCACACTCAAAAACATCTTGAGTGTCCAAAAATCCCCCAATGACAAGAGCGGGCTTGAGTTCAACTCCAATATCAAGAAAAGGTCCAATATCAAGTTGAAGCATAAGGGCAACAAGAAGAATGGCCAAGATCAAGTGAAGAATCCGGCCAACACTGTTTGCTTAAAGTGCAAGGAAGAAGGGCATCATGTGAAGTATTGCCCATTGAAGAAGAAGCTCCTTGGCAAGAAGCGACTAGGGAAGCGGCCTCAAGCTCTAGTTAGAGAAGGGCCTCCTCCCAAGAAGACTCAAGGTCTTCATGAAGTTGTTGTTTCACCCAACAAGAAAGATGGCAAGAGAAGAACTTGCTACATTTGCCGCGATAAAAGGCACATTTCTTCCTCATGCACCATGGGTAACTCCTCATCCCATCCTATCTTGATTGATTATGCTTATTCACTTCATAAGGATGAGGTTGGCAATATGTTTGCCAAGTTTGTTGGTGCCCAATGTGGTGTTACGAAAAGAACCATTTGGGTTGCCAAGCCTATTGTGACTAACTTCTTAGGACCCAACTTGGTTGGGGACCAACAAGCCAAAACTTGATCAATAGGTGTGTTTTGGATAGCATTGGAGTCTTGGCTACATTATGAAGAAAATTGAGGTATCTTCATACATTATATTTTTCAAGCCAAGTCATATGGATTATATTGCCTCTATCATATTTCCAATGTTTCTCCTTGCAGTAACATGTGCTCAACTCATTACATTGAAAGTTACTCACCCCCTTGTGCATGTGTTAGTTTTGTACCTTGCATGCTTTTGTATATGTTGTGCCTTCCACGTAATCATCTTGAGTTATCAAGTATATTTGTGTATGTTGGGTGACACAACATGTATGTGTGTTTCTTGTGTTGGAGCCTTTCTTGATTATATTCGGTATCTTATTTGGCTCTTATGAGAGATTAATGGACTATCCCATTTTGGGGGAGTGTTATTCTTGGACATTCCACAATCCTAAAAGAGTGTACATGATGAATACCACCTAGTATTGATATTGCAATATTATCTAGTATCTATATGGTATGATTCTCATGAGAAATTCAAGTTCTATTATGTCCATTAATTATCTCTGTTTGGATCTTTTTGCCTCGTGTTGAGATTTATGATTTATCACATTATAGGGGAGTCATATGTTTAGTACATATTACAAGCCTATAAAATGTGAAAATTCGAGGTTGTGTCACCTAGAATTAATATTGATAATTATCTAGCTCCTATGTGACACATTTGCTCAAACAAGTTCAAATTTGCTTGAATGCCTTTATTTCTCATCTTTTGGATCTTGTTTGTGAGAGTGTTTCTTGATATGTGTTTCCTCATATTTTGATATATAGATACTCATGGAAACCATTAGCTTCAAGTTACTCGAATAACTAGTGATCGTGTGACTATTTGGAAGCTACCAAGAATCTCTTTCGGAGCATCAAGCTTAATTCTTATACTTTGTTATATGCTCCTTTGTGTTAATATGATCTTGGATATCCGTGTGAACTACCTCGGGAAGATTATTACCAATGCTTCTTGTCCTTGTACAATTAGTACTAGATTTATGGTAGAATTTATTGATCATATTCACTTTGGAATCTGCTTAATGTTGTACTATATCTCGCCAATAAAATGTTTTGTGTTGTATCCCGATCTTTCCTTGCCTCTTGTGGATCCTCTTATTTTATTGATATCCTTTTTGTGTTTTATTTAAATGTAGGTACTAGTGATGATCACATTTATGTGCATTTTGCATTCAAAAGGAAAATCCTACATAATGCACTATCTATGGGGAGATCTCCTATATTATTTAGAACACTCATATTTATGCTTCTTGTTTTGTTCCATATCATGTTTTATGTGAATGGAAGTTTGATCTTTTTGTTTTGGTACTTTGTGCCATCATGAAAAGTGTGGATTGGTTTATTTGTTGGAACCCTGCTCTTTTGGGGAGTTGGTTTTATCTCATTCCTTGTTTTGTGTGTTGACCTTTTAGAATGAGATAAACCCTTGAGCATTTGTGTTCATGTCTATCTTTTGCTCTTTGGACTTTATCTAGTTCATTTTTTGAACTTGTGATCTTTCATGTGTTGAATTGGTTCTTTGATACAATTTGGACACCTTTTACAATGTCACACTCTTGTGTGTGACATCTCGGTCTACTTGGTGTTTTTGTTCAAATTGTATCTCCTTTTTGGTTCTTGAAAGCCTTGTGCATGCATATTTACTACATGTTTATATTATGGCATGCGTGCTTTCTTTGATTCAATACGTAAGGGAAACTCCACCAAATCCTAATTGGCTAAGATGTTCATAAAATTCAATTTTATATCAATATGCACATATTTATATGGAGTCTGTCCTATGTATTGTAGTTATCTAACTACTTTGGACCCAATAAGTTTGGGGACCATATTGTACTTAAATTTTGTTTTGGGTACATTGGAGATGCATTGGCTGCTTGCCTCTTTCATAAGAAAGATGTGTTGACTCAATGAAAATTAGAGACAAGCTAGGATGGTCAACTAGCTCCTATTTTATTCATCATACCAATGATATCTCGGTAACAAGTATCTCTTACTCATGCATACATATCATCTTCCAACCTATGGTAGGTTGCATCTTGGCATGAATTTTATGTATTTGCAATTGTTGTAGTTCATTCTTTGACCTCAAAAGAAAACTCTATTGCATATGTGAGTAAGTTGAGATGAATGCATATAATTGGGACTATACAAAATCATGCTCATGATTCACCAATCCCAAATATGTCAATCTAGCAATTATATTGTCTGTCGTTTCTTCAAAGTACTCTCATGTGCAAAGATCATTTGCAAAGTTGATTATTTCTTTGTGATACTTGTTTCCTTTCGCAATACATTCCAACTATCTCTTATTCCCTTAGTGATAGTTGTGATGTATTTGATATGTTTGTGGTTGAAGTTCATCAATATACAATAATATAAAATTGAGCCTTTTGGCCATGCTATCAAGCAAATATATTAGTGGTGTATTGATGCAGCCCGTCCTACGAACGCTACTACATCTCCTCCCACTAGTCCCCCAAGTGGACCAATGACCCGCGCTCGAGCCAAACTCCTACAAGCTAAGGTTAACTCGCTCCTCTCTTTGTGTGATTTCGATTCACCCATGAATGGATTGCTACTTCATACCCCAACACTATGCATCCTCAGGTATGAAGGGAAGGACCAGCGGAACGGAGCAATCACAACTGAAGCAACCAACAGCTATCTGGTCCCGGCGGTACTACCGGTCGCCGGAACCAGTACTATCGGTCAAGCGGTACTACCGCCGTGTCACTACCGCACGAGCCAGAAGGAGTCACCCAACAGCCACCAGCCCCTAGCGGTACTACCGGCCACATACACTGGTACTACTGGACAAGCTATACTGCCGCTATCCTACTACCGCACGAACCAGAAGGATTCCGCTGAAGCCCCCGGTCCACAAGCGGTACTATCGGGAAACCAAAGCGGTACTACTGGTGATGGCCGGTACTACCGGACTTGAGTCCGATACTACCGGTCAGTCCAGTGCTTGCGTGCACTAGGTCGGCCCAACGCCTGTTACCTTTACTATACTTCCTATTTTGTTCCAAAACTACCCCTATTTATGTGGCTGTCCTGTAAATAGCCCCCACCCTCCATTGTAATGCTCAGACTTGGATAATTGTAATTGAAGACACCCCTTGAGGATATATCAATTGCTAGTCTCATGCTCCTTGACAAGGAGCACCAATTATCCCCCACCTCTTGGATTTTTCCTCGTGCGTTCAAGTTGTACAAGTCCTTGGAGTGGGTGTATCGTCTCCAAGTAGTCAAGATCTCATCAAGCCTCTCACCCCAGTTGTTAGCCGTGGGAGAGTGTCTTGCCCGACGCTGATCCTAGGGATTGTGTTGGACCGTTTGCCACCGGCTTGAGCTATCGGCTTGTATCGTGTCTTCGTGTGTGTGTGTGTGTGTGTGTGTGTGTGTGTGTGTGTGTTCATCAAGTTCTTCGCGTGTGAGTTCATGGATTTCACCTCCTCCTCCTTCCACTTGCCTCCACCTTGATTTCCACGAGAATTCGTGAAAGATCGGGCCACCCCAAGGGGGTGATCCTAACATGTATTGTCATGAATTCATTTTTTATATCTTGCTCTATTTATTTTAGTATATATTTTGTGTGTACATGTTTCTTTGTGGATCAATATCTTTGCGAGATTGTCTACTTAGAAACTTATACACATGAGATATGTTACTTATATTTTTTTGATATCTTCTTTGTTTGGTGTGTGTTATATGGTTATACGCAATATCATTCATTGCAGACTATGTTGATACGCAATGATCATCCTTTTACTAGTCTTATAATATGCTTTGTCATGCCTCTCACACATCCTTGTGGTTGAGCCTGCTATTATGTTGTCTCTTACTTGTCGCTCAACCATTTGTTTCTTGCAAATTTTATGCCTTGTTATATGATCGTTTGCACATAGTTGTGTTATAAGTAAAATATAGGAAGTGAGGATTCCATGTTGTGCACATTGTATTCACATACAAAAACCTAATTTGTGCACGTACCTTGGGAAGCTTCCTAATTTTATTTATAGTACCACTTTGTGCTTATCATATTTGTTCACTCATTCCTTTTATTATTAAAATGAATTTGGATGAGTGAGGATTCTATGATTATGCACTTTCTTCCCAAATGCAATTATCATAATTGGTGTATTATGTTTGGGGAGCTCCTCTAATTCATTTAATAATGCTCATTTGCCTTCTTTCTCATTTGTTGTGTCTTGAATGATTATGGGGGAGTGAGGATTCCATATTTGTGCATGTTGTATTCAAATGCGACTATTCTTATGTGTGCACAAATCTTGGGGAGATTATCTATTTCCATTTAAAACACTCTTTTGCTCGTATCAGAATATCTTGTTGTTTCCATTTGGTCTCATTTGTTGTTTTCAATTAGTTTGTCGGATCTTGTGATTGCTTGCATCATTTGTTGATGCTTCTTTCATTTTATTTATTTTACAATCTTCAGGTCCTCAATATAGTTCTACTTACTACCAGGTATTCATCATTGGATATGTGGGAATGCACACCTTTGAAAGAATTATCACTATATTGACCTTCTAGAACTTGTCACCCATTTCTGCAATTGATGCCAACGGGGGAGAAGTTTTAGAGGGTTTAAGGGATGTCGGTTTATGCTTTGAGTTTGTTCTTAAGCATTTGCCTATCATGCTCTTGCATCTTTGTTGTTGCTTTGTATGTGGTATATATAGATGAAACTCCACCAATGATAATGATTGGTAATATATGCAATGAAATTGAAGTTCATCACACATGCATAGATTGCGGGGGATTTTGCTCTATATATGGTGGTGGTACCAATATCACCTACTCGTGTAGTATTTGATATTGGTGCTACCATTTTATTCGTTTAAATTCCTTATACAAACCCTCTCAAGGGATTGTCATCAATTACCAAAATAGGAGAGATTGAAAGAGCATATGGCCCCCCATGTGTGGTTTTGGTAATTAATGACAACCTCTATGGACTAATGCTTGTATCAAGTTGTACTTGTAGGAATTGTCCATAGGCAATGCTTGAACCATATGTTGGCTTCAAGGTTGGGAGAAGAAGAAAGTGAAGAAGATCAAGTGATGACCAAGGTGTTCAAGGAGTGATCCAAAGATTGGTCATGTAAGAGTTGAGCCTATAGAAAGCATGTCTTGAAGAATATATGGAGTGATACCTCTTGTGTAACTTTAAGACACCAACATAATAAAGAAAGAATAAATGAAGGAGAAGAATAAAGAAAATAAGATTAAGGGTGTCTTAAAGAAGATTATAGAGTTCCTCATGTGTATCTTCAAGGCATCATCCAAATAGAGTTAGAAGAAATGTTGTGCAAGCTAAAGATGTGCCATATCTAGAATATATCATGCTTAAATATTTCCATCCTTATGGTGATCATGGATATATGAGGATATTCCTAAAAGAGATGCTCTTCCATAGTAGAGTATAGGGGAGAAAATTCCAAGTCCTCACCAAGCTAGCGCAATTAAGAAAGGTGGTCCATCTTGAGGTGTAGAAGATCGTCATCATCAAGATCAAGTGGAATATGCGCAAGGCAAAGGTATGATCTTGATAGGGTTTATTTCTTATCGGTCTCGTGGTGTTAGTTGGAGAGACCGGTTTATAGGATAGATAACCGTACTATCAAGAGGGGCTCTCGAGTAAGTAACTTGATCGTATCCCTCGGTGAGAGCTCAAACCTTTGCATACTTAGGCATCATATTTTTTGGTTCTTATTTGGTTTCTTATCTATGAGAGTATTCTGATCTTGTGTTAATCTCCATGAAAATCTCAACTTCATCTAAAACGGATTTCATATGTATTCTCTATTACGTTTTTCGATATTGAAGGTTTTACCAGTTTGTCTTTTCTAGATAGGTTAAACCTTTCATCATTTGGTTATATACTCCCTTGATGGACTATAATTGTTATCTACATGATCTTTTATATCTTGTTACTATCTTCGAAACTAGTCCAAGATCATCAAAATCGGAGTCCGGATACAAAAGTTATGGTTGTTTTAGTTTTGCTATTTCTGTCAGTTTTGCCTTGGGCGGAATGTCCGGGATGAAATCGCCGGACACTACGGTGTCGCATAGAAATCTCCAATTTCAGTCTTGTGGTTGCCATAGTGTGTCCCATACCGGGAACTACCCGGAAACTGGCCGGAATGTCCGACCCGTACGCTCCAGATATCTAACCGTTGGATTTTGGAGGACCTATATAAGGGGCCCTTCTTACCCAATGGATACCTACCCATTTTTGCAAGTTTTCCTCTCCATTGTTGATCTTATTGAGCTTGCGTTCCCTAAATATCTCCTATGATTCTTGCATATTATTGAGGGATTTGAAAGAGGAGATCTAGATCTACAACCCCACCAATCAATCTCTCCTATAAGTGAGGGGAACATATTGAGATCTAGATCTTGGAGTCTTTTGTGGATTTCCTCCATTGTTCTTCCTCTCTTATTCCCCCATAAGCTTTTGTAGCTTTGGTAGAATTTGGGTGAGAAGGACTTGAGCACTTCTTGTCTTCTGGTTTGAGTTCTCGGTGAGAATTCGATTGGGTCAAAGTTGAGAAGCTTTTTACTCTAGGGTTCTTGGAACCCTAGACAGTTTAGTTGTTTTTCAGGTTTTTGGATTACTTGGGGCCTCCAATTAAGTTGTTTATCTTTCCCCAAGATTGTTTGTTGGGAGCCTCCAATTGAGTTTTGGAGAAGTGCCCCAACCTTGTGAGAGGTTCCGGATTGCCACCGACAAATGCACCGATAGTGGAAGTGTGGATCGATCCCGTTAAGGTGAGATTCACAGGATAACAAGGGAGGCCTTTTGTGGTGTGGGTGGTTTGATACCCCCCCTCTCCAAACGAGACGTATTCCATGTTGGGAGGAACTCGGTAAAATATCGTCGTCTTCGCGTGCCTTAGTTATCTCTATACCCGAGCTCTTACTTATGCACCTTACTTTGTGATAGCCTTCGTGCTTGAAGTATATTTCTTGCTATCACATAGTTGTTTATCTTGCTTAGCATAAGTTGTTAGTGCACATAGGTGAACCCTAGTTGTTCTAGGTTTTGTGCTTGACAAAGTAAACACTAGTTTAATTCCGCCTTTGTTGAGCCCCTCTTGGAAAAGTTTTAAACCGCCTATTCACTCCCTGACGAGGGTTCGACTCATCAATTACCATTGTTATGGACTTGGGTGTTGGAGAAGGAGGGGAAGCTGGAGATCACGGAACGGCTAACAGATTCGCAACACGGGGACACGATGTTTACCTAGCTTCATGCCCCAGGAGGGAAAACCCTACTCCTGTTTGTCTGTTCTTGGTTGATGGTGATGCCGATGATTACAAGGGTGCGCAGTTGCAATCTGGCGTGAGGTGTGTTCTAGGGTATGAGGTCATTTAGATCTATAGATCTATTATGGAGGTGGAGATCGTAGATCTTCCTATTTGGGGGTTTATGGCGTACCCTCCTCGTTAGACCCTCCCAGCCTTTATATATGGGGAGGCTAGGTCTCAGGTACCAATACGATTAGGTTACAAGTTGTATTAAAACTCTAGTCTTGAGCTTTCCTTGTCTTGTGCGCTTGGAGTCCGTGTCCATATGGGTTTCGTATCAGCCGAACCATCTTGGGCATCATGGACCCTGGCAGATCGTTGAGTGGGACTTCCGTTGAGCCGCACCAGGTAGGATAAAGGTAGGTGCCCGTTGGGCATACCTATGTCACCCCCTCTAGGCGACATCCGCGATCTTTCAGGGAACCATTTGGGGCTTCACTGAGGTGTTGTCCTCTTCCCTTCATCTGTCTATAGGAAGCCCCAGAAACCTCAGATTTTTTATTGAGGCAGTTACGCCCCTCTTATGCATTTACCCCTTGGGGATGTCATTTTTTTGGAATTTGTACCAAATCGAGGGACTAGTGGAGGGTGTTGTGGGTGGTGTGGTGGCTTCCCCGGTTCCTCAGCATGGTGATTTGATTGGCAATGATGACGGAGTCAAGAAGAGTTGGATCATGGCATGTGTTCATATTGTTAGCTCTACCCGTGTGTTTGATGGGCCTAATGCGATTCACCACTTATGCTGGAATTGAAGATGTCATATAGGAGCCTTGACGGTGATGAGGATGGACATATTGAAGGATGGTCGCAAGCATGAGGTCGTGCACACGACCAAGTATATAAGGTGGGGTAGGGGCCTACCAAGCATGATACCTTTCAACCTCTCTTTTCTCAATACCCTTGAATGAAGCTAGAACCTCGCAACGTCCAGCATAGCGTGATTGAGAACCTCTCTCAATATCACATTCTAGCACACAAAGATAACACAAAATATGAGTAGGGTCTTTACCAGACAGTGTTTCCGGGACATGAATCTTTATAAATATTGTCTTTTCTGCTAACATTGAGTTATTCTAGACGCTCCACCCCCTCCAATGATTGTCAGTAAATAACAACAACACTCTCGTTTGAAGCTCATCGTCAAAGTCAAAGTGTTTTCCATTGACCGGTGTGGATTCGTAGTGATCACTCTGTTGATGGTTGTTTGTGGTAAACGCAAAGCCGGCTAATCGAGAACAATAGGTGATAATGCCACTTGTTGTCAGCTCGATAGATGCTCTATTCTTATTAGTGAGTGGGGATCCAAACGTCTACAGCAGACTCCTTCGGAGCCTCCTGTCATGCCATGTCTATTTTTTCTCCCTTCCTATGGTGCCTCCACTTGCATATCCCCATAGGTTTGTCCTTGCGCGTTTTTGCATGGTGCCTTGATGGTTTGGTTTACTCCTTGTTTGAGGGTGGGCGGGGGAGGGGAGGGATTTCGAATGGGGGTATAGGCGAACCCAAAAGTACATTATTATAGGAGCAAAAGCATGCATTTACATTTTCTATAAAATTGTGAATTAAATTATGCACAACGGGTAGGTACTTATGTTTTATGGTTTTGGAACTTAAAAATGACCTTTTGTGACCTATACAGAAATCGCAAAATGTACATGCTGCGTACCAAGGTTAAATTTGTTTAACGTGATACAAAGATGTGCAAAATTGTGATGTTTCAACACTCCAAAGACTTTCGTAACTTTTTCCGCAACTTCGACAGGTTACTTTCTATTACACACCCGCAGGCATGATTTATTTCATGATATTTTTTAAAGCTTGTAAATACGATCTTAGAGGAGAGAGGTTTTAGCGAAGCCTTCATTTGATGATTCCTACCCGATTTTGTTGAAGCGGTGGTGGCGACATCGGACAGGACAAAACCCAGTACATATCAATGGGTCTCCACCGCGCGGAGGCTGACTACCTGAGTACATTTTCTCCATCCTGAATTCACCGTTGATCACCTCAATATTTTATCAAAACCGCGAAATCATTTGCCACATCTTGCCTTGAGGCTACGTACATGTTTATGGCTCATGATTGTTGGTCGTAAATGACACATGGAACTGAGCTGTGCTAAGCTGCATGCTCCTATCATGTCTTGTCACGACGCCTCCAGCTCTTATCTTTTTTTGCACCTAATGATTCTGGTTGGCGGTTTCGAATAATTGCATACTAGTCCATGACTTCACACTGCAAAGTGGAATGATGTCGTGATCTTTTTTTGAGAGAAAAAAGGAAAGTGCAGTGTCCTGAACAACTCAGATTGGTACGGAGGCGAGTGGCGACGACAGACGACCGTGCATGCATGTGCAGAGTACTGATGTGACGCTGTCTGTGGTTGATGCGAGAAAAATGGAACCACTAGATTTCTTCGCTCTTTCCAGAGACTGCAACTGGGTTTCATGGGAATTGCTATTACAAGCCGGACATTTGAACTGGGTTTCATGGGTTACGTACGTTTTCTGCCCATCGGTCATCAACCCTTGCACGCAGTGTTTGCTGTCAAGAAGAAAGGAAACAGATCGAACAAATACAGTCAGCTGCTGACCGGGGTACCCCCCTGGAGGCCGTGACCTGAACACCTTCTGCCGTCTCCGTCTGTTTTTTGTTCGGCGTAGAAGAACTCCAGCTTACCGGTTGGTCGAGCCGAAGCATGTACTTCCTCCGATTCATATTACTTGTCATTAAAATGGATATATCTAGTACTAAAATACGTCTAGATAGATCCATTCTGATGACAAGTAATATGAATCAGAGGGAGTACTTATAAAAATACCCACGGTTGTTGAAGACCGCCAGGTGATCCATATGCAACCTCGCCGCTCCATGTAGCCGCACCATTTGTCCTTTGGACAGAGAACAAATCTCGCCCCAATGGGAGAGTTTGATGCCGATCGAAGAACGCTTAAGTAAAGTAGTATACTACTCCGTACTAACTAACTAGAGGTAGAATAGTATACTAAAGTCCAAAGTTCCATTAGAAAAAACAGTGCTCTACGACGCGGATGTATCGTATGGTACTGAACTGAAGCTCAATTGGCCAAGCTTGAACTTTCGAATGATCACTATCCTATCTCACAAAGCTAGCCAGCACCTTCCCCTCTCCTTCTCTGCTCCCTTCTCCAGGCAAGGCGACACTAGTGTGAACGCGCCTTTGCGACTGCGAGTTTTTTGCCCTTTCTCTCTGTCACTTTTCCGTTTCTTTCATCTAAGTAAACCCGTGGGCGTTTGACCGCAGCAGAGGAAACCAGGTGGAGATAAGGGGGCGGCCGTGCACCGCGCACGGCGTCCAGTCCAGCCTCAGGTCCGCAGAACAGTTTGAGGGCCGTCTCGGCCTCGCCATTAATGGCCGTACATTTCCTCGTACCACTACTCTGCTTCCTCTTCTTGGGCACGGGCACCCCTTCCTCCTCTGCCTCCACCACCTCACTCACCACCAACACCACCGCCGATAGCTCGCCGGCTCGTCAGGCCGCAGGAGGCGGCGGGAACGTCACCACGTTCAGCTTCACGACCTTCCACGGCGACCTCCGCGGCGTCAACATGACGGTGGTGGGCGACGCCGCCATCAACGGGGGCGCGCTCCAGATCACGCCCGACTCGCTCAACGACGCCGCCGACTTCCTCACCAACAAGTCCGGCCGCGTCCTCTACTCCGCCCCCTTCAGGCTCTGGCGCGACGACAAGACCAACGGCAACGCAAACAAGAAGGTCGCGTCCTTCAGCGCCGTCTTCACGGTCAACGTGTTCCGCGCGCCGGGCACGGAGCCCGCGGAGGGGTTCGCGTTCCTCATCGCGCCGTCCGCGGACAAGCCGCCTCCCGGGAGCTACGGCGGGTTCCTGGGCCTCACCAACGCGTCCACGGACGGTAATGCCAGCAACCGGATCGTCGCCGTCGAGCTCGACACCGAGAGGCAGCCGTACGACCCCGACGACAACCACATCGGCCTCAACGTCAACAGCGTCGTCTCCGTCGCCAACGTCTCGCTCAGGCCCCTGGGCATCGAGATCTGCCCGGTGAAGACCGCCAAGTACAACGTCTGGATCGACTACGACGGCGCCGCCCGCCGCATCGCCGTGTACATGGCGGACGTCGCGGAGCGGAAGCCCGCGTCGCCGGTGCTCGCCTCGAAGCTGGATCTCGGGGCCACCGTGGCGGAGAGCTCCTACTTCGGGTTCTCGGCCTCCACGGGCCGCAAGTACCAGCTCAACTGCGTGCTGGCGTGGAACATGACGGTGGAGAGGATCCCGTGGGACGTCGACGAGCCCGGCAGCAAGGGCCTCACGCTGGGACTTGTTGCCGTCGGGGTGTCCGTGGCGGTGCTCGTCGCCGCCGCATTGGGGTACTACTACCTGTGCGTGGTGAGGCGGCGGAAGGCGAAGAGCGAGGAAGAAGGCAGCGCCATCACGGGGACGATGATCCGGAGCCTCGCCGGCGGGCCGCGGGAGTTCGACTACCGGGAGCTGCGGAAGGCGACCAACAACTTCGACGAGAGGATGAAGCTCGGGCAGGGCGGGTACGGAGTGGTGTACCGCGGCGTGGTGGTGGACGACCACAACAACCCGAGCACCGCCGGGACCACGGTGGAGGTGGCGGTGAAGAAGTTCTCGCGGGCCAGCTCGCAGGGGGAGAACGACTTCCTCTCCGAGCTCAGCATCATCAACCGCCTCCGCCACAAGCACCTCGTCCGCCTCGTCGGTAAGTTCGATCCCCCGCTGCTCGCTGCTCCGGCCGCCGCCACCGTGCCGCCGTTAACTACTTTTTGATTTAAATTTGTTCATATGTTTTTTCCGCACGTGATTCCTGCACATGGGGTGTCCCCGTAAACAATGGCCAATTTGAATGCAATTTGCTTGGTTCCCTAGGAGCTGGATGCATGTGCACCTGCATAAAAATTGATTTGACCCTTCACTTTACAGCATCAATGCGTTCATGCACGTCAAACTTAGACCAACCAAACTTTTCCCGGTCTATATTCTGCTTAATTAATAATCTCATCCAGATTTTTTTTCGAAAGAACACCTCATCATTACTAAATTGAAGCCTGATGCTCCGCCATTGATACGCCTCATTACAAGCCATCATCACAGAGCAACCACAGTGACCTTTTACCCTTTTCTTCAGTGTTTTCCATAGAATAAGGCCACGTCATGAAATCAAACACCATAAGTTCAGTTTTCTTAAAAGACCATGACATCGTAATGCAGATTAAAAGATGGTCACACCAGATTAACAATCTACTAGCACATTTGTGCAAGATTATCACTGTACAATCAGATCGCATGGCCTTCAGATTTCTACCGAGTTTCAGTCAGAGACGTGAAGATAGTTGCAACTGACATGCCTGCTGGGTGAACTGTGCAGGGTGGAGCCACGACAACGGCGAGCTTCTGCTGGTGTACGAGTACATGCCCAACGGCAGCCTGGACCAGCACCTGTTCAGCTCGGCGCCGACGGCGGGGTCGCGCCCGCGGCAGCCGCTCGGGTGGGAGCTCCGGTACGGCATCGTCCAGGGCGTGGCGTCGGCGCTGCACTACCTGCACGACCAGTACGACCAGCGCGTGGTGCACCGCGACCTCAAGGCCTCCAACATCATGCTCGACGCCAACTTCACGGCCCGCCTCGGGGACTTCGGCCTCGCGCGCGCCATCGAGACGGACAAGACCTCCTACATGGAGGAGGTCGCCGGCGGCGTACACGGCACCGTCGGTTACATCGCCCCGGAGTGCTTCCACACCGAGAAGGCCACCCGCGAGTCCGACGTCTACGCCTTCGGCGCCGTCATCCTCGAGACGGTGTGCGGCCGCCGCCCGCGCTGCGACATAGAGGGCTTCCACTTCCTGGTGGACTGGGTGTGGCGCCTCCACCGCGACGGCCGCGCGCTCGAGGCCGTCGACCCCAACCTCGACGGCGCGTTCGACGAGGACGACGCTGAGCGGCTGCTCATGCTGGGCCTAGCGTGCAGCCACCCGACCCCAGCAGAGCGGCCCAAGGCACAAGCCATCTCGCAGATCCTGATGCGATCCATGCCGGTGCCTGCCGTGCCGCCGTTCAAGCCTTCGTTCGTGTGGCCGGCCATCGACGGCGGATTCGACACCATGTCGACGGCGGCTGGGACTGGGACGATGTCCAGCCTCGTCACATCGTCGTCCACCTGGAGCGGCAACTTCGCCAGGGGAAGCCAGAGCCACGCGCCGGCGCCGGAGCAAGACACCTCCGGATCATTGGTTTGACACGTTGGATTCTCATTGCCACTGTGGCGTCTAATTGTCTGAATCGGAGTCTCCACGGTGTAACGAGGGAATCGAGATCACGAAGAAAAATGCATATCGTGTGGAGACAATTTCTCTCCTGTGGTTTTTTTTGGCTTTCGGAAGATTGGTCGTCTAATTGTTTAAACCCAAGTCTCCACGATAGTATCAAGTTCTGAACGGGAAATGAAAGAATGGCGCGATGTTCGTGTGGGGAAATTTTTACTTCAATGCTTCATTTACTAAATGATTATTTAACCTGTAGAGGCATGAAAGACATAATTGATCATGGAATAATAACAAAACAAGCAACGTAAATTATTCAATTATAAACCAATTGTAGACACCTCATACACTCAAGAATTTTCAGAAATAACATAAAATTTCTCCCAAGATATTTTTAAAACCCTGCATTTTAGAACTCCCGGCGAATATATTTCCGATTTACAAGGACACAAGGAGACATACATATACGTTATAATACATCTAAGTGACAAATATTAACCCATAAAGGCATGCGATTTATTTTTCCAAGGATATTAAAAGATCAATTTAAATATAGGGTTTAAATGGAAAATAAGAATGAAACAAATAATGTATTTTTTATTGTATACCACGGTTCAAAATTATTGCAATTGCAAATGGATAGTTAAAATTGTATAACAAAAACTTTGTTTTTTGACAAATTTAATTTATGTTTTCATTTGTTATTTGTATATAAATATATACTAGCTTAAGTTTATATGTAGTGAATGAGTTACAAACAAGTAAAAATGTTTAATATAAATAAATGATGTTCACCTATTTTAATTTATATGGTTGCACAGTAGAAGGTGACAGCCATTTCGGACAGATTTGTATTCTTTGTTTAATAAATTGTATCGAATCTAGATTTTTAATTTTTGAAATGTATAATATGTATGTTTGTTTAGTAAATAATAATAACTACTATTTTTCTCTCAGTCTTATGAACTAGTCCCATTCTATCTCGACTAAGTTTGTGAGTTAATTGACACGAGAAATCTATGAGAAATTATCACCCAATGCCTGATTGAGCAACACGGTTGGTGATTGCTCCCGCAAGGCCTTGATTTAATCTTTGTAATTCTCCACATCTACTCATTTTCTTCTTCTTGTTTTTATTTTAAAAAGGCTGAAGGAGTAGCTCCTCGTCCACTTGTCCATAGGTTCTTCATCGATGATGCCCCTTCATAGCTTCTCCTCGACTACTCCAGTTTGCAGCCTAATTAAAACACTCACTATCGTGGCCTAAATATTTATCTTCCAAAGGAGGTAATCCACGACGCTGAGCTTCGAGAATATGCTTATTCTAGGAGGGTGGATCCACAGTCGCATGATCCAACTCCAATGTGGCTCTTATGAGCCAAATTATTATTGGTGCTCAGTGTTGTGTGCGTTCTTCTTCATGTCGAGCATTTTTTATCTTTAGTGTTGTCATTTTATATCTACAAACTTGGAGATGAATCAGACACAAAAAATACCATTTTGTTGTCTATACTGGCTAATACCTACCTAGAGCCTCCCTAATAAGTTCCGAGTTCCAATTCGTGTCGTGTCTCTTTTCTTTGTACCACAAGGGTTAGAAAAACTTTCATATACATTATTGAATAAATAGCACTGGAAATATTATTATTGTGGATCAGTTCATACTATTTTGTATTATGGATTTTCATATTTTTTTCTAGAAAATTGATTAAATTGTAAAAGCATTAACTTCTAGCTACATTGCCTGGTGTGCCTCTGGGGGGCTTCATGGGCCCGTTTGGCCCGACTGTACCTAACTAGGACTGGTGTGCCCCGCTGCCGCTTTCGGCTCACTACCCCAAGGGTGGAGGTTGTTTCCTCTCGCGCGACTACGGTACCGTTGGCCCCGATTCGAACTACCTTTCACTTCCATAGTACATGCCTCATGATGATACCTTCGGAGAGACGACGATGGTGTCTTCATGACTGCAGTGGCGCATGTTGGTGGATGGCGAGTTTGTTGGTGTCCAGGCTTTGACCTTGCGGGGCTCCTGTGCATCGGATAGTCCTAGGGTTGTGAATGAGGTGTTTGGGAGAAATCTTTGTTGCTCGACCAACACCGACATGGTGACAAGTGGCACCTTTTATTCTTGGAGGGCAGCTTGGCTATCGTAGGTCCACTTTCGTCTGTGTGATGGGTGAAACCCGAGGATCGTTGGTTCGGGCAGCAAGTGTCTCACTTTCCTTCTTAAAGGTGCCGCTTGGCAAATGACACCTCGATGCTAGGAGCATGATGATACATCTTTGGAGGCCACTATGGTTGCGGGTCTTCGTTGCTTAGTCTTTCCACCCTAGTCTGCTTTTGGTTTATTCTTCTTTTTTGGGGCATGTTCTTCTGCTTCCACAATATTTTCATCGTTTTGAAATTTCGTTCATTTTATGATGTGGTTTCTATTTAATATAGCGGGGTGACCGTGTGTTTTGAGGAGTTACCTGGCTCTAGTATGGTGATGTGACTGAGAGGTGCAACAATGATAAATGCTACTTCAATTTTAGGACAAACAGTGTTGCGTGTCACATCAAGTGTTGGTCCAAATCGTGGTCGCATTATCTGTTGGAATTTGAGGCATATTTGATGTTGGGTTTTTGGCCCATAACAAATACAAAATTCTGAAATTCTCTTTGGCCCATTATTATGGCAGCTCATGTGTGTGCTAGTGGTGCTAAAGTTTAGTCCCACATTGCTAGTGGAAGGGGAGTTGGACCACCTTATATAGTAGAGTGTTGCACCACTCACTAAGGTGTGAGAAGAAGAGAAGCCCTCGCGCACTCCTCCTCCGACGCCGCCCGCCTCGTCACGGCGCGCACGCGGGTTGTGGGTTGCAGGAATCTCGCCGAGCCGAGCTTTATTTTGCTCTTTGGGAAAATTAATTGTGTATTAATTATGAGTCATTAATGCGTCATTACAGATGCGTTAATCAACCGATCATTTTTACATCGTGGGCTGGTACTGACTTGGTCGTGGGCTGTTGCCCACGTCCTACCCGACCCGCACTATATAAGCAGGCAGACGCAAACCCTAGCAGTTACCAGCAATTAGATTGCAGCGACCTTAAGGAAAAGGCAAAGGCAAAAGACACACACCCAAAGGGAGCCGAGGCACCCCAGTCAAGCGCCAATGTGGTGCAGAAGAACTTCCACAACAAGTTCAAGGGGACGACCAAGGCCGTTTGTACTACCAACTTCAAAAATAATAAGAAGGACAAGTCACAGGATCTCTGCTTTGTGTGCGCGAGGTTGGACATTGGGCTCCAAACTGCAAGCAGCACAAAGGAAGGAAGAATCCAAATCGACAGAACTCTAAGTCTGTCAATGTGACTATGAGCAACAATGATAAGGGTGCATCCATCCGGGTATGGTAATTTACCTACTGTTTTGTCAATTTGTCAATCTACATAATGGTGGATCGACACCGATGCTAATATTCATGTGTGTGCTGATATCTCTTTGTTTTCTTCTTATCAGGTCACAAGAGATCTCTCCGTCTTGATGGGAAACAGATCGCATGGTTCTGTTCGTGGTGTTGGCACGGTGGATCTGAAGTTTACTTCGGAAAAGATCATGCAGCTGAAGAACGTGCAGCATGTGCCCTTAATAAATAAGAATGTCGTTAGTGGTTCCCTTCTTTGCAAAGAAGGTTTTAAGTTGGTATTTGAGTCCAATAAAGTAGTCATCTCTAAGTATGGAAATTTTATTGGTAAAGGTTATGAGTGTGGCGGTTTGTTTCGTCTTTCCCTATCAGATTTTTGTAATAAGGCTGTGAACCATATTTGTGCCCTTGGCAATGATACCGATATTTGGCATTCACGACTTTATCACATTAATTTTGGTTGTATGATGCGGCTAGCTAAGATGAATTTAATTCCGAGTTTCACTTTAGCCAAAGGCTCTAAATTTCAAGAGTGTGTTCAAGCTAAGCAATCGCGCAAGCCTCACAAGCTTGTGCAGGAAGCAAGAAACTTGGCACCACTGGAGCTTATACATTCAGATCTATGTGAGATAAATGGTGTGTTGACTAAAGGTGGAAAGAAATACTTCATGACGTTGATTGATGATTCTACTAGATTTTGCTATGTATATATTTTGAAAACTAAATATGAGGCTCTATACCACTTTATAAAATATAAGGCAGAAGTTGAAAATCAACTTGAGTTCGGTCAGATCGTGGTGGAGAGTATTTCTCTAATGAGTTTGATTTGTTTTATGCGAAACATGGCATTATTCATAAGAAGACGCCTCCCCATTCTCCCCAATCTAACAGGGTTGCTGAAAGGAAAAACCGTACGCTAACAGACTTGATTAACGCCATGTTAGGTACTTCGAGTTTATCCAAGGCATGGTGGGGGGAGGCGTAATTGACATCATGTCATGTCCTGAATAAAGTTTCCACAAAAGACAATGAAACTGCTCCCTATGAATTATGGGAGAAGAGGAAGCTAACACTCTCGTACTTACGTACTTGGGGCTGTTTGGAAAAGGTGAATTTTCCAATTCCCAAAAAGCGTAAACTTGGACCAAAGACCGTAGACTGTGTCTTTCTTGGATATGCTCATCATACCGTTGGATACAAATTTCTAGTGGTGAAACCTGAGGTACCTAACATGAAGGTCGGTACAATTATGGAGTCTAAGGATGCTACATTCTTTGAGGATATTTTTCCAATGAAAGATATGCCTAGTACATATAGACAGGAATCTGTTGAAACTCCTGAACCTGCTATTCCCATGGAATATTATGAACGAGCACATGATGAAATTCCTGAGGAGGTAGACAATGAAGTTCCTGTAAGGAACAATAGACAAAGGATTGCAAAGTCCTTTGGTTATGATTTCATTGTCTATCTCGTGGATGATACTCCCACCTCTATTTCAGAGGCTTATGCATCTCCTAATGCAGACTACTGGAAAGAGGCTGTTCGTAGCGAGATGGATTTCATAATGGCAAATGAAACTTGGGAGATCACTGATCGTCCTTATGGGTGCAAACCTGTAGGATGTAAGTGGGTGTTCAAAACGAAGCTTAGGCCTGATGGTACGATTGAAAAGTACAAGGCTCAACTTGTTGCCAAGGGTTATACCCAAAAAGAAGGCGAAGACTTCTTTGATACTTATTCGAGTTCTACTCTCATTGGCTGCTTCACATGGTCTTATCGTTCATCAAATGGACGTTAAGACAGCTTTCCTTAATGGAGAGTTGGATGAGGAAATTTATATGGATCAGCCAGATGGTTTTGTAGTAGATGGTCAAGAAGGCAAGGTGTGCAAGCTATTGAAGTCTTTATATGGACTGAAACAAGCACCTAAGCAATGGCGTGAGAAGTTTGATCAAACTTTAATATCTGCTGGCTTTGTTGTAAATGAAGCTGGCAAATGTGTGTACTATCGCCATGGTGGGGGGCGAAGGAGTTATACTTTGTTTGTATGTTGATGACTGAAGGGAATATGCCCTGAGAGGCAATAATAAAGTGTTTATTATGTGTATTCCAAGTATATGATAGATGTTTATTTTGCATGCTATAATTTTATTAATACGGAAACATTAATCCATGTGTGTTTAATAAACAAACAGAAAGTTCCTAATTATGCCTCTCTCATAAACTAGCTCGTTGATTACCAAGATGATCAAGGTTTCCTGATCATATACATTGGATGTTGTTAATAACGGGATCACAACATTAGTGTAATGGTGTGATGAACATTCATCCGAAGTATAGCATTACGATCAAAGTCATTGAGTTTATATTGCTATAACAACTTACGAAGTGATCCTAATCCTTATACCATGATATCATGTCAATCACTAACACCGGAAGAGTTTCTTGATAACATCAAACGTCACACCGTAACAGGGTGATTATAAAGATGGGTTCAGGACTAATAAAGTGTTATGTTGAGGCCCATGGATCGAGAGTGGAATTTGTTCATCCCGATGACGGATAGATATACTCTGGGCCCTCTCGGTGATATCACATTGGTTAGCTTGCAAGCAAGTGATTTGATCACTAGAATGTTATATCACGGGAACGAGAAAAGAGTGCATGTCACTAACGAGATCAAACTAGGTATGGAGATGCCGATGATCGAATCTCGGACATGTAATATATCGCGAAACAAAGGGATTAAGATACGAGCGTAAAAGGTTCCGACGATCCCAAGAAAGTCATCGTTGAATGTGTGGGAGTCAGTATGGGTCTCCAGATCCCACTTCTGATTATTGATCCGAGAGGGGTCTCGATCATGTCCGCATTATTCACGAACCGTAGGGTGACACACTTAAGAGACACCGATATCCAATTGGAGCAAAAGTTTCATGCCGAAAGAATAAACAAGCGCAGGAATTTATTTCACTAGATACCGAAACAGGTTTTCGGGTGAAATTGCATAAAGAGGTTATGCATGTGAAATAGAATTCTAGCAAGGGGTTATATGCGAATGTTTGTCATTGGACAAAATTCTGAATAAATAAAAGAGTTTCATTTAATGAGAGTTTGCATTAAATTTGGTGGAAATTTAATAACAAGTTTGAGTGGGATTTTGAGTGGAGGGATTTGAATGGATTTTTGTGAGTGGAGTGTCCACCCACATGAATGAAGGAGGGGAGGGGGCAGCCCCCATGGCCGGCGGCCACCCCCTTGGGTGCCCCCCTCCTCCTATAAAAGGAACCCATCTCCTCAGTTCTCACTCACACCTCCTCGTGAAGGATCTCTCTCCCCCTCTAGAATTTATCTCCCATGGTCTCGGACTAGCGAGATACATGTTCCCGGTGGCTATTCGGCAAGAAAGAGTTGTGCTTCCGCTGCATCGCTGGAGGGAGGAGGCGAAGGTTGCTCGGTGCCTCGGACATGTGTGCGAGCACGGATGCGCTGCTGATTTGCGGCGCTAGGACTTCCTCTCGATCTTGAGATTGGCAAGAGATCGTCTACATCAACCACGAGTCGAACTCGTTAAGCTTTGTTGGTATTCAAGGGTATGTTCTCTACGGATATATATCCGCCAGTTGTTTGTATCTAATAGATAGATCTTGGTACATAGTTCCCATCGTAGGAAAATTTTTGTTTTCTATGCTGCGAACCCTACAATGACATACTGATTTTTGGGACAAATATGATTATCATCGAACAGGTCAAGAGTTTCTTGTCTCAAAGTTTTGACATGAAAGACCTTGGAGAAGCTGATGTTATTCTAAACATTTAAGATGCTGAGAGATGAGAATGGCGGAATTACACTTTTGCAATCTCACTATGTAGAGAAGGTGTTGAGTCGCTTTGGCTACTCAGATTGTACTCCTTCGCCGACACCATATGATCCTAGTAAGATGCTTCGAAAGAAAAAAAGAACAACTAGAGATCAGCTAAGATACTCTCAGATAATTGGCTCGTTAATGTATTTAGCTAGCGCAACAAGGCCTGACATCGCGTTTGCTGTGAGCAAACTTAGCCGGTTTGTTTCCAATCCGGGATATGATCATTGGCATGCTCTTGAGAGAGTAATGCGCTATCTAAAGGGTACATCGAGTTATTGTATTCACTATACCGGAGACCCTGCGGTACTTGAAGGGTATAGTGACTCAAATTGGATTTCTAATGCTGATGAGTTGAAAGCCACAAGTGGATATGTATTCACTCATGGTGGTGGCGCTGTTTCATGGAAGTCTTGCAAGCAGTCCATCTTAACGAGGTCAACAACGGAAGCAGAACTCACAACACTAGATACAGCTACTGTCGAAGCAGATTGGCTTCGTGAACTCTTGATTGACTTGTCGGTTGTTGATAAACCTATGCCGGCTATTCTTATGAACTGCGACAATCAAACTGTGATCGTCAAAGTGAGTAGTTCAAAGGATAATATGAAGTCATCAAGACATATAAAAAGAAGATTGACATCTATTAGGAAAATGAGAAACTCCGGATTAATAGCAATGAATTATATCCAAACAGCTAAGAATCTAGCAGATCCTTTCACAAAAGGTCTATCAAGAAATGTGATAGATATTGCATCAAAGGAGATGGGTTTGAGACCCACATGAGTTACCGTGGTAGTAACCCAACCTATGTGATCGGAGATCCCGTGAATTAGGACCTAGGGAAACAAGCCAGTGGCTAACTGGAGGAGAGTAACTTTTATTAACCCACTCCGCTGAAGATGCATTACTCTCACAATCTGTATGGCAGGTTGACTTAGTCTTAATGTGTTCATAGGCTTGTATAAGCCAAGATGCTATCCTACAGAGCAGTCTTGAAAGAACTCACCTATGTGAGCCCGACTGCTGGTCACAGTCTATGAGATAGGGTAATCTCTAGGAAGCTCATGAAAAAGGCCAGGAGTGTGACTTATATGATCCATCCGAGGGGTAGCCTTCGGCAGCCTAGTATCAGTATGACATTAGGTGAAACTCATTTACACAAAACTGACAATTCAACGCTTAGTCCATCGACAGTTGTTGATGAGCGTAGTCTAATGCTCTAGGTGGAAGTTCAACTTAACAGTCTCTACTGAAAAACGATGGTATATCAAAACAGTGATTTGAAACAGAATGGTGTGATGTGCCAATGAGACTTTGTGAGGGATTGTTGTAATTCGAGGCATATTTGATGTTGGGCTTTTGGCCCATAACAAATACAAATTCTAAAATTCTCTTTGGCCCATTATTATGGCAGCTCATGTGTGTGCTAGTGGTCCCAAAGTTTAGTCTCACATTGCTAGTGGAAGGGGAGTTGGACCACCTTATATAGTAGAGTGTTGCACCACTCATTAAGGTGTGATAAGAAGAGAAGCCCCGCACACTCCTCCTCCGACGCCGCCCGCCTCGCCTCGCCTCGTCACGACGCGCGCGACGGGTTACGGGAATCTCGCCGAGCCGAGCTTTATTTTGCTATTTGGGAAAATTAATTGTGTATTAATTATGAGTCATTACAGACGCGTTAATCAACCGGCCGTTTCTACATCGTGGGCTGGTACTGACTCGGTCGTGGGTTGTTGCCCACGTCCTACCCGACCCACACTATATAAGCAGGCAAACGCGAACCCTAGCAGTTATCAGCAATTAGATTGCATCTACCTACATGTGCATCGCCGTTCAACCTCTCTGTGCTACCCTCTGCTACTCCATCCCACCGGCTGCATGCACGGCCGTCCGGGAGAGCAGGCCTCCGGAACCCCGTCTCTTTGATCCTGCACCGGAAGAGAGGCGATAAGGTTTTTGGGGAGCGTCTAGGCGCGACTGCTCAAGCTCTTCTTCGTCCGGCTTCCTCGACTCCATCGTCATGTCTGACGACGCTTCCAAGCAGGCTGTTGCTGCTACCGTCGGTGGCGGATCCACTTCTGTTACGCCGTTGGTCATACCATCGACGAACTCGTACGTGTTCTTTGCCCTCCTGTTATTTTCTATGATGATTACTAGTATTGCAGTATGCGTAGATGTGCTAGGTTTTCACTTTCATGTATGGTGCATGTCTACTATGCGTATGCTAGTTAGTCTTAGAAATTGTTCTGTTATGATTTACAGTTAAATTAAATTAATGCGAAAACTGCTAATTATTTCAACATTATCCATGCAAACTACGGATGGCACCCGCGTCTGTTGGGTGCGGTGAAACCTAACCAAACTCGCATCCGCAATTTTAGATCTTTTCCGCAATCTACACCCGCACCCGCACCCGCACATGGGTATAAATTTTATCCCAAACCCGCACCCATCAAAAGTAAAAAAAACCCGCGGATAATACCCATCCATCAGTCCAAACAACTTAACAAGACGTTGTAATAACACAATATATATAAAATGACATCATATATTTTGTTTTGAGGTATTAGTTTTTAGAAAAATGATATAATACTGATGCCTCATCGTATCATCTTCTAAGATGCCGGGTATGTGGGTATGCGGATGCGGGTTTTTCATTACCATACCCGTACCCGCAATATCCAATGGGTAGAATTTTTTGCCAATTACTTACCCATGGATATAACTTTCCTGTCATACCCTTATCCTAATAGATATAAACCCGCAGGATAAACGGGTAGCGGGTACCCATTGCCATCACTAATGCAAACTGGTACTAGCACTTGCCTTTGTTTATTCAGTGACTCTTGTACGGGTTTTGCATGCACTTAAAGTCTCTCGGGGACTTCGGCCTTGCCCGTGCCATCGACACGGACAAGACCTCCTACATGGAGGAGGTCGCAGTCGGCGTCCATGACATCGTCAGTTACATCGCCCTGGATTGATTCCACACCGAGAAAGCCACCCGTGAGTCCGACGTCAATGCCTTCGCCGTTGTCATCCTCGAGACGGTGTGCGGTCGCCGCCCGCGCTGCGATATAGAGGGCTTCTACTTTCTGGTGTACTAGGTGTGGCGCCTCCACCGCGATGGCCACGCACTTGAGGCCGTCGACCCCAACCTCGACGGCGTGTTCGACGAGGACGATGTCGAGCGGCTGCTCATGCTGGGCCTAGCGTGCAGCCACCCGACTCCAGCAGAACGGCCCAAGGTTCAAGCCATCTCGCAGATCCTGATGCGATCCATGTCAGTGCCTGTCGTGCCGCCGTTCAACCCTTTGTTCGTGTGGCCGGCCATCGACGGCGGATTCAACACCATGTCAACGGCGGCTGGGACTGGGACAATGTACAGCCTCGTCACATCGTCGTCCATGTGGAGCGGCAACTTCGCGAGGGGGAGCCAGAGCCACTCGCCGGCTCCGGAGCAAGACACCTCCGGTTCATTGGTTTGACACGTTGGATTGCCATTGTCACCGTGGAGTCTAACTGTCTAAATCCGAGTCTCCACGGTGGAACGGAAATCGAGATCAAGAAGAAAAATGCAAAACTTTAGGCAGTATCGTGTGGAGACAATTTCTCTCCCGTGGTTCATTGGCTTTCTCAAGATTGGTCGTCTAATTGTAAGTCTCCACGATAGCATGAAGTTCTGAACGGGAAATGCAAGAATGGGACGTTGTTCGTGTAGAGACATTTTTTATTTCATTGCCTTTTCTTTTTGCTAAATGTTTAACCTGTAGAGGCATGAAATGCATAATTGATCATGGAATAATAACAACACAAGCAATGTGAATTATTCAATTACAAACCAATTGTAGCCACCTCATACACTCAAGAAGTTTCATAAATAACATAAAAATTCTCCCAAGATATTTGTAAATCCCTGCATTTTAGAACTCTGGGCGAATATATTTCTGATTTACAAGTACACAAGGAGACATACATATGCATTATAATACATCTAAGTGACAAATATTAACCCATAAAGGCATGTGATTTATTTTTCCAATGATATAAAAAGATCAATTTAAATATAGGGTTTAAATGGAAAATAAGAATGAAACAAATAATGTAATTTTTATTGTATACCACGGTTCAAAACTACAGCAATTGCAAATGGATTGTTAAAATTGTATTAGAAAAACTTTTTTTTTGACAAATTTGTTTTATGTTTTCGTTTGTTATTTGTATATAAATATATACTAGCTTAAGTTTTATATGTAGTGAATGAGTTATAAACAAGTAAAAATGTTTAGTATAAATGAATGATAGTCATCTATTTTAGTTTATACGGCCGCACATTGAATGGGGTAGCCAATTCGGAAAGATTTGTATTTTTTGCTTAATAAATTGACTTGAATCTAGATTTTTTACTTTTTAAAAATGTACAATATGTATTAGTTTTAATAAATAATAATAATTACTCTTTTTTCTCTCGTCTTGTGAACTAGTCTCATTCTATCTCAACTAATTTTGTGAGTTAATTGACGCGAGAAATCTATGAGAAATTATCACCCACTCGCTGATTGTGCAACACGGTTGGTGATTGCTCCCGCAAGGCCTTGACTTAATCTTCGTAATTCTCCCCATCCACTGATATTTTTCTTATTTTTTTTAAAGGCTGAAGGAGTACCCTCCTCATCCACTTCTCCATAGCTTCTTCATCGATGATGCTCCTTCATAGCTTCTCCCCGACTACTCCAATTTGCAGCCCGATTAAAACACTCACTGTCGTGGCCTAAATATGTATCTTACAAAGGAGGTAATTCACGACGCTGAGCTTCGGGAATATGCTTATTTTAGGGGGATGGATCCATAGTCGCATGATCCGACTCCATTGTGGCTCTTATGAGCCAAATTATTATTGGTGCTCAGCGTTGCGTGCGTTCTTCTTCATGTCGAGCATTTTCGATCTTTAGTGTTGTCATTTTATATCTAGAAAATTGGAGATAAAACAGACACAAAAATACCATTTTGTTGGCTATACTGGCTAATACTTACCTAGAGCTTCCCTAATAAGTTTCGAGTTCCAACTTGCGTCGTGTATCTTTACTTTGTACTACAAGGGTTAGAAAAACTTCCATATACAATATTGAATAAATATCACTAGAAATATTATTAGTGTGGATCGGTTCATACTATTTTGTATTGTGGATTTTCATATTTTTATCTAGAAAATTGTTTAAATTATAAAAGCATTGACTTCTAGCTACATTGCCTGATATGCCTCTAGGAGGCTTCACAGGCTCGTTGGGACCGACTGGACCTAACTGGGACTGGTGTGACCTGCTGAAAGATCTGGATACACGACTAGAGGGGGTGGGGTGAAAGGCGCTACTTAATTTTTAACTTATTTTCAATTTTAAGGCTTGACACAAAGTATGTTCTCTAGATATGCAACTAGGTGTGAGATCCAAGCACATTATTTAATAGGATTGATAGGATACTCATACCGACAAGTTGCAACTTCTTTTACAAAATCTCATTCGAAAAGAACTCTAAGGTTAAGCGTGTTTAGACTAGAGCAATTCTAGGATGGGTGATCGACCGGGAAGTGGATACCGCGCATGAGTGAGGACATGTGGAGCATGACGCGTGTGGCCCGGAGTGGACACCGCATGTCACATGTGCCGGTACTGGACGCACATACGCGTGCCGGGTGTGTGCGGGTCAGTGGCGGGACATGTGGAGCATGACGCGTGTGGCCCGGAGTGGACACGGCATGGCACATGTGTCGGCACTGGACGCACAAACGCGTGCCAAGAGGGAACGTTCCTGGGGTGTGCTTGATCGATAAGGGCATCGATCTTCTAAAGGGTGGGTGTATGTGAGATCCAAGCACATGACTTAATAGGATTGATAGGATACTCATACCAAGAAGTTGCAACTTGTTTTACGAAAGCTCATTCGAAAAGATCTCTAAGGTTAAGCGTGCTTGGCCTAGAGCAATTTTAGGATGGGTGATCGACCGAGAAGTGGATACCGGGTGCGCATGAGTGAGGACAAAGTGCGTAGAAAATACTAGTGTTGCTCTATGGGGCCAGTCTAGATATCCATCTACTAGGAGTGACACCCCGGGGCCTAGTGGACGGGGTGTTATACTAGGTGAGAGAACCTATATGACAAACAAGCAAGAAAACAACAATAATAGAGAGTAAATGATAGAAATCACCGAAAGTAGACACGTAGATGTTTTCCCGAAGTTCCTTCCTTTTGAGGGAAAGTACGTTCTCTATTGGAGGTGTGGGCGGTATTAAGACCACCAGCACCACAAAAGGCCTCACCCTATTCTCCAGCGCACCCACCGCAAGGCAAGCACACGATCCACTATGTGGTGGCCTTCAAGGTGGCGACCGAAACCTTTACAAACTTGTTGAGTAGACTTGCATAATACTTGGAGTCTCCAAACACGATCCCAAAGCTTTACAACCAATGTTCGAGCTCCGAGACCGACCTCTTCCGTCTAGGGTTTAAAGAACCCAAGAGTAACAAGATCCACAAGGGAAACAAGGGGGAATCAACTTTGTTTTGGTGAAACCCTAGATCCAGATCTCCTCCAGCAAATCCCAAAGTATCAAGGAGATTGGAGCACTATGGGGGGAGATCTATTGAAATTTCAGCTCAAGTACAATGGAGGAGAGAGATAAAAGAGGCAAGCTTCCCGTTAGAGAAGAAGGGCCCTTTATACCCACTAGGGGGAATCTTCCTGTTGCTACCTGTCCCGAGCGGTACTATCGATACCGTAAGTGGTGGTACTGAAAACAACTGGTACTGCCGGTTAGGTACCAGACGTGGTACCGGAAGGGGCCAAGGGGCGAACACATGAGCTCTGTCTCCCTCGCTAGAGCAAGATCGAAACAGGCGATACCACCACAGAGTGGTAGTACCGGAAGTACGAGGAGTACTACCGGATGGGGCGGTAGTACTGGCCCTGAGGTACCGGGTGTAGCATCCCAATTGTCTAACAATTGTAATGCTACTTGCCTGGTCTATATAGTGCTACTTCATACGTATCATAATTGCATCATCATTATATCATTGCTCATGTCACCATGCCACCTTGCATTTGAGCATCATATAAAACCCCTTTTTTCTTTTTGTTCTTATCTCATATGCATTTATATTGTATTACTTGTATTTGCCTCTTGATATATTGTAGTTGGTTCTTGATATATTGTTTGATGCCCAAGTTGAGTTGGGGGCATATCTTTTCAAACTCCACCACCGTTCTTTGGTTCTATCTATAATTCCACCATCCTAATTAGATACGAGCCATTGAAATTCTATTTGTTATTTAAATCTAGATCATATGTGTTGGGAGGGACCCACTTATATTTCTACATGCTTCCATATGTGATTTATGTTATTTTTACAATATCAAATATGTGGAGCCTCGTGGCCACCTTTGCATGCTATGTGAGTAGAATATCTCATCTAGCTTCTTTATAGTTTGATTTTTAATATGTGAGCATGTTTGCATATAATTGAGGCTAAACAACCATCTAGTGGAACCCACACACTAGCATTGCCCATATATATTCAGTTATGATTATTATCATCCTTTCCATGTGAGAATCAAGCTATATCTATCTTTTGGTTTGGCCTTTATTCAATTTTGGATGCATGTATGGTTTATATGCCCATATGTAATTATAGTTGTATTCACAATTATACTTGTGGAATTTAATACCTATGAATGGCCATTGCAAGCTCCTCACCACCTTCCTTCTTTTGGGGTCCATTTGAATTGGTAGAAAGCTTGATGATTTAAATTCATGCAATAAGTGTCCAATACAAATAATCCCATGGTTCATTTATATTTTTTCCTCCACTTGGTTTTTCTTTGGTTCTAATTGCTATAGTTGACCTTGAGAAGCTTTTGATAGTTTGCTTTGCCCTAAACAAATCTCATGAAAAGAAATAAAGATAGCTACCTAGATAACCAAAACCCTAATCTACCTAAACCAAACCCACCTACCTACCTGAGCCCCTCCTTGTGGGTTGTTGAACCCAAACCATTCATCCATGCCTAGCTAAGCATATAACCCAAAACCCTCCTCTAACCTGGCTGCCACGCCACCACCATCTGCTCCCCTCCTTTTCTTCTCTAGGCTATGAGACAAGGAAAGAGAGAGAGAGAGAGAGGGGGGGGGGAATTAAACCCTAGCTAGCCTTGCCTTACCTTTTTGCAAAGTGAAACCACCCCATGTGAGCTCAACCACCCCTCGCCCTGCCTCCATCTTATCCCCACATATCTGAAGCCCCAAATCCAGATCCTAGCCCATACTTATCTTCCTCTCCTTCTCCACGAGATGGACATGGCCATCTCCTTCCCCATAAAACCCTAGCCCCGGCCACCTTCTGCCCCGTCGACCTGGAACTCCTCAAGGCGAACCCACAGCACTAACGGGTGATACGTCGGAAACATATCTATAATTTTTTATGTTCCATGCTTGTTTAGTATCTACTTTCTTTTCTTTGTCCACACTTTGAGGTGTTTTTACATGTTTTCTGGTACTAACCTATTAACAAGTTTCCACAGTGCCAGTTGCATGTTTTCTGTTGTTTTTGGTTCCAGAAAAGCTAGTAAGGAAATATTCTCGGAATTGGATGGGACAAACGCCAAAGTCAATATTTCACCGAGGAGAACACAGAGTCCAGAAGAGAGACGGAGGGGAGAAACAGGGCAGCCGCACCCCCAGGTGCGGGCCCACCCTAGGCCACACCTGGGCAGGGTGTGGGCCCCCTGGCCACCCTCTTACCTCGCCTCTCTGCCTATAAGAAGCCCCTGATGCCTAAACCCTAAGTACCCGATCAATATTCCACGAAATCGTCTCTAGCCACTGCAACCATCGTCCCTAGATCGGGGGGAGGGATCTAAAGCTCTTACCGACACCCTACCTGAGGGGAGATCATCCTGGAGGCCTTCTTCTTCATCATGCTAGCCTTCGGTATGAAGCGTGAGTAGTTCCACCTTGGAATACGGGTCCATGTAGTAGCTAGATGGTTGTATCTCCTCCTTTGTGCTTTCATGTCTAGATCTCGTGAACTCCGTTCATGATCAAGATCTCATCTATTTGTAATCATGCATGTTGTGTTTGCGGGGACCCGATGGATATTGAGATTACTATGTTAGATTGATTAATGGTTTTGTCTTAATGATTCTAGCATGTCTGTGTTGTTTGTGATCTTGCATGCTCTCCGTTGTTATTAGATATCTTGGCCAAGTAGTTGCTAGTGACTCCAAGAGGGGGTATTTATGCTCGATAGTGGGTTCATGCCTCTATTTAATCTAAGGGAAGTGACAGAAATCTCTAAGGTTGTAGATGTGTGATACGTCGGAAACGTATCTATAATTTTTTATGTTCCATGCTTGTTAGTATCTACTTTGCTTTGCTTTGTCTACACTTTGAGGTGATTTTTACATGTTTTCTGGTACTAACCTATTAACCAGCTGCCAGAGTGCCACTTGTCTATTTTCTGCTGTTTTTGGTTTCAAAAAAAGCTAGTAAAGAAATATTCTCGGAATTGGAAGGAACAAACGTCAAAGCCAATTACTTTTCGTGGGGAACAAGAAGTCCAGAGGGGAGACAAGGAAGTGTGCCAGGGCAGCCAAACCCCTTAGGCGCGGCCAGGGGTGGGCCCACGCCTGGGTAGGTTTTGACCCCCCTGGTCGCCTCCTTGGCCTCCCCCTTCGCCTATAAGAAGCCCCCGATGTAGAAACCCTAAGCACCCGACCAAATTTCCACGAAACCGTATGTATCCGCCGCCACCACCGTCCCTAGATCGGGGGGGATCTGAAGTTCTTCCTGGCACCCTGCTGGAGGGTAGATCACCCCGGAGGCCTTCTCTCCGGTATGATGCATGGGTAGTTCCACCTTGGACTATGGGTCCATGTAGTAGGTAGATGGTTGTATCTCCTCCTTTGTGCTTTCATGTATAGATCTTGTGAGCCCCATTCATGATCAAGATCTAATCTATTTTTAATCATGCATGTTGTGTTTGCGAGGATCCGATGGATATTGAGATTATTATGTTGGTTTGATTAATGGTTTTGTCTTTATTATTCTATCATGTCTGTGTTGTTTGTGATCTTGCATGCTCTCCGTTGTTAGTAGCTATCTTGGCCAAGTAGTTGCTAGTGACTCCAAGAGGGGGTATTTATGCTCGATAGTGGGTTCATGCCTCTAGTTTCCAAGGGAAGTGATAATAATTTCTTTGGTTGTAGATGTGTTGTTGCTACTAGGGAGAAAACAATGGTCTCTTGTTCATGGAACATGTGGACTGTTTACCTTACACACTTTGCTTAATACAGTTGTCTGTTGCTTGCAACTTAATACTGGAGGAGGTTCGGATGATAACCTGAAGTTGGACTTCTAGTCATAGATGCAGTTGGATGGCGGTCTATGTATCTTATTGTATTACCCAATCGAATCTCATAGGATCTTTCTGACTAGTAATTGCATTGTTATGCCTTGCTCAGTTCCTGTCAATTTCCCTGCTGTAATTTGTTTACCATTCATGCCATGTTGTTTATATAAGGAGAGCACCTCTAGTGAACTATGGATCCCGGTCCAATCTTTACCATTGATACATCCTCCACTGTTACTTGTTTACTTGCTGCAAACCATTACCTTCCACACCATTCATTTAATCCTTTGTTATAGCAAACCGGTGAGCTTGACAACCTCACTGATTCGTTGGGGCAAAGTCTTGAGTTTGTGTTATGCAGGTCCCCGTGTTGCTAGCAACACCTGTGTGACGTTTCCTTCATCCTACTGGTTCGATAACCTCAGTTTCTTACTGAGGGAAGACTTGCTGATGTGCTACTTCACACCTTGCTCTTGGGGTTCCCAACAGACTCCACATCAAGCACCAAGTTCTTTGGCACCATCAATGAGTCATCAATGTGCTGTTGCTACTAGGGAGAAAACAACGGTCTCTTGTTCATGGAACAAGTGGATTGTTTACCTTACACACTTTTCTTAAAGCAGTTGTCTGTTGCTTGCAACTTAATACTGGAGGGGGTTCGGATGATAACCCAAAGGTGGACTTTCTACTCATAGATGCAGTTGGATGGCGGTCTATGTATCTTGTTGTATTGCCCAATCGAATCTCATAGGATCTTGATGTCCAGTATTGCATTGTTATGCCTTGCTCAGTCTTGTCAATTGCCCTGCTATAATTTTTTTACCCAGCATGCCATGTTTGTTTATCTAAGGAGAACACCTCGAGTGAACTATGGACCCCCGTCTAATCTTTACCATGGATACATATTCAACTGTTACTGTTTACTTTCTGCAAACCACTATTACCTTCCAGACCATACAGTTATTCCTTTGTTACAGCAAACCGGTGAGATTGAAAACCTCACTGTTTGTTGGGGCAAAGTCTTAAGTTTGTGTTGTGCAGGTCTCCAAGTTGCTTGCAACACCTTTGAGTCGTTTCCTTCCTCCTACTGGTTCGATAACCTTGGTTTCTTACTGAGTGAAAACTTGCTGCTGTGCTCATCATACCTTCCTCTTGGGGTCTCCCAACGAAGTGTTCACGCACTCATCAAGCTCTTTCTGGCGCCGTTGCCGGGGAAGCTAAGGACGTCTTCACAAGGGGAGTCCTTCTCAACCTTTCTCTTTACTTTGTTTTTGGTTTGCTTAGTTTCTTTTGCTTGGTTTGTTTTCCTCTTTTTATAAAAAACTCCAAAAAAAATAGTTTAGTTTGGTTTGCTTTCCCTTATAAAAAACACAATTTTTTTGTCCCTGCTCTAGTTGCTGTTGGCTTGCTCCACTTTTGCCAAAATGAACTCTGCTGAGAACACTAAGTTGTGTGACTTCACTAGCACAAACAACAATGATTTCCTAAGCACTCCTATTGCTCCACCTGCTCCTGATGCTACCTTATATGAAATTAAGCCTGCTTTGTTGAATCTTGTGATGAGAGAGCAATTTTCTGGTGCTAGTTCTGATGCTGCTGCTGCCCATCTCAATAACTTTGTTGAACTTTGTGATATGCAAAAGTATAAGGATGTAGATGGCGAAATTATTAAGATCAAGTTGTTTCCTTTCTCCTTGAGAGGAAAAGCTAAAAAATGGTTGTTATCCTTTCCTAGAAATAGTATTGATTCTTGGATTAAGTGAAAAGATGCTTTTATTGGAAAGTACTACCCTCCTGCTAACATTATATATATATATGAGAAGTGATATTATGAAATTTAAACAACTTGATAATGAACATGTTGCTCAAGCTTGAGAAATAATGTAATCTTTGGTTAAGAACTGTCCCACTCATGGACTTACTGCTTGGATGATTATCCAGATTTTTTTTGCAAGCTTGAACTTGTAACAACCCAGCATTTAGGAACTAACGAAGGGTAGATTTAGGAATTTTAAATACTGCATGCATTGATCTGTGAAAATGAGGGTAAATTTTTCGCCAAATAAAAACTTAAAGTGATCAAGGTTTCTTTCATACTTTGAGAATAGGTTTAGACTTGAAGGATGATTGCTATAGACTTTGATATGATCTTTGTGGATTTATGTGTTTTGGGAAATGAAATTTGAATTTAAAACTTGAATGTTTGAATTTATAATTCAAAAGAATTTTGAATAATGTTTCAATATTTGATTCAATTAAGAGTTAACCAATAATAACTCAAACATTATGTAAAGAAAGTAATTAAGAATATGAATATTCATTCCAGAATTTTATTCAATAAATAAGTTACAAAAATGTAACTTATGGAAATCATCCACAATTTTTACAATAGTAAATAAATAAAGAATAATATTTCTTTATTGATCATAGTATAATATTTATTACAAAATACTAAAATAAAGATTACAAAAGAATGGAACTAAAATTACAAATGAATTAAGAAGATTACATATGACTATTCTACAAATAAACCTAAGCTAAAATCTTGAATTTCCAAGTCTGGTACCTGCAAAACAAACATAAATAAAAAATAAATAAGGTTAGGGTTAGTAATGTTTTACTCTCAGACTTGTCAGTGAAGTGCACTGATCAAGATTCATCATTGAGTAATTTTATAAAAGGGGCAAGTTTCACCAATATGAAAGAATGTATCTTTCATAATTTTAAGCCAGAAGTCAAATGACAGCAAGGAGGGGCAAGTTTCACCAGCCAAGTAAAAGTAATCCGATAACAGTAACTCTCAAATTCAGAGCATATCCACAAGTTGCACAGCAAGCACACATGCAGCACACACACCAAACTGCATGGTGTGTGCTGTCAGCCTCACAGCAACAACTCAATCACACAAAACCATCAGCACAGCCGTGGGCAAGCACCACAACCTCATCTTCTTGTTCATACACATCAAACATCAGCAGCCTAGCCACAGCCAAACCTGCCAAACTAAACCACAAACCAGATCCTCTCAGAACTCACCAAGATGGTGACATAAGGAGGGGGTGGATCAGGTGGACAGCAAGGTCAAGACCAAGCTACCAGGAACCAGAAGGTGGATAGCAAGATCAAGGACAAGTTCCAGAAGCTGTAAGCAGTAGGGACATCAACAAGAGAAGGACCACATCAAGCCAGCAAGATCAGGCTACCAGATCAACAAGTTTCAACCACAACAGCAACAACAGTTGTGGTGAGTTATATAAAAACAATCACATGATCAATTTATCATATCAAATAATCAAGTGTTGTTTTATATCTAACCTCTCAGTATTCATCCAAGTGGGATGAATCCATCCTAGAAGGTTTTAAAAAAAATTAAGGTCATAATCACAAGATCAACATACCAGTATAACCAGGATCTCAGACTAACATCATTGATCCTGGTTACAAAAGCCAAATCCTATATTTCAATATAGCCCAAAGGAAAGATTATGAAATATGGGCACACCTCTTAAAAGAGTAGCACCTCAGTATCCATAAATCCTATGGATTCATGAAAAACCATTAGCACACCCATTGTTTTCCAATTATGCTTCAAGAATTAGCAGCTGGTAATTCTACCAGAATATTTCTATCAGGGGCAGCCATTAGGAAACTAGTTCCTATGCCTCAGACCAACATCATAGGCAGTAGAATTAAAAGAAGCTTTCATTTTATCTTGACAGTATTAATCACAAGCACTGTAGCCACGCTCAAGAATAGGACCCAATCACTTGTGTGCCAGTTTATAATGGTACCACAAGGACAAGTTCTAATAAGCTAATCCCAATCTTTACTTAGATTTCACAAATAAAAAGGGGAAAGCCACTAAATATCATCTTCCTGAAACCAAATGCCAGGAATCATCATCAAACTCATCTATACATCTACAGAAAATCATTAACATATAATGAGTATATTCAGTATGTATATTCTCATACAAGCTAACCATTAAAAATGTAGTAAGCAATTACTGATAGAACTACTGTCAGTATAAACATCTTGACAGTGGAAAGTTCTCAGATCAACAACATTTCCAAGTAGGGATTTCGTATAAACACTAACATTGGATCATAGTAAATTACCACTGGAATAAGTCTGACCAGCCACTAGCATCACCAAAGCCAACAACAAATAATAATCCAGAGCAAACAGTCATTCATCATGCTCAAGGATTATCACCACTAGATCCAAATCATCATAGATAAGATCAACAGAGGGAGATGGACCCTAATCAGAACAAGAACCCTAATTAGGATATGAACCCTAATCAGAACGCGGGCACTAGGAAAGGGTAGCCACTAGATGCACATAGAGAGATTCATGATGATAGGATGAACTAAGATCCACATAGGCAACTTACCTGGGGTCCTCGCTGACGAATTGAAGAGGAAGCAGAAGGGCCGACGTGATCGCAGCGGCACGGGGAGCACCCAGAGGGCACTGCAACCTGCACCAACCACGACGGCGGCCACCGCAGCACACGAACACCGCACACCACCACAGGGGGGTCCATGGCGGCGATGGCAGCACCCAACCCAAAACCTAGGGTTCAGGAACGGGGTGAACCTAGCCACAGGGGAGCTCTGGAATCAAATCGAATCGGACCAGATGGACGGGCGTAGTCGCCAACCTTACCCTGCACCACAGTAGTGGCCAGGAAGGGCCACAGCGGCGGGCATCGCCAGAACCCCACGGGTCGAGGGAGAGGGGAGATGAGAACGAAGAAGAGATAAAGAGAATGGGTTGGTTGGGCCAAGACCCCTTCGGGGTGTTCTTTTGAGTTTGCCCTACTGGGCCACCAGGGCCCAATAAGCCCAACACAGCCAGCCCAATCACCTAAAGCAGATTTAAATAACTAAGAAAAGACCAAAATACCCCTGAACACAATAAAATTCTAAAAAAATAAAATAAAAATCCAAAACTTATAAATAAAATATTTTTGGATTCACAAAAATCCAAACTATTCAAATAAATTGAGATGTAAAATTTTAGACATATAAATTTTATAAAGAATTTTGTCATTTATATATTCCTTCTGGAATTTTACAAAATTATTGGAAGATGATAAAAATAAATAAAAATCACTTTCATCATATATTAATATTGTAGTATTTTAGAAAAATACTAAACAAATATTTAATAACAATTTTTGATATTTAAGTGATAATTCTTAAAAGAATTATTAAAGCAATAAAAATCAAGTAAAAAGGGAAATAAAATAAAAGAATACAATATTATATTATAAATATGAAAAATTAATATTTATAAATCCTTTATTATTAAAAAGAGTTTTTATAATAATGGGGAAAATGCATATCAAGTTAAAAGATGCATTACATTACTTTGCATAATCATTTTTGCTTCTTAAAATATTTACGTTACCGGACAATAATGATGTTTTTGTAGACATAGAAGCTCAAGGTCCAGTGCAAGCATCAAACTTCACTACCTTGCCATCACAAGGCAAGTTCATCTCTTGCTCATGTCCTTTGAAGAGTCTTTATCAAAGTATTTGCGAATTGTGTGTTAACATCAATATTCTAGAAAAAGGAAAACATTATTTTCTCAACATACTAAATTTAAGATATCATCCTAAGTGATGATATAATGAAGAAATAGAACTTAGAGTTCTAATTGCACTAATGATAAACAATTAGGAATTAATAACCCATGACATTAGTGATTCTAGCACCGTATATTACGCGTTAACCATGAGATTTGGAATGGGACGGAGAAGTCAGTTGTATCCTTTTCCTCTTGTATGGAGGGAAGACGACCTTAACGTGACGTTGTGATTCCTTGTGTGGATCCAACATATGGGTGGGCACCCTTACGCCCCACACTTTTGGTGTCTAGAGTATCTATGAATGGTGTTTAGGGAGATAGTCCATGTAAATGGTACTAATCCGGGCATCACTAGGTCATAGAGTCTTCGGAAACTCATCAGGGTTTCAGCCTGCCCGAAAGGGGGATTAACAAAGGTGAGCTAGCCGAAGGATCGTGCAGACATATGAGGTCACAGAGAGGGCAGTGATTGGCTTGGACCAACTACTGGGCCCCACATCATGGAAATGTGGACGGGAAAGTACGCCCACTTGTGCAACAATGAGTTGATATTTCATGGGAAAAGTAACGCACCTTTGCAGAGTGTAAGAACTGTAACTTGTTACTCCCTATTCTGGGAAGGAGCTACGAACGCGTCAGGAAAGGAACTCCATGAAAGTTCTGGTCAACTTGTGAAGGCTGGTGGTCATAGATTTTTATAATAAAAACAATCTTTGAAGAAAGATTTACGAAAATTGCATAATGCCAAAGACTGATAGTCCAAGGTGGTAGAGAGAGCATCAAACTTCCTACCTTGCATATAATGAACTTGTTGGGTAACGCTGTTACTCATCCTTTCCTTTGAATCCTTGCTCAGACTCTGAGAATCTCGAAGGTACTCCAATGTACGCATCTGAGAATCAGGAGGAGGTATTCTATGAAGAGCCCAACTTGTACAGAGCCGTATAAGGGGAGGATTACGATATCATCTACGGAGGAGAGTTCCAAGAGTCCGAATAATTACTATAGTTCTAGTAGCCACTTGATCCAAGCAACATGAACATTATATAGCAATAAGTTGTTGAGCTCAATTTGGAGTTTAAGTTTTAAATTTGAAACTTCCGCTGAAACACTTATATTTTGGTTTTAAGTTGAATCTTTTGGAAGTCTTGAACTTCCGGTATTGTAATAATAATAACGTGTGTATGTTTGTAATATGGACCCGCAATGTTTCTGTTGTACCACTCTGAGGGATGTGATATTTACGGAACGGTGTTCTGTGGATGTCATGTCAACGACTATAGTGTACTACACATGCAGTGGTATGCTGGGTCAACGCAGTTGGTATCAGAGAAAATTGCTTTGACCTTAGGTTGGAAACCTAGTAAAGGGTATTACCTGTAGGAAAGCTTAGCAACAATAAATAATTCTCTAAAAGTAATATAATGGGTATTGAAATGAGAATATTCCATTATATATTTTAGTGCGATAATTCTTTGTTATGATGCAATATATTATTGGATACTAATCAAAACTATTTTTCTGATATATAGAGATATGGCCCCCAAAGTTTCCAAAATAGACTTTGGTAAGGAAAGAGGATTGATGATTATCAAGGATCATTCACAGACTAACTTCGTCAACTTTTAAAGATCTTTAGTTGTCCAACTAGAATTCCAGTGAACACTATCACTTACCTTGATGGCCGGATGTTATCCAAGTATCGTGTGAGTATCCAACTCCCAGAGGAGCTTGGATTATATCACGATCTACCTATAGGAGAAGGTAGGAGTCATTTAGCAGCATATCTTGTTGCTGTTGTGGAGGCGATAGCTAATATCCGGGAGCATAAAACCAAGGAGTTAGTGTAGGGTTTCGTAGCATGGAAAACAAAAATTTTCTATCGCATACAAACAAACAAGCCAAGATCTATCTACTAGATTGTAGCAATGAGTCGATGGAATAACTCACCCTAGAAGATTCCAAAGTGTTTAACGAGAGCGGATTCTCGTGGGTGATGTAGTCGTACTCTTCCCGATCTCAAGATCGCGTAGACGATCCTTCCGGCGCTGCGTTCCGGCAGCGCTCCCGCAGTCGGTCACACGTTTGATACTCGACGAAGACCTTCCTCTCCCTTGTTCCAGCAGGCCGCGGAGGTTGTATCACTCTCCTCGCGATTCCGGCAGCATAACGGCGTGGTACCGGAAGTAGAGGGGAGATCTCGCAGGGCTTCGCCTTAAGTCGGAGCGAGTATGGTGGACTATGAGAGAGCTCCTCAGCGATCTAGGGTTTAGACACACCAAGGAGGAGGTGCTAGGGCCAGCGGCTAGGGCTTGGGGCTTTCCCAAGTCGGCGGCTAGGGGAACCCTAGGCGGCGGCAACAGGAGGTGGCGGCGGCGGGCTAGGGTTTTGGGGTGGAGAACTTGTGTGTTAGGAGGGGCAGCCCTGCCCCTCCCTTTATAGGTGGGAGGCGCCGGCCAAGGGGAGGGAGTCCCTCCCCAACTCAGATCCCTAGTGGGCCGGAGGTGGAGGAGGAACTCCTCCCCAACTCGGTTTCCCACTTCCCCTCCACTTCCCAAAATAGTCGTTTGACTTTTCAAATTGGCGTTTGAATTTTCAAACTAGGATTTGATTAAACCCTTTATTTTGTTCAGCGGTGACACTTAGTACATGATGCAATTACTCCAACTTGGTATGACACATTCATGTACCCTTCCCCTTCGGAGTGCCGGACATTCCGGAACCTTCTAGAACATTCCCGATGAAAACACCGGAACCATTCTCCAACTCCGAAATAGGACTTTTCTTATATGAATCTTATTCTTCGAACCATTCCGGATCTCCTCGTGATATCCCGGATTCCTTCCGAGACTCCGAACAACATTCGGTGATCATTCCATAACTACTCAAACAACGTCGGATCCTTAAGTGTGTCTCCCTACGGTTCGTGAATTATGCGGACATGATCGAGACACTTCTCTGAACAATAACCAATAGAGGAATCTGGAAATTCATATGGCTCCCACATATTTCTACGATTACTTTGCAATCGAATGAACCACTTACATACGATACCAATTTCCCTTTGTCTGACGATAGTTTACTTATCCGAGGTTATGATCATCGGTATCTCTGCATACCTAGTTCAACCTCGTTACTGATAAGTACTCTTTTCTCGTTCCCGTGATATGTGATCCCTTGTGAGCCAGTCACATGCTTGCAAGCTAATTGGATGACATTCCACCGAAAGGGACCAGAGTATATCTATCCGTCATATGGATGGACAAATCCCACTCTTGATCCATGTGTCTCAACCAATACTTTCTGAACACTCAATGCCATCTTTATAGCCAATCAGTTACGGTGTGGTGTTTGATGTCATCAAAGCATCCATCCGGTAAAGGTGATATGCATGATCTCATGGTCTAAGGAATTAGGTTACTATGTATCAGAAAGCATATAGCAATTGAACTATTAAAATGACTTGATCTTTATGCTACGCTTATCTATAGGAGTATGTCCACCATATCATTCTCCTAACGATATGATCTTGTTGTTAATAACATCTCAATGTTCATGATAGGGAAACCACAATCATTTATTAACTAACAAGCTAGTGATGTATAGAGGCTTTACTAGGGACTTCAATTTAAGTTTACAAATCACACAAGTATTAATGTTTCATTGTTAATACTATTAAAGAATGAATGTAAACATTTACCATAAACACAAAGATATAATAATAACTACATTTATTATTGCCTCTAGGGCATATCTCCAACAGTCTCCCACTTGCACTAGAGTCATCTAATCTAGATTACATGGTAATATACCGAACACCCATGGCAGTTTGGTGTTGGTCATGTTTTCCCTCGGGAGAGGTTTAGTCCACGGATCCGCCACATTCAGATCTGTGTGTACTTTGCAAATCTTTATGTCCCCATCTTGTACATGTTCTCGAATAGCGTGAAAATGTAGCTTGATGTGCTTCAGCTTCTTGTGTGACCTTGGTTCTTGCGCATTGGCTATGGCGCCCATGTTATCACAGTAGATAGACATTGGGTCCAGCGCTCTAGGAACCACACCCAGCTCTGTAGTGAACTCTTTCATCCATATCGCTTCTTGTGAAGCCTCCGAAGCAGCCATTTATTCTGATTCAGTTGAAGATCTCGCCACAACGCTTTGCTTTGTACTCATCCAGCTAACTGCTGCATCATTCAAAGTAAATATGTATCCAGATTGTGATTTAGAATCATCCGGATCGGTGTTCCAACTAGCATCGGTGTAACCATTAACAACAATCTGTTCATCACCTCCATAAGAAAGAACCATATCCTTAGTTCTTCTCAAGTACTTAAGGATGTTTTTGACCGCTGTCCAATGATCCACTCCTGGATCACTTTGATATCTGCTAGTTAAACTAACATCATATGCAATGTTGGGTCTAGTACATAGCATGGCATACATTAGAGATCCTATGGCTGAGGCATAGGGAGTCTTACTCATCCTTTCTCTATCTTCTGCCGTTGTCGGACTTTGAGTTTTACTCAAGGTCGTATTGGGCAACATAGGCAAGAACCCTTTCTTGCTATCTTCCATTCCAAACCTCTTTAGAACTTTGTCCAAATATGTACTTTGTGACAATGATATTAGGCGTCTCGATCTATCTCTATAAATATTTATGCCTAATATGTAAGCTGCTTCGCCAAGATCCTTCATTGAAAAACTATCATTCAAATATTACTTGACACTATTAAGAAGGTCTACATCATTCCCAATCAACAATATGTCATCCACATATAGTATTAAGAATGCTACAGAGCTCCCACTCACTTTCTTGTAAATACAAGCTTCTCCATAAGTTTGTATAATACCAAAACTTTTGATCACCTTATCAAAACGTTGATTCCAACTTCGGGATGCTTGCTTCAATCCATAGATGGACCGTTGAAGTTTTCATACCTTGTTAGCATCTTTAGGATCGACAAAACCTTTGGGTTGCATCATATACAACTCTTCATCAATGTCTCCATTGAGGAATTCTGTTTTGACATCCATCTGCCATATCTCATAATCATAATATGCAGCGATTGCTAACATAATCCTCACGGACTTTAGCTTCTCTACCGGTGAGAAAGTCTCATCGTAGTCAACTCCTTGAATTTGTCGAAACCCTTTTGCGACAAGTCGAGCTTTATAGACAGTAACATTACCATCAGCATCTGTTTTCTTCTTGAAAATCCATTTGTTCTCGACAGCCTTCCGGCCATCCGGTAAGTCCACCAAAGTCCATACTTGGTTTTCGTACATGGATCCAATCTCGGATTTCATGGCTTCTTGCCATTTATTGGAATCTGGGCTCATCATTGCTTCCTCATATGTCGTAGGGTCATCAATGTTGTTCACCAACATGACACTCATAACGGGATCATACCAATCTGGAGTGGTACGAGTTCTCGTTGACCTGCGAATCTCTGTAGCAACTACAACCGAAGTTTCATGATCACCATCATTAGCTTCCTCTCTTATTGGTGCAGGCACCACAGGAACTTCTTCCGGTGCTGCGCTACTCGCAATTTCGAGAGAAGGTTCGACAACCTCGTCGAGTTCTACTTTCCTTCCAGTCACTTCTTTCGAGAGAAATTCCTTCTCTAGAAAGGATCCATTCTTGGCAACGAAGACTTTTCCTTCGGATCTAAGATAGAAGGTATACCCAATAGTTTCCTTCGGGTATCCTATGAAGACGCATTTTTCCGCTTTGGGTTCAAGCTTGTCCGGCTGTAACTTCTTTACATAGGCTTCGCAACCCCAAACTTTAAGGAACGACAATTTAGGTTTCTTCCCAAACCATAATTCATACCGTGTCGTTTCAACGGATTTAGATGGTGCCCTATTTAAAGTGAATGCGGCTGTTTCTAATGCATAACCCCAAAATGATAGCGGTAAATCTGTAAGTGACATCATAGAACGAACCATATCTAAGAGAGTTCGATTACGACGTTCGGACACACCATTACGCTGTGGTGTTCCCGGCGGTGTCAATTGTGAAAGTATTCCACATTTCTTCAAATGCTCTCCAAACTCGTAACTTAGATATTCACCTCCACGATCAGAACGTAGAAATTTAATCTTCTTGTTACGTTGATTCTCAACCTCACTTTGAAATTCCTTAAACTTCTCGAAAGTTTCGGACTTATGTTTCAAGAAATAGATATACCCATATCTACTCAAGTCATCCGTGAAGGTAAGAACATAACGATAACCACCGCGCGATGCTACACTCATTGGACCACACACATTGGTATGTATGATTTCCAATAAGTCCGTAGCTCGCTCCATTATACCAGAAAATGGAGTCTTAGTCATTTTACCCATCAGACATGCTTCGCATCTATCAAGTGATTCGAAATCAAGTGATTCAAGAAGTCCATCGGAATGGAGTTTCTTCATACGCTTCACTCCAATGTGACCAAGACGACAGTGCCACATATAGGTCGAGTTATCGCTCGATTTCAGACGTTTAGCCTCAGTGTTATTAATATGTGTATTACCACAATCGAGATTCAATAAGAATAGACCATCTATCAAAGGTGCATGTGCATAAAACATATTACTCATATAAATTGAACAAACATTATTCTCGGACTTAAACAAGTAACCGTCTCGCAATAAACAAGATCCCGATATAATGTTCATGCTTAACGCAGGCACCAAATAACAATTATTTAAGTATAAAACAAATCCCGATGGTAGATGAAGGGGTAGCGTGCCGACCGCGATCACATCATCCTTTGATCCATTTCCCACGCGCATCGTCACCTCGTTCTTCGCTAGCTTCCGTTTATTCTGCAGCACCTGTTTCGAGTTACATATATGAGCAACCGAACCAGTATCAAATACCCAGGCACTACTACGAGTACTAGTGAGATACACATCAATAACATGTATATCGGATATACCTTTCTTCTTGATGTTGCCGTTCTTCAAATCCGCTAAGTACTTTGGGAAATTCCGCTTCCAGTGACCTTCTCCCTTGCAGTAAAAGCACTCAGTATCAGGCTTAGGTCCAGCCTTGGTCTTCTTCGTCGGCGCGGTAACTTTCTTACCACCCTTCTTGAAGTGTCCCTTTTGCTTAGACTTGCCTTTCTTGAAATTGGTGGTCTTATTGACCATCAACACTTGGTGCTCTTTCTTGATTTCCACTTCTGCAGATTTCAACATGGCAAAGAGTTCTGGCAACTGCTTGTTCATGTTTTGCATATTGTAGTTCATCACAAAGTTCTTGTAACTTGGTGGTAGTGATTGGAGGACACGGTAAATCCCCAAAGCATTAGGAATCACTATACCCAATCTTTGAAGTTTGTTTGCGTGCCCAGACATCTTAAGCACATGCTCACTAACGGAGCTGCCCTCTTCCATCTTGCAGTTAAAGAACTTTTCAGAAGCCTCATAGCTCTCAATTGCCGCGTGAGTCTCAAAGATCAATTTGAGATCACGGACAATATCATGTGGGTCTGAATTCTCAAACCTTTTCTTAAGCTCCGATTCTAAACCATACAAGATAGCACACTGAACTGTGGAGTACTGAGTCTTCCGAGCGAGGTAAACATTCTTTACTTCATCGGTAGCAGTAGCTGCAGGTGGGTCACCCAGCGGTGCATCCAGCACATAGGTCAAATTACCATCTGTGAGGACAATCCTCAAATTGCGGAACCAATACGCGAAGTTGCTTCCATTGTTTTTCAACTTTTCTTTCTCTAGGAACGCATTAAAATTGATGGTAGGGGCCGCCATTGATCTACAACATATTTGCAATAGTTTATACTAAGTTTATGACAAATTGAGTTCTAATTAATAGTTAAATTAATCTAGGTGAACTCCCACTCAAAACAATATCCCTCACATTGTTTTAGTGATCACACGAACCAAATCCACCACATCAACACCGATCATCACGAGAGTTGATATAGTTTCAATGGCGAACAATCGACATGTTCATCATATCTACTATATGATTCATGCTTTACCTTTCGGTGATCCGTGTTACGAGACCATGTCTGTACATGCTAAGCTCGTCAAGATTAAACCTTAGCTTCCGCATGAGCAAATCTGGCTTGCTCACGTTCTATACACTTGCGGAATCTAACACACCCGATCATCACGTGGTGCTTTGAAACAACAAGCTTTAGCAACGGTGCTAACTAAGGGTGAACACTTTATGACTTGAAATTCATGTGCATGAGGGATCATCTTATAATGCTATGCATAAAGGATTAACATCACATGCAATTCATAATATGTGATATGATATGGCCTTTCTTCTTTGTGCTTCCGATCTCCATCTTCAAGCACGAACATGATCTCCATCATCATCGGCATTGCATCAAGGTCAATGACGCTTCTCCATGGTTGTCGTCCACCGGCTTCAACTATTACAACTACTTTGAATAGACACGCGGGTCTTAACATAAATTTAAAGACAATCATATGGCTCCTGTCGGTTGCCAACTTACAATAAGGAACATTGCATACATCAAATATAATCACAATCATGGCCATATCACATCACAACACACCCCTGCAAAACAAAGTTAGACGCCTCTACTTTCTTTGCATGTTTTACGTGGTTTGGGGCTATCAATAAGTGTCGTTCTAACTTACGAGCATGCACCACAACATTGATACTAGTATTGACAATCACCCGTTGTAAATTGAATCTTAACTATGCTGGGAGAAACAGGCACCCGCAAAGCCACTTATGCAATACAAGTTGCATGTAAAGCGTGGAGCAAGTCTCATGAACGATGTCATGTAAGGTTAGCCCGGGCCGCTTCATCCCAACATCCCGCAAGATGCAAAGTACACAAGAAGCAATCGACAATAAAAGCATCAACGCCCACAATGACCATTGTGTTCTACTCGTGCAACAAATCTACATATAGACACGGCTCTGATACCACTGTAGGGTTTCGTAGCATGGAAAACAAATTTTTTTTATCGCATACAAACAAACAAGCCAAGATCTATCTACTAGATTGTAGCAACGAGTCGATGGAATAACTCACCCTCGAAGATTCCAAAGTGTTTAACGAGAGCGGATTCTCGTGGGTGATGTAGTCGTACTCTTCCCGATCTCAAGATCGCGTAGACGATCCTTCCGGCGCTGCGTTCCGGCAGCGCTCCCGCAGTCGGTCACACGTTCGGTACTCGACGAAGACCTTCATCTCCCTTGTTCTAGCAGGCAGCGGAGGTTGTAGCACTCTCCTCATGATTCTGGCAGCACAACGGCGTGGTACCAGAAGTAGAGGGGAGATCTCGCAGGGCTTTGCCTTAAGCCGGAGCGAGTATGGTGGACTATGAGAGAGCTCCTCGGCGATCTAGGGTTTAGACACACCAAGGAGGAGGTGCTAGGACCGGCGTCTAGGGCTTGGGGCTTGCCCAAGTCGGCGGCTAGGGGAACCCTAGGCGGCGGCAACAGGAGGTGGTGGCGCCGGGCTAGGGTTTTGGGGTGGAGAACTTGTGTGTTAGGAGGGGCAGTCCTGCCCCTCCCTTTATAGGTGGGAGGCGCCGGCCAAGGGGAGGGAGTCCCTCCCCAACTCGGATCCCTAGTGGGCCGGCGGTGGAGGAGGAACTCCTCTCCAACTCGGTTTCCCACTTCCCCTCCACTTCCCAAAATAGCCGTTTGACTTTTCAAATTGGCGTTTGACTTTTCAAAATAGGATTTGATTAAACCCTTTATTTTGTTCAGCGATGACACTTAGTACATGATGCAATTATTCCAACTTGGTATGACACATTCATGTACCCTTCCCCTTCGGAGTGCCGGACATTCCGGAACCTTCTAAAACATTCCCGATGAAAACACCGGAACCATTCTCCAACTCCGAAATAGGACTTTTCTTATATGAATCTTATTCTCCGGACCATTCCGGATCTCCTCGTGATATCCTGGATTCCATCTGAGACTCCGAACAACGTTCGATCTCTTACTCATCATTCCATAACTACTCAAACAACGTCGAATCCTTAAGTGTGTCTCCCTACGGTTCGTGAATTATGCGAACATGATCGAGACACTTCTCCAAACAATAACCAATAGAGGAATATGGAAATTCATATGGCTCCCACATATTTCTACGATTACTTTGCGATCGAATGAACCACTTACATACGATACCAATTTCCCTTTGTCTCACGATAGTTTACTTATCCGAGGTTATGATCGTCGGTATCTCTGCATACCTAGTTCAACCTCGTTACTGATAAGTACTCTTTTCTCGTTCCCGTGATATGTGATCCCTTGTGAGCCAGTCACATGCTTGCAAGCTAATTGGATGACATTCCACCGAGAGGGCCCAGAGTATATCTATTCGTCATATGGATGGACAAATCCCACTCTTGATCCATGTGTCTCAACCAATACTTTCCGAACACTCAATGCCACCTTTATAGCCACCTAGTTACGGTGTGGTGTTTGATGTCATCAAAGCATCCATCCGGTAAAGGTGATATGCATGATCTCATGGTCGAAGGAATTAGGTTACTATGTATCAAAAAGCATATAGCAATTGAACTATTAAAATGACTTGATCTTTATGCTACGCTTATCTATAGGAGAATGTCCACCATATCATTCTCCTAACGATATGATCTTGTTGTTAATAACATCTCAATGTTCATGATAGGGAAACCACAATCATTTATTAACCAACAAGCTAGTGATGTATAGAGGCTTTACTAGGGACTTCAATTTAAGTTTACAAATCACACAAGTATTAATGTTTCCTTGTTAATACTATTAAAGCATGAATGTAAACATTTATCATAAACACAAAGATATAATAATAACTACATTTATTATTGCCTCTAGGGCATATCTCCAACAGTTAGAAGGTAGCACATTCTCTGTGATACCTCATGATTCTATAGACTCGGAGCCTATACCGGATCATCTTACTTCGGTTAAGAAGCATCCTAAGTTATCTTCCAAGTTTATGGATAGATAGCGAACACTCCTTGCGTCTTTTTACAAGACACATCAAGTGATTGTTGAAGATAAAAATAATATGTTAGAGGATCTAACTGATCTGGAAAGGAGGAAGCAGTTAGCATTCCAGTTAGAGAAGGAAGCATGTAGTAGCGCAACACCTATCTTTAAGGATATACCTATAGATCCTGAATCTTTTATACCATATCCTTATTCACAAGACCTGAACCTATACATGATCCTACTATGGATATGAGGTATGCAATACCACAGGCCTCAGAGGATGGTTCTGACTCAGAACTTCCTATTGAGAATTCGGATGGTTGCAGAATGGGAACATATGAAGGATCTCATGAACACCAGATGTCCAAAGATGGTTCTGACAGAAATGTTGGACAATCTAGCTGTATGGGTGTAAGAATTAACCCGAGTAACAGTAGTAGAAATGCCATGTCTATAGAGAATCAGGATGAAGAAGAAGATCCTGAGGAGAGAGTGTTTGAATCATCAACATCTTCTCAAAACCTAGGGAATATACATTATCCAGTGTTTAACTATCTTGTCCAAAGGAGCACCTGGAGTAGCAGGATCTGCGTATCCTGTTGACAACTCAAGGAATAAAGCTCAGGAGATGCATGCGGGAGATACTATTGAATATGTTTCTGAAGACTTTTCAGCTGAGCTGGAGGGAGTCAATGCGCTCAGGTTGAGTAATGAATCAAGTCCTGACACTTCAGATATAGAGTATGTTCCTTCTGGAAGGCCATTTGTTCCACAAACTGTGCGACGAACAACACGTCATCACGGTTGGACATCAGGCATGTATGATGAGCGTAGTTACTACTAGAAGGAGGCAACTAGTTAGTGATATCAAGTACCGTGTATTGTACTCCAAGAAATAAGATACTGAGATGAATAAGGTAGTTTTGTGATTATACTTATATGGTATATGTTGTAATGACTTTGTATTATTATGATATTATGTATAATATTTGAAATGCATATTTGGATTTTCTTTGGATTTTCATTGTGTGACTAGTTCTGTGCGTAAAGTCGAGCTCAGAACACATGTGCATGATGTACCTATGAGTATTCGCTTTATGTTGCGGGACTAGAGGGTCATGGATACGGGTGTAGAAAGCAAAACTGAGCAGCAGCGGATGGAATGAGAGGCCAAGGAGAAGGCCGATGCAGATGCAGCAAATCAGGGAGCATTACCACCACCACCACCAATGAGGCCGTTAATGGAACAAAACTTTATGCAGTGTATGCAAATGATGCAAGAGATCCAGAACAAGTTCATGGAGGAGTTGCTGGGACAAGCAAATCAGAGGGCACCTGAAGGTGGAGGAGTGAGTCTATCTGATTTCCAGAATGCAAGGCAGTTACCTTTTGCATCAGCCCCTGAACCAATGGATGCAAAATATTGGCTAGCATGTACAGAAAGAAAGCTAAAGACTGTAGGATGCAATGAGGAGGAGAAATTGAGGTATGCAACTCATCTTCTGGCAGGACCTGCAGCATCTTGATGGGAAAATCAGTTGGCCATGCAACAACCAGGAAGGGAGTATTCCTGGGAAGAGTTTAAACAGACATTCCGTGAATATCATGTTCCGGAGAGTGTTATGGAATTGAAGCGGAGATAATTTGAGGAGCTGCAGCAGTGATATACAAGTGTTATGAAGTATATCCGGGAGTTTAGTCAACTATCTCATTATGCTGAGGAAGAGGTTAACACGGAGGAAAAGAGGAAGGAGCGTTTTCTGCGTGGATTAAATCCATTCTTGAAGATGCAATTGAGGTTGGCTAATAATAAAACTTATCAGCAGTTGGTAGATGCAGCTATTACGTTCGAAGATGACTACAAGAATGTCCAAGAGGATAGAAGGAAGAGAGCTAAGAAGGAAACCAAGAGGATACAAGCGAGCAAGCCCAAGCCCAATCTGGAATTCAAACCAAGGAATAGGCCCTATAACAACAACAATCCCAATCGAAGTGCAAATCCAAACGCAAAGAATATTATATGTCACAATTGCAAACTCCCAGGGCATATTAGTAGGGATTGCCCGAAACCAGTAATTGTATGTCACGCTTGTGGTCAGAGAGGTCACATCAAGCCCAATTGTCCAAGTAAACCACAAGGTGGTTGGACGGCTCGAGATGGAAGGCAAGCCAGTGGAGGAAATGGACAGCCCAATAAAGGAGGAAATAATGGCAAGAACAACAATGGTAAGAGGAACAGATCTACCGGGAAACTGAACTGTGCAACCCTCGAGGAGGTGGATAATTCGGAGCATGCAGTGATAGGTACGCTCAATATCCTTATCAATCCCAGCAAAGTTCTATTTGATACTGGTGCCACTACTTCATTTATTTCTGAAGAATTCTATGATAAGTTCGGGATTAGAAGGGCAATGTTAGAAAACCCTATGACCGTAGTTACGGCAGGGGGAAATGTGATTGTACGCCACATCAAACAAGATCGGGTTTTCTCGATCTGTGGTTGTACATATTTTGCAGACCTTTATGTGATTCCTTTGAAGGGAATTGCAGTAGTGTTGGGGATGGACTAGATGATGGAACACGGAGCTCAGATAAATTGTGAGGAGAAAACTGTCTCAATCAAAACTCCAAGTGGAGCAAGGATAGTTTACCAAGAAGATAAGCACAGTCATATTATGGTGGATCTGCAGTTAAACTCAATGAAAGAGGTCAAATTGGAAGAGATTCCTATAGTAAATGAGTTTCAAGACGTTTTTCTAGCAGAGCTACCGGGAATGCCACCAGATCGGGAGATAGAGTTCACTATTGATCTAATTCTTGGTACAACACCAATAGCTCAAGCACCATATAAGATGGGACCCAAAGAGTTAAAAGAACTCAAAGAGAAAATTGATGAGTTAGCCTGAAAAGGATTTATTCAGGAAAGTGTATCTCCATGGGGAACACCAGTAATCTTTGTGGATAAGAGAGATGGTGGTAGAAGGATGTGTGGAGATTATAGAAATCTGAACAACGTTACTATCAAGAATAAGTATCCTTTACCAAGGATCCAAGATTTGTTTGATCAAGTGAAAGGAGCTAGAGTATTTTCAAAGAAAGACCTAAGATCTGTAAATCAAAATCAAACCAGAAGATGTTCCAAAGACATCATTTGTCTCAAGATATGGACACCATGAGTATCTGGTAGTACCATTTGGTTTGACGAATGCACCTACAATATTCATGAATTTGATGAACAAAATTTTCATGCCATATCTGGATAAGTTCGTCATAGTCTTTATTGATGATATTCTAATATATTCCAAGGATAAGGAAGAGCATGCCGATCATTTGAGAATAGCATTGCAGACTCTAAGGGAACATAAACTTTATGCGAAGTTCAGTAAGTGTGAATTTTGGCTAGATAAGGTAGAATTCCTCGGTCATGTGATCAGTAAGGATGGAATTGCTGTTAATCCATCTAAAGTTCAGTCAGTATTAGAATGGACTGCACCAACCAATGTGAAGCAAATTCAAGGTTTCTTAGGAATGGCTGGTTATTATCAGAGATTCATTGAAGGTTTCTCCAAAATAGCTGGACCAATGACAAAATTGCTAAGAAAGAATACACCATTCAATTGGGATGAGAAGTGTGAAGCAAGTTTTCAGGAGTTGAAAACTAGGTTAACCACAGCTCCAATCTTAGCAGTTCCTGAAACAGGGAAGGACTTCACGGTATATTGTGATGCATCTAAAGAAGGTTTAGGTTGTGTATTAATGCAAGATAGGAAAGTTATTGCTTATAGTTCAAGACAACTGAAACCACATGAAGTCAACTATCCAACTCATGATTTAGAGTTAGCAGCAGTAGTTTTTGCGCTGAAAGGATGGAGGCATTTTCTTTATGGAGCTAGATGTGAGTTATACACTGACCATAAAAGTCTCAAATATTTCTTCACTCAAAAAGAGTTGAATATGAGACAGAAGCGTTGGTTGGAACTAATCAAAGATTATGATTTAACAATCAACTATACCCCAGGGAAAGCAAATGTTGTAGCTGATGCTTTAAGCAGAAAGAGTGCGGATATTCAGCCTAGCAATCGAGAGCTACCAAAAGAGTTACAAATGGACTTGGAAAGATTAGAGCTTCAATTCATCAGAACAGAGGTTCTTGGAGGATTAGCTACTATGTAGGTAGTTGCAGAGAAGGACAGTGATCTTAAGCAAGAAATTTTTAGACATCAAGCATAAGATCCTTTTATTGCTGAGGAAATTCGGAGGATATCTCAAGGTCAAAAATCCATTTTTCGCCTTGGAGAATATGAGTCCTTATGGTTTCAAGACCGTCTTTGTGATCCAGATGTGACTGAGATTAGAAATGTCATACTCAGAGAAGAACATGAAACCCCTTATTCTATACATCTAGGAAGTACTAAAATGTATATGTATTTGAAAGAACTATTCTGGTGGAATAACATGAAAAGAGATATTGCTAAATATGTATATGAATGCCATACTTGCCAAAGGGTGAAGGCTGAACATCAAAGTCCAGCAGGACCATTACAACCTTTGGAAATTCCTGAATGGAAGTGGGAGGAAATAGGTATGGACTTCATCACAGGATTGCCCATGACACCTAAACGGAAGGATATGATATGGGTAATTGTGGACAGACTCACTAAGAGTGCACATTTTATTCCGATGAATCAAAAATATAATGTCGAGAATTTAGTTGAAGTATATGTCAAAGAGATAGTAAGTAAGCATGGAGTAACCAAAAATATCGTAACTAATAGGGGATCAGTGTTTACTTCAGCATTTTGGAAGCAATTACATGAAGCACTTGGTTCAAAGTTAGATTTCAGCACAACATATCATCCTGAGACAGGAGGTCAAACTGAAAGAACAAATCAAATACTAGAAGACATGTTAAGAGCTTGTGCACTAGATTTTGGAGGTACAAGGGAAGATCATCTACCATTGGCAGAATTTTCCTATAATAATAGCTAAGAGTAGTCTGAAAGCAGCTCCATACCAAGTTCTGTATGGAAGGAGGTGTAGATCACCAATATGTTGGTATGAGCCTAGAAGCAGCAAAGAATTTGCGCCAGATTATATCAAGGAAATACAAGATATCATTGTAAGATCAGGGATAGACTGAAAATAGCCCAGAGTAGGCAGAAAACTTATGCGGATCAAAGTCGAAGATCATGGCATCCAGAAGTGGGAGATATGGTATACTTGAAAGTAAGTCCAATGAAAGAAGTGAAAAGGTTCGGAGTTAAAGGAAAATTGAGTCCAAGATACATCGGACCATTCAAGATATTGAGTCAGAATAGAACTATAGCTTATGCTTTAGAGTTACCATCAAGATTAGCTCAAGTGCATAATGTTTTCCATGTGTCACAACTTCGTAAATGTTTGAAAGTTCCAGATGATGCAATTACACATCAAGAGATAGAACTACAAGCAGACTTGACCTATATTGAAAAGCCCTGTAAGATTCTGGAAGAAAATTGGAAAAGGTTGAGGAACAGAGCAATCAAGTATTGCAAAGTACAATGGGAACATCACCCTGAAAGGGAGGCCACATGGGAGAAAGAAGATGACTTAATAAAAACCTATCCAGAACTATTCAGGTACATCTCCACAAACTTCGGGACGAAGTTTAATTTAAGGGGGGAAGTCTGTAACATCCAGCATTTAGGAATTAACGAAGGGTAGATTTAGGAATTTGAAATACTGCATGCATTCATCTATGAAAATGTGGTTAAATTTTTCGCCAAATAAAAACTTAAAGTGATCAAGGCTTCTTTCATACTTTGAGAATAGGTTTAGACTTGAAGGATGATTGCTATAGACTTTGATATGATCTTTGTGGATTTATGTGTTTTGGGAAATGAAATTTGAATTTAAAACTTGAATGTTTGAATTTATAATTCAAAAGAATTTCGAATAATGTTTGAATATTTGATTCAATTAAGAGTTAACCAATAATAACTCAAACATTATATAAAGAAAGTAATTAAAAATATGAATATTCATTCCAGAATTTTATTCAATAAATAAGTTACAAAAATGTAACTTATGGAAATCATCCACAATTTTTACAATAATAAATAAATAAATAATAATATTTCTTTATTGATCATAGTATAATCTTTATTACAAAATACTAAAATAAAGATTACAAAAGAATGGAACTAAAATTACAAATGAATTAAGAAGATTACATATGACTATTCTACAAATAAACCTAAGCTAAAATCTCGAATTTCTAAGTCTGGTACCTGCAAAACAAACATAAATAAAAAATAAAGAAGGTTAGGTTTAGTAATGTTTTACTCTCAGACTTGTCAGTGAAGTGCACTGATCATGATTCATCATTGAGTAATTTTATAAAAAGGGGCAAGTTTCACCAATATGAAAGAATGTATCTTTCATAATTTTAAGCAAAAATTCAAATGATAGCAAGGAGGGGCAAGTTTCACCAGCCAAGTAAAAGTAATGAGATAAAAGTAACTCTCAAATTCATAGCATATCCACAACTTGCACAACAAGCACACAGGCAACACACACACCAAACTGCATGGTGTGTGATGTCAGCCTCACAGCAATAGCTCAATCACATAAAACCATCAGCACAGCCGTGGGCAAGCACCATAACCTCATCTTCTTGTTCATACATATCAAACATCAGCAGCCTAGCCACAGCCAAACCTGCCAAACTAAACCATAAACCAGATCCTCTCAGAACTCACCAAGATGGTGACATAAGGAGGGGGTGGATCAGGTGGACAGCAAGGTCAAGACCAAACTACCAGGAACCAGAAGGTGGATAGCAAGATCAAGGACAAGTTCCAGAAGCTGTAAGGAGTAGGGACAGCAACAAGAGAAGGACCAGATCAAGCCAGCAAGATTAGGCTACCAGATCAACAAGTTGCAACCACAACAGCAACAACAGTTGTGGTGAGTTATATAAAAACCATCACATGCTCAGTTTATCATATCAAAGAATCATGTGGTGTTTTATATCTAACCTCTCAGTATTCATCCAAGTGGGATGAATCCATCCTAGAAGGTTTAAAAAAAATTAAGGTCATAATCACAAGATCAACATACCAGTATAACCAGGATCTCAGACCAACATCATTGATCCTGGTTACAAAAGCCAAATCCAATATTTCAATATAGCCCAAAGGAAAGATTATGAAATCTGGGCACACCTCTTAAAAGAGTAGCACCTCAGTATCCATAAATCCTATGGATCCATGCAAAACCATTAGCACACCCATTGTTTTCCAATTATGCTTCAAGAATTAGCAGCTGGTAATTCTACCAGAATATTTCTATCAGGGACAGCCATTAGGAAACTAGTTCCTATGCCTTAGACCAACATCATAGGCAGGAGAGTTAAAAAAAGATTTCATTTTATCTTGCCAGTAATAATCACAAGCATTGTCAGATGGAAGTTTAGGAATAGGACCCAATAACTTGTGTGCCAGTTTATAATGGTATCACAAGGACAAGTTCTAATAAGCTAATCCCAATCTTTACTTAGATTTCACAAATAAAAAGGGGCAAGCCACTAAATATCATCTTCCTGAAACCAAATGCCAGGAATCATCATCAAACTCATCTATACATCTACAGAAAATCATTAACATATAATGAGTATATTCAGTATGTATATTCTCATACAAGCCAACCATTAAAAATGTAGTAAGCAATTACTGATAGAACTACTGTCAGTATAAACATCTTGACAGTGGAAAGTTCTCAGATCAACAACATTTACAAGTAGGGATTTCGTAGAAACACTAACATTGGATCATAGTAAATTACCACTGGAATAAGTCTGACCAGCCACTAGCATCACCAAAGCCAACTACAAATAATAATCCACAGCAAACTGTCATTCATCATTCTCAAGGATTATCACCACTAGATCCAAATCATCATAGATATGATCAACAGAGGGAGATGAACCCTAATCAGAACAAGAACCCTAATTAGGATATGAACCCTAATCAAAACGCAGGCACTAGGCAAGGGTAGCCACGAGATGCACATAGAGAGATTCATGATGATAGGATGAACTAAGATCCATAGAGGGAACTTACCCGGGGTCCTCGCTGACGAATTGAAGAGGAAGCAGAAGGGTCGACGTGCTCGCGGCGGCACGGGGAGCACCCAGAGGGAGCTACAACCCGCACCAGCCACGGCGGTGGCCACCGCAGCACACGAACACCGCACACCACCACAAGGGGGTCCATGGAGGCTGTGGCAGCACCCAACCCAAAACCTAGGGTTCGGGAACGGGGTGAACCTGGCCACAGGGGAGCTCCGGAATCAAATCAAATCGGACCAGATGGACGAGCATAGTCGCCAACCTTGCCCTGCACCACGGTAGTGGCCAGGAAGGGCCACGATGGCGGGCATCGCTGGCGACGACGCTAGAACCCCACGGGGTCGAGGAAGAGGGGAGATGAGAATGAAGAAGAGACAGAGAGAATGGGCTGGTTAGGCCAAGACCCCTTCAGGGTGTTCTTTTGACTTTTCCCTACTGGGCCACCAGGGCCCAATAAGCCCAACACAGCCAGCCCAATCACCTAAAGCAAATTTAAATAACTAAGAAAATACCAAAATACCCCTGAAGTCAATAAAATTCTAAAAAAATAAAATAAAAATCCAAAAATTATAAATAAAATATTTTTGGATTCACAAAAATCCAAACTATTCAAATAAATTGAGATGTAAAATTTTAGACATATAAATTTTATAAAGAATTTTGTAATTTATATATTCCTTATGGAATTTTACAAAATTATTGGAAGATGATAAAAATAAATAAAAATCACTTTAATTATATATTAATATTGTAGTATTTTAGAAAAATACTAAACAAATATTTAATAACAATGTTTGATATTGAAGTGATAATTCTTAAAAGAATTATTAAAGCAATTAAAATCAAATAAAAAGGGAAATAAAATAAAAGAATACAATATTCTATTATAAATATTAAAAATTAATATTTATAAATCCTTTATTATTAAAAATAGTTTTTATAATAATGAGGAACATGCATATCATTCTTTAAATATTGTCCTTACCGGGCAATAATGATGTTTTTGTAGACATAGAAGCTCAAGGTCCAGTGCAAGCATCAAACTTCACTACCTTGCCATCACAAGGCAAGTTCATCTCTTGCTCATGTCCTTTGAAGAGTCTTTATCAAAGTATTTGCGAATTGTGTGTTAACATCAATATTCTAGAAAAAGGAAAACATTATTTTCTCAACATACTAAATTTAAGATATCATCCTAAGTGATGATATAATGAAGCAATAGAACTCAGAGTTCTACTTGCACTAATTATAAACAATTAGGAATTAATAACCCATGACATCAGTGATTCTAGCGCCGTATATTACGCGTTAACCATGAGATTTGGAATGGGACGGAGAAGTCAGCTGTATCCTTTTCCTCTTGTATGGAGGCAAGACGACCTTAATGTGACGTTGTGATTCCTTGTGTGGATCCAACATATCGGTGGGCACCCTTACGCCCCACACTTTTGGTGTCTAGATTATCTATGAATGGTGTTTAGGTAGATAGTCCATGTAAATGGTACTAATCCGGGCATCACTAGGTCATAGAGTCTTCGGAAACTCATTAGGGTTTTAGCCTGCCCAAAAGGGGGCTTAACGAAGGTGAGCTAGCTGAAGGATCATGCAGACATATGAGGTCGCGGAGAGGGAAGTGATTGGCTTGGACCAACTACTAGGCCCCACATCATGGAATTGTGGACGGGAAAGTACGCCCGGTTGTGCAACAAGGAGTTGATCTCTCATGGGAAAAGTAACGCACCTCTGCCGAGTGTAAGTACTGTAACTTGTTATTCCCTGTTCTGGGAAGGAGCTACGAACGCGGCAGGAAAGGAACTCCATGAAAGTTCTGGTCAACTTGTGAAGGCTGGTGGTCATAGATTTTTATAATAAAAACAATCTTTGAAGAAAGATTTGCGAAAATTGCATAATGCCAAAGACTGATAGTCCGAGGTGGTAGATAGAGCATCAAACTTCCTACCTTGCATATAATGAACTTTTTGGGTAATGCTATTACTCATCCTTTCCTTTGAATCCTTGCTTAGATTCTGAGAATCTCGAAGGTACTCCAATGTACACATCTGAGAATCAAGAGGAGGTCTTCTATGAAGAGCCCAACTTGTACAGAGCTGTAGAAGGGCAGGATTATGACATCATCTACGGAGGAGAGTTCCAAGAGTCCGAATAATTACTATAGTTCTAGTAGCCACTTGAGCCGAGCAACATGAACATTATATAGCAATAAGTTGTTGAGCTCAATTTGGAGTTTAAGTTTTAAATTTGAAACTTCCGCTGAAACACTGATATTTTGGTTTGTAAGTTGAATCTTTTGGAAGTCTTGAACTTCCGGTATTGTAATAATAATAACGTGTGTATGTTTGTAATATGGACCCGCAATGTTTCTGTTGTACCACTCTGAGGGATGTGATATTTACGGAACGGTGTTTTATGGATGTCATGTCAACGAATATAGTGTACTACACATGCAGTGGTATGCTGGGTCACCGCAGAACTTCTCTTCAAGGAACCTGTTGGATTCAGCTGCTGGAGGTACCTTTATGACCATGACCTTGGGTGTTGCAACAAAACTCCTTGATAATATGATGGTTAATTATTCTAAATGGCACACTAAGAGAGCTCCACATGGTAAGAAGGTAAATTATGTTGAAGAAACCTCCTATTTTAGTGATAAGATAGATGTTATTATGGCTATGCTTGTTAATGGGAAAGCTCCTCTAGATCCAATTAATGTTCCCTTAGCCTCTTTGGTTGCTCAAGAAGAGAAAGTTGATGTGAACTTCATTAGAAACAACAATTTCAACAACAATGCCTATAGGAATAATTTTGGTACTAACAACAGTTATAGGCCTTATTCTCCTAATAATGGCAATACCTATGGAAAGTCCTACAACAATTCTAGAAGTGCCAGCTCTGAACTTGAAGTAATGCTGAAAGACTTTATTAGTAAACAAACCACTTTCAACAAGACTGTGGAGGAAAAGCTTTTGAATGTAGAGAAAAATATTTCATCTTTGTCTGAAGCACAGTCCTCTTTGATTAATAAAATGGCCGCTAAACCTGAAACCATGGAAAGTACCTTTGCTGCTACTCATGCCATACAAGTTACTATTGATGAAAATGTTAGACTGTTAGACCAACTTCATGCTAAGTGGGAAAGGGAAGCTGAAATTGCTAGAAACAATAGTGTGTGCACCATCACCACCAATATGGATGTCACTAAACCGCAAGAAGTCCATATTCCTCCTCCTACAATGCCTAAGGCCAATGAGTCTACTACTAGTGATGCTAATTTTGATTTTGATCTTGATGGTTGCAATATTTCTGAAGTGATTATGTTCCTGCAAAAGCTTTCTAGAAGTCCTGATGCTAGTGATATGCACGTTGCTTTCACCAAACACATTATGAAAGGATACGGATGTCGCCTAGAGGGGGGGTGAATAGGCGATTAAAACTTTTCCTAGAGTGGCTCAACAAGGGCGGAATAAAACTAGTGTTAACTTTGTTAAGCACAACCTAGAACAACTAAGGTTCACCTATGTGCACCAACAACTTATGCTAATCAATACAAGCAATCAAAGTGATAACAAGATATATATTACTTCAAGCACGAAGGCTATCACCATATAAAGTGCATAAGTAAAAGCTCGGGTATAGAGATAACCGAGGCACGCGGGGATGGCGATATTTTACCGAGTTCCTCCCAACATGGAGTACGTCTCGTTTGGAGAGGGGGTGGTATCAAACCACCAACGCCACAAAAGGCCTCCCTTATTCTCCAGTGAATCTCACCCCAATGGGATCGATTCACGCTTCCATTATCGGTGCACTTGTCGGTGGCAACCGGAACCTCTCACAAGGTTGGGGCACTTCTCCACAACTTGTAGGCTCCCAACAAACGCCACAAAAGGCCTCAACAAATGCCACCAAGTCCACAATGCCACCAAGGCCACAAAACCGTCTAGGATTCCAAGAACCCAAGAGGGACAAGCTCCAATGAGCAATTCAAACCAAATCCTCCGAGGAGAACTCAAACCGATGCAACAAATGCAAATGGCAAGAACACCACAAAGATGCTCAAATCCCTCACCCTCAAGTTCCAACAAAGCTACCAAAGCTATTGGGGGAACAAGAGAGGAGAATTCAAAGAGAGACACAAAATCCCCCAAAATCTAGATCCCCAAAGATACACTCACAAAGAGATGTTTTGGTTTGGTCAAAACGTAGATCTAGATCTCCTCCAAAAACCCCTCAAATATTTGCAAGAATCAATGGAGGGGTGTGTAGAAATCAAGCTTAAAGAGTAGAGCAAATGGGGGCAAAGCTTGGGCAAGAAAAAGGAGGAAGAAGTAACCCTAAATGAAAATGGGGCAAGGCTATTTAAAGAGAGGGGCTGATTCTGCCTGTTGGGGCAATTTTCTGGACGGTCCGATAGTACCGAATTGGGCCGGTACTACCGGACCCAACAACCAGACAGCAGCGAGCAAGACAGAGAGAAAGCAGCAGCAGGCGGCACAGCAGTCAGCAGTGAACGCGCATGTGCGCGCGCATGCGGGCGGTAGCGGGGCCCGCGCAGGCCAGCCAGCAGCAGGCAGCGCATGCAGCAGCAGTGCAGCGCCCGCAACGTGTCAATGCCCACACGTGCGCAGCAGCAGCAGCGGCGGGCGGGCCCAGCGGCGTGGGAGCGGTACGGGTACACGCGCGTGGGCGCGCATGCAGCAGCGAGGCAGAGCAGCGCGGCAGCTGCGGGCCCAGCTGCGGGCGGCGCACGCGAGCGCGCGCAAGGAGCCAGCGGGCGAGCGCGTGGTGCGAGGTGGCGGGAGAGGGGCTGGTCAACGCGCGGCCGCGGCAGGATCTAGATCTAACAAAATATCTGGGAAAGAAACTGGGCCGGCCGGTAGTACCGGCCCACCCGGGCAGTACTACTGGGCCAGTCCGGTAGGACCGGAAAGTGGTACCAGGCCAGACTGAAGAGGAGTGGGCCGGATCTGGTGTGTCCAGTACTGGGCCCGGTAGTACCGGTCAGGCCTGGAAAAATCTTTTTTCTTTTCTTTTTCAATTTAAATAAAGCAAATATTCAAACGGTCATAACTTTTAAACGGTAGCTCCGATTGACCCGATTCCAATTGCGTTGGAAATATTGATTATCACCAAGTGAGAAAGTATCAAGTAGAATAATGTGAAATACCTCACTTGGTGAGAAACCGAAAAGTCGCATAAATCAAAATCGCAACGAGGTACAAATGGAAGATCCGATTTTGACGAACAAGAGCTTGTTATGGAGATTACCACAAGCTCTATATCCTCACATGGATAAGACCAAATAACAACCAAATACGATGATGCAAGTATGCAAAGGTTTGAGCTCTCTCCGAACGATGTGACCGAATTACTCATACGAGAGCCCCTCTTGATAGTACGGTTATCTATCCTAAACCCGGTCTCACACACACAACGTGAAACCGGCAAAAGGGAAAACCTATCAAGATTATACCTTTGCCTTGAGAAATCCACTTGAGCTCGATGTAGACGGTCTTGCCCTTCTCAAGATGGAACGCCTTTCTTAATTCCTCATCATCGACCTCGCATATTGAGCTTGCCCAGCATATCTTCTTTGCATTTCATCGACCTTGAAGCCAACACATGCTCCAAGCGATGCTAATGGACAAATCCTACAAGTATAACTTAGTACACACATTAGTCCATAAAGATTGTCATTAATTACCAAAACCACACATGGGGGCCCAACATGTTCTTTCACATTACATATGCTCTTGTTAAAATTAAGGAAGAGAAGTTAAAACACAAAGCTTCTATTCCTAGGAAAGTAGAAGATAGTTGGGAACCCATTATTAATATGCAAGTGAATGACTGTGATCTCAAAGCTTCATGTGATCTTGGTTCTAGTGTCTCTATTATGCCTAGAAATATTTATGAAATGCTTGGTTTGCCACCTTTTGAAGATTGTTATTTGGATGTCCCACTTAATGATAATGCTAAGAAAAAACTCATGGGGAGTGTTAATAATAATCTCATTATGGTTAACAATGCTTATATCCCTGTTGATTTCTATGTTTTGGATGTTTGATACAATGCTTATTGTCCTATTACTTTGGGAAGACCTTTTCATAGATCTGTTGGTGCCATCATTGATATGAAAGAAGGCACCATTAAATATCAATTACCATTCAATAAAGGTATTGAACACTTCCCTATGAGGAGAGAGAAGTTGCTTTTTGCTCCTCCTTTGAAAGCAAGGTTTGATGTTAATGCTTCTTCATTTGAAAACACTTGATTTCTTGCTTCTTGTGCCCAACTTAAAGGCGTTAAACAAAAGTACTTGTTGGGAGATAACCCAAGAGTTTTTTTGAGTCTTGGAAGTTATTACTTCAGTAATGAACTCTCCTTATACTTTTTGTTTTCTTTTTGTGCCAAGAATGACCTCTAATGAAAGGGAAGTAAGATTAGGGGAGTTGCTGTCCCGAAACAGATTTTTGTGCTCCACCATAAAAATTCGTGAGGAGTCTATGTAAGTCTGATTGAGCTGAAAATTTACGAATAAATCCTCCAGTATGTTAACTAACTTTAGTTAGTTCAACACTTTTTGATTTGAGCAACAGAAGGTCTTGGAAAAAAATCGGTTTCTACCTGCTGGTCTGTTTTGACAGATTTCTGCCATTATTTACATTTGCTTTTTATTGATTTCTTTTTGGGTTCTTTTTGGGAATTTGAGATTTTTGAGGGAATTTATATAGTAGATTGTGTTTTTAGTGAAAGTTTTTCTGTTCTAAAGCTAAACCCAAGGGTCTATTATGTTTTGAATACACTAATGTTGCTAATGAAAATTGTGTGAAGTTTTGTATGAAGGAAAAATTTCAGGTGTAGAGAGGGAATGATGTAATGAGATAAAGAATGGACAAAAGATCAATCTTGGGGATGCCACCATGGTGTCACCCCAATAAATATCCAAGAGGTACAAGCGTGAAAGCTTGGGGATGCCCAATGCATCCCCTTCTTCATCAATAAAAAGCTCAGGTCTTTCTAGACACTTCGTTTTTATTGTTTCATGCACTGTTGTGTTGTTCTTGGAGCATCTTAGTTTTCATTTGCTTTTCTTAGTTTGTTTAGTTTGCTTGAATAAAGTAGTTTGTACCCCCGTTCTCGCTGTGTTGTTTCAAATAAATTGATTGGTGCTGGAAATGAGTAAAAAGTTCTTGCTTGAATAGTGCAAGAGGAGCTTGCTTTAACTGTCACTTAGACTTTAGCATGTTATGCTAGGTGTTGTTTTAACTTTATGCTTAGTGATTATTGCTGTAGCATGACTTGTTTGAAACAATTGGGATTGCTTAGTGTGCCTTGAAAAAATCATGTGTTGTTTTAGCATGCAAAAGCATAATATTGTGGTATTCTCCTTTGATGCTTTGTTTGGGTTGACTTGGCACATGCTCACACCATTTTATGGCTATGAAAAAGTCACCATATCCTCTATGATCATTTAGTCCTTGACTTGTAGTACCACCCTATGCTTTGATTAGTAATGTTTTGTCGCTCTGCATGATTATGGCCATTATTGCTCTCTTAGTTGGTCGCTCCCAGTCCTTTGCTAGCCTCCACTTGTATGAGTAAGTTCTACTCATGCATCCAACTCCCAAGAAACCAAGTTATTCCAAATTGTCCACTATAAATTCCTATGCATGGTGTGTTACACCATTCCAAGTATATTCTTGTTTTTAGCTATCTTCCAATTAAAAAGTATTTTGTTATGTGAAAACTTAGTGATTAAAGCTCTCACAAACTTGATGGCACACTTTATTTTTCTTGCTCCTAATAAACTTGAACCATTGTATCATCTATGTTGTATATGCTTGCACTTATACGTTGGAATTAGTAGAACTGTGTTGTCACGGGGAACGCTTTCAACATTGCACTTGTACTTTGTACACAGTTGATATCATGCTATTTTGTTTATGGATGTCGTCGGTATGAAATAAAAGGGGAGCTTGTAAGTCCATAGAGTTATGTATGTGTGTTAGAGAAATGCCTGTGCCGCTAGCCTAAGCCATGCCTAATCATGGTGGAAACTTGTAGCATCACCATAATGAGCAATCTGTGAAGCATCCTCAATAAAAACCTATGCAATCTTTTTATTTACCATAAAAACCTATGCAACTCCTACTTTGGAACCCATTACCTCTTGTGATGAGGAGGATGTGGATAATGTGGAAGAATATATTGATATTGATGATTTATATGAAAAGGGTGAGATTGTTTATCGTGCTCTTGTTAAAAAGGATATTGCTTGCTCTAACTTTGTTGAAATCTTGGACTTTTCTATTAAGAGAAAAGAACATATTTATAAGTTAGAAACACAAATTGAGGTGCATGATAACAACTTTGATAAAATGGGTAGTCTTGAGCGTGAGTATGCTAATGAAGTTGCACAACTAAAGGACTCCCTTGAAAAAGAACAAACGACCAAAGAATCTCTTGAGGAGACTTTTACTCTAGAATTATCTAGAGTAAAGGAATACCATCTTAGAGAACTTGTGGTGGCAAACTCCTTCAAGATTAAAAATGATGAACTTGAAGGTGCTTATGATAAACTCCTTGAGGATTTTGAGCACCCCAAAAATGGCTCTAGGGTCATCAAGGGTGAGCTCATCGAACTCACCGAGTCACATGAGCAACTTAAAGCTTCATATTCAAAAGAGCTTACCAAGTTGCCCTCACCTCTTGCTAATAATGATGATTCTTGTGCTACTAACTCCATTTATTGTGAAGCATCTATTTCGAAGGAGAATGTTGAGCTAAAAGCTCAAATTGCTTTGCTAACAAGCAACTATGGGAAATTAGAAGAAAGTCATGTTAAGCTCTCGAGCTCGCATGAGGATCTTCTAGTATCCCATGGTAGGCTAAAGTTAGCTCATGAGGCTATTGTGTCAAAGGTAACATCGAGTGGGCCTCATGTGGACATTAGCACTATATCTACTCCGAGTGTAATATTGCCATGTGCTAGTCCTTGCAATTCATCATCTCACAACCATGCTATATCTCGTGATGAATTACATTCCATGCCTTGTTGCTCTAACAATGTAGCATCTACTTCTTCTAGTGTCTTTGTTGAAACTAACCATGTAGAGGAAATCAAAAAACTTAAGGCTCAAGTCACTTCTTTGAAGAATGGCTTGAAAAAGGGTCATCAAGAGAAGGTCGCACTCAACAAAATCTTGAGTGTGCAAAAATCCCCCAATGACAAGAGTGGGCTTGGATTCAATTCCAATGTCAATAACAAGTCCACTATCAAGTTGAAGCATAAGGACAACAAGAATAATGGCCAAGATCAAGTCAAGAATCCGGCCAACATTGTTTTCTTCAAGTGCAAGGAAGAAGGGCATCATGTCAAACATTGCCCATTAAAGAAGAAGTCCCTTGGCAAGAAGCAACAAGGGAAGCGGCCTCAATCTCTACATCTTGTTAGAGATGGGCCTCCTCCCAAGAAGACTCAAGCTCTTCCTCAAGTTGTTGATACATCCAAAAATAAAGATGGCAAGAGTAGAACTTGCTACATTTGTCATAAGAAAGGGCACATTTCTTCCTCATGCACTATTGGTATCTCCTCATCCAACCCTATCATTATTGATGATTCTTATTCTCTTTATAAGGATGAGGTTGGAAATGTGTTTGCCAAATTTGTTGGTGCCCAATGTGGTGTCAAGAAAAGATCCATTTGGGTTGCCAAGCCTATTGTGACTAACCTCTTAGGACCCAACTTGGTTGGGGGACAACTAGCCAAAACTTGATCAATAGGTGTATTTTGGAGGGCATTGGAGTCTTGGCTACATTATGAAGAATTGAGGGATCTTCATCAATTATTATTGTCAAGCCAAGCCATTTGGATTATCTTGATTATATTATATTTCCAATGTTCCTCCTTGCGGTAACATAGTCTAAACTCATTACATTGAAAGTTACTCGCCCCTTGTGCACGTGTTGGTTTTGTATTTTCCATGCTTTTGTACATGTTGTGCTTTCCACTTAATTATCTTGAGGTATCAAGTATATTTGTATATGATTAGGTGGCACACCATGTATGTGTGTTTCTTGTATTGAAGCCTTAATTGATTGTATTTGATATCTTATTTGGCTCTTGTGAGAAATTAATGGATTATCCCATTTTGGGGGAGTGTTATGCTTGGGCATTCCACAATCCTAAAATTGTGTGTACGTGAGGAATACCACCTAGTATTTATACTGGATTATTGTCTAGTCTCTATGTGGTATAATTCTCATGAGAAATTTAAGTCTTATAATGTCCATTAATTATCTCTATTTGTATCCCTTTGCCTCGTGTTTTTTATGGTAGTATCACATTATGGGGGAGTCTTATGCTTAGTGCATATTACAATCCTAGAAAATGTGAATATTCGAGGTTGTGTCACTTAGAATTGATATTGATAATTATCTAGCACCTATGTGACACATTTGCTCATACAAGTTCCAATTTCCTTGAAGGCCTTTATTGATCATATTTTGAATCTTGTATATGAGAGTGTTTCTTGGTATGTGTTTCCTCATATTTAGATCTCTATATCATCATGGAAACCATTTGATTCAAGTTACTCTAATCACTAGTGAGTATGTGACGATTGGAAGCTACCAAGAATCTTGTTCGAAGCATCAAGCTTAATTCTTATATTTTGTTATATGCTTCTTGTTGTAACTATGATCTTGGATATCCATGCAAGCTACCTTGGGAAAATTATTCCCAATATTTCTTGTCCTTGGACAATGAGTACTCAAGTTATGGTAGAATTTATTGACCATAGTCACTTTGGCCTTTGCTTAATAATGTCCTATCCTTGGCCAAGTAAATGTTTTGTGGGCTCCCATGTATTCCTTGCTACTCGTATGAATCTTCTTATTTTATTGATATCCTCTTGTGTTTTACTTATTATAGGTACTAGTGATGATCCCATTTGTGTGCATTTTGCATTCAAAAGGAAAATCCTACATAATGCACTATCCATGGGGGAGCTCTCCTATATTATTTAGAACACTCATATCTATGCTTCATTGTTTGATCCATATCGGGTTTTATGTGCTTGGAACCTCAATCTTTTCGTTTTGGTATTTTGTGCCATCATGAGAAGTTTGGGGAGTTTGGTTTCTTGTTGCAACCTTGCTCTTTTTGGGAGTTGGTTTTGTCTCATTTCTTGTTTCATGATTTTACCATTTTAGAATGAGATAAATCCTTGAGCATGTTTATTTCTATCTATCTTTGGCTTTAGTCTAGTTCATTTGTTGAACATGTGATCTTTCATGTGTTCAATTGGTTCTTTGATACAATTTGGACATCATTTGTCATGTCACACTCTTGTGTGTGCAATCTTGATTTACTTGGTGTTTTTGTTCAAATTGTATATCCTTTTAGTTCTTGAAAGCTTTATGCATGCATATTTACTATATGTTTATATTATTGCATGCTTGATTTCTTTGATCCAATATATAGGGGAAACTCCACCAATTCCTATCGGCTAACTTGTGCATGAAATTCAATTTCATATCAATATGCACATAATTATGTGGAGTCTCTCCTATGTATTGTAGTTGCACTAACTACATTGGACCCAATAAGTTTGGGGACCATTTTGTACTTAAATGTGTTTTAGGTACATTGGAGATAGATTGGATGCTTGTCTCTCAATTTTGAAGAATTGATGCATACATGAAAATTGGGGGCAAGCTATAGGATGATCAACGTATTCATATCCTCTACATCCTATCAATTATATCTCGGTAACAAGTATCTCATGCTCATGCATATTTATCTTGCGTCCAACCTTTTGTTGATTGCATCGTGGCATGAATTGGTGTAGTTGTATTGTTGTATCTCTAGCCATGGTATGAAAAGAACTCGCTATTGTAAATGAGTATAAGTTGAGATGAGTGCATCTAATTGGGACTATACAAAATCATGCATATGATCCTCCAATCCCAAATATGTCAATCTAGCAATTTTATTGCTTATCCTTGCCTCAACTTCTCTCATGGGCAATAGTGAGATTTTGCTAGTATATTTTTCCTTGTGATACTTGTTGCCTTTCTCCATATATGCCAACTTTCTCCTTTTCCTTTGGTGATAGTTGTAATATATGTAGTATGTTGGTGTTTGAAGTTCATTAATGTACAATAAGATATATTTGTGCCTTTGGCCATGCTTTGAAGCAAAAATCTTATTGATATATGTTATGACTTCATTTTAGACTTTTATGTGATTTATTGTATATCTTCTTTGTGTGTGTGCTTGTTTCTTTATGGGCCTATGTCTTTGTGATGTTATGCACTTAGAAACATATACACATATGAGAAGATAACTTTAGTTGAGATTTTATTCCTTGGATACCACCTTTTATTCCTTTTTGAGTTTTTTGGTGGCTTCCAAATTTATTTGCCTATGAGTGATTGTCCATCTTGTTTGCATCTTAAGACACTCATATGTGTTCTCTCATGCCTTCTATTGTTAAATGAACTCGGATGAGTGAGGATTCCATGATTATGCACCTTGTTCCCAATTACAATTATCATAATTTGTGCATTATCTTTGGGGAGCTCATCTAATTCATTTAACAATGCTCATTTGTCTCCTTTCTCATTTATTGTGTTTTAAATGCTTATGGGGAGCGAGGATTCCATATTTGTGCAATATGTATTCTAATGCATTTATTTTGAATTGTGCACAAATCTTGGGGAGCTTATCTATTTGTTATTTAAAGCACTCTTTTGCTCATATCATAATATCTTGTTATTTCCATTTGGACTCATTTGTTGTTTTCAATTGATTTGTCGGATCTTGTGATTGCTTGCATCATTTGTGATGCGTCGTTTTATTTTATTCCTTTGGCAATCTTTGGGTCCTCGATATAGTTCTACTTCCTCCCAAGTATTCATCATTGGATATGTGCGAATGCACACCTTTGGAGGATTTATCACTATATTGGCCTTCTAGAACTTGTCACCCATTTCGGCAATCGATGCCAATGGGGGAGAAGTTTTAGAGGGTTTAAGGGAAATGGTTTATGCTTTGAGTTTGTTCCTAAGCATTTGCCTTTCATGTTCTTGCATCTTTGTTGTTGCTTAGCATGTGGTATATAGAGGAAACTCCACCAATGATAATGATTGGATTATATATGCAATGAAATTCGAGTTCATCACACATGCATAGATTGTGGGGGAGTTTGCTCTATATATGGTGGTGGTACCAATATCACATACTTATGTAGTATTTGATATTGGTAGTACCATTTTATTCTTTAATATTCCTTATATAAACCTTCTTAAAGGGTTTGTCATCAATTACCAAAATGGGGGAGATTGAAAGAACATGTTGGGCCCCCATGTGTGGTTTTGGTAATTAATGACAACCTTTATGGACTAATGTGTGGATTAAGTTCTACTTGTAGGAATTGTCCATTGGCATCGCTTGGAGCATGTGTTGGCTTCAAGATCGATGAAGTGAGAAGAAGATGTGTTGTGCAAGCTCAAAATACGTCATCTATAGAAGATCTAATGTTTGATGCTTGCCATCCTCGGTGATCATGGATCAATGATGAGGAATCAAGAAAGGCGTTCCATCTTGAGAAGGTCAAGTTCGTCTATATCGAGCTCAAGTGGAATTCTAAAGGCAAAGGTATAATCTTGATAGGTTTTCCCTTTTGCCGGTCTCACATTGTGTGTGTGATACCGGGTTTAGGATAGATAACCGTACTATCAAGAGGACCTCTCGTTTGAGTAATTCAGTCACATCGTTCGGAGAGATCTCAAACCTTTGCATACTTGCATCATCGTATTTGGTTGTTATTTGGTCTTACCCATGTGAGGATATAGAGCTTGTGTTAATCTCCATAAAAAGTTCTTGTTCATCAAAATTGGATCTTCTGTTTGTATCTTGTTGCGATTTTGATTTATGCGGCTTTCCGGTTTCTCACAAAGTGAGGTATCTCACATTATTCTACTTGATATTTTCTCACTTTGTGATAACCATTATTTCCACCTTTTATTGGGAAGCCCTTGTCGTCCTCTATCCAACGCAATTGGAATCGGTTCAATCGGAGCTTCTAGTCAAAAGTTATTGCTGAATATTTACCCGTCAATCTGTTTTCTGGGTCGAGCGGTTGTACCGCCCGGGCGGGCCGGTACTACCGCCCGGTTGCAGCTCCTGCTCGCCTGCCTCGCGCGCGCCGCCATCGCCTGTCCCCACGCCCTCCCGCTCCCGCCTCGTTGCATGCGCCCCGCGTTGACCCGCCAGATCCCCCGCGCGCGATGGTGCCTAGCTCGCTCTGCACTGCTGCGCGCCTGCACTGCTGCTTGCTGGCCCCGCCTGGCCCCACATGCCCGCTCGCGCACCAGCGGCCCCGCGCGCTCTCATTTGCTGCTGCAGCTGGCTCGCGCGCGTTGACCAGCGCAGCTGCTAGCTCGCCCTGATTTCCGCAGTCGCTCGCTTGCTGTGTGGTTTTTCGGTCCGGTAGTACCGGTACTACCGGTCCCGACCGAAATAGTGCCCCAACGGCTAGATTTTCTGGGGCTACTATTTAACCATCTTGTCCGTTTTTAGTTTAGTAAGCTTCTCTCTTATCTATTAGGCTAAGCTTTGTCCACACTTGCTCTAGATCTTGAAGCTTGCCTAATCTTTTCCCTCCGATGATTCTTGCCCATATTTGAGTGGAAGAGAGAGGAGATCTAGACCCACGTTTTAACCTAACCGATTCATCTCTTTGTGAGTGCATCTTTGCGGATCTAGATTTTGGGGGATTTTGTGTCTCTCTTTGATTCCTCCTCTCTTGTTCCCCCAATAGCTTTAGTAGCTTTGTTGGAACTTGAGAGTGAGGGATTTGAGCACCTTTGTGGTGTTCTTGCCATTTGCATTTGGTGCATCGGTTTGAGTTCTCTTCGGAGGATTTGGTTTGAGTTACTCATTGGAGCTTGTCCCTCTTGGGTTCTTGGAACCCTAGATGGTTTTGTGGCCTTGGTGACATTGTGTCCTTTTGTGGCATTTGTTGGGAGCCTCCAATTAAGTTGTGGAGAAGTGCCCCAACCTTGTGAGAGGTTCTGGTTGCCACCGACAAGTGCACCGATAGTGGAAGCGTGGATCGATCCCTTGGGGAGAGATTCATCGGAGAATAAGGGAGGCCTTTTGTGGCGTTGGTGTTTTGATACCACCCCCTCTCCAAACGAGACGTACTCCATGTTGGGAGGAACTCGGTAAAATATCGGTGTCCTCGCGTGCCTCGGTTATCTCTATACCCGAGCTCTTTACTTATGCACTTTACATTATGATAGCCTTCGTGCTTGAAGTAATATATATCTTGCTATCACTTTGTTGCTTGTATTGCTTAGCATAAGTTGTTGGTGCACAGAGGTGAACCTTAGTTGTTCTACGTTGTGCTTAACAAAGTAAACACTAGTTTTATTCCGCCTTTGTTGAGCCACTCTAGGAAAAGTTTTAATCGCCTATTCACCCCCCCTCCTCTAGGCGACATCCATATCCTTTCACATGGTAAGGTCTGTGACTTCAAATACACATATTATGTCCTGAAATTTTCTCCATTCACAAATGTAACCGAGAGCGGGATCTGACCCAAGGTTCTATGTGCAGATCCTAGGACGACGTCATAGATCTCCCTAAGAATGGGTTTAATCTCTACCCTAAGAACATATTGAAAATAGTTTTCTATCTACACCAAGATATTTAGGCAAAAAGTGTAAACACCAAATTAACTCCAGTAGTGTCCATGCGATCCATTCATAGAACTCATCAAACAGAAAAATAGACCATCACGAATAAAAGGACGCTAATGCTGGTAAAATCAATCGTTCTATAAAAATAGAGGGAGGCAGCCCAGCCGGTGGCCAGGCCACCTACAACCCTGACCCAACCTAGACCTAGTCCAACCCAACACCACACACACACCAAACCCAACCCATTCAGAGCAACCCACACTCCATTGAAACCTAACACTACAACACAGAGCTCGGGGTCCTAGCGCTTATAGACATCGGGGCGGGGATTCTGAAATGGCGGCGGACTTTTTGGCTCGGCACAATGTTATCTGCCGACCTAGCGCTTACGCGGTGTCGTAGAGGATGCGCCACGTTACATTACGGAAGACGACAGAAATTTAATGTCGCGTCACCGTGCATTATTTGTCGTGTTACACCGTCCAACATCACTGAAAGTGAATTACCTTAACAATAACTAATTAAGGTTGCTAATCCCAACATGATTCAAAATTTCGGTTTATTGGTATATATAATATTTATTACATCATACATTGGATTTGAGCCTCTCTCTATTCAATAACATCATATTAAACTGCAACCTCTTCTTATGAGATCAACATTTAACTTTGTCGATCTCGTCTAAATTACAGAACTAGGAGGTGCTAATGTGAATTCTACAAAATAAAAAATATAATTAGCCCTGTATTTCTTGAGCGCCTCTCTATTTTGCACCTCATCAACATCACGAGTGTGATCTCCAAATCTTCTTACAGACGCCATGCTAAGGAACTCACCATGGAACTAATTTGAAAAAAGAAATATAGGTGAATATTTTGGAGAAAGACAAACAAACATGTGGATCCGAAAGAACAAGAAACGAGATGTCGAGAAAGGATGGAGAACAAACCTACAGATGGTAATTGAAAGGGCTCGCAAGATCCGACACCGATTGACTGGTGGATCAAGATCGAGCGCGGAATTGACCGGCCCCTCAAGATCGAGCGCGGATTGACCGATGGGTCAAGTGAAGGGTTTCGCGGCATAGTAAATCAAAATTTTCTACGGAGCGAACAGAGGGAAAGCCAAGATCTAATCTAGGAGATGCAAACAACGAGATAGATTGGATTAGATCTTCATACCCTTGAAGATTCGCACAGCGGAACGTTCGTCGGAACGTGGGTGATGTAGTCATACTTGCTTCTCCTCCTCGCGATCCGATCCGATCTAGCACCACAAGTGGCGGTGCCTCCGTGAGATGCACACGTGCAGCACCTCGACGTCTCCTCCTTCCTCGGACCAGCGAGTATGGTGGAGAGATAGATTGTATCTACAGCACGACGGCGTGGTGTATATGGTGGAGAATTTCTGCTGCAGGGCTTCGCCTACAAACAGTCGGGAGGGAGAGAGGAAGGTAGCAAGGCTGCTAGGGCTTGGAGGAAGGTGTGTATGGGGAGGGGGCGCACCACCCCTCTATATATAGAGGGGGGCGCCAGCCCTTGCCCCTCCTCCAAGCCTATCTCTAGTTTAAACAATTTAAAGTCTCCCTTATCTAGAAATCCTATCTCTAGTTTAAACGATTTAAACTCTCCCTTATCTAGAAATCCTATCTCTAGTTTAAACGAGTTTAAACTTATCCAGGATCGGCTGGGCCCTATGGGGCCTTGTGCCCCTGGCCCAATGCGGCCAGGACACTCCCTCATAGGCCCATGCCCCCTCCCGGAAGGTGGGGCCACGTTGGTTCCCTTCCGGAAGGTTCTAGAAGCTTCCGGTACAATACCGATCAACCCGGAACAATTCCGAACTCCAAAAACTGCACTGCCTTATATGAATCTTATTCTCCGAACCATTCCGGAACCTCTCGTGATATCCCGGATCCCATCCGAGACTCCGAACAAAAATTCATAAACCAATTATCCAATCTATCCTAGTGTCGAGATACGTTAAGTGTGTGACCCTGCGGGTTCGAGAATATGCAGACATGATCTTCTATCAATAATCAACAGCGGGGTCTGGGCACCCATATTGACTCCCACACATTCATCGATGATCATATCGGATGAACCACGATGCCAGGATTCAATCAATCCCATATATATTCCCTTCGTCTCGCGATATTTTACTTGCCCGAGATTCGATCGTCGGTACCGTCATACCTAGTTCAATCTCGTTCACAGCAAGTACTTTACTCGTTCCGTAATCCGATATCACTTTGTGATTAACTCCTTAACCACATGCTTGCAAGCGGTGTTGATATCGATTACCGAGTGGGCCCGAAGTATATCTCTCCGACTTGGGAGGGACAAATTCCATCTCGATACATACAACCCAACAGATACTTTCCGATCACCTGAGAGACACCTTTATGATCACCCTCTCATAGGATGACGTTTGATGACCTCAAAGCTTTCTTCCGATACCAGGGAGTTGCATTATCTCATATGTCTAAGGAATACAATATTTGACATAGGAAAAGCTTCGCAAAGACGAACACGATGACACGATCTAATTGCTCTGCTTTGTTTGGGTCTATCCACCATATCATTCTCCCAATGATATGATCTCATTATTAATTGACAACTCATGTCTATGGTTAGGAAACCTTAACCATCATTGATCAATGAGCTAGTCCATAGAGGCGTACTAGGGACACGGTGTTGTTTACAAACCACACAAGTATTAAAGTTTCCGCTTAATACAATTCTAGCATGGAACATAAACTTTATCATGAACAAGAATTATAATAATAACATCTTTATTATTGCCTCTAGGGCATAATTCCAACAGTCTCCCACTTGCACTAGAGTCAATAATCTAGTTTACATCTGGCAACAATCTCACACCCATGGCACTGAGGTGTTGATCATGTTTTACACGTGGAAGAGGTTTAGTCAATGGATCTGCGACATTCAGATCCGTATGTACTTTGCTAATCTTCAGATCTCCATCTGCTATATAATCTCGGATTATATGAAACTTGCGGTTGATATGGTTGGTCTTTGGATGATATCTTGGTTCCTTAGCGAGTGCTATGGCGCCAGTGTTGTCACACAATATCTCTAGTGGGTCCAATGCACTTGGAACCACGCCAAGCTCAGTGATGAAGTTTCTGATCCAAACTCCTTCACTTGACGCTTCTGCAGCAGCCATGTATTCCGCTTCTACTGTAGATCCCGCGATCACGCTTTGCTTGCAGCTTCTCCAGCTCACAGCTCCTCCATTCAAAATATAAACGTATCCTGTCTGAGATTTAGAATCATCCTTGTCGGTGTCGAAACTAGCATCGACGTAACCTTTTACGACAAGCTGTTCATAACTCCCATAGACTAAGAACATTTCTTTAGTTCTATTTAGGTACTTTAGGATGTTCTTCACGGCTGTCCAGTGTTCCACTCCTGGATCACTTTGATATCTGCTCGTCAAACTAAGAGCATTGGACACATCCGGTCTAGTACACAGCATGGCATACATGATGGAACCTATGGCCGAGGCATAAGGCACTTTGCTCATAGCTTCCCTATCATTTACCGTAGCTGGACACTGAGCCTTGCTCAATATCTTACCTGACAACATAGGCACTGAACCTTTCTTTGCCTTATCCATTCTGAACCTTTTCAGAACTTTGTCTAGGTATGTACTCTGGCTTAAAGCTATCAGGCATCTTTGTCTATCTCTATAGATCTTGATGCCCAATATATAAGCAGCTTCACCTAGGTCTTTCATTGAAAAACACTTGTTCAAATAACTCTTCACATCGTTAAGCATGTTGATGTCATTTCCGATAATCAATATGTCATCCACATACAGTACCAGAAACGTCACCGAGCTCCCACTCACTTTCTTGTAGATACAAGCTTCGTAGCAATTTGGAACAAATCCAAAGCTCTTGATCACTTGATCAAAACGAAGGTTCCAACTCCGAGATGCTTGCTTCAGTCCATAAATGGAACGCTGAAGTTTGCATACTTTACTAGCATCCTTAGGATCGACAAAACCTTCGGGTTGCATCATATACAACTCTTCATCAATGTTGCCATTGAGGAACGCAGTCTTGACATCCATCTGCCATATTTCATAATCATGAAACGCAGCAATTGCTAATAAAATCCGAATGGACTTAAACATCGCTACGGAGAGAAAGTCTCATCGTAGTCAACACCTTGAACTTGTCGAAAACCTTTCGCGACAAGCCGTGCTTTATGGACGGTAACATTACCATCCGCGTCCGTTTTCTTCTTGAAGATCCATTTGCACTCAACGGCCTTTCGGTCGCTTGGAGGGTCCACCAAAGTCCATACTTTGTTTTCGCTCATGGATCCCAATTCGGATTTCATGGCTTCTAGCCATTTCTCAGAGTCTAGGCTCATCATCGCTTCCTCATAGTTCGTAGGTTCACTGTCTTCTACCAACAAGACAGTCAAGACAGGGTTGCCGTACCACTCAGGAGGGGCACGCGACCTTGTCGACCTGCGACGTTCAGTAGCAGCATCGTCCGAAGCTTCATGATCCTTGTCATTAGCTTCCTCTATTGTTGGTGCAGGCGGCACTGGAACAATTTCAGGTGCTGCGCTACTCTCCAATTCAAGAGAAGGTTCAATAACCTCGTCTAGCTCTACTTTCCTCCCACTCACTTCTTTCGAGAGAAACTCCTTCTCAAGAAAGGAACCGTTCTTTGCGACAAACACTTTGCCTTCGGTTCTGTGATAGAAGGTATACCCAATAGTTTCCTTAGGGTATCCTATGAAGACGCATTTCTCCGCTTTGGGTTCGAGCTTGTCCGGCATCAACTTCTTGACGTAAGCTTCGCATCCCCAAACTTTAAGAAACGACAACTTAGGTTTAGCACCAAACCACAGTTCATACGGTGTCGTCTCAACGGATTTAGATGGAGCCCTATTTAAATTGAATGCAGCGGTTTCTAATGCATAACCCCAAAATGATAACGGCAAATCAGTAAGAGACATCATTGATCGGACCATATCTAATAGGGTTCGATTCCGGCGTTCAGACACACCATTGCGTTGTGGTGTTCCGGGTGGCGTGAGTTGCGAAACAATTCCGCTTGCTTTAAGATGCGTGAGAAAATCATAACTCAAATATTCGCCCCCACGATCGGATCGTAGAAACTTAATCTTTCTGTTACGATGGTTCTCCACTTCATTCTGAAATTCCTTGAACTTTTCAAACGTTTCAGATTTATGTTTCATTAAATAGATATACCCATATCTACTTAAGTCATCGGTAAAAGTGAGGAAATAGCGATATCCACCGCGCGTCGAAACACTCATCGGTCCGCATACATCGGTATGTATGATTTCCAACAAGTCTGTTGCTCGCTCCATCATACCGGAGAACGGGGTTTTGATCATCTTGCCCATGAGGCATGGTTCGCATGTGTCAAATGATTCAAAATCAAGAGACTCCAAAGGTCCATCAGAATGGAGTTTCTTCATGCGCTTTACTCCAATATGACCTAGACGACAGTGCCACAAATAAGTAGTATTATCACTATCTACTTTGCATCTCTTAGCCTCAATGTTATGGATGTGTGTTTCATCCCTTTTGAGATTTAGAAGAAATAAACCATTCACAAGAGGTGCATGACCATAAAAGATGTTACTCATATAAATAGAACAACCATTATTCTCCGATTTAAATGAATAACCGTCTTGCAATAAACATGATCCGGAAATAATGTTCATGCTCAACGCAGGCACATAATAACATTTATTAAGGTTTAAAACTAATCCCGAAGGTAAAACTAAGGAGAGCGTGCCGACGGCCATCACGTCAACTCTTGATCCGTTGCCAACGCGCATCGTCACCTCATCCCTCGCAAGACGCCGTCTATTCCGTAGCTCCTGTTTCGAGTTACAAATATTAGCAACTGAACCGGTATCAAATACCCAGGCACTACAACGAGGGCTAGTAAGGAAAACATCAATAACAAGTATATCAAATATACCTTTGATGGTGCCAGCCTTCTTGTCCGCTAAGTACTTCGGACAGTTGCGCTTCCAGTGACCCTTGTCCTTGCAATAGAAGCACTCAGTGTCCGGCTTAGGACCAGACTTGAGCTTCTTCTCAGCAGGGGCATTGCGCTTGCCGCCGCCCTTCTTGAAGGGCTTCTTTGCTCCCTTACCTTTCTTAAAGGAGGGCTTGTTGACCATCAACACATGATTATCCTTCTTGATGTCCACTTCCGTAGCCTTCAGCTTTGCGAAGAGCTCGGTGATCGTATCAGTGGAACCAATCTGATTATGAGTCACTACAAAACTTTTGTAGCTGGGAGGGAGTGATTGCAGAACCCTGTCAATCTTGAGCTCCTCTGGAATCGTGCATTCCAATTGCTCAAGGCGTTGAGTGTAGCCCGACATCTTTATGGCGTGCTCACTAACGGAACTCCCTTCCTCCATCTTGCAGTTAAAGAACTTCTCAGAGATCTCATATCTCTCAGAACGGGCTTGAGTCTGAAACATGGTTTTCAGCTCCTCGAGAATCTCAAAGGGCCCGGGATAGGTTTCAAAACGATTTTGAAGCTCCGGTTCCATAGCAAACAACATGGTGCTCTTAATCACACCATAATCATCTTTGCGCGACTGATAGACAGCTTTCTCATCAGCCGGCGCAATTGCATCAGGGGGGTCACCTAACGCTTTACCAAGGACATAGTCCGTTTGTCCGCCAGACAGAATGATTCTTAGATTGCGGAACCAGTTGGTGAAGTTAGACCCATTGTTTCTAAGCTTTTCTTTCTCAGCAAAAACGTTGAAGTTGAAGTTGGACTTGGCCATTGGATCTACAGTATTTGCAAGTACAATTTAGACTATGTTCATGATAAATAGTTTAACTTAATCAAATTACTAGATGAACTCCCACTAAATTCAACATCCCTCAAGTTGTTTAGTGAACACGATCCAAATTCACCACACCTAATCCGATCATCACGAGAAGAGATGTGGTTTCAATGGTGGACAACGAAGTGTCGATCATATCATTCATATGACTCATGCTTAACCTTTCGGTTCTTGTGTTCCGAGGCCATGTCTGTACATGCTAGGCTCGTCAAGTTAGACCCAAGTATTTCCGCGTGTGCAAAAACTGGCTTGCACCCGTTGTATGTGAGCGTAGAGTCTATAGCACCCGATCATCACGTGATGCTTGGACACGACGAACTTTCGCAACGGTGCATACTTGGGGAGAACACAGTTTTTATCTTGATCTTTAAGTGAGGAATCATCTTATAATGCTACCGTCGCGATCTAAGCATAATAAGATACATAAAGGATAAACATCACATGCATATAACTTTATGTGACATGGTATAGCCAATCTTCGCGCAATGATCTCCATCTTGTGCGTTCCGGCATGATCTCCATCACTCCACCATGATTGCCTTCACCACGAATAGCAACTACAACTATTGCTAACTACTTAGCGATAAAGTAAAGCTATTACATGGCGTATAAGAAGTTGACTCGCAGGTCATACACAATTATAAAGACAACCATATGGATCCTGCCGGTTGTGTACTGATCGACATGCAAGTCGTGAAACATTACAAAACATGATCATCGCATACATTATACACATCACATCTTGGGCCATACCATATCACAGAAAACACTCCCTGCAAGAACAAGTTAGACGCCTCTACTTTGTTGTTGCATGTTTTACGTGGCTTATGGGAGTAGATGCTAAGAACGATTCTTACCTACGGAAAGCCACAACGGTGATATTATGGTTGCCAAACTCCGGTGTTAATCCCGTGACAACTATAGTGAGAGAAACTGACATCCACCAGCCGCATGTGTGGTACAAGCCACACGTCAAGTGCGGAGCCGGTCTCGCGAACGACGTCGCGTAAGGTTGGCCTGGACCGCTTCAATATCACTATCCCGCGTCATAAGAAGAACACAAACAAGAGGCTTGCAACAGAAAACATCAACGCCCGCAACAACCATGTTGCGTTCTACTCGTGAAACACATCTACGCATAGATCTAGCTCTGATACCACTGAAGGGTTTCGCGGCATAGTAAATCAAAATTTTCTACGGAGCGAACAGAGGGAAAGCCAAGATCTAATCTAGGAGATGCAAACAACGAGAGAGATTGGATTAGATCTTCATACCCTTGAAGATTCGCACAGTGGAACGTTCGTCGGAACGTGGGTGATGTAGTCGTACTTGCTTCTCCTCCTCGCGATCCGATCCGATCTAGCACCACAAGTGGCGGTGCCTCCGTGAGATGCACACGTGCAGCACCTCGACGTCTCCTCCTTCCTCGGACCAGCGAGTATGGTGGAGAGATAGATTGGATCTACAGCACGACGGCGTGGTGTATATGGTGGAGAATTTCTGCTGCAGGGCTTCGCCTACAAACAGTCGGGAGGGAGAGAGGAAGGTAGCAAGGCTGCTAGGGCTTGGAGGAAGGTGTGTATGGGGAGGGGGCGCACCACCCCTCTATATATAGAGGGGGGGCGGCCAGCCCTTGCCCCTCCTCCAAGCCTATCTCTAGTTTAAACAATTTAAACTCTCCCTTATCTAGAAATCCTATCTCTAGTTTAAACGATTTAAACTCTCCCTTATCTAGAAATCCTATCTCTAGTTTAAACGAGTTTAAACTTATCTAGAATCGGCTGGGCCCTATGGGGCCTTGTGCCCCTGGCCCAATGCGGCCAGGACACTCCCTCATAGGCCCATGCCCCCTCCCGGAAGGTGGGGCCACGTTGGTCCCCTTCCGGAAGGTTCTAGAAGCTTCCGGTACAATACCGATCAACCCGGAACAATTCCGAACTCCAAAAACTGCACTGCCTTATATGAATCTTATTCTCCGGACCATTCCGGAACCTCTCGTGATATCCCGGATCCCATCCGAGACTCCGAACAAAAAATCATAAACCAATTATCCAATCTATCCTAGCGTCGAGATACGTTAAGTGTGTGACCCTGCGGGTTCGAGAATATGCAGACATGATCTTCTATCAATAATCAACAGCGGGGTATGGGCACCCATATTGACTCCCACACATTCATCGATGATCATATCGGATGAACCACGATGCCAGGATTCAATCAATCCCATATATATTCCCTTCGTCTCGCGATATTTTACTTGCCCGAGATTCGATCGTCGGTACCGTCATACCTAGTTCAATCTCGTTCACAGCAAGTACTTTACTCGTTCCGTAATCCGATATCACTTTGTGATTAACTCCTTAACCACATGCTTGCAAGCGGTGTTGATATCGATTACCGAGTGGGCCCGAAGTATATCTCTCCGACTTGGGAGGGACAAATTCCATCTCGATACATACAACCCAACAGATACTTTCCGATCACCTGAGAGACACCTTTATGATCACCCTCTCATAGGATGACGTTTGATGACCTCAAAGCTTTCTTCCGATACCAGGGAGTTGCATTATCTCATGGTCTAAGGAATACAATATTTGACATAGGAAAAGCTTCGCAAAGACGAACACGATGACACGATCTAATTGCTCTGCTTTGTTTGGGTCTATCCACCATATCATTCTCCCAATGATATGATCTCATTATCAATTGACAACTCATGTCTATGGTTAGGAAACCTTAACCATCATTGATCAATGAGCTAGTCCATAGAGGCGTACTAGGGACACGGTGTTGTTTACAAACCACACAAGTATTAAAGTTTCCGCTTAATACAATTCTAGCATGGAACATAAACTTTATCATGAACAAGAATTATAATAATAACATCTTTATTATTGCCTCTAGGGCATAATTGCAACATCAAGATCGAGCGCATAATTGGCCAGCCTCTCAAGATCCAGTGCGGAATGACCGGCCGCTCAAGATCCTGCACGAATTGACCGGCCACTCAAGATCACGCACGGATTGACCGGTCGCTCAAGTTCCTGCGCGAATTGAACGAACGCACAACATCAGAGGTGGGATGAACTGTCGTAAAGGGAGAGTAGTGTTCTGATCTAGGGTTGGCTGTATAACCGTGGCGATGGTGGGGGATTGGTTCTTGTCTCATATACAAAATGGTGTTCAGGGTTCGTTGTATGGGCCTTTGTGCAGGAGCGGCTCAAGGCCAAGATTGATTAATTAGATACAATTGGACTAGGCTTAGCTGGGCATCAGTGGACCACATCTGTCAGCGGACAGTGATTGACCAATCTCCATCATACAGTCAACAATTAATGGCGATTGGAATGAACGGCGAACATGAAAATGCCTTTGTTGGCCAAGTGAGGTGTTAATAACCGCCGCCTTTCCCGTCCTTGTATCACAGCACTAAAAACTGCCGCTACCTTGTGTGTCACGACGTATAAGTGGCCGCTGAGATAAAATGACACTAGTGGAAAAAGGGCCATCCGTTCGCGACCCCTCAGAGCATTAGTCCCGGTTGCGCCACTAACCGGGACTAATGCTGGCACGCGTCCTGGTTGGAGCGGGCACGGGGCCAGGGGGCATGCGTCCCGGTTGGTAAGGGAGAATACGTCCCGGTTGGAGCCACCAACCGAGACTAAATATTTGGCCACAGCCACGTGGCGTGGCACGCACCTTTAGTCCCGGTTGCTGGCTCCAACCGGGACGTATTCTCCCATCCTCTATAAATGCAACGCCCCAGCCCCCTCTGCCTCCACTCTGTTTTTTCGAATGGTGGAAGGTGTGAGGGGTGTGCTAGTTTTTTCTCTTCTATGCATGCATTGAAAGTGTTTGATGAAATGTTTGAGTGAATAATCCCGTTGAATTTCTCATAGAACAAAAATTAAGAAGGTGTCCGAGACGCACTTGAGATTTCTCCTCTTTATTTCCCTCGATCGAGGTTAGCAATCTTATCTTTTCTAGGTCATTGATACAATTCATGTGTCGGTGTGAATTGGTTATTTCACTATTTATGATGTCCTGTTTTTTGATAAACTTACTTATATGATGCAGATGAACGGTCGGGAATGGATGTACGGTGACCGGCGCGTAGCCGGGTATATCAAAGGCGTGGATAAATTTATCGATGTGGCTACGACAAAAAAAGAGAATGGATTTATACGTTGTCCATGTGTTAAATGTCGGAACAACAAGGAGTACTCTTCCTCGAAAATCATTCGCTGCCACCTGATTATGAAAGGTTTCATGCCTAACTATAATTGCTGGACCAAGCACGGGGAAAGAGGGGTTATGATGGAAGATGGTGAAGAAGAAGATGATGATAGCAACTATCGTCATATGTTTCCTGAATACAGTGATACTGCAATGGAAGACAATGGAGAGGAAAGAGGTGAAGAACGGGCATCCGATGAGCCGGCTGATGAACTTGGTAGGGTCATTTCTGATCAAAGCGAGACTGTGAAACAGAAAATGAGAAGTTGAAGTTAGAGGGCATGTTAGAAGATCACAAGAAATTGTTGTACCCAAATTGTGAAGATGGCAGCACAAAGCTCGGTACCACACTGGAATTGTTGCGATGGAAGGCAGAGTGTGGTCTAACTGACTCCTCATTTGAAAAGATGCTGAAAATAATGAAGCCGAAGTTTCAAAAACATAATGAACTTCCCGAGAGTACCTACGAAGCAAAGAAGACCTATCTTCATGCACACCGGTTCAACCATAGTTAGAAATTCAGATAATTCAAAACAGGCATAATAAATTCAAAAAAAATCCGAACAATGAAAATCTTTCGCGTGGTGTCATATTATGTTACATAGTTGAAAGGAAAAATACCAGACTTGGTATATTGATCATGTTTCGAAAAAACCTTGACAAAATGACCTATCATGTTCGAGGTTTCATGGCTTTCGGTCCAAATGACCGATGTTATGTGCTGAATCACGGCATAGTTTGTGATGTTGTGCCCATATTATGCATGTGTGTGGACATTGGTATGGAGAACAATGTTGCAGGAGGAAGTTTTCCTTTTTGTCGCACGGAAAAACCCTTTTCCATTTTTCGAGCGCAAAAAAGGGTCGTTTTGTGAAGTAACCACCAAAATGCCGTTTCAGAATGCTACCATCCCATTTTCCTAAAATACTAGACCACCTTACATGGACTATCTCCCAACCGGTACATCTCAAACCTTTTCGTCCATCCCGGGTAAAAAGGACAAATGTCTGCCGAATCGGCAGGAAGTGGGTCCGGTTCGTACTACAGGTACATGATCTATCGCCCGTGATTTTTTGAAAAAATCATTTTTAGACTCGCAATATGTGGTTTCTTCATAGATCCAATGCAAGTTCTAACGATGCTCGTCCCCTATTTTTCATCTTTAGTCCCGGTTGGTGACACCATCTGGGACAAGGTACACTCCGCACGACATAATGTCGACACGCCATTTTTCTTCCCACCATTTTTCCCGCCAGTTCTTCACTATATATATATATGTAGGGTTGGCCTCCATTGTCATTGCACATCTCTAGACTCATATCTGCAACCTCATCACTCTTTCCCATGGCTTCCACCGTAGTACTAACTCCCAGGGAGGCGGAGGCGCTTTGCGCCTCGAACTACCCTTGCCCGCCGGGCTACTGTGTCCCCGTCGGCTGGATGCTGAGCGCCGGAGGCATGCCGGTTCCTCCTGTCCCTCTAGATGTGGCGCGTCGGATGGCCATCACGAACCACTACTACTTTGAGCTCACGCCGGAGCAGCGGAGGAATCCCAGATGGCATCCCGACTATTTCCCGACTTGGGAAGCCTTCTTCGTGGATCGGCGTGAGAGGGCACTCGCCAGGCACGAGGAGGAGGTCCCACCTCCTCCGAACTTCAACGAGGCCGGCCGTCGGCTGTTTGTGGCGCGGCCGGACTCTCGTCATGGCCTACGAAACGACCGCCGACTCTAGCCCCCGCCTGCGCTACCCTCAAGTCCAGCCCACTCGTACTCAACCTTCAAGGTTCAACTACGGCGACCCCGACGACGATAGCGATGACGGCCGCGGCGAGTACGACGACTACAGTGGCGAGTATTACAGGTGTAGGCAGGAGCATGACTGAATTATTCCAACATTGCAAAACAAGTTCGGCTGATTGTGGCTTAATCTGACCATGTATCTTAATTTTCAGTTCTTCTATGTAACTTTGTGTTAGTTGTGTTATGTACTTTAATTCCAGTTCTATCCTAATCAAATTTTCTTTCCGCCCATTATTTTCCGTCCTCTTTTTTCCGCCCATTAAAAACAGAAAATGGTTTTGAATTACTTATAAGTTAATTCATTTTTAATTGTAAATGGTTCATATTTTAAATGGTTACATTAATTATTTTTTAAAACAGAAAATTGTTTTGAATTATTTATTCAAATCCAAACACTTTTTATGTTTAAAGTTTTTCTAAATTTCAAATTAATATTTAAAAATATAGGTTAATTCATTTTTAATTTTAAATGGTTACATTAATTATTTTTTAAAAATAGAAAATGGTTTTGGATTATTTATTCAAATCCATACACTTTTTATGTTTAAAGTTTTTCTAAATTCCAAATTAATATTTAAAAAATATAAGTTAATACATTTTTAATTTTAAACGGTTACATTAATTATTTTTTAAAAATAGAAAATGGTTTTGGATTATTTATTCAAATCCATACACTTTTTATGTTTAAAGTTTTTCTAAATTCCAAATTAATATTTAAAAAAATATAAGTTAATTCATTATTAATTTTAAATGGTTACATTAATTATTTTTTAAAAATAGAAAATGGTTTTGGATTATTTATTCAAATCCATACACTTTTTATGTTTAAAGTTTTTCTAAATTTCAAATTAATATTTAAAAAATATAAGTTATTTCATTATTAATTTTAAATGGTTCATAGTTTAAATTGTTACATTAATTATTTTTCAAAACAGAAAATGGTTTCGAATTAGTTATTCAAATTCAAACACTTTTTATGTTTAAAGTTTTTCTAAATTCCAAAGTAATTATCATTTAAAAAACATTACAAATTTAAACCCAAAATAAAAAATAAGGCGGGAACAAAGAGAAAATACCTGAAATTTTTTGAAAACAGGGGAATACGTCCCGGTTGGAGCCACCAACCGGGACTAAAGACCCCCTGCGCGCGCGCCCCTTCAGCTGCTGAAAATTGGAGTATACGTCCCGGTTGGTGGCTCCAACCGGGACGTATGGCCTTTTAGTCCCGGTTGGAGCCACCAACCGGGATGTATACTCCCTCCCCTTTATATAACTTCTCTTCTTCTTCTTATCTGCTTCTCTTCTCTGCTTCTCTGTTTCATCGACGATGCCGCCAGGCTGCCCGCGCACTGCCTCCGTCGTCGTCAACGCCTCCGCCTCCGGCCGCCACCGCCGCGCGCTCCCCGACGACCGCCGCCGCGCACTCCCCGACGACCGCCGCCCTCGTCTCTTCCCGCCGACGACCGCGCCGCCTGCGCCCTTCCCCCACCGCCGCCCGCTCCCTGACGACCGCCGCCCGCGCGCTCCCCGACGACCGCCGCCCGCGTCTCTTCCCGCGGACGACCGCGCCGCCCGCGCCCTTCCCCCACCGCCGCGCGTCAGGTACGCCCCTCCCTTCCTCTGTCCTCCCCCTCCCTCTGCTGCTGCTGGTGGGCGGCGGCGGCTGCTGCTAGTAGGTGCTAGCTGCTGCGTGGTGGGCTTCGGGTGGTGGGCGGCGTCTGCTGCTGGTGGGATTCGATCGAGTGGTGGGCGGCGGCTTCGGGTGATGTACAACGCGGTCGCTAACGAGGAACGCTAGTATTAGATTCCGGACAGTTTGGCCATATTCCCAGCAGATTCCGTGAAAAAGTGTAGCGTCGACGAAAAAAGAAACGCCAGACGCTACGTCTCTATCTCTTGCAGCAAACGGTTTTAATGAACAGCAAACACTACGGATGCAGAAAAAAAATCATATTTTGCGCCTTGGTTAGCGGTTTCCTTTGGAGGATGGGACGTTTGGGTACGTTTTCTTTTTCGTACGTATTAATTTTCATCGCTTAAGCGGCTACCTAAACGCCTGGCGTAATACATGCCCTTAGAGAGGGTCTGTGGGTCTGCGGGTATGGGTTTGCCACCCCCATACCCGCCCCATTAAACTTGGAGGGTCTAACTTTTTACCAAACCCTCCCCATTTAAGGCGGGTATCCATCGGGTTCTGCTACCGTAGCACAATTTGGTTGCTATGAAGTATTCGACAAGAAGTCTTCGGAGATATCTCCGACAATCTTCGATGAAGTCGGTTTTGCTATATTAACATAAGTTTTTTGCTACAAAATCTTCGGCGAAGGGCGGTCTTTTTAATATTTCTGGGGCGAATCATTTTTGCTACAATGCACTCAAAAGCGGGACATTTTATAACAAATGTGGGATAAATATAGAAACCGGAATTTAGGATATTTTTTGGGGACCCAGGAAAGTAATTTATCCTTGGAGACGCCCAGTGCCACCATATTTGAAAGCTAAAGTAAGTACGCAGGTATTTTGCTGACGTGGCGTGCCAAGGACAATTACCAAATTGATGATCATGACAACCGCTACTGCCACCATGGTGTTTCTCTCTCTTGGATTAACAAATTCGTCCGGGTGGTACGAATTTTTCTTTAGGCCTTGTTTTGCCAGGTGGATTAATGAGTATTAGCAAGTATTATCAGCCATGTTTTGGATGAAAACACTCCGACCACCCAATACTCGCTGGCCCACTTTCGTTGCAATCGCTCTCTTCAACAGCCACCGCGAGGGAAGGTCAGGGCAGTTGTTGACTCCCGCCAGTAGTGTGCGTTAGCGCCACCAACAGCCAGAGGGATTGCTAGCTTTTCCGTTTCACGTTAATCCTGTGTGTTTTTTTGGGTTTCACCGGGTTTGAGCCCGCTCAAGATCGGCCTACAAAACGGCTCGAACGTGGTTTGTGATGGATTTAAACTAGGCCAGAATTAGACGCAAAGAAACCGGTCAAACCACCTCCGCAAAATGGCCTTAAGGGGAAGAACCGTACAAATATCTTTGCTAATTGATTGCGCGCAAGATCGATCAGCCCGAACGGCTCGCAAGTGATCCAGTAAGAGCTGGCAACTTCTTGCGCTTCGTTGGGTTCTTGAAAGATCAGGCCCATGCTGGCTGGTGGCCGTAGCAGGCAAACTCTCCTGACCTATAGAGCTCCTGCATCGGTGCACAGGTACCAGGCCGGCACCATTGATGGGCAGTGCTATACACCGCCCTTAGCGGCGCCTGATGCGGGTGGTCGCGACTGTGCAGCAGCTGCGGATGTTTGCTGCCGGTTGCAACACAACGCTAAAATGAAAGCGGGACAGTGTGGCAGACACATCAGCCCGCAACCATCCGATAGACTCAAAGATGACCAGAATACTGAATCTTTCAAGACCTCCAACATAAGCTGCCAAGGATCGACGAGGTACTTAAATCTGGAAATGGTTCTAGAATAGAGCATCTCTAGTAGATACCACATCTCACGGTACTATAAAATGTGGATGTGGTAGATCGAAAACCCGGCTTGCAGAATTTTAAAAAAAAAAGAAAACCCGGCTTGCAGTATGAAAAATGTTGGAGCATAATAGATACACTAATTCAAACTACATATTTAAAAAACTGTTGGAAATATAAGCAATAATCCATATGATTTAATCCGAATAATAAACTTATAAATCATGATCATACAGATAGTAGCAAAACCAATCATGCAGATCAACAAAGTAGATGAACAGATTACATCTATACATCTACACCAAACGCTAGAATAAAGTACTCTAGCATAATCAGAAAAAAACAGTTGAGTATCACGTACAGAGTAGGCTGAATAGCAGACGCAGCGGTCGCAGCAGCGTCGCCCATGTTGTGGTTGTCGAAGAGGTCGCTGACGTCCGGGAAGAAGTCGTCGTTCGGGAACTCGCCGTCGGACGACGTCGTGGTTGCCAGTAGTCGCGCTTAAGCGCTCCCCAAAAACCTGATCGCCCCTCACCCGTACAGGTTCACGAGAGGCGGGGTTCCGGAGGCCTACTGTCCCGATCTGCGGTGCACGCCGCAAGCCGGGATGGAAAAGACGAAAGCGGCGGCGCAAGGTTCTGGAGGTAGGCGCGTGTGTGGATTGGTATCGTACCGATTAGGTTTTGCCCGGACGTTTATATAATGCAGGTTAGGAGGATCGTGGGCTCAGCCCACGTCCGAGTCGGTAACAGCCACGTCCATAAAAACTGGAAACAGCTGTAATTAACGCGTCCGTTAATGACTCATAATCAGTTTTCCCAACAACCAAAATAAAGTTCGGCTCGGCGAGATTTCCGCAACCCGCGGCGCGCGCGTCGTGACGAGGCGTGGCGAGGCGAGGCGGGCGGCGTCGGAGGAGGAGTGCGCGAGGGCTACTCTTCTTGTCACACCTTAGTGAGTGGTGCAACACTCTACTATATAAGATGGTCCAACTCCCCTTCAACTAGCAATGTGGGACTAAACTTTAGCACCACTAGCACAGCCATATGCTGCCATGCATAAGTGGGCCAAAGAGAATTTTAGAATTTGTCTAATGGGCAACAACCCAATATACACCAAATTCCAACAATCCTCCACAAAGTCTCATTGGCACATCACATCACTTTTCTTCCAGAACATTGTTTTATATAGTGGTGTGTAGTGGAGACTGTTAAGTTAAACTTCCACGTTAAACTTCATGCTACACTAGCTAGCAACTTGAATAGTGGACTATGCCTTGAACTACAAGTTTTCTGCGTGCTAGTTTCACACAAAATCTAGACCGGTACAAGGCTACCGTCGGCTTCCCCGCGGTTTGGAGCTTAAGCGTCATACTCCAGGGCCTTTCATGAGTTTACTAGAGAGCACCCAACTCTCACGGACTGCGACGTTTGACAATCAGACTCACATAGGCGTGTTTCTCAAGAGATGTTCTGCAGGACAACATCTCCGCTTATAAAAAGCCACTTGGAATACATTAAGATAAATATCAACCTGCCATGCAGATTAAGAGAGTATTGCATCTTTATAGAGATGTAAATATAATATGGGGATACTCTCCTCTCAGCTGACCAACAGCTTGTCTCCCAGCTCTAATTCACAGGATCTCCGATCACATAGAGTGGGTTACCACTGGGATCAACTCATAGCGTGGGTCTCAAACCCATCTCCCTCGATGCATTATCTATCACATTGCGTGATAAACCCTTTGTGAAGGGATCTGCCAGGTTTTTAGACGTTTGGATATAATCCAATGCAATAACTCCAGAGTTTCTTAGTTTCCTGACAGATTTCAATCTCCTCTTCATATGCCTTGATGACTTCATATTATCCTTAGAACTGTTTACTTTGACGATCACAGTTTGATTATCACAGTTCATCGGGATGGCGGGTATTGGTTTTTTAACCACAGGTAAGTCCATGAAGAGCTCACGAAGCCACTTTGCTTCAATAGTGGCTGTGTCTAATGTTGTGAGTTCTGCTTCCATTGTTGACCTCGTTAAGATGGTCTTCTTGCAAGACTTCCAGGAAACAGCGCCACCACCAAGTGTAAACAGATAACCACTTGTGGCCTTAATCTCATCAGCATCAGATATCCAATTTGAATCACTATAACCCTCAAGTACCCGTGGATACCCAGTATAGTGAATACCATAACTCGCAGTGCCTTTCAAATAGCGCAAAACTCTTTCAAGAGCATGCCAATGATCATCTCCAGGATTTGACACAAATCGACTCAGTTTGCTTACAGCAAAGGAGATGTCAGGTCTAGTAGCGCTGGCTAAATACATGAGCGAGCCAATGATTTGAGAATATCTCAATTGATCTTTAGCAGTCCTTCGATTCTTTCGAAGTAGCACACTCGGATCATAAGGCATTGGAGAAGAATTGCAGTTGCTATACCCAAAGCGACTCAATATCTTTTCCACATAGTGAGACTGAAGCAATGTAATCCCACCATTGTTATCCATTAGTAGCTTGATGTTTAAGATTACATCAGCCACTCCCAAGTCCTTCATCTCAAAGCAGCGAGATAGGAACTCTTTGACCTCCTCGATAACAGCGAGGTTGGTCCCGAATATCAATATGTCATCAACGTAGAGACACATAATAACTCCCTCGCCCCCACCATGGCGATAATACACACATTTGTCAGCTTCGTTTACAACAAAGCCTTCAGCAGTTAAAGTTATTTCAAACTTCTTGTGCCACTGCTTAGGAGCTTGCTTAAGACCATACAAAGACTTCACTAACTTACACACCTTTCCTTCTTGACCATCTACTACAAATCCGTCAGGCTGCTCCATATAAATTTCCTCATCTAGCTCTCCATTTAGAAAAGCTGTCTTAACGTCCATTTGATGAACGAGAAGACCATGTGAGGCAGCCAAGGAAAGTAGTACTCGAATAGTCGTCAATCTGGCTACAGGTGAGTAGGTATCGAAGAAATCTTCACCTTCCTTTTGGGTATAACCCTTAGCCACAAGACGTGCCTTGTACTTTTCAATAGTACCATCAGGTCAAAGCTTTTTCTTGAACACCCACTTACATCCTACAGGTTTGCACCCATAAGTACGATCAGTGATTTCCCAAGTACCATTAGCTAAGATGGAGTCCATCTCGCTTCGGACAGCTTCCTTCCAGTAGTCAGCATCTTGAGATGCATAGGCTTCTGAAATAAAAGTGGGAGTATCATCCACAAGGTACACAATGAAATCATCACCAAATGACTTTGCAGTCCTTTGTCTCTTGCTCCTTTTGGGAGCTTCATTGTCATCCTCCAGAGGATCATCAGAGTGTTCTATCGGCATAGTGAGTTCAGGAATTATAGAAAATTCTTGACTAGGTGAACTAGTCATCTCCTGATTCGATGAGCTGGACATACCTTTCATAGGAAAGATGTCCTCAAAGAAAGTCGCATCATTCGAATCCATAATTGTACCAACATGCATGTCGGATACCTCAGATTTTACTATCAAAAATCTATAGCCAATGCTATGAAAAGCATATCCCAGAAAACACAATCAACGGTTTTTGGTCCAAGCTTTCGCTTCTTGGGTATTGGAATATTGACTTTTGCCAAACAACCCCAAGTTCGTAAGTAAGAGAGTTTAAGCCTTTTCTTTTCCCATTCCTCAAATGGATTCATGGTTTTATCCTTTACAGGAACACGGTTTAGGACATGACACGCAGTCATTAGCGCCTCCCCCCACCATTCCTTGGAAAGACCCGATGTATCTAACATGGCGTTAACCAAATCAGTTAGAGTGCGGTTCTTCCTTTCGGCCACCCCATTTGACTGAGGTGAGTAGGGAGGCGTCCTCTCATGTATAATACCATGTTCCATACAGGATAAATCAAATTCGTTTGAAAAGTACTCTCCACCACGATCCGACCTTAGCCGCTTGATTTTAAGATCAAGTTGGTTTTCTGCCTCATCTTTATAGATTTTGAAGTAGTTCAAAGCTTCATCTTTAGATTTCAGAAGATAAACATAGCAGTATCTAGTGGAGTCATCAATCAACGTCATAAAGTATTTTTTTCCACCTTTTGTCAACACACCATTCATCTCACAAAGATCTGAATGTATAAGTTCTAGAGGTGCTAAGTTTCTCGGTTCCGCAGTCGTATGAGACTTGCGGGGTTGCTTTGCTTGCACACAAACTTGGCACTTAGAACCTTTGATAGTGGTAAATTTCGGAATTAAACTCATATTGGCTAGCCGCGTCATGCAACCAAAGTTAATATGACAGAGTCGTGAATGCCAAGCATTGGACTCATTATCATTGCACACATGATTAATAACTTTAGTACATGAGTCTGACAAAGACAAGTGGAACAGACCTCCGCACTCATAACCCTTTCCAACAAATTGTACATACTTAGAAATTACAACTTTATTGGACTCAAAAACCAACTTAAAGCCATCTCGACATAAAAGCGATCCGCTGACGAGATTATTATTGATGGAGGGAACGCGCTGCACATTCTTCAGCTATACGGTCTTCCCCGAAGTAAACTTCAGATTTACCGTACCAACACCATGAACAGAAGCACGTGAGCCATTTCCCATCAACACGGAAGAGGTCCTTGAGACCTGATAAGAGGAAAACATGGAAATATCAGAACATACATGTGTATTAGCACCCGTGTCTATCCACCAATCAGGAGAATGACATACTGAAAGGATAGTAGGTAAAATACCGTACCCAGCATCCTTCATCTCAGTATCGCTAATAAAAATATTAGCGGCCTTGCCGCTGTTTCCATATTGACGCTTATCAAAGCGATTAGGGCAGCTAGGAGCCCAATGATCAGGATCACCACAGACGTGACAAGAGTCTTTCCTCTTATCATTTTTCTTCTTGAAGTTGGTTGAGTGCGTGGCCTTGTTCTTGCCATCGAACTTTCCCTTTCCTTCAGTTTTGTTCTTATTCTTAAACTTGTGGGATTGAAAGTTTTTCCTCTGCACTAAATTGGCAATAGAACCTCTCTCAAGTCCTCGAGCAGTTTCGTCCTTTGATATCGCCTTCTCTTCCACATGAAGAGACCCAATGAGATCCATAACGGAAAACTCTTGTCTCTTATGTTTCAGAGAAGTAGCAAAGTTCCTCCACGAAGGAGGAAGCTTGGCAATAATGCCACCAGCCACAAATTTTTCCGGTAAGGAACACTTGAACTGATCAAGTTCTTTGGCAAGTGATTGTATCTCATGAGCTTGCTCAACGACGGAGCGCTCATCAACCATCCTGTAGTCATAGAATTGCTCCATGACGTACAGCTCAGTGCCAGCGTCCGAGACCCCAAACTTGGCCTCGAGCGCTTCCCACGCGTCCTTGCCATTATCAAATGACATATAAGGGTCAACAATGTTGTCCCCAAGAACACTGAACAAAGCCGTCATAAACATGGTATCGGCTTTCTTAAAGTTCGCTTCCTGCTCAGCAGAAAGATCTCCTTCAGGCTTGCCAAGAGTGGCGCTATAGCAGTTTAGGTTTTCAAACCAGAGAACTGCTCTCTCGCGCCATCTCTTATAGTGCATGCCATCAAAAGGAGGCGGCCTAGTAGCCGCGGCTACACCAGTGGAGTTCAGTTGCCTATAATCAGGTTTTTGGATTGTTGGAAATATAAGCAATAATCCATATGATTTAATCCGAATAATAAACTTATAAATCATGATCATACAGATAGTAGCAAAACCAATCATGCAGATCAACAAAGTAGATGAACAGATTACATCTATACAAGATAAACCTATCACATCTACACCAAACGCTAGAATAAAGTACTCTAGCATAATCAGAAAAAGACAGTTGAGTATCACGTACAGAGTAGGCTGAATAGCAGACGCAGCGGTCGCAGCAGCGTCGCCCATGTTGTGGTTGTCGAAGAGGTCGCTGACGTCCGGGAAGAAGTCGTCGTTCGGGAACTCGCCGTCGGACGACGTCGTGGTTGCCAGTAGTCGCGCTTGAGCGCTCCCCAAAAACCTGATCGCCCCTCACCCGTACAGGTTCACGAGAGGCGGGGTTCCGAAGGCCTACTGTCCCGATCTGCGGTGCATGCCGCAAGCCGGGATGGAGAAGACGAAAGCGGCGGCGCAAGGTTCTGGAGGTAGGCGCGTGTGTGGATTGATATCGTACCGATTAGGTTTTGCCCGGACGTTTATATAATGCAGGTTAGGAGGATCGTGGGCTCAGCCCACGTCCGAGTCGGTAACAGCCACGTCCATAAAAACTGGAAACAGCTGTAATTAACGCGTCCGTTAATGACTCATAATCAGTTTTCCCAACAAGAAAAATAAAGCTCGGCTCGGCGAGATTCCCGCAACCCGCGGCGCACACGTCGTGACGAGGCGTGGCGTGGCGAGGCGAGGCGGGCGGCGTCGGAGGAGGAGTGCACGAGGGCTACTCTTCTTGTCACACCTTAGTGAGTGGTGCAACACTCTACTATATAAGGTGGTCCAACTCCCCTTCAACTAGCAATGTGGGACTAAACTTTAGCACCACTAGCACAGCCATATGCTGCCATGCATAAGTGGGCCAAAGAGAATTTCAGAATTTGTCTAATGGGCCAACAGTCCAATATACACCAAATTCCAACAAAAACATCCCATATTAGGGTCAGATTCATACATAGAGGAGGTTCTGATCACTGCAGACTTCACCTAGCATCTACGTAGCTCCACCGATGGTACCTACTCACCGGATCATCTACGGAGGCGGCGGCGGCGCGCGCTTACTCCTTGGCGTTGTTGGCGTCGTTGTCTTAGTCGTCGTTGGTGAAGTACTCGTCGGGGTAGTCGGCTTTGAGGGCCTCGAGCCGCGCCAGGTGCTCGCAGAGCGAGAGGCGACTGGCATGGCGAAGCTCCCGCTTCTCTGTCCTGTGCGCATCGCGGCAGCGCTTCCGGCGCTGCATGACGTCCATGAGCGCGGTGCACAAGGAGTTGAACTTGGCCTCGTTCACCAAGAGCTCCTTGTGCTCGTGGTCGGCAGTAGGCTCGCAGACGACCGGCGGGAACATGCAGATTTCAGCCATCAAAAGCTCCTCGACATCGTCTGCGGTAGGGTCACAGGCCATGTCCCATCTCGGAGAGGCGCTTGCATTCCTCCTCGACTGGCGATAGAGTCGGGCAAGCTCACAGGCCGGAGCTTCTGTTGCAGCCCGAAGAAGCGCGATCGTGGGCGCCCAAATCGGGCCTCGATTGGCCGGCCATGGCAAGATGGGGAGTGGACACAGAGGTTGGCGGCGGCGTTGTGTTTTTCGACGGCGGATGTGGCCGGAGTCGGAGGCATGGCAGGCGGCGCCAAGGGTTTCTGGGCGGGGGAGGAAAGGAAAAATGGATGCGGTATCCCGCATCCAGGTCCCCCCGCACCGAATATATGTGGTACGGATGGGCCTCGATGTGGGATACCGCAAAAAAATTGCAGTATTCGTTCTTTTACGATATTTGAAAAGGCTATTTTTAAATTTCGGAATCGTATATCGACGCAAAATTTGCGGGCTGGCTGACATACAGTATCTGCTAGAGATGCTCTTAGCGAGTCAAAATGGTTTGTTTCTTCATGTGGGCTTGATTGGTTTGGGTCGTTTTGGGTCACGCCTAATCTTAGTTTGGTTCATTTGGGTTTATAAAAAGAAAAGTTGGATAGTCGTTGTGCATTCTTAAAAAAAAAAAAATCCAAGTTCGAGAAATGAATTTCGGTGAGAACACTAAAACTGTGCGGTTTTAGAAATGAATTTCAATACAAAACTGTTGTTGGTTGTGTACTGTATTGGTTGCTGGAATTCATGGATACACTACAAAATTACCTCCCTCCCCGTAGCCGACACTCTTTTTTTTTGGGCTGGATAGCATATAACAAAAGCACATGCAAAAAAAAAATTGACCGGGCAGATAAGCTAGATAACAAGGGGCAGATAACTATCTACCGTGATAGATCATATATCGTCACATAATTGTGTCATGGTAGGTGGCATGCAAGTGGAGCCATATTTTATGTCGTGTTTGGGCAAATAAGCCATTAATTATTGCATTGTCCATTCTAAGTAATGTTAAAAGTTCACGCAACGCTCGAGAGTTGTCAAACTCGTTCTGCTGACTTCTCAGGAACATCTCCCTGCCGAGTGTGGCCCACCACCACCGAGACTAGCCTTTATATATCTACCTCCATGTAATGACCCCTTTGTGTAAACACGGCCCACATAGTTTCCCTTAACCCCCACTTCGATACCCGCTTCCTATATAGTACATGTAACCCTTAGTGCCCACCTTCCACTTCTCATTCCGTACGCCATCACATTCCATGTTACTCACTCCCACTCGCGAAGCCAAACCCTAGGTCTGAGTATTGTCGATTCACAAAAGAACCTAGATCGCATCAACTTCCATCTATCCTACTAACTATACTTACCACTCTGGTCAATCCCAAGGAGATGACGTGCAAGCTCAAGATGTGTAGGTTTTCCACGTCCGGTATTATCCCCCTGATCTAGGCAGCCTGTGAAGTCATGCTAGAGTCCTCCACCGGAGCGCACGAGACTAAGGTATGTTCTTCATCTCATCTATAAACCATGTTTATCTTGTTATTTCTTTAATATATATATTGTATCTTTCAGATCCATGGGGAGGTGGGAAACATAATGATGGTGGGAATCTCACGGAGGACGGCGAGCATCGTGTGGAGGACGACGGGCACCTAGAGTTTAAATTGGATGTTGTAGGTAAGATGCCTGAGTGCGGTGATCCAGCATACCACTGCATGATTTAGTACACTATAGTCGTTGACATAACACCAATGAAACACCGTTCACTAGTATTACATCCCTCAGAGTGGTACAACAGAAACACAGTAGGTCCAAGACATGACTATAGGTTACAACTCGACTCTTTACACAAGATCCAGAGAACACTCTAGGTTAAAGAGAGAGAATGAAACTTCTTACGAAGAAGAATTAAAAATAATCAACTCATAACTATTATGCTAATAAGACTAGCATCTAACTATTTGGCTTGTATTGCTGCTATTGTAATACTCTACAGAAGTAGGTTCTATGGCTAGAGATTATATTCCTATCTAATCAGTAACTTCGTCTTCACTTTAGTTAATGTATATGTTGACTTCCTTTACTTCATTGAAGAGCTTGAGCTTTTGATGATGATTCATGTAGCATAACTTGATATAGGCGTCGTCTGTATTGGCTTCAGAATCTAGCAAGGGTTAAGAAGATACGTTGAGTACGAGCGTACTCAGCAGGTTCACTAGAAAAGGAGTGTCTGATGCACTAGCTACAGCCACAGACCACAGGTCGTAGGCAATGCAAGTTTTCGTAAACATTTCTTCAAAGGTTGCTTTTATTCTGAAAAGCTATGTCCGTCAGCCTTCACAGGTTTACCAGAACTTTCGTGTAGTTCCTTTCCTGCCATGTTCGTAGCTCCTTCCCGGAATAGGGAGTAACAAGTTACAGTTCTTACACTCTGCAGAGGTGCGTTACTTTACCCATGAGAGACCTTATCCTTGTTGCACAACCAAGTCATGAGCTTGTCCACATTTCTTTGGTATGGGGCTCAGTATAAAATCCAAGTCAATCACTGCCTTCTCCACGACCCCACATGTCTCTTTAGTGTACGCTAGCCCACATATTGAATTATGGCAATTGGCAGTACAGACTGTTCAGATGCCGGAACTATCGTGGGATGTTGAGGGTTCCAACCCATATGCTGCATATCCTCTATGAATTACCAATCAATGCACACTACGAGGATAACGGCCACGACCCACACATCCGGCTCCATGCAAGAGGGAAAAGATACAGCTAACTTCTCTGTCCCATTCCAAATCTCATGGTTAACGCGTGATATACGGTGCAAGAATCTCTGGCGACATTGATTGTTAAGTCCTAGATAATATGTTCCTTTACCACCGGAACTTTCATAGTAGGTTATTACCTCATGGTAAATAACCTATAATCATATTATTATGAAAATAGTGTTTCCTGACCTTTTTGAAATGTAGGTGATGACAACACTGGATTTGCAAAATACTTTATAAAAAATAATCAAAGGACATGGGCAAGTGTGAACTTGCCTTTTGTGATTGCAAGATTATGCACTCACGGTCTTCAATACAATATAAGATCCAATATCTGAAAACAGCATCATTGGCCCGGTAAGGACTAATGTTTAAAGAAGCAAGATGCTATTATGCATAGTAATGTAATGCAAGTTAATAAACTCGAATCCCCAGAATAAACGTTGTTCTAGGTTTTGGATACTAGAAATGGTTTTTTTGGAATGTGTTGTCCTTTTAGATTAAGTTTCACACTTGTGCTTCTTATTAGGGCTTGTGAGTGTGTGTGAAACAACATGTAAACATAATAAGTAGTATATAGTAATAAAGCACGCAAGTATGGAATGGCATCTAAAGACTCCTTATACGAAGGTTGTGACTTAAGTAGATTTATTTTGGAATGCTTAAGAATTACTTCTAGTGTATCTTAAAATAATAACTTTTGAAGAAAAGTTTACTTAACTAAACAAAAGCATTTAAGCTTTAATTATTAGTATTCTAAAATATACAAGTAGTGTATGAAATAATATGATTATGATTAATTGTCATCTGTTGACTGATACATCTAAACATATCTACTTTTCCGAACACTTTTGCTATTGTTACTCTTCTAAACTTGTGTGATTTGGATACAAATAACACAGACTGACGCTGTTTTCAGCAGAATTACCTTGATGTCTAGTTTTTGTGTAGAAAATCAACTATCAGGAAAAATCCCGGAAAATATGCCAAAAATCCTATTTCACCAGAAGATCCACGAAGCCATATTACGAGACAGAGGGGAGCCTTTGGTGCCCCCCTACTATGTGGTTGGGCCCACCCCGCGCCTGGGAGGGGTGTGGCCAGCCCAGGCACCCCCTCGGCCTCTCTCTCTGCCTATAAGTTGCCTTCTGACCTAAAAACTCAGGGGGGTTCGTCGTTTTTTAAGAAAGAGTTCTGCTGCGCCGCCACCACCAAAAGCCGCGATTCGGAACCAGAAACTCCGTTCTGGCACCCTGCCGGGACGGGGAATTTGGGGAGGATCATCGCCATCGTCATCACCAACGCCTCTCCATGAACCATCAATGTTTTACTCATCCATGAGTGAGTAATCCCCTGTTGTAGGCTATAGGGATGGTAGGGATTAGATGAGTTCTATCATGTAATCGAATAAGATTGTTAGGGCATGGTGCCTAGTATCTCTATTAGTGCTATTTGACTTTGTTGCAACTTGTTGTGCTTAATGCTTGTCACTAGGGCACAAGTGCCATGATCTCAGATCTGAACATATTATTGAATCATTATTATAGTATTGTTTGTGATTTTATCTGCAAGTTGTATACACATATCATTGTCCGGATCCAAAGGCCCCGAAGTGGCAAAAATTGGGACAATCGGAGGGGATGGCTTTGATGTGAGGATCACATGTGTTCACGGAGTGTTAATGCTTTGCTCCGGTGCTCTATTAAAAGTAGCACCTTAATTTCCAGTAGTTCCCTTGAGGCCCCGCTACCACGGGCTGGCAGGACAAAAGATGTTGTGTAAGTTCTCATTGCGAGCACACATGACTATATATGGAGCACATGCCTATGATTGTTTAGTACTTGGATGCTTATTCTTATTTATCTGCAATTGCCCTAGATCTTGAAGTTACATGTTTAGACTGATAAACTTCTGTGATCAAGAACTATTTCTTGGTGCATCTGAATTGACAACTCAGTTGTTAACGCTTGCAAGTATTCTTTGGCTCCCCTTGTGTCGAATCAATAAATTGGGTAATACTACCCTCGAAGACTGCTGCGATCCCCTATACTTGTGGGTCATCAAGACTATTTTCTGGCGCCGTTGCCAGGGAGCATAACTTTATTTGTAAGTTCACTTGGATCTATTATTGTTCACTGCTCTGCTACTCCTTTCATCATGGGAAAGTCTCGTGATGGAAAGTTTCCTATTTTATGATCCACTACAAGAAGAGGTACAGTCCTAAACACCTCTGATGCTCTTGATTCACCGTCTGTTATAAGTAAGCTTGTTACACCACCACCACATACTCATGCTACACACACTGCTACTACTGCTGAATCTGAAACTGCTTTTGATACTCATGATGTTACTTCAAATGTGCTTGATGCGAGTGGTTCATTAGGTCCTTTCCTAGATGCTACTATGGCTGGTCTAGGAAATACTGAAACTCCTAGTGAAGAGACTATTACACCTGTTAGCTCACCTGAGTCTAGAGAGAGTTATGATATTAATGATGGTTACATTGAGTTTACTGATGAATTTGTTGAAGAGTGTCGAAACACACATGGTGCTAGTGCTATTAAGAATATCCTTGCAAGACGTACCATTATTCCTAAACTTTCCTCTGATCCAAAGTTTGCCACCTCTCCCATAGATATTAAAGATAAATATTATGATTTCTTTCTTGATTTATCCTATTTAGACATTTTTGAGAAAGAACCTTTTTGTGGGACTGAAAATGAGAGTGTTGTAGCTCATATGAATGAGCTTTCCACTATGAGTGCTTTATTATCTGATGATTTTAAGATGCGCAAGTACTTTGCTACAAAGATCTTCCGTTTTTCACTAAAAGGAGAAGCTAGGGCTTGGTTTAATATATTACCTCCTGGTTCTGTTGATGACCCTGATTGCTTGATTGCTTCTTTCTTCCAGAAATATTTTCCTCCGAGTGCTAGACATGCTGCTTTGCAGGGACTTTTTGATTTTAAACAGGGAGAAAAAGAGAAATTTCATGAGTCATGGACAAGGTTCTGTGCCTTGATTCATGCACATCCTGGATGTCCATTACCTAAAAATGAGCTTCTTGATATTTATTATAATGGACTAACTGATGATTCTAGGACATACCTAGATAGCTTTGTTGATTGTGTTTACAGGAAAACAACTCCTATAGATGCTGAAGAATTAATGGCTAAAATAAGCAACAGTTATGATGATTGGACTTCAACTGAGCTAAATACACCTGAGCCTATTACTCATGTACCAGTTGTGCCTGAACCAGATCCAATACCAACACCAAAGAAGAGGGGAGTTATTGCATGAAATGATGAAGTGATGAAAAAAGCTAAGAAATGTCTTAAGGAGAAAGGTATTAGAGCTGAAGATGTGAAGAATCTACCTCCTATAGAAGAATTATGTAAGCCAATTCCCCACTCATCCACTATTGAGGTACACTCTCTCCAACACTTTGATGAAGGTGATATTCCTTATGGTAATCCTCCTGATCAATGTTTAGAGGAACTTGACATTTTATTGTTAAACAAGGTAATTTTAATAAACAAGTTCAGAATCATTTACTGGAAAACTATAGAGTTATTAAAGAGTTGAAAGATATTGTGGAAAGAACTTCTAATGATATTAAAATGCTTTGTAAACACTTTCAAATGGTTCAAACCCAACTTGATCAACTTGCTAAGGTACAAAAGGATATGCTGGTTAATGTCTCAGGAGATAAACATGCTTATGGAAGTAGAACTAGGAGTGGTATAGCTACTTAAGATCCTTTATATCCTGAAGGACACCCTAAAAGAATTGAGCAGGATTCTCAACAAGGTGAAAGTAGTGGTAGTCCTCGTAAGAGAAAGAAAAAGAAACACAAAATAGTTGAGGAACCACTTGAACCTGCTGTATATCCTAATAGTATATCAGTCTCTGATGCTGAAACTGAGAGTGGTAATGATAACAATGATGCTCCTTGTAAGGAGGAAGTTGAGGAAGAACCTGAGAAGAACACTAAGAACACTAGGTACACTAAGGAAGATTTTATTGATAATAAACATGGTAAAAAGAGAGAACCTTGGGTGCAGAAACCCATGCCTTTTCCAGGTAAGAAACACAAGTCAAAGGAGGAAGAACACTACAACAAGTTTTGTGAGTGGATGAAACCTTTATTTTTGCAAATTCCTTTGACTGATGCTATTAAGTTGCCTCCTTATTCAAAGTATATGAAGGATATTGTCTCTAATAAAAGGAAGATTCCTAATGAGGAGATTTCTACTCTGCTTGCTAATTATTCCTTCAATGGTAAGGTTTCAAAGAAACTTGGTGATCCAGGTATACCAACTACTCCTTGCTCTATTAAGAATAATTATGTTAGAACTGCTTTATGTGATTTGGGAGCTGGAGTTAGTGTTATGCCTTTTTCTCTCTACAAGAGACTCTAGCTAGAAAAGTTGATACCAACTGATATATCTTTGCAAATGGCTAATAAGTCAATTACTATTCCTGTTGGTATATGTGAGGATGTTCTTGTTCAAGTGGCTCATAATTGCTTGGTTTTAACTGATTTTGTTGTGCTTGAGATGCCTGAAGATGATAATATGTCTATTATTCTTGGGAGACCTTTTCTTAATACTGCAGGTGTTGTCATCAATTGTAATCAAGGAAAAGTAACATTCAATATTATTGACAAAGAGCATACTATTTATTTCCCCAAGAAGGTTGCTAAAAGCTATTGCCTGAATTCCATTGAAAATATTGAGAGAACCAAGGTTGGAGAAATATATTGTCCCATTCCACAAGAAAATTTTGAAACTATTATGATTGGGACCATTGCTATCAAGTATGAGGTAACATAATCACCTTGTGGAATACAAAGTTTTGTTTCATATAAGATTGTTTTAGTAACAAGACTTGACCAACCTTGTTAACAAAAGGATTTTAATGAACAAAACAATGCTTTCACTGTGGTTATTCTTGCTCACTTTTACTTTTCTCCTTCCTAGGCTTTGCCTTTTCTTTTGCTAGCTTTGGTTTTGTTAGTTGTTTGCTTGTTAGAGTGTCTTAGAACTTATGTGTTTGCTTTTGCTTCTTCTAAAAAACTGTTTCTGCGAGAAAATCAATTTTCATACCCTGAAAATTGGCCAAAAATAAAGTCTCCCGGAAAATCCCAGAAAATTCAAAATAATTTTTTCCTCGAAAAAAGGGGCAGAGGGACACCTGGGGTGACCCAGGGGGCCACCCCAGGCTAGCACACCCCTGGTGGGCGCGGCCAGCCCCCAAGTGGCTCGTGGCTGGGGTGTGGCCCACCTGGGCCCCTCCAAGGTGCCTCCTCCTAGTCATCTTCTTTCTCTCTCCCGAAAAACACCGGAAAACTTTCTCAAGATCGAGTTCCTGCTGTTCTTGCTCATGAATTTCGATCTCCTTGCTCAGCCCATCTTTGTTGCTGATTTTTGGAGGGATTGCTCCTTGGTATGTGCCTCCTCCGCTTGTCCAATTAGATTTGTGATTGGTAGATTGTATCTTGATTATTTTGCTGCTATAGGTGACAGGTTGTGTGAGCTTGCATGCTTGTTCTATGCTTAGAGATTTCATTTTGATGCATGTGTAGCCCTCTAGCAAGTTCCTATAGTAGTTTCTCATCATTTATCAACTTGGAAATCACTTGGTTTGATGTTTGTCTAAAAGTTTCAGAAAAAAGAGATCATGGACAACCACACATTTGGTGAAATATTTGAGAGTGATGCACCTAGGAGGGCAAGGCCTTCAAGATCATCCTCTTGAGGGCCCTCATATAATGAGGATCTCATTACACCGCGATTTGGCGACAAGGGAGATGAGGGGGGTGCTCACCCTTCCACCTTTCCTTGCCAAACCTTTTTGCGGGCTGCTAGGATTCTTGATGATTTTATAACCTTGGTTCGGAGAGTTGGACTAACAAGCTATATGCAGGATGAGAGCGTGCAATATGCAACGCTCACTAAAACATTTGTGGAGAGCTTTTCTTTTACTAACAGCTTGTTCAAGCCAGATGTGTCCTTCAAAATTTATGGCAGGCCTTACACCATGACATTGAAGAAATTTTGTGAGGCCCTGGGACTTGGTACAGCTGGGTCGGCAAAGAAGATTCCAGCTCAACCCGCTGATTTGTTGGAGCTCTACCACGGGATAACGAATGATGATGACCGTAGAGCCCAATGGGGAAAGATAAGAAATATTCAACTCCCAGCCATCAAGTACTTTGCTTACTATCTTGCCACTAATGTTCTTGGTAGGGAGAACACTAGTAATATTTCCAACTATCATTTGGCCTTCATAGCTGCTGCACTCAACAATGAAACTAAGTACAATCTTGGTTCTCTCATTGCTCGTCGCTTAGCTGCGAAGGGACCCATTTATGGGGGAATTATTGTTGCACGTGTTGTTGCTGCCTTGGACCTTGCTGTTGATCCAAATGATACAGTTTTGGCTCCTCAGAGGCTTGATCTTGCTGCCATGAAGGCACACCACTTTGTCACTGCTGGTTATACTCTTGAGAGTTTGGTTTATAGAATGTTGTTTATTGATGGGGAAGAGAGAGAGATCCCTCTCCCCAAAACCACTTTGTTCAGTATTTCCCAGGGACCTTTGTCATGCTCCAAGGAGGAGATGGATTACAAGTTGCGCATTCTTGGCTTCCATGGACACTATCAGGGGGAAGCGCCCTCATACGACCCCTCTATGTACTACACAGGGGAGTTCTCAAGCTCTTACGAGGACAAAGGGGCCTCCTCGTCGTACTATGGAGGTGCACCTTCTTGGTCACCATGGAGTTGAGCCCCACTTAGGCCAAAAGCCTAAGCTTGGGGGAGGTATACCGACACCACACTCATCTATATATCATGTTCGGTTGGTTCTTTGTATATCCATTATTTCTCTTTCTTTTTGGTTCTTGCTGCTACTTTCTTAAAAACACAAAAACACCAAAAATATTTTCGTTGTTTCTCTTGGTTTGTTTCTTTGCTTTTTAGCTTTGGTTTGCCTTAAAGAAAAATCCAAAAATATTTTTGCTTTGTTTGCTTATTTGAAAAATTTGAAAACACCAAAAATATTTGTTGTTCTTCTTTGGTTTTGTGAGTTCTTTGCAGGGTTCAGCCGTCCTCAGTGGATTTTGGTTTCATGTTATTATTCAAGTCACACAAGTGAAGGGCAATAATGAAGATTAAGACAACTTGAGGTGTGGTAAAAGGCTGGTAACGAACTCTATTTGTTTTCATTTTTGTACATACTCATCACTGTGAGCATGCTTAGTCTGTTCATGTAAGGTGTATGTTACTGATGGATTCTTAGTAGTTCTTGCTTTCTTGTGATTAGCTCCATCTTGCCAATAGTTTGTAGCATGTCATATGAATGTTTGCTTGCATTATTTTATTCATATTTTGGTATGATATTGTGGTATCGTCCTCTGAAAGTTTCATATGAATTTACTTGTCACATGCTCACAGCTCACGCATGCATATGACTAAACAATAGTCAGTAAGCCTCGATGATTTATTTTGCCTCAGAGTTCTTGTATCACTTTCATGCCATAATTAGTCCTGTTTTGTTGCAAGCATGATTATGATTGTTATTGCTCTCTCGTTTATCGCTCCCTCTCTTTTGCTAGCCTTCACTTGCAATGAGTATGATCTCTACTTGTGCATCCAACTCCCCCAAAACCAATATTGTCAACAGTGTCCACCATACCTACCTAGTAGCATCATTTGCTATTTCAGTGCATATTCATTATGCCTTGTTTTCTTCCAAATAAAATGTTTAACTGTTTTAAGAAAGTTAGTTAGTAAAGCTCTCACGAACTTGATGGCACACTTTATTTCTTGCACTTAAAAGTCCTAAACCATTGTGACCTGTCCATGAAAGTTATATGCTTGCAAATTATAGGCTGAGAGTTAGCAGAACCGTACTGTCACGGGGAACGCTTTCAACACTTATGGATACATATACAGTTGATACCTTGCTCTTTTGTTTGCGGATGTCGTCGGTGTGAAATAAAAGGGGATCTTTTTAGTTCATGGAGTATATATATATATGTGTTAGAGAAAGGCCTGGGCCACTAGCCTAAGCCATGCCTAATCATGGTGGAAACTTGCAGTATTACCATAGTGAGCATCTGTGAAGCATCCCCAATAAAAATCTATGCAAATAGTAAATAAAAAGATTGCTGAGATGCTCATTGTCTGCTTGCCTTGTCATTTTGATCACGGGATAGCTCCTGTATCATGTGCAAGGTGTACCCCGTTGGCGGTTCTCTATGATATGCATGTATTTACAATGACAAGAACTTACAGGTGACTAAAGTTGAGTAGCATGCAGTGCGGACCTCGTACTCAAGGGACATGGGATTTCCAGTTTATGGTTTTTCAAGCATATAACTCATATTGGACCTCACTTTCACCTTAACCACATAAAGATGCCTATGATAGGGGCAATGAGAGCTCAAAGCTAATGTGTACCTTACTTTCAGCATTTGGAAGCCTTTCAAACTTTTCAAAACCCTTCCCACTTCCTTGTTGAGTCACCACTTATTCTTTGAGCACCTTCTTGAGAGCATAGTTGTCATTCTTGTGTTTGTCTCAAAACTTTGTTAATTATGTCATGACTTTGATGCTTGTATCTCTAATATCTTTACTTCTAGTCTTCACTTGAACTTCAGAGGTGCCTTAGAATTTATATTGTGCTCTACACAAAAGTCAAGCGAGATACCACTCTATCATACCTTTTTATGAGCATTACAATGTTGCTTATGTTTATGTCTCATGCTACTTATTATTATTGAGTTGGTTTCTCTTCATATCTTGCAATGACTATTTAGTAGACTTAGTTGCATACTTCTTATTATGAACGGGTTAAGTGTCTACTCCTATGCTGAGAATATATAGATCATATGAAGCAAATGTGTTCGTGAAAGTTCTTTTATCGCACTCAGTTTTCAACTGAATTGCTTGAAGACAAGCAATAAATTAAGCTTGGGGGGAGATGATACGTCCAAAATGTATCTACTTCCCCGAACACTTTTGCTATTGTTTCTCCTCTAAACTTGTGTGATTTGGATACAACTAACACGGACTGACGTTGTTTTCAGCAGAATTAGCTTGATGTCTAGTTTTTGTGCAGAAAATCAACTATCACGAAAAATCCCGGAAATATGCCAAAAATACTATTTCACCAGAAGATCCACGGAGCTAGATTACGAGACGGAGGGGAGCCCTGGGTGGTCCACACCCCCTGCCACGCGGGTGGGCCCACCCCGTGCCTGGGAGGGGTGTGGCCAGCACAGGAACCCCCTCGGCCTCTCTCTCCGCCTATAAGTTGCCTTCTGACCTAAAAACTCAGGGGGGGTCGTCGTTTTTCCAGAAAGAGTTCCGCTATGCCACCACCACCAGAAGCCGCGATTCGGAACCAGAAACTCCGTTCTGGCACCCTACCGGGACGAGGAATTTGGGGAGGATCATCGCCATCGTCATCACCAACGCCTCTCCATCAACCATCAATGTTTTCCTCATCCATGTGTGAGTAATCCCCCGCTGTAGGATATGGGGATGGTAGGGATTTGATGAGTTCTATCATGTAATCGAATAAGATTGTTAGGGCATGGTGCCTAGTATCTTTATTAGTGCTATTTGACTTTGTTGCAACTTGTTGTGCTTAATTCTTGTCACTAGGGACCGATTGCCATGATATCAGATCTAAACTTATTATGGAATCATTATGACATATTGTTTATGATCTTCTCTGCAAATTATGTACACATATCATTGTCCCGATCCAAAGGCCCCGAAGTGACAGAAATTGGGACAACCGGGGGGATGGCTGTGATGTGAGGATCACATGTGTTCAAGAGTGTTAATGCTTTGCTCCGGTGCTCTATTAAAATGAGCACCTTAATTGCCAGTAGTTCCCTTGAGGCCCTGCTGCCACGGGCTGGCAGGACAAAAGATGTTGTGCAAGTTCTCATTACGAGCACGCATGACTATATATGGAGAACATGCCTATGATTGTTTAGTACTTGGATGCTTATTCTTATTTATCTGCAATTTCCCTAGATCTTGAAGTTACATGTTTAGACTCGTCCATGCAACGCCCGTCCATCCATCAATATGCCTACCGCGCTCATATCCTACTGTTTGCTACTACTGTTACTGTTGCTCTTGTTTCACTATTGTTGTTGCTTTGTTGTTGCTACTACAAACTATTTCTATTGATAAACTTCTGTGAGCAAGAACTATTTCCAGGTGCAGCTGAATTGACAACTCAGTTGTTAAGGCTTGCAAGTATTCTTTGGCTCCCCTTGTGTTGAATCAATAAATTGGGTAATACTACCCTCGAGGACTGTTGCGATCCCCTATACTTATGAATCATCATTGACTATGATAAAAGTCCTTGAGTTTAGTTGTCTAGAGTTAGAGATATCATTATGAAATTTGTTGTTTAAAGTGGTAAAAAGGATAACCTTCAAAGAAAAGGTTTCTTTCCTAAGGTTTAAACAATCTTTATGGTTAGTATAATGTGGTCGATGTCTTTTGGTGTTTACTCGGTTAGTTTGGTTTTGAGATGCACTTGGTCTTAATTGAAGTAGACCAAAGTAAACTATAAAACACATAATAAAGCCTTTAATATGGTGTTTATAGTATTGTAGACTAAATTTCAACTTTAAGGACATAGATGGACTTAAGGTGCAATGCTTAAGATATTTGTACTTCGTTCACTTCATAATGTTTTCCTTAAAGTTACTTAAGAGTGGTAATACTTCTATTTGGGTAGTGGTTTCTTAATATTATAAGGGAATAACATCATTTATCTTTTTATAATGAGTGGTTATGGTTTGTAAATAAATAAATAATATTATTTAACTACTTATGAATTCACTATAGTGTTTTGGTATGTTTATAAACTTGTGGTTTAAGTAAGGGAAAAGGTTTTATTTAGTCACAAATTATTCTTGAAGATTTTATATTTGATAAGGATCTTTTTAGAAAATATTATACACTTATGGTTGAATGATAATTCAATAAGATTATATTTAAAATGTATAGAACCATCTTGACTTCATAATATCAATATTTAAGACTAATACTATTCATTAGACCTCAATTGGCTAATTTTAGAAATATTAGCAAATTTTATTTACCCCTATATGAATTATCAATTAAGGAAATTAGATTTAAATTCAAGTTATTAGGGTATTAAGTTTTTATTTACTTCAAAAGTGGAATGTTATATTTTTAACATGTAAATATTATTTTTGTGATCATTTTGGTATATTACATTTATTTTTATGATTTATAAATAATGAGATATGATTTTTATAAGATTTATTATTTTATAAACACTTAATAAATAATATATATTTAATTAAGTGAAATAATAATACATGATTATGGTATTAAGTTATAGTTCTTATTTTTCTAAGAATTTTGGTATATTATTTATATTTTATCATTTACCATTATTAAAATATGAATTTTCAAAATATTAAAACTTATAAAATCTTTCTTAAATGATAATGATTTAAATTATTAACACAATAATATTTTATAATACTTTTAAGTTGTAGATTTTATTTTTCTGAATTTTTTTATATATTAAACATATTTTTCTGAATTATAAAACAATAGTTATTGAATTTATAGGATTTATTCATTTCCTAAATTATTAAATTATAATAACAGAATGTTTTACTGCGTCACTGTTGATGTCAGCATGAGGTGAGGGGTTTTTCTCACCTGGGAGAATCCTACCCCAGTCACTGACTAGTGGGTCCTATGCCATGTCATTTCCAAAACAATAAAACAAATCAATAAAAGGTCGATTGTCGATCGAGTGATCTCGTACGTCGCGCGTGGCTATGATTGTGTTTTTCGGAAAGAGGGTGCAAGTGCGAGTCGGATGGTACTAGCGCCGCCCGTTTTTGGTTAACGGAAGATGGATGACGATGAGCTCGTGCGGCGGTGCTTGCAGATGATCATTGCGGCGTTGATTTAGGAAGCAAATAAAACATTGAAGCGTACGGGGAGACTCAGGGCGTGTTTGGTAGACCGGGGCAACCCAGAAATTCTCCCCTCATCTGACGTTTTGCTGTTTGTTAGCTCGGGTCGGTTCCCTCGAGCAGTGCCGATCTCGTGCGAAAAAGCCTCCCGAGCCCTGCCCGGTTGGGAAGCTCGAATCGAGCTTCGCAACTTGGCACTGTCGAGCTCGTCCTGCGCGCGTGACAGACCGACAGGGGTCGAGGACCGCACCCCTCATTTTCCCCTCGCGCGCGATGCCCTTCCCTGTCTCGTCACGTCCCTGTCCCCAGATCCGTCTCGTCCTCTCCCTGCAGGCTGCAGAGGCGCGGCGAGCTCCGCCACCTCCCGTCCTCGTCCCCCAGTGAGCTTCCACCTCCTGGCGCATGGCGGGCCAATTCCTCGATGCATAGCGGGCCCATCCCTTGACGCGGTGGTCGTCCTGGCGGAGCTCCACCCGACGTCCTCCTCGATGGTGAGATGCCCCGGTCTCCTCTCTAGCACGGAAGAGCCTCCAGGCTCTGCCACGGCCAGGCACGACCTCGCCACCACGCTCCGCCATGAACAGACACCGCCTCGCCACCACGCTACTCCGAGCGCTGCCGCATCACCGCTACAGGTCGGCCTCACAACCAAGCTCCCGGCGAAGGTGCGGGTTGTCCTGGCGGCGCACGACGGAGGCTCACTCGCCGGCGGTGGTCGGCGCATGGCTGTGACGGTGCCGGAGCCCGACCAACAAGGACCCGATTGCTTTTTGGTTTTGTAATCGGGGACCCAATTGCTTTTTATCTTTTTAGCTAGGGACCTTATTGCTATTTAATAATAGCTAGCCTAGCTCATGTCATACGTTGTCACCAAACACAACCTCAACTAAGCATAGCTCACCTAACACAACCTGCCAAACACCACGTTGTAAAAGCACTTATATATAGTCAGCGTAGCTAGACTCAGCTTGTCTGAGATGAGATTGTCCACCCGGGCTACCAAACACACCCTCAGTGACTCACCAGGAACATGACGGTGCAGCCGGTGAGGCGAGGCGAGGTCGAAATCGATGACGAACGACGGTGATTGACGGCAGGAGTGAGATATCGATTAGCTCGACAGAAGGTTTTCGGGCTTCCATGATCTGGCTTGGGAGAACGACGACGGTGCATTCAGGGAGGTCAGGGGATCTTAGGAACGACGATGACGAATAGCTCCAGCGGAACTAGGGTTTCGGCCAGAGGAGAAAATGAGAGGCAGAGGATGAGAGTGAGTGATATGGGTATGGACAGATAGAGGAAAACGCGGGCATTCTTATCCCCACCTCCATCGGCGGTGGCACGCATCGCAGCGCAGCGGAGGATCGACGATGGCTGTGATGCCACACAACTACTTCTGCCGGCAAGAAAGACAACGAGGAAACAAGGCTGAAGGGGTACAGGCCAGTTCGGGTCCGCACTTGGGACAGGTGGGCTGCAAGACTACGCGCGAGCATTAGATAGAGAAGAGGAAAGATGGGCCGCAGACAAGATGCTGCTCCATTTTTTTCTTTTCCATTTAACATTTTCTAATTTCTATTTTTCTTTTCTAGCTTTAAACAATTGTTTTGAATTTTCTTTATGGAATTTCTTTGCTAAATACTTGCAACAATAATAAATGGTATTTAAAGTCATTTTGTGAGCTTTTATTATATAGTGTTATAGTTTAGTTATTTTCTTATATAGATTCATTTCTCTTAAATATTTTGTAATAATATTTGTGATGATTTTTATTTCCATAATAAACCATGGATTTATTATATGATATTTTCTTATTTAATTATAAAACTTAATTCTAGTTAACTTATAGTTTGGAGGGAAACTTTTATATATAATGATCCTATATCATTATTTGATGCATGATATTCTAAGGAATTAATATGGTTAATATTATTCCCATAAATCTAGGAAATACCAAGGTATATATTTTATTATAACTAACATAGGAGTTAGGGTTTAAAATTATAAATGTTTATCATGAATTTTAGGAGATCTAGTATATCTATATCCTTGGATAGGCCTGGGTAAAGATTAATGGTTAATACCTATTATCTTCATGCTTATGTTCATGAATGGTATCACCATCCAAGATTAAATAGTGGGGTTGTTCTTTTAGGCTAATTTATGAGAAAGAGTTACTAATTGTGGTTTATAAACACAGATGATTGTATTCTTTGGAAGTGACAAGGATATGCTTAAGTGATTTGCTATAGGAAAAGATTTTTATCAAACATTGTGGAAATAAGATGATTGATCAAACATATGAGATATATGTGATGCTTGATTATAGATTTAGGGTTTAGTGTTTACGAAGAATTCCTATCTTCCATACTTCATAATTCTTGACTTCTAATTAAGGAATTCCTTTCCTAGATATACAACTACTTCATATACATCATCATGTGTTAACATGATGAGCTTCACTTAACAAGAATCTCCTTCTAAACCCATTTGTAAAACCAATGAGCTTGACACTAAAGCTCTACATGATTTCCTCATAGAGATAATTCTCATATTTAGGATATTTCTAATGAATCCAAATCCATTTGCATAATTACTCTCTTTCTTCATAAATTAGTTTGTAATCACACTTATAAATCTCATAAGTTTGCCACTAAATCTTTTCATAATCTTCTCATATCTATACTTGGTTATATCAAACAACTAATGGTGACCTTCAATCCAACAAGTAGTTACTTTTAACTTCATTCATACACTTCTTTTATCGTCCATCACTAATATTACTTCAATATAGATGTATATATCAAATCCTACTTTCCGGAAAATCTTACTATCCTTTAAGAGGAATAATACTACTCCAATAACTCCATGCTACTCTAGCTTCAACTTAATCATACTATCTTATCCTACTTATCTCCAGTAACTCATACACCAACTTCTCATTATACCATTATGACTTATCATCACTAAACTAAGATAACATATTTATACTAGGGTTTAATCATGTTATATCCACCAATGTCACTTATACATGATATAATCATTCACTCTTAGTGACTTGAGCATGATCATTATAATCCTTTGATCATTTATGGCTTAGGTTTTTAGTTGGCTAAACAAGGCTTTATCAATACAACATTGCAGTTGTATTATAATTATCTTCTCAGTATGTCTTACTGAATATAAGATATTATTCATTGACTATACCTACTGGATCCAATAGGATTATTCCTGGTAACTATCTTCAGAATTCATCCTTATAATCCTCTTTGTTACCATATAAATATATATTCCAGATAACTCTTCTATCCATTCAGGAGTGAGTTAACTCCACCAATTATCATATTGACTTGATTCTCTTCAAACAGTCAGATCCTATAGATGATACCTAAAACTAGCATTACCACTTATCTCTTCTTACTTATTTCTCTAAAGGCTTTAAAGTAAATGCTATGATAAGGACACGAGTTGATAGATCAAGAATTGTTAAATCAATAGTTGATTACTCCACATTGATGAACAATAGATATTAGGATAATGTTCAATAGAGATGATATGAATTGATATGGAAAGAAAGATATTTAGTGAATGGTCCTGACTTTGGTTCCTCCCTACTCTATAACTAACGAGTTAGGTGGAAGTATTACCATGATCAACATGGTAGAAATACATAAGGATAAAATAGGTCAAGAGTGTAGGGTTCGCAGCATAGAAAACAAAAAAAATTCCTACGATGGGAACAACTATGTACAAAGATCTATCTACTAGATACAAACAACGGGCGGATGTATATCCGTAGAGAACATACCCTTGAAGACCGACAAAGCTTAACGAGTCCAAACTCGTGGTTGATGTAGACAATCTCTTGCCGATCTCAAGATCGAGAGGAAGTCCTTAGCACCGCAAATCAGCGGGGCATCCGTGCTCGCACACACATCCGAGGCACCGAGCAACCTCCGCCTCCTCGCTCCAGCGATGCAGCGGAAGCACAACTATTTCTTTCCAAATAGCCAACGGGAATATGTATCTCGCTAGTCCGACACCATGGGGGATAAATACTAGAGGGGGAGAGAGATCCTTCACGAGGAGGTGTGAGTGAGAAAGAGGGAGGGGGGCTCCTTTTATAGGGAGAGGGGGCACCCAAGGGGCCATGCGCCTAGACATGGGGCTGCCCCCTCCCCTCCTTTCATTCATGTGGGTGGACACTCCACTAACACAAATGCCTTTCAATTTCCTCCACTCAAAAACCCACTCAAATTCCCATTAATTTTCCACCAAATTTAATGCAAACTCTCATTAAATAAAACTCCTTTTATTTATTCAGAATTTTGTCAATTACTTTAATGACAAACATTCTCATATAACCCCTTTCTAGTATTTCATTTCACATGCAAAAACAAAAACACTTTCTGCAATTTCACCCGAAAACCTGTTTTGGTATCTAGTGAAATAAATTCATGCGCTTGTTATTCTTTCCGGCATGAAACTTTTGCTCCAAATGGATGTCGGTGTCTCTTAAGTGTGTCACCCTATGGTTCGCGAATAATGCGGACATGTTCGAGACTCCTCTCTGATCAATAATTAGAAGCGGGATCTGGAGACCCATACTGACTCCCACACATTCAACGATGACTTTCTTGTGATCGCGAGAACCTTTTACGCTAGTATCTTAATCCCTTTGTTTCGCGATATATTACACGTCTGAGATTCGATCATCGGTATCTCCATACCTAGTTTGATCTCGTTACTGACATGCATTCTTTTCTCGTTCCCGTGATATAACATTCTAGTGATCAAATCACTTTCTTGCAAGCTAATCAATGTGATATCACCGAGAGGGCCCAAAGCATATCTATCCGTCATCGGGATGAACAAATTCCACTCTCGATCCATGGGCCTCAACATAACACTTTAGTAGTTCTGAACCCATCTTTATAATCACCCTGTTACGGTGTGACGTTTGATGTTATCAAGAAACTCTTTCGGTGTTAGTGATTGACATGATCTCATGATCTAAAGATTAGGATCACTTCGTAAGTTGTTATAGCAATATAAACTCAATGACTTTCACCGTAATGCTATACTTCGGATGAATATTCATCACATCATTACACTAATGTTGTGACCTCGTTATTAATAACATCCAATGTCCATGATCAAGAAACATTGATCATCTTGTTAATCAACGAGCTAGTTTATGAGAGAGGCATAACTAGGAACTTCCTTTTTGTTTATTAAACACACATGTATTAACGTTTCCGTATTAATACAATTATAGCATGCAAAATTTTCACATCCCAAAATTCTCCTAATTTTGGAATGTGAAATAAATAAATAAGTTTGATTGATTGTTTGACTATGTTGAAAATTCTCAAAGAGAAGAAACTTTTTGAATAGAAAATCCTCTCAACCTTGAATTCAAAATCTTATATTCTTTTGTTATGACATAAGTAGCCATATAGGAAAAAGGGCATGGATTGATTATGGATTGTATAATTGGTGTGCAAGATTTCAAAATGAAAATCATGAAGCATTCATAAGCATTTCATTACATCCATGCAAAGTTCTCACAAACTGAATCCAAATCCTGGTATCTAAACCCTATAGTTGATTCGCCCAAATGTTTCTAAAGGTAATTAAATTGACTTTATAAAACCCACTGTTGATAAGGTATAAATTATTGATAATTATAGCCTAAATAGATCCAATTAATATTACAAAGTTTTAGAAACAAAATTGAGCTCATTTGGAGCTATTATGAAAAAGTGATGGAATAAATACAAACAAATAAAGATATAAATAAAATGGAATATACAAGGATTTATAAACCCACTACTTGCAAACTAGTAAAAAGATTACAAATATGATCCTACAATGATCTATTCGATTTTAGAAAATTTTAGTTCGTATGCAAAAGATCTGAGTAAAACAAGTAAATAGAAAAAGAAAAAGAAAACCAACTGGGCTGGCCAATCCAGCCGGCGGCCCATCCACCGGACCGAACTAGGCAGCCAGGCACGCGCGTACGTGACTCCCAGGGTGCTTTAAAAATCGTGCAAAACAGTTTTTGTTAAATCTATCTCTATTCAAACTCTTATAACTTTTTATCTACAACTCCGAATCGACTTCCGTTTGTTTCTACTTGTTCCCTACTCCAAGACCTATCTCTACACCATTCTAAATCTTTATATAAACTCGTGGAGCCACACCTGTACAAGTTTCTCCTCTCGAAATCCCGAATCTACACATGCCCGAATCTTATTTCTGTTTTTAACCCATCTAGACTTCGTTGTTTGCCTTCAGCCAAAAAACGAAAGTTGTATATCTCGTCGAAACCTTTCAGTCCGGACAAATCTCACCTCTTTTCATCCACCACAGCCAGAGAATTTCGCACCGCAATATTTCAGATATGATGGTGTAAATCCAAGATGTACTCGCGCTCGTTTCTTTAAATCCAAATTCCTTTGGTAAGAAGGTAGGACTAATGATTCCCCAAAACTTTCATGTTGTAACTTTTTCAATTTGACCTATAGATTTGTCTCTCTAACACAGATCTATTTCTTGTCTATTCTGAGCCAAAATCGGGCCAATCTCCTCTCCTAACCACTAGATCTCATCCCAACGGCCAGAATTAGATCGATTCCGCGAAGGGGTATGAGCCAACCGGATCTCTCCACATGTCAACGCCAGGTCAGTCCCGCGTCCTAGTCGGCATTGAATTTAATTTGCAGAAAATTGTGTAAACTTGCAAAAATCATATAAAAAGATCCGTAGATCCAAAAATAGCAAATAATATATTATGGATTCAGAAAAACGTGTAGAATATTAATATGGCATTAGATTAAACCTTTACAGTATGAGTTTACTGTAGTAACTTAATTAGTTTTAATGGTCTTTTAGGTTAATAAATTCATAGGAAATTATCTGTAACCCCGAAAAATATGAACAATATATCAAATTGAAGCTACTATAAGGTAGATTAATAATATCTAGTTGGATCCAGCTTTTGTGGACTATTTACCCCGTAGAAATTTAATTAGTTTTAATGGCTTTATAAATCATTAAATTCATAGTAAATTAATTTCTTGTCACAAAAATATAAATGATATACCGATGGAAAGCTGGTTCCATGTAGATCATCAATATACAAATGGTTCAGGAAAATACTGTAAGGTTTCGCAGCAATTAAATAAATGGATTAATGGATTATTTAGAGTATTAAAATCATAGTAATTCGAATACTGCTCAAAAAATTACAAATAATATGTCCTTGGAATCACAATTCCGTGGATATTACAGATATAATTTTAGTTTGATTTGTAGGCAGCAGAAACTATATGAATCATTTAAAATCCATTAAACACTATTTAAATCATACAAAAATATGTATAACTCCGATTAGGGTGAATCCGACGCCTACTGGTTCGTACTAACGTCCTCTATCCAGTAAACCCAAGAAATAAATTTAATTCGATAGTTAGAACAGGCGTTACAACAGAACTATTAAAAACACTATATTGGCAAGTAATTATTAATAACAAGTACTCCATTGAATTAATTGGCCTCTTGCATGCATCATATACTTCAATATTGTTTAGAGAACTAAAATAACAACCATTGTGACTTATTAAATTGCCATGCATGCATTTGCTATATTTGTTTGATCTCTATGTGCTATTGTTTATGTTGTATGCAATTGTTTGATCGATAGATTGTGAGGAGTGCAACGTGTGTAATTGCAACTACTATGATTGCAAGTATTATGGATATGACGAGTGCAACCATTATATCTATGAGGATTGTGAGAATTATCTAATCGACTACATCTACAACAAAGGCAAGTGGTGTTATCTTGGTCATAAATGTCCTACTGTTTTCCTATGCATTGTAGATGTTCTGTAGAATTGCATATGTAGGAATTGATGTGTATATGCTATGCTATGTCCCATATTATTCCCTAGTATTCCTTTTTTATGAGCCATCGTATTGGTAGATTGCTTAGCTATGCTATTTAGGCGAGGAAGGGAATCACACCATGAAAAGTTATATGTTTTGAAAGGATTTTATTATGTTAAATGACAATCCAACATGATTTTAATGAACCACCTGGGCGGAATGGCATTGATTGGGTCATAGAGTGTGGATTATGGTGGGGAATGCCGTCCAGGACACTGTTAAAGGATTGGATTCTTTGTTTGGTAGCTTTCACGTGCAACCATGTGCCAATAATGAAATGGGCGGTTGGTTGGACTCAGTAGTGAAAAGGTATTAAAGATTGGTTAGCACCTATTCACCCCCCCTCTAGGTGCCCATACGATCAATTTCAATTGGCACACCCAAAACCTAATTGGGGGCTCCCAAGATGACAACAAGCTGCCACAAGAACAAGGTTTATCAATATAAACAAAAACAAGGATCTAGGTATTTGCAAGAAATACTAGATCGGTGGTTCTCCAAATGAATGGAGAGGAGATGAAGCGCTTGATTATAGTTGATGATGATCGAGTCCTCCTCCTTTGATTCCCCAATGGACGGAGCCTTTGAGTGGATCTAGGTGGAGTTCTCTTGGATGAAGGTTGCAGGTCAGGTCTTCTATTTTTCGAATCAATCCAGAGTTCTGCACAGAGGGGGAAGACAGGCTTAAATAACCCCTGCCCAGAACAAGCCGTTGAAGAAATTTGGGGCGGATTATCCGCCCCCCTTTGGGGCGGACTATCCGCCCTGGGGAGAAAATCCGCCCCCAAGAGAGCGACGCATCCTTGACTTGAAGAAAAATCCTGAGGGGGCGGATTATCCACCCCTGCTGGGGGCGGAATATCCGCCATTGGGAGAAAGTCCGCCCAAGGACCGGAAAGTCCGAGGGAAACTCCGCCCCCATACAGAGAGCGACGCAGGCTTGGCTTGAAGGAAATCCTTGAGGGGGCGGACTATCCGGCATGGCCGGAAAATCCGGCCACAAACTCCTCCCCCTCTCTAGGGCTCGCGCACTCTTGGGAAGAGGAAGGGGCGGATTATCCTCCCCTGGCGGGGGCGGATTATCCGCCCCCCAAAGGCAGATACTTTTCCTTTTTTCTAAGAGAGAGCTGCAACATTTCAACATACGTTAAATAATCCTTGATATTGTTATCTAACACATAAAACACTAGGGATTAAGAAATGTTCTTTCAAGTAGGTTGTGGTAACTCGAACCCACGTATCCAGAGATGTAGAATAGTGTAGGTTGGACCGGTGCATGTCGGGTTTGGGGAGCTACTTTCTGAACGGTTCCTTCTTGGACTTATCCCTATCATCACCCAATATGAGAGTGGTGGTACGAGCTGGGCTGGCCAAGTCACATGGGTAAGTGTACTAACCCCTGCAGGGTGTCTAAACTAAGTACTTAGCCGTGTCCCCGGTTATGGACAATTTGAGCGCCCTGATACTGATGCTATGATATTTCTCACTCATCCTTATTTCTTAATTACTTAAAACTTGTTGGGTGAACATAATTGGGTAGGAGCACCTGGAAATGAACCAGAGTGTCCTATTTATCATATTGGAAAACTACTTTGTTACAAATTTTAGGATAAAACTGTTGCTTTATGCAAATGAGCCTGAACTCCACTTGGCCAAATAAGCATGTAGTTGATAGATATGTTGTTAACCACTTTAGCCTACCTGGCATACATTCAATGTATTGACCATTCGTGGCTACAACGTTTTATATTGCAGGTTATATCGTATCCGAGTGATCGTTCATAGGTCGTGAGACTCCACTCAACAATTGTCCGCCTGTGGCACATTTGGAGGATGGAGATCTACCTTGTATTCGTTTTCCGCTGTGTACTTGAATAAATAATGTAAATTCTGGATCATATCCATTGTATTTATGATGCACAGTTATATTTGGTATTGTTTTGTACTGTGTGTGCCAGTGAACCGATTCAGAGATTGGCACTATACACATGAACTCATCCTTATCAGGCGAGGGTGTTACAGGATGGTATCAGAGCTGTGTGTTGACTGTAGGATCGTGACCTTAGAAATGGATTAGTAATAAAAGACCTCTATTAGGATAACTATCATATTTTATACTTATTAGGGTTCTTATATTCCTTGTCTATCATTTTCCAACACCACTCCTTGTTCAAACTTGTAGATGTCCATTCATTTGATTAGTAGAAGAAGTGATCTACCATAAAAACTACAAGAATTGGAAAATGTTATTAGTAGTTTTCTATAAAGAAAATCACTATATGAGAGTTGGCATACAAGTAAAGAACAAATAACATGACATAAATTAACATCTCACCAAGTTTGGGTAGGTCTGGACCACCATATTTTTATCTCTTTAGGAGATCATCGCTATCGTGTTAGCATATTGTTCTTACCAACTTATGTGGTATGACAATATAGGTTGCTTGCTTGTTTGTACTGAACCATATCGTGTGATGCCTTGTTTAGGATCTGTTGTTTTGAAACTCTAAAGTTGTTGGTGTTTTCGTGTGGTTTTAAAATTATTTTAATGGTGTGAATTGATTGAAATTCGTGGAATTACTGCTGCAGTTTTCTGCCTGACCTGTTGTACCGCATGATTTTTCATATTTTATTGGTAACTTAGAAAAATCTAAAACAATAGGATATAGAGCGTAATTACCTATAGTACATGCACAAAAATTGGCTAAAATTCCTAACGAGTTTAGGTTGGTCAGAAAAATTCATGAAGTCTGCTGTACCGTCTTGACAGATTTTGTTTATTGCTTATATTTTGCTCTATTTTACTCTAGTATTGTTCCCAATGCTTTCAAACTATTTTGTGGTTATATACTACTAAGTTTATACACCTGTAATGTTATTATACAAGTGTTTGCTTGTGTGTTGATTCCTTTTGATTGTTTGCTTGTTTGTGACATTGAATGCTTCATATAGTTATGGGTAGGATTATTTTCTTAGTCGTTTCTTTCCTATAGAATCTATTCTTCCCTATCTTGAACCCTTGGTGATATAATGATGTGTTAAGTGGAAGGTTTGACAACACAATGCATTTAGGAAGGATAATGATTTATCTAATGGAAAAAAAAGAGATGTGGGAGTATGAAGTGTTGAAATGATGTTATGTAGTAGATTACACAACCTGAAAGTTGAAGTATCGATAGTTTAGTTTTAGTAGTAGCTTTGTTGATTGAATACATGGGAGTCTACATAGAGCATTAGTTCGTGCCCATGGAAACATTCCTCAAGGCGAGTGAGAATGTCCGAGTGATAGAAAAACGTGATTCACCTATCCTCATACAGGGTAATGATTTGGGTGCAGGATGGATTGATCACCATTCCTAGTACTCTTATTATTCACTCTTGTACTGTTGGCTTTGCGAATCTTGAGCGCCCTTTTCAACCTTAGCAGAGAGTCGACGTTGAGCCTAAACCCTAGAATGGTATATTGTTACACCCTTCTAAAAGCATCCATTGCTAAGCATAGGAATGTACGGTAAGGATGAATCCTAACCGTGAATTATGGGCACCGTGAAGTAAACGTTCCCTATTTGCCCACCATGAGAGTTTTGCTAGTTTAAGAAGTGCTTTCTCAGAAATAATCAATCATGATGTTTAGAATATGCTAGAGACATTGTGCCAATAAAAGTCTAAAGGAGAACCAATCTGAGCTAAGTGAATCCTCGAGAAATGACCTAGTTAATTTTATTTTAAGGGCGGTAGAATCCTAATGGATCCCGAACCTTTCTTTCTTTCCAGCCTTCCCAAATCTCGGGACGAGATTTCTTTTAAGGGTGGTAGTCTATCACATCCCAAAATTCTCCTAATTTTGGAATGTGAAATAAATAAATAAGTTTGATTGATTGTTTGATTATGTTGAAAATTCTCAAAGAGAAGAAACTTTTTGAATAGAAAATCCTCTCAACCTTGAATTCAAAATCTTATATTCTTTTGTTATGACCTAAGTAGCCATATAGGCAAAAGGGCATGGATTGATTTTGGATTGTAGAATTGGTGTGCAAGATTTAAAAATGAAAATCATGAAGCATTCATAAGCATTTCATTACATCCATGCAAAGTTCTCACAAACTGAATCCAAATCCTGGTATCTAAACCTATAGTTGATTCACCCAAATGTTCCTAAAGGTAATTAAATTGACTTTATAAAACCCACTGTTGCTAAGGCATAAATTATTGATAATTATAGCCTAAATAGATCCAATTAATATTATAAAATTTTAGAAACAAAATTGAGCTCATTTGGAGCTATTATGAAAAAGTTATGAAAGAAATACAAACAAATAAAGATATAAATAAAATAGAATATACAAGGATTTATAAACCCACTACTTGCAAACTAGTAAAAAGATTACAAATATGATCCTACGATTTTAGAAATTTTTAGAAACAAGAATCGTGTCATTTGGAGTTCGTATGCAAAAGATATGAGTAAAACAAGTAAATAGAAAAAGAAAAAGAAAACCAACTGGGCCGGCCGATCCAGCCGGCGGCCCATCCACCGGACCGAACCGTGCCAGGCAGCCAGGCACGCGCGTACGTGACTCCCAGGGTGCTTTAAAAATCGTGCAAAACAGTTTTTGTCAAATCTATCTCTATTCAAACTCTTATAACTTTTTATCTATAACTCCAAATCGACTTCCGTTTGTTTTTACTTGTTCCCTATTCCATGACCTATCTCTACAACATCCTAAATCTCCATATAAACTCGTGGAGCCACAGCGGTACGAGTTTCACTTCTCAAAATCCCGAATCTACACATGCCCGATTTTTTTTCGCTTTTTAACCCATCTAGACTTTGTTGTTTGCCTTCGGCCAAAAAACGAAAGTTTTAGATCTCGTCGAAACCTTTCAGTCCCGACAAACCTCACCTCTTTTCATCCACCACAGCCGGATAATTTCGCACCGCAATATTTTAGATATGATGGTGTAAATCCAAGATGTACTCGCGCTCGTTTCTTCAAATCCAAATTCCTTTGGTGAGAAGGTAGGACTAATGATTCCCTACAACTTGATGTTGTAAGTTTTTTAATTTGACCTATAGATTTGTCTCTCTAACACAGATCTATTTCTTGTCTATTCTGAGCCAAAATCGGGTCAATCTCCTCTCCTAACCACTGGATCTCATCCCAACGGCCAGAATTAGATCGATTCCGCGAAGGGGTACGAGCCAACCGGATCTCGCCACATGTCAACGCCAGGTCAGCCCCGCGTCCTAGTCAGCATAGAATATTCCCAGGGAGTATTCCCTGTAGATTTGAAATTGAATTTAATTTGCAGAAAATTGTGTAAACTTGCAAAAATCATATAAAAAGATCCGTAGATCCAAAAATAGCAAATAATATATCAATGGACTCAGAAAAATGTGTAGAATATTAATATGGCATTAGATTCAACCTTTACAGTATGCGTTTACTGCAGTAACTTAATTAGTTTTAATGGTCTTTTAGGTCAATAAATTCATAGGAAATTATCTGTAACTCCGAAAAATATGAACAATATATCAAATTGAAGCTACTATAATAGATATTAATAATATCTGGTTGGATCCAGATTTTGCGGACTATTTACCCCGTAGCAATTTAATTAGTTTTAATGGCTTTATAAATCATTAAATTCATAGTAAATTAATTTCTTGTCACAAAAATAGAAATGATATATCGATGGAAAGCTGGTTCCATGTAGATCATCAATATACAAATGGTTCAGGCAAATACTGTAAGGTTTCACAGCAATTAAATAAATAGATTAATGGCTTATTTAGAGTATTAAAATCATAGTAATTCGAATACTGCTCAGAAAATTACAAATAATATGTCCCTGGAACCACAATTCCGTGGAGATTACAGATATAATTTTAGTTTGATTTGTAGGCTGCAGAAACTATATGAATCATTTAAAACCCATTAAACACTATTTAAATCATACAAAAAGATCTATAACTCCGATTAGGGTGAATCCAACGCCTACTGGTTCGTATTAACGTCCTCTATCTGGTAAACCAAAGAAACAAATTTAATTAGACAGTTAGAATAGGCGTTACAATAGAACTATTAAAAACCCTATATTGGCAAGTAATTATTAATAACAAGTACTCCATTGCATTAATTGGCCTCTTGCATGCATCATATACTTCAGTATTGTTTAGAGAACTAAAATAACAACCATTGTGACTTATTAAATTGTAATGCATGCATTTGTTGTATTTGTTTGATCTCTATGTGCTATTGTTTATGTTGTATGCAATTGTTTGATCGATAGATTGCGAGGAGTGCAACGTGTGTAATTGCAACTACTATGATTGCAAGTATTATGGTTATGACGAGTGCAACCATTATATCTATGAGGATTGTGAGAATTATCTAGTCAACTACATCTACAACAAAGGCAAGTGGTGCTATCTTGGTCATAGATGTCCTACTGTTTTCCTATGCATTGTAGATGTTTTTGTAGAATTGCATATGTAGGAATTGATGTGTATATGCTATGCTATGTCCCATATTATTCCCTAGTATTCCTTGTTTATGAGCCATCGTATTGGTAGATTGCTTAGCTATGCTATTTAGACGAGGAAGGAAATCACACCATGAGAAGTTATATGTTTTGAAAGGATTTTATTTTGTTAAATGATAATCCAAGATGATTTTAATGAACCACCTGGGCGGAATGGCATTGATTGGGTCATAGAGTGTGGATTATGGTGGGGAATGCCGCCCAGGACACTGTGAAAGGATTGGCTTCTTTGTTTGGTAGCTTTCATGTGCAACCATGTGCCAATAATGAAATGGGCGGTTGGTTGGACTCGGTAGTGAAAAAGTATTAAAGATTGGTTAGCACCTATTCACCCCCCCTCTAGGTGCCCATACGATCAATTTCAATTGGCACACCCACAACCGAATTGGGGGCTCCCGAGATGACAACAAGCTGCCACAAGAACAAGGTTTATCAATATAAATAAAAACAAGGATCTAGGTATTTGCAAGAAATACTAGATCGGTGGTTCTCCAAATGAATGGAGAGGAGATGAAGCGCTTGATTATAGTTGATGATGATCGAGTCCTTCTCCTTTGATTCCCCAATGGACGGAGCCTTTGAGTGGATCTAGGTTGAGTTCTCTTGGATGAAGGTTGCAGGTCAGGTCTTTTCTTTTTCGAATCAATCCAGAGTTCTGGACAGAGGGGGAAGACAGGCTTAAATACCCCTGCCCAGAACAAGCCATTGAAGAAATTTGGGGGCAAATTATTCATCCCCCTTTGGGGCGGACTATCCGCCCTGGGGAGAAAATCCGCCCCCAGGACGGAAACTCCGGGGAAAACTCGCCCCCCATACAGAGAGCGACGCATCCTTGACTTGAAGAAAAATCCCGAGGGGGCAAATTATCCGCCCCTGATGGGGGCGGACTATCCGCCCTTGGGAGAAGTTCGTCCAAGGACTGGAAAGTCCGAGGGACACTCCGCCCCCATACAGAGAGCGACGCAGGCTTGGCTTGAAGGAAATCCTCGAGGGGGCGGACTATCCGGCATGGCCGGAAAATCCGGCCACAAACTCCTCCCCCTCTCTGGGGCTCGCGCACTCTTGGGAAGAGGAAGGGGCGGATTATCCCCCCTGGTGGGGGCGGATTATCCGCCCCCCCAAAGGCAGATACTTTTCCTTTTTTCTTAGAGAGACCTGCAACACTTTAACACACGTTAAATAATCCTTGATATTGTTATCTAACACACAAAACACTAGGGATTAAGAAATGTTCTTTCAAGTAGGTTGTGGTAACTCGAACGCACGTATCCAGAGATGTAGAATAGTGTAGGTTGGACCGGTGCGTGTCGGGTTTGGGGAGCTACTTCCCGAACGGTTCCTTCTTGGACTTCTCCCTATCATCACCCAATATGAGAGTGGTGGTATGAGCTGGGCTGGCCAAGTCACATGGGTAAAGTGTACTAACCCCTGCAGGGTGTCTAAACTAAGTACTTAGCCGTGTCCCCGGTTATGGACAATTTGAGCGTCCTGATACTGATGCTATGATATTTCTCACTCATCCTTATTTCTTAATTACTTAAAACTTGTTGGGTGAACATAATGAGGTAGGAGCACCTGGGAGTGAACCAGAGTGTCCTATTTATCATATTGGAAAACTACTTTGTTACAAATGTTAGGATAAAACTGTTGCTTTATGCAAATGAGCCTGAAATCCACTTGGCCAAATAAGCATGTAGTTGATAGATATGTTGTTAACCACTTTAGCCTACCTGGCATACATTCAATGTATTGACCATTCGTGGCTACAACGTTTCATATTGCAGGTTATATCGTATCTGAGTGATCGTTCATAGGTCGCCAGACTGCACTCAACAATTGTCCGCCTGTGGCACATTTGGAGGATGGAGATCTACCTTGTATTCGTTTTCCGCTGTGTAGTTGAATAAATAATGTAAATTCTGGATCATATGCATTGTATTTATGATGCACAGTTATATTTGGTATTGTTTTGTACTGTGTGTGCCAGTGAACCGATTCAGGGATTGGCACTATACACATGAACTCATCCTTATCAGGCGAGGGTGTTACAGGATGGTATCAGAGTTGTGTGTTGACTGTAGGATCGTGACCTTAGAAATGGATTAGTAATAAAAGACCTCTATTAGGAGAACTATCATATTTTATACTTATTAGAGTTCTTATATTCCTTGTCTATCATTTTCCAACACCTCTGCTTGTTCAAACTTGTAGATGTCCATTCATTTGATTAGTAGAAGAAGTGATCTACCATAAAAACTACAAGAATTGGAAAATGTTATTAGTAGTTTTCTATAAAGAAAATCACTATATGAGAGTTGGCCTACAAGTAAAGAACAAATAACATGACATAAATGAACATCTCACCAAGTTTGGGTAGGTCTGGACCACTATATTTTTATCTCTTTAGGAGATCATCGCTATCGTGTTAGCATATTGTTCTTGCCAACTTATGTGGTATGACAATATAGGTTGCTTGCTTGTTTGTACTGAAACATATCGTGTGATGCCTTGTTTAGGATCTGTTGTTTTGAAACTCTAAAGTTGCTGGAGTTTTCGTGTGGTTTTAAATTTATTTTAATGGTGTGAATTGATTGAAATTCGTGGAATTACTGCTGCAGTTTTCTGCCTGACCTGTTGTACCGCGCGATTTTTCATATTTTATTGGTAACTTAGAAAAATCTAAAAACATAGGATATAGAGCATAATTACCTGTAGTACATGCAAAAACATTGGCTAAAATTCCTAACGAGTTTAGGTTGGTCAGAAAAATTCATGAAGTCTGCTGTACCGTCTTGACAGATTTTGTTTATTGCTTATATGTTGCTCTATTTTACTCTAGTATTGTACCCAATGCTTTCAAACTATTTTGTGGTTATATAGTACTAAGTTTATACACTTGTAATGTTATGATACAAGTGTTTGCTTGTGTGTTGATTCCTTATGATTGTTTGCTTGTTTGTGACATTGAATGCTTCATATAGTTATGGGTAGGATTATTTTCTTAGTCGTTTCTTTCCTATAGAATCTATTCTTCCCTATCTTGAACCCTTGGTGATATAATGATGTGTTAAGTGGAAGTTTTGACAACACAATGCATTTAGGAAGGAGAATGATTTATCTAATGGAAAAAAAGAGATGTGGGAGTATGAAGTGTTGAAATGATGTTATGTAGTAGATTACGCAACCTGAAAGTTGAAGTATCGATAGTTTAGTTTTAGTAGTAGCTTTGTTGATTGAATACATGGGAGTCTACATAGAGCATTAGTTCGTGCCCATGGAAACACCTCAAGGCGAGTTAGAATGTCCGAGTGATAGAAAAACGTGATTCACCTATCCTCATACAGGGTAATGATTTGGGTACAGGATGGATTGATCACCATTCCTAGTACTCTTATTATTCGCTCTTGTACTGTTGGCTTTGCGAATCTTGAGTGCCCTGTTCAACCTTAGCAGAGAGTCGACGTTGAGCCTAAACCCTAGAATGGTATATTGTTACACCCTTCTAAAAGCATCCATTGCTAAGCATAGGAATGTACGGTAAGGATGAATCCTAACCGTGAATTATGGGCACCGTGAAGTAAATGTTCCCTATTTGCCCACCATGAGAGTTTTGCTAGTTTAAGAAGTGATTTCTCGGAAATAATCAATCATGATGTTTAGAATATGCTAGAGACATTGTGCCAATAAAAGTCTAAAGGAGAACCAATCTGAGCTAAGTGAATCCTCGAGAAATGACCTAGTTAATTTTATTTTAAGGGCGGTAGAATCCTAATGGATCCCGAACCTTTCTTTCTTTCTAGCCTTCCCAAATCTCGGGACGAGATTTCTTTTAAGGGCGATAGTCTATCACATCCCAAAATTCTCCTAATTTTGGAATGTGAAATAAATAAATAAGTTTGATTGATTGTTCGATTATGTTGAAAATTCTCAAAGAGAAGAAACTTTTTGAATAGAAAATCCTCTCAACCTTGAATTCAAAATCTTATATTCTTTTGTTATGACCTAAGTAGCCATATAGGCAAAAGGGCATGGATTGATTATGGATTGTAGAATTGGTGTGCAAGATTTAAAAATTAAAATCATGAAGCATTCATAAGCATTTCATTACATCCATGCAAAGTTCTCACAAACTGAATCCAAATCCTGGTATCTAAATCCTATAGTTGATTCGCCAAAATGTTCCTAAAGGTAATTAAATTGACTTTATAAAACCCACTGTTGCTAAGGCATAAATTATTGATAATTATAGACTAAATAGATCCAATTAATATTATAAAATTTTAGAAACAAAATTGAGCTCATTTGGAGCTATTATGAAAAAGTTATGGAATAAATACAAACAAATAAAGATATAAATAAAATGGAATATACAAGGATTTATAAACCCACTACTTGCAAACTAGTAAAAAGACTAAAAATATGATCCTACAATGATCTATTTGATTTTAGAAAATTTTAGAAACAAGAATCGTGTCATTTGGAGTTCGTATGCAAAAGATATGAGTAAAACAAGTAAATAGAAAAAGGAAAAGAAAACCAACTGGGCCGGACAATCCAGCCGGCGGCCCATCCACCGGACCGAACCAGGCAGCCAGGCACGCGCGGACGTGACTCCCAGGGTGCTTTAAAAATCGTGCAAAACAGTTTTTGTCAAATCTATCTCTATTCAAACTCTTATAACTTTTTATCTACAACTCCGAATCGACTTCCGTTTGTTTCTATTTGTTCCCTATTCCACGACCTATCTCTATACCATCCTAAATCTCCATATAAACTCTTGGAGCCACAGCTGTATGAGTTTCTCTTCTCGAAATCCCGAATCTACACATGCCCGAATTGTTTCTTGGTTTTTAACCCATCTAGACTTCGTTGTTTGCCTTCGGCCAAAAAACGAAAGTTGTAGATCTCGTCGAAACCTTTTAGTCCCGACAAACGTCACCTCTTTTCATCCACCACAGCCGGATAATTTCGCACCACAATATTTCAGATATGACGGTGTAAATCCAAGATGTACTCGCGCTCGTTTCTTCAAATCCAAATTCCTTTGATGAGAAGGTAGGACTAATGATTCCCCCCAACTTTCATGTTGTAAGTTTTTTAATTTGACCTATAGATTTTTCTCTCTAATAAAGATCTATTTCTTGTCTATTCTGAGCCAAAATCGGGTCAATCTCCTCTCCTAACCACTAGATCTCATCCCAACGGCCAGAATTAGATCGATTCCGCGAAGGGGTACGAGCCAACCGGATCTCGCCACATGTCAACGCCAGGTCAGCCCCGCGTCCTAGTCAGCATAGAATATTTCCAGGGAATATTCCCTGTAGATTTGAAATTGAATTTAATTTGCAAAAAATTATGTAAACTTTCAAAAATCATATAAAAAGATCCGTAGATCCAAAAATAGCAAATAATATATCAATGGATTCAAAAATATGTGTAGAATATTAATATGGCATTAGATTCAACCTTTACAGTATGCGTTTACTGCAGTAACTTAATTAGTTTTAATGGTCTTTTAGGTCATAGGAAATTATCTGTAACTCCGAAAAATATGAACAATATATCAAATTGAAGCTACTATAATGTAGATTAATAATATCTAGTTGGTTCCAGATTTTTCGGAATATTTACCCCATAGCAATTTAATTAGTTTTAATGGCTTTATAAATCATTAAATTCATAGTAAATTAATTTCTTGTCACAAAAATATAAATGATATACCGATGGAAAGCTGGTTCCATGTAGATCATCAATATACAAATGGTTTAGGCAAATACTGTAAGGTTTCACAGCAATTAAATAAATAGGTTAATGACTTATTTAGAGTATTAAAATCATAGTAATTCGAATACTGCTCAGAAAATTACAAATAATATGTCCCTGGAATCACAATTCCATGGAGATTACAGATATAATTTTAGTTTGATTTGTAGCGAGCAGAAACTATATGAATCATTTAAAATCCATTAAACACTATTTAAATCATACAAAAAGATCTATAACTCTGATTAGGGTGAATCCAACACCTACTGGTTCGTATTAACGTCCTCTATCTGCTAAACCCAAGAAACAAATTTAATTCGACAGTTAGAATAGGCGTTACAATAGAACTATTAAAAACCCTATATTAGCAAGTAATTATTAATAACAAGTACTCCATTGCATTAATTGGCCTCTTGCATGCATCATATACTTCAGTATTGTTTAGAGAACTAAAATAACAACCATTGTGACTTATTAAATTGTAATGCATGCATTTGTTGTATTTGTTTGATCTCTATGTGCTATTGTTTATGTTGTATGCAATTGTTTGATCGATAGATTGCGAGGAGTGCAACGTGTGTAATTGCAACTACTATGATTGCAAGTATTATGGTTATAATTGCAACTACTATAATTGCAACGTGTGTGACAATAATGAAATGGGCGGTTGGTTGGACTCAGTAGGTTATGGTAACTCGAACCCACGTATCCAGAGATGTAGAATAGTGTAGGTTGGACCGGTGTGTGTCGGGTTTAGGGAGCTACTTCCTGAACGGTTCCTTCTTGGACTTCTACGTATCATCACCCAATATGAGAGTGGTGGTACGAGCCGGGCTGGCCAAGTCACATGGGTAAAGTGTACTAACCCCTGCAGGGTGTCTAAACTAAGTACTTAGCCGTGTCCCCAGTTATGGACAATTTGAGCGGCATGATACTGATGTTATGATATTTCTCACTCATCCTTATTTCTTAATTACTTAAAACTTGTTGAGTGAACATAATTGGGTAGGAGCACCTGGGAGTGAACCAGAGTGTCCTATTTATCGTATTGGAAAACTACTTTGTTACAAATGTTAGGATAAATCTGTTGCTTTATGCAAATGAGCCTGAACTCCACTTGGCCAAATAAGCATGTAGTTGATAGATATGTTGTTAACCACTTTAGCCTACTTGCCATACATTCAATGTATTGACCATTCGTGGCTGCAACGTTTCATGTTGCAGGTTATATCGTATCTAAGTGATCGTTCATAGGTCGCGAGACTCCACTCAACAATTGTTCGCATGTGGCACATTTGGAGAATGGAGATCTACCTTGTATTCGTTTTCCGCTATGTACTTGAATAAATAATGTAAATTATGGATCATATTCGTTGTATTTATGATGCACAGTTATATTTGGTATCATTTTGTACTGTGTGTGCTAGTGAACCGATCCAGGGATTGGCACTATACACATAAACTCAGCCTTATCAGGCGAGGGTGTTACAAAAATAAACATCTATCATAAATAAGGAATAAGATAATAACCACTTTATTATTGCCTCTCGGGCATATTCCCTTCAGTCTCCCACTTGCACTAGAGACAATAATCTAGTTTAGAAACTTTGCGTATTGAACACCTATGTGTTTCTGGTGTTCCATGTACGCAATTGCAAGTGGTTAACATAATCTAGGATCTGAAGCTTCAGGTCCATGTGTATTTGCATGTCTTTGCGTCTTCACGCATCACTCATTCTCCAGTGAGATGGCATTGTATAAATTCGGTCTTTTGGTGAGACATTTAGTTCCTTTGGGTTAAAACATTTCGACACTATTGTCGTACAATATATCTTGAGTGTTAGCCCGTTGCGAACCACACCTTAGTTTGATAACAAACTACTTGACACAAATGCCCTCCTTTGTTGCTACTATAACAGTCATATACTTAGCCTTTTGTTGTAGTATCAGTCACAATGTCTTAACTTTGGAATTCATCCAAATCCATCATGGAAACTCCTTCCCATTTCATTGTGCAACCCATAGTTTAAATTGAGATAAACTTAATTTGTTTCTTGTGACAAAACTAGTATCAATGTAATGCTTTACGATGAACTGTTTGTAATTGTTTGTCATCTCTACACAAATATATTCTTAGTTCTTCCAAAAGATCATAAGAATTTCCTTACTATCATCCAATGATCATTTTATGATTCATCGTGGTATATGCTCATAACACTTAGAGCATAGGACATATATGGATGTGTAAATATCATGGTATGATTGATCAAAACATTCTTGTGATTTCACTCATCAAGTGTCAAAACACTTGAATCTTGTTTTACTTATCAAGTCTCGATACACTTGAATCTTGATTCAGTTCTTTTCCATGCGACAAGAACCGTTTCTCGTCGTTTCTATATTGAACTCCTTCAATATCTCATATATGTACATTTGGCACAACCATATTAGCATCAAATTCTATCCATATAGACATTCATGCTAAATATTCGGGTTTTGCCTAAGTATTTCATCAAAATGAAATTCTTAACCTTTGTCAATAAAAGATATATCATTTCCAATCAACAAGATGTCCTCCACATAATGTATTAGAAATATGTCTCAGCGCTACCACTTAATTTCCTACAAATGCAAGAATCTTCATCGTCTCCTGATGAAATTAAACTTCTTTAACAGTTTCATCACGGTGAAGATTCCAACTCCGCGATGCTTACTTCAACCATTGAAGTTTGCATGCCCTTTTTAGCATCCTTTGAATTAACAAAACCCTTTGGATCGTGTCATGTACACGTCATAGGTAACCATTATTTTAGAGGAACTTTGTTTTGTTTATTCATCTACCATATACCAAATTATATGTAGTGGTTGCCACATTAATCCGTCCAGACTAAATATCGCTATGAAAGATCCAATATTTTCATAGTCAACTCCTTGAACATTGTCATAATTTTTTTTACGACATGTCGACTATTTCATAGATGTGAAACATCCATGTCTGTTTCTTTATAGATCCAAATACGACCGATAGGTTTTTACACCTTTCCGGAGGGTCTTCCAAGTTCAAAACTTGATTTATCGTGTATGGAACTATCACAGATTTTATGGCTTCAAGCCATTTGACGGAGTCAAGGCCCATCATCGCTTCTTTGCATGTAGTCGGTTCATCATTGTCAAACAACAATGATTTACTCTCAAATCTTAGCATTTGATTGTTTATTTGACTTACTTGGTTCAATAGGAACTTAGACCTCTATGACCACAACCTTTGAGCCACGTGAGACATGAGCATTTTGGCTGCCACCGGAACATTTTCTGGTGCTGCGCAACTCAGCACATTTAGCTAAGGTTCGTTAACCTTATCAAAGTTCTATTGTCCTCCCACTTAACTTTTGCGAAAAAATCCTTTTTCAAAAAACTTCACATTTAAAGCGATAAACCCTTTTGTCCTCGGTGTTATGGAGGAATATCCAATGGTTATTCGAAATAACCTACAAAGACATGCTCATTCGACTTTGGTTGTAAACATCTTACTTATGCTTAGCATACCAAAATTTAAGAAATTACAATTTGGGTTTTACCCCAAACCATAACTTCCATGGTGTCATTTCAACGAATCAATATGGAGCTCTTTTCAGTGTAAAAGCGGTAGTCTCTAAAGCTTTTAATCTTTTAAAACATAATGGCAGTTTTATAAATAACACCTTTGATCCAACCATGTCAAACAAGGTTTTATTACAAATCTCAAACACTCCATACTCATATGGTGTTTCGGGAGATATAAATCTAGATGTTTTGCTAAACTTGCAACTCAAATAAATCCCTTTATGATAAAATCATAATTCATTTATTTTCTTGTTACACTTATAACTCAAATAAATCCCTTTATGATAAAATCATAAATCATTTATTTTCTTGTTACAATGATTTTCCACTTCATCTTGAAAGTCTTTGAAACGTTTTCAAATACTTCATACTTCTTTATCATTAAGTGAATATTTACTCAAATTTCCGGAGAAAGCATATGAAGTTGAAGTCCATTGCTTACGATTACACATAATGGACCACATACATCGATATGTATAAATTCCAATAATTTAGTCGATCGTTCTTCTTTGGCCTTTGAACGAAGTTTTAATTATCCCGCGGAAAGTCTCACAAGCGTCATTTGATCAAATCAAAGACTCCAAAAATCCATGAAAATGGAGTTTCTTCATGTTTTCTTTCCAATATAATTTAAACAGCGATGTCACTTCGTAAGTGATCTTCCAATCATTTGTATTGCGACATTTTAGCATTAGCTTTATGGATGTGATTTCTCCAACTAGATTTGTAAATCATCCATCTTATATGTAATACGGTAATTATTTAAACAACCTTTGTTCTCATAATACCTGATTTAAATAACAATTATTAAAACAAATCTTGAAGTCAAGCTTTGATCTCAACGAGAAATACAAACAGTGGTTTGTTTGTTTTCGATGAACATCATCACATATTCTCTTGCTAGTTACTTAGGCCATTGTGGTTCATGAATTGCGTCGTTTCGTATGAAATTTCATACCAACCAATTCGGTATCCAATACCGAAGAACCACATTGTTTAACAAGCAAAGAATACAACCATAACATGTATATCATCTATATACCTAAACTGGATATTTCCAGTCTTTTATTTTCTGCCAAATATATTTTATAGATTCTCTTTCAGCATTTCCTTTTTCCTTTTAAAAGAATCTATCAACATCAAAAGTGGTGCCATATACATGACACATAGTCCAAAGCGTGTATATTCAAATAATAATACCTTTGGACTTGCACTTTGAAGTAGATCACCATCATCAAATGATCGGCATTCTTTCAAAATCCATTCTTTCGTAATCTTTTAGTGTAGTAAACACTTTACATACATCTTCTATTCATCCTTATCATGACAACTTTCATGATCAAGCTAATGTAGCTTATAAAGACAAATCGTGAGTATAACATTACTTTCCAAAACCCTTTTGGATGATTAGGATGTCTAGCATCTCCAACCTTTGTAAATTCTCATACAATATGAGAACATACATTATACTCTATCATATTGCAACCAATACATTGTTTCAGATATCGTTAGATCTGTCACACATGATGGTTTCTGAAACAATTCTTTTAGCTCCTAGATAAACTTGATATTGAAACAATCAAGAATCATGGAGGCAAACATGATACTTAAGATACTAACACTAAAATTGTTACTCTCGATTTAATACCAATTATTAAATTTCACGGAGTAAACAGAGTTTGCTGAAATTTTGCAATAGGACTTCAAACTTTAGATTGACACTCAACACAATACGATACCAGTTCCTAAAGTAAATATCCAGAATTCTATAGTTCTATTATCTCAATTACAACTAAGCATAAGGTGGTGAACGAATGCCAATGATTATAACAAATTATGCAAATTCACTTTCATTTAATTTATGATAAATTGAGTTCTACTAATCCAAATTAGAAATGAAATCCCACTCAAAAACGACATCCCTCGTGTCTTTTTCGTGATTACATGAACCAAATCCACTACACCAAGTCCGATCATCACGTGAGTCGGTGTAGCTTCAAAGTCGAGTATCAAATGGGCATCATATCTTTCATATGACTCATGCTTAACCTTTCGGTCCGTTTTCCGAGGCCATGTTTGTATATGCTAGGCTTTCCAAGTAAGAACCTTGGTATTCCCATGTGTAACTATCTTACACCCGAAATATGATCGTGGATCAAGAACACCCGATCATCACGTGATGTCTTGGAGCGATGAAACATAATCGGTGCATACTTAAGGGAGAACACATTTTTATCTTGATATCTAAATGAGGTATATCTTATTATGCTAATAAAACTCCAAACTAGCAATATAAGATGCAACAAACATCACATGTTAATAAGTTAAATGATATGGTTCTTGCACTTGATCTCCATCATGTGCATCATGGTATGATCACTATCATACCTCTATGTGTAAGTCCAAGATCTATGGAACTTACATGTTATGTGTGTTGTAAGAGTATCGACTTATACTTCTACTTACAACATCACCATATCATGACACTAGCCCAGCAACAATCTAAACTAGACGCCTCTAATTTATCCATTGCAAGTTTTACGTGGCTTAGGGCTTTCGAAGATAGAACCGTTCTTACCTATGAACATGAACCACGACGAGGATAACCAAATTGTTGACAACTCGTTGCAAATTAGATATTGACTATAGTAGGAGAGACATACACCCGCTATCCACTTATGCAAAACTAGTTGCATGTCAAGCATGGAACATGTCTCATGTGCGAGGACATGTAAAGTTTGTCCGGGCCGCTTCATCCCACTATGCCACCAATATCCAAAGTACAACTAAGAAGCAATACAATGATCATCATCGCCCACATACTCATATATGTACTACCCGTGCAAAGCATCTACGCATAGATCCGGCTCTGATACCACTGTAGGGTTCGCAGCATAGAAAACAAAAAATTTCCTACGATGGGAACAACTATGTACCAAGATCTATCTACTAGATACAAACAACAGGCGGATGTATATCCGTAGAGAACATACCCTTGAAGACCGACAAAGCTTAACGAGTCCAAAATCATGGTTGATGTAGACGATCTCTTACCGATCTCAAGATCGAGAGGAAGTCCTTAGCACCGCAAAATCAGCGGCGCATCCGTGCTCGCACACACGTCCGAGGTACCGAGCAACCTCCGTCTCCTCGCTCCAGCGATGCAGCGGAAGCAAAAATCTTTCTTGCCGAATAGCCACTGGGAACATGTATCTCTCTAGTCCCAGATCATGGGGGATAAATACTAGGGGGAGAGAGATCCTTCACGAGGAGGTGTGAGTGAGAGAGAGGGAGGGGTCTCCTTTTATAGGGAGAGGGGGGCACCCAAGAGGCCATGCACCTATCCATGGGGCTGCCGCTCCCCTCTTTTCATTCATGTGGGTGGACACTCCACTCACACAAATGCCTTTCAATTTCCTCCACTCAAAAACCCACTCAAATTCCCATTAAATTTCCACCAAACTTAATGCAAACTCTGATTAAATAAAACTCCTTTTATTTATTCAGAATTTTGTCAATTACTTTAATGACAAACATTCTCATATAACCCCTTGCTAGTATTTCATTTCACATGCAAAAACACTTTCTGCAATTTCACTCGAAAACCCGTTTCGGTATCTAGTGAAATAAATTCCTACGCTTGTTATTCGTTACGGCATGAAACTTTTTCTCCAAATGGATGTCGGTGTCTCTTAAGTGTGTCACCCTATGGTTCACGAATAATGCGGACATGATCAAGACCCCTCTCGAATCAATAATCAGAAGTGGGATCTGGAGACCCATATTGACTCCCACACATTCAGCGATGACTTTCTTGTGATCGCGAGAACCTTTTACGCTAGTATCTTAATCCCTTTGTTTTGCGATATATTACATGTCCGAGATTCAATCATCGGTATCTCCATACCTAGTTTTATCTCGTTACTGACATGCACTCTTTTCTCGTTCCCGTGATATAACATTCTAGTGATCAAATCACTTGCTTGCAAGTTAATCAATGTGATATCACTGAGAGGGACCAGAGCATATCTATCCGTTATCGGGATGAACAAATTCCATGCTCGATCCATGGGTCTCAACATAACACTTTAGTAGTCCTGAACCCATCTTTATAATCACCTTGTTACGGTGTGACCTTTGATGTTATCAAAAAACTCTTCCGGTGTTAGTGATTGACATGATCTCATGGTCTAAGGATTAGGATCACTTCGTAAGTTGTTATAGCAATATAAACTCAATGACTTTGATCGTAATTCTATACTTCGGATGAATGTTCATCATATCATTACACTAATGTTGTGACCTCATTATTAACAACATCCAATGTCCATGATCAGGAAACCTTGATCATCTTGTTAATCAACGAGCTAGTTTATGGGAGAGGCATAACTAGGAACTTCCTTTTTGTTTATTAAACAAACATGTATTAATGTTTCTGTATTAATACAATTATAGCATGCAAAATAAACATTTATCATAAATAAGGAATACGATAATAACCACTTTATTATTGCCTCTCGGGCATATTTCCTTCAAAGAGTTAGTTATTACATTCTTGTTACTTGAATTATATCCATAGCTTGGGATTCATGGGTTATTGTAATGAATTCTGTGATATGATCTCTTAAGGAACATATGTTAATCATTAAACAATATACAATGGCTTAGTTTTATTTCGTTTGATCTACCCTTAGATCAAATCATGTTTACCCTAAATAAGGTTTTAGCAAAGATCATATTGAAACTTATCGCAGTCAGCTTGATGATCTACTGTTGGAGATATGCCCTAGAGGCAATAATAAATGTAGTTATTATTATATCTTTGTGTTTATGATAAATGTTTACATTCATGCTATAATAGTATTAACAAGGAAACATTGATACTTGTGTGATTTGTAAACTTAATTTGAAGTCCCTAGTATAGCCTCTATACTTCACTAGCTTGTTGGTTGATTAATGATTGTGGTTTCCCTATCATGAACATTGAGATGTTATCAACAACAAGATCATATCGTTAGGAGAATGATATGATGGACATACTCCTATAGATAAGCATAGCATAAAAGATCAAGTCATTTCAATAGTTCAATTGCTATATGCTTTATGATACATAGTAACCTAATTCCTTCGACCATGAGGTCATGCATATCACTTTTACCGGATGGATGCTTTGATGACATCAAACACCACACCGTAACTGGGTGGTTATAAAGGTGGCATTGAGTGTTCGGAAAGTATTGGTTGAGACACATGGATCAAGAATGGGATTTGTCCATCCACATGACGGATAGATATACTCTGGGCCCTCTCGGTGGAATGTCATCCAATTAGCTTGCAAGCATGTGACTTGGTCACAAGGGATCACATATCACGGGAACGAGAAAAGAGTACTTATCAGTAACGAGGTTGAACTAGGTATGCAGAGAAACCGACGATCATAACCTCGGATAAGTAACATATCGTGAGACAAAGGGAAATTGGTATCGTATGTAAGTGGTTCATTCGATCGCAAAGTAATTGTAGAAATATGTGGGAGCCATATGAATTTCCAGATTCCTCTATTGGTTATTGTTCGGAGAAGTGTCTCGATCATGTCCGCATAATTCACGAACCGTAGGGAGACACACTTAAGGATTCGACGTTGTTTTGAGTAGTTATGGTATTATGAGAAAGAGACCGAATGTTGTTCGGAGTCTCGGATGGGATCCGGGATATCACGAGGTGATCCGGAATGGTCCGGAGAATAAGATTCATATAAGGAAAGTCCCGTTTCGGAGTTGCGGAATGATTCCGGTGTTTTCATCGGGAATGTTCTAGAAGGTTCCGGAATGTCCGGCATTCCGGGGGGGAGGGTACATGAATGTGTTATATCAAAGTTGGTATGATTGCATCATGTACTAAGTGTCATCTCTGTCCGAAATAAAGGGTTAATTCAAATCCTAGTTTGAAAAGTCAAACGGCTAGTTTGAAAAGTCAAACTGCCAGTTTTCGGAAAGAGGAGAAGGAGGATTGGTGGAGGCCGAATTGGGGGAGGGTTCCTCCCTTGGCCGGCGCACCACCAAGCCGACTTGGGGAGGGACTCCCCTCCCCTGGCCGCCGGCCCCTCCCATCTATATAAGGAGGGGCAGGGCTCCCCTCCTAGTACACACAAGTTCCTATCTTCTACCTCCGGTTTAGAGCCGTTTTGGTTTAGAGCTTCTAATTGCTTTAGCCTTCGGTTTAGAGCCTTCTAATTGGTTTAGAGTCTTCTAATTGGTGTGTCTAATTACTAGAACGCTGATAGCCTCTCTCATACTCCACCATACTCGCACCGGCTTAAGGCGAAGCCCTGCGGGATTTCCCCTCTACTTTCGGTACCACGCCGTTGTGCTGCCGGAATCGCGAGGAGAGTGCTACAACCTCCGCTGCCTGCTGGAACAAGGGAGAGGAAGGTCTTCGTCGAGTACCGAACGTGTGACCGACTGCGGGAGCGCTGCCGGAACGCAGCGCCGGAAGGATCGTCTACACGATCTTGAGATCGGGAAGAGTACGACTACATCACCCACGAGAATCCGCTCTCGTTAAACTCTTTGGAATCTTCGAGGGTAAGTTATTCCATCGACTCGTTGCTACAATATAGTAGATAGATCTTGGCTTGTTTGTTTGTATGCGATAGAAATTTTTTGTTTTCCATGCTACGAACCCCTACAGTGGTATCAGAGCCGTGTCTATATGTAGATCTGTTGCACGAGTAGAACACAATGGTCATTGTGGGCGTTGATGCTTTTATTGTCGATTGCTTCTTGTGTACTTTGCATCTTGCGGTATGTTGGGATGAAGCGGCCCGGGCTAACCTTACATGACATCGTTCATGAGACTTGCTCCACGCTTGACATGCAACTTGTATTGCATAAGTGGCTTTGCGGGTGCCTGTTTCTCCTAGCATAGTTAAGATCCAATTTACAACGGGTGATTAACAATACTAGTATCAATGTTGTGGTTCTTGTTCGTAAGTTAGAACGACACTTATTGAAAGCCCCAAACCACGTAAAATATGCAAAGAAAGTAGAGGCGTCTACTTTGTTTTGCAGGGGTGTGCAGTGATGTGATATGGCCATGATTGTGATTATATTTGATGTATGCAATGTTCCTTACTGTAAGTCGGCAACCGGCAGGAGCCGTATGGTTGTCTTTAATTTATGTTAAGACCCGCGTGTCTATTCAAAGTAGTTGTAATAGTTGAAGCCGGTGGATGACAACCATGGAGTAGCGTCATTGACCTTGATGCAATGCCGGTGATGATGGAGATCATGTTCGTGCTTGAAGATGGAGATCGGAAGCACAAAGAAGAAAGGCCATATCATATCACATATATATTGAATTGCATGTGATGTTAATCCTTTATGCATCTTGTATTGCTTAGTAGACGACGGTAGCATTATAAGATGATCCCTCATGCACATGCATTTCAAGTCATATAGTGTTCACCCTTAGTTAGCACCGTTGCTAAAGCTTGTTGTTTCGAAGCACCACGTGATGATCGGGTGTGTTAGATTCCGCAAGTGTATACAACGTGAGCAAGCCAGATTTGCTCATGCAGAAACTAAGGTTTGATCTTGACGAGCCTAGCATGTACAGACATGGTCTCGGAACACGGATCACCGAAAGGTAAAGCATGAATCATATAGTAGATATGATGAACATGATGATTGTTCGCCATTGAAACTATATCAACTCTCGTGATGATCGGTGTTGATATAGTGGATTTGGTTCGTGTGATCACTAAAACAATGTGAGGGATATTGTTTTGAGTGGGAGTTCACCTAGATTAACTTGATTAATTAATTTGAACTCAATTTTTCATAAACTTAGTCTAAACTATTGCAAATATGTTGTAGATCAATGGCAGCCCCTACCATCAATTTTAATGCGTTCCTAGAGAAAGAAAAGTTGAAAAACAATGGAAGCAACTTCGCGGATTGGTTCCGCAATTTGAGGATTGTCCTCACAGCTGGTAATTTGACCTATGTGCTGGATGCACCGCTGGGTGACCCACCTGCAGTTGATGCTCCCGATGAAGTAAAGAATGTTTACCTCGCTCGGAAGAATCAGTACTCCATAGTTCAGTGTGCTATCTTGTATGATTTGGAATCGGAGCTTCAGAAAAGGTTTCAGGATTCAGACCCATATGATATTGTCGAGGATCTCAAATTGATTTCTGAGACTCATGCGGCAATTGAAAGCTATGAAGCTTCTGAAAAGTTCTTTAACTGCAAGATGGAAGAAGGCAGCTCCGTCAGTGAGCATGTGCTTAAGATGTCTGGGAACGCAAACAAACTTCAAAGCTTGGGTATAGTGATTCCTAATGCTTTGGGGATTTACCGTGTCCTCCAATCACTACCACCAAGTTACAAGAACTTTGTGATGAACTACAACATGCAGAACATGAACAAGACATTGCCAGAACTCTTTGCCATGTTAAAATCTGTAGAAGTGGAGATCAAGAAAGAGCACCAAGTGTTGTTGGTCAATAAGACCACCAAATTCAAGAAGGGTGGTAAGAAAGTTACCACGCCGGCGAAGAAGACCAAGGCTGGACCCAAGCCTGATACTGAGTGCTTTTACTGCAAGGGAGAAGGTCACTGGAAGCGGAATTGCCCAAAGTACTTGGCGGATTTGAAGAACGGCAACATCAAAAAGAAAGGTATATCTGATATACATGTTATTGATGTGTATCTCACTAGTACTCGTAGTAGTGCCTGGGTATTTGATACTGGTTCGGTTGCTCATATTTGTAACTCGAAACATGTGCTGCAGAATAAACAGAAGCTAGCGAAGAACGAGGTGACGATGCGCGTGGGAAACGGATCAAAGGTTGATGTGATTGCGGTCGGCACGCTACCCCTTCATCTACCATCGGGATTAGTTTTATACTTAAATAATTGTTATTTGGTGCCTGCGTTAAGCATGAACATTATATCGGGATCTTGTTTATTGCGAGACGGTTACTTCTTTAAATCCGAGAATAATGGTTGTTCGATTTATATGAGTAATATGTTTTATGCACATGCACCTTTGATAGATGGTCTATTCTTATTGAATCTCGATAGTGGAAATACACATATCAACAACATTGAGGCTAAACGTTTGAAATCAAGCGATAATTCGACCTATATGTGGCACTGTCGTCTTGGTCACATTGGTGTGAAACGTATGAAGAAACTCCATTCCGATGGACTTCTTGAATCACTTGATTTTGAATCACTTGAAAGATGCGAAGCATGTCTGATGGGTAAAATGACTAAGACTCCATTTTCTGGTATGATGGAGCGAGCTACGGACTTATTGGAAATCATACATACCGATGTGTGTGGTCCAATGAGTGTAGCATCGCGCGGTGGTTATCGTTATGTTCTTACCTTCACGGATGACTTGAGTAGATATGGGTATATCTATTTCATGAAACATAAGTCCGAAACTTTCGATAAGTTTAAGGAGTTTCAAAGTGAGGTAGAGAATCAACGTAACAAGAAGATTAAATTTCTACGTTCTGATCGTGGAGGTGAATATCTAAGTTACGAGTTTGGCGAGCATTTGAAGAAATGCGGAATACTTTCACAATTGACACCGCCGGGAACACCACGGCGTAATGGTGTGTCCGAACGTCGTAATCAAACTCTCTTAGATATGGTTCGTTCTATGATGTCACTTACAGATTTACCGCTATCATTTTGGGGTTATGCATTAGAAACAGCCGCATTCACTTTAAATAGGGCACCATCTAAATCCGTTGAAACGACACCGTATGAATTATGGTTTGGGAAGAAACCTAAATTGTCGTTCCTTAAAGTTTGGGGATGCGAAGCCTATGTAAAGAAGTTACAGCCGGACAAGCTTGAACCCAAAGCGGAAAAATGCGTCTTCATAGGATACCCAAAGGAAACTATTGGGTATACCTTCTATCATAGATCCGAAGGCAAAATCTTTGTTGCCAAGAATGGATCCTTTCTAGAGAAGGAATTTCTCTCGAAAGAAGTGACTGGAAGGAAAGTAGAACTCGACGAGGTTGTCGAACCTTCTCTCGAAATTGCGAGTAGCGCAGCACCGGAAGAAGTTCCTGTGGTGCCTGCACCAATTAGAGAGGGAGTTAATGATGGTGATCATGAAACTTCGGTTGAAGTTGCTACAGAGCCTCGGAGGTTAACGAGAACTCGTACCACTCCAGATTGGTATGATTCCGTTATGAATGTCATGTTGGTGGACAACACCGATGACCCCGAGACATATGAGGAAGCGATGATGAGCCCAGATTCCAATAAATGGCAAGAAGCCATGAAATCCGAGATTGGATCCATGTACGAAAACCAAGTATGGACTTTGGTGGACTTACCGGATGGCCGGAAGGCTGTCGAGAACAAATGGATTTTCAAGAAGAAAACAGATGCTGATGGTAATGTTACTGTCTATAAAGCTCGACTTGTCGCAAAAGGGTTTCGACAAATTCAAGGAGTTGACTACGATGAGACTTTCTCACCGGTAGCGAAGCTAAAGTCTGTGAGGATTATGTTAGCAATCGCTGCATATTATGATTATGAGATATGGCAGATGGATGTCAAAATAGCATTCCTCAATGGAGACATTGATGAAGAGTTGTATATGATGCAACCCAAAGGTTTTGTCGATCCTAAAGATGCTAACAAGGTATGCAAACTTCAACGGTCCATCTATGGATTGAAGCAAGCATCCCGAAGTTGGAATCAACGTTTTGATAAGGTAATCAAAAGTTTTGGTTTTATACAAACTTATGGAGAAGCTTGTATTTACAAGAAAGTGAGTGGGAGCTCTGTAGCATTCTTAATACTATATGTGGATGACATATTGTTGATTGGGAATGATGTAGACCTTCTTAATAGTGTCAAGGAATATTTGAATAATAGTTTTTCAATGAAGGATCTTGGCGAAGCAGCTTACATATTAGGCATAAAGATTTATAGAGATAGATCGAAACGCCAAATATCATTGTCACAGAGTACATATTTGGACAAAGTTCTAAAGAGGTTTGGAATGGAAGAAAGCAAGAAAGGGTTCTTGCCCATGTTGCCCAATACGACCTTGAGTAAAACTCAAAGTCCGACATCGGCAGAAGATAGAGAAAGGATGAGTAAGACTCCCTATGCCTCAGCCATAGGATCTCTAATGTATGCCATGCTATGTACTAGACCCGACATTGTATATGCTGTTAGTTTAACTAGCAGATATCAAAGTGATCCAGGAGTGGATCATTGGACAGCGGTCAAAAACATCCTTAAGTACTTGAGAAGAACTAAGGATATGGTTCTTTCTTATGGAGGTGATGAACAACTCGTTGTTAATGGTTACACCGATGCTAGTTGGAACACCGATCCGGATGATTCTAAATCACAATCCGGATATGTATTTATTTTGAATGGTGCAGCAGTTAGCTGGAGGAGTGCAAAGCAAAGCGTTGTGGCGAGATCTTCAACTGAATCGGAATACATGGCTGCTTCGGAGGCTTCACAAGAAGCGATATGGATGAAAGAGTTCAATACAGAGCTGGGTGTGGTTCCTAGTGTGCTGGACCCAATGTCTATCTACTGTGATAACATGGGCGCCATAGCCAATGCGCAAGAACCAAGGTCACACAAGAAGCTGAAGCATATCAAGCTACGTTTTCACGCTATTCGAGAACATATCCAGGGTGGGGATATAAAGATTTGCAAAGTACACACAGATCTGAATGTGGCGGATCCGTTGACTAAACCTCTCCCGAGGGCAAAACATGACCAACACCAAACTGCCATGGGTGTTCGGTATATTACCATGTAATCTAGATTAGATGACTCTAGTGCAAGTGGGAGACTGTTGGAGATATGCCCTAGAGGCAATAATAAATGTAGTTATTATTATATCTTTGTGTTTATGATAAATGTTTACATTCATGCTATAATAGTATTAACAAGGAAACATTGATACTTGTGTGATTTGTAAACTTAATTTGAAGTCCCTAGTATAGCCTCTATACTTCACTAGCTTGTTGGTTGATTAATGATTGTGGTTTCCCTATCATGAACATTGAGATGTTATCAACAACAAGATCATATCGTTAGGAGAATGATATGATGGACATACTCCTATAGATAAGCATAGCATAAAAGATCAAGTCATTTCAATAGTTCAATTGCTATATGCTTTCTGATACATAGTAACCTAATTCCTTCGACCATGAGGTCATGCATATCACTTTTACCGGATGGATGCTTTGATGACATCAAACACCACACCGTAACTGGGTGGTTATACAGGTGGCATTGAGTGTTCGGAAAGTATTGGTTGAGACACATGGATCAAGAATGGGATTTGTCCATCCACATGACGGATAGATATACTCTGGGCCCTCTCGGTGGAATGTCATCCAATTAGCTTGCAAGCATGTGACTTGATTACAAGGGATCACATATCACGGGAACGAGAAAAGAGTACTTATCAGTAACGAGGTTGAACTAGGTATGTAGAGATACCGACGATCATAACCTCGGATAAGTAACATATCGTGAGACAAAGGGAAATTGGTATCGTATGTAAGTGGTTCATTCGATCGCAAAGTAATCGTAGAAATATGTGGGAGCCATATGAATTTCCAGATTCCTCTATTGGTTATTGTTCGGAGAAGTGTCTCGATCATGTCCGCATAATTCACGAACCGTAGGGAGACACACTTAAGGATTCGACGTTGTTTTGAGTAGTTATGGTATTATGAGAAAGAGACCGAATGTTGTTCAGAGTCTCGGATGGGATCCGGGATATCACGAGGTGATCCGGAATGGTCCGGAGAATAAGATTCATATAAGGAAAGTCCCGTTTCGGAGTTGCGGAATGATTCCGGTGTTTTCATCGGGAATGTTCTAGAAGATTCCGGAATGTCCGGCATTCCGGGGGGGAGGGTACATGAATGTGTTATATCAAAGTTGGTATGATTGCATCATGTACTAAGTGTCATCGCTGTCCGAAATAAAGGGTTAATTCAAATCCTAGTTTGAAAAGTCAAACGGCTAGTTTGAAAAGTCAAACTGCCAGTTTTCGGAAAGAGGAGAAGGAGGATTGGTGGAGGCCGAATTGGGGGAGGGTTCCTCCCTTGGCCGGCGCACCACCAAGCCGACTTGGGAAGGGACTCAACTCCCCTGGCCGCCGGCCCCTCCCATCTATATAAGGAGGGGCAGGGCTCCCCTCCTAGTACACACAAGTTCCTATCTTCTACCTCCGGTTTAGAGCCGTTTTGGTTTAGAGCTTCTAATTGCTTTAGCCTTCGGTTTAGAGCCTTCTAATTGGTTTAGAGTCTTCTAATTGGTGTGTCTAATTACTAGACCGCTGATAGCCTCTCTCATACTCCACCATACTCGCACCGGCTTAAGGCGAAGCCCTGCGGGATTTCCCCTCTACTTCCGGTACCACGCCGTTGTGTTGCCGGAATCGCGAGGAGAGTGCTACAACCTCTGCTGCCTTCTGGAACAAGGGAGAGGAAGGTCTTCGTCGAGTACCGAACGTGTGACCGACTGCGGGAGCGCTGCCGGAACGCAGCGCCGGAAGGATCGTCTACACGATCTTGAGATCGGGAAGAGTACGACTACATCACCCACGAGAATCCGCTCTCGTTAAACGCTTTGGAATCTTCGAGGGTAAGTTATTCCATCGACTCGTTGCTACAATCTAGTAGATAGATCTTGGCTTGTTTGTTTGTATGCGATAGAAATTTTTTGTTTTCCATGCTACGAACCCCTACATCTACTTCCATTCCATCAAGTTGAGAGAAGCTTCAATCACTTTGACAAGATTTGTTCAAAAGCACGAAAATTATTTGGATTTTCTATGCATGAATGCAATGCACACATCTGGTTTCAGCTTATTTCTAAGCTCTAATGCTAGGATGTTACACTGAGTTAGAAGATCGGGAAAAAGATGGCAGAAGAGATGTCAAAGCTAGCTCAAGCAAAAAACAAGAACATGAAGAAATACGAGGAAGGAAAGAAGAGAACTGAAGATGAAGACTCAAATGCCCTTAGACAATGAGGCTGAAGATGAATCCAAGATCATATAGATAGAGTTAAGATGGAATTAGGATCATGTAAATATATGTGTATTTATTATGAGTTTCTAGGATTTATTAGATTTATTATGCTTTTTGGGGATTTATCAATGTATTCGAACCTGCGATGAATATAAAAACATTAAGCAAAATGCGTGTGCCTAAATAGATAATAGGAGGCACTAAATTAAGTCATGCACGGTGGGCACACGAGGACACGTATTTGTTCGCTGCACATCAATGTAGTAAAGAGTTAGGCATATCTTTTGCGCCACAAACAGCATGGAAAATTCAATGTGCCAAGAGAAAAAGTATGTGCATACTTTCACGGCGCAGTTATTCGTCACCGTTTTTAACTGCCGCTTAAGTGTAAGGGCGATGATTAGATGTGTGTAAAATGTCAGTGTCGGCATGCGTTGTTGTAGTGGTGCTAACCACTTCTAAATGCTTGTGAACCAAAGAGCGTCCCTGAATGTGCACGGAGATCCCCCATGTGTGATTTTTGGTAATTAACAACAATCCCTATAAACTAATATTTTTATTGAGTTATATTTGAAATTTTTGTCCATGAGTAATTTTTGAAGTCCATATGTTGGTTTGTAGGTCGAAAGAAGAATATCAACTGATGACCAAGGGATGATCTAAAATTGGTCATAAGAGAGTTAAGCATATGGCAAGTTTGTCTTGGAGAGGAATATTGTGTGAATATTCATGTTTATCTTTAATGTATCATCGTAATAAATATGTAATAAATAATACGAGGTTAATCAAGAGTGCAAAGATTGGGATCATGTTTATCAACACAGAAAGCATACATGGTGCGCCAAATGGCATCAAGTGATCTCGTGGTATGGTAAAAAAAATGAAATGTGCTTTGTGACTAACCCACAACCATGATCTACTCAAGCATCCTTAGACATAGAAGGTTTTCATGATGAGTTTCATCTACTCCATCATCCACGTAGACAGGTGGATCCCGTGGAACAACTCCAAGCTGGCTGTCGGCGAAGACTTATTGGCCAGCCACGAGATCACATATATTATTAACATGGTAACTTCACTGCTATTTTGGAAGTGTATGTTAGAGGACCTTAAGCAGTCGACACTAAATCATGACTAACTTTCACGGCTCTTGATACAATATTTGACGGAATGAAACAAACATATAGATCAGCAGAGGTGCACAAAAAAAATTCATGTGCTTACATGAATGCGACTAACTATGAACATGTGCAGCCTCAGAAGCCGTGAAGGGGGTAGACGATAAAGGCGGTCACCATGGGAACAAGTACGATCATCCTAGTACAAACATGCCACATTGTTCCATAGAAGAAATTAACTTTCCATTATAGGAAGTGAGACTTTTTTATTTTGTATAAGGGAGTGATACTTGTTCGCCTAACATACTGAAGGGGCTATTATTTACCTATGTACACATGTAAATAGGTGGACCTATGTTGCGACAAGGAGGGTATGGACCCCTCCCTCATATTTTCCGAATAGTTACATACTCAATGTGTTGGAATATTTGACATATAATCTTTGGGAGCAACTATACACATGTTGGTATTCACAATGTTAATCATGAGCATGATAGAGCAACATGTTGGGTGGTGAGGGTTGGGGGACTTCCGCGTAGACTCGTGTGTTAGTGTGTTGAGCTCCCGGCTAGGAAGGCTATGTTTTTCATGTGTACAAATTTACTTGCAAGTCACACCAACATGTGTAAGTACACACACATAAAAATAGAAAATGCACACACTAAGCACATCCAACTCAAAATTTGTACACGAAATGACATGAGAAGTATACACACATAAACGTGAGAGTTGCGCACAATAAATATGATAAGCCCACACTAAAAACATGTGGAAAGCACACTAGCGAGTCTAAAAAAAATCCTAAACCCTAACATTACACACAAAAAATAAGAGAAGACAACCATTCATTGCAGTCTTTCACCCTGTTGACAAATTTAGGGTCAAGAAAGCTAATTAACCGCAGTATGCTATCTCATGTGGCGGGAGAAGCCCGAAAGGGAAAAACATGGTGGCGGCTAGGGTTGCTCACCACCCGAGTCGCCCCCAAGACGAGTGATGTCGGGACAGTTAAACGCTCTTCTGCATTTGCCGCATACACTACCTTAGCACACTAGACGTTTTGAAAAGGAAAGAAAAGCTCATTAATCATGATCCACAAAAAGGATGCTCATTACTCATGATGAACCACACGTGCATACTGATTAAAACGGGGGCTCTTCTTTCGTCCCTCCCAGATGTTTGCCTTTAATTTGAACTCCGCGCTCCATGATGGATGCGTGCAAGTGCAACGAGCAGCTTAACACAATCATGCACGGCTGTCCCAAAGAAACGCAGGAGCAGATGCTATTGATTTCACCACCACCGAACTCTCGCACGCACGCGCGGGAAGGAACAAATAAACTATAGCTAAGGTTCGAAAATACCCGGCCGCGCGCACGCATGGCTACGTGATGTAGAAATTGCCGGCTTGAGTTACCCGTACGTGTGGCACATGCAGCTTTCACCCTCACTCACGTGCATGGCGTCGATCAGGCCAGTTGGCTGATACCGATTGATCGTCGTCGACGTCCGGTCGTAACGACTCGGAGAAACCGATGGCCTGACGGCCGGTCAAGATAGACGTCCATTCGATCGTATCGACCGGGGTAGGTACCGCGTGCCCGTCTCGCTATTAGTAGATGATGACTGGTGCGCGTGGCCCCGTGACTGCTCGACGACTGAACTAATTGTTATTTAATTGGGCCAGAGATCCAGACGTATACATTGCCGTGTATAGCACTGCACCGCGGCACTTTGCAATGTGCACAATTGCCAGCTCAGAGTAGTGCGGCGTTTTGTAAACCGAGCTACTGTACATGGATAGCTCGGCTTTTTTTGGAAAAAAATATTGAAGATAACATTTTAATAAATTCAAAAAGGATATGAAAACAATTAAGATATTGACAATGATGTATTCTAACAACGTGCAAAATTAACTTCGGACAAAAGTGTGGCTACAAAAAAAATGACAATATTGAACAAATCAAATTTGCAGGTTGACGAGGGTTTGACTTGTCATTGTCTATTGTTATGAACTTGGGTTTTAGAGAAGGAGAGGACGCTAAAGATCACGAAATGGCTAACAGACAAGCAACACGGGACACGATGTTTACCTAGGTTTAGGCCCCTGGAGAGAAAACCCTTCTACTATTTGTCTGCTCTCGATTAATGGCGAAGTCGAAGGTTACATGGTGCGCAGATTCGATCTGGAGAGGTGTATGCTAGGGTTATGATGTGTGTCCTCGCCGTGCCCTCCTGGTCTTTACGTAGATAGGCCAGGTCTTAAGGATAGGCCAAGTCGGTTACAAGTTTAGGGTTTTCCCTTTTAAGTTTCTATCTAAAGAAAATGTGTTCTTCAAGGAGTCGAATCATTCCTGGGCTTTGGCCACCCGAAATTCTTCTGGGCTTCGCGATTAGGGATATGTCCTCTTCATAGACTTCTACCAGGCCGGACCGGGTAGGCTAACATTAGGCACCCGTATAGCATATCCATGTCAGTAGCCCCCGAGTGTTCAGTCGAATCGTAGATTCGATTGAAGACTATTAAGTCTTTGAGTGCTTTCATCCGAATATGTTTCGGGTCAATATATTGGTTCAAAGGGATAGTTGATACGCGTGCCTGACTCTCCCGACGGATCAGGGTCAGTTAACTGCCTTTGGGCAAAACAACGCTATCTACTTAGACTCGAGTCCCTAGACTCGAATCCAGAAAATTACTAGTGTAATTCGACTCAAGCCTCAGAGGTCTTACAAGAATCGAACTCCAGTGTTTTAAGTTATATACCTAACACGTCCGTTGGAATTTTTAATCGTGCCAGTTGACACGGGATATTACTGGCAGAGCGCATTCAGGTGCGTTACCAGGCCATCAGATTGCATCTGTAGGTCTTACCTTTGCGTGACAGACACAGCATCCAAAATTTTATCGCCGCGGAGGCGTTTTGGGTGACTAAGGAGACGTTATCTCTCTTAGGATTATTTTTAGGCAAAGTCGCTGATTGTTTTTGTAGGTTATGTTTGCTGCAGTTGTAAAGGATCCGAAGAATCACAGCCAATTGGTTTATAGGTTGTGTGACCAGCGCTCCCTATGGGAGTAGCCCTCGAGTGTATGTTCAAGTCGTAGACTCGAGAAGAGACTTATAGTCGTTAGTTGTATGATATAGTGATCCGGAAGTTCTTTTGCCTTGAATCGAAATTTGGTATGATATAGCCTCCGAGTATTTGGTCGAGTTGCAGACTCGAGTAAGTACTTTTGCCTTGAATCAAAATTTAGAAGTCGTTGTAGTCCTTTTCTTTTGCGATTGGTGACGTCATTGCTGACGCCGGATAAAATCAACCATCTACGGCAGCGAAGTTTGTGGGACGAGACGGTCGTGGATCCCACTTTCTAACTAGGATTTGATCAGTCACACGTAGTTTACACGAAAGTTACTGTGTTGCCTCGATTTCCACGTGTAGTGGACGGCCTGCTTGTGACTGTTCGAGCGACAGCCGTCCACTACTAGGAAAATGGCTCTTAGTGGAGCACATGGTTTCCCCTTCCGTGGCGCACCAGTGGTGCACCACGAGCCGTACGTTGCGGCTAAAAAGTGCCCGTAGCGCACTGCCCTGGTGCGCTACGGTTATATGGGGTTAGGCGTAGCGTACTACCAAATACGCCACGGGTAGGGGAACAGGTGTGCCACGGCTATGTTTTTCAAAAAACAAAAAATGCAAAAAACACCCTCGTTTTGAATTGTAAAAGCAATCGGGTATGCGCATTGATGACCCACAATTATAGGAGATCGCAATAGTCTTTGAGGATAGTATTACCCAATTTATTAATTCGACACAAGGGGAGTCAAAGAATAATTGCAAGCCTTAACAACTGAGTTGTCAATTCTGCTGCACCTGGAAATAGTTCTTGCTCACAGAAGTTTATTAGTAGCAACAGCAGCAGCAAAATAAGAGCAATAGTAACAGTAGCAGCAAACAGTAGGATATGAGTGCAGTAGGCATAGGGATGGATGGATGGATGGGCGTTGCATGGACGAGTCTAAATATGTAACTTCAAGATCTAGGGCAATTGCAGATAAATAAGAATAAGCATCCAAGTACTAAACAATTATAAGCATGTGCTCCATATATAGTCATACGTGCTCGCAATGAGAACTTGTACAACATCTTTTGTCCAACCAGCCCGTGGTAGCGGGGCCTCTAGGGAACTACTGTTAATTAAGGTGCTCCTTTTAATAGAGCACCGGAGAAAAACATTAACACTCTGTGAACACATGTGATCCTCACACCACAGCCATCTTGTTCCAATTATTGTCACTTTGGGGCCTTTGGATCCGGACAATGATATGTATACAGAACTTGCAGATAAGATCACAAACAATACTATCATAATGATTCAATAATAAGTTCAGATCTGAGATCATGGCACTCGGGCCCTAGTGACAAGCATTAAGCAAAAGAAAGTTGCAACAAAGTCAAATAGCACTAATAGAGATACTAGGCACCATGCCCTAACAATCTTATTCGATTACATGATAGAACTCATCCAATCCCTACCATCCCCATAGACTACAACGGGGGATTACTCACTCATGGATAAGGAAAACATTCATGGTTGATGGAGAGGCATTGGCGATGATAATGGAAATGATCCTCCCCAAATTCCCCATCCTGGTAGGGTGCCAGAACGGAGTTTCTAGATCTGAATCGCGGTTTCTGGTGGTGGTGACGCAGCAGAACTCTTTCTCGAAAAACGACGAACCCCCCCTCAGTTTTTAAGTCAAGAGGCTTCTTATAGGCGAAGAGGGAGGCCGAGGGGGTGCCTGAGGCGGCCGCACCCCCCAGGCGCGACCAGGTGATGATCCACAAGTATAGGGGATCGCAACAGTCTTCGCTGGTAGTATTATCCAATTTATTGATTCGACACAAGGGGAGCCAAAGAATACTTGCAAGCCTTAACAACTGACTTGTCAGTTCAGATGCACCTGGAAATAGTTCTTGCTCACAGAAGTTTATCAGTAGCAATAGTCTGGTAGTAGCAATAGCAAACCAACAACAATGGAACAAGGGCAATAGTAATAGTAATAGTAACAGTAAACAGTGGGATTCGAGTGCGGTAGGCATAGGGATGGATGGACGAGTCTAAACATGTAATTTTAAGATCTAGGGCATTGCAGATAAATAATAACAAGCATCCAAGTACTAAACAATCCTAGGCATGCGCTCCAAATATAGTCATACGTGCTCGGAATGAAAACTTGCACAACATCTTTTGTCCTGTCAGCCCGTTGCAGAGGGGCCACTAGGGAACTATTGGCAATTAAGGTGCTCCTTTTAATAGAGCACCAGAGCAAAGCTTTAACACTCTGTGAACACATGTGATCCTCACACCACAGCCATCCCCTCCGATTGTCCCAATTATTATCACTTTGGGGCCTTTGGATCCGGACAATGATATGTATACAGAACTTGCAGATAAGATCAAAAACAATACTATCATAATGATTCAATAATAAGTTCAGATTTGATATCATGGCACTCGGGCCCTAGTGACAAGCATTAAGCACAAAAAGTTTCAACAAAGTCAAATAGCACTAATGGAGATACTAGGCACTGTGCCCTAACAAATCTTATTCGATTACATGATAGAACTCATCCAATCCCTACCATCCCCAAGCCTACAGCGCGGGATTACTCACTCATGGATGAGGAAAACATCGGTGGTTGATGGAGATGCGTTGGTGATGACGATGGCGATGATCCTCTCCAAATTCCCCGTCCCGGCAGGGTGCCGGAACAGAGTTTCTGGATTCGAATCTTGGTTTCTGGTGGCGGTGGCGGAGCGGAACTCTTTTTGGAAAACTATCGAACCCCCTCGGTTTTTAGGTCGAAAGGCAACTTATAGGCGCAGAGGGAGGCCGAGGGGGTGCCTGGAATGGCTGCACCCCCCAGGCGCGACCAGTGGTGGGCCCGCGCCTAGCATGGGTGTGGGCCCCCTAGGCCCCTTCTCCGTCTCGTCTTCTGGATCCGTGGATCTTCTGGTAAAATATAATTTTTGGCATATTTTCCGGGATTTTTCCTGATAGTTCATTTTCTGCACAAAAACAAGACACCAAGGTAATTCTGCTGAAAACAGTGTCAGTCCGTGTTAGTTGTATCCAATTCACACAAGTTTAGAGAAGAAACAATATCAAAGTGTTTGAGAAAGTAGATACGTTTTGGACGTATCAACTCCCCCAAGCTTATCTTATTGCTTGTCCTCAAGCAATTCAGTTGAAAACTGAGTGCGATAAAAGAACTTGCACGAACACAATTGCTTCACATGATGTAAATACTCTCAGCATAGGAGTAGATGCTTATACAATTCATAATAAAGAGTATGCAACTAAGTCTACTCAATAGTCATTGCAAGCTATGAAGAGAAACCAACTCAATAATAATAAGTAGCATGAAACATAAACATAAGCAACATTGTAATGCTCATAATAAGGTATGATAGAGTGGTATCTCACTTTCCTTTGTTTGAAGAGCACAATATAAATGCCAAGGCACCTCTGAAGTTCAAGTGAAGACTAGAGATAAAGATATCAGAGATACAAGCATCAAAGTCATGACATAATTAACCAAGTTTTGGAACAAACACAAGAATGAAAACTATGCTCTCAAGAGGGTGCTCATATAATAAGTGGTGACTCAACAAGGTTGTGAAAACGGTTTTGTAAAGTTTGAAAGGCTTCCCAATGCTCAAAGGAAGGTACTCATTAGCTTTGAGCTCTCATTGCCCCTATCATAGGCATCTTCATATGGTTAGGTGAAAGTGAGGTCCACTCTGAATCATATGCTTGACAGACCATAGACTAAAAATCGCAAGTCCCTTGAGTACGAGGGCCGCTCCGCATGCTACTCAACTTTGGTTACCTGTAAGTTCTTGTCATTGTAAATACATGCATATCATAGAGAACCGCCAACGGGGGTACCCCTTGCACATGATACAGGAGCTATCCCGTGATCAAAATGACAAAGCAAGCAGACAATGAGCATCGCAGCGATCTTTTTATTTACTATATGCATAACTTTTTATTGAGGATGCTTCCTAGAATGCTCATTATGGTGATGATGCAAGTTTCCACCATGATTAGGCATGGCTTAGGCTAGTGTCCCAGGCGTTTCTCTAACACAATGTATAGACTCCATGAACTCACAAGATCCCCTTTTATTTCACATCGTCGACATCCGTAAACAAAAGAGCAAAGTATCAACTGGATAGGATATCCAAAAAATATTGAAAGCGTTCCCCGTGACAACACAGTTCTGTTGACTCCCAGCATATAATTAGCAAGCATATAACTTTCATGGACAAGTCACAATGGTTCAGGATTATTAAGTGCAAGGAATAAAGTCTGCCATCAAGTTCGTGAGAGATTTACTAACTAACTGTAACATCCCAAAAATATTAAACATGGATCATCAAACTCTAATCATCAAAATTAGGGTTAACAAAAACTTTTCCAACTAAAAATATGAAAGCATTCATATGTGTGTGTATTAAAATTTGGATTCTTTTGAATTGCCATGGTTCTGTGTTTCTTTGCTTGTAAAATGATTCTTAGGTGAAATAAACATCATATAAACAATCCCCAAACTTTTCCCAAAGACAAACAACTCAAAATAAACAAATGAAGTGAATGGTCACTTTGGCCAAATTAACTCTCATGCCTACTTTGGCTATCCCTAACTTTCTTAACAGAAACATCTGTGGATCTTTGCACCCCTTGTTAGTACTCATAATAAGGTACCAAGGCCCACTTTGTGATCATCCAAAAACATTCAAATGCTAAGTTTAAATGACAGTTTAAAATTGAATCTATCTCATATGGGAAGATCCCATTATTTCAAAAACCACTCAAACAAGTTCAATTTTCAAAACCCAGGCACCCACGGAATCCTCAACACATGCCTAGCACACCCACAAAAAATATTTTCAAAATTCAAAAGTAAGTTTCTTGCAGGCATTTCATCAAATAGGTTGCAGATTCAAATCAAACAAATCACAAACACTATTTTGAGCAGTTTTTTGGCCAACCTTGTCCCCTCTCTAGCTCACAGCAAACATCTAGTAGATCATCTAGCTTAGTTATTAACCTCTAGCATCACTGTGAGCTTGCCAATGCCATCAATGGTGAGCAGGCCGAGCCTCACCATGTCACCCCAGTCTAGAAAGCAAGCTAGAGGAAGAACTAGTTGTGCCAACCTTGTCTGGGAGGTAGCCACTGCCTCACCACCCCCTCTCGACCAGCCCTAGATCACGAACAGAGACCAGAACCGCCAGGAACGCCGCGCCCGCGCCCGCGCCGCTGTCGACCATGACGATGTGCACCCCAGTGCACGCGCCGTTCCCACGCAACCCGACCACCTCGACCCCTTGCCGCCCGCTAGCATGCACCCCACCGTCCCAGGAGACCACCAGACATGTTCGTTTCATCGCCCGTACCCCGTAGCCACCGCTCGCCGCCTCTGCCTCACAGAGCACCGCACGCTACCGACCAATTGCCACTGCCCCTAAGCTCGCATTCAAGTTCTAGAGCATCGCTAGGAGACCGCCCGTCGATCGCCAACCGCAACCATGGCTCTAGCCGCCCGTAGCTGTGTCGCCACCGTCGCCTGCCCATCCCTCTTGGTCTCGCCGTCGAGACTATAAAAGGAGGCGAACCACAGCCGATTGAAGCACACCATTCCACTTCCCTCACCTCACTGATCATCCACCCTCTAGCCGGAGCACGAGGAGCAGAAGCTCGCCGGAATTGCGCCCGAGTAGGCCGCCTCTGGAGAAGAAGGGAGCCGTTGATTTCGACCACCTCCGGAGCTGCCTCGACCATCCCTGAGCTCACCGTCGACCGCTCATTCATTTGCCCGCCTCGCCGTCATCGCTGGAGCCTCGGTATGCCCCCCTATGCACCCCCACTGAGCCGCTAGGGTTCGAGCTCGCCGATGACATGTTCATCGTCGACGACGACCCTCAGCCGTTGATCTCACTTCTAATCCAACGAACCACACCGTCCCGTACCGCTTCGTGTGTTATGAGCCACTGACTGGTGGAACCCCCCTGTTAGCTGAGCCCAGCGCTGCGGAGTGACACTGGGCCGGCCCATTAACCTTTCCCGCGCAGCCCAAGAGTTTGAATTTAGATTTTTCTATTTTAATTCAAACTTATTTTGTACCTAGTTTCAAAAATCAACCCAGCTCGATTCAGTGAACCAAATTGAATGAAACCAATTTTGTTAGAAAGGTACTGAAATGCTTAATACAAGCCCGTTGGATTCAAGTCATTTAGATATGTAGACCACCCTTGGTAAAAATAACAACTCAGAAGCTTTTCTGCATTCAAACATTTTTCAAATTTCAACCATAATAGCTTTTGAGTTGATTCCAACTCTCAAAAATCCCATTTGATCATACCTTTCAGAATATATAAAAACATATGGGTTTACTTACAGAAATAATGTTCAAGTAATACAAGAATGCCACATAGGAATTTCTAGCCACTTTAATTATTTAAAATAAAAAGGTTAAACCTTATTAAATTGTGACACCACTTTAAATCACATTCCCATGTACTGAAATATGTGGTGATGACATGTGTCAACATGATCCCATGTTTGAGTTGGAGAATATTAAATCTTAAGTAGTTTCTCAATGAGTAGAAATTACTTTTCTAAAAATAAAATAAATAAGAAAAATTCTTTATTCTTGTAATGTTAGTAATGATGCTAGATCATCTATAGAAGACCTTTGTGTGATGATTGAAAATAGTTAAGTATTCTATGGTGATTGTGTACCTCGTATTTATTTATAGACGCTAGTACCGACCAAGGATACGAGGAGGAAGGAGGATACTACGAAGAAGAAGCCGAGGAGAACTTCAACCACTGCTCTGCACAAGGCAAGCCTTACTAACCAAGTTGACCTATGCAAGCCAATACTTGCAAGCTATTAACTTGGCAGGCTAACACTTGCAAGATACCCTACTTATGCAAGCTAATACTTGTGTGTCACCATGCCAACTATATGCCTTAAGCATATGTGATCATACCCACTTGATAACCCAATCCTAGTTTTACTTGCAAGCTTTATACTTTATTTCTTTATCAAAGCTATCTCTTAGAGTTTACTTAAGTGACTTGTAGATTCTAGGAAGATAATTGAAGGTTGCATAAAGAGCATTAAATTTGGCCTAAGCTAGATAATCTTGATGTCATCCTAAGGCATGAGATTGAATTCAATTAATCTCCACTTTTTTACCACCCCCCATTAGTACTTACCACCATTTGTAGATGCTAGTGCTAAGCCTAAAACTTGATCAACTTTAGATGGGAATACTTGGTGAAAATGGTTATGAAAACCTTGGAATGATGAGTCATTCTACTGAAATGTTTTTACATGTGTTTCCGAACACCAAATGATTTTGATGATGAAAATGTTGAGGCATGAGCCTTAGCCCCTTTATAAAACTGATGGTTGTCTGGATGCGATACCATTCCAATTTTACCATATAACCACAATACCCGAAAATTGGGTAGGGCTTGACTGGAAACTTATATACCTTAGTATGGGTTCCCTCACGGCCAAGGTCTGAGCTGAGGCTACCTTGTGAAGATTGTCCACCTGTGCAGTACCCAAGATGACAGTTGGTCATGGTTGGGAGGCTAAACTCACATGAGAGGTGCCTATACTAGGGCATGTAATCGAAATGTTAGGATTGATTATCCGCATACTGAGTATGGTGAATTCAGGATTTGTTCCTGACGGATGTATCGAATGTTGTGGTGAAAGTGTACAATCTCTGCAGAGTGTCAAACTATTCGAATAGCCGCTTCCGCGGTTATGGACAGTTGGAGTGGCCATACTGTTCCCCCGTCAGATGTTTTCAATAGTACTTGTGAAATGAATTGAGACTTTGACTTGACCACAACAGAGTTGTGATATGAAATTCAATTTCCCACTTAGGTGTTATAAAACTTCAACTAGTTTTTCTTGCTTCTGAACTTAGTAGAGGTAAATCTGGCTTTTTGCAAAAAAACCCTAGAGCTTAGTGTCCTACTACAAACCCTCCCCCTTAACTTGTTAGTATTAGTTTGCGAGTACTTAAAGAGTACTCATGGCTTTGTCCCTGGTTATTCCCGTGGCCAGACTATGAAGAAGAGTACCAGGAGGATGGACCGCAGGAAGGTTATGACAACTAGGATCATCTCCCATCATCAGCATTGCCTGTGACCCCGAAGATGGAGCTTCGCCTACGCTATCCTTATTATTACGTTATTCCGCTGCTTGAGTTGTATTAAGAACTGGATCATGATATCCTTATTTGTGTAAGACCTTATGTATGGTTTGTAATGGATGATGTACTGTGATATCCAAATCTATTATGTCTCACAAAAATGGTATTCCTAGCATTGCGATGTATGACATAACAGGCATCTGGGATTAAAAATCCGGGTGTTGACAAGTTGGTATCAGAGCCATCTTGACCATATGAGACCCTAGTTAGACTGGACGTTTGAATCAAAAACTTAGTTTCAAAACCAAAGGAAGCAAATATTTACAAAAAACTTATTCCCATTCTTATCACTTGGTTTCTTTCATAAAAATTCATGTTCCTCAAAAACTCTTGCAAAATACATAAAGTTTGGCACACTTGATCACTGTACTAACTTAATCATCCTATATTCTTATAGATGGACGTGAAGTACAACAAGTTTTATCAGTTGGGAAATGGAGGAGACCTCATCTTTGAGCGGGATTTGGACCAGCTTTGGGAACTTCTAGAGCGTCCACACCCCGAGTTCTTCGGAGCTCAGCTCAATGATCAGAAAGGAGAAGATCGGCAATGTCTAGTTGTTGCAAGTCTTCGAGGAAATATTGAACCTCCCACTGCCGAGGGAATTCAGTTCACCTTAAGAGAGAACAACTGGCTCGATGGACTTGTCAGGGCCATGCAGGAAGCTCTTGCCCGTCTATGTTGGCAGAGTATCAACTAGATCAAGCGTACCCGCTTTGAGTTTTGTCCAAGGCGTGATGCTATGGGACAGTAACTGGAAGCCCCATATCACCACGAGCTGATGACTCAGTTGGACCACCTTAGCTTCATGATGTATGATCGTCAGCAAGAACTGGACAATGCCCGTGACTACTCCAACCACAAGTCCGCCATCATCAGGACGAAGGATCAGACCATCGCCATGCTAGCAAAGGATTGCAAGTCTCGCCACCGTCAGCTCAACAAGTAGGAGCGCATCATTGCTCGTCTTCGCCACCGTATCTCGGATTTGGAGGAGACCATCCACAGGAGAGACATGCAGTTGGAGGAAAGGGAGAATGCCGGAGAAGATATTCGTGGAGACCCCTACTCCTATCTCAGCGATGATGATGATTTTCTGGAGGATCAGGCCATGGACTTCTTCACCGATGAGGAGGATTTCGCCTTCATAGATGACGATGAGGATGATGAGGATGATGATTACACCGACTCCGAGGAGTAGTAGCACTTGAGCACTAGCATAGTGAGTTGTATCCGGTCCCACTGTATAGTAGTTTACAGAATGGTACTTAAAACCATCTGCTTTCCTTTGCTGTGGTGTATCGTGTGCTATGAATGAATGAAAAGCAAGTTGATAAAAAATATGAGTCAAGCTTTAAAAACTTTTCAAAGCCCCTGAACCTTAGAAATTTCTCTCTTTTCTCATGATCTATCTCAATCTTTAGATGCCTCGCGGAGGAAGTGGTTCATCCATGGACCCGATGTTGCAGATCCTGCAAATGTTGGTTTCTGACCGCGAAGCTGAAAGAGCCGAACGTCAAGCCAAATTAGACACCCTTCAGCAGATATCTCAGCTGGCCCACAACAATCAATGCCAAGGAAATCAGGACAACCATGGATATAAGCTCAAGAATTTCCAGAACACCAACCCACCTGTTTTCACTAAGTCGGAAGAACCCTTACACGCAGATGATTGGCTGCAAACCATGGAGAACAACCTAGAAGTCGCCGGAGTGGAAGCTAATGAGAAAGTTCTGTTCGCCCCCCACTATCTAGCCGGAGACGCCAGAGCATGGTGGAACAGCGCTCGCGCAATGACCGGAGGGCAGATGATGACCTGGGAGGAATTCAAGGTCAAGTTCAGCAGAACCCACGTGCCACCGGGTTTGATCAAGAGAATGGGAGATGAGTTCAGAGAACTGAAGCAAGGAAGGATGACCGTAGTGGAATACCGTGACAAATTCTTGTCATTAGCTAGGTATGCCCCGGATGAGATCGACACTAAAGCCAAGAAGAAAGAAAGATTCCTGAATGGTCTGCACGATGAGATGCAGACGGTGTTGGTCAATATCCCCTTTGCTGATATTGAAGCCCTAGTCGACTCTGCCATACAGATGGAAGGAAAGATCAACCAAGCCAATGAGAACGGCAAACGCCGCATGATGCATCAGCCAGGAACCCATCATACCCCAAAGTATCGCCCCAACCCATCTCCAGAATTTGCCCCGAGAACCGACAAACCCCCGATGAACCGTCCGACCTATCCCAACCGTGGAAACCCAAGGCCCGGAGGAAATCAAAACAACCCCAGCAACTCTGGCAATTTCAACCGTGCACCACCCAAGTTCAACAACAACAACAATGCTGCCGCCAACACCAACACTGCCCCTAGGACTGGAAGCAATGTTGTGCCTGTTGCAGCAAAGGATAAGTCGCAAGTGACTTGTTATGATTGTGGAAATAAGGGTCACTACTCCAATGAGTTCCCCAAGAAGAATGCCGCAGCCCCCAATGCAAATGCCCCAGCTCAGCAACATCGTCGTGTTCAACCCGGAAGAAGGTTTGCCCCAGGGAATTCACTCAACCGCAACGGTCGTCTTTTCCTCATGCATGCTGAAGAACCCCAGGAAGCGCCCGATGTCGTGCTGGGTATGTTTTCTGTTAATTTAGTACTTGCTAGAGTGTTGTTTGATTCTGGTGCATCGCACTCATTTTTCACCGAAAAATTTGCCTGCACTAGTAAGATTCAACCAAGCAAACTAAAGCATGTTATGATTGTTCAAATTCCCGGTTCAACCACCAAAGCTAGGCAAATTTGCAAAGCCGTCCCTATCCGAATCCATGGCATAGATTTTTATGCTAATCTGATAGTACTCGAAACTAAAAGTTTGGAAGTAGTACTAGGAATTAATTGGATGTCCAAATATAAAGGATTAATTGACTGTGCCAAGAAAGCCATAACCATGACCAGTACAGCCGGAATATCAGTCGAGCATGTATCTGAAACCTTACCTCATCAATTCAAGTGCAACAAGAGTATAGCCCAACCTACCATTGACCAAGTCCGGATAGTCTGTGAATACCCCGATGTATTTCCAGATGTTTTGCCCGGTATGGCCCCATATCGGGATATCGAGTTTATCATTGAACTAATCCCCGGAACAGGACCCATAGCCCAGAGACCATATAGTATGAACCCGTCTGAACTAGCAGAACTGAAGAAGCAACTAGATGCCATGCTAGAAATTGGACTGATTCAACCAAGTGCATCGCCATGGAGATCACCTGTCTTGTTTGTTGACAAGAAGGATGGAGGTAACCGTCTGTGTACGGATTATCGGAAGTTGAATGATGTCACTATCAAGAACAAGTACCCATTGCCAAAGATAGAAGATTTGTTTGATCAGTTGACCGGTGCCAAAGTGTTTTCTAAGATTGATCTTAGAACTGGCAATCATCAACTCAAAATTCGTGCAGAGAATATTACAAAGACTGCCTTTACCACCAGATATGGATTATACGAGTATATTGTCATGTCTTTTGGATTAACCAATGCCCCCGCTTATTTCATGAATCTCATGAATAAGATTTTTATGGACTTCCTGGATAAGTTTGTGGTTGTTTTCATCGATGACATTCTGATTTATTCCAAATCAGAAGAAGAACATGAGCTACACCTAAGGACCATTCTTGGAACCATTAGAGAGCATCAGTTGTATGCCAAGTTTAGCAAATGTGAATTCTGGTTACAGGAGGTAGGATTCCTTGGCCACATTGTATCAGCCGGAGGAATTGCTGTTGACCCTGCAAAGGTGAAACATGTCAAAGATTGGCAATCCCAACCACTCAAACCCAAGTTCGTGCCTTTCTCGGATTGGCGGGATACTACCGCAAGCTCTTAGAAGGATTCTCGAGTATCGCCAGACCCATGACCCAATTGCTGAAGTACGACAAGAAGTTTGAATGGACGGACAAATGTGAAGCGATTTTTCAAGAACTCAATAGAAGATTGATTTCAGCCCCAATCTTAATCATGCCGGATATCACAAAGCCCTTTGACGTGTATTGTGATGCATCCAAGATCTGTCTCGGATGTGTGCTAATGCAAGAAGGCAAAGTTATATCTTATCTATACCGACAACTGAAAAAACATGAGCACAACTATCCAACCCATGACCTCGAGCTCGCAGCCGTAATTCTAGCCCTAAAGACATGGAGGCACTACCTGATGGGAAACCGTTGTGAGATCTATTCAGATCACAAGAGCCTGAAGTATATATTCACTCAAAGGGACTGAATATGAGGTAGAGAAGATGGATTGAGCTAATCAAAGATTATGATCTGGACATTCACTATCACCCCGGTAAAGCCAATGTGGTAGCAGATGCCCTTAGCAGATTGCCATGCCGCTTGAACTCCATGATTTTGAAGGAGCAATCAAGTCTGCACAAAGAGATGGAAGATTTCCGAATGGAATTAGTGAGTGAAGGATTTTTGGCTAGCATAGAACTTCAACCCACTTTGATCAGCCAGATCAAGGAGGCGCAGAAAGGAAATGCTAGTATCGACGGAATAAAGCGTCGTATTGGTACAGAAAAGTACCCGGATTTACCGAAGACGAAGAAGAAGTTCTGTGGTACAAAGGACGCCTTTGTGTACCAGCAGATTCTGAGTTGAAAGAAGTTATTCTGAAGGAAGCTCATGATACTCTTTATTCTATCCACCCCGGAGGAACGAAGATGTATCAAGATTTGAAGGAGCAATTTTGGTGGCATAAGATGAAGAGAGAAATCGGGAGCTATATCGCCAAGTGTGATATATGTCAGAGAGTCAAGGCAGGACATCAAAGAACCGATGGATTGTTGCAACCCCTGCAGATTCCGGAATGGAAATGGGATTCCGTTGGAATGGACTTTATCACCGGATTGCCTACTTCTAGTAGGGGAAATGACTCTATCTGGGTCATAGTGGACAGATTGTCCAAAGTCGCCCATTTCTTACCAGTCAAGACCACATATCAGAGTCCGAAGCTAGCGGAGTTATACATCGCTAGAATTGTCAGTTTGCACGGAGTCCCGAAGAACATTGTATCAGATCGAGGAACTCAGTTTACCTCGAGATTCTGGAAGAAAGTCCAATAAGGTTTAGGAAACCGACTAGATTTCAGCACAGCTTATCACCCTCAGACCGACGGACAAACGGAGCGAGTAAATCAAATACTCGAAGACATGTTGAGAGCATGTGTGTTAGAATATTGATCTAAATGGGAAGACTGTCTGTCGTTTGCAGAATTTTCATACAACAACAGTTATCAAGCTAGTTTGCAAATGGCCCCATTTGAATTCATGTATGGAAGGAATTGTCGCACCCCTTTGAACTGGTCGGAAGTAGGAGAGAGTCAGATTTTCGGACCGACATCCTACGAGAAGCAGAAGAGAAGGTTCACAAGATTCATGAGCACCTCAAGACTGCTCAGTCAAGATAGAAGTGTTACGCCGATAAGAGACGTCGAGACCTCTCCTTTAACATCGGAGATTTTGTGTATCTGAAAGTGTCGCCATTGAAAGGAATGCAATGTTTCCAGCTCAAGGGAAAGTTAGCCCCCAGATATATCGGGCCCTTCAAGATTATGAACCGTAGAGGAGAAGTTTCAATTGGAACTACCCTAGGAGATGTCAGCCATGCACAATGTGTTCCATATCTCATTACTTCGCAAGTGCCTCGAAGTTCCGGAGAAGACGGAAGTGTTCAAGAATATTGATCACCGGACCATAGAGATCAACGAGGACCTGACCTATCCCGAAGTACCCATCCGTATTTTGGAAGAAGCTTTCAGAACTACCAGAACCCGAAGCATCAAGTTTCTCAAGATTCAGTGGAGCAACCACATAGAAGAGGAAGCTACCTGGGAGCGCGAAGATCACATCAGGACAGAGTTTCCCGATCTCTTCAAATCCTAGGTAATCTTTTTGTCCTTTTTCAAATCTCAGGGCGAGATTTTGATAAGGGGGGAAGGTTTGTAACATCCCAAAAATATTAAACATGGATCATCAAACTCTAATCATCAAAATTAGGGTTAACAAAAACTTTTCCAACTAAAAATATGAAAGCATTCATATGTGTGTGTATTAAAATTTGGATTCTTTTGAATTGCCATGGTTCAGTGTTTCTTTGCTTGTAAAATGATTCTTAGGTGAAATAAACATCAGATAAACAATCCCCAAACTTTTCCCAGACAAACAACTCAAAATAAACAAATGAAGTGAATGGTCACTTTGGCCAAATTAACTCTCATGCCTACTTTGGATATCCCTAACTTTCAAAATTTAACAGAAACATCTGTGGATCTTTGCACCCCTTGTTAGTACTCATAATAAGGTACCAAGGCCCACTTTGTGATCATCCAAAAACATTCAAATGCTAAGTTTAAATGGTAGTTTAAAATTGAATCTATCTCATATGGGAAGATCCCATTATTTCAAAAACCACTCAAACAAGTTCAATTTTCAAAACCCAAGTACCCACATAATCCTCAACACATGCCTAGCACACCCACCAAAAATCTTTTCAAAATTCAAAAGTAAGTTTCTTGCGGCCATTTCATCAAAAAGGTTGCAGATTCAAATCAAACAAATCACAAACACTATTCTGAGCAGTGTTTTGGCCAACCTTGTCCCCTCTCTAGCTCACAGCAAACATCTAGTAGATCATCTAGCTTAGTTATTAACCTCTAGCATCACTGTGAGCTTGACAATGCCATCAATGGTGAGCAGGCCGAGCCTCACCATGTCACCCCAGTCTGGACAGCAAGCTAGAGAAAGAACTAGCTGTGCCAACCTTGTCTGGGAGGTAGCCCATGCCTCACCGCCCCCTCTCGACCAGCCCTAGCTCAATAATAGAGACCAGAACCGCCAGGAACACCGCGCCCGCGCCGCTGTCGACCATGCTGACGCGCATCCCAGTGCACGCGCCGTTCCCACACAACCCGACCACCTCGAGCCCTTGCTGCCCGCCAGCATGCACCCCACCATCCCAGGAGACCACCAGACATGTTCATTTCATCGCCCGTACCCCGTAGCCACCGCTCGCCGCGGAGTTCGCCGCCTCTCCCTCGCAGAGCACCGCACGCTACCGACCAATTGCCACCGCCCCTAAGCTCGCATTCAAGTTCTAGAGCATCGCCAGGAGACCGCCCGTCGATCTCCAACCGCAGCCATGGCTCTAGCCGCCCGTAGCTGTGTCGCCACCGTCGCCTGCCCATCCCTCTTGGTCTCGCCGTCGAGATTATAAAAGGAGGCGAACCACAGCCGATTGAATCACACCATTCCACTTGCCTCACCTCACTGATCATCCACCCTCTAGCCGGAGCACGAGGAGCAGAAGCTCGCCGAAATTGCGCCCGAGCAGGCTGCCTCTAGAGAAGAAGGGAGCCGTTGATTTCGACCACCTCCGGAGCTGCCTCGACCATCCTTGAGCTCACCGTCGACCACTCGTTCGTTTGCCCGCCTCGCCATCATCGCTGGAGCCTCGGTATGCCCCCTATGCACCCCCACTGAGCCGCTATGGTTCGAGCTCGCCGATGACATGTTCATCATCGACGACGACCCTCAGCCGTTGATCTCACTTCTAATCCAACGAACCACACCGTCCCGTAGCGCTTCGTGTGTTATGAGCCACTGACTGGTGGAACCCCCCTGTTAGATGAGCCCAGAGCTGCGGAGTGACACTGGGCCGGCCCATTAACCTTTCCCGCGCAGCACAAGAGTTTGAATTTAGATTTTTCTATTTTAATTCAAACTTATTTTTGTAACTAGTTTCAAAAATCAACCCAGCTCGATTCAGTGAACCAAATTGCATGAAACCAATTTTGTTAGAAAGGTACTGAAATGCTTAATACAAGCCCGTTGGATTCAAGTCATTTAGATATGTAGATCACCCTTGGTAAAATTAACAACTCAGAAGATTTTCTGCATTCAAACATTTTTCAAATTTCAACCATAATAGCTTTTGAGTTGATTCCAACTCTCAAAAATCCCATTTGATCATACCTTTCAGAATATATAAAAACATATGGGTTTACTTACAGAAATAATGTTCAAGTAATACAAGAATGCCACATAGGAATTTCTAGCCACTTTAATTATTTAAAATAAAAAGGTTAAACCTTATTAAATTGTCGCACCACTTTAAATCACATTCCCATGTACTGAAATATGTGGTGATGACATGTGTCAACATGATCCCATGTTTGAGTTGGAGAATATTAAATCTTAAGTAGTTTTTCAATGAGTAGAAATTACTTTTCTAAAAATAAAATAAATAAGACAAATTCTTTATTCTTGTAATGTTAGTAATGATGCTAGATAATCTATAGAACACCTTTGTGTGATGATTGAAAATAGTTAAGTATTCTATGGTGATTGTGTACCTCGTATTATAGACGCTAGTACCGACCAAGGATACGAGGAGGAAGGAGGATACTACGAAGAAGAAGCCGAGGAGAACTTCAACCACTTCTCTGCACAAGGCAAGCTTTACTAACCAAGTTGACCTATGCAAGCCAATGCTTGCAAGCTATTAACTTGGCAAGCTAACACTTGCAAGATACCCTACTTATGCAAGCTAATACTTGCTTGTCACCATGCCAACTATATGCCTTAAGCATATGTGATCATACCCACTTGATAACCCAATCCTAGTTTTACTTGCAAGCTTTATACTTTATTTCTTTATCAAAGCTATCTCTTAGAGTTTACTTAAGTGACTTGTAGATTCTAGGAAGATAATTGAAGGTTGCATAAAGAGCATTAAATTTGGCCTAAGCTAGATAATCTTGATGTCATCCTAAGGCATAAGATTGAATTCAATGAATCTCCACTTCTTTACGACCCCTCATTAGTACTTACCACCATTTGTAGATGCTAGTGCTAAGCCTAAAACTTGATCAACTTTAGATGGGAATACTTGGTGAAAATGGTTATGAAAACCTTGGAATGATGAGTCATTCTACTGAAATGTTTTGACATGTGTTTTCGAACACCAGATGATTTTGATGATGAAAATGTTGAGGCATGAGCCTTAGCCCCTTTATAAAACTGATGGTTTGTCTGGATGCAATACCATTCCAATTTTACCGTACAACCACAATACCAGAAAATTGGGTAGGGCTTGACTGGAAACTTATATACCTTAGTATGGGTTCCCTCACGGCCAAGGTCTGAGCTGAGGCTACCTTGTGAAGATTGTCCACCAGTGAAGTACCCAAGATGACAGTTGGTCATGGTTGGGAGGCCAAACTCACAGGAGGGGTGCCTATACTAGGGCGTGTAATCGAAAGGTTGGGATTGATTATCCGCATACTGAGTATGGTGAATTCAGGATTTGTTCCTGACGGATGTATCGAATGTTGTGGTGAAAGTGTACAATCTCTGCAGAGTGTCAAACTATTCGAATAGCCGCGTCCACGGTTATGGATAGTTGGAGTGGCCATACTGTTCCCCCGTCAGATGTTTTCAAAAGGACTTGTGTAATGAATTGAGACTTTGACTTGACCACAACAGAGTTGTGATATGAAATTCAAGTTCCCACTTAGGTGTTATAAAACTTCAACTAGTTTTTCTTGCTTCTGAACTTAGTAGAGGTAAATCTGGCTTTTTGAAAAACAACCCTAGAGCTTAGTGTCCTACTACAACCCCCCCTTAACTTGTTAGTATTAGTTTGCGAGTACTTAAAGAGTACTCATGGATTTGTCCCTGGATATTCCAGTGGTCAGACTATGAAGAAGAGTACCAGGAGGATGGACCGCAGGAAGGTTACGACAACTAGGATCATCTCCCATCGTCAGCATTGCCTGTGACCCCGAAGATGGAGCTTTGCCTACGCTGTCCTTATTATTATGTTATTCCGATGCTTGAGTTGTATTAAGAACTGGATCATGAGATCCTTATTTGTGTAAGACCTTATGTATGGTTTGTAATGGATGATGTACTGTGATATCCAAATCTGTCATGTCTCGCAAAAATGGTATTCCTGGGATTGCGATGTATAGCATAATAGGCATCTGGGATTAAAAATTTGGGTGTTGACACTAACTTTCTCAAAACAGACAAACATTTTATTTTGGAAGAAAACACGGCATATAGAATATGCACTAAAATAGCGAATGATGCTAATAGGTAGGTATGGTGGACACAATTGGCAATATTGGTTTTGGGGAGTTGGAAACACATGTAGAGCTAGTACTCAGTGGAAGTGAAGGCTAGCAAAAGAGAGGGAGCGACAAACGAGAGAGTAATAATTGTCATAACCATGCTTGCAACAAAACAGGACTAATTATGGCATGAAAGTGATACAAGAACTCTGAGGCAAAATAAATCATTGAGGCTTACTGACTATTGATTAGTCATATGCATGCGCGAGCATGTGCCAAGTCGATTCATATGAACATTCAGAGGAGGATACCATAATATCATACCAAAGTATGAATCAAACAATGCAAGCAAACATTACAAGGAATATGGCTATATATGACCCTCTATTTTCGTCACAAAATCGTCACAATAGTCCGTTTATGACGATTCTATGACGATTTTGAGATCGTCGAAAGCTGGGCGTCGCAAATGAACTATAACGACGATTTTTGCGAAATCGTCATAAACGTCTATGACGATTTCGCAACGTCATAACCTCTATGACGATCCAATATCTTCATGGGACATCTAGCCTAGACACGTCAGATCCTACATGGCAGATCCTACGTGGCAGAGAATCAGCCCGATCCATTTCAATCGTTTACATGGGCCAAGCCCAAAATTCAGTCCAGTAATTTCTTCTTGGGAATTCCCGTTTGCTGCTTGGGCCAAGCCCAATATTATGGCCCTTTTATTTTCATGGGCAAGGCCTTTTTAGCTTTTAATTATTTTTTTATTTCAACCATTTTTGTAGTATTGCTCGCTGCTCCAGTCCACTATTTTTTTTGGGTGATGACCTTTTTAGAGCCCAACTGACATTCAGATCATTTCTAAAGTACAGGCATTAAATAATTGATAGTTCGATAAGCATGGCCCAGATCACATTCATTATATTACAATCAAACATAAACCAGTAATACAAAACAACTACAAAAGTAAAATGTAGATATAACTATACAATCAGACATAATTAACAAAACCCAAGAATACAACTATTCCATAGTACAAAACACCCACAAACATACAACTAGCCATAAACTCCCAGGAAGTTACAACTAGCATCAACTCTTTGCTGACTATGAAGCTTCTGCTTATTTTACCTTCATCCTGGATCTCCTGTAAAAGAAATGAAAGTGTGGTAATGGCTGTTAGTTGGAAAAGAAAGCAATATCTTGTAAAAATAACATAGATCAGCTAGAAAAATAAACAGATGTAAAGTATTGCCAGCTAGTGATAGAGAAGTACAGTACAGTACTCTAAACATATATCTATGAAAGGATTGTAAAAAGCATCGACAGATTATACAACAACTTAAAGCATAGCATTTCGAAGAAAAAACTGGAGCATAGCATAGCAAATATTAGATGAAATTGCTACAGGCTATTCATGATAGAAAGTAGAAACTATATGAACCACTAGGGGTGTAAACGAGCCAAGCTCGAGCTAATACACCTCAGCTCGACTCGAGCTAGATTTGCAACACAAGCTATTTTTGTAGCTCGAGCTCGGCTCGCGAGCTGAAAGACAGGCTCGAATTCGACTCGTCAAAGGATTGCCGAGCTCACAAAGCTCGTTTGTTTTATTTTTAATTTCAAATTAAATTATGTGTTTGATCGTTGGCCTAAAGCGGCACACTGCTCTTCAAAGGTTCTCCACAGGCTCAATATATAGCTGGAACACCACCCTTACCCTCTATCGCTGAGCAGGGTGGGACTAAAAATACTGCCGTGTATGCTACAGCCTACAACTGCCTGACACCCGAATTAACTCTGGGTTGTACGAGGCTGCCAAAGCCCAAAATGTTCTCTTGTACCAAGAGGCTAGGCCTGCTATCATTCTTTTGTGTAATCATGAGCTACTAGATGGAAGTGGAACTCTTCTAAGAAAAGATGGAAGTGGAGCAATCAACGATGGATTTCTTCTTTACATGGACTTGAAATTTATTGGGCTAACATAAAAAGAATGACAGGCCTAGGATAGCTCTAAAATATTTATCACAAGTGGACTATCGTAGCTTTTTATCGAGCTTGAGCAAACATTCGAGCTCGAGCTCATGAAGCTCGCGAGCCTGATGACATGTTTGAGTTTGGTTTGTTTAGACTTCGAGCCAAACTCGAGTCGAGCAAATAACGAATCGAGTTCAAATGGTTTGTCAAGCTCGAACTTTTTTGACAGCTCTATGAACCACATAAATTTACACAAATAGTTGAAGAGGTTGGTACATGACAAGACAAAAATAGGATAAATAAGAACTACAAAAATAGGATAAATAAGAACAGCAAAATCCTAGCAGGAACAGCAATTTAGCACAACCTGAGATGGAGAGGGTAGGACAGGCAGATACCTGGGGGCGTAGGCGGGGTCGGAGGCAATGAACTCGTTGACGTCGACGTCGAAGCACTTGGCGAGGGGCTTGTCGCATCCTAGACCAGCACGTGGAGCGCGTCCAGATCCCGCCCCGTCGGGTCGCGCTACACCACCAGCCCGGCCACCGCCGTCGGGAGTCGATGGTGAGAGAGAGGCGTAGGCGCCGACGCCGCAGGCTTGCCCGTACCTCGCATGTAGCTGGTTGTAGAAGTAGACGAGGCGCAACACGGCCTCATCATGTAGCGTGTATGCCCATACAATTTACACAGATATCAGTATCACTTACATCATAGAGACCAAATAGAAAGAACATGAAATGGTGACCATAAAATAACATCATAGAGAAACAACTAGATCCTAATACAAATATATTCAGACCATATCTTCAACATCACAAAGGAACTCTACAAAATATGAGGACCACATGTGCAGAATCACAGAGTAGAAACAGAGTTATTTCTAGTTTCTGAACATTTTATAATTCGATTATGCAATGGAACCTAGATATTTCAGACTTGCTACTTTCCTCGAACCATTTGTAGTCTGATCTACCAAGTAGAATCTAAGCATTTCAGCAAACAGTACAGCTGCATGAAAAATACTCCAAGTAGAAGTTCTAGAGCCCCTCCATGTCATTCTGACTATCGATTGAGGTGTCGTCCTTATAGTTAAGAAGCAATGGAATTGATAAGTTTAAGCCTTTATTTAAAAGGTAAGTCTACTGACACCATTATGCATGTAAAAGATGAAAAACAGCAGCACCCAAATAGTAGCACAACACTGAGCATGTCGATGCAGCAGTCGCCGATCTTGCCGCTGGAGAGGTGAACGAGGTGAAGGCGGAGGTGATCTTGGGAAAACTGATGTTCACTTCGTCCTCCATGATCTGCTATTATCCGCTGAACGGCAGGCAACCAGAGACCTCAGCCACTGCCGCATCCTCCCAGTCCGATGTCCGGTACTCGCCCCTCATTGATCCTCCATTATGATTATAACCTGAAAAATACAAGAGATGACAGGACACATACAAGTCAAGTACTCAGTGGAGTAGACAAGTTTCAGAGTAGTGCGAGTAGACTGATTGGGCATCGAAAGCATTGAGGAAGATCATTTTTCAACACTAAGATTCATTTTCTCATATAAAAATAGTTCCAGGACTGAACCAAATTCTAGCCTTTCAGGTGTGCTTCATCTACAACTAACATCAAAAACAAAATAACAACTGAGGATTCCAAGCACTTCATATAACTCTAGTACTTATATGGTTCTCAATTGCTTAGCAAACTTACAACCCGACAAACGAAATCCAGGATCACAACACTCTACATAGGGCAACGTGTGACCTACTGAAGTTCCTAAGACCCTGACGATCTGGAATTAAGAAAAGACCAAATATGCTAAGATAGAAATTTCCATTCTTAGTAGGTCAGGTCATTAGAACAGAGCATCTCCATACTTCACAAAACCATTTTAATACTTCACAAAATGCAGCTGTGTATTGGATACAACAAAGGTGGAAAAATTCTTTTGGCAATATAAAATAAGCCATTTCCCAAAGCTCTTAAAAATGAAACTTAGTAGGATTGGCATACATATTGACTCAAGGTTTTCAAAAATATAAGTTGATGCATTACTCTAGCATAAGCAAAATAGAAGCATCACTTTATTGTTCCATATTATACAGTGCCTAACATATTATGAGATATATCATTTGATGTAACTCTATGCAATATCTAGGATAAAATTTATCCTAGATTTTCCATGGCTAAACAATGTTGTAAGAGCACCTTGATGTTTGAAACCATCGGTAGAAGGCCACTCAAGGAAACTAACGTGTATATGCAACAACACAGAGGAGGTTATCCATAATATATATATTATTACTGTAACAAATGTCCCCATCAATGCATAAAAACAGGGTCATCAATATTAGATTTATATAATAGATAATAAGCCATACAATAAATATATATTTGCATGACATAAATAGAGTAAACAGCAGAAAACGTAAGTAATTTGAAGCATAGACAATGTAGCTCACATTTACCCAACATAAACACATAAGTGACCAAAACCAAGTGAGCTTTCTCTTCTCATCATTCTACTTTTGGCAGAGAAACAAGGCATCAAAATGAATTGAAAAAGTGAAAAGCAATAGAGACCATTTGCTTAATAGAACCACATGGTACACATGGGCCGGCTAATAACTAGGTGTCAAAATCAAGAGCTATGAAGTGTATATTTTGTGCTTCTCAATATATTTACAAATAAACTAGGGTGCGGTAGTTCAGAATGCACTTGGAGCATCTGACAGGCATATATCACTTGAGCACGTAACTTCCACAATCAAATATAACTAAGGGTGCAACACCCTGAGCCTATAGCAATGTATTGCCAAAACAATACCTGAGTTTATCATTAGACGCGACCAAGCAAAGTCATGAGACCAGATAATATATACATTGAGTTGTTCGTCATGGGAAAGGTGATCTTGTCAATGAGCACCAGGAAACAGCAAATGTAATGATGGGAATCATGTCGTCAGGAAATTTGGGCTACTGTGTAACAACCCTATAGAGGAGGAAAACAAAAACCAGTTCCGGTTAGTATCATAGCATGCAAAAATATAGTATTACTATTGTGTGCTATTGATGAAGATTGTTGTCACTAGCAAATAAATCACAAAATGTTCTGACAACAGAAATAAAAATAGCAAAGTACTTGCTCAACGAATGTGACTGGAACAGAATAATGTGTGCCACGGAACTCAGATGTGATCAACTATCTTCCACTGACCCGTATAGGCAATACCAACTATTATAATCCCGGTTATATGTCAGCACCACATGAACCAATGAACCATGTAAAGCACATGTTAATTACCGCTTCTCATACATGTAGACTAACTACATGTTAAAGGAGGCAAATAGGGCATCAATCTGAATATATTGAAGCAACAACACGAGTTAGGGAGGTTCACTGAAACATGTCTACGGAGTAGCCACCAAAGGATTTGGATCCCTTTCACATACGCAGATCTAAGAGAGAAAAAGAGTAGGCCTTGGCATGGGGAATAATTACCGAGACGGAGATCAGATCTTGTTGATCGGGTTGATGCAAGCCTTTATTCCCCACTTCTGGATCTGCGTGCTTCGGGTGGAGGAGATTTCAGGGATTCACGATTTGCCAGTCGGGCGGCCCTGGAGCAGCAAGCAGGAAGAAGCTCCTCTGAGGCCCAAGCCCCCAACCCTGCGTGGCGCCAATGGAGATCGATCAAACCGACTTCACCACCCCATCCTCCATTAGTAAACTAAAAAAAATATCCCACCCCATAAAGGATTCACGAGACGGGGAGGGGATTTTCTCACACGCACCTGGGTCAGTGATAGCGGCGTCCGAACAGTGACGGAGGAGCGCAAGCGCACGGGCTTGCTCGACAGAGCCTACGAGGTTGGGCCAGGGGACTGAAGTCGGAGGCACCGCGCTAACTAGGGGTCAAGATTGAGTGAGGAGAGGCGGGGGAGGTAGCTCTCCGCCCCTCTCCACTCCCCCTGGCAGAGAGGTGAGGGCGGTGGTGGACGGAGGTGGGGAGACGCTGGGCTGCGGCGGGTGACGGGGTGGCTGCGGCAGGAAATGTAGGGCGGCGGCGACGGAGAGAACAATACAGTGGGAGGCGGCGGGGATAGAACTAGGGTTCTTCGGTGGGACTTACAAAAATGATTGGTCAATTGCGCGTGACTGGGCGCGAGGAGTGTGGCAAACCGAAATATTTCCAGGACTGCGCGCGATGACTCGATGCCAGGTCATTGATCCATGGCAACTTTCCAAACATCACTATCTCAACTGTCCATCGGGTTCATATCCAACGGCCGATATTGTCCTCTCTTATATCTTGTTGGTTATGACGATTTTATGTATTGAAACTATGACGTTTTTAAGCCAAATCGTCTTAATTATTCAGGGTTTTGACTCTCGCAAACGGCCTATGATCATCTGGTGTGAAATCGTCATAACTCTATGACGATTTTATCTACGGTCACTATCAAAAGGTCATAGGTTGACACATTTCTTGTAGTGTATATGACATGCTACAAACTATTAGCAAGATCGAGCTAATCATAGACAAGCAATAACTACTAAGCATCCATAATGACATACACCCTACACAAATAGGGTAAGCATGCTCACAATGATGAGTATATGTACAAAAATGAAACAAATAGAGTTCGTTACCAGCCTCTTACCACATCTCAAGTTGTCTTAATCTTCACCATTGCCCTTCACTTGTGTGACTTGAATAATAACAAGAAACCAAACTCCACTGAGGACGGTTGAACCCTGCAAAGAACTCACAAAACCAAAAAAGAACAACAAATATTTTTGGTGTTTTCAATTTTTAGAAACAAGCAAACAAAGAAAAGAAAACCAAACAATAAGCAAACAAAGCAAAGCAAACAAATAAAAATCTTTTTGGATTTTTCTTTTAAGGCAAACCAAAACAAAGAAACAAACCAAGAGAAACAACGAAAATATTTTTGGTATTTTTGTGTTTTGAGAAAGAAGCAACAAGAACCAAAAATAAAGCGAAACAATGGATATACAAAGAACCGACCAAACATGATATATATAAATGAGTGTGATGTCGGTATACCTCCCCCCAAGCTTAGGCTTCTGGCCTAAGTGGGGCTCAATCCCATGGTGTCCAAGAGGATGCACCTCGGTAGTATGTCGAGGAAGCTCCCTCTTCCTGGTATGAACTCGAGGCCTCCCCTGTGTAGTACACAGAGGGGTCGTATTATGGTGCTTCCTCCTGATAGTGTGTAACACTATGGTTCTGAAAAGACCGTAACTTCTATGTGACATGCCAATCCCTGGATCGGTTCATTGGCCTACAATAGAATAAGATGAATAACATAGCAAAATATCCGTGTATCATAAATAGCGAAGATCCAGAGTACCATTATTACAATAAAAGCTTAGCTCAAGGCTAGCTCAAATTATTCAGGTAGCAATATAAATAAAGCAAATCCTCCATCCTTCAAATTGCCCACAAGTGAACATGTGCCGAGTGGAGTACCGTGGCCTATATCGATTACTCAGAATCGGAATATCCTGCAACATGAAACATAGCAGCCCCGAAGGGTCAATACATGGAATGTATGGCAAGTAGAGCTATTAAAGGAGACAATAATGCTAACATCTACATGCATATTTGGCAAGTGGAGCTGTGGCTAGCTTGCATTTGCAAATACCTTTGTCCTACTTTCATAAACAGTTTTTGATTTTCTTTGAAAAGATCCCAATTAAGTTAACCCAACAACATTAAAGCAATTATGAAATTAAAATGAGGGAGAAACATGTCATGGAATCAATATCAAGCAACTCAGATGTCCATAACCGGGGAAACGGCTAATCGATTAGATTATACACCCTACAGGGGTTAGTACACTTTACCCATGTGACTTGGCCAGCCCAGCTCGTACCATCACTCTCATTTTGGGTGATGATAGGGAGAAGTCCAAGAAGAGACCGTTCAGGAAGTAGCTTCCCAATCCCGACGCGCACCGGTCCAACCTACCAAAACTCTACATCTCTGGATACGCGGGTTCGAGTTACCACAACCTACTAAGTCCAACCAACCGTCCATTTCATTATTGGCACATGGTTGTACACATAAGCTACAAAATAAATAATCCAATCATTTTCTCTTGATACCTAGGTGCCTTTCCGCAATGATACCACCAAAATATCAATCCCATCACACCCAGGAGATTCATTGATTAAGTTGTTTTAGTTTTCGTAAACCAACACATTTAGAAACAACTTTCAGTGATGTAACCCAGCCCTCGTTCATTACAGCATGGTTAAGCACATCTACCAACGGTGGTTCATCTACAAGGAGAGCCCTACCACATAATAGGGCATAGCATAGCGATAGTATTATCCTACACATGCATCTACAAAATACACGACACTGCATTGAAAATAGTAGGATAACATCATGAACAAAGTAGCATCTACTTGCCTTGGTTGTAGCGGTCGGAAGAACAATCCTCACACGAGCAAGCGTTGCACTCGTCACAATCTACATGATACAATTGCAATCATAAACAAACCATCCACAATCATATGAAAACAAAGGTGATGCGAGATGCATGCATGACAAGTGGATTGATGCTACAGCAGCACCACATAATCTTATTCAGTAAAGCTACTGTATGCATGCATGGAAAATATTTTTAGCGCAAGGAAAACAAGTATGCAATTTATAATGCTCAATAATAGAGCTAGAAACTAAATAATTCACTACTATTAACCTACTGTTTGTAAAATCTCGGGAAAATTCTACTTTGTAGGCAATACTACATAGGAACAGTACCAATTGGAATTTCTCAAAAAGGATTTATTTAGCTCCCTAAGTAATTAAAATACTGCATAAAGCCATTAAACAGATTCTGCAAAATTTATTACTGTAAGTCTAACTTTTTAATTCACTTTGAGATACCCTTGTTCTACTGAATCCAGGGACATATTATTTGCAATTTTTGGAATTACAGATCTTTTTCTACGAATTAATTACTATAAAAAGGACATTAACTCATTTAATTATTCTGGACAAAAACTTGTTGTAAAAGTGTAAAAAAATGGTACAGCAAGATTCTACACGAGTTACTGAATCTACACATATTTTAATTGTAATTTTTGGCCTAGCATATTTAAAGATATGAATTTCGCAAGTTTATACAACTTTCTGCCAAATAAATCTATTTAGAAAATACCCAGTCAACTTTGACTGTCGACTGGGCTGACGTGGCGGTTTGACCAGTCAGCACCCGGGCTGACCAGTCCACGGCCTGATCTGGACCGTCCATCACATATCGAAGGGCAGGGGTGGCCGGCGGTGGCAAGGGTCGGGCGGCGGCGTCGGCGATCCCTGGCAGCGACGAAGCGGCGCACGGCGTCGGGGGCGACGAGGCGGAGGTCGTCGGCGTCGGAGCGGCCTCGGGCGAGCACGGGAGCGTGCGCGGCAGCCGGCTGGAGGCGGCGGCGTCGCGGGCACGGGCGGCGGCGTGGTCCTGCGCAGGGGAGAAGGGAAGGAGGGGGTCAGTGGGGCGGGGCGAGGTCGCGGACGCGGGGAAGGGCGACGACGCGGCGGCGGCGCGCTTACCAGGGGGCGGCGGCGCGGCGGCTGGCGTGGAATCGGCGAGGCGGCGGCGCGTGCAGGGACGGGGCGACGCTATAGGCAGAGGGGGTTGGCGGCGGCTAGGCTAAGTAGGAAAGGGCCCGTGTGGGGTCGGCGCGGATTCGGCGAGCAGCGGTTGCAGAGTCCGGGGCGGACACAGCGGGCGGCGACGGTGGCGCCGACAGGTGGGCCCCACCTGTCGGTGGCTGGGGCGCGGCGCGGGCTGGCAGGCGTCGCGTAGTGCGTGCCGCGCGCGGCGGCGGCGGCTATTGCTGCGCGCGTGCGCTGCGCGGGCTGGCGCGGCCTAGCAGGCTGGCTGCGCGCCGTTTTTTTTTTTCTTTTTCTTTTCCAATTTCTGTTTTAGTAAATCTATCGTAACTTTTTCATACGAACTCCGAGTTGAGTGATTTTCGTCTCTAAATTTTCATAAAAACCAGAGGATCAACATAAGATCAATTTTGCAAACCCTTTCACTAGTTGAGGTTAGTGGATTTATATAATCCTAGTATCCTCTTGTAGGTGCATTGTAGCAAATAAAAAAATAGGCTTTGAAAATATTGTTTCGCCGAAACCTTTTCAAGCTGAAAATTTGCATGGATGATCATGATGCAATGACATGAATGATATCCAGTACCAAAGCTAAAATTTGGGTTGTGACATAGTGCCCGTGGAAGTTAAGAGAGCGCAGCTTGTCATCCATCTCCGCCTTCGCGCGTGACAAAGGTCCCTGAGAAATACTGAACAAAGTGGTTTGGGGTAGAGGGATCTCTCTCCTCCCCGTCAATAAACAATATTCTATAAACCAAGTTCTCAAGGGTAGAGCCAGTAGTGACAAAGTGATGTGCCTTCATGGCAGCAAGATCAAGCCTCTGAGGAGGCAAAATTGTATCATGTGGATCAACAACAATGTTCAAGGCAGCATCAATACGAGTAGTAATAATTCCCCCATAAATGGGTCCCTTAGCAGCTAAGCGATGAGCAATGAGAGAATCAAGATTATACTTATCTTCATTGCTGAGCGCAGCAGCTAAGAAGAACAATTGATAGTTGGAAATATTACTAGTTACCAAGAACACTGGTGGCAAGATAGTAGGCAAAGTACCTGATGGCTGGGAGTTGAATATTCTTTATCTTTCCTTGTTGAGTTATGCGGTCATCATCATTGGTTACCCCTCGGTAAATCTCCGACAAATCAACGGGTAGATCTGGAATCTTATTTGCTGACCCAATTATACCAAGTCCCAAGGCCTTACAAAATTGCTTCAAAGTCATAGAATGAGCCCTGCCATAAATTTTGAAAGACACAGATGGCTTGAACATGCTGTTAGTAAAAGAAAAACTCTCCACAAACGTTTTAATGAGCAAAGCATATTGTGCGCTCTCATCTTGCATGTAACTTGTTAGTCCTGCCTTCCGAACCAAAGTCATAAAATCATTAAGAATCCTAGCAGCCCGCAAGAAAGTTTGGCATGGAAAGGTGGAGGGGTGCGCATGCCCTTCATCTCCCTCGTCACCAAATCGTGGAGTAATGAGATCCTCATTGTATGAGGGTCTAGTACTGGTGGATGACCTTGGAAGCCTTACCCTTCTAGGTGCATCACTCTCAAATATTTCACCAAATGTATGGTTGTCCATGACCTTTCTTTAATTCTGAAATTTTTAGACAATCATCAAACCAAGTGATTTCTAAGTTGATAAATGATGAGCAACTACTATAGGAACTTGCTAGAGGACTACACATGCATCAAAATAAAGTTTCTAAGCATAGAACAAGCATGCAAGCTCAAACAACCTGACACCTATAGTAGCAAAATACTCAAGATACAATCTACCAATCACAAATCTAATTGGACAAGTGGAGGAGGCACATACCAAGGAGCAATCCCTCCAAAAATCAGCACTTGAGATGGGCTAAACAAGGAGATCGAAAATCGCGAGCAAGAACAGCAAGAACTCGAGCTTGAGCAAGTATTCTGGTGTTTTTCGGGAGAGAGAAAGAAGGTGGCTTTGAGGAGGTAGCTTGGAGGGGGGCAGGTGGGCCAAACCCCCCCCTAGGCTCCACCCCTAGGTAGGTTGCGCCTATCATGGGTGTGGTGGCCTGGGATGGCCCCCTGGGTCACTTCAGGTGTCTCTCTGCCCCTTTTTCGAGGAAAATTTTATTTTGAATTTTTTGGGATTTTCGGGAAACTTTATTTTTGGCCAATTTTCAGGGTATGAAAATTGATTTTCTTGCAAAAATAGTTTTTCAGAAGAAGCAAAAGTAAACCAAAAGCCAAACTACGGCAGCTCTAAGAAACTCAAACAAACAACTAACAAAACCAAAGCTAGCAAAATAAAGGCAAAGACTAGGAAGGAGAAAAGTAAAAGAAAGCAAGTATAACCAGAGTGGAAACATTATTTTGTTCATTAATATCCTTTTGTTAACAAGGTTGATCAAGTCTTGTTACCAAAACAATCTTATATGAAACAAAACTTTGCATTCCACAAGTTGATTATGATGCCTCATACTTGATAGCAATGGTACCAATCATAATAGTTTCAAAATTTTCTTGTGAAATGGGACAATATATTTCTCCAACCTTGATGCTCTCAATATTTTCAATGTAATTCAGGCAATAGCTCTTAGCAAACTTCTTGGGGAAATAAACAGTATGCTCTTTGTCATTAAGATTGAATGTTACTTTTCCTTGATTACAATTGATGACAGCACCTGTAGTATTAATAAAAGGTCTCCCAAGAATAATAGACATATTATCATCTTCAGGCATTTCAAGCATAACAAAATCAGTTAAAACCATGCAATTATGAGAAACTTGAATAGGAACATCCTCACATATACCAATAGGAATAGTAGTTGACTTATCAGCCATTTTCAAAGATATATCAGTTGGTATCAACTTTTCTAGCTGGAGTCTCTTATAGAGAGAAAAAGGCATAACACTAAATCCTGCTCCCAAGTCATATAAAGTAGTTCTAACATAATTATTCTTAATAGAGCAAGGAATAGTTGGTATACCTGGATCACCAAGTTTCTTTGGAACATTACCACTGAAGGAATAATTACCTAGTGTTCTTAGTGCGTTTCTCAGGTTCTTCCTCAACTTCCTCCTTATCAGGAGACTCGTTTTTATCATTACCACTCTCAGTTTCAGCATCAGAGACAGATTTACTATTAGGATCTACAGCAGGTTCAAGTGGTTACTGAACTATTCTATGTTTCTTTTTCTTCCTCTTACGAGGACTACCACTACTCTCACCTTATTGAGAATCCTACTCAATTCTTTTAGGGTGTCCTTCAGGATATAAAGGATCTTAAGTAGCTATACCACTCCTAGTTCTTATTCCATAAGCATGTTTATCTCCTGAAGAATTAACTAACATATCCTTTTCTACCTTAGCAAGTTGATCAAGTTGGGTTTGAACCATTTGAAAGTGTTTACAAAGCATTTTAATATCATTAGAAGTTATTTCCACAATATATTTCAACTCATTGATAGCTCTAGAGTTTTCCAATAAATGATTCTGAACTTGTTTATTAAAATGACCTTGTTTCCCAATAAAAATGTCAAGTTCCTCTAAACATTGATCAGGAGGCTTACCATAAGGAATATCACTTCATCAAAGTGTTGGAGAGAGTGTACCTCAATAGTGGATGAGTGGGGAATTGGCTTACATAATTCTTCTATAGGAGGTAGATTCTTCACATCTTCAGCTCTAATACCTATCTCCTTTAGACACTTCTTAGCTTCCTTCATCACTTCATCATTTAATGCAATAACTCCCCTCTTCTTTGGTGTTGGTGTTGGAACTGGTTCAGGCACAACTGGTTCAGGAGTAATAGGCTCAGGTGTATTTAGCTCAGTTGAAGTCCAATCATCATAATTCTTGCTTATTTTAGCCATTAATTCTTCAACATCTGTAGGAGTCCTTTTCCTGAAAACACAATCAGCAAAGCTATCTAGTAGGTCCTAGAATCATCAGTTAGTCCATTATAATAAATATCAGGAAGCTCATTCTTAGGTAATGGACATCCAGGATGTGCATGAATCAAGGCACAGAACCTTGTCCATGACTCAGGCAATTTCTCTTATTCTCCGTGTTTAAAATCAAAAAGTCTCTTCAAAGCAGCATGTCTAGCACTGGGAGGAAAATATTTATGGAAGAAAGAAGCAATCAAGGCTATCAATGTAACCAGGAGGTAATCTATTAAACCAAGCCCTAGCTTCTCCTTTTAGTGAAAAAGGGAAGATCTTAGTAACAAAGTACTTGCGCATCTTAAAATCATCAGAGAATAAAGCACTCATAGTAGAAAGCTCATTCATATGAGCCACAACACTCTCATTTTCAATCCCACAAAAAGGTTCTTTCTCAACAATATCTAAATAAGATAAATCAAGAGAGAAATCATAATCTTTATCTTTAATATCTATGGGAGAAGTGGCAAACTTAGGATCAGAGGATAGCTTCGGCATAATAGTACATCTAGCAAGGAGACTCTTAATAGCACTAGTACCATGTGTGTTTTGGCACTCTTCAACAAAATCATCAGTGAACTCAATGTAACCATCATTAATATCATAACTCTCACTAGCCTCAGGTGAGCTAACAGGTGTAACAGTGTCTTCACTAGGAGTTTTGGTATTTCCTAGACTAGCCATAGTAGCATCTAGAAAAGGACCTAATGAACCACTCGCATCAAGCACAGTAGAAGTAACATCATGAGTATCAAAAGCAGTTTCAGACTTAGCAGCAGTAGCAGTGTGTGTAGCATGAGTATGTGGTGGTGGTGTAACAAGCTTACTTATAATAGACGGTGAATCAAGAGCAGCGGAGGTGTTTAGGACTGTACCTCATCTTGTAGTGGATGGTAAAATAGGGAACATCAGTGAACAATAATAGATCCAAGTGAACTTACAAATAAAGCTATGCTCCCCGGCAACGGCGCCAGAAATAGTCTTGATGACCCACAAGTATAGGGGATCGCAACAGTCTTCACGAGTAGTATTACCCAATTTATTGATTCGACACAAGGGGAGCCAAAGAATACTTGTAATCCTTAACAACTGAGTTGTCAGTTCAGCTGCACCTGGAAATAGTTCTTGCTCACAGAAGTTTATCAGTAACATCAGTCTGGTAGTAGCAACAACAAAGCAACAACAACAGTGGAACAAGGGCAATAGTAACAGTAACAATAAATAGTGGGATTCGAGTGCGGTAGGCATAGGGATGGATGGACGGGCATTGCATGGACGAGTCTAAACATGTAACTTCATGATCTAGGGCATTGCAGATAAGTAATAACAAGCATCCAAGTACTAAACAATCCTAGGCATGTGCTCCAAATATAGTCATACGTGCTCGCAATGAGAACTTGCACAACATCTTTTGTCCAGCCAGCCCGTGGCAGCGGGGCCTCTAGGGAACTACTGCAATTAAGGTTCTCCTTTTAATAGAGCACCGGAGCAAAGCATTAACACTCCGTGAACACATGTGATCCTCACACCATAACCACCCCCTCCGGTTTTCCCAATTATTGACACTTTGGGGCCTTTGGATCCATACAATGATATGTGTACACAACTTGCAGATAAGATCACAAACAACACTATCATAATGATTCAATAATAAGTTCAGATCTGAGATCATGGCACTCAGGCCCTAGTGACAAGCATTAAGCACAACAAGTTGCAACAAAGTCAAATAGCACTAATGGAGATACTAGGCACTGTGCCCTAACAGATCGTATTCGATTACATGATAGAACTCATCCAATCCCTACCATCCCCAAGCCTATAGCGGGGGATTACTCACTAATGGATGAGGGAAACATCGGTGGTTGATGGGGATGCGTTGGTGATGATGATGGCGATGATCCTCTCCAAATTCCCCGTCCCGGCAGGGTGCCAGAACGGATTTTCTGGATCCGAATCTTGGTTTCTGGTGGCGGCGGCGGAGCGGAACTCTTTCTAAAAAACTATCGAACCCCCCTCGGTTTTTAGGTCGAAAGGCAACTTATAGGCGCAGAGGGAGGCCGAGGGGGTGCCTGGAGTGGCTGCACCCCCCAGGCGCGACCAGTGGTGGGCCCACGCCTGGCATGGGTGTGGGTCCCCCAGGCCCCTTCTCCGTATCATCTTCTGGCTCCGTGGATCTTCTCGTGAAATATAATTTTTGGCATATTTTCCGGGATTTTTCCTGATAGTTCATTTTCTGCACAAAAACAAGACACCAAGGTAATTCTGCTGAAAATAGCATCATTCCATGTTAGTTGTATCCAAATCACACAAGTTTAGAGAAGAAACAATAGCAAAGTGTTCGAGAAAGTAGATACATTTTGGACGTATCACCAGGCCTGGCCCGCGCCTGGCAGGGGTGTGCGCCCCTCAGGCCTAGACTCCGTCTCGTACTCTGGCTCCGTGGATCTTCTGGTGAAATAGGATTTTTGGCATATTTTCCGGAATTTTTCCCAATAGTTGATTTTCTGCACAAAAACTAGACACCAAAGTAATTCTGCTGAAAACAGCATCAGTTTGTGTTAGTTGTATCCAAATCACACAAGTTTAGAGGATAAACAATAGCAAAAGTGTTCAGGAAAGTAGATATGTTTTGGATGTATCACGCATCGTCGTTGCCATGTCGCCTCGCTGGAGCATGGTGGCCATGGCCACGACCTACCATCGCAAGGAGGTGCAGGAGGCCGTGGCCGCGATAGTTCTCACCGACATTGAGGAAGAGAGGGAGGAGGTGTGGCTGGAGAAAGTGAGGTAGGAAGAGAAGAAGAGAGGGAGGAAGGGAGGTAGGGGAGGAGAAGGAGGTCGCCGTCGGTCGTCGTCACTTCAAGGAGGAGGAGGAGGAGGAGAAGGCCACGACACCAATTGACAAGGTTTAATCTCGTCAATGCCCATTGTTATGGACTTGGGTTTTGGAGAAGATGGGGATGCTGGAGATCGCGGAACGGTTAGAAAACAAGCAACGTGGGGGCACAAAGTTTACCCAGGTTCAGGCCCCTGGAGGGAAAACCCTACTCCTGCTTGTCTGCTCTTGATTACGGCGGAACCGAAGGTTACAGGGGTGTGCAGATGCAATCTCGCATGAGGTGCGTAAGAGGTGAGTTGAGGAGATCCTCCTCGTTGTTCCATCCTAGCCTTTATATATATAGGAAGGTCTCGGGCATAGGTCGAGTCGGTTACAGATTAGGGTTTGCCCCTTTGAAATTCTATCTACTCTAGTCTTGTTCTCTAAGCATCTGAAGGCATCATGGGCTTGGGCCACCTAAAACCTCCGTAGGCCGCGTATCTTGTAATGGGCTTTCCTTGGGCTGGACTAGGTATGCTGATGTTGTGTACCTATGGGGTATAACCATGTTAGTCGTCGCCATCATCACTGCAAGGAGAGGAAGAGGCTGGAGCAAGGAGGAGGAGAAGGCCGTCGTTGTCGTCGTCACTGCAAGGAGAGGAGGAGACCGGAGAGAGGGGAAGGGGAAGGAGGAGATGGAAAAGGAGCAGGAGAAGAGAGAAGTAAAAGGAGGAGGGAGGAGAATGAAAAGGAGAAGGGGGAGGGAAGAGTAGAGGGGTAGGTGGGTGGGGGTGGGGATTCAAATTTTGAATCCCTCACAACTTACTCGTGGCGCACTAGGTGGTGGTGCGCTACGGATAAGTTGCCCTCTATTTTTTTCTGCAGGAAAAAAGGTCTTTTGACCGTAACTTTTTACTCTTTTTGAATTTTGAAAATCTAAAAAATTTCTAAACGACTAGAGGTGGTTCCGAGCGGATGCAAAATCTCGTTCTCATCATTTTGGTATATTAAACTTTTTTCCAACATCGTATGAAAAGTTATAGCCGTTTAACCGTGCCATGACCTTTTTGCATAAAAAGTCGAAATGCATGTATGTTAATTTTCCTACAAACTAGACCACAATACCTACCTGCATGTGAAAGAATTTTATTTTTTGAAGTGTTTTTCATTTTATTTTATTTTTTGCAAGGTTAAAAAGGCGATCCACAGGAGAGTGGAGTTGGTGCTGGCTACTTAGCCGTGGCGCACTAGGGCAGGGTGCCCTACAGGTAAGTTTCACTTCCGTAGCGCACTTGGTCAGGGTGCCCTACTACTAAGTTCCACTCTCGTAGCACACCGCACACAGGTGCGCTACGACTAGGTGGTGTGCGGCCACCTGTTCCCTGGCCCACACATAGCCGTGGCGCACCACCCCCATGTGTGCCATGCTTATGATAGTTAACCGTAGGGCACCTGTGGGCAGTGCGCCACGACTATTTTACCCGTGGGGCTGAAGGGAATATGCCCTAAGAGGCAATAATAAAGTGTTTATTATGTATATTTCAAGTATATGATAGATGTTTATTTTGCATGCTATAATTGTATTAATACAGAAACGTTAATACATGTGTGTTTAATAAACAAACAGAAAGTTCCTAGTTATGCCTCTCTCATAAACTAGCTCATTGATTAACAAGATGATCAAGGTTTTCTGATCATGGACATTCGATGTTGTTAATAACGAGGTCACAACATTAGTGTAATGGTGTGATGAACATTCATCCAAATTATAGCATTACGATCAAAGTCATTGACTTTATATTGCTATAACATCATACGAAGTGATCCTAATCCTTAGACCATGACATCATGTCAATCACTAACACCGGAAGAGTATCTTGATAACATCAAACGTCACACCGTAGCAGGGTCATTATAAAGATGGGTTCAGTACTACTAAAGTGTTAAGTTGATGCCCATGGATCAAGAGTGGAATTTTTTCATCCCGATGACGGATAGATATGCTCTGGCCCCTCTCGGTGATATCACATTGGTTAGCTTGCAAGCAAGTGATTTGATCACTAGAATGTTATATCACGGGAACGAGAAAAGAGTGCATGTCAGTAACAAGATCAAACTAGGTATGGAGATACCAATGATCGAATCTCGGACATATAATATATCGCGAAACAAAGGGATTAAGAGACTAGTGTAAAAGGTTCTCGCGATCACAAGAAATTCATCGTTGAATGTGTGGAGTCAGTATGGACCTCCAGGTCCCGCTTTTGATTATTGATCTGAGAGGGATCTTGATCATGTCGACATTATTCGCGAACCGTAGGGTGACACACTTAAGAGACACCGACATCCATTTGGAGCAAAAGTTTCATGCCGGAAAGAATAACAAGTGTAGGAATTTATTTCACTAGATACCGAAACAGGTTTTCGGGTGAAATTGCAGAAAGTGTTTTGCATGTGAAATGAAATACTAGCAAGGGGTTATATGTGAATGTTTGTCATTAACGTAATTGAAAAAATTCTGAATAAATAAAAGGAGTTTTATTTAATGAGAGTTTGTATTAAATTTGGTGGAAATTTAATGGGAATTTGAGTGGGTTTTTGAGTGGGGGGAATTAAAAGGCATTTGAGTGAGTGGAGTGTCCACCCACATGAATGAAGGTGGGGAGGGGAATCCCCCATGGCCGGCGGCAACCCCCTTGGTTGACCCCCTCCTTCTATAATAGGAGCCCCCTCTCCTCTCTCTCTCACTCACACCTCCTCGTGAAGGATCTCTCCCCCCCTCTAGTATTTATCCCCCATGGTCTCAGACTAGCGAGATACATGTTCCCAGTGGCTATTCGGCAAGAAAGATTTGTGCTTCCGCTGCATCGCTGGAGCGAGGAGGCGGAGGTTGCTTGGTGCCTCGAACATGTGTGCGAGCACGGATGCGCCGCTGATTTGTGGTGCTAGGACTTCCTCTCGATCTTGAGATCGGCAAGATATCATCTACATCAACCATGAGTTTAACTCGTTAAGATTTGTCGGTCTTCAAGGGTATGTATTCCATGGATGTATATCCACATGTTGCTTGTATCTAGTAGATAGATCTTGGTACTTAGTTGTTCCATCGTAGGAATTTTTTGTTTTCTATGCTGCAAACCCTACAGTGGTATCAGAGCCGGATCTATGCGTAGATGCTTTGCATGGGTAGTACACATATGTATATGTGGGCGATGATGATCATGTTATTGCTTCTTAGTTGTACTTTGGATATTGGTGGCATAGTGGGATGAAGTGGCCCAGACAAACTTTACATGTCCTTGCACATGAAACCTGTTCCACGCTTGACATGCAACTAGTTTTGCATAAGTGGCTAGCGGGTGTCTGTCTCTCCTACTATAGTCAATATCTAATTTGCAACGAGTTGTCAACAATTTGGTTATCCTCGTTGTGGTTCATGTTCATAGGTAAGAACGGTTCTATCGTCGAAAGCCCTAAGCCACGTAAAACTTGCAATGGATAAATTAGAGGCGTCTAGTTTAGATTGTTGCTGGGATGGTGTCATGATATGGTGATGTTGTAAGTAGAAATATAAGTGTCAAGGTCCCAACCTTTAATAAGGTAGAGATACCTGTGTTTACAATGCTAGTCCCTGGATCAATAGCTAGCATCCACAGTTAAGATGTAATATCAAGAAACAAAGGTCATAATACAACTTCATAACCAGGAATAAAATAATTCATTACATCTTACATAGCTCATTTGGCTATCTCATTTGAAACCAAGTTAGTGAAATTGGGCCATTTAAATCATTTTGTTTTGCTAGAAGTGATTTAAATCAAAGTAATATTTTGTAGTTTTAGCCAAATATATTGTTTAAACACAAATGTTAGTGTTTATGGTTAAAGGGTTTAATATTAATCCATTTGCAAAAGGTTTCACTTAAATTCCATTTTTAAATCAAAACAATATTTTTATTTGCTAGAAATGCCTTTAACAAAGTAATAATTTACTAGGGTTCATCAAATAAATTTTTAAATCTTAAAATTTGTTGTTTAGGGTCAGGGAGTATAAATCAACCCGTTTGCAAAAGGTTTTACTCAAAAAGCATTTTTAAAACATATTCAACATTTTTATTCAACTAGAAATGCTTTTATTCAAAGATTTATTCCCTGGTATCACAAAATATTCTTTTAAGCCTACAAGTTGGTTTTTATGGTCACTAGGTTCAAAACAATCCATTTACAAAAGATTTTACCCTAAAATCATTTTTAGAATAAATTTTATACACAAAATAAGCCTAAATAGGTTTCTGCAAAAACAACCAATTTTACAGAAGCAAAATATTAAACTAATGGCATGGTTGCAAATTTTGTATTTTTGTGATTCCAATGATATAAAATTTGTAAAATTTTGCCAAGCAGAACAATAGTTATGATTTTTGCAAGTTTAAACAAACAAAATCATTTTATGGATTTTAACAGATAGACTCAGGCCACGTGGTGTGTTCCTATTGGCCGGTACCGGTTCACACGGATCGATCGACGCGAGCCATCAGATTTTAAGTGGCAACGTATGGTTCTGATCAGAAGATACGCCTTCATCTAAATCTAATCTTAGCCAACAGATATGCATCCTACGGTTCTAAAAACGGCGACCGCAGATGGGCGGCGCTGGCGGCGGCTGCGCGGCGGCGGCGCTCTGGTGGTGGCATTGCCGATGAACTAGGAAGCGCGGGAGAGGGAGAAGGCCATTACCGAACTCGCCGTGATGAGGAGAAGCTCGAGGTGGTGGCTGTTCGTCGAGGGGCGCTCGAGAATAGCAGCGATTGCTCACCGGAGTTGGTCCAGGCGACGGGCACGCTCAGGTGTGGTTGTTGCCGATGCTACAAGGCATAAAAAGGCAAGGAAGAGGATTTGTTAGACGCGGGCGAGTGTGGCGAACACGTGAGCATCATCGAGAGGGAGAGGCGAGGTCAGAGTTACGGGGGAAGGATCGCCGGAGTTGAGGCAGACGTCGTCGATGCTCAGATGTTGTCCTTGCCGATGCTCCGAACCGCGCGCGGGCTAGCTGGGACCATTGGTAGATGCGCAAGGTACGGGAAGTGAGCTCGCGTGCACAAGGAGGTGGGGTACGGTCAGGCATCACCGGAATTGGACGAAATGCTCGCCGGAGTCAGTGGCGTTGCCGCGAGCGATTCGGACAGCCTAGGGGTAGGTAGGGAGTGGTGTGTGGGGGGAAATGGAGAGGGGCGTGGGTGTTTAAGAAGGCTTGGTCACCAGCGAGGATTGATCACGCATTCACGCTAATTTACGAGAGTTAATCGTGGCAGAAATGGCGAGGTGCGAGGGGGAACGGTCGACGCGGGTGGGGAAGAAGACGAGCTGGCAGTGGGGTCCAGCGGTCAACGAGGTGGGGGAAAGCACGTGGGGTCCTGCTGTCAGCGTCTGAGGTAAACCGCGCGGTGCGAATCATTTTCTGCGGGGAGAGCCGAATGGGCTGCTAGTTGGGCCAGATGGGCTGGTTGGGCTCGTTTGCTTCTTTTCCATTTTTTTATTCTGTTTTCTTTTTCCTTTTTCTATTTCTATTATTCTGTTTTGAATTTATTTAAATGTTTCAAACACTATTTTTATTTCAAAACTTTTCCAAACTTTAAGTATATTTTTAATACTATTTATTAATATATTCTAAAGTCCATTTTAGAATATTTCCTTTATTCTTTTAGGTTCTATTATTTATTTAAAATTGAAATTTGTCTTTATTTTCAATAAGATTTATATATGATTTCAAACTCTATTTGAATAATAATTTTCACCAAACCTTTTTTAGTAGGTTTTATTTATTCTTTAGTGCAAATAATTCACTTTGAATTATTATTTAAAATACTTTAATATGATTTAATGTTCATTTAAATTGGGAATTGTCTTTATTTAAATAAAATTGGATATTAATCAATCCTTATGATTTTATTTAAATAATTCTTTACTCCTTTTTATAAATCAATAATCTTTCATTTAATTTTTTTGGTCAAGATTTAATTTGGATTTTAAATATTCCTTATTATTTAGTTATTTATTTATTTATTTCTTTGCCTTATAAAATCCATATCTTTTATTTAAAGATCCAAAATTGGTGATTCCAATTTGTATATTTTTATTTAATATTTTTTTTATATTTTTAAATCCTTTTAGGATTAATTTGCTCAAGATTTGGTATGGATTTAGATAGGATCTTTTATTAGCCTTGGAAAATAATTCCTTTTAACTTATTAAATTCATAAGTTTTTATCTATGGCTCCAAATTGAGTGAAACCAATTCCTATGGTTTTATAATATTTTTATTTATCGTTCTTGATCATTTACAAATATTTTTTGACATATTTTTATATGGATCAAATCCATAGTCTTAGAGAGATCTTGGATATGAATTATTCCTTTAGGGTTTTAGGGTTTTGGTTTAGCTTTTCCAAGTGTTTAAATTTCAAGATACATTATTGATGAATGCATTTCACTTGATTGAAATTTTGTTTGATTCCCTTTTCATTCAAAGTTTGTTCAAGATGGGTTTTGATGTTTCCATATGGAATCAAAAAGTTTCTTTTCACCATAAATTTCAACAATTATTTATTTTGTTTATTTATTTTTCACATTTCAAAATTTGGAAAATTTTAGGATGTGACAGGCTACCACCCTTAAAAGAAAGCTTGTCCCGAGATTTTGGAAGGCTAGAGGTTACAAGTTGGCTTGAAGACAACTAGGGTACTACCACCCTTAAAAGAAAGTTTTGTAGGGTTACATTGATGGTTCACTTGAGTATGTGTTCAATAATTGATATCCAAACAAGGAATCCTTATTTGACTCAACTGAGTTAACTAATTCCTGACATCCACATCATCTAATTCTTCAAGGGTTCCATACATGTCGATGTGTTTCACATGTCCTTTCTGGGCCACATTGGAATCACTTCCATTGGAGTTTCTAGCATCCTTTTTCTTTTTCTTCTCAGGACAGTCTGATGCATAGTGTCCAAGTTCCTTACAATTATAGCACTGCAACTAGCTAATGTCTTTCTTCTTGGAACTGCCATGTTGGTTCTGACTAAGGTCATCTCCATTGTCAGTATCATTCCCATTATTATTATCACTTCCATTGTTGTTGTGGTGATTCTTATGATGAGTGTGTCCATTTCCTTCATGCTGATGTGGTCCAGAATATCCATTGGTCCTTTTGAATGAACGCTTCTTTTGTGATGATCCTGAGTGATACTTGAGGTTATGCTTCCTCTTTATGTTCTCAACTTGATTCATCTTGTTTTCCAAGATGGTGGCTTTGTCACAGAGTTATTGATAAGTTGGGACATAGGCAACAGACAGCTGCAGGTTCAAATTCATCCGGTGCATAGCGTGCCAGATTGTTGAACTCCTCAATGTACTCAGTCACACTTAGGTGACGCTGTTTCATGTTGTGGAACTCCATTTCTTCAAGTTCATCACTCCGGATGAGATGTGAGTTGTACAGAAACCATCCTCAAAAATAGCCCAAGTCACATCCTCAAGGGGAGTGGTGATCTGAAAGTTGTCCCACCATGTTGTTGCTGGTCCTTCGAGCAGATATGCTGCAAACCTAACTTTTTCCTCATCGGTGCAGCCGACAGTCACTAAGTCCTTGTTCACTGAACGTAACCAGTCATTGGCTACCATTGGATCAGTTGTTCTAGAGAACCTTGCAGGCCTCAGTTTCACAAATCTGGTGAGCATGTCAAGTGCTAGAGGATTATTCTTATTGTTGTTGTTATTGTTATTTTGATTCTGATTTTGCATAAAATGCGTCACCATCTGCGTCAGTTGAGCTTGAGCTATGATCAACTGCTGCATCTCGGGAGTGATGTTGTTGTTGTTTTGGTTGGGGTTGGCACGACGGGGAGGCATCTTTTGGTTTAATAGGGATAAGTAATGATAGATAGATATAAAGAAGTTCTAACACAATACCCAAAACAATTCAATCAAACAATCAACAAGCAACTATTCACTTAACAACTTATGAGTTTAACTCATGAGTTGAGGAAACAACAAGTTTTCTTGAAACAATCAACCTAGTATAGTCATACCTCATAGGTCAGTATGATCCATACACTAATATGTCATCAATGTCTTAGATAGTTGGTAGGCAATCTAATGTCTCTTGGTTCTCATTGGTGGTCCTTAGTGATGTCAAAATTGAAGTCCTTGGTGAAACTAAAGTTGAAGTCATTGGTCAGGGTGGAGGCTTTGTCCATCAAGTTAAAAAAGGAAGAGATGTAGAATCAAAACCAAAAAGGTTGAGGAAAGAGTTTACAAGATTGTTTGTAAATAAGTTTTGGAACAAATATAACTCCTATTTTTTCTAAGGGGTTTTGTCCAATCCTAGGGTTACAATCCTACAGGCAACACAGTGCTCTGATACCATCTGTCAAGGTCCCAACCTTTAATAAGGTAGAGATCCCTGTGTTTACAATGTTAGTCCCTGGATCAATAGCTAGAATCCATAGTTAAGATGTAATATCAAGAAACAAAGGTCATAATATGTGGTGACCCAGCATACCACTGCATGATGTAGTACACTATAGTCGTTTACATAACACCAATGAAACACCGTACACTAGTATTACATCCCTCAGAGTGGTACAACAGAAACACAGCAGGTCCAAGACATGACTATAGGTTACAACTCAACTCTTTACAAAAGATCCAGAGAACACTCTAGGTTAAAGAGAGAGAAAGATACTTCTTACAAAGAAGAATCAGAAATAAACAACTCCAAAATTATAATACTATTAAGACTAATTTCTTAACTAATGGTCTGGCATTGCTGCTATTGCAATACACTACAGAAATAGGTTCTATGGCTAGAGACTCTATTCTTATCTAATCAGCAACTTGGTCTTCACTTAAGTTGATGTATATGTTGACTTTCTTGACTTCATTGAAGAGCTTTAGCTTTTGATGATGATTCCTGGAGCATGGCTTGATGTAGTCATCGTCTGTACTGGCTTTAGAACCTAGTAAGGGTTAATAAGATACTTTGAGTACGAGCGTACTCAGCAAGTTCATTAGAAAAGGAGTGTTTGATGCACTATATCTACAGCCAAAGACCATAGGTCGTAGGCAATGCAAGTTTTCGTAAACATTTCTTCAAAGGTTGCTTTTATTCTAAAAGGCTATGTCCATCAGCCTTCACGGGTTTACCAGAACTTTCAAGGCGTTCCTTTCCCGCAGCAGTCGCAGCTCCTTCCCGGAACAGGAAGTAACAAGTTACAGTTCTTACACTCTGCAGAGGTGCGTCACTTTACCCATGAGAGACCTTAGGTTTTGTTGCACGGCCGGGAGTATGTCCCCGTTCAAACATCCTTGGTTTGAGGCCCAACCTAAGATCCAAGCCAATCACTGCCTTCTCCGCGACCCCGCATGTCTCCTTGGTCTACACCATGCCCAACTTTTGAATTATGGTAATGGTTTGTACAGACCATTCAGATGCCGGAACTATCGTGGGACGTTGAGGGCTCCCACCCATATGCTGCATTTCCTCTACGAATTACCATATAATATGCACGCTATGAGTGATAACAGCCACGACCCGCATATTCAGCTCCATGCGAGAGGGAAAAGATACAACTGACTTCTTCGTCCCATTCCAAATCTCATGGTCAACGCGTGATATACGGCGCAAGGATCACTGGCGACATTGGTTGTTAAGTCCTAGATAATATGTTCCTTTACCACCGGAACTCTTATAGTAGGTTATTACATCATGGTAAATAACCTATAATCACATTATTATGAAAATAGTGTTTTCTGACCTTTTTCAAATGCAGGTGATGACAACACTGGATTTGTAAAATACTTTATAGAAAATAATCAAAGGAGATGAGCAAGTGTGAACTTGCCTTTTGTGATTGCAAGATTATGCACTCACGGTCTTCAGGATAATATAAGATCCAATATCTGAAATCGGCATCATTGTTCCGGTAAGTACTAATGTTTAAAGAAGCAAGATGCTTGTATGCATAAGTAATGTAATGCAATTTCGTAAACTCGAATCCCGAGGTAACGTTGTTCTAGGGTTTGGATACTAGAAAGGTTTTCCTTGGAATGTGTTGCCCTTTTAGATTAAGTTTCACACATGTGCTTCTTATTAAGGCTTGTGAATGTGTGTGAAACAACATGTAAACATAATGGCATACAACAATAAGAAATACTAATGAGATATGCTACTCATGGACTGCTTATATGTGAATTATCTTATCTTCAAGTTTTACCTTGCAAGTAATGACATTTATAAGGAACTGAAGTGTTAACAATCCTAGATATATAAGTAAATCTTAATGTAATGTGATTATTATTAATTGTCATTTGATGTTTGAAGTGGCAAAAAGAATAACATTTTAAGAAAATCTTACTCAACTAAGCAGAAGCATTTAAGCTTTTAAGTTAATCTTATGAGGTGTTCTTTCTAGTTATAGTTTGTAAGTAAGAAAGAATTACTCTATTTGAATAATGACAGCATTAGTATTTAAGACTTATCTATCTTGGTTTTTTTAACTTGGTTGGTTTGGTATTAAGATACTTTATAACTTAATTATAACAGACCAAAGTTAACTATAAAACATATAATAAAGTATTTAGTATTATATTTAAAGTTTGGTAGACTAAAGTTATCTTTAAAACATAGATGGAATTTAGGTGAAATGCTGTTATACTTATGTCTTGTTCACCTTATAATGTTTCTTTAAAGTTACTTAAGAATGGCATTATTTTTAGTTGGTAATGGTTTCTTTACATTATAATTGTATAAAGGGATTTATCTCCCTATAAGGGTGTGGTTAAGGTTTATGAATAAGTAAACACTATTATTTACTACTTATGAACTCACTATAGTGTCTTGATTTGTTTATAAACATGTCATTAAAGTAAAGGAATGGTTTTTATCTTATTACAATAATTCTTGGAGATTTTAGATTGGATAAGGATTCTTTTATAAAATAATCTACACATGGTTGAAGGATAATTCAATAAAATTTCATTTAAAATATGTTGAACCATTTTTACTTAATATTATCAATATTGAAGACCAATACTATTAATTAGACTCCATTGGCTAATTTTAGAATATTAGAAATTTTTATTTACTCTTATATGAATTATTAATTAAAGAAATAGGTTTAAATTCAAGTTATTAAAGTGTTTAACTTTTTATTTACCTCAAAAGTGGAATATTATATTTTAACATATAAGTATTATTTTTGTGATCATTTTGGTATATTATACTTATTTTTGTGATTTACAAATAATAAGATATGATTTTTATAATACTTATTATTTTATAAGGACTTAATAAATAAGAAATATTTAATTAAGTGGAATAATAATGCATGATTATAGTTTTAAATTATAATTCTTATTTTTCTAAGATTTTTGGTATTTTATTTATATTTTTAATATTAACTGATATTAAAATATGATTTATCAAAGTTTTATTACTTATAAACTTTTATTAAATTATATATATTTAAATAGTCATCATAATAATATTTGATAATAGTTTTAAGTTGTAGATTTTATTTTTCTAAAAAAATTCATATATTAAACATATATTTCTGAATTATAAAACAAAAGTTATTAATTAAACAAGATTTAATTATTTTATTTATATTGGAATTAATATGGTTTTATTTAATTCCTAAACAGAAAAGACAATGTGCACCTAAGCTAAATCTACCCACGGTCACTGACCAGTGGGCCAGTGACCATGTCATATTCCACGCGAGCAGTGGACTAAGTCCAACACGCTGATGTGGCTCGGGATGATGCGGTGATGATGTTAGAGTGACATCATCCATGGATGAACACAACAGATCGATGATCGATCCTCCAACTCAGTGCACACGTGGGGCTGCGGTTAGGCTTGTTATAACGAGGGAACGAAGGTGAGTCGAAGAGTGGCTGAGCCGCTCGTTTTTGGTCATCGGAAAGCAGGGCACGACGGCGACTGGCGGCGGTTCACGATGACGCACGACGGTGGCTCAGGATAAGAAGCAATCGAATCAACGGGAGGCAATAGCATGCTCAGTAGCTCACCAGGAAGCTCGTGGAGGGCTCGGTGAAGGAAATTATGGCCGAAATCGAGATGGACGACGGCGGCCGGACGTCCGGAGTGTCAACACCTGGATTTTTAATCCTAGATGCATGTTATGCCATACATCGCAATCCCAGGATTACCATTTTTGTGAGACATAACAGAATCGGATACCATAGTACATCATCCATTACAAACCGTACATAAGTTCTTACACCAATATGGATCTCATGATCCAGTTCTTAATACAATTTCAAGCAGCGGAATACATAATAATAATGGTAGCGTAGGCGAAGCTCCATCTTCGGGGTCACAGGCAATGCTGACGATGGGAGATGATCCTAGTTGTCGTAACCTTCCTGGGGTCCATCCTCCAGGTACTCCTCTTAATAGTCTGGCCACGGGAATAGCCAGGGACAAAGCCATGAGTACTCTTTAAGTACTCGCAAACTAATACTAACAAGTGAAAGGGGTTTTTGATAATAGGACACTAGGCTCTAGGGTTGTTTTGCAAAAGCCAGGTTTACCTCTACTAAGATTAGAAGCAAGAGAAACTAGTCACAATTTTATAACTCCTAAGTAGGAACTTGTATTTCATATCACAACCCTGTTGTGGTCAAGTCAAAATCTCAATCTATTTCACAAGTCTTTTGAAAACATCTGACGGGGGAGCAGTATGGCCACTCCAACTGTCCATAACAGCGGACGCGGCTATTCGAATAGTTTGACACTCTGCAGAGATTGTACACTTTCACCACAACATTCGATACATCCGTCAGGAACAAATCCTAAATTCACCATACTCAGTATGCGGATAATCAATCCTAACCTTTCAATTACACGCCCTAGTATAAGCACCTCTCCTGTGAGTTTGTCCTCCCAACCATGACCAACTGTCATCTTGGGTACTGCATAGGTGGACAATCTTCACAAGGTAGCCTCAGCTCAGACCTTGGCCGTGAGGGAACTAATACTAAGGTATATAAGTTTCCAGTCAAGCCCAACCCAATCTTCGGGTATTGTGGTTGCACGATAAAATTGGAATGGTATCGCATCCAGACAACCATCGTTTTATAAAGGGGTAAGGCTCATGCCTCAACATTTTCATCACCAAAATCATCTGGTGTTCGAAAACACATGTCAAAACATATCAGTAGAATGATCCATCATTCTAAGGTTTTCATAACCATTTTCACCAAGTATTCCTATCTAATGTTGATCAAGTTTTATGCTTAGCACTAGCATCTACAAGTGGGGGTAAGTACTAATGAGGGGTGGTAAACAAGTGGAGTTTCAACTAAGTTCAATCTCATGCCTTATGATGACATCAAGATTATCTAGCTTAGGCCAAATTTTATGCTCTTTATGCAACCTTCATTTATCCTTCTAGAATCTACAATTCACTTAAGTAAACTCTAAGTAATAGCTTTGATAAAGAAATAAAGTATAAAGCTTGCAAGTAAAACTAGGATTGGTTTATCAAGTGGTTATGATCATATATGCTTTAAGGCATATAGTTGGCATGGTAGCAAGCAAGTATTAGCTTGCATAGGTCAACTTGATTAGTAAGGCTTGCTAAGTTAATAGCTTGCAAGTAAAACTAGGCTTGCATTGGTCCACTTAGTTAGTAAAGCTTGCCTTGTGCAGAGCAGTGGTTGAAGTTCTCCTCGGCTTCTTCTTCGTAGTATGCTCCTTCCTCCTCGTATCCTTGGTCGGTACTAGCGTCTATGAATAAATACGAGGTACACAATCACCAAACAAAACTTAAATACTTGCAATCATCACACACAAGGGTCCTATAGATGATCTAGCATCACCACTAATATTACAAGATTAAAGCTTGGTTTAATTCCTTTTATTTTTAGAAAGGTAATTTCTACTCATTGAAAAATAACTTAAGATTTAATATTCTCCAAACCAAACATGGGATCATGTTGACACATGTCATCACCACATATTTTATTCCATGGGAATGTGATTTAAAGTGGTGTCACAGTTTAATAAGGTTTTTCTCTTTTATTTTAATTAATTAAAGTGGCTAGAAATGCCTATGTGGCATTCTTTTATTACTTGGTCATTATTTCTATAAGTAAACCTATATATTTTTATATATTCTGAAAGGTATGGTTAAATGTGATTTTTGAGAGTTGGAATCAACTCAAAATCTATTATGGTTTAAATTTGAAAAATGTTTGAATGCAGAAAAGCTTCTGCCTTGTTTTTTTACTATGGATGATCTACAGATCCAAATGATTTGAATCCAACGGGCTTGGATTCATCATTCCTAGACCTTTCTAACAAAATTGGTTTCATTCAATTTGGTTCACTGAATCGACCTGGGTTGATTTTTGAAAATGGGTACAGAAGTGTGTTTAAAATAAAATGAAAAAGGTTAAATTCAAATAACTGGGCTGCGCGGGAAGCGATACTGGGCCGACCTGCTAAGCACAGCGCTTAAGCGGGCTGGTTAAGTGGCTGTCCCCATGCGTCAGTGAGACGAGGGGGTGCGAAGCGGTATGGGGCGATGTGGGGCGTTCGATCTGGTTCTAATCCAACGACTGAGGGTCATCGTCGACGTTGGGCAACGCCGGCGATACAGAAACCTAGCGTGGCCAGTGGGGGTCATTGGGGGCTCACCGGGGTTTAGGCGAGGGTCGGCGAGGCGGGCGAACGGCAAAGTCGACGACGGCGAACCTCCTGGTACCAGCAGCTTCTCCTGGGGCGGCTCCAATCGCTGGCCTCCTTCTTCTCCAGAGGCGGCGGGCTCCGGTGACGTGCTGCTCGCCTTGCTCCGGCAACGGGGTGGGATGATCAGTGAAGAGAGGGGAGTGAGATGGTGTTCTCAATTCGGCTGGGGGTGGCCTCTATTTATAGTGGCGAGAGGGGAACGACGGGGCGCAAGGTGAGCTCGTCGTGGTCGACGGTACAGACGGCTATCGGGGTGGGTGAAGGTAGGGGGCGGTGCGATGCTCCCTGGCGATGCTCAACGACACGGTGGCGAGACGTGAGGCGGTGCGGTTTGGTCAGAACGCGACGGTGCTCTGCGCGTGGCCGACAGAAGAATTAATGGCGCACAGCTCGCGTGGTCCGCGCAGCGGCGAACGAGCGTGTCTGCGGGGTTGCTGGGATGGTGGTGATCACGTATGCACACGGCGAGGGTGGCGCGCGGTCTGTGGGCGTCGGTCGAGCGTGGCGCACGGGACGTGCTCTCGGCATGGTTGCTGGCGAGCTTGGCATGGTTTGTGCGTGTGGTCCAGTGGTTGGCAGGGTTCGAGCGCTGGACAGGGAGTGGCGGTGGGGTGTTGGCTTCCTCCTAGACATGTTGTTTAGGCTTGGTGCTTTCTCTGGCTAGCTAGCCATTTTCGGCTGGCAAGGGGATGCTCGGGTTGGCATGGCATGGGGCAAAGGGTAGGGGCTAGGGTTTGTCCAAGCACTGGTTGGCACTGGGGAGACAAGGGTGATCAATGGTGAACATTGCTTAGCCAAATTACTGCTCCAAACAGTGAAGTTAGGCCAGTTTGATTTGTTTCTGCCAAGTGTTTGATGAAATGGACGCAAGAATTCAAGTTTTGAATTTTGAAAATATTTTTGGTGGGTGTGCTAGGTTGGTGCTGGTGAGTCTGCAGATGCGTGGGTTTTGAAGGTTGAGCTTGTTTGAGTGGTTTTTGAAAAAGTGGGATCTTCCCATATGATAAAGATTCAATTTTGAATTGTCATTTAAACTATGCATTTGAAAATTTCTGGATGATCACAAAGTGGGTCTTGATACTTTGTTATGAGTACTATCAAGGGGTGCAAAGATTCAGAAAAGTTTCTGTTAAGATCTAAAAGTTTGAGACAGCCAAAGTAGGCATGGGAGTTAAATTGGTCAAAATGACCATTCCCTTATTTTATTTGTTTTGATTTACTTGTCTTTGAGAAAAGTTTGGGAATTGTTTAGATGATGTTTATTTAACCTAAGCATCCATTTACAAGCAAAGGAACACACAAACAAGGTGGTTCGAAAGAATTCAAAATGAAATGCATACTCTCATGCATGCTTTCCTATTTTATTTAGAAAAGTTTTTGTTAACCCTAATTTTGATGATTAGAGTTTGATGATCCAAGTTTAGTATTTTTGGGATGTTACAAACCTTCCCCCCTTAAACAAAATGTCGTCCCGAGATTTGAAAAAAGACGAAAAAGATTACCTAGGATTTGAAGAGATCGGGAAACTCCGTCATGATGTGATCTTCGCGCTCCCAGGTAGCTTCCTCTTCTGTGTGGTTGATCCACTGAATCTTGAGAAACTTGATGCTTCAGGTTCGGGTAGTTCTGAAGGCTTCTACCAAATTACGGATGGGTACCTCGGGATAGGTCAGGTCATCGTTGATCTCTATGGTCAGGTGATCGATGTTCTTGAACACTTCGGTCTTCTCTGGAACTTCGAGACACTTGCGAAGTAACGAGATATGGAACACATTGTGCACAGCTGACATCTCGTCGGGTAGTTCCAATTGATACGACACTTCTCCTCGATGGTTCAGAATCTTGAAGGGTCTGATATATCTGGGGGCTAACTTTCCTTTGAGTTGGAAACGCTGCATTCCCTTCAATGGCGACACCTTCAGATAAACGAAATCTCCTATGTTGAAGGCGAGGTCTCTACGTCTCTTGTCTGCGTAACTCTTCTGTCTGGACTGGGCGGTCTTGAGGTTCTCACGAATCTTGTGAACCTTCTCTTCTGCTTCTCGTAGGATGTCGGGTCCGAAAATCTGACTCTCTCCTACTTCCGACCAGTTCAAAGGGGTGCGACACTTCCTTCCGTACATGAGTTCAAATGGGGCCATTTGCAAACTGGCTTGATAACTGTTGTTGTATGAAAATTCTGCAAATGGTAGACAGTCTTCCCACTTGGATCCATATTCTAGCACACATGCTCTCAGCATATCTTTGAGTATTTGATTTACTCGCTCCATTTGTCCATCGGTCTGAGGGTGATACGCGGTGCTGAAATCTAGGCGGGTTCCTAAACCTTCTTGGACTTTCTTCCAGAATCTCGAGGTAAACTGAGTTCCTCGATCCGATACGATGTTCTTGGGGACTCCGTGCAAACTAACTATTCTAGCGATGTACAACTCCGCTAGCTTCGAACTCTGATATGTGGTCTTGACGGGCAAGAAATGGGCGACTTTGGGAAATCGGTCCACTATGACCCAGATAGAGTCATTTCCCCTACTATAAGTAGGCAGTCTAGTGATAAAGTCCATTCCAACAGAATCCCATTTCCATTCCGGAATCTGCAAGGGTTGCAACAATCCAGCGGGTCTTTGAAGTCCTGCCTTGACTCGCTGACATATATCAAACTTGGCGATATAGCTTCCGATTTCTCTCTTCATCTTATGCCACCAAAATTGCTCTTTCAAATCTTGATACATCTTAGTTCCTCCGGGATGGATAGAATAAAGAGTATCATGATCCTCCTTCAGAATAACTTCTTTCAACTCCGAATCTGCTGGTACACAAAGGCGTCCTTTGTACCACAGAACTCCTTCTTCGTCTTCGGTGAATCCGGGTACTTTGCCTGTACCAATACGACGCTTGATTCCGTCGATACTAGCATTTCCCTTATGCGCCTCTTTAATCTGACTGATCAAAGTGGGCTCGAGTTCTATGCTAGCCAAAAATCCTTCACTTACTAATTCCATTCGAAAATCTTCCATCTCTTTGTGCAAGCTTGGTTGCTCCTTTAAAATCATGGAGTTCAAGCGGCACGGCAATCTGCTAAGGGCATCGGCTACCACATTGGCTTTACCAGGGTGATAGTGAATGTCCAGGTCGTAGTCCTTGATTAGCTCAATCCATCTTCTCTGTCTCATATTCAGCTCCTTCTGAGTGAATATATACTTCAGGCTCTTGTGATCTGAATAAATCTCACAACGGTTTCCCATCAGGTAATGTCTCCATGTCTTCAGGGCTAGAACTACGGCTGCGAGTTCGAGGTCATGGGTTGGGTAATTTTGCTCATGTTGCTTCAGTTGTCGAGATAGATAAGATATAACTGTAACTACCTCGGTGAACTACGCTCCTAGATACAAGCCTGGATGAGTGGTAGTGGTTGAAATAGTACGGTGGGGCCCCAAAAGCCACTCACTGGTAGTCCTTTCAGACGTCCCAACCACTACCCTCTCAACGGGACCTGTACGGGCGACGTAGTCGGCAGGCGAAGGGATCAACTACGTACACAAGTGGGTATGTACGCAAGCCACCATACAAGAGTACATCAGAGCCATACCATCTAGAAAGAAGGGAAATATAGCAACGCCATACGGCAAGATTCAAATGACCTAGATAGATCTATATTTTAGGATACTTCCTCATACAACACACATCAGAGTATCATGCGGAAGCGGCAACAAAATGCGAGTACGGATAAGAAGCAAATCGGCATAAGATGCCATAGAAAATAAGCACATCCCAACTACAGGTCTCACGGATCCCCGATCCCGGAATCTCTACACCGAATGATCGTTGCCCATGCCTCGGCTTCTTCCACCCAGTATCCGTCCTGTGGAGGTACCTGTCCATCTGAACCAATAATTTATCGTGTGAGACCCTAAGGGTACTCAGCAAGTCTTAATGCCTCTAAAGGGGACACAACCTGGGGTGACGCAATTGCAGCGAAAGATAAACCCTAGCAGTTCTACAGATAAACGCTAACCATCCGCCTAACCAATGATAGACGGATGTCCGTGAATTACGAATAACAGTTATAATGGTAATCTCATCCGATCCATCCTCCTCCCTGCTTACCAACAAGGAAGCGGACGAACAACCCCCCATCCGTTGGCAATTTTATTAACCATTCCATGAGTGTTACACTATTTACTAGTCAAGTTACTTAGTCAGATTAAAGCGGTACTTTAGTTATGCTTGTCTATGATCGAGAAACTGTGCTCCAAGTCGTCCATAACCGCGGAAACGGCTTTCAGAAAGTTTTACCCGGCCGGGGTGCACCAATAGCAACACACACTCGATCAACCTCGGAAAAACCAAATCAAAACCCAACGAGGCTTTCACGACTGAACAATCACAGAATTCAGAAATATTTCAGGGGGCCACCCCTTGGAGTACACCCGCAACGGAGTAAGCAAGCTTCGAGACGGACTTCAAGGTTTGTGGGGCCGGCGGTAAACGACACCAGATCCCCAAACGGGGACTGTCGATACCACGTAAACGGGTCACCATTCCTAAACAGTATAGTGTGCTCATCGCACAATCGTAAATAAAGCAGTAAAGCATGGCATAAGTACAGGATCGTAAATAAAACCTCAAACTAGTTTGTGGCCCCAAGAAATAAGACGAAATCAAGCTCTGGCTCAGGGGGGTCCCATATACCTCCCGGATGTGGATAGCGCGATAAATCAAGGAACAGGAATCAAGTACTCGGGGTCTTACGGGACACAGGTGAGCAGGAAAAACCAAATAGCAGATGTTGCTCACCGGTGCCACTTTCTTTAGTTATCCCAGAACTACTCAGGTTAAGTTGTTTAGGTACCTCATTATCCAACAGACGCTCACATACCCTACACATGCTGTTCTACGACTCGCGTGGCTCAAGCAACTCCTATAGTAATGGCTCATGGGATGGAGGAACAAGCTTGGTGGAGTTTAAAAGTAAAGGCTATGCATACTTGGGATTCAATTTAATGCAATCGCGACTCAATGATGCAAGAATAAGATAGAGGCAATAGGTACTGTATGTATGCAAGCATGTGGAAGTGCTTGCCTGGTATCTCAGTTGAAGCAAGGGACGGATCTGGGTAGTGCTCCTGGTTCTCTTGATATAACCCCTGCTCAGTGTCTATCCGAGAAAAACCAAACAAACAAGGCCAACATGAATATAGAGCACAAGCATATGAATAAGATGCGTCAAGCAAACAATCATGCCATGATGAATGATGCACAATTTACGTGGCAAGTAAGGTAGCATGGCATGGTGAGGTGTGGTGGACAAGTAACAACATTTTAATGGGGTTTTGGAATCACATTTGTTGTCATAACAGTTGCTGTTCCCTATATTTTTATATGATGCATGTTGCAATTGAAGTTATGGATAGCATAAACAGAAAGGTCTCGTCGAGCTGATCATTTTAGACATATCATTTGCTTAATTTGGAATTATAAAACAAAAGTTATTAATTATTGAAAATCCAGTGGCAATTGATGTAATTTAAATAAACTTGGGATTTTAATTATGCAAAAGGCAAATTGAAGGGCATATTTGGAATCCTCTCATTTTTCTGATATCCAAACATATATTATTTGTCAAATTTGGAGTTACCATTGAAAAGTTATTTGAATTCTGGTTTTGAATTTGAATTGAATATGCAGAAAAAGATTTGAATAAAACAAACAGTCGCAGCCAAACTTTCCACACACAGACACAGATACCCAGCCACTTACAGGTGGACCTGAGCTGACCCAGGCCCACGCGCGCAGGAGAACAGTGGCACCGCGGCTGGTCCTAACTACCGACGCTGACAGGTGGGGCCGGCCACAGCGGGCCACGCACACGCGTCACGCAGCGGAGACGCGACACGGTGGCGATCCGAGGACCTCGGGTTGAAACGCAAGAAGCGGGGGTCCTTTTTGCACAAAACCAACAGACGCTGGGAGGTGGGGTCAAGGACTGCGGGTTTTAGGCGGGAAAAAGGGGGAGGGTCGATTTGCAAAGTGGCCGCGCGCTGTCGGACGACAGCGGCGCAGCGCTGCTGGCGGCTGCGTCTGGCCGGAACTTTGGCCGTCGATGGCGAGCGAACCGCTGGTTGAATCGCCTCGCGGCCAAAACGAAAAAGGAAGAGGGTGCAACGGGCTGCAACTATGGTTTGGGTCGTCTGCGCGAAGGAAGGCCGTAGCGCGCGGGGCAAGGCTCTGAACCTGGCCAGATCTCCTGCTGCCGCGGCTGCTGTCTGCCGGCGCGGCGCGCAGCACGCACGCAGAGCGTTCGACGGAGCGCGGCGAGGCTACGGCGCGCGAGAGGAGAGGGGAGCTTGTCTGGGGAGAAGAGGGACTCACCAGCAGCTCGACGGCGCGGTTGGCGAGGATCGGGGAGGTCCGGATCCGCCGGCGGGCTCGGGTCGAGAAGCGGCAGATTACTCCGGGCACGGCGACGGCGTGGTCGCTCCGGCGAGGCTACGGCAGGGTCCTCGTGTCCTGGGCGAAGCAGGGAAGGTCGTCGCTGCTCCTGGTACTCTGGGCTGCCCTGGCGCGCTCGGGATCGAAGGGTCTGCAGAGGTGTCCGCCGATCTAGGGTTGGGGAGACATGGCGAGCTGGGGAGGAAGAAGGAAGATAGGGGGGAGCAGAGAGGCCTGGGGGCTACCTGGGGATCTGGGAGAGGCAGGGGCGAAGAGGGGCGGATAAGAACGAGAGAGGAGGCAGGAGGTGGCGTGGGGGAGGGGTAGATGGCCAGGGTGGCATCGGTGCACCCTTCCTCTTCACGTGAGCCAGGCCAGGCAGGTGGGGAGGGCTGGACCAGGTGAGGCTGGAGAGGGACACGGGGCTGCAGGTGGGCCAGGGAAGCTCGAGGCAGGTAGGACTAGAGGGGGTGAGAAAAAGAGGGGAGGGGAGAGGGGCCGGCTCGGGCTAGGGTTTAGATAGCTAGGGGAGGGGTCCTTGGACGTGTGGGGTGGTAGAGGGACATGGTGGGTTGGGTCCATACTAGATAGGTTTAGGGTTTATAGCTAGAGTGGAGAGGAAGAGAGGAAGGACTTTAGCTTAGCATAGACTAGGTGGGGTTGTTGATTTAGCTAGTTTGGGGTTTGGGGTGGCTTAGGGTTTTGTTTAGGGTAGGTGTAGTTAGGGTTTTTGCTAAGAGAAGGTAAGAAAGAGGGAGGTGGAGATTAGGTTGATCAAGCATGCTTCAAACAAGCCTCAACAAGATCAAGCAAGAAAAAGAGGGAGAGGGAGATAGATGAGCATGTGATGATGGGGTTTGAATCATGCATGTTCCATTCAAGAACAAGCAAGATAAAAGAGAAAGGTGGTTTTGGTTTTAGGGTTGGGCATGCCACATTAGCACATGTGTGTGCATGGAGCAAGGGATAGAGGTTTAGATGATTTGGGTGAAGATAAGCTACTAGCCAACACAAGATTTAAACCAAGGGAGAGGTGATCCACTGAGAAAACAAACAAAAATCAAATACTAGAAAAAGGTGGCACTTGCATGGCCCATGCAACATAATTAATGCCAAATGGTTATATTGTGAAAACAACATTATTTCATGTGGCTTTAATCCTTGCATTCCCAAAAGGTGGGCAAAGGCCAAGCAAAGATTATGGGTGGAATCCAACCAACCAACATGAGCTAGAGGTAACACAAATAAAATGCCAAGCTCATATTAATTGGATGGTGGAATTATAAGGTGGTGAAAGAAAAGGTGGTGGAGTCAATAAGAGAGATGCCCTCAACTCAACTTGGGCATATAACAATATATCAAGAGCCAAATACAATATCAAGAGGCAAATACAATTAATCATGCACATGAGATAAGAACCAAACAAGAAAGGGTTTTATATGATGCTCAAATGCAAGGGGACATGATGACATGAGCATGATATGATGATGATGCAACAATTATATGGTGGAAGTGGCCCATTTTATTATTATAACCAGAAGCATTACAGGGGTTAGACAACTGGGATGCTACAACTCTCCCCCACTAAACAGGAATCTCGCCCCGAGATTCTAGGAAGAAGAAGAAGATACAAAGAGAGAAGGATGGTTGGCACGGAGTTCATCTTCACGCTCCCATGTTGCTTCATCAACAGAATGGTGTGACCACTGCACCTTGCAAAACTTGATGGACTTGTTGCGCGTCCTTCGTTCTGCGGTCTCAAGGATTTTGGTGGGGTGTTCTTGATAAGACAGATCTTCTTGGAGGTCGATTAGCTCATGGTCCACTGTCTTGCCGGGGTCTTTGAAGCACTTATTGAGCTGAGAGATGTGGAAAACATCATGGACTTTGAGTTTTTCCGGAAGCTCCAGTGCATAAGCAACTTCTCCTCTTCTACCACGTATTTTGAAAGGACCGATGTATCTAGGAGCCAACTTTCCTTTGATACCGAAGCGGTGTGTTCCTCTCATGGGAGTGACACGAAGGTAGACGAGATCACCAGGGGCATATACCATATCTGTGTGCTTCCTGTCATAGTTGCTCTTCTGACGACTTTGAGCAATCTTCAGGTTCTCCAGAATGATATGCACCTTCTCCTCTGCTTGAGTTACAATGTCAGGGCCAAACCAGATTCTTTCTCCTGCACCTGACCAACCAATCGGAGTTCTGCATTTGCGTCCATAGAGAGCCTCGAATGGTGCCATCTTCAGACTCTTCTGGAAGCTGTTGTTGTAGGAGAATTCAGCATATGGAAGGCATTCCTCCCACTTCATGCCAAAAGAGATGACGCAAGCCCTAAGCATATCCTCCAGAATCTGATTGATTCTTTCCACTTGTCCTTGAGACTGAGGGTGGTAAGCAGTGCTGAAGTTCAACTTTGTTCCCAAAGATTTTTGGAAACTCTCCCAGAACTTTGAGGTGAAGATGCTCCCACGGTCTGAACTGATTTCAAGTGGAACCCCATACAGAGAGACAATTCTATTGATATAGAGCTCAGCCAACTGAATTCCAGAAATTGTTTCCTTGACTGGGAAGAAATGAGCCACTTTAGAAAGCCTGTCGATGACAACAAAGATTGCATTGTTGCCCTTCTGCGATCTAGGAAACCCAGTGATGAAGTCCATCTCTACTTTCTCCCATTTCCATTCCGGAGGTTTCAATGGCTGTAGAAGACCAAATGGTTTCTGATGGACAGCCTTGACTCTACGACAGACATCACATTCTGAGACATACTTGGCACAATACCGTTTCAACCCCGGCCACCAGTATTGTGTTTTCAAGTCCATGTACATCTTTGTGCTGCCAGGATGGATAGAAAGAACCGAATCATGTGCCTCCTTGAGAACTTGGTCTCTCAAACCCGGGTAGTTTGGAACAAACATCCGGTGGTCGAAGAAGAGCGTGCCTTGATCATCAACGTGGAAGGACTCATACTTCGGAAGCCCAATTCTAGAGATGAGCTTTCTGGTGTGCGGATCACCACGCTGACGAGAGCGAATCTGTTCTTCCAAGAGAGGAGTAGCCAGCAGGTTCAGGAGATACCCTTGTTCCACAACTTCAAGGTTGAGCTGACGGAATTCCTCGCACAAGAGAGGCTGCTGCTCTTCTACCATGAGGTTGTTGACATAAGCTTTACGGCTAAGCGCATCTGCCATGACGTTTGCTTTGCCTGGAGTGTAGTTGATGGTCACATCAAAGTCATTGATTGCTTCAATCCATCTCCTCTGCCGAAGGTTGAGATCAGGCTGAGTGAAGATATACTTCAAACTCTTGTGGTCCGAGAAGATCTCACAACGGTTACCAAGCAAGTAGTGCCTCCATAGCTTCAAAGCAAAGACAACTGCTGCTAGCTCAAGGTCATGTGTGGGATAGTTAATCTCATGCGTCTTCAACTGACGAGAGGCATAAGCAACCACCTGTTTCTCTTGCATAAGAACCGCACCCAATCCTTGCAAAGAGGCATCGCAGAATATCTGGAAAGGCTTAGATGTATCCGGAGGAACCAAGACTGGTGTGGAAGTGAGCTTCTCTTTGAGTGTCTCAAAACTTTCTTGACAAGCAGGAGTCCACAGGTACTTCTTGCCTTTCTTGAGGAGATCGGTAAGAGGCTTTGCTATCTTCGAGAAGTTCTGAACAAAGCGACGGCAATAGCTAGCCAAGCCGAGAAAACTCCGCACTTCCTTGACATTAGCAGGAGGAAGCCATTCAACTATTGTCTTCACCGTTTCCGGGTTGACTGCAATGCCCTTGGCAGAGATAACATGACCCAGGTATGTTACTTCAGGCAGCCAAAACTCACACTTTGAGAAATTTGCATACAAGCGGTTCTCACGAAGCTTGTTTAAGACACACCGCAGGTGTTCTTCATGCTCCTCCTTAGACTTGGAATAGACCAGAATGTCATCCAGATATACCACGACAAACTTATCAAGATACTCCATGAAAACGGAGTTCATCAGCCTCGAGAAGGTAGCAGGTGCGTTGGTGAGACCGAAAGACATGACCGTGTACTCATACAGGCCATAGCGGGTGGTGAAAGCTGTTTTGGGCACATCCTCTTTGCGAATTTTGATTTGGTGATAACCACTTCTCAAGTCCAGCTTAGAGAACACCACAGCTCCTGCTAGCTGATCAAATAGATCATTTATCCGTGGAAGAGGATATTTGTTCTTGATGGTTTTAGCATTGAGAGCCCGGTAGTCAACACATAGCCTATCGGTTCTGTCACGCTTCTTCACAAATATTGTTGGGCTACCCCAAGAAGAAGTGCTATGTTGAATGAAACCCAATTTTTCTTGTTCATCAAGTTGTCGTTTGAGTTCAGCCAACTCAGAAGGACCCATTTTATATGGCCTCTTGGAGATAGGAGTCGTTCCAGGTTCAAGCTCAATCACGAATTCGACCTCGCGATCCGGAGGCATACTTGGCAACTCTTCAGGAAAGACATCCGGGAACTCACAGACCACTGGTACCCTCTGAATAGCTTCCATAGCATCTTCATTCAGAGCAGCCAAGGAATAGAGCTGGACAGCAGGAGTCAGACTTGGAGAAAAGACTATATGGCCTTCAGGAATCTTCAGAGATACTGAGCGTTCAGCACAATCAATGACAGCTGCATTTGCTGTCAACCAGTCCATGCCCAAAATGACATCAATGTCAGAGTTGCCCAGAAGAATTAAAGAAGCCCAGAATGAAGAACCACCAATCTCGATCTGATTGCCATGACTGATATGAGCAGCCCTCATGTTTGAACCAGGAGATAGCACCACCAGACGACGTGATAAAGGAACCCTATCCAGGTCATGCTCTTGTGCAAACTTATGTGAGACAAAAGAATGCGATGCACCAGAATCGAACAAAACTCGTGCAGGGACTGAGTTAACGGATAGCATACCCATTACAACTCCAGGTGCGAGCTCAGCTTGAGAGGCGTTGACGCAGTTTGCACGAACAACCGCAGACCCGGGCTTAGTGTTGATGTTGAGAGCCCGAGGCGGTGGTGCACGAACCGAAGGAGAGCTTGTTGCAGATCTTGGCGGGGGTGGAGGGAGAGCTTTGTTCTTCATTGGACAGTTCCAGTTTTGATGTCCAGGATCTCCACACATGAAGCAAACACCAGCTGGACGTGGAGCAGAGTAGCCAGGGACTCCGCCAGGCGCTCCAGGGTAGTGGTTGTTGTAGCCCCTGGGAGCCGCAGTGGTGAAGTTTGGTGGCCTTGGCGCGAAACTTGCAGGTCTTGGTGGAGCCGGGAGCGACGGTGGGGTGTTAGGAACCCAGACACGCCGCTTAGGAGGAGCTGCCATAACCGAAGAGCTTGATGCATCCCTGTTATGTTTCTTGGACTCCTCAAACATCTGCCTGCTTGCCTCCTCTTGCAGTGTTGTGTGCTGTAGTTCCAGGAAGGTTGCCGGTCTTGCATGCGTGATTGCATACTTGATCGACGCATTGATCCCTTGCCTGAACCTTTTCTGCTTATTCTTGTCATCAGATACCTCATCACCACCATAACGAGAGAGATTCATGAAGTTCCTGATGTAGGTGTTGACGTTATCATTCCCTTGCTTCAGGTTGAGAAAAGCCTCCTTCATCCTTTCCATTACCATCTCTGAGAGAAACTGCTCCTTGAAAGCTGCAGTGAACCTTTCCCAAGTTGGCTGAAAACCAGTGCAGCTTGCCTTCAAGTAGTTCTCCCACCAGAGAGCTGCATCTCCCTTGAGAAGGTGAGTAGCGCACTTGACCCACTCCTGTTCCGGAACATCAGCAGTCTCGAGCAACCTTGAGATCTCACGCAGCCAATCATCCGCGTCCAGAGGTCGGTCAGACACATCAAACTGACGAGGGTTGAACTTGAGGAAGCTCTTGAAGTCTCCACGCCTGGGAGGTGGAGGAAGTGGAGCAAACTCGTTTCTTCTGACACTCTCCTCAAAGCGCTGCTGGTTCTCTTGCATAGCTGCCAAAGCATTAGCAATGTTTGACAGCGCGGAGCCTAGTTCCGGAGGTATGTACTCATCAGTCCGGCGTGGTGGAGCCATCCTGTCATTGATATAAAACTCAAATTAGTACTATAATGGAGAATGATAATAATCCAAAATAGTACCAAGATGGAATTAACCAAGATTTAAAGGATACAATTTACTGAGATGATATTAAAATATCAACAAAGTTCATAGCACCTAAAAGATATTAAGCATATCGCACACGACTGAAAAGGAGTGTGGTACACAAATATATCAAAGAAAAATTTTCCACAAATTTCGGCATTAAAATACCAATAGATGCGCAAAATTACTTAACGAATCAAGATTAGTGACTCTACCGATTCAATATACAAAAGCGAATGATACAAGTAGTGGTATGGTCGCGACTCCATCCCGCACTCAAATCATTACTCCGCACATGAACAAGTGGAACACATATCCTAACCCCTTCTTCTCACGACGAAACCTAAAGATTGGTAACTACGGAAACGAACACCCCAAACAAGATAGCGTCGGATACAAAGAGGAGATAGATTGCGTCGGTTTGCAAAAGCCTGTCGGTATGGAATGTACCAACAGTTGATAACCAAAGGCAGATAAGATAACAACTTGGATGCAACAGATAGACAAGGGATTACACACAGACACACGCAAACAACCTATGGTACTACGGAAACCCAGAACACGTGAATCCTAGTTTGAACCTTGAGAAGAGGATTGAAACCGTTGCACGTCCTTACCAGAAAAAGGGTGGGTGGGAGGGTAAGAAGAAAAGTGGAAGCAGTCCTACTCTCGCGTTTTGTTTTTCCCTAATATACATAACTACCAAAATATTTGCTAGACTGACAACGACCGTTTGGCTGAAACCCTGAAGGTCGGGATGGCTCTGATACCAATTGTAACTACCTCGGTGAACTACGCTCCTAGATACAAGCCTGGATGAGTGGTAGTGGTTGAAATAGTACGGTGGGGCCCCAAAAGCCACTCACTGGTAGTCCTTTCAGACATCCCAACCACTACCCTCTCAACGGGACCTGTACGGGCGACGTAGTCGGCAGGCGAAGGGATCAACTACGTACACAAGTGGGTATGTACGCAAGCCACCATACAAGAGTACATCAGAGCCATACCATCTAGAAAGAAGGGAAATATAGCAACGCCATACGGCAAGATTCAAATGACCTAGATAGATCTATATTTTAGGATACTTCCTCATACAACACACATCAGAGTATCATGCGGAAGCGGCAACAAAATCCGAGTATGGATAAGAAGCAAATCGGCATAAGATGCCATAGAAAATAAGCACATCCCAACTACAGGTCTCACGGATCCCCGATCCCGGAATCTCTACACCGAACGATCGTTGCCCATGTCCTCGGCTTCTTCCACCCAGTATCCGTCCTGTGGAGGTACCTGTCCATCTGAACCAATAATTTATCATGTGAGACCCTAAGGGTACTCAGCAAGTCTTAATGCCTCTAAAGGGGACACAACCTGGGGTGACGCAATTGCAGCGAAAGATAAACCCTAGCAGTTCTACAGATAAACGCTAACCATCCGGCTAACCAATGATAGACGGATGTCCGTGAATTACGAATAACAGTTATAATGGTAATCTCATCCGATCCATCCTCCTCCCTGCTTACCAACAAGGAAGCGGACGAACAACCCCCCATCCGTTGGCAATTTTATTAACCATTCCATGAGTGTTACACTATTTACTAGTCAAGTTACTTAGTCAGATTAAAGCGGTACTTTAGTTATGCTTGTCTATGATCGAGAAACTGTGCTCCAAGTCGTCCATAACCGCGGACACGGCTTTCAGAAAGTTTTACCCGGCCGGGGTGCACCAATAGCAACACACACTCGATCAACCTCGGAAAAACCAAATCAAAACCCAACGAGGCTTTCACGACTGAACAATCACAGAATTCAGAAATATTTCAGGGGGCCACCCCTTGGAGTACACCCGCAACGGAGTAAGCAAGCTTCGAGACGGACTTCAAGGTTTGTGGGGCCGGCGGTAAACGACAGCAAATCCCCAAACGGGGACTGTCGATACCACGTAAACGGGTCACCATTCCTAAACAGTACAGTGTGCTCATCGCACAATCGTAAATAAAGCAGTAAAGCATGGCATAAGTACAGGATCGTAAATAAAACCTCAAACTAGTTTGTGGCCCCAAGAAATAAGACGGAATCAAGCTCTGGCTCAGGGGGGGTCCCATATACCTCCCGGATGTGGATAGCGCGATAAATCAAGGAACAGGAATCAAGTACTCGGGGTCTTACGGGACACAGGTGAGCAGGAAAAACCAAATAGCAGATGTTGCTCACCGGTGCCACTTTCTTTAGTTATCCCAGAACTACTCAGGTTAAGTTGTTTAGGTACCTCATTATCCAACAGACGCTCACATACCCTACACATGCTGTTCTATGACTCGCATGGCTCAAGCAACTCCTATAGTAATGGCTCATGGGATGGAGGAACAAGCTTGGTGGAGTTTAAAAGTAAAGGCTATGCATACTTGGGATTCAATTTAATGCAATCGCGACTCAATGATGCAAGAATAAGATAGAGGCAATAGGTACTGTATGTATGCAAGCATGTGGAAGTGCTTGCCTGGTATCTCAGTTGAAGCAAGGGACGGATCTGGGTAGTGCTCCTGGTTCTCTTGATATAACCCCTGCTCAGTGTCTATCCGAGAAAAACCAAACAAACAAGGCCAACATGAATATAGAGCACAAGCATATGAATAAGATGCGTCAAGCAAACAATCATGCCATGATGAATGATGCACAATTTACGTGGCAAGTAAGGTAGCATGGCATGGTGAGGTGTGGTGGACAAGTAACAACATTTTAATGGGGTTTTGGAATCACATTTGTTGTCATAACAGTTGCTGTTCCCTATATTTTTATATGATGCATGCTGCAATTGAAGTTATGGATAGCATAAACAGAAAGGTCTCGTCGAGCTGATCATTTTAGACATATCATTTGCTTAATTTGGAATTATAAAACAAAAGTTATTAATTATTGAAAATCCAGTGGCAATTGATGTAATTTAAATAAACTTGGGATTTTAATTATGCAAAAGGCAAATTGAAGGGCATATTTGGAATACTCTCATTTTTCTGATATCCAAACATATATTATTTGTCAAATTTGGAGTTACCATTGAAAAGTTATTTGAATTCTGGTTTTGAATTTGAATTGAATATGCAGAAAAAGATTTGAATAAAACAAACAGTCGCAGCCAAACTTTCCACACACAGACACAGATACCCAGCCACTTACAGGTGGACCTGAGCTGACCCAGGCCCATGCGCGCAGTAGAACAGTGGCACCGCGACTGGTCCTAACTACCGACGCTGACAGGTGGGGCCGGCCACAGCGGGCCACGCACACGCGTCACGCAGCGGAGACGCGACACGGTGGCGATCCGAGGACCTCGGGTTGAAACGCAAGAAGCGGGGGTCCTTTTTGCACAAAACCAACAGACGCTGGGAGGTGGGGTCAAGGACTGCGGGTTTTAGGCGGGAAAAAGGGGGAGGGTCGATTTGCAAAGTGGCCGCGCGCTGTCGGACGGCAGCGGCGCAGCGCTGCTGGCGGCTGCGTCTGGCCGGAACTTTGGCCGTCGATGACGAGCGAACCGCTGGTTGAATCGCCTCGCGGCCAAAACGAAAAAGGAAGAGGGTGCAACGGGCTGCAACTATGGTTTGGGTCGTCTGCGCGAAGGAAGGCCGTAGCGCGCGGGGCAAGGCTCTGAACCTGGCCAGATCTCCTGCTGCCGCGGCTGCTGTCTGCCGGCGCGGCGCGCAGCACGCACGCAGAGCGTTCGACGGAGCGCGATGAGGCTACGGCGCGCGAGAGGAGAGGGGAGCTTGTCTGGGGAGAAGAGGGACTCACCAGCAGCTCGACGGCGCGGTTGGCGAGGATCGGGGAGGTCCGGATCCGCCGGCGGGCTCGGGTCGAGAAGCGGCAGATTACTCCGGGCATGGCGACGGCGTGGTCGCTCCGGCGAGGCTACGGCGGGGTCCTCGTGTCCTGGGCGAAGCAGGGAAGGTCGTCGCTGCTCCTGGTACTCTGGGCTGCCCTGGCGCGCTCGGGATCGAAGGGTCTGCAGAGGTGGCCGCCGATCTAGGGTTGGGGAGACATGGCGAGCTGGGGAGGAAGAAGGAAGATAGGGGGGAGCAGAGAGGCCTGGGGGCTACCTGGGGATCTGGGAGAGGCAGGGGGGAAGAGGGGCAGATAAGAACGAGAGAGGAGGCAGGAGGTGGCGTGGGGGAGGGGTAGATGGCCAGGGTGGCATCGGTGCACCCTTCCTCTTCACGTGAGCCAGGCCAGGCAGGTGGGGAGGGCTGGACCAGGTGAGGCTGGAGAGGGACACGGGGCTGCAGGTGGGCCAGGGAAGCTCGAGGCAGGTAGGACTAGAGGGGGTGAGAAAAAGAGGGGAGGGGAGAGGGGCCGGCTCGGGCTAGGGTTTAGATAGCTAGGGGAGGGGTCCTTGGACGTGTGGGGTGGTAGAGGGACATGGTGGGTTGGGTCCATACTAGATAGGTTTAGGGTTGATAGCTAGAGTGGAGAGGAAGAGAGGAAGGACTTTAGCTTAGCATAGACTAGGTGGGGTTGTTGATTTAGCTAGTTTGGGGTTTGGGGTGGCTTAGGGTTTTGTTTAGGGTAGGTGTAGTTAGGGTTTTTGCTAAGAGAAGGTAAGAAAGAGGGAGGTGGAGATTAGGTTGATCAAGCATGCTTCAAACAAGCCTCAACAAGATCAAGCAAGAAAAAGAGGGAGAGGGAGAGAGATGAGCATGTGATGATGGGGTTTGAATCATGCATGTTCCATTCAAGAACAAGCAAGATAAAAGAGAAAGGTGGGTTTGGTTTTAGGGTTGGGCATGCCACATTAGCACATGTGTGTGCATGGAGCAAGGGATAGAGGTTTAGATGATTTGGGTGAAGATAAGCTACTAGCCAACACAAGATTTAAACCAAGGGAGAGGTGATCCACTGAGAAAACAAACAAAAATCAAATACTAGAAAAAGGTGGCACTTGCATGGCCCATGCAACATAATTAATGCCAAATGGTTATATTGTGAAAACAACATTATTTCATGTGGCTTTAATCCTTGCATTCCCAAAAGGTGGGCAAAGGCCAAGCAAAGATTATGGGTGGAATCCAACCAACCAACATGAGCTAGAGGTAACACAAATAAAATGCCAAGCTCATATTAATTGGATGGTGGAATTATAAGGTGGTGAAAGAAAAGGTGGTGGAGTCAATAAGAGAGATGCCCTCAACTCAACTTGGGCATATAACAATATATCAAGAGCCAAATACAATATCAAGAGGCAAATACAATTAATCATGCACATGAGATAAGAACCAAACAAGAAAGGGTTTTATATGATGCTCAAATGCAAGGGGACATGATGACATGAGCATGATATGATGATGATGCAACAATTATATGGTGGAAGTGGCCCATTTTATTATTATAACCAGAAGCATTACAGGGGTTAGACAACTGGGATGCTACAATAACTTTGCCTTCTTGCATTAGCACACATCCGAGACTGATCTTGGATGCATCACAATACACATCGAAAGGCTTCGTGATATCTCGCATGATCAAGATTGGGGCTGAAATCAATCTCCTCTTGAGTTCTTGAAAACTCGCTTCACATTTGTCAGTACATTCAAACTGCTTGTCCTTCTTCAGCAATTGGGTCATGGGTCTGGCGATACTCGAGAATCCTTCTACAAACTTGCGGTAATATCCCGCCAATCCGAGAAATGCATGAACTTGGGTTTGAGTGGTTAGGGCTTTCCAATCCTCGACATCTTTTACTTTTGCAGGGTCAACGGCAATTCCTCCGGCTGATACAATGTGACCGAGGAATCCTACCTCCTGTAACCAGAATTCACATTTGCTAAACTTTGCATACAGCTGATGCTCTCTAAGGGTTCCAAGAATGGTCCTTAGGTGTAGCTCATGTTCTCCTTCTGATTTGGAATAAATCATAATGTCATCGATGAAAATAACGACAAACTTATCCAGGAAGTCCATAAAAATCTTATTCCTGAGATTCATGAAATAAGCGGGGGCATTGGTTAATCCAAAAGACATGACTGTATACTCGTACAATCCATATCTGGTGGTAGAGGCAGTCTTTGGGATATCCTCTGCACGAATCTTGAGTTGATGATAGCATGTTCTAAGATCAATCTTAGAAAACACTTTGGTACCGGTCAACTGATCAAATAGATCTTCTATCTTGGGCAAGGGGTATTTGTTCTTGATGGTGACATCATTCAACTTCCGATAATCCGTACACAAACGGTTACCTCCATCCTTCTTGTCCACAAACAATACAGGTGACGCACTTGGTTGAATCAATCCAATTTCCAACATGGAATCCAGTTGCTTCTTTAGTTCTGCTAACTCCGACGGGTTCATACTATATGGTCTGTGAGCTATGGGTCCAGTTCCGGGGATTAGTTCAATGATAAACTCGATATCCCGATCTGGGGTCATACCGGGCAAAACATCTGGAAATACATCGGGGTATTCACAGACTATCCGGACTTGGTCAATGGTAGGTTGGGCTATACTCTTGTTGCACTTGAATTGGCGAGGTAAGGTTTCAGATATATGCTCGACTGATATTCCGGTTGTACTGGTCATGGTTATGGCTTTCTTGGCACAGTCAATCAATCCTTTATGTTTGGACATCCAATCCATTCCTAGTACTACTTCCAAACCTTTAGTTCCGAGTACTATCAGGTTAGCATAAAAATCTATGCCATGGATTCAGATAGGGACGGCTTTGCAAATTTGCCTAGCCTTGGTGGTTGATCCGGGAATTTGAACAATCATGACATGCTTCAGTTTGGTTGGTTGAATTTTACTAGTGCATGCAAATTCTTCGGTGACAAATGAGTGCGAAGCACCAGAATCAAACAACACTCTTGCAAGTACTGAATTAACAGAAAACATACCCAGAACGACGTCTGGCGCTTCCTGAGCTTCTTCAGCATGCATGAGAAAAATACGGCCGTTGCGGTTGAGTGAATTCCCTGGGGCAAACCTTCTTCCTGGCTGAACACGACGCTGTTGCTGAGCTGGGGCATTTGCATTGGGGGTTGTAGTATTCTTCTTGTTGGGGCACTCGTTGGAATAGTGGCCTTTATTTCCATAGTCATAACAAGTCACCTGCGACTTGTCCTTAGCTGCTACAGGCACAGCATTGCTTCCAGTCCTCGGGGCAGTGTTGGTGTTGAACTTGGGTGGGGCACGGTTGAAATTGCTAGCGTTTCCGGGGTTGTTGTGATTTCCTCCGGGCCTAGGGTTTCCATGGTTGGGATAGGTCGGACGGTTCATCGGGGGTCTGTTGGTTCTCGGGGCAAATCCTAGAGATGGGTTAGGGCGATACTTTGGGGTCTGATGGGTTCCTGGCTGATGCATCATGTGACGCTTGCGGTTCTCATTGGCTTGGTTGATCTTTCCTTCCATCTGGATAGCAGAGTCGACAAGGGCTTCAATATCAGCAAAGGGGATATTGACTAACACTGTCTACATCTCATCGTGCAGACCATTCAGGAATCTTTCTTTCTTCTTGGCTTCGGTGTCGATCTCATCCGGGGCATACCTAGCTAATGACAAGAATTTGTCACGGTATTCCACTACGGTCATCCTTCCTTGCTTCAGTTCTCTGAACTCATCTCTCATTCTCTTGATCAAACCCGGTGGCACATGGGTTCTGCTAAACTTGACCTTGAATTCCTCCCAGGTCATCATCTGGCCTCCGGTCATTGCGCGAACAGTGTTCCACCATGCCCTGGCATCTCCGACTAGATAGTGGGTGGCAAACAGAACTTTCTCATTGGCTTCCACTCTAGCGACTTCTAAGTTATTTTCCATGGTTTGCAACCAATCATCGGCGTCTAAGGGCTCTTCCGACTTAGTGAAAACAGGTGGGTTGGTATTCTAGAAATTCTTGAGCTTAGATCCATGGTTGTCCTGATTTCCGTGAACTTGGTTGTTGTGGGCTAGCTGAGCTATCTGTTGCAGGGTGGCTAGGTTGGCTTGACGTTCCGCTCTTTCAGCTTCGCGGTCAAAAGTCAACATTTGCAGAATCTGCAACATCGGGTCTGGGGATGAACCACTTCCTCCACGTGGCATCTGAAGATTGAGATAGATCATGAGAAAACAGGGAAATTTCTAAGGTTTTGGGGCTTTGAAAAGTTTTTAAATTATGACTCGGATTTTATCGTAACTTGATTTCAATTCATTCATTCATAGCACACGATACAACACACACCACAACAAAGAAAACAGATGATTTTAAGAACCATTCTAGAAACTACGATACATTGGGACCGAACACTACTCATTACGCTAGTGTTCAAGTGCTACTACTCCTTGGAATCTGTGGCTTCATCATCCTCATCATCATCGATGAAGGCGAAATAATCCTCATCGGTGAAGAAGTCCATAGCCTGATCATCCAGAAAATCATCATCATCGCTGAGATAGGAGTAGGGGTCTCCATGAAGATCCTCTCCGGCATGTCTCTCTCGTGGATCGTCTCCTCCAAAGATGAGATACGGTGGCGAAGACGGGCAATAATGCGCTCCTTCTTGTCGAGCTGATGAAGGCGAGACTTGCGATCCTTTGCTAGCATGGCGATGGTTTGGTCCTTCGTCTTGATGATGGCAGACTTGTGGTTGGAGTAGTCACGGCAGTTATCCAACTCCTGCTGATGATCGTACATCATGAAGCTAAGGTGGTCCAATTGGGTCTTCAGCTCGTGATGGTATGGGGCTTCCAGTGGTTGTCCATTAGCATCACGCCTTGGTCAAAACTCAAAGCGGGTTCCCTTGATTTGATTGATACTATGCCCACACAGACGGGAAAGAGCTTCCTGCATGGCCCTGGCAAGTCCGTCGAGCCAGTTGTTCTCTCTTAAGGTAAACTGAATTCCCTCAGCAGTGGGAGGTTCAATCTTTCCTCGGAGACTTGCAACAATTAGCCACTATAGATCTTCTCCTCCTTGATAATTGAGTTGAGCTCCGAAGAACTCGGGGTCCGGACGCTCCAGAAGTTCCGAAAGCTGGTCCAAATCCATCTCAAAGATAAGGTCTCCTCCATTCCCCAACTGATAAAACTTGTTGTACTTCACGTCCATCTATAAGAATATAGGATGAGTAAGTTAGTAGAGTGATCAAGTGTGTCAAAATTTTATGTATTTTGCAAGAGATTTTGAGGAACATGAATTTTCATGAAAGAATCAAAGGGATAAGAATGAGAATAAGTTTTTGTAAATATTTGTTTTCTTTGGTTTTGAAACTAAGTTTTTGATTCAAACGTCCAGTCTAACTAGGGTCTCCTATGGTCAGGATGGCTCTGATACCAACTTGTCAACACCCAGATTTTTAATCCCAGATGCTTGTTATGCCATACATCGCAATCCCAGGATTACCATTTTTGCGAGACATGACAGAATTGGATACCATAGTACATCATCCATTACAAACCGTACATAAGTTCTTACACCAATAGGGATCTCATGATCCAGTTCTTAATACAACTTCAATCAGCGGAATACGTAATAATAATGGTAGCGTAGGCGAAGCTCCATCTTTGGGGTCACAGGCAATGCTGACGATGGGAGATGATCCTAGTTGTCGTAACCTTCCTAGGGTCCATCCTCTAGGTACTCCTCTTCATAGTCTGGCCACGGGAATAGCCAGGGACAAAGCCATGAGTACTCTTTAAGTACTCGCAAACTAATACTAACAAGTGAAAGGGGTTTTTGATAATAGGACACTAGGCTCTAGGGTTGTTTTGCAAAATCCAGATTTAGCTCTAATAAGTTCAGAAGCAAGAGAAACTAGTCACAATTTTATAACTCCTAAGTAGGAACTTGTATTTCATATCACAACCCTGTTGTGGTCAAGTCAAAATCTCAATCTATTTCACAAGTCTTTTGAAAACATCTGACGGGGGAACAGTATGGCCACTCCAACTGTCCATAACCGCGGACGCGGCTATTCGAATAGTTTGACACTCTGCAGAGATTGTACACTTTCACCACAACATTTGATACATCCGTCAGGAACAAATCCTGAATTCACCATACTCAGTATGCGGATAATCAATCCTAACCTTTCAATTACACGCCCTAGTATAAGCACCTCTCCTGTGAGTTTGGCCTCCCAACCATGACCAACTGTCATCTTGGGTACTGCACAGGTGGACAATCTTCACAAGGTAGCCTCAGCTCAGACCTTGGCCGTGAGGGAACTAATACTAAGGTATATAAGTTTCTGTTCAAGCCCTACCCAATCTTCGGGTATTATGGTTGCACGATAAAATTGGAATGGTATCGCATCCAGACAACCATCAGTTTTATAAAGGGGTAAGGCTCATGCCTAAACATTTTCATCACTAAAATCATCTGGTGTTCGGAAACACATGTCAAAACATACCAATAGAATGATCCATCATTCTAAGGTTTTCATAACCATTTTCACCAAGTATTCCTATCTAATGTTGATCAAGTTTTATGCTTAGCACTAGCATCTACAAGTGGGGATAAGTACTAATGAGGGGTGGTAAACAAGTGGAGTTTCAACTAAGTTCAATCTCATGCCTTAGGATGACATCAAGATTATCTAGCTTAGGCCAAATTTTATGCTCTTTATGTAACCTTCATTTATCCTTCTAGAATCTACAATTCACTTAAGTAAACTCTAAGTAATATCTTTGATAAAGAAATAAAGTATAAAGCTTGCAAGTAAAACTAGGATTGGTTTATCAAGTGGTTATGATCATATATGCTTTAAGGCATATAGTTGGCATGGTAGCAAGCAAGTATTAGCTTGCATAGGTCAACTTGATTAGTAAGGCTTTCTAAGTTAATAGCTTGCAAGTAAAAATAGGCTTGCATTGGTCCACTTAGTTAGTAAAGCTTGCCTTGTGCAGAGCAGTGGTTGAAGTTCTCCTCGGCTTCTTCTTCGTAGTATCCTCCTTCCTCCTCGTATCCTTCGTCGGTACTAGCGTCTATGAATAAATACGAGGTACACAATCACCAAACAATACTTAACTACTTGCAATCATCACACACAAGGGTCCTATAGATGATCTAGCATCATCACTAATATTACAAGATTAAAGCTTGGTTTAATTCCTTTTATTTTTAGAAAGGTAATTTCTACTCATTGAAAAATTACTTAAGATTTAATATTCTCCAAACCAAACATGGGATCATGTTGACACATGTCATCACCACATATTTTAGTCAATGGGAATGTGATTTAAAGTGGTGTCACGATTTAATAAGGTTTTTCTCTTTTATTTTAATTAATTAAAGTGGCTAGAAATGCCTATGTGGCATTCTTTTATTACTTGGTCATTATTTCTGTAAGTAAACCTATATATTTTTATATATTCTGAAAGGTATGGTTAAATGTGATTTTTGAGAGTTGGAATCAACTCAAAAGCTATTATGGTTTAAATTTGAAAAATGTTTGAATGCAGAAAAGATTCTGCCTTGTTATTTTTACCATGGATGATCTACAGATCCAAATGACTTGAATGCAACGGGCTTGGATTCAGCATTCCCAGATTTCTAACAAAATTGGTTTCATTCAATTTGGTTCACTGAATCGACCTGGGTTGATTTTTGAAAATGGGTACAGAAGTGTGTTTGAAATAAAATGAAAAAGGTTAAATTCAAATAACTAGGCTGCGCGGGAAGCGATACTGGGGGATACTAGGGTTTGTACAAGCACTGGTTGGCACTGGGGGAGACAAGGGTGATCAATGGTGAACATTGCTTAGCCAAATTACTGCTCCAAACAGTGAAGTTAGGCCAGTTTGATTTGTTTCTGCCAAGTGTTTGATGAAATGGCCGCAAGAATTCAAGTTTTGAATTTTGAAAAGATTTTTGGTGGGTGTGCTAGGTTTGTGCTGGTGAGTCTGCAGATGCTTGGGTTTTGAAAGTTGAGCTTGTTTGAGTGGTTTTTGAAAAAGTAGGATCTTCCCATATGATAAAGATTCAATTTTGAATTATCATTTAAACTATGCATTTGAAAGTTTCTGGATGATCACAAAGTGGGCCTTGATACTTTGTTATGAGTACTATCAAGGGGTGCAAAGATCCAGAAAAGTTTCTGTTAAGTTCTGAAATTTTGAGACAGCCAAAGTAGGCATGGGAGTTAAATTGGTCAAAATGACCATTCCCTTATTTTATTTGTTTTGATTTACTTGTCTTTGAGAAAAGTTTGGGAATTGTGTAGATGATGTTTATTTAACCTAAGCATCCATTTACAAGCAAAGGAACACACAAACAAGGTGGTTCAAAAGAATTCAAAATGAAATGCATACTCTCATGCATGCCTTCCTATTTTTATTTAGAAAAGTTTTTGTTAACCCTAATTTTGATGATTAGAGTTTGATGATCCAAGTTTAGTATTTTTGGGATGTTACAGGGAGCGAGGGTCAAATTGCGGCAGTGGAAACCTTGCCTGCTTGCACACTTCAGGGCAATTGACGAAGACGAACATGGCGAGTCCTCCAAGCATCACGGCGTGGCTCGGGACGGTCGGAAGCGAGCTCTAGCTCGAGCCATGGCGAGTTAGGGTTTCGGTCACCGAGAGAAATCAAATAGGAAGGAAGAGATAAGGGAAAGGATGCCGTGCAGGGTTTCTCCACGCGGCGATGCGGTCCTCTTATAGAGCTTCTGGAGAGGCGGCGTGCATCGTGGCGTCGATCGGGCGGTCGCCGGAGCTCCACCGAGCTTCTTCCCCGGCGATGCCTTCTGTCACGAGGAGGAAGAAAGGAAAAAGAGGTCGAAGGGGTACGCGGGCTGCTGTTAGGCCAGAGTGGGCTAAAGCGGAGGCGGCTGCTGCTGCACGCGGGCAACGTTTAGTCCCGTGAGGAAATGGGTAGTGGGCCGGAATTGATGCTTCTTCTGTTTTTTCCTAATTCTATCTCTTTTCTATTATTCTATTTTGTTTTTAGCTTTGAATTTGCACAACTGATTTGAGTTTTCTTTGTAGAATTAATTTGTTAAACAATTGCAGCAATAATGAATGTATTTAAAGTCATTTTGTGAACTTGTATTATATATTGTTTAGAGTTTCTTTATTTTCTGTATATATATACATTTCCTATTATTATTTGTGAGGCTTTTGATATAAATTTAGTTGAGCTAAAATTCATAAACTTATTAAAGAATGTATTACTATAAATCCATGAGTTTTAATTCTTATTTATTTATAATATTAAAAAAACTTTTATATATCTTGATCCTTCATTATTATTTGATAAATAAAGTTTTGAGGACTTAATATGGTTAATATTATTCTCATAATTTAGGAAATATCAACGTAATTATTTTATTATTACTAACATAAGAGTTAAAGGTTTGAGATTATAAATGTCTACCATGAATTATGGGAGTTTTAATATCCTTTGATAATTGTGAATAAGGTGAATTGTGAAAATATATTATGTTTATGTTAAAGATCTTGAATGATATCACCATTTATAATTAAATAGTGGGATTGTTTTCTAGGCTAACTTATGAGAAGGAATTGATAAAGATAGTTCTTAAGCACCTATGATAATGATGGTTGAAACAAAGATGTGCTTAAATGAGTTGATATAGGAGTTATTCCTATTAACCATTGTGGGCATACGATAATAAATCAATCATTTGATATGAATATTAGGTTTGGTTATAGAATTAGGTTTGCATGTTTACCAAGAATTCATACCTTCCATATTTCATAATTCTAGACTTCTACTTAAAGAATTCCTTTCCTAGATATACTACTTCCCTATATCCATCATCGTGTGCTAACATGATGAGCTTTGCTTTACAGAATATTCTTATCCACCTTTTATTATTTTAATCCATTGGTAAATCCAATGAGATTTCCACTAAAGCTTTCATAATTTTATCATATCCATACTTGGTTAAACCAACTACTCTACTGTTGATAACCTCCAATCCAACAAGTAGTTACTTCTAACTCCATTCATACTCTTCCTTAATCATCCATCACTACATTACTCTAGTAGATGTATATATATGCTTTACTTCACCTCAAGAGTTAGTATTTCCCAAGAGGAAACTACTACTTCTCTAATCCAATGTTACTCTAGCATCATCTTATCATACTATCTTGTCTTTACTTAACTCTAGTATCTCATACTCCAACCTCACATTATTTTAATGTGACTTGTCAAGGCTAACCTAGAATAACATATCTATACTAGGGTTCAATCATGTTCTATCCACCAATGTCACTTATACATGATATAAGCATTCAATCTTTGTGACTTAAATGATCATTATAATCCTTTAATCATTCATGGCTTAGGTTTCTAGTTGGCTAATCAAGGCCTCATTAATACAACATTACAATTGTATTATAGTTATCTTCTTAGTATCTCTATCTGACTATGAGGCATTACTCATTGGCTATACCTACTTGATCCAATAGGATTACTCCTTGGTAACTATCTTCAGAATTCATCCTTATAATCTTCTTTGTTACCACATATAATTATATCTTCCAGATAACTCTTCTATCCATTTAGGAGTGAGTTAACTCCATCAATTATCATAATGATTTCATTCTCTCCAAACTCCTCCATCCTATAGATGATATTCAATTCTAGCATTACTATTTACCCCTTCTTACTTATTTATTTATAGGTCTTAAGTGAATGCTATAATAAGGACAAGAGTTGATAGGTTAATAATTGGTGAGTCAATAGTTGATTACTCAACATTGATGAACAATGGATATAAATATAGAGTTCATTAGAGATGATGAAGATTGATATGGACAGAAAGATATATGGTGGACGATCTTGACTTGGTTTCTTTCCTACTCAATACCACTAAAGAGTTAAGAGTGTATTACCATGATACTCATGGTATAAGTAGATGAGATTAAGATAGATCAAGAATTAGTTGTTACATTCTTATTACTTAAGTTATATTTATATCTTGGTGTTCATGAGTGTGTAATGAATTCAAGGATATGATTACTTAAGGATAAAATATGAACCATTAAGCAATGTATTAGGTTTAACTTCTATTAGATTTGATCTACCCTTAGATCAAATCTCATTTACCCAAAATAAGGTTTTAGCAAAGGTCATATTGAAACTTATCGCAGTCAACTTGATGATCTACTTCAATTCAAGAGAAGCTTCAATCACTTTGACAATATTTTATTTAAAAGCACGAAAATCATTCAGATTTTCTATGCATGAATGCAATGCACACAACTGTGTTCAGCTAATTTCTAAGCTCTAATGTTGGGACGTTACATAATACAACTTCATACCCAGGAATAAAATAATTCATTACATCTTACATAGCTCATTTGGCTATCTCATTACAATGCAGCAGAATTAACTATATAGCATGGAGTCCTTCATCTTCAAAGTGCCATAGGCAAACATGTTGGTTGTAGACTTGTAATCCTATTCAACACACTTCACTAACATCAAACAAACCTGCAACATAATAAGTTGCAGCCACAAGGGTCAATACATTTGAATTGTATTGGAAAGTTTCACTACTATGTAGAAATAAGTGGAACCTATCAATATATGCATATTTGGCTAAGTAGGGTTTAGGCTCATTTGCAGAAAGCAATATAGTTTTATCCTATATTTTCAAAATAGTTTTGATCTTTTGACAATCTTTCTGAACTCCTTGGAAGACTCCAAGTGCTTCTAATCCCTTGTTGACACCATCAAGTTTTACTTTGAGAAATTGGAATGTCGAGATCTTCCATAGCTTCAGGCCTTAGTTGCTCAGAGTTGTCGATAACCGGAGACACGACTAAGTACTTAGAATTTGATCTTCTGCAGAAGTTGTACACTTTACCCACATGACACAATCTTGTCTTGTTGCCAACAGTGGCCGCTGGATAAGTACACACCAAATGGTGTACCGGCAGATCGAGAATGTGACAAAGTCTTTCCATAGAAGTCCTCCCAAGACAAAATGCTAGCACGTCTACCAGGCACCAATGTAAGGATATATTTCCAATACATGAATCCGGTTAACCTGAGTAGGTGACAATGCAAGGGTCTTCCACTATGTAATTGACTAAGCCAGAGCCCATTTAGATGTGGCTATACACGGAATCCACTATACGAGAAACATGTCCAATCTCTAAGTCCCTGGGTGGTTTTATTCTAGTGCACATACAAAAAGATAGCCATATAAACATGGTTCCCTTTGTTGCCACCTTATCCACAATTGAGTATCCACATTCCACCCAGGTGGTTCATTGAGTACTTGTTTTATTATATAAAACATATATTTTTCCAACACTTCATATAATCATATCATGTATTCCATCCCAAGTATATAGCAGGGCTAAGCATACTACAACTATGATGTTTTCACTAAGGAAGATATAAAGGATTTCCTAATAGGACTTAGCATAGCATAGTAATATAGTATCATGCATACTACAAAAATACCACTAAGTGTAATGAAAATAGAAGGACATGGATGATAGTGTCACTTGCCTTTTTAGTAGAGAATATTGGTTCACTCCTTGATCTTGCAACAATCACACTCTTCAAATTTCACTACAATTCAATCAAGCAAGCACATATTCGAACTAACATTCAAACAATTCACCACATAAAATGATAAAAACAAAGCAATGCATGCAAGCATGCAAAAGATTATTTTATGTGGAAAATTGGTTTCTAATAGGCTATAAACATTTTAAAACACCTAAAGGTCATTTATAAATGTGGAAAAATCATTTGAAACCAAGTTAGTGAAATTGGGCCATTTAAATCATTTTGTTTTGCTAGAAGTGATTTAAATCAAAGTAATATTTTGTAGTTTTAGCCAAATATATTGTTTAAACACAAATGTTAGTGTTTATGATTAAAGGGTTTAATATTAATCCATTTGCAAAAGGTTTCACTTAAATTCCATTTTTAAATAAAAACAATATTTTTATTTGCTAGAAATGCCTTTAACAAAGTAATAATTTACTAGGGTTCATCAAATAAATTTTTAAATCTTAAAATTTGTTGTTTAGGGTCAGGGAGTATAAATCAACCCGTTTGCAAAAGGTTTTACTCAAAAAGCATTTTTAAAACATATTCAACATTTTTATTCAACTAGAAATGCTTTTATTCAAAGATTTATTCCCTAGTATCACAAAATATTCTTTTAAGCCTACAAGTTGGTTTTAATGGTCAGTAGGTTCAAAAAAATCCATTTACAAAAGATTTTACCCTAAAATCATTTTTAGAATAAATATTATACACAAAATAAGCCTAAATATGTTTCTGAAAAAACAACCAATTTTACAGAAGCAAAATATTAAACTAATGGCATGGTTGCAAATTTTGTATTTTTGTGATTCCAATGATATAAAATTTGGCCAATCAGAACAATAGTTATGATTTTTGCAAGTTTAAACTAACAAAATCATTTTCTAGATTTTAACAGACAGACTCAGGCCACGTGGTGTGTTCCTATTGGCCGGTACCGGTTCGCACGGATCAATCGACTTGAGCCGCCAGATTTTAAGTGGCAACGTATGGTTCTGATCAGAAGATACCCCTTCGTCTAAATCTAATCTTAGCCATCAGATATGCATCCTACGGTTCTCAACACGGCGACCATAGATGGGCGGTGCTGGCGGCGGCGCTTTGGCGGTGGCGTTGCCGATGAACTAGGAAGCGCGGGAGAGGGAGAAGGCCATTACCAAACTCGCCGTGATGAGGAGAAGCTCGAGGTGGTGGCTGTTTGTCGAGGGGCACTCGGGAATAGCGGCGATTGCTCACCGAAGTTGGTCCAGGCGACGGGCACGCTCAGGTGTGGTTGTTGCCGATGCTACAAGGCATAAAAAGGCAAGCCAGAGGGTTTGTTAGACGCGGGCGAGTGTGACAAACACGCGAGCATCATCGAGAGGGAGAGGCGAGGTCAGAGTTACCGGGGAAGGATTGCCATAGTTGAGGCAGACGTCGTCGATGCTTAGATGTTGTCCTTGCCGACGCTCCGAAGCGCGCGGGGGCTAGCTGGGACCACTGGTATATGTGCAAGGTACGGGGGAGTGAGCTCGTGTGCACAAGGAGGTGGGGTACGGTCAGGCATCACCGGAATTGGACGAAATGCTTGCCGAAGTCAGCGGCGTTGCCGCGAGCGATTCGAACAGCCTAGGGGCAGGTAGGGAGTGGTGTCTGGGGGGAAATGGAGAGGGGGCGTGGACGTTTAAGAGGGCTTGGTCACCGGCGAGGATTGATCACGCATTCACGCGAATTTACGAGAGTTAATCATGGCAGAAACGGCGAGGTGCGAGGGGGAACGGTCGACGCGGGTTGGGAAGAATACGAGCTGGCAGTGGCGTCCAGCGGTCCGCGAGGTGGGGGAAAGCACGTGGGGTCCTGCTATCAGCGTCTGAGGGGGCAAACTGCGCGGTACGAATCGTTTTCTGCGGGGAGAGCCGATGGGCTGCTTGTTGGGCCAGATGGGCTGGTTGGGCTCGTTTGCTTCTTTTCCATTTTTTTTGTTCTCTTTTTCCTTTTTCTATTTCTATTATTCTGTTTTGAATTTATTTAAATGTTTCAAACACTATTTTTGTTTCCAAACTTTGAGTATATTTTTAATATTGTTTATTAATATATTCTAAAGTCCATTTTAGAATATTTCCTTTATTCTTTTAGGGTCTATTATTTATTTAAAATTGACATTTATCTTTATTTTAAATAAGATTTAAATGTGTTTTCAAACTCAATTTAATAATAATTTTCACCAAACCTTTTTCAGTAGGTTTTATTTATTCTTTAGTGCAAATAATTCACTTTGAATTATTATTTAAAATACTTTAATATGATTTAATGTTCATTTAAATTGGGAATTGTCTTTATTTAAATAAAATTGGATATTAATCAATCCTTATGATTTTATTTAAATAATTCTTTACTCCTTTTTATAAATAAAAAATCTTTCATTTCATTTGTTTGGTCAAGATTTAATTTGACTTTTAAATATTCCTTATTTATTTCTTTCTTTGCCTTATAAAATCCATATCTTTTTATTTAAAGATCCAAAATTGGTGATTCCAATTTGTATATTTTTAATTAATATTTGTTTATCTTTTTAAATCCTTTTAGGATTACTTTGCTCAAGATTTGGTATGGATTTAGATAGGAGCTCTTACTAGCCTTGGAAAATAATTCCTTTTAACTTATTAAATTAATAAGTTTTTATCTATGGCTCCAAATTGAGTGAAACCAATTCCTATAGTTTTATAATATTTTTATTTATCATTCTTGATCATTTGCAAATATTTGTTGACAAATTTTTATATGGATCAAATCCATAGTCTTAGAGAGATCTTGGATATGAATTATTCCTTTAGGGTTTTAGGGTTTTTGTTTAGCTTTTCCAAGTGTTTAAATTTCAAGATACATTATTGATGAACATTTCACTTGATTGAAATTTTGTTTGATTCCCTTTTCATTCAAAGTTTTTTCAAGATGGGTTTTGATGTTTCCATTTGGAATCAAAAAGTTTCTTTTCACCCTAAATTTCAACAATTATTTAATTGTTTATTTATTTTTCACATTTCAAAATTTGGAAAATTTTGGGATGTGGCAATAAGTTGATACTCTTACAACACACATAACGTGTAAGTTCCATATACCTTTGCCTTACACATAGAGGTATGATAGTGATCATACCATGATGCACATGATGGAGATCAAGTGTAAGAACCATATCATTTCACTTATTCACATGTGATGTTTGATTGCATCTTATATTGCTAGTTTAGCGTTTTATTAGCATATTAATATGATCCCTCATTTAGATATTAATATAAAAATGTTTTCTCCCTTAAGTATGCACCAATTATGTTTCGTCTCTCCAAGACATCACGTGATGATCGGGTGTTCTTGGATCCACGATCATATTTCGGGTGTAAGACAGTTAAACACGCGAATACTAAGGTTCTTACTTGGCGAGCCTAGCATGTACATACATGGCCTCGGAACACGGACCGAAAGGTTAATCATGAGTCATATGGAAGATATGATGCCCATTTGATGCTCGCCTTTGAAGCTACACTGACTCACGTGATGATTAGACTTGGTGTAGTGGATTTGATTCATGTAATCACCAAAAAGGCACGAGGGATGTAGTTTTTGAGTGGGAGTACATTTCTAATTTGGATTAGTAGAACTCAATTTATCATAAATTAAATCAAAGTGAATTTGCATAATTTGTTGTATTCATTGGCATTCGTTCACCACCTTATGCTTAGTTGTAATTGAGATAATAGAACTATAGAATTCTGGATATATACTTTACGAACTGGTATCATATTGTGTTGAGTGTCAATCTGAAGTTTGAAGTCCTATTGCAAACTTTCAGCAAACTCTATTTACTCCGTAAAATTTAATAGTTAGTATTAAATCAAGAGTAACAATTCCAGTGTTAGTGTCTTAAGTATCATGTTTACCTCCATGATTCTTGATTGTTTTTTAATATCAAGTTTATCTAGGAGCTGAAAGAATTGTTTCAGAAACCATCATGTGTGACAAATATAACCATATTTGAAACAATGTTTTGGTTGCAATATGATAGAGTATAATGTATGTTCTCATATTGGATGAGAATTCGCAAAGGTTGGAGATGCTAGACATCCTAATCATCCAAAAGGGTTTTGGAAAGTAACATTATACTCACGATTCGTATTTATAAGCTACATTATCTTGATTATGAAAGTCGTCATGATAATATTGAATAGAAGATGTATGTAAAGTGTTTACTACACTAAAATATTACTAAAGAATGGATTTTGAAAGAATGTCGATCATTTGATGATGGTGATCTACTTCAAAGTGCAAGTCCAAAGGTATTAGTATTTGAATATACATGCTTTGGACTATGTGTCACGTATATGACGCCACTGTTGATGTTGATAGATTCTTTTAAAAAGGAAAAGGAAATGCTGAAAGAGAATCTATAAAATATATTTGGCAGAAAAGGAAAGATTGGAAATATCCAGTTTTAGGTATATAGATGATATACATGTTATGGTTGTATTCTTTGCTTGTTAAACAATGTGGTTATTGGGTATTGGATACCGAATTGGTTGGTATGAAATTTCATACAGAATGACGCGATTCATGAACCACAATGGCCTAAGTAACAAGAAAGAGAATATGTGATGATGATCATCGAAAACAAACAAGCCGGTGTTTGTATTTCTCGTTGACATCAAAGCTTGCCTTCAAGATTTGTTTCAATAATCGTTATTTAAATTAGGTATCATGATAACAAAGATTGTTCAAATAATTACCGTATTCCATATAAGATGGATGATTTACAAATCAAGTTGGATAAATCACATCCATAAAAACTAATGCTAAAATGTCGCAAGACAAATGATTGAAAAATCACTTACGAAGTGGCATCGCCATTTAAATTATATTGGAATCAAAACATGAAGAATCTCCATATTCATGGATTTTTAGAGTATTTGATTTGATCAAGTGATGCTTGTGAGACTTTCCTCGGGATAATTAAAACTCCGTCCAAAAGGCCAAAGAAGAACGATCGACTAAATTATTGGAATTCATACACATCGATGTATGTATTCCATTATGTGTAGTCGTAAGTGATGGATTTCAACTTCATATGCTTTCTCCGGAAATTTGAGTGAATATTCACTTAATGAGAAAGAAGTATGAAATATTTGAAAATGTTAAAAGACTTTCAAGATTAAGTGGAAAATTATTGTAACAAGAAAATAAATGATTTATGATTTTATCATAAGGGATTTATTTGAGTTGCAAGTGTAACAAGAAAATAAATAATTTATGATTTTATCATAAAGGGATTTATTTGAGTTACAAGTTTAGCAAAAACACCTAGATTTGCATCTCCCGAAACACCATAGGAATATGGAGTGTTTGAGATTTGTAATGAAACCTTGTTTGACATGGTTGGATCAAAGGTGTTATTTATAAAACTACCATTATGTTTTAAAATATTAAAGCTTTATAGACTACCAATTTTACACTTAAAAAGAGATCCATCTTGATCCGTTGAAATGACACCATGGAAGTTATGGTTTGCGGTAAAACCGAAGTTGTCCTTTCTTAAATTTTGGTATGCTAAGCATAAATAAGATGTTTACAACCAAATTCGAATGAGCATGTATTTGTAGGTTATTTTGAATAACCATTGGGTATTCTTCCATAACACCGAGGATAAAAGGGTTTGTCGCTTGAAATGTGAAGTTTCTTGAAAAAAGAATTTTTTGCAAAGTTAAGTGGGAGGACAATAGAACTTTGATAAGGTTAACGAACCTTAGTTATATGTGCTGAGTTGCACAGCGCCGGAAAATGTTTCGGAGGCAGCCAGAATGCTCATGGCTCATGTGCCTCAAACGTTGTGGTCACTGATGACCCACAAGTATAGGGGGTGTATCATAGTACTTTCGATAAATAGGAGTGTCGATCCCAACGAGGAGCAGAAGGTGCTGAACAGTGGTATGGAGCAGGAACTCTTTGCAAATACTTAGCAAACGGATTTTTAGTGGTTTTCTGATAAGGCAACAAAACAAAGTGCAAGTAATAAATAACAAACGCAACAAGTGTCCCAATCCTTTCTTAGCAAAGGACAAGCCGGTGGAAATACTTATAAGGACCAAACGTTCTCGAGGACACATGGGAATTCTGTCAAGTGCATTCGCTTCATATAGCTGAGTACTCTTCTTTGGTGTGGTAAGTGTTGTGTGGATGAACCTGTGCTAATGTACCAACCTTACTTGGACTAATACATACTTGTGATTAAACCCACTGCAAACATCCGTAACTATAGGAAAGTAATTAAGATATAAATCTAACCACAGCCTTAAACTCTGAGATCCTACGCTCCCTTGTGCAAAGGTGTCCTAACGGGGGTTCAGGTTTTTGTCACTCCGACAACCCCACAATTAGTATCCAAATACATAATGTGTTACCCTAGGCCCATAAATGGTGAAGTATCATGTAGTCGATGTTCACATGACACCACTAGAAGAATAGCACCACAACTTAAATACTAACCATTGAATAACAACTCAACACAAATCCACTAATAACAACATGACTTCTCCCATGTCCTCAAGAACTGAACGAACTACTCACAAGACATCATATGGATCAAGATCAAAGATGATATGATAAGGGATAACAATCTGAACATAAACAATAATCCAATGGTTCCACTCACAAGCATCAACTACAATAGTAATTAACACCGGGAAAGTTTCCCCTAAGAACTAAAGCAATATCCAACACAATTGTTACAGCGGGACGGAGTGGTGATGATGGTGTGGATGATGATGATCCCGATGAATCCTAGCTTGACGATGGTGTTGATGGCGACGATCTCCCCTCTTCGGGAAGGAATTCCCCCGGCAAAAATCTGTCTGCCGGAGAGATCTTTCTCTCTCGGTGTTTTCTGCCCCCAGAGGCGGCGGAAATCTATCTGTGGTCGCTCTCCTGGCATTTGGGTTTCGTAGGTAAGATATAGGCGAAGGGGAAGAGTCGGGAGCCAGGCAGATGGGCCACACCTGCCCTAGGCGCGGCCTAGAGTGGGCCCGCGCCTAGGGGGTGGGCCCCCTGCGACCCCTCTTCGCTCCTCCTTCTGTCTTCCTCATTCTTCTGGAAAATTAATATTTTTCTGGTATTTTTCTGATCTTCGCGAAATTGCACCGAAACGCCTTCTTTTCCATCAGAATCTATACTCCGGCAGTCCATCCTCCAAGAATCATCCAACATGCATAAACATATGAAAAGTCATAAGTAATACCTCATGATAAGACATATATCAAAGAATAGAGGTAAATTATGATATAGAAAGGTGATGCAAATTGGGCGTATCAACTCCCCCAAGCTTAGACCTTCGCTTGTCCCTAAGCGAAAACTGAGCTCAGTAAACATGTCCACAGGTTTATGGAGTGAAGTGTCGATAAAAGAATATGAACAAGAATCATCACACTTACCATTGCACAACTCATAGAAGAAAGCAACTCACCATTATAAAACTTAGCTTGCAACCAAGTACAACATTCACAATAGAGATGCATAAAGATAAATCATAATTGGAATTGGCAAACTTGTTCTTGGTCAGAGAACACCTGGCAAATAGTTTCACAAAACGCTTTTTGTAGAAGTTTTACAACAGGAGCACTCTGCTCAAAAAGGTTTTTCACAAGTAAAGGCTTTCAAAGTAATACTCAATAGGTAAGAGTCTTGTGCAAACAAGGAAGATAAAGAACATGATTGAATAAATCACCATATGAATGCTTGAAACACAACAACTCAAATGCTTTTTGGAGATAGAGAGGAAGTAGGATTCACTGAATCAACTTGGAAATGGGAGAAAGGTCCCTTTATAGAGGGAAGTAGGGATTACAAGTCATAAAGAGCTTCCAAAAGATTATGGTACTTACTAGCTTTGAGCCCTCATTACCTATATGAGGGTATCTTGAGATGATTAAGGTTAAAGTGCACAAAGATGGAGTATATGCTTGACGAAATATAAGTTGGCAATCTCATGTCCCTTGAATATGAGGGCTACTCCTCATGCTACTCAACTTTTGTCACCGGTAAGTTCTTGTCATTGTAAGTACATACGTATCATAGAGAACCGCCAACAGGGTACCCCTTGCACATGGTACAGGAGCTATCCCATAACCAAAATGACAAGGCAAGCAGACAATGAGCATCTCAACGATCTTTTTATTTACTATGTGCATAGCTTTTTATTGAGGATGCTTCATAGATAGCTCACTATGGTGATGCTGCAAGTTTCCACCATGATTAGGCATGGCTTAGGCTAGCGTCCCAGGCGTTTTTCTAACACAAAATACAAACTCCATGGACTTACAAGTTCCCTCTTTATTTCACAACGTTGACATCCATAGACAAAAGAGCATGATATCAACTGAGTACAAAGTACAGGTGCAATGTCGAAAACGTTCCCCGTGACAGCATGGTTTTGCTAATTCCAACGTATAGGTGCAAGCATATACAACTTCGATGGCACAACGGTTCAAGTCTATTAGGGGCAAGGAAAATAAGGTGTGCCATTAAGTTCGTGAGAGCTTTACTAACTAGTTTTCACATAACAAAATACTTTTTAATTCAAAAAATAGATGAATCTTGAGAATTTTCTTGGAATAGCAGTAATTCTACTAGGTAGATATGGTGGACACAAATGGCAAAGGTTTTGGTTCAAAGGGATTTGGAACATGAGAAGTATACCTTCTCAAAACAGGTTTTTGGCTAGCAAGGATGGGTAGCAAGCAAGAGAGTTTAAAGAAACAAGCAAACATACAAGTAATAAAGCCAAACATGCAATCTTCCTTGAAGACACAAAAGATCTTAAATAAAGAATACTAAGCTTATGAGCCAAGAATAAAGAAAGTAAATGATACAAAATACCTGTAAGCTTTTTCTCTTTTTCTTTCAAACTTCAAAAAGTATTGCTACTGACCAAAACTCGGTTTGCCAAAACCAATTTAGATCCACTTGATGCTCCCAAAGTGGTGCCAATACTGATAAACAAGATCCATCATATAATAGAGATTGCAAACTAAAATAAGAAGTGCAAAAAGTAAAAGATGAGACTTCTCATTAATATTCCAATAAAGGCACTCACACCAAGGGATACAAAGATAATCAACTAAAGGAGAGATACTTCCACATGCAAACCAAACTATAAGATAACCTCTCTACCGATATGAATCCACTAAACAGGTAAAAGATAAAAAGATAATGGTGGTGATACCGCGACACTCCCCCAAGCTTGGAACAAGCCAAAGGGATGCCAAACCTGATGGTGAATTACTCCTTCGATGGCGGTGGTGTTTTCTTGATAAGCTCTTCAATAAGTTTCTTCAACTCCTCAAACTCGAAGGTCAGAGTGTGAATCAGCTCTGAGTTCTGCTCTATGCGGTTCATGATCATGTCAGACCGAGAATTCTAGTCCTTGTTATTCTTTCCCCATTCTTCTTTCTTATTGTGTTCCTCCCCTGCATGGTTAGAACGAGGCATATCCCACATCGAGGGCAAGTTCCCTTTGGGCACATATTGAAATTGAAGCTCATGTATAAGAGTGTGGAAGGGTTTCTAGGTACTTGGAGGAGGTGAAAGTGGAGAGAGGGTATGACGTCGAGATTTCCCTCCTGTAGACATCCGTGTTGTCATCTTAAGCTTGATAGGTCGTGTCTCCAATCCAAGACTTGCGACGGTAGCGTGAGTGTCCGGTTGCTTGTCCTCCTCCATGTCACCTTCATACCCTAACGAAATCTCCCCCTCCTTGGGGACTTGAGGTTCTTCTTCCTCGGGCTTCTTGCCTTTATCGTTGGCGGAGACCATGGTGCTCTAAACTTGAGAAGATTTCTTGACAGAAATAGATAAAAACGAAAACACGACGAGAACACGATGCACGAACCTCGGGGGATCCGGGGGGGGTATATATTATGAAGTTTCAGTGCAAAAGGAAGGTTCTAACACGAAAACGAGGCGGAGACGGAGTTCGGGGGTGGCACACCCCCTCCAGGCGCGGCCAGGCTGGGCCCGCGCCTAGGGTGGGTTTGTCCACCCCGGACTCTGTTTCCTCTTCATTTCTGTCTCGTAGCTTCCCTTATGTATTAAAAACACCAAAAATATAAAAATATTGGGGTTTCACGAACCTTCTGTTTTCACCACTTTTACCTATTCAAAGACGAACTCTATAGACTCCTTTTCTCCTTCTCCGGGAAGGTTCCTTTCCTCACAAGGCTATACACAAACTTCAATGGCAACATTAGTGTAAGCAAAACAACAAACCTTTAGGTCCACACTTCAACTTAAATCTATCAAAACAAAAGCTTCTATAAGAGGCAAATGCAAATGATAACAGAAATCTATCAAAACAGACCAGCAGGTAAAGATTGATTTTTTCGAAAACCTGTTGTTGCTCAAATAAAAAAGTGCAGAACTAATGAAAGTTGGGTAAAAGCTTGAAGAACAAGAACAGAAAAATGCATCTCCATCCGACATACTCAGATTCCTCACGATTTTTTACAATATAGCACAAAAATCTGTCCCAAGACAGCCACTTTTCACAACTCCTCTACTTCACAAAATTAGTTGGACTTGACATAAAAACCAAAACAAAAAGGATAAGGAGCGGTTATTACTGAAGTAATAACTTCCAATACTCAACCAAACTCTTGCGTTATCTCCCAACAAGTACTTTTCTTTAATGCCTTTAAGTTAGGCTTGAAACTTTCAAAGATGCTCACATAGGATATAAATAATTGGAGTGAAAGAGAGCATCAAGAAGCAAATAACCAACACATTTGAGTCTAACCCACTTCCTATGCATGGGGTTATCATGAGAAAACAAATTTTTGAAACAAAAAGTCACTAGCATAGGAAGAAAAAACATATGCAACTTCAAAGCTTTCAACATAAAACGGGGAAACTTAACATTATTGAGATGCATAAAACCGTGTTTCCCTCTCTCATAATAACTATCAGTAGCACTTTGAATAAAGTTGACAATATAACTGTCACTGGTAACAACTTTATCATCAGAATAAGCATACTTATAGTCACCAAAAAGAGGTCCAAGGTCATAAATCGGATCAATAGAAGCAAGTTGTTCCATCCTGAAATCTTTATTAGGCAAGCTATTTTCACAAGGAGCTTTAGAAAATTTGGAAAAGTTAAACTCATAAGAATATCCATCAAACTTAGTTAAAACTTTTTCCTTCTTACAATCAATAATAGCTCCACAAGTGTTCAAGAAAGGTCTATCAAAAATGATAGGACAAGTTTTGCTAGCTGCTGAATTAAGCACTAGAAAATCAGCAGGATACTTAATATTACCATAGAGAACATCCATATCTCTTACAATGCCCATGGGGCAAATGATTTCCTTATTATCAAGGTGGATAACCACATCAATGTCCTCAAGCTCACAAGGACCAATTTCATGCATAATTTCCTTATAAATCTCATAAGGAATAGCACTAGAACTAGCACCAATATCACACAAACCATAATAGCAATGATCACCAATTTTAACAGAAAGCACAGGAACACTAGCTTTTCTAGCCTTACTAGGATGAGAGATAATATTAGAAGTGTCTTCAGAGAAGATAATGTGCTCATCCTCTATATTTCTAGTGACAAGATCTTTCACAATAGCTACCATAGGTTCATCATTAAATTGCTCATCAGGCTCCATAGTTTTCATTGTAACTTTATTATTTGCACTAATAATCATAGAATACTCATTTACCTTAGCTGGGAAAGGAACTTTCTCAACATGAGGTTCAGGCATAATATGATTAGTAGTACAAACTTCAGTACTTCTAACTGGAACATGACTAACAACATCTTTATAAGGAGCATGGTACTTATTCCACTTCTTCTTGGGAATTTCTATGTAAGAGGCAAAGGCCTTAAAACAGTTGGCAATACTTTGAGAATCAAGACCAAACTCATTTCTAATATCACTAAAGTCATCAGTTCCCATAAAAGATTTAATGCATTCATCATCATAGTTTATACCTGACTTTCTTCCTTTATCATTCTACCAAGCTTCAGTATTCTCTTGAATACGGTCTAGGAGATCCCATTTAGCTTCTTCCTTCATACGATGTGAATGATCCAGCAGAACAAGCATCTAGTAAATCTTTATCATGAAGAGAAAGCCTAGCATAAAAGTTATTGAGAATAATATTGTTAGGGAGTTCATGAATAGGACATTTAAGCATTAGTAACTTCAATCTCCCCCAAGCTTGAGTTGTACTCTCTCCATCAAGAGGCCAAAAGTTATATATAAGATTTCTATCCTTATGAATCTCACTGGGAGGATAAAATTTAGAGTAAAAGAGAGATGCCATCTCCTCCCATTCCATGGATTGTCCATTTTTCAGCAACTTATACCATTCTTCAGCTCTCCCATTCAAGGATATGGAGAGTAACTTCTTCTTCACCTGTTCAGTTGTGATACCTGCACACTTAAATAACCCGCATAATTCATGGATAAAAAGCAAGTGATCACCGGGATGGATAGTTCCATCCCCTAAATAATAATTATCCATAACACGATTAAAAATACTTGTAGGTATCTTAAAAGGATCTATCTCAATAGGTGGTGGTTCATCTACTACCCTAGCAGTGGTAGTCGTTTTCCCAAACAGAAAACCGAGTGGTGTTGGGGATATGCTATATGGGTATCTTCATAGCATGTCTCTTATCCGGATAACCCGGGTGGCCCACAGTTGGTAGCATGGCCCATGGCCTGCTGGGTGGCCCAGTTAGATGGATATATAACGGAGGCCCATGCCGGATAAAGGAAGGCTACGGAGGAGTCACCGATGTACCCGGAGCCTTGGAGTGCAAGACACGTTAGACTGATTGTATATTGTGCAGGACTCTGTAACCTGTCAAGCTAGGACTTTTCCCTGTAACCCTAGGACCTGACGACTATATAAGTCGGGCCTATGGGAGCCTTTAGGGCAATCGATTAACATACACCTCGCACAGCGAACCAATCCCTATAACTCGGCGTATTGCCATTATAGTGATTTATAGCAGGAGTAGGATTCTGCCACCATTGTGGGATCTGAACCTAGGTAAGCTATGTTACCTCGTACCCGTCAACCGTCCGCCTTACCCCACGTCTCTAAACACGCACTGTGAGGACCCCCTCCACGGCATGCTCGTCGGCAATACCACAACAGTTGGCGCCCACCATGGGGCAAGAGGTGCTTCAGGATCTACAACGGGCGAGGTCCAAGATCTTCGCGGGAATCGGCAAAACCGTAGCCATCGGTCGCGTTCTATTCTCCGGCAATGTTCCGATCGTCCCTCCTGACGAGTTCTGGATCCCGGCGAAGACGAACCCTACGCGGTGCTCAATCGTCCCCATCAGATATTTCCACCTCTTCATCGGCGAAACCCACTCGGGCACTAGTTCCTTGGGAGTCGGAGGAGCATCAAGACCCGCACGGACCGTCTACGGGCATGATACGTTCGCGGAAGGATCAATGTCGGATCTCTCCTTGGAGTTTTCCGGCAAAGATCGGAAAAATTCAAGGCCCACCCAAACCGCGCCTGCGTAGGACATAATGGTGGAAGATCGCTGCAAGTCCACCGGCTTCGCCCGTGTGTCTGGACAACAAAGATCCAAGTTCATCGGAGTGGTGACCATCTTTGATCTGGCGCGTTGCGTTTAGAGAGAGGGCGAAAACCCCCGCGATTACCTTGCCAGGTGGCTCCGTATACGGGCCGATCTGGCTCATTACCCCAATGTTGATGCTATGTATCACTTTGTGGAAGGATTGGACCAAGGCACGCTTCTCCGACATATGCTAAGGCAGCAGCAGGCTTCAGGACGCCTCACTTTCGAAAGCATGGTGAACACCGTAAACAGGTACGCGGAGGCTGAGCAGGAATCTCAGACAGAACATGCGCTCATTGGCGGAGCCCCTCCGCCTCAGCCATCGCCACCTCTGCCTCTGGTTGTCACCGCCGCGGCTGCACCACCACCACCAGTCATTGCCGCTGCTTCTGCACCTCCACCCCCCATCATCGAGGAAGTCTCGGCACCATCTGACTCCGTGCTTGACACGCTCTACGCCGACATCAGCACAGATTCAGAGGAGATAGACTTTTGACCGAAGGAGCTAGACTCTGCCATGCAGGAGATGGAGGAGGATTACAAGCGCGACGAGCAGGCCAACAACGCCGTCACGTCCCGAGAGGTATTCGTCGCCATTGGGACGGTGATGGATGAAGATCAACCCGGACGAGCTCCGCCTACAGCGCTGGACAAGGGGAAGGGACCACCTGTTGCTGCCGACCATGATCGCGCAAAGGTCATGCCCCCTCCGCCTAACCCAGTACAACAGCCGCAGGAACTCAGCACCGATCCGAGCAACAAAAACACCGCAAACCCGCCGCCTTTGGCATCTACGTCTGCTGCCGCCCAAGTCACCCCAGCTGATAGAGTGATGTACGGCAACCTCCTCGTCGAGCCTATGACAGTGGCTCATATTCGCAATGTAGTCCAGCTTGACGAGAAGCGCCAGCAGCTGCTAGAGGAAGCGCAGGCCATCGCGGAGCAAGGCTCTAAGCTAGATCGAGATCTAGCCAACGCGCAGAAGTCAATAGAGAAAGCTAGAGAAATGGAGGCCGAGTACAAGACTCTGCTACAGCAGCAGAAGGATAAGAAAGCTCTGGCTCGTGTCATCAACGAACCTGGTGTATGGCGAAACCTAGGATGGGCTCCCTCGAAGCCGGCACAGGCCAAGCCATACATTGACAGTGAAGGCAGGCAGGTTATGCCCACTCCTCTTCTCAACCTCGCCATCGCCAAGACCCTTCTGGAGCAGGATAGATCACCCGCAGTTGTGCACCAGGTCTATGACCTAGTGTCCAAGGCGATGAAATAGCAGGAAAAGGCCACCTCTCAGAGGCTTGAGTCTCACCCAGCGTTCTGCCAGTCTAGCCAGCATAAGTCGCCAAGGGACAGATCTTCTCATGATGTCGGGTCACATACGGGTTCGTCAGAACGAAGACGGAGGGATGCGCACAACAGGAAGGACGCTATCCCCATATCCTCCGACCATAGAGGCAAGGCTCAACCTCTTCGCCCATCTCCACTGCCCCGCTCTCCCCGACATCGCGAAGACACCAAGGCTCACCATCGTACGGATATGCCTCCGCCAAGGCAGAGTGGCATCGTCATCCGCGACAACGCAGAGCAGACCCGTCATGACGGAGAGCGCAACCAAGGACACAAGAGCAGGTCACGCCATGACCCTTCGCGTCCGACAAGCAACCGCGACAAGCGTGAGGCATCACAGGAGGGTAATAGTAAGAAGTCTAACCCACCGCCACCTCCGCCCCCGTCGCCACCCAGCAGCCACCATGGTGGAGGAGGCCTGCGTCGTTCACGCAGCCCGGAGCCATACGATGTACGTTCACATCTGGACAAGATACACAAGGCCCGGGAAGGACCATACCTGGGACCACGTTGCTTTGGACCTATGATACGGTCCACAACTTACCCCAACGGTTTTCGGATTGACAAGACCATCAAGCCCTATGAAAGCATCCCCAAGCCAGCTACATGGTTGCAGGACTACGGTAACGTGGTGGAGATCGTCGGGGGTAACCCAACGTCGCCGTCAAGTACCTCCCACTGATGTTGCCGGGCACGGCCTGACAATGGATTTATGACTTGCCGGAGAGATCCATCTGCAATTGGTTGGACATGCAAGAAGCGTTCACCAAGAACTTCGAGGGTATGTACAAACGTCCCTGTACTGTTGGCGATCTACAGCGGCGCGTTCAGGAGAAAGACGATACATCTCATGCCTACCTCTCCCGCTGGCTGGATATGAAGAATTCCTGCGCAGGAGTGCACGCTCAGACCGCCATGGACACCTTCATCGATGGATTGGAAAGGGGAACGTTGCTCCGACATAAGTTGAAGCGCCTGCAGGACAACCACCAGCTAGATCTCAACCAGATGATTCAGCTGGCCAGTGAGTTCGCAGCTGCCGACGACGATGCTCATGGCTCCCTGTCGGCAACGGTCGTTCCAACTCAGGCTCGGAGGAACAACAACACCAAGCGGAAGACCCCGCCAGAAGAAAAGCAAACCTCTGACATGGTCGCTATGACATTTGCAGGACGAGGTGATGGCAGACAGCGTGGCCGAGGACAGGGAGCTGGTCGTGGGCAGCAGTGAGGCAGTGAAACTACCTCGGCAGCGCTCCGTGTTCCCCAAACCTACAAAGAGTACCGTGATATGCCGTGTCTCGTACACCTCGACGCCAATGGTAAAGCAACTCACACCAATCGCCATTGCAAGTTCGTCAACGATCTCAAGGAGGACCCGGAGTCCGGCTACAAGCAAAGTCGGAAGAACAGACCGCGAGGCAAGGGCAAGGGGAAGAAGAAGGAAGAGGAGTCCAAGGATTCAAGTGACATGGACAAATATGTTACCCCAAGCACGCCGCCAAGAGCGATGGCAAGGGCAAGAACCCCTTCGATAAGAAGGCGGCAGTTTTCCACACTTTCCTTGGCACCCCCACTGTCCGACAACAGAAGATCTCCATGAGGATACTGATGGCCACTCTACCCCCAGTTCCCCAATACCTGCGCTGGTCGGAGATTCCAATTACTTGGGAAGGAAGGATCACCCAGACCTCATCCCTACGGAGAACCAGTATGCCATGGTCATCAACCCCTTGATTGACGGCAATGAGTTCACCAAATGTATGGTGGATAGTGGAAGCAGCATCAACATCATGTACCTGGATACACTGCACAAGATGAACTTGACGGAGTCTAACCTAAGGCGGACCAACACCATCTTCCATGGCATAGTTCCTGGTCGGGAGGCTCGGTCCCTTGGGTGCATCACGCTTCAGGTCGCTTTTGGCGATGTAAATAATTACCGCTAAGAACGCATGACCTTTGAAGTGGTCCCCTTCAAGAGCGTGTACCACATCATATTCGACCGTGACATATTCCACGCCTTCATGGCCAAGCCATGCTTCGTCTACAACAAGCTCAAGATACCCGGACCAAACGGTGTCATCACCGTATCCGGAAGCTTTACCAAGGCAAGGGACTGCGAGATTGGAGACGCAGCCTTTGCGGAAGCTGTCCTCTATAGCAAATAATTCAAGGATATCCAGAGCAAGGTCGATGCCTCGGAGATGCCGGCGTCGAAGAAGCAGATTTCTGACTCCGCCCCAGCTTTCAAGGCCGCCATCGAAACCAAGCCGGTGGAACTTGTGGTAGGCGATGCCTCCAAGACCACCGCCATTAGGATGAACTTGGATCCCAAATAGAAAAGCGCGCTCGTCGAGTTCCTTCGTGAGAACAGATACATCTTTGCCTGGCAACCTACCGACATGAAAGGTGTACCTAGGGAACTTGCCTAGCATAGCTTGAATATTGAACCAAAATGCAAACCTGTGAAACAACCTCTACGACGCTTCGGAGACGAGAAGAGACGCGCCATAGGCAAAGATATAGCTAGGTTACTTAAGGATAGTTTTATCCGAGAAGTCCTTCACACCCGATGGGTGGACAATCCTGTACTTGTCCCCAAAAAGGGAACCAAAGAATTAAGAATGTGCGTTGATTACACCGGCTTGAACAAAGCGTGTCCCAAAGATCAATTCGCTTTGCCTCGCATTGACCAAGTCATTAACTCGACGGCTGGCTCAGAGCTTTTGTGTTTTCTTGATGCATACTCAGGATACCACCAAATCAAGATGAGGAAGTCGGACCAATTGTCCACTTCGTTCACCACACCTTACGGCACGTTTTGCTATGTCAGGATGCCCTTTGGGATGAAAAATGAAGTTGCTACGTACCAGCGGACAATGCAGCATTGCCTACACGATCAAATTGGTCGGAACGTTCACGCCTATGTGGACGATGTAGCGGTGATGTCTAAAAAGTCAAACGACTTAATCTCCGACTTAAAAGAAACCTTTGATAATATCCGGAAATACAACATGATGCTTAACCCTAAGAAGTGCGTCTTAGGGGTTCCAGCCAGCAAATTGTTGGGCTTCATCGTTTCCCAGCGCGAAATCGAGGTGAACCCGGATAAAATCAAGGCCATCCTAAACATAAACCGTCTGACATGCCTGAAGTACATACAACAGCTAACAGGTTGCATTGCAGCGGTTAGTCGGTTCGTCAGCCGACTTAGAGAGAAGGCTCTGCAGCTATACAAGTTGTTGAAGAAAGCATACAAATTTAGATGGACGGACGAAGAAGATGCAGCACTGAAGTAGCTAAAGGAGACATTATCCTCGGCGCCTATCCTTGCAACACCCGAGCCTGGGGAGCCTATGATAATCTACATGGCAGCCACCAACCGGGTATTCAGCATCGTCGTCATGGTAGAGCAGAAAGAACCAGGGCATGAGTACGGAGTTCAACGACCAGTTTACTATGTAAGCGAGGTCTTGACGGAGTCCAAGCAGCGTTACCCGCACTACCAAAAGATATCTTATGGAGTGTTCCTTGCTTCTCGGAAGCTAAGGCACTACTTCTAGGAGCACCCTGTCACAGTTGTGAGCAAAGCTCCACTGTCCGACATCATCAACAACAGCGACGCTACAGGAAGGGTCGTGAAGTGGGGCATTGAACTTGCCGCCTTCGAGATCACCTACAAGAGATGAGACGCTATCAAGTCACAAGCCTTGGCGGATTTTATCGCAGATTGGACGGAGATGCCAGATGCTACCCCAATGCCGGAGCTAGAATACTGGGCGATGCAAAGCTACGCAGTGGCTCGGGGGCTAGTGTACTGTTACAGTCACCAACCGGGGAAAATTTACACTACGTTCTGCAAATCCACTTCGAGGCTACAAATAACATGGCGGAGTATGAAGCACTCATTCACGGACTACGCGTAGCCAAGGATATTGGCATCAAGTGCATAGTTTGTTGTGGAGATTCCGACTTGGCTGCCCAGCAGGTGGCTGGCACCTGAAACGCGCGGAACCCTATGATGGCGGCATATCGAGACGAAGTGGACGAGATATCCAAGAGCTTCTTGGGCTACGAAGTCAAGTATGTCCCTAGGGAGCAAAACAAGGTAGCTGATCTACTATCTAAGCTTGGATCAGGGCGCAAACAAATTCCGCCTGGTGTTTTCTTGGAGCATCTACGGACACCATCCGTGAAGGGAGCAGACACTCAACAACCCATATAGAGATGACTCTTTCGTTCACACAGTGACAAAGGTCCCTCCGGCTTGGACGCTACCGTTCATGGAATATCTTGTACATGAAACTTTGCCCGACGACAAAGTCGAAAGACGGCAAATAGTACGTCGAGCAAAGGTCTATACCATAATCAATGGACAGCTCTACAAAAGAAGCACCACTTGTGTATACCTTAAGTGTGTTTCCAAGCAAGAAGGTATTGAGATCCTACGTGAGATCCATCTCGGAGAATGCGGGCATCACGCCGCTCCTCGATCATTGGTCTCCAAAGCCTTTCGGCAAAGATTCTACTGGCTGACCGTGAAGGCGGACGCTGACAAGCTGGTTGAGACATGCATGGGATGCCGGTATTATGCCTGACAACCCCATGTTCCAGCTAAAGAATTGCGAACAATACCAATAACTTGGCCGTTTGCAGTTTGGGGGCTAGACATGGTTGGTCCATTATAGACGGCACCATGTGGGTTTACGCATCTGCTAGTAGCAGGTGATAAATTCACCAAATGGATAGAAGCTAAACCCATTAGAAAGCTTGATGGGGCAAGTGCCCTTAGGTTTGTCCGGGATCTAGTGGTGAGATTTGGTCTCCCACATATCATTATCACTGACAACGGCAGCAACTTGTCACTCAGAGAAGTGTAAGCTTATTGTTGGGACAAGGGCATCCGACTCGACCTACCGCCTGTGGCACACCCACAGTCCAATGGCCAAGTTGAGCGAGCCAATGGATTAATTCTGCAGGGAATCAAGCCACGTCTAGAAGTACCGCTACATAGAGTAGCTGGAGCCTAGGCGGAAGAATTGTCATCTGTGTTGTGGAGTTTACGAACTACACCCAACAGATCTACCGGCTACACCCCTTACTTCATGGTATATGGAGCAGAAGCCATCCTGCCCTCCGACATCCTTCACGATGCACCAAGAGTTGCCACCTACGACGAAGATGACGCTGAGGAATATCGACGCCTAGATGTGAACCTTCTCGAGGAAGAGCGTGTTTTGGCATGCCAAATATCCGCCATCTACCAGCAGAAGTTACATAGCTACCATAGTCGTCGCGTTAGGCATCGCTCATTTAAAGAGGGGATCTGGTGCTCCGACTTAGGCAGAAGAAGTCACACAAATTATCCCCTCCATGGGAAGGACCATTCATCATAATCAAGGCGCTGCTCAATGGGTATTACTACCTCATTGACAATCATGAACTTGAAGATAGACCCAGCGAAGATAATAACCATAAGCGACGTGACCCGGATGATGACTATCCGGAGCTTGATCGGCCATGGAACATAGCACAGTTACGTCCTTTTTACACTTAGCATATTTTTTAAACTACTGTGTACCTCTTATATGATCAATGAAATAAAGCTCTCTGGTTCACTCATATTTCTGAGTCTTTTACCTCCTTTAGTGTTCATTTTTGGATCGTATAAAACTTCTATGCGCAAGTTTGCATTCACACTTGTGAAAATTCTACCTACGGGCGTTAGCTTAAGTTTTCTGGCCTACATGTTCTTTATTGTTTTTATGTGGATTCTGGAGTAGTGACTTTCGGCACTTGTTGTCGGCGATTTTGTGCTTAGGTTTTTTTACAGTTCCATTGCGCATCATCACCTAAGCACATAGTTCTGACTACGAGTCTTTCGACTCACGAAAGGTCAAGCATAAAAACCAGAGTAATGGATAAGCCAACACTTGCTTAAAAAATATAGGCATGCTGGAACCGGTGCTTAAGTAGCAGGAAATTACACCTATTGTTTTTCCGCCTTAAGATAACTTAGTAGTTTTTCCGCATACATCACGCCAGAGGAAACAAATATTACATCATGTTTTTCATTCCTCTGGTGTAGGAGACTTGGAAGCAGCGTCATCGGCGGCAGGAGAACCATCTTCTTTGAAGTCGGTGGTCTTGAGGGACTCGGAGGAGCCTTGATGATCGCCGTCAATGATCTCAAGCGGCACGAAGACATTGTGGTCGACCAACTCGGCAACCCTCGTGTCATAACCCGCGAGAGATGACCACATAGCCTTATGGTTAATCTCCTGGCCGTCATCATCTACGTCGGGCAGACCGGAGGTTACCACATTGATCTCGGCGTCTTCATAGTGCGTCTTAACCATTGACAGCGCATCCTCGCACCAGCCCTTGTACATGAAGCTTTCCAGCTTAAAATACGCTCGGGGGCTTAGCGCAGGATCTCCGAGAACTTCATCACGGAATCCACCGCTTTGATGTTGATCTGGAGGGGCTTGGCTATCTCCTTGTCCTGCCTAATGGCGGTGCTAATAAAGTTGCCCGCAAGGACCATGCATTCCTTAGGCGGAGGAGGCGATTGGGTTAAACCAATAGGAGCTGCAATTTTTACAAGGGAGCACATGAGTTCAATAACACAAAATTTCAAAGTATCTAACTTACAGAAGTATATGACGGAGAAATTACTTACCAAAGATGCTCCCCTCAGCTTGCTGGAGTGTATCCGCCATGGAATCCCGCTCTTGTCGTAGGATCTTGTATGCTTCAAGATTGCGCTGATTTTGCTCATCGGCAGCAATCTTCTGCTCCTTCGGCATTGCAATCTCCTCCTTCAAGCGGTTGATCTCGGTGTTGGCAGACTCCTGCAGCGTCGCCATGGACTCCTCGTGCATTTTTAGCGTATCAGTTCTCTCCTGCTTAAGGATCTTTTTTTTGCTATCCAGCAACTCAATGTGCTTGGATTGCTCAACAATGTCCTTGGCCTTGGCAATGGATTCTGCAAGTCAGATAAATGACAATACACAGTGAGTACTCGGAGAATGTTGGCACAAGACCAAGTCGGAGTATGAAAACGAAAGGAAAACAGACTCTTGCTCTTGGTGATTTGATCCTTCAAGAAGGTAGTTTTACCCTTTTCAGCTTCCAAATCCGCGCGCATCTTCTGGAACTTCTCGTTGGCAACGCCTCTCCGAGCATTCCCATTCTGTGGAAAGAAGATCTAAAGTAGTTTAGTCTACTTGGAGCATCTAGCCGGATAACTATCCGCCTAGAGGCTTGGGGGCTATAGTATAAAGTTTTTTAACTCAGTCATATGATTAGTCTTTCTTTAAGCATCTAGTCGGAACTAATTCAGTTACAACTAGAGGCTTGGGGGCTATAGTATTGAAATTTACAGAAACTGTGTATGCTACTCTGAAAGTATCTAGTCGAAATAATTCATTCAAACTAAATACTTGGGGGCTACAATGAGAAGTTTTCTAGCTTAGTCACTCTTAGAGCATTCAGATGCAAAGACCTATGGTTTTCCATCTAAATCCTCGGGGGCTACAGTGGGATACTCATATGAAATGCAAAAGGCAAATAAAACTTACAAGTGCGATGATATTGAGGTTGGTAGCGCTCTCAGCAAATAATTTGCTGAAGGAAAGGTTATTTCCTTGCAAGATATCTGCTTGTCGAAGAAGCTCCTCAAGAACGCAGGTTGGAGATGTCGGCACTGCACCAGAAGCCAGAGCGGAGCTACTCGACATAAGCGTCGGGTAGACTATCTTCGGGAGCTCTGTGGTTATCCTGGGTGCAGAGGCGCCGCCTTCAACAGACGTTCCACCTACCACCACCGCCTTACCGCTACCGATGGCATCCTTAGCCGGAGCTTCAGCCATTGTGGTTGCGGTACTTTCTTGTGTCGCCTGTTCGCCAACAACGATGATCTCCACGGAGATAGCTGGGTCCACTTCCATGGCGGAAGGGCCAAATGCCTCTTTAGCTTGAGAGCTTGTCGGCATGGCAGCAGGCTGGACGCTGGGAGTGATGGGGGCAACGGCGGGAGATACATGGTGGGACACATCACGATGCAGCATATCCTTAATGTTTCTAGAAGCCCCCAAAGTCTTGGAGGTCTTCTTTAAACTGATACTGGCCTTCTTCCTGAAACGTGCAAAAAGCATAAGTACAGGAATAAGACAAGCCATGGACAATGTCGGAGAGAAAGAGGCTTCCAATACAGGGGTGCTTTGGTAAAAGGAACCCTAGTAACTTTTCTTTTCTCCGCCTCCAGGGCGGCAGTGGATTTCTTGGAGGCTCCACCCTCCGTCTTCTTCTTCTTGCCTCCGTCGGCAACGTCAGAGGTGGATATCTTCTGCTTACGCGTCAACGGGACATCGTCGTCGGACATGACGGTGACTTCCTTCATCTTGGGGTCATAGATTTGGACAGCCATGCTATCCTCCTCTAGACTACTAAGTTGTTAAGTGAAAACCCAAAGTGTTAGATGAGATGGTAATGGCTAGACGGAAGAACTGGAGTATATGTCATACACGGAAATAAACAGCTACCTTTGGGCACTTGCCCTCCTCGAACATGTCGTAGGTGATGGTGAAGCCACGCTTCCTGTCCTTCACCTTGACGATGTCCTTGAGGCAGAGCTTGATGGAGTCACTCGAGAAATTGTCCTCAGAGATACGGAGGCTATCCTTCCTCTCCTTAGAGTACTCGTGCATCATCTTGGAGAGGTGCTATAGAGGTTGGATCCGCCTGACGAACCATCACATGGCTAGGTCCAATCCTGTTATACCCGTCTCCACGAACCACTCTATCCTCCTTATGGCCTGGGAGGCGTCGTTGTCGGAGGGGAGGGTGGCCTGGGATCTCCATGTCGGGGCTTGAGCAACAGATCTGTCGACAAAGTCCGGATACGTTGCTTCTCGGCCATCCAGAGGGATATTTGGGCCGTAGAAGTACGTATGTTGCCAGTTCTTGCAGGACTCATGGCCGACGATGTCGGGGAACCACCGGCCAGGCCGGATCTTAAAACTAATCGTCCCACAGTTCCTGAGCTCATCCTTGCCAGCTCTGGCTTCCCTCTTGACGGTGAAGAAGTAAATAAAGAGATCTAACCTAGGCCTAATCCCTAGGTAACCCTCACAAAGCGCCACGTAGTTGCTAAGCGCAAGGATGCTATTGGGGGAAAGGTTCTGAGGTTCAACTCGGTAATGGTTAAGGACAGCTAGGAAGAAATTGGAGATGGGCAAGGAAACGTCGCGTACCAATTGTGCCTTGAGGTACACCTTCTCTCCGGCTTGGGGAGAAGGGGTGACATCGCCGGCCGGCTCGGCCCGCCAGACGAGCCCCTCCGTCGCAGGGAGGTAGCCCTCGACGAGCAACTCCTTGATGTCGTTGTCCATGATGTCCGAGCCGCAACAATCCCCTTTGTGGGAATCGTTCTCTTCTTCCAGCAGCTCTAGCCCGCTGGATTATGGTCGCCGCCGGTGGATTCAACCAAAGAGGACTTGGGTAGCACCAGTCCCTCTCGGGGCACATGGACGGTGCTCGCCGACTTTGCTGCGACATCGCCCGACGCCGCCATGGAGGGAGTAGAGCTGCTACTTGCCATTGGAGAGGGAGAGTGGTGACTGGAAAGATTGGGAGGCTAGGGTTTTCTCACGTACGCGCGGAGAGCTCGAGGAGGTGCTCGCTGGAGGAATACGAAGGCGCAGGGGAAGAATGAGGTGAAAAGTGAAAATTCACCACAGTTGTAATTTATAACCCCTAGCGTCAAGATTCGTGCAAAGTGATTGAATGGTCGGCGCGTGGACGACTTGTGCGGGCGCGTGCACGGAAATTTCGCCATGTTCCCAACCGTCGCTGCCAACAGTTCGTATCCTTCGCGCGGGAAAAACGGACATGATTGTGTTCTCTACATGTGTGAGTTATGAGGCGTTGCTGACCTATGCCTACATCGTCCTAGCTGTCACTAGCAGGTGAACCATCACATCGGAATATTCCGGCATGGACGGATCCAGTCCGGCTACGAGAAGAGTACGATGGAAGATTCGGCGTTTCTCCGACTTGCAAGTTAAAGACGGAGAATATTGCAGGGTTCTTGGGAGGACTACTAGATATTGCTTGACGATTTGCCGACATCCATATAGACGGAGCATTCAACCGGAAGAGGCAAGACGGCGCAGGATCTCGGAGTTCTCCGGGGGCTACTATTGGGGATTTGCTATATGGGTATCCTCATAGCATGTCTCTTATCCGGAAAACCCGGGTGGCCCATAGTTGGTAGCATGGCCCATGGCCTGCTGGGCGGCCTAGTTAGATGGATCCAGAAGGGAGGCCCATGCCGGATAAAGGAAGTCTACGGAGGAGTCACCGACGTACCCGGAGCCTTGGAGTGCAAGACACATTAGACTGATTGTATACATTGTAGGACTCTGTCACCTGTCCGGCTAGGACTTTTCCCTATAACCCTAGGACCTGGCGACTATATAAGTCGGGCCTATGGGAGCCTTTAGGGCAATCTATTAACATACACCTCGCACAGCGGACCAATCCCTGTAACTCGGCATATTGCCATTATAGTGATTTATAGCAGGAGTAGGATTCCGCCATCGTTGTGGGATCTGAACCTGGGTAAGCTGTGTTACCTCGTACCCGTCAACCGTCCTCCTTACCCCACGTCTCTAAACACACACTGTGAGGAACCCTCCATGGCATACTCGTAGGCAATACCACGACAAGTGGGTTATCCATATTGGAAACAAAGTAACAAACAGTAACAAAAGAAATACTCACAGTAGAAGTTTCCTTTACCAGTTCCACTCTTCAATAGCGCTTCACTCCCCGGCAACGGCGCCAGAAAATAGTCTTGATGACCCACAAGTATAGGGGGTGTATCGTAGTACTTTTGATAAATAGGAGTGTCGATCCCAACAAGGAGCAGAAGGTGCTGAACAGTGGTATGGAGCAGGAACTCTCTGCAAATACTTAGCAAACTGATTTTTAGTGGTTTTCTGATAAGGAAACAAAACGAAGTGCAAGTAATAAAGAACAAATGCAGCAAGTGTCCCAATCCTTTCTTAGCAAAGGACAAGCCGGTGGAAATACTTATAAGGACCAAACGTTCTCGAGGACACAGGGGAATTCTATCAAGTGCTTTCGCTTCATATAGCTGAGTACTCTTCTTTGGTGTTGTAAGTGTTGTGTGGGTGAACCTGTGCTAATGTACCGACCTTACTTGGACTAATACATACTTGTGATTAAACCCCCTGCAAACATCCGTAACTACAGGAAAGTAATTAAGATATAAATCTAACCACAGCCTTAAACTCTGAGATCCTACGCTCCCTTCTGCATAGGTGTTCTAATGGGGGTTCAGGTTTTTGTCACTCCGGCAACCCCACAATTAGTAGCCAAATACACAATGCATTCCCCTAGGCCCATAAATGGTGAAGTATCATGTAGTCGACGTTCACATGACACCACTAGAAGAATAGCACCACAACTTAAATACTAACCATTGAATAATAACTCAATACAAATCCACTAATAACAACATGACTTCTCCCATGTCCTCAAGAACTAAACGAACTACTCACAATACATCATATGGATCAAGATCAAAGATGATATGATAAGGGATAACAATCTGAACATAAACAATAATCCAATGGTTCCACTCACAAGCATCAACTACAATAGTAATTAACACCGGGAAAGTTTCCCCTAAGAACTAAAGCAATATCCAACACAATTGTTACAGCAGGACGGAGTGGTGTGGATGGTGTGGATGATGATGATACCGATGAATCCTAGCTTGACGATGGTGTTGATGGCGACGATCTCCCCTCTCCGGGAAGGAATTCCCTCGGTAGAAATCTGTCTATCGGAGATATCTTTCTCTCTCGGTGTTTTCTGCCGCCAGAGGCAGCGGAAATCTATCTGTGGTCGCTCTCCTGGCCTTAGGGTTTTGTAGGGAAGATAGGCGAAGGGGCAGAGTCGGTAGCCAGGCAGGTGGACCACACCTGCCCTAGGCACGGCCTAGGGTGGGCCCGCGCCTAGGGGTATGGGCCCCCTGCGGCCTCCTCCTTCTGGCTTCCTCATTCTTCTGGAAAATAATATTTTCCCATATTTTTCTGGTATTTTTCTGATCTTCGCAAAATTGCACCGAAACGCCTTCTTTTCCATCAGAATCCAGACTCCGGAAGTCCATCCTCCGATAATCATCCATCATGCATAAACAGATGAAAAGTCATAAGTAATACCTCACAATAAGAAATATATCAATGAATAGATGTAAATTATGATATAGAAAGGTGATGCAAATTGGGCGTATCAGTCATAGAGGTCTAAGTTCCTATTGAACCAAGTAGGTCGGATAAATAATCAAATACTAAGATTTGAGAATAAATCATTATTGTTTGACAATGATGAACCGACTACATGCAAAGAAGCGATGATGGGCCCTGAATCCGTCAAATGGCTTGAAGCCATAAAATCCGTGATAGTTCCATACACTAAAAACAAGTTTTTTGAACTTGGAAGACCCGCCGGAAAGGTATAAAAACCTATTGGTCGTATTTGGATCTATAAAGAAACAGACATGGATGTTTCACATCTATGAAATAGTCGACATGGGTAAAGTTTTTACGACGATGTTCAAGGAGTTGACTATGACAAGATTTGATCTTTCATAGCGATATTTGGTATGGACGGATTAAAGTAGCAACCACTACATATAATTTGGTATATGGTAGATGAATAAAACAAAACAAAGTTCTTCTAATAGAATGGTTGCCTAGGACGTGTGCATGACACGATCCAAAGGGTTTTGTTAATTCAAAGGATGCTAAAAAGGGCATGCAAACTTTCAATGGTTGAAGTAAGCATCGCGGAGTTGGAATCTTCACCGTGATGAAACTGTTAAAGGAGTTTTCATCAGGAGACGATGAAGATGCTTGCATTTGCAAGAAATTAAGTGGGAGCGTTGAGGCATATTTCTAATACATTATGTGGAGGACATCTTGTTGATTGGAAATGATGTATCTTTTATTGACAAAGGTTAAGAATTTCATTTTGATGAAAGACTTAGGCAAAACCCGAATATTTAGCATGAATGTCTATATGGATAGGCAGTGACGCTAATATGGTCGTGCCAAACGTACATATATAAGATATTGAAGGAGTTCAATATAGAAACGACGAGAAACGGTTCTTGTCGCATGAAAAAGAATTGAATCAAGATTCAAGTGTATCGACACTTCATAAGTGAAACAAGATTCAAGTGTTTTGACACTTGATGAGTGTAATCACAAGAATGTTTTTGATCAATCATACCATGATATGTACACATCCAAATATATCCTATGCTCTAAGTGTTATGAGCATATACCGGAATGAATCATAAAATGATCATTGGACGATAGTGAGGATATTCTTATGATCTTTTGGAAGAACTAAGAATATATTTGTGTAGAGGTGACAAAAAATTACAAATAGTTCATTGTAAAGCGTTACATTGATACTAGTTTTGTCACAAGAAACAAATTAATTTTATCTCAATTTAAACTATTGGTGGCACAATGTAATGGAAAGGAGTTCTCATGATGGATTTGGATGAATTCCAAAGTTAAGACAATGTGACGTATACTACAACATAATCCTAAGTATATGACTGCTATAGTAGCAGCAAAGGAGGGCATTTGTGTCAAGTAGTTTGTTATCAAACTAAGGTGTGGTTCGCAATGGGCTGACACTAAAGATATATTGTATGACAATAGTATCAACATGATTTAACCCCAAGGAACTAAAGGTCTCCCCAAAAGACCAAATTTATACAATGCCATCTCATTAGAGAATGAGTGATGCGTGAAGACACAAAGACATGCAAATACACATGGACATGAAAGCGTCAGATCTATAGATTATGTTAACCACTTGCAATCGCGTATATAGAACACCAGAAAGCCATATGTGTTCAATACGCAAAGTTTTCAAACTAGATTATTGTCTCTAGTGCAAGTGGGAGACTGAAGGGAATATGCCCTGAGAGGCAATAATAAAGTGTTTATTATGTATATTCCAAGTATATGATAGATGTTTATTTTGCATGCTATAATTGTATTAATATGGAAACGTTAATACATGTGTGTTTAATAAACAAACAGAGAGTTCCTAGTTATGCCTTTCTCATAAACTAGCTCGTTGATTAACAAGATGATCACGGTTTCCTGATCATGGACATTGGATGTTGTTAATAACGAGGTCACAACATTAGTGTAAATGTGTGATGAATATTCATCTGAAGTATAGCATTACGATCAAAGTCATTGAATTTATATTTCTATAACATCATATGAAGTGATCCTAATCCTTAGACCATGAGATCATGTCAATCACTAACATCGGAAGAGTATCTTGATAACATCAAACGTCACACCGTAACAGGGTGGTTATAAAGATGGGGTCAGTACTACTAAAGTGTTATGTTGAGGCCCATGAATCGAGAGTGGAATTTGTTCATCCCGATGACGGATATATATGCTCTAGGCCCTGTCGGTGATATCACATTGGTTAGCTTGCAAGCAAGTGATTTGATCACTAGAATGTTATATCACGGGAACAAGAAAAGAGTGCATGTCAGTAACGAGATCAAACTAGGTATGGAGATACCAATTATAGAATCTCGGAAATGTAATATATCGCGAAACAAAGGGATAAAGATACTAGCGTAAAAGGTCCTCGCGGTCACAAGAAAGTCATCGCTAAATGTGTGGGAGTCAGTATGGACCTCCAGGTCCTGCTTCTGATTATTTATCTGACAGGGGTCTCGATCATGTCCCCATTATCTATGAACCGTAGGGTGAAACACTTAAGAGACACCGACATCCATTTGGAGCAAAAGTTTCATGCTGGAAAGAATAACAAGCACAGGAATTTATTTCACTAGATACTGAAACAGGTTTTTGGGTGATATTGCAGAAAGTGTTTTTGCATGTGAAATGAAATACTAGCAAGGGGTTACATGTGAATGTTTGTCATTAAAGTAATTGAAAAAATTCTGAATAAATAAAAGGAGTTTTATTTAATGAGAGTTTGCATTAATTTTTTTGGAAATTTAATGGGAATTTGAGTGGGTATTTGAGTGGAGGGAATTGAAAGGCATTTGAGTGAGTGGAGTGTCCACCCACATGAATGAAGGAGGGGAGGGGGAAGCCCCCATGGCCGGTGGCCACCCCCTTGGGTGCCCTCCTCCTCCTATAAAAGGATCCCCCTCTCCTCTCTCTCACTCACACCTCCTCGTGAAGGATCTCCCTCCCATCTAGTATTTATCCCCCATGGTCTCGGAATAGCGAGATACATGTTTCTGGTGGCTATTCGGCAAGAAAGAGTTGTGTTTCCGCTGCATCGCTGGAGCAAGGAGGCGGAGGTTGCTCGGTGCCTCGGACGTGTGTGCGAGCACGAATGCACCGCTGATTTGCGGTGCTAGGACTTCCTCTCGATATTGAGATCGACAAGAGATCGTCTACATCAACCACGAGTTTAACTCGTTAAGCTTTGTCGGTCTTCAAGGGTATGTTCTCTATGGATGTATATCCGCCTGTTGATTGTATCTAGTAGATAGATCTTGGTACATAGTTGTTCCCATCGTAGGAAAAAATTTGGTTTCTATGTTGCGAACCCTACAGGAGCACCACTAGCACGTGCGCCACGAATGTGTGGATTACCTATAGTTGTTTTCCTAGTAGTGGCCTTGTGTACAACAGGATGTTTGACACTTGCTAGGTTTAACAGATCAACGGTTGTGTGTCATCGTCTTCTTCCTTTACACCACTAAAAGCTGCGGTAGCGTTTACCCTTCGTCGCTTGTTGTTTTTCACTTCCTCTCTCTATCTTTGCCTCCGACATTTCCAGAGCCCTTGCTCCTCCTTGTGTTAGACATTCTTTGCACCTTTCCTCCCTCTTTCCTCTGTGTGCATCGTGCATCGTGCCGCACCAAGAAGATGGGTAAACCAAAGAAGGTCATCGGAGCAGGAACCAGCACCACCGGCACTGCCAAGGAGACTACCACCAGTCGCGTCACCAACGGCGGTTGGCGGCGATCGATGATGAGGGAGCTGGATCTGCGCTGCCTGCGGGAGACTCATCTGATCCCATGGGAGAAGGGCGATACAAAAATCCCCCGCTCGGAAGTAATTCCTGACCCACCCGAAGGTTTTCGGGTGATGTTATATGCCTTCGTTGTTCGGGGCCTTTCTTATCCTGCCCACGACTTTCTTCGTGGGCTTATTTTCCTCTATGAGCTTCAACTGCATCAGTTGTCACCCAATTATCTTCTGCATATTGCGTGCTTTATCATGTTATGAGAGTGTTTCCTCGGCATCGCATCGCATTTTGGCCTCTTGAAGAAGCTCTACGTCTTGAAGAGGCAATCTGGCCACGGAGGCGCAGTATACGAGCTTGCGGGTGCAGAGTATATATCTTCCCCAATCAGTAGTATTTCTCCTTCCATCTTTGTGAGTCCGTCCAGGGATGGAGGAACAAGTGGTTCTACATCTGCAACTTCAAGATGAACGACCAACACTACGGGTTGGCTCCCTTCGACGCCAGCGCGATGATCTCCAGGAAATGTTCGTGGTCGAACGATATTCCTTCGGGTGAAACCGAAGAGGTGGAGAAGTTGTATAAGCGGGTGTAGGCTCTGCAGATGGTGTCCTCCTCGTCGTGTCCTCTTGATCTTTATATAGATAGGCCAGGTCTCGGGATAGGCCGAGTCGGTTACAAGTTTAGGGTTTTCCTTTAAAGTTTCTATCTAAAGAAAACGTGTTCTCTAAGGAGTCGAATCCTTTCTAGGCTTAGGTCACCCAAAATCTTTCTGGGCTTCACGATTAGAGATATGTCTTTTTCGTAGGCTTCTACCAGGCTAGACCGGATAGGCCAATATTAGACACCCGTATGGCATACCGATATCACAGGGTTTAAGACGACGTTGCATGGTTCACTACTTTAGATCCTCATTTTGATAGCCTAGGATACAATGTATTTCGAGTTCAGATTTTGTACATTGGTACATACGTACATCATTTTCTACATCTAAATATGTTTCAAAAAAACCTAAAGATGTTTTTTCGGAAAAAAATACCGATCTATATGTAGCTCGATGGGGCTACATTTTCAGTTTCTGGCTGGGAGTAAGAACATACAACTCCTGAGCAACGGTTGCATCTGCCGAGATGAAAACACGTGGCGAAAGAAGCTACTCCCTTCGTCATAAAATAGATATCTTAGATTTGTCAAATTTTAGATAAACCATTACACTAAATAGTGTCCAGATTTATTAAAATTTTGATAAATCTGCAAACATCACAGAGGGAGTAGATAGCTGTGTCGTCTGCGCTCGGCGCTGTAGCCTGTAAACTGTCGGCAGGACCAGCGCGCGAGAGTGCCCGCCCGCCGGGCAGATAGATAAACGCGCGCAGCTGGCCAACCTCAACCCGGAGAGAGCAGCGAGCCGAGCGGCAGAGAGGTGGCTAGCCAGCTTTCCCATGCCATACATACGTGGGGCACGGCCGGTCGGTGGCACAGCAAAACCCTTCGTATTACGTACTATTTCCGTTGCTGTGGCTCGATCGGCTTTTACCTGCCGAGCGGTAGCTTTCCTCTTTCGTTCGCTCGCTCTTTCACCTCCACGCAACTACGCAAGTATGCATGCAACTGCGCCCGGTCCCCTAGTCCCATCGTCCACGGCCTCTTTTGTCCCCCGTCCCTTTCATCCTCTTTCTCCCCATCTTTGGCCGCTTCTCCTTAACTGAAAATTGGTCTTCATCTCAAGTGTCCTGCATCTACTGTACCCAGCCAGCCAGGTGGGGGGTCACTCGCTCGCTGCGCTACTAGCAACTAGTACTGGATTTCCAATCAAGAAAAGATCTCTCACCATCTGTCGCTAAACAAGTTTCGCCAAAGGATCAGATGTGTTGTTATACCTGCTGTATAGGCCTCCATAGACCAAAATTTTAACTTGCTTCTGGTAGTACATGATCATTCTTTACTGTCTAGCTAGCTAGCTAGTGCTCCATTATAGGCCAAAATTTTAACTAGCTTCTGGTACACCGAACGAACCTACGGTTCCCTACGAGCTGCAAACGGAATGCGCCCATCATGCATGACCTGATGACCACACGCACGTAATAATGGATGAGTTAGCTGAAGCTAGCGCAGGCAGGCAGATGATCGAGACGCCCCCCTGACGACGGCATCGGGGCATTGGCACAGCAGCGCAGTGGTTGTGGTGGTTGCGGCCTAATCAATTAGTAATTGTTTTTACCCAGAAAAAGAAATGGACCAAGGGTGGTGGTAGCAACGCCCCAACCTAATCCCCCTCGGCTCGCACTGCCCTGACCCCCAGGCCCCGGCCCTGCCCACGCCCACCTAATGATATAACACTCTTTCTGCTTCTTTTTTCTTCTGATGATGAAACATCTCTCTCTATCTCTCCCATATCTATATTTTGCTCTGTATGTAAACTAAGAAAAGCCACTACTAACTTTCTTAAAAATGGGGGAGGTCAGGTCAGTGCTACTGAATTTCGAAATAAAGAGGCGCATCATCAGTTAGTGAGATCAGGTAACAGTCACTGTCCACCCCTGACCTGTGCCTCGCCTCTAAAACCTCTCCATACATACACATACATCTTCTAACTTATAATCCCCACTATCATTGCGTCCACCCCGCCATTACTGACCACTGTTCGCAGCCGTTCGTTAGCCTTTCTCTGTTCTTTTAATGGCGGAATCGGCAGCGGCACCAGCAGCAGGGGGCCGGAGGGGGACACACTCGATAGATGCCACTGCTCGCTCACAGTTCCCTTCTCTCCTTTGCTACTAAGTAGCTAAATTCCTTTGCTCCGGTTCTCTTTTACTACTGGGCGCGCGGTATCTTCCTGCGGGCTGCATTTGCTTTTCCTTTGCCTCTGTGGGTCAGCTAGGTTCGCCTCCTTTCTTTCGCTAATCGTCCTACCTAGCTGCGGCTGCCCCTCGCATTCCTTCAGTCTTAAATACCAGCCATGATTATCTCCCTCTTCCTACATAGCACAGCTGGCGTCAGTGCCTCCCTCCTGCTCAGGCTCACCCCACCATTTCTGCTCTGCTGATTAAGCTTCCATCTCTCTTCTTCCTTGTCTCTAGCTATCCAGCACTGTTAGTGCTCAGCAAAACCCTGTTTTTCCTTCCTTCCCTTTCGAGTTCTCTGTTCAGTTGGAGCTGGGAGAGTTGGAGAAGGTTTCTCATTCCGCAGAGACCGATTAAGCTGATCCATCAAAGCCCCCTCCTTCTGCTTCTGTTGCCAGCCTGCAGTACACATCAGTAACTGGTGATGTATGAGCCTGGTAAGTTCACTAACCGAGTGATTACATGTATGGCTTTCTCCTTCTCTTCAGAAGTTCAGCTAGCCATGGAGAACTCGATACTGAGTACTGCTCTCGATGAGTGGTGGTTGGCAGGTTCTTGGTGTGACTGAAGAAGCACTGCACAGGCCAAGCTGCCATGGAGACGCCCAAGGCTACCCACCGCCCGTCTTCTCACCTACAACACCGCCACACCAGAAGGTTAGTTGTGTGCACATGCGCCAACCTTTTTCAGCATGCATTCTGTTGACGATTCTTGCACACTAGCACTTCTTCAGAGCTCAGGGTAATTAAGTTCTACTAGTATTTCATTTTGCTTTTGCGTCCTTCAGAGTTCATACCCTCAACGCAGAACATTTCCTTCTCTGAATGTGACTATGCATGTACACAGTTGTGCTTGCAGATCATTTTCCAGCACCGTACATGTTTCCTAATACTCTTGACGGTCTCTTTTCACCAAAAGAACATTTTATCTTTGACTACGAAAGATATCCAGTTTTTGTTGCATTTAGTTACTTTATTACGTACATGAATATATCTCTGATTAAGTGATGTTCTGACTTCATTTCTTATATTCTTCAGTGTGGCAAGCACGCATGGAAGTGTCTATGACATATCGCCACGCTCTTCCTACCACAAACCTGTGGGTAATCTAAACTTCCCTTTTCTTTTCGCTCTTACTAACAAAGTTTTCTACACTGTACTGTCAAAATAGAAATGCTACTACTCTTCAGATTCAACTTTCTTACCGAGTTATTGTTCTGCGTCATGCTATTCATGCAGATTGTGCAGACAACCAATCGGGATAGGATCCCCCATAGGAGATACTCGCTCAACCTAGCAGAGCACTTGCAAGAACCCCACGTGGTAACTACCGCGGAACAAAATGAAAATGCTACTATGTCCAAGGTTTGTTCCGAATCCTAATTAATCATTTCATGGTCTCAACGGCCTAATTGTTTCCAAAAGCTGAAGTAAAGCTGTTCAATTCAGGTGTTGCGTCCATGCTTTATAAAGCTATCATCATCTTACTTTTTGCTCATTGCCTTAAGCTTATCACCTTTGTCAACAAAATGATGTTTCTCGTGTGATCGTATCTAGGGAGTTGTAACCAAGGCAATGATTATGCTCCGTTTTCTCCCTTAAACTGTGTAACTGCTATACTCGGCAACAGTGTTTCAGCTTTAGATTTTAAATCGTACAGAAGAAAAATAATAGTAAGATAATCTGCATACTTGCTATGCATGCCTTGAAAACAGTTAAGTTTATGATTGACCTTGTCGTGAACGCAGCCTGTTGCGGACTTGGTTTGGGAGATAGCAGCCCTGGAGGAGGAAGTTGTACGAAGGGAACTGCATTTGCTTTCGCTTTACAGGGCGACATTCGATCAATACCTGGGTATCTCCCCTCGTGTTTCTGGTCAGGTACACGCTCTTCTACCTTGGAAGGATTTCAATATTGGGACTTTATACTATGCAGAAATTCAGAGAGCAAACAATGTACTAAGGCTGAAGTTATGGTCAGGTGGGTCCAGAAACGCACCGTCAAGGCAGCAGAAAGAGAACTGATGAAGGTGCACTGCGGTTGAGAGATATCAAGGAGTCTGCATCCTACAGCTTGCCAATAGTTTCAGATTCTAGACATGTATGGAAATTTTCCCTTCTTTATCCATTTAATATTCACCATCAAGCTAGTCATATTAATACCCAAACTCATACCAGTGTTTTTCTTTCTTCGAGAATATGAGCTTTAGCTTTTGCTAATAAAACCCTCCAATGCGAGAATATCTGATGCACCTTTCATATCATTGAAGTATTCACAGGGGCTGTCAAGATCAACTTCAGGGCATTCAAGTCTTGCAAATTTCTTGAGTGCCTCTATTGCTGAATATGTGCCCAGGATTGGATGTAAGCTTTCAGAGGACATCCTAAAATGCATTTCTTCAGTTTACTGCAAACTTGCGAGCCGGTCATCGCAAGATGCAGATTCTGAGACTTTGTCGACTCCTTCGTTCTCCTCTGCATCAAGTACCTTCTCTCTAAAGCACCGTGTCGATAGCTGGAGCCCCCGACTCAGCTGCAACGTCGACACAACCTCTGAAAAATATGGTTCACTGAATGAGAACAATGACCAGTACAGTGGGATGATCATTTTTCCAAGGATACACATAGATGCAGACAAGTTAGATTATGCCTCCAAAATGCTTGAAACTATAAGGTAAGAAACTCTGAAAAAGAATAGAAAAACAGTATAACAACTCTTCATTTCAAGATGTTCATTTTGTGTCTCAGGGCCTTGATAAAGCGGCTTGAGAAAATTGACCCAACAAAGATGGCACATGAGGAGCAGCTCTGTTTTTGGATCAATATCCACAATGCTTTAGTAATGCATGTATGTTCATCATTTATAACAGCTGTTTACCTTAGCTACATTCACTGTTAACCTCAAAATATATTCATGTCTAACCCGCAGAGCCTTCTGAAATATGACAGGCTTTTATGGCTTATGGACTTCAGGATAAACGCATGAAAAGCTCAGACATGATTCTGAAGGTATACACTTACCAAAAATTTAACAGCTATACTATTATCACTTGTCATATTTGAACTTCTCTTAAGTAATTCTTGAGCAATATGTTGTCAGGCTGCATATGATGTGGGTGGGCATTCAGTAAACTCCCAAGTTATTCAGAACTCAATTCTTGGATGTCAATCCCATCGTCCTTCTCTGGTATGGCATGTACCAACATAGCAGTTTCAATCAGCAATACAAACACAGTCAAATTTTAAGGATAAGGTGCTAACAAACTAGTGTCCATACAGTGGGTTCGCACGCTATTCTCACCCACGAAAAAATCGGCATCAGGGAGCTCCACACATCCATATGCTCTTCGTCAGCCAGAGCCGCTTGCTCACTTTAGTCTTTCCACGGGAGCATTTTCAGATCCACCTGTAAGTTTTACATCTAATGGTAACATTTCAACTGCAAAGTGACCACATTATTCTTAGAGGAAGAAATCTCTGCTTTTTTGTTAACTATAAAGTGATCGCATTATATTTACTGTACAAAATCTCTGCAGGTAAGGTTGTACACTGCCAAGAAACTATATCGTCAACTGGATCAAGCCAAGACTGAGTTCATTAGAGCTAATGTTATGGTCAGGAAGCAGATCATCTTTCTTCCCAAAGTTCTCCACTACTATGCAAAGGATGCTGCACTGGAGCTTCCTGATCTGATTGAGATGGTATGTAAGAGCATGCCTGAAGCCCCGCAAAAAGAAATGAGAAAATGTCTCAGGAGGAGGATAGATAAGTGTGTTGAATGGTTGCCATATAAATCTTCTTTCAGATACACTGTACACAGGAATTTGGGTCAGTAGGCACTGCATTTTTCTTTCTCAAATTGTGCTTGTAAGTAAACTGGACATTATCGATCTGTGTGCAAGTGTAATGGGTGTAAATAGGTTATTGTGATAGTTTCCGAAGGGAGTAAAGTTTTGCATTTCAAAAGAGTAGAATATGACAACAGGAAAATTCACATGCTTTGCTACCAAGGTACAAAATGTTCAATAAGCAATATGGCCCAAAGGTACAAAGAAAACATTGACCTGAAGATAAAAGGCCTGAAGATAAAACACACTGCATGGGAACTGAAGAGATGACCAGACCCTAAACTGCGGCGATCAAACCAAACTTCATGGCAAACTTCTTCTGATTACAGTCGAGCATTTCACTGAGACTGCACGTCGAGTTCATCTGCTTGAGTATCTTGTGACGGTACTCCAGGCTCTTCCTGAGACCATGGCGAAAGAATTGGGGGTAATCCACCGCCTCTCCCTTGTCCCTCCCCATTTCCTCAACCAGGAACTTCACCCTGGGCTCCAAGCAACGCTTGATACTCTTGATGAGAACAAGAGGGTATCCAGCCACCAATGCCATGATCTGGTCCTTGCTGAATCCAGCGCTTTGTAGGAACATGAAATTGGGCCGTAAAGTCTTGTTGACATCACGGGACAGTATACCGGGGAAATTCATGATAACCCTCTGGAGATCTGTGCCCTGCAAACCGACTTCTGACTTGAGGAACTCGGCAGTAGGACGCAGCCGTTTGTCGACGCTGTATCCCAGGATGTATGGCTCCTTGGTCAGGATCTTGCCAATCATGCCCTCCTTTTCAATTCCAAGGCTGACAAAGAAGTCGACCGTCTGTGAGAACTTGCCCTCGATGCTGTAGCTGATGAGGCGTGGGTTGACCATGAGCAACTTGGCGAGCTGCTTGTCGGAGATGTCCAGCGTCTGGAAGAAGGCGAGGAGAGGGCAGAGCTTCTGCTCCACGCTGTGGAACAGTATCGGTGGGAACTTGACAACGGCCTGCGCGACCTCCCCTGGCTTGGCCTGCAGCGTGGTGAGGCACTGAACTGTAGGGATGAGCTTCCCGTCGACGGACACGGTGAGCACCTTGGGGCACTTGGTGACCACGTAACGCAGCTTCCGCTGCTCGATCTTGACATGGTTGAGGAGGTAGTCCCAGACGCCCGAGGCCTCGCCGGCGTCGAGATTCGGCAGACTCTTGCACCGCCTTGTCATGCACCCAATGGTCTCCTCGTCGAACCCTTTCTCCCTCAGCCATTGTGTCAGGCTCTTGGCATCGCCACCACCGCTAGCCATTGTTGGGCTATTTTCTGCTCAACAATAGAAATGCAATGAGGTGCCATACATACATAATAAATCTTAGGCAATGAGTTCAGAATCATAGTGCACTCATTCAATTCAGCGGACAAACATGCCAGTGAAGCAATTCGTCGAATACCAACAGTGCAGGTGACTAAGGACATCAAAACAAACAAGAAGGTTCAGTCGATTCATGCGCACGAACTGATCTGATGGTACGAAAATACGCAATCGGGAGCAGTGATAAAGGGGATCAATCAACAAACAGAGAGCACGAATTCACAAAAAACATAGGCATTGTCGTTGCTCCCCGTCTGCCTTTCTTTTCTCTAATTTTTCCACTCCACAGATGATTATCGCTTCCCCTGAATCTACAGCGACGGTGGAGATTGGGTACAACGATCGAATATAGCACAGGGCGAGATTCATGAGAATATAATATAACCAACCTTGTTGATCCAGATCGAGGCGGGCTGCAGAAAAGCCGGGAATGTGATGTGGAATGTAACCACGGAAGAGGATAAGAGAAGATGAGGAAAGAGTCCTGCCTCTGTCTGCAGCGAATGCGCTCCCAAGCTGTGTTACTCAGCAATCGATACATTTGATTGGGTTAACTAGTTGGGCCGACAGAGTCTAGTTGGGCGGGCTGGCCCGGGGCCCAGGGAAGACCAACTATGAGCTTAAAACATGACCTTTTTTTAGATGAAAAACATGACTTTTTTTTTGTATGAGTGAAACGTGACTTGATTATACTGATGTTTTTCAGTTTTCCTTTTTCCACCAAAAAGAACGCCACTGCGAGATTAGGTGTGTAAACGGACCAGATGTGGATCGATTAGTGTACATATATTTTTATATTTTTAAAACAAATACTGATGTTATCGAATATGAATACAGAGCATATGTTCCACGGATGCGGATTGAAAGTTTTCTCAATTCGAAACAGATAGGAATAAAGAAATAATAGACTAGTGTTTTATAGTCAGTCAACTGTATAACACCTGTAGAGATAAGTGATATAACACACAATAATTTCAAGTTCAATCATATAAAAACAATTTGTTAGTTTTCTAGGTTGGGTAAATTGCCATATCGGACTACAGTTACTGAAAATTTATTTGAATAAAGATATATTCATTTTCATATCTATATTTTCTTTAAAATTTAATACTAAATTTATATTAATTTTTTAATAAAAAATATATTAATATCACGAAGATAACAATTACTCCCGGCTTCTACAACCAACAAAATGCTAACTAGACAATGAGGATGAACACAACCGCCTAAAAAAATATCCCTGCCACAGTGATTAATCACCTACAGCAGGAGCATACATATCACGCCAAAGGCACCACCTAGACTACAAATGAGATTCTCCAAAAGCAATGTCTACAAGAAGAGAAAAATACATAAGCATAGTCGTCGCCCGATCAATTGATCTTGGGTTTTCACCCTAAAGATAGTCCGAGTTCTCAAAACAATTCCTTTGACATGCCATTGCCAGGTACAATCAACAAAAGTCAGACCTTGAGCTTTCTTCCTAAAAATCGAGATCCGATACTCAAAGAGTACCACCGACAGTGAAATCCCAAGTGCTACCGGTCATCAAGCTCACAGGACCATGTGTCGGAGATGGACAGGAACACCGCCCCGCATGCCATGCCCAAACAACAGCCTATGAAACAGCTTCATCGCATCCAAGACACCTCTCCGCCATTTCTTTATGTCCTCCAATCGCAGCCACCATCCACATCAAATTTGTATTTGAAAAACAAATCCAGGTGTTTACCACATCCATTTTCATATTTGCATGGACTCAGACATTACCATGATTATTTCCAATTTTCCGAATACGAACCGCAGAAAAAATTCAGATTATCTACTACCAGTTCTCACCCTAACTACGATTGGTGCAGCACATAATGTAACATGGCATGCATTTCATTTCATTTCCGTTCTTTCACATTTGGCCACACAACCTCATATAGTTCTGTTTTTTTCTAAGATGCTAGCAGTCATAGTCTGCAGAGTGGCTACATAGAATATACCCAAAATAAATAAACGAGGGAAGAGGATACATTTTTCTCATGTAACCAAATTGCATCTAGAGTACGCAGTACAGCCTCATTCATCTTCCTCCACGGTAATGCAGGATTTATCCTTTCATCCATCCCCATCATTCCCCGCTCTAGAGCAGACAGCCATGACCTTTGAGCGACTCCACCGCGTCATCGAACATCTCCTCCACTCCTTTGAACTCAAGGCCTAGCTTCCGAATCTTGGATGTGTTGTAGCCATAAGTCTGTTCCCCGTAAACGTTCGGTAAACTGCACACACAAATTCAGTGCAGTGCATTCACGATTCAGTGTAGTCAAGCTTGAGATGAGCAACAGCGTGCTAGTATATGTTTTTCAGTGTGGTGACTGGTAACTGACCTCTTTGGGATGGGGAACGATGGGAACCGTTTGGCGAGGAAAGCGACCAGGTCACTGCTATTCAGAACCGCCGAATTGCATATGTACCTCCCTTTGGCATCGGCGGTTTCATAGACCAGGATGTGGCAGCTCGCGATGTCGTCGATGTGGACATACCCCATCCTTCCAAACATGGTGAACTTCTCTGTCTCTCCTGCAACATGAATTCACCAACATTTAGAACATATGCTCTGTATATAAAGATTGTGATGGATGGATAGCAGCGTTCAGGCTGGCATATCCAAAGCATGAACACTAAGACCAGCAAGGAACACGAACATACCTTTGAATAAGCCAAGGACATCTTTTACAGTTGGGCCTAATTCAGACGAGAGATTAGGTCCAATCACGAACGTGGGAAGAACAGCCACGAGGTCGATGCTGTTCTCCTTGGCAAACTCCCAGGCTGATTTCTCCGCTAGGATCTTGGCGACGCCGTACCATACCTACCAGGCACGTCGAAAGAAACAAACCAACTATTCAGAGAAATTATCCGAAATATATATATTGGCATAAAAATCAAAGGCATGGTACTTCTATCGCCCAGAATCACACCTGGATGCTTTCACAGAACTCCACAGAGCTCCATGATGTTTCATCCAGCTGAACGTTGGGTGGGAATTCAGCTTCATCTCTCAGCCTCACGGTTGACGATGATGACGTGAGAACAACCCTTTTGAGAGATGGATTCTTCTTGCAGGATCTCAGCACGTTTAGTGTGCCGTTTATTGCGGAATCAAGCATTTCTTCCTGCAATTGAAGTGGGCATCACATGTCAATCAAGACCCATCACGACAGGACAACTTTATCTTCCAACATATTGTAGAGAAAAGAAGATGGGCACTGAAGTGATCATAGTTAGTAGTACAGCATGCCTTGGTATCAGATTTAGTGATGACAGGCGATGCAGTGTGGAAGACGCCCTCACAGGCCATCACAGCATCATCGAAGCTCCCTTCTTCCAAGAGGTCAGCTCTCACAAGCTGCAGCCTTTCCTTGGCCCCTGCTAAGTTCCAGAGATGTGCTACCTTCTTCTGATTGCCTATCCAATTAGCAAATATATGTCACCTCACTATCACTTTACAAAATTGTGCATTAACAGAAAGCAATTAGGAGAACAGATTCGATCATTAGCAGCAACAAACCTGGGTCTCTGACTGTCCCTAGGACATGATAACCGGACTCGAGAAGTCGTTTGACAAGCCAAGAGGCAACAAAGCCAGAGGCCCCAGTGACACACACCTTGCCCATGGAAATATCCGCCATTCTCTCAAGCTGGAAGTGCTCCTGCGATTTTATTCATCAACTTATATATGTAGCAGAAGAACAAGAAGAAATGAATATTGGTATGTCATCCTCTTTTTGTGATTCTGTTCAGCAGGTAGAGAGTAGGCCGTAGACCCCGAGCAGGTAGGGAGGTTCACAGCTTTCACGCTCCAGTGCTTGGTCAGGATAGTACAATACAAAGTTCACACCTTATGAGTGGCACATCTTTACCAGAAATCTTGCCAAAGGGAAATCACATTCAATGATTCATTGGTGATAATATGCTCCCTCCAGTTTATGCAAGATTGAATGATGGCGAAGCAGAAGAAGCTTTATTCATGGATATCTAATTCTGATTACATTCTGACTGATAACCTGTCACTGTAAACCAATCAAAACCAACAGAACGAAAGAACCAGTCTTAATGTACACAAAAATGGGGGAGGAAGAAAATTCCTCGTATGCAAAACAGATGTATACACTCGATTTACACTACTCCTGTTTGGAGTAGATCCCAGATGACACTAGTGTAGAGAACAATGGGGAAGGAATATTTGGGAGAAGGGTACAGCTATCGGGCAAAACTTTACCGAGTGTACCAAGCAGCCATGTCTGCAGGTCCACTGTCCAATTCACTTCTCAGGAGAGAGGCCAAAAGAAGATGCCATTTCTGCCAATTGCTGCCATGTTGAATTTGTTATGAACGCTATAGGAACTACAGGCTGAAATGTATATTCATCGCCATCCGGTTGGAGATTATACAATGTTTTGAGTTCCAGAGCTTTAGATTCTGCGGCTTCAGCTTCTTTGCGTAATATCTCCACTTCTTCGCTGTCATCAGTTTCAGTTGCAGCAGTCAATTCTGCTCTAGCAGCAGAGGAGTCCAGACGGAGCCTTTTGTAACTTGCCATGGCCGACTCTTGTTCTTTGAGCACAATAAGCCCTTCGCATTCCTGTATCTTGTCAGTGGTTGCTGTGATATCCTTTTCTATTATCTCCAGATCAGTAGCAGCTTTCTCCAATTTAGCATGCAGTTCTTCCTTTTCAGAATTAAGTGCTTTCGCCTCTGCAGCTATCCTTCCTGCTTCCTTGAAGTTCCTTGCAGCAGCAGCCACCTTCTTTTCAGCCTCTAGTTCAGGACCCCTTTTGTCAATAAAGCTCAGTTTCTGCTTAAATGTAGCTATCTCTTGCTGTATGCCTGCTCTCCTTGAAGATATCTCCTGCAGACCCATAATTAAGATAAGTTCAGAATGAGGATCTTTATTAGCATCGGAAAAACATCTCAGCATATAAAACTAACTATGGTCTATGGAACCCAATATTTTTATCAGTAAAAGGAAATCATTTAAAGGATAGGTGTTGTACCTGAAGACTAGTTCTTGCATCAGTTGTTTGTTGTCTGAGCATTTGGATGTTTTGCGAAATTTCCTCCTCCATTTTTAACAACCCAATTCTATCATGTCTCGACTTCAAGATTGATGATTCAAGCTTTCTTCTGATTTCAACTGACTGCTGGCAAGCTTTTGCTTCAGAAGAACAAGCATTGATGATTTCCCGTAAGTCAGAATCTTTCTGTTCTGTTGAAGAGATGAAGTTATCGATTTTGTTCTTTTCTAAGACAAGCGCTTCAGTATCTTGATCAATTTTAGTTTGGGCTTCCTGCAAGGAATTGATCTTCATGTCAATATCTGACTGCGAGCCATGAAATCTGGAGACCACCGCACTGATTCTTTCTTGAACCTCCTGGATCTGAGCATTGTTTTCAGCTATCTCTGCTTCTTTCAGCCTCACCAACTCCAGCAGCTCTGCTAATTCCACTGTGAGGGTATCTCCTTTCTTACTTAGCATCTCCTTTTCTCTCTTGTCGTCTTCAATCAAATGCTCTACTGAACCTTCCAACCCCGAACGTGCTGCTAAAACCAATTCTGTTTCAACCTCCATCTCTAGCTTCTTTATTTGTAGTAACTCCATTGATGCTTGCCATTCTTCTATTTCCTTCGAGGATATTTCTTCTGCTTGCTTGCTTACCGAATCAGCATGGTCAGTCGCATCCTAAGAAAGGAAGAGATTGAATGTTATTGAACTAGAAGAACAGAAACTGAAACGCAGTGACTGCTTTATAAATTCATTAGTTGTTGCTAAAGTTCTTGCATCATAACTAGCTATTCAACTATCATTGTATCTAGGTGGACATCGGATGGTTGCACTAGTGCAGAACACCCTATCCGATACGGGTCAAGAAACACCATCTGTGGCGGTTTAGACCTTCATTGTGGAATATGGGTCATGTATGGCATGCCCCACCCCAAGTGCCAAACAGAGAACCATAGGGGATGGCCCAAATCCGCAGCGGTTTCTCGCGCTTGTCTCTCATGAGGGATCTAGGATGGCTAGTTCTGTACTAATGTTGCAGTTAGTGTCATAAGGGAAAGTAGAACTCTTAGCAGACAAACTACTCCCTGCCTCAAGTAAACATGGACACATGATGTCCTTCGTGGTCATATTGAACTGCTCAAACTTATTGGGTTGGCTTAAAACTTAAAACATCCTTTTCTTTCACGTCTATCTTGCTATCCAAATCTTTTGTACCTTCTAGATACTTATTATGGTGGATTGTTATGCCCTGGAAGGGTACAAACCAATTATTTTCCTAGATCATGGCAATGGATCGCAATGGAAGTTATCACACAGTGACTGCAGCATCAACACTATGCATGTGACGATATCATCAAATGAAAATTTATAAAACACAAGACCCCTAAGTTAGTTTCAAACAGCACCATAGTAGTTCTAGCTTATGTTATCTTTATACTCTTATAAAGATCCGACTTGGTGGAGGTACGTTCACCCTTATGAGATTACCTCTTAAATTGCCAAGAAATTAATTACCATAATTTATCAATATTTATGTACTAGTACATATATGTATTTGTAACTTTTGAATCATTCTTTAGATTATTAATCATTAATGTATGGATAAAAAATTTATTTTGCATAATGTTGAAGACTATGATTATACAAGGGTTTAAACAACTTAAGGAACGCAAGAAGTGCATGTGCATTTGACTAGTCCAAGCATAAGCATAGTATAGATACTTAGTGTTGATACATGCTTGAATGCTAGGGTTGATGCAACGAAACTTTGTAAGCCTTCCGATTTCAAAATAATGGTTATGTTAGAAGGATGCCTGAATTCAAGGAAGTACATATCTCATTGATATTACAGTTTTATGCAAGGCGAGGAAAGAAAACTGCAGGTGATTTACCTTTGCAAACTGTTCCAGAAGGGCAGCAGCTTCCTCCTCCATGGTAATGCGGGACTCGAGCACCTCCTGCAGCTCCAAGTCCACGGAATCATAATTGAGCTCCGCATCGCGCAGCGCCGTCAACAACCGATCCTTCTCCTTCTCCAGAGCCGCAAGGGAGTCGCTGATCCTCTCAGCCGTCTCAAAGTCCTCTGCCTCGCACGCCTCCTCCAGCTCCCTCTCCAAGTCCTTGTGCTTGGACGCCGCGGAACCGACGTCCTCTGCGGCCTTCCTCTGCCTACCGGCCAGCTGCCTCCTCTTGGCCGCGACAGCCGCGGCTCTCTGCTGGATTGCATCGAGCTTACTGGACATTTGAGATCTAAGAAGAGCCAACCTCTCCTCAATCCCCACCGCTGCAGCCACAGCCCCTCCACCAACCTCATTCTCACCATCTTCATCTTTCGCCTCCTCTTCCACATCCAAGGAATTGCCATTCTCTTTCACATCCAAAGAATTGGCATCCGGATCCACCACAACAGCAACTTCCTCGCCGCCATTATCTAGCTGATGATCAGGGTACTGGCTGGGAATAGGGGGAGCAGCATGATGCGGCAAATCATCGGGGATGGGTAGGCTACCACTGCTACTGGCAGTAGGAATTACAGTAGCCGTAGCAGCAGCATCAGCAGCGACGGTGGTGGTTGTGGTAGCGATTGCTACAGTAGGCGGCAGAGCGGGGGCGGGTTGAGGCGAGCGGCCGTACCCGATGCGCACGGCCCGCTTCTTCTTCCGGAGCGCCGAGGAGGACGGCTGCCGGGAGAGGGCGGCGGCGGCGGCGGGAGGCGAGACCGGCGCCGGGGAGGCGGGCCGGTGGTTCTGATCTTGGCCCTGGGTGTGGTGCTGGTCCTGGTCTAGCGGAGGCTGAGGGGCGAGGAGGGTGAGATCGGAGAAGAGGTCCTCGTCCAGAGGCTGGGAAGAGGCCGCGCCGGTATCGGAGTCAGCGTCGGCAGCAGGGGCCGCAGATGCAGGTCGAGGGGTGGGGGGCTTGGGGGGTTCGGGTGCCTCGGCGGGGTCGGCGGAGAGGGAGGGGGCGAAGAGGACCATGCCGTCGAAGAGCGAGTCGCCGCCGTCGCCCCACCCGCCGTCCTGAGACGCCATCGGCGGCGAGCTCTCACGAATCGATGGATCGCGGGAGGAGGAAGGAGGAGGAGCTGTAGCTGACTAATCGACGACGCTGCTGCTGATGTTGCTCGTGCTCTAGTAGCCCGTCGTGATTTGGCCGCGACGCGAGACGAGCCGGGGTTTGTCAGTTAATTTTTGTCGCGTAATCGAAGAAGATTGGACGAAGAGGCCGGCCAGATCGATTATGGCTTTTCCCACACGAAGAGTTTGTCCAGGAAGCAATCGAATCCAATCCGATCCAGGTGATGGATTTGGAAGTGCAAACTGCGTCATTATCGTTATCCAGACAGAAATTCAGAGCTGGATTTTGCTAAGTGGCAGTATCCGTCTACTGATGGAGCTCTGTCAGTTGTATATCCACCTCGTTTTGTGAGGATTTTGCAGCAGAGACTGCATTGCATGGCTACTGAACTCACCTTTGATTCGAAGAATGGATTGTAAAGATACATGAATTTTGTGGAACGGGGTGTTTGATTCATAGGAATAGGGGAAAAAAACACGCTCGAATCCTAAAAAGCATAATCAAATAAAGTTCAAGTAAATGCAGAGATGCGATTAGGTCATTGCCATGCAAATTTATCTGGTTCTTTGCGCACAGAAATGTAACAAAGAAGTTCTGAGTGTATTGTAAAATTTCTTTATTTCCCCTTCGAAACCTAAATTCCTCCACTTTTTCTATGCTTCATTCATTTGAATCAAATGGATGAATAGAGCCACCAAAGGAAAATTTCAGATCCTATGTTTTGCTGCAAAGGAATTGTAAAAAGAACTTCAGAGTGGATGAATGCTTTCCTCCAAAATAGAGTGCATGGAAATCCATCAGAATATTTCCTACATTTTGTAATCCTATGGATCAGGCAACCTACTTATTATGAAAAATTCCAAATCCTGAAAAATTCCCTTGAATCAAAGGAGCCAAACAGGGCATCGGATTCTTTGTACAGCGGGACGGTTGCATCATCATGCAATGCGCTTCATCCACGGAATAGAACCGTCGAGCAGCAGAAGCGCAAACCTGTAAACCTCGATGTTACCAAGAAACCTCACATGAACTCAGGAAAACAACACCAACAAATCATGTACAACATTGTGACCTGCTGCTGTAACAGCGGCGTTGACACAACTGTACACAAATATACGGCTGCTACACAACCGTTATCTGACCTGACTCTCCCGTTTACTCTACTACCAACCGGTACAAATGATGCACATGCACGAGCATATTACATGAATAAATTAATGATACACGATATCTGGCGTCAGCTCTCAGGGCAACGGATCCCTCTGCGCACCGGGTGGAGCCGTCGGCATCGGGAAGTTGAAAGAACAGTAGGTTCCGCCAAACTGGGGAGCCTCCACATATGGACTCTGGCACAACGGAAGAAAATCAATTCTCAGTGTCTTGCGTGAAAGAAAGGGGAAAAAAAAGGTCAGATAAGAGCTTATGTGATATTAACTCTGGCCCAAGTTAGTTCCAAATGTATTTATAATGGGAAAAGAACAACCATTTCAGGAATTTCAGAGATGTTGGAAGTGTAGGGGCAACTACCTGAGTAAGAGGGGGGTTAGGGATGGGATTGAATACAGGCTCCTGTTTTGGCGATGAATCAGGAGAGCCACCTGAATTGTCATTCATGTTATCTATATTCTTCATTTGCGACGGTTCACCCTCAACACCGTTGAGCTTAACCCCCTACGTGGAGAAGACATAAAACTCAGTAATGGAAATATTATGACATTAACAAAACGTGGATAGCACAAATCAATACCTGGAAAATTTTCCCTAAAGTTTTTAGTCCTTTGGCACGAAGACGCAGGTCTTCCTTCCTGGCACTACCATCTTGAAGCACCTGATATCGACACACATGTCACAAATCACTCCTAGTACGCTACATCTGTTATCTTTTTTTTCAATACTATAAGAATACAAGGCACATTAACATGCATGAAAGGTGGCAGGTAAGCTGAGACAGACCATCTGGCAGACGTGTGATATAGTGGCTTCTATATCGGCAACATTAAGCTTCCACAAGGAATCAACCATAACTTTTTTGTGGTTCTCCATGTACATTTCAAGTTCTTCCTCTGTGGTATGGCCCTCAGCACCCAGCTGCTTCTTCAAGTCTTCTTGCAGCTGCATAAGAGCTATTGCACCTGCAGAACCACAAGATAACCAGATTTTATTACCAACATTATGCTAGCATGAACACGGACGATGCCCAAGGCGGCATCATATGCTTTCGAGATATGCCAATTAAAATAACCCACAAAATATTGATGAGATACTTTACCTGCTGCGGCTGTTACTTGGGATTTGATAAAATGGCCTTTATCTCTGAACCATTCAGCTACAAATGGAACCCCCAGATATATTGCTTTTTTTCCAAGTTCTTTTGCAGCTTGTCTTGAATATACATAACCAATAGTGTTCAACATAACAAGCCCATAGGCTGCAGGACAAGGAAAATAGGACCAATAGAGAGAGAAACTTCAGATTACAGATATCAAGGGCATGCCCAACAGAGAGCATATGGGAGAACAGAAACAACAAAATATATTAAAGCAAAAGCATCGAATATCTATGAATATATTTGGTAAATACAGTTTAGACTAAGTGTATATTTTTCATGTAGTTCAGAAAGAGGGGAAAATATTAGGATTATGGAGTATTGTGTGACATCCTGGCCCAAGGCTTAAAACTTAAAAGGATTCATAGACTACTCATACAAAGAAAATGCATCTTCTTTTCCGAAAGCTTATCTCCAAAGAACCTCTCAGTTATGTCTGCTTGGCCAGGAGCAATTTGGGGATGGGTGACCTCCTAGGAAGTTCCATGGGGTACTCACGAGTGAGGACAAAGTGCACTCGAAAGACTTGTGTTCGTCTGTGGGGAACTGGGGATAGTCTAAAGATCCTAGGAGCTGCCAGCACAGGAGTGGCTGGGGTGCTACATATAGGGAGGCCTTCAATATTATGTGCACACTGTGCTTTCGACCAGATGGAAATAATAATGCAATTCATTAGAATATTATTTTTAGTTAGCAGGTACGGGGGGTTATAAAATTGATGGTCTTTGACTAAGCAAAACAAGCAGTTATTATTACCCCTGCAGCCATGCCCTGCTGAAAAAATGGTAACCTGATTTTTCTTCCAAGTGGATGACTAAGAATGCCATCACATACACTATGCTCATGAAGGTGTCAAATAAGAAAATTACACACTGAACAGTGAAGTACACAAATTACAGCTCCTTCAAACATACCAACTGCCAGCTAAATTCTTACAGCAACAGGTAGGGCAGGAAGGGAGCAAACCTGCGTCACTAAGTCTGGACACCTCTGCCTCAGCAAGCCGGACGAATTCCTCTTTATTTCCTTGAACATAAAGGTGCAGCCGATTTTTAAGAATCTCTGCAAGTTTCTCTTCTCTTTCCTTTTGAACATCCTGTAGTTGCAGTTTACCGTTCAGCAGAATAATGGTAGAATCAGAGAGTTTTTTTTTTAAGTTGAATTAGAGAGAGTATGAAATGCAACAAATATGGATGGAAAGGTGGCCAACAACAGAACTAGTGGTCATGGAGTTGGCGCATTATGAATGATCATGGAAGTTATCTATATATACTAAACCTACTAAAAGAGCAAACCTGCATTTTTTCTTGCAACTTTTTTGTGTCGATGTTTTCATCGTCCCCAAAATTATCAAGTGAAGCCATTGATGCCATTGCCAATTGACCAATATAATCCTCAAAAAGCTCACTACCGAATAGCATCGCGAAAATTGCTGCTGGATCAATTATTCCTTCCCTGTAGAATGTCGACAAGCAAGCTAGTTAGAATATGATTCTTGGAAGATTCTTTAGAATATCAGGTGACATGTGCATCTTTTGGATGGTAGAAGATTATTTGCCTCTGTTCTCTACAAAAGCTCCAACTAACAGTATCATGCTGCTTTGCCGCAAGTGGCAAAACCCACATCCCTTAAGTTTTGAGTATGTTTTGTAAACTCTAGATAATTTAGTTATGAAAGGCAGACATACGTTGAGATGCCAGATTTTCCATGGGCATTATAATCTTGGCGCTGTGCGGGGTCACTAAGCACTTGGTATGCCTCCCCTAGTTCCTGCAATACGAATTTATCTGAGTAAACAATAGTCTTATACAGAAGAAAGTTATTCACACATCATACTATTGTTTCTCATGTAGTCAATAGCATCAGTTCACATTTCAAAACTACCATGAGAAATAATTATAATACTATAGCAGCTATGGAGTAACGATGCTCAACAGATTCAGTAATTATGTATCAACGTTTTCTGTAAGTATGTATTTACAGCTAAGTACAGTAGTCCATAGTGAGAACAAATCTTTAAAAATATAAAAAAATCATGATGCATGTTACTAGTGTATCACATCATAGCCTCACACTCATTAATTAACAAGAGATTACAGTCAACCTTGCTTGCTGGCTTACACCAATTTGGTTCTTGAAATGGTTAATCTAGCTATTCAGGTTCAAAAGGCTTAGCTAGATTTTTCAGCTGAATATAGCAATACTAGTAAGAGCAAAGTTCGTATTGATGACTACAGCTTCAGTTGCTCTAAGCGTATGATTTCCTTAAAATGAGGAACCTTCTCAGGCAGCGGTTCAAGGAGACGAGCCTCACATTTGGTAACTAACATCCAACTCTTTCATGCATCAGAGATGTACAATTAGCTAATGAAGATTCTGCCCATGAAGGTTTGTTACTAAATAGCGCAAACTACTCTCTCCGTCCCACAATATAAGACGTTTTGGTAAATAGTTTTAGTTTATCTTGTCAGGCAATTCACATGGTTGAGTCGACTGAAGCTTGGCAGTAGCTTCTCCGCATCGATCCACGGCAATATGTAGGGTACAAGGTCTCAAAGAACAAAGCAATATGTTACAAAATGGTTTATCAGTGTTGCCATAAGGTTCGTATTTACGGATAGTGAGGTACATAGTAGCTATGACAAAAGTTACTGATTCGTTCAAGATTTATGCAAGCAAGTAAATCAGAAGATATTTTGATTATCTCCTTAACTCGATGAGTGTGTCCTCAAGGATAACATTAACAGTCATTGATCAGCAAATAAGTCAAACCACCATTAGCACCAACAGACTAGCCCAAACGAAAAACCCCGGTCACAAAACCCAATTGGGGCCAGTTGACATTATCCAAATCCATTGCGTTTTGGTAACAATAGGTTCGACTCTAATCAGATTGAATTGAAGATTCTACACCAGCGGATGAGCTCCCGAGTAGTTAGGTAGAGAAGGTCAGCGTGAGGTAGACAGTTTAATACGAGGAGCAAAGCCATGGAAAAACAATTAACCTGGAACTTCCCCGCGGCCTGCGGATCATTTGGGTTCTTGTCTGGGTGGACCTGCCTCGCCTGCACCACCACAAGCAGCAGGACGAATCAGATACGAAAAAAAACAGCGGCGAAGCAAGCGGCGGCGAGGAGCGGCAGGATGACTTACCTTGATGTAATAGGCTTTCTTGATCTCGGACTCGGAGGCGGTTGGGCTCACCCCGAGCACGTCGTAGTAGCCCGTCTCCTTCACCATGGCCGGCGCCTCTTCAGGAGCTTCGATCTCCTCCCGTCCTGAGCTTCCCGATTCGGTTCCAGGCGGGGTCGGATCCGGCAACTGACTGACTGTTCGCTCGCGGGGGCCAGACGGTGTGCGCCCGCCGGTGGACGGGCACGTCCGGCGACGGCGACGGCGACGGCGGGACGCCGGGGGTGGGGGTAAGGACAGAGCTGTAGGTGGTGGTCGGGCTTTTGGATTTCTGCCACCTGCAAAGCGCGTGGTGTCGGGACGAAGTTCCTATTTTCGCTGGAAGTCTACCACGATACCACGAGGGCAGCAGCCAAGTTGGATCCGGGTCAGGTCGAGTCAGTGGGCTGCTGCAGCCAGTCATCGAACCTATCTCAGATCGGCGAAAATTACGGGGCCGACTTGTATAGGGTCAGATTGGTCAAATCGTAGGATTATAATTATAAGTTTATAAACTCGCTAAAATCATTTTAAAAAATTGCGAATAGTCTGAATTTGTTTAGGCTTTGTTCGCTTGCAGTGGTTTAGATCCAATCACCGATATAGAGAGGGTGATCCCTGGATTTCACCCCAATCTTTGTTAGACATCACTAACAAAGCCCCCTGCTGGGTGAGTAAAACTAATGATTGACGGCTCGTTTAAAGAAGATAATGGATCTGCGGGCACTGGTATGGTCCTTCGTGATGACACTGGTGTGGTAATTTTTTCAGCGTGTCGTTCTCTATTGGGTTGCGTGAATGCTTATAAAGCAGAAATAATGGCCTGAAGGGAAGGCCTTGATTATGCTCTTCATCAGTCCAACTTACCCATTATTGTGGAATCTGTTTGTGCACAGCTGGTCTCGGCTGTTCTATCAAAAGATCGTGATCGTTCTGCCTATCTGCATACTATTTTGGAGACTCGAAGCTTGGTTAGAGGTAATAGAAAGTGTTGTTTTGTAATAGTAGACCGTAGTCAGGTGAGTATTAGCCACTGTCTTGCTAATTGGGCAAGGACAGAGAACATAACTAGATTTTGGTTAGGTCGGGTCCTGATGTTATCGTTCAGGAGCTCGTAGCTGAACTTCCTATAATTCTTGCTGATTAATAAAAGGTCTGGTTTTACCCGGAAAAAAAAAAGCCTTTAAAAGGGGCAAACCTTTAAAATAATCGTTGATATAAGGGTTAGGGGGAAATCAGCGCAGAATAGAACCCTTAAATGACACGATCCGTAATTTTTTTTGAGGGCTGACCTGAAAACGGCCCTTCGACCTGTACAAACGCGGGTCGAGAGGCCGACCCGCACGCCAGCCCGCACTCGGGAGAAGAGTAGGGCGCGTTGAAGTTTCAGCTCCAGTCGTCCACACTTACTCTTCCCCTTCCGCGTGCGCCGCCCCTGGATCTCGCGTCGCCGCTGCCGCCTCCGCTAGCCACCCTCGCCTAGCCACCCCCAAAGGTCAGGCACCCTGCCCCACCGTCATCTCTCCGTGTCGCGCCCTGCATCCACTCCTCCACTGCCGCATCGAGGATGAACTCGAGCGAGCATCTGCTTGAGGACGATTTATCCGATTGGTCATCGTCAGACGATTCCGACCTCGAGAATCTGCTCGAGGACGACGACTGCGAGACGGGCATTCTCCTCCTCGCTGTCAAGGAGCATGAGGACCGCGCCAAGCTGTTGGATCGGAGGCGCGGGTCGGTGATGGGCCGCACATACATCTACCGCAACTGCTTCCTCGGCCATGCCACCTTGATGGAGGATTACTTCGTCGAGGTACCAACATATCCGCCGCATCTTTTCCATAGGAGGTACCGAATGCGTCGTAGCTTGTTCGTCAAAATTGTCGAAGCTGTCGATGCCAATTCGACATACTTCAAGCAACGGCGCAATGCTGCCGGCGAGCTAGGATTTAGCACCTGCCAAAAGATCTCGGCTGCCATGCGAGTGATTGCCTATGGCGTCCCCGCAGACTACACCGATGAGTACCTACGCATAGGTCAAGATACAACCACCGAGTTAGTGCGTAGGTTTGCGAAGATGATTATCAAGTTGTTTGGTCCAACTTATCTCCGAGCTCCTAATAAAGAAAATACCAAAAGGTTGATGGAGATAAATGAAAAAGGGGATGGTCGGGCATGCTTGGTAGTATAGATCCCATTTGTTTGTAAACCTTGTGGTTGGAGAGACACCTACTTTTAATTACAAGGTCATGGATCATGAGTACACAATGGGCTATTATCTAGCCGATGGCATATATCCCGAACGGGCAACTTTTGTGAAGTCCATTAAAGATCCCTAAGATCAACAAGAAGCTATATTTGCCAAGGCACAAGAGGCATCCCGCAAGGACATTGAGAGAGCTCTTGGTGTTTTGCAAGCAAGGTTTGCAATTGTTTGAGACCCAGCTAGATTTTTGGACAAGAAAACCCTTGTCAACATCATGACATGTTGTGTGATTCTACACAACATAATCATTTGAGGATGAGAGAGGTTTAAAATTGCACTGCTTTTATGACAATGTTGGTACAAGAGTGCTGCCCGAAAGAAACCCCAATCGTCTTGAAGCTTTTCTTGAAGCATATCGGTAGATTGAGTACAAGGCAACTCACATGTAGCTCGTCGCCAATCTCATTCAGCACCACTGGCAGTTGTATGGTTGTCGCGCACCCAATCGCTCATGATCTCCCCCTGTTTTTCCTTGGCATGTTGTAATTCGATTTATGTGAGATGGACCTTTTGAGAACATTTGTTTCATTTATTTGATTCAAACAATTGGTGTAATTTGATTCAGACATTTGTTGTAATAATTAGGATGATAATTTGTTGGAATTATGCCCTAGAGGCAATAATAAAGATGTTATTATTATAATTCTTGTTTATGATAAAGTTTATATTCCATGCTAGAATTGTATTAAGCGGAAACTTTGATACTTGTGTGGTTTATGAACAACACCGTGTCCCTAGTACGCCTCTATGGACTAGCTCATTGATTAATGATGGTTAAGGTTTCCTAACCATAGACATGAGTTGTCGATTAATAATGAGATCATATCGTTGGGAGAATGATATGATGGACAGACCCAAATCAAGCAGAGCAATTAGATCGTGTCATCGTGTTCATCTTTGCGAAGCTTTTTCTTATGTCAAATATTGTATTCCTTAGACCATGAGATAATGCAACTCCCTGGTATCGGAAGAAAGCTTTGAGGTCATCAAACGTCATCCTATGAGAGGGTGATCATAAAGGTGTCTCTCAAGTGATCGGAAAGTACTTGTTGGGTTGTATGTATCGAGATGGGATTTGTCCCTCCCAAGTCGGAGAGATATACTTTGGGCCCACTCGGTAATCGATATCAACACCGCTTGCAAGCACGTGGCTAAGGAGTTAATCACAAAGTGATATCGGATTACGAAACGAGTAAAGTACTTGCTGTGAACAAGATAGAACTAGGTATGCCGATACCGACGATTGAATCTCGGGCAAGTAAAATATCGCGTGACGAAGGGAATATATATATGGGATTAATTGACTCCTGGCATCGTGGTTCATCCGATATGATCATCGATGAATGTGTGGGAGTCAATATGGGTTTCCAGACCCCGCTGTTGATTATTGATAGAAGATCATGTCTGCATATTCTCGAACCCGTAGGGTCACACACTTAACGTGTCTCGACGCTAGGATAAAATGGATAATTGGTTTACGAGTTTTTGTTCGGAGTCTCGGATGAGATCCAGGACGTCACGAGAGGTTTTGAAATGGTCCGGAGAATAAGATTCATATAAGGGAAAGCAGTTTTTGGATTTCAGAATTGTTTCGGATTGTTCGGTATTGTACCGGAAGCTTCTAGAACCTTCCGGAGTGGGACCAACGTGGCCCCACTTGTCGGGAGGGGGCATGGCCCTATGAGGGAGTGCCCTGGCCACATTGGGCCAGGGGCACAATGAAGGGAATATGCCCGAGAGGCAATAATAAAGTGGTTATTATCATATTCCTTATTTATGATAAATGTTTATTTTACATGCTATAATTGTATTAATACGGAAACGTTAATACATGTGTGTTTAATAAACAAAAAGGAAGTTCCTAGTTATGCCTCTCTTATAAACTAGCTCGTTGATTAGCATGATGATCAAAGTTTCCTGATCATGGACATTGGATGTTGTTAATAACGAGGTCACAACATTAGTGTAATGATGTGATGAACATTCATCCGAAGTATAGCATTACGATCAAAGTCATTGAGTTTATATTGCTATAACAACTTACGAAGTGATCCTAATCCTTAGACCATGAGATCATGTCAATCACTAACACTGGAAGAGTTTCTCGATGACATCAAACGTCACACCGTAACTGGGTGATTATAAAGATGACTTCAGAACTACTAAAGTGTTATGTTGAGACCCATGGATGGGGAGTGGAATTTGTTCATCCCGATGACTGATAGATATGCTCTGGGCCCTCTCGGTGATATCACATTGATTAGCTTGCAAGCAAGTGATTTGATCACTAGAATGTTATATCACGGGAACGATAAAAGAGTGCATGTCGGTAACGAGATCAAACTAGGTATGGAGATACTGATGATCGAATCTCGGACATGTAATATATCATGAAACAAAGGGATTAAGATACTAGCGTAAAAGGTTCACACGATCACAGAAGTCATCGTTGAATGTGTGGGAGTCAGTATGGATCTCTAGGTCCCGCTACTGATTATTGATCGGAGAAGGGTATCGATCATGTCCGCATTATTCGCGAACCGTAGGGTGACACACTTAAGGGATGCTGGCACCATTCGGAGCAAATGATATGCCAGAAAAAGAAAAGGAAAGCGCAGGAATTTATTTCACTAGACACCGAAACTGTTTCGGTTGAAATTGCTGAAACTGGTTCTGCATGTGAAATTGAAATGTTGTAAGGGGTTTTATGTGAATGTTTGTTAATTAAAGTAATTAACAAAGTTATGAATAAATAAATAAAAGAGTTTTATTTAAATGAGAGCTTGCATTAAATTTGGTGGAAATTTAATGCATGTGAGTGGATTTTTGAGTGGAGGCTTTTTAATGTGGAAGAGGTGGGGGCAGCCCCCATGGCTGGGCGCCATGCCCCTTGGGTGCCCCCCTCTCCCCTATAAAAGGCCCCCCTCTCCTCCTCTCAAAGCACACCTCCTCGCAAAGGATCTCTCTCCCCCCTTTAGAATTTCCCCATGGTCTCGGATCAGCGAGATACATGTTTCCGGTGGCTTTTTCTGGAAGGATTTGTTGCTTCCGCTGCTTCGCTGGAGCGAGGGCGCGGAGGTTGTCGGGGTACCCGTTCGTGTGTGCGATCACGGTTGCACCACTGCTTTGAGGTGCTGGACTTGATCGTGCTGGACCGGCTGGACCAGATGGACTTCATCACGATCTTGAGATCGGCAAGCGTTCGTCTACATCATCCACGAGTACAACCTCGTTAACGCTATTCGGTCTTCGAGGGTATGTATTCTATGGATGTATATCCACCCGTTGCTTATATCTAGTAGATAGATCTTGGTACATAGATGTTCCCATCGTAGGAAAAATTTTGTTTTCTATGCTGCGAACCCTACAGTGGTATCAGAGCCGGATCTATGCGTAGATGCTTTGCACGGGTAGTACACATATGAGTATGTGGGCGATGATGATCATTTTATTGCTTCTTAGTTGTACTTTGGATATTGGTGGCATAGTGGGATGAAGCGGTCCAGACGAACTTTACATGTCCTCGCACATGAGACCTGTTCCACGCTTGACATGCAACTAGTTTGCATAAGTGGCTAGCGGGTGTCTGTCTCTCCTACTATAGTCAATATCTAATTTGCAATGAGTTGTCAACAATTTGGTTATCCTCATTGTGGTTCATGTTCGTAGGTAAGAACGGTTCTATCTTCGAAAGCCCTAAGCCACGTAAAATTTGCAATGGATAAATTAGAGGCGTCTAGTTTAGATTGTTGCTGGGCTAGTGTTATGATATGGTGATATTGTAAGTAGAAGTATGAGATGATACTCTTACAACATACATAACGTGTAAACTCCATAGACCTTGGATTTACACATAAAGGTATGATAGTGATCATACCACGATGCACATGATAGAGATCATATGCGGGAACCATATCATTCCACTAATAAACATGTGATGTTTGATTGCATCTTATATTTCTTGTTTGGCGTTTTATTAGCATAATAAGATGATCCCTCATTTAGATATCAAGATAAAAATGTGTTCTTCCTTAAGTATGCACCGACAATGTTTCGTCGCTTCAAGGCATCACGTGATGATCGAGTGTACTTGAATCCACGAGCATATCTCGGGTGTAAGACAGTTACACACGCGAATACTAAGGTTCTTACTTGTCGAGCCTAGCATGTACAGACATGGCCTCGGAACATGAACCGAAAGGTTAAGCATGAGTCATATAGTAGATATGATTCCCATTTGATGCTCGCCTTTGAAGCTACACCGACTCACGTGATGATCGGACTTGGTGTAGTGGATTTGGTTCATGTAATCACCAAAAAGACACGAGGGATGTCGTTTTTGAGTGGGAGTTCATTTCTAATTTGGATTAGTAGAACTCAATTTATCATAAATTAAATCAAAGTGAATTTGCATAATTTGTTGTAGTCATTGGCATTCGTTCACCACCTTATGCATAGTTGTAATTGAGATAATAGAACTATAGAATTCTGGATATATACTTTACGAACTGGTATCGTATTGTGTTGAGTGTCAATCTAAAGTTTAAAGTACTATTGCAAACTTTCAGCAAAATTCTATTTACTCCGTGAAATTTAATAATTGGTATTAAATTGAGAGTAACAATTCCAATGTTAGTATCTTAAGTATCATGTTTGCCTCCATGATTCTTGATTGTTTTAATATCAAGTTTATCTAGGAGATGAAAGAATTGTTTCAGAAACCATTATGTGTGGCAGATATAACGATATCTGAAACAATGTTTTGGTTGCAATATGATAGAGTATAATATATGTTCTCATATTGGATGAGAATTTACGAAGATTGGAGATGCTAGACATCCTAATCATCCAAAAGGGTTTTGGAAAGTAATGTTATACTCACGATTCATCTTTATAAGCTACAATAGCTTGATCATGAAAGTCGTCATGATAAGGATGAATAGAAGATGTATGTAAAGTGTTTACTAGACTAAAAGATTACTAAAGAATGGATTTTAAAAGAATACCGATCATTTTGATGATGGTGATATACTTCAAAGTGCAAGTCCAAAGGTATTATTATTTGAATATACACGCTTTGGACTATGTGTCATGTATATGGCGCCACTTTTGATGTTGATAGATTCTTTTAAAAAGGAAAAGGAAATGCTGAAAGAGAATCTATAAAATATATTTGGCAGAAAATAAAAGATTGGAAATATCCAATTTAGGTATATGGATGATATACATGTTATGGTTGTATTCTTTGCTTGTTAAACAATGTGGTTCTTGGGTATTGGATACCGAATTGGTTGGTATGAAATTTCATACGAAACAACGCAATTCATAAACCACAATGGCCTAAGCAACTAGCAAGAGAATATGTGATGATGTTCATCGAAAACAAACAAACCATTGTTTGTATTTCTCGTTGACATCAAGGCTTGACTTCAAGATTTGTTTTAATAATTGTTATTTGAATCAAGTATTATGAGAACAAAGATTGTTCAAATAATTATCGTATTCCATATAAGATGGATGATTTACAAATCTAGTTGGAGAAATCACATCCATAAAACATAATGCTAAAATGTCGCAAGACAAATGATTGAAAGATCACTTACGAAGTGACATCGCTGTTTAAATTATATTGGAAAGAAAACATGAAGAATCTCCATTTTCATGGATTTTTGGAGTCTTTGATTTGATCAAGTGACGCTTGTGAGACTTTCCTCGGGATAATTAAAACTTCGTTCAAAGGCCAAAGAAGAACGAACGACTAAAATATTGGAATTTATACATATCGATGTATGTAGTCCATTATGTGTAGTCGTAAGAGATTGGTTTCAACTTCATATACTTTCTCCTAAAATTTGAGTGAATATTCACTTAATCAGAAAGAAGTGTGAAATATTTGAAAATGTTCAAAGACTTTCAAGATGAAGTGAAAATCATTGTGACAAGAAAATAAATGGTTTATGATTTTATCATAAGGGATTTATTTGAGTTACAAGTGTAACAAGAGAAATAAATGAATTATGATTTATCATAAAGGGATTTATTTGAGTTGCAAGTTTAGCAAAACACCTAGATTTTACATTTCCCGAAACACCATAGGAGTATGGAGTGTTTGAGATTTATAATGAAACCTTGTTTGACATGGTTGGATCAAAGGTGTTATTTATAAAACTTCCATTATGTTTTAGATTAAAGCTTTAGAGACTACCGCTTTTACACTGAAAAGAGCTCCATCTTGATCCGTTGAAATGACACCATGGAAGTTATTGTTTGGGGTAAAACCCAAGTTGTCATTTCTTAAATTTTGGTATGCTAAACATAAGTAAGATGTTTACAACCGAAGTCGGATGAGCATGTCTTTGTAGGTTATTTCGAATAACAATTGGTTATTCCTCCATAACACCAAGGACAAAAGGGTTTGTCGCTTGAAACGTGAAGTTTCTTGAAGAAGGAATTTTTCATAAAAGTTAAGTGGGAGGACAATAGAACTTTGATAAGGTTAACAAACCTTATCTATATGTGTTGAGTTGCGCAGCGCCGGAAATCGTTCCGAAGGCTGCCATAATGCTCATAGCTTATGTGCCTCAAAGGTTGTGGTCACGGAGATCTAAGTTCCTATTGAACCAAGTAGGTCGGTTAAACAATCAAATGCTAAGATTTGAGAGTAAATCATTATTGTTTGACAATGATGAACCGAATACATACAAAGAAGCGATGATGGTCCCTGACTCCGTCAAATGGCTTGAAGCCATAAAATCCGTGATAAGTCCATACACGATAAATCAAGTTTTGAACTTGGAAGACCCTCCGAAAAGGTGTAAAAACCTATCCGTCGTATTTGGATCTATAAAGAAACAAACATGGATGTTTCACATCTATGAAATAGTCGACATGTCATAAAGTATTTTACGACAATGTTCAAGGAGTTGACTATGACAAGATTTGATCTTTCATAGCGATATTTAGTCTGGACGGATTAAAGTAGCAACCACTACATATAATTTGGTATATGGTAGATGAATAAACAAAACAAAGTTCTTCTAATAGAATGGTTACCTAGGACGTGTACATGACACGATCCAAAGGGTTTTGTTAATTCAAAGGATGCTAAAAAGGGCATGCAAACTTCAATAGTTGAACTAAGCATCGCGGAGTTGGAATCTTCACCGTGATGAAAAAGAGTTTTCATCAGGAGACGATGAAGATGCTTGCATTTGCAAGAAATTAAGTGGGAGCGCTGAGACATATTTCTAATACATTATGTGGAGGACATCTTGTTGATTAAAAATGAAGTATCTTTTATTGACAAAGGTTAAGAATTTCATTTCGATGAAAGACTTAGGCAAAACCCGAATATTTAGCGTGAATGTCTATAGTGGATAGACTGTGACGCCAATATGGTTGTGCCAAACATACATATATGATATATTGAAGGAGTTCAATATAGAAACGATAAGAAACGGTTCTTGTTGCATGGAAAGGAATTGAATCAAGATTCAAGTATATCGACACTTGATAAGTGAAACAAGATTCAAGTGCTTTGACGTCCATTATGTGTAGTCGTAAGAGATTGGTTTCAACTTCATATACTTTCTCCTGAAATTTGAGTGAATATTCACTTAATGAGAAAGAAGTGTGAAATATTTGAAAATGTTCAAAGACTTTCAAGATGAAGTGAAAATCATTGTGACAAGAAAATAAATGGTTTATGATTTTATCATAAGGGATTTATTTGAGTTACAAGTGTAACAAGAAAAATAAATGAATTATGATTTATCATAAAGGGATTTATTTGAGTTGCAAGTTTAGCAAAACACCTAGATTTACATTTCCCGAAACACCATAGGAGTATGGAGTGTTTGAGATTTGTAATGAAACCTTGTTTGACATGGTTGAATCAAAGGTGTTATTTATAAAACTGTCATTATGTTTTAAAAGATTAAAGCTTTAGAGACCACCGCTTTTACACTGAAAAGAGCTCCATCTTGATTCGTTGAAATGACACCATGGAAGTTATGGTTTGGGGTAAAACCCAAGTTGTCATTTCTTAAATTTTGGTATGCTAAACATAAGTAAGATGTTTACAACCGAAGTCGGATGAGCATGTCTTTGTAGGTTATTTCGAATAACAATTGGTTATTCCTACATAACACCAAGGACAAAAGGGTTTATCACTTGAAACGTGAAGTTTCTTGAAGAAGGAATTTTTCATAAAAGTTAAGTGGGAGGACAATAGAACTTTGATAAGGTTAACAAACCTTAGCTATATGTGCTGAGTGGCGCAGCGCCGGAAATCGTTCCGAAGTCTGCCATAATGCTCATAGCTTATGTGCCTCAAAGGTTGTGGTCACGGAGATCTAAGTTCCTATTGAACCAAGTAGGTCGGTTAAACAATCAAATGCTAAGATTTGAGAGTAAATCATTATTGTTTGACAATGATGAACCGAATACATACAAAGAAGCGATGATGGGCCCTGACTCCGTCAAATGGCTTGAAGCCATAAAATCCGTGATAAGTCCATACACGATAAATCAAGTTTTGAACTTGGAAGACCCTCCGGAAAGGTGTAAAAACCTATCGGTCGTATTTGGATCTATAAAGAAACAAACATGGATGTTTCACATCTATGAAATAGTCGACATGTCGTAAAGTATTTTACGACAATGTTCAAGGAGTTGACTATGACAAGATTTGATCTTTCATAGCGATATTTAGTCTGGACGGATTAAAGTAGCAACCACTACATATAATTTGGTATATGGTAGATGAATAAACAAAACAAAGTTCTTCTAATAGAATGGTTACCTAGGACGTGTACATAACACGATCCAAAGGGTTTTGTTAATTCAAAGGATGCTAAAAAGGGCATGCAAACTTCAATAGTTGAACTAAGCATCGCGGAGTTGGAATCTTCACCGTGATGAAAATGAGTTTTCATCAGGAGACGATGAAGATGCTTGCATTTGCAATAAATTAAGTGGGAGCGCTGAGACATATTTCTAATACATTATGTGGAGGACATCTTATTGATTAGAAATGATGTATCTTTTATTGACAAAGGTTAAGAATTTCATTTCGATGAAAGACTTAGGCAAAACCCGAATATTTAGCGTGAATGTCTATAGTGGATAGACTGTGACGCCAATATGGTTGTGCCAAACGTACATATATGAGATATTGAAGGAGTTCAATATAGAAACGACAAGAAACGGTTCTTGTTGCATGGAAAGGAATTGAATCAAGATTCAAGTACATCGACACTTGATAAGTGAAACAAGATTCAAGTGCTTTGACACTTGATGAGTGAAATCACGAGAATGTGTTGATCAGTCATACCATGATATGTACACATCCAGCTATGTCCTATGCTCAAGGTGTTATGAGCATATACCAGAATGAATCATAATATGATCATTGGAAGATTGTAAGGATATTCTTATGATCTTTTGGAAGAACTAAGAATATATTTGTGTAGAGGTGACAAGCAATTACAAATAGTTCATTGTAAAGCGTTACATTGATACTAGTTTTGTCACAAGATACAAATTAAGTTTATCTCAATTTAAACTATGAGTGGCACAATGAAATGGAAAGAAAGTTTCCATGATGGATTTGGATGAAATCCATAGTTAAGACATTGTGACGAATACTACAACAAAAGGGCTAAGTATATGACTGCTATAGTAGCAGCAAAGGAGGGAATTTGTGCCAAGTAGTTTGTTATCAAACTAAGGTGTGGTTCGCAATGGGCTAACACTAAAGATATATTGTATCACAATAGTATCGACGTGTTTTAAACCCCAAGGAACTAAAGGTCTCACCGAAAGACCAAATTTATATAATGCCATCTCATTGGAGAATGAGTGATGCGTGAAGACGCAAAGACATGCAAATACACACGGACCTGAAAGCGTCAGATCCGTAGATTATGTTAACCACTTGCAGTTGCGTATTTGGAACACCAGAAAGCCATAGGTGTTCAATACACAAAGTTTTCAAACTAGATTATTGTCTCTAGTGCAAGTGGGAGACTGAAGGGAATATGCCCGAGAGGCAATAATAAAGTGGTTATTATCATATTCCTTATTTATGATAAATGTTTATTTTACATGCTATAATTGTATTAATATGGAAACGTTAATACATGTGTGTTTAATAAACAAAAAGGAAGTTCCTAGTTATGCCTCTCTTATAAACTAGCTCGTTGATTAACATGATGATCAAAGTTTCCTGATCATGGACATTGGATGTTGTTAATAACGAGGTCACAACATTAGTGTAATGATGTGATGAACATTCATCCGAAGTATAGCATTACGATCAAAGTCATTGAGTTTATATTGCTATAACAACTTACGAAGTGATCCTAATCCTTAGACCATGAGATCATGTCAATCACTAACACCGGAAGAGTTTCTCGATGACATCAAACGTCACACCGTAACTGGGTGATTATAAAGATGGCTTCAGAACTACTAAAGTGTTATGTTGAGACCCATGGATCGAGAGTGGAATTTGTTCATCCCGGTGACGAATAGATATGCTCTGGGCCCTCTCGGTGATATCACATTGATTAGCTTGCAAGCAAGTGATTTGATCACTAGAATGTTATATCACGGAAACGAGAAAAGAGTGCATGTCAGTAACGAGATCAAACTAGGTATGGAGATACTGATGATCGAATCTCGGACATGTAATATATCGTGAAACAAAGAGATTAAGATACTAGCGTAAAAGGTTCACACGATCACAGAAGTCATCGTTGAATGTGTGGGAGTCAGTATGGATCTCTAGGTCCCGCTACTGATTATTGATCGGAGAAGGGTCTCGATCATGTCCGCATTATTCATGAACCGTAGGGTAACACACTTAAGGGATGCCGACACCATTCGGAGCAAATGATATGCCAGAAAAAGAAAAGGAAAGCGCGGGAATTTATTTCACTAGACACCGAAACTGTTTCGGTTGAAATTGCTGAAACTGGTTCTGCAAGTGAAATTGAAATGTTGTAAGGGGTTTTATGTGAATGTTTGTTAATTAAAGTAATTAACAAAATTCTGAATAAATAAATAAAAGAGTTTTATTTAAATGAGAGCTTGCATTAAATTTGGTGGAAATTTAATGCATGTGAGTGGATTTTTTAGTGGAGGCTTTTCATTTTGAGTGGGAGCTCCACCCACTTGAATGTGGAAGATGTGGGGCAGCCCCCATGGCTGGGCGCCATGCCCCTTGGGTGCCCCCTCTCCCCTATAAAAGGCCCCCCTCTCCTCCTCTCAAAGCACACCTCCTCGCGAAGGATCTCTCTCCCCCCTTTAAAATTTCCCCATGGTCTCGGATCAGCGAGATACATGTTCCCGGTGGCTTTTTCTGGAAGGATTTGTTGCTTCCGTTGCTTCGCTGGAGCGAGGGCGCGGAGGTTGTCGGGGTACCCGTACGTGTGTGCGATCACGGATGCACCACTGCTTTGAGGTTCTGGACTTGATCGTGCTGGACCGGCTGGACCAGATGGACTTCATCACGATCTTGAGATCGGCAAGCGTTTGTCTACATCATCCATGAGTACAACCTCGTTAACGCTATTCGGTCTTCGAGGGTATGTATTCTATGGATGTATATCCACCCGTTGCTTGTATCTAGTAGATAGATCTTGGTACATAGATGTTCCCATCGTAGGAAAAAATTTGTTTTCTATGTTGCGAACCCTACACACAAGGCCCCATAGGCCCAGCCGGCCAAGCCCTAGGGGAAACCCTAGGGAGAGCTTCTAGAAGGAGGAGGAAAACTTGCCCCCCACTCCAACACTTGGGGCCGCCGCCCTAGGGCTTGGAGGAGGGGCCAAGGGGGCCGGCCAGCCCCCTATATATAGAGGGCAGGGGCGCAGCCCTCCTCCCCCACCTCCTCAAGCCCTAGCCGCCAAGATGCTGCCCTCCTCTCTCTCTCTCTCTCTCTCTCCCTCTCTCTCTCTCTCTCTCTCTCTCTCTCTCTCGACTGCGTGTAGGCGAAGCCCTGCCGTAGAAACTCTCCACCGTTTGCACCACGTTGTCGTGTTGTAGATCCAACCTATCTCTCCACCCCACTTGCTGGACCGAGGAAGGAGGAGACGTCGAGGTGTCGTACGTGTGCATCTCTCGGAGGCATCGCCACTTGCGGTGTCGGATCGGATCGCGAGGAGTAGAATCTAGTACGACTACATCAACCACGTTCCGTTGAACGTTCCGCTATGCGAATCTTCAAGGGTATGAAGATCTCATATATTCCCCCTCGTTGTTTGCATCTCCTAGATTAGATCTTGACTTTCCCGTTCGCATCCGTAGATTTTTTTTGATTTACTATGCTGCGAAACCCTTCAGTGGTATCAGAGCTAGATCTATGTGTAGATGTGTTTCACGAGTAGAACGCAACATGCTTGTTGCGGGCGTTGATGTTTTCTGTTGCAAGCCTCTTGTTTGTGTACTTCTTATGACACGGGATAGTGAGATCGAAGTGGTCCAGGCCAACTTTACGCGACCTCGTTCGCGAGACCGGCTCCGCACTTGACGTGTGGCTTGTTCCACACATGCGGCTGGTGGATGCCAGTTTCTCTCACTATAGTTGTCATGGGATTTACACCGGATGTTGGCAACCATAATATCACCGTTGTGGCTTCTCGTAGGTAAGAATCGTTCTTAGCTTGTTACTCCCATAAGCCACGTAAAACATGCAACAACAAAGTAGAGGCGTCTAACTTGTTTTTGCAGGGAGTGTTTCTGTGATATGGTATGGCCCAAGATGTGATGTGTATGTTGTATGCAATGATCATGTTTTGTAATGCTTCACGACTTGCATGTCGATGAGTACACAACCGGCAGGAGCCATATGGTTGTCTTTATAATTGTGTATGACCCGTGTGTCAACTTCTTATACGCCATGTAATAGCTTTACTTTATCGCTAAGTAGTTAGCATTAGTTGTAGTTGCTATTCGTGGTGGAGGAAATCATGGTGGAGTGATGGAGATCATGCTGGCACGCACAAGATGGAGATCATTGCACGGAGATTGGCTATACCATGTCACATAAAATTATATGCATGTGATGTTTATCCTTTTATGTATCTTATTATGCTTAGATCGCGATGGTAGCATTATAAGATGATTGCTCACTTAAAGATCAAGATAAAACTGTGTTCTCCCCATGTATGCACCGTTGCGAAAGTTCGTCGTGTTCAAGCATCACGTGATGATCAGGTGCTATAAACTCTACGTTCACATACAACGGGTGCAAGCCAGTTTTGCACACGCGAAAATACTTGGGTTTGACTTGACGAGCCTAGCATGTACAGGCATGGCCTCGGAACACACGAACCGAAAGGTTAAGCATGAGTCATATGAATGATATGATCGACACTTTGTTGTCCACCATTGAAACCACATCTCTTCTCGTGAAGATCGGATTAGGTGTGGTGAATTTGGATCATGTTCACTAAACAACTTGAGGGATGTTGAATTTAGTGGGAGTTCATCTAGTAATTTGATTAAGTTGAACTAGTTATCATGAACATAGTCTAAATTGTACTTGCAAATTTTGTAGATCAAATGGCTAAGTCCAACTTCAACTTCAACGTTTTTGCTGAGAAAGAAAAGCTTAAGAACAATGGGTCTAACTTCACCAACTGGTTCCGCAATCTGAGAATCATTCTCTCTGGCGGACAAAAGGACTATGTCCTTGAGAAAGCGCTAGGTGACGCCCCTGCTGTAGATGCGCCGGCTGATGAGAAAGCTGTTTACCAGTCGCGCAAGGATGATTATGGTGTGATTAAGAGCACCATGTTGTTTGCTATGGAATCGGACCTTCAAAATCGTTTTGAGGAGTTCCCCGGGCCCTTTGAGATTCTTGAGGAACTGAAAACTATGTTTCAGACTCAGGCCCGTTCTGAGAGATATGAGATCTCTGAGAAATTCTTTAACTGCAAGATGGAGGAAGGGAGTTCCGTTAGTGAGCAAGCCATTAAGATGTCGGGCTACACTCAACACCTTGAGCAACTGGACTGCAAGATTCCAGAGGAGCTCAAGATTGACAGAGTTCTGCAATCACTCCCTCCTAGCTACAAAGGTTTTGTAGTTACTCATAATTAGATTGGTTCCACTGATACGATCACTGAGCTCTTTGCTAAGCTGAAAGCTGCGGAGGTGGACATAAAGAAAGATAATCATGTGTTGATGGTCAACAAGCCCCCCAGCTTTAAGAAAGGTAAGGGTGCAAAGAAGCCCTTTAAGAAGGGCAGCGGCAAGCGTGTTGCCCCTGTAGAGAAGAAGCTCAAGTCTGGACCTAAGCCGAACACTGAGTGCTTCTATTGCAAGGACAAGGGTCACTGGAAGCGCAACTTGTCCGAAGTACTTAGAGGACAAGAAGGCTGGCACCATCAAAGGTATATTTGATATACATGTTATTGATGTTTTCTTTACTAGCCCTCGTTGTAGTGCCTGGGTATTTGATACTGGTTCAGTTGCTAATATTTGTAACTCGAAATAGGAGCTACGGAATAGACAGCGGCTAGCAAGGGATGAGGTGACGATGCGCGTTGGCAACGGATCAAGAGTTGATGTGATGGCCATCGGCCCGCTCTCCTTAGTTTTACCTTCGGGATTAGTTTTAAACCTTAATAAGTGTTATTATGTGCCTGCGTTGAGCATGAACATCATATCTGGATCGTGTTTATTGCAAGACGGTTATTCATTTAAATCGGAGAATAATGGTTGTTCTATTTATATGAGTAACATCTTTTATGGTCATGCACCTGCTATGAATGGTTTATTTCTTCTGAATCTCGAAAGCAATGAAACACACATCCATAACATTGAGGCTAAGAGATGCAAGGTAGATAGTGATAATACGACTTATTTGTGGCACTGCCGTCTAGGTCATATTGGTGTAAAACGCATGAAGAAACTCCATTCTGATGGACTTTTGGAGTCTCTTGATTTTGAATCATTTGACACGTGCGAGCCATGCCTCATGGGAAAGATGATCAAAACCCCGTTCTCCGGAATAGTGGAGCGAGCAACGGACTTGTTGGAAATCATACATACGGATGTATGCAGACCAATGAGTGTTTCGACGCGCGGTGGTTATCGCTATTTTCTCAATTTTACTGAAGACTTAAGTAGATATGGGTATATCTATTTAATGAAACATAAATCTGAAACATTTGAAAAGTTCAAGGAATTTCAGAACGAAGTGGAAGACCATCATAACAGGAAAATTAAATTTCTCCGATCCGATCGTGGAGGTGAATATTTGAGTTATGATTTTCTCACGCATCTCAAAGCAAGCGGAATCATTTCGCAACTCACGCCACCCGGAACACCACAGCGCAATGGTGTGTCTGAACGCCGGAATCAAACTTTATTGGATATGGTGCGATCGATGATGTCTCTTACAGATTTGCCGTTATCATTTTGGGGTTATGCATTAGAAACCACTGCATTCACTTTAAATAGGGCACCATCTAAATCCGTTGAGACGACACCGTATGAACTGTGGTTTGGTGCTAAACCTAAGTTGTCGTTTCTTAACATTTGGGGATGCGAGGCTTACGTCAAGAAGTTGATGCCGGACAAGCTCGAACCCAAAGCGGAGAAATGCGTATTCATAGGATACCCTAAGGAAACTATTGGGTATACCTTCTATCACAGATCCGAAGGCAAAGTGTTTGTCGCAAAGAACGGATCCTTTCTTGAGAAGGAGTTTCTCTCGAAAGAAGTAAGTGGGAGGAAAGTAGAGCTAGACGAGGTTATTGAACCTTCTCTTGAGTTGGAGAGTAGCGCAGCACCTGAAATTGTTCCAGTGTCGTCTGCACCAACAATAGAGGAAGATAATGACAAGGATCATGAAGCTTCGGACGATGCTACTACTGAACGTCGTAGGTCGACAAGGTCGCGTGCCCCTCCTAAGTGGTACGGCAACCCTGTCTTAACTGTCTTGTTAGTAGACAACAGTGAACCTGCGAACTATGAGGAAGCAATGATGAGCCTAGACTTTGAGAAATGGCTAGAGGCCATGAGATCCGAATTGGGATCCATGAGCGAAAACCAAGTATGGACTTTGGTGGACCCTCCTAGCGACCGAAAGGCCGTTGAGTGCCAATGGATTTTCAAGAAGAAAACGGACGCGGATGGTAATGTTACTGTCTATAAAGCATGGCTTGAAGGTTTTCGACAAGTTCAAGGTGTTGACTACGATGAGACTTTCTCTCTCGCAGCGATGTTTAAGTCCATTCGGATTTTATTAGCAATTGTTGCGTTTCATGATTATGAAATATGGCAGATGGATGTCAAGACTGTGTTCCTTAATGGCAACATTGATGAAGAGTTGTATATGATGCAACCCGAAGGTTTTGTCGATCCTAAGGATGTTGATAAGGTGTGCAAACTTCAGCGTTCCATTTATGGACTGAAGCAAGCATCTCGAAGTTGGAACCTTCGTTTTGATCAAGTGATCAAGAGCTTTGGATTTGTTCCAAATTGCTACGAAGCTTGTATCTACAAGAAAGTGAGTGGGAGCTCAGTGAAATTTCTGGTACTATATGTGGATGACATATTGATTATTGGAAATGACATTGATATGCTTAATGATGTGAAGAGTTATTCGAACAAATGTTTTTCAATGAAAGACCTAGGGGAAGCTGCTTATATATTGGGCATCAAAATCTATAGAGATAGACAAAGACGCCTGATAGCTTTAAGCCAAAGTATATACCTAGACAAAGTTCTGAAAAGGTTCAGAATGGATAAGGCAAAGAAAGGTTCAGTGCCTATGTTGTCAGGTAAGATATTGAGCAAGGCTCAGTGTCCAGCTACGGTAAACGATAGAGAAGCTATGAGCAAAGTGCCTTATGCCTCGGCCATAGGTTCTATCATGTATGCCATGTTGTGTACTAGACCGGATGTGTCCAATGCTCTTAGTTTGACGAGCAGATACCAAAGTGATCCAGGAGTGGAACACTGGACAGCCGTGAAGAACATCCTAAAGTATTTAAATAGGACTAAAGAAATGGTATTAGTCTATGGAGGTGATGAACAACTCGTCGTAAAAGGTTACGTCGATGCTAGTTTCGACACCGACAAGGATGATTCTAAATCTTAGACAGGATACATTTATATTTTGAATGAAGGAGCTGTGAGCTGGAGAAGCTGCAAGCAAAGCGTGATCGCGGGATCTACAGTAGAAGCGGAATACATGGCTGCTGCAGAAGCATCAAGTGAAGGAGTTTGGATCAGGAACTTCATCACTGAGCTTGGTGTGGTTCCAAGTGCCTTGGACCCACTGGAGATATTGTGCGACAACACTGGCGCCATAGCACTGGCTAAGGAACCAAGATATAATCCAAAGACCAAGCATATCAACCGCAAGTTCCATATAATTCGGGATTATATAACAGATGGAGATCTGAAGATTAGCAAAGTACATACGGATCTGAATGTCGTAGATCCGTTGACTAAACCTCTTCCACGAGCAAAACATGATCAGCACCTTAGTGCCATGGGTGTTAGATTGTTGCCAGATGTAAACTAGATTATTGACTCTAGTTCAAGTGGGAGACTGTTGGAATTATGCCCTAGAGGCAATAATAAAGATGTTATTATTATAATTCTTGTTCATGATAAAGTTTATATTCCATGCTAGAATTGTATTAAGCGGAAACTTTGATACTTGTGTGGTTTATGAACAACACCGTGTCCCTAGTACGCCTCTATGGACTAGCTCATTGATTAATGATGGTTAAGGTTTCCTAACCATAGACATGAGTTGTCGATTAACAATGAGATCATATCATTGGGAAAATGATATGATGGTCAGACCCAAATCAAGCAAAGCAATTAGATCGTGTCATCGTGTTCATCTTTGCGAAGCTTTTTCTTATGTCAAATATTGTATTCCTTATACCATGAGATAATGCAACTCCCTGGTATTGGAAGAAAGCTTTGAGGTCATCAAACGTCATCCTATGAGAGGGTGATCATAAAGGTGTCTCTCAGGTGATCAGAAAGTACTTGTTGGGTTGTATGTATCGAGATGGGATTTGTCCCTCCCAAGTCGGAGAGATATACTTCGGGCCCACTCGGTAATCGATATCAACACCGCTTGCAAGCACGTGCCTAAGGAGTTAATCACAAAGTGATATCGGATTACAGAACGAGTAAAGTACTTGCTGTGAACGAGATTGAACTAGGTATGCCGATTGTTGGGGGGTTAACCTCGGGTAGGTCAGAGACGGGGAAAGACAGAGGTACTGTCCCCGTCTGGTTTCCGGGCTACGGCCTAGGTCGGCCGAATCATGGATATGTCGGCCGATGAACGGAGGCAAGAAGCCCATGTATAGGTATCAAGTGGTTACCCGGCCGAGTTAATGAGAAAGTCGGCCGGGTTACCCAAATGATCTTCATGCAGGTGAGGAACGAGCCGAATAACACAAGGTAAGGCCGAGTGATACGAAGCTTGCAGGAGAAGGAGAAGCCCAGGGTCAAACTATAGCTGCAGGCTAGAAGGAATCAGAACAGGGCCAAGTGCAAGAGACAAGGATGCGCAACGTCAGAGGGGCAGAAGGAGGTCACGGAGGTGACAGTCCTGGAGCCCGAGGCACGCAGGAGGGGGGGCCACTGGAGCCTTGCCGTCATTAGAAGGGCGACAGGGAAAGGAGGCCGCCGAACTACTATTTTGGGACAAGCATATTCCACGAATATGCTTGCCTCGTCAGCCCTAAGGGCACCCAAGGAACCCCTTTATAAGGGGAGGTTTGGACCCTGAGGGGGGGATCGATGGCAGGGGCACCGTTAGGCTGGGGAGATTCACATTGTCCCCCTGTAAACAGCTCAAGGAGCACTTGTAACCCATCAAGAGAGAAATAAAGTTCATCACTTTGGCAGCTTGAGTGTAAAGACAGTTGCATCTTCCCTCCCCAGATCCCACTAGCATCCATTTGCCCCATACTTTAGCCTACCCATGGCATCTGCCGTGCCACCACCACGACAGTTGGCGCCCACCTTGGGGCATACAGCGGTGCTAGCTGGAGTTGTGATCCGGACGGGAAACTTCATCAACATCGGCGAGCGCGTTGTTTCTGGCTTGGTCCAGAGATTTGGTCTCTGCGACTATGTCAGAGACAATGCAGGGAGCTTCAGGGGAAAACCCCCCCGCGCAACGGGATCTTCATCGGCCTGGGCGAGCACAGGGTCTACGTCGGCGTCGACATCACCGACATTTATCCTCACCAGGTTGTTGTTGCAGGGGAACCACCTCGAAGCGCGACGAGCTGTCCATCAGGAGAGCATCTGGCAGGCAGCGTCGAGGTGATGGTCGCAGCAGGGACTCAAGCGGGAGCAGCATTAGCCGGGGCAAGCAGAGAACCCGCCGCAGGCGCACAGGGTCCGCCCAAGCAGATCACACTGCAAACCGCCGAGGTAATTCCGCCAGCGACAAACCCGGCCGAGCTACATGACACCACCCCAAAGGCACCAAGAGTGAGAGGACCACCTCTGGAAAGACCAGAGAACATTCTTCAGGCAACTATAGAGAACTTAACCACACCCGTAGCGCCGATACTTGATCCGGCAAATGCTCAGGCAGAGTTAGAGGAAACCAGGCAGAAGGTGCTGGTAGAGGCCAAAAAAGTATCAGCCCTGCGGGAATCCTTGAACAGGACCCTGAGAGAATATGCAAAAGCTAATAAGCTTGATATCGCACCCGAGCGGGTGGACGAACTGAGATTAAGAGGAAAGAACCTCATGAATGATATTAACAAAGAGCATGAAGCTCACATAGCCGAATCAGGCGATTTGGGTTTGCCGAGGTACAGTACCCCGGCGAAAAACCTGAGAGCGGCAAATGCCGCAGCATTGGAATTAGAGGGGTTAATAGGGGAAGCTCGGCAGAAGCAACAAGAAAGAGTGAATGAGCTGGTGCGCATCGCGAACCAGCAAAATGAGGAAATGCTCAAAGCTAACCCGGCAAGACCAGGGGCTTCACGGATGGTTCATTCGGCAGGGGCAGCACCTGCTTTATCTGCGGCAGCGGCATCCTCACCCGGAAACAACGCTAGAAAAGAAAAAGCAGTAACCTCAGGGAAGAGGAACAAACAAATTGTTCCATATGACCCGACAATAGATGGAAAGGCGAATGAGAACAGAGGCAATGCAAGCCGAGGTAATAGTGGGGAGAGAAACCACGGCCGAATGGAAAAGGACGGCGGCGGCCGAGGTAATGGGGAGCACGGCAGGAAAGAACACGCAAGAGACAATCATGAAAACCAAACCCCGGCCGAAGTAAGGAGAGAGGTGCCGCTCAACCCGCAACCAAGACATGAGCCTCGGCAGGAAAGAGAAGTGAGGCCAGCTCGCTATAATCAGATGAATGAAAGGTATAACGATGGATATTCCGAGGTAGAATACGCAAACCAGGGTGGAGACAATCACTATGGGATGCAGGATAGAATCCTGTACAGAGATTTGCCAGCAAGTGATGCAAGAGTAAAATTGGATCGGTTATACCGGTCCGAGCTATTGGAAGAGCAAGGTCCACCAGGTCCGGCATGTTTTGGACCACGGATCATGGGCGAACCACCAGTGCCAAATTTTCAGTTGGCGAGAGGCACAAAAACGTATAATGGAAGTACCAAGCCACAAGACTGGTTGATTGATTATGCCACCGCTGTGAAGATAGCGGGTGGCAACCTAAGATGGGGTGTGCGGTATGTCCCACAGATGTTGGAAGGACCAGCCAGGGTATGGTTGAATAATCAACCAGCTGGCAGTATCAACTGCTGGTTAGATTTCGAAGAAATGTTCGTTAGCAACTTTACCAGCACATACAAGAGACCAAATAGACCACAGCAACTAGCCATGTGCAAGCAGAGGCCGAATGAAACAGATAGAGAGTTTTTAACTCGATGGTGTAACCTGAGAAATTCATGTGAGGGAGTTATCGAATCGCAAGCAATCGCTTGGTTCGCGCAAGGCTGCCGTTATGCCAGCGTGTTGTGGCAATGCCTGCAGAGAGATATGCCAACCACACTGGCAGAAACTATCAGAATAGCGGACTCCTATGCATTGGGTGACCCAACCCAACCGGAGTTAATGTCGGCAGATCATCGTGAACAACAAGACCAGTACACGAGAGAATTGGCCGGGTCATCCAGGCGTGATTTCAGAGGAAGAAGAAGAGAAGAGAGGCCGGATTATAGGTATAATTCAGCCCAGGTGGCGGCTGTAGCACAAGATCAGCCGAGTCACGGAGCAACTCAACGACAGAAAAATGGACCTCAACAGTGGACATCAAGAAATGAGGGAAAGAGGCAATGGACCCCAGAGCAAAATAAGCAATGGCAAGAGAGGCCAAAGTATACGTTCGAATCCATGTTGGATCAGCCGTGTAAATTTCACACATCAAACCCATCTAGACCGGCCAATCATACAACCCGGCAATGCGCCTGGATGAAAAATGCGATGGGGAACCCGGCAGGAGTTCAGGCTCCCCATCAGGTGCAACAGCAGCATCAGCCGCAGTTAACTGGAGCAAATACACAGCAACTGATGCTACCGCCCCCTCCCCCGAGGTACGATAACTTGGATCGGAGGGATGTAGTGCATCAAGTAATGAACCAGGGGCAGGACGGAAGGATAAATCCGGCAAATGCTGGACGTAGTGATTACAGGGAACATCACCAGTCTTATTGTGTGTTCACGACAGAACAGCAGGACAAGCAGAGTGTGCAGCGCCGGCATATGGAAGTGAATGCAGTTGTACCAGCAGTGCCAAGATACCAGCCATGGTCTGATCAGGAGATGACCTGGAGCATGAAAGACCACCCCAGAATAATGCCGAGTCCAGGATCATACGCACTTGTGTTGGATCCGACGTTTGTGGGACCAAGCATCAATGTGAAATTCTCAAAAGTACTCATCGACAATGGAAGCAGTATCAACATCATGTACAAAGATACCATGCATAAGCTCGGAATATCACAGAATATGCTACAGTCCACGAGGACAACTTTCCATGGGATAGTGCCAGGGCTTTCATGTGAGCCCATCGGTAAAGTCCGAGTGGACGTATTATTCGGTACAAGAGATAACTGCAGAGCAGAAAATTTAGAATTTGAAGTGGTCGATCTGGAAAGTTGCTACCATGCTCTACTCGGACGGCCCGCACTGGCCAAATTCATGAGCAGCTGCCATATAGGTTATCTAAAGATGAAGTTACCCGGACCACAAGGGGTGATAACAGTCGCAGGGGATTACAAGAAGTCAATGGAGTGTGCCTCGGCCGGGTCAAATTTGGCCGAGTCGTTGGTTATAGCAAGAGAAAAGAAAAGGATTCAGGAGGTAGCAGCCCTCGCACAGTCAGCACAGTTAAGCATGCCAGCACTGGCCAACCCTCATGGCAGTGTTTCTTTTCAACCGACCAAAGAGACGAAGAAATTTCAGATTGATGAGCAATTCCCAGAGCGCACTATTACTATTGGTGCGGGCCTTGACGCTAAATAGGAAGGCGAGCTCACCAACTTCCTCCGTGAGAATCGGGACATATTTGCATGGTCAACTCAAGATCTGCAAGGTGTGCCGAGGGAGTTGGCTGAGCACTCTTTAAATGTCAGGCCAGGAGCACGGCCGGTGAAGCAACCTCTCCGCCGCTTCGCCGAAGACAGGAGAAAAGTAATAGGGGATGAAATAGCTCGGCTTCTCGCAGCCGGGTTCATCATGGAGGTGCTATATCCGGATTGGTTATCAAATCCGGTGCTAGTAGAAAAGAAAAAATATGACCCGAATGTAGCCATTGTGTGGCGAATGTGTATCGACTACACTAACCTGAACAAGGCGTGTCCGAAAGATCCTTTTCCATTGCCTAGAATAGACCAAGTCATTGACTCAACCGCTGGCTGTGAGCTGTTATCATTTGTAGACGCGTATTCTGGTTTCCACCAGATACCGTTAAATCCGGCCGATCAAATAAAGACTGCATTTATTACCCCGTACGGGGCTTATTGTTATCGCACAATGCCATTCGGCCTGCGAAATGCAGGAGCAACGTATCAAAGGTGCATGCAAAAATGCTTACATGATCAGATAGGAAAAAATGTACAAGTATATGTGGATGACGTAGTCATCAAAACTAAGGAGAGCAGAACCTTGCTAGAAGATATACGGCAAACTTTCGCGAACCTGAGAAGGTTCCGAATGAAACTTAATCCAGAGAAATGCACATTTGGCGTGCCCGCAGGAAAGCTACTCGGGTTCCTGGTGTCCAGCCGAGGTATCGAGGCTAATCCAACGAAGATAAGAGCAATAGAAAGAATGGAATTGCCGAGATGTTTGAACGATGTACAGAAATTCACGGGCTGCCTGGCCTCGCTTAGTCGATTTGTATGTCGGCTAGGAGAAAAGGCACTGCCACTTTATCAGCTGATGAGAAAGTCGGACAAATTCGGCTGGACTCCCCAGGCCGACCTTGCGTTTCAGGAGTTGAAAAAGATGCTAGTTACGGCACCCATTTTAGCTTCTCCATTATCGAAAGAACCTATGCTACTTTATATAGCGGCTACCAATCGAGTAGTTAGTACTGTGGTTGTAGTTGAACGACTTGAAGAGGGTAAGTCAGTTCAGAGGCCAGTATATTATCTAAGTGAAGTATTATCCACTTCAAAGCAAAATTATCCGCACTATCAGAAAATGGCCTATGGAGTATATATGTCGGCAAAAAAGCTTAAGCATTACTTTGAAGAGCACCCCATCAAAGTAATATGTGAGGCACCCATAGCCGACATATTGAACAACAAAGATGCAAGTGGCCGAATAGCAAAATGGGCGATCGAGTTATCACCGTATGCTCCACAATTTGATAGAAGAGATGCAATCAAATCTCAGGCTGTCGCCGACTTTCTCGTAGACTGGGCCGAGGTGCAATATGAGCCACCATTGCCAGATCCAAATTACTGGACAATGCATTTTGATGGTTCCAAACTAAGGAACGGTTTGGGAGCAGGAATAGTGCTGACCTCGCCTAAAAAAGATCAATTGAAATATGTACTGCAAATACATTTTGCCGCGTCCAACAATGTAGCTGAATATGAAGCACTGGTCCATGGATTAAAGGTGGCAAAAGAAATTGGAATACGCCGACTCCTATGCTACGGTGACTCGGATCTAGTAGTACAACAAGTATCGGGCACTTGGGACGCATTAGATGCTAATATGGCTTTATACAGATTCCATGTGCAAAAGATCAGTGGATATTTTGAAGGATGTGAATTTCACCACATACCACGAGCAGAAAATGACGCTGCTGACACATTGTCAAAATTAGGATCAACCCGGCAGTCAATTCCGCCAGGTATTGCCCTGGAGCACCTCAGGAAACCATCAATAAACCCATCACCAGAGTCCGAATCAATATTTATCCCAACAAGTTCTGCAGAGAATCATGCGCCAATGGAGGTAGATCCGCAGAAAGATTCGGAACCCCTAAAAAGGGGGACAGCCGAGGTAATAGCAATCATGGAGAGAGCCGAGGTATATACGTCGGCAGAAAACATGGAGATAGACAGTGAGATTACTGCAGAAAGAGAAACGCCGATATGGGCGCAACCCATATTTTCGTACCTAAGAGACACGGTATTGCCGAGTAATGAAGTATTAGCCAGACAAACCGTCAGAAGAGCAAAAGCCTATACAATCATAAACAATGAGTTATATAAGAGAAGCGTAACAAACATATTGCAGAAGTGCGTGAGTTCCACAGAAGGTCAGGAAATCCTTCTAGACATACACCAAGGAGAATGTGGGCACCATGCCTCATCTCGCGCGTTAGTAGCCAAGGCATTCAGGCATGGATTTTACTGGCCAACGGCGTTAAAAGAGGCAGAAGAATTAGTTAAGAAGTGCAATGGGTGTCAGAGATATGCAACCAGAATACATATGCCGTCGGCCGAGTTAAGAACAATACCCATCACTTGGCCATTTTCTGTATGGGGTTTAGACATGGTGGGGCCTTTCAAGCCGGCGAGAGGAGGAATGACCCACATCTTGGTTATGGTAGACAAGTTCACAAAGTGGATTGAAGTAAAACCAATCAAAAAGTGTGATGGGCACACAGCAGTGAAATTCCTCAAGGATATCATCTTGAGATACGGATACCCACATAGCATTATTACGGATAATGGCACGAACTTTGCAGAGGGAGCCTTCTCCAGATTTTGCCAAGAAAAGCACATAAGACTAGATGTTGCCTCGGTGGCCCACCCAGCATCCAATGGACAAGTTGAAAGGTCTAATGGACTGGTGTTATCAGGAATAAAACCACGACTTGTTGAACCTTTGCAACGGTCGGCAGGATGTTGGATCGAAGAAATCCCAGCCGTGTTATGGAGCCTTCGAACTACTCCGAATAGGTCAACAGGTTACACTCCATTCTTTCTGGTATACGGGGCAGAGGCCGTACTCCCAGCCGACATAATATATGACTCGCCAAGAGTCGCTCAATACACAACCTCTGAAACAAATGAAATAGCTCGGCAGGATGCCGTAGACCTGTTGGAAGAAGCCAGAGAGTTGACATTATCACGATCGGCCATTTATCAACAGAACTTACAGCGGTATCACAACAAGAAAGTGAATCCAAGAGTATTCAAAGAAGGAGATTTAGTCCTCCGGCTGGTGCAGCGCACGGCCGACATGCACAAATTATCACCCCCATGGGAAGGACCATTTATCGTGAGCAAAGCATTGCACAACGATGCATATTATCTGATCGATACTCAATCCCCTGGAGAGAGCAAGGCAAACAAAGCTGGTGAAGAAACGAAGCGCCCCTGGAATGTGGCGTTACTTCGGCCATTTTACTCATAGTGTTATATCTCAAGGTCAAAACACCAATGATGTATTTGCACCTCGGCACCCAGAGCAGTGACTCGGGGACTGCCGTAGGTTATATTTATTTCATATCATGTACTCAAACCTCGGCACCCAGAGCAGTTACTCGGGGACTGCCATATGTGATGTTATTTCATGTTAGATATTTGAACCTCGGCACCCAGAGCAGTTACTCGGGGACTGCCATATGTAATGATTATTTTGTATTATATGTTTAGACCTCGGCACCCAGAGCAATAACTCGGGGACTGCCATATGGTATATTTATTTCTTTCGCGTTACATACTTGAACATTGGCGACCAGAGCAGTGACTCGGGGAATGCCATATGTTGTTTTCCTTTCATGTTACGAAAATGCACCTTGGTGCCCAAAGCATTGACTCAGGGACTATCATATGATATGTCAAATTCGTATTGACACCTAAACTTCGGCATCTAAAGCAACGACTCGGAGACTACCATATGATACCTCAAAACTATGCTAAACGTAATCATATCCGAAACTTGATTTATATAAGGAAGTTACGGATAGTAAACCACGATCCAGCGATCGTGGCTTACTTCCACAACGGAGTAATTATCTTATGTTCAAAACTGGTCAATAGTGTGGATATTCAGCGCCAATGCCTGGATAAGATCATCAAAATAACGGCAAAAATTGAGCCCGGAAAGATGAAGAAATTACGAGCCAACAAGGCAAGAATTCGGACGAGCATCCACTTAACCAAAAATCTCAACAACACATAGCGAAAGAAACTCGAATCATACGAGTTGACAAATTTTTCGTCTACATTGTACGCCCGGCATACCAGGGATCGCAAATAACCTAGGCATTGTTCGTTGGAGGGGCAACCACTTGCTCAGGTGCGGGGCACTCCGAAGTAGGAGGAACTTCAACTGAGGTCGCCTCGCCCTCCGCCGACCCAGGTATAACTTCGGCGGTATCACGGGGTTGTTCAGGAGCGTCAGTACGCGCGGTAGAATGCCCGGTGCCTTTGGAGGAAGACCGCGCATCGCCGTTGCTATCTGAGCTTGAGCTGGAGCTATCGGATGTGGCCGAATCATCTTCACCTTCCCCGTGCTCAGCTGAATCATCACCCGAAGCACCTTCAGCCGCGACCTCCTGATCCGGATCTGGGAGAAAACTCGGCCCTTCATTCCAAGTGTGCACGTCGGCATACTCGACGAGCTGGAAAGCCCGAGCTTGCCGAAGAGCAACAAAGGTGGGATCTTCAACCCAGCAGGAGCCAGTGCGCAGATTCCTCAGAATGTCAAGAGAGATGTCTTCATACCATGACATGATTACAGTAAGGGCCATGTCGGCACCAGCACGCGCAGCAGATTCTCTCCAAAGACTCAACTGTCTCTCAGATGCCATCAGCCTGGTCACCAATAACTTGACCTCGTTGATATCAGGAGTCCCTGAGGTATTCGGCCAGAGTACATGGTAAGCTCGGATAGCGGCCTGCACCAAGTCCCGGCCCATGATTTTCATCGGACCAACTGCAGCACCAACAGCAACCAAGAAATCCTCCATCGAATATTCAAAGTCAACAGCAACAGGTTCACCTCGACGAGCGCGAGCTGCAAGAACAGCTTTAGAACTCACGGGTTTGGCCTCGGGGAAGTGATCTGCGCAAAACATGGACATGTCAAAGGATAGCAGCGACGACAAAGAAAAAATATAGTTCGGCCAGGCCAAATAACTTACGATGAATGTAGCTCATCATTATCTGAAGGTCTTTGGCCCAAGCAGCTTTACTCTTCTCGAAACGATCAATTTCCTCGCTCAAACCGCGAGTTTTAAGTTCGGCAGCTTCGAGGAGTTCTTTGTTCTTCTGTAGATCCAGAATCAGCCGATTCTTTTCCTCGGAAAATTCTTGGTCGACCTTTTCTAGATCGGACTTCTGAGAGAGCTTAAGTGTATTCACCTCGGATCTCAGGCGAGCTATCTCATCATCTTTTTCTTGAAGTTGCGCCGAATGAACTGCGCTTTGTTCTAAAAAATGAAGCATCACGTCAGGCATGGGCACGCAATCTTGTTGCGACACTGCAAAGTCTTGCAACTCGGCTTTACCACATCCCAACGCAATAAGGAAACTTAGCATAGATACTAAAAGGAGAAGGAGTAAAGTAGAAAAGAAACTAACCTTCCAAGGTCTTGATCTTCTTTTCAAGGCGGATATTGAGGTTATGGATATTACCTATTCAACAAGAAGTAAGCCGGCATTCCGCGGACGAGTATATGAGAAAGGTGAGAATAAGGAAAACGAACTATCGACTTACCGGCCTTCTTCGCCACGGGCAGAACTTTCTCGTACTTCTCTTCCAGCTTGCGGTGCGAAAAAAGCAACCTCTGGAACTCGGCGGTCCGTCGGTCATGTGCAACCTGAACAATGGAGCAAAATGATAAAACAAGTGGAAGCTATACCAGATCCAAATCAAGCAAAGCTCAATTCGGCTCTAGGTGGCTGGATATTCAAAGCTATACCAGATCCGAATCAAGCAAAGCTCACTTCGGCTCTAGGTGGCTGGATATTCAAAGCCATACCAGATCCGAATCAAGCAAAGCTCACTTCGGCTCTAGGTTGCTGGATATTCAAAGCTATGCCAGATCCGAATCAAGCAAAGCTTAAGTCAGCTATAGGTGGCTGAATATTCAAAGCTATGCCAGATCCGAGTCAAGAAGGACTTAACTCGGCTCTAGGTGGATGGATATTCAAAGCTACACCAAGTCCGAATAAACTATGAGCTAGATGGACGGACTAACAAACCTTAGAAATAAAATTAAGTCAAACTTCCAAGCATACAACAAGTTATTTCCTTGCAAGTTTCGGGGACTAGAGAATATGGTAACGTCTGGAGAATAATTTAAGATTCAGAGATAAAACAATTACCGCATTCATCTTGTTGGTATCGATGATAAACTGGGCAGCATGATCAAAACGGCCGCTGATGTCAGAAAGCTGGAAAGGTTGGTTGGTTGGATTACCCTCAAACTGATCAGCAGCATTCCAGTTATTGGCATACTCAACCAGCGCTCCAAGGCTGTTCCCGCTAGCTGTCCGAGTTAAAACTTTACCCCGAGCAGGCGGTCCGACGACGGCAGTCGCAGGGCTCTTATGAAGAGCAAGCTGGCTGCCGGTGGCCGAGGTAACAGTGACTTTGGCAGATGCATCTCCCTTACGCAGCGCGTCTGCAATACTCGGCTGAGAAGAGCCGGCAAGACCTTTCTGAGAAGAAGTCTTGACGACAATAGCACTTTTCGCCTTAGAAGAGGCATCAGCAGGAAGTCGCGCCTCCGAAGTGGGGACGGAGTCCTTAGGACCAGCGGAGGATAAGGTCGCAGAGGGCGCCGGGGCAACGACCTTTTCGGCCGAGGTCGGGATGACCGTAGAAACTGCCGGAGTAGATGGAGGCTCAATGGTAACGCTGGGGCCCATAGAGGGGACAGCTGGCTCAACGAAAACATCGGAGGGCTGGATCGGATCCAGGTCAATGGAAGAGGCCTCAGGGGCATCACGGCAAACAGGCGACATATTCGGAGCAGGGGGAGAAGCAGGACGAATAGGACTAGGAATTCTGGCGTCATCAGCAGGAGGAGGAGATGGCGGCCGAATCGGACGGCTGGTCATGCTAGGACCGCCGGGTTTAACAGACAGAGGAGCGCTGCAAAAATAAGAAAGAAGATTCGTCGGTATGAGAAACAGAAAGAGAGAAACAAGAAATATAGGCAAAAGAACTTACCCAGCAACCCCGGGCATAGTCTTGCGCCTGGGAGGATTCGGAGCGGATTTCTTTATTCGCTTCTTAGGAACCGCCTCCGAGGCACTAGCAGGAGCCCCGCGCTTCCCCGAGGTAACGGGAGGCCGGGAAGCAATAGGTTCGGCGTCATGAACCTGACCGGCCGGATTAGCTGGGAAAGTAGAAGCCAAAAATGCATAAGAAATAGGCATGGTGGCAACTACCTCAAGAATTTGGACCTCGTCCGAATCACCTTCCTCCTCTTGCGCTGAAGTTTTGCCGCGAGCTCGAGCCGGAGCAGGATCCGACTTAGGGACGAACTCCTCGGAGTCCGGCTCGCCAGTATCCGGGGTACTCCTGTCTGCGGGCCAAGGGAGCTGCAGAACTTCGGCGTCCTCGTTCTTCTGCTCTGCGAACCTCTAAAGGACAAGGAGAAAGAAAATCATGTAAACCAGTCTCTAGGAACTGAGGAAAAATAGAGTAATGGAGATTAGGCATACCTCGGGAGGCGGACGGTCGCGGGTGAATGGTTTTAACCCCCAAGACCAATCCTCAGGCATCTCAGTCTTGAAGATAGCTCGGACGCGCTTATGAATAAGGTAGTTGTCCAACTCCACGGTCGAGACTCGGTTAGGGTCAAGAGGACCACTCATGTAGCATAGCTTGTGGGTCCGCTGCTGGAAGGGGCAGATCCGGCTACTAATAAAAGTTGCCATCAGGTCTTCGCCGCACAACCCGACCCGGATCAACTCTTTTAGCCGAATCTCGAAGGCCTCGGCCAGGGCATGAGTTTTCCTCGGATTATAGAGCCAGTTCACTTTGGAAGGTGGGCCAATTGAGAATGGAGGGAGCCGAATCTTGTCTTCCGCCCCTCTGTTCTTGACATAGAAGAATGACTTGTGCCATTTCTTGCATGACTCCAACCCAGTGACACGGGGGAACACGGATTTCCTCCGAGGTGTAATAGACGTCGCCCCACATTGGGTGAGCAACTTCTCGGAAGGATGCAGAGATTTGTCGGGAACGACGTTGGAACGGATCTGGAAGAACTTCGACCAGACATGCACTCACGGCCACAGGCCGAAGTAACCCTCCGAAGCGGAGATGAAAGCAGAAAGAGAAGCTATGGCGTTCGCAGGAAGGTGGTGTAACACCCTCAGAATCGGACCTATGCAAGTTTTAGCAAAATTCGCCAAACCCGCATAGAAACGATTCAAAGGTGCCCACCAGGCACTTTCGTGCGGGTGGAAAACGAAGCAATAACATTACACAACAGTCCTCGATGGGACCCACAGAACAGATATATACAGCAGCGACTCAGAGAGTCAAGAATACAGATATATGGTACAAGATCCAAATCACCTTGAAAACGATAGAGCGTCCAGCTACGGACAAGATGCAAATGGGGCTAAGAGCCCTGAAGAATAACCAATGGCGTCCATAACCCTGCCCAGGCCAAGCCGGAAGGGTAACCCTGCTAACGACGTCGATCTCAAAACCTGCTTAAACAAAAGGGGTGCCGACAAAGGGCAAAGGAAAAAGAGGAGCGTCAGTACTGAGGCCAGTACACGGCGAGGCTAGAATTCGGCGGTCCTCGCCTACATAGGTATGGTGGGCTGAGCGGCAGCGGCAGCATGCACTGAACAACCTATAGAGACTCGATACAACTGGCGGTTATCAGAGAGGGGTAAGAGTGATCTAACCGGATCCAACCTGAAGCTATCACCAAACAAACCCATCCTGGTGTTTCCCCCTCGAGACCAGACGAGGAAGTCAACCGAGGAACTCACACAGTTGGCAATTTTACTTATTCAGTTATAGTTGCGGCACTTTACTAGTCAGGTTTAGATAATCGTCCTGATAAAGTAAACAGTGGGCACTTTTAGTTAACCATTCCGTGATAGTTGCAACAATTACTAATCAGGTACAGATAGCATGAGATAAACCCAAAACCCAGCAGTTGTTGGTACTTTTATTCAACCATTCCGTTGTAGTTGCCATACTTACTAGTCAGATACAATTGTCGCAAGCGACAACCAAACAAGCAATTGTGGGCAGTATTAATTAGCCATTCCATTATAGTGAAGCTGATTACTAGTCATTATAAGTCAAATTTATAGCAGTAAACTTTAGTTATGCTTGTCTATGATCGAGAAACTGTGCTCCAAGTCGTCCATATCCGCGGACACGGCTTTCAGAAAGTTTTACCCGGCCGGGGTGCACCAATAGCAACACACACTCGATCAACCTCGGAAAAACCAAATCAAAACCCAACGAGGCTTTCACGACAGAGCAATCGCAAGATTCAGAAATATTTCAGGGGGCCACCCCTTTGAGTAGAACCCGCAACGGAGTAGGCAAGCTCCGAGACGGCCTCAAGTTCTGGGTAGACGGCTGTGAGCGACTGGGAACCCCAAACGGGGCTTGTCGACACCGCGTAAACGTGTCCCGATCTTAAACAGTACAGTGTGCAGTACCTCGCACAATCGTAAATAAAGCAGTAAAACATGGCATAAGTACAGGATAGTAATAAAACCTCAAACTAGTTTGTGGCCCCCAGAAATAAGACGGAATCAAGCTCTGGCTAAGGGGGGTCCCATATACCTCCCGGATGTGGATAGCGCGATAAATCAAGGAACAGGAATCAAGTACTCGGGGTCTTACGGGACACAAGTGGGCGTTCGGAAACCAAATATTATCTGTCACCCACCGATGCCTCTGCTTATTCAATTTTAGTTGTTAAACAGAAATTAAAGTGAACAATAAGTAAAACTAGAATCATCTCCAACAACAACATGCGGCAATACATCAACAACTGTGGCGCTTGACGACACACAACAGCACTAGAGCAAGCGACTACGACACGCAAGTCCAACTATCTACCAAACAACAGGTAATAGGATGTGTCCAAGGCAATATACGGCTGCAGGGATATCAAAGGATACGAAAACTAGAGCATCGCAACACAGATAGCAATAGATCAACAGGAGGGAAGTAAATACTATAAAGTAAGATAGGTAGAAAGGGGGAGATGCTCGCCTGAAAACATTGTCGAAGGTTTTCCCAGAAGATCGGGGCGAAGCTCACATCAACTCAACGGCCTTATCCGCGAAGAAGCAAAACACTAGAAGAAACACCGGATGCAATATTTAATACAACGGCAGAAGATCGGCATGATGCATGTATGATGCATGGCATGGCAAGGGTGCAATGCAATTAGGTCAGATTAGGCGGAACCGGGGTTCCGACAATTAATTAGATGGTTCAAGTTATTTAGAACCCCCGCAATTAAATGTTGTTATAACAAGGCAAGATAAGATACCGGTTCGCTACACAAGTTTAAATGAGGCCGATATGAGACTAGATTTGCCCGCATATGGGCCCCATATTTAATTATTAGGTGAATCGGCATAAGGCCCCCAAACCACACAAGATGCATGCGAGATGACAATTAAATAGGAAACAAGTTGTTATTATGTTATAAAATAAGGTCCGAGGAAAAGGGGTCACACATTAGGGGGGCTCGACGATCTTGTTAGGGTTCCGGGGTTCGGGGTCGGGGTCCAGGGTTCGACGGCCTTGGTCCGGGGGAACGTTCTCGGACTCCGGGGTCGTTCTCGGGTTACTAGGGTAGATCTTGTCGAGTTCACTGCAACGGCCTTGTGGTTCCGATGACGACCTTGGCGGTTATCTAGGAGAAGCTCTTGTGGTTCCGCGAGGAAGTACTTGGTCTGGCGTCGGGCTTCGGACTCGCCCTGGTTGCTGTCGTTATTGTCGTGGCGAAGCTCTTGTCGGGGTAAAGCACTTGTTGTACCGGGGCGTTCTTGGCGATCCTCGGGTTCGGGGTCTCGGCGTCTAGGTTCCGGTTGGAGATCTTGGCGTTTGTGGACTCCGGGAACGGTTCTTGGTGAACTTGGTGTGTCGAGGTGTGGTCTTCGGGTTTGCTTCAATCGGGTCCATGTCGGAGTACTTGTCGTCCCATGTGGCCCCGGGGTCCCAGGGGAGTACATGTCGCGTCCGTCTCGTCTTCGGTGTCGAACTTGCATCGGCGTTGGTCTTCGGAAGAACTTGATATTAGGCGGTTCTTGTCGGTGTTTGGAATGGGTGAACATCACCCAGCGGCTGAACCGGATAGAGGTGGCGTTGGTGCACGCGCAAAGGACCAGGGAACCTTGGCGAAGATGTCCTGGGAGAGGAGGCCAGCGCGCCCGGCAGGCAGCACCTGGTGGCAGCGGAGCTCAACCACGACAGGAGCTCGGCGGCCGGGGCGGAAGACCACGGGGCTGCTCGGGGGTGGGGACGCACGGCCGCTAGCGAGGTCCGGTGGGGAGGAGGCCGACGGGGGCGTCGGGCGCTCCGGCGAGGACGGCAGAGGGCGGGTTGGCCGGTGGCGGCTCGAGGAGGGCGGGTCCGCGCGGGCCGGCTCCTGGGGGGCGCGCGGGGAGGCTCCGGTGATGGCCGGCGGCGGTAGCGGATGCGACGGGCGGCGCAGCATGGAGGCGAAGGTGGAGAGCGGCGGCGGAGGCGCGGCTGCGGAGGGCGGAGGCGGCGGCGCCGAGCTCAAGGCGGGACGGGGCGTGGGTGAGGGAGCCGGCGCGGGGCAGGGAGGTTGCTCGGCCGCGGGGCGCGCTGCTGCGGGAGGCCTGAGGAGGGGGCGACGGCGAGCTTGCGGTGGGGCGGCTCTGCCACGGTGGAGGCGGAGGAGGCGACGGGGCCGACGCCGGGGAGGAGGAGCGGCCGGCCGGACTCGAGGGAGAGGAGGACCGGGGCGGAGCGGTCGCCGGCGACGGGTGGTGGGCGCGGGGTCTGGCGGTTGCTCGCCTGCGCGGGGGAGCGCCTGGGGGCGGCGAGGCGGACGCGCGGCTGCCGGGCGGAGGAGGAGGCGCGCCGCGGGAGCTGCGGCGGCCGGGGGCGCGAGATGGGGCGGCCGCGGGGAGGGGCGGCAGCGCGCTGCGGCGGGGAGAGCGAGCGGCGCTGGGGCAGAGCTCGGTGGCTTGGAGCGGCGAAGAGAGGAGCGGAGAGGGGCTCTGCGCGGCGCGTCCCGCGTGCGAGCTGGGGAGAAAAGAGGAGGGAGGGAGGAAGATGGTGGGGAGGAGAGAGGAGCGGCGGGCCCGGGGCTGGTGGGCCACGGGGTCCACGGCAGGGAGCTGTCGGCGGGCAGTGTGCTGGGGCTGAGCGCGCGTGTGAGCTGGGGTGGGGCCAACTGGTGGGGACGTGGCCAGGGGAGGTTGCTTGCGTGTGTGTGGCGTGCTGGGGATGTGGAAGAGAGAGGAGAGGGAAGAGAGAGAGGGGTGGGGTCTGGGCCAAGGTGGCAGCTGCTGATTGGTTAGGGGGGAAGGGTGAGAGGAGGTGGCACACACTGATTGGATGGAGTGAGGTGGAGGGAGGGGTTGGGTAGAGTTTTAGGTGGGTTTAGGATTAGAAGGGCAGGGGTAGGTGGACCGTTTAGAAAAATCTGGGGCGGTCGTTCGGGTCGGGTTGGCCCGTTCGACTGCCCCTACTAAAATAAATAAATATTTTATTTAATTTAATTGGGCCGTCTGCAAACCGGTAGCGGCCAAAACAAAATATTCCGGGGACCCGGTTTTGGCGTTTGAATAAAAGACGGGGCGTTTGGAAAACAAAAACGGGCGTGCGATCATGGTTTTATGCAAACAACACATGATGATGACGATGCAATGCACAAATTCAACGCGATTTTCTAGTAGTGGTTTTGCGGGATGCCACAATTCGACACCACTAACAAGGGATCTCGCCCTCGAGATCCGCCTCATGGTACCGGAAGGAAGATCGTCGGACTGCGTCTTCTCGCTTTGTGTAGATCCTCGCGACACCACTAACAAGGGTTCCTTCTTCATCTGGAAAATCGGCGACACCACCAACAAAGATTCGTTGTTCCTGATCGTCGAGAGAACACTCCGGAGAAACAAAGGACGAAGATAGAGGTATCAAACGAATAAAGCCACCTCTAACTTCCATGGACGGAGTAAAATTGCTGGATCCACTGATTCGACATACAAGAGCGAATGATAAGAGCAGTGGTAGGGTAGCTACTCCATCCCGCACTCAAACCATTACTCTGCACACGAATAGGCGGATTAAGCAACCAACTCTCGGAATCAGACTGAAGATCTCGACAACGAGGTTCGTAACAAAGGAGTGATGCAGACTCTGCTTCGGATCTGGCGTAGATGATGTCATCACATCGGGAAACACCGGAAGATACACAGAAGACGTATGAAAGACACACTGATTAGGTTTCGCGATGGTTCCATTGGCATGAACAACACATGCTCAAGGTCGACTCCAACTTCACCAAAGCTCGTCCTTCTCATATGTTTTTCAACGACACTGATATCCAGCAAGGAACACATATGGATAAGGAGCTCAAGAACAAAAGATTGGATGAAGGGTACAACAGACAAGTTACAGATTGATGATCGTAGCACCTCCGTTACAAAAGGAAGAAAGCGAAACCCTGAAGGTACGACGGATACCCAACCACGAGAAATCCTGGACTCGAAGAAAGGGAAGAGAGCGGATTCAAAACACGTAGAGGTAAGAGGAGAGTAGCAGAGGGGTAAGGAATAAAATCAGACCTAATCAGAACTATCCAACCGATTTTCAAAAATAGTTTTGACACTCTACTTCGGCCGTTAGCTAGGTTATCCTACAGGCTGGACTTGTGGGGTATCGCAACTGCTGAGCTCTGATACCACTCTGTAACACCCTCAGAATCGGACCTATGCAAGTTTTAGCAAAATTCGCCAAACCCGCATAGAAACGATTCAAAGGTGCCCACCAGGCACTTTCGTGCGGGTGGAAAACGAAGCAATAACATTACACAACAGTCCTCGATGGGACCCACAGAACAGATATATACAGCAGCGACTCAGAGAGTCAAGAATACAGATATATGGTACAAGATCCAAATCACCTTGAAAACGATAGAGCGTCCAGCTACGGACAAGATGCAAATGGGGCTAAGAGCCCTGAAGAATAACCAATGGCGTCCATAACCCTGCCCAGGCCAAGCCGGAAGGGTAACCCTGCTAACGACGTCGATCTCAAAACCTGCTTAAACAAAAGGGGTGCCGACAAAGGGCAAAGGAAAAAGAGGAGCGTCAGTACTGAGGCCAGTACACGGCGAGGCTAGAATTCGGCGGTCCTCGCCTACATAGGTATGGTGGGCTGAGCGGCAGCGGCAGCATGCACTGAACAACCTATAGAGACTCGATACAACTGGCGGTTATCAGAGAGGGGTAAGAGTGATCTAACCGGATCCAACCTGAAGCTATCACCAAACAAACCCATCCTGGTGTTTCCCCCTCGAGACCAGACGAGGAAGTCAACCGAGGAACTCACACAGTTGGCAATTTTACTTATTCAGTTATAGTTGCGGCACTTTACTAGTCAGGTTTAGATAATCGTCCTGATAAAGTAAACAGTGGGCACTTTTAGTTAACCATTCCGTGATAGTTGCAACAATTACTAATCAGGTACAGATAGCATGAGATAAACCCAAAACCCAGCAGTTGTTGGTACTTTTATTCAACCATTCCGTTGTAGTTGCCATACTTACTAGTCAGATACAATTGTCGCAAGCGACAACCAAACAAGCAATTGTGGGCAGTATTAATTAGCCATTCCATTATAGTGAAGCTGATTACTAGTCATTATAAGTCAAATTTATAGCAGTAAACTTTAGTTATGCTTGTCTATGATCGAGAAACTGTGCTCCAAGTCGTCCATATCCGCGGACACGGCTTTCAGAAAGTTTTACCCGGCCGGGGTGCACCAATAGCAACACACACTCGATCAACCTCGGAAAAACCAAATCAAAACCCAACGAGGCTTTCACGACAGAGCAATCGCAAGATTCAGAAATATTTCAGGGGGGCACCCCTTTGAGTAGAACCCGCAACGGAGTAGGCAAGCTCTGAGACGGCCTCAAGGTCTGGGTAGACGGCTGTGAGCGACTGGGAACCCCAAACGGGGCTTGTCGACACCGCGTAAACGTGTCCCGATCTTAAACAGTACAGTGTGCAGTACCTCGCACAATCGTAAATAAAGCAGTAAAACATGGCATAAGTACAGGATAGTAATAAAACCTCAAACTAGTTTGTGGCCCCCAGAAATAAGACGGAATCAAGCTCTGGCTAAGGGGGGTCCCATATACCTCCCGGATGTGGATAGCGCGATAAATCAAGGAACAGGAATCAAGTACTCGGGGTCTTACGGGACACAAGTGGGCGTTCGGAAACCAAATATTATCTGTCACCCACCGATGCCTCTGCTTATTCAATTTTAGTTGTTAAACAGAAATTAAAGTGAACAATAAGTAAAACTAGAATCATCTCCAACAACAACATGCGGCAATACATCAACAACTGTGGCGCTTGACGACACACAACAGCACTAGAGCAAGCGACTACGACACGCAAGTCCAACTATCTACCAAACAACAGGTAATAGGATGTGTCCAAGGCAATATACGGCTGCAGGGATATCAAAGGATACGAAAACTAGAGCATCGCAACACAGATAGCAATAGATCAACAGGAGGGAAGTAAATACTATAAAGTAAGATAGGTAGAAAGGGGGAGATGCTCGCCTGAAAACATTGTCGAAGGTTTTCCCAGAAGATCGGGGCGAAGCTCACATCAACTCAACGGCCTTATCCGCGAAGAAGCAAAACACTAGAAGAAACACCGGATGCAATATTTAATACAACGGCAGAAGATCGGCATGATGCATGTATGATGCATGGCATGGCAAGGGTGCAATGCAATTAGGTCAGATTAGGCGGAACCGGGGTTCCGACAATTAATTAGATGGTTCAAGTTATTTAGAACCCCCGCAATTAAATGTTGTTATAACAAGGCAAGATAAGATACCGGTTCGCTACACAAGTTTAAATGAGGCCGATATGAGACTAGATTTGCCCGCATATGGGCCCCATATTTAATTATTAGGTGAATCGGCATAAGGCCCCCAAACCACACAAGATGCATGCGAGATGACAATTAAATAGGCAACAAGTTGTTATTATGTTATAAAATAAGGTCCGAGGAAAAGGGGTCACACATTAGGGGGGCTCGACGATCTTGTTAGGGTTCCGGGGTTCGGGGTCGGGGTCCAGGGTTCGACGGCCTTGGTCCGGGGGAACGTTCTCGGACTCCGGGGTCGTTCTCGGGTTACTAGGGTAGATCTTGTCGAGTTCACTGCAACGGCCTTGTGGTTCCGATGACGACCTTGGCGGTTATCTAGGAGAAGCTCTTGTGGTTCCGCGAGGAAGTACTTGGTCTGGCGTCGGGCTTCGGACTCGCCCTGGTTGCTGTTGTTATTGTCGTGGCGAAGCTCTTGTCGGGGTAAAGCACTTGTTGTACCGGGGCGTTCTTGGCGATCCTCGGGTTCGGGGTCTCGGCGTCTAGGTTCCGGTTGGAGATCTTGGCGTTTGTGGACTCCGGGAACGGTTCTTGGTGAACTTGGTGTGTCGAGGTGTGGTCTTCGGGTTTACTTCAATCGGGTCCATGTCGGAGTACTTGTCGTCCCATGTGGCCCCGGGGTCCCAGGGGAGTACATGTCGCGTCCGTCTCGTCTTCGGTGTCGAACTTGCATCGGCGTTGGTCTTCGGAAGAACTTGATATTAGGCGGTTCTTGTCGGTGTTTGGAATGGGTGAACATCACCCAGCGGCTGAACCGGATAGAGGTGGCGTTGGTGCACGCGCAAAGGACCAGGGAACCTTGGCGAAGATGTCCTGGGAGAGGAGGCCAGCGCGCCCGGCAGGCAGCACCTGGTGGCAGCGGAGCTCAACCACGACAGGAGCTCGGCGGCCGGGGCGGAAGACCACGGGGCTGCTCGGGGGTGGGGACGCACGGCCGCTAGCGAGGTCCGGTGGGGAGGAGGCCGACGGGGGCGTCGGGCGCTCCGGCGAGGACGACAGAGGGCGGGTTGGCCGGTGGCGGCTCGAGGAGGGCGGGTCCGCGCGGGCCGGCTCCTGGGGGGCGCGCGGGGAGGCTCCGGTGATGGCCGGCGGCGGTAGCGGATGCGACGGGCGGCGCAGCATGGAGGCGAAGGTGGAGAGCGGCGGCGGAGGCGCGGCTGCGGAGGGCGGAGGCGGCGGCGCCGAGCTCAAGGCGGGACGGGGCGTGGGTGAGGGAGCCGGCGCGGGGCAGGGAGGTTGCTCGGCCGCGGGGCGCGCTGCTGCGGGAGGCCTGAGGAGGGGGCGACGGCGAGCTTGCGGTGGGGCGGCTCTGCCACGGTGGAGGCGGAGGAGGCGACGGGGCCGACGCCGGGGAGGAGGAGCGGCCGGCCGGACTCGAGGGAGAGGAGGACCGGGGCGGAGCGGTCGCCGGCGATGGGTGGTGGGCGCGGGGTCTGGCGGTTGCTCGCCTGCGCGGGGGAGCGCCTGGGGGCGGCGAGGCGGACGCGCGGCTGCCGGGCGGAGGAGGAGGCGCGCCGCGGGAGCTGCGGCGGCCGGGGGCGCGAGATGGGGCGGCCGCGGGGAGGGGCGGCAGCGCACTGCGGCGGGGAGAGCGAGCGGCGCTGGGGCAGAGCTCGGTGGCTTGGAGCGGCGAAGAGAGGAGCGGAGAGGGGCTCTGCGCGGCGCGTCCCGCGTGCGAGCTGGGGAGAAAAGAGGAGGGAGGGAGGAAGATGGTGGGGAGGAGAGAGGAGCGGCGGGCCCGAGGCTGGTGGGCCACGGGGTCCACGGCAGGGAGCTGTCGGCGGGCAGTGTGCTGGGGCTGAGCGCGCGTGTGAGCTGGGGTGGGGCCAACTGGTGGGGACGTGGCCAGGGGAGGTTGCTTGCGTGTGTGTGGCGTGCTGGGGCTGTGGAAGAGAGAGGAGAGGGAAGAGAGAGAGGGGTGGGGTCTAGGCCAAGGTGGCAGCTGCTGATTGGTTAGGGGGGAAGGGTGAGAGGAGGTGGCACACACTGATTGGATGGAGTGAGGTGGAGGGAGGGGTTGGGTAGAGTTTTAGGTGGGTTTAGGATTAGAAGGGCAGGGGTAGGTGGACCGTTTAGAAAAATCTGGGGCGGTCGTTCGGGTCGGGTTGGCCCGTTCGACTGCCCCTACTAAAATAAATAAATATTTTATTTAATTTAATTGGGCCGTCTGCAAACCGGTAGCGGCCAAAACAAAATATTCCGGGGACCCGGTTTTGGCGTTTGAATAAAAGACGGGGCGTTTGGAAAACAAAAACGGGCGTGCGATCATGGTTTTATGCAAACAACACATGATGATGACGATGCAATGCACAAATTCAACGCGATTTTCTAGTAGTGGTTTTGCGGGATGCCACAGGTGGTGCGGCTGAAGGCCGAAGTAATCAAGGAATTCTCTAGCGAAATCGCTGAGAGGGAGGCCGAATCCGCGGGCGAAGTGAGACATGAAAACCACATACTCGCCCTCTCTGATAACTGGAGAGGACTCGCTGCCGGGTAAACGACAGGAAACCTCGGCAGGAATCCGTCGAGTTCGGATGAGCCATTCAATCTCACGGCGCGTGACTGAAGAGCCCTGCCACGATCCACGCTCGGGCCCGGAGCCAGCGTCATCATCCTCAACAAGAGCACCGCTAAACGAACTAGACATGGGTGCGCCGGAGAGATCGCCGGAGGAAAAACTGGCGGCGGAGGGGAGCTTAGAGCTACAAGGCCCCGTCGGAACTTAGCACGAAAACAATGGCGAAGAGAGGAGGAACCGTCGCCTGAGCACGAAAACAGAGCAAATCGATCTAGGGCAAGATCAGGGCAAGATGGTCAGAGAGGACTCACCGGCGGCGGAGCCACAGCCGTAGAGCGCGGGCGAACGATGCGGCGGAATCCTCACCGGCGGAGGCTCTGGCGGATGAACAGCGGTGGAGCGGCAAGAGAACACGCAGGCGAAGGGAAGAAGGAGAGCGGACGCGAGCGAGAAGGGGAAAGATGAACCCTGCGGGCGTGTTTCCCCTCTTTATAATCGAGCCATGAACAGGGAGTGGGATCGTGGGTGTGGCAGTTACCCGTGTAGATCGTGGAAACAGCACGAACGCACGACGGTAAGTGGAGCCACACCAACGGCCACAGACAAAGAAAAGTCGTTACGATCCCGAGGGGAGCGGCACACGAGGCGTCGCGGCGGCGGCGCAGCAGGAACAGGGTTCACTGTAGCTTGTCAGTAAGCACTGTAGAAGGACCTAAAAACTAGAAGAGCAATGATGGGGTGACACGTAGGACGTGGCGTACGATGGAAGGAACGAAGAGACCTCGGACGAGGCCATAGCTCGGAAACAAGACTGAAGAAAGCGATGAAGCTGATATAACCCGGCCAAAGCTATTGACAGGGCCACACCAGCTTCGGGGACTAATGTCGGGGGGTTAACCTCGGGTAGGTCAGAGACGGGGAAAGACAGAGGTACTGTCCCCGTCTGGTTTCCGGGCTACGGCCTAGGTCGGCCGAATCATGGATATGTCGGCCGATGAACGGAGGCAAGAAGCCCATGTATAGGTATCAAGTGGTTACCCGGCCGAGTTAATGAGAAAGTCGGCCGGGTTACCCAAATGATCTTCATGCAGGTGAGGAACGAGCCGAATAACACAAGGTAAGGCCGAGTGATACGAAGCTTGCAGGAGAAGGAGAAGCCCAGGGTCAAACTATAGCTGCAGGCTAGAAGGAACCAGAACAGGGCCAAGTGCAAGAGACAAGGATGCGCAACGTCAGAGGGGCAGAAGGAGGTCACGGAGGTGACAGTCCTGGAGCCCGAGGCACGCAGGAGGGAGGGGCCACTGGAGCCTTGCCGTCATTAGAAGGGCGACAGGAAAAGGAGGCCGCCGAACTACTATTTTGGGACAAGCATATTCCACGAATATGCTTGCCTCATCAGCCCTAAGGGCACCCAAGGCACCCCTTTATAAGGGGAGGTTTGGACCCTGAGGGGGGGGGGGTCGATGGCAGGGGCACCGTTAGGCTGGGGAGATTCACATTGTCCCCCTGTAAACAGCTCAAGGAGCACTTGTAACCCATCAAGAGAGAAATAAAGTTCATCACTTTGGCAGCTTGAGTGTAAAGACAGTTGCATCTTCCCTCCCCAGATCCTACTAGCATCCATTTGCCCCATACTTTAGCCTACCCATGGCATCTGCCGTGCCACCACCACGACACCGATTCCGACGATCGAATCTCGGGCAAGTAAAATATCGCGTGACGAAGGGAATATATATATATGGGATTAATTGAATCCTGGCATCGTGGTTCATCCGATATGATCATCGATGAATGTGTGGGAGTCAATATGGGTTTCCAGACCCCGATGTTGATTATTGATAGAAGATCATGTCTGCATATTTTCGAACCCGTAGGGTCACACACTTAACGTGTCTCGACACTAGTATAGAATGGATAATTGGTTTACGAGTTTTTGTTCGGAGTCTCGGATGAGATCCAGGACGTCACGAGAGCTTTCGGAATGGTCCGGAGAATAAGACTCATATAAGGGAAAGCAGTTTTTGGATTTCGGAATTGTTTCGGATTGTTCGGTATTGTACCGGAAGCTTCTAGAACCTTCCGGAGTGGGACCAACGTGGCCCCACTTGTCGGAAGGGGGTGTGGGCCTACGAGGGAGTGCACTGGCCGCATTGGGCCAGGGGCACAAGGCCCCATAGGCCCAGCCGGCCAAGCCCTAGGGGAAACCCTAGGGAGAGCTTCTAGAAGAAGGGGGAAAACTTGCCCCCCACTCCAACCCTTGGGTCCGCCGCCCTAGGGATTGGAGGAGGGGCCAAGGGGGCCGGCCAGCCCCCTATATATAGAGGGCAGGGGCACAGCCCTCCTCCCCCACCTCCTCAAGCCCTAGCCGCCAAGCTGATGCCCTCCTCTCTCTCTCTCTCTCTCTCTCTCTCTCTCTCTCTCTCTCTCTCTCTCTCTCTCTCTCTCTCTCTCTCTCTCTCTCTCTCTCTCTCTCTCTCCCGACTACGCGTAGGCGAAGCCCTGCCACAGAAACTCTCCACCGTTTGCACCACGCCGTCGTGTTGTAGATCCAACCTATCTCTCCACCCCACTTGCTGGACCGAGGAAGGAGGAGACGTCGAGGTGCCGTACGTGTGCATCTCTCGGAGGCATCGCCACTTGCGGTGTTGGATCGAATCAGATCGCGAGGAGAAGCTAGTACGACTACATCAACCACGTTCCGTTGAACGTTCCGTTGTGCGAATCTTCAAGGGTATGAAGATCTCATCTATTCTCCCTCGTTGTTTGCATCTCCTAGATTAGATCTTGGCTTTCCCGTTCGCATCCGTAGAATTTTTTTGATTTACTATGCTGTGAAACCCTTCATAATTGTATGCTCATGGGAACTATTATTTGTGCTTGAATCGATTTGTTGAACTATGTTATTTGTGTTTTTTTGCATATGCAGATGAAAATATGGCCAAACCCTTGTTTTATGGGTCAGCGTATTCACGGCGGCAGATCAGAACCCGTAAAACGGAATATTTCCATTTTAAGGACCCTGATCTGCGCCGCCTCCGAATAACCCTTAAAAAACGGAACAGGACATGTACTCACGTTTTTAAGGGTTGGGTGTTTACGGGTACTGTTAATAATGCTCTTACCCGTGTCCCCATGTTTCCTACTATTTCATCATGCTGTTCGGTTAATCCGTGCACAAGCGGCGGCACGTAGCAAGCAGCATGACATACTGGTAGAAAAAGTAGATAGCACATTTGAATCTAAATAATATCCTTTTTGCCATCGGCCTTGAGCATGGCTGAAAGACAAAATCATATATGTCAATATACATAACAAAATACATGATATAGTTGGACATGAGTATCTACAAATAATCTTGCTCGGAAAAGAGTGTATCTAAAAAATCTCGATCATTTCAAGGTACGGTCGTTCTCGGATAAATAGTGATGCGACAACAAATACGGTGAATAATATACAATCCTTTCACCATGGACCCTTGCCTTTCTTCTTTTAAAGCTTGATCTATAGAACTATGAGTCTTTGTGTCTGGCCATGTAAGAAATAAGATAGCATAATTATTATAACATGTTTAATTTTAAGAAAAAAAACGTAAAAGAAAGCTGGATGTGACATTTTTTTTGAACGATAGAGGGGTCTAGAATGACCCCGGTGCTACCATTACTATATTCCAAGCGGTGGGTACAAATAACAAGCATGCCCTTTACAAAAATGAAAATGCAAAGAGGACCTGCAAATAAGCAAGGAGGACCCTAGAATATTTATAGAAAACACAATCAGGTCCTTAAACCTCTCCACCGCGACTGAGCCCAAGCCGCCGGCCACCTCCATCCCGCCGGGGATGAACCACTTGGCAGTTGGATGCCGATGTCACGCTCCATAGAGGCCTCCATCTTGGAGGTTGAAATCATGCCCTCCTGGCATGAAGCTGGCCTTCCTTGGCCAAGGATGTCGGTGACAGTCATGGTCACCGAGCAAGGAGCTCTTCGATGCAGGATGGGACATTGTTTGTGATGCACTATATTCAGAAGCTAATGCAAGATATATGAAGAAAAATAATCTAGGGAACCAAGACTTTGCTCTACTAGCAGCACAAATACAATAAGATGTTGCAAAACAAAGTAAACAACAAGAAGGCACAACAAGCTACACAACAAAGTAAACAACGGTAGCACAACTAAGTCTATCTTCAACCAAAGATTAGTAAACAAAATTGACAGTAGCAGTAACAGCTATGACAACTCAACAAGGAAAATCATCCTCCGTATGTAAGTTGCTCATGATCAGACACTCACATAACAAAAAAATCATACACACATAATACATGAACCATGAAATTAAGATAGGAATAAGGACTTCGGATTCTTAGTACAAGCAAGAAAGGAAGATTTTGCCTTTGCTATGCCATTTCACTTCGCAGGCACATTGTAGCGGTCTCCAGGTCAGCGCAAATGAAGAACTCGCGGTTCTCTACACTTTTAAAGACTCGTAGGGATTTTACCTTCTCCTCTTGTGATAATTGCATTGCATTTAGCCGAGCAACTCATCCACATTTTTTGAATCAGCTTTCGTGTCCTTGGCTTTCTTAGTCTTCATCACAATATACTTTTCCAACATTACAACTAAGTATGCATTTGATGGGCGCCTCTTGGGGTTCATGTCAGTGCTTTCTCATTGTGAAACACGTCACGAGAGAGGGCCTAAACCACCATGGGTCTGACCCCTACTGACTCTCAAGGATTTCATCCAATCTCGGCTGGGGTTGGATGAAACAAACAAGGCCTTAAAGAGTACCAACGGGTATATCCATGACTCTACAAAGTATCAGCTCAAGAATTTGAATGCGCGCATCTATTCCTCACACGACCGAGAAATATAAAAATATGTTAAAGTTTTGTTGAACTTACATGAAATAGACTTACAAGAGATTTCAAATGAAGAATCAGTGGATATTTATTTGTGGAGTGTCTAATGTTTTTGTGCATTTTAACCGATATCTAATATTTATCATGCTATCTCACTTTATGTATATAATAATTTTAGGCTAAACTTGAAAAATATACTGTATAAATATGAACTCGATAGTATGTAATCTTCCCCTCCCTCTCTCCGAGCGTGCTTCTGCAGAATCAAAGAGGGTAAACTTGCTTGATTGATGTATGAGTTTGTATATATACACATAGTATAAAGTATATAGACTCAAATGATTTTTTTTCGTGAACCTCACTTTGAGCTATCTAATAATAATATGATAAACTATTTTGAAGATAATAAAGAGGTATAACTGTTTAACGTATATGGTATATTTGAATGTGTGAGTGCATTTATATGTGTACGGTACCATTTTTCATCTGTTTCTACTAATATACAAAAGTTATATGTTAGAGTTTGGTGTAAATCAAGACATCAAATCAAAATAGAACCGGAAGGATGATTTTAGCTATCTCCCTCTAGCGCCCAAGCCACCGCCACTTCCTACCTCCCCGCCCAATATTACCTCCATCGGCACTAATGCCCCTGATTCTGGTCGGAACGTCACCGCCGCGCCTTGTTGGACTCCGTTAGAAACACCTGACGAACTATGAATCGCCTCTTCCCGGAAAACTTCTAATCGACCTGGTGGTTGAACCACTATCTTTGAATTTTCAGCAGAACTAGGTCTCGGTACTCCCTCGGTCCATATTAATAACCTCAGCTTTGTCTACATACAAATGCATCTAGTCTAAATACTTAACTAGATTTATACGAATCTAAATAAAGTTAAGGTCATTAATATGAGTTTATGTTTTAAAATATCCTCTTTTGGTAATTCCATTTCTGAAATCCGAAATGCATTCATCACACAAAAAGGTTTCAGCATCCGAAAATGACGAAAATGCCCAGGTGCGGCAACAGCACCGGCTTCTCCCCTGCGTCGACGGCCACCAACCAGCTTCACCTTCCTCCTCACCTCCCCGACAAATCAAGCGGCGAGAAATCGAAGCCCACCACTGAAACCTCCTCAGTCCTCAATGAGGATGGCGCGGGCGGCGTCGTTTCTACTGCTGCTGACGCTTCTGGCGGCGGCGGACGCGAGGAGACAGCAGGAACGCGAGAATGTTTGCGACAAGGGGTGGGAGTGCAGCGGCAGCAGGTTCTGCTGCAACGAGACCATCACCGACTACTTCAAGGCCTACCAGTTCGAGCAGCTCTTCGCCAAGCGGAACGGATCCCTCGCCCACGCCGCCGGCTTCTGGAACTACCAGGCCTTCATCGCCGCCGCCGCCCTCTTCGAGCCTCGCGGGTTCGGCACCACCGGCGGCAAGGAGATGGCCACGAAGGAGGTCGCCGCCTTCTTCGGCCACGTCGGCGCCAAGACCTCCTGTACGCTTCTCTCTGCTCCTCAATCTAATTCACTCCCTGATGTGCCGGAGTCTTAAAGAAATGGGGATCTGTCAGTAACAGTTTTAGGGTTCATGAATACTAGCCTGATGTGGGATTTTCGGATGCAACCAGATGTGAATTAGGTGTTTAGTCTCCATATGAATAGTGTTTCATCAGAATAGTTCCTCATGTAGATTTGAAACTTGACATCTGCAGTTTTGCATCTGAATTTTGGGGAGGAACTGAAGAAACCGATGCATTATGATCTGATTTTAAAACTATAATGAATTTGTGTAGAATATCGTTAGAAGTATATGTTTTGTCTATCAAATTTTATTAGTATAACCTTGTACAGGTGATTGGAAATCTTCAGCAGATTCATTATAATTGTGTCTCTTGGAATATACTATCTCCGCTCCAAATTATAAGACGTTTTGGCAGGCTATTTTAGCCTGTTATAATTTGGAACAGGAAGTAACACATTCAGCTATTTAACATAGTGCCAATTGTATGAGAAACCTAAAGACGTTAGTCAAGAGTAGCATCTCATAAGTACTGGAATGGTTACTCCTACAGGTGGATTTGGTCTCTCCACCGGTGGTCCACTGGCTTGGGGTCTTTGCTACAATCATGAAATGAGCCCAAGCCAGAGCTATTGCGACAACAGCAACGAATTATACCGTTGTGCTGAAGGAGTTGAGTACTACGGTCGAGGCGCCCTTCCTGTTTACTGGTCAAGCTGATATGCTCTTCTTTCGGTTATTATTAATTAGGGACTGGCTGGGCCAAGCTATTGATTTGTGTATCTGTTTGTTAATGATCCTCAGGAACTACAACTATGGTATTGTTGGTAAGGGTATAAAGCAGGATCTATTGAACCACCCAGAGTTATTGGAACAGAATGCCACCCTAGCATTTGAAGCAGCAATCTGGAGGTGGATGACTCCAATGAAGAGGAGGCAGCCATCAGCTCATGATGTCTTTGTTGGCAACTGGAAACCAACTAACAAAGACACTTTGTCCAAGAGGTATCCTGGCTTCGGTGCTACCATGAACATCTTGTATGGTGATTCCATCTGCGGTAAAGGGTACATTGATAATATGAATGCCATTATATCACACTATCAACATTACCTTGATTTGATGGGAGTTGGTGCTCAGCACTCTGGAGATAACTTGGATTGTGCTGACCAAGTGCCATTCAACCCGTCGTCAAAGAATCCTGACTCATAAGCAAGCTGCATGTCAGATCCATGTATATTTTAAATTTAAGGCGAAGCCATCTTGCTTCCCAAGCTATAGAAATCTTGTAGTATGCGGATCTATAAGGTATTATTTTGTAGCTCTGAGGAGTACTATTGTGCCCGTGAAGTTTGTAACACATTTATGTAAGCCCGTAATCTTCTCTCGCTATGTGATTTTGCCATGCATATTACAGCAGAAATATTTACATTCAGACATGTGACGCCTTTGTTACTGTCATGGATATGGTTTCTACAACACCTCTGCCATTGCTCTCTTGTTCTGTGAACATGATTGCTGGGCAAACAATGTTAACTATTAATCTATCTGTGTGGAGGGATCTTGCGTTGCTTTGTTTTCTGAATTCTGTCAACTACGTCTTATTTTGGCCTTTTCTCTATTTTGGAGTAATATTGTGATGCTAATCTTTAAGGCGCAAACAGTCAAACCACACTCCGTTGTTATACAAGTGTAAACGTGGGGGAAAGTCCATTAAGGAAAATAAAAAAAGAAACTCAAAAATTATTGTGATTTTACTGAGATAATATGTGGAGTTCAGAGGCATATTCTTGCAGAACTACAGATGGATTGATATTTACCACTTAAACAGCTTATCCAAGTGCCTTCCTGGGGACCGGCCGCTCAAGACCACACATGGGCCTGGATAGCCAGCCAGGTACAGATAGGCTGACTAGTGAGTTGTGTGTCTTTTTCCTCTTCCATTTCAGTGCAGTAGAACTGGCCCTCAAACAAGGCAAGCAGGAAGGAGATGGAGCTCACCAACATACCCCATCTTGCCTCCTCCTCCAGCTTCATCTTCTCCAGCTGCACATGCAGGTAATGCTTGCATCCCCTCTGGTGCTCAATCATGTGTCCATGGAAGTCAAATGACATGTACAAACTGTGACGCCACAGGAATAGAAGAACTGGCAAGGCGCTGATTAGGTCGTTTGCTGCTGGTAGTAGGTGCAGTGCTGATTCTTCATGTTCAGAGCCTATTGCGCAGCAAAATGTAGACCCCCTTTCGGGTATGTTGCAGTTGCTAATCTCTGAGTTAATGATGCTGTAATGTCAAGAGCATTGTCACAGTCCTAGGAATATGTACCGTGAAATCGCTGCTGATAAAGATTAATGCTTCCCATTAGGAGCTTGAGGATTGAGACTAGTTTTGAGGGTAGCTAGTTGCTATAATTGGACATTATTCACTCACTTCTGTTCTCTCTCACAACAAACTTGTACTGCCATCAAACCATTTGACTAAACAATATATAACGAGAATTAATAAAATTCTTCTAGTCCATGTTAATACACAGCCGGCCAATTAATTTTTCCTTGTGTATAGCTACCTCAGGTCCTGCAAATACTCACTGTTATAGAAGGAGAGACTTTGCTGCTGTTGCTCTGCTCCCTTTTATACTCCCTCGTGTTGATACTGCGAGTGCGTAAGTACAGTTCTCAGCCACTACTACTTTCCTATTTTGCAGTTAGTTCTCACAGCTATGAGTTCCTAACAATCTGACGCTGTTAACCTTCATTTCTGTGCGATTTTTGTCATTGTCAATTCGTTGAACTATGCAAGCATAGACTATATGAAATGGAATATAGGCCAGTCAAGTGTACCTGTAACAACGATCTGTAGGAAGAGTGACCTACTCAAAGTTGTGTATTGCTCTTAAAACATGACTATGAACTTTGAGGTAGTTGATTATTGCTCTTTAAACATAACTATGAACTTTGAGGTAGTTCTTTATTGCTCTTTAAACATAACTATGAACTTTGAGGTAGTTGTTTCTTGCACTTTAAACGTTACTTTGAAAACTTAGAGAAGTTCCCTAATTACGGTTTTACTTTATAGGGCTGAGCCATATGATGGATCAGTTATTCAAAACGGTGTGAGGAATGTTTTAACCAAGGTCAAAGCTGCTGGCGTGCTTCGTTTGGTTTTCCATGATGCAGGGACTTTTGATATTGGTGAAAAATCAGGTTAAATCTTATTCGTGTGTTATCAAAATTTAATAAATTTTCTGAGCAAGGAGTACATGTGCTTAAAGAGTACAGTTCAAGATATCTAAAATATGGATTTCTGCAAAGTAGAAGACAATAGATAAAAGTATTGGTGACAATATCTTGCAGGTGGCATGAATGGCTCCATAATCTATGAAGTTGACAGGCCTGAAAACACTGGACTAAGTAAACCCTTAAAGGTTTTTTTGTTCTTCAGAAAGTACCTTTACAGCACATCTTTCTTCTTTGCTTGTCATAAATAGTGCCACATCCTACTGAAGGACACCTAACTTGACATATCTGTTTAATAATTGCTTTAAAACTGAACAGATACTACGAAAAGCAAAAGAAGGAATCGACCAGGTTCAGCAAGGTATGTGCTTTACACATGTGTTATCTGTATCCAACTTAGCTTTTCCTGCACCGTGAAGTCAAACCTATTACTGTTTTTTTGCTAGTTTCATGGGCGGACTTGATTGCAGTGGCTGGTGCTGAGGCAGTTGCACTCTGTGGAGGGCCTGAAATTCCAGTAAGACTAGGCCGATTAGATTCCAGGTGCAACATAGTAGTTTATTCATTTTACAATCTCCTTACAGTACTAACCAAACTTTGAGCTATTCCAGAGGTGCATCTATTTAGTATTTATCTGTATTCTTCTGAAATAATGCCTTTATCATGTAGCACTGCTGATCCTATTGGTAAACTTCCTGAAGAAACATTGGATATTGTTGCCTTGAAAACATCATTCGGCAAAAAAGGCTTTTCGTGAGTCCCGCTTTCTAACAACTTATGTGAATTTCGTTTGTCTATTATATAGTACCTAATGAAACTTAGCTCTAGTGGCCAAAATCTTCTAGTATTTGCTTATGATTTTTTTCCAAGGAATTCTATCACTTATTCCAGAAAGCAGCTAGTGTCCATCCTTGGCTCAACAAATTGATACTTTGCAGGATACAGGAGATGGTCGTTTTATCTGGAGCACACACAATCGGGGGTAAAGGATTCGGGAATCCAAATGCTTTTGATAACACGTATTTCAAAATACTCCTCGAGAAGCCACAACCGACTTCATGTAAGTGACTAATATTATCACCATGCCCTTTGACTCACTTTGTAAATCATACTGATGCAATGTACTTATGTGTGGTGTTCTTTTGTGAAGCTGGCATGCCAATAGGGCTGCCCACGGATTGGGCACTCACCAAAGATGATGAATGCTTAAGGTATTCTCTTGGACCAGACAGCAGACTTGGGAGTTAATAGCATAAAACTACCACATTTTGGCCGAAAATTCGAATAACCATCACTTTACAAAAAAATCACAAAAAACCATCACTTTACGGCAGATTTGTTGCAAATCGCGCTAAAACGGAATTGATAGTCAATTTACACCAAAACTGACAATAGGACCCACCTGTCGGGCTAACGTGGCGACGCGGGTCAACCGCGCTGACTACTATTTTGCATGCAGGTCCTTGAGTTCCGCAAAAAAATTATTAAGGGTCCCTGGAACCTCACTTTTTTTTAAAACCTGTTTATTTGAAACGTTCATAACTTTTGAATACGGATTCAAATGGAAAAACTTTTAATATGAAAATTGCTTAGAAATGTTTGAATATTTTGAATATAAAATTGGTTCACTATTTTCAGATACCTAAAATATGCAAACAATTAAAAATGCTTCTATTAATAATACAAACTTTAAAAATTCATAACTTTAGTTATATGACTCGGAATAATATAAATAGTATGTCTAAATTTATTATAAAAATCCAGCCAATCCATTTATGACATCCTTCATGCATGTATCAGATCCGTTTCTTGTTGATGTTATAATCAGATTGATATTGATATATATATATATATATATATATATATATATATATATATATATATATATATATATAGGTATGTACGTACAAAACAGTCTATCATTATAAACTTTAAATATTCATAACTTTTGTTATATAACTCAAAATAATATAAATAATATGTCTAAATTTATTAGAAAAAATCAACCAATCCATTTTTGACATCCATTATGCATGAATCACATCCGTTTATTTTAGATGTTATGATCCATTGATATCGGTATATATGTACGTACAAATACAACCTATCTTAGAGCCTCTTTCTATTTTTTTTTGCATGCTACGCCATACGTGACTGATATGCACGTGTATATATGTTGAGGCCGGCAGGTACATATAGATCGATAGACTGTCGATTTATATTTAGATCACGTATGTCCGGTCTACATAGATCGACAAACAACTATCGATTTGCGTAGTTAGAGGACGTTCGTACGGTCTAAAAGAAGCCATCATGCGTGTACATGTAAACAAAGAATTTATCACCCGAGTCATGCCCTCGACGTTTTGTGCACGTCACCTGTTTAGTTTGCAGCCCGCACATTTTAAAAATAATGCATCATGCTCGTGTATATATGCTCTCTCGATCAAGATGGATCGATGAACCAATATCTAGCGCGCGGCACATAGGAGACGTCATGCTTGTCTACAATTACCGATTCAAATACATATTCAATAATAATGTTATACATGCTAGTACTATAAGAACATTGTTTTGTACATACATACATACATACATACATATACCAATATTAATCGATTATAACATCCAAGAGAAATGGATCAGATACATGCATCAAGGATGTTAGAAATGGATCCGTTGGATTTTTGTAATAAGTATAGACATATTATATATGGAAAATAGCCAGCTAAACACAGCCATAGCTGCGCATAGCCTATCCACCGTTGATTCTCTCCCCTTTTGATATAGGGAGCACATGTATCCAGACCCAGGATGTTGGCTCAATAGTAACGCCGTTAGTGTTCCTTTGATGCATGCATGAAGCCCTAGCAAAACAAAGCTTATCAAATTTCATTTAGATGAGGCAAACCCTAATATACAACATGCGGTAAACCCTAACCCTAATATACTACACGGTAAACTCTAATATACCACATGCATGAAGCCCTAGCAAAACAAAGCTTATCAAATTTCATTTAGGTGAGGCAAACCCTAATATACAACATGCGGTAAACCCTAACCCTAATATACTACATGGTAAACCCTAATATACTACATGCATGAAGCCCTAGCAAAACAAAGCTTATCAAATTTCATTTAGGTGAGGCAAACCCTAATATACTACATGCAGTAAACCCTAACCAAACTAAGCCTTATTTCATTGCCACCGCAATAAACAAAAGAACCTTTGTTTCGTTTTCTTCACATTCTCATGGATGCATGTGGCCACCAAACACATACCAAAATAACCTTTGTTAGGGCACTCTTTTGCATGGCACATAGTCTAAAGCTTCTGCATGCAAAACCTGTTTTAATCCTTGTTCTCAATCCCTTCTCATTTTAGATGCTAAAACTTCTCATTTTAGATGCAAAAACTTTTGTAGCCAAAACAGTGTGCTAAATTGGAACCCATGCCAAACCCTAGATTCTTGCATGCATGCACAAAACTAACACCGTTATCTCAGCCATGTTCCACCCACTTCCATCTAGAGGTTGCATGCATTTGATCCATAAATCCAACAGTGCTATGCCTACGCGCAGCTACGCCTGTGAGTAGCAAATCCGCGTCGTATTATATATACCGATATCAATGAATCATAACATATAAAATAAACGGGTATGATTCATGCATAATGGATGTCAGAAATGGATTGGTTGATTTTTTTAATAAATTTAGACATATTATTTATATTATTTCGAGTTATATAGCAAAAGTTATGAATATTTAAAGTTTATAATGGTAGACTGTTTTGTAGGTACATATATATATATATATCAATATCAATCCGATTATAACATCAACAAAAAACGGATCTGATACATGCATGAAGGATGTCATAAATGGATTGGTTGGATTTTTATAATAAATTTAGACATATTATTTATATTATTTGGAGTCATATAACTAAAGTTATGAATTTTTAAAGTTTGCATTATTAATAGAAGCATTTTTAATTGTTTGCATATTTTAGGTATCTGAAAATAGTGAACCAATTTTATATTCAAAATATTGAAACATTTTCGAGTACTTTTCGTATTAAAAGTTTTTCCATTTGAATCCGTATTCAAAAGTTATAAACGTTTCAAATAAATAGGTTTTAAAAAAAACTGCGAGGCGGCAGGGACCCGTGTACAATTTTCTTGCGGAACTCGAGGACCTGCATGCAAAATAGCAGTCAGCGCGGTTGACCCGCGTCGCCATACTGTCAGTTTTGGTGTCAATTAGATCTTAATCCCGTTTTAGCGTGAATTGCAAAAAATCTGCCGAAAAGTGGTGATTTTTTGCGATTTTTTTATAAAAAGGTGGTTATTCGAACATTCGGCCAAAATGTGGTAGTTTTATGCTATTAACTCCCAACTTGGCTTAACATTGCATATCCTTCTTAGGGGTTCATTTCAAACTAAGTTACGGCAATCTTAGATCCGAATTATTTGGCTTGCATCAAAGGGTAAAACACATGAAGGTTCTCGGAGTAGTCTTAGCTTATAATATGTTGAAGATCATTTGCAAGTATCTGGGAATTAACAAATTTGCTGTTGGACTGAACCAAACACATCCTTAGTGACAAGTCAAGTAATCTAGGCCAAATGGATTTTTAGTACTAGTACTGTACTATTTTTTTCTTTGCATATTTACACGCAGTGATCAGCTCACTGACATTGGATATACCAAACTGCTTGCAGATGGATCAATATCTACGCGGAGGACCAGGGTACATTTTTCACTGACTTCAGAGATGCATACACCAAGCTTGTAGATAGTGGAGCCTCGTGGAGAACAGCTTAGTTAGAATACCAAATATTTTTTTGTCAAACTGGGCGTGTTATTTCGGCTTCTGCATCGATTTGATGTAAGTACAGAAAAATAGAATTACCAAGCTTGTAAATTTTGCTCGCAGCAGACATTCTTTAGAACCGGCCTATATAATTTCGTGGGTCGTCTACGAGAGCTTTATTACTCACATATAAGGTTATAATTAGAGTTCACTAACTCTAAAACATAATCTGGGGCCCCTCCCATACGAAACCTTTGTTTGTACCGGACTCCCCTGCCAACTTCGCAAGAGTGTAACTGTGTGAGCAACCCTTTTCTGACACTGGTAATCTTCTTGAGTAGCATCTCTTAGGAAATCTGCAGCAAACTGAATGTCCCTTTTTCGCGCTGTGCGCACAACTGTGGCAGGCAGTACATACGTTGCTGTTTTTAGTCTTTCAGTACAAAGTCCTTACCGAGTCGACGACAAGAGAAAGGAAATGGTTAAGGTTAGGTTTAGATATATATAACACACATCACGTAAAAAGTTCATGAGAGAACACTTGAAATTCACTAGTAATAAAATGTTCGGTGTTCTGACGGGGCCTAGCACGCACAACACAAATGACACGAGCTGATACAATGATGACAGAAAAGCATGGCAGGAACAGCACACTGGCGTCCATGTGCACGACGGCTGGGACGATGTTAGTACAGATATTCTCGAGGCTGACAATGGCGATATCAAGGCATCACCGCAGGGATCAGACTAACATTCGTAGGCTGACAATTATTCTGAATACTTCAACTATTGGGAAGTAAAAGGAAAAGGAACAACGAGTGGGATAAAATAAATTAGCGGACTAATCACTAAATAGATACAAATAGGTGGAACTTTCGACATCACCAAAGAGCGTTCCATGCTCGTGGAGAGTCATACCGAAAAAACGACGCTCGGATGTGGATTCAAACCACTAAAGCATTTCTAGAGAGACCCCTTTGCTTTTCCCACCGAAATAAGAAAAAAAAACGATTAGCAATCCATCAAGAAAATGATGCGCTTACGCACAATTCTAATCTCCCCTCCACTAATTGTTTTGGCAGGAGAAATACCTCAATAAGCAATGAACAGAGGATTGATCGGACTGAACTAATTAACCATCACCATTAATGAATTTGTAGTAGCCGGATATCAGATTTTTTTAAGGGAGCCCATATTCTAATTCTTGACTCAGTGTGCTCGAAATCTCAGGACCAGGTATGTCGGGATCGCTCACCAACACATTAGGGTATAGTCACGATCATGACCTACATATACGACGTGGTCACCCTATCTCTTGTTCAATAGCTGGAACTTGTTAGGATAACTCAATTGGATGTAGCACAAGATCATGCATAGACAGCAACTAGAACACCTAGAACAACATCAAACAGAGAGGGTAGTAGATTATTACTGTTGGAATTTGGTGTATATTGGGCTGTTGGCCCAGTAGACAAATTCTGAAATTCTCTTTGGCCCACTTGTATATGGCAGCATATGACTGTGCTAGTGGTGCTAAAGTTTAATCCCACATTGCTAGTTGAAGGGGAGTTGGACCACCTTATATAGTAGAGTGTTGCACCACTCACTAAGGTGTGACAAGAAGAGTAGCCCTCGCGCACTCCTTCTCCGACGCCGCCCGCCTCGCCTCGCCACGCCACGCCACGCCATGCGCGCGAGCCGCGGGTTTATTTTGCTGGTTGGGAAAAATTGATTATGAGTCATTAACGGATGCGTTAATTACAGTTGTTTCCAGTTTTTATGGACGTGGCTGTTACCGACTCGGATGTGGGCTAAGTCCACGATCTTCCTAACCTCCGGGCTAAACCTAATCGGCACCGAATCAATCCACACGCACGCCTATCCTCCAGAACCTTGCGCCGCCGCTTTCGTCTTCCCCATCCCGGCTTGCGGCGTGCACCGCAGATCGGGACAGTAGGCCTCTGGAACCCCGCCTCTCGTGAACTTGTACGGGTGAGGGGCGATCAGGTTTTTGGGGAGCGCCCAAGCGTGACTACTGGCAACCACAACGTCGTTCGACGACGACTTCTTCCCGGATGTCAGCGACCTCTTCGACAACCTCAACATGGGCGATGCTGCTGCGGCTGCTATTCAGCCTATATTGTACGTGATCCTCAATTGTCTTTTCCAGATTATGCTAGAGTTCTTAGTTTTAGCGTTTGTTGTAGATGTGATAGGTTTATCTCCTATAGATGTAATCTGTTCATCTACTTTGTTGATCTGTATAATTGGTTTTAGTACCATTTGTATGATCATCTTTTATCAATTTATTATTCGGATTAAATCATATGGATTATTGCTTATATTTCCAACAATACAAAAACCTGATTATAGACAACTGAATTCCACTGGTGTGGTCGCGGCTACTAGCCCGCCTCCTTTTGATGGCATGCACTATAAGAGATGGCGCAAGAGAGCAGTTCTCTGGTTTGAAAACCTAAACTGTTATAGCGCCACTCTTGGCAAGCCTGAAGGAGATCTTTCTGCTGAGCAGGAAGCGAACTTTAAGAAAGTCGACACCATGTTTATGGCGGCTTTGTTCAGTGTTCTTGGGGACAATATTGTTGACCCTTATATGTCATTTGATAATGGCAAGGACGCGTGGAAAGCGCTCGAGGCCAAGTTTGGGGTCTCGGACGCTGGCACTGAGCTGTATGTCATGGAGCAATTCTATGACTACAGGATGGTTGATGAGCGCTCCGTCGTTGAGCAAGCTCATGAGATACAATCACTTGCCAAAGAACTTGATCAGTTCAAGTGTTCCTTACCGGACAAATTTGTGGCTGGTGGCATTATTGCCAAGCTTCCTCCTTCGTGGAGGAACTTTGCTACTTCTCTGAAACATAAGAGACAAGAGTTTTCCGTTATGGATTTCATTGGGTCTCTTCATGTGGAAGAGAAGGCGATATCAAAGGACGAAACTGCTCGAGGACTTGAGAGAGGTTCTACTGCCAATTTAGTGCAGAGGAAAAACTTTCAATCCCACAAGTTTAAGAATAAGAACAAAACTGAAGGAAAGGGAAAGTTCGATGGCAAGAACAAGGCCACGCACTCAACCAACTTCAAGAAGAAAAATGATAAGAGGAAAGACTCTTGTCACGTCTGTGGTGATCCTGATCATTGGGCTCCTAGCTGCCCTAATCGCTTTGATAAGCGTCAATATGGAAACAGCGGCAAGGCCGCTAATATTTTTATTAGCGATACTGAGATGAAGGATGCTGGGTACGGTATTTTACCTACTATCCTTTCAGTATGTCATTCTCCTGATTGGTGGATAGACACGGGTGCTAATACACATGTATGTTCTGATATTTCCATGTTTTCCTCTTATCAGGTCTCAAGGACCTCTTCCGTGTTGATGGGAAATGGCTCACGTGCTTCTGTTCATGGTGTTGGTACGGTAAATCTGAAGTTTACTTCGGGGAAGACCGTATAGCTGAAGAATGTGCAGCACGTTCCCTCCATCAATAATAATCTCGTCAGCGGATCGCTTTTATGTCGAGATGGCTTTAAGTTGGTTTTTGAGTCCAATAAAGTTGTAATTTCTAAGTATGTACAATTTGTTGGAAAGGGTTATGAGTGCGGAGGTCTGTTCCGCTTGTCTTTGTCAGACTCATGTACTAAAGTTATTAATCATGTGTGCAATGATAATGAGTCCAATGCTTGGCATTCACGACTCTGTCATATTAACTTTGGTTGCATGACGCGGCTAGCCAATATGAGTTTAATTCCGAAATTTACCACTATCAAAGGTTCTAAGTGCCAAGTTTGTGTGCAAGCAAAGCAACCCCGCAAGTCTCATACGACTGCGGAACCGAGAAACTTAGCACCTCTAGAACTTATACATTCAGATCTTTGTGAGATGAATGGTGTGTTGACAAAAGGTGGAAAAAAATACTTTATGACGTTGATTGATGACTCCACTAGATACTGCTATGTTTATCTTCTGAAATCTAAAGATGAAGCTTTGAACTACTTCAAAATCTATAAAGATGAGGCAGAAAACCAACTTGATCTTAAAATCAAGCGGCTAAGGTCGGATCGTGGTGGAGAGTACTTTTCAAACGAATTTGATTTATCCTGTATGGAACATGGTATTATACATGAGAGGACGCCTCCCTACTCACCTCAGTCAAATGGGGTGGCCGAAAGGAAGAACCGCACTCTAACTGATTTGGTTAACGCCATGTTAGATACATCGGGTCTTTCCAAGGAATGGTGGGGGGAGGCGCTAATGACTGCGTGTCATGTCCTAAACCGTGTTCCTGTAAAGGATAAAACCATGAATCCATTTGAGGAATGGAAAAAGAAAAGGCTTAAACTCTCTTACTTACGAACTTGGGGTTGTTTGGCAAAAGTCAATATTCCAATACCCAAGAAGCGAAAGCTTGGACCAAAAACCGTTGATTGTGTTTTCTGGGATATGCTTTTCATAGCATTGGCTATAGATTTTTGATAGTAAAATCTGAGGTATCCGACATGCATGTTGGTATAATTATGGATTCGAATGATGCGACTTTCTTTGAGGACATCTTTCCTATGAAAGGTATGTCTAGCTCATCGAATCAGGAGATGACTAGTTCACCTAGTCAAGAATTTTCTATAATTCCTAAACTCACTAGGCCGATAGAACACTCTGATGATCCTCTGGAGGATGACAATGAAGCTCCCAAAAGGAGCAAGAGACAAAGGACTGCAAAGTCATTTGGTGATGATTTCATTGTGTACCTTGTGGATGATACTCCCACTTTTATTTCAGAAGCCTATGCATCTCAAGATGCTGACTACTGGAAGGAAGCTGTCCGAAGCGAGATGGACTCCATCTTAGCTAATGGTACTTGGGAAATCACTGATCGTACTTATGGGTGCAAACCTGTAGGATGTAAGTGGGTGTTCAAGAAAAACTTAGACCTGATGGTACTATTGAAAAGTACAAGGCACGTCTTGTGGCTAAGGGTTATACCCAAAAGGAAGGTGAAGACTTCTTCGATACCTACTCACATATAGCCATATTGACCACTATTCGAGTACTACTTTCCTTGGCTGCCTCACATGGTATTCTCGTTCATCAAATGGACGTTAAGACAACTTTTCTAAATGGAGAGATAGATAAGGAAATTTATATGGAGCAGCCTGACGGATTTGTGGTAGATGGTCAAGAAGGAAAGGTGTGTAAGTTAGTGAAGTCTTTGTATGGTCTTAAGCAAGCTCCTAAGCAGTGGCACAAGAAGTTTGAAATAACTTTAACTGCTGAAGGCTTTGTTGTAAACGAAGCTGACAAATGTGTGTACTATCGCCATGGTGGGGGCGAGGGAGTTATTATGTGTCTCTACGTTGATGACATATTGATATTCGGGACCAACCTCGCTGTTATCGAGGAGGTCAAAGAGTTCCTATCTCGCTGCTTTGAGATGAAGGACTTGGGAGTGGCTGATGTAATCTTAAACATCAAGCTACTAATGGATAACAATGGTGGGATTACATTGCTTCAGTCTCACTATGTGGAAAAGATATTGAGTCGCTTTGGGTATAGCAACTGCAATTCTTCTCCAATGCCTTATGATCCGAGTGTGCTACTTCGAAAGAATCGAAGGACTGCTAAAGATCAATTGAGATATTCTCAAATCATTGGCTCACTCATGTATTTAGCCAGCGCTACTAGACCTGACATCTCCTTTGCTGTAAGCAAACTGAGTCAATTTGTGTCAAATCCTGGAGATGATCATTGGCATGCTCTTGAAAGAGTATTGCGCTATTTGAAAGGCACTGCGAGTTATGGTATTCACTATACTGGGTATCCACGGGTACTTGAGGGTTATAGTGATTCAAATTGGATATCTGATGCTGATGAGATTAAGGCCACAAGTGGTTATCTGTTTACACTTGGTGGTGGCGCTGTTTCCTGGAAGTCTTGCAAGAAGACCATCTTAACGAGGTCAACAATGGAAGCAGAACTCACAACATTAGACACATCCACTATTGAAGCAAAGTGGCTTCGTGAGCTCTTCATGGACTTACCTGTGGTTAAAAAACCAATACCCGCCATCCCGATGAACTGTGATAATCAAACTGTGATCGTCAAAGTAAACAGTTCTAAGGATAATATGAAGTCATCAAGGCATATGAAGAGGAGATTGAAATCTGTCAGGAAACTAAGAAACTCTGGAGTTATTGCATTGGATTATATCCAAACGTCTAAAAACCTGGCAGATCCCTTCACAAAGGGTTTATCACGCAATGTGATAGATAATGCATCGAGGGAGATGGGTTTGAGACCCACGCTATGAGTTGATCCCAGTGGTAACCCACTCTATGTGATCGGAGATCCTGTGAATTAGAGCTGGGAGACAAGCTGTTGGTCAGCTGAGAGGAGAGTATCCCCATATTATATTTACATCTCTATAAAGATGCAATACTCTCTTAATCTGCATGGCAGGTTGATATTTATCTTAATGTATTCCAAGTGGCTTTTTATAAGCGGAGATGTTGTCCTGCAGAACATCTCTTGAGAAACACGCCTATGTGAGTCTGATTGTCAAACGTCGCAGTCTGTGAGAGTTGGGTGCTCTCTAATAAACTCATGAAAGGCCCTGGAGTATGACGCATAAGCTCCAAACCGCGGGGAAGCCGACGGTAGCCCTGTATCGGTCTAGATTTTATGTGAAACTAGCGCGCAGAAAACTTGTAGTGCAAGGCATAGTCCACTATTCAAGTTGCTAGCTAGTGTAGCATGAAGTTTAACATGGAAGTTCAACTTAACAGTCTCCACTACACACCGGTATATAAAACAATGTTCTGGAAGAAAAGTGTTGTGATGTGCCAATGAGACTTTGTGGGGGATTGCTGTAATTTGAAGTATATTGGGTTGTTGGCCCATTAGACAAATTCTGAAATTCTCTTTGGCCCACTTGTATATGGCAGCATATGGTTGTGCTAGTGGTGCTAAAGTTTAGTCCCACATTGCTAGTTGAAGGGGAGTTGGACCACCTTATATAATAGAGTGTTGCACCACTCACTAAGGTGTGACAAGAAGAGTAGCCCTCGCGCACTCCTCATCCGACGCTATCCGTATCGCCTCGCCACGCCTCGTCACGACGCGGGCGCCGCGGGTTGCGGGAATCTCGCCGAGCCGAGCTTTATTTTGCTGGTTGGGAAAAACTGATTATGAGTCATTAACGGACGCGTTAATTACAGCCGTTTCCAGTTTTTATGGACGTGGCTGTTACCGACTTGGATGTGGGCTGAGTCCATGATCTTCCTAACCTCCGGGCTAAACCTAATCGGCACCGAATCAATCCACGCGCACGCCTATCCTCCAGAACCTTGCGCCGCCGCTTTCGTCTTCCCCATCCCGGCTTGCGGCGTGCACCGTAGTTCGGGACAGTAGGCCTCCGGAATCCCGTCTCTCGTGAACCTGTACGGGTGAGGGGCGATCAGGTTTTTGGGGAGCGCTCAAGCGCGACTACTGGCAACCACAACGTCGTCCGACGACGACTTCTTCCCGGACGTCAGCGACCTTTTCGACAACCTCAACATGGGTGATGCTGCTGCGGCTGCTATTCAGCCTACACTGTACGTGATCCTCAATTGTCTTTTCCGGATTATGCTAGAGTTCTTTGTTCTAGCGTTGGTGTAGATATGATAGTTTATCTCCTATAGATGTAATCTGTTTATCTACTTTGTTGATCTGTATAATTGGTTTTAGTACCGTATGTATGATCATGTTTTATCAATTTATTATTCGGATTAAATCATATGGATCATTGCTTATATTTCCAACAATTACAAGGTGTAGGAGTTGATGAAGATGCCATCTTTACGTGATACAAGCTAGGTCTATTGTCGTGGGAGACGATCTGGCGTAGGTGCGGATGTCCTCCAGCATCCAACCGACACTGTCCAGGCACGACATGGCAAGACCGGCTCTAGCCTTTCCTTTGCTTCTGCGATGGCTGCGATCGGTGCAGTTTATGGATTTGGGACTGTGTGAACTTAGCGCTAACTAGGTATCGTAGATCGCTAGTTGCGAGACTCTCCCTTTTATATATTTCATTCATTCACATGCAACAGGGGCTAGAACCATTAGTTTGTTAGGGTGTCCTAGATCAGGACGATATTGTTACATATGGTGAGGTTCCAAACCTTGGTTCGTGGACCTCCCTTCAGGCCTTGTTTACTTCTAGGGTATTTAGGGGATGGAGGGGATTATTTTGTATTCCGGAATTTCTCCGATGGGTCGTTTACTAGGCCGGGTTTTGAGGGGAACCCGAAATATCCCCATAAATCCCCTCCACACTAGTGTATTTTTAACTAGATTAAAAACTCTCCATCATGGTAGAGTATTTTTTGGGAAGTGTATTTAAGAGGATTTGAGAGTATTGGACGAACAACAAATACCCGCATATCCCCACGTCTTTTGGGGATAAAAATACTGAAGAAGTAAACAAGGCCTCAATGATAACTCTGACTTCGTCTTTGTGTTTAAACCTGACAAATCGAACTAACAGAACCATCTCACCCTCCCTTCTTGGTTAGCCTTTTTTTCCTGAAGTGACCATATATTTCATTACACAATCCAAGATTACATATATGGTCAACACCTAAGACAAACACAATTGTTAAGCAACTTTGCACAAGGAACTCCGCAAGTAAAATTACAGTTCCACCATTCGAGAAGATTGTGCCTCGCCGAACCGTCGTCCATCGTCCTCCACCGCCACCATGATAGCGCCAAAAAAAGAGGCGATCAACTGCCATACATAGATCTGAAAGAGCACCATCGCATACGAGGATGCTTTTTGAGCCGATGAACCGAGTCATCGCAAGTTACAAGCCCAAGACTTTGTGGTACGTCGGTCGGGGATCTTCCCCATGGTCACCAGATCCCGACACCGTCATCTTCATCCGACGAACTCGAAGAAGAGAAACGCTGCTGCATGCCGTCTTCCACGCGCACAACTACAAGACATCAAACACAACAACTGGCGCGACCGCCACCGACGAGAGTGCCGAACACCGACCACCAGACACGAATCTCAATGGATCCAGAGACCGACGAGAAGACCAGGCCACCTATCCCTCAACGCCGCCGGTTGGAGAGACGCCGAGATGGAGAAACATCAGGGGAAAATTATTTTGACGCGACGCGGTCTACTCCATAAAAGCAGCGCCCCAACGAAGCACTAGGCCAACCCTAACTACAGCTGAAGCCGAAGCACCGGGGCCCCCACCCCCTCCCGTGGCCGGATCGGCCGATGAGGAGGCAGGGACCGGCGGCGGCTAGAGTTGGGGGCAGACGGGCTACGCCCCTAGATGTGTTTTTTCAGGAGCGAGAGGTGAGTTGGTGTGACTTGAGCGGATGGTCTGGTCAGCCTTGTTAGGAAGTAGTAGCCCTCTTGGGAGAAGCAGAGGCAAGTGTCATCAGCGGCTAAGGGCATCTCTAGCAGATTAATACCGTAAAATTTGCAGTATTGGTCTAAAAAGATCAAAAAATGGCTTGACCAGATACATTAAAAATGGTCAATACCTTTTTTTTTTTACAGTTTCCCCATATCGGTTTCGTGTACAGTATATATTCAGTCTATCCTGGCACCGCCGGCCGGCCGGCCGAAGTCGTCGTTGCGGACGCCGGCCGCGTACGCGTATGCGGCAAGCGGCGGCAGCAGCGCGCAGGAAAGCAAGCAGCACCGGCAGCAGCAAGCAAGCAGCTAGCGGCAAGCGGCAGCGGCAGCAAGCAAGCAGCGCCAGCGGCAGCAGCTAGCAGCAAGCGGCGCGCCGACGTATGCGGCATGCGGCAAGCGGCAGGCAAGCAGCTAGCGGCAAGCGGCAGCGGCAGCAAGCAAGCAGCGCCAGCGGCAGCAGCTAGCAGCAAGCGGCGCGCCGACGTATGCGGCATGCGGCAAGCGGCAGGCAAGCAGCGCGCAGGCACGCATATACGAGGAAGACGACCGAATATTCCTAGACAGCAAATTTGGCCTAGACGCCGGTGGAGTCGGGCCCGGCCGGCACGTTCAGGTGCACGCTGCACCCATTGGGGTTCCTGGGTTTCCAGGTCGCTCCCGTCCTTGACCTCCGCGTCGCGCCGACCCGCGACGACTGCACCGTCGAGATGATCTCCTGCAGGGTATGAGGATATGCTTAACTAATTTCATGGATCATTTCACCTTCCGATGCAAATTAATGATCGCTGAATTGTGTTCGATTTGTTTGTGGTAACAGTTTGAAGGTTCAGACTCGATTGGGCAACAGAATGAGCTCTTTTCAGGTACACCTGGTGTCCTCGATCCATACTGAATTTATCAAAAAAATTGCTAGCTAGGGAGCTACTCCTAAACATTTTATGATCTCTGTCAATGGTGCAATAGTTTCATCAGTATTGGTGCCAAAAGCATTCCTGTCAGCTTAGTCTATGAACAACTGCATCGGAATACTTACAATGTACTACGTATCTGAGTTGGAATTTTGGATGTTGGCAGCGGTTCACATAACATGGGGAGACAACGGTGATCGGGAGCCATGCCTGGACATCGATGCCAATTTGGAGGTCACTCTGTAGGTGAGCATTCAGTTCAGTACATCACCTGGCTGAAAATGAGACGCCGGCTTAATATTGCACATTTCACCCTGGCGCATGGCATCAACTGCTAAGAGATGTTTAGCTGAAAACTTTGTTCCCACAGATGACATGGTTTCGGTACCCTGATGTTCTTCAGATGTTTTGATTTTCAGGTGTACACGAAGCCATTCAGCCTGCTTCCCTTGTCAGCGGTGGAGAAACCAGGCAACCTGTAAGGCCCTGCATCATCTACAAGTTTCTGAAATCTGTTTATAAGAACTAGTACAATAGTATTAGATTTTGAGAAGATTGAAAATATGCCTGTCGAGATCGAGATGCTTAAGCTCCAAATGAACTGTGAAACTGAATTTTATCAAGTAACATTGGCATCCATTCGACTGTATGTTGGGCAGGCTGATGCAGGGCCTGCTTGACAGGCCTGTCCCTTTGCTGGGTGAGCAGCTGCTCAAGGACTACCATTCCTGGGTTCAGCAGCAGCCTCAATCTTCCCCATGAGCGCCTGAAGAAAGCTTGGAACTAACACTACTAGTAGGAGGAGTAGCAAATTCCTGGGTTCAGAATCAGGAATCAGGAGGAAACGTTCATGAATGCATATGTGGCTGGTTATGTTTGTGGTTGTAATTGCTTGCCGGACTGATGTCTACACATACAACAATACAATTGACCAGGAGTCCTGACTCTGAAATGAGCAATGCTAACATTACTCATCACGTTTTCACCAGTGTCAGTACTTCAGCTTCAGGGACAACAATAATAGCTCGATTTTGCCTTCAAAATAATCCTAGGACTCCAATGGCAAAACCAATTCATCATTTTTTTCAATAAAAGAAGTGCAGTTCTTACTTAATCGTGCCAGCCGCAAAAAAGATATAAAAAAACATTTCCGTCGCCGGGACTTGAACCCGGGTCTCTCGGGTGAGAGCCGAGTATCCTAACCACCTAGACTACGACGGATTGTTGGCAGGTGGAGCTTCTTGTTCTATCTATTACTTAGTTCACCGACCACGATGCGACCCCATACACACCTATGAGAATGACATGCGCATCCTTGCATAAGAAAGATAGAGCCGAATGATTTTTTGCGTTGACACTTCGCATGCACCAAAATTGCTTGCAGCTTAATATATGTTAATGTACATGTGCGATGTGCAAGGAGATTTTTTTTTTTTGGAAATGGCAAGGAGATATATATGGCATCACTCCATGGCCTCACCACATCTCCAACCGTACAAGCCTTGGACGTATATACTCCCAACTACTTTCTCAGATCCAAATGTAGGTCATGTTAGATATTGATGTGGTCTTTAAGATATATATTACTCCGACCATCAAATTAGTGTAAGTATGTTGCCTCACACGCTTTTTTTTGCGGGTATGAAAGCTTTTTAGTGCGTAATAAATCCAGTATAATCAATATCATGTTTTGCATGCTGGAATTTTTTTATTTCTAAATGGTATGGAATAGCATCATGAAAAAGGATACATGATACATATGCCTTGTAATTATTAGACTTACATGAGTATGTCTTAACAACGGCAAGCATGAAAAAGGATAACCATCAAATACATATCCAATGCTTCTCTCTCTCTCTCTCTCCCTAGAAATCCCATGAATCAAAGGGACACTCGTCTCTGCCACGAACCTATGTTTAGTAATAACATCTTCCTAGCAATATCATGTAAGCCTCAAGATTGAGGCTAAGGAAGGTACACATACGGAATTTTAATATTTCCAGCCAAAAGACTGAAATATCAAAATTTGAACAACTCGCGCCTTCTGGCGATTTCGCGCCTTTTCTTCTTTCTCTACACCTTTTCCTCTAATGCTTTCCCCTACGACCACCAAGAATTTTTGATGCAATTGACAATTTTGATCATACCTTGCATCACATACATAACGCAGTTCCCTTTTCGAGAACTGATTAATTAATGTACATATTTATTTGCTGTTACACAACTGCAAGAAGAACACTCGCTCATGACCAGATCAGTTTGGTCTTTTTTTCAGACCCTACATATCCATGGCTACTTAGTGCACTACTACAATTTAGGAAGACACGCCATGATTACACCTATATAGTAAACCGAACAGAACAGCTACATCGGAGGAGAAAGACCAGTCTGGTCTTTCTTTTCAGACCCTACATGTCCATGAACTGATCGCCCTGCATGAGAATGGCTATCACGTCAGCGAACTCGTCGATGGAGAGCAGGTCGGCTGCAGCCAGAAGGTCATCCATGTCTCCGTAGTTCTCGCCGTCGATACCTTGTTGATCAGTAGCAGCGGCGCCACCGGCGTCACCAGTTGCACCTCCCGCGGCGTCGGCGGCCACCATAGCCTCATACGCGACAGGTCCAGCAGCCGCTGGTGCTGGCGCGGGCGCATGCTGGTGCTGAGCGACGAGGCCGTAGAGCTGGAGGGCGTGCCTCTCGGCGATGGCCTTGATGTTGCCGACGGTGAGCCTGGCGCGCCTTTCCTCGGTGATGTCGGGGCGCGGCGCGGCGGGGAAGTTGTAGTAGCGCGTCGATGGCGGGGTGTCGCCGTAGAAGCAGAAGAGCGTGGCGTCGTAGGCGAGCGCCGCCTCCTCGGGGTGGCTGAACGTGCCCAGCCACAGCCTGGAACGGGTGTGCGGCACGCGGATCTCCGCCGCCCAGCGCCCCCACAGCCGCTGCCGCACGCCCCGGAGCCCCAGGTTCTTGGGCGCACCGTGGCGCGGGGCGCGGCCACCGGCCTCCTCCCTCCTCCTCATCGCCGCCCTGCTCGCCTCCATGCACGGCCACCTGCAAGAAAGACACTCGTGCGCAGTTGGGAATTGGAAGAAGAAGATAGCACGCTGTGGTGTGTGATGTGCAAGGGAGCGGGCAGTACGTATACTGTTTTAAAGCGGAGCGACGACGCCGACGAGCGGACACGTACGTCGCCGAACGCCGCATGCACGGCTCATTCATGTGGGCCCTTGGTAGGTGCCATTGTAATTTACCCCTTACACACCACCGAATTATTGACGAAGTCAACCCCCATATTTGTATATATATCGAATACTATAGAGAATTTTAATAGTTAAACCCCAAACTATACGAGAAGTGCAAGTTTAGTCCTCTGCTTCTAAACCGGACAGAATGAAACTTGAACTTTCAGAAATACTCTTAAACGAAGTGAATATTTGTATCTAAGAAAACTGATGGAGAAAAGTACAGATTTTGCCTTCCAACTTTACAAGAAGAAGTGTGAATTTGCTCCGTTGACTTGAAAACTAGGCGGATCAAACCCCAAACATTTAAAGTATCTCTCCGTCATAAAAGGATGTCTTAAGTTTGTCTAAACTTAAATGTATCTAGACACTATTTAGTATTCCTTTCGATCCATATTAGTTGACTTAGATTTTTTTGAAAATTTAGATGAACATATATACTAAACAGTGTCTAGATTCATCGAAATTAGACAAATCCAAGTCAACTAATATTGGTCGGAGGGAGTATATAAATACATTCAAATTCAAACAAACTTGAGACATCCTTTTTAGAATGGAGGGAGTAGATAAATTTGGTCCTTTCGTTCACCCCTAAATATGTCTGAGTTGGTAAGTTTGAGGTTTGCTTTTGTCTGATTTTGAAGTCTAAGGACTAAATCCACACTTCCCGTATAGTTTGGGGACCAAAAATGTACGTTTATCATATTTCTATGGCGCCACATCAATGCGTATGTCAAAGATCACGTATATGATATTTCTGATGCTAATAGATAGATTGGTAAACCTCCAGAAATAAGATAGATGGAGGATATGTGTGCGCACGTAGAATCGTTGACCCGAAGTACTGTAAAATAAATTTCAAGATTTAATTTATACGTATTTTGGTCATAAATTTGAGGACATCGATATATCTAGGAATGAATTGCTTTTATCCCCACAACAACGGCGGTGACACGACACAAAGATGAATGAACATGATATAGTTGTACACCCTTGGATTAAGACACAAAGATGCGTAAACATGATGTAGTTGTACACACTCTCAATTAAAAAACTACACCATGCAACGCACCGTTTTCATGTTTACTCATGCCATTTTCCATATAAGTCCATTCTAGCTTTGAGCTAGGGCATAATGACTTAACTTACATATTGGTCGATGTTCATGTCTTCGTAAAATGGGCCCATCCCATTTTGATATAACTCCTTGAGTCCAGTGGGGGCGCCAAAAATTTCCCTTTTGGTATTCATTTTGCTAAAACAACCACTATTTTAACAAAAATCGTCGCTAGAGCATTTTTGAAAAAGAAAGAACACCTTCATAAATTTGGTCCTTTAGCTCCTCCAAATTATATCCTATTTTTTTGGTTTGCGGTTTGGTTTTGTCTGGTCTAAAGTCAAGGAACCAAATATATACTCTCGTATAGTTAGAGGACCAAATATGTATGTTTATCATATTTATATGATGCTACTTTAGTGTATACGTCGAAGATCAATGTCTATGATCTTTGTGAAGCTACATATATATAAACGTGGGTAAATCCTTACAACCTTAGATAGACGGAGGATACACGCGGAAGCATAGTCGTTGACGATGTACATGAGTTTACTTAAAAAATCCAAGCCTTAATTTATGTCTATTTCGACCATAAATGATCAGACATAAGAGTATGTATGGAAATGAGTTATTTTCTTGTAATATCCTATAAGTTCATACTCATTATTTTTAGTATTTTTTTTATAGTTGACCAAATTTTGACCTTTTAAGTCATTAGCCGTATGGCAAATCCAAGATTATGGTTGGGTTCGTCTCGTCGAGCTGATCAAAAACAAAAAAATTAAATTTATCTAAATCAGAGATCAAATGGATTAATTGAGTTACGTTGAATTTTGGCCTTTGGGTTAATCCGGACCTGGCCTTGACCGTGTTTCAGAGTGAAAAAAAAGAAAACAGGGGAAATAAATTAGACGGACAAGTTGGCCCAGCCCTCACCCTAAACCGAATAACTTCCAATACACCCAGCCGCCGCCTAGGGTTCTGCCGCAATCGAACGCCCATAGCTGTGCTGTTGCCGGTGTACTTGGTCGTTGTCACCTGGAGGGGATCCGTCTGACTGCGTAGTTCCGTCGCGGCCGCCGTTTTTAGGTATATGTCATCCCACTGGTAGTAATCTATTATTACTATTCGATCTGTAGGTTCCGCTCCAAAATTCAGTCGCTGCCTACTGCCACACTGTTTGGGGATTAGCTGAGTAACCATTCTTTTTCGGTCAGTAGCAAGGCAGCAAAGCAGCATCGATTCCCAGGATTGGGTGTTTGCCCATTAGGTGTTGTTTGTTCTGCAGCAATCGTTGGCATATCTAGTAGAAAGAAGGTTGCAGATGTATGTGCGTGTGGATTCAGGCATATGTGTGTGTGCTACTGCTATTTTCTATATGGTACACGAAGGTTTCTATTAGTTTAGGAATGCTAGGAATTTAATTGCCAATTTCAGAGCAAAGAGTAGGCTGCTAGCACAGATGGGTCTGAGCATGTATAGTTTCAGCTTTAGAACAGAATTAGAATTAAGGGCCACACACTGTCTTTTAGTCTTTCTCTTTTTAGAATAGCTTCTAAAATTATTTTACCTACAGGATTTGGAGCTACGGGTGTTCGGGGTGGTTTTTCAGTTTGATCGCCGTTGTTAAGGCAAGTGCATGACGAGCCTTGTGATATGGTTGCCCTCCCTAAATTGTGTGTTGTGTGTTATTGGTTCTTTCTTTGGTGTTCATGTCTTGAAATGTTGTCGAAAAGATTGTTTTAAGCCAGGGCGGTGAATAAGTTACAAGTGACTATTCCGGAGCGGACGGTGATTTAAGTTATTATGTAACTACTCCAGTGAGCTTGGGCTAGGTCGGTGACAATTCACTTGATTAACTATTCCGCGAGGTCGGTGAGAAAGTTAACAGTGAATATTCCGGAATGCCCAAACCGTAAAACATAATATGCATAACAGTGTTCATGGATAACAATTGTATTGGAATTTGTATGTTGTTGATTTGGTTCTGAACATGTACTTGCTGAGTATCTTTTTACTCACCCTTGTGTTTTCTTTGGTTTTTATTTGGATTTCAGGTACTCAGCGTAACGACATGCATGGGAGGGAGTAGAACGCCACCACTTTGGCGCACACATCCATTCTACATACCATAGAACATCGATCACACATAATTCTTTTAGTTTACCATTATTCCTTTGTCATAATTCGTGGAGTCGTTGGCATGGTCTTGTGAGCCCTTAGTCGCTCTACCGTTAGTACTTGTGTCATGGAATGATTATGCACTTTGCGAACCGTGTGGGTTGTTCATTTATACGGTCTTTACTGTCTTTATCTATTATATTGTGTTTTGCCTGTCGCGGATGTCCTTTGAAACAAAGGAGGTGCTGCCGAAATTTTGAATTGTAGTTATTTTTTACCATAGTTTAAGAAGTGGGCAACACCGCCAGCTAGGTACAAATCTGGGGTGTTATAGTTGGTATCAGAGCCTAGGCTTTAGATCTCTGGCGTAATAAGTTAGGATAAGGTAAAAAAATAATATTAAAATTGAGTTAGGATCAACCAAAGAAAAATGACACACTGCACTGTAGGATGGGGTTTATGGGACATGCATCTCATTTGCGTTTCTGCTGATTTAAGTTTGCTTGTTTATCTTATCCATTTGAGTAAGGATAGATATTATTTGATCTTGTTTGTTTTTGTTTGCTGATTAATGATAATGTGTTGTATAGTTATGTCGCCGAATCGTAGGGGTCGGGCTCGTGGCCGTGCTGGCCTCAATGGTCGTGCAGAGGGGCCAGATGAGGAAGTGAGCCAATCTGGGAATAGTGATGGACGTCATGCGGCGAACATGACACTCACTAAGTGGCTAGATATGAAATTGGACAAGTTTGATGGATCAGGGACACCAATGGATGCTGCAAGTTGGCTTCGCACCATGGAGAAATATATGGATGCATCAGTGATGACGTCAGAGGACAGAGTTGTGTATGTGGCTTTTCAGCTAAAGGGTCTGGCTGATGTTTGGTGGGACGGAGTCCGTGCAGCTTGGACACCTGCTCATGGACCACCTACATGGGATGTGTTTGTTACACAATTCACGGCTAAGTACTACCCAACTTCATTCAAGGAGAAGATGGATGTTGCCCTTAGGAATATCAAGCAAGGAAACAAGACGGTGGATGAGTATGATGCTGAGTTCAGTAAGATGGTTCATTTTATGGACCATATTAATCAGAATGAGCCAGAGAAAGCAAGGAGGTTCTTCGAGGGACTTAATTCGCGATATCGACATGTGATGGGAGTGAATCGCCCATCCAGCTATTTCGCTGTGGTTGAGCAGGCTAGGGGTTTGGAGTTACAATATCAACTCATAGAGGCAGAGAAAACTCGTGCAAATGGTGCTAGCAACAATGGTGGAGGAAATAAGAGGAACTACCAGGATGGGAGTGGGTCTACTCAGCGGTCCGACTTAAAAAAGTTCAAGCCAGAGCAACGGACCCAGCAGTCATTCAAGCCCAGGCAGTCAGGGGCTCAGTCTTATTCAGGGTCACACTCTACATCACCTACATTCCTACGACCCGTTCCAGGACAGTGCATGCTTTGTTTCAAGTGCGGGGAGGGTCACCGTGCCGCTGAATGTGACTTTTCTGGGTCTTGTCGCCAGTGCGGCAGGCATGGGCACATGAGTAGGGTCTGCAGGGAGAACCCAAATTCTGTCATCAAGTGGGAGATGGCCACATCTTATAAAACAGGGTCATCCGGAGATGGAGCCTCTCGTGGTTCAGCATCAGTAGCCAAATCTTCCCAGGGTTCAGTGCATATGATGACATCTTCTCAGCAGTTTCAGCCACACTATCAGGCGTATTCATTACCGCAATATCCGCCTCAACAATTCCCACCTCCACCGCTAGGTTTTTACTGGTCAGCTACTCCACTTCCTACACCGCATGCCCCACTTCAGTTACCTGCACCACCTACTGCTCCACCACCACCACAATAGAATACTGGGATTTCTTCTACAACACCTCCTGGGATCTATGCCATGCCTACTATCTCCTCTCTGGGACGTTCAGACGTTGTTACAGGTATACTTCCAGTTGATTCCCATGATGCTCTAATTCTCTTTGATTCCGGTGCTACTTATTCGTTTGTATCACTTGACTTTGTCAAGAAATTTGGTCTATCTAGCCAAGAGATTTCTGAATTTGTTCGAGTTAGTTCCCCGGGAGGCTTGATCACTAGTTCCGTAGTATGTCCGGGATGTGTGATTTCCATAGACGATGAAGATTTTGTGGCAAATTTGATGGTAATTCCTTTACCGGCCTTTGATGTTATTCTTGGTATGGATTGGCTACACCGCTATCGAGCCGTTATATCTTGTTTCTGGAAGACCATCACTTTGGAGGCTCCATCTGGTAAACAGTTAATCTTCCAGTGTAGTGCACCTAAACATTCTCTATCAGTGTTGGCTAGCCTGTTTCCAAGTCGGAGAGTACTGAAGAACGGATTTCTTTGGGCTTTGGTGGGGCATTTGAGTAAAGATATGAAGATTGAGAACATTCATGTGGTTAGAAATTATCCTGATGTTTTTCCTAGTGAGCTACCAGGTATGCCACCAGAGCGGGATGTGGTGTTTCGTATTGACCTTGTTCCTGGTGCACGCCTAATTTCAATCGCTCCATATCGTTTAGCTCGTCCTTTTCAAGATGAGTTGAAGAAGCAAACTGATGATATGCTAGCCAAGGATTTAATCCGGCGAAGTGTTTCACCTTGGGGCGCTCCTGTTTTGTTCACTGAGAAGAGAGATTTGACATTGCGGATGTGTATTGATTATCGGGCTCTTAATGCCGTGACTATCAAGAACAAATATCCGATGCCACACATTGAGGACTTATTTGATCAATTGAAGGGTGCCAAGGTATTTTCAAAGATTGATTTGCAGTCAGGCTACAATCATATAAGAGTGCGAGAAGAGGATATTGAGAAGACAGCGTTCTCTACGAAGTATGGAAATTATGAGTTCAAGGTTATGTCCTTTGGATTAACGAATGCACCTGCTTATTTCATGGAGGCGATGAATAGCATGTTCCATAAGTATGATGATTTTGTCGTGGTATTTATCGTTGACATTCTCATTTTCTCCAAGACGGAGGAAGAACATGAACGTCATTTGAGCATGGTTCTCGAGATGTTGCGGAAGAATAAGTTCTATGATAAGTTGAAGAAGTGTGAGTTCTGGCTTTCGGAAGTGGCCTATTTGGGTCATGTTATTAATGGTGAAGGTATTTCTGTTGACCCTAGCAAGGTTTCCACTGTCGTTGGCTGGGAACGACCATCTAATGTAAAGGAGGTGAGAAGTTTCTTGGGAATGGTTGGCTACTATAGGCGTTTTGTGAAGGATTTTTCAATCATTGCCAAGCCAATGACCATGCTTACACATAAAGGGGTAAAGTTTCAGTGGACATAGGAGTGTGAGCGTAGCTTTTGTTTATTGAAGGACCGGTTGGTGTCGGCGCCTATTCTTACACTTCAAGATTTTGGAGAGCATTTTACAGTATATTCTGATGCGTCTCTGGTAGGCCTTGGATGTGTTCTCATGCAGAATGGCAAGGTAATTTCTTATGCGTCGAGGCAGTTGAAAAAGCACGAGGAAAATTATCCTACCCATTATTTAGAGCTTGCAGCAGTTGTTTTTGCACTCAAGCTTTGGAGACATTATCTTTATGGAGCAACGTGTGACATATTCACGGATCATAAGAGTCTTAAGTATATCTTCACACAGAAGGATTTAAACTTAAGGCAGAGGAGGTGGCTAGAGTTGATTAAAGATTATGATCTTAATATCCAATATACACTGGGTAAAGGAAATGTGGTTACGGATGCTCTTAGTCGTAAGCCAGTTCCTTCCACAGTAAATTCCTTGATAGCTGATTTCGAGCGGATGGATATTTCATATTGCTATGCCGGAGTTGTAGAATCAGAGTCATGATTCATTCTTGAGTCGGCCATACCTAGGCGGGTTTTGGAAGCACAACAACAAGATCTATTATTGCAGCAAGTTAAAAAGCGTGTCCGAGAAGGGAAGACTGGAAATTTTATTTTGGATTCCATGGGAGCTGTTCGGTTTCGCAGTCGTCTCTGTGTGCCACAAAAATCACAAGTAAAAGAATAGATTTTGAGAGAGGCAGACCGTACTCCATATACGGTGCACCCAGGTGAGAACAAGATGTACCAAGATTTGAAGGAAAACTATTGGTGGAAACAAATGAAGGTCGATGTGGCCAAGTATGTGTCTTGTTGTAGTGTTTGTCAGCAAGTGAAGGCTGAGCATAAGAGGCCATCAGGATTGTTGCAGCCCCTAGATATTCCGGAGTGGCCATGGGATGACATTGCTATGGATTTTGTTGTTGGGCTACCACGTACTCAAAAAGGGAAAGATGCTATTTGGGTGGTCGTGGGTTGCTCATTTTATTCCCATACGCACCACCAACTCAGCAAGTGACCTGGCACCGATATATGTGCGGGAGATAGTACGGTTGCATGGTGTTCCAAAAGCCATTGTTTCTGATAGAGATGCTAAATTTGTATCAAAGTTCTGGGAGAGTTTGCAGAGTGCATTGGGTACAGAATTGAGGCTTAGTACGGTGTTTCACCCCCAGACGGATGGCCAGTCAGAGCGTACGATCCAGACTTTGGAAGATATGTTGAGATGTTGTGTTTTATCTTGGCAAGGAAGTTGGGAGGACCATTTGCCGCTCGTGGAGTTCTCATATAATAATAGTTACCAAGCTAGCATTCGCAAGGCGCCTTACGAGGCTTTATATGGACGTAAGTGCCGATCTCCGCTTTGTTGGACTGCCGTAGGTGAGAAATCAGTATTGTGGCTAGACTGGGTTCATCAGACCACTGAGAGGGTTGCTGAGATTAGAGAGCACATGTTGGCAGCACAAAGTAGGCAAAAGAGTTATGCTGATCCGAAAAGATGGAATATGGAATTTCAAGTAGGTGATGAGGTGCTTCTTAGAGTATCACCTACTAAAGGTGTTGTGAGATTTAATATCAAAGGGAAACTTAGCCCACGATACATAGGGCCTTTCAAGATAGTGGCACGAGTCGGGAAGTTGGCGTATCGACTGGAGTTGCCTGAGTCAATGAAGGGTGTACATAATGTATTTTATGTCTCGATGTTGAGGAAGTACTTTCGAGATCCACAACGACAAATGACATTGGAGCCAATTACGATCGAGCAAGATTTGAGCTTTGAGGCTCGACCGGTAAGAATTTTGGAGGAGGCTGATAGAGTAATGAGGCGTCGGACTCTCAAGTTTGTCAAGGTTCTTTGGACCAACCAGACGGAGCGAGAAGCAACATGGGAACTTGATCAAGGATGCGAGAAAAATATCCTGAGTTATTTACCCCTGGTGATTAAATATGTTTTTATAAGGTTAAGTTATTCTTGGTTGAGTAGTAAGCGAGAATTCGAGGGCGAATTCTGTTAAACGGGTGGAGAATGTAATATCCTGTAAATTTATACTCATTATTTTTAGTATTTTTTTATAGTTGACCAAATTTTGACTTTTTAAGTCATTAGCTGTATGGGAAATCCAAGATTATGGTTGGGTTCGTCTCGTCGAGCTGATCAAAAAATAATTTAAATTTATCTAAATCAGAGATCAAATGGATTAATTGAGTTACGTTGAATTTTGGCCTTTGGGTTAATCCGGACCTGGCCTTGACCATGTTTCCGAGTGGAAAAAGAAAAGAAAACGGGGGAAATAAATTAGACGGACAAGTTGGCCCAGCCCTCACCCTAAACCGAATAACTTCCAATACACCCAGCCACCGCCTAGGGTTCTGCCGCAATCGAACGCCCATAGCTGTGCTGTTGCCGGTGTACTTGGTCGTTGTCACCTGGAGGGGATCCGTCTGACTGCGTAGTTCCGTCGCGACCGCCGTTTCCAGGTATATGTCATCCCACTGGTAGTAATCTATTATTACTATTCGATCTGTAGGTTCCGCTCCAAAATTCAGTCGCTGCCTACTGCCACACTGTTTGGGGATTAGCTGAGTAACCATTCTTTTTCGGTCAGTAGCAAGGCAGCAAAGCAGCATCGATTCCCAGGATTGGGTGTTTGCCCATTAGGTGTTGTTTGTTCTGTAGCAATCGTTGGCCTATCTAGTAGAAAGAAGGTTGCAGATGTATGTGCGTGTGGATTCAGGCATATGTGTGTGCTGCTGCTATTTTCTATATGGTACACGAAGGTTTCTATTAGTTTAGTAATGCTAGGAATTTAATTGCCAATTTCAGAGCAAAGAGTAGGCTGCTAGCACAGATGGGTCTGAGCACGTATAGTTTCAGCTTTAGAACAGAATTAGAATTAAGAACCACACACTGTCTTTTAGTCTTTCTCTTTTTAGAATAGCTTCTAAAATTATTTTACCTACAGGATTTGGAGCTACGGTGGTTCTTCAGTTTGATCGCCGTTGTTAAGGCAAGTGCATGACGAGCCTTGTGATATGGTTGCCCTCCCTAAATTGTGGGTTGTGTGTTATTGGTTCTTTCTTTGGTGTTTATGTTGTAACACCCTCAGAATCGAACCTATGCAAGTTTGAGCAAAATTCGCCAAACCCGCATAGAAACGATTCAAAGGTGCCCACCAGGCACTTTCGTGCGGGTGGAAAACGAAGTAATAACATTACACAACAGTCCTCGATGGAACCCACAGAACAGATATATATAACAGCGACTCAAAGAGTCAAGAATACAGATATATTATACAAAGATCCAAATCACCTTGAAAATGATAGAGCGTCCGACTACGGACAAGATGCAAATGGGGCTAAGAGCCCTGTAGAATAACCAATGGCGTCCATAACCCTGCCCAGGCCAAGCCGGAAGGGTAACCCTGCTAACGACGTTGAACGCAAAACCTGCTTAAACAAAAGGGGTGCCGACAAAGGGCAAAGGAAAAAGAGGAGCGTCAGTACTGAGGCCAGTACACGGCGAGGCTAGAATTCGGCGGTCCTCGCCTACATAGGTATTGTGGACTGAAGCGGCAGCGGCAGCATGCACTAAACAACCTATAGAGACTCGATACAACTGGCGACTATCAGAGAGGGGTGAGAAAGACCTATTCGGATCCAACCTGATACTATCATCAAACAAACCCATCCTGGCGTTTCCCCCTCGAGACCAAACGAGGAAGTCAGCCGAGGAACTCACACAGTTGGCAGTTTTATTTATTCAGTTATCGTTGTAGCAATTACTAGTCAGGTATAGATAATCGTCCTGATAAAATAAGCAGTGGGCCGTTTTAGTTAACCATTCCGTTGTAGTTGCAACAATTACTAATCAGATACAGAAAAACATGAGTTAAACCCAAAAACCCAGCAGTTGTTGGTACTTTTATTCAGCCATTCCGTTGTAGTTGCCATACTTACTAGTCAGGTACAATGGTCGCAAGCGACACTCAAAAACAAGCAATTGTGGGCAGTATTATTTAGCCATTCCATTATAGTGAAGCTGATTACTAGTCATTATAAAGTCAAATTTATAGCAATAAACTTTAGTTATGCTTGTCTATGGTCGAGATACTGTGCTCCAAGTCGTCCATAACCGCGGACACGGCTTTCAGAAAGTTTTAACCCGGCCGGGGTGCACAAATAGCAACACACACACGATCAACCTCGGAAAAACCAAATCAAAACCCAACGAGGTCTTCACGACAGAGCAATCACAAGATTCAGAAATATTTCAGGGGGCCACCCCATTGAGTAGACCCGCAACGAAGTAAGCTAGCTCCGAGACGGACTCAAGGTCTGCGACAATGGCTGTAAACGACTGGGAACCCCAAACGGGGCTTGTCGATACCGCGAAAACATTCCGCTTACCTAAACAGTATAGTGTGCTATACATCGCACAATCGTAAATAAAGCAGTAAAACATGGCATAAGTACATGATCATAAATAAAACCTCAAACTAGTTTGTGGCCCCAAGAAATAAGACGGAATCAAGCTCTGGCTAAGGGGGGCCCATAATTCCCCATATGTGGATAGCGCGATAAATCAAGGAACAGGTATCAAGTACTCGGGGTCCTACGGGACACAAGTGGGCGTTCGGAAACCAAATATTATCTATCACCCACCGATGCCTCTGCTTATTTCAATTTTAGTTGTTAAACAGAAATTAAAGTGAACAATAAGTAAAACTATGATCAGCTCCAACATCAACATGCGGCAATACATCAACAGCTGTGGCATTTGACAACACGCATCATCACTTGAGCAAGCGACTACGACGCGCAAGTCCAACTATCTACCAAACAACAGGTAATAGGATGTGTCCGAGGCAATATAGGGCTGCAAGGGATATCACGGGTATGGAAAACTAGAGCATCGCAACACAGATAGCAATAGATCAACATGAGGGAATAAATACTATAAAAGTAAGATAGGTAGAAAGAGGGAGATGCTCGCCTGAAAACATTGTCGAGGGTTCAACCGAAGATCGGGACGAAGCTCACATCAACTCAACGGCCTTATCCGCGAAGAAGCAAAACACTAGAAGAAACACCGGATGCAATATTTAATACACGGTGGCATGATGCATGCATGATGGATGACATGGCAAAGGTGCGATGCAATTAGGTCATATTAAGCGGAACCGGGGTCCCGACAATTATTTAGATGGTTCAAGTTGTATAGCTACCCCGCAATTTAAATGTTGTTTAACAAGGCAGAAAGCTTCACCGGTTCGCTACACAAATTTAAATGAGGCCAAAATAAGGCTAGGTTTGCCCGCATATGGGCCCCATATTTAATTATAAGGTGAATCGGCATAAGGCCCCCAAACCACAGATATGCATGCGAGATGTCAATTTATATGCAACAGTTATATAGGTGACATTTTAAATTAGGGTTCTCGGATAAGGGGTTCACACATTAGGGTCTCGACGGTCTTGGGGTTCCGGGGTTCGGGGTTCGACAGGGTCCAGGGTCCGGTCTCGGGGTCCAGGGTTCGACGGTTCGGTCTCGGTGGGAGCGTTATCGGTTATCGGGGGTCGATCTTGGCGTATCCGTGGTTCTCGGCGAACTTGGCGTCCGGGAAGGAGTACTTGTCGTTCAGGGTCTCGATGTCCGGGTGAAGTACTTGGCGTCCGATAGCCGACCTTGTCGCATTCGCGAACGTCGGGTCATGTCGTTGGTCTTGTCCTTTCCGGCGGAGGCCTTGGCGTTGCCGAGCGGAAGTCTTGATGGTCCTCGGGTCCGAGAAGATCTTGGCGCACGGTGTCCGGGTAGGTGAACTTGGCATGTTCGCGTCGGCGATCTTGGCGTTCGGGTACTCGATTCCGCATTCGGGGCGAAGGTCTTGTCGCATGTGGTCTTCGGGTCCGGGGTCTCGATCTCATGCCGATGATCTTGGCATCCGTGTCCGAGGTTCTTGACGTACCATGACGAAGTACTTGTTCGTCCGTATTTTGTGGGAGGCGTGGTTCTTGCACAACTTGGTGTTCCTCACTCGCACACATGGGCACGACTGGAGGCAGACGAGGCGGGGCCGGCAGGGCTCGGGGTGGAGGGTCGCGTGGACGCCGGTGTCACGGAACAGAACGGGCCGCAGGGCGACGCAGGTCCAGGCCGCAAGGTCAGCGACAACGGCCCGCACGCCTTGGGCTTTGTGCCAGGAGGTCTCCTCCTGATGACCCTCCAAGGCACGCGCGATGGTTCTAGGGTGGACGCAGGGACGGCGATCGCGGCTACACGCGGGAGGCGAGCAGAGGCGCTGCGGGGTGAGCGGGTCGGGGAAGGTGGCGGCGCCGGCGGACGGCGGACGCGGCTCGCCGAGACGGACGGGGGTGACGACGGGGCCGACGACGGAGGGCGGCGACGAGGGGTGGGGAGCGGCGGTGGTGAAGGCGCAGGCGGCGGGCGAGGCGCGGAGGCGAGGGCGCGGTCGCGGTGGTCGTCAGCGGCCGCGGGGCGGCGAGGCGGAGCCGGCGGCGGGGACGCAAGGCGATGCGGGGCCGGGTGGCGGAAGGAGCGAGCCGACGGCGGGATGAGGGCCGGCTGCGCGCGCGGCGAGGTCGCCGGGAAGGAGAGGCGGCACGCTGGGCGGCGGAGAGGCGCGAGGCGCGCGCTGGCGGCGGAGCCTGAGGGGGGAGGTGGAGGAGCGGCGGCGAGCGAGGCGGAGCGAGGCGGCGGAGGGGGAGGATGCAGGGGCGGCGCGGAGCAGCGAGCCAGAGGAGGAAGAAGGGGAGAACGCGGCGCTGGGAGCTGGGCGCTTGCGGGGCAGGTCGCATGCGGGGGCGGGGGTTGGCGAGAGGTGGGAGAGAAGGGAGGTTGGGGACAGGGTGTGGGGCGGCGCGCGTCGGGCAGGGGTGGGGTCGGGTTCCGCGGGTGGCCCGCGTGGCAGAGGGAGTGGGGGAAAGCTGGGGAGGGTGCGGCTGTGTGCGTGCGTGTTTGCTGTGTGGTGGAGAGTGAGAGGAGGGGGTGAGAGAGAGGAGAGGGAGAGGAAGGGGTAGGCTGAGGTGTCAGCGTGGGATAGGGTAGAGGGAGGGGAGAGGTGAGGTGTCAAACAGGGATTGGAGGGGGTGAGGTGGCCAGGGGGTGTGGGTAGGTTAGTTGGTGGGTTTAGAAGAAAAAAAAAGGGGGTGGACCGATTGTTTTATACGGGGGTGGTCGTTCGGGTCGGGTTGGCCCGTTCGACTGCCCCCACTAATTAATTAAATAATTTATTTAATTAAAACCGGGCGTTTGCAAAATATTGCCAGACGAAATAAAATATTCCGGAGACCCGGATTGATTTGAATAAAGACGGGGCGAGTAATATAGAAAACCAAAATAGGGTTTTTAGAAAAAAAATGGTTTTAACGAATGGATGCATGCTGATGATATGATGATGCGCAGAGACAAGCCATGCGATAATGATGATGCAATGCACCAAAAACAACGCGATTTTTTAGTAGTGGTTTTGCGGGATGCCACACATGTCTTGAGATGTTGTCGAAAAGATTGTTTTAAGCCAGGGCGGTGAATAAGTTACAAGTGACTATTCCGGAGCGGATGATGATTTAAGTTATTATATAACTACTCCGGTGAGCTTGGGCTAGGTCGGTGACAATTCACTTGATTAACTATTCCGCGAGGTCGGTGAGGAAGTTAACAGTGAATATTCCGGAATGGCCAAACCGTAAAACATAATATGCATAACAGTGTTCATGGATAACAATTGTATTGGTATTTGTATGTTGTTGATTTGGTTCTGAACATGTACTTGCTGAGTATCTTTTTACTCACCCTTGTGTTTTCTTTGGTTTTTATTTGGATTTCAGGTACTCGGCGTAACGACATGCATGGGAGGGAGTAGAACGCCACCACTTTGGCGCACACATCCATTCTACATACCATAGAACATCGATCACACATAATTCTTAGTTTACCATTATTCCTTTGTCATAATTCGTGGAGTCGTTGGCATGGTCTTGTGAGCCCTTGGTCGCTCTACCGTTAGTACTTGTGTCATGGAATGATTATACACTTTGCGAACCGTGTGGGTTGTTCATTTATACGGTCTTTACTGTCTTTATCTATTATATTGTGTTTTGCCTGTCGTGGATGTCCTTTGAAACAAAGGAGGTGCTGCCGAAATTTTGAATTGTAGTTACTTTTGACCATAATTTAAGAAGTGTGACAACATCGCCAACTAGGTACAAATCTGGGGAGTTATATTTCTCCCCGCCACAATGATGATGATAGGCTGATGTATGAGTCAAATGTGTGAGGAGTGTCCATTGAGTACTTGATAGATGCCCGCACATGTGTTTATTAAATTGTCTCGGTTGCAAAGATGCCTTAATATGACCTAGGTGTACACCCTCCAATTATTGTTACGGTTGCAACTATGACACAAAGTTGCCTGAATATGTCATAGTTATACACCCTCTCGGTTAAAAACCTATATAGTGCAACCACTTTTTTCATGTTTACTCATTGCATTTCTCATAGATGTCTATTCTACCTTCGCACCAGGGCATGGCGACTAACTTATATATTCATCGTTGTTGATGTCTTCGTAAAAAAGCTCACTATTAGGGTATGACCCTTAGGATGGCCGATATTTCACGATTTCACAAGGGGGTTCGCGGTGGATTCGATGGGGAAGGGGAAGAGGATGAACTCTATGAACACGAACCATGAAGAACATGAAGAACTCACGCAAAACACAAATGCAATTAAAACACCGTTGGCTCGCACCAGCGGCTACTGGTCAAATACAATCCTACGAGATTGGTATTTGGAAAGATAAACTTGACGAGATCTTGATAGCTTCATAAGGGAAAACCCAATACCAAGATCTTGCACAATCGAACGCTATTAAGGTAGATCCGAGAGGTTTGTGATACTAGGTGCCCCTCATGAAGGAGCATGAGACTAACTAGATAGAGATCCTCAAGAGGGAGTCTTCTTATAGCCTAATATCAAGTCTAGGGTTTACAAATGGATGGGTGGGGCTATATATAGGCCAACCACATAAACAAGGGCATTTTGGGGATAAAAGGTAAGTTATATATGGAGTAGGGAGTGGGTGGGCCAAAGGCCTAGCTGATGACGTGCAAGCCCGCCACTTATGTTAGAGACTCTGGGGTCCTTGGGTCGGAAACACCGGTCAGGGCAGAGACTTTGGGTCCTCGGGCAGAGACTCCAGATGCATGAAAGGGGCTTGCAGACGAGGTCGGATGCGTGCGAGGAAGATACTCTGGGTCACTCGGACAGAGACTCCAAGGTTGGTCGGAGACTCTAGTTTTGGGGCGGAGTTTCCGAATGACTTACATGAGCTTGCAGATCGACACTTCGTAGAGGGAGGCCGGAGATTCTGGGGTGTCGTAGCCAGAGACTCCGGTCCTGGAGCCAACTTCGCATGTTCGTCTCCCGATATTGTGGGGCGATTCATCAGGGCTTTGTACCTGAGTATGCAAGAGTAGTGGCATGAAGTAGCAAGCCATTCATGGTAGTATCGAAGCCACACAAGGCGAGGAGCGAGTTAACCTTATCTTGTAGGAGTTTGGCTCGGGCACGGGTCATTAGACCACTTGGGGCGCTTGGTGGAGAGTATGTAGCGGAGTCCGAAGAACGGGTTGCATTACTCACCCATATAGATATATCACAACATGTCATTGAGTTCCCCTTGTTTATTTCCCAAAGCATTCTTCTTCTTGATGAAGAAAGAATACATCTATTTCCCTGAATTTACTTTCAACTATGACGCAAAGACGCCTAAACATGACATAGTTGTACATCCTCTCAATTGAATTTTTTTACTGTGCAACTCACTTTTCATGTTTACTCACACCATTTACCATAGAGGTATATTCTACCTTTGTGCTAGGGCATGATAAATTAACTTATATATTGATCAATATTGATGTCTTTGTAATAATGGCACACCCCATTCGAATATATCACAATACGTTCTTGAGTTCCCCGGGTCTATGTAGAGCATTCTTGACCAAGAAAGAACACCTTCATAAATTTGTCCTTTCCCTCAATCCAAATATGTACTATTTGTAAGTTTGGGTTTGTCTAGTTTTGTCAAGACATCTAAAATTCCCGTATAGTCAAGATACCAAATATGTTCTTCTTATCATATTTATATGACAATACTTAATGTATGTGTCAAAGATTAATACATATTATATGTTTGCAGCTAATATATAGATACACATATAAATGTGTGTAACTCTCCACAAAATAGATAGATGGTAGATAGGCAAACACTTAGAGTCGTTGACCCGGTGCATGAGTTCAATAAAATAAACTCCAAGCCTTAATTTATGTCAATTTTGAACATAAATGAGCGGACATAAGAGTATCTATCGAGTTATTTTCTCCCAACCACGGTGGCGGTGGCATGATGATGCATGGGTCAAATGTGCGAGGGTGACCATTGAAAACATGATAGATGTTCTGCACACGCATTGATTAATTTGTCGTGGTTGCAAAGATGCATGAACATGATGTAGGTGTACATCCTCTTATTATTTGTCGTGGTTTCAACTATGACCCAAAGATGGTTAAACATAACGTAGTTGTACACCCTCTCGATAAAAACATATATAGCGCACCCCTACTTTTTTATATGGACTCATGATATTTGTCATAGAGGTATGTTATACCTTTGCGCTAGGGAATTATGACTTAACTTATATATTGATCATTTTTGATGTCCTTGTAGCAAAGGCTCACCTCACTTCGAGATATAATAGTATGTCATCGAGTTCCCCATATTTATTCGCCAAAGCATTCTTCTTTCTAACGAAGAAAGAACACATTCATTTCCTTGAGTTTACTTTCAAGCAACTTTTCTCCAGATCCTTGGTCACTTTTGAAAAAATGTATATGTTAACTCTGAATTTACGTAAAAAAAATTATGATGGGCTAGCATTCATACTTATGGGTTTAAACCTGTAGTTGTAAGCGGGTGTTTAAAAAGAAGATTAGGACTGATGGTACTATTGCGAAGTACAAGGCATGACTTGTAGCCAAGGGTTATACTCAAAAGGAAGGTGAAGAATTTTTTGATACTTACTGACCTATTACCAGATTGACCACCATTTGAGTACTACTTTTAATGGCTACCTCACACAATCTTCTTGTTCATGAAATGGATGTTAAGATGACTTTCCTAAATGAAGAGTTGGATGATGAAATTTACATGGACCAGCCATATGGTTTTGTAGTAAGTGGTCAAGAAGAAAAGGTGTACAGGTTGTTAAAGTGTTTATATGGCCTAAAACAAGCTCCTAAGTAGTGGCATGAGAAGTTTGACAAAACTTTATCTGTTGCAGGATTTGTTGTGAATAAATTTGACAAGTGTGTATACAATGGCCATGGTAGGGTAAAGGAGCCATCCTTTTTTGTATGTTCATGACACACTGATCTTCATAACCAACCTTAAAGTAATTAAGGAGGTCAATGGTTTCTTATATTATTCTTTTTAGATGAAGGATCTAGGAGTAGCTGACGTTATCTTGAACACCAATCTGTTGAGAGATGATGATGAGATCATACTGCTTCAGTCTCACTATGTGGAAAATATATTGAGTTGTTTTGGGTATAGCGAATGCAAGCCTTCTCCAACACTGTATGGTCCTAGTCTGCTACTTCAGAAAGAATCAAATAACTGCTAGATATTGATGGCAACAACTCCGTGTGTACCAACTCGTTGGAGCTCCAAGTGCATAGTGTTATATCAAGCGTCTTTTTCTCACAAAGGTGACTTGAGAGTTTATATCGAACTCTTGAGGGTTTATATTCAAGAAACCTACAAGACAAAGTAGTTGCCTTGTGTCCCCAACTCCACCATGTGGTTGTCAAGCACAAGGTGTTCATATTAGTAAAACTAAAACAAAACTATAAATAAATAAAGGTAAAAACAATCTATAACTATAGAAGAAAGTAAAAACAAGAAGGTAAATGTCTTTTGGGGTTTTTGTTTGCTAATAGTAAAAGTGTTTTTGTATTTTTTAATTTAATTAATCTAGAAAATATAAAATACAATAGAATTGAAGAAAAGTTTCTTATGATAAAAGGTGGAATGGGGTTCATGAGTTCACTTGTCTATTATCTCATAAGGTGTAATGGACATAAACCAATTCATAAGCAATATAATATTAATGAAACTTCATTATGTGTATGATAAGCATTCAAATGCGTATCACATATTATTTTATAGATGATGCAACACATTTCACTTATACTCCTCTAGAAAGGGAAAACTCCATGCAATGTAGAATTAAGAATAAGTAGAGTATAGCCATTGGAACTTTGACATAATGTTTGAATAACAAATGTGCTACCTTGAACAAACAAGATCATCTTGGTTGTGACTAGATGATAGTATAACGTATGCACTCATTTAATACCTAGTGAGGTAACAAAAGAAAGGTAAAAACCATAGTGGATATCAAATTTTGCTGTCACTATCTGACATAGGTATGCCCAATGGGTATTCACCCTTGGCCTATCTGGTACAACCCGATGAAGGTCCGTATGTCAATGTACTGGTAACGGTGAATCCCATGATGATTCGGGTGAGGACAAGCTCATGAAGGATTCGACTCCTTGGCGGATACAATAATACAAGATAGGAAACTCTAGGGTTATGCCCTCAAACCTGTAACTGACCCGAACGTCTCCCGAGAGCTGGCCTACCCATATAAAGGCCAGGAAGGAGCGAGGTGGAGGATCACCTAAACCCTAGCACACATACACCCGCCAGATCTAAACTATGCACCATCATCATTAGGGCACCCTTCTAACCTTTGGTTCATTGATTAATCAAGAACAGACAAGCTGTAGTAGGTTTTTCCCTCCGGGGGCCTGAACCTGGGTAAATCTTGTGTCCCTGTGTGTTTGTCTGTTAGCCGAAAAAGTCTCCAGCGCGCCGTTCTTCCCTAAAACCTAAGTCCATCAAGTATGGGCATTTACATGATCACCCCGCGTCACTATCCAATCACCACCACCATGTTACTCCAACTAATACATAGTTCCCCCACACACGACTTATCATACATGTTGAATCAAAACAAGTACTTAAGAACGGGGTACATAATATGCATCTATCAATACATCTTACACATAATAGAATTTTAATCTCAAATATCAACTCATAGAATAAAGACCCACCACATAGGAATTTGGAATTACATAGATGTTCATAATCATGTTGGGCAGCTCATATGGTACTAAAAATATGACAGCACAAGAGAGAAATAGACCAAGGTACTGCCACAAACCTATAGTCCAGATTTGGACTACTCCCTCTTCATCATAGTGATGATGTTGTAGAAGGTAGATATCCCACCGGTCACGTATCTGACGGTGTTTCCCCCTCGAATCTTTCCTAGTTCTGTCTCTATATCACTGTTTCTATGTTTCTGCGCCGCCTCCTCTGAGGATGCGTCAGGGGACATTTTTAGATGCATTTTTAGGTCAGGACTTTGAATTAGGGTTGAAGATGAACAGATGGCAATTCTCGTGGTGCAAATGAGCATGGGTGGCGCGGGCACCCTAGGACGCGCCACCTATCCTCTTTTGGGCCTCCATGCCCCGCTCATGAGGTCCAAGTGCTTTAGGTCACCGTCTTCACAAAAAAATCCTCAAAAATTCCTAGGTCAGTTTGACTTTGTTTAAGTCCTTGAAATATAAAAATACATAAAACAGGGGATTCCTGTTCTATAGAGTTATTACCAAAATAAAGGGGATCATTGGTAAATCCCTATAAATCAATATAAAACATGGATATAACATTATATAAGTTGCAAATATGTGGGAATATGTATCAATAAACTAAGGTCATGTATGCATCTTATATGCATCAACATCCCCAAGCGTAACCTATGCTCGTCCTCGAGCATGAAGATGATAAAACTAAACATGGACTTTGGAGTTTGTTGCTATGTTGGATATAGATAATGATCATTGCTAAAAAAGTTAAATGGTTCATTCTTTAAGGAATAGCAACAAGAAAATGAGCTATAAAGTGATATATTTTACATTATGTCTATGATTAAAAATATGTAATTTTGTATAAAACAAATGAATGTACTGTGGACAATTAAGCATGTAAAGTGCAAAAGTAAAGTAAATTTCATAACATCCTATTTGGTCTTAGAATCATATTTTTATTTATTTTCTTTCTTTCAATCCTAGACACTTAAGTAATAGAAAGTAAGCCGGGAATATATGTTCTGGTTCTTTGAGAAAATATAAAGTTATAAGAGAAAATATGGTAAAGTTGTAGGATATGTAGCTCATGTCAACGGTAATCATAAGAGTGGGGTTCTAGGCATATTTAATGGTTATGGTTAAAGTGAAAGTGAAAGTAAGTATGGTTTATATACTTGACCCATTAGAAGTTGAATGTCTCATGCCCGTTGACCACAGGCACCAGTACACATGCTACTCAACTTGGGTTGCGAAGAACTTTGTCATTGTTAGCATACAGTTCCAAACGAGAGTGGAAACCGAAGTACCTCTTACCCCTTGTACGAGGAGTCCCTTTGTGAGGGGATACCCATACTTAATTACAAGACAAACCGAAAAATGAACCCCTTAGTGTTTTTTATTTAAAACACTTGTCCATGCTGTGAATTTCCACCATGATGCATAGTATGTCTTAGGTTGGCGGCTCATGCAGCCCTCTAACACATATGCAAATTCTAGAAAACTTCAGGGTGGTTCTCGCTTTTTTCACATCCTAGGCACCCACAACCAAAATAATACATGATATCAACAGATAGTGCAATGATGCAAGTGTTCCCCATGTCAACATGGTTCTGCAGCGCTCAACTCATAAGTTGTCAAACACATAACTTAAATAATTCCAGTCAGAATGGGTCAAGTTTGATTATCATTCTATCTTATTTTAAGTAGTTGTGTGCACTAGTGGTTTCACCCCACAACTTACTTTCCCATGAGCTTTAAACTACACAAAACAGATCATTTTGAAATGTTCAAAGACATAACACATATATTATACTTTGAATAGCAAGTGATACATATGTAGGTATGGTAGACACTGTTGGAACAACTTGGTTTAAGGGATTTGGATGCATAAGTCTTTGCTTTTTTAATTATTTGGGATAGCAAGAGAGATAAAGTTGACCATCTACAAGCATGCAAAAATGTCCATAGTGCTAATCATTTTTAGACAAAGTAACTTAAATTTAATCATGTATGCATGTGAATAAAAGGTAGAACTAAATAAGACTACTTTGCAAATTATCATTCATTAAAGCATATGAAACAAATAACACTATGCATAACTTGTTTTTCAAATTTTATTTCCCTTTTCATCGTGGTGATGTTGATGGAGATGTTAGAGAAGGTAGAGATCCCACTGATGGTGGCGTTTACCCCTCCAATCTTTGCTGGTTCTATATCTGTTTTATTGTTTCTGTGTTTCTACGCCACCTCCTCTTGGGACACGTCGAGGGACCTTTTATAGGAGTTTTTAGGTAAGGACTTCAAATTAGGTCTAAAGATGGACGGCTGGCGATGATCGAGGTGCAAACGAGCATGGCTGGCGGCCCCCCTAGGATGTGCCTCATGTCCTCTTTTGGGCCTCTAGGCCCCAATCATGAGGTCCAAGTGCTCCAGGTCATTGTCTTCGCGAAAAATAATCCTCAAAAAATCTTAGGCCAATTTGACTTTGTTTAGGTCCCTAAAAGATAAAAAATACACAAAATAGGGGATTCCTATTCTATAGAGTTATAACCAAAATAAGGGGGATCATTGGTAAATCCCCATAAATCAATAGTAAACATGGATATAATATTATATAAGTTGCAAATATGTGGGAATATGTACCAATAAGCTACAAAGTTCTTGTATGCATTTTACATGCATCAGAGATCAACTAATATACCGCTTATGTATTTAGCTAGCACTACGAGGCTTGGCATTGCTTTTGATGTAAGAAAACTCAATTGATTTGTTTCAAATCCTAGAGATGATCATTGGCATGCTCTTGAAAGAGTCACTATATTGGGTATCCAAGGGTACTATAAAGTTATAGTGATTCAAACTAGATTTCTAATGCTGATGAGATAAAGCCCATGAATGGATATGTATTTACACTTGGTGGTGGTGCTGTTTCTTGGAAGTATTGCAATCAGACCATCTTAACGATATCCACTATGGAAGTAGGGCTTACAACATTTGACACAACCATTATTGAAGTAGGGTGGATTCGTGACCTCTTGATAAACTTACCTATGGTTGAAAACTAATACCCTCTATCCTTATGAACCATGATAATTAAAATGTAATTATAAAAGTGAACAGTTCTAAGAATATTATGAAATCATCAAGGCATGTGAAGAGGAGACTAAAAACTTTTAGAAAAATTAGAAACTCTAGAGTTATTACAATTGATTATATCCAAACATCTAAAAACTTGGCATATATCTTTGCAATGGGTCTATCACATAACGTGATGGATAATTCATCAAAGGAGATGTGTATGAGACCCGCAATATGAGTTGTTCACAGTGGTAAACCACTCTTTGTGATCAGAGATCCTGTGAATTATATTTGGGTGACAAGTTGTTGGTCAATTGAGAGAAGAGTATCTTACCTTTATATAATACCATTCTATGAAGATGCATACTCCTTTGTTCTACATGGTAGGCTGATTTTATCTTAATATGTTCTAAGTTGCTTATTTCTTAAGCATAGTTGTTGTCATGTAGAACATCTTTTGTAGAACAGACCTATATGAGTTTGACAGTTAAACATCACAGTCTATGAGAGTTGGTACTCTCTAGTAAACTCATGAAAGTTCACAGAGTATGACGCATAAGATGCACCCGCGGGGAAATCCTAGGGCTTACTAGTATTGGTGTAGGCTTTATGTGAAACTAGATTTACAGCAAACCTGCAGTTCAAGGCATAGTCAACTATACAGGTTGAAAAGTAGTGTAGTATGTAGTCTAAATGGAAGTTGAACTTAACAGTCTCCACTGTATTACCGATATATAAAACAATGCAACAATAGGAAAAATTTGTGTGCCTTTGGGATCTGATGGGAGATTGTTGGAATTTTGCCTAAAATATGGTCTAACCCATTTATTCTTTAGCAATAATCCTGAAATCCTAGAGGGCCCATTTGGCTCATTCATGCATGGCAAGAGGTGGGACAAAAGTTTGGCCCCACATTTCTAGTTGAGTGGGAGTTTAACCTCCTTATAAGGGAGGTTTCTCCATCACTTGTACAAGCATGTGAAGAACAAAGTAGTACATGCGCACTCTTCCTCCTCCATGTTTCCATGCCTCTTCCCAATGCGTGCGAGCGCTGCGGGTTGCGGGAATGCGCCGAGCCAAGGATCCACTTATGCCTCGCATGCGAGTTGTCTCTCTTTTTCCACGCATGAAGGTGAACTAACGTGCCCATAAGTTGGAACGTTCTTGTGCTAGCGGAGTTTTAAACGAACTGAGTGGATTTTGAATACAAACTGAGTTGTGGCTTATTGGCTCTAGGTGTTGCCTGTTCGTTTCGTCTCCCTCGCTATATGTTCGCCTCTCCCTCCTATGCCTATATAAGAGGGGTCGCTCCTGTCCACAGACACACACCAAATCACAAAGCGCCAATAGTTCTAGAGCACTGAGAAATCGCTAACTCTTCCCCATCCTGTCTTGAGGCGTGCATCGCAAGCCGCGATAGTGGGCTTCCGGAACCCCGCCTTTTCGAATCATGTACGGGAGAAGGACGATAAGGTTTTGGGGGAGTGCTTCTGCATGACTACTGGCTTCATCACAGACTCCTTCATGGACACTGATGATTTCTTTTCGGACAACGACTACTTTCCCAACGTCGACCACCTCTTCGATGATATGGCTGTCAACACCACCAACGTCAACGCAAGCGGTTCCTCCTCTGCGCCGTATGAAAGTATCCTTCATATTGCTTAGATCATGTTTTATTTGATGCAAATTATATCTCATGTATTATGTGTAGTAATTTGTTTATACTTGCTATTTCCAATCTATCTATTAGATTGCATGAAAACTTTTATTCCTATATTTTTAGTCATGTTCTATTTATTGTTTTTATGGATTATTTCATATGGTAAATTAATCATATTTTCAGAAGTAATGCAAGATCACCGTTTAGTGTCAGTGTTGTATAGGACCTTTTTGGGACATGGTGTTTTGGCTCAGGTGCATATGAACCTAACATATTTTGTATTTTTTTTACTTTTGAGTCTATTTATACTATTATTGATGATTTTTAATAGATATGTGGAATTTGGCAAGAAAAAGGGCCATGTACATTTGTAAACTAGTCCAACAAGAAAGGAGCCCACTGAATATTTTGTAAAAGACGAGACCACCACGGTGAGGTCCTAGAAACTCAGGGCCTTTTGGTTGTAGAAAGTTGGCTTCTTACCAAAGGCCCTCGCGACATACAGACACGCGTACCCTCGTGCTGCCTTCCCGATCGAGGCGGCCATCTCCGCTGTCTCCCCCAATCCTCCCGTTCTCTTCCCCTCCTGCCGCCGTCGGTAGGAACCAGCGGGCATTTCCCGCGCAGGGCCGATGTAGGGCCACCGCCGGTGGCTTTCCCCCATTTCCCGTGACCAGGTAGCTTTGCTCGGGCCTAAAGCATGGCACCGATGCACGTCGGTGCAGTGACACTCCAGCATGGTGCTGGGTGGTGTTCAGGTGATGGCGGCACCACTTGCTGGTGGCACGACACGTGACAGGCTTGGCGGTGCTCTCCTGGCTTTGTGCACGATCTGGGTTAGGACGGGACGGTTTGGTCTCGATCCCGATATTTCTGGTTGGTCCGACGAGCAGCTCGAGACGGGATGGTGATGAAAACCAGCCATGCCTGTTGCAGCGCGGTGGTGTGTGCTTTACATGCTAGATCTAGGCCTGGCCGGGCCTATGGCGCCGAATAAGAGGGTAATAGCGACGGTGGCCTACATGTTGCAGCGTGGCAGCGGGGAATTTAGGGGGCTGGTTTAGGTTTGGCCGGGCCTGCTCGACCTGGTGTTTTCCTACTTCCAGGTCCGATCGGCGCCCACCGATGGCGGTGGAGGAAGTCCTCTAGGTGGTTGTGTTCCTTCCGCCTTTGAATCCTATTGGTCTGATGTGCTCTTGCCCCTATGTTTGTCCATCTATCGTCTATGGCGGTGGAGGTTGTTATTCCCTCCCGCGTGGACGTGGTACTTCTGCCACTTATCTACGATTGTTTCTTCTCGGTTCGACATGCCTCACTGTGTTTGCCATGGTGAGATGACGATGGTGCACTGCAAGCATGGTGGTGCATGTTGGTGGATGGCAAGTTTGGTGGAGCCATATGTATAGTTCGAGGTTGTGGTTTTTTGGGGCTCAGGAGAAATTCCTGCCAGCTTGGTTGGCATCGATGGGGTGAAGCCTGTGGGTGCCGTCGTTCTTTCTTGAAGGGTGTAGAGTGTACCCTTATCTACTCCACTCCGTGTACCGGGAGAATCCTAGGACAAGTCCGGGCATAGTGTTTTCTTCATCGTATTCATTTTTAAATGTGTTGCTTGGTACGCGGCAATTCCGAGGCATAGGGGGTTTGCAACGAAAACTTGGTATATTGACTATACGACGCGTGGTAGACTTCTCAAGATGACACAATGGACCATGATTATAGCTCATCGTCGCTTTTATTGATCATGCATGTTCTTTTTTTAGCTCCTGTTTGTCCCAACATTGACCCCAACTGTACCATGTGGTTGCTATATTAATATAACAGGCGAAAGACTGTTTTGAGGAGAGGTGCTAGAAATTCATCGTGGTAGGGATGAACCACGTGACCCTAATTGCCCAGTTCTCGCCATGTTCATTTGTAAAACACTAAGGGCGTGTTTGGTTGCTCGGCCCAAGATTTCCCTTTTTCCCATTTGGCTCGCTGGGTGCTGCATGGGGGGAGATTGGACTTGGGCCAAGTTGGGCCAGTTATTTGGACTCATGTATTCTCTTTTCCTGCAAATAGTCCCAGTTGTTTGGTTGCCTAGATTATTCTCTTTTTTCCCATGCAATTGACAGTTGTTTGGTGTGGTGCTTTGCATATGATCACATTGGTTATGATCACCCATTTCAAATTTGTTGATCTTACCACCACAACATACACACAACACATGATCACAAGAACAGTTAATATGCACACACAACACATTCAGATGATCACCATAAAAGCCATATACAGACATAAACATTGCTACCTACACACCATAAAATTCTTAACAGTCACCATAACAGATAGCAACTAGGGGTTCTAAACTTCACCCCTATCAAAAGAACCATTAGGAGGGGGATCCCATGCCCCTGAACCAGCACTAGGGGCTTAACCCCTGATGAAACTAACCATCAACAGGGGCATACCATGCCCCTAAACCACCACCAGGGGTTTTCACCCATGATCAAAAGAGACTTCAGCCTACCTAGTTCATCATAACTAGTTGTCCATCAACAACTACTAGTACTACATACAAACTTACAGAAGCATCAACATGAAGGGCATTGCCGGCTAGCTGTGGTCCAGGCAGGTGTACTTCCTGGAGCTAGAGGAGCCCGCCTTGTAGATCATCATCTTGATGACGAAGGGATTCAGCTTGAACTCGACGACGTCGTCGCGCTCCATGTCGTACTTGTAGACCAGCTCGGGATAGTTCTTCCTGAAGGTGAGATGGCTAGAGAACCAGTCCGCCTGCACCCATTCGGCGCACCACCGGCAGGCCGTGACCTGCACGACGCGTGGCAGTGGCTGCTTGATCTAGGCCCTCAGGCCAAACTGGAATATCGGTGGTATCACCAGCATGTGGAGATCCGCCGAGTCTAGCTGGATGATGAACCAGAGAGGAATCTCGGCTATAGGATAATGGCCAAGCTTCGGCTACGGCCCTTCCCGCTCTGCGGCTGCAAATCCACCTCCACCCTGCCGAGAACCACCGTCTTGAATTGCTAGCTGTTCTTAGAGAGCACGTCCTGATAATACAGTGGTGGTGCCATACCCTCCCCATGGTATCGCATTCGAACTTAACCACCTTGGCAGGAAGCAAAACAAGCTCATCAACAAAATGGGAGCAAGCAGCATTGCCAAATTTGGCAATGCACATGGTTCAAACTGAAGGGAATATGCCCTGAGAGGCAATAATAAAGTGTTTATTATGTGTATTCCAAGTATATGATAGATGTTTATTTTGCATGCTATAATTGTATTAATACGGAAACGTTAATACATGTGTGTTTAATAAACAAACAGAAAGTTCCTAGTTATGCCTCTCTCATAAACTAGCTTGTTGATTAACAAGATGATCAAGGTTTCCTGATCATGGACATTGGATGTTGTTAATAACGGGATCACAACATTAGTGTAATGGTGTGATGAACATTCATCCGAAGTATAGCATTACGATCAAAGTCATTGAGTTTATATTGCTATAACAACTTACGAAGTGATCCTAATCCTTAGACCATGAGATCATGTCAATCACTAACACCGGAAGAGTTTCTTGATAACATCAAACGTCACACCGTAACAGGGTGATTATAAAGATGGATTCAGAACTAATAAAGTGTTATGTTGAGGCTCATGGATCGAGAGTGGAATTTGTTCATCCCGATGATGGATAGATATACTCTGGGCCCTCTCGGTGATATCACATTGATTAGCTTGCAAGCAAGTGATTTGATCACTAGAATGTTATATCACAGGAACGAGAAAAGAGTGCATGTCGGTAACGAGATCAAACTAGGTATGGAGATACCGATGATCGAATCTCGGACATGTAATATATCGTGAAACAAAGGGATTAAGATACTAGCGTAAAAGGTTCCGACGATCACAAGAAAGTCATCGTTGAATGTGTGGGAGTCAGTATGGGTCTCCAGATCCCGCTTCTGATTATTGATCCGAGAGGGGTCTCGATCATGTCCGCATTATTCACAAACCGTAGGGTGACACACTTAAGAGACACCGACATCCAATTGGAGCAAATGTTTCATGCCGAAAGAATGAACAAGCGCAGGAATTTATTTCACTAGATACCGAAACAGGTTTTCGGGTGAAATTGCATAAAGTGGTTATGCATGTGAAATAGAATTCTAGCAAGGGGTTATTTGTGAATGTTTGTCATTAAAGTAATTGACAAAATTCTGAATAAAATAAAAGAGTTTTATTTAATGAGAGTTTGCATTAAATTTGGTGGAAATTTAATGGGAATTTGAGTGGACTTTTGAGTGGAGGAAATTTAAAGGGCATTTTGTGAGTGGAGTGTCCACCCACATGAATGAAGGAGGGGAGGGGGCAGCCCCCATGGCCGGCGGCCACCCCCTTGGGTGCCCCCCTCCTCCTATAAAAGGAGCCCCCCCTCCTCACTTGTCTCTCACACCTCCTCGTGAAGGATCTCTCTCCCCCTCTAGAATTTATCCCCCATGGTCTCGGACTAGCGAGATACATGTTCCCGGTGGCTATTCGGCAAGAAAGAGTTGTGCTTCCGCTGCATCGCTGGAGCGAGGAGGCGGAGGTTGCTCGGTGCCTCGAACGTGTGTGCGAGCACGGATGCGCTGCTGATTTGCGGCGCTAGGACTTCCTCTCGATCTTGAGATCGGCAAGAGATCGTCTACATCAACCACGAGTTGAACTCGTTAAGCTTTGTCGGTCTTCAAGGGTATGTTCTCTACGGATATACATCCGCCCGTTGTTTGTATCTAGTAGATGGATCTTGGTATATAGTTCACATCGTAGGAAAATTTTTGTTTTCTATGCTGCGATCCCTACAGTGGTATCAGAGCCGGATCTATGCGTAGATACTTTACACGGGTAGTACACATATGAGTATGTGGGCGATGATGATCATGTTGTTGCTCCTTCGTTGTAATTTTGGATATTGGTGGCATAGTGGGATGAAGCGGCCCGGACAAACTTTACATGTCCTCGCACATGAGACCTGTTCCACGCTTGACATGCAACTAGTTTGCATAAGTGGCTAGCGGGTGTCTGTCTCTCCTACTATAGTCAATATCTATTTTGCAAGCGAGTTGTCAACAATTTGATTATCCTCGTTGTGGTTCATGTTCGTAGGTAAGAACGGTTCTATCTCGAAAGCCCTAAGCCACGTAAAACTTGCAATGGATAAATTAGAGGCGTCTAGTTTAGATTGTTGCTGGGCTAGTGTTATGATATGGTAGTGTTGTAAGTAGAAGTATGAGATGATACTCTTACAACACACATAGTGTGTAAAATCCATAGACCTTGGATTTACACATATAGGTATGATAGTGATCATACCACGATGCACATGATAGAGATCATCTGCGGGAACCATATAATTTCACTAATAAACATATGATGTTTGATAGCATCTTATATTGCTTGTTTAGCGCTTTGTTAGCATAATAAGATGATCCCTCATTTAAATATAAAGATAAGAATGTGTTCTTCCTTTAGTATGCACCGATTATGTTTTCGTCGCTCCAAGACATCACGTGATGATCGGGTGTTCTTGGATCCACGACCATATTTTGGGTGTAAAACAGTTACACATGCGAATACTAAGGTTCTAACTTGGCGAGCCTAGCATGTACAGACATGGCCTCGGAACACGGACCGAAAGGTTAAGCATGAGTCATATAGTTGATATGATGCCCATTTGATGCTCGCCTTTGAAGCTATACCGACTCACGTGATGATCGGACTTGGTGTAGTGGATTTGGTTCATGTAATCACCAAAAAGGCACGAGGGATGTCATTTTTGAGTGGGAGTTCATTCGTAATAAAGAATAGTTGAACTCAATCTATCATACACTTAGTCTAAACTTTACAAATTCTGTTGTAGATGGCACCACCTGCTTTTAATTTCAATGTGTTCATGGAGAAAGAGAAACTAGCAACGAACGGTAGCAACTTTACCGAATGGGCCATGAATTTGAGGATTCTCCTCTCTGCTGCACAAAAGCAATATGTGCTAGAAGCGCCGTTAGGCCCCCCACCTTTTGATGATGCCCCTGACGAGGAGAAGAATGTCTATCAGACTCGTCAGGAGGACCACAACTTAGTTCATTGCGTTGTATGGGCTAGAGCCAGAACTTCGAAAGCGTTTCGAAAACGGCAATGCATTTGATACAATGGGTGAGTTGAAAATGATTTTCGACACACATGCTGCTGTAGAGAGATACAACGCTTCAGAAAAGTTCTTTAGCTGCATGATGGAAGAGCACAGCTCCGTTAGTGAGCATGTACTCAAGATGTCGGGTTACGCCGATAAGCTTGTGTCCTTGGGAATATCGATTCCCATTGACTTAGGCATCCATCGTGTTCTGCAGTCTCTGCCACCTAGCTATAAGAGCTTTGTGATGAACTATAATATGCAAGGCATGAAGAAGTCTCTCCCCGAGCTTCTGTCAATGCTTAAAACTGCAGAAGTGGAGATCAAAAAGGAACATCAAGTGTTGATGATCAATAGGAACACTGGTTTCAAGAAAGACAAGAAGGGAAAACAGAAGGGAAGTAAGGGCGGCAAGCCGGTTGCCGCGCCTGAAAAGAAACCCCGAGTTGGACCTAAGTCTGATTCCGAGTGCTACTATTGTAAGGGGACTGGCCATTGGAAGCGCAACTGCCCCAAGTATCTGGCAGACAAGAAGGCCGGCAAGGCAAACAAAGGTATATATGATATACATGTTATTGATGTGTACTTGACTAGTGCTCGCAGTAGCACCTGGGTATTTGATACCGGTTCAGTTGCTAATATTTGTAACTCGAATCAGGGGCTGCGGAACAAGCGACCGCTAGCAAGGGGTGAGGTCAAGATGCGTGTCGGCAATGGATCAAGTGTTGATGTGATCGCCGTCGGAACGCTGCCTCTCCACTTACCATCGGGATTAGTTATAAACTTGAATAAATGTTATCTGGTGCCTGCACTGAGCATGAACATTGTATCTGGATCGTGTTTGATGCGAAGTGGTTATTCATTTAAATCCGAGAACAATGGTTGTTCCATTTATATGAATGAAATCTTTTATGGTCATGCACCGATGATGAATGGTTTATTTCTATTAGATCTCGATGATAATGTTACACATATTCATAATGTTGATGCTAAAAGGATTAAACTTAATGATGATATATCCGCATATATGTGGCACTGCCGTCTAGGTCATATTGGCGTTAAACGCATGAAGAAGCTCCATTCGGATGGACTTTTGGAATCACTTGATTATGAATCATTTGATACATGTGAGCCATGCCTTATGGGCAAGATGACTAGAACGCCGTTTTCCGGTTCAATGGAACGGGCGACAGATTTATTGGAAATCATACATTCTGATGTATGTGGTCCAATGAGTGTGTCGGCGCGAGGTGGATATCGTTATTTTGTTACTTTCACGGATGATTTGAGTAGATACGGTTATATCTACTTGATGAAACACAAGTCTGAAACCTTTGAAAAGTTCAAGGAATTTCAGAATGAAGTGGAAAATCATCGTAATAGAAAGATCAAATTTCTACGGTCTGACCGTGGAGGTGAGTATCTAAATTACGAGTTTAGCACTCACATGAAAGAGTGTGGAATTGTTTCACAACTCACACCTGCCGGAACACCACAGTGAAATGGTGTGTCGGAACGTCGTAATCGTACTTTATTAGATATGGTTCGATCTATGATGTCCCTGACGGACTTGCCGTTGTCATTTTGGGGATATGCACTAGAAACTGCTGCATTCACTTTAAATCGGGCACCATCTAAATCCGTTGAAAAGACACCGTATGAATTGTGGTTTGGAAACAAACCTAAGCTGTCATTTCTTAAAGTTTGGGGATGCGATGTTTATGTGAAGAAACTTCAACCGGATAAACTCGAACCCAAAGAGGAAAAATGCGTCTTCATAGGATACCCTAAAGAAACTATTGGGTATTCCTTCTATCACAGATCCGAGGGCAAGGTTTTTGTTGCCAAGAATGGATCCTTTCTAGAGAAAGAGTTATTCGCGAAAGGTGTGAGTAGTCGGAAGGTAGAACTCGAAGAGGTTGTGGAACCTTCTCTTCAAAGTATGGCGAGTAGCGCAGCGCCGGAAGTTGTTCCGGAGTTGGCTCCACCTGTTGAAGAGGGAACTAATGATAATGATCATGAAACTCCGAAAGAGAGTACTACCGAACCTCGCAGGTCAAACAGGACGCGTGCAGCTCCCGAGCTGTACGGAAATCCTGTCATGAATTTCATGGTTGATGAAAATGATGACCCTGTGACGTATGAAGAAGCGATGATGAGCCCGGATTCCAACAAATGGTTAGAAGCCATGAAATCCGAGATGGAATCCATGTATGAAAATCAAGTTTGGAACTTGGTGGAACTACCTCACGGCCGAAAGGCCGTGGAGAACAAATGGATTTTCAAAAAGAAAACTGATGCTGATGGTAATGTGACCGTCTATAAAGCTCGACTTGTCGCAAAGGGGTTTCGACAAATTCAAGGAGTTGACTACGATGAGACTTTCTCTCCCGTAGCGATGCTAAAGTCAGTTAGGATTATGTTAGCAATTGCTGCATATTTCGATAATGAGATATGGCATATGGATGTCAAAACCGCGTTTCTCAATGGGAATATTGAAGAAGAGTTGTATATGATACAACCAAAGGGTTTTGTCGATCCTAAGGATGCTAACAAGGTGTGCAAGCTTCAGCGATCCATCTATGGATTGAAGCAAGCATCACGAAGTTGGAATCTCCGCTTTGATGAGGTGATCAAAGAGTTTGGATTTGTCCAAACTTATGGAGAAGCTTGTATTTACAAGAAAGTGAGTGGGAGCAATGTGGCATTTCTGATATTATATGTGGATGACATATTATTGATCGGAAATGATATAGATCTTTTAAACAGTGTTAAAAGTTATCTAAACAGCAAATTTTCAATGAAGGACCTAGGTGAAGCGTCATACATATTAGGCATAAAGATCTATAGAGATAGATCTAGGCGCCTAATAGGGCTATCGCAAAGTACATACCTTGATAAGATTTTAAAGAAGTTTAAAATGGACGGAAGTAAGAAGGGGTTCTTACCTATGTTGCAAGGCAAGACATTGAGTAAGACTCAAAGTCCGGCTTCGGCGGAAGAAAGAGAGATAATGGACAAAGTCCCCTATGCTTCAGCCATAGGCTCTATAATGTACGCCATGCTATGTACAAGACCGGATGTGGCACATGCTATTAGTTTGACTAGTAGGTACCAATCGGATCCAGGTTCGGAACACTGGATAGCGGTCAAGAATATCCTTAAGTACTTACGAAGAACTAAGGATATGTTTCTTGTATACGGAGGTGAAGAAGAGCTCGTCGCTAAGTGTTATGTCGACGCTAGCTTTGACACCGATCCGGATGACTCTAAGTCTCAATCCGGATACGTATTTCTCATGAATGGCGGAGCGGTTAGTTGGAGGAGCTCCAAACAACCTGTGGTAGCGGGATCAACAACGGAGGCCGAATATGTTGCTGCTTCAGAAGCGGCTCAGGAAGCAGTTTGGATGAAGGAGTTCATATCCGAACTAGGAGTGGTGGCAAACGCATTGGACCCAATGGTGATCTATTGTGACAACAATGGTGCCATTGCCAATGCCAAAGAGCCAAGGTCTCACAAGCATTCCAAGCATATTAAGCGCCGGTTTCACTCCATCCGCGAGCATGTCAAGGATGGAGATATAAAGATTTGTAAAGTACATACGGATCTCAATGTAGCAGATCCGTTGACTAAAACTCTCCCTAGAGCAAAACATGATCAACACCAGAACTCAATGGGTGTTAGATTTATCACTATGTAACTAGATTATTGTCTCTAGTGCAAGTGGGAGACTGAAGGGAATATGCCCTGAGAGGCAATAATAAAGTGTTTATTATGTGTATTCCAAGTATATGATAGATGTTTATTTTGCATGCTATAATTGTATTAATACGGAAACATTAATACATGTGTGTTTAATAAACAAACAGAAAGTTCCTAGTTATGCCTCTCTCATAAACTAGCTCGTTGATTAACAAGATGATCAAGGTTTCCTGATCATGGACATTGGATGTTGTTAATAACGGGATCACAACATTAGTGTAATGGTGTGATGAACATTCATCCAAAGTATAGCATTACGATCAAAGTCATTGAGTTTATATTGCTATAACAACTTACGAAGTGATCCTAGTCCTTAGACCATGAGATCATGTCAATCACTAACACCGGAAGAGTTTCTTGATAACATCAAACGTCACACCGTAACAGGGTGATTATAAAGATGGATTCAGAACTAATAAAGTGTTATGTTGAGGCTCATGGATCGAGAGTGGAATTTGTTCATCCCGATGACGGATAGATATACTCTGGGCCCTCTCGGTGATATCACATTGATTAGCTTGCAAGCAAGTGATTTGATCACTAGAATGTTATATCACAGGAACGAGAAAAGAGTGCATGTCGGTAACGAGATCAAACTAGGTATGGAGATACCGATGATCGAATCTCGGACATATAATATATCGTGAAACAAAGGGATTAAGATACTAGCGTAAAAGGTTCCGACGATCACAAGAAAGTCATCGTTGAATGTGTGGGAGTCAGTATGGGTCTCCAGATCCCGCTTCTGATTATTGATCCGAGAGGGGTCTCGATCATGTCCGCATTATTCACGAACCGTAGGGTGACACACTTAAGAGACACCGACATCCAATTGGAGCAAATGTTTCATGCCGAAAGAATGAACAAGCGCAGGAATTTATTTCACTAGATACCGAAACAGGTTTTCGGGTGAAATTGCATAAAGTGGTTATGCATGTGAAATAGAATTCTAGCAAGGGGTTATTTGTGAATGTTTGTCATTAAAGTAATTGACAAAATTCTGAATAAAATAAAAGAGTTTTATTTAATGAGAGTTTGCATTAAATTTGGTGGAAATTTAATGGGAATTTGAGTGGACTTTTGAGTGGAGGAAATTTAAAGGGCATTTTGTGAGTGGAGTGTCCACCCACATGAATGAAGGAGGGGAGGGGGCAGCCCCCATGGCCGGCGGCCACCCCCTTGGGTGCCCCCCTCCTCCTATAAAAGGAGCCCCCCTCCTCACTTGTCTCTCACACCTCCTCGTGAAGGATCTCTCTCCCCCTCTAGAATTTATCCCCCATGGTCTCGGACTAGCGAGATACATGTTCCCGGTGGCTATTCGGCAAGAAAGAGTTGTGCTTCCGCTGCATCGCTGGAGCGAGGAGGCGGAGGTTGCTCGGTGCCTCGAACGTGTGTGCGAGCATGGATGCGCTGCTGATTTGCGGCGCTAGGACTCCCTCTCGATCTTGAGATCGGCAAGAGATCGTCTACATCAACCACGAGTTGAACTCGTTAAGCTTTGTCGGTCTTCAAGGGTATGTTCTCTACGGATATACATCCGCCCGTTGTTTGTATCTAGTAGATGGATCTTGGTATATAGTTCACATCGTAGGAAATTTTTTGTTTTCTATGCTGCGAACCCTACACAAACATGCACTAGTATCCCCAATCGGGCAATGCCCAGGACAACACCCAAATTGAGGATTCGTCTATGTTCCCCTATTAGGCAATGCCCAAGGACAACACCCAAATTGAGGAATCGGGTAATATCATACAATACCCAATCGAATATCCGTTGGGGATATGCCGACTGGGGTATACCCAACAGGACATTCCCTACTGGATCATACTCTCAGCGAGTGGGCCTGCAGGATGGAGACTGGACCGCGACCCAAGAGGAAGCCAGGCGACTGGAAGCTGAAGGCCCAGAAGCGTAGCTAGGCCCAGTCGGATTAGGTCAAAACCCTCCGAGTTCTTCACTAGGTTGTAGATCTGTAAACCCTAGCGAGGTGACTCTATATAAACCTCGCTAGGGCATGCATATCACTTACGTTCCATCATACACCCCATTGACTCGCCGCCAAGCTCGCCCACTGTAATCTCTCGATAATACAATCTAGCAAGAGTAGGTCTTTACCCTCTGGGGGGAGGGAACCTGGGCAAAACCTTTTGTCTCTTCCCTCATCTTGCACCATAGATGGCTGGCCGCCCTTGCCCCTCGTTCTACTACTCGCTGCCACTCGCAGCATCTGCCGTGGCCATTTCCACGATAGTGACGCCCACCGTGGGGCCTGGCCGGTCAGACATGTGTTCTGCGGTGAGACCCTACTTGCCCATCAGTCAGACGATTGCCACCGGCCGCATGATCGCCATCAGTGAGATCCTCCAGATCTTGCCCAGCAGATACATCCCGGTGTCGCGCCCGGTCACACACAGCATCATCATGCCGGTCGGCACGATCATCCTCTTCGTCGGCTTCACCAACGTCATCATCTCGGAGGACTCGGCGCTCGTCTGCGAGTCACCACCACATGATTGGCTCTGTGCGAGCTAGGTCCGCACAATCCACCGCCTCACCTTCGAGTACGACTCAACCAACAACGACGTGGCCGAGACCAACACGGACGTGGACGACGCGGCCCTCCACGATGATGCCGACTCGGTGACCCCGGATTCAGTCACCGGATCCATTGTTTCGCCGCGACACCATGACGACTGTCTACGCACATCCTGTTGGGAACCCCAAGAGCAAGGTGTGAAGCACCAAGCAACAAGTTTTCCCTTAGTTGAGACCGAGGTTATCGAACCGGAAGGAGGAAGGAAACGTCACACAGGTGTTGCAAGCAATGCAGAGACCTGCACAACACAATCTCAAGGCTTTGCCCCAATGAATCAGTGAGGTTATCAAGCTCACCGGTTTGCTGTAACAAAGGATTAAATGTATTGCATGGAAGGCAATGGTTTGCAGTAAGTAAACAAGTAACAGTGGAAGATGTATCAATGGTAAAGATTGGACCGGGGTCCATAGTTCACTAGAGGTGCTCTCCTTAGATAAACAACATGGCATGAAGGGTAAACAAATTACAGCAGGGCAATTGACAGGAACTGAGCAAGGCATAACAATGCAATTACTAGTCAGAAATATCCTATGAGGTTGATTGGGCAATACAACAAGATACATAGACCACCATCCAACTGCATCTATGACTAGAAGTCCACCTTCAGGTTATCATCCGAACCCCCTCCAGTATTAAGTTGCAAGCAACAGACAACTGCTTTAAGCAAAGTGTGTAAGGTAAATAGTCCACATGTTCCATGAACAAGAGACCGTTGTTTTCTCCCTAGTAGCAACATCACATCTATAACCGAAGAGATTATTGTCACTTCCCTTGGAAACTAGAGGCATGAACCCACTATCGAGCATAAATACCCCCTCTTGGAGTCACTAGCAACTACTTGGCCAAGATAGCTACTAAGAACGAAGAGCATGCAAGATCACAAACAACACAGCCATGATAGAATCATAAAGACAAAACCATTAATCAAACCAAGATAATAATCTCAATATCCATCGGATCCCCGCAAACACAACATGCATGATTATAAATAGATTAGATCTTGATCATGAACGAAGCTCACAAGATCTATACATGAAAGAACAAAGGAGGAGATACAACCATCTAGCTACTACATGGACCCATAGTCCAAGGTGGAACTACTCACGCATCATACCGGAGAGAAGGCCTCCGGGATGATCTCCCCTTCGGCAGGGTGTCGGGAAGAACTTCAGATCCCCTTGATCTAGGGACGATGGTTGCGGTGGCTACAGACGGTTTCCTGGAGTTCTGATCAGGCACTCAGGGTTTCTGCATCGGGGGCTTCTTATAGGTGAAGGGGGAGACCGAGGAGGCGGCCAGGGGCTGCAAACCCTATCCAGGCGTGGGGCTGGGCCCACCCGCGCCTGGGGTGGGTCTGGCCCTCCTGGCTGGCCCCTCCGGCTCTCCTCTGGACTTCTTGTTCCCCACGAAAAGTAATTGACTTTGTCCTTTGTCCCGTCCAATTCCGAGAATATTTCTTTACTAACTTTTCTGAAACCAAAAACAGCAGAAAATAGACATCTGGCACTGTTCCAACTTGTTAATAGGTTAGTACCAGAAAACATGTAAAAAGCACCTCAAAGTGTGGAAAAGTAAAGCAAAGTAGATACAAAACAAGCATGGAGCATCAAAAATTATAGATACATTTCCAACGTATCAACATCCCCAAGCTTAACTCCTGCTCATCCTCGAGTAGGTAAGTGATAAATAGAATAATTTTTGAGGTGACATGCACCGTCACAATAAAGATCCAACCATTTGCAAGCATTGAAAGCTGGGATCAAAGAACTCTAAACATGTGCATGAAAGATGGAGTTCAAACAATATGACATAGTAACTATGCATGCAACATGAAAGGATACAAACAAAGATCATGAATAACATGCATTGAAAAACGTTTGTTTGTTTCACATGCAGAAAACATAGCATAGTGGAAATCAACTTGTCCCTCATAGAGTAGCAAATAGATGCATAGGACACCTGCAAAGTTCACAAGTATGACTAGAAACAAATAGCACAAGAACAAGTAATATCACAATATGCATCATTTATTAAGCTTTGGAACACTGCACACAAAATGACAACTATGCTCTCTTAATGGTGCCTAAAGGTTGAAGGTGGAGACTCAATTGTGGTGGAAGAAAGGCCTTTTTGTAAAGGAAGCAGGGATTACAAGTTCCAAAAAGAGCTTCCAAAAATTATGGTACTTGTTAGCTTTCAGCCCTCATTGCCCCTATCATAAGCATCTTGAAGTGGTTAAGGTTAAAGTGGTAAAGCTGGAGTATATGCTTGACGAAGTATAATTTGGCAATCTCATGCCCCTTGAATACGAGGGCCACACCTCATGCATACTCAACTTTGGGTCCAGGTAAGTTCTTGTCACTTTAAGTATTTGCATATCATTGGGAACCGCCAACAGGGTACCCCTTGCACATGGTACATGAGCTTTCCAATAACAAAAATGACAAGGCAAGCAGACAATGAGCATCTCAGCAATTCTTCTTATGTAAAATGTGAATATGGTGCTGGCAACCAGAGCTAGCGCGCACGCCAGCCCAACGGGCAACCAGTCGACACGTGGACCCACATCATCAACAACCAGAGCTTTCACGCACGCCAGCCCAACGACCTAAGGCACACCCTTACCAACCACCACGACGGCGAGCCAAGGGTCTCGCTTAGTCAAGTCAGCCCCTAGTGCTTCGGACCGATGATCCGAGGTGAGAAATACCCGGCGAATGTCAAAGCGCCGAAGGAGATCAAAAAGTACGATCCCACCTACGATCCGGCCGTATGGATGGACACATACCTCATGGCGATAGGAATCGCCGACCACACGACCTCCTCGCCGCTTGCTACCTTCCCCTGATGATGGAAGGAGCGACTCGGCAATGGATCAACACCCTCCTCGCGGACAACATCGATTCCTGGGAGGAGATGCGCGAGGCCGTGGGCAGGCACTTCGAGGGCTCCTACACCTGAGCCACCACCATCGAGGACCTGGAGCAGTGCGTCCAGGGGCCCCGCGAGTGGACCCACAACTGGGTCCAACGGTGGCAAGACCTGTGGATCAAAGCGGCCGGCATCCACCCGGACACGGTGATCCATTGCTTCACAAACTCGTGCCGATACGAGCCCCTGGTCACCAAGATCAAGCGGGTGTACAAGACACTCGACAATCCCAGACCTCCTCGAGATCGCCAAGCGGTACGCGGAGGAGGATCCGAACCAAGAAACCAATGACGAGTTGGGAGGAAATTGCTGCCCAAGCGGCCACGACAATGGTAGGCAACGCGAGCTGCGCTACAGCAACACTCGCCTCATCGACAAGCGCCACGGTGACGGGCGAGTCGACTTCTTCGCCAATTCCAGCTACGTGCCACGCGATCCCAAGAGCTTCCACCATGATGGACGCCAGCACCGCAACGGCGGAAACTACCGAGCGAGACCAAAATTCTACCCTGCAGCTCTCCTCAACCAACCCTATGTGTTCCATAGCAGGAAGGGGAAGCCCGCCACGCACATGACCGCCGACTGCCACTCCCTGAGATCGAGAAGGCACAACGCGCAAGGGAGGACCCCAACAACAACCCTCCAAACGGCAGGGCATTCAACAACGAGACCGGATCGCTCCACACATTTACCGAGCTCGCCACCAAGCGCGAGAATAAGGTCCTTGCCTGCGCCGTCGCCGTCAACACGGTGTCCCAGGTCGACGTCCCCCGCTTCCTCAACTGGTCCGAGCAGCGCATCAGGTGGAGTTGTGAGGACCACTCACCATGGATTGAATATCCCGGGTGAGTCGCCTTGGTGGTCAAGCCCAACGTGGGCGACTAATGGCTCCCCAAGACATTGATGGACGACGGGATCTACATCCATATACTCTACCTGGACACGTTCAGGCGACTGCGGCTCCCGCAGTCAATGATTGAGACGACCCTGACCACCTTCCACGGCATCGTCCCCGGTCGGAAGGCGTACCTGATCGGCAAGGTAACGCTGCCAGTCACCTTTGGCACCCTAGCCAACTTCTGCACCGAGCGGATCGTCTTCGAGCTGGTCAACTTCAACAGCCCCTACCACTGCATCCTAGGGCGACAAGCATTCACCAATTTCATGGCGGTGCTGCACTATGCGTACAACGCGATGAAGCTCCCAGGGCCATGCGGCATCATCACCGCCCACGGTGACCCCGACATGGCCATCGAGTGCGAAGAAAAATGCGCATAGCTCGTTGACACCGTCATCGCCGCGGAGGCCAACCACGCGGAGGAGCTCGCCAGATATGCGAGCGGGGTCGACAAAGACGACCCCACTATACTGAAGAAGCCCAACGCGGAAAACAGCGGGTCGACCGCGTTCGAGGCCACCACGCACACCCGCACCATCGAGCTGGTCCCAGGCGACTCCAGCCAGACGTTCATGATCGGGACATGCATGAGCCCCGCATAGGAAAGCATGCTCATCAAGTTCCTGCTTCAGAATCGTGAAATCTTCGCATGGAAGTGATCTGACATGCCAGGTGTCCCGAGGGAACTCGCTGAGCACAAAATCAACGCCGACCTCAAAGCACAACCTGTCAAGCAGTCGCTACGGCCCATCAATGAAGAGCGCCATCGAGCAATCACCGAAGAGGTGCAGCTCTACTCGCTGTAGGCTTTATCCAGCCCATAAAATACTCCAAGTGGCTAGCAAACCTAGTCCTGGTCGAAAAGAAGAACAAGACCTGGAGAATGTGTATCGACTACACCAACCTCAACAGCGCCTGCCCAAAGCAGCAATTCGTCCTCCCGTGCATTGATCAGATCATCGATTCGACCGCGGGCTCGGAGTCACTGTGCTTCCTCGATGCGTACTCTGGTTACAACTAGATCAAGATGGCGATCGAGGACGAGGAGAAGACGGCGTTCATCACGCCATTCGGTGCCTTCTGCTACACTGCCATGACGTTCGGCCTCAAGAACGCTGGGTGACCTACCAGCGGTGCATGCAGGAGTGCCTTGCAAGCCAAATTGGCCGCAACATCCATGTCTACATCGACGACGTGGTGGTCAAGTCCAATCGCCAGGGCGATCTACTCGCCGACCTGGCCGAAACCTTCATAAATCTGCGGAGCTACAAGATCAAACTCAACCCAGGGAAGTGCACCTTCGGTGTACCCACTGGACAACTACTAGGGTGCGTAGTCTCCAAGAGAGGCAGCAAGGCAAACCCCACAAAGATCGACACGATCGCCCGGTTCGGCAAAGCCGAGTGCCTACGCGACATCCAGAAGTTGTCCGTGCGAGTCGCGGCTCTCAGTCGCTTCATCCCTCGGCTAGGCGAGAAGGCAATGCCTCTCTACCGCTTGATGCGCAAGAACCCCATGTTCTAGTGGGACAAGGAGGCAGACGACATGCTCCACGCACTCAAATAAGTGCTACTCGCGGCCCCTGTTGACAAGGATCCGATGCTCGTCTATGTTGCAGCGTCCGAGCGAGTCGTCAGCGCCATCATGGTAATCGAACGGCCAGAGGAGGGCAAGGAGCGCCCCGTACAACGCCTAGTATACTACATCAGCGAGGTACTCACCGGCTCGCGACAACGCTACCCGCAATACTAGAAACTGGTGTACACGGTCTTCCGAGCCCAGCGATGGCTACCGCACTACCTCCAGGAGCACCCAATCACAATCGTCTCCTCCGCGCCATTGCAGGAAATCATTCGCAACCGCGAGGCAACTGGGCAAGTCACCAAGTGGGCCATCGAGATCGGCGTCCACAACATAAAGTACGAGCTGTGCAAAACGATCAAGTCGTAGGCCCTGGCGGACTCCCTCGCCGACTGGGAAGAGGCGCAGCAGCCAGAGAAGCTACCATACCTCCACTACTAGTCGATCCACTTCGTCGGGTCAAGAACGCGGACGACGCAGGGGCAGGAATCATACTCACCTCCCCAAAGGCGACAAACTCCGCTAAGTGATGTACCTCGACTTCACCCCATGCACCAACATGGTCGAGTACGAGGCCCTCCTTCACAACATGCGAGCTGCCAAGGAGATGAACGTCAATCGCTTACGGCGCTAAGGCGACTCCGACCTCGTCACCGCGCAAGTCGTCGGTACCTGCGACGCCGTCTCCCCCGCCATGGCAGCATACCGCAAAGCAGTGGACCAGCTGGGGGGCCACTTTGCCGGCTAGAGTGGATCGACCGGCGCAAGAACAAAGAGGCCGACGCCCTCTCCCGTATCGGGTCGGCTCGCCAAAATCCACCCTCCGACGTCTTCCTCGACACCATCCACAAGCCCTCTGTCTCTCTCCCGAAGGAGATCGACCTCGGGATCCCGCTGCAACCAGAGCCTGCCCTGGTCGCCATGGTCGCAGAATCCAGTGACTGGACCACGCCGTACATCACCTACCTCAAGGGTGGAAGCTTGCCAGCAGACGAGACGGAGGCACGCATGATCAACGGCGAGCACCACAAGCGCAACTTAACATGCGTGTTCCAACGCTGCATGCAGCCTGAGGAAGGACGCAAGACCCTCCAAGACATCCACGCTGGCGACTGTGTTCACCATGCTGACGCCTGGTCCCTATTCGCCAAAGCCATGCGGCACGACTTCTACTAGCTCACCGCGCACGCAGACGCGGTCCACGTTGTCCAATGCTGCGTCGGGTGCAAGAAGTACGCCAACTAGACACACGTACCTAGATCGGCGCTCAAGACCATCCCCATCACCTGGCCATTCGTCGTATGGGGCATGGACATGGTGGGATCCTTCAAGAAGGCCCCCTCCGGATACACCCACCTCGTAGTCGCAGTCAACAAATTCACCAAATGGGTGGTGGCCAAGCCAGTCCGCAAGTGCGACGGGAAGACCGCGGCCAAATTCCTCCGCGAGCTCATCTACCGCTACGGATTCCCGCACATCATCATCATGGACAACGACACCAACATCGCCAAGGGTGCCATGGCGGAATTTTGCGAGGAGCACAACATACGGTTCGACCTCGCGTGAGTCGCCCACCCAGAGTTCAACGGTCAGGCGGAACACGCCAACCAGATCATCCTCCACGGCCTGAAGCCGTGACTGCAAGTTCCCCTTGAGCGAACTCTGGGATGCTAGGTCGAAGAGCTCCCCTCCGTCATCTGGGGCATCCGCACCTCTGTCAACCGATCGACTGGGTTCACGCCCTTCTTCATGGTGTACGACACCAAAGCCGTCATGCCAACTGGCCTCGATCACGAGTCGCCTCATGTCGTCAACTACGTGGAGGGCGACAACGAGACCGCACGCCAAGACGGAGTCGACCAGCTCGACGAAGCACGCGACTTGGCTCGTTCCCGCACCGCCATCTACCAGCAAGGACTCTGCTGCTACCATAGTCGCCGAGTCCGGACTCGCACCTTCCATGAAGGCGACATGGTCCTGCGACTGATCCAGGACAAGAAGGGCATCAAAGAACTTCGGGCCTTGTGTCGTCCATGAAAAACGCCAACTCGGAGCCCCCAGCGGAGTCGCCTCGCTCGACTGGCCCGCCGGGCCAACTCGGAGCGACCTGGTCCTCCGCATCCTCGGCGCAGAGACTCGAACAGTCAAGTACCACGCTCAGGGAATCGTGCTAGTCCAAACCAACGTGGCTCGAGAACACACCAAGTATGAGAGCGCGCCCTGGACTCACCATGCGACTGGCTCCTCGATTCTGGTGGAGTAACGCGCCAAGTACAACACGCTCCGTCCTCACCTACCTTGGGCATGCGACTAGAACGGCTAAGTACCACGCTCGGGGACTCGTCCAACCGACCCTGCTCGCGTCCATGAAAATGGCTAAGTACAGATGATGGGGATATACCTACTGGGGTATCCCCGGCGGGACGTTTCCGACTGGCCCAGGGGCTGGCGAGTGGGCCTGCAGAACGGCGAATGGATCAAGGCCCGTCAAAGCACCAGGCGACTGGAGGTCAAAGGCCCAGGCGAGTAGATAGGCCCAGTCGGTTTGACTTAAACGATCGACAAGGTTGTAACCGAATCGGTTGAGATATGTAAACCCTAGGGGAGGTGAGCTTATATAAACCTCCCTAAGGGGTGATCAGAGACACGTTCCCTCATACACCCAAGCTACTCGCCGCCTAGCCGCCGAGTACGCTCATTGTAAACACCTCCATAATACAATCTAGCAGGAGTAGGTCTTTACCCTCCGGGGGGCCGAACCTGGGTAAAACCCTGTGTCTTTGCCCTCATCTCGCACCGCAGATGGCTGGCCGCCCTTGCCCTTCGTTCTACTACTCGCTGCCGATTGCAGCATCTGCCGTGGCCATTCCCACGACAGTGGCGCCCACCGTGGGGCCTGGCCGGTCTGGCCGGTGTTCTGCGGCGAGATCCAATCTGCCCATCAACGAGACGGTCGCCACCGGCCGCATGATAGCGATCGGCGAGATGCTCCAGATCTTGCCGAGCAGCTACGTCCCGGCGGCACGGCCCGTCACGCACAGCGTGATCCTGCCGATCGGCACGATCAGCCTCTTCGTCGGCCTCACCGACGTCACCACCTCGGAGGATTCGGCTCGCATCCGCGAGCCGCCACCACGCGATCGGCTCTCCGAGAGCCAGGTCCGCGCGATCCGCCGCCTCGCCTCCGAGTACAACTCGGCCCACAGCAACGTGGCCGAAAATTCGGCGGTCGCAGAAGATGCGACCCTCACCGACGACGCCGACTCGGCGACCCCGGCATCACTCGCCGGATCCATCACCGCGGCTTCATCCGCGGGCTCCATCGTTCAGGTCTCCAACGCGGGAGATTTCGAGGACCCTTCCATCCTCGGGATCTTCGACTTCGACTCCGGGTCGGAAAATTCCGCCGACCTCCATGACGGAGCTGGTCGCCATGCCGCGACCTACATGGCCACCGGCACCGATCCGCCGGAGGATCCTTTCTCCACCCCAATCCCTCCCAACGCCACGGCAACGGAGGTTGAGGAACTCCGCCTAAAATTGGCGGAGGCAGTACGCAAAGAGCAGGCCGAGCGCGAGAAATTTCGCCTCGAGCAAGTGACAGCGCAGGAACTGTCACGCTACCACCAGCAGCGGATCAGGTCACGCCTGAATCCCACCGTTCAGGGGCGCGCCCTGAACTTCGACGATGAGAACGACCCGGCTCGCATAGCCGAGCGCGCGATCTGCGAGAACGCGCCACCTGGAGGAAGCGCTCGCCCCCCGCCAGGATCAACGGCGATGGGCGCCCCACCACCACCCAACCGCACCCCTCCCAGGGACCAGCCGCGGATAGTCGTCTCCTCACGGGAGCGAGACGCAAACGGCCTCCCGCTGTTCTCCACCCCGATGGACAACCTCGTGGCAGGTCGAGCAGCAGCCGATAGCATCACGGCCACCGGCGACGGCACCTTGCAAATCCAGTATGTCAGGGCCCTACTCGCAAAGGCCGTGGAGCAACAAAAAGCGGGCGCCGACTCGCAAGGGCGAGTATACTCGCGCTCCTCAGGAAGCAGGGCGGCCTCAAGCGGCCGCCCAGCGGCGGCAAACACTCTAAACTGCCCGCCACCAGAGCCACTGCAGCTCCAGCACCGACCCACGAACGCGGCACTCTCCACCAACGATCCAAGGCCGACGACCAACCTCGTCGCCGCTAACGGAGAACCCGTCGACGCCCGCACTCACATCATCAACAACCAGAACTGGCGTGCGCGCCAGCCCGACGACTTGCGGCACACCCTAGCTAATCGCCGCGATGGCGAGCCGATGGGGTCGCTCAGTCGACTGGGGCCTAAGTGCTTCGGACCTATGATCCGAGGCGAAAAGTACCCGCCAAACTTCAAGGCGCCAAAGGAAATAGAAAAGTACGACTCCTCGTACGACCCCGCGGTCTGGCTTGATACATACCTCATGGCAATGGGGATCGCGGGTCACACCGACCTGCTCGCCGCCCGTTACCTCCCACTGATGATGGAGGGGACGTGCAGGCAATGGATCAATACGCTCCCCCAGGACAGTATAGACTCCTGGGAGGAAATGCGAGACGCCTTCGTCAGGCACTTTGAGTGCTCCTACACCCGCGCCACCACCATCGAGGACCTGGAAAGATGCGTCCAGGGACCCCGCGAGTCGACCCGCAACTGGGTCCAGCGGTGGCAAGAGCTCTGGTACAACGCGGCCGGCATCCACCCGGACACCGCGATCCATTGCTTCAAGACTTCGTGCCGCTACGAGCCTCTAGTCGCCAAGCTCAAGCGACAAGCCCGCACACTCAACAACATCCCCGACCTCCTCGAGATCGCCAAACGGTATGCCGAGGAGGACCCCAACCAAGAAATCGACGACGAGTCAGGAGGGCAACGCCGCACGGGCGGCAACGACGGCGGACGACGAGCCGACCTGCGCTACAGCGGCACCCGCCTCACAGGCAAGCGCCGCAACGACGGGCGAGTCGACTTCGTCGCCAATGCTGGGCACGCGCAACGCGAGCCCAAAAGTTACCGCCGCGACGGAGGGCAACGGCGTGACGGCGGCAATTATAAGAACAAGCCAAGATTCGACCCCGCGGCGCTCCTTAACCAACCATGTGCGTTCCACAGCAGGGAAGGAAAGCCCGCAACGCACACCACAGCTGATTGCCACACCCTCAGGGAAATCGAGAAGGCAAGGCACGCGCGGGAGGACACCGACAACAACCCGCCGAATGGCGGAAGATTCGGCAACGTAGCCGGCTCGCTCCACACCTTCACGGGCTTCAACACGAAGCGTGAGAAGAAGGTCATCGCCCGAGCTGTCGCCGTCAACACGGTGGCCCAAACAGACGTCCCCCAGTTCCTAAACTGGTCGGAACAACCCATCACCTGGAGCCGGCAAGACCACTCGCCACGCGTCGAGTACCCAGGCCGAGTCGCCCTTGTGGTCAAGCCCAAGGTCGGCGATTACTGGCTCCCCAAGACACTGATGGACGGTGGCAGCTCCATCAACATCCTCTACCTCGACACCTTCCGACGGCTGCGGCTCCCGCAGTCGATGATCGAGACAACCCACACCACGTTCCACGGCATCGTCCCTGGTCGGAAGGCATATCCGATCGGTAAAGTGACGCTGCCAGTCACGTTCGGCACTCCGGCAAACTTCCGCACCGAGCGGATCGTCTTCGAGCTGGTGCCCTTTGACAGCCCCTACCACTGCGTCTTGGGGCGCCAGGCGTTCGCCAAATTCATGGCGGCACCCCACTACGCGTACAACGCGATGAATCTCCCAGGGCCGTGCGGCGTCATCACCATCAACGGCGACCCCGACATGGCCGCCGAGTGCGAGGCCAAAGGAGCCGAACTCGCAGACGCCGTCATCGCGGCAGAGGTTAACCACGCCGACGAGCTCGCCAAATACGCGAGCGGGGTCAACAATGACGACCCCACAATCCTCAAGAAGCCCAACTCAGAGGGCACAAACACCTCAACCTTCGAGGCCACGACGCACACTCGCACCGTCGAGCTAGTCCCAGGCGACCCCAGCCAGACGGTGACGATCGGGACAGGCATGAGCCCAGCATAGGAAAGCGCGCTCATCGAGTTCCTTCGTGAGAATAGGGACATCTTCGCATGGAAACCCTCCGACATGCCTGGTGTCCCTAGGGAGCTCGCTGAGCACAAACTTAACGCCGACCCCAAAGTGCGACCCGTCAAGCAGTCGCTACGGCCCTTCAATGAAGAGCGCCGTCGAGCAATCGCCGAGGAAGTACAGCGCCTACTCGCTGCCGGCTTCATCCGGCCAATCAAGTACTCCAAGTGGCTGGCAAACCCAGTCCTGGTCGAGAAGAAAAACGGGACCTGGAGAATGTGTATCGACTACACAAACCTGAACAGCGCCTGCCCAAAGGAGCAGTTCGTCCTCCCGCGGATCGATCAGATAGTCGATTCCACCGCGGGTTCGGAGTCGCTGTGTTTCCTCGACGCCTACTCCGGGTACAATCAGATCAAAATGGCTGTTGAGGACGAGGAGAAAACGGCGTTCATCACGCCATTCGGAGCCTTCTGCTACACCGCCATGACCTTCGGCCTCAAGAACGCCGGAGCAACCTACCAGCGGTGCATGCAAGAATGCCTCGCGAGCCAAATTGGCCGCAACATCCACGTCTACATCGACGACGTGGTCGTAAAATCCGCTCGCCAAGGAGACCTACTCGCCGACCTAGCGGAGACCTTCGCCAACCTGCGGAGGTACAAGATAAAGCTTAACCCAGGCAAGTGCACCTTCGGTGTACCCGCCGGGCAACTACTGGGATACGTCGTCTCCAAACGAGGGATCGAGGCGAACCCAACAAAGATCGACACGATCGCCCGGCTCGGCAAACCCGAGTGCCTGCGCGACGTCCAGAAGCTGGCCGGGCGAGTAGCGGCTCTCAGTCGTTTCATTCCCCGCCTGGGCGAAAAGGCGATGCCCCTATATCGCCTGATGCGCAAGAACCCCACCTTCCAGTGGGACAAGGAGGCGGACGAGGCGCTCCGCGACCTCAAAAAGGTGCTACTCGCCGCACCACTACTCGCCGCACCAGCTGACAAAGAGCCCATGCTGGTTTACGTCGCGGCATCCGAGCGCGTCGTCAGCGCTGTAATGGTCGTCGAACGACCAGAGGAAGGAAAGGAGCGCCCGGTCCAGCGGCCGGTATACTACATCAGCGAGGTCCTCACCGAGTCGCGCCAGCGATACCCGCAGTACCAGAAGCTAGTATACGCGGTCTTCAGGGCTCAACGGCGCCTGCCGCACTACTTCCAGGAGCACCCGATCACGGTCGTCTCCTCCGCACCACTACAAGATATTATCCGCAATCGCGAGGCGACCGGGCGGGTCGCCAAGTGGGCCGTCGAGATCGGCGTCCACAACATTAAATACGAGCCACGCAGGGCGATTAAGTCGCAGGCACTGGCCGACTTCCTCGCCGACTGGGAGGAGGCCCAGCAGCCAGAAAAACCGCCGTACCTCCATTACTAGAGCCTGCACTTCGACGGGTCCAAGAACGCGGACGACGCAGGAGCAGGGATAGTGCTGACCTCACCAAAAGGCGACAAGCTCCGCTACATCCTCCGCCTCGAATTCACGCCCTGCACCAACAACATGGCAGAGTACGAGGCCCTACTCCACGGCATGCGAGCCGCAAAGGAGATGAGCGTCAATCGCCTTCGATGCTACGGAGACTCCGACCTCGTTGCGGGTCAAGTCGCCGGCACCTGCGACGCCGTCTCCCCCACCATGGCTGCATACCGCCAAGAGGTGGACAAGGTGGGCGGCCACTTCACCGGCTACTCTGTCGAGTGGATCGACATGAGGAAAAACGAGGAGGCTGACGCCCTCTCTCGCATCGGATCGGCTCGACTCGCACCACCTGCCGGCGTGTTCCTCGACACCATCCTCACGCCATCAGTCTCTCCCCCGAAGGAGATCGACATTGGAGTCCCGCTCCAACCAGAGGCAACCTTGGTCGCACTCGTCGCCGAGCCAGACGACTGGACCAAGCCCTACATCGCCTACCTGGAGACAGGCAACTTGCCCGCAGACGAGACAAGTGCTCGAATGATCACTCGCCGATGCAAGTCCTATACCATCATCGACGGCGAGCTACACAAGCGCAGCGTCACCGGCGTGTTCCAACGCTGCGTCCAACCGGCTGAAGGACGCAAAATTTTACATGACATCCACTCAGGCGACTGCGGCCACCACGCTGCCGCGCGCTCCCTAGTCACCAAAGCCATGCGACACGGCTTCTACTGGCCCACCGCCCATGCCGACGCTGTCGACCTCGTCCAGCGATGCGCCGGGTGCCAGAAGTACGCCAACCAGACGCACGTTCCAAGTTCGGCGCTCAAAACAATCCCCATCACCTGGCCATTCGCCGTGTGGGGCATGGACATGGTAGGCCCTTTCAAGAAGGCCCCCTCTGGCTACACCCACCTGCTGGTCGCCGTCGACAAATTCACAAAGTGGGTAGAAGCCAAGCCAGTCCGAAAATGCGACGGGAAGACCGCCACTAAATTCCTACGCGAGCTCATATATCGCTACGGGTTCCCCAACAGCATCATCACGGACAACGGCACAAACTTTGCCAAGGGAGCAATGGCCGAGTTCTGCGAGGAGCACCACATTCGGCTCGACCTCGCGTCAGTCGCACACCCGGAATCCAACGGCCAGGCGGAACGAGCCAACCAAAGCATCCTCCACGGCCTGAAGCCGCGACTCCAAGTGCCACTCGAGCGCACCGCTGGATGCTGGGTCGAAGAGCTTCCCTCCGTCATCTGGGGAATCCGCACCTCGGTCAACAGGTCGACGGGATTCACCCCCTTCTTCATGGTCTACGGCGCTGAAGCTGTCATGCCAACCGACCTCGAACACGACTCGCCGCGGATCGTCCACTACACGGAGGCCGCAAATGAACTGTCCCGCCAAGATGGGCTCGACCAACTCGACGAAGCGCGCGACCTCGCCCGATCGCGTACCGCTATCTATCAGCAAGGGCTCCGTCGCTACCACAGCCGACGAGTAAAAACCCGCACCTTCCAGGAAGGCGACTTGGTGTTACGCCTCATCCAGGACAAGAAGGGCATGCACAAGCTTTCCCCTCCGTGGGAAGGCCCGTTCGCCATCGGGCGTGTACTCGGCAACGACGCCTATTACCTCATCGACGTCCGCAGGGACGGCGAGCTCGACGTCAAGCGGCCATGGAATGTAAATCTCCTACGGAAGTTCTATACCTAGAACCCCACATATGTGTTCTCCAGTCGCTATGAATAAAAGAAACGGTTACCGCCAAATTCGTTTACTCTCCATGACTTGTGCCACTCGCACTCGTAATAAACAGCGTCACGCTAAACTACAGAAGTCAACCCTTGGTACAGCGACCGGCACGGCTAAGTAGTGCGATGTAAGAGCACTGAATCATTTCAGGTCTTGCGGCGTCCACGAAAAACGCCAATCCGGAGCCCCATCGGAGTCGCCTAGCTCGACTGGTTTTACGAACCAAGACATCTGTCCTCGCTTCCCACAGCGACCCTGGTCCTCCGCATCCTCGGCGTAGCGACTCGAACGACTAAGTACCACGCTCGGGGACTGAATACCAGTTCATCGCGATCGGTCAGGGAAAACGTTAAGTAAGAGAGCACGCCCTGGACTCGCCATGCGACTGACCCCCCGGGTCAGGCAGGAGTGACGCGCCCACACAAACGCGCTACGTCCTCAACCACCCTCGAGTCGCGCCTTGAAATACCAAGTACCACGCTCGGGGACTCGGCCACCCGACCCCGTTCGCGTTCGGGAAAACGGTAAAGTACAGAGCGCTCAAGGGAGTCGCCTTGCGACTGGCTCTCCGAGCTCGGGCGAGTCGACTAAACTAACAAAATTCATGATAACAACAAACGTCATATACAAGGTGAACCCCACAAAAGGGCGGACGCGCTCGGGGACTCATCCAAAACCAATCCAAAACACGACAATTATTAAGCAAAATGAACACAACGTTCCATTCAATTGCATATCACATTGTCTTACATTACAAAATATGCCTACGCGGCAGACCTGCTACTAAACTATTCTGCAGGCTTTGACGACGACGCACCAGCGTCCCGGCGCTTCCGGATGAACGCGGTGTACGGGTTTGACGGGTACGTCGTCATCTCACCCGCCATCGCCGCGCGAAAAGGTTGTTCAACCTTGAAGTCACGGTGCGGCGGCTCGGGATCGTTTGGCGCGACGACCGTTTCCTGGTACGGGAGGAGGTCGCCCATCGCCCAGACGCGCTCCGAGTAAGCAGCGGCACGTTCCTGCAGCTTAAGAACCTCGGACAGTTCCACCGAGCCTGTAGACGAGGGATACCCACTCGTCACATCGTCGAGGTCGAAGTCCTCGGGGAAGTGAGCGAGCCCCAGGCTCAGCGCGGTCGACGCCCCGCGTCGAAACGCCGACCGCGTCATGAACTCCAAGACCGCGGGTGCCTTCTCCAAGTACTCCCACACCTCAACGAGGTCACTGGGAATAACCTCCGTCGGCGACATCTCCTGAAGGTAGGCGCGGATGCACGTCGCTGACAGCGTTGCCGAGTCAACAAGCATGCTTACGCATTCCTTCGCGCCAAGCGAGTTCGCCTCTTCATGGCTACCAAGTATGCGACCTGTTAAGCAGGAGACAGCGAATGAGGACCACAGGAAACACAAACAAAACAACTGAAAGTCAGGGAAGACGCACTCACCAAGTACCGGGCGAGCGAGTCCCGTGATGAAGCTTTGAAGTGACGAATGGTCGTCCTGAAGCCCAACAATGAGGGCCTCCGACACCTTGCGGTCTTCTTCCGCAGCCGCAACGGCGGCCTTAGCTCGCCCATTCGCCGAAGTCGCTTCTTCTTTTGCCTCCCGCAACTCGCGTTCAAGGACGGCGACCCTCTGCTCAGCAGCACCTAACGCAGATCTCGCCGCCATCAGCTCGCCAGCAGGGACAAGCTCTTGGCGAGCTACCTCCGCCTGAGCAGCAACCGCTTGAAGTTCCCTGTTCACTACTTGGAGAGTGGCCAGTTCCTTCTCAGCTCGCTGCTTCGCAGCCAGTCGCTCTACCGACTCCAGTTGCAGACCCTGTATAACATCAAATGTCAGCACACGCAAAAACTACTCAGCGCGTACCCGCTAAAATTTAGCGTACACGCCCTCGGGGACTGGCGACCGCAAAAACTACTCAGTGCGTACCCGCTAAAATTTAGCGTACACGCACTCGGGGACTGGCGACCGCAAAAACTACTCAGTGCGTACCCGCTAAAATTTAGCGTACACGCACTCGGGGACTGGCGACCGCAAAAACTACTCAGTGCGTACCCGCTAAAATTTAGCGTACACGCACTCGGGGACTGGCGACCGCAAAAACTACTCAGTGCGTACCCGCTAAAATTTAGCGTACACGCCCTCGGGGACTGGACTCGAACATACAAGAAACTATAAGAATCAAGCCGCTACTACGCACCGACCTGATCCTCGGGGACTGGAAGTACCTGGATGGCTGCGCCAAGCATGCCGTGCAGTTGTACCGCGTCCACTGACGCAAGCAGCGCCGGTGTGTGCCCGCGACGTTGATCGGTTTCAGCATCCGCGGTCCCCGGAGCGAGGCTAGGGCCCGCAGCTTCACTCGCCGTGGTCGCCTTGGTCATGAAGCGGGGGAAGGTTGCAATCGAGGCACCCGCCCCAAAGGAACTCGCTTCCTCCGGCCTAGTCAAGGTGCCCTCCTTTGTGGACGCGGTCGCCTCCACTGCGGGCCCGGCTGGTGCGGCCGCCGCGTCATCAGAGATAGCGACGATGTCGTCGCCCTTGGCTTTCTTGCTGCCTTCCGTGGAGGTGGCGACCTCGTCCACCTTCCTCTTACGGGAGGAATCCTCCTCGCTAGCGGTGGAGGGTACCTTGGCCACAGTCGGGTGGCCCATCTTTTTCACTCCGGTCCTGCGCGTCGAGTGGAATCAACAAGAGGCAATCGATGGAATAAAAGGAAGCAGAGATAACCGAACACACTTACTTGGCGACTGGAATGAAACGCAGCCCTGTGCGAAGGCTGGCGGGTTTCTCCAGCTCAGGGCCCAATCGGCGACTAAGCCCCAGTTCCAGGACGCTAGGGGCCCAGGATACGGACGGCCTCCTTGACGTCGAGGTAGCGGTTGGTGCCTCCGGGGCGCCTCCGGCGGAGGCCTCCTTGCGTAGCGGAGCTGCTGCGGCCGGAGCCTCCTTGTGCGGCGAGATCGCCGCGCTCGGGACCTCCTTGCGAGGTGGAGTCGCCTCGGCCGGAGCCTTCCCTAGCCCGGAGATTGGCGCGAAGGGCGGAGGCATTGAGGCCAGTGGAGCCTCCAGGGATGGCGCATCTAGCGCGGCCGTTGGCGGGGCCGCCCCGTCACCAGCCGAGCTGTGAGCATCGGAGCTGCTCGCCGAGCGTGGCGGTGAGGCCATCTTTGGCGTCTTCGTCCTCCTTCTCAGGGGGGCCCTCGCCTCTTTCTCTTTCTTCTTCTTCGCGGGAGTGGCCTGACGGAGCGAGGTGGTCTCCGGGAGTTCGTCGTCATCGTCGTGACGCTCGAGGCTCCTGCTTGCCTCGAGTTCGCGCTGACGTTGCCCGCGGGTCTTTCGGACCAGTGGGGCAATCTCCTCTTCGGACTCGTCATCGTCGTCCGCGTTACCCTTGGCGGGTGGCGACTCGCTTGTGTCCTGGGCGGATGGCCCGGAGCTCTCGTCGTCGGCGGGTGGTAGCCACCCCTCCACCACTTGGAATAGCTGCGTAAACACGAAACAAAGTTAAGATTACCGCGACTGCACATGCTGCGACTGCGAATAAGATAAAATGATTACCGTTGGAGCCGGACGCTTCGCGGTGTAGGGAGGGACCCCGGCCTGCGCGTCCGTGTATGCCGCCTGGGTAATCCTCTTCAGCGCCAGGAGGTAGTCCTCCAGCTTCCACTCGGCGAGGCAGGCCTTCGTCGAGTCTTCTCGGCCCGTGTACTGGTACATGTAGTGCTCGCGTTGGGCGAGTGGAACAAGCCGTCGCCCAAGCCAACAATTGTATAAGTTCACCGTTTGGAGCCCTTTCTTCTTCAGACCACGAATGGTCTGGAGCATCTCGTCGACGACCATCCGCTGGTCATCGGGGAGCTTGACGACTTGGAGGTTGCGCGGCTCGGGACGGTTGGCCGAGTACCGCGGGATCGCTGCCTCGTCTCTCGGGGTCGCCTCGGTCACGTAAAACCAAGACTTTTTCCAGTCGCTTGCCGCTTTGGCCGGCAGCATCAGGTCAAAGAAGGAGGCTTTGGATTTAAGTTGGAAGGTTAGGCCGCCCGCGGGTAATATTGGGCCGCCCGCCTCCTCGCGGCTGATCCGTCCATGGAACAGATCTTGCCACAGGGGAAAATAGGGCCGGCAGCCCAGATAGCACTCGCAGAACGCCACAAAGATGGCGAGCTGCTCGATACTGTGCGGACCCAGATCCGAGGGTTGGATCCCGTAGTAGGCGCAGAAGCGCCGGAAGAACAGAGAAGTGGGAAACCCTAAACCCCGCTCGAGGTGGCTAGTGAAGCAGATGAACTCTCTCTCGCGTGGGTTCGGGGTCGTTTCCCCGGCTGCGGGGATTCGCCAGCAGCCGGCCCGCAGGATTCCAGCCTCCTCGAAGGAGGCCAGTTGCGCCCTGGTGCATTTGGATCTACCCCAAGGTTCAGTGGAGAGGGCCATGGCCGAGGATTTGTTTGGAGGGCGGAAGATTGCGGGTCGGTCAGTTCGCGGGATCAACGAACGGAGGATATGCGCACTCGGAAGAAATGGTGGGCGGTTGGCTTTCCGATAGCCTACCATTCCTCTTATATAGCGGGAGCAACCCGTCAAGTTAGGGGGCCGTTATCGCGCGATGATTACGCCGGAAGTTACCGTTAAGTTACCTTAACGGCTAGTTTGACCATGCCCGACGGTTCGCCTCCTGCCACTCGGCTCGCTGAGTTACTCGCCGAGGCCGCGACCCGTTGATTCGACTCACCCAAGACACAACTCGGTTTGCTGGATTTTTTCCTTCGTGCAGGAGCCCGCCGACGATTCGACTGGATGCCAACTTGAAGCCGCATACTCCGACTTCCAGCAGCCACCCGTGCCTAATCAACGACGGCCTCGGGGACTACTGATGGGGATATACCTACTGGGGTATCCCCGGCGGGACGTTTCCGACTGGCCCAGGGGCTGGCGAGTGGGCCTGCAGAACGGCGAATGGATCAAGGCCCGTCAAAGCACCAGGCGACTGGAGGTCAAAGGCCCAGGCGAGTAGATAGGCCCAGTCGGTTTGACTTAAACGATCGACAAGGTTGTAACCGAATCGGTTGAGATATGTAAACCCTAGGGGAGGTGAGCTTATATAAACCTCCCTAAGGGGTGATCAGAGACACGTTCCCTCATACACCCAAGCTACTCGCCGCCTAGCCGCCGAGTACGCTCATTGTAAACACCTCCATAATACAATCTAGCAGGAGTAGGTCTTTACCCTCCGGGGGGCCGAACCTGGGTAAAACCCTGTGTCTTTGCCCTCATCTCGCACCGCAGATGGCTGGCCGCCCTTGCCCTTCGTTCTACTACTCGCTGCCGATTGCAGCATCTGCCGTGGCCATTCCCACGACAACAGAGCACCCCTTGGGGTCGCCAAGCGATTGGCTTTCCAAGCCACGGTGAGTCGACCTCAATTAACTACCAGTATACAAACAAACATACACACATAATCACGAGGTAAACCCCATTAAAGGGCATACGCGCTCGGGGACTCGCACAACAAAACAACCCAAACTCAAATTAAACTGACAAAGCATAATTCCATTCCTTACAGCAACAAAATATTGTTCGCTTACAAGGGCAGAGTTACACTTATTTTTGCTAACACAAACGCCAGTCGACAAGCTGTCTACTCCGCAGGCTTCGAAGACGACGCACCGCCACCACCACGAACACAGATGTAGGGAACCCACGGATTCGAAGGGTACGTCGTCAAGCTGCCCACCATCACTGAACGGAACGACTGCTCCGTCTTGAAGTTATGGTGCGTCGGCTCGGCGTCATTCGGAGCAACGACCGTCTCCTGGTACGACAGAAGATCGCCCATCGCCAGTACCCGCTCGGAGTACACAGCTGCCCTTGCGGTCAACTTTAGCACTTCGGCGATTTCAACCGAGCCGGTCACCGATGGGTACTCGCTGGTAACGTCGTCGAGGTCGAAGCCGGCGGGGAAGTGCACAAGCCCAAGGCTCAGTGCAGTCGCAACCCCGTGGCAAAATGCCGACCGCGACATATACTCGACCACCGTCGGCGCCCTCTCCAGATAGCGCCACACCTCCGTGACCTCGCTTGGAATCACTTCCATGGGCGAGATCTCCTGGAGATATGCGCGGATGCAGGTTGCCGAGAGGGCGGCAGAGTCCACCAGCATGGTGACGCATTGCTTTGTGTCGTACGTCTGCGCCTCCGGCTCATCGTCAAGCACTTTCCCTGCAATCAAGACCAACTCAACATCAGAAAGACGCACAACTTCGAGCTCACCCACTAGGGGACTCGCCGCAGTAAGCGACCCGCCCGCTCGGGGACTCGTTGACGTAATAACAAGTCTGAAAAGCTTACCAAGGAGTGGACGGCAGCGCCCGATGATGAAGTCCTAAAGACCCGACAAATCATCCTGCAGTCCCGCGACAATGGCGTCGGAAACCTTACGCTCGTCCGTCGTGGCAGCGACAACAACCTTGTCCCTCTCCTCTGACGAGCTCGCTTCCGCCTTGGCAGCCTTGAGCTCCTTCTCCAGCTTGGCAACCCGCTTCTCTGCGGCGGTCAATGACACCTGGGCAGCCTCCAACTCGCCGACCAGGACAAAACCCTCGCGGGCCTTTGCAACCGTGGCAGAATGCCCCTCTACAACAAACGAGGGTGAGACCCCAATCAAGCACAAGAAAGGAATGGAGAAGGTAACTTGAACACCTACCTATGGTCGCCTGCAGTTGCTGGTTCACCTCCTACATAGATCGGAGGTCGTGCTCCAGACGCTCCTTGGCGGCCAGTCGCTCCGCCGATTCACGCTGGAGGCCCTGCATTGATCAAAAGCTGTGAGAAGGCAACAAAATTTCCTAAGTGCCTAGCCGCTGAAATTCAGCGACTAGCCACTTGGGGACTGGACAACGAAAAAACCCCTAAGCGTCTAGCCGCTGAAATTCAGCGACTAGTGTGACACCCCACTTTTAGATAATTGTATATTAGGGTTTTGATTGAGCATTGCATAAGCATCATATCTTAAAATTGCATTGAGGAAAATAAATCAAAATCCTAAAACCCTAATTTCCCCCCTCTTTGTGACTATTTCAAACAGTTTCAAATATTTTGAAAATGGTCAACAAGTTGTGAAGCCCAAAATGTTATAAGGGCCTCACATTATTTTAAATGTTTTACAAAGTCTATGGCATTTTTGAAATGCCCAAAATAGCTTTCGATTTGAAAATACAAAAAGAAAATAGCTAAATAGAAAAAGAAAAATTACTGGAAATAAAACTGCAGCTAGAGCTTCTCAGGCCGCAGCCCAGCCAGCCCAGCACCCTTCTCCTCTCTTCCTGCTGCACTCCTGCAGCACCCGCGGCCCAGCATCGGCCCCACCCTGGCCCGCATACCCCTTCGATGTTCTGCCCTTCGTCGTCTTCGCGGGCGACGCGAAGCAACTCGCTGTAGCGTCACTGGCCGTCGATCGTCGCCGCACGCCAAGATCCCCGCTGCCGCCCCCGGACGAGGATAAGGACCCGCTGAGTCGTGCCCCTCTTCTCCTTCCCCTCTCACTCTTCCCCACGCCCTCTCCCTCGCTCTCTCACGCGGACCCGAACCCTAGCCGTCTAGACGCCGTTCGCCGCCGTCGATTGACGCCTTCCCAAGCCTCGCCGAGCATCCCACGAGCTCCGCCTTGCCGTATTGATCAACCTCGCCGAAGGAATCGACCGTGGGTGGTCGAAATCGAGCCCACGGTCCCCGTCTTCCCGAGCTCCTGCCGCCGCTTCCGTCGACATTTCCGACGCCGTTCGGCCTCCCCTCGCCTCCCCGACACCACCACTGCGCTCTAGGTGAGCAGCCGGTCCTCCTGGACCACCTCGTTCGCCTCCTTCCTCTTTATTTCTTGCTCGCATCGAACGCCGCCGTGCGCCGCTGCTGGACGCGATTGCACAGGTTGCCCCGGCGACCATCCGCGGGCGGCGGCGCCACTATCTAGCTCGCCCTGCAGCTCTGGATCGACCCACATGCCTAGCTCTTGCGCGCGTGCTCGGAATCTGGCGCCAATGACCATCTGCAGGTTTCCGGCGACGTGACGTCGTGCCAACATGGCCCCGACGTGTCTGTAGGTCCTGTTGACCGCTGACTGCTTGCGTGGTGTGCTAACATGGCCATGGGCCCCTTGTCAGCCACCGTGGGTAGCCTCTGCTTCGGTCTAAAATGACCCCCACCCCTATGCTGACATCATACTGATGCAGTAATCAATTTTTAATTGATTTAGATAATTCCAGAAATTGGTTTAATCTTATAAAATCAATAACTAATTATTTATAAGTCAGAAAAATATAAATAATATATCAAAATGTTCAGAAAAATGAGAACTATCTAATTAAGCTATAATCATGAATTGTTCAACAACTTTCATGACAAGTATAATTAGAAGAACATAGTAACCCCTCTCATACACATCCGGAGTTTCCCTGAGTTAGGGTTTTCACCCCTCGGAACCCCGATTAAATGGTCGAGCATGCCTTAGGGTTACTTTTCAATACAATTCAACTTGTCATATCATCATACTTGCTTGAGCATTGCACCGATGCATGTGTTGATTGTTTCCCCTTTATTTCCGGTGTTTGGTTCTTTCCCGGTAGAATACGATATCGAGATCGAGATCAAGATTGAAGACCGAGGTCAACACCATCGAAGATCGAAGGTTGACAAACAATACTTGACCAACTGTAACAAGTCAAGTACAAGGTTCCCGAAGATCCGCTTATCTGTTATCAACTAGCAAAGGCAAGCATAGCCCCATCATGATATAATCCTATGGTTTCGAAAGCATTTCAATTCTGTCATGATGCATACGATTCTACACAGATCTTTTATCGATAGATAGAGTATCCTATCTATTGCATTACTTACTTTGAGCTTATATTACCTGATCCACTGCTCCTAGCATAACTAGGTTTCGCTTGTGTGCACTGCTAGAGCTTATATCTGAGTCTTGCTTAGCCATGCATAGATGTCAGTTCTGGTCCATCCAGATGATGTATCAGATGCAGAGAATCTAGTATGACAGGAGAACGTGATGAGATGAGATCAGATGTGATATGAGATTAAACATGCTAAGGCTTGTATGGGAGGACACTGTGGGATGTGGTTTTTCTAGTCCCATGCTCGCCACCACTAGGAACTGAGTTCTTGCCTTTGGAACCGAGATGAGCGTACAACCACACGGGGCTTGGGAACCCCTTGCCCTATTAACTTTCCTAGTACATTCCTTGAGTCACATAGTTCGGGCGTTCCATTCGACATACGCATTGAAAACGTTTTCGAAAGAAGGAGGTGCATTCATAACAGGTAGGGAAGCGTGGACCGGTTTGCTTGGGGTCGATGGAGCCCCTGGTGAACCAACCTCGCGTCACATCTTTAAGTACGGGCTTCGGGATTTGACCCGTTATGGCGGAACCATACTTATTGCGTGACTCATGGTCTCGGCGAAAGCAAGGTATAGTTCGTGGCCAACCACCCTCTGCCGGCCTTCCAAGGAAGAGGGCTAAAACATTGGCATTAAGAGTCGGTTGGTATGTGCGGGTAAAGTTGTACACCCCTGCAGGGTCAAATCTTTTCGAAAAGCCGTGTTCACGGTTATGAACTCTTGGTGACCAGATTCTAAGATCATAGAGAACTTTAACCTAATCTTAAAATTTGGTAGATCAACGTGTGCTTAAGGATGCTTCCTCATGGGTACGAGGGGGTGATCCTAGTTCGTAGATGATGATGATTTGGTGGATATCAAAAATGATGATCAATACTTCGGAGATGTCGCTCTCTTATCCCATTTTAAAATACTCTGATTAGACGAGATTCTTCTCTCTCTCTCTCTCTCTTGTTTTACAAATAAAGATTGCTTTATGCAAAACAACTCCACCGGCCATACGTCTTGCGGAGTACACCCTGTACTCACCCTTGCTTTGTTGATACTTTTGACAGAGTAAGTGTTCCCTGAAGATCAGTTTGGTACTACATCGACATTGACGAGTAGCTTGGGGTTCCTGGCCAGTAGCCTGGAATCTATGGGCTGGGACGTCATCGTTATGCTTCAGGCCTCTTAGGCCATTTGTTAAGTTTGCTATACTTAATAGCATAATTTGCCTTCTGTTGTTTGATGTTTATGGTCAGTGACCTCTGCTTGTAATAATTTGGTTCTCTGCTAAGTTATGAGCTTGCTGTAATAAATTTTGTGTTGTAGGGTCACTGCCGTGTTACGGATTCTTCACTGGATATTCTCGAGCTCAAGGCTAAGATTATTTCAGACGGAGGTCTGGGATTTGTTTAGCCCTGATCCCGGGGGTGTCATAGTTCTTGGTATCAGAGCAGTACCGACCGTAGGAAAACCTTGCTATTGGTCGATGTTGAGTATAGTGTTTGTGAAAACTACTTAAAAGATGAAAATTATTTGCGAAAACTCTAGTATGATTCTTTTTCTCCTTATCCAGTTTCGCTCTAACTCTAGGTTATCTTATCTCGTGTTGATTTTGGAAAAGTTTTGATATCTCTTTTGGTCTTTCAAAGCGTAGGTGCCTTCTTGGCACGTCGTTCCTCAGCCAGTTGACCTAGTGTTGTAGTTGCGTGTGTTGTGAATTCTTTGTTCCCCTTGCTCTTGTTCATCTGAGAGATTCCTTTCTATCATGATCTCTCTATCTTTTGGACCCACAATATTATATTGTTGGATCTTTAGTATTCTGTTCTAGGCTTCGAGGTTTCCTTTCGCCTTGTGCGCCTCCTTTTCATTTGCTTGGGTACTTCAGAAGTTGTTTCTTCTCTTGGAATCTACCTCGTGGTTACTATCTTGTAGTGTACTCTACGTCACTGAAGCAGTAGCTATTCTTTTCTCTGGGTTTTAACCCTTGGACTTGAACTGAAGATCCCTGATTGTACTGGATTCTGGTGTTGAGAATCTTGTGCATGAAGCTGACCTTTAACCCAAGATCCATTGTTGACCCCTGTGGTTAATGTTCATACATTACCCTAGGATGGCTAGTACCTTCTAGTATAGCCTTCCAGCTTGTGGATATTGTCGCCATTGAACAGTGAAGATAAAGGACTTCCCCTACCACTAGCCATGGTAGATGTTCTTTAATGGAACCAAATAGATCACGAAAAGAGTACTCCTCTAGAGTCTCATATCTATGCTAGTGACTCTGCCACACCTCACCCCATCTCTGCGTTGGTCTTCGGAAGATTGTTGACTTATGCATCCACATCTCGGGATTCTATCCTGAGCATGTTCCTTTCCCCTTGTTGTTTTCTGACCTTTATCTACTAGTTGGTAACCAAGTAGTACATGTGCATTGGTGTCTTCCGATGCAAGATACTCTTGTGGTCCGTCATGACAAACCATTTTGGGATGTCCAGGAGAAACAAACTCCAGTACCTCGTCATATCTAAGACCAGGTCAAAGTGTTGTAATCCACAGATCAAGAGGCATTGATTAGTTTCTTTCTGTTCTATCTTGAAGTATCACACTCTTTTATACTAAGAGGTTGTGCTGAGTTCCATGACCCCTTAATTAAGTGATGCTCTTACACATATTTACCCACCCTTCCTCGAGCTTTCGCGCTCATGAGTGATGCGTGTGCGTAATAATGTGGCCATCCAAGATTCTTAGCAATTATTATTGTTTTTAACTCTAAGGACATTTGAGTCATTCCCAGCGAGACTGGTTAACCCTGTCACTAAGCGAAGTTTGATTGTGCTACCAAGTCCGTTCTCCCGGTGCACACTCCTCGGTCAAAGAGTTAGGCTTGTGCTGAAACTCTGAGACTATGTCTTCTTGCCTTACCAAGAAAGTTTCCTCTCGAACTAAGTGACATAACGATGGTTCGTGATATTTTGGATGTCTTTCTAGAAGTACCGCCTTGTTGCCACATGACCGTGTTGTCAAGTTCTTGAGCCAGCAAGTTCTCTGAACTGCTCTTTTCTTCAAGGATCCGTACTGGATACCCCTGAACTAGTTGGTTGAGCTTAAACAACAACTTGGAAAGTTATAAGACAAAAGTTCTATCTGACTTTGTTCATTCTTAAAGGGATGTCTAGTTTTGTTCGTGTTGAAGAATGATAATATTTCCTTTGAGGATATGTTATCTTCCCCACCTTTGATTTGATTTGGGTCATCGTCAAATCAAACTCAGTTCCAAGGACTATCTTGATGGTGTTTCTACTTGTGATGTTTCACTTGAGTGCATCTTCATGTTCTTTGGTCTGACCAATATTGTTGCCTTGTTCAAGCAACATATGAGTTCATCTTTTTGGAGTGTCTTAATAAGTTTGTTGTTGAGCCCATCGACAATATCCTTATATCCTCCTTGTTAAGTTGGATTCATATGGAACATTTGGTGTTAATGTTGGGAACTTTCGAGAACCATCTTCGAGTTATCTCAAAGTATGCGTTCTGGAAGTTAGAAGTAACCTTCTCCGGTTCACGTGTAGTTGTTGAAAGATGTCGCCATGGATTTGAGTAGAGGTATCTCCGTTCCTTAAGGATACATGTGTATTTTATTGTTAGTACCTTATGTGTGTGCAGTTGTCTTTCGACAAGGTGCTAATACATAGGTCCAGCAATCTAACTCATCTTTTGGAGCTTGACACTGTAGTCCATATCTTGAGAATCTAGTAACTTTACCTTTGCGGTAAATGTTGCACCCTTTCTATTCGGACACGCTGAGTCTGAAGTATCATCTCACCTAACCAAAGATGAATCTCAAGCAGTAATGATGGTTGGTGTTATTCAAGGTTTTGACATAGGTCTCTTTGTAAATCTGGCACGAATCATGTAATGGTTGACACACTTAGCCAGAAAGACCTTTTGTCGTATTATCTTGAATTCAGCAATATCAAACACTCTTCATGAGGATTTTTCTATGATGTATTATAGAAGTTATGCTTATGGTTTCCTTTGCATCCGAAGTCCCACCTTTATTTGATGTTTGATTTCTCAAACATCAAGGAGAACATTTTACGTAGTGCGGCTGAATATCTCTCGGTCGATCCTCTAGACCATTTATGTTGGCAATCATTTTGTTGTGCCAAGTAATTAAAGTCTAAGAATGAAGTTTCTTTCTTCTCGTGTTATCAGTAATCTTCTAACCTATTCATATTAGTGGTGTAAAGTGATATCATGATCTTTGGCAAAGATTTTGGTACATCTGGATGAATAAAGAGCTTCCTTCCTTTTCTCAACCATGTTTTTAAGAGTGATTATGATCTTGGTAATCTATAGTTTCTTTTACTACATGTTCCATGTGACTCTTATGAGTCCTCTCCACCAAAACACCTTTCTATCGTATCCTTCTGTTGGATGAAAGAGTGACCCTCCTGTGTCAAAAGTAGTTCAACAACTTGGTTTTGCTGGTCCATATCTCTGCAACCCAAAATCTCTACTTAAGTCGTTTAGTAGAGGTTCATTTATTGAAGTATGTGGTCATGTTCTTTCTGTTGGAAGCTTTCTTTTTTAGAAGCTTCAAAAAAAAACCCTGCGAGTTCCATGGTCTCAATCCTTATGAAGACCAATTTTCTAACACCTTGCAAACCATCTACTTTTGTTTCCTCTGCTACCTTGATGTGTTTCATGCTCGTCATCTTAGAGTTGTTTCTAAACTCTCCATCCATGATTTGACCATAATATACTCTGTGTGTTGTTTAGTGCGTTTCCCTCTCATCTTTAGAGTGGCCTTGTTTCTTTATCTCTCTGTCTCTCTTCCTACCTTTGGAATCTCGGGTCGAGATTCTCGTAAGGGGGATAGAGCTGTAACACCCCACTTTTAGCTAATTGTATATTAGGGTTTTGATTGAGCATTGCATAAGCATCATCTCTTAAAATTGCATTGAGGAAAATAAATCAAAATCCTAAAACCCTAATTTTTCCCCTTCTTTGTGACTATTTCAAATGGTTTCAACTATTTTGAAAATGGTCAACAAGTTGTGAAGCCCAAAATGTTATAAGGGCCTCACATTATTTTAAATGTTTTACAAAGTCTATGGCATTTTTGAAATGCCCAAAATAGATTTGGATTTGAAAATACAAAGAGAAAATAGCTAAATAGAAAAAGAAAAATTTCTGGAAATAAAACTGCAGCTAGAGCTTCTCAGGCCACAGCCCAGCACCCTTCTCCTCTGTTCCTGCTGCACACCCGCAGCACCCGCGGTCCAGTAGTGGCCCAACCCTGGCCCGCATACCCCTTTGACGTTATGTCCTTCATCGTCTTCGCAGGCGACGCGAAGCAGCTAGCTGTAGCGCCGCCGGCCGTCGATCGTCGCTGCACGCCAAGATCCCCGCTGCCGCCCCCAGACGAGGATAAGGACCGCTAAGTCGTGCCCCTCTTCTCGTTCCCCTCTCACTCTTCCCCGCGCCCTCTCACTCGCTCTCTCGCGCGCACCCGAACCCTAGCCGGCCAGACGCCGTTCGCCGCCGTCGATTGACGCCTTCCCAAGCCTCGCCGAGCATCCCACGAGCTCCGCCTCGCCGTCTTGATCAACCTCGCCGAAGGAATTGACCACGGGTGGTCGAAATCGAGCGCACGGTCCCCGTCTTCCCGAGCTCCAGCTGCCGCTTCCGTCGACGTTTCCGACGCCGTTCGGCCTCCCCTCGCCTCCTCGACACCACCACTTTGCTCTAGGTGAGCAGCCGGTCCTCCTAGACCACCTCGTTGGCCCCTTCCTCTCTATTTCTTGCTCGCATCGAACGCCGCTGTGCACCGCCGCTGGACGCGGTTGCACAGGTTTCCCCGGCGACCATCCGCGGGCGGCGCCGCCACTATATAGCTCTCCCTGCAACCCTGGATCGAACCACATGCCCAGCTCTTGCGCGCATGCTCAGAATTGCTGGCGCCGATGACCATCTGCAGGTTTCCAGCGATGTGACGTCACAGTGACGTCGTGCAAACGTGGCGCCGACGTGTCTGTGGGTCCCGTTGACCGCTGACCGCTTGCGTGGTGTGTTGACATGGCCATGGGCCCCTGTCATCCACCGTGGGTAGCCTCTGCTTCGGTCTAAAATGACCCCCACCCCTGTGCTGACACCATAATGATGCAGTAATCAATTTTTAATTGATTTAAATAATTCCAGAAATTGGTTTAATCTTATAAAATCAATAACTAATTATTTATAAGTCGGAAAAATATAAATAATATATCAAAATGTTCAGAAAAATGAGAACTCTCTAATTAAGCTATAATCATTCATTGTTCAACAACTTTCATGACAAGTATAATTAGAAGAACATAGTAACCCCTCTCATACACATCCGGAGTTTCCTCGAGTTAGGGTTTTCACCCCTCGGAACCCCGATTAAATGGTCGAGCATGTCTTAGGGTTAGTTTTCAATACAATTCAACTTGTCATATCATCATAATTGCTTGAGCATTGCACCGATGCTATGTGTTGATTGTTTCCCCTTTATTTCCGGTGTTTGGTTCTTTCCCGGTAGAATACGATATCGAGATCGAGATCAAGATTGAAGACCGAGGTCAACACCATCGAAGATCGAAGGTCGATAAACAATACTTGACCAACTGTAACAAGTCAAGTACAAGGTTCCCGAAGATCCGCTTATCTGTTATCAACTGGCAAAGGCAAGCATAGCCCTATCATGATATAATCCTATGATTTCGAAAGCATTTCAATTCTGCCATGATGCATACGATTCTACTGTGATCTTTTATCGATAGATAGTGTATCCTATCTATTGCATTAATTCCTTTGAGCTTATATTACCTGATCCACTACTCCTAGCATAACTAGGTTTGGCTTGTGTGAACTGCTAGAGCTTATATCTTAGTCTTGCTTAGCCATGCATAGCTGTCAGTTCTGGTCCATCCAGATGACGTATCAGATGCAGAGAATCTAGTATGGAAGGAGAACGTGATGAGATGAGATCAGATGTGATATGAGATTAAACATGCTAAGGCTTGTATGGGAGGCCACGGTGGGATGTGGTTTTTCTAGTCCCATGCTCGCCACCACTAGGAGCTGAGTTCTTGCCTTTGGAACCGAGATGAGCGTACAGCCACACGGGGCTTGGGAACCCCTCGCCTGATTAACTTGCCTAGTAGATTCCATCAGTCACATAGTTCGGGCGTTCCATTCGACATACGCATTGAACGTTTTCGAAAGAAGGAGGTGCATTCATAATAGGTAGGGAAGTGTGGACCGGGTTGCTTGGGTCGATGGAGCCCCTAGTGAACCAACCTCGCCTCACATCTTTAAGTACCGGCTTCGGGATTTGACCCGTTATGGCGGAACCATACTTATTGCATGACTCATGGTCTCGGTGAAAGCAAGGTAAAGGTCGTGGCCAACCACCCTCTGCCGGCTTTCCAAGGAAGAGGGCTAAAACGTTGGCATTAAGAGTCGATTTGTACGTGTGGGTAAAGTTGTAAACCCTTGCAGGGTTTAATCTTTTCAAAAATCCATGTTCACGGTTATGAACGCTTGGTGACCAGATTCTAAGGTCATAGAGAACTTTAACCTAATCATAAAATTTGGTAGATCAACGTGTGCTTAAGGATGCTTCTTCATGGGTATGAGGGGGTGATCCTAGTTGGTAGATGATGATGATTTGGTGGATATCAAAAGATGATGATCAATACTTCGGAGATGTCGCTCTCTTATCCCCTTTTAAAATACTCTGATTAGACGAGATTCTTCTCTCTCTCTCTCTCTCTCTCTCTCTCTCTCTCTCTCTTGTTTTACAAATAAAGATGGCTTTATGCAAAACAACTCCACCAGCCATACGTATTGCGGAGTACACCCTGTACTCACCCTTGCTTTGTTGATACTTTTGACAGAGTAAGTGTTCCAAGAAGATCAGTTTGGTACTACGTCGACATCGACGGGTAGCTTGGGGTTCCTGATCGACAGCCTGGAATCTATGGGCTGGGACGTCATCGTTATGCTTCAGGCCTATTAGGCCATTTGTTAAGTTTTCTATACTTAATAGCATAATTTTCCTTCTGTTGTTTGATGTTTGTGGTCAGTGACCTCTGCTTGTAATAATTTGGTTCTCCGCTCAGTTATGAGCTTGCTGTAATAAATTTTGTGTCGTAGGGTCACTGCCGTGTTACCGATTCTTCACTGGATATTCTCGAGCTCAATGTTAAGCTTATTTCAGACGGAGGTCTGGGATTTTTTTAGCCCTGATCCCGGGGGTGTCACGACTAGCCACTCGGGGACTGGACAACAAAAATCAATAAGAATCTACTCGCTGAAATTCAGCAAGGAGATCCTCGGGGACTAGACATACCTGGATAGCTGCACCTAGCATATTGTGCATCTCTGATGGCGCCCAACACTTGTCGTGGAACGTTTCGTGGAAACCCCAAGAGCAAGGTATGAAGCAGCACAACATCAAGTTTCCCTCAGTAAGAAACCGAGGTTATAGAACCAGTAGGAGGAAGGAAATGTCACACAGGTGTTGCAAGCAACGCGGAGACCTGCACAACACAAACTCAAGACTTTGCCCCAACGAATCAATGAGGTTGTCAAGCTCACCGGTTTACTATAACAAATGATTAAACGTATGGTGTGGAAGGTAATGGTTTGCAGCAAGTAAACAAGTAACAGTGGAAGATGTATCAATGGTAAAGATTGGACCGGGGTCCATAGTTCACTAGAGGTGCTCTCCTTAGATAAACATGGCATGAAGGGTAAACAAATTACAGCAGGGCAATTGACAGGAACTAAGCAAGGCATAACAATGCAATTACTACTCAGAAAGATCCTATAAGATTAGTTTGGGAAATACAACAAGATACATAGAACGCCATCCAACTACATCTATGCCTAGAAGTCCACATTTAGGTTATCATCCGAACCCCATCCAGTATTAAGTTGCAAGCAATAGATAACTGTTTTAAACAAAGTGTGTAAGGTAAACAGTCCACATATTCCATGAACAAGAGATTGTTGTTTTCTCCCTAGTAGCAACAACACATCTACAACCGAAGAGATTATTGGCACTTCCCTTGGAAACTATAGGCATGAACCCACTATCGAGCATAAATACCCCCTCTTGGAGTCACTAGCAACTACTTGGCCAAGATAGCTACTAACAATGGAGAGCATGCAAGATCACAAACAACACAGATATGATAGAATCATAAAGACAAAACCATTAACCAGACCAACATAATAATCTCAATATCCATCGGATCCCCACAAACACAACACACATGATTACAAATAGATTAGATCTTGATCATGAACGGAGCTAACAAGATCTATACATGAAAGCACAAAGGAGGAGATACAACCATCTAGCTACTACATGGACCCATAGTCCAAGGTGGAACTACTCACGCATCATACCGGAGAGAAGGCCTCCGGGATGATCTCCCCTCCGGTAGGGTGCCGGGAAGAACTTCAGATCCCCCCGATCTAGGGACGATGGTGGTGGCGGCTATAGACGGTTTTGTGGAGGTTTGTCTGGTGCTTAGGGTTTCTGCATCGGGGGCTTCTTATAGGTGAAGGGGGAGGCCGAGGAGGCGACCAGGACGGCCAAACCCTGGCCGGCCCCTCCGGCTCCCCTCTGGACTTCTTGTTCCCCATGGAAAGTAATTGGCTTTGACGTTTGTCCCGTCCAATTCCGAGAATATTTCTTTACTAACTTTTCTGAAAGAAAAAACAACAGAAAACAAGCATCTGGCACTGTTGCAACTTGTTAATAGGTTAGTACCAAAAAACATGTAAAAAGAACCTCAAAGTGTACACAAGTAAAGCAAAGTAGATACAAAATAAGCATGGAGCATAAAAAATTATAGATACATTTCCAACGTAACAATCTCGACCGTGTCCACTGATGATAGCACGAAGGGCGTGCGACTGCGACGCTACTCGACGTCCGAGCCCAATATCTCGAGCACTTGAGGCGACCGCACTGCGACACTCGTAGCGAAGGCCTTCGCCATGAAGTGAGGAAAAGTCACCACCGCCGCTCCCGAGGCACTCGTCGTGGGTTCTGACGCCCCGACCAACGCCGCTAGTTTAACCTGCTGCGACCCCGTGTCCACTCCAATCGGAGATTCGCCTGGCACACTGGTCGGCTCGTCCAAGATTATGGCGACGTCATCGCCCTTCTTCTTCTCCGCGCTCTCAGTGGGCGCCTCAACGTCGTTGCCCTTCCTCTTATTCGAGGGATCAACCTCCTCCCCCAAGGTGGCTGCTGGTACTTTGGCCACCGAAGGGTGACCAATATTCTTCACTCCAGTCTTGTAAAAGAAGCGATCAGCGACTCAAGTGGCATCTACAAACTATTACTCCAAGTCGACACAACAAATACTTACCTGGCGACGGGGATATAACATATGCTGGTGCGGATGTGCGCCAGCTTCTCCAATTCTGGGCCCAGCTTGCGGCTAATCCTCTTCTCAAACAGGGCAGGTGCCCATGACACTGATGATTTCTTTGTCGATGAAGCCGCTGCACGGGAATCTCCGTTCTAGTCGATGCATGCGCCTCCTTCGACGAGGAGGCCTCTGCGACCGAAGCAGCCCTGAGCCCCGTGACTGCCGAGAACATACAAGGAAATTGACGCTAGAGGCATCTCGTCCTCCACCACGGCCGGGTCTGCCGTCTCGGCCTCGGCGTCGTCGGCTGCGCTGGTCGCCTCGGAGCTAGTCGCCGACCGAGGCGGAGACACTGCTCTGGGCGCCTTCTTCCTCTTTGGTGATTTCTTCTTTGACGGCGTGGCCACGCGCTGCGAGCCGTGCTCTTGGACGTCGCCTTCGCCCCCATCGTGTCCCTCGAGGCTCTTGCTGGCCTCGAGCTCGCGTTGCCGCTGCCCGCAAGTCTTCCGAGCTGCGAGTGCGGCGACCTCCACCGCCTCGTCGTCGGCATGATCATCATTGTGGCATCCCGCAAAACCACTACTAGAAAATCGCGTTGAATTTGTGCATTGCATCGTCATCATCATGCATTGTTCGCATAAAACTATGTTTGCAAAGCCCGTGTTGTTTTCTAAACGCCCCTCTTTATTCAAACATCAAAACCGGGTCCCCGGAATATTTTGTTTTGGCCGCTATCGGTTTGCATATGGCCCGTTAAAATAAATAAAAAGGTTTAATTGTTTTAGTGGGGGCAGTCGAACGGGCCAGATCGACCCGGACGACCACCCCCAGGTTTCAAATCGGTCCACCTAACCCACCCTATTAATCCTATAGCTACCTAAAAATCTACCCACACCCCCTGGCCACCTCACCCCCACCTATCCTAGGCCGCCACGTCACCCTGCCCTTCCCTCTACCCAATCCCCCCCTGCCACATCAGCCCCCTCTCTCTTCTCTCTCTCGCTCACACCCTCACAGCCCCACCCACTCCCTGCCAACACCACACACGCGCTGCACGCACCCAGCCGCACCCTCTCCCCTGGACCCGCGCGCCCAGCTGTCCCCGCCACCCGGGCCCCACCGCCCTGGCCCACCCCCCTGCACGCCCCGTCCCTCCCTCTCTTCTCCCTCTCTCTTCCCCGCGCGGACCTCCACCTCGCCTGCCTCGCCCCGCTCCCGCTCAGGCTCACCGTCGCGTCGGCCCCGCCCCTCCGGCCCCGCGCCCCTCCTCCCCGGCGTCGTCCTCCCCACGCAGGGCAGAGCACCTCGCCGTCCAGGAGCCTCACCTCGCCGGCCGCCGCGGCCGCGTGCCTCGCCACCAGCCCGAGCCGACCGCATCTGGCCGCCTTCCGCAGCCGCCGGCCGCCAGCGCCGCCGTCGGCCTCCCCTTCCTCGGCGCCCCTGCCTCGCCCGAGGCTCCTCCTTGGCGTCGCCGGAGCCGCCCCTGCCGTCCACGCGCCCTGCCGGCGTCCCCGCGCCCCCTCCGGCCCAGCTCGCCGGCAGACCTCCCCGAGCCCGGCCGCGCCCCCAACGACCCCGCAGCCCGCCAGGTCCCGCGTCCTCCTCCTCCGTGAGCCCCCCGCCTCCGACCATCTGCAAGCGCCGCCGGAGTCGCCGTGGCCACCGCCTCCGGTCCCGCGTCAACGAGCCCCAGGAGCATGGCCACCCTTTTGTGTTTGTGTGGTTTTTGTCCCTGGCGATGCGCCTTGATGTGGTGATGTTGCATCCCTGGTCAAGATCGCCTCGAGGATCCGAAGTCCCCAACTCCGAAACCCCGAAGCCGACCCCGGCGCCCGGAGCCGAGAACCCCGACAAGGACCACGCCATGGATACGCCGAGTTCGCCATGGAACCGGTGGACGCCAAGTACTCCTTCTCGGATGCGATGCTCGAGAACCCGGACGATAAGAACATCGACGCAGAACGCCAAGTGCTTCACCCGAACGCCAAGACCGACCCGACACGCGGACCCGTCAAGTTCTTCTCGACGACGAGATCATCGACAGAGAACCCGAAGAAAACCTGTGCGACAAGTACTCCCTCGAGAACGTCAAGTATTTCACCCCGGACACCGAGTCCGCCGAGACCCCGGATGCGCCAAGACCTACCTCCGCTATCCGAGAACGCATCTGTCGAACCCCGAACCCCAGATCCGACGAATCCTGAGACCGACCCCGAACCCCGGAACCCCAAGATCGTCGAGACCCCTAATGTGTGACCCCTCTTCCCGAAAACCCTATTTTATAACATAATACAACTTGTTGCATATTAAATTGTCATTCATCTCGCATGCATATCATTGGTTTGGGGGCCTTATGCCGATTCACCTAATAATTAAATATGGGGCCCATATGCGGGCAAATCTGGCCTCATATTGGCCTCATTTAAATTGGTGTAGCGGAACCGGTACAATCTCTTGCCATGTTAAAACAACATTTAAAAATGCAGGGTAGCTAAACAACTTGGACCACTTGAATATTTGTCGGGACCCCGGTTCCACTTAATATGACCTAATTGCATCGCACCTTTGCCATGTTATCCATCATGCATGCATCATGCCGATCTTCTGCCGTCGTATTAAATCTTGCATCCGGTGTTTCTTCTAGTTTTTCGCTTCTTCGCGGATAAGGCCGATGAGTTGATGTGAGCTTCGCCCCGATCTTCGGTTGAACATTCGGCAATGTTTTCAGGCGAGCATCTTCCCTTTTCTACCTATCTTATTTTATAGTATTTATTTCCCTCCTGTTGATCTATTGCTATCTGTGTTGCGATGCTCTAGTTCCGTACCCGTGATATCCTGTGCAGCCCTATATTGCCTTGGACACATCCTATTACCTGTTGTTTGGTAGATAGTTGGACCCGCGTGTCGTAGTCGCTTGCTCAAATGTTTTGCGTGTCTTCAAGTACCACAATTGTTGGAGAATTGCCGCATGTTGATGTTGGAGATGATCATGGCTTTACTTTTCGTTCACTTTAATTCCTGTTTAATAACTAAAATTGAATTAAGCAGAGGCATCGGTGGGTGATAGGTAAGATTTGGTTTCCGACCGCCCACTTGTGTCCCGTAGGACCCCGAGTTCTTGACACCTGTTCCGAGATCGAGCGCGCTAACCACATGTGGGGAGATATGGGCCCCCCATCGATTTAGTACCTGATTTCAAAGTATTGTACTGGGGGCCACAAGTAGTTTGGGGCTTTATTACTATCCTGTACTTATGCCATGCTTTACTGCTTTATTTACGATTGTGCGAGGTACTGCACACTGTACTGTTTTGGAAGCGGAATGTTTTCGCGGTATCGACAGTCCCCGTTTGGGGATCTGCTGTCGTTTACAGCCATTGTCGCAAACCCTGAGTCCGTCTCGGAGACCGACCGACTTCGTTGCGGGTGTACTTAGTGGGGTGGCCCCCCGTGCTTGCTTTGGGTCTGGGAAACGTCATGACTTAGGCCCCGCCGACATACCGATGGGTGTATGTTAACTGATCTGGCAAAAAGGGTCGAGGTGCGTGTGGATACTTTGGTGCACCCCTGCAGGGTTAAATCTTTTCGAGAAGCCGTGTCCGCGGTTATGGACGACTTGGAGCACAGTGCTTGATCATAGACAACTATAACTAAAGTTTATTGTTTTTAAATTGACTTGTTTCCAATATGATTAGTAATCAGCTTCACTATAACGGTATGACTAAGTAAAAGTACCAACAACTGCTGGGTTTTGGGGTTATCTCATGATAATTGTATCTGACTAGTAAGTGATGCCACTATAACGGAATGGTTAACTAAAAGTGCCCACTGCTTACTTTATCAGGATGATTCTCTAAACCTGACTAGTAAATTGCCGCAACTATAACTGCATAAGTAAAACTGCCAACTGTGTGAGTTCCTCGGTTGACTTCCTCGTTTGGTCTCGAGGGGGAAACGCCAGGATGGGTTTGTTTGATGCTAGTATCAGGTTGGATCCGAATAGGTCTTTCTTATCCCTCTCTGATAGTCGCCAGTTGTATCGAGTCTCTATAGGTTGTTTAGTGCATGCTGCCGCTGCCGCTTCAGTCCACCATACCTATGTAGGCGAGGACCGCCGAATTCTAGCCTCGCCGTGTACTGGCCTCAGTACTGACGCTCCTTCTTTTTTTTCTTTTGCCCTTTGTCGGCACCCCTTTTGCTTAAGCAGGTTTTGAGATCGACGCCGTTAGCAGGGTTACCCTTCCGGCTTGGCCTGGGCAGGGTTATGGACGCCATTGGTTATTCTTCAGGGCTCTTAGCCCCATTTGCATCTTGTCCGTAGTCGGACGCCCCATCATTTTCAAGGTGATTTGGATCTTTGTACATTATATTTGTATTCTTGACTCTTTGAGTCGCTGTTGTATATATATCTGTTTTGTGGGTCCCATCGAGGACTGTTGTGTAATGTTATTACTTTGCTTTCCACCCGCACGAAAGTGCCTGGTGGGCACCTTCGAATCGTTTCTATGCGGGTTTGGCGAGTTTCGCTAAAACTTGCATAGGGCCGATTCTAAGGGTGTTACAATCATCGTCGGAAGACTCGCTCTCGTCCCCTCGACCTCTTATGAGCTCTCATCATCGGCGAGAGGGAGCCAGCCCTCCATAACTTGGAACATCTGAAATAACAACACATGATTAGTAAACCGCGAGTACATTTCTGCGACTGCGAAAATAAACAAGGTAAAACAGACTCACCGTTGGCACCTTGCACTTCATGGTGTATGGGGCGATCCCGGCCTTCGGATTGCTATACTCTGTGTAGGTGATCTTCTTCAACGCGTAGGAGTAGTCACCGACTTTCCACTCGATGGTGCAGGCCTTGGTTCCGTCTCCCCTACCCGTGTACTCATACATCCAGTGGGAGCGGCTGGCCAGTGGCACCAGTCGTCGCCCGAGCCAACAATTGTATAAATTGATGGTCTGGAGCCCATCTTTCTTCAGCTGACGGATTGTCATCAGCATCTCGTCCATGACCATCCTTTGGTCCTATGGGAGCATGGCGACCTGCAGCCGACGCAACTCGGTCCGCTTGACGGAGTACGCCGGGAGTGTCATCTCGCCGTCCGGTATCGATTCACTGACGTATAACCAGTGCTTCTTCCATTCGCTGGCTGCCTTCTTCGGCAGCATGAGGTCGAGGAAGGAGGCGTTGATCTTCAGCTGGAAAGTAAGGCCGCCCGCCGCCAGCATTGGGACGCTAGCACCTTCGTGACTGATCCGCCTGTGGAATAGCTCCTGCCACAGGGGTAAGTACGGGCGGCACCCCAAGTAGCATTCGTAGAACGCCACAAAAATGGCGAGCTGCTCGATGCTGTGAGGCTCTAGATCCGATGGTTGGATTCCATAGTAGGCACATAATTGACGAAAGAAGAGCGAGGTAGGGAATCCCAGCCCTCTCTCGAGGTGGCTGGTGAAGCAAATGAACTCGCCGGCGTGCGGATCTGGTTCCACCTCTCTGTCTGAGGGGAGTCGACATCTTCCGGAGCAGAGAATCCCTCCATCCTTGAAGGATTTCAGTGTAGCCCTGGTGCACTTGGACTTCCCCCATAGTTCCTTCGAAGGCGCCATCGGATCAAGAATCTGGACTCGCTGAATTGCTCTAGAGGTTCTGGATCGAGATGAAATGGAAGACTGAAAGGTGCGTGGAATCGGAGGAAATGTGAGGAATACTCGCAACTCACCCTTCACTCTCCTTATATAGCGGTTGTCTCCCGCCAATTCCGGGAGATCCATTACCGCGCGATGATTACGCCAATATTACCGTTTTATTACCCAATGGCTAGTTTGACCAAAAATGACGGTCCAACTTAGTCTACTCGACTTGCCGACCCATTTTCCATAGCTGCGATTCGACTACTTGACAAATTGGCGATTCGACGGGTCGCTGATATTACGACTGAAGATTCATTCTGAGGATTCTTTCTTTCATTGAAGGAGTCCACCGCCGATTTGACTGGGCATCCAAATTGGACCCAAATACTCCGACCGCCAAAGAACACCTACGATGAATCAACGATGACCTCGGGGACTACTGATGGGGATATGCCGAGTGGGGTATACCCAGAAGGACGTTCCCTAGTGGATCATACTCTCAGCGAGTGGGCCTATAGGACGGCGACTGGACCGTGACCCAAGAGGAAGCCAGGCGACTGGAAGCTGAAGGCCCAAAAGCATAGCTAGGCCTAGTCAGATTAGTTCAAAACCCTCTGAGTCCTTATCCAACTCAGTTGTAGATCTATAAATACTAGCGAGGTGACTCTATATAAACCTACCTAGGGCATGCATAGCACTTACGTTCCATCATACACCCCATCGACTCGCCGCCTAGCCGCTGAGCTCGCCCACTGTAATCTCTTGATAATACAATATATCAGGAGTAGGTCTTTACCCTCCAGGGGCGAACTTGGGTAAAACCTTGTGTCTTCGCCCTTATCTCGTACCGCAGATGGCTGGTCGCCCTTGCCCCTCGTTCTACTACTCGCGGCCACTCGCTGCATCTGTCGTGGCCATTCCCACGATAGTACATACTATATAAAGCCCCAAATCGCTCTATGAAAGGATACGGATGTCGCCTAGAGGGGGGGTGGGGGTGAATAGGCGATTAAAACTTTTCCTAGAGTGGCTCAACAAAGGCGGAATAAAACTAGTGTTTACTTTGTAAAGCACAACCTAGAAACAACTAAGGTTTACCTATGTGCACCAACAACTTATGCTAAGCAATACAAACAACAAAGTGATAGCAAGATATATATTACTTCAAGCACGAAGGCTATCACAATGTAAAGTGCATAAGTAAAGAGCTCGGGTATAGAGATAACCGAGGCACGCGGGGACATCGATATTTTACCGAGTTCCTCCCAACATGGAGTACGTCTCGTTTGGAGAGGGGGTGGTATCAAACCACCAACGCCACAAAAGGCCTCCCTTATTCTCCGGTGAATCTCACCCCAATGGGATCGATCCACGCTTCCACTATCGGTGCACTTGTCGGTGGCAACCGGAACCTCTCACAAGGTTGGGGCACAACTCCACAACTTAATTGGAGGCTCCCAACAAAAGCCACAAAACGCCTCAATAAATGCCACCAAGGCTACAATGCCACCAAGGCCACAAAACCGTCTAGGGTTCCAAGAACCCAAGAGGGACAAGCTCCAATGAGCAATTCAAACCAAATCCTCCGAGGAGAACTCAAACCGATGCAACAAATGCAAATGGCAAGAACACCACAAAGATGCTCAAATCCCTCACTCTCAAGTTCCAACAAAGCTACTAAAGCTATTGGGGGAACAAGAGAGGAGGAATCAAAGAGAGACACAAAATCCCCCAAAATCTAGATCCCCAAAGATACACTCACAAAGAGATGTTTTGGTTTGGTCAAAACGTAGATCTAGATCTCCTCCAACTACCCCTCAAATATATGCAAGAATCCGTGGAGGGGTGAGTATAAATCAAGCTTAAGGAGTAAGGCAAATAGGGGCAAAGCTTTAGATCCAAAGAGGAGGAAGAAGTAACCCTAAAAGACAAAGGGGCAAAGCTATTTATAGGGCTGGGCAAAATATGGCCGTTGGAGCCTGAATGAAGCGGTAGTACCGGAAGTTCAAGCGGTACTACCGGAGAGCTCCGGTACTACCGGACCAGGTACTAGACTTGGTACAGGAAGACCAACATTCAAACTGCATAGGCCCAGGCCACAGCGGTACTACCATTGGTGCTACCGTAAAGCGGTAGTACCGTCAATGGCAACCGGTACTACCGGACGTGAAATGGAATCAGCAGTTTAGACGAAAAACTCTCTGTCACGCTACCGCATTTTACTACCTAGGCAGACAGATGCTTTTTGCCAAGATTCAAAAGACTCTGCCCAGTGCGGTACTAAAACACGGTACTACCGCATTTTAGTACCGGAGCAGGCAGAAGCTTTTGACAAGTGGTCAAAAAGCTACTGTCGCGCTAGGTACTAAAATGCGGTACTACCGCTTTTTAGTACTTGGCCCAGCAGAGGCTTTTTGGCAGTTAGTCAAAACCTTTTGTCGCATCCGGTAGCAAAAAGCGGTACTACCGCTTTTTGGTACTGCACCAGGCAAATATTCAAACGACAATAACTTTTGACTGGAAGCTCCGATTGACCCGATTCCAATTGCGTTGGATAGAGGACGACAAGATACAAATGGTTATCACCAAGTGAGAAAGTATCAAGTAGAATAATGTGATATACCTCACTTGGTGAGAAACCGAAAAGCCGCATAAATCAAAATCGCAACAAGATACAAATGGAAGATCCGATTTTGATGAACAAGAGCTTGTTATGGAGATTACCACAAGCTCTATATCCTCACATGGATAAGACCAAATAACAACCAAATACGATGATGCAAGTATGCAAAGGTTTGAGCTCTCTCCGAACGATGTGACCAAATTACTCATACGAGAGCCCCTCTTGATAGTACGGTTATCTATCCTAAACCCAGTCTCACACACACAACGTGAGACCGGAAAAAGGAAAAACCTATCAATATTATACCTTTGCCTTGAGCATTCCACTTGAGCTCTATGTAGACGATCTTGCCCTTCTCAAGATGGAACGCCTTCCTTAATTCCTCATCACCGACCTCGCATATTGAGCTTTCCCAACAAATCTTCTTTGCAATTCATTGACCTTGAAGCCAACACATGCTCCAAGCGATGCCAATGGACAAATCCTACAAATATAACTTAATACACACATTAGTCCACAAAGATTGTCATTAATTACCAAAACCACACATGGGGGCCCAACATGTTCTTTCACTCTACAACTACTAAAGATCAATCCTTAACCATCGTCGATTTGGGGCCAAACCCTAACCACTATGTAGAACGGGATCTTACCCTGTTCGGCACTGGCTCCATCGATGACGACAGAGCCGTAGAATTCGTCACCGGAACGAGATAAGAAGCCCCGGGCGGGGGGATTATGGCCGCCGACACGGGCGAAAAAACCCTATCTATAAGACCCCACCTTTATAAAGGTAAAGGTCCCCGTGATTGCAATGCTAGTCCCTGGATCAATAGCTAGCATCCACAGTTTAAGATGTAATATCAAGAAACAAAGGTCATAATACAACTTTATAGCCAGGAATAAAATAATTCATTACATCTTACATAGCTCATTTTGCTATCTCATTACAATGCAGCAGAAATAACTATGTAGCATGGAGTCCTTCATCTTCAAAGTGCCACATGCAATCATGTTGGTTGTATACTTGTAATCCTAATCAACACACTTCACTAACATCAAACAAACCTGCAACATGATAAGTTACAGCCACAAGGGTAAATACATTTGAATTGTATTGGCAAGTGATACTATGGTAGAATAGTGGTATCTATCATCTATATGCATTTGGCTAAGTGGAGCTTAGTCTTGCTTTGCTCAAAATAGATTTTCCTTATCATTTGAAGACACTAAGTTTTTGTTTGTCAAATCACCCAAGGCATCTACCAATAGAAATTGATGATCTTTAACCCTTGTTCAACCACAATCTTTTAACTTAGAAATTGGTATGTGTAACACCCTCAGAATCGACCCTATGCAAGTTTTAGCGATTCCCGCCAAACCCGCATAGAAACGATTCAAAGGTGCCCACCAGGCACTTTCGTGCGGGTAGAAAACGAAGTAATAACATTACACAACAGTCCTCGATGGGACCCACAGAACAGATAAATACAACAACGACTCAGAGAGTCAAGAATACAGATATAATATACAAAGATCCAAATCACCTTGAAAAAGATAGAGCGTCCGACTACGGACAAGATGCAAATGGGGCTAAGAGCCCTGAAGAATAACCAATGGCGTCCATAACCCTGCCCAGGCCAAGCCGGAAGGGTAACCCTGCTAACGGCGTCGAACTCAGACCTGCTGTAACACCCTCAGAATCGGACCTATGCAAGTTTGAGCACAATTCGCCAAACCCGCATAGAAACGATTCAAAGGTGCCCACCAGGCACTTTCGTGCGGGTGGAAAACGAAGTAATAACATTACACAACAGTCCTCGATGGGACCCACAGAACAGATATATATAACAGCGACTCCATGAGTCAAGAATACAAATATAATATACAAAGATCCAAATCACCTTGAAAACGATAGAGCGTCCAGCTACGGACAAGATGCAAATGGGGCTAAGAGCCCTGAAGAATAACCAATGGCGTCCATAACCCTGCCCAGGCCAAGCCGGAAGGGTAACCCTGCTAACGGCGTAGATCTCAAAACCTGCTTAAACAAAAGGGGTGCCGACAAAGGGCAAAGGAAAAAGAGGAGCGTCAGTACTGAGGCCAGTACACGGCGAGGCTAGAATTCGGCGGTCCTCGCCTACATAGGTATGGTGGACTGAAGCGGCAGCGGCAACCTGCACTAAACGACCTATAGAGACTCGATACAACTGGCGACAGTTAGAGAGGGGTAAGAATGACCTATCCGGATCCAACCTGAAGCTAACACCAAACAAACCCATCCTGGTGTTTCTCCCTCGATACCCAACGAGGAAGTCAACCGAGGAACTCACACAGTTGGCAGTTTTATTTATTCGGTTATCGTTGCAGCAATTACTAGGCAAGTATAGATAATCATCCTGATAAAGTAGGCGGTGGGCACTTTTAGTTAACCATTCCGTTATAGTTGCAACACTTACTAATCATATACAGATGACATGAGATAAACCCATAACCCAGCAGTTGTTGGTACTTTTATTCAGCCATTCCGTTGTAGTTGCAATACTTACTAGTCAGGTACAATGGTCGCAATCGACAATCCAAGCAAGCAATTGTGGGCAGTATTATTTAGCCATTCCATTATAGTGAAGCTGATTACTAGTCATTTTATAGTCAATTTGATAGCAGTAAACTTTAGTTATGCTTGTCTATGGTCGAGATACTGTGCTCCAAGTCGTCCATAACCGCGGACACGGCTTTCAGAAAGTTTTAACCCGGCCGGGGTGCACAAATAGCAACACACACACGATCAACCTCGGAAAAACCAAATCAAAACCCAACGAGGTCTTCACGACAGAGCAATCACAAGATTCAGAAATATTTCAGGGGGCCACCCCATTGAGTAGAACCCGCAACGAAGTAAGCTAGCTTCGAGACGGACTCAAGGTTAGCGCCAATGGCTGTAAGCGACTGGGAACCCGAAAACTCGGGGTGTCGATACCGCGTAATCACTCCGCCTTCCTAAACAGTACAGGTGCTATCTGTCGCACAATCGTAAATAAAGCAGTAAAACATGGCATAAGTACAGGATCGTAAATAAAACCTCAAACTAGTTTGTGGCCCCAAGAAATAAGACGGAATCAAGCTCTGGCTAAGGGGGACCATACTCCCCATATGTGGATAGCGCGATAAATCAAGGAACAGGTATCAAGTACTCGGGGTCCTACGGGACACAAGTGGGCGTTCGGAAACCAAATATTATCTATCACCCACCGATGCCTCTGCTTATTTCAATTTTAGTTGTTAAACAGAAATTAAAGTGAGCAATAAGTAAAACTATGATCATCTCCAACATCAACATGCAGCAATACATCAACAACTGTGGCACTTGATGACACGCAACAGCACTTGAGCAAGCGACTACGACGCGCAAGTCCAACTATCTACCAAACAACAGGTAATAGGATGTGTCCAAGGCAATATAGGGCTGCACGGTATATCACGGGTACGAAACTAGAGCATCGCAACACAGATAGCAATAGATCAACAGGAGGGAGTAAATACTATAAAAGTAAGATAGGTAGAAAGGGGGAGATGCTCGCCTGAAAACATTGCCGAAAGTTCAACCGAAGAACGGGGCGAAGCTCACATCAACTCAACGGCCTTATCCGCGAAGGACCAAAACACTAGAATAAACACCGGATGCAATATTTAATACAACGGCAGAAGATCGGCATGATGCAGGTATGATGTATGGCATGGCAAAGGTGCAATGCAATTAGGTCAATATTAAGTGGAACCGGGGTCCCGACATTTAGTTAGGTGGTTCATGTTATTTAGAACCCCGCAATTTAAATGTTGTTATAACAAGGCAAGATAAGATACCGGTTCGCTACACAAATTTAAATGAGGCCAATATGAGACTAGATTTGCCAGCATATGGGCCCCATATTTAATTATTTGGTGAATCGGCATAACGCCCCCAAACCACAGATATGCATGCGAGATGAATGATTAAATATGCAACAAGTTGTTATTATGTTATCAAATAGGATATCGAGGAAAGGGGTCACACATTAGGGTTCGGCAGTTCTTGGGGTTCCGGGGTTCGGGGTCGGTCTCAGGGTTCGGATCTGGGGTTCGGTCTCGGCGGAAGCGTTCTCAGATAACGGGGTAGTTCTTGTCGCATTCGCGATGGTCGGCCATGTTGTCGGTCCTCTCGTTCGGGTTGAAGCACTTGTCGCATCGGGGTCTCGGCGGACTCGGTGTCCGGGGTGAAGTACTTGACGTTCTCGAGGGAGTACTTGACGCACAGGTTTTCTTCGGGTTCTCTGTCGATGATCTCGTCGTCGAGAAGAACTTGTCGGGTCCGCATGTCGGTCGGTCTTGGCGTTCGGGGCTAAGCACTTGGCGTTCTGCGTCGATGTTCTTATCGTCCGGGTTCTCGGGCATCGCATCCGAGAGGGAGTACTTGGCGTCCATCGGTTCCATGTCGACGACCTTGGTTTCCACGATGGCGAACTCGGCGTATCCGTGGCGTGGTTCTTGGCATCCGGGTTTTCGGTTCCATGTAGGAGATCTCGTCGAGGGTCTTCGGGTTCCGAGGAGAAGCACTTGAGTGGCATAGCCCTCGGGTTTGTCCTTCGGGGGTTTTCAGACTCCGGCAGAAGTTCTCGTCGTTCCCTGTCGAAGATCTTAGCATGTCATCTCGATCATCTGTGGCCGACATGGGGTTGGTCTTGTTCGTGCGGAGATCTTGGCGATGGAAACGGAGAACTTGTTACGGGTCGGTCTTGTTGGCGGTCTCGGAGTTCCGCGTCGGAGTACTTGGTCCCAACTTGTCGGTTGGTGAAGGACATGGCGAGGTGGTCACCGGGTACGGCCTCAGGCTCGCTGCTGTCCGCGGAAGAAGGAGGTGGCGAGGTCGGCCGGAAGATGGCTCGGGGTAGACGGCCCCTGACGGCAGGAATCGGCGACGCTGGCCCCTGGTTGAGGACAGGCTGGTGGTGGGCTCCTGGACGGGGGACGAGCTCGCAGAGGGTGTGCGAAGCAGGCCCCGGCGGGTCCATGGGGACGGAGGCGAGTCTAAGCGGCGCCGAGCTCGGGCGGGGACCCTGGCGACAGCGAGGTGAGGAGGGAGCCAGAGCCGGGGGAGGAGGGGCGGCGACGCGCGCACCGGAGGCCAGGACGTCGCTGGGGCGGGGCCTGCTGGGGAGGAGCGCCGCGCGGCTCGGGGTCGGGAAGGGCGGTCCGGCGAGGCGGCAGAGGTTGTCGGAGGAGGCGGCCGCGGGGCAGGCTATGGCGGCGGGGAGGCGGCAGGTCGCCGGAGCGGGGAGGTCGCTGGCGAGCGGGAGGGGAAGGCCGGCGGGGCGTCGAGGCGGTGTACGGCGGGGACGGTGCAGGTGTGCGGCCGCGGGACCGGCCGGAGGTGGCGGTTCGCGTCGGAGAAGCGCGCGGCGAGCGCCAGGGAGGAAGGGGCGCGGGTCCGTCGGCGGGGAGGACCTCGCGGGCTCGGGGCTTCCGTGGTGGAGGCGGACGGAGGTTGGGGGGCGGCCGGCGGCCGGAGGTGGCTTCGGGCGGGGCGGCGAGGGAGATGCTCGCTGGCGGCGCGAGCGCCAGGGGAGGCGCGGGGGAGGTGCGATGCTGGCGGTGGCGGAGGCCGCGGGGTCGGGAGCAGGCGGCGGTGAGGAAGGCGGGTGCCGGCGAGCGGCGGCGCGCCGGGGAGGGTGAAGGAGGCAGGGTGGTCGCCGGAGAGCCAGGGAGAGACGCGGGGGCGCAGGAGGTGGGGGTCACGCGCTGGGAAGAAGACGAGAGGAGGGAGGAGAGAGGCACGCGTGTGGGGGAATGGTGGGGCCGGGGTGTGCTGACCGCGTTGGGTGCGCGTCAGGGGAGGTGGGGCCAGGGTACGGTGGGGCGGGCGGCTGCTGTGTGCGTTGCGTGTGTGTGGGTCTGTGTGTGCTGGGTTGGATGGGGGGGTGGGAAGAGAGAGAGAGAGAGAGAGAGAGAGAGAGAGAGAGAGAGAGAGAGAGAGGGGGGCTGCTGAGGTGGCAGGATAGGATAGGCCAGGGGAAGGGGGTGGCTGATGTGGCGGCCAACGATTGGTTGGGATGATGTGGCTGCTAGGTGTGGGTAGTTTTTCTGGGTAGCTGTAGGATTAAGAGCGGACCGATTGTAAAACCTGGGGGTGGTCGTTCGGGTCGAAACGGCCCGTTCGGCTGCCCCCACTAAAAAAAATAATATAATTTTTATTTAATTTAAATGCAACTTTTGCAGACCGATAGCATTCAAACAAAAATAATCCGGAGACCGGGCTTTGCATTTGAATTAAGAGGGGGCGTTTGGAAAACAAATCTGGCTTTGCGAAATAGTTTTTGACAAACAACATATGATGATGACGATGCAATGCACAAATTCAACGCGATTTTCTAGTAGTGGTTTTGCGGGATGCCACACCTGCTTAAACAAAAGGGGTGCCGACAAAGGGCAAAGGAAAAAGAGGAGCGTCAGTACTGAGGCCAGTACACGGCGAGGCTAGAATTCGGCGGTCCTCGCCTACATAGGTATGGTGGACTGAAGCGGCAGCGGCAGCATACACTGAACACCCTATAGAGACTCGATACAACTGGCGGCAATCAGAGAGGGGAGAGAAAGACCTATTCGGAACCAACCTGACACTACCACCAATCAAACCCATCCTGGCGTTTCCCCCTCGAGACCAAACGAGGAAGTCAACCGAGGAACTCACACAGTTGGCAGTTTTATTTATTCAGTTATCTTTGCAGCAATTACTAGTCAGGTATAGATAATCATCCTGATAAAATAAGCAGTGGGCCGTTTTAGTTAACCATTCCATTGTAGTTGCGGCACTTACTAGTCAGATACAATTAGCATGAGGTAACCCATAAACCCAGCAGTTGTTGGTACTTTTATTTAGCCATTCCGTTTTAGTTGCAATACTTACTAGTCAGATACAATTGTCGCAAGCGACAAAACAAGCAAGCAATTGTTGGCAGTTTTATTTAGCCATTCCGTTGTAGTTGCAATATTTACTAGTCATGTCAGATACAAGTCAATTTATAACAGTAAACTTTAGTTATAGTTGTCTATGATCGAGATACTGTGCTCCAAGTCGTCCATAACCGCGGACACGGCTTTCAGAAAGTTTTACCCGGCCGGGGTGCACAAATAGCAACACACACACGATCGACCTCGGAAAAACCAAATCAAAACCCAACGAGGCTTTCACGACAGAGCAATCACAAGATTCAGAAATATTTCAGGGGGCCACCCCTTAAAGTAGACCCGCAACGAAGCCGGCCGGCTCCGAGACGGACTCAAGGTTGTGGGGACGGCTGTAAACGACTGGGAACCCGAAAGTGTGACTGGGCTTGTCGATACCGCGGAATCGTGCCACGATCCTAAACAGTATAGTGTGCTCCTCGCACAATCGTAAATACAGTAATAAAGCATGGCATAAGTACAGGATCGTAAATAAAACCTCAAACTAGTTTGTGGCCCCAAGAAATAAGACGGAATCAAGCTCTCGGTAAGGGGGGTCCCATAATTCCCCGTATGTGGATAGCGCGATAAATCAAGGAACAGGTATCAAGTACTCGGGGTCCTACGGGACACAAGTGGGCAGTCGGAAACCAAATATTATCTATCACCCACCGATGCCTCTGCTTAATTATTCAATTTTAGTTGTTAAACAGGAATTAAAGTGAATGATAAATAAATCCGAGATCATCTCCAACATCAAACATGTGGCAAGGCTCCAACAACTGTGGTACATGACGACACGCGACAGCACTTGAGCAAGCGACTACGACGCGCAAGTCCAGCTATCTACCAAACAACAGGTAATAGGAGGTGGCCATGGCAATATAAGGCTGCAAGGGATATCACGGGTACGAAAACTAGAGCATCGCAACACAGATAGCAATAGATCAAGAGGAGGGAATAAATACAATAAAAGTAAGATAGGTAGAAAGGGGGAGATGCTCGCCTGAAAAACATTGTCGAAGGTTCAACCGAAGATCGGGTCGGCACTCGCATCAACTCAACGGCCTTATCCGCGAAGAAGCAAAACACTAGAAGAAACACCGGATGCCATATTTAATACTACGGCAAAAGATCGGCATGATGCATGTATGGTGTATGACAAGGCAAAGGTGCGATGCAATTAGGTCATATTAAGCGGAACCGGGGTCCCGACAATTAAATATATGGTTCTAGTTGTTTAGATACCCCGCATATTAAATGTCATATTAACATTGCCAAAATATAGCACCGGTTCGCTACATCAATTTAAATGAGGCCAATATAAGACTAGATTTGCCCGCATATGGGCCCCATATTTAATTATTAGGTGAATCGGCATAAGGCCCCCAAACCACACAAATATGCATGCGAGTACGACAATTAATATGCAACAAGTTGTTATTACTTTTATAAAATAGGGCTCGAGAAAAAGGGGTCACACATTAGGGTTCGACGATCTTGGTCCGGGGTTTCGGGTTCGGGGTCGGTCTCAGGGTCCAGGGTTCGATGGGATCGGTCTCGACGGAAGCGTTCTCGGATTTACTGGGGTAGATCTTGTCGTCTCCGGGAAGCAGGACTTGGTTCGGCGTCGGGGCGCATCGGACTCGCCCTGGACGATGTCGATCTTGTCGTTGCGAAGGTCTTGTCGGGTCCGCGCCATCAAGACGGTCTTGGCGTCCGGGATGAAGCACTTGGCGTTCTGCGCCGGTGTCCCTACTGTCCGTGTTCTCGAGCATCGCATCCGGGAAGGAGTACTTGTCGCACGTGTGGTCTTCAGGTCCGGGGGTCTCGGCGTCCGTGACGAAGATCATGGCATCCGTGTCGAAAGCATCGGGGTTTCCGGGGCTCGGTCCCGTGAGGCAGATCTTGGGGTTCGGTCTAAAACACCGGGGTCGGTCTTCGGGGAACTTTTCGATCCATGCCGGAGATCTTGTCGGTACAGAAACAGGTGCCAGGTTCATCCCTTGCCATAACCACGTTCTCCACAGCAACCTTGGCGAGCACCGACGCGGCGGTCCACGAGCAGGGGGGTGGCGCTTGCGGATTGCTGGCAGACGAGCCGAGGTACAGGCGGACGAGGCGGCCGGTCTTGGCAGAGGCGGCGAAGGGGAAGGCGGACGGCTCCGGGACATAAGGTGGCGCAGCCCGACGGAGACAGGGTCGACGGGCAGAGGGACATGGCGAGGTGGTGGCGCGGCGCTCGTTGGTGGCCGCGGGGCGGCCGGCCGGCGTTGGGGCTCCGGGCAGGCCTGCGACCGACGGAGAGCGGGCGGCCTCCTGGGCGACGATGACGAAGGCGCGCGCGGGTCCGGTCGAGGAGGAGGAGGGGGCGCCTGGGAGGGTCGAGGCTGGCGAGGGGCGGGCCGGCAGAGCGGCGGCCGGAGCGGGAGCGGGTCGGGGAGAGCCGGCAGAGAGGGGGAGGTCGAGGGTACGAGCGGGCCGGCGAGGAGGGAGATGGGTGCGGGGCGCCGGCGGCGGGGAAGGAGGCAGCGGTCGCGGGCGGCGCGGCCGCGCGTCGGTGAGGAGGAGGGGAGGGAGCGGCGAGCGGAGGGAAGCGGAGGGAGGAGCGGCGGCCGGGAGCGGCTGCAGGAGGCGGCGCCGGGCAGCCGGAGGAGGGTGGCGAGGGCGGAGCGCGGAGGAGGCGGGGCGGAGGACGTCGGCGCGGCCAGGAGAGGGGAGGAGGGCCGGCGAGGGGGAAGTTGGGCGCGGCGGCGGTGGGAACAGGGAGGAGCGAGGCGGGAGGTTGGGGGAGAGAGGCGCGGGGCGAGCGGGGCACGCGGGGAGGACGCGGTGGGGAAGGTGGGCCTGGCGGGGGAGGTGGGTCCCAGGGGCGGTGGGGCCACGCGGGACAGGGAGAGGAGAGAGGGAAAGAGGGGGCCGGCAGGTGGGGTCTGGGGGTGGGGTTGAGAGCAAAACAGAGAGGGGAGAGAGACGGCTGCACGCGCGGCGGTGTGTGTGGTTGACAGGGGTGGGTCCTGCGGTGGGATGTGGGGAGTGGGTTTGGTTAGGTGGCAGGCTCGGAGTGGGTGGAGTGAGGAAAAAGGTGAGGTGGCGGTAGTCTATTGGGTGGGGTGAGGTGGAGGAGGGCTGGGTAGAATAGGACTGGGTGTAAAAGGGGTTTGGGGTGGACCGATTTAATTTCTGGGGGTGGTCGTTCGGGTCGAATCGGCCCGTTCGACTGCCCCCACTAAAATAATTTAACATTTTATTTATGTTAAACGGACCGTTTGCAAAACATAGTTAGTCAAAACAAAATATTCCGGAGACCCGGTTTTGGTTTTGAATAAAGATGAGGCGTTTAGAAAACACAAACAGGTTTTTCTGCAAATAGTTTTATGCGAACAAATGCAAGATGATGACGATGCTTAAATGCAATATGGCATGATGGCATGGGCATGCGGTCATGATGATGCAATGCACAAAAACAACGCGATTTTCTAGTAGTGGTTTTGCGGGATGCCACAATTTGACACCACTAACAATGGATCTCGCCCTCGAGATCCGCCTCATGGTACCGAAAGGAAAGGTCGGCGATCTGCGTCTTCTCGCTTCGTGTAGATCGTCGCGACACCACTAACAAGAGGTCGTTGTCCGTGATCGTCGAGGGAAACACTCCGGAAACAAAAGGTCGAAGGTAGAGGTCTCAACAATTAAAGCCACCTCTAGCTTCCGTGGACGGAGTAAAACTGCTGGATCCACTGATTCGAAGTACATGAGCGAATGCTAAGAGTAGTCGGATGGTGATCAGTCCATCGCGCACCCAAACCATTACTCGGCACCCGAATAGGCGGATTATGCAACCAACTCTCGGAATCAGACTGAAGATCTCGACAATCGAGGTTCGGAAACAAAGGAGTGATGCAGACTCTGCATCGGATCTGGCGTAGATGATGTCGTCGCGTCGGAAAACACCGGAAGGCACAAACAAGGAACAAAGAATGGTACCACAGTAGACGGAGGGTTCCTCGGATAGCATGAAGACCAGCTGTAGCAACACCGTTACCAAAGGAGGAAGCGAAACCCTGAAGGTACGACGGAACCCAACAACGAGAAATCCTGGACTCGAAGAGAGAGAAGAGAGCGGATTCAAAACACGCAGAGGTGAGAGGAGAGCAGCAGAGGGGTAAGGAGTAAAATCAGACCTAGTCAGAACTATCCAACCGATTTTCAAAAATAGTTTTGACACTCTACTTCGGCCGTTAGCTAGGTTATCCTACAGGCTGGACTTGTGGGGTATCGCAACTGCTGAGCTCTGATACCACTCTGTAACACCCTCAGAATCGACCCTATGCAAGTTTTAGCGATTCCCGCCAAACCCGCATAGAAACGATTCAAAGGTGCCCACCAGGCACTTTCGTGCGGGTGGAAAACGAAGTAATAACATTACACAACAGTCCTCGATGGGACCCACAGAACAGATAAATACAACAACGACTCAGAGAGTCAAGAATACAGATATAATATACAAAGATCCAAATCACCTTGAAAAAGATAGAGCGTCCGACTACGGACAAGATGCAAATGGGGCTAAGAGCCCTGAAGAATAACCAATGGCGTCCATAACCCTGCCCAGGCCAAGCCGGAAGGGTAACCCTGCTAACGGCGTCGAACTCAGACCTGCTTAAACAAAAGGGGTGCCGACAAAGGGCAAAGGAAAAAGAGGAGCGTCAGTACTGAGGCCAGTACACGGCGAGGCTAGAATTCGGCGGTCCTCGCCTACATAGGTATGGTGGACTGAAGCGGCAGCGGCAGCATACACTGAACACCCTATAGAGACTCGATACAACTGGCGGCAATCAGAGAGGGGAGAGAAAGACCTATTCGGAACCAACCTGACACTACCACCAATCAAACCCATCCTGGCGTTTCCCCCTCGAGACCAAACGAGGAAGTCAACCGAGGAACTCACACAGTTGGCAGTTTTATTTATTCAGTTATCTTTGCAGCAATTACTAGTCAGGTATAGATAATCATCCTGATAAAATAAGCAGTGGGCCGTTTTAGTTAACCATTCCATTGTAGTTGCGGCACTTACTAGTCACATACAATTAGCATGAGGTAACCCATAAACCCAGCAGTTGTTGGTACTTTTATTTAGCCATTCCGTTTTAGTTGCAATACTTACTAGTCAGATACAATTGTCGCAAGCGACAAAACAAGCAAGCAATTGTTGGCAGTTTTATTTAGCCATTCCGTTGTAGTTGCAATATTTACTAGTCATGTCAGATACAAGTCAATTTATAACAGTAAACTTTAGTTATAGTTGTCTATGATCGAGATACTGTGCTCCAAGTCGTCCATAACCGCGGACACGGCTTTCAGAAAGTTTTACCCGGCCGGGGTGCACAAATAGCAACACACACACGATCGACCTCGGAAAAACCAAATCAAAACCCAACGAGGCTTTCACGACAGAGCAATCACAAGATTCAGAAATATTTCAGGGGGCCACCCCTTAAAGTAGACCCGCAACGAAGCCGGCCGGCTCCGAGACGGACTCAAGGTTGTGGGGACGGCTGTAAACGACTGGGAACCCGAAAGTGTGACTGGGCTTGTCGATACCGCGGAATCGTGCCACGATCCTAAACAGTATAGTGTGCTCCTCGCACAATCGTAAATACAGTAATAAAGCATGGCATAAGTACAGGATCGTAAATAAAACCTCAAACTAGTTTGTGGCCCCAAGAAATAAGACGGAATCAAGCTCTGGCTAAGGGGGGTCCCATAATTCCCCGTATGTGGATAGCGCGATAAATCAAGGAACAGGTATCAAGTACTCGGGGTCCTACGGGACACAAGTGGGCGGTCGGAAACCAAATATTATCTATCACCCACCGATGCCTCTGCTTACTTACTTCAATTTTAGTTGTTAAACAGGAATTAAAGTGAATGATAAATAAAACCGAGATCATCTCCAACATCAAACATGTGGCAAGGCTCCAACAACTGTGGTACATGACGACACGCGACAGCACTTGAGCAAGCGACTACGACGCGCAAGTCCAGCTATCTACCAAACAACATGTAATAGGAGGTGGCCATGGAAATATAAGGCTGCAAGGGATATCACGGGTACGAAAACTAGAGCATCGCAACACAGATAGCAATAGATCAAGAGGAGGGAATAAATACAATAAAAGTAAGATAGGTAGAAAGGGGGAGATGCTCGCCTGAAAAACATTGTCGAAGGTTCAACCGAAGATCGGGTCGGCACTCGCATCAACTCAACGTCCTTATCCGCAAAGAAGCAAAACACTAGAAGAAACACCGGATGCCATATTTAATATTACGGCAAAAGATCGACATGATGCATGTATGGTGTATGACAAGGCAAAGGTGCGATGCAATTAGGTCATATTAAGCGGAACCGGGGTCCCGACAATTAAATATATGGTTCTAGTTGTTTAGATACCCCGCATATTAAATGTCGTATTAACATTGCCAAAATATAGCACCGGTTCGCTACATCAATTTAAATGAGGCCAATATAAGACTAGATTTTTTCCCGCATATGGGCCCCATATTTAATTATTAGGTGAATCGGCATAAGGCCCCCAAACTACACAAATATGCATGCGAGTACGACAATTAATATGCAACAAGTTGTTATTACTTTTATAAAATAGGGCTCGAGAAAAAGGGGTCACACATTAGGGTTCGACGATCTTGGTCCGGGGGTTCGGGTTCGGGGTCGGTCTCAGGGTCCAGGGTTCGATGGGATCGGTCTCGACGGAAGCGTTCTCGGATTTACTGGGGTAGATCTTGTCGTCTCCGGGAAGCAGGACTTGGTTCGGCGTCGGGGCGCATCGGACTCGCCCTGGACGATGTCGATCTTGTCGTTGCGAAGGTCTTGTCGGGTCCGCGCCATCAAGACGGTCTTGGCGTCCGGGATGAAGCACTTGGCGTTCTGCGCCGGTGTCCCTACCGTCCGTGTTCTCGAGCATCGCATCCGGGAAGGAGTACTTGTCGCACGTGTGGTCTTCGGGTCCGGGGATCTCGGCGTCCGTGACGAAGATCATGGCAACCGTGTCGAAAGCATCGGGGTTTCTCGGGCTCGGTCCCGTGAGGCAGATCTTGGGGTTCGGTCTCAAACACCGGGAACGGTCTTCGGGGAACTTTTCGATCCATGCCGGAGATCTTGTCGGTACAGAAACAGGTGCCAGGTTCATCCCTTGCCATAACCACGTTCTCCACAGCAACCTTGGCGAGCACCGACGCGGCGGTCCACGAGCAGGGGGGTGGCGCTTGCGGGTTGCTGGCAGACGAGCCGAGGTACGGGCGGACGAGGCGGCCGGTCTTGGCAGAGGCGGCGAAGGGGAAGGCGGACGGCTCCGGGACAGAAGGTGGCGCAGCCCGACGGAGACAGGGTCGACGGGCAGAGGGACATGGCGAGGTGGTGGCACGGCGCTCGTCGGTGGCCGCGGGGCGGCCGACCGGCGTTGGGGCTTCGGGCAGGCCTGCGACCGACGGAGAGCGGGCGGCCTCCTGGGCGACGATGATGAAGGCGCGCGCGGGTCCGGTCGAGGAGGAGGAGGGGGCGCCTGGGAGGGTCGAGGCTGGCGAGGGGCGGGCCGGCGGAGCGGCGGCCGGAGCGGGAGCGGGTCGGGGAGAGCCGGCAGAGAGGGGGAGGTCGAGGGTACGAGCGGGCCGGCGAGGAGGGAGATGGGTGCGGGGCGCCGGCGGCGGGGAAGGAGGCAGCGGTCGCGGGCGGCGCGGCCGCGCGTCGGTGAGGAGGAGGGGAGGGAGCGGCGAGCGGAGGGAAGCGGAGGGAGGAGTGGTGGCCGGGAGCGGCTGCAGGAGGCGGCGCCGGGCGCCCGGAGGAGGGTGGCGAGGGCGGAGCGCGGAGGAGGCAGGGCGGAGGTCGCCGGCGCGGCCAGGAGAGGGGAGGAGGGCCGGCAAGGGGGAAGTTGGGCGCGGCGGCGGTGGGAACAGGGAGGAGCGAGGCGGGAGGTTGGGGGAGAGAGGCGCGGGGCGAGCGGGGCACGCGGGGAGGACGCGGTGGGGAAGGTGGGCCTGGCGGGGGAGGTGGGTCCCAGGGGAGGTGGGGCCACGCGGGACAGGGAGAGGAGAGAGGGAAAGAGGGGCCGGCAGGTGGGGTCTGGGGGTGGGGTTGAGAGCCAAACAGAGAGGGGAGAGAGACGGCTGCACGCGCGGCGGTGTGTGTGGTTGACAGGGGTGGGTGGGTCCTGCGGTGGGGTGTGGGGAGTGGGTTTGGTTAGGTGGCAGGCTGGGAGTGGGTGGAGTGAGGAAAAAGGTGAGGTGGCGGTAGTCTATTGGGTGGGGTGAGGTGGAGGAGGGCTGGGTAGAATAGGACTGGGTGTAAAAGGGGTTTGGGGTGGACCGATTTAATTTCTGGGGGTGGTCGTTCGGGTCGAATCGGCCCGTTCGACTGCCCCCACTAAAATAATTTAACATTTTATTTATGTTAAATGGACCGTTTGCAAAACATAGTTAGTCAAAACAAAATATTCCGGAGACCCGGTTTTGGTTTTGAATAAAGATGAGGCGTTTAGAAAACACAAACAGGTTTTTCTGCAAATAGTTTTATGCGAACAAATGCAAGATGATGACGATGCTCAAATGCAATGTGGCATGGTGGCATGGGCATGCGGTCATGATGATGCAATGCACAAAAACAACGCGATTTTCTATTAGTGGTTTTGCGGGATGCCACAGTATGAGGAGATTCTTGATAGCTTCCATGTCTTGATGCTCAAATTGTCCATTGTCGGGGACACGACTAAGTACTTAGATTCTTCCTTCTCGAGAGGTGGTGCACTTTCCCCACAACACTCGACATGCATCGAGACAAGATCTTTAAGAAGCCTTCCCTTAGACCAAAATGGACGCGTTCCCAAACCTATCACCCCCTACCACCAACTGTCCATTTAGCTAAGTTATTGCAACCTATATGATCCAGGCAGAGCCCATATTGCCATGTGGATGCACTAGAAGCTTCTTAACATATGGCATCTCAAATCCCTTTGTTCCTGGGTGGCTTTCCACAAGTGTGATACACAAGGTAGACCATAGATATGGGCCTTGTGTAACCACTCAACATAACCCTAACATACCATTCCACCCAGGTGATTCATTCACTTAGTTGTTTTATTAAGCAAAACTCAAGTCAAAGACTTAGCAACATTTTCCATATCATGTATATAATCCACCCTTGTTTGCTACTAGCTAGGCTAAGCATGGCAATATATAAAGTATCTTAACTTAGAGAAAATTCTAACAAGTCTACAACAATTAGGATTTCCCATGCATAGAATATAGATACTTAGTAAAAACATCATGCAAGCCCTACACAAAATATCACTAATGCATAGTCAAAATATTGGGACAAAAATATGAAGCACCACTTGTCTTTTTGGTAGAGAATATAAGTTCACTCCTTGATCTTGCAATAGTCACACTCTTCAAATTTCACTACAATTCGATCAAGGCACAAATTCAATCTAGCATTCAAACAATTCATCACATAGAATAAAGAAAACAAAACAATGTATGCAAGCATGCAAAAAGATTATTTTATTTGGAATGGTGGTTTCTAATAGGTTATAAACATTTTAAAACACCTATTGATCATTTATATAGATGGTAAAACCTTTTAAAAACAAGTTAGTGAAAATGGCCATTTAAATCATTCTTATTTTGCTAGAGATGATTTAAATCAAAGGAATAATTTCTAGTTTTTGCCAAATTTATTTTTAAACACAAAATATTAGTGTTGATGGTCAAAGTGTTTAAATCAAATCCATTTTCAATAGGTTTCACCCAAAAATCATTTTTTAAAATCAAAGCATTATTTTATTTGACTAGAAATGCCTTTAATCAAAGTAATAATTCCCTAGGGTTAATCAAATATATTTGTAAATCCCAAAACTTGGTGTTTAGGGTCATATAGTTTAAATCAAATCCTTTTCCAAAGGTTTTACTCAAAAAGCATTTTTAAACCATAATCAACATTTTTATTTAACTAGAAATGCTTTTATTTAAAGATTTATTCCTTAGTATCACAAAATATACTTTTAATTCTACAAGTTGGTTTTTCTGTTCAGTGGGTTCAAAATAAAACATTTGCCAAAGATTTTACCCTAAAAGCATTTTTAGAACAAATTCTATAACCAAAATAGGCCTACACATGTTTCTGCAAAAACTACCAATTTTCTAGAAGCAAAATACTAAACAAAGGGCACGGTTGGAAAGTATACTTTTCCTTGATTCCAATTATATAAAATTTGCAAAATTTGGACGTGTGGATCAAAAGTTATGAATTTTACAAAATCATACATCTAATAGAAAAGCTTCTGTTTTAAAACAAAACATGTGCCACGCGTCTGTGTCCTATTGGTCAGTACCGGTTCGGTGGGATCACGCAGTGTGGATCGTCAGATCTAAATACAATCGTGCAGCACGGATGAATTCGCACCCCTTCATTAAGTCATCTATTCCTATGCGTCGGATCTAGATCTAACGCTTCTGAGCACCCTAGCCATGATCTGGCGGCGCTGCGACGGTGGACGGCGACGGCGCGCTCGGACGGTGATGTTGTCGGCGATATAGGAAGTGAGAGAAAGAGGGAAGGGGCTCACCAGACTCGCCGTGATGCGCTGATTCTCGAGGTTGTCGTCGTAGTCCAAGGGGCACACAAGAGTGAAGGGGATTGCTCGCCGGAGATGTTGCTGACGACGGGTGCGCTCGGGCTGCGACGTTGGCGAGGCTACACAGCATAAGGAAGCCAGCAAAGGGTCTCGTTAGATGCGTAAGGTGAAGGTGAGTACGCGAGCATCATCCAGGGGGAAAGGGGAGGTTAGGTTTACCGGGAAAAGGTCGCCGGAGTGGACGCGATCGTCGGTGGCGCTCAGTAATCAAAGTTTCCTACGCTCTGGGGCACGCGTGGCCAAGCGGGTGGTACTGGGAGATGCGTAGGGAGGTGGCGAGCGTGCTCGTCGAAACCAGGGACAGTGGGGGTGGCTGTTCTCGCCGGAATCGACGTTTAAGACTCGCCGGAGACAGTGGAGTGCAGCGAGCAATTTAGGCAGCCTAGGGGCCAAGAGGGGTGGGGGAATGAGGGGAATGAGAGAGGGGGAGGAGGCGATTAAGTACGCGAGGTTACGGGGCGGATTTACTGGCCTGATTAAGCGAATTGAACCGAGGTTTAAACGAGCAGAAACAGACGGAGTTGAGGGCGAGGTCAGCGTGGGGTGAAGACGATGATGACCTGGCTGTGGGGCCTCGCGGTTAGTGAATGAGAGGAGGGTTTGGTGGGGTCTCCAAGTCAGCGACTGAGGGGGTCGTTCTGTGGGTGAGAGAAAACGGTTCGGGGAGGGAGAGGGAGGTGGGCTAGTTGGGCCTGCTGGGCTGGACTGGGTCTGTTTCATTTTTTTCTTTTCTTTTTCAGTTTCTTTTTTCTTTTTCTATTTTGATTTCTGTTTTGTTTTGATTCAAATAATTTAAACTCAATTTGAATTCAGGTTTTTGTTAAACCTTTTCTAAATCCTTTCAGTAAGTTTTATCTGTTTAATAATATATTTAAATAATTTATTGTTAGAATATTTCTTATATTCTCATATGCTTTATATGTATTTAAATTAGACACATGTCTTTATTTAAATGAGATTTTAAATATATTTTCAAACTTCAATTTGAATTCTAAATTTTTACCAAACCTTTTTCATTAGGTTTTATTTATTCAATCGTGTGTTAAATAATTCACATTGAATGATTTAAAATATTTTAATATGATTTATTAATCATTTAAACTAGGCATTTGTCTTTATTCCATTAAAATCAAATATGGTTTTAATCCCATATAAATTTTATTTAATAATATTTATCCCTTTATTTTATTTGGATTATATTTATTCCATTTGATTATGAATTTGATTCAAGATTTAAACTGTCTTCTAAATAATTTTCTTGGAATTTATTATTTATTTAGTTTAGGAAATTTGTCTTTATTTAAATAAAATTGTATATTGTTCAATCCTTATGATTTTATTTAAATAATATTTTATTCATTTTTATTATTCAACAAACTTTTATTTGTTTATGAATTTGGCCAATATTTAATTTGGCTTTTAAATATTCCTTATTTATTTATTTATTTTCTTTCTTTGCCTTATAAAATCCATATCTTTTTATTTATAGGTCCAAAATTGGTGATTCCAAATTGTAGAATTTTATTTAATATTTGTTTATCTTTTTAAATCCTTTTTGGATTATTTTGCTCACAATTTGGTATGGATTCTAGATAGGAGCTTTATTAGCCTTGGAAATTAATTCTTTTTATCTTACTAAATTCATAAGTTTTTATACATGGCTCCAAATTAAATGAAACCAATTTCTATGGTTTTATAATATTTTTTGTTTATCATTTTGATCATTATAAATGTTTGTTGACAAATTTTATATGGATTAAATCCATAGTCTTAAAGAGATCTTCGAAATGATTTTCTTCCATTAGGGTTTTAGGGTTTTGGTTTAACTTTTCCAAGTGTTTAAATTTCAAGTTACATTCATTGATGAATGCATTTCACTTGATTGAAATTTTGTTGGATTCAAATTTTTGTTCAAGAAGGGTTTTGATGTTTCCATTTAGAAACAAAAAGTTCCTTTTCACCCTAAATTTCAACAATTATTTCTTTTATTTATTTATTTTTCACATTACAAAATTTGGAAAATTTTGGGATGTGACACTATCCAAGGAGTCGGGGGTAACCCCGACTCTGGATGGGGCTTTTCCGGCCTGCCTGGCCGCAGATGCCGGTTCCTCCGTGGTTGTAGGCGACGCAGCCGCGACCGCGGTCGCCGCCATGGGCGTCCTAGTTCCGCGCGAGCAGATGGGCACGAGAGCCCTGAGCGCCCTCGCGAGGGCTGCCTCGTCGCTGCCGGCAAACTTCTCGAGTGGAACGATAGCCCATAGGCTATGCACGCTCACCTCGCGATGCTGAGGCCGCGGAACGGAGGAGGGGAGGCAGAGGAGCGGCGACCATGGTTGGGAATCGTGGTAAGAGAGGTGGGACTGGGCGGTGAGCGGAGTGGCCTGGGGGTTAAGGCGAAAACAGCCCGTCTCCCGCGCCTCCCACGCGTGCAAGTGGCAGGCACACGACGCTCGCCAGGACCTGGCTGCGTGAAAACGGTCGATTTCGACGTTTACAGCGGGCCAAGTTTTTCATGCTTTAAGAACCATACGGTACAAAAATTCCATATAGCCCAGCTCTTCAAACAGGCTTATTTCTTCCCGCACCGTACGAGAAATGGGCCTCGGCCTAACCAAACACGGCCTAAAACCATAAAACCATACGGTTAACGAGCATATGCCAAAGAGAGATGCTGAAGCGTAGTGAAAAATTACACGCCCATGCATGCACCTACCTAGACGCACTGAGTATACGAGTATACGCACGTGATTGTTTTCACACGAGGACGGACGCATCCGGGTCCGGTCTTCAGTCCTTTTTTGGGCGCACGTGTGGGGGCTATTGTCAGGACGACAGTCAGACCTCGCCGGATAGAGATCCAGCATTGATGAGCAATATGGCATGCATGTGCGCTCATGTCGTGGCATCCACCTCGCGTGCCGAGTTGGCCGCTTCCATGCCGCTGCGCCCGCGCGTCCCTCGTACCACGTCAGATCCACAACGTTGCGAGCGCACAGCACCGCGCCGCGCTATATCAGGTCTATTTATTTATTTTTGATACGCAATATCGCATCGCATCGATTTAACTCAACGTCAATGGTAAAAGATTAAAATTCTTGGTATGGATCTTCAAATATTGCGTCGTCAGATTACTTTGGATTTTTATCATGGTTAACACGAGGAGGTCCTGAATGCTACCTACTCAACAATGACGATTCGTAGTATGGGCTCCCAGCAATGTGGATCGGCTGGAGAAGTTCGCCTTGTGTGTCCTGTTGGTGTTAGTACGGCTGTTATAAGAAATAAATCATTGTAGCGGGTTTTTCTTTTTTTCTTTTTTTTTTCTTTTTGGTTGTGTGCATATGTAATGTCGTTAAGAGAATGTGTTGTTGTAGAGGCTGGATGTATTTGATATCTTGTTGATATTAAAATATGCTCATTTCTATAAAAAAAACTATGTCGATCGGCTATTTAGTTGCTTTTTTTGATATACTAGTGTTGATACTCTTACCAATATTGGTTGATTGTTTTTGGCTTCACGGGTGCACGTAGACTTGGCGTTGCGGCTCAAACTAAAATGATGGAAGAAACATTATTAGTATTTACAAGTTTGTGATTTGGTTTCTATGTCAGTTTAAATTGCAAGACTATATGTAGGAAGAAGAAAGAGTATGAGATGTCAAAGATTCGATCGTTTCTCTCAGACTTGAATTTATAATCGCTGAGACAACTTATGTATCCGTAACACACTAACATACGAAATTGATTGTAAAAAAATGTTCTACCCCTTGTTCTCAGGGAAAAGAACTCTAGCCTTTCTATAATAGTTTTTTTTTTGAGAAAAAAAGAGAGCAATTAGGGTTGCAGGAGTACATATCCTGTGTTACAAAGTCTCAGATATGATCGGGGGGTTGTTCCTCCGGATCTGGCAATCTTGGCCAGCGCATCGGCGGTTCTGTTGCTCTCTCTATTGACTAGGGTGATAAGAAGCTCACCCACCGAACTCATAAGCTGTTTAATTTCATTATACATTGACCAGTTCTTTGACCTGTCCTGCCTGGACTGTTTCAGTGCCTTGGCTACCTAAGCGCAATCGACCTCTAGGATTATCTTGTTGAAGCCCACGTCGCGGGCTAATTTGATGCCCATCAGCGAAGATTTTGCTTCCGCTTCGTCAGCGTCCCTGCAGCCCTGGATAGGAGAGCACACTGGCAGGACCAGCACACCCTAGCAGTTCCTCGCGATCACGCCAGCACCACTAGGGAGAAGGGGGTTAATGAAAGAAGCATCGGTGTTGAGTTTAAGCCAGCCTGTCGGGGTAGCAGTCCAAGGCATAGGCTCAGCTTTCTTCATCAACGATCCAGTCTTGATAGGGGATGATTCAATGGGTGCTTTGCCTTTAGTGTCCTTAGTAGCGGAGCAGGGAAGATGGGTGTTAGCGTAGGATAGCAGGAATGAGACCGAGTTGGAAATTGTTTCCAAAACATTGTTGTGGATGATGTCATTCCTCATGTGCCACGAGCGCCATAGCAGAATTAGGATCTTCTATTTGGAATCGCTGTCTGCTTGATCCAGGAGATAGAGGAGCCAGTCCTTGCCGGTATACCTGAACTGGATTTTAGGTGGTAGGCGCCAATGAGCACGCATAGCATGGCGGAGCCCAACGGCCTTAGACCAGACGATGGAGGCATGATGCAGCCAAATACCCGGACCTTGGGAGGAACACAAGCCTTCCAGATGCAGTTCCAAAGCGATCTGTCTCCACGGGGATTTTCACTGCAACTCTGGTCGTCTCTCCCTTGGTGCTTTAGACTGTAGGCTAGTCGGTAGGCGCTTCTGACAGTGAAGAGGCCATATTGCTCTCTAGGTTCTGGTTGGTTGGGTCAATGTTTAGGATGGCTTGGGCGTCATGTTCGTAGAACAGTTCGCGTAGGAGGGTAGTGTTCCAGGTGTTCTAGTCGGGGTTAAACAGTTGGTTCACCCACTGTCGTTGGGAGTTCTTTTTCAGTGTCGTGATCCGTAGGCCAGAGTCCCTCGGTAGCCATTGGTCTTGCAATATTTGGGTGTTATTCCCGTTCCTAATGCGGTGGATGATACCTCTCTTAAGGAGATCAAGACCGAACTCGATCCCTTTCGAAACAGGCGAGGGATGCGAGGGGAAAACTGTGTCCAGAATGTTTCGAATTTCTTTACAATTTGTTCATATTTGACACCAAAAAATTCGATTATACAAAGCTTATACAAGGAATGTCCCCGCTCACTTTATTTGCCCCCACTCATATGTTTCTCTAGGTCCGCCACTGGGTGGGAACCCCGGGATCTGGTCTGTAGTTAGGGTTCGCGTGGTTGCTTTCATGGAGGAGACTGTGTCGTGTCGAAATAATGTGTCCCTTCTCTTCCTCTATCTTGGCATCGATCCAATCGATGGCGTCAGGGGGCAGGTGACCCGGTCTTCTCGCCGGTCTACGGATCCGATGAGATTCGTGTTCGGTGGTCGACGTCTGACACTCTTATGGGTGGCGGTCACGTTGCTGGAGTTATGTTTGGCGTTTTGCAGCTCTGTGTGTGGAAGATGGCGGGTGATGACGTTTCTCTTCTTCGACTGCGTCGGATGAAAATGACGGTGTCGGGATCTAGTGACCATAGGGAAGATCCTGACCGACGTGCCACAAAGTTTCAGGCTCGTCACTTGCGACGACCCGGTTCATCAACTCAAAAAGCATCCTTGTATGCGATGGTGCTCTCCCAGATCTAGGTATGGCGGTTATTCGCCTTTTTCGGTGCTACCACGGTGGCGGCGGAGGGCGATGGACGATGGTTCGGCGAGGACCAAGTTTTTCCAAGGGTGAAATTGTAATTTTACATGCGACGGTCTTTGTGCAAAGTTGTTTGACATACATATTTATCTTATATGTGGACCATATATGTAATCTCTATGAACGGATTATCTAATGGAATATATGCTTACTAAAAAAGAGTTATCCCTGTCACGCCTTCCTAAGTAGCAGACAAACTCTAACCATACAGAGAAAAGCATAAAAAGTGGAGCTCTCCCGCTAATAAGAAAAGGGATCCACCACGTCTCCATAACCCTGAGGGTTTCAATTGGGATCCACCAAAAGTTCACTTTTAGTTTATTTGTAAATCCTACTTTTAGTTCATTTGTTAAAATCTAATTTAAATTTTTATTTAAAATTACACTAGATTTTAGCAAATGAACTATAAATAGAACTTTGATGGATCCCACTTACAGGAGCAGTTTCATTGAAGCCCCAATCACATGGGTGCTCTCTTGTGAAGGAAGGGTATTCTCTGTATATAAAGAATTTGATTGTGTAAACGTGTTGATGCTAGGTGTGGAATTTGATTGTGTAAACATGCTAGGTGTGGAATTTAATTGTGTAAACGTGTTGGCGCTAGGTACAGCCATGTAGCATCCCAGTTGTCTAACACCTGTAATGCTACTTGTTTTAGTAATAAAAGGGTCACTTTCTACATATAATTGTTGTATCATCATCATATCATGCTCATGTCATCATGCCACCTTGCATTTGAGCATCATATAAAACCCCTTCTTGTTTGGTTCTTATCTCATGTGCATTATTAATTATAGTTGCCTCTTGATATTGTATTTGGTTCTTGATAAATTGTTAAATGCCCAAGTTGATTTGGGGGCATATCTCTTAATAACTCCACCACCTTTTTTTTCACCACCTTATAATTCCACCATCCAACTGAATATGAGCTTGGCATTTATGGGTTTTACTTCTAGCTCATGTGGGTTGAGATGGATCCAATTCTTTCCCACATATTCTCATCTTGGCATCATTTTGTTTTCACATTATGGATGCATGAGAGCCACATGGCCACATTTGCATGCCTTGTGAGTGGGACCCTTTCTCCCTAGCTTCCATATGTGTGTTGTTGGGGTTATCATCATGTGGGGATATTTTGTGGGCTTATTAAATACCTAGTGGCATATACACACTAGCAAGTCCCAATTATCATCACATGTGATCATATCCATCTACTCCATCTGGAACCTTCCTCTTAATTTCTTGTTTGGCTTGTTTCCACTTCTGGGAATGCATATGGATAATGCCATGTAGATATTATTGTTTTCACAAGAATAAACATGGCATTAGATATTTTGCATGGGCCATGCAACCTTTTCCACTTTTGGTCCTCCTTGTTTTATTTGGATTTTAGGGTGAACCATCTTTTCTCTCTACTCTCTCCTCCTCCTTTGGCATGTTCTTAGTTGAGCTTGTTTAACCCCTCACCACCTTTTCCCCTCATCCTCTCTTTGTCTAGATCTTGCTTGAGTTTGGTTGGTCTTGTTTGATCTTGTCCAAAGAGAACCACCACCTAGCTCTCTCCTTAAATCACACCTAATTCTAATCCGAGCCCCTCCAACCTAAACCCTAAGCCACCCCCATACCCCATCCTAGCTAAACCAAAACCACACCTATCCTAAACAAAACCCTAAGTGCCCCCTCTTTTTCTCCTCTCTAGCCGAGCCTCCCCTCTACACCTACCCTAGCATGGCCACATGTTCACCATGCCCCTATCTACCCCACCCCAAACAACCGAGGCCACCCCTAATCGAAACCCTAGGCTCGAGCCCATGCCCCTTTCCCTCTCTTCTCTCTCCCTGCCCTAGGGGCCCCTCTAACCTAGCCTGCCCCTGCCCTTGAGCTCGCCGACCCCACCTGGCTGCCAGCCCATGCCCAGCTTCCCCCCTGGCCGAACCATGCACGTGAGGGAGGGTGCAAAAGCTACCGAAGCCACCTCCCCTTTCCCACGCCATCTACCTGCCCCCTCCAGTTTTTGTTTTGGCGACAACGTCTGAAACGCGCCGGATGCGTCGCCATTGTCGACCAAGTCCGGCCAGATCCGCCGCCGCGGCGCCACGTTCAGCAGCGGACAGCGACAGCCGACACGTTTTGCAAATGAGCCCTTCCCCTTTTTCCCGCCTCAAACCCGCAGCCCACCGACCCCACCTACCAGCGCCTACGGGCTCTTTGCAAAAAGGGTCCTCTGCTTCCTTGTTTTCCACCGGCGGTCCCTGGATCGCCCACGTGTCGCCGCTGGATGGCTGCGCACACGCGTGGCCCCGCTCGACCCCTAGACCCACACGTCAGTGCCTCGGGCTAGGCTTACCTGAGTGCAAAAAGGTTTTATGCGTGCGTGGCAGCCCAGTCAGATCCGACCCCACCTGTCACTGGCTGTGAGTAGATCCGCCTGAGTAGAAAAAGCCCAGGAGTCTGTCTGTTTCAATTCAAAATCTGGCAAATGAATTCAAATCAAATTCAAATTCAAATATGTTCAAATTTAATTGAATTCATAACTTATTCCTGGTTTGGAATTTGAATTCAAACCTTATATGAAAAATGTTTAGTTTTTGAATAATAATTCAAATCCTTATTCAAATATTTTCAGAATTTATTTTATTTAGTCCACCTTTGACTTTGACCCTAATTATTAATTTTGACTTAAAATAAATTTAAATTCATATTTTCAAATAATACAAATAATATATGTTTTTGAATCGGAAAAGGTGAGGATTTCAAATATGCTATTAAAATTACCTTTTGAACATTTAAAATTCCAAGTTGAGTTAAATTACAACAAATGCCACTAGAACTAAATAATTTAATAACTTGTGATTTATAACTCCGAATTTAACAAATGATATGTCTAAAATGATCAGCTCGACGAGACCTTTCTGTTTATGCTATCCTTGACTTCAATTGCAGCATGCATCATGTAAATATATAATATACAGCAACTATTATGACAACAAAATGTGGCCCAACCTTAATAAAATGCCTTATTCTTGCATACCACACCTCACCCATGCCATGCTACTTATTGCCATGCAACTTGTGCATCATTCATCATGGCATGATTGTTTGCTTGTCGCATTTTATTCCTATGCTTGTGCACTTTATTTATGTTGGCCCTTGCTTGTTTGGTTCTTCTTTCGAATAGACGCTGAGCATGGGATATATCAAGAGAACCAGGAGCACTACCCAGATCCGTCTCTCGCTTCAACTGAGTTGCCAGGCAAGCACTTCCACATGCTTGCATACATACAGTACCTATTGCCTCTATCTTATTCTTACATCATTGAGTCACGATTGCATTAAATTGAATCCCAAGTATGCATAGCCTTTACTTTTAAACCCCACCAAGCTTGTTCCTCCATCCCATGAGCCATTACTACAGGAGTTGTTTGAGCCATGCGAGTCGTAGAACAGCATGTGTAGGGTATGTGAGAGTCTGTTGGATAACGAGGTACCTAAACAACTTAACCTGAGTAGTAATGGGATAACTAATGAAAGTGGCACCGGTGAGCAACATCTGCTATTTGGTTTTTCCTGCTCACTTGTGTCCCGTAAGACCCCGAGTACTTGATTCCTGTTCCGAGATTATTTCGCGCTATCCACATCCGGGAGGTATATGGGACCCCCCTGAGCCAGAGCTTGATTCCGTCTTATTTCTTGGGGCCACAAACTAGTTTGAGGTTTTATTTACGATCCTGTACTTATGCCATGCTACTTATGTATTTACGATTGTGCGAGGAGCACCTGTACTGTTTAGGATTGGGACACGTTTTCGCGGTATCGACAAGCCCAGCCACACTTTCGGGTTCCCAGTCGTTTACCGCCGTCCACCCAAACCTTGAGTCCGTCTCGGAGTCAGCTAGCTTCGTTGCGGGTCTACTCAATGGGGTGGCCCCCTGAAATATTTCTGAATCTCGTGATTGCTTTGTCGTGAAGGCCTCGTTGGGTTTTGATTTGGTTTTTCCGAGGTTGATCGAGCGTGTGTTGCTATTGGTGCACCCCGGCCGGGTAAAACTTTCTGAAAGCCGTGTCCGCGGTTATGGATGACTTGGAGCACAGTTTCTCGATCATAGACAAGCATAACTAAAGTACCGCTTTAAATCTCACTAAGTAATTTGACTAGTAAATAGTGCAACACTCATGGAATGGTTAATAAAATTGCCAACGGATGGGCGGGTTGTTCGTCCGCTTCCTCGTTGGTAAGCGAGGAGGAGGATGGATCTGATGAATAACTGTTATAACTGTTGTCTTTAATTCACGGACATCCGTCTATCATTGGTTAGGCGGATGGTTAGCGGTTATCTGTAGAACTGCTAGGGTTTATCTTTTGCTGCAATCGCGTCACCCCAGGTTGTGTCCCCTTTAGAGGCATTAAGACTTGCTGAGTACCCTTAGGGTCTCACACGATAAATTATTGGTTCAGATGAACAGGTACCCTCGTAGGACGGATACTGGGTGGAAGAGGCTGATGATGTGGGCAACGATCGTTTGGTGTAGAGATTCCGGGAACGGGGATCCGTGTGATCTGTGGGCGGGATGTGCTTATTTCTATGGCATCTTATGCCGATTTGCTTCTTATCCGTACTCGGACTTTGTTTGCCGCTTCCGCATGATACTCTGATGTGTGCTGTATGAGGAAGTATCCTAAAATATTAGATCTATCTAGGTCATTTGAATCTTGCCATATGGCGTTGCTATATTTCCTTTCTTTCTAGATGGTATGGCTCTGATGTACTCTTGTATGGTGGCTTGCATACATACTCATTTGTGTATGTATTTGATCCCTTCGCCTGCCGATTACGCCGCCCGTACAGGTCCCGATGAATTGGAAGTGGTTGGGACGGCCGAAAGGTCTACCCATGAGTGGCTTTTGGGGCCCCACCGTACTATTTCAACCACTACCGTTCATCCAGGCTTGTAGCTAGGAGCGTAATTCACCGAGGTAGTTACAATTGGTATCAGAGCCATCCCGACCTTCAGGGTCTTAGCCAAATGGTCGTTGTCAGTCTAGCAAATATTTTGGTAGTTATGTATACTAGGGAAAAACAAAACGCGAGAGTAGGACTGCTTCCACTTTTCTTCTGACCCACCCACCCACCCTTTTCTGGTAAGGAAGTGCAACGTTTTCACTAGGATTCACGTGTTCTGGGTTTCCGTAGTACCATAGGTTTTGTGTGTGTGTGTGTGTGTGTGTAATCCCTTGTCTATCTGTTGCATCCAAGTTGTTATCTAATCAGCCTTTGGTCATCAACTGTTGGTACATTCAATACCGACAGGCTTTTGCAAACCGACGCAATCTGTCTTACTCTTTGTATCCGACGCTATCTTGTTTGGGGTGTTCGTTTCCGTAGTTACCAATCGTTAGGTTTCGACGTGAGAAGAAGGGGTTAGGATATGTGTTCCACTTGTTCATGTGCGGAGTAATGATTCGAGTGCGGGATGGAGTCGCGACCATACCACTACTCTTATCATTCGCTTTTGTATATTGAATCGGTAGAGTCACTAATCTTGATTCGTTAAGTAATTTTGCGCATCTATTGGTATTTTAATGCCGAAATTTGTGGAAGATTTTTCTTTGATATATTTGTGTACCACACTCCTTTTCAGTCGTGTGTGATATGCTTAATATCTTCTAGGTGCTTTGAACTTTGTTGATATTTTAATATCATCTCAGTAAATTGTATCCTTTAATCTTGGTTAATTCCATCTTGGTACTATTTTGGATTATTATCATTCTCCATTATAGTACTGACTTGAGTTTTATATCTATGACAGGATGGCTCCGCCACGTCGTTCTGATGAGGAAATACCACCTGAGCTGGGCTCCGCGCTGTCAAACATCGCTAATGCTTTGGCAGCAATGCAGCAGAACCAGTAGCGCTTTGAGGAGAGTGTTCGGAGGAACGAATTTGCTCCACTACCTCCACCTCCCAAGCGAGGAGACATCAAGAGCTTTCTCAAATTCAACCCTCGTCAGTTTGATGTTTCTGATCGACCTCTGGACGCGGATGATTGGCTGCGTGAGATGTCAAGGTTGCTCGAGACTGCTGATGTTCCGGAGCAGGAGTGGGTCAAGTGTGCTACTCACCTTCTGAAGGGAGATGCAGCTCTCTGGTGGGAGAACTACTTGAAGGCAAGCTGCACTGGTTTCCAGCCAACTTGGGAGAGGTTCACTGGAGCGTTCAAGGAGCAGTTTCTGTCAGAGATTGTAATGGAAAGGATGAAGGAGGCTTTTCTCAACCTGAAGCAAGGAAATGATAACGTCAACACCTATATCAGGAACTTCATGAATCTCTCTCGTTATGGTGGTGATGAGGTATCTGATGACAAGAATAAGCAGAAGAGGTTCAGGCAAGGGCTCAATGCGTCGATCAAGTATGCAATCACACATGCAAGGCCAGCATCTTTCCTGGAACTACAGCACACAGCCCTGCAAGAGGAAGCAAGCAGGCAAGTGTTTGAGGAGTCCAAGAAACACAACAGGGATGCGTCAAGCTCTGCAGTTATGGCAGCTCCTTCTAAGCGGCGTGTCTGGGTTCCTAACACCCCACCGTCGCTCCCGGCTCCACCAAGACCTGCAAGTTTCGCGTCAAGGCCACCAAACTTCACCACTGCGGCTCCCAGGGGCTACAACAACCACTACCCGGGAGCGCCTGGCGGAGTCCCTGGCTACTCTGCTCCACGTCCACATGGTGCTTGTTTCACATGTGGAGATCATGGACATCCCAACTGGAACTGTCCGTTGAAGAACAAAGCTCTCCCTCCACCCCCGCCAAGATCTGCAGCAAGCTCTCCTATGGTTCGTGCACCACCACCTCGGGCTCTCAACATCAACACCAAGCCCGGGTCTGCGGTTGTTCGTGCCAACTGTGTCAACGCCGCTCAAGCTGAGCATGCACCTGGAGTTGTGATGGGTATGCTTTCCGTTAACTCAGTCCCTGCACGAGTTTTGTTTGATTCTGGTGCATCGCATTCTTTTGTGTCTCACAAGTTTGCAAATGAGAATGAGTTGGTCTTGGTTCCTCTCCTTAAGCGGTTGGTGGTACAATCTCCTGGTTCAAACATGAGGGCTGAGCATATCAGTCATGGCAATCAAGTCGAGATTGGTGGCTCTTCATTCTCGGCTTCTTTAATTGTTCTGGGCAATTCTGACATTGATGTCATCTTGGGCATGGATTGGTTAACGGCAAATGCAGCTGTGATTGATTGTGCTGAACGCTCGGTTTCTCTGAAGATTCCGGAAGGCCATATAGTCTTTTCTCCAAGTCTGTCTCCTGCTGTCCAGCTTTTCTCTTTGGCGGCTCTGAATGATGATGCTATGGAAGCTATTCAGAGCGTACCGGTGGTCTGTGAGTTCCCAGATGTCTTTCCTGAAGAGTTGCCGGGTATGCCTCCGGATCGTGAGGTTGAGTTTGTGATTGAGCTTGAACCTGGAACGGCTCCTATCTCCAAGCGGCCTTATAAAATGGGTCCTTCTGAGTTGGCTGAACTCAAACGACAACTTGATGAACAAGAGAAGTTGGGTTTCATTCAGCACAGTACTTCGTCTTGGGGTAGCCCAACAATCTTTGTGAAGAAGCGTGACAGAACCGATAGACTATGTGTTGACTACCGGGCTCTCAATGCTAAAACCATCAAGAACAAATATCCCCTCCCGCGGATTAATGATCTATTCGATCAGCTAGCTGGAGCTGTGGTGTTCTCTAAGCTGGACTTGAGAAGTGGTTATCACCAAATCAAGATTCGCAAGGAAGATGTGCCCAAAACAGCTTTCACCACCCGCTATGGCCTGTATGAGTACACGGTCATGTCTTTCGGTCTCACCAACGCACCTGCTACCTTCTCGAGGCCGATGAACTCCGTTTTCATGGAGTACCTTGATAAGTTCGTTGTGGTCTATCTGGATGACATCCTGGTCTATTCTAAGTCCAAGGAAGAGCATGAAGAACACCTGCGGTGTGTCCTAAACAAGCTTCGTGAGAACCGCTTGTATGCAAAGTTCTCAAAGTGTGAGTTTTGGCTGCCTGAAGTAACCTATCTTGGTCATGTTATCTCTGCCAAGGGCATTGCAGTCAACCCGGAAACCGTGAAGACAATTGTCGATTGGCTTCCTCCTGTTAATGTCAAAGAAGTGCGGAGTTTTCTTGGTTTGGCTAGTTATTGCCGTCGCTTCGTTCAGAACTTCTCGAAGATAGCGAAGCCTCTTACCGATCTCCTCAAGAAAGGCAAGAAATACCTGTGGACTCCTGCGTGTCAAGCAAGTTTTGAGACACTCAAAGAGAAGCTCACTTCCACGTCAGTCTTGGTTCCTCCGGATACATCTAAGCCTTTCCAGATATTCTGCGACGCCTCTTTGCAAGGATTGGGTGCGGTCCTTATGCAAGAGAAGCAAGTGGTTGCTTATGCCTCTCGACAGTTGAAGACGCATGAGATCAACTATCCCACACATGACCTCGAGCTAGCAGCAGTTGTCTTTGCTTTGAAGCTATGGAGGCACTACTTGCTTGGTAACCGTTGTGAGATCTTTTCTGACCACAAGAGTTTGAAGTATATCTTCACTCAGCCTGATCTCAACCTTCGGCAGAGGAGATGGATTGAAGCAATCAATGACTTTGATGTGACCATCAACTACACACCGGGCAAAGCTAATGTCATGGCCGATGCTCTTAGCCGTAAAGCTTATGTCAACAACCTCATGATGGAAGAGCAACAGCCTCTCTTGTGCGAGGAATTCCGTGAGCTCAACCTGGAAATTGTGGAACAAGGGCATCTCCTGAACCTTCTGGCTACTCCTCTCTTGGAAGAAAAGATTCGCTCTCGTCAGCTGGGTGATCCGCACACCAAAAAGCTCATCTCTAAACTTGAGCTTCCGAAGTATGAGTCCTTCCACATTGATGATCAAGGCACGCTTTTCTTTGAACACCGGATGTTTGTTCCAAACTACCCGGGTTTGAGAGAGCAAGTTCTCAAGGAGGCGCATGATTCGGTTCTTTCTATCCATCCTGGCAGCACAAAGATGTACATGGACTTGAAAACACAATACTGGTGGCCTGGGTTGAAACGGTATTGTGCCAAGTATGTCTCAGAATGTGATGTCTGCCGCAGAGTGAAGGCTGTCCATCAGAAACCATTCGGTCTTCTACAACCATTGAAACCTCCGAAATGGAAATGGGAGAAAGTAGAGATGGACTTCATCACTGGCTTTCCAAGGTCACAGAAGGGCAACAATGCAATTTTTGTTGTCATCGACAGGCTTTCTAAAGTGGCTCATTTCTTCCCAGTCAAAGAAACAATTTCTGGAATTCAGTTGGCTGAGCTCTATATCAACAGAATTGTCTCTCTGTATGGGGTTCCGCTGGAAATCAGTTCAGACCGTGGAAGCATCTTCACTTCAAAGTTCTGGGAGAGTTTCCAAAATGCTTTGGGAACAAATTTGAACTTCAGCACTGCTTACCACCCTCAGTCGCAAGGACAAGTCGAAAGGATCAATCAGTTTCTGGAGGATATGCTTCGTGCTTGCGTCATCTCTTTTGGCATGAAGTGGGAGGAATGTCTTCCATATGCTGAATTCTCCTACAACAACAGCTTCCAGAAGAGTCTGAAGATGGCACCATTTGAGGCTCTCTATGGTCGCAAGTGCAGAACTCCGATTGGTTGGTCAGGTGCAGGAGAAAGAATCTGGTTTGGCCCTGACATTGTAACTCAAGCAGAGGAGAAGGTGCATATCATTCTTGAGAACCTGAAGATTGCTCAAAGTCGACAGAAGAGCAACTATGACAGGAAGCACACGGACATGGTGTATGCACCTGGTGATCTCGTGTACCTTCGTGTTACTCCCATGAAAGGAACACACCGCTTCGGTATCAAAGGAAAGTTGGCTCCTAGATACATTGGTCCTTTCAAGATTCGTGGTAGAAGAGGAGAAGTTGCTTATGCACTTGAGCTTCCAGAAAAACTCAAAGTCCATGATGTTTTCCACATCTCTCAGCTCAAGAAGTGCTTCAAAGATCCCGGCAGGACCGTGGATCATGAGCTAATCGATCTCCAAGAAGACCTGTCTTATCAAGAACACCCCACCAAAATCCTTGAGACCGCAGAAAGAAGGACTCGCAACAAGTCCATCAAGTTCTGCAAGGTGCAGTGGTCACACCATTCTGTTGATGAAGCAACTTGGGAGCGTGAAGATGAACTCCGTGCCAACCATCCTTCTCTCTTTGTGTCTTCTTCTTCTTCCTAGAATCTCGGGGCGAGATTCCTGTTTAGTGGGGGAGAGTTGTAGCATCCCAGTTGTCTAACACCTGTAATGCTACTTGTTCTAGTAATAAAAGGGCCACTTCCTACATATAATTGTTGTATCATCATCATATCATGCTCATGTCATCATGCCACCTTGCATTTGAGCATCATATAAAACCCCTTCTTGTTTGGTTCTTATCTCATGTGCATTATTAATTATAGTTGCCTCTTGATATTGTATTTGGTTCTTGATAAATTGTTAAATGCCCAAGTTGATTTGGGGGCATATCTCTTAATAACTCCACCACCTTTTTTTTCACCACCTTATAATTCCACCATCCAACTGAATATGAGCTTGGCATTTATGGGTTTTACTTCTAGCTCATGTGGGTTGGGATGGATCCAATTCTTTCCCACATGTTCTCATCTTGGCATCATTTTGTTTTCACATTATTGATGCATGAGAGCCACATGGCCACCTTTGCATGCCTTGTGAGTGGGACCCTTTCTCCCTAGCTTCCATATGTGTGTTGTTGGGGTTATCATCATGTGGGGATATTTTGTGGGCTTATTAAATACCTAGTGGCATATACACACTAGCAAGTCCCAATTATCATCACATGTGATCATATCCATCTACTCCATCTGGAACCTTCCTCTTAATTTCTTGCTTGGCTTGTTTCCACTTCTGGGAATGCATATGGATAATGCCATGTAGATATTATTGTTTTCACAAGAATAAACATGGCATTAGATATTTTGCATGGGCCATGCAACCTTTTCCACTTTTGGTCCTCCTTGTTTTATTTGGATTTTAGGGTGAACCATCTTTTCTCTCTACTCTCTCCTCCTCCTTTGGCATGTTCTTAGTTGAGCTTGTTTAACCCCTCACCACCTTTTCCCCTCATCCTCTCTTTGTCTAGATCTTGCTTGAGTTTGGTTGGTCTTGTTTGATCTTGTCCAAAGAGAACCACCACCTAGCTCTCTCCTTAAATCTAATCCGAGCCCCTCCAACCTAAACCCTAAGCCACCCCCATACCCCATCCTAGCTAAACCAAAACCACACCTATCCTAAACAAAACCCTAAGTGCCCCCTCTTTTTCTCCTCTCTAGCCGAGCCTCCCCTCTACACCTACCCTAGCATGGCCACATGTTCACCATGCCCCTATCTACCCCACCCCAAACAACCGAGGCCACCCCTAATCCAAACCCTAGGCTCGAGCCCATGCCCCTTTCCCTCTCTTCTCTCTCCCTGCCCTAGGGGCCCCTCTAACCTAGCCTGCCCCTGCCCTTGAGCTCGCCGACCCCACCTGGCTGCCAGCCCATGCCCAGCTTCCCCCCTGGCCGAACCATGCACGTGAGGGAGGGTGCAAAAGCGACCGAAGCCACCTCCCCTTCCCCACGCCATCTACCTGCCCCCTCCAGTTTTTGTTTTGGCGACAACGTCTGAAACGCGCCGGATGCGTCGCCATTGTCGACCAAGTCCGGCCAGATCCGCCGCCGCGGCGCCACGTTCAGCAGCGGACAGCGACAGCCGGCACGTTTTGCAAATGAGCCCTTCCCCTTTTTCCCGCCTCAAACCCGCAGCCCACCGACCCCACCTACCAGCGCCTGCGGGCTCTTTGCAAAAAGGGTCCTCTGCTTCCTTGTTTTCCACCCGCGGTCCCTGGATCGCCCACGTGTCGCCGCTGGATGGCTGCGCACACGCGTGGCCCCGCTCGACCCCTGGACCCACACGTCAGTGCCTCGGGCTAGGCTTACCTGAGTGCAAAAAGGTTTTATGCGTGCGTGGCAGCCCAGTCAGATCCGACCCCACCTGTCACTGGCTGTGAGTAGATCCGCCTGAGTAGAAAAAGCCCAGGAGTCTGTCTGTTTTAATTCAAAATCTGGCAAATGAATTCAAATCAAATTCAAATTCAAATCTGTTCAAATTTAATTGAATTCATAACTTATTCCTGGTTTGGAATTTGAATTCAAACCTTATATGAAAAATGTTTAGTTTTTGAATTATAATTCAAATCCTTATTCAAATATTTTCAGAATTTATTTTATTTATTCCACCTTTGACTTTGACCCTAATTATTAATTTTGACTTAAAATAAATTTAAATTCATATTTTCAAATAATACAAATAATATATGTTTTTGAATCAGAAAAAGGTGAGGATTTCAAATATGCTATTCAAATTACCTTTTGAACATTTAAAATTCCAAGTTGAGTTAAATTACAACAAATGCCACTGGAACTAAATAATTTAATAACTTGTGATTTATAACTCCGAATTTAACAAATGATATGTCTAAAATGATCAGCTCGACGAGACCTTTCTGTTTATGCTATCCTTGACTTCAATTGCAGCATGCATCATGTAAATATATAATATACAGCAACTATTATGACAACAAAATGTGGCCCAACCTTAATAAAATGCCTTATTCTTGCATACCACACCTCACCCATGCCATGCTACTTATTGCCATGCAACTTGTGCATCATTCATCATGGCATGATTGTTTGCTTGTCGCATTTTATTCCTATGCTTGTGCACTTTATTTATGTTGGCCCTTGCTTGTTTGGTTCTTCTTTCGAATAGACGCTGAGCAGGGGATATATCAAGAGAACCAGGAGCACTACCCAGATCCGTCTCTCGCTTCAACTGAGTTGCCAGGCAAGCACTTCCACATGCTTGCATACATACAGTACCTATTGCCTCTATCTTATTCTTGCATCATTGAGTCACGATTGCATTAAATTGAATCCCAAGTATGCATAGCCTTTACTTTTAAACCCCACCAAGCTTGTTCCTCCATCCCATGAGCCATTACTACAGGAGTTGTTTGAGCCATGCGAGTCGTAGAACAGCATGTGTAGGGTATGTGAGAGTCTGTTGGATAACGAGGTACCTAAACAACTTAACCTGAGTAGTAATGGGATAACTAATGAAAGTGGCACCGGTGAGCAACATCTGCTATTTGGTTTTTCCTGCTCACTTGTGTCCCGTAAGACCCCGAGTACTTGATTCCTGTTCCGAGATTATTTCGCGCTATCCACATCCGGGAGGTATATGGGACCCCCCTGAGCCAGAGCTTGATTCCGTCTTATTTCTTGGGGCCACAAACTAGTTTGAGGTTTTATTTACGATCCTGTACTTATGCCATGCTACTTATGTATTTACGATTGTGCGAGGAGCACCTGTACTGTTTAGGATTGGGACACGTTTTCGCGGTATCGACAAGCCCAGCCACACTTTCGGGTTCCCAGTCGTTTACCGCCGTCCACCCAAACCTTGAGTCCGTCTCGGAGTCAGCTAGCTTCGTTGCGGGTCTACTCAATGGGGTGGCCCCCTGAAATATTTCTGAATCTCGTGATTGCTTTGTCGTGAAGGCCTCGTTGGGTTTTGATTTGGTTTTTCCGAGGTTGATCGAGCGTGTGTTGCTATTGGTGCACCCCGGCCGGGTAAAACTTTCTGAAAGCCGTGTCCGCGGTTATGGACGACTTGGAGCACAGTTTCTCGATCATAGACAAGCATAACTAAAGTACCGCTTTAAATCTCACTAAGTAATTTGACTAGTAAATAGTGCAACACTCATGGAATGGTTAATAAAATGGCCAACGGATGGGCGGGTTGTTCGTCCGCTTCCTCGTTGGTAAGCGAGGAGGAGGATGGATCTGATGAATTACTGTTATAATTGTTGTCTTTAATTCACGGACATCCGTCTATCATTGGTTAGGCGGATGGTTAGCGGTTATCTGTAGAACTGCTAGGGTTTATCTTTTGCTGCAATCGCGTCACCCCAGGTTGTGTCCCCTTTAGAGGCATTAAGACTTGCTGAGTACCCTTAGGGTCTCACACGATAAATTATTGGTTCAGATGAACAGGTACCCTCGCAGGACGGATACTGGGTGGAAGAGGCTGATGATGTGGGCAACGATCGTTCGGTGTAGAGATTCCGGGAACGGGGATCCATGCGATCTGTGGGCGGGATGTGCTTATTTCTATGGCATCTTATGCCGATTTGCTTCTTATCCGTACTCGGACTTTGTTTGCCGCTTCCGCATGATACTCTGATGTGTGCTGTATGAGGAAGTATCCTAAAATATTAGATCTATCTAGGTCATTTGAATCTTGCCGTATGGCGTTGCTATATTTCCTTTCTTTCTAGATGGTATGGCTCTGATGTACTCTTGTATGGTGGCTTGCATACATACTCATTTGTGTATGTATTTGATCCCTTCGCCTGCCGATTACGCCGCCCGTACAGGTCCCGATGAATTGGAAGTGGTTGGGACGGCCGAAAGGTCTACCCGTGAGTGGCTTTTGGGGCCCCACCGTACTATTTCAACCACTACCGTTCATCCAGGCTTGTAGCTAGGAGCGTAATTCACCGAGGTAGTTACAAGCCACATAGGGATATTTGTTGAGTAATAAATGTGGCTTACTCTCGAAGTACATGGGAAAATGAACACAATAACATGTTGTTTGCAAGTTGTATTCCATTAAGACATGGCCATACCGGCTGCCTACGCACAGATCGGATGGGTCGGCCCGATGGAGTTGCCCTAACACAACGGCCAACGCACTCACGCGTGAACCTGCCCTGCACCCCACCTCGCTCGCCGGGTACCCCGCGACCCCATCTCCTGTCGCTACCCAATCCCACCAACCACGCCATCATCTTCCTCTGGCCCCGCATCGACCCCGTCTCGAACCTTGTTCGCTGCCGCTGCAAGATCCCCGCAACCTTGCCTCCCTCTCCCGCCTCGCGTCGACCTCTCCCCGAGCTCCTGCACCCATCTCTGCCCTGCGCAGGTCGTCACGCCGCCTCTGGTCACCGCCCAACCTCCCCGCGTGGCGCCACCAGACGTCGCCGCCTCCACGCCGCTCGATGTTAACCGCCGACGCGGATGCCCTTCCTCTCCTCTGCGTCAAGCTTGCCGCCCCTCCTCTCCACAATCTGCGCCACCGCCCCTGCTGGTGCTTGGCCGCCCTCAAGGAGTCCTCCTCTTCCCCGTCCAAGATCTTGACCCTGTTGCCACCCTCACTTCCCCAGCATGCCGTCTCCTCGCAGCACCACCATCTGTCGCTGGTCCCCCTCCTTGTGCCGGTGCTCCGCCCCGCGTATGTCCCAGCATCGAGCCACCGCGAGAGCCCTGCCATGCCATTGCCACCACTTCCTCTGTGGCATGCCCCAGCATCGACCGCGAGCTCTCCCAGCGCCGCCTCCTATTCATGCTCCACCAATGTCCTCGCCATCCGCGTCCCCTGCAGGACAGCACCTGGCCATACGTCCTCTTCGTCCCCATCGCCTCGTCCTGCGAAGCACCTGTATGGGTTCGTAGCATGGAAAACAAAAAAATTCTATCGCATGAACACACACAAGCCAAGATCTATCTACTAGATTGGTGCAACGAGTTGTTAGAGTACTAACCCTCGAAGATCCGAAGCGGTTAATGAGATCGGATTCTCGTGGTTGATGTAGTCATTTACTTGCTGATCTCAAGATCGTGAAGACGATCCTTCCGGCGCCACGTTCCGGTAGCGCTTCCGTAGTCGGTCACACGTACGGTACTCGATGAAGACCTTCCTCTCCCTTGTTCCAGCAGGCAGCAGAGGTTGTAGCTCTCTCCTCGCGATTCCGGCAGCATGGCAGCATGGTGTCAGAAGTAGAGGGGAGATCCTACACGGCTTCGCCTAAGCCGGAGTGGGTATGATGGAGTAGAGGGAGCCTCGGTGATCTAGGGTTTAGAGGGCTGAGGTTTATAGGTGGCTAGCAACTAGGGTTTAGCTAGTTGGTAGCTGTTTAGAGGAGGATCTAGAGGAGGCGACTTGGGGGGGCAAGGCTAGTGGCTAGGGTTTGTGGTGGGCTTCAAGGGGGGCGCCCCCTCCCCTCTATTTATGAGAGGGAGGGCCAGTTTGGGGGGAGGAGAGTCCCCCCCCAACTCCTCTTCTAGGACGGCGCAAGGGAGAGGGAGGAATCCTCCCTTTGGTAGGATTCCTTCCCTCCCTCCCTCCACTTGGCTACCAATGTTGGGATTTGACTTTTTCAAATTGGTGTTTGACTTTCAAACTAGAGTTTGATTTCTCTCTTCCCATTGCCTATCCAAGTGACCTAGGACATGATGTAACCATTTCACTTTGTCATGACACATCCATGTACCCTTCCCACTCCGGATCGGTGGAGCTTCTCGACCCTTCTAGAACATTCCGATGAAAACACCGAAACCATTCCCGAACTCCGGAATTGGACTTTCCTTATATGAATCTTCTTTTTCAGACCATTCCGGATCTCCTCGTGATATCCCGGATCCCATCCGAGACTCTGAACAACATTCGGTATCTTTACTCACATTCCATATCTACTAAATAGCATTGAATCCTTAAGTTTGTCTCCCTACGGTTCGTGAATTATGCAGACATGATCGAGACTCTTCTCTGATCAATAACCAATAGAGGAATCTGGAAATTCATATGGCTCCGACATATTTCTATTATTACTTCGTGATCGAATAAACCGTTTACATACGATACCAATTTCCCTTTGTCTCGCGGTACTTTACTTATCCGATGTTGATCGTCGGTATCCCTACATACTTAGTTCAACCTCGTTACCGATAAGTACTCTTTCCTTGTTCCTGTGATATGTGATCCCTTGTGAGCCAGTCACATGCTTGCAAGCCAATTGGATAACATTCCACCGAGAGGGCCTAGAGTTTATCTATCCGTCATACGGATGGACAAATCCCACTCTTGATCCATGTGCATCAACACATACTTTCTGAATACTCAATGCCACCTTTATAGCCATCCAGTTACGAAGTGGTGTTTGATGTCATCAAAGCATCCATCCGGTGATGGTGATTAACATGATCTCATGGTCGAAGGATTTTAGGTTACTATGTATTTGAAAGCTTATAGCAAGTGAACTATTTGAATGACTTGATCTTATGCTACACTTAACTATAGGAGTATGTCCATCACATCATTCTCCTAATGATATGACCTTGTTGTTAATAACATCTCAATGTTCATGATCAGGAAACCATGATCATATATTAACCAACAAGCTGGTTTAACAAGAGGCTTTACTAGGGACTCTTTTATGTTTACAAATCACACAAGTATTAATGTTTCCGGTTAATACAATTATAGCATGGGATGTAAATATTTATCATAAGCATGAAGATATGATAATAACCACTTTATTATTGCCTCTTGGGAATATATCCAACAGTCTCCCACTTGCACTAGAGATAATAATATAGTTTCAAATCTTTGTGTATTCAACACCTATGGATTTCCGGTGTTGTATGTACACGATTGCTAGTGGTCAACTAATCTTTGGACCCGACACTTTCAGGTCCATGTGTAATTGCATGTTTTTGCATCTCTATGCATCACTCATTCTCTAATGAGATGGCTTTGTATAAATTTGGTCCTTTTGTGAGACCTTTAGTTCCTTGGGGTTAAAACATGTTGATAATATTGTCGTACAATATATCTTTATAGTACTATCCTGCTGTGAACCACAACTAGTTTGATAACAAACTACTTGACACAAATACCCTCTTTTGTTGCTATAATAGCAGTCATATACTTTTTTTGAGGATAAAACAGTAGGGTAAAGAACCCCACTGTAATTTTTATAAATCATAAAGAGTTACAAAAACGTATTTACAAGTTCAAGCCACCTCAAAAGAGGGATAGCATTCTAAGCAGCTATCTCCTGTCTAAATTATTCTTAACCCAATCTTTGAGGCCCTGATAATTCTTTTTCTTAATTCTATACAGGACCCATCTTAATTCCTGGGCGACAATAGCCCTCCATTCCTCAAGCGAAGCATGCTTGTTGTTGAAGATTTCATTGTTTCTGCACATCCATATGCCCAAGCTCCTAAGATAATAATTTCCATTGCAAAAGGGACATTAAGATCTTTTTTAATACTGGCTAAAGCTTCAAAAAGATTTTGATCAGCCACTTGGACATGGGAAATTTCAGCCCATCAAGCTCTTGCAAAAGGACAGTCCCAAAATAAGTGTAGAATGGTTTCCTCACTGATGCAGCCATGAAACACACATTCATAAGAAGCCAGAGTAAAACATTTCCTTTTTAGAAGGTTCTGTGTGTTTAGCCTATCAAGGAGCAAGAGCCAGAAGAAGAATTTATGCTTTTGTTGACAGGAGGATTTCCACAACCAGGAGAAATGAGTAAGCCTTTTGGACTGAAAAATTACTGGCCCAAATGTAACTCCAGTTGTCAGCTTCCCCCTGCATGCCAACACTGAGTATTTGCTCAAGGTTTTGATATTCCTGGTAAGCTTGCTGTGACATAGGGAGAAAAAAATGATCTTGAATATTAGCTGTCTGCAGAAACTCATAGACAGAGATGTGTGGGTTTTTTGCATAAGAAAGGAGATGAGGAAGCTTATGCTGCAGACATCCATCATTCCACATATCAGACCAGAGAAGGGTGGATTTTCCATCACCCACCGAGCACTTTGAAATTCCTTAAATATGTCGACCAATTTCAGATGAGCTTTCCACCAAAAGGATCCCTCCAGACTTCTTCCAGGTAGTTTACCATTACAGTAATACGTGTTCCAGATAAGGTGAACCCATGGGATATCCTTGTGATTGTAAAATTTATCCAAATTCTTCAAAAGAAGTGCGGAGTTTTGAACATTAAGGTCAAGCACCCCCAATCCCCCATGGTTCTTAGGTCGACAAACTTTCTTCCATGCAACAAGAGCTTGACCCCTAGCTTGAACATCAGATGTTTTCTTTCTCCACAGGCATTGTCTCATATACTTAATCAGCTGATCTTTAATACTGACAGGAAGATCGAAACAACTCATGTAATATATGGGAAGGGAAGATAAAACAGATTTAACTAACTGTAATTTCCCCCCATAATTAAGAAAATCAGCAATCCCACACAATCTTCTCTCAACTCTCTGAACAATAGGCAGAAAATGTTCCACTACAGGCTTATTAATGCTTAAAGGCAGTCCAAGGTAGGTGAATGGCAATGAGCCAGGGAGGCAAGATAGTGTATTGGCAAAGTGCTCAAGCCTCACAGTGTCCATGTTAATTGGCATCATACTAGATTTATAATAATTAACTTTGAGTCCAGTGGAGAGAGCAAAAGTATGAAGGAGAGCCTTGAGGCACAATAATTGCTTAGAGTCAGCCTTAAGGATTAATAAAGTGTCATCGACATACTGCACAACAGGGAAATCAGGACAGAACACACCTTCAATGGGAAGGGAAATAAGACCAATATTCATTGCTTTATTGAGGATGCTTTGAAGAAGATCAGCAGCCAAGACAAACAGGAGAGGAGATAAAGGATCACCTTGTCTTACACCTCTTCTGCAATAAAATTTCTTTCCAGGCACTCCATTTAATAGAACAGAGGAGGAAGCTGAACCAAAGATTAACTGAATCCAAGAAATCCATTTATCACCAAAACCTTTGGCTTTGAGTATATTGATAATTGCAGAATGCTCAATTCTATCAAAAGCCTTTTCAAAGTAAAGCTTAAGAATTAAAATTTCTTCTTGGATTTGTGGCATTGGTCAAGGAATTCAAATGCCCAACCTAAACAATCTTGAATAGACCTTTGTTTGAGGAAACCATACTGATTCTTGTGGACAAGTTTAAGGATGAACTTCTGCAATCTATTAACCAGAATTTTGGTTATAATCTTGAGGACACTGTTTAGCAGAGAAATAGGCCTAAAATTAGCAGGTGTCAGAGGAGCTTCAATTTTTGGAATGAGGGTGATAAAAGAGGCATTAATGCTTTCCAAGGAAGTTTGCCCCTCATAAAAATCCATAAGGAGTTGTTTCACATCATCCTTAATAATATGACAACATTGTTTCATGAATTCATTGTTAAAACCATCTGGGCCAGGGGATTTATCATTTGGGAGTTCTTTAATTACATCTTCAATCTCCTCATCAGAGAAAGGTTTTTCCAAAGCATCCTTTTCATCTTGCCTTAAGCATTCCCCTGCCAAGTCATTAAGATTGAAGTGCATTTCAGGCTTATCAGAAGTACCCAATCTATCTTTAAAGGCTTTCCATAGGAGATCTGCTTTGACATCATGATCATGAATCTCATCATTAGAATCATCTTTGAGCATGGAAATATAGTTATGCCTGAAACTTATGGTAGCTTTGGAATGAAAGAATTTTGTGTTTTCATCACCCAGCTTAACCCATTTAATTTTCCCCCTCTGCTTCCAATAAGTATTTTGATCTTGTAACAGAGAAATTATAAGATTCTTTAGGAGATCTTTGAGATTCCATTCTAGGACAGTAAGAGTTCTCATTTCCTCCATGGCATCCAGAAGATCAATGGTGGCATTAACATTGCAGATTTGTGATTTCAGACAGGGCAGATTTTTTGCCCAGAGCTTCAGCCCCCTTCTTACATTTTTTAATTTAGCATTATTTTTTTTGGCAGAATCCTGAAAGCCAACAGGAATATTCCAAGCATTTTGAACAATAGCTTTAAATTCCTTATGATGCATCCAATGATTTTCAAATCTGAACACCTGGGCTTTCGGTATCATTGTGCCAATGGAGATGACACAAGGAAATTGATTAGAGGTAGGCTTTGTAAGAGGAGCAACAAAAGTTGAAGGAAAGCTCTGAGTCCAGGAAGCAGAAGTAAAGAACCAGTCCAGCCTTTCCAAAAGGGGTTCTTTTTGCATGTTACTCCAAGTAAACTTTCTACCTTTAAGGGGTAAGTATACTTAGCCTTTTGTTGTAGTATCTGTTACAATGTCCTAACTTTGGAACTCATCCAAATCCATTATGTAACTTTCTTTCCATTACATTGTGCCACCCATAATTTAAATTGAGATAAACTTAATTTGTACTTTGTGACAAAACTAGTTTCAATGTAATACTTTACAATGAACTATCTATCTATTTGTCACCTCTACAAAAATATCATATTCTTAGCTCTTCCAAAAGAACATAAGAATATCCTTACTATTGTCCAATGATCATCTTTATGAATCATTCTGGTATATACTCATAATGTTTAGAATATAGGACATACATGGATGTGTACATATCATGGTATGATTAAAATACTCTTTGTGATTTCATTCATCAAGTATCAATCTATACTTGAATCTTTGTTTCACTTACTAAGTGTCGATACACTTGAATTTTGCTTTAATCCTTTCTGTGTGACAAGAACCTTTCTTGTCATTTCCATATTGAACTCATTCAATATATCATATATGTACTTTTGGCACAACCATACTAGCGTCTCAATCTATTCATATAGATATTGATGCCAAACATTTGGGTTTTGCCTAAGTCTTTCATCGAGATGAAATTCTTAACCTGTGTCAATAAAAGATACATCATTTCCAATCAGTAATATGTCTTCCACATAATGTATTAGAAATATGTCTTAGCATTCCACCTAATTTCTAGCAAATGCAAGCATCTTCATCATCTCAGATGAATTTAAACTCTTTTAACAATTTCATCATGGTGAAGATTCCAACTCCGTGATGCTTATTTCAACCATTGAAGTTTGCATACGCTTTTAGCATCCTTTGAATTAACAAAACCCTTTGGATCATGTTATGTACACGTCATAGGTAACAATTATATTAAAAGAACTTTTTGTTTGTTTGTTTAACTACCATATAATAGAATTATATGTAGTGGTTGCTACATTAATTCGTCTAGACTAAATATCGCTATGAAAGATCAAATCTTGTCATAGTCAACTGCTTGAACATTGTTGTGAACTTTTTCCCGACATGTCGACTATTTTATAGATGTGAAACATCCATGTCTATTTCTTTATAGATCCAAATACGACTTTAAGGTTTTTACACCTTTTCAGAGGGTCTTCCAAGTTTAAAGCTTGATTTCTCGTGTATGGAACTATGAAGGATTCTATAGCTTGAAGCCATCTGACGGAGTCAAGGCCCATCATCACTTCTTTGCATACAGTCAGTTCATCATTGTGAACAACAATGATTTACTCTCAAATCTTAGTATTTGATTGTTTACCTGACCTCCTTGGTTCAATAATAACTTAGACCTTCGTGATCACAACCTTTGAGGCACGTGAGCCATGAGCATTGTTGCTGCCTCCGAAACACAGTCTGGTGTTGGCACAACTTTGATCATGTAGCTAAGGTTCTTTCAACCTTATCAAAGTTCTATTGTCCTCCCACTTAACTTTTCACAAAAAATTCTTCTTAAAAAAACTTGACGTTCTAAGCGACAAACACTTTTGTCTCCGGTGTTATGGAGGAATACTCAACGGTTATTCGAAATTACCTACAAAGACACGCTCATCCGACTTTGGTTGTAAACATCTTACTTATGCCTAGCATACCAAAGTTTAAGAGAAGACAACTTGGGTTTTACCCCAAACCATAACATTATAGGGATTTCTATTTTCGTGCCCCTGGTTCGTTAGTTGTACTCACTTTTCCCCAGCCGCTTAAGTTTTCTTCACTTTTTCCCAGCTCCTTGTCCGAAACTCTCACATCGGTCTGAAACTCACTCTACGTCGGGTTCCGTTAGTGGACCCTCGTTATTACGTGCTGACAAGTGGGGACGCATTCAGGTGGGTCCCGTAGTGGACCCTCGCCATTACATTCTGACAAGTAGGACCCCCCTCCCACGTTTCGTGCTGACAAGTAGGGCCACGTTCAGTCGGGTCCCATAGTAGGACCCCCCCATGTTGGACTGCGTGGGGCCGGCTTGTTGGGAACGCGTTTTGGGGATGTGGTGTGGGACCATGTGGGGCGTGTTTTGGTAGTTACGTGCGTCCTGTCGCCTAAATTGGAAGATTATTTTTTGTTATTTTTATGATTGGCCTTTTTAAGAGCACCTTTTCCCCTTTATGTCGCTAATAGTTGTGTTAATTTTTGCCCAAAAAGACAGCGAATCTAGATCAGTTTCTCTCTTCATTTATGGTTCCTTTTGGCCCTTGTATTTTCCCAATCTGGTAGGGAATCTAGAGCAGCAAATCTAACCAGCACCATAAATATGTAGATAAACAGAGCAGATATAGATAAAGCAGCTAATATAGGATTATATAGTACGATACTTAAACGAGATTCGACAATTAGGCTGCTCAGCAGCAGCAGTGGACAAGTTCAACACAGACAACAAAACAAAAGAAGCTGCTTTACATCAGCAGCATCAACACAAGATCAATGGCTTCTCATGGCCTCGGCTAGGAGGGCCTCCGCCTCCTTCCTCTAGCGCTTCCTCCACTTCTTGCTGCCCAGTCCCTTGACCTTGGGCGCCTTGGGCTTGATCAGGGGCATGCGACCCTCCTCGATGGCCACCTTCTAGAGGTTGCAGAGGTGAAAATCGAGTGTCTGGTGCTTGGCTCTGAAGGCATGGACGTTCTTTGATAGGTCGTAGGTCTTCACGTCATCGGCATGCCTCGCAACAGAGTTGAAGTCGGTGGTGAGGCCCCTGGGGCAAAAGGGGCACATGTAGAGGTCGCCGGCGAAGAAGTCGTTGAATTGGCCGGACTCCAGCTTCCTCAGCACCTGACGAGTCTTGGTGTCCATGGACTCGTCGTCGCTGCAGACGTCGCTGCTATCCATCTATTACAAAAAACAGTAGCATGCAATAAGGACATGATTGAGATACCTTGTTTATCGGGATTGATTACTTGCATAAATTAACCGATTAAGATCCCCTGATTATTCCCCAAATCTCAAACCAAATCGAATATTGGTCCCAACTATAGATCGGTGCTAGTACTGATCCCAACTACATATCGGTGCTAGTACTGATCCCAACTACAGATCGGTGCTAGTACTGATCCGAACTAGGGGCATTCATCAAAATACGATATCTAACACAAGAGGATTAGCTATTGTAAAAATATCTAGCATCCAACAATTGAAAATACGAACAGCCGAGTCCTAATAACACACGATCTAGCATCCCACGATGGGAATGGGGGAAGAACAAAGGAAGGGGAGAAAACCCTAGTTACCTCCGACCATGGGTCGACTAAGCTAGTGTAAAAGGGGTTCTCCGGCCTGATGTAATCGTTGTCCCCGTAGGGGTCCCAGCCATGCGGGTTCTGCAGGAGAACGGCGGGGGACTATATGGGGACGGGGGACTCCTCGCCGGCGGCTAGGGCGAAAGCGGGGACGGGGGTCTAGACGGGGATGGCGGATGCCTTAGATGCCTCGACAGGGGACTATACGGGGACGGGGGCCTCCTCATCGGCCGCCTTGGAGATGATGATGGCCACCGCGCCGTTCTTCTCCATCGTCGGCGTGGTTAGGGTTTTGTTGGGGGTTTGCAGAAGGTGATGGGGCAGTGGAGATGGTTGCATGCGTGAGTGAGCGAGTGATGAGTGAGAGTGATGAGGCCTCTATAAAGGTGAATGGAGGAGAAGTTTCATTGCACCACCGTGCACCGCGTAACCGTGTACGCTACTGCACCGTGCACGGCCAGACGCGTCCGCTACCGCTCCGTGCACCGTGACACGCGTACCATGCGTCACGTTTTCCCCCTCGTGTCTAACCTTGGCCACTTAGTTGTGCTCAGTTATACCCTCGAGTGTAGCACTGGCAATTTGGTTGTACTCAGTTTTTCCCTCCAGTACTAACACTGTCATGTGTAATATACTCACTTTTACCCTCCGGTGGCTGGTCAACAAAGAGTCAACGAATGGGTTTTAGCTAGCTAATTGAGTCATTTTATGCACAACAAATTCAAAAAGATCAAAACATAGTGGCATCTACCCAGGGAGTCTTATTATGTGACCTGCCACCATAAGAAATGTATATATATATATCAAGTTTTAACCTAAATCACCACTTCTCAAATCACCTACTATCTATGAAGGTTCATGGCTTTCTACTCAAGCCTCTTCCCAAAACATCCCTCCCCAAAACATAATTTGTGTGAATGAGGCAATAATTGTCAAACTGATATATATTTGAATTGCAAATGGTTTGATGTATGTCAATATGTATTTTATTGTATAAAAGAAGCATTTTCCATTTTTTAAATCTCTTTCTATTTTCTATTTGAACCCCCTTGTCAATTTTGCCCTTGGTTCTTAAGTTCTACTCAGTTTTGCCCTTGGATTTTAAGTTCTACTCAGTTTTCCCCTCTCTCTTAGTTACAAACTCTCACACATATGCTCATCTTGGCTTCTACGCTCTGATTGGTCGAGACAGTACCCACCAACTATTGATACTCTATGATTTAGCGGACAGAATAACCCCTATATTTGTCAAAGGGCACCCTCTATCCATGCAAAATAATGAGTTTGCCACTGATGCTTTAACTCCGTGAACTAATGAATTTGAATATAATTTGAAGGGAAAGTGCTCAAAGGTGTATAATTTTTGCATTATATTTCACTCCATGAAAATGATAAATGATCAGGATTTTATTAGCACAACATTATCATGTCCTAAGTGCGATTTCAAAGAGTTCAAAGGTGTATAATTTTTGCCATATGCAAGTTTATGCGTTACATTCTATGAAAATGATAATCTCTCAAGATTTTCTTAGCACATCATTATCACGTATTAAGTGCGATTTCACAGTGTTCAAAGGTTTATAATTTTTGTATACGCAATTTTAGGGATCACTTTTCACGCTCTAAAAATGGTAAACTCTCAAGATTTTTGTATACGCAAGTTTAAGAGTTGTATAATTTTTTCAATTTGAAAGTGTTCAAGAGTTGTGTGAATTATAAACACTCTATTACATTAAGAGTTGTATAATTTTTTTTATTTGAATGTGTTCAAGAGTTGTGTCAATTATAAACACTCTTGTACATTAAGAGTTGTATGATTTTTTTTAATTTTAAAGTGTTCAAGAGTTGTGTCAATTATAAACACTCTTTTACATTAAGAGCTGTATAATTTTTTTCAATTTAAAAGTGTTCAAGAGTTGTGTCAATTATAAACACTCTTTTACCTTAAGAGTTGTATAATTTTTGAAATTTGAAAGAGTTCAAGAGTTGTGTCAATTATAAACACTCTTGTATATTAAGAGTTGTATATTTTTTTTAATTTCAAAGTGAATCGTCAGCCGTGCGAGAGTTGTGTCAATTATAGTTTTAGACCGTGCGAGAGTTTCATAATTATAAATACTCTTGCAAATCAACTGAATTGCCACCGCTCCAGGGTAATTTACAATAGATTTTATCTATCAAATCTCTAAGAGTAATGGAGGTTGCAGTCACCGCAGGGAAGTAAAATCTAGGGAGATATTGTTCACAACCAGGAATTATGCTAGTATCCATTCTAACCGCTAGCCGAAATACCAGCACTGGATCAATCCTATTCGAAAAGCAAGGAAATTAGTTGAGCACCAACGATTCGCACTCAAATACTGCCAATAATCAACCCACAAAAGGGAAACAATGCTTACCCAGATGGAATCCATGCGTTAGATCCATGTGATTCCACCTAATCTTCTCTATGCTTGACGCGGATGGACATTGCACCAGCCGGCGTTGCATACTGTTCCATGAAAGGGGTAGATCTAGTGGGGTCGGGAGCGAAGCCGGAGGTAGAGTGGGCTCCGCGGATAGGGGGAGGGGCGGCTCTAGGGACGAGGACGACATTAGGTAGGAGGGCACGACGGCGGGGCAGTGGAGGGGCGGTATGGGAGCTGTTCTAGGCTTGGGGGAAGCTAGCTTTGGGTGAGCGAGAATGGTCGGTCCGACGTGTATCCATGCGGCCCCACCCTTAACCACGTATGCAAGACCCGTCCCAACGCGGTTCCACCCTTCACCACGTATGCAGGACCCGTCCCAACACAGCCCCACACGTGAGCATGTAACGATCAAGGCCGCGTAACGTAACACTCAATGCACGACTCGTCCAACGTGGTCCCACCAGTCAGCATGTAACGGTCAAGCCTTTGACCTGACAACATCCCTCCATCCGAGCGCCTGCGAGCGCCTGCAAGGGTTTCATAACATAGCGAGGGGAAAAGTGAGGAAAAGCTAAGCGGCTGGGGAAAACTGGGTACAACTAACGAACCAAGGGCACAAAAATAGAAATCCCAACTTTATATGGTGTCATTTCAACAGATCATGATGGAGCTCTTTTCTGTGAAAAAACGGTAGTCTCTAAAGCTTTAATCTTTTAAATATAATGACACTTTTATAAATTACACCTTTGATCTTACCATGTCAAACAAGGTTTCATTACATATCTCGAACACTCCATACTCATATGCTGTTTCGGGAAACGTAAATCCATGGAACGATTCCTCATTTCTTAGGTGTTATGCTAAACTTGTAACTTAAATATCTTCCTTTATGATCCTACCATAAATTATTTATTTTCTTGTTACTTTGATTTTCACTTGATCTTGAAAGTCTTCGAACTTTTCAAATGTTTCACACTTCATCCTCATTGAGTAAATATTCATATATTCACTCAAATTTTCATAGAAAGCATATGAAGTTGAAATCCATCGCTCTAGACTACACATAATGGGTTGTATACGTCTATATGTACAAGTTCCAATAAGCTAGTCATTCGTTCACTTTTGGCCTATGAACGGAGTTTTTTAATTATCTCTAGGAAAGTTTCACAAGAGTCATTTTATCAAAAAGACTCCAAAAATTCCATCCACATGGAGTTTCTTCATGTTTTATTTCCAATATAATTTAAACGGCGATGTCACTTCCTAAGCGATCTTTCAATCAATTATCTTTCGACATTTTTTAGCACTTGTTTTACGGATGTGATTTCTCCAACAAGACTTGTATATCATCCATCTTTTATGGAAGACGGTGATTATTTGAGAAAACTTTTGTTCTCATAATACCCGATAAAACGAATCTTGAAGTTAAGCTTTGATGTCAACAAGAAACACATCAACACTTTTTTGTTCTCGATGAACATCATCACATATTCTCTTGCTAGTTACTTAGGCCATTGCAGTTCATGAATTGTGTTGTTTCGTATGACGATTGACACCAACAAATTCAGTATCCAATACTTAAGAACCACATTGTTTAACAAGCAAAGAATATCGCCATAACATGTATATCATCTATATACCTAAGCTGAACAATTCTAGTCTTTTCTGCCAAGTATTTCTTAGATTTCTCTTTCAGTATTTCTTTATCCTTTCAAAAGAATCTGTCAACATTAATAGTGGCGCCATACTCATGACACATAGTCCAAAGAGTGTATAGTTAAATACCAATGTCTTTGGACTTGCACTTTGAAGTAGATAACCATCATCAAATGCTTGGTGTTCTTTCAAATTCCATTCTTTAGTAATATTTTAGTGTAGTAAACATTTTACCTACATCAAATATTTATCCTTATTATGAAACTATTCATGATCAAGCTACTTTAGCTTATAACATTGAATCACGAGTATAATTTTGCTCTCCAAAACATTTTGGAGGATTAGGACGACTAGCATCTGCAAATTCTCATCAAAATATGAGAACACAAACTTTTCCATATTATACTCTATCATGTTGCAACCAAAACATCGTTTCATATATCGCAATATCTTTCACACATGATGGTTTCTGAAATAATTCTTTTAGCTCCTAGCTAACCCTGATATTAAAATAGTTCTGAATATCAAGAATCATGGAGACAAACATGATACTTATATACTAACACTGGAATTGTTACTTTTGATTTAATACCAATTATTAAACTTCATGGAGTAACCAGAACTTATTGAAAGTTTGCAATAGGACTTTTAAACTTTGGATTAACACTTCAAAACAATACGATACCAGTTCGTAAAGTAACTAACCAGAATTCTATAGTTCTATTATCTCAATTATAACTAAGCGTAAGGTGGTAAACGGATGTCAATGACTACAACAACTATGCAAATTCACTTTGATTTAATTTATGATAAATAGTGTTCAACTTTTAACCATATTGATGTTGAACTCCACTCAAAACAATATCCCTCACATTGTTTTAGTGATCACATGAACCAAATCCACTACAACAAGTCCGATCATCACGAGAGCTGATGTAGTTTCAAAGGCGATTAATCAACATGTTCATCATATATACTATATGACTCATGCTTTACCTTTCGGTGATTCGTGTTCCAAGACCATGTCTGTACATGCTAGGCTCATCAAGATTAACCTTAGTTTCCACATGAGAAAATCTGGCTTGATCCCGTTGTATGCACACGCAGAATCTATCACACCTGATCATCACGTGGTGCTTCGAAACAACGAGTCTTGGCAACGGTGCTAACTAAGGATGAACACTTTATTACTTGATATTTTGTGAGAGGGATCATCTTATAATGCTACTGTCACGATCTAAGCAATACAAGATGCATAAAAGCATTAACATCACATGCAATTCATAATATGTGATATGATATGGCCATTCTTCTTGTGCTTCCGATCTCCATGTTCAAGCATGAACATGATCTCCATCATCACCTGTGTGGCATCAAGGTTAATGGCACTGCTCCATGGTTGTCGTCCACCAGCATCAACTATTACAACTACTTTGAATAATGGACACACAGGTCTTAACGAAATTAAAATACAACTATAAGGCTCCTGCAGGTTGCCGACTTACAATAAGGAATATTGCATACATCGTATGTAATCACAATCATGGCCATATCACATCACAACACACCCCTGCAAAACAAAGTTAGACGCCTCTAATTTTCTTTCATGTTTTACGTGGTTTGGGGCTTTCCAATAAGTACCGTTCTAACTTACAAACAAGAACCACAACGTTGATGCAAGAACTAACAAGTGCCCGTTGTAAATTGAATCTTCATTATGATGAGAGAGACAGAAACCTACAAAGACACTTATGCAATATAATTTGCATGTCGAGCGTGGAGCAAGTCTCATGAACGATGTCATGTAAGGTTAGCCCGGGCCACTTCATCCCACCATCCCGCAAGATGCAAAGTACACAAGAAGCAATTGATAATAAAAGCACCACCGCCCATAATGACCATTGTGTTCTACTCGTGCAACAGATCGACATATAGAAACGGCTCTGATACCACTTCAGGGGTTCGTAGCACGGAAAACAAAAAAATCTATCGCATGAACACACACAAGCCAAGATCTATCTACTAGATTGGTGCAACGAGTTGATAGAGTAATAACCCTCGAAGATCCAAAGCGGTTAACGAGATCGGATTCTCATGGTTGATGTAGTCGTTCACTTGCCGATCTCAAGATCGCGAAGATGATCCTTCCGGCACCATGTTCCGGCAGCGCTTACGCAGTCGGTCACACGTACGATACTCGATGAAGACCTTCCTCTCCCTTGTTCCAGCAGGCAGCAGAGGTTGTAGCTCTCTCCTCGCGATTCCGGCAGCACGACAACGTGGTGTCGGAAGTAGAGGGAAGATCCCATAGGGCTTCTCCTAAGCCGGAGAAGGTATGGTGGAGTAGAGGGAGCCCCGACAATCTAGGGTTTAGAGGGCCGAGGTTTAGAGGTGGCTAGGAAATAGGGTTTAGCTAGTCGGTAGCTGTTTAGAGGAGGATCTAGAGGCGACGACTTGGGAGGGCAAAGGCCGGTGGCTAGGGTTTATGGTGGGATTCAAGGGGGTGCACCCCCTCCCCTCTATTTATGAGAGGGAGAGGCGGTTTGGGGGCAGGAGAGTCCTCCCCCAACTCCTCTTCTAGGTCGGCGCAAGGGAGAGGGAGGAATCCTCCCTTAGGTAGGATTCTTTCCTTGGCTACCAATGTTGGGATTTGACTTTTTCAAATTGGCGTTTGATTTTCAAACTAGAGTTTGATTTCTCTCTTCCCATTGCCCAACCAAGTGATCTAGGACATGATGCAACCATTTCACTTTGTCATGACACATCCATGTACCTTTCCCACTCCGGATTGGTGGACCTTCTAGACCCTTCTAGAACATTCCGGTGAAAACAACGAAACCATTCCCGAACTCCAGAATTGGACTTTTCTTATATGAATCTTATTCTCCGGACCATTCCGGATCTCCTCGTGATATCCTGTATCCCATCCGAGACTCCGAACAACATTCGGTCTCTTTACACACATTTCATATTTACTAAACAACATCGAATACTTAAGTGTGTCTCCCTACGGTTCGTGAATTATGCAGACATGATCGAGACTCTTCCTCGATCAATAACCAATAGAGGAATCTGGAAATTCATATGGCTCCCACATATTTCTACGATTACTTCATGGTCGAATGAATCATTTACATATGATACCAATTTCCATTTGTCTCGCGATACTTTACTTATCCGAGGTTTGATCGTCGGTATCTCTACATACCTAGTTCAACCTCATTACTGATAAGTACTCTTTACATGTTCCTGTGATATGTGATTCCTTGTGAGCCAGTCACATGCTTGCAAGACAATTGGATGGCATTCCATCAAGAGGGCCCAGAGTATATCTATCCGTCATATGGATGGACAAATCCCACTCTTGATCCATGTGCCTCAACACATACTTTCTGAATACTCATTGCCACCTTTATAAACACCCAGTTATGAAGTGGTGTTTGATGTCATCAAAGCATCCATCCGGTGATGGTGATTAACATAATCTCATGGTCAAAAGATTTAGGTTTCTATTTATTTGAAATCTTATATCAAGTGAACTATTTGAATGACTTGATCTTATGTTACGCTTAACTATAGGAGTATGTCCATAACATACTTCTCCTAATGATATGACCTTGTTGTTAATAACATCTCAATGTTCATTATCAAGAAACCATGATCATATATTAACCAACAAGCTAGTTTAATAAGAGGCTTTACTAGGGACTCTTTTATGTTTACAAATCACACAAGTATTAATGTTTCTGGTTAATACAATTATAGCATGGAATGTAAACATTTATCATAAGCATGAAGATATGATAATAACCACTTTATTATTGCCTCCTGGGCATATCTCCAACAACAACGTCTCCCTTGGGTACTCTATAATCCAGCTCTGCCGTTGCTCGTGTGTTTTCGTTGTGTTGAAGGATGTGGTTGTGATAATTTGAGTTGCACATCGGTGGCGCTGAAGGTGAAGTGAAGTGGTGGTGGATTTGTGTTATTGCAGCGACTACATGAACCGGAAACAAGATTCATCCTGTAGACCAATTTTCACCGTCTTTTGTTCGTGGTCCACCAAGATCACCGACAAGTATGTGAACCCTCAAGTGCAAGTCCAACGTACCTCAAGTTCCCCTTCCTAGATCTGAAGGTCTTAGTCACGGATTCCAAGAGCTCTGGCATGGACACGCAAGATCACCCACATGGATACGAAGCCCTGATCCTAACGATCCGAAGACCGAACCTGAACCCCATCGAACCCTCGGAACCCAAGATCACCGAACCCACATGTGTGACCCCTTTTGATGTCGTATTTAATAAATTGCCATCCATATACGTGTTGCATATAAATGGTACATGCTTGCATACATATTTTGTGTGTTGGTGGTACTTTGTTGATTCACCTTATAATTAAATATGGAGTATATATGCAGGATATTTTTGTCTTATCTTGGCTCCATTTAAATTTGTGTAGCGAACCAAATGCTGTGTGTTGCCTTGTTAATACAATAAATTGCGGGGTACCTAAACAACTTGAACCTTCTATTTAATTGTCGGGAGTTTGATTCCGCTTAATATTGCCTAGTTGCATCACATTTTTCCATCTCATGCATCATATCATAATCATGTTGGTTTTCTGTTGTAGTATTAAATAGTGCATCCGGCGTTTCTTTTAGTGCTTTGCTTTTTCACGGATTAGGCCATTGATTTGATGCGAGCTTCGACCCGTTATCCGGTGTATCTTTGGCAATGTTTCTTAGGCAAGCATTATTCCCCCTTCTACCTATTTTGTATTTACATTATTTACTTCCTCATATTGATCTATTGATATCCGTGTTGCGATGCTTTAGTTTCCATACCATTTATATTCCTTGCAGCCTTTATATTGCCTTGGACACCTCCTATTGCTTGTTGTTTGGTAGATAGTTAGCCTTGTGTGTCGTAGTTGCTTGCTCAAGTGTTGGTTCGAGTCATCGAGTTCCACCATTGTTGGGAGGTTGGCACATGCTTAATGGTGAAGATAATCATGTTTCCACTTGATGATTAAATATTAGAAGTAGATATAATTAATAAAGAGGCACCAGTAGGTAATAGTTGAGGTCTGGCTCTTATCCCGCCCACTTATATCCACCTAGGACTCAAGTTCCTGACACCTGTAACGACACCGAGCATGCTAACCACATGTGGGGTGTATGGATGCCCCTATCGACGTATTACCTAATTTCAAAGTACTGTACTGGGCCACAAACTAGTTTGAGGTTTTAGTGCCATGTTATGCCATGTATTCCATGTTTATTATTTGTTACTCGATTAGCGTTTACTACTGTACAGTTTAGGATGTGGATTGTTATGTTGAGGATTATACCTATGTCCTATGGTCTCTCGGCCGATCTCGCAACCTATGGGTTCATCTTCGGAGCCCGGACGACTTCGTTATGGGTAGCTTAGAGGGGTGGGCCCCATGGGAAACATCGTGTCTGAAGCCCCGCCGACATACCGATGGGTGTATGTTAATTGATCTGGCAAACATGGGTGGAAGTGCGTGTGGATACTTTGGTGCACCCCTGCAGGGTTAAATCTTTTCTAGAAGTTGTGTCTGCAGTTATGGATGACTTGGAGCACAATTTCTCGATCATAGACAACTTACACTAAAGAATTACTATTATAATTTGACTTTGATCTGAAATGACTAGTAAGTTGGATAACCTATTGGATATATGCCCTAGAGGCAATAATAAAAGTGGTTATTATTATATATTTGTGTTTATGATAAATGTTTACATTCATGCTATAGCAGTATTAACCAGAAACATTAATACTTGTGTGATTTGTAAACTAAATTAGAGTCCTTGGTAAAGCCTCTTTATAATACTAGCTTGTTGGTTAATAGATGATCGTGGTTTCGTGATCATGAACATTGAGATGTTATTAACAACGAGATCATATCATTAGGAGAATGGTATGATGGACATACTCCTATAGATAAGCGTAGCATAAACATCAAGTCATTTCAATAGTTCGTTTGCTATAAGCTTTTTGATACATAGTAACCTAATTCCTTCGACCATGAGATCATGCTAATCACCATCACCGGAAGGATGCTTTGATGACATCAAACACCACACCATAACTGGGTGGCTATAAAGGTGGCATTGAGTGTTCGGAAAATATGTGTTGAGGCACATGGATCAAGAGTGGGATTTGTCCATCCATATGATGGATAGATATACTCTGGGCCCTCTCAGTGGAATGTCATCCAATTAGCTTGCAAGCATGTGAATGGATCACAAGGGATCACATATCACGGGAATGAGAAAAGAGTACTTATCGGTAACGAGGTTGAACTAGGTATGCAGAGATACCGACGATCAAAACCTCGGATAAGTAAACTATCGTGAGACAAAGGGAAATTTGTATCGTATGTAAGTCATTCATTCGATCGCAAATTAATCGTAGAAATATGTGGTAGCCATATGAATTTCCAGATTCCTCTATTGGTTATTGATCGGAGAAGTGTCTCGGTCATGTCCGCATAATTCACAAACCGTAGGGAGACACACTTAAGGATTCGATGTTGTTTAGTAGATATGGAATGTTAGTAGGGATACCGAATGTTTTTCGGAGTCTCTGATGGGATCCGGGATATCACGAGGAGATCCGGAATGGTCCGGAGAATAAGATTCATATAAGGAAAGTCCGATTCCGGAGTTCGGGAAAGATTTCGATGTTTTCATCGGAGAGGTTCTAGAAGGTTCTAGAAGATTCACCGGACCAGAAGGGGAATGGACCATGAATGTGGTCATGGATAAGTGGAATGATTGGATCATATCCTAGGTCACTTGGTTTGGGCATTTGCAAGAGAGAATTAAAGCTCTAAATTGAAAGTCGAACGGGAAGTTTGAAAAGTCAAACTGGAACAATGGTTTCCTAGTGGAAGAAGGAAAGAGTCCTTCTCTCAACCCAACTTGGGTTTGGATTTGGATTCAAACCCACCCCTCCCAAGGCTGCCCCTCTCATAAATAGAGGGGGAGGGCTGCCCCAAAACCCAAGCCCTAGCCCACTCCACACCCGTGCGCCGCCACCGCACGCCGCCGCCGCGCCGCCACCGCCTCGCGCCGTCGCCGCTGCCCTAGCCGCCGCCGAAACCTCATCATCCTCCCGTTCTTCTAAACCCTAGATCACCGAGAAACCCTAGATCCACCATAACTCGCACTGGCTTAGGCGAAGCCCTGCGGGATCTTCCCTCTACTTCCGACACCACGCCGTCGTGCTGCCGGAATCGCGAGGGAAGAACTACAACCTCCACTGCCTGCTGGAACAAGGGAGAGGAAGGTCTTCATCGAGTACCGAACGTGTGACCGACAACGGAAGAGCTGCCGGAACGTAGCGCCGGAAGGATCGTCTACGCGATCTTGAGATCAGCAAGTGTACAACTACATCACCCACAAGAATCTGCTCTCGTTAACCGCTTTGGAATCTTCGGGGGTGAGTGCTTCTATCGACTCGTTGTTACATTCTAGTAGATAGATCTTGGCTTGTTTGTGTGCATGCAGTAGAATTTTTTTGTTTTCCATGCTACGAACCCCTACAGTGGTATCAGAGCCGTGTATATATGTAGATCTGTCGCATGAGTAGAACACAATGGTCATTATGGGCGGTGGTGCTTTTATTATCAATTGCTTTTGTGTACTTTGCATCTTGCGGTATGATGGGATGAAGCGGCCCGGGCTAACCTTACATGACATCGTTCATGAGACTTGCTCCACGCTTAACATGCAACTTGTATTGCATAAGTGGCTTTGCGGGTGTCTGTCTCTCCCATCATAGTATAGATTCTTACAACGGGCACTTGATAGTTCAAGCATCAATGTTGTGGTTCTTGTTTGTAAGTTAGAATGACACTTATTGTGTAAGATCCCACCTTTATAAAGGTAAAGATCCCTGTGATTGCAATGCTAGTCCCTGGATCAATTGCTAGCATCCAAAGTTTAAGATGAAGTACACAGAAACAAAGGTCATTATTACATCGTCATTCCAGATATAACATAGTCTTTTACAACTCCATAGCCATAGGCTAGTACAAGAGTTCAACTTAACAATAAAAATAAAAGTCTTCATCTTCATGTGACACAGGCAAGCATGTTGAGAATAGACTCATAACCCCTAATCATCATCAGAGTAACCTGCAACATCACAAGTTACAGCCACAGTGGGTCAATACATTGGAATAGTATTGGCAAGTGATACCTTAGTAGTATATTAGCATCTAGTTACTACATGAATTTTTGTCTAAGTGTAGCTTAGGCTTGCATTTCTCAAAATAGGTTTTACCTATCAGTTGAAAACACTAAGTTATTGTTTGGCAAAAACTCCCAAGGAACCACCAATAGAAATTGGTGAACCTTCACCCTTGTTCAACCACAAGTTTTAACTTAGAAAATTGGGATGAGGAGATTCTTGATAACTTCCATGTCTTGATGCTCAAATTGTCCAATACCAGGGACATGGCTAAGTACTTAGTTTCTTCCATCTGCAGAGGTGGTGCACTTTCGACTTGATTTTCACCAAGACAGGATCTTTCAGAAGCCTTCCCTTAGACCAAAATTTACGCGTTCCAAACCTATCATCCCTCTACCACCAACTGTCCATTTGGCTAAGTTATTGCAACCTATATGATCCAGGCAGATCCCTTATTGCCATGTGGCTGCACTAGAAGCTTCTTAACATATGGCATCTCAAATCCCTTTGTTCCTGGGTGGCTTTCCACAAGTGTGATACACAAGGTAAACCATAGATATGGGCCTTGTGTAACCACTCAACACAAACCAACATACCATTCCACCCAGGTATTTTATTCACTTAGTTGTTTTATTAAGCAAAAACACAAGTCAAAGGACATAGCAAAATTTCCATAGCATGAATAATAACCCACCCTTGTTTGCTACTAGCTAGGCTAAGCATGGCAATGTAGTAAGTATCATAACTTAGATAAAATTCTATAAAGTCTACAACTACTAGGACTTTCCCAAGCATAGCATATAGATACTTAGCAAAATATCATGCAAGCCCTATACAAAAACATTTCTAATGCATAGTCAAAATATTGGGACAAAACTATGAAGAAACACTTTCCTTGGTAGTTGGGGGAGTAGCAGCAATCCTCACAATCACAATCACCACTAGCACCAAAATCTACACATAAAATGATAGCACCAAATTCACATATAAAAATAAACAAGCAAAAATATATGAATGCATGCAAATGCCATGTGATGATTTTTCTAAACCCAACAAGACAATTAAACATTACTGATTAATAAACCAAACAATTATACACCAAATAACCTTTATTTAGCCTTTAAAACATTTTTCTATTAATTTTTATACACAAAATAAGCTTACAAAAGTCTCTACAAAAACAACTAAGTTTACAGAAGCTATTCATTAAACAAAGTTCATGGTTGGAAAGTACTCTTTTTCCTGATTCCATTGATATAAAATTTGCAAAATTTGAACGTGTGGATCAAAATTTATGTATTTTGCAAGTTTGAACAACTAATAGATCTAATTTCAGATTTTAAATCTAAACCCTAGCCACGCGGCAGCTCCTGATTGGACGGTACCGGTTTGCGTGGATCAGGCTCTCTAGATCGATAGATTAAAAGTGCATCGCATGGCTCAGATCCAATCATACCGCTTCGCTTAAGTTATCAATCAGATGCGTTGGATCTAGATCTAACGGCGCACATGCGTTTGGCCAAAGATGGGCAACGCGCAACGGTGGCTGGCGGCGGCGCGGTCAGACGAGGACGGTGCCGATGATACAGGACGCGTGGGAGAGGGAGAAATAGCTCACCGAGTTTGCCGTGCGTTGCTGATGCTCAAGGTGTGCTTGGTTGGCGAAGGGGCGCTCGAGGTTGACAGGGATTGCTCGCTATAGTTCCTACTGGCGACGGTCGCATGTGTTCATCATCGCTGGCGAGGGTACATATCATGCCAAGGCAAGATAAGATGTGCGTCAGGTGTGCAAGATGGTGTTGGTCATGCGAGTATCAATGAGAGGGCAAGGCGCGGTCAGTACTAACCAAGAAAGCTCGCCGGAGATGATGGTTCGTCGGACACGCGCAGTCGTCGACGTTGACGAGGCTCTGGATGATCCTAGCATGCACCAGAGGTGTTAGGAGATACGCAAGGTTGCAGTGACCATACTGGCAAGATTAGAAGGCAAGGGGCGGGGAATGCTCACCGGAATTCACCGCCGGAGGTCGTCGGTAATGCGGCGGGGTTCTGCGAAATACGAGCAGCCTGGTGGCGGAGCGAGCGAGTGGAGTGAGGGGAAATGGTTGCAGAGCGGTGGGGTTAAGTAGCCGGAGCAGGGGCGGCATTCTCGCATCGAATCAATGGGATTTAAGCAGAGAGTAATCGCGGCGTCACTGCGGCGAGGTAACGGCGGAGCGGGTCAGACGCGCGGTGATTGGGGACGATGATGATGGGGCAGATGGGTCCGAGTGGTCAGCGAGGGAGTGTGCGCGGGCGCGGTGAAAAACAGAGAGACGGGAAAACACGAGTGGGCTGCATCTGCTACTGGGCCGAAAGAGTGGCGCCGGCCTTTTCCATTTCTTTTGCCTTTTTCTTTTTCTGTTTGATTTTCTAGGAATCCTTTTCAAATGATTTTTAAAAGAGTTTGAATTCAAACATTTTCTGGATTTTTGTAAAGTGAAACAGATACATTTTTGTGCATAAAGTACAGCTGTTCACTCAAATTTACAAGGTTCCATTGGTATTTAAAATAAACCTCGCCTTTAATATTCATTTAATTAAGTCATGAGAATGGTTTAAATTTTTATAATTTGTTTCGAAAACCTTTTGACCAAGCCTTAGAAACATCACTCAACTCAAGTTCAAAACCTTACTGATTAAAGCAAGTATTTCTTATAAGAAGGTAGCAATAAGGCCATTGCCTTGCTTACATAAAATAATAGATCACAAAGTTTCTATTTTTGAAGAAATGATCCTAAAATGATTATGAATGCATGAATGATATGAAAACTTTGAAATCATGATTTTTGGGATGTTAAAAATCTAACCCCCTTAAGGTGAATCTCGCCCTCGAGATTCGGATTGGCTAGCAAATAGGTGAGGGTGGTCTTTCCGAAGGTCATCTTCTCTTTCCCATGTTGCTTCTTCTTCGGAATGATGGTTCCACTGAACTTTGCAGAATTTGATAGTCTTTGTCCGTGTAACTCTTTCTGCAGTCTCAAGAATCTTGATAGGTTTTTCTTCATAAGTGAGATCACTTTCCAACTGGACCTCCTCCAAAGGTATAGTATCCTTCAAAGAAGTCTCTTCCATCTCTGGATGGCATTTCTTTAGTTGACTCACATGAAACACATTGTGAACGGCAGACAAGGATTCAGGCAGTTCAATCTCATATGCCACTTCTCCTTTACGGCTCAGAATCTTGAATGGTCCAACATATCTTGGGCCCAATTTTCCTTTGACTCCAAACCTTCTCACTCCACGAAGTGGTGATACTCTAAGATATGCTCTATCACCCACCTCATAGGTGACTTCTATATGCTTTGGATCTGCGTAGCTCTTTTGTCGGGACTGTGCTATTTTCAATCTGTCCTTTACTAATTTGACTTTCTCTTTAGCTTTCTTGATTAATTATGGCCCGAACAAGTTCCTTTCTCCAACACCATTCCATAGCAATGGTGTAGTACACTTTCTCCCATAGAGAAACTCAAACGGTGCCATCTCAATACTTGCTTGATAGCTGTTGTTATAAGAGAATTCTGCGTAAGGCAGACTTTCATCCCAACTGGCTCCATAGTCTAGGGCACATGCCCTCAACATATCCTCTAAGATCTGGTTGGTCCTTTCTGTCTGTCCATCAGTCTGGGGATGAAAAGCAGTACTGAATTCCAATCTTGTTCCCAATGACCCATGCAGTTGTCTCCAAAAATGAGAAGTCAATTGAGTTCCCCTATCAGACACAATACTCTTGGGTACACCATGCAGACACATAATTCTATTCATATAGATCTTGGCCAACTTAGAACTTTATGGGTTGTCTTCACGGGTATGAAATGAGCCACTTTAGTTAGACGATCCACTACTACCCAAATAGAATCATATCCTGACCTAGTCCTTGGCAATCCGGTGATGAAATCCATGCCAATCTTGCCCCACTTCCAATCAGGAATAGGTAGTGGTTGTAACAATCCTACTGGTTTCTGATGTTCCGCTTTCACTCTACTACATACATCACACAAAGCAATATGTTCGCTGATGTCCTTCTTGAGATTATTCCACCAAAATCTTTCCTTCACATCCATGTACATTTTGGTGTTACCTAGATGAATGGAATATGGTGAGTTGTGTGCTTCCTGTAAAATCAGTTTCCGAAGCTCCGGATCTTGTGGAATGCAGATACGTTTTCCATACCATAAAGTACCTTGTTCGTCTTCGTGGAATCCTTTGGCTTTTTCTTTGCCAATCTTTTCTTTAATCTCTTCAATTTCCTTGTCCGTATTTTGTGCTTCCTTGATTTTTTCCAACAAGGTGGGTTGAACATCTAATGACATGAGATGTCCTTCAGGCACAATCTCCAATCTGAGATCTCTAAATTAGGCACACAGATCATCTGGCAACTCTCCCTTAGTAAGGCCATTCACATATACCTTACGGCTTAGTGCATCCACTAAAACATTTGCTTTACCGGGGTGGTATTGCAAACTCAAGTCATAGTACTTGATGAGTTCTAGCCATCTTCTTTGTCTCATGTTGATTTCTTTCTGAGTGAAGATATACTTCAAACTTTTGTGATATGTGAACACTTCACATCGCTTTCCCATAAGATAATGTCTCCATGTTTTGAGTGCATGGACAACAGAGGCTAACTCTAAATCATGAGTGGGATAATTTACTTCATGAGTTTTGAGTTGTCTCGAGGCATAAGCCATAACTTTACCTTCTTGCATCAGAACTGCACCCAATCCTTGGTGAGATGCATCACAATACACTTGGAAATCTTTCTCCAAATCTAGCAAACATAAGACTGGTGTTGTCACTAGTCTCTACTTCAATTCTTGGAAACTGAGTACACATCCTTCAGTCCAATCAAATTTCTTGTCTTTCTTGAGTAACTCCGTCATTGGCTTGGCTACCTTGGAGAAATTCTCAATAAACCTTCTATAGTATCCTACCAAGCCAAGGAAACTGCAAACTTCTTTCACTGACTGAGGAGATTCCCATTCAGTTACAGCTGACACTTTTGCGGGATCAACTGCTACACCATCTCCCGACACAATGTGTCCTAGAAATCCAACCTCATTCAACCAGAATTCACACTTGCTGAATTTTGCATACAACTTATGCTCTCTAAGCTTCTCAAGTATCAAACGCAAATGTCCTTCATGCTCTTCATTGCTCTTGGAGTATATAAAAATGTCATCGATGAAGACGACAACAAACTTGTCTAGAAACTCCATGAACACTTTGTTCATCATATTCATGAAGTAGGCTGGTGCATTGGTCAAACCAAATGGCATCACGGTGTACTCATACAATCCATACCTAGTGGTGAAAGTTGTCTTAGGTATGTCTTGTTCCCTTATCTTAAGCTGAAAATAGACTGATCAGAGATCAATCTTTGAGAACACACGGGCTCCTTCCAACTGATCAAACAAGTCATTGATTCTGGGCAAAGGATATTTGTTCTTGATAGTTACCTCATTGAGTGAACGATAATCTATGCATAATCTTTGACTTCTATCTTTCTTTTCAACAAACAAGACTGGTGCTCCCCAAGATGAAGAACTTGGTTGAATAAATCCTTTCTGCCACTATTCTCCAAGTTGTTTCTTGAGTTCCTTCAACTCATCAACTAACATCTTGTAGGGTCTCTTTGCTATTGGTCCAGATCCTGGCACCAAGTCAATCAGAAATTCCACATCTCTATCTGGTGGCATTGCTGGCAATTCTTCCGGAAACACATCTAGATATTCTCTCACAATTAGCACGTTGTCTATGCTAACCCCCTTAAGAGAATTTAGCTTACTCCCTTTTGATTCAAAGTTAGTCTTGAATCTAATCCTTTTATTATCCGGGGTTGTGAGTGTGACAGTATGATTGGCACAATCTAGCACTCCCTTGTACTTAGTCATCCAGTCCATTCCCAAAATGACATCCAATCCTTGGGAATTTAGGATTATCAAATTAACGGGAAACTTATACTTCCCAAATTCTATGACTAGGTCATGACATCCTGAGTTCACTATCATTTCTCCACCAGGAGAACTTAATTTTATAGGACACCCAATAGTTTCAACTGGAAGTCCATTTCTATCAACAAATTATCTTGATATGAATGAATGCGATGCGCCAGTATCAAAAAGAACAAGTGCTGGAACAGAATTGAGTTTGAACTTACCAGCCACAGCATCAGGTTCCTCATAAATATCTTCCACATTGATGTGGTTCACTTGTCCCTTTTGGAAGGGATTGGGCTTTTTGGCACCTTCAACTTTATTTTCTGGGCACTCATTAGCGTAGTGCCCCATCTTCTTACACTTGAAGCATTCAACCTGACTAAGATCTTTCTTGACAGGCTGACTTCCACGACCACTTCCACCTCAATTGTGGTGGCTCTTGTATCCACTTTTGTGGTTTTTATACTTGTCGTTATCATGACTGTGGTGATGCTTGTTGTCATGATGAGGGTTGTGGCTGTGGTGTTTGTTGTACTTTCCATGCTTGTGGGATCCAAAACTCCCACTATCATCATGATGGGTACGCTTGTGCGACGATCCCTAGCTGTTCTTGTCAAAGTTGTGCTTCCTCTTTCTGCTTTCAACCTGTTTCATCTTGTTCTCCAAGATGGTAGACTTGTCACAAAGTGATTGGTAGGTTGGGACATAGGCAACAGACAGCTGCAGATTTAGTTCATCATTCAGTCCTTCGAGGAATTTCTCCTTCCTCTTGGCATTAGTATCAACTTCATACGGTGCATAACGCGCCAGATTGTTGAATTCCTCAATATATTCAGCCACACTGCGGTGACGCTGCTTCAGATTATGGAACTCCTTATTCTTCAAATTCATCACCCCGGATGAGATGTGAGCTGTACGGAATCCATCATCAAAGATAGCCCAAGTCACATCCTCAATGGGAGTGGTGATCTGAAAGTTATCCCACCAGGTTGCTGCTGGCCCTTCCAACAGATATGCTGCAAACCTGACTTTCTCCTCGTCGGTGCAGCCGACAGTCACTAAATCCTTGTTAACAAAACATAGCCAATCATTGGCCACCATTGGATCAGTGGTTCCTGAGAACTTTGCAGGCCTCAGTCTTAGGAATCTGGTGAGCATATCAAATCCTGGCGGATTGTTCGGGTTGTTATTGTTGTTGTTGTTGTTGTTGTTATTGTTGTTGTTGTTGTTGTTGTTGTTGTTGTTGTTGTTGTTGTTGTTGTTATTCTGATTCTGCATGAAAGTGGTCATCATCTACATCAGTTGTGCATGTGCTGTCATCAACTGCTGCCTCTCAGGAGTGACATTGTTGTTGTTTGGGTTGGGGTTGGCACGTCGAGGAGGTATCTGTGGTTTACATAAGGATAAGAATGAGATACCCATAGATGCTTAACATGCACAATACAACACTTACTCAATCACAATAACCAAGCATCAAAATAACATAGAGTTTGAACAACATAAACAACATGTTTGGAAATGCAAAACACACCATAGCAAGCCACCCACATGTTGGATGGTCATTGCGACTCAATAATCGAAGTACGGTAGATGAAAGTAAATCGAGTAGTCTACACTACTCCTCTACATCAATCTCCTCGTCAACAAGTGTAAGACCTGCACTCTCCATGGTGGTATTGTACTCATCAACACTAGTAGTTAAGGCCTCTATATTGGCCCTAAGAGTCCTCTTCTGCGAGCGAAGCCTCTCGATCACTCCCTGCTGGTGCTCGAGCTCGAAGTCCTTGGCCTCTAACTCTTCCTTCATATCCCGGATCCTCTTGTTCCTATCTTGGACCCTTTTCTCCTGGCTCGTGAACTTCTTGTCCTGGCTTTTAAACTTGGCCTCCATTTCCTTGACTATCTCGTCTTGCTCCGCGAAGAGCTTATCCTTCTCACGAAGCTGAACCTGGAGCTCGTCATTGCTAAGAATGACGTTGGTCCTATCAGTATCTAGGTGCCTAATAAGACCCTCTAGGTCCTGAAGGTACAGATGAATCGGCTCCATCGTCTCTCTGGCAGCATCCTCGTACTCTATAGCTTCACCCTCCTCGTTGCGTCTCCCGAAGGGGTGAAAGTAAAGACCTCAAAGTTCTGTGGAGTGTCTCCCTACCAAGCGCCCGAGTAACTCCTGCATGACTACATATAGGCATTTCTCCTTGTCGTCATGCATCAGCTTGAAAGTGATGGTCTCCGTGGTTGGCTCTGTCTGGCGTCCCGGCTGGGTGACTCTGAAGCCCCAAAGGTCCTTCCGCTCAAACTTGGTGAGTGGAAGTGTCATGATGCTAGGAAGTGGAAGGTTGAGCACACTAGTGAGCTCAATGAGACAAGTACCAAAACGAGTTCCCTTGAACTCCTCGTCCGTGCTGATAGTAACATTAGGCATCTATTTTTATAAGTTAGAGAAAAGTTAGAATCAACATCAATAGAGAAAAAATCACAAGACAAAATATCACAAACATATCTTTTGCAACAAACACACAAGTCATGGCATACACAAATCCATTACAAGCATCAAAGGTTCAACATAACTTAGACAAATTTTTGGAAGTAAAAATGATAAGTGTGGTGGTCCAACTAACGAAGTACGTTACAACTCTCACTCACTAGACAAAATAGCTATCAGGGCATCCTTAGTAGCCATCTATCTATCTTGTTCACAAGACTCCCAAATTAGGTCTATGATGTCTCCCCTTAGTTGTTGGTTGGTAGTCTCCAACTCTTGGGTATGCTTCTTTTCTTATCTAAGGTCATTTTGGGTGTTGAGCATTCTGTACTTGAGTCTATCACCAAGCTCCTTGATAGCATTCCAAGCTGCATTTCTTGTAGAGTCAAAGAATGTTGTGTGTATTTATGAGTTGGTGACTATGCAGAATCCTGACTCCTTGTGGTTGTGTTACTTGTTTTTGTACAAGTGAAGTTTCACCCACCAATACTCTTCACCTTCATCCATCACAAGGAATCCTTTGTACACAGCTGCACCATGTATCCCCATGGTAACCATAAGGTTCTTGAGGGCCTTGGGAAATTCAGTCTCACACTCCAAGGTCATAAGTGCTGAAATTTTTCCTTAGTGGTTTCTAATCCAATCCTAGGGTCATAATCCTACAGGCAACACAGTGCTCTGATACCATATGTAAGATCCCACCTTTATAAAGGTAAAGATCCCTATGATTGCAATGCTGTTCCCTGGATCAATTGCTAGCATCCACAGTTTAAGATGAAGTACACAGAAACAAAGGTCATTATTACATCGTCATTCCAGAGATAACATAGTCTTTTACAACTCCATAGCCATAGGCTAGTACAAGAGTTCAACTTAACAATAAAAATAAAAGTCCTCATCTTCATGTGCCACATGCAAGCATGTTGAGTGTAGACTCATAACCCCTAATCATCATCAGAGTAACCTGCAACATCACAAGTTACATCCACAGTGGGTCAATACATTGGAATAGTATTGGCAAGTGATACCTTAGTAGTATATTAGCATCTAGTTACTACATGAATTTTTGTCTAAGTGTATCTTAGGATTGCATTGCTCAAAATAGGTTTTACCTATTAGTTGAAAACACTAAGTTATTATTTGGCAAAAACTCCCAAGGAACCACCAATAGAAATTGGTGAACCTTCACCCTTGTTCAACCACAAGTTTTAACTTAGAAAATTGGGATGAGGAGATTCTTGATAACTTCCATGTCTTGATGCTCAAATTGTCCAATACCAGGGACATGGCTAAGTACTTAGTTTCTTCCATCTGCAGAGGTGGTGCACTTTCGACTTGATTTTCACCAAGACAGGATCTTTCAGAAGACTTCCCTTAGACCAAAATTGACGCGTTCCAAACCTATCATCCCTCTACCACCAACTGTCCATTTGGCTAAGTTATTGCAACCTATATGATCCAGGCAGAGCCCATATTGCCATGTGGCTGCACTAGAAGCTTCTTAACATATGGCATCTCAAATCCCTTTGTTCCTGGGTGGCTTTCCACAAGTGTGATACACAAGGTAAACCATAGATATGGGCCTTGTGTAACCACTCAACACAAACCAACATACCATTCCACCCAGGTGTTTTATTCACTTAGTTGTTTTATTAAGCAAAAAACACAAGTCAAAAGACATAGAAAAATTTCCATAGCATGAATAATAATCCACCCTTGTTTGCTACTAGCTAGGCTAAGCATGGCAATGTAGTAAGTATCATAACTTAGAAAAAATTCTATCAAGTCTACAAAAACAACTAAGTTTACAGAAGCTATTCATTAAACAAAGTGCATGGTTGGAAAGTACTCTTTTTCCTGATTCCATTGATATAAAATTTTCAAAATTTGAACGTGTGGATCAAAAGTTATGAATTTTGCAAGTTTGAACAACTAATAGATCTAATTTCAGATTTTAAATCTAAACCCTAGCCACGCGGCAACTCCTGATTGGACGGTACCGGTTCGCGCGGATCAGGCTCTCTGGATCGTTAGATTAAAAGTGCATCGCATGGCTCAGATCAAATCAAATCATACCGCTTCGCTTAAGTTATCAATCAGATGCGTTGGACCTAGATCTAACGGCGCACAGGCGTTTGGCCAAATATGGGCGGCGCACGACGGTGGCTAGCGGCGGCGCGGTCAGACGAGGACGGTGCCAATGATACAGGACGCGCGGGAGAGGGAGAAATAGCTCACCGAGTTTGCCGTGCGTTGCTGATGCTCAAGGTGTGCTTGGTTGGCGAAGGGGCGCTCGAGGTTGACGGGGATTGCTCGCCGTAGTTCCTACTAGCGACAGTCGCCTCTGTTCGTCGTTGCTGGCGAGGGTACAGATCATTCCAAGGCAAGATAAGATGTGCGTCAGGTGTGCAAGATGATGTTGGTCATGCGAGTATCAATGAGAGGGCAAGGAGCGGTCAGTTTTAACAAGGAAAGATCGCCGGAGTTGATGGTTTCGTCGGACACATGTAGTCGTCGATGTTGACGAGGCTCTGGATGGTCCTAGCATGCACCATAGGTGTTAGGAGATGCGCAAGGTTGCAGTGACCATACTGGCAAGATTAGAAGGCAAGGGGCGGGGAGTGCTCACCGAAATTCTCCACCGGAGGTCGTCGGTACTGCGGCGGGGTTCTGCGAAATGCAGGCAGAGTGGTGGCGGAGCGAGCGAGTGGAGTGAGGGGAAATTGTCATAGAGGGGTGGGGGTTAAGTAGCCGGAGCAGGGGCGGCATTCTCGCAGTGAATCAATGGGATTTAAGCAGAGAGTAATCGCGGCATCACTAAGGCGAGGTAACGACGAAGCGGGTCAGACACTCGGTGATTGGGGATGATGATGACAGGGCAGATGGGTCCCAGTGGTCAGCGAGGGGGTGTGCGCGGGCGTGGTGAAAAACAGAGAGAGAGGGGAAAACCCGAGTGGGCTGCATCTGCTACTAGGCCGAAAGAGTGGCGCCGGCCTTTTCCATTTCTTTTGCCTTTTTCTTTTTCTGTTTGATTTTCTAGGAATCCTTTTCAAATGATTTTTAAAAGAGTTTGAATTCAAACATTTTCTGGATTTTTGTAAAGTGAAACAGATACATTTTTGTGCATAAAGTACTGATGTTCACTCAAATTTACAAGGTTCCATTGGTATTTAAAATAAACCTTGCCTTTAATATTCATTTAATTAAGTCATGAGAATGGTTTAAATTTTTATAATTTGTTTTGAAAACCTTTTAACCAAACCTTAGAAACATCACTCAACTCAAGTTCAAAACCTTACTGATTAAAGCAAGTATTTCTTATAAGAAGGTAGCAATAAGGCCATTGCCTTGCTTACATAAAATAATAGATCACAAAATTTCTGTTTTTGAAGAAATGATCCTAAAATGATTATGAATGCATGAATGATATGCAAACTTTGAAATCATGATTTTTGGGATGTTACATATTGAAAGCCCCAAACCACGTAAAACATGCAAAGAAAATTAGAGGCGTCTAACTTTGTTTTGCAGGGGTGTGCTGTGATGTGATATGGCCATGATTGTGATTATATATGATGTATGCAATGTTCCTTATTGTAAGTCGGCAACCGGCAGGAGCCATATGGTTGCCTTTTAATTCCGTTAAGACTTGCGTGTCTATTCAAAGTAGTTATAATAGTTGATGCTGGTGGACGACAACCATTAAGCGGCGTTATTGACCTTGACGCCATACCGGTGATGATGGAGATAATGTTCGTGCTTGAAGATGGAGATCGGAAGCACAAGAAGAAAGGCCATATCATATCACATATTATGAATTGCATGTGATGTTAATCCTTTTATGCATCTTGTATTGTTTAGTTCGCGACGATAGCATTATAAGATGATCCCTCAAGCACAAAATTTCAAGTTTTAAAGTGTTCATCGTTAGTAAGCACCGTTGCTAAAGCTCGTTGTTTCGAAGCACCACGTGATGATCGGGTGTGCTAGATTCTGCGAGTGTATACAACATGAGCAAGCCAGATTTGCTCATGTGGAAGCTAAGGTTTGATCTTGACGAGCCTAGCATGTACAGACATGGTCTCGGAACACGGATCACCAAAAGGTAAAGCATGAGTCATATAGTAGATATGATGAACATGTTGATTGTTCGACATTGAAGCTATATCAACTCTCATGATGATCGGTTTTGATGTGGTGGATTTGGTTCGTGTGATCACTAAAACAATGTGAGGGATATTTTTTTGAGTGGGAGTTCACCTAGATTAGTTTAACTATTAATTAGAACTCGATTTGTCATAAACTTAGTCTAAACTATTGCAAATATGTTGTAAATCAATGGCGGCCCCTACCATCAATTTTAATGTGTTCCTAGAGAAATAAAAGTTGAAAAACAATGGAAGCAACTTCTCGGTTGGTTCCACAATTTGAGGATTGTCCTCAATTCTGTTAATTTGACCTATGTGCTGGATGCACCGCTGGGTAACCCGCCTGCAGCTGATGCTACCTGTCACATCCCAAGATTTTCCAAATCTTGTAATGTGAAAAAAATAAATGAATAAAATAAAACTTTGTTGATTTTGAGGGTGAGAAGAAACTTTTGTTTCCAATTGGGAACTTTCAAAACCTATTTGGATCAAATAGGTTCCTAAAGGAATAAAAAAATATTTAAACAATAAAGCTTAAAAATAATTAAAATTTCTATTTTTGGATTGTCACATCCCAAAATTCTCCTAATTTTGGAATGTGAAATAAATAAATAAGATTGATTGATTGTTTGACTTTGTTGAAAATTCTCAAAGAGAAGAAACTTTTTGAATAGAAATTCCTCTCAACCATGAATTCAAAATCTTATATTCTTTTGTTAAGACCTAAGTAGCCATATAGGCAAAAGGGCATGGATTGATTATGGATTGTAGAATTGGTGTGCAAGATTTCAAAATGAAAATCATGAAGCATTCATAAGCATTTCATCCATGCAAAGTTCTCATAAACTGAATCCAAACCCTGGTATATAAATCCTATAGTTGATTCGCCCAAATGTTTCAAAAGGAAATTAAATTGACTTTATAAAACCCACTATTGCTAAGACAACGATTATTGCTAAATTATAGCCTAAAAAGATCCAATTAATATTACAAAATTTTAGAAACAAAATTGAGCTCATTTGGAGCTAGTATGAAAAAGTTATGTAGCAAATACAAATACATAAAGATATAAATAAAATGAAATATAAAAGAATTTATAAACCCACTACTTCCAAACTAGTAAAAAGATTAAAATTTTGATCCTATAATGATCTATTCGATTTTAGAAAAATTTAGAAACAAGAATCATGTCATTTGGAGTTCGTATGCAAAAGATATGAGGGAAACAAGTATATACTAAAAAAAAAAAAAAAAAAAAAAACTGAACGGGCCGGCCCACTCGGTCCGACCGGACCGAGCCAGCCAGCAGGCCACGCGCTGTGGGACGGTCGAGCTGCTCCGAAAAACGTGCAAAATCTGTTTTGTTAGATATATCTCTACTCAAACTCTTGTAACTTTTTATCTACAACTCCGAATCGACTTCCGTTTGTTTCTACTTGTTCTCTACTCCTAGGCCTATCTCTAAACCATCTCAAACCTCCATATAATCTCGTGGAGGCATAGCTGTACGAGTTTCTCTACTCGAAATCCCGAATCTACATATGCCCGAATCTTGTTTCGCTTTTTAACCCATCTAGACTTCGTCGTTTGCTTTCGGTCAAAAAACGAAAGTTGAAGATCGCGTCGAAATCTTTCAATCCCGACAAACCTCACCTCTTTTTATCCACCACAGCCGGAGAATTTCGTATCGCAATATTTCAGATCTTACGGTGTAAATCCAAGATGTACTCGCGCTCGTTTCTTCAAATCCAAATTCCTTTGGTGAGAAGGTAGGAATAATGATTCCCCACAACTTTCATGTTCTGAGTTTTTCGATTTGACCTACGGATTTGTCTCTCTAACACAGATCTATTTCTTGTCTATTCTGAGCCAAAATCGGGTCAATCTCTTCTTCTAGCCACCGGATCCTATCCAGACGGTCGAGATCCAATCAAACCGGTGCGTGCCATGTCGTCATCCCGGTCATCTTCATCGTCAACGCCACGTCAACGTAAGGTCAACATCTAGTCCCAGTCAGTATGAAAAGTCAACCTGTCCAGTCAGCGGAATATTCCTTGGAATATTCCGTTCGAATTTGAAATTGCACATTATAGATCTAACTTGTAAAATTCATTAGAAATTCATACCATGTCCAAAAATTGCGTATAATATATCAAATTGAAGATAATTTCACGTAGAATCATCTTATCAGAATAGATCCAACTTTTACTGTATGTGGTTACTGCAGTAATTTAATTAGTTTTAATGGTCTTTTAGGTTAATAAATTCATAAGATATTATCTGTAACTCCGAAAAATATGAACAATATATCAAATTGAAGCTACTGTAATGTACATAATATCTGGTTGGATCTAGCCTTTGCAGATTATTTAACCCGTAGCAATTTAATTAGTTTCAATGGCTTTATAAATCATTAAATTCATAGTAAATTAATTGCTTGTCACAAAAATATAAATGATATACCGATGGAAAGCTGGTTCCATGTAGATCATCAATATGTAATTAGTTCAGCATTTTACTGTAAGGTTTTGCCGTGAAGATTTAAATAGTTTAATGGCCTATCTAGAGTAATAAATTCATAAGAAAATAAATATTATTCAGAAAATTACAAATAATATGTCCCTGAAATCACAATTCCGTGGAGATTACAGATATAGCTTTAGTTTGATTTTTAGACAAAAGAAACTATAGGAATCGTTTAAAACCATTAAACACTATTTAAATCATACAAAAAGATCTATAACTCCAATTAGGGTGAATCCAAGTGCTAAGGTTTTGTATTGACAATATCTATACAGAGAAATTGCATGACAAATTATTTGGTACTGTTAAAACAGAAATTCATACAGAAATATTTAAACCCATTGAAATAGTGTTTTAAACATAGGAAAATATCTATAACTCCTTTTTAGGTGATTCAAATTGCCACTGTCTCTAAATTGCATTATCTATCCAGTAGCATCTAGTTCACAATTTAATACGACATAAACATATTTAGTTCAATTAAAGTGGTATACACCATATTAAATCGATACAACTTTAGTAATAAAAGCTTTAGTGCATTAAATGACTTTCCACATGCATCATGTAATCTAACTATGTTCGGAACACTAAATAGAACCATTGTGACTCATTAAATCGTCATGCATGCATCTGTTCATCATTGTTTTCTTGTAATGTTGCACTGTTGTATGTTTGCAATGTTTTGAATGGTCTTTGTTGTGTTTGCTTCAAACGTTAGATTGCGAGGAGTGCAACTACTGTGATTGCAACTACTATGATTGCAAGTATTGTGGTTATGACGAGTGCAACCATTATATCTATGAGGATTGTGAGGATTATCTAATCGACTACATCTACAACAAAGGCAAGTGGTGCTATCTTGGTCATAAATGTCCTACTGTTTCCTATGCATTGTAGATATTTTTGTAGAATTGCATATATAGGAATTGATGTGTATATGCTATGCTATGTCCCATATTATTCCCTAGCGATCCTTGTTTATGAGCCATCGTATTGGTAGATTGCTTAGCTATGCTATTTAGACGAGGAAGGGAATCACATCATGAAAAGTTATATGTTTTGAAAGGCTTATGTTTTGCTAAATGACAAACCAACATGTTTTAATGAACCACCTGGGCGGAATGGCATTGATTGGGTCATCGAGTGTGGATTTTGGTGGGGAATGCCGCCCAGGACACTGAGAAAGGATTGGTTTCTTTGTTTGGAAGCTTTCGTGTGCAACCATGTGCCAATAATGAAATGGGCGGTTGGTTGAACTCAGTAGGTTGTGGTAACTCGAACCCGCGTATCCAGAGATGTAGATAGTGTAGGTTGGACCGGTGCGCGTCGGGATTGGGGAGCTACTTCCCGAACGGTTCCTTCTTGGACTTCTCCCTATCATCACCCAATATGAGAGTGGTGGTACGAGCTGGGCTGGCCAAGTCACATGGGTAAAGTGTACTAACCCCTGCAGGGTGTATAAACTAATCGATTAGCCGTGTCCCCGGTTATGGACAATTTGAGCGACCCGATACTGATGCTATGATATTTCTCACTCATCCTTATTTCTTAATTACTTAAAACTTGTTGGGTGAACATAATTGGGTAGGAGCACCTGGGAGTGAACCAGAGTGTCCTATTTATCGTATTGGAAAACTACTTTGTTACAAATGTTAGGATAAAACTGTTGCTTTATGCAAATGAGCCTGAACTCCACTTGGCCAAATAAGCATGTAGTTGATAGATCTGTTGTTAACCACTTTAGCCTACTTGCCATACATTCAATGTATTGACCATTCGTGGCTGCAACGTTTCATGTTGCAGGTTATATCGTATTTGAGTGATCGTTCATAGGTCGCGAGACTCCACTCAACAATTGTTCGCCTGTGGCACATTTGAAGGATGGAGATCTACCTTGTATTCGTTTTCCGCTGTGTACTTGAATGAATAATGTAAATTCTGGATCATATTCGTTGTATTTATGATGCACAGTTATATTTGGTATCATTTTGTACTGTGTGTGCCAGTGAACCGATCCAGGGATTGGCACTATACACATGAATTCAGCCTTATCAGGCGAGGGTGTTACAAGATGGTATCAGAGCTGTGTGTTGACTGTAGGATCGTGACCTTAGAAATGGATTAGCAATAAAAGACCTTTATTAGGAGAACTATCATATTTTATACTTATTAGAGTTCTTATATTCCTTGTCTATCTTTTCTATAACCTCTTCTTGTTCAAAATTTGTAGTTGTCCATTCTTATGATACCTATATGAGAGTTAGCATATAAGTAAAACAATAAATAAGATGATGTAAATGAACATCTCACCAAGTTTGGGTAGGACTGGACCACCATATTTTATCTCTTTGGAAGATCATCGCTATCGTGTTAGGATATTGTTCTTACCAACTTATGTGGTATGACAATATAGGTTGCTTGCTTGTTTGTTCTGAGCCATATTGAGTGATGCCTTGTTTAGGATATGTTGTTTTGAAACTCTAAAGTTGCTGGAGTTTTCGTGTGGTTTTAATATTATTTTAATGGTGTGAATTGATTGAAAATCGTGGAATAACTGCTGCAGTTTTCTGCCGGACCTGCAGTACCGCGCGATTTTTCATATTTTATTGGTAACTCAGAAAAATCTAAAAAAATAGGATATGGAGCGTAATTACCTGTAGTACATGCACAAAAATTGTCTAAGATTTCTGACAAGTTTAAGGTGCCCAGAAAAATTCGTGAAACCTGCTGTACTGTTTTGAAAGATTTAGTTTAGTGCTTATATGTTGCTATGTTTTACTCTAGTATTGTTCCCAATGCTTTCAAACTATTTTGTGGTTACATACTACTAAGTTTATACCCCTGTAATGTTAGTATACAAGTGTTTGATTGTATGTTGATCGTCAATGATATTTTGCTTGTTTCTGACATTGATTGCTTTATATAGTTATGGGTAGGATTATTTTCTTAGTCGTTTCTCTCCTATAGAATCTATTCTTTCCTATCTTGAACCCTTGGAGATATAATGATGTGTTAAATGGAAGGTTTAACAACACAATGCATTTAGGAAAGAAAATGCTTCACCTAATGGAAAAAGGATGTGGAAGTATGAAGTGTTGCACATGATGTTATGTAGTAGATTACCCAACCGGAAAGTTGAAGTATTGATAGTTTAGTTTTAGTAGTAGCTTTGTTGATTGAATACATGGGAGTATACATAGAGCATTAGCTCGTGCCCATGGAAACATTCTTCAAGGCAAGTGAGAATGTCCGAGTGATAGAAAAACGTGATTCACCTATCCTCATACAGGGTAATGATTTGGGTGCAGGATGGATTGATCACCATTCCTACTACTCTTATTATTCGCTCTTGTACTGTTGGCTTTGCGAATCTTGAGTGCCCTTTTCAACCTTAGCAGAGAGTCGACGTTGAGCCTAAACCCTAGAATGGTATATTGTTACACCCTTCTAAAGGCATCCATTGCTAAGCGTAGGAATGTACGGTAAGGATGAATCCCAACCGTGAATTATGGGCACCGTGAAGTAAACGTTCCCTATTTGCCCACCATGAGAGTTTTGCTAGCTTAAAAAGTGCTTTATTGGAAACTATCAATCATGGAATTAGAATGTGCAATGAAAACCAATTGAGCCAAGTGAATCCTTGAGAAGTGACCTAGTCAGATTTCTTTTAAGGGTGGTAGCATCCTAATGGATCCCAAACCTTTCTTTCTTTCTAGCCTTCCCAAATCTCGGGACGAGATTTCTTTTAAGGGTGGTAGTCTGTCACATCCCAAAATTCTCCTAATTTTGGAATGTGAAATAAATAAATAAGATTGATTGATTGTTTGACTTTGTTGAAAATTCTCAAAGAGAAGAAACTTTTTGAATAGAAATTCCTCTCAACCATGAATTCAAAATCTTATATTCTTTTGTTAAGACCTAAGTAGCCATATAGGCAAAAGGGCATGGATTGATTATGGATTGTAGAATTGGTGTGCAAGATTTCAAAATGAAAATCATGAAGCATTCATAAGCATTTCATCCATGCAAAGTTCTCATAAACTGAATCCAAACCCTGGTATATAAATCCTATAGTTGATTCGCCCAAATGTTCCAAAAGGAAATTAAATTGACTTTATAAAACCCACTATTGCTAAGACAACGATTATTGCTAAATTATAGCCTAAAAAGATCCAATTAATATTACAAAATTTTAGAAACAAAATTGAGCTCATTTGGAGCTAGTATGAAAAAGTTATGTAGCAAATACAAATACATAAAGATATAAATAAAAAGAAATATAAAAGAATTTATAAACCCACTACTTCCAAACTAGTAAAAAGATTAAAATTTTGATCCTATAATGATCTATTCGATTTTAGAAAAATTTAGAAACAAAAATCATGTCATTTGGAGTTCGTATGCAAAAGATATGAGGGAAACAAGTATATACTAAAAAAAAAAAAAAAAAAAACTGAACGGGCCGGCCCACTCGGTCCGACCGGACCGAGCCAGCCAGCAGGCCACGCGCTGTGGGACGGTCGAGCTGCTCCGAAAAACGTGCAAAATCTGTTTTGTTAGATATATCTCTACTCAAACTCTTGTAACTTTTTATCTACAACTCCGAATCGACTTCCGTTTGTTTCTACTTGTTCTCTACTCCTAGGCCTATCTCTAAACCATCTCAAACCTCCATATAATCTCGTGGAGGCATAGCTGTACGAGTTTCTCTACTCGAAATCCCGAATCTACATATGCCCGAATCTTGTTTCGCTTTTTAACCCATCTAGACTTCGTCGTTTGCTTTCGGTCAAAAAACGAAAGTTGAAGATCGCGTCGAAATCTTTCAATCCCGACAAACCTCACCTCTTTTTATCCACCACAGCCGGAGAATTTCGTATCGCAATATTTCAGATCTTACGGTGTAAATCCAAGATGTACTCGCGCTCGTTTCTTCAAATCCAAATTCCTTTGGTGAGAAGGTAGGAATAATGATTCCCCACAACTTTCATGTTCTGAGTTTTTCGATTTGACCTACGGATTTGTCTCTCTAACACAGATCTATTTCTTGTCTATTCTGAGCCAAAATCGGGTCAATCTCTTCTTCTAGCCACCGGATCCTATCCAGACGGTCGAGATCCAATCAAACCGGTGCGTGCCATGTCGTCATCCCGGTCATCTTCATCGTCAACGCCACGTCAACGTAAGGTCAACATCTAGTCCCAGTCAGCATGAAAAGTCAACCTGTCCAGTCAGCGGAATATTCCTTGGAATATTCCGTTCGAATTTGAAATTGCACATTATAGATCTAACTTGTAAAATTCATTAGAAATTCATACCATGTCCAAAAATTGCGTATAATATATCAAATTGAAGATAATTTCACGTAGAATCATCTTATCAGAATAGATCCAACTTTTACTGTATGTGGTTACTGCAGTAATTTAATTAGTTTTAATGGTCTTTTAGGTTAATAAATTCATAAGATATTATCTGTAACTCCGAAAAATATGAACAATATATCAAATTGAAGCTACTGTAATGTACATAATATCTGGTTGGATCTAGCCTTTGCAGATTATTTAACCCGTAGCAATTTAATTAGTTTTAATGGCTTTATAAATCATTAAATTCATAGTAAATTAATTGCTTGTCACAAAAATATAAATGATATACCGATGGAAAGCTGGTTCCATGTAGATCATCAATATGTAATTAGTTCAGCATTTTACTGTAAGGTTTTGCCGTGAAGATTTAAATAGTTTAATGGCCTATCTAGAGTAATAAATTCATAAGAAAATAAATACTATTCAGAAAATTACAAATAATATGTCCCTGAAATCACAATTCCGTGGAGATTACAGATATAGCTTTAGTTTGATTTTTAGACAAAAGAAACTATAGGAATCGTTTAAAACCATTAAACACTATTTAAATCATACAAAAAGATCTATAACTCCAATTAGGGTGAATCCAAGTGCTAAGGTTTTGTATTGACAATATCTATACAGAGAAATTGCATGACAAATTATTTGGTACTGTTAAAACAGAAATTCATACAGAAATATTTAAACCCATTGAAATAGTGTTTTAAACATAGGAAAATATCTATAACTCCTTTTTAGGTGATTCAAATTGCCACTGTCTCTAAATTGCATTATCTATCCAGTAGCATCTAGTTCACAATTTAATACGACATAAACATATTTAGTTCAATTAAAGTGGTATACACCATATTAAATCGATACAACTTTAGTAATAAAAGCTTTAGTGCATTAAATGACTTTCCACATGCATCATGTAATCTAACTATGTTCGGAACACTAAATACAACCATTGTGACTCATTAAATCGTCATGCATGCATCTGTTCATCATTGTTTTCTTGTAATGTTGCACTGTTGTATGTTTGCAATGTTTTGAATGGTGTTTGTTGTGTTTGCTTCAAACGTTAGATTGCGAGGAGTGCAACTACTGTGATTGCAACTACTATGATTGCAAGTATTGTGGTTATGACGAGTGCAACCATTATATCTATGAGGATTGTGAGGATTATCTAATCGACTACATCTACAACAAAGGCAAGTGGTGCTATCTTGGTCATAAATGTCCTACTGTTTCCTATGCATTGTAGATATTTTTGTAGAATTGCATATATAGGAATTGATGTGTATATGCTATGCTATGTCCCATATTATTCCCTAGCGATCCTTGTTTATGAGCCATCGTATTGGTAGATTGCTTAGCTATGCTATTTAGACGAGGAAGGGAATCACATCATGAAAAGTTATATGTTTTGAAAGGCTTATGTTTTGCTAAATGACAAACCAACATGTTTTAATGAACCACCTGGGCGGAATGGCATTGATTGGGTCATCGAGTGTGGATTTTGGTGGGGAATGCCGCCCAGGACACTGAGAAAGGATTGGTTTCTTTGTTTGGAAGCTTTCGTGTGCAACCATGTGCCAATAATGAAATGGGCGGTTGGTTGAACTCAGTAGGTTGTGGTAACTCGAACCCGCGTATCCAGAGATGTAGATAGTGTAGGTTGGACCGGTGCGCGTCGGGATTGGGGAGCTACTTCCCGAACGGTTCCTTCTTGGACTTCTCCCTATCATCACCCAATATGAGAGTGGTGGTACGAGCTGGGCTGGCCAAGTCACATGGGTAAAGTGTACTAACCCCTGCAGGGTGTATAAACTAATCGATTAGCCGTGTCCCCGGTTATGGACAATTTGAGCGACCCGATACTGATGCTATGATATTTCTCACTCATCCTTATTTCTTAATTACTTAAAACTTGTTGGGTGAACATAATTGGGTAGGAGCACCTGGGAGTGAACCAGAGTGTCCTATTTATCGTATTGGAAAACTACTTTGTTACAAATGTTAGGATAAAACTGTTGCTTTATGCAAATGAGCCTGAACTCCACTTGGCCAAATAAGCATGTAGTTGATAGATCTGTTGTTAACCACTTTAGCCTACTTGCCATACATTCAATGTATTGACCATTCGTGGCTGCAACGTTTCATGTTGCAGGTTATATCGTATTTGAGTGATCGTTCATAGGTCGCGAGACTCCACTCAACAATTGTTCGCCTGTGGCACATTTGAAGGATGGAGATCTACCTTGTATTCGTTTTCCGCTGTGTACTTGAATGAATAATGTAAATTCTGGATCATATTCGTTGTATTTATGATGCACAGTTATATTTGGTATCATTTTGTACTGTGTGTGCCAGTGAACCGATCCAGGGATTGGCACTATACACATGAACTCAGCCTTATCAGGCGAGGGTGTTACATGGATCTTTTAAATAAAAAAAAGATTTGGTTTTCAAATGAAATAGAAGTTTTACAAATAAAGGATTATTTTATAAGCCAGATTAAAACTTGGCCAAAGCCTTGGAAATAAAATATTTCTATTTGATAAAAATAGTAAAGGTTTATTTAAAATAAATTAGTAAGGATTTAATATCCAATTTTATTTAAGAAAAGGCTTCTCCCATTTTAAATAAACACTAAAACTTATTTATTTATTTTAAATAAGTTTCTAAGTATTTTATTTTCTCAAATAAAACCTACTGAAGTGTTTTGGTTTTATTTAGTTTTCAAATAAATAATTTAAATAAAACAAAACCTATTTTGATTTAATAACCAAGGTCCATTTTATTTAATTGTAAAGGGACTCTAAAATAAAAATATTATTTTGTTTTTAGGAATTGGTTTATGTTGCTGAACAGAACCAAATTCAAAGTTGCAAGGTGTGTTGAATGTTTGAATGTGATTTGAATGCTTGAGTGTTGTTTGAATTTCAAAACAGAAATTAGAAATAGAAAAAGAAAAGGATTTTAGGAAGGAAAAAAAATAGAAACAAGAAACAGCCTAGTCGACAAAGCCCACTAGGCCCAGTACCAGCCCAGCTTCCCTCTCCACGAAAGAAAACGGTTCGCACTCAATTTTGAACCCACAGAGACGCTGACGAGTGGCACTTTCTTCTCTCTCACTCCCTCGCCGACTCCCGGACCCCACCCCTCCAGCTCACCTTCTTCCTCGCGACGACCACGCCAGCCGTTTCCTGCCGTTGATGCCGCGCGTAAATTCGCAGTAATGCCGCAGTGATTCCGCTCAGCAATCTCGCCCTCTTAAGCGCCCAATCTCTCTCTCTGGTTCCCCTCTTTCGCCCCACCTCGACACGCCCCCAGGCTGTCGAATTTCGCTCAACACCACCCTCGGCTCCGACGAGGTCCGGTGCCGATTCCGGCGACCCAGCGCCGCCCCTTGCCTCATCGACCACGCACACACACTCCCCACTCCCAGGCGCACCTGTCTGTGCCTTTTGTTCAACTGCGGGCGCCCCAGAACGTCGTCTTCGACAAACTCCGAGCGCCGCCGCGTCTGGCTCTTCTCCGACGACCTCCCTCTGGTAAACCAGACTACCCTGACCCCTCTCAATCACGCACACATCATCGCCGTGTCTTTGCGCGTCTGACCATGCGTCTCGTTTGTCCCCGAGTGATCCATAGCACCGTCCCCGACGACGACTGAGCGTGGCCGAGGCGCAGCTCCACTCCGGCGAGCAATCAAGCCCGATCCCGTGCGCCCCTCGCCAAGAAGACCCCACGTTGAGCTTCGGCGTCGCCCTGCGATCATTGTAAGCATCTCCCCACCTCCCATTCCTTCCTGTATCGCCGGCACCGCCATCACCTGACCGTCGCCGTCGCTAGCCACCACCAGCGCCGCTGCGTTTTGGTCAAATGCATAGGATCCGTTAGATCTGAATTGGACGCATCAGATTAGAATCAAGTCAAAGGGGTATCGTAGGATCAGAGCCGCACAGATCTCTTTTAATCCAACGGCCTGTATCTGTCGATCCACTCGAACCGGTACCGTCCAATAATAAAGCGACGCGTGGCCAGTTTTGTTTAAAACAGAAATTTGAAAACATAATTGTTTGCAGATTTGAAAACCCTATAACTTTTGATCCACACGTCCAAACATTACAAACTTTATCTCGTTGGAATCAGTGGAACAAGTCCTAGTCGACCTTGCAATTTGTTTAGCAAATAGTATCTGTTAGATTGTTTGTTTTTGCAGAAACATTTGTATGCTTGTGTAGATTAGAAAAATTATTCAAAAATGTTTTTAAGGTTGAAACCTTTGAAAATTGGTTTGTTGTGAACTTACTGACCCTAGGAACCAACCCATGGTTTTAGAAATGAATTTGGTGAAGTTTAGGATGGATTAATTGATTTAGCCCATTTCTAGCCAAATAAAAATATTGGTTTTGTTATGGGAATGTTTTTGGAGTAAAAACTTAGGGAAAATATTTTGGACCAAACCTACTGACCCTAAACACCAAGTTTGAGAAACAACAACTTATTTTGGTGAATAACATAAAGTTGTTGCTTTGATAAAAATATTTTCCACCACATAAAATAATGAAAGGATTTAAAAATGGTTTATAGATGAAACCCTTTTGCAAATGACTTTGCCACTTTGGAAAATGACCACTTTGGACCTTACAAAGTTTAGAAACCTAGTGGAGACCATCTTTGCAAATAGAACCACCTCTTGCATGATTACATGCATGACTTAGATCCCATTGTTTTGTGTGTGAATTATTTGATTGATTGTTGGTTTGGAATGCTAGTTGATATTGTGTTTGCTTGATTGATTGTAGTGAAGTTAGAAAAGTGTGAGACTAGCAAGATCAAGGAAGTGAACCAACATTCCCTACCAAAAGGCAAGTGACACTATCATCTAAAGTCCTACTATTTTCATTATACTTAGTGGATTTTGAAAACATGCATGAAAAGAATTTCTATACTTATGCTATGCTAAATCCTAATAGGATACCCTATACATTCCTTAGTGAAAACAATGTAGTTGTTACATGCTTAGCCATGCTATATTTTGAAAAGAGATACATGTTGAGATTTTATGAAGTTGAGAAAAGGACTTGTGTTTTTATATAATAAAACAAGGACTCAATGAACCACCTGGGTGGACATGGATACTTTGAGTTTTGGAGAAGGTGGCAACAAAAGGAACCATGTCTATGGCAATCACTTTGTGTTGTGCTCCAAAGGAAAACCACCCAGGAAACTTAGAGATTGAACAAGTTTCTCCAATTGTGGCTTTCGTGTGCAACCACATGCTATTTATGGCTCTGGCTTAGTCAACTACATTGGGAAGACCCATGCATTGTCTTCAGCTTACTGGACATGAGGACCTGGAATCCTAGATGGGTACTGAAGACAAGCTAGCAATGGTGTATGGGAGGACCCTCTGGAAATTCTTCGTCACATTCTCAATCTGCCGGTACTCCATCTTGGTGAGCACTAATCCAGTGGCCACTGGTGGCAACAAGATGGGATTGTGACATGTGGGTAAAGTGTACTACTTCTGTAGAAGATAATAAAATCTAAGTACTTAGCCGTGTCCCCGGTTATGGACAATACTGAGCAACTAAAGTTTGAAGGTATGGGAAATCTCGGCATTCCAATTTCTAAAAGAAAACTTTCTAAGTGATAACAAAAGACTTGATGCACTTGGGGGTACCAAGGAGCTCAAGAGATTTTGATGAAAACTTGATGCACTTGGGGTTACCAAGGAATTCAAGAGATTTTTGACAAGGACTTGAATACTTGGGGATACCAAGGAGTTCAAGGGATTTTGATAAAGAGATTTGACAAAAGATCAAAACCATTTTGAAAAGATAGGATCAATTATTGCTTTCTGCAAAGAAGCCTTAAACCCTACTTAGCCAAAAATGCATGTAATGATAGGATCCACTTATGTTCAACACAATAGTGAAACTTGCCAATACAATTCAAATGTATTGACCCTTGTGGCTGTAACTTGTAATGTCACAGGTTTGATTGACTTTTAGTGAAGATTGATTGATTAGGATTACAAAGTCTACAACCAACATCTGCCTGTGGCACTTTGAAGATGAAGGACCCCATGTTATAGATATTCCGCTGCAATGTAATGTAATAGCCAAATGAGCTATGTAAGATGTAATAAAATTACTTTATTCCTGGTTATAAAGTTATATTATGACCTTTGTTTCTTGATATTACATCTTAACTGTGGATGCTAGCTATTGATCCAGGGACTAGCATTGTAAACACAGGGGACTCTACCTTATTCAAAGGTTGGGACACTCCCTCTACAGATGGTATCAGAGCATTGTGTTGCCTGTAGGATTTGTAAACCTAGGATTGGACAAAAACCCTTAGAAGATAGGAGTTGTATTTGTTCCAAAACTTATTTACAAACAATCTTGTAAACTCTTTCCTCAACCACTTTTGTTTCAACTCTACCTCTCATCTATTTTCAACTTGATGGAAAAACCTACCCCATGGCCAAAGACTACACCATGTGCAAAGGACATCTTCAACTCTAATGACTCCAACTTCTTCAACTCTAATGACTTCAACGTCTTCAGCATATTCACCAAGGACTTCCAACATGGATACCACGAAGGACTACAAGTGGAACAAGGAAATCTTGCTCAAGATATGGAGACTAAGGGAATGCAAAAATAAGAAGGAGATCATTTCACTAAAAGTTGTTGTAAACAAGAGTTTTCCTCAAGGAAACCATGATCTCATACAAGAAGAATCATGAAGGAAGGAAAGATCACAAGTGAACCATATAGATGGACCACCATATTTTAGTTAAGTCAAAACCACCAACTTATGTGGTGTAACAAAAATATTTTGTTGCCTAAGTAAGTGCTTGAACTTTGTTGTTTGAGTGAAAAGCTGTTTGTGAATGCTTGCACATTGCTTGAGTGAATTGTGATGTGTGTGATTAGAATTGATTCCTTAGAAATATCTTGCCTATTCTAATCTCCCTCCAACCCAAACAGATGACTACTCCAAGAGACTCCAACATCAAGGTTGATGATACCAACACCAACCAAGAGGATAGCATGAAAGAGCTCATAGCAACCCAGAACCAGTTGAACCAAGTGACAACTCAATTCATAGCCAACACTAGTGGAGAAGATCCAACCCTGCAAGGATTTTTGGAAACTCAAGGCCAATTGATGCTTAAGGTGACTGATCAAATGATCAATATGGAAGAAAGCTATTCCAAAAGAGTCTTTGACAACAAGGATGACAGAAATGTTATTCTAGATGGAGCCCCAGCTTGCATTATTTGTGGAGAGAAGGATCATACTTCCAAGGAGCATGGAGATCAATGCCCCAACTGTGAAGAGAAACATCCCATTGGACAATGTCCCACCTCTCAAGCTACTTGCTACCTATGTGAAGGAAATAACCATGTCCCTATCCAATTCCCCATCTATTCCATTGTGGAACAAAGGAAACAAGGTGGAGTGCAACAAATGATTGCAAACCATCAAGAAGGATCCAAGTCTACCAAGAAGGTTGATGACAAAGGAAAAGGTCCACTTATACCTCCAAACAAAACAACCCAATTCAAGGGATCAAATAAGAGGAATGTGAATTTTCTAAAGAGCAATAAAAGGTCCAAGAAACATGTAGACATTCCTACCTACCAGATAACATATGAACAACATGAACTGGATGCACTCCTAGCTTTGGAGAAACCCAAAAAGCAAAAGAAGGACAAAAGCCATGTGCAATGTCATAAATGTAAGGAAATGGGACACTATTCCAGTGAATGCCCAGAGAACCAGAAGAATAAGGAGATTAGCCAAGTGGTGTGCAACAACTGCAAAGAGCTAGGCCATTATGTAGCAACTTGTCCACAAGAGCCACGTAAAGAACTCAAAGATATCAACTGTTTCAATTGCAAGAACCCAGGACATTATGCCAGCAACTGTCCAGAAAAGATGAAGAACAAGTTGAACAAGCCTATGGATAAACTCAACCTTCGCCCATGAGTCAAGTGTGGAAACAAAGAACCCTGAGCAGATGTTTTCCCAAAGAAGGTTCCCCAAGATCTCAGGCAAGCCAACTTGTAATTTTTTGTTTGAAAATATTTTAAGGGTGGTAGTACCCTAGTTGTTTTGAGCCTACTTGTAACCCTAGCTTTCCCAAATCTCGGGACGAGATTTATTTTAAGGGTGGTAGCCTGTCACATCCCAAGATTTTCCAAATCTTGTAATGTGAAAAAAATAAATGAATAAAATAAAACTTTGTTGATTTTCAGGGTGAGAAGAAACTTTTGTTTCCAATTGGGAACTTTCAAAACCTATTTGGATCAAATAGGTTCCTAAAGGAATACAAAAAATATTTAAACAATAAAGCTTAAAAATAATTAAAATTTCTATTTTTGGATCTTTTAAATAAAAAAATATTTGGTTTTCAAATGAAATAGAAGTTTTACAAATAAAGGATTATTTTATAAGCCAGATTAAAACTTGGCCAAAGCCTTGGAAATAAAATATTTCTATTTGATATCCAATTTTATTTAAGAAAAGGCTTCTCCCATTTTAAATAAACACTAAAACTTATTTATTTATTTTAAATAAGTTTCTAAGTATTTTATTTTCTCAAATAAAACCTAGTGAAGTGTTTTGGTTTTATTTAGTTTTCAAATAAATAATTTAAATAAAACAAAACCTATTTTGATTTAATAACCAAGGTCCATTTTATTTAATTGTAAAGGGACTCTAAAATAAAAATATTATTTTGTTTTTAGGAATTGGTTTATGTTGCTGAACAGAACCAAATTCAAAGTTGCAAGGTGTGTTGAATGTTTGAATGTGATTTGAATGCTTGAGTGTTGTTTGAATTTCAAAACAGAAATTAGAAATAGAAAAAGAAAAGGATTTCAGGAAGGAAAAAAAATAGAAACAAGCAACAGCCCAGTCGACAAAGCCCACTAGGCCCAGTACCAGCCCAGCTTCCCTCTCCCCGAAAGAAAACGGTTCGCACTCAATTTTGAACCCACAGAGACGCTGACGAGTGGCCCTTTCTTCTCTCTTACTCCCTCGCTGACTCCCGGACCCCACCCCTCCAGCTCACCTTCTTCCTCGCGACGACCACGCCGGCCGTTTCCTGCCGTTGATGCCGCGCGTAAATTCGCAGTAATGCCGCAGTGATTCCGCTCAGCAATCTCGCCCTCTTAAGCGCCCACTCTCTCTCCGGTTCCCCTCTGTCGCTGTAACACCCTCAGAATCGGACCTATGCAAGTTTGAGCAAAATTCGCCAAACCCGCATAGAAACGATTCAAAGGTGCCCACCAGGCACTTTCGTGCGGGTGGAAAACGAAGTAATAACATTACACAACAGTCCTCGATGGGACCCACAGAACAGATATATATATAACGGCGACTCCAGGAGTCAAGAATACAGATATAATATACAAGATCCAAATCACCTTGAAAACGATAGAGCGTCCAGCTACGGACAAGATGCAAATGGGGCTAAGAGCCCTGAAGAATAACCAATGGCGTCCATAACCCTGCCCAGGCCAAGCCGGAAGGGTAACCCTGCTAACGGCGTCGATCTCAAAAACCTGCTTAAACAAAAGGGGTGCCGACAAAGGGCAAATGAAAAAGAAGGAGCGTCAGTACTGAGGCCAGTACACGGCGAGGCTAGAATTCGGCGGTCCTCGCCTACATAGGTATGGTGGACTGAAGCGGCAGCGGCAGCATGCACTGAACAACCTATAGAGACTCGATACAACTGGCGTTTATCAGAGAGGGGTAAGAATGACCTATCCGGATCCAACCTGAAACTAACACCAAACAAACCCATCCTGGTGTTTCCCCCTCGAGACCAAACGAGGAAGTCAACCGAGGAACTCACACAGTTGGCAGTTTTACTTATTTGGTTATCGTTGCAACAATTACTAGTCAGGTATAGATAACCGTCCTGATAAAGTAAGCAGTGGGCCCTTTTAGTTAATCATTCCGTGATAGTTGCAGCAATTACTAATCAGGTACAGATAGCATGAGATAAACCCAAAACCCAGCAGTTGTTGGTACTTCTATTCAGCCATTCCGTTGTAGTTGCAACACTTACTAGTCAGGTACAATGGTCGCAAGCGACACTCCAAACAAGCAATTGTGGGCAGTATTAATTAGCCATTCCATTATAGTGAAGCTGATTACTAGTCATTATAAAGTCAAATTTATAGCAATAAACTTTAGTTATGCTTGTCTATGATCGAGATACTGTGCTCCAAGTCGTCCATATCCGCGGACACGGCTTTCAGAAAGTTTTACCCGGCCGGGGTGCACCAATAGCAACACACGCTCGATCAACCTCGGAAAAACCAAATCAAAACCCAACGAGGCTTTCATGACTGAACAATCACAGGATTCAGAAATATTTCAGGGGGCCACCCCTTGGAGTCTACCCGCAACGAAGTAAGCAAGCTCCGAGACGGACTCAAGGTTTGGGTATACGGCTGTGAACGACTGGGAACCCGAAAGTGTGGCTGGGCTTGTCGACACCGCGGAATCGTGTCCCGATCCTAAACAATACAGTGTGCTCCTCGCACAATTTAAATACATAAGTAGCATGGCATAAGTACAGGATCGTAAATAAAACCTCAAACTAGTTTGTGGCCCCAAGAAATAAGAATGAATCAAGCTCTGGCTCAGGGGGGTCCCATATACCTCCCGGATGTGGATAGCGCGATAAATCAAGGAACAGGTATCAAGTACTCGGGGTCTTACGGGACACAAGTGGGCGTTCGGAAACCAAATATTTTCTATCACCCACCGATGCCTCTGCTTATTCAATTTTAGTTTTTAAACAGGAATTAAAGTGAACGATAAGTAAAACTATGATCATCTCCAACATCAACCTGCGGCAATACATCAACAACTGTGGCACCGAACGACACGCAACATCACTTGAGCAAGCGACTACGACGCGCAAGTCCAACTATCTACCAAACAACAGGTAATAGGATGTGTCCGAGGCAATATAGGGCTGCACGGTATATCACAGGTACGGAAACTAAAGCATCGCAACACAGATAGCAATAGATCAACAGGAGGGAAGTAAATACTATAAAAGTAAGATAGGTAGAAAGGGGGAGATGCTCGCCTGAAAACATTGTCGAAGGGTTCAACCGAAGATCGGGGCGAAGCTCACATCAACTCAACGGCCTTATCCGCGAAGAAGCAAAACACTAGAATAAACACCGGATGCAATATTTAATACACGACAGAAGATCGGCATGATGCATGTATGATGCATGGCATGGCAAAGGTGCGATGCAATTAGGTCATATTAAGCGGAACCGGGGTCCCGACAATTAGTTAGACAGTTCAAGTTATTTAGAACCCCCGCAATTAAATGTTGTTTAACAAGGTAGAGGATAGTACCGGGTTCGCTACACAAGTTTAGATAAGGCCAATATAAGGCTAGATTTGCCCGCATATGGGCCCCATATTTAATTACGAGGTGAATCGGCATAAGGCCCCCAAACCACATGATAATATGCATGCGAGTATGACAATTTAATATGCAACAAGTTTTATGTTTGACATTTTATAAAATAGGGGTTCGGATAAGGGTCACACATTAGGGGCTCGACGGTCTTGAGGTTCCGGGGTTCGGGGTCGGTCTCAGGGTCCGGATCTGGGGTTCGGGGTTCGACGAAAACGTTCTCGGATATCGGAGGTAGGTCTTGTCGTATCCGCGGTCTCGGTGTCCGGGGTGAAGTACTCGGCGTCCTCGAGGGAGTACTTGGCGTTCCGGGTAGACGAACTCGGCGTGGCGAGGGTTCGGTCTTCGAATCCCGGGAAGGATGTCTTGCGGCTTCTCGTGAAGGCGATCTTAACGCTCGGTGCCCGTGAAGTTGATCTTGGTGTTTCATGATGATCTTGCCGACTCCATGCGAAGGCCTTGGCGCTCTAGATCGGTCTTCAGGGTCCGGCCATCGGATCCAGGAACGGGCTTCGGAGTCCGGGTCTTCGAGTCCATGTTGACGATCTTGTTTCTACGTCTCCGGGAAGGAGAGCTTGTCGAGCCCAAGGAATAGCACTCTCGAGGGTTGCGGTACTGCTTGGGTGGCATCGCCATCATCCTAGATCACCACCATCTCTGCACATTCAGAGCTCCACGGATGTTCATCACTAGCAGCCCCGTCTCGAAGGGGGAGAGGCGACCAGGCCACCAGGGCACACACGCGACTGGAGAGGGACGGCCGGAGTCAACACGAGGGAAAACGGCGTGTCGCTGCAGGAACCCCACACGGACGAGTTCGCCTGAAAAGGGTCCACGCGCTACAGGGAGCCCACCCGGAGACGACCCCTGGAGGAGCGCTGCAGAGAGGCCACGGCGAGCAGCTGGCTTGAGCTCGAGGAAGGAGCTGGGACGGACGAGGGCGGAGGGGGTCGCCGGCCTGGGAGGAGAGAGCGCCGCAGAGGGGGTCGGCGGACGGAGGCGCTCTGGGCGGGGCGGTGAGCAGAGGAGGAGGCGCAGGAGCGGGCGGAGGGAGCGGTCGCCGGCGGCGCCTGTGACGAGCGGGACCGGCGGAGGTCGGGCGAGGTGGAGGAGGACCGGAGGAGCTCGCCTGCGAGGCGGCGGCGCGGGGTAGAGGGGCCGGCGGCGAACGGCGGTGGAAGGGCGACCCGAGCGAGGGCGGCCGGGGATGCGCGGTGGGGCGGTGAGGACGGGGTCGGGGGAGGCGCGGGCGACTGGGTGCGAGCTCGAACCGGCGAGGAGGACGGGGTGGAGACAGGCGGGGAGAGGAGGAAGACGAGGGAGGGAGAGCGATGGGGTTGGGGGCGAGCGGGGGTGCCGGAGGGAGTGGGGTCGGGGCGGGCCAGGGGTAGTGGGGTGGGACCCAGGCGTGTGGGGGTGGGATCTGCTGAGGGAGGTGGCTGCGGGTTGGTGTGCGTGTGGGAAAAGGGTGGGTGGCCCTGTGTGAGTGTGTGGTGTGCGGTTGGAGAGAGAGAGGTGGGAGAGAGGCTGGGGTGAGGTGGCATAGTTTGATTGGTGGGGGGGGAAGGATGAGGATGAGGTGGCGGCGAGTTATTGGGCGGGGTGATGTGGCCAAAGGGTGAGGGTAGATTAGATGGTAGGTTTAGAAATAAGAGGGTGGACCGTTTAGACTTTCTGGGGTGGTCGTTCGGGTCGCTTCGGCCCGTTCGACTGCCCCACTAAAAATAATATAATTTATATTTGTTTTAATAACACCGTTTGCAAACCGATAGCAACAAAAACAAAATAATCCGGAGACCCGGGGTTTGCATTAGAACAAAGGTGGGGCGTTTTTGAAAACAAAACGGGCTTTGCGAAATAGTTTTATGCAAACAATGCATGATGATGACGATGCAATGCACAAATTCAACGCGATTTTCTAGTAGTGGTTTTGCGGGATGCCACAATTCGACACCACTAACAATGGATCTCGCCCTCGAGATCCGCCTCATGGTACCGGAAGGAAGGTCGGCGATCTGCGTCTTCTCGCTTCGTGTAGATCCTCGCGACACCACTAACGAGGTTTCCTTCTTCATCTTAAAATTGGCGACACCACCAACAAAGGGTCGTTGTTCCTGATCGTCGAGAGAACACTCCGGAGAAACAAAGGACGAAGGTAGAGGTATCAAACGATAAGGCCACCTCTAACTTCCATTAGAAGAGGGAAAGTTACATCGATCCACCAGTTCGATGTACAGAGCGAACAGTAAGAGTCGGGTAGGGTGATCAGTCCATCCCGTACACAAACTATCAACTCTATACATGAGTAGGAGAATCAGGCAACTCAACTCTCGAGATTTAGACTGAAGATCTTCATAGGCGGTATCCGGAACAAAGGGATGATGCCAGCAGGAATCGTATGAAAGACACAATGATTAGGTTCCGCGATGGTTCCATTGGCATGAACAACACATGCTCAAGGTATACTCCAACTTCACCAATGCTCGTCCTTCCCATATGTTTTTCAACGACACAGACATCCGGCAAGGAACACGTATGGGTAAGGAGCTCAAGAACAAAAGATTGGAGGAAGGGTACAACAGACAAATTGCAGATTGATGATCGTATCACCTCCGTTACAAAAGGGAGAAAGCGAAACCCTGAAGGTACGACGGAAACCCAACCACGAGAAATCCTGGACTCGAAGAGAGAGAAGAGAGCGGATTCAAAACACGTAGAGGTAAGAGAGGAATAGCAAAGGGGTAAGGAGTAAAATCAGACCTAACCAGAACTATCCAACCGATTTTTAAAAATAGTTTTGACACTTCTACTTCGGCCGTTAGCTAGGTTATCCTACAGGCTGGACTTGTGGGGTATTGCAACTGCTGAGCTCTGATACCACTCTGTAACACCCTCAGAATCGGACTTATGCAAGTTTGAGCAAAATTCGCCAAACCCGCATAGAGACGATTCAAAGGTGCCCACCAGGCACTTTCGTGCGGGTGGAAAACGAAGTAATAACATTACACAACAGTCCTCGATGGGACCCACAGAACATATATATATATATATATATATATATATATATATATATATATATATATATATATATAACGGCGACTCCAGGAGTCAAGAATACAGATATAATATACAAGATCCAAATCACCTTGAAAACGATAGAGCGTCCAGCTACGGACAAGATGCAAATGGGGCTAAGAGCCCTGAAGAATAACCAATGGCGTCCATAACCCTGCCCAGGCCAAGCCGGAAGGGTAACCCTGCTAACGGCGTCGATCTCAAAAACCTGCTTAAACAAAAGGGGTGCCGACAAAGGGCAAAGGAAAAAGAAGGAGCGTCAGTACTGAGGCCAGTACACGGCGAGGCTAGAATTCGGCGGTCCTCGCCTACATAGGTATGGTGGACTGAAGCGGCAGCGGCAGCATGCACTGAACAACCTATAGAGACTCGATACAACTGGCGTTTATCAGAGAGGGGTAAGAATGACCTATCCGGATCCAACCTGAAACTAACACCAAACAAACCCATCCTGGTGTTTCCCCCTCGAGACCAAACGAGGAAGTCAACCGAGGAACTCACACAGTTGGCAGTTTTACTTATTTGGTTATCGTTGCAACAATTACTAGTCAGGTATAGATAACCGTCCTGATAAAGTAAGCAGTGGGCCCTTTTAGTTAATCATTCCGTGATAGTTGCAGCAATTACTAATCAGGTACAGATAGCATGAGATAAACCCAAAACCCAGTAGTTGTTGGTACTTTTATTCAGCCATTCCGTTGTAGTTGCAACACTTACTAGTCAGGTACAATGGTCGCAAGCGACACTCCAAACAAGCAATTGTGGGCAGTATTAATTAGCCATTCCATTATAGTGAAGCTGATTACTAGTCATTATAAAGTCAAATTTATAGCAATAAACTTTAGTTATGCTTGTCTATGATCGAGATACTGTGCTCCAAGTCGTCCATATCCGCGGACACGGCTTTCAGAAAGTTTTACCCGGCCGGGGTGCACCAATAGCAACACACGCTCGATCAACCTCGGAAAAACCAAATCAAAACCCAACGAGGCTTTCACGACTGAACAATCACAGGATTCAGAAATATTTCAGGGGGCCACCCCTTGGAGTCTACCCGCAACGAAGTAAGCAAGCTCTGAGACGGACTCAAGGTTTGGGTATACGGCTGTGAACGACTGGGAACCCGAAAGTGTGGCTGGGCTTGTCGACACCGCGGAATCGTGTCCCGATCCTAAACAGTACAGTGTGCTCCTCGCACAATTTAAATACATAAGTAGCATGGCATAAGTACAGGATCGTAAATAAAACCTCAAACTAGTTTGTGGCCCCAAGAAATAAGAATGAATCAAGCTCTGGCTCAGGGGGGTCCCATATACCTCCCGGATGTGGATAGCGCGATAAATCAAGGAACAGGTATCAAGTAATCGGGGTCTTACGGGACACAAGTGGGCGTTCGGAAACCAAATATTTTCTATCACCCACCGATGCCTCTGCTTATTCAGTTTTAGTTGTTAAACAGGAATTAAAGTGAACGATAAGTAAAACTATGATCATCTCCAACATCAACCTGCGGCAATACATCAACAACTGTGGCACCGAACGACACGCAACAGCACTTGAGCAAGCGACTACGACGCGCAAGTCCAACTATCTACCAAACAACAGGTAATAGGATGTGTCCGAGGCAATATAGGGTTGCACGGTATATCACAGGTACGGAAACTAAAGCATCGCAACACAGATAGCAATAGATCAACAGGAGGGAAGTAAATACTATAAAAGTAAGATAGGTAGAAAGGGGGAGATGCTCGCCTGAAAACATTGTCGAAGGGTTCAACCGAAGATCGGGGCGAAGCTCACATCAACTCAACGGCCTTATCCGCGAAGAAGCAAAACACTAGAATAAACACCGGATGCAATATTTAATACACGGCAGAAGATCGGCATGATGCATGTATGATGCATGGCATGGCAAAGGTGCGATGCAATTAGGTCATATTAAGCGGAACCGGGGTCCCGACAATTAGTTAGACAGTTCAAGTTATTTAGAACCCCCGCAATTAAATGTTGTTTAACAAGGCAGAGGATAGTACCGGGTTCGCTACACAAGTTTAGATGAGGCCAATATAAGGCTAGATTTGCCCGCATATGGGCCCCATATTTAATTACGAGGTGAATCGGCATAAGGCCCCCAAACCACATGATAATATGCATGCGAGTATGACAATTTAATATGCAACAAGTTTTATGTTTGACATTTTATAAAATAGGGGTTCGGATAAGGGTCACACATTAGGGGCTCGACGGTCTTGAGGTTCCGGGGTTCGGGGTCGGTCTCAGGGTCCGGATCTGGGGTTCGGGGTTCGACGAAAACGTTCTCGGATATCGGAGGTAGGTCTTGTCGCATCCGCGGTCTCGGTGTCCGGGGTGAAGTACTCGGCGTCCTCGAGGGAGTACTTGGCGTTCCGGGTAGACGAACTCGGCGTGGCGAGGGTTCGGTCTTCGAATCCCGGGAAGGATGTCTTGCGGCTTCTCGTGAAGGCGATCTTAACGCTCGGTGCCCGTGAAGTTGATCTTGGTGTTTCATGATGATCTTGCCGACTCCATGCGAAGGCCTTGGCGCTCTAGATCGGTCTTCAGGGTCCGGCCATCGGATCCAGGAACGGGCTTCGGAGTCCGGGTCTTCGAGTCCATGTTGACGATCTTGTTTCTACGTCTCCGGGAAGGAGAGCTTGTCGAGCCCAAGGAATAGCACTCTCGAGGGTTGCGGTACTGCTTGGGTGGCATCGCCATCATCCTAGATCACCACCATCTCTGCACATTCAGAGCTCCACGGATGTTCATCACTAGCAGCCCGTCTCGAAGGGGGAGAGGCGACCAGGCCACCAGGGCACACACGCGACTGGAGAGGGACGGCCGGACTCAACACGAGGGAAAACGGCGTGTCGCTGCAGGAACCCCACACGGACGAGTTCGCCTGAAAAGGGTCCACGCGCTACAGGGAGCCCACCCGGAGACGACCCCTGGAGGAGCGCTGCAGAGAGGCCACGGCGAGCAGCTGGCTTGAGCTCGAGGAAGGAGCTGGGACGGACGAGGGCGGAGGGGGTCGCCGGCCTGGGAGGAGAGAGCGCCGCAGAGGGGGTCGGCGGACGGAGGCGCTCTGGGCGGGGCGGTGAGCAGAGGAGGAGGCGCAGGAGCGGGCGGAGGGAGCGGTCGCCGGCGGCGCCTGTGACGAGCGGGACCGGCGGAGGTCGGGCGAGGTGGAGGAGGACCGGAGGAGCTCGCCTGCGAGGCGGCGGCGCGGGGTAGAGGGGCCGGCGGCGAACGGCGGTGGAAGGGCGACCCGAGCGAGGGCGGCCGGGGATGCGCGGTGGGGCGGTGAGGACGGGGTCGGGGGAGGCGCGGGCGACTGGGAGCGAGCTCGAACCGGCGAGGAGGACAGGGTGGAGACAGGCGGGGAGAGGAGGAAGACGAGGGAGGGAGAGCGATGGGGTTGGGGCCGAGCGGGGGTGCCGGAGGGAGTGGGGTCGGGGCGGGCCAGGGGTAGTGGGGTGGGACCCAGGCGTGTGGGGGTGGGATCTGCTGAGGGAGGTGGCTGCGGGTTGGTGTGCGTGTGGGAAAAGGGTGGGTGGCCCTGTGTGAGTGTGTGGTGTGCGGTTGGAGAGAGAGAGGTGGGAGAGAGGCTGGGGTGAGGTGGCATAGTTTGATTGGTGGGGGGGAGGATGAGGATGAGGTGGCGGCGAGTTATTGGGCGGGGTGATGTGGCCAAAGGGTGAGGGTAGATTAGATGGTAGGTTTAGAAATAAGAGGGTGGACCGTTTAGACTTTCTGGGGTGGTCGTTCGGGTCGCTTCGGCCCGTTCGACTGCCCCACTAAAAATAATATAATTTATATTTGTTTTAATAACACCGTTTGCAAACCGATAGCAACAAAACAAAATAATCCGGAGACCCGGGGTTTGCATTAGAACAAAGGTGGGGCGTTTTTGAAAACAAAACGGGCTTTGCGAAATAGTTTTATGCAAACAATGCATGATGATGACGATGCAATGCACAAATTCAACGCGATTTTCTAGTAGTGGTTTTGCGGGATGCCACAGTCGCCCCACCTCGACACGCCCCCAGGCTGTCGAATTTCGCTCAACACCACCCTCGGCTCCGACGAGGTCCGGTGCCGATTCCGGCGGCCCAACGCCGCCCCTTGCCTCATCGACCACGCACACATACTCCCCACTCCCAGGCCCACCTGTCCGTGCCTTTCGTTCCACTGCGGGCGCCCCAGAACGTCGTCTTCGACAAACTCCGAGCGCCGCCGCGTCTGGCTCTTCTCCGACGACCTCCCTCTGGTAAACCAGACTATCCTGACCCCTCTCAATCACGCACACATCATCGCCGTGTCTTTGCGCGTCTGACCATGCGTCTCGTTTGTCCCCGAGTGATCCATAGCACCGTCCCCGACGACGACTGAGCGTGGTTGAGGCGCAGCTCCACTCCGGCGAGCAATCAAGCCCGATCCCGTGCGCCCCTCGCCAAGACGACCCCACGTTGAGCTTCGGCGTCACCCTGCGATCATTGTAAGCATCTCCCCACCTCCCATTCCTTCCTGTATCGCCGGCACCGCCATCACCTGACCGTCGCCGCCGCTAGCCACCACCAGCGCCGCTACGTTTTGGTCAAATGCATAGGATCCGTTAGATCTGAATTGGACGCATCAGATTAGAATCAAGTCAAAGGGTTATCGTAGGATCAGAGCCGCACAGATCTCTTTTAATCCAACGGCCTGTATCTGTCGATCCACTCGAACCGGTACCGTCCAATAAGAAAGCGACGCGTGGCCAGTTTTGTTTCAAACAGAAATTTGAAAACAGAATTGTTTGCAGATTTGAAAACCCTATAACTTTTGATCCACACGTCCAAAAATTACAAACTCTATCTCGTTGGAATCAGTGGAACAAGCCCTAGTCGACCTTGCAATTTTTTTTGCAAATAGTATCTGTTAGATTGTTTGTTTTTGCAGAAACATTTGTATGCTTGTGTAGATTAGAAAAATTATTCAAAAATGTTTTTAAGGTTGAAACCTTTGAAAATTGGTTTGTTGTGAACTTACTGACCCTAGGAACCAACCCATGGTTTTAGAAATGAATTTGGTGAAGTTTAGGATGGATTAATTGATTTAGCCCATTTCTAGCCAAATAAAAATATTGGTTTTGTTATGGGAATGTTTTTGGAGTAAAAACTTTGGGAAAATATTTTGGACCAAACCTACTGACCCTAAACACCATGTTTGAGAAACAACAACTTATTTTGGTGAACAACATAAAGTTGTTGCTTTGATAAAAATATTTTCCACCACATAAAATAATGAAAGGATTTAAAAATGGTTTATAGATGAAACCCTTTTGCAAATGACTTTGCCACTTTGGAAAATGACCACTTTGGACCTTACAAAGTTTAGAAACCTAGTGGAGACCATCTTTGCAAATAGAACCACCTCTTGCATGCTTACATGCATGACTTAGATCCCATTGTTTTGTGTGTGAATTATTTGATTGATTGTTGGTTTGGAATGCTAGTTGATATTGTGTTTGCTTGATTGATTGTAGTGAAGTTAGAAAAGTGTGAGACTAGCAAGATCAAGGAAGTGAACCAACATTCCCTACCAAAAGGCAAGTGACACTATCATCTAAAGTCCTACTATTTTCATTATACTTAGTGGATTTTGAAAACATGCATGAAAAGAATTTCTATACTTATGCTATGCTAAATCCTAATAGGATACCCTATACATTCCTTAGTGAAAACAATGTAGTTGTTACATGCTTAGCCATGCTATATTTTGAAAAGAGATACATGTTGAGATTTTATGAAGTTGAGAAAAGGACTTGTGTTTTTATATAATAAAACAAGGACTCAATGAACCACCTGGGTGGACATGGATACTTTGAGTTTTGGAGAAGGTGGCAACAAAAGGAACCATGTCTATGGCAATCACTTTGTGTTGTGCTCCAAAGGAAAACCACCCAGGAAACTTAGAGATTGAACATGTTTCTCCAATTGTGGCTTTCGTGTGCAACCACATGCTATTTATGGCTCTGGCTTAGTCAACTACATTGGGAAGACCCATGCATTGTCTTCAGCTTACTGGACATGAGGACCTGGAATCCTAGATGGGTACTGAAGACAAGCTAGCAATGGTGTATGGGAGGACCCTCTGGAAATTCTTCGTCACATTCTCAATCTGCCGGTACTCCATCTTGGTGAGCACTAATCCAGTGGCCACTGGTGGCAACAAGATGGGATTGTGACATGTGGGTAAAGTGTACTACTTCTGTAGAAGATAATAAAATCTAAGTACTTAGCCGTGTCCCCGGTTATGGACAATACTGAGCAACTAAAGTTTGAAGGTATGGGAAATCTCGACATTCCAATTTCTAAAAGAAAACTTTCTAAGTGATAACAAAAGACTTGATGCACTTGGGGGTACCAAGGAGCTCAAGAGATTTAGATGAAAACTTGATGCACTTGGGGTTACCAAGGAACTCAAGAGATTTTTGACAAGGACTTGAATACTTGGGGATACCAAGGAGTTCAAGGGATTTTGATAAAGAGATTTGACAAAAGATCAAAACCATTTTGAAAAGATAGGATAAGTTATTGCTTTCTGCAAAGAAGCCTTAAACCCTACTTAGCCAAAAATGCATGTAATGATAGGATCCACTTATGTTCAACACAATAGTGAAACTTGCCAATACAATTCAAATGTATTGACCCTTGTGGTTGTAACTTGTAATGTTGCAGGTTTGATTGACTTTTAGTGAAGATTGATTGATTAGGATTACAAAGTCTACAACCAACATCTGCCTGTGGCACTTTGAAGATGAAGGACCCCATGTTATATATATTCCGCTGCACTGTAATGTAATAGCCAAATGAGCTATGTAAGATGTAATAAAAATACTTTATTCCTGGTTATAAAGTTATATTATGACCTTTGTTTCTTGATATTACATCTTAACTGTGGATGCTAGCTATTGATCCAGGGACTAGCATTGTAAACACAGGGGACTCTACCTTATTCAAAGGTTGGGACACTCCCTCTACACTACCGATGAGGTAAAGAATGTTTTCCTCGCTCGGAAGAATCAGTACTCCATAGTTCATTTTGCTATCTTGTATGGTTTGGAATCGGAGCTTCAGAAAAGGTTTGAGAACCATCACCCACAAGATATTGTCCATGAACTCAAAATTATATTTGAGGCTCACGCGATAGTTGAGAGTTATGAGGCTTCTGAAAAGTTCTTTAACTGCAAGATGGAAGAGGGAAGCTCCGTTAGTGAGCACGTGCTTAAGATGTCTAGGCACGCAAGCAAGCTTCAAAGCTTACGTATAGTGATTCCTAATGCTTTGGGGATTCACTGTGTCCTCCAATCACTACCACCAAGTTACAAGAACTTTGTGATGAACTACAATATGCAAAACATGGAAAAGTCGTTGCCCGAACTCTTCTCCATGTTAAAGTCTGCAGAAGTGGAGATCAAGAAAGAGAACCAAGTGTTGTTGGTCAATAAGACCACCAAATTCAAGAAGAAAGGCAAGTCTAAGAAAAAGGGAAACTTCAAGAAGGGCGGTAAGAAAGTTACCGCACCGGCGAAGAAGACCAAGGCTAGGCCTAAGCCTGATACTGAGTGCTTTTACTGCAAGGGAGAGGGTCATTGGAAGAGGAATTGCCCTAAGTACTTGGAGGATTTGAAGAACGGAAACATCAAGAAGAAAGGTATATCCGATATACATGTTATTGATGTGTATCTCACTAGTACTCGTAGTAGTGCCTGGGTATTTGATACTGGTTCGGTTGCTCATATTTGTAACTCGAAACAGGTGCTGCAGAATAGACAGAATCTAGCAAAGAACGAGGTGACGATGCGCGTTGGAAATGGATCAAAGGTTGATGTGATCACAGTCGGCACGCTACCTCTTCATCTACCATCGGGATTAGTTTTATACTTAAATAATTGTTATTTGGTGCCTGCGTTGAGCATGAACATTATATCTGGATCATGTTTATTGCGAGATGGTTACTTGTTTAAGTCCGAGAATAATGGTTGTTCGATTTATATGAGTAATATGTTATATGCACATGCACCTTTGATAAATGGTCTATTCTTATTGAATCTCGATTGTGGTAATACACACATTAATAACATTGAAGCTAAACGTTTGAAATTAAGTGATAACTCGACCTATATGTGGCACTGTCGTCTTGGTCATATTAGAGTGAAGCATATGAAGAAACTCCATTCTGATGGACTTCTTAAATCACTTTATTTCGAATCACTTGAAAGATGCGAAGAATTCTGATGGTTAAAATGACTAAGACTCCATTTTCTGGTATGGTGGAGCGAGCTATGGACTTATTGGAAATCATACATACCGATGTGTGTGGCCCAATGAGTGTAGCATCGCGCGGTCGTTATCGTTATGTTCTTACCTTCACGGATGATTTGAGTAGATATGGATATATCTATTTCATGAAACATAAGTCCAAAACTTTTGAGAAGTTTAAGGAATTTCAAAGTGAGGTAGAGAATCAACGTAACAAGAAGATTAAATTTCTACGATCTGATCGTGGAGGTGAATATCTAAGTTATGAGTTTGGCGAGCATTTGAAGAAATGCGGAATACTTTCACAGTTGACACCGCCGGGAACACCACAACGTAATGGTGTGTCCGAACGTCGTAATCGAACTCTCTTAGACATGGTTCGTTCTATGATGTCACATACAGATTTACCGCTATCGTTTTGGAGTTATGCATTAGAAACAGCCGCATTCACTTTAAATAGGGCACCATCTAAATCCGTTGAAACGACACCGTATGAATTATGGTTTGGGAAGAAACCTAAATTGTCGTTCCTTAAAGTTTGGGGTTGTGAAGCTTATGTAAAGAAGTTACAGCCCGACAAGCTTGAACCCAAAGCGGAAAATGTGTCTTCATAGGATACCCGAAGGAAAATATTGGGTATACCTTCTATCATAGATCCGAGGGCAAAATCTTCGTTGCCAAGAATGGATCCTTTCTAGAGAAGGAGTTTCTCTCGAAAGAACTGACTGGAAGGAAAGTAGAACTCGACAAGGTTGTTGAACCTTCTCTCGAACTTGCGAGTAGGACAGCACCGAAAGTAGTTCTTGTGGCGCCTGCACCAATAAGAGAGGAAGCTAATGATGTTGATCATGAAACTTTGGTTGAAGTTACTAAGGAACCCCGCAGGTCAACGAGAACTTGTACCACTCCTGATTAGTATGATCCCGTTATGAGTGTCATGTTGGTAGACAACACCGATGACCCTACAACATATGAGGAAGCGATGATGAGCCCAGATTCCAATAAATAGCAAGAAGCCATGAAATCTGAGATTGGATCCATGTACGAAAACCAAGTATGGACTTTGGTGGACTTACCGGATGGCCGGAAGGCTGTCGAGAACAAATGGATTTTCAAGAAGAAAATAGATGCTGATGTTAATGTTACTGTCTATAAAGCTCGACTTATTGCAAAAGGGTTTCGACAAATTCAAGGAGTTGACTACGATGAGACTTTCATCGGTAGTGAAGCTAAAGTCTGTGAGGATTTTGTTAGCAATCGCTGCATATTATGATTATGAGATATGGCAGATGGATGTCAAAATGGCGTTCCTCAATGGAGACATTGATGAAGAGTTGTATATGGTACAACCCAAAGGTTTTGTCGATCCGAAAGATGCTAACAAGGTATGCAAACTTCAACGGTCCATTTATGGATTGAAGCAAGCATCCCGGAGTTGGAATCAACGTTTTGATAAGGTGATCAAAAGTTTTGGTTTTATACAAACTTATGGAGAAGCTTGTATTTACAAGAAAGTGAGTGGGAGATTTGTATCATTCTTAATACTATATGTAGATGACATATTGTTGATTGGGAATGATGTAGACCTTCTTAATAGTGTCAAGGATTATTTGAATAATAGTTTTTCAATGAAAGATCTTGGTGAAGCAGCTTACATATTAGGCATAAAGATTTATAGAAATAGATCGAGACGCCTAATATCATTGTCACAGAGTACATATTTGGACAAAGTCCTAAAGAGGTTTGGAATGGAAGATAGCAAGAAAGGGTTCTTGCCCATGTTACCCAACACGACCTTGAGTAAAACTCAAAGTCCTGCAACGGCAGAAGATAGAGAAAGGATGAGTAAGACTCCCTATGCCTCATCCATAGGATCTCTTATGTATGCCATGCTATGTACTAGATCCGACATTGCATCTCTTGTTAGTTTGACAACAGATATCAAAGTGATCCAGGAGTAGATCATTGGACAGCGGTCAAAAACATCCTTAAGTACTTGAGAAGAACTAAGGATATGGTTATTTCTTATGAAGGTGATGAACAACTCGTTGTTAATGGTTACACCGATGCTAGTTGGAACACCTATCCGGATGATTCTAAATCTCAATCTGGATACATATTTACTTTGAATGGTGTGGTTCCAAGTGCGCTGGACCCAATGTCTATCTATTGTGATAACATGGGCGCCATAGCCAATGCGCAAGAACCAAGGTCACACAAGAAGCTGGAGCATATCAAGCTACGTTTTCACGCTATTCGAGAGCATGTCCAAGATGGTGACATAAAGATTTGCAAAGTACACACGGATCTGAATGTGGCGGATCTGTTGACGAAACCTCCCCCGAGGGCAAAACATGACCAGCACCAAACTACCATGGGTGTTCGGTATATTACCATGTAATCTAGATTTGTTGACTCTAGTGCAAGTAGGAGACTGTTGGAGATATGCCCTAGAGGCAATAATAAAAGTGGTTATTATTATATCTTTGTGTTTATGATAAATTTTTACATTCATGCTATAACAGTATTAACCAGAAACATTAATACTTGTGTGATTTGTAAACTAAATTAGAGTCCCTGGTAAAGCCTCTTTATAATACTATCTTGTTGGTTAATAGATGATCGTGGTTTCTTGATCATGAGCATTGAGATGTTATTAACAACGAGATCATATCATTAGGAGAATGGTATGATGGACATACTCCTATAGATAAGCGTAGCATAAAGATCAAGTCATTTCAATAGTTCGTTTGCTATAAGCTTTCTGATACATAGTAACCTAATTCCTTCGACCATGAGATCATGCTAATCACCATCACCGGAAGGATGATTTGATGACATCAAACACCACACCGTAACTGGGTGGCTATAAAGGTGGCATTGACTATTCAGAAAGTATGTGTTGAGGCACATGGATCAAGAGTGGGATTTGTCCATCCATATGATGGATAGATATACTTTGGGCCCTCTCGGTGGAATGTCATCCAATTAGCTTGCAAGCATGTGACTGGATCACAAGGGATCACATATCACGGGAACGAGAAAAGAGTACTTATCGGTAACGAGGTTGAACTAGGTATGCAGAGATACCGACGATCAAAACCTCGAATAAGTAAACTATCATGAGACAAAGGGAAATTGGTATTGTATGTAAGTGGTTCATTCGATCGCAAAGTAATCGTATAAATATGTGGGAGCCATATGAATTTCCAGATTCCTCTATTGGTTATTGATCGGAGAAGTGTCTCGGTCATGTCCGCATAATTCACGAACCGTAGGGAGACACACTTAAGGATTCGATGTTGTTTAGTAGATATGGAATGTTAGTAGGGATACTGAATGTTGTTCAGAGTCTCGGATGGGATCCGGGATATCACGAGGAGATCCGGAATGGTCCGGAGAATAATATTCATATAAGTAAAGTCCGATTCCGGAGTTCGGGAAAGATTCCGATGTTTTCGTTGGAGAGGTTCTAGAAGGTTCACCGAACCGGAAGGGGAATGGACCATGAATGTGTCATGGATAAGTGGAATGATTGGATCATATCCTAGGTCACTTGGTTTGGGCATTTGCAAGAGAGAATTAAAGCTCTAAATTGAAAGTCAAACAGGAAGTTTGAAAAGTCAAACTGGAACAATGGTTTCCTAGTGGAAGAAGGAAAGAGTCCTTCTCTCAATCCAACTTGGGTTTGGGTTTGGATTCAAACCCACCCCTCCCAAGGCTGACCCCCTCTCATAAATAGAGGGGGAGGGCTGCCCCAAAAGCCAAGCCCTAGCCCTCCCCACACCCGTGCGCCGCCGCCGCCAAGCCGCCGCCGCCTCGCACCGTCACCGCCGCCCTAGCCGCCGTCGACACCTCCTCCTCCTACCGGTCTTCTAAACCCTAGATCACCAGGAATCCCTAGATCCACCATAACTCGCACCGGCTTAGGCGAAGCCCTGTGGGATCTTCCCTCTACTTCCGACACCATGCCGTCGTGCTGCCAGAATCGCGAGGAGAGAACTACAACCTCTGCTGCCTGCTGGAACAAGGGAGAGGAAGGTCTTCATCAAGTACCGAACGTGTGATCAACTACGGAAGCGCTGCCGAAACGCAGCACCGGAAGGATCGTCTACGCGATCTTGATATCGGCAAGTGTACGACTACATCACCCACGATAATCTTCTCTCGTTAACCGCTTTGGAATCTTCGAGGGTGAGTTCTTCTATCGACTCGTTGTTACAATCTAGTAGATAGATCTTGGCTTGTTTGTGTGCATGCGGTAGAATTTTTTTGTTTTCCATGCTACGAACCCCTACATAACCACCATGGAATGAATGAATAAAACTGCCAACCATGTGAGTTTCCTCAGAAGGACTTCCTCGTTTGGTCTCGAGGGGGAAATACCAGGATGGATATGCTTGGTGTTAGTATCAGGTTGATTCCGAATAGGTCTTTCTTATCCCTCTCTTAGAGCATCTCTAGCAGAGCCTGTAAAAGGGCCAAAACCGAAAAATAACCGCTAGTTTACGGGTTCGGGCTGAAAAATGGCGCCGATCAGTTCCCGTAAACGAGGAAAAACTGAAAAAATCGGGTCGAGACCGAAACCCATACTCGGCCAGTATTTGTAGGGGCCGACAAAGCGAACCGAACGCAGTCCGAACACAATCCCTAGTTTGCGCTCAAGGGAAGTTTCATCTCCTCCCAACCGCCACCCCCGATCTATGAGCCCTCACCTTCCTCTTCATCGCCATCATCCGATTTCTCCAACATGACTCTCGAACCAACCCATCCGGCCGATGTTGCTAGCTCGCAGGCCACGCCACCCTCTCCCGCGGTCGCCGGTGCTTCCACCGCCACCCAACCAGCCCGGCGACCCCGGTGACCCCTGCGAGCCCCCGCGAACATCTCTACCACGGTCCCGTCCACGAGCGCGGTGAAGCGGCAGCGCGTGGGAACGCATGTGGTCTGGCAAGCCGATGCTACGGCGGCCAGCGCTGATGTCCCGGCGGTCCCAACAAAGGCATTCCACGGCAGACCGAAGAAATCAGCGCCCAAAAGGACGAAAGTTAAGCCGATGACGAGTCGCGGCGCCCCGCCTCCGTTCCCCTCCCTGTCGTGGGAATGGTCACGGCAGATGTTGCAATCGGCAGCGAGTAGTAGAACGAGGGGCAAGGGCGGCCAGCCATCTGCGGTGCAAGATGAGGGCGGAGACACAGGGTTTTACCCAGGTTCGGCCCCCCGAAGGGTAAAGACCTACTCCTGCTAGATTGTATTATGAAGGTACAATGGGCGAGCTCGGCGGCTAGGCGGCGAGTCGCTTGGGTGTATGATGGAACGTGTCTCTACACGCCCCGCAGGGAGGTTTATATAGGCTCACCTCCCCTAGGGTTTACATATCTCAGCCGAATCAGTTAAGGCTTCGGTACTTGTTTAACCTAATCCGACTGGGCCTATCTACTCGCCTGGGCCTTCAGCTTCCAGTCGTTTGGATCCACGCCGGGCCTTGATCCATTCGCCGTCTCGCAGGCCCACTCGCCAGTTCCTGGGCCAGTCGGAAACGTCCTGCTGGGTATACCCTGGTAGGTACATCCCCATCGGTAGTCCCCGAGGCCGTCGTTGATTGGGTGCAGGTGGCTGCTGGTAGTCGGAGTATACGGCTTCAGAGTAGACATCCAGTCGAATCGTCGGCGGGCTCCTGTATAAAGGAAAAAACTAGTCATCCTGATCGCAGCTTTGGCGAGTCGAGTCGGCGAAACACTGTCATAGTGATCAGGTCGGCGAGCCGAGTGGCTGAAGTTGGACCGTTAAACGTGGTCAAACTAGCCGTTGGGGTAACCCAACGGTAACTTTTGGCGTAATCACCGCATAGTAACGACTCCCTGATTTGGCGGGTAACAACCGCTATATAAGGGGAATGACAGGCGATCAGAGAACCACCTTCTCGCCATTTCCTCCGATTGCACGCACTTTCACCTCCCTTCGCATCGCGATCCAGCCGACCCGAAATCCTCCGACCCCCCACAAATCCTTCTGCCATGGCCCTCTCCACCGAACCTTGGGGTAGATCTAAGTGTACGAGGGCGCAACTGGCTTCCTTTGAGGAGGCCGGGATCCTGCGTGCCGGCTGCTGGCGCATCCCCGTGGCCAGAGAGGTGACCCCGAACCCGCGCGAGGGGGAATTCATCTGCTTCACCAGCCATCTATAACGGGGGCTAGGATTCCCCACGTCCCTGTTCTTCCGGCGCTTCTGCGCCTACTACGGGATCCAACCGTCGGACCTGGGTCCACACAGCATCGAGCAGCTCGCCATCTTTGTGGCGTTCTGCGAGTGCTACTTGGGCTGCCGGCCCTACTTCCCTCTATGGCAAGATCTGTTCCACGGACGGATCAGCCGCGAGGAAGCGGGCGGCCCAATGCTTGCCGCGGGCGGCCTAACATTCCAGCTGAAGTCGAAGGCTTCGTTCTTTGACTTGATGCTGCCCTCCAAGGCGGCGAGCGACTGGAAGAAGTCTTGGTTCTACGTTGCCGAGGCGACCCCGGAGGGCGAGACGGCGATCCCACGGTACTCCGCCAACCGGTCCGAACCGCGCTGGCTTCAAGTCGGCAAGCTCCCCAGCGACCAACAGATGGTCGTGGACGAAATGCTTCAAACCATCCGCGGTCTGAAGAAGAAGGGCCTCCAGACGATCAACTTATACAACTGCTGGCTCGGGCGGCGGCTCGTCCCTCTGGCTCGGCGCGACCACTACATGTACCAGTACACGGGCCGGGAGGACTCGACGAAGTCCTGCCTCGCCGAGTGGAAGCTTGAGGACTACAGCCCAGCACTGAAGAAAATCACCCAGGCGGTGTACCTGGACGCAAAGGCTGGGGTCGCCCCCTACACCGCAAAGCATCCAGCCCCAGCGGTAAGTCACCTCGCATCATTCGCAGTCGCAGTTTTTGCAGTCACGGTCGGTCTAATTTCATTTTGTGTTCATCGTAGCTATTCCAAGTGGTGGAAGGATGGCTCCCTCCTTCTCACGACGAGAATTCGAGCTCGCCCGTCCAGGACATGGGTGAATCGCCTCCCGCCAAGGGCGATACCAGGAGCGACGAGAGTAACGGCGACGACGAGTCCGAGGAGGAGGTTGCCCCGCTGGTCCGCAAGACCCGCGGGCAGCATCAGCGTGAGCTTGAGGCGAGTAAAAGCCTCGAGCGTCATGATGACGATGACGAACTTCTGGAGACCACCTCGCGCCGCCAGGCTACTCCGTCGAAGAAGAAGAAGAAGGAGAAGGAGGCAAAGGCTCCTCCGAAGAAGAAGACGAATCCGGTGAGGCCGGCCTCGCCACCGCACTCGGCGAGCAGCTCCGACGCACCCAGCCCGGCCAAGGACGAGGCGCCACCGGCGGCAGCCGCGCTGGACACGGCCACTGTCGAGGTGCCACTGGCCTCGATGCATCCACCATTCGCCCCAGTTTCTGGGATAGGGGCCGCTCCGACCGCGGCGGCTTCACCTCGCAGGGAAGCCCCTGCTGAAGATGTCCCAGAGGCTCCCGTTGTAGCCTCGACCACGAAGAAGCCGTCTGTGTCTTGGGCACGCGACGTCCTAGAGATGGTCCTTAGCCGCCGACTGGGCCCTGAACTGTAGAAGCCGGCCAGCATCCGCATGGGGCTACGCTTCATTCCGGTCGCCAAGTGAGTTTGCTCACCTACTTTTGTCTTTCATAGCAGCTTGAATTATTTCGCTCACACGATCGACTTACAGGACCGAAGCGAAGAAGATAGGCCACCCGACCGTGTCTAAGGTGCCACCCGTCGTCAGCGAGGAGGATCCTTCCCGCAAGAGGAAGGCGGACGAAGTCGTCGTTCCTGCGGATGACGCCAAGAAGGCCAAGGGCGACGATGTCGTCACGATCTCCGACGACAAGGCGGTCGCGCCGAATGAACCCGCAATAGAGGCGGCCGTACCCACGAAGGAGGGTGCTCCCTCTCCTGGGGTGACCGAGCCGGTCTCCTTTGGTGTCGGTGCCTCCATCGCCACGTTCCCGCGCTTCATGACCAAGGCGGCTGCAGCGAGTGGGACCTCGCCCTTGCGCCGTGCACCTGGGGTCACCGACGTAGAGGTCGAGAAACGTCGTGGGCACACGCCGGCTCTCCTCGCATCCGTGGATCGATACAACTTCACGGCATGCTTGGCGCAGCTATCCAGGTATGTCCAGTCCCCGAGGATCAGGTCGGTGTGCAGCAGCGGTCTGATTCTTTTAGTGTCTTGTTATTATTTTCGCGTCCAGTCCCCGAGTGCGCACCCGCTGAATTTCAGCGGGTGGGCACTTAGGATTTGTTGATTGCCAGTCCCCGAGTGTGCACTCACTGAATTTCAGCTGGTGGGCACTTAGTATTTCGCTTTGGTTAACTATTTCAATTGTGTGCAGGGGCTACAACGTGAGTCAGTTGGCCGATTGGCAGCGAAACACCGCGCGGAGAAGGAACTGGCCACCGTCCAAGAGGCGAATAAGGGGCTTCAGGCAGTTGCCGTGAAGGCAGAAGAGGCTCGCCAGGGACTTGTCCCCGCGGGTGAGTTGGCAACGGCTCAATCGGCGTTGAGCTCGGCTGAGAAGCGGATCGCCGAGCTCGAGCGCGAGCTGAGGGAGGCGAAAGAGGAGGCGAGTTCGGCGGATGGTCGAGCCAAAGCCGCTGTTACGGCCGCCGCGGAAGAGCGTAAAGTTTCTGATGCCCTTGTTCTGGGCTTCAGGACGACTATACTTCTCTTCAAAGCTTCATCACGGATCTCTCCCGTCCCTTGATTGGTGAGTTTGTCTGCCCTTGCCTATTGCATGTCTATTTTCGTAATATCCGATGTACTCACTGTTATCTTCTATCCGCAGGTCGCATCCTTGATAGCGCGAAAGAGGCGAGCTCGTTCGATGCGTGGCAATGTGTGTCCACGCTCGTCGACTCGGCGACGTTGTCGGCGACATGCATCCGAGCCTACCTCCAGGAAATATCGCCCACGGAAGTAATTCCCAGCGACCTCGTCGAGGTGTGGAAGTACTTGGAGAAGGCGCCGTCGGTCGTTGAGTTCATGACGAGATCGGCGTTCCGGCGTGGAGCGGCGACGGCGCTTAGCCTTGGGCTTGCTCATTTTCCAGAAGATTTCGATCTGGACGATGTGACGAGTGGCTACCCGTCGTCGACTGGCGAGGTGGAGATCTCCGAGGTGCTCAAGTTGACGGGCCATGCCGCGGTGTACTCCGAGCGCGTCTGGGCGATGGGCGACCTCCTTCCTTACCAGGAGACGGTCGTCGCGCCCAACGACCCCGAGCCGCAGCACCGGGACCTCAAGGTCGAGCAGCCTTTTCGTGCGGCGATGGCGGGTGAACTGACGACGTATTCGTCGAATCCGTACACTCCCTTCATCCGCAGTTGCAAGGGTGCTGGAGAGTCGTCGTCGAAGCCTGCGGAATAAGATAGGTTGCCCTGGGGCGTTAGTAACAGTTCTGCCATTCGGCATACTATGTAATTTGAGACAATGTGACATGCTATTGAATGAGATATCGTGTCTGTTTTGTGATTTGTCATGTGTTTTGTGGTTGAACGAGTCCCCGAGCGCGTCCGCCCTTTTGTGGGGTTTACCTCGTGTGTGATGTGTTTGTGGTTTTTGAATGTTTTGTTATTGTGGTCGACTCGCCCGGACTCGAAGAGCCAGTCGCTAGGCGACTCCCTTGAGCGCTCTGTACTTCGTTGTTTTCCCTTGCGTGGACGAGGTCGGGTGGCCGAGTCCCCGAGCGTGGTACTTGGTTGTTCTAGGCGCGACTCGAGGGTGGGTGAGGACTTGGCGCGTTAGTTTGAGCGCATCACTCTTGCCTGGCCCGTTGGGTCAGTCGGGTGGCGAGTCTTGGGCATGCTCTCATACTTGGCGTTTTCCCGAGCCGCTCGCGCTGAACTGGTCGTCAGTCCCCGAGCGTGGTATGTGTCCGTTCGAGTCTCTATGTCGAGGATGCGTAGGATCATGGTCGCTGTGAGAAGCGAAGGCAGTTGTCTTGGCTCGTAGAGCCAGTCGGTCTAGGCGACTCCAATGGGGCTCCGGGTTGGCGTTTTTCGTGGACGATGCAAAACCTGAGGTGACCCAGTGCTCTTGCATCGCACTACTTAGACGTGCCGATCGCTTTACCAAAGGTTGACTTCTGCGGTTAGCTTGACGTTGTTATTACGAGTGCGAGTGGCACAAGACACGGAGAGTAGGCGCAATTTGCGGTAACCGATTCTTTTTATTTCATAGCGACTAGAGAATACATATGTGGAGTTCTAGGAATAGAACTTCCGTAGGAGGTTTACATTCCATGGTCGCTTGACGTCGAGTTCGCCGTCCCCGCGGACGTCGATGATGTAGTAGGCGTCATTGCCGAGTACGCGCCCGATGGCGAATGGTCCCTCCCATGGGGGGGGAAGCTTGTGCATGCCCTTCTTGTCCTGGATGAGGCGCAGCACCAGGTCGCCTTCTTGGAAGGTGCAAGTTTTCACCCGCCAGCTGTGGTAGCGGCGGAGTCCTTGTTGGTAGATGGCGGTGCGCGAGCGAGCTAGGTCGCGTGCCTCGTCGAGTTGATCGACTCCATCCTGTCGTGCTAGTTCGTTCGCAGCCTCCGTGTAGTGGACGACCCGCGGCGAGTCGTGCTCAAGGTCGGTGGGCATGACTGCCTCGGCACCGTACACCATGAAGAAGGGGGTGAATCCTGTCGACCTGTTGACCGAGGTGCGGATGCCCTAGATGACGGAGGGTAGCTCCGTAACCCAGCACCCGGCGGTGCGCTCGAGTGGTACTTGGAGTCGCGGCTTCAGGCCGTGGAGGATGCTTTGATTGGCCTGTTCCGCCTGGCCGTTGGATTCCGGGTGGGCGACTGATGCGAGGTCGAGCCGGATGTGGTGTTCTTCGCAGAATTCGGCCATGGCTCCTTTGGCGAAGTTGGTGTCGTTGTCCGTGATGATGCTATTTGGGAACCCGTAGCGATATATGAGCTCGCGTAGGAACTTAGTGGCGGTCTTCCCGTCGCATTTCCGGACAGGCTTGGCCTCCACCCACTTTGTGAATTTGTCGACTACGACCAGGAGGTGGGTGTAGCCGGAAGGGGCCTTTTTGAAGGGGCCTACCATATCCATGCCCCACACGGCGAATGGCCAGGTGATGTGGATTGTCTTCAGCGCCGAGCTCGGCACGTGTGTCTGGTTGGCATAACTCTGGCACCCGGCGCACCGCTGGACAATGACGACGGCGTCGGCGTGTGCGGTGGGCCAGTAGAATCCATGCCGCATAGCCTTGGCGACTAGAGAGCGGGCACCGGCGTGGTGGCCGCAGTCGCCGGAGTGGATGTCGTGGAGGATCTTGCGTCCTTCGGCGGGTTGGACGCAGCGTTGGAACACGCCGGTGACGCTGCGCTTGTGGAGCTCGCTGTCGATGATGGTGTAGGACTTGCATCGGCGTGCGATCATCCTCGCGTCCGTCTCATTTGCCGGCAAGGTGCCGGCCTCTAGGTAGGCGACGTAGGGCTTGGTCCAGTCGTCTGGCTCGGTGACGAGTGCGACCAGGGCTGCGTCCGGCTGTAGCGGGACTCCAATGTCGATCTCCCTCGGGGGAGACTGATGGCTTGGTGATCGTGTCGAGGAAGACGCCGGCGGGTGGTGCGAGTCGAGCCAACCCGATGCGAGAGAGTGCGTCGGCCTCCTCGTTCTTCCGCCTGTCAATCCACTCGACGGAGTAGCCTGTGAAGTGTCCGCCCAGCTTGTCCACTGCTTGGCGGTATGCCTCCATGGTGGGGGAGACGGCGTCGCAGGTGCCGGCGACTTTCCCAGCGACGAGGTCAGAGTCTCTGTAGTAGCATAGGCGGTTGACGTTCATCTCCCTGGCAGCTCGCATGCCGTGGAGTAAGGCCTCGTACTCGGCCATGTTGTTGGTGCAGGGTGTGAAGTCGAGGCAGAGGACGTAGCGGAGCTTGTCGCCCTTCGGTGAAGTTAGCACGATCCCTGCGCCTGCGTCGTCCGCTTTCTTGGAGACGTCGAAGTGCAGGCTCTAGTAATGGAGGTATGGCAGCTTCTCTGGCTGCTGGGCCTCTTCCCAGTCGGCGATGAAGTCCGCTAGGGCCTGCGACATGATCGCTTTTCGTGGCTCGTATTTGATGTTGTGGACGCCGATCTCGACGGCCCATTTGGCGACCCGCCCGGTCGCCTCGCGGTTGCGGATGATGTCCTGCAACGGTATTGAGGAAACGACCGTTATCGGGTGCTCCTGGAAGTAGTGCGGCAGGCGCCGCTGTGCTCTGAAGACCGCGTATACCAGCTTCTGGTACTGCGGGTATCGCTGGCGCGACTCGGTGAGGACCTCGCTGATGTAGTACACCGGTCGCTGTACTGGGCACTCCTTTCCTTCCTCCGGTCGCTCGATGACCATGACGGCGCTGACGACGCGCTCGGAAGCCGCGACGTAAACCAGCATGGGTTCTCTGTCGGCGGGGGCGGCGAGTAGCAGTGCGGCGAGTAGCACCTTCTTGAGGTCGCGAAGCGCGTCATCCGCCTCCTTGTCCCACTGGAAGGTGGGGTTCTTGCGCATCAGGCGGTATAGGGGCATCGCCTTTTCACCCAGGCGGGGGATGAAGCGACTGAAAGCCGCTACTCGCCCGGCCAGCTTCTGGACGTCGCGCATGCACTCGGGTTTGCCGAGTCGGGCGATCGTGTCGATCTTGGTGGGGTTCGCCTCGATCCCTCGCTTGGAGACGACGTACCCCAGTAGTTGTCCTGCTGGTACACCGAAGGTGCATTTGCCTGGGTTAAGCTTTATCTTGTATTTTCTCAAGTTGGCGAACGTTTCCGCCAGGTCGGCGAGTAGGTCACCCTGGCGAGCGGACTTTACGACCACGTCATCGATGTAGACGTGGATGTTGCGGCCAATTTGGCTTGCGAGGCAATCTTGCATGCACCGCTGGTAGGTCGCCCCGGCGTTCTTGAGGCCGAAGGTCATGGCGGTGTAGCAGAAGGCTCCAAATGGCATGATGAACGCCGTCTTTTCCTCGTCCTCGACAGCCATTTTGATCTGTTTGTACCCAGAGTAGGCGTCGAGGAAACATAGCGACTCCGAGCCCGCGGTGGAATCGATTATTTGGTCGATCCGCGGGAGGACGAACTGCTCCTTTGGGCAGGCGCTGTTCAAGTTTGTGTAGTCGATACACATCCTCCAGGTCCCGTTTTTCTTCTCGACCAGGACTGGTTTTGCCAGCCACTTAGAGTACTTGATTGGCCGGATGAAGCCTGCAGCGAGTAGACGCTGCACCTCCTTGGCGATGGCTCGACGGCGCTCTTCATTGAAGGGCCGCAACGACTGTTTGACAGGTCGCACTTTGGGGTCGGCGTTTAGCTTGTGCTCAGCGAGCTCCCTAGGGACACCAGGCATGTCAGAGGGCTTCCATGCGAAGATGTCCCTGTTCTCACGGAGGAACTCGATGAGCGCGCCTTCCTAGGCTGGGCTCATGCCCGTCCCGATCGTCACCGTCTGGCTGGAGTCGCCTGGGACCAGCTCGACGGTGCGTGTGTGCGTCGTTGCCTCGAAGGTTGAGGTGTTTGCGCCCTCCGAGTTGGGATTCTTGAGTATGGTGGGGTCGTCATTGTTGACCCCGCTCGCGTACTTGGCGAGCTCATCGGCGTGGTTGGTTTCTGCCGTGATGACGGCATCAACGAGTTCGGCTCCTTTGGCCTCGCACTCGGCGGCCATGTCGGGGTCGCCGTTGATGGTGATGACGCCGCACGGCCCGGGGAGCTTCATCGCGTTGTACGCATAGTGTGGCGCTGCCATGAACTTGGCGAATGCCTGGCGCCCTAGGACGCAGTGGTAGGGGCTGTCGAAGGGCACCAGCTCGAAAACGATCCGCTCGGTGCGGAAGTTTACTGGTGTGCCGAAGGTGACTGGCAGCGTGACCTTGCCGATCGGGTACGCCTTCCGACCGGGGACGATGCCATGAAACATGGTGTGGGTTGTCTCGATCATCGACTGCGGGAGCCGCAACCGCCTAAAGGTGTCCATGTACAGGATGTTGATGGAGCTGCCATCGTCCATCAATGTCTTGGGGACCCAGTAGTCGCCGACCTTAGGCTTGACCACCAGGGCGACTCGGCCTGGGTACTCGATGCGTGGCGAGTGGTCCTGGCGGCTCCAGGTGATGGGCTGCTCCGACCAGTTGAGGAACTGGGGAACGTCCACCTGAGCCACCGCGTTGACGGTGACGGCGCGGGTGATGACCTTCTTCTCGCGCTTCGTATTGAAGCCTGTGAAGGTATGGAGCGAGCCGGCCACTTTGCCGAATTTTCCTCCGTTTGGTGGGTCGTTGTCGGGGTCCTCCCGTGCTCGCTGTGCCTTCTCGATCTCCCTGAGGGTGTGGCAGTCAGCGGTTGTGTGCGTTGCGGGCTTCCCTTCCCTGCTATGAAACGCACAAGGTTGGTTAAGGAGGGCCACGGGGTCGAACCTTAGCTTGGCCTTGTAGTTTCCGTCGTCGCGACGTTGTCCTCCGTCAGGGCGGAAGCTCTTGGGCCCGCGTTGTGCGTGCCCGGCGTTGGCGACAAAGTCGAGTCGCCCGTCACTGCGGCGCTTGCCGGTGGGGCGAGTGTTGCTGTAGCGTAGGTCGGACCTTCGTCCGCTGTCGTTGCCGCTCGTGCGGCGTTGACCTCCCGACTCGTCGTCGGTTTCCTGGTTTGGATCTTCCTCCGCGTACCGTTTGGCGATCTCGAGGAGGTCCGGTATGTTGTCGAGTGTGCGAGAGTGTCGCTTGAGCTTGGCGACCAGAGGCTCGTAGCGGCACGAGGTCTTGAAGCAATGGATCGCGGTGTCCGGGTGGATGCCGACCGCGTTGTACCAGAGTTCTCGCCACCATTGGACCCAGTTGCGGGTCGACTCGCGGGGTCCCTGGACGCATCGCTCCAGGTCCTCGATGGTGGTGGCGCGGGTGTAGGAGCACTCGAAGTGCCTGACGAAGGAGTCGCGCATCTCCTCCCAGGAGTCGATACTATCCTGGGGGAGGGTGTTGATCCACTGCCTGCACGTCCCCTCCATCATCAGGGGGAGGTAACGGGCGGCTAGCAGGTCGGTGTGGCCTGTGATCCCTTTCGCCATGAGGTATGTATCGAGCCAGACAACGGGGTCGTACGAGGGGTCGTACTTTTCTATATCCTTCGGCGCCTTGAAGTTTGGCGGGTACTTCTCGCCTCGGATCATTGGTCCGAAGCACTTGGGGCCGAGTCGACTGAGCGACCCCATGGGCTTGCCGTCGCGGTGATTGGTTAGGGTGTGTCGCAGGTCGTCAGGCTGGCGTGCGCGCCAGCTTTGGTTGTTGATGATGTGGTGTAGCATCCCAGTTGTCTAACACCTGTAATGCTACTTGTTCTAGTAATTAAAGGACCACTTCCAACATATAATTGTTGCATCATCATCATATCATGTTCATGTCATCATGCCACCTTGCATTTGAGCATCATACAAAACCCCTTCTTGTTTGGTTCTTATCTCATGTGCATTATTAATTGTAGTTGCCTCTTGATATTGTATTTGGATCTTGATATATTGTTAAATGCCCAAGTTGATTTGGGGGCATATCTCTTAATAACTCCACCACCTTTTCTTCACCACCTTATAATTCCACCATCCAATTAATATGAGCTTGGTTTTTATTTGAGTTTACCTCTAGCTCATGTTGGTTGGTTGGATTCCACCCATAATCTTTTGCTTGGACTTACTCCACTTTTGGGGATGCACATAAATAAATGCCATGGGATTATATTTTGTTTTCACAAGGTTAAGACATGGCATTTAATATTGATGCATGGCCCATGCAAGTACCACCTTTGGCTTGCCCTTTGAATTTTATTTGTTTTCTTTTGCATGGATCCTCTCTTTTCCCTTGCTTGAGCTTGTTTGTTTTGTCCAAACTAAACCCATACCCCACCAAAACCCTCCTCTTAATCTAAACCTACCCTAATCACCATCTACATCCATGCATGCACATGTTATCATGTGGGTGTGCATAAGCCTAAACCACCACATCCTTCTCCCTACCTCTTTTATTTTTGATCTTGCTTGGTCTTTGAATGGAGCATGCATGATTCAAAAATAACCCTAGCAACTATCCTTTCCCTCTCAAAAACCAACCCTAAACCTACCCCACCCCCTCCTTTCCATCCATGCCGAGCCTCTTCCAGCTGGCCCCACCTGGCCCTCTCTCCCTGGCCCACCTAGCTGCTACCCCACCCCAAACCCTAGCTGTACCCGAGCCAAACCTAACCCTAACCCGACCCTAGCACTAGCCGAGCCACCCCTCTCTCTCAGCTCTCTCTCTGCATGGGGGCTGTCGTGGGAATGACCACGGCAGATGCTGCAATCGGCAGCGAGTAGTAGAACGAGGGGCAAGGGCGGCCAGCCATCTGCGGTGCGAGATGAGGGCAAAGACACAGGGATTTACCCAGGTTCGGCCCCCCGGAGGGTAAAGACCTACTCCTGCTAGATTGTATTATGGAGGTGATTACAATGGGCGAACTCGGCGACTAGGCGGCGAGTTGCTTGGGTGTATGAGGGAACGTGTCTCTACTCACCCCTTAGGGAGGTTTATATAGGCTCACCTCCCCTAGGGTTTACATATCTCAACCGATTCGGTTACAACTTTGGCAATCGCTTGACCTAATCCGACTGGGCCTATCTACTCGCCTTGGCCTTCAACTTCCAGTCGGCCAATAGCTTGCTGGGCTTTGATCCACTCGCCGTTATACAGGCCCACTCGCCAGCCCTTGGGCCAGTCGGAAACGTCCTGCTGAGTATACCCCAGTAGGCGTATCCCCATCAGGGGCCCCTCCACCGAGCCTACCACCTCTCTAGCCTCACCCTACCCCACCTGGAAGCCTCCCCTACCTGCCCCTGCCCTGCCCTGGCCGAACCGAGCACGTGGGAAGGTGGAGAAAAGGTGGCGACCGTCTCGTTGATGGGTAGATTGGATCTCGCCGCAGAAGACCGGCCAGGCCCCACGGTGGGCGCCACTGTCGTGGGAATGACCACGGCAGATGCTGCAATCGGCAGCGAGTAGTAGAACGAGGGGCAAGGGCGGCCAGCCATCTGCGGTGCGAGATGAGGGCAAAGACACAGGGATTTACCCAGGTTCGGCCCCCCGGAGGGTAAAGACCTACTCCTGCTAGATTGTATTATGGAGGTGATTACAATGGGCGAACTCGGCGACTAGGCGGCGAGTTGCTTGGGTGTATGAGGGAACGTGTCTCTACTCACCCCTTAGGGAGGTTTATATAGGCTCACCTCCCCTAGGGTTTACATATCTCAACCGATTCGGTTACAACTTTGGCAATCGCTTGACCTAATCCGACTGGGCCTATCTACTCGCCTTGGCCTTCAACTTCCAGTCGGCCAATAGCTTGCTGGGCTTTGATCCACTCGCCGTTATACAGGCCCACTCGCCAGCCCTTGGGCCAGTCGGAAACGTCCTGCTGAGTATACCCCAGTAGGCGTATCCCCATCAGTAGTCCCCGAGGCCGTCGTTGATTAGGCGTAGGTGGCTGCTGGCAGTCGGAGTATACGGCTTCAAGTTGGCATCCAGTCGAATCATCGGCGGGCTCCTGCATGAAGGAATAAATCCGGCGAACCGAGTTGTGTCTTGGGCGAGTCGAGCCAACGGGACGCGGTCTCGGCGAGCGACTTAGCGAGCCGAGTGGCTGGAGGTGGACCGTCGGGCGTGGTCAAACTAGCCGTTAAGGTAACCCAACGGTAACTTTTGGCGTAATCATCGCGCGGTAACGACCCCCTAATTTGGCGGGCAACTCCCGCTATATAAGAGGAATGGTAGGCTATCGCAAAACCAACCGCCCACCATTTCTTCCGAGTGCGCACATCTTCCTCCCTTTGATTCCGCGATCCGATCGACCCGCAATCCTCCGACCTCCAAACAAATCCTCAGCCATGGCCCTCTCCACCGAACCTTGGGGCAGCTCCAAGTGCACCAGGGCGCAGCTGGCCTCCTTCGAGGAGGCCGGAATCCTGCGGGCCGGCTGCTGGCGTATCCCCGCAGCCGGAGAAACGACCCCAAACCCGCGAGAGAGAGAGTTCGTCTGTTTCACCAGTCACCTCGAGCGGGGGTTAGGGTTCCCCACATCTTTTTTCTTCCGGCGTTTCTGCGCCTACTACGGGATCCAGCCCTCAGATCTGGGTCCCCATAGCATCGAGCAGCTCGCCATCTTCGTGGCGTTCTGCGAGTGCTACTTGGGCTGCCGGCCCTACTTTCCCTTGTGGCAAGATCTGTTCCATGGACGGATCAGCCGCGAGGAGGCGGGCGGCCCAATGCTAGCCGCGGGAGGCTTAACCTTCCAACTCAAATCCAAAGCTTCCTTCTTTGACCTGATGCTGCCGGCCAAAGCAGCGAGCGACTGGAAAAAGTCATGGTTCTACGTGACCGAGGCGACTCCGGAGGACGAGGCGGCGATCCCGAGGTACTCGGCCAATCTTTCCGAGCCACGCCATCTCCAGGCCGGCAAGCTCCCCGACGACCAGCGGATGGTCGTCGACGAGATGCTCCAGACCATCCGTGGTCTGAAGAAGAAGGGGCTCCAGACGGTAAACTTGTACAATTGTTGGCTTGGGCGGCGGCTCGTTCCGCTCGCCCAACGCGACCATTACATGTACCAGTACACGGGCCGGGGAGACTCGACGAAAGCCTGCCTCGACGAGTGGAAGCTGGAGGACTACCTCTCAGCGCTGAAGAAGATCACCCAAGCGGCATACACGGATGCGCAGGCTAGGGTCCCTCCCTACACCGCGAAACGTCCGGCTCCGACGGTAATCTTTTTATCTTGTTCGCAGTCGCAGCGTGTGCCGTCGCGGTAATTCTAACTCTGTTTCGTGTTTTAACGCAGCTGTTCCAAGTGGTGAAAGGGTGGCTACCACCCGCCGACGACGAGAGCCCCGGGCCATCCGCCCAGGATACAAGCGAGTCGCCACCCGCCAAGGGTAACGAGGACGACTAGGACGAGTCCGAAGAGGAGATTGCCCCACTGGTCCGAAAGACCCGCGGGCAACGTCAGCGCGAAATCGAAGCGAGCAGGAGCCTCGAGCGCCATGACGACGAGGACGAACTCCCAGAGACCACCTCGCGCCGTCAGGCCACTCCCGCAAAGAAGAAGAAGAAGGAAAAGGAGGCGAGGGCCCCCATGAGGAGGAAGACGAAGCCGCCGAAGACGGCCTCACCGCCGCACTCAGCGAGCAGCTCTGATGCTCACAGTTCGGCCGGTGACGGCGCGGCCCTGGCGACAACCGCGCTAGATGCGCCATCCGTGGAGGCGCCGCTGGCCTCAATGCCTCCGCCCTTCACGCCGGTCCCCGGGCTAGGGAAGGCTCCGGCTGTGGCGACTTCGCCTCTCAAGGAGGTCCCGAGCGTGGCGGTCTCGCCTCGCAAGGAAGCTCCGGCCGCGGCAGCTCCACTTCGCGAGGAGGCCTCCGCCGAAGGCGTCCCGGAGGCGCCAACCGCTACCTCAACGTCAAAGAAGCCGTCCGTATCCTGGGCCCCTGATGTCCTGGAACTGGGGCTTAGTCGCCGATTGGGCCCTGAGCTGGAAAAACCGGCCGGCCTTCGTACAGGGATGCGTTTCATTCCAGTCGCCAAGTGAGTGCATTCGGCCTTCTCTATTTTCTTTTAGTACTTCGATTGTCTTTTATTGATTTGACTTGACGTGCAGGACCGGAGTGAAAAAGATGGGCCACCCGACGGTGGCCAAGGTGCCCTCCGCCGCTAGCGAGGAGGATCCTTCCCGTAAGAGGAAGGTGGACAAGGTCGCCGCCTCCACGGAAGGCAGCAAGAAGGCCAAGGGCGACGACATCGTCGCTGTCTCTGACGACGCGGCGGCCGCGCCAGCTGGACCCGCAGTGGAAGCAACCGCATCCACGAAGGAGGGCATTTCCTTGCCTAGACCGGAGGAAGCGAGTTCCTTTGGGGCGGGTGCCTCGATTGCTACCTTCCCCCGCTTCGTGACCAAGGCGGCCACGACAAGCGGGGCTGCGCTCCCGAGCGTCACTCCAGGGGCCGCCGACGCTGAAACCGACCAACGTCGCGGGCACACGCCGGCGCTGCTCGCGTCTGTGGACGCAGTACAGCTTCATGGCATGCTTGGTGCGGCCATCCAGGTACCTCCAGTCCCCGAGGATCAGGTCGGTGCTTAGCAGCGGCTTGATTCTTATAATTTCTCGTTTTGTACTTTCAAATCCAGTCCCCGAGTGCGTAGGCGCTAAATTTTAGCGGGTATGCACTGAGGAATTTTCGTGGTCGCCAGTCCCCGAGTGCGCACTCGCTAAGTTTTAGCGGGTGGGCACTGAGTAATTTTCATGGTCGCCAGTCCCCGAGTGCGCACTCGCTAAATTTTAGCGGGTGGGCACTGAGTAATTTTTATGTGTGCTGACTTTGAAGATGTACAGGGTCTGCAGCTGGAGTCGGCAGAGCGATTGGCTGCGAAGCAGCGTGCTGAGAAGGAGCTGGCCACTCTCCAGGAAGCAAACAAGGAACTTCAGGCTGTTGCTGCGCAGGCGGAGGTAGCTCGCCAGGAGCTTGTCCCTGCTGGTGAGCTGGTGGCGGTGCGATCTGCGTTAAGTGCTGCTGAGCAGAGGGTCGCTGACCTCGAGCGCGAACTGCGGGAGGCGAAAGAAGAAGCAAACTCGGCGAACGGGCGAGCTAAGGCCGCCATTGCGGCCGCGGAAGAAGACCGCAAAGTGTCGGAAGCCCTCGTTGTTGGGCTTCAGGATGATTATACGTCTCTTCAGTGTTTCATCACGGGACTCGCCCGCCCGTTGCTTGGTGAGTGCGTCTTCCCTGTCTTTCAATTGTATTGTTTGTGGTTTCCGTGATACTCATAACTGTCTCCTTCTAGCAGGTCGTGTGATTGGTAGCCATGAAGAAGCGAGCTCTCTTGACGCGAGGGAGTGCGTAAGCATGCTCGTCGACTCGGCGACGCTGTCGGCGACGTGCATCCGCGCCTACCTTCAAGAGATGTCGCCCACGGAGGTTATTCCCAGTGACCTCGTTGAGGTGTGGGAGTACTTGGAGAAGGCGCCCGCGGTCGTAGAGTTCATGACGCGGTCGGCGTTTCGGCGCGGAGCGTCGACAGCTCTGAGTCTGGGACTCGCCCACTTCCCCGAGGACTTCGACCTCGACGATGTGACGAGTGGGTACCCTTCGTCGACTGGCGCGGTGGATCTGTCCGAGGTTCTCAAGCTGCAGGAACGTGCCGCCGCGTACTCGGAGCGTGTCTGGGCGATGGGCGACCTCCTTCCCTACCAGGAAACGGTCGTCGCGCCAAACGACCCCGAGCCGCCGCATCGTGACTTCAAGGTCGAGCAGCCTTTCCGCGCGGCGATGGCGGGTGAGCTGACGACGTATCCGTCAAACCCGTACACCGCGTTCATCCGTAGGCGCCGGGATTCTGGTGCGTCGTCGTCGAAGCCTGCAGAATAGGGTAGTGTGCCTAGATAAGTTAGCAGCAGTTCTGCCGAGCAGGCATAATTTGTAATGTAAGACAATGCGATGTGCGATTGAATTGGATGTGTGTCCATTTTGCTAGTTATTTGTGTGTTTTGGATTGATTTTGGATGAGTCCCCGAGCGCGTCCGCCCTTTTGTGGGGTTCACCTTGTATATGATGTTTGTTGTTATCATGTGTTTTGTTAGTTTAGTCGACTCGCCCGAGCTCGGAGATCCAGTCGCAAGGCGACTCCCTTGAGCGCTCTGTACTTTACCGTTTTCCCGTACGCGAACGGGGTCGGGTGGCCGAGTCCCCGAGCGTGGTACTTGGTAGTTCAAGGCGCGACTCGAGGGTGGTTGAGGACTGAGCGCGTTGGTGTGAGCGCGTCACTCCTGCCTGGCCCGGGGGGTCAGTCGCGTGGCGAGTCCTGGGCATGCTCTCTTACTTGACGTTTTCCCTGACCGATCGCGACGAACTGGTATTCAGTCCCCGAGCGTGGTACTTAGCCGTTCGAGTCGCTACGCCGAGGATGCGGAGGACCAAGGTCGCTGTGAGAAGCGAGGGCAGTTGTCTTGGTTCGCAAAACCAGTCGAGCTAGGCGACTCCAATGGGGCTCCGGATTGGCGTTTTTCGTGGACGACGCAAGACCTGAAATGACTCAGTGCTCTTACATCGCACTACTTGGCCGTGCCGGTCGCTGTACCAAAGGTTGACTTCTGCATGTTAGCATGACGCTGTTATTACGAGTGCGAGTGGCACAAGGCATGGAGAGTAGACGCAATTTGCGGTAACTGTTTCTTTTATTTCATAGCGACTGGAGAGTACATATGTGGGGTTCTAGGAGTAGAACTTCCGGAGGAGATTTACATTCCATGGCCGCTTGACGTCGAGTTCGCCGTCCCCGCGGACGTCGATGAGGTAGTAGGCGTCGTTGCCGAGTACGCGCCCGATAGCGAACGGGCCTTCCCACGGAGGGGAGAGCTTGTGCATGCCCATCTTGTCCTGGATGAGGCGTAACACCAGGTCGCCTTCCTGGAAGGTGCGGGTTTTCACCCGTCGGCTATGGTAGCGGCGGAGCCCTTGCTGATAAATGGCGGTACGCGATCGAGCGAGGTCGCGTGCTTCGTCGAGTTGGTCGAGTCCATCTTGGCGGGCCAGCTCGTTTTCGGCCTCCGTATAGTGGACGACCCGCGGCGAGTCGTGTTCGAGGTCGGTGGGCATGACTGCTTCGGCGCCGTAGACCATGAAGAAGGGAGTGAATCCTGTCGACCTGTTGACCGAGGTGCGGATTCCCCAGATGACGGAGGGGAGCTCTTCGACCCAGCATCCAGCGGTCCGCTCGAGTGGTACTTGGAGTCGTGGCTTCAGGCCGTGGAGGATGCTTTGGTTGGCTCGTTCCGCCTGGCCGTTGGATTCCGGGTGTGCGACTGACGCGAGGTCGAGCCGGATGTGGTGCTCTTCGCAGAATTCGGCCATTGCTCCCTTGGCGAAGTTTGTGCCATTGTCCGTGATGATGCTGTTGGGGAACCCGTAGCGGTATATGAGCTCGCGTAGGAACTTAGTGGCGGTCTTCCCGTCGCATTTCCGGACTGGCTTGGCCTCAACCCACTTCGTGAATTTGTCGACGGCGACCAGCAGGTGGGTGTAACCAGAGGGGGCCTTCTTGAAGGGGCCTACCATGTCCATGCCCCACACGGCGAATGGCCAGGTGATGGGGATTGTTTTGAGCGCCGAACTTGGTACGTGCGTCTGGTTGGCGTACTTCTGGCACCCGGCGCATCGCTGGACGATATCGACAGCGTCGGCGTGTGCGGTGGGCCAGTAGAAGCCGTGTCGCATAGCCTTGGCGACCAAGGAGCGCGCGGCAGCGTGGTGGCCGCAGTCGCCTGAGTGGATGTCGTGTAGGATTTTGCGTCCTTCAGCCGGTTGGACGCAACGTTGGAACACGCCGGTGACGCTGCGCTTGTGTAGCTCGCCGTCGATGATGGTGTAAGACTTACATCTGCGAGCAACCATTCGAGCGCGTGTCTCGTCTGCGGGCAGGGTGCCGGTCTCCAGGTAGGCGATGTAGGGCTTGGTCCAGTCGTCGGGCTCGGTGATGAGTGCGACCAAGGCTGCCTCTGGTTGGAGAGGGACTCCGATGTCTATCTCCCTCGGGGGAGAGACTGATGGTTTGGAGATTGTGTCGAGGAACACGCCGGCGGGTGGTGCGAGTCGAGCCGACCCGATGCGAGAGAGGGCGTCGGCCTCTTCGTTTTTCCGCCTGTCGATCCACTCGACAGAGTAGCCGGTGAAGTGGCCGCCCAACTTGTCCACCTCTTGGCGATACGCCGCCATGGTAGGGGAGATGGCGTCGCAGATGCCGGCGACTTGTCCTGCAACGAGGTCGGAGTCTCCGTAGCATCGAAGGCGATTGACGCTCATCTCCTTTGCGGCTCGCATGCCGTGGAGTAGGGCCTCGTATTCAGCCATGTTGTTGGTGCAGGGCGTGAATTCGAGGCGGAGGATGTAGCGGAGCTTGTCGCCCTTTGGTGAAGTCAGCACTATCCCCGCGCCTGCACCGTCCGCGTTCTTGGACCCGTCGAAGTGCAGGTTCCAGTAGTGGAGGTACGGCGGCTTTTCTGGCTGCTGGGCCTCCTCCCAGTCGGCGATGAAGTATGCCAGTGCCTGGGACTTAATCGCCCTTCGTGGCTCGTATTTAATGTTGTGGACGCCGATCTCGACGGCCCACTTGGCGACCCGCCCGGTCGCCTCGCGATTGCGGATGATGTCTTGTAGTGGTGCTGAGGAGACGACCGTGATCGGGTGCTCCTGAAAGTAGTGCGTCAGGCGCCACTGAGCCCTGAAGACCGCGTATACTAGCTTCTGGTACTGCGGGTATCGCTGGCGCGACTCGGTGAGGACCTCGCTGATGTAGTACACCGGCCGCTGGACCGGGCGCTCCTTTCCTTCCTCTGGTCGTTCGACGACCATTACGGCACTGACGACGCGCTCGGACGCCGCGACGTAAACCAGCATGGGCTCTTTGTCAGCGGGTGCGGCGAGTAGTGGTGCGGCGAGTAGCATCTTTTTAAGGTCGCGGAGCGCGTCGTCCGCCTCCTTGTCCCACTGGAAGGTGGGATTCTTGCGCATCAGGCGGTATAGGGGCATCGCCTTTTCGCCCAGGCGGGGGATGAAGCGACTGAGAGCCGCTACACGCCCGGCCAACTTCTGAACGTCGCGCAGGCACTCGGGTTTGCCGAGTCGGGCGATCGTGTCGATCTTTGTTGGGTTTGCCTCGATCCCTCGTTTGGAGACGACGTATCCCAGTAGTTGCCCGGCGGGTACTCCGAAGGTGCACTTGCCTGGGTTGAGCTTTATCTTGTACCTCCGCGGATTGGCGAAGGTCTCTGCTAGGTCGGCGAGTAGGTCGCCTTGGCGAGCGGATTTCACGACCACGTCGTCGATGTAGACGTGGATGTTGCGGCCAATTTGGCTCGCTAGGCATTCTTGCATGCACCGCTGGTAGGTTGCCCCGGCGTTCTTGAGGCCGAAGGTCATGGCGGTGTAGCAGAAGGCTCCGAATGGCGTGATGAACGCCGTCTTCTCCTCATCCTCGACAGCCATTTTGATCTGGTTGTACCCGGAGTAGGCGTCGAGGAAACATAGCGACTCCGAACCCGCGGTTGAGTCGATTATCTGATCGATCCGCGGGAGGACGAACTGCTCTTTTGGGCAGGCGCTGTTCAGGTTTGTGTAGTCGATACACATTCTCCAGGTCCCGTTTTTCTTCTCGACCAGGACTGGGTTTGCCAGCCACTTGGAGTACTTGATCGGCCGGATGAAGCCGGCAGCGAGCAGGCGCTGCACTTCCTCGGCGATTGCTCGACGGCGTTCTTCATTGAAGGGCCGTAGCGACTGCTTGACGGGTCGCACTTTGGGGTCGGCGTTTAGTTTGTGCTCAGCGAGCTCCCTAGGGACACCAGGCATGTCGGAAGGTTTCCATGCGAAGATGTCCCTACTCTCACGAAGGAACTCGATGAGCGCGCCTTCCTATGCTGGGCTCATGCCTGTCCCGATCGTCACCGTCTGGCTGGGGTCGCCTGGGACCAGCTCAACGGTGCGGGTGTGCGTCGTGGCCTCAAAGGTTGAGGTGTTTGTGCCCTCTGAGTTGGGCTTCTTGAGTATTGTGGGGTCGTCATTGTTGACCCCGCTCGCGTATTTGGCGAGCTCGTCGGCGTGATTAGCTTCTGCCGCGATGACGGCATCGGCGAGTTCGGCTCCTTTGGCCTCGCATTCGGCGGCCATGTCGGGGTCGCCGTTAATGGTGATGACGCCGCACGGCCCGGGGAGCTTCATCGCGTTGTACGCGTAGTGGGGCGCCGCCATGAATTTGGCGAACGCCTGGCGCCCCAGGACGCAATGGTAAGGGCTGTCGAAGGGCACCAGCTCGAAGACGATCCGCTCGGTGCGGAAGTTTGCCGGAGTACCGAAGGTGACGGGTAGCGTGACTTTGCCGATCGGGTACGCCTTCCGACCGGGGACGATGCCGTGGAACGTGGTGTGGGTTGTCTCGATCATCGACTGCGGGAGCCGCAACCGCCTGAAGGTGTCGAGGTAGAGGATGTTGATGGAGCTGCCGCCGTCCATCAGTGTCTTGGGGAGCCAGTAGTCGCCAACCTTGGGCTTGACCACCAAGGCGACTCGTCATGGGTACTCGATGCGTGGCGAGTGGTCTTGCCGGCTCCAGGTGATGGGCTGTTCCGACCAGTTCAGGAACTGGGGGACGTCTGTTTGGGCCACCGCGTTGACGGCGACGGCGCGGGCGATGACCTTCTTCTCGCGCTTCGTGTTGAAGCCGGTGAAGGTGTGGAGCGAGCCGGCTACTTTGCCGAATTTTCCGCCATTTGGCGGGTCGTTGTCGGTGTCCTCCCGCGCGTGCCGTGCCTTCTCGATTTCCCTGAGGGTGTGGCAGTCGGCGGTGGTGTGCGTGGCGGGCTTTCCTTCCCTGCTGTGAAACGCACATGGTTGGTTAAGGAGGGCCGCGGGATCGAACCTTGGCTTGTTCTTGTAGTTGCCGCCATCGCGTCGTTGCCCTCCGTCGCGGCGGTAGCTCTTGGGCTCGCGTTGTGCGTGCCCAGCGTTGGCGACGAAGTCGACTCGCCCGTCGTTGCGACGCTTGCCTGTGAGGCGGGTGCCGCTGTAGCATAGGTCGGGTCGGCGTCCGCCGTCGTTGCCGCTCGTGCGGCGTTGCCCTCCGGACTCGTCGTCGACGTCTTGGTTGGGATCCTCCTCGGCGTACCGTTTGGCGATCTCGAGGAGGTCGGGGATGTTGTCGAGTGTGCGGGCGTGTCGCTTGAGCTTGGCGACTAGAGGCTCGTAGCGGCACGAGGTCTTGAAGCAATGGATCGCGGTGTCCGGGTGGATGCCGACCGCGTTGTACCAGAGCTCTTGCCACCGTTGGACCCAGTTGCGGGTCGACTCGCGGGGTCCCTGGACGCATCGTTCCAGGTCCTCGATGGTGGTGGCGCGGGTGTAGGAGCACTCGAAGTGCCTGACGAAGGCGTCTCGCATTTCCTCCCAGGAGTCGATACTGTCCTGGGGGAGCGTGTTGATCCATTGCCTGCACGTCCCCTCCATCATCAGTGGGAGGTAACGGGCGGCGAGTAGGTCAGTGTGACCCGCGATCCCCATTGCCATGAGGTATGTGTCAAGCCAGACTGCGGGGTCGTACGAGGAGTCGTATTTTTCTATCTCCTTTGGCGCCTTGAAGTTTGGCGGGTACTTTTCGCCTCGGATCATTGGTCCGAAGCACTTAGGACCTAGTCGACTGAGCGACCCCATGGGCTCGCCATCGCGGCGAGTATTTAGGGTGTGCCGCAAGTCGTCGGGCTGGCGTGCGCGCCAGTTTTGGTTGTTGATGATGTGAGTGCGGGCGTCGATGGGTTCTCCGTTAGCGGCGACGAAGTTGGTCGCCGGCCTGGGGTCGTTGGTGGAGAGCGCCGCGTTCGCGGGTCGGCGTTGGAGCTGCAGTGGCTCTGGTGGCGGGCAATTGAGGGTGTTTTCCGCCGCTGGGCGGCCGCTTGAGGCCGCCCTGCTTCCCGAGGAGCGCGAGTATACTCGCCCTTGCGAGTCGGCGCCCGCTCTTTGCTGCTCCACGGCTTTTGCGAGCAGGGCCTTGACGTACTGGATCTGTAAGGCGCCGTCGCCGGTGGCCGTGATGTTGTCGGCAGCTGCTCGGCCTGCCACGAGGTTGTCCATCGGGGTGGAGAACAGTGGGAGGCCGTTCGCGTCTCGCTCCCGTGAGGAGACGACTATCCGCGGCTGGTCCCTGGGAGGGGTGCGGTTGGGTGGTGGTGGGGCACCCATCGCCGTTGATCCTGGCGGGGGCCGAGCGCTTCCTCCTGGTGGCGCGTTCTCGTAGATCGCGCGCTCGGCTATGCGAGCCGGGTCGTTCTCGTCGTCGAAGTTCAGGGCGCGCCCCTGAACGGTGGGGTTCAGGCGTGACCTGATCCGCTGCTGGTGGTAGCGTGACAGTTCCTGCGCTGTCACTTGCTCGAGGCGAAATTTTTCGCGCTCGGCCTGCTCCTTGCGTACTGCCTCCGCCAGTTTCAGGCGGAGTTCCTCGACCTCCGTTGCCGTGGCGTTAGGAGGGATAGGGGTGGAGAAAGGATCCTCCGGCGGATCGGCGCCGATGGCCATGTAGGTCGCGGCGTGGCGACCGGTTCCGTCGTGGAGGTCGGCGGAGTTTTCCGACCCGGAGTCGAATTCGAAGATCCCGAGGATGGAGGGGTCCTCGAAATCTCCCGCGTTGGAGACCTGGGCGATGGAGCCCGCGGACGAGGCCACGGTGATGGATCCGGCGAGTGACGCCGGGGTCGCCGAGTCGGCGTCGTCGGTGAGGGCCGCATCTTCTGCGGCCGCTGAGTTCCCGGCCACGTTGCTGTGGGCCGAGTTGTACTCGAAGGCGAGGCGGTGGATCGTGCGAACCTGGCTCTCGGAGAGCCGATCGCGTGGTGGCGACTCGCGGATGCGAGCCGAGTCCTCCGAGGTGATGACGTCGGTGAGGCCGACGAAGAGGCTGATCGTGCCGATTGGCAGGATCACGCTGTGCGTGACGGGTCGCGCCGCCGGGACGTAGCTACTCGGCAAGATCTGGAGCATCTCGCCGATCGCTATCATACGGCCGGTGGCGACCGTCTCGTTGATGGGTAGATTGGATCTCGCCGCAGAACACCGGCCAGACCGGCCAGGCCCCACGGTGGGCGCCACTGTCGTGGGAATGACCACGGCAGATGCTGCAATCGGCAGCGAGTAGTAGAACGAGGGGCAAGGGCGGCCAGCCATCTGCGGTGCGAGATGAGGGCAAAGACACAGGGATTTACCCAGGTTCGGCCCCCCGGAGGGTAAAGACCTACTCCTGCTAGATTTTATTATGGAGGTGATTACAATGGGCGAACTCGGTGACTAGGCGGCGAGTTGCTTGGGTGTATGAGGGAACGTGTCTCTACTCACCCCTTAGGGAGGTTTATATAGGCTCACCTCCCCTAGGGTTTACATATCTCAACCGATTCGGTTACAACTTTGGCAATCGCTTGACCTAATCCGACTGGGCCTATCTACTCGCCTTGGCCTTCAACTTCCAGTCGGCCAATAGCTTGCTGGGCTTTGATCCACTCGCCGTTATACAGGCCCACTCGCCAGCCCTTGGGCCAGTCGGAAACGTCCTGCTGAGTATACCCCAGTAGGCGTATCCCCATCAGGGGCCCCTCCACCGAGCCTACCACCTCTCTAGCCTCACCCTACCCCACCTGGAAGCCTCCCCTACCTGCCCCTGCCCTGCCCTGGCCGAACCGAGCACGTGGGAAGGTGGAGAAAAGGTGGCCGAGGCCACCTTTATCCCCAGCTGCTCCCACACGGCAACCACGCCACCCCTCTCCTCTACGTCCCTATCCACCTCTCTGCCTCGCCCAGCTACCCCCCAGATCTACCCCAAGGACACCCTGTTCCCTCCCCTCTCTTCTCCACCACCGTCTACCCCCAAACGCCGGTCACCGTCGGTCTCTACTCCGTCCCGACGATCCAGTCGCGCAACGCGTCGGTGGAGTGCCCTGGAAGATCGAGGAGGCTCCCCACGTCACCATGTACACGGACCCGAGAAGGAGGAGCACCCGAGCGGCGGTACCAGCGTGAGGCCGACGTGAAACCCTAGCCGGACGTCTGTCTGCGACCTCGTCGATCGCCTGCGCCTCCAGCCGAACCACCGCCACCGACAGCCTCGTGGTGAGCCCCTCTCCCTCCCTGACACGGTCCGCCTCGCCGTGCCGCCCTAGATTCGCCGGACGTTTCGTCGTGCATGCTCTGTGCGCCGGCGTCGCGCTCGGTCCGCCTCGCTGTAGCGTCGCAGAAGCCCTAGCTAGACCGCGCCCACCTCTCCGTCACCTAGCCCAAGCCACCGCAGCGGTAGCCGCTTCCGCGCGCGAGCCCCAGGTCGAGAGATCGATCCCCGCCCGCGCCGCGCTGCGTCTGTCGCGCATCGACCGCTCGTCAGAGATGCAGAGAAGAGAAACAGTGTGCACGTGGTCGTTTTGCACATACCCCCCCACGTTTTGTCTGCGTCAACCCGCGATCCTAACGGACCCACTAGTCAGCCGCGCCAGCGTTTTTGCAGAGAACCCCCTGGCCTCTAGTAATCTCAAACCGTGCTCCATCTTAGCCCCATCTTTCAGTGCCTGCTCCTTCGCCCGCTGACACGTGGGCCTGCAAGGCCGTTGGCCCACCTGTCTGCCTCCTGGGCTAGCTATCTGCGCGATGTGAAACGCCTGTGCTGCACACTGTGATGCTGAGTCAGCCTGGCCCCACCCGTCAGCGATAGTGGCTAGGACTGCCCGGGTATAAAAAGTAATTCAGTCTATCTGTTTAAATTCAAATATTTTTCAAATTAATTCCAAATTCAATTTAAATTCTGTTTTCAAATAACTTTTCAAATATTAATCCATATAATACAAATAATATATGTTTTCAAATCAGAAAAATGTGAGGAATTCAAATATGCGATCCAAAATATATTTTGAACATTTAAAATTCCAAGTTTATTTAAATTACAATAATTTGCCCCTTTATCTTAAATAATTAATAACTTTTGAGTTATAACTCCGAATTTAGCAAATGATATGTCTAAAATGATCAGCTCGACGAGACCTTTCTGTTTATGCTATCCATGACTTCAATTGCAGCATGCATCATATAAAAATATAGTGTACAGCAACTATTATGACAACAAATGTGATCCAAAAACCCACTAAAATGATATTCTTGTCTTCCACACCTCACCTATGCCATGCTACTTTATTGCCATGCAACTTGTGCATCATTCATCATGGCATGATTGTTTGCTTGTCGCATTTTATTCCTATGCTTGTGCACTCTATTTATGTTGGCCCTTGCTTGTTTGGTTCTTCTTTCGAATAGACGCTGAGCAGGGGATATATCAAGAGAACTAGGAGCACTACCCAGATCCGTCTCTCGCTTCAACTGAGTTGCCAGGCAAGAACTTCCACATGCTTGCATACATACAGTACCTATTGCCTCTACCTTATTCTTGCATCATTGAGTCGCGATTGCATTAAATTGAATCCCAAGCATTGCATAGCCTTTACTTTAAACCCCACCGAGCTTGTTCCTCCATCCCATGAGCCATTACTACAGGAGTTGTTTGAGCCATGCGAGTCGTAGAACAGCATGTGTAGGGTATGTGAGAGTCTGATGGATAACGAGGTACCTAAACAACTTAACATGAGTAGTAATGGGATAACTAATGAAAGTGGCACCGGTGAGCAACATCTGCTATTTGGTTTTTCCTGCTCACTTGTGTCCCGTAGGACCCCGAGTACTTGATACCTGTTCCTTGATTTATCGCGCTATCCACATCCGGGAGGTATATGGGATCCCCCTGAGCCAGAGCTTGATTCAGTCTTATTTCTTGGGGCCACAAACTAGTTTGAGGTTTTATTTACTATCCTGTACTTATGCCATGCTACTTTTGTATTTACGATTGTGCGAGGAGCACACTGTACTGTTTAGGAATTGTGACCCGTTTACGCGGTATCGACAAGCCCAGTTTTGGGTTCCCAGTCGCTTACAGCCGGCCCCACAAACCTCGGGTCCGTCTCGAAGTCAGCTAACTTCATTGCGGGTGTACTCCAAGGGGTGGCCCCCTGAAATATTTCTGAATCCTGAATCCTGTGATTGCTTTGTCGTGAAGGCCTCGTTGGGTTTTGATTTGGTTTTTCCGAGGTTGATCGAGCGTGTGTTGCTATTGGTGCACCCCGGCCGGGTAAAACTTTCTGAAAGCCGTGTCCGCGGTTATGGACGACTTGGAGCACAGTTTCTCGATCATAGACAAGCATAACTAAAGTACCGCTTTAATCTGACTAAGTAATTTGACTAGTAAATAGTGCAATACTCATGGAATGGTTAATAAAATTGCCAACGGATGGGGGTTGTTCGTCCGCTTCCTCGTTGGTAAGCGAGGAGGAGGATGGATCTGATGAAATTACTGTTATAACTGTTGTCCTTAATTCACGGACATCCGTCTATCTTTGGTTAGGCGGATGGTTATCGTTTATCTGTAGAACTGCTAGGGTTTATCTTTCGCTGCAATTGCGTCACCCCAGGTTGTGTCCCCTTTAGAGGCATTAAGACTTGTTGAGTACCCTTAGGGTCTCACACGATAAATTATTGGTTCAGATGAACAGGTACCCTCGCAGGACGGATACTGGGTGGAAGAGGCTGATGATGTGGGCAACGATCGTTCGGTGTAGAGATTCTGGGAACGGGGATCCGTGAGATCTGTGGTTGGGATGTGCTTATTTCAATGGCATCTTATGTCGATTTGCTTCTTATCCGTACTCGGACTTTGTTTGCCGCTTCCGCATGATACTCTGTTGTGTGCTGTATGAGGAAGTATCCTAAAATATTAGATCTATCTAGGTCATTTGAATCTTGCCGTATGGCGTGGCTATATTTTCCTTTCTTTCTAGATGGTATGGCTCTGATGTACTCTTGTATGGTGGCTTGCATACATACTCATTTGTGTATGTATTTGATCCCTTCGCCTGCCGATTACGCCGCCCGTACAGGTCCCGATGAATTGGAAGTGGTTGGGACGGCCGAAAGGTCTACCCGTGAGTGGCTTTTGGGGCCCCACCGTACTATTTCAACCACTACCGTTCATCCAGGCTTGTAGCTAGGAGCGTAATTCACCGAGGTAGTTACAATTGGTATCAGAGCCATCCCGACCTTCAGGGTCTCAGCCAAACGGTCGTTGTCATTCTAGCAAATATTTTGGTAGTTATGTATACTAGGGAAAAACAAAACGCGAGAGTAGGACTGCTTCCACTTTTCTTCTTACCCACCCACCCACCCTTTTCTGGTAAGGAAGTGCAACGTTTTCAATCCTCTTCTTAAAATTCAAACTAGGATTCACGTGTTCTGGGTTTCCGTAGTACCATAGGTTTTGTGTGTGTGTGTAATCCCTTGTCTATCTGTTGCATCCAAGTTGTTATCTAATCAACCTTTGGTTATCAACTGTTGGTACATTCCATACCGACAGGCTTTGCAAACCGACGCAATCTGTCTTACTTTTGTATCTGACGCTATCTTGTTTGGGGTGTTCGTTTCCGTAGTTACCAATCTTTAGGTTCAACGTGAGAAGAAGGGGTTAGGATATGTGTTCCACTTGTTCATGTGCGGAGTAATGATTTGAGTGCGGGATGGAGTCGCGACCATACCACTACTTTTATCATTCGCTTTTGTATATTGAATCGGTAGAGTCACTAATCTTGATTCGTTAAGTAATTTTGCGCATCTATTGGTGTTTTAATGCCGAAATTTGTGGAAAAATTTTCTTTGATATATTTGTGTACCACACTCCTTTTCAGTCGGGTGCGATATGCTTAATATCTTCTAGGTGCTTTGAACTTTGTTGATATTTTAATATCATCTCAGTAAATTGTATCCTTTAATCTTGGTTAATTCCATCTTGGTACTATTTTGGATTATTATCATCTTCCATTATAGTACTGACTTGAGTTTTATATCAATGACAGGATGGCTCCACCACGCCGGACTGATGAGGACATACCTCCGGAACTGGGCTCCGCGCTGTCAAACATCGCTAATGCTTTGGCATCAATGCAAGAGAACCAGCAGCGCTTTGAGGAAAGTGTCAGGAGGAACGAGTTTGCTCCACTACCTCCACCTCCCAAGCGAGGAGACATCAAGAGCTTCCTAAAATTCAACCCTCATCAGTTTGATGTTTCTGACCGACCTCTGGACGCGGATGATTGGCTGCGTGAGATGTCAAGGTTGCTCGAGACTGCTGATGTTCCGGAGCAGGAGTGGGTCAAGTGTGCTACCCACCTTCTGAAGGGAGATGCAGCTCTCTGGTGGGAGAACTACTTGAAGGCAAGCTGCACTGGGTTCCAGCCAACTTGGGAGAGGTTCACTGGAGCGTTCAAGGAGCAGTTTCTGTCAGAGATTGTAATGGAAAGGATGAAGGAAGCATTTCTCAACCTGAAGCAAGGAAATGATAACGTCAACACCTATATCACGAACTTCATGAATCTCTCTCGTTATGGTGGTGATGAGGTATCTGATGACAAGAAGAAGCAGAAGAGGTTCAGGCAAGGGCTCAATGCATCGATCAAGTATGCAATTACACATGCAAGGCCGGCATCTTTCCTGGAACTACAGCACACAGCCCTGCAAGAGGAGGCAAGCAGGCAAGTGTTTGAGGAGTCCAAGAAACACAACAGGGATGCATCAAGCTCTACAGTTATGGCAGCTCCTTCTAAGCGGCGTGTCTGGGTTCCTAACACCCCACCGTCGCTCCCGGCTCCACCAAGACCTGCAAGTTACGCGTCAAGGCCACTAAACTCCATCACTGCGGCTCCCAGGGGCTACAACCACCACTACCCTGGAGCGCCTGGCGGAGTCCCTGGCTACGCTGCTCCACGTCCAGCTGGTGCCTGCTTCACGTGTGGAGATCCTGGACATCTCAACTGGAACTGTCCGTTGAAGAACAAAGCTCTCCCTCCACCCCCGCCAAGATCTGCAGCAAGCTCTCCTTCGGTTCGTGCACCACCGCCTCGGGCTCTCAACATCAACACTAAGCCCGGGTCTGCGGTTGTTCGTGCCAACTGTGTCAACGCCGCTCAAGCTGAGCATGCACCTGGAGTTGTGATGGGTATGCTTCCCGTTAACTCAGTCCCTGCATGAGTTTTGTTTGATTCTGGTGCATCGCATTCTTTTGTCTCGCATAAGTTTGCACAAGAGCATGACTTGGATATGGTTCCTTTATCACGTCGTCTGGTGGTGCTATCTCCTGGTTCAAACATGAGGGCTGCTCATATCAGTCATGGCAATCAGATTGAGATTGGTGGTTCTTCATTCTCGGCTTCTTTAATTCTTCTGGGCAATTCTGACATTGATGTCATCTTGGGCATGGATTGGTTAACGGCAAATGCAGCTGTGATTGATTGTGCTAAACGCTCAGTGTCTCTGAAGATTCCTGAAGGCCATATAGTCTTTTCTCCAAGTTTGACTCCTGCTGTCCAGCTCTTCTCTTTGGAGGCTCTGAATGATGATGCTATGGAAGCTATTCAGAGTGTACCAGTGGTCTGTGAGTTCCCAGATGTCTTTCCTGAAGAGTTGTCGGGTATGCCTCCGGATCGTGAGGTTGAGTTTGTGATTGAGCTTGAACCTGGAACGGCTCCTATCTCCAAGCGGCCTTATAAAATGGGTCCTTCTGAGCTGGCTAAACTCAAACGACAACTTGATGAACAAGAGAAGTTGGGTTTCATTCAACACAGTACTTCTTCTTGGGGAAGCCCAACAATCTTTGTGAAGAAGCGTGACAGAACCGATAGACTCTGTGTGGACTACCGGGCTCTCAATGCTAAAACCATCAAGAACAAATATCCCCTTCCGCGGATTAATGATCTATTCGATCAGCTAGCTGGAGCTGTGGTGTTCTCTAAGCTGGACTTGAGAAGTGGTTATCACCAAATCAAGATTCGCAAGGAAGATGTGCCCAAAACAGCTTTCACCACCCGCTATGGCCTATATGAGTAAACGGTGATGTCTTTCGGTCTCACCAACGCACCTGCTACCTTCTCGAGGCTGATGAACTCCGTTTTCATGGAGTACCTTGATAAGTTCATTGTGGTCTATCTGGATGACATTCTGGTCTATTCCAAGTCTAAGGAGGAGCATGAAGAACACCTGCGGTGTGTCCTAAACAAGCTTCGTGAGAACCGCTTGTATGCAAAGTTCTCAAAGTGTGAGTTTTGGCTGCCTGAAGTAACCTATCTTGGTCATGTTATCTCTGCCAAGGGCATTGCAGTCAACCCGGAAACCGTGAAGACAATAGTTGAATGGCTTCCTCCTGTTAATGTCAAAGAAGTGCGGAGTTTCCTCGGTTTGGCTAGTTATTGCCGTCGCTTCGTTCAGAACTTCTCGAAGATAGCGAAGCCTCTTACCGATCTCCTCAAGAAAGGCAAGAAATACCTGTGGACTCCTGCGTGTCAAGCAAGTTTTGATACACTCAAAGAGAAACTCACTTCCACGCCAGTCTTGGTTCCTCCGGATACATCTAAGCCTTTCCAGATATTCTGCGACGCCTCTTTGCAAGGATTGGGTGCGGTCCTTATGCAAGAGAAACAGGTGGTTGCTTATGCCTCTCGTCAGTTGAAGACGCATGAGATCAACTATCCCACACATGACCTCGAGCTAGCAGCAGTTGTCTTTGCTTTGAAGCTATGGAGGCACTACTTGCTTGGTAACCGTTGTGAGATCTTTTCTGACCACAAGAGTTTGAAGTATATCTTCACTCAGCCTGATCTCAACCTTCGGCAGAGGAGATGGATTGAAGCAATCAATGACTTTGATGTGACCATCAACTACACTCCGGGCAAAGCCAATGTTATGGCAGATGCGCTTAGCCGTAAAGCTTATGTCAACAACCTCATGATGGAAGAGCAACAACCTCTCTTGTGCGAGGAATTCCGTCAGCTCAACCTGGAAATTGTGGAACAAGGGCATCTCCTGAACCTTCTGGCTACTCCTCTCTTGGAAGAAAAGATTCGCTCTCGTCAGCTTGGTGATCCGCACACCAAAAAGCTCATTTCTAAACTTGAGCTTCCAAAGTATGAGTCCTTCCACGTGGATGATCAAGGCACGCTTTTCTTTGAACACCGGATGTTTGTTCCGAACTACCCGGGTCTGAGAGAGCAAGTTCTCAAGGAGGCGCATGATTCGGTTCTTTCTATCCATCCTGGCAGCACAAAGATGTACATGGACTTGAAAACACAATATTGGTGGCCTGGGTTGAAACGGTATTGTGCCAAGTATGTCTCAGAATGTGATGTCTGCCGCAGAGTAAAGGCTGTCCATCAGAAACCATTCGGTCTTCTACAGCCATTGAAACCTCCGGAATGGAAATGGGAGAAAGTAGAGATAGACTTCATCACTGGCTTTCCTAGGTCGCAGAAGGGCAACAATGCAATTTTTGTTGTCATCGACAGGCTTTCTAAAGTGGCTCATTTCTTCCCAGTCAAAGAAACAATTTCTGGAATTCATTTGGCTGAGCTCTATATCAACAGAATTGTCTCTCTGTATGGGGTTCCACTTGAAATCAGTTCAGACCGTGGAAGCATCTTCACTTCAAAGTTCTGGGAGAGTTTCCAAAATGCTTTGGGAACAAAGTTGAACTTCAGCACTGCTTACCACCCTCAGTCGCAAGGACAAGTCGAAAGGATCAATCAGATCCTGGAGGATATGCTTCGAGCTTGCGTCATCTCTTTTGGCATGAAGTGGGAGGAATGCCTTCCATATGCTGAGTTCTCCTACAACAACAGCTTCCAGAAGAGTCTAAAGATGGCACCATTTGAGGCTCTCTATGGTCGCAAGTGCAGAACTCCGATTGGTTGGTCAGGTGCAGGAGAAAGAATCTGGTTTGGCCCTGACATTGTAACTCAAGCAGAGGAGAAGGTGCATATCATTCTTGAGAACCTGAAGATTGCTCAAAGTCGTCAGAAGAGCAACTATGACAGGAAGCACACGGATATGGTATATGCCCCTGGTGATCTCGTCTACCTTCGTGTCACTCCCATGAGAGGTACACACCGCTTCGGTATCAAAGGAAAATTGGCTCCTAGATACATCGGTCCTTTCAAGATTCGTGGTAGAAGAGGATAAGTTGCTTATGCCCTGGAGCTCCCGGAAAAACTCAAAGTCCATGATGTTTTCCACATCTCTCAGCTCAAAAAGTGCTTCAAAGATCCCGGCAGGACCATGGATCATGAGCTAATCGATCTCCAAGAAGACCTGTCTTATCAAGAACACCCCACCAAAATCCTTGAGACCGCAGAAAGAAGGACTCGCAACAAGTCCATCAAGTTCTGCAAGGTGCAGTGGTCACACCATTCTGTTGATGAAGCCACATGGGAGCGTGAAGATGAACTCCGTGTTAACTATCCTACCCTCTTTGTGTCTTCTTCTTCTTCCTAGAATCTCGGGGCGAGATTCCTGTTTAGTGGGGGAGAGTTGTAGCATCCCAGTTGTCTAACACCTGTAATGCTACTTGTTCTAGTAATTAAAGGACCACTTCCAACATATAATTGTTGCATCATCATCATATCATGTTCATGTCATCATGCCACCTTGCATTTGAGCATCATACAAAACCCCTTCTTGTTTGGTTCTTATCTCATGTGCATTATTAATTGTAGTTGCCTCTTGATATTGTATTTGGATCTTGATATATTGTTAAATGCCCAAGTTGATTTGGGGGCATATCTCTTAATAACTCCACCACCTTTTCTTCACCACCTTATAATTCCACCATCCAATTAATATGAGCTTGGTTTTTATTTGAGTTTACCTCTAGCTCATGTTGGTTGGTTGGATTCCACCCATAATCTTTTGCTTGGACTTACTCCACTTTTGGGGATGCACATAAATAAATGCCATGGGATTATATTTTGTTTTCACAAGGTTAAGACATGGCATTTAATATTGATGCATGGCCCATGAAAGTACCACCTTTGGCTTGCCCTTTGAATTTTATTTGTTTTCTTTTGCATGGATCCTCTCTTTTCCCTTGCTTGAGCTTGTTTGTTTTGTCCAAACTAAACCCATACCCCACCAAAACCCTCCTCTTAATCTAAACCTACCCTAATCACCATCTACATCCATGCATGCACATGTGATCATGTGGGTGTGCATAAGCCTAAACCACCACATCCTTCTCCCTACCTCTTTTCTTTTTGATCTTGCTTGGTCTTTGAATGGAGCATGCATGATTCAAAAATAACCCTAGCAACTATCCTTTCCCTCTCAAAAACCAACCCTAAACCTACCCCACCCCCTCCTTTCCATCCATGCCGAGCCTCTTCCAGCTGGCCCCACCTGGCCCCTCTCTCCCTGGCCCACCTAGCTGCTACCCCACCCCAAACCCTAGATGTACCCGAGCCAAACCTAACCCTAACCCGACCCTAGCACTAGCCGAGCCACCCCCTCTCTCTCGGCTCTCTCTCTCTCTGCATGGGGGCCCCTCCACTGAGCCTACCACCTCTCTGGCCTCACCCTACCCCACCTGGAAGCCTCCCCTACCTGCCCCTGCCCTGCCCTGGCCGAACCGAGCACGTGGGAAGGTGGAGAAAAGGTGGCCGAGGCCACCTTTATCCCCAGCTGCTCCCACACGGCAACCACGGAACCCCTCTCCTCTCCGTCCCTATCCACCTCTCTGCCTCGCCCAGCTACCCCCAGATCTACCCCAAGGACACCCTGTTCCCTCCCCTCTCTTCTCCACCACCGTCTACCCCCAAACGCCGGTCACCGTCGGCCTCTACTCCGTCCCGACGATCCAGTCGCGCAGCGCGTCGGTGGAGTGCCCTGGAAGATCGAGGAGGCTCCCCACGTCACCCTGTACACGGACCCGAGAAGGAGGAGCACCCGAGCGCCAGTACCAGCGTGAGGCCGACGTGAAACCCTAGCCGGACGTCTGTCTGCGACCTCGTCGATCGCCTGCGCCTCGAGCCGAACCACCGCCACCGACAGCCTCGCGGTGAGCCCCTCTCCCTCCCTGACATGGTCCGCCTCGCCGTGCCGCCCTAGATTCGCCGGACGTTTCGTCGTGCATGCTCTGTGCGCCGGCGTCGCGCTCGGTCCGCCTCGCTGTAGCGTCGCAGAAGCCCTAGCTAGGCCGCGCCCACCTCTCCGTCACCTAGCCCAAGCCACCGCAGCGGTAGCCGCTTCCGCGCGCGAGCCCCAAGTCGAGAGATCGATCCCCGCCCGCGCCGCGCTGCGTCTGTCGCGCATCGACCGCTCGTCAGAGATGCAGAGAAGAGAAACAGTGCGCGCGTGGTCGTTTTGCACATACCCCCCCACGTTTTGTCTGCGTCAACCCGCGATCCTAACGGACCGACTAGTCAGCCGCGCTAGCGTTTTTGCAGAGAACCCCCTGGCCTCTAGTAATCTCAAACTGCGCTCCATCTTAGCCCCATCTGTCAGTGCCTGCTCCTTCGCCCGCTGACACGTGGGCCTGCAAGGCCGTTGGCCCACCTGTCTGCCTCCTGGGCTAGCTATCTGCGCGATGTGAAACGCCTGTGCTGCACACTGTGATGCTGAGTCAGCCTGGCCCCACCCGTCAGCGATAGTGGCTAGGACTGCCCGAGTATAAAAAGTAATTCAGTCTATCTGTTTAAATTCAAATATTTTTCAAATTAATTCCAAATTCAATTTAAATTCTGTTTTCAAATAACTTTTCAAATATTAATCCAAATAATACAAATAATATATGTTTTCAAATCAGAAAAATGTGAGGAATTCAAATATGCGATCCAAAATATATTTTGAACATTTAAAATTCCAAGTTTATTTAAATTACAATAATTTGCCCCTTTATCTTAAATAATTAATAACTTTTGAGTTATAACTCCGAATTTAGCAAATGATATGTCTAAAATGATCAGCTCGACGAGACCTTTCTGTTTATGCTATCCATGACTTCAATTGCAGCATGCATCATATAAAAATATAGTGTACAGCAACTATTATGACAACAAATGTGATCCAAAACCCCACTAAAATGATATTCTTGTCTTCCACACCTCACCTATGCCATGCTACTTTATTGCCATGCAACTTGTGCATCATTCATCATGGCATGATTGTTTGATTGTCGCATTTTATTCCTATGCTTGTGCACTCTATTTATGTTGGCCCTTGCTTGTTTGGTTCTTCTTTCGAATAGACGCTGAGCAGGGGATATATCAAGAGAACCAGGAGCACTACCCAGATCCGTCTCTCGCTTCAACTGAGTTGCCAGGCAAGAACTTCCACATGCTTGCATACATACAGTACCTATTGCCTCTACCTTATTCTTGCATCATCGAGTCGCGATTGCATTAAATTGAATCCCAAGCATTGCATAGCCTTTACTTTAAACCCCACCGAGCTTGTTCCTCCATCCCATGAGCCATTACTACAGGAGTTGTTTGAGCCATGCGAGTCGTAGAACAGCATGTGTAGGGTATGTGAGAGTCTGATGGATAACGAGGTACCTAAACAACTTAACCTGAGTAGTAATGGGATAACTAATGAAAGTGGCACCGGTGAGCAACATCTGCTATTTGGTTTTTCCTGCTCACTTGTGTCCCGTAGGACCCCGAGTACTTGATACCTGTTCCTTGATTTATTGCGCTATCCACATCCGGGAGGTATATGGGACCCCCCTGAGCCAGAGCTTGATTCAGTCTTATTTCTTGGGGCCACAAACTAGTTTGAGGTTTTATTTACTATCCTGTACTTATGCCATGCTACTTTTGTATTTACGATTGTGCGAGGAGCACACTGTACTGTTTAGGAATTGTGACCCATTTACGCGGTATCGACAAGCCCAGTTTTTGGGTTCCCAGTCGCATACAGCCGGGCCCACAAACCTTAGGTCCGTCTCGAAGTCAGCTAACTTCGTTGCGGGTGTACTCCAAGGGGTGGCCCCCTGAAATATTTCTGAATCCTGTGATTGCTTTGTCGTGAAGGCCTCGTTGGGTTTTGATTTGGTTTTTCCGAGGTTGATCGAGCGTGTGTTGCTATTGGTGCACCCCGGCCGGGTAAAACTTTCTGAAAGCCGTGTCCGCGGTTATGGACGACTTGGAGCACAGTTTCTCGATCATAGACAAGCATAACTAAAGTACCGCTTTAATCTGACTAAGTAATTTGACTAGTAAATAGTGCAATACTCATGGAATGGTTAATAAAATTGCCAACGGATGGGGGTTGTTCGTCCACTTCCTCGTTGGTAAGCGAGGAGGAGGATGGATCTGATGAAATTACTGTTATAACTGTTGTCCTTAATTCACGGACATCCGTCTATCTTTGGTTAGGCAGATGGTTAGCGTTTATCTGTAGAACTGCTAGGGTTTATCTTTCGCTGCAATTGCGTCACCCCAGGTTGTGTCCCCTTTAGAGGCATTAAGACTTGCTGAGTACCCTTAGGGTCTCACACGATAAATTATTGGTTCAGATGAACAGGTACCCTCGCAGGACGGATACTGGGTGGAAGAGGCTGATGATGTGGGCAACGATCGTTCGGTGTAGAGATTCCGGGAACGGGGATCCGTGAGATCTGTGGTTGGGATGTGCTTATTTCAATGGCATCTTATGCCGATTTTCTTCTTATCCGTACTCGGACTTTGTTTGCCGCTTCCGCATGATACTCTGTTGTGTGCTGTATGAGGAAGTATCCTAAAATATTAGATCTATCTAGGTCATTTGAATCTTGCCGTATGGCGTTGCTATATTTTCCTTTCTTTCTAGATGGTATGGCTCTGATGTACTCTTGTATGGTGGCTTGCATACATACTCATTTGTGTATGTATTTGATCCCTTCGCCTGCCGATTACGCCGCCCGTACAGGTCCCGATGAATTGGAAGTGGTTGGGACGGCCGAAAGGTCTACCCGTGAGTGGCTTTTGGGGCCCCACCGTACTATTTCAACCACTACCGTTCATCCAGGCTTGTAGCTAGGAGCGTAATTCACCGAGGTAGTTACATGTGGGTGCGGGCGTCAATGGGTTGACCGTTGGCGGAGACGAAGTTGGTCGCTGGCCTGGGGTCGTTGGTGGAGAGTGCCGAGTTCGCGGGTCGGTGTTGGAGCTGCAGTGGTTCTGGTGGCGGGCAGTTGAGGGTGTTTGCCGCCATTAGGCGGCCGCTCGAGGCCGCTCTGCTTCCCGAAGAACGCGAGTACACTCGACCCTGCGAGTCGGCGCCTGCGTTTTGCTGCTCGACGGCCTTTGCGAGCAGGGCCCTGACGTACTGGATCTGTAGGGCACTGTCGCCGGTGGCCGTGATGTTGTCGGCTGCTGCTCGGCCCGCCACGAGGTTGTCCATCGGGGTGGAGAACAGTGGGAGGCCGTTGGCGTCTCGCTCCCGTGAGGAGACTTTTATCCGAGGCTGGTCCCTGGGGGGTGTGCGGTTGGGTGGAGATGGGGCGCCCATCGTCGTCGACCCTGGCGGGGGCCGGGCGCTTCCTCCTGGTGGCGCGTTCTCGCAGATCGCGCGCTCGGCCATGCGGGTCGGGTCGTTTTCGTCGTCGAAGTTCAGGGCGCGCCCCTGGACGGTGGGGTTCAGGCGCGACCTGATCCGCTGCTGGTGGTAGCGCGATAGCTCCTGCGCCGTCACCTGCTCGAGGCGAAATTTTTCGCGCTTGGCTTGCTCCTTGCGCACTGCCTCCGCCAGCTTCAGGCGGAGTTCCTCGACCTACGTTGCCGTGGCATTAGGAGGGATCAGGGTGGAGAAGGGATCCTCCGGCGGTTCGGTGCCGGTTGCCATGTAGGTCGCGGCGTGGCGACCGGTTCCGTCGCGGAGGTCAGCGGAATTTTCCGACCAGGAGTCGAAGTCGAAGATCCCGAGGATGGAGGGGTCCTCGAAGTCTCCCACGTTGGAGACCTGGGTGATGGAGCCCGCGGGTGAAGCCGCGGTGATGGATCCGGCGAGTGACGCCGGGGTCGCCGAGTCGGCGTCGTCGTTGAGGGCCGCGTCTTCTGCGGCCGCTGAGTTTTCAGCCACGTTGCTGTGGGCCGAGTTGTACTCGGAGGTGAGGCGATGGATCGTGCGGATCTGGCCCTCGGAGAGCCAATCGCGTGGCGGCGACTCGTGGATGCGATCCGAGTCCTCCGAGACGATGACGTCGGTGAGGCCGACGAAGAGGCTGATCGTGCCGACCGGCAGGATCACGCTGTGTGTGACGGGTCGCGCCGCCGGGACGTAGCTGGTCGGCAAGATTTGGAGCATCTCGCCGATCGCTATCATGCGGCCGGTGGCGACCGTCTCGTTGATGGGCAGATTGGATCTCGCCACAGAACACCGGCCAGACCGTCCAGGCCCCACGGTGTGCGCCACTGTCGTGGGAATGGTCACGGCAGATGCTGCCATCGGCAGCGAGTAGTAGAACGAGGGGCAAGGGCGGCCAGCCATCTGCGGTGCGAGATGAGGGCGGAGACACAGGGTTTTACCCAGGTTCGGCCCCCCGGAGGGTAAAGACCTACTCCTGCTATATTGTATTATGAAGGTACAATGGGCGAGCTCGGCGGCTAGGCGGTGAGTCGCTTGGGTGTATGATGGAACGTCTCTGTACACGCCCCGCAGGGAGGTTTATATAGGCTCACCTCCCCTAGGGTTTACATATCTCAGCCGAATCAGTTAAGGTTTCGGTACTTGTTTAACCTAATCCGACTGGGCCTTCTACTCGCCTGGGCCTTCAGCTTCCAGTCGCTTGGATCCACGCCGGGCCTTGATCCAGTCGCCGTCTCGCAGGCCCACTCGCCAGTTCCTGGGCCAGTCGGAAACGTCCTGCTGGGTATACCCCGGTAGGTACATCCCCTTCACTCCCCGCCAACGCCGCCACCGGAAGCCACCGCGAACGATGCCCAGGACGGGCTCGACGACGAGTCAACAAGGTACAAGTTACATCTCTTCCTCGGTTTTCATTGCGAGTAGATATTGAGGCCGCGTACTATTATGAACGACAACACCTCGTACATGGAGATGTTGGGCGAGGTAAACATTACCCCACTTGCTTCGTTCGACGCTGGGATGGGCCGAGATGAGGACGACACGGATGAAGGGTAAGAAGGGGATGAAGATGAAGGGGACGAGGGTGTGGTCGAGGTGGAGGCCGATGGAAAGAGGAAGAAGAGACGGGCGAACAACTACACGGAAATAGAAGACGCCACCTTGTGTTGAGCTTGGGCCGTCGTGGCGATGGATGCAGTCTCCGGCACCGATCAAACAGGGAAGCGCTACTGGCAACACATCAAGGACAAATTCCATAAACTGATGCCACGCGTTCGCCATCATGTAAATCGCATGTACCAATCCATCCAAGGAAGTTGGTACGCGATCAAACCGGCATGCAGCCGGTGGGCAGTAGGAATGGACCAAGTGGTGTCGAATCCTCCTAGCGGCGCAACTGTGGACGAATATGTGAGTGAATTTGCTCGCATATTTAGTTTGTACAATTGTAGTTTTGCTTTGGTGACCACATATTGATAATTTCTGTTTGGTTTTTCAAATGTAGGACCACATTGCCGATGCGAGATACATAGACATGGTTGGCAGCAAGGACAAGAGCTTCACCATGCGTCATTGCTTTGATGTTCTTCAACACCTCCCCAAGTGGCAATTGAGAGACGAAGAAGTAGCACCCAAGAAATCTGCAATGGTTGCACTTGAAGATACCGAGGACGATAAGAAGGGCCAGAACATTGACAAGCCGGAGGGAAACAAGAAGGCCAAGGAGAGGCTCAAGCTCGAGGGGGAGGCAGCATTGTTGAGGGACAAGTTTGATCAAATGATGAAGTCCAAGGAGGTGATAGCGGCCAAGACTTTGGAGACCAAGCTTGTCGTCATCAAGAAGAAGAAAGAGGTGAGTGTTGCCAAGGTTGAAGCCAACCGAGAGGAAGCAAGGAACAACACCAAGTTGGAGGAGATGAGGATCAACGTGAAGAATTCCAAAGCAATGAAGCAACTATTGGCCAAAGAGAGGGAGATCATGATGATGAACACTGTGGACATGAATGAGCAACAAATGGAGTGGTGGAAGGAGGCCTCGACGGAGATCATGGAGAGACGAAGACTAGCTCGTGAAGAGGCAAGTGGTGGTGGCTCGGTTTGATGCCGGCAGTGAGAGGAGATGGTGAACTATGAACTATTTGCTATGATTGTTTCATTTGATGTCTGCACTATGAACTATGCATGAGTTGTTTGCATTTGATTGTGTCATTTCTTTGGTCATATGCAAATTCTTTGATAAAGCCTGCCTTTACGGGTTTGGAAGCCGCTGGCGCATAACAGAGCCTGTAAACCAAAATTGTAAAACAGAGCCCGTAAACCAAAACTGTAAAACAGTTGGTTTACGGGCTCTGTTCTGCGCAAGCCATTTTTTGACTCGTAAACACGAGTTTGATAAACTGAAATCTAGTTTTTCAGTTCGCGTTTTTACGGGCTCTACTAGAGATGCTCTTATAGCCGACAGTTGTATCAAGTCTCTATAGGTTTTTTAGTGCATGCTTCACTGCCACTTCAGTCCATCATACCTATGTAGGTGAGAGCCGTCGAATTCTAAGACTCGCTGTGTACTGGCCTTAGTACTGATCACTATTTTTTTTGCTCTTTGTTGGCACCCTAGGTATAAGTTCGATGACAGTAGCAAGGTTACCTTTCCGGCTTGGTCTGGGCAGGGTTATGGACGCCATTGGTTATTTTTAGGGTTTTGGGTCAATTTGCACCTTATCCATACTCGGATGTTGTAGCGTTTTCAAGATGATTTGGATATTTATACTGTATATCTGTATTATTGAATCACTGAGTCGTTGTTGTATATATATATATATATATATATATATATATATATATATATATCAATGCGGATTTGCTATCTAGGATGCTACCAATGCACGCAAGCATTGACGTTGGATACAGGGAGTACTATTATTAGCTGCCAAGATGAGAGAGAGCCAAAATCTTGCATGCAGTTAACGGTGTTATTTGCTGTTTGTAGAATTGCAAGACTAGCCTTTATTGTAGCGTACCAAACCGCATCTATTGTTGCAAAAAATTCTACAAATTGCATATGGTATGCTAGTAGTACTTGTTTGCACTAGACATTACTAGCTTGTACCAGTTGATGGGATGTGTGCATGTTAGTATCAATATGAGTATGAAAACATGCAAGAATTTCTATAATAGTTTCAACCATGAGAGTAGACCAAATATATCAACTATTGCATATGGAATGCCAGTAGTACTTGTTTGCACTAGATATTACTAGCTTGAACTAGGTGATGGAATGTGTGCATGTTAGTGTCAATATGAGCACGAAAACATGCAAGAATTTTTGTAATAATTTCAACCATGAGAGTAGACCAATATATCAAGCAAGTTAGCATGCAATAAATTAAACCATGAGGGTTGCACGAATTTCGGCCAATTTTCCCGCGCTTGGTTTTCGTTTTAGCGCGGGAGTGCTTCCCGCGTTCCCGCTAAATTTTTTCAGTACAAAAGCAAAATTTGTTCCTTTATATAGAGACGGAATTTCAGACCATTCTCCCTAGCAGCTCCCCTTTCATGTATATTGGCTAGATCGGAATGGTGTGGTGTACGGTGGATAAACGGTTGAAATATTGTCCGGTTTCACGGCTGACTCTAGCGGTCGAAATACCTGCGATATGTTTGCGGTTTTAGACGGCAAGGCGTGCAGAATAGTCTAGAAGCTATTGGCATCTTTGAAATGGTGATAGGGACGTAAATGGCAGCTAAACGGTGGCCGCAACTCCTGTTTATTCGACTCGTTAGTTTATTTTTATAGAAGAAGCAAAAATTCTTGAACTATAATATTGATAAATGTATTATGCGGGAATAAATGGCACACAGTTTATATCCCTACTATAAAAAGTCTGTAAAATGATTAAGTAGTTGCAATGGAAAGAAAAATACAATTAATTCAGGCCCCTTCTCTGCCGGAAAAAAAACGGGTTCATCAGCCCACGACCTGACACGCTCGTACAGCGGGAGAAAAGGTTGTCTGTATGCACCAAATTTCACGCGAATACACGGTCTGTAATCTGACTGACAGTCTCGCTCATGTTCTCGTTTGTTTTAAATGAATTTCTTAGGTGGTTCAGATTAAATACAGACAAGAAAATCTGCCCCACTTCACTTAGGTAATTTACTTGCTCATGTTGGTATGGTTGTAAGGAAAATAATAATGTTTACGCATATATTCGTAAAAAAATTATGGTTTCTCTCGGGCTGGTGCAGGGGTCGGCCGACCTTACTCGGGTGAAACTAGCCCAACATCTGGTCGGCTACGCCAGGCCCCCTCGCCATCTTCTCCCGCTACGCCAACATTATATTGCGCAATTTGAATTTGCTAACTTTGACTGGGACGACTCGAAATATATTACCGTTGATTGAAAATATACAAAGCTTATTACATTACATTCCATTTTGTGAAGGGGGGGACCCCCGAAAAAAGGTGGAGACTACCGTAACAAAACATGGCTAGGGTGGCGCCCGTCCCCACCCCATTATGCTTGTGCAACACAAATGCTTGCTTTTGTTTCATGCGTCATTCGTTTTTTTCCTACAGTGATGGTTGCCTTCATTCGTCGATTTCCTGGATGAACTGTGGAGGGAGGCTTCCTGTGTTGTTTTTTAGGTGAAGTACGTCGAAGAGGAGCTCCGCATGTGTAGCACATTCTGGTGTTGGCTACATGAAAAATGGAGATGTTAAACACATGGTGTGCCTCTGAAAAAGGAGGTGTGCAAGGTGGGGACGAGGTGACGAAAAAATATAAGCCCGGAACAGATTTGCGTCATACTGAGGGGCATACCAACTTTGCAACATCTTCCTGAAAGATCATGATCTTTTTGCTGCCTGGTTCGCCTATTAATCTAGCCATGGTGTCTACCTTGGGGAGCAGCCACATGGTGAATTGTCTATCAAACTGAATCAAATGTATGGGCTTGGCGAAATACTTGAACCCTGTTGATTCCGCCAACTCCTTCTGTCATTCTGTAAACTCCTCCACTATGTCGTTGAGCTGGACCAGCAGGTGTGAGTTGCCATACGACACTTGTTTAGTGGCATTGCGTTCATCGTCCGCCCGAGCCGGCGGATTCTTGGGTGTGCGTCCTCTTCTGCTCGTCCAAGCTGCACTACCGTTGCTCATTGCGACTTCGTCTCGGGTGTCCCTGATATGTAAATAAGATGAAAATGAAAAACCAAAAAATGAAGGGTGCTCACTAGTTGATCGTGTTGTCCTAGCTAGACTGGACCATGCTATCACGGCTAGTAGCGACCAAACCCGTGTACCCCCGTATAAAACAAATTGACAAAAAATCTGCTGGCGATGAAGTAAAAATATTGCATATCAGTAGATGGAAGATTTGTAAGAACGAGGGTAGCAGAATTTTTGCATGCATATCTGCTAGATTGCACTGCCCCACACGCACTTAGACTAGGAAACAAAAGCCATGCAGGACTGTTTTTTGATCATCCCTATGATGTACACAAAATTAAAATCAACATCAAGAAGAGAGGGAAACAAGAGTCATGCGGCACCTTTTTTTCCAATCATCCGTATGATGTAAACCACCAAGATAAAAAATTAAAAGCAAAAGGGAGGTTGCTCTAGTTGAGCGGTTGAATCGGTAATCAAAAAATAACTTACAAGGGCTAGCCGAAAGTAGTACTATTCGATTTTCTGCGTGTGGATGATAACTAGTGCTATGCTCTGTATGAACAAATGATGTGTGTTTTTCCTATTCAATTCCATGCATGATAACTAATACTATGCTTTGTATGAACCGCCGTGTGCTAGCGAGATTATTTGATTGGGTTGCTCAAAATATTGGTCTGCTCAATGGTCTATATGGGGTGTTAATTTACATGCTAGAAAAATGGTCTGTTCAATGGTCTACATGTGGTGCTAGAATGCGTGCTAAAATTTTGGCCGGTTCAATGGTCTGAATGTATTGCTAGAATGCGTGCTGAAATTTTAGTTAGTTTAGTGGTCTACTAGTATTGCTAGCTTGCATGCATGCGTGAGCTGTTGCTAGTTTACATGCATGTGCTAGTACTTGCATGTGTACTTGCATGTACTAGCAATGCATGCAATAAAATGCTCTTTATGTAACGGGATGTGATGTTTTAGATATTTTGTGCTCCTGCTGCTCAAGTTCATGCTCTCTATAGAATATCTAATGGTTGGATTAGTATCCATAGGTAGCATCCTAGATAGCCCACTATTTTCGACGCGGATTTGCTACACACGGGCATAGCTGCGCATAGGCTTAGGACTGTTGGATAAAGAGATCACATACACTACTAGTTTAGATAGTAATGGCTGGCTCTTGAAAGTAGTAACGGTCCCTAACGGCGTTTACAGCACCGCGTGTGTGTACATGCATGCAATGCCTAGGGGCTCGTGAAAACCCTAAAAATTTTAGCTCGCTGTTTGGCAAAGAAACTTTTAGCATCTAAAATGGAAACATAAGTCAACAAGGCTTAAAATGAGTTCTGCATAGTATGCAAACCCTAGTGAAGGTTTGTGGTACTATGCAAACCCTAAATTTTCATCTAAGTGGTTTAGTGTCTTGTTTTTTTGGCGGGAGAGAGTTACTTGTCACGCGCATCCCTCCACATTTTTTTGTAAAACAATAACCGGTCCATAATAACGATGTAAAACAATAGCTTGTGATTAGAGAAAGCAATGATACGTACCACAAAAGTGCACGAGGAGGGATGAGGTAGAGGAAAGAAAGCAATAACCGGTTCCACCTAGTTTTTCAAATGAGAAAGGAAAGTTGAAGAGAGACTAAATAAGTTAGGGTTGACTAAATAAGTTAGGGTTTCTCAGCATGTTGTTCGTTAGGGTTTGCCTCACCTAAACAAAATTAGATAAGCTTTGTTTTGCATGTTGCTCCTTAGGGTTTGCCTCATGCAAACGAAATTAGACAAGCTTTGTTTTGCATGTTGCTCGTTAGGGTTTGCCTCGTGCAACCGAAAATAGATAAACTTTGTTTTGCATGTTGCTCGTTAGGGTTTGCCTCATGCAAACGAAATTAGACAGGCTTTGTTTTGCATGTTGCTCGTTAGGGTTTGCCTCATGCAAACGAAATTAGACAAGCTTTGTTTTGCTAGGGCTTCATGCATGCATGCCAAAAGAACACTAACAGCGTTAGTTCTTAGACAAATCCTGGGTCTGGATACATGTGCTCCCTATATCAAAAGAGGATAGAATCAACGGTGGATAGGCTATGCGCAGCTATGCCCGTGTTTGAAGTAGTAACGGTTCCTAACGGCGTTTGAAGCACCGTGTGTGTGTACTTGCATGCAATGTCTAGGGGCTCGTGAAAACCCTAAAAAATTTAGCTCGCTGTTTGGCAAAAAAACTTTTAGCATCTAAAATGGAAAGATAAGTCAACAAGGCTTAAAATGAGTTCTACATAGTATGCAAACCCTAGTGAAGGTTTGTGGTACTATGCAAACCCTAAAATTTCATCTAACTCGTTTAGTGTATTGTTTTTTTTGGCGAGAGAGAGTTACTTGTCGCGCGCATCCCTCTATATTTTTTTGTGTTCTCCCGGCACGAGGAGGGATGAGGTAGAGGGAAGAAAGCAATAACCGGTTCCACATATATATATGGGAACGTTCTCCGAGTTGCGCTGCTTGTTAGTGGTTCGAATCCCAATTTTGCCAAATAATTTTTAACAACGTCTATCTGATTAAGCTGGTCGTGGTGGCTTAATGGGTTTATTCTGAATCGTCTCATGTATAGTCCAGTGCATTAAAAGAACAAGTGAAGTTTACTATTTCTGTTTTCTCTTGAGGTTGAACTGGTCGATTTTTCAAACTATGGTCTAGATAATGCAAATATAAACGAATTCGATCAAACTTGCTAAAATTTGGTTAAATTGGACTAAACTGTTGCTGGGTTACAAGTTGTGGGATTAATTTTGCTCACTTTGCAAGTTATGGGACTAAACTGTTCCCGGGTTGCAAGTTATGGGTCTAAGAGAGTATTTACCTCTATTTCTTTAAGAAAAGAACATTACAGCCCAGCAAACACGCCCTAAAATGATCACGCGAAAATAGTTCAGATTCTTGTAGAAAATGTTCGGTAGTGTTGTGACCGGGCCTAGCCCACACAGATGACTTGAGCCGATACAAAGATGACAGCGAAGCATGGCAGGAACCACACACACTGGCGTGTCCATGTGTACCGACGGCTTCGCATGATTAGAGACGAGACCGATGTATAGACAGAAACGAAACGATAAGCTCGATCAGTGGCTCTCGTAAGCTCTTTGTCAGTCCATGTCCATGCAAAGCTAGAGCAGCTGCAGCCGAGAAGAAGCTAGCAGACGATGGAATGAGGCCCACGGCGGCAACCAGACCTTCCGTCTTCCTCGCCAGACACCAAAAACCAATCCCCACGTCGTCAAGGGCAGCGGGACTAGTAGCAGCCGATCCATGCAAGCAAATCAAGAACACGAACAAGCGCACCGGCCGGTCATGGCGAGCCGCATCGGCAGGAAGCAAAGACGGCACCGACACTGACGGCGGCCAGTCCGTATCGACGACGGTTGTGACACCGGCAAGGAGGCAGGCCCGGCTGTCGGCGAGGCGGAGGGAGACCATCAGGCTCCTGGACGTGCTGCCGGACCTGGGCGGCGCGGCGCGGGACGGCAGCATCGGCGAGTTCCTGCGGCACCCCGCCGGCGTGGAGTCCCTGCTCAACACCAGGGCGCTGCAGAGCTTCGCGCCGGTGGAGTCGGGCCCGGCCGGCACGTTCAGGTGCACGCTGCACCCGATGGGGTTTCTGGGCTTCCAGGTTGCCCCGGTCCTTGACCTCCGCGTCGCGCCCACCCACGACGACTGCACCGTCGAGATGCTCTCCTGCAGGGTATGACGATATTCTTGATTTCATGGATCAATTTCTCCCTCTGCCTCAAAATTATTTATCGCTGAATTGTGCTCGATTTGTTTGTGGTGACAGTTTGAGGGTTCAGACTCGATTGAGCAACAGAATGAACTCTTTTCAGGTACAACTGGTGTCCTAGATCCATACTGAACGTAGTATTAATTTTTGTGCTAGCTAGGGAGCTACTCCTAATCATTTTATCATCTCTGTCAATGGTGCAATAGTTTCTTCAGTATTGGTGCCAAAAGCATTTCTGTCAGCTTAGTCTATGAACAACTGCATCAGAATACTTACAATGTACTATCTGAGTTGGAATTTTGGATGTTGGCAGCGGTTATGAGGAACCACATAACATGGGGAGACAACGGTGACCGGGAGCCATGCTTGGACATCGATGTCAATTTGGAGGTCACTCTGGAGGTGTGCGTTCAGTTCAGTAACACTTTACAGTACCTAGCTAGATGGCTAGATGAGAACAACACCATCAGTACCTAGCTGGAAATAATGATCCCAGACATGACTAGATGACATGGGTTTCTTACACTGAAGTTCTTCATACGTTGATTTGCAGGTGTACACGAAGCCATTCAGCCTGCTTCCCTTGTCAGCAGTGGAGAAACCAGGCAACCTGTAAGGCCCTGCATTGCTGCATTCTCGTGAAATTCCTTAAATTTATACGTATCAGGAACTTTTCCTGATGCTTCTAAATTTGTACTTACTAATAACTGCTAGTAGCTTTCGAAAAGCTCCGTATGAATGCCCATCGAGATTTAATCCCATATGTTGTGAAACTGAATTTTATCTGACACTTTTGATTTCACTAACACTGGCATGCACTGTGTGTTTGGCAGGCTGATGCAAGGCCTGCTTGACAGGCTTGTCCCCCTGCTGGGTGAGCAGCTACTCAAGGACTACCATTCCTGGGTTCAGCAGCAGCCTGGATCTTCCTCATGAGTGACTCCACGGGGAAGCCTGAAACTAACACTACTAGCCGATTCCTGGGTTCATGTCAGGATGGCTCCATAAAGTTCAGCTGGCAGTAGCATCAAGAATCACGAGGAAACATTCATGAATGCATATGCGCCTGGTTATTTTGTGGCCATGGGTAACTAATCGGTGTATCCGGATTGATGCTTACACGATACAATATAGTTGAACAGGAATAGTGATGTTCACAATGAAAACCATGAGGATTTCCATAATCCGAATGAGCAATACTAACATTAATCATATAATTGTTTCAAAAACATTAATCATCACGATTTTACTAGCATCAGTACTTCAGTGACAACAATGAAAGGTCGATCTGCCTTCAAAATCATTTGAGAGTATAAACTTAATGCCGACGCAGCTTTCTTCACCTCAGGTTCGGGGGAAGCAGCTGCAATCATCAGGAATAAAAAAGGGTAAGCAATTGCAGGAGGTTCATGGCTAACGAATAATGTGCTGGACTCAGCAATGGCGGAAGCAATGGCGCTAGGTATGGTCTAACACTCCTGAAGAATATTGGATGTACCCCAGTGATCATTGAGTCTGATAAGCTTGGAGCTGATAAATGCATGTAATGGGGAGATAGAAATTTGGAGTCCTTACTCGGCGATCCTTTCAGACTGTTTCCAAATTGTGAACCAGATTGGGAGAGTATCTTTTCAACATTTCCCTCAAGAGGCAAATACGGCGGCGCATAACTTAGCTAGATTGAGCTTTGATTCTGGTAGCACTTTTATGTGGGATGGGATCCACCAAATTTTGTTTTGAATGATGTACCCATGTTAAACACTGAATAAAGTGCGCCGTTTAAGTTTTAAAAAAAATCATCTGAGAGTTCAACAGGGAAACAAAATTAATCAATTTTTATATAAAAGTGCACCTTTAATTCATTGTGCCATCATCTAGCAAGAAAATTAAAATTTGGTTCCGTCGTCGGGACTTGAACCCGGGTCTCTCGGGTGAGAGCCGAGTATCCTAACCACCTAGACAACGACGGAGTTGCTGAACGTGGTGGTTAATGATCGTATATATCACCAACTTTTTCCATCACCGCAACGTTAGTGCATTCTCACGTATGAGTATGACATGCGCATCCTTGCATAAGAAAGATAGAGCCGAATGGTTTTTTGTGTTGACACTTCGCATGCGCCAAAACTGCATGCATCTTAATATATGTTAATGTACACGTGCGACCTGCAAGGAGATATATATGGCATCACTCCATGGCCTCACCACATCTCCAACCGTACAAGCCTTGGACGTATATACCCCAACTACTTTCTCAGATCCAAATGTAGGTCATGTTAGACATTGACGTAGTCTTCATGATATATATTACTCTGACAATAAAATTAGTGCAAGCATGTTGCCTCACACACCCAGAACGCGAGGTAATTGTGAACGGAGGGAGTAATTGTTGCACTGTTGGTGTATAAGTATACCTTGTTTGAATCCATCATCATACATGATACATATGCCTTGTAATTATTAGACTTACATGATATGTCTTAACAACGCCAAGCATGAAAAAGGATAATCATCACATACATATTCAGGGCCTCTCTCTCAATAGATATGGAATAACAAAAATACAGTATCATAGTATATCAAGCTATGTCACATATTATGTGAACAGAAGGATGTTAGGTTGCTAGTTAGAACAAATGAATCTTTACAAAAAATATTGGCGTCAATGAAATTTTAAGGAAAATTTTTAATGTGGACAGGTTCCTGCAAATCGAACAAAAATAGGGGGAAAACCAAGGGAAAAAAATCCTCTGGCACAACCTATGATTAGGAATAACATCTTCCTGGCAATATCATGCTTGTAAGCCTCAAGATTGATGGTAAGGAAGTTACCTATGAAATTTTAACATTTCCAGTCAAAACACTGAAATATTAAAGTTTTGAACATTTCGCGCCTTATAGCGATTTCGCGCCTTTTCTTCTTTCTCTACTCCTTCATTTCCTCTAATGCTTTCCGCTACGATCACCTGAGAATTTTCGATGCAATTGACAGTTTTGATCATACCTTGCATCACATACATAACACAGTTCCCTTTTCAAGAACTGATTAATTAATGTACATATTTATTTGCTGTTACACAACTGCAAGAACCACACTCATGACCAGATCAGTCTGGTCTTTTTTTTTTCAGACCCTACATATCCATGGCTACTTAGTGCACTACTACGATTTAAGACGGCACGCCATGATTACACCTATAGTAAATCGAACAGCTACATCGGAGGTGTTGCCACCATGTCCAAGAACTGGTCGCCCTGCGTGAGAATGGCTATCACGTCAGCGAACTCATCGATGGAGAGCAGGTCGGCTGCAGCCAGAAGATTATCCATGTCGCCGTAGTTCTCGCCGCCGATACCTTGTTGATCAGTAGCAGCGGCGCCACCGGCGTCACCAGTTGCACCACCAGCGGCGGCCACCATAGCCTCATACGCGACAGGTCCAGCAGCCGCTGGCGCTGGCGCTGGCGCGGGCACGTGCTGGAGCTGAGTGACGAGGCCGTAGAGCTGGAGGGCGTGCCTCTCGGCGATGGCCTTGATGTTGCCGACGGTGAGCCTGGCGCGCCTTTCCTCGGTGATGTCGGGGCGCGGCGCGGCGGGGAAGTTGTAGTAGCGCGTGGACGGTGGGGTGTCGCCGTAGAAGCAGAAGAGCGTGGCGTCGTACGCGAGCGCCGCCTCTTCGGGGTGGCCGAACGTGCCCAGCCACAGCCTGGAGCGGGTGTGCGGCATGCGGATCTCCGCCGCCCAGCGGCCCCACGGCCGCTGCCGCACGCCGCGAAGCCCCAGGTTCTTGGGCGCACCGTGGCGCAGGGCGCGGCCGCCGGCCTCCTGCTGCCTCCTCATCGCCGCCCTGTTCGCCTCCATGCACGTCACGACCACCTGGCAAGAAAGACACTCGTGCGCAGTTAGGAAGGAAGAAGAAGATAGCACGCTATGGTGTCTGATGTGCAAGGCAGCGGGCAGTGCGTACTGTTTTAAAGTGGAGCGACGACGCCGACGAGCGGACACGTACGTCGCCGAACGCCGCATGCACGGCTCATTCATGAGGGCCCATGCATGGCACTTGGCAGGTGACATTGTAACTTACCCCTTACACACCACCTAATTATTAACGAACCCAACCCCCATATTTGTGTATATATCGAATATTATGGAGAAAATTTAATGCTTGAACCCCCAACTGTACGAGAAGTGCAAGTTTAGTCCTCTATTTCTAAACCGGACAGAATGAAACTTGAACTTTCAGAACTAATCTTAACGAGGCGAATATTTGTATCTAAGAAAATTGATGGAGAAAAGTATAAATTTTGCCTTCCAACTTTACAAGAAGAAGTGTGAATTCGCTCCATCAAATCGAAAACTAGACAGATCAAACCCCAAACATTTTAAACTAGATAAATTTGGTCCTTTTGCTCACCCCAAATATGTCTGATTTGGTAAGTTTGGGGTTTTGTTTTGTCTGCTTTTGAAGTCCAAGGACCAAATCCACGTTTAGCGTATAGTTGGGGAACCAAATATGTACGTTTATCATATTTCTATGACGCCACATCAATGTGTATGTCAAAGATCAATGATCATGATATTTTTGAAGCTAATAGATAGATTGGCAAAGCTCCACGGAAAGATAGATGGAGGATATACACACGCCTTGTAGAGTCGTTGACCTTAAGTTTTGTGAAATAAATTTCAAGCCTTAATTTATGCATATTTTGGTCATAAATGTGTGGACATAAATATATCAAGGAACAATTTTTTTATCCCCGAACAATGTCAGTGACACCATGGCTTGTTGTGGTTGTAGAGCTACGACACAAAGATGTATGAACATGACATAGTTGATCACCCCCTGATTAAGACACAAATATGCCCGTAAACATGATGTAGTTGTACACTCTCTTGATTAAAAAACTACACCGTGCAATGCACCTCATGTTTACTCATGTCATTTGCCATATATATCCATTCTAGCTTTGATCTACAACATGATGACTTAACTTACATATTGGTCGGTGTCTTCGTAAAAAAGGCTCATCCCATTTTGATATAACTCCTTGAGTTCCCCGGGTTTATTAGCTAGAGGATTCTTGACAAAGAAAGAACACCTTCATAAATTTGGTCCTTTAGCTCACCCAAATTATGTCCTATTTGTTGGCTTGCGATTTGGTTTTGTCTAGTTTTGAAGTCAAGGGACCAAATCTATACTCTCATATAGTTGGGGGACCAAATATGTATGTTTATCATATTTATATGATGTTACTTTAGTGTATATGTCAAAGATCATTGTATATGATCTTTGTGAAGCTACAAATATATAAATGGGGGTAAATCTTCACAACCTTATATAGATGGAGGATAAGCGCGCGGACACGGAGTCGTTGACCATGTACATGAGTTTAGTTAAAGAAAATCCAAGCCTTAATTTATGTCTATTTCAACCATAAATGATCATACATAAGAGTATGTATGGAAATGAGTTATTTTATCCCCGCCACGATGGTGGTGGCAGGGTGATGTATGAGTCAAATGTGTGAGGAATGTGTCCACTAAGAACTTGACAAATGTTATGCACATGTGTTGAGTAAATTATCTTGATTGCAAAGATGCCTTAACATGACCTAGGTGTACACCCTTTTATTATTGTTACGCTTGCAACTATGACTCGCAAAGCTGCCTGAACATGACATAGTTGTACACCCTCTCGATTCAAAACCTATATAGTGCAACCCACCTTTTTCATGTTTACTCATTGCATTTCTCATAGATGTCTATTCTACCTTCACACTAGGGCATGCTGACTAACTTATATATTTATCGGTGTTGATGTCTTTGTAAAAAAAAGCTCACCCATATAGATATATCACAACATGTCATTGAGTTCCCCTTCTTTATTTGCTAAAGCATTCTTCTTCTTGATGAAGAAAGAACACATTACTTTCAACTATGACGCAAAGACGCCTAAACATGACGTAGTTGTACATCCTCTCAATCGAAAAACTATACCGTGCAAGCCACATTTTTCATGTTTACTCACGCCATTTAGCATAGAGGTATGTTTTACCTTTGCGCTAGGGCATGATGAATTAACTTATATATTGATAATTTTTGATGTCTTTCTAATAATGGCACACCCCATTTCAATGTATCACAATATGTCCTTTTACCAAGAAAGAACACCTTCATAAATTTGGTCCTTTCCCTCACCCCAAATATGTCCTATTTGTAAGTTTGGGTTTGGGTTTGTCTAGTTTTGTCAAGGGACCACGTCTATAATTCCCGTATAGTCAAGAGACCAAATATGTTCTCTTATCATACTTATATGACGATACTTAATGTATATGTCAAAGATTAATGCATATTAACTTTTTGCAGCTAATATATAGATACACATATAAAATCGTGGATAACTCTCCACAAAATAGATAGATGGTGGATATGCGCACACGTAGAGTCATTGTCCCGGTACATGAGTTCAATAAAATAAAATCCAAGCCTTAATCTATGTCGATTTTGAACATGAATGAGCGGACATAAGAGTATCTATCGAGTTATTTTCGCCCCACCATAGTGGCGATGGTATGGTGATGCATGGGTCAAATGTGTGAGGGGTGGCCATTGAAAACTTGAAAGATGTTCTACATACGCATTGATTAAATTTGTCATGGTTGCAAAGATGCATGAACATGAAGTAGGTGTACATCCTCTTATTATTTGTCGTGGTTGAAACTATGATGCAAAGATGGTTGAACATGACGTAGTTGTACATCCTTTGTACATCCTCTCGATAAAAACATATATAGTGCACCCCCACCTTTTCTATGTGGACTCACGACATTTGTTATAGAGGTATGTTCTACTTTTGCGCTAGGTCATGATGACTTAACTTATATATTGATCATTGTTGATGTCCTTGTAGAAACGGCTCACCCCATTTCGATATATCACAGTATGTCATCGAGTTCCCCCTGTTTATTCGCCAAACATTATTCTTTCCGATGAAGAAAGAACACATTCATTTCCTTGAGTTTACTTTCAACCAGAACACCATAGCCAAGATCGCAGATGTAAGATAACGGAGGGATTCAGTGTTCATACCTTTGAAGACTAAAAGCATTTAACATTTCATGAGAATCGTGGATGATGTAGACATACAACAATCCTGACCTCAACATGGTGTAGGTGTACAAGCTCCAAGCGATGAGCACCAAAACCGGCAGGCCTCCGTAGTTCTACACGCATCCAGTGTAGATACGTCTCTCGGGCTCCTGTACAGCGAAGCAGCGGAAAAAGATTGATCCGGACCAAAGATCCAGCAGCACGATAGCGTGCTATGGTGAAGAAACCCCTATATAATTATGACAACAATCACAAATGGATGGAAACAAAGGAGGCACAACACATATTACCAATCCCCTATATCTCCCACACCTATGGAGATTTACTCAAACATGAGAGAAAGACAGATCAAAGGCATAATAATATTGCAAATGAAAATCATCCCAACTTTACTGTAGCAAGCCACAATACTGTTTGAGGATCAAATCAAATACAAACCAAGGTAGATCAAAGCTTCAAACCATAATTTTACAAGTGTGAATCTCTCTATATATACAAGTGGGATAATGGTGGAGTGGATGATTGATAGGGTGTGGATCGTTGAAGGATGAGACGGTGTTCTTCGCCTTCTCCAGATGTGATTTTTCTCTTCTAGGACTGTTTGCGGTGGCTGTGTACGTCTTTCGTCCCCCTCCTTCATGAAAGTTGCTTGTATTGATATAATAGAGGCGAAGGAGGGTGGTACGGGCGGGCCATACGGGCGGCCCCCAACCATACCAGTGGTCGTTATGTCCCCTGGACATCTCCAATGAGAGGGGCTTCAATTGGGGTTTTGTTTCTCGGATTTAATTAGCCCATAAATGCTCTGGGATCTTTCGAAAGTGCTCATTACCTAAAAACCAACACAAGAAACCAAGGTTTCACCAATTCTCGATGTTAACATTAGTTGAAAGGTCAAAACCAACGAAACCCGGCGAAAACCAAAGGAAAATCATTGATAAATAGTGTCAATATTTGGAGCTATTAGAGGCACGGCTTGAAATCGCCGGGGTGGAGCCCGACCGTCAGTGGGAGCGGGTCAATGAAGCGGTGCACGAATGAGATCCGCGGGATGGAGGGAAGATCAACGGTGGTGGCGTCGTCTTCTTCCTCCTATCAGCGGGAGAAGAGGAAACCCTAGGGGAGCTCTGGAGAAGCGAGGGGAGCACACCTGAGATTGGGAGAGTCTAAAGGGAGGCGATAGAGCGACGCGGTGTTCCACGCCGAGTCCATCCATGGGAGACATCGATGGTTTTGGCTCCGAGAGGCCGACGCCCGCTTTCAGGTTTGGTGGCCAAGCTCGGAAACTCGACATGGTTGACGATGGGGGCTTCCCCAAGACAAAACAAAGCGAGGGTTAGGTAGATCTCGGCGCGAGGATCACGCACATGTAGAGGGAGGAGGCAGAGAGGGTTGGGATGGATCTCACACTTTCTTTATTAAAGAAAAAAGTAATTAAAACATTAGTTTTATCCTTTTGTCATTTAAGAAAATAGGTAAAAATAAATAGTAAAACTATTCAAAATATTTGTTTTTGAGGTAGGAAGATAGGGAACATAATATAGGCCTCAGATGTGCCTATATTTAAGAAAGTGTTATGTAATAAAAAAAACTTTCTTCAATAAGATGAGTTTTGAAGTTTTTGGTAAAGAAAAGGAATAAATTGTTTTGGGCCAAAATAATTATGGAAAAGCATCTATTAAAATTTTATCTCCATGGTAGGTGTGTAGCTATCATTTGCATACCTTGGGTTCTGAATATCAACACTTGAGTTATAGAAAACAAGAATTAAAAGAGGAAAAGGGATCTTGTGTCAAAACCTTGCCAAGGGTGCAAGATCAAGTTGGAGTAGAGAGTTGCAAGCTTCCCAAGGCTCAAGTAGGTTGATGAGGTTCTATAGTAAGTTGTGTAGATGATACTCATGCTTTGAGTTGATCTAGATTAGGCTGGAGGGCTTAGGAAACATCTGCTAAAGATTGAATATATTAACACTTCCAAAACAGAACATGATCTTACCCCCAAAACCATGTTGGTTTAAGAAGCTCAAGATTCCAATTGGAACAATAGGAGTTTAGGTGGATATAAAAGGTCACAGCCTTTCAAAGATTTGGCCTAGAAAGGATGATATGGAGTTCCCAAAGTTGGCATGTTGAAATAGTTGATAGAATCAGATTATTTTACTGACTACAAAGCAATCTAGGACAAGTGGGTCAAAGAGGGATCTGGTCAAGGGAAAGGGAGTGGTTTGCATGTGCACATTATGGTGTGCAATATGGTCTAGGTTTATTATCAAATATTCCCATGGTTGATTTTAGATAGAGGTGCAGATATTGGATCTTGATAATAGTTTCTGACTTAGCCAAATTTGGCAGTACTAGGGTTTTTAACTAGAGAGGAAGATTGAGTTGGATAGATGAGGGGCAAGGTTCCAAACTTATCATCAAGAGACTGAGAAGGTGTGTTATTGGTTTGGTTGTGTTACTAGAGTTTGAGATCCTATGGTAGCTTAGGCAAACATCTAACAAACCAATCTAGACAGATCCTTCTTAGAATAGCAGATCAAAGCAATACACATCTGAACAAGTGGATCAAAGGAAGTTCATACAAAACATCTCAAGGGGAGTACAAACATACTTAAGCATTACTTGGGGTATAAATATATAGGCTTTGAAAAAAAATTGTTTTAAAGAGGATAAGGGTCCCTTGGCACTTCTACCAAGAGTGAGAAACAAATAGCTTTATAAAAGATTTTTGGCAAGACTAGATGTAAAAATATTTGGAAGTTCTGCCTTGAAAACTTAACATATGGAGATGGTATCATATGGATATCCTTAGTTTTGTCAATAGAAAGCAGGGGAAATGTTTTAATTTTTTGTAAAGTCATCCTGGCTCATGTTTGAGAGATCAGAACATTTGATAATGTGTAAAGTAAGCTAGGATATTTCCTTTTGGTAAATAGCTTTGATAAACCTTTGGTAGGGTGGAGAAGTACCTTGATGACAACACAAGCACAAACAAAGACAGAACCATCAACACACAGCTATTGCACAACTAATCACAAAAAAGTTTTTGTTCCCCCTAATTTTTGCACTTTTGGACACATTATCAGGGTTACTAAAAATGGGGCGTTACACAAGGCATGTGAAGAGTAGATTGAGATCTGTAAGAAAAATGAGAAACTTCAGAGTTATTACATTGGATTATATCCAAATATCTAAAAACTAGGCATATCCCTTCACAATGGGTCTATCACATAACATGATGGATAATGCATTAAAGGAGATGGGTATGAGACCCAAAATATTAGGTGTTCATAGTGGTAAACCACTCTCTGTGATTGGAGATCTGGTGAATTATATTTGAGTGAAAAGCTATTGGTTAATTGAGAGAAGAGTATCCTTGACTTTGTATAATACCATCCATGAAGATGCAATACTCTTCTATTCTACATGGTAGGTTGGTTTTATCTTAATATGTTCTAAATGGCTTATTTATTAAGAAGATATGTTGTCATGCAGAACACCTTTTGAAGAACACGCTTGTTATATGAGTTAAACTATTAAACACCTTAGTCTATGAGAGTTGGATACTCTCTACTAAACTCATGAAATATCACATATTATGATGCATAAGCTCCACATGATGTTAAATCCCGGGGTTTCCTAGTATCGGTCCAGGCTTTATGTGAAACTAGATTCGCAGTGAACCTTGTGGTTCAAGGCATAGTCAACTGTACAAGTTGAAAACTAGTATAGTATGTAGTCTAGATGGAAGTTCAACTTAACGGTCTCCACTATATTACCGATATATAAAATAATGCAACCATAGGAAAACTTTGTGTGCCTTTCGGATCTGATGGGAGATTGTTGGAATTTTTCCTAAAATATGGCCTAACCCATTTATTCTTTAGAAATAATCCTAAAATCCCATAGGCCCATTTGGCTCATTCATGCATGGAAAGAGGTGGGACAAAAGTTTGGTCCCATGTTGATAGTTGAGTGGGAGTTTGATCTTCTTATAAGGGAGGTTGCTCCATCACTTGTACAAGCATGTGAAGAATATATTAGTACACACGGCTCCTCCTCATCCTCCGCCTCGACATGCCTCGTCACAATGCATGCGCGCTGTGGGTTGCGGTAATGAGCCGAGTCGAGGATCCACTTATGCCTCGCGTGCGAGTTGTCTCTCTTTTGCCACGCATGAAGGTGAACTAATGTGCACATAAGTCAAAGCGTTCTTGCGCTAGCGGAGTTTTAAATGATATGAGTGGAGATCAGATACAAACAGAGTGGAGGCTTCTTGGCTCCAAGCGTTGCCTGTTTGTTTTTTCTCCCTCGTTGTCAGTTCTCCTCTCCCTCTTGTGCCTATATAAGAGAGGTTGCTCCTCTCCACAGACACACACCAAATCACTACTAGGAAAAATCTTACCCATCAGGAACCGGTTTTGGTTAACTGTAAGGAACTACAGGTGCGCCACTAGGCTCGCGCCACGGGTAACTTGGTTACCCATAGTGCACTACCTGGTGCACCACAGGTAAAAAAATTTACCCGTGGCGCACCACCTAGTGCACCACGGGTAGGGTTATAGGTGCGCCACGGGTTTGTTTCCAAAAAAACAAAAAATGCATAAAATACCCTTGTTTTGAATTGGAAAAACAATCAAGTCTCGCGCATCACCGCTGTCGTGTCGCCTCGCTAGAGCATGGTGGTCTTGGCTGTAGCCACAACCTACCACCACAGGGAGGTACGGGAGGCCGTGGTTGTGCTAGTCCTCGCTGACATCAAACAAGAGGTGTCGAGTCGAGACGGTAGGAGGTGCGTCCGTGACGACCAGAGGAGGTGGCGGTCGGAGGAGGTGGCGTCTGGAGGAGGTGTGGTCGGAGGAGGTGGTGGCCGTAGGACGAGGCGTCCCCTGTGTCGTGTGGTCGGAGGAGAGGAAAAGGAGTAAGAAGAGAGGAGTAGGAGAAAGAGAGAAGGAGGAGAGGATGAGGAGGTGTTGGGGATATGCTAAATGGGTATCACCATTGCATGTCTCTAATCCAGATAACCCAGGTGACCCATAGTTGGTAGCAGGGCCTATGGCCTGCTGGGAGGCCTAGTTAGATGGATCCAGAAGGGGGGCCCATGCCGTATAAAGGAAGGCTACGGTGGAGTCACCAACGTACCTGGAGCCTTGGAGTGCAAGACATGTTAGACTAGTTGTATACCGTGTAGGACTCTGTAACTTGTCCGACTAGGACTTTCCCTATAACCCTAGGATCTAGTGTCTTTATAAGCCAGACCTAGAGGAGCCTTTAGGGCATAACTCAACTCATATCGCGCATAGTGAAATGATCCCTATAACCCGGCGTATTGCCGTTATAGCGATTTATAGCAGGAGTAGGATTTCGCCACCGTCGTGGGATCTGAACCTGGGTAAGCTGTGTCACCTCGTACCCACCAACCTTCTGCCTTACCCCACGTCTCTAAACACGCACTGAAAGGACCCCCTCCATGGCATACTTGTTGGCAATACCACGATAGTTGGTGTCCACCGTGGGGCAAGAGGCGCTCCAGGCTCTACAACAGGTAAGGTCAAAGCTCTTCGCGGGAATTGGCGAAACCGTAGCCATCGTCCGTGTTATCTTCTCTGTCAATGTTCCGATCATTCTGGATCCCGGCAAAGACGAACCCCACCCGCTGCTCGATCGTCCCAATCGGGGACATCCACCTCTTCATCGGCGAAACCGACTCGGGCACTAGTTCCCTAGAAGTCGGAGGATCGTCAAGGCCCGCACGGACCGCCTATGGGAAGGATACGTTCACGGAAGGATCGAAGTCGGATCTCTCTTTGGAGTTTGCTGGCTTAGATCAGAAAAATTCAAGGCCCACCCAAACCACCCCTATGCAGGATATAATGGTGGAAGATCGCTGCAAATCCGCCGGTTTCGCCCATGCGTCTGGAAAGCAGAGATCACAGTTTGTCGCGTGGTGACTATCTTCGATCTGGCACCTTGTGTTCAGAGAGAAGGTAAGAACCCCCGCGATTACTTCGCTAGATGGCTCCGTATATGGGCTGATCTGGAGCATTACCCCAGTGATGACGCTATTTATCACTTTGTGGAAGGACTGGATTGCGGTATACTTCTCTGGCATATGATAAGGCAGCAGCAGGCCGCGGGTCTCCTCACCTTCGAGAGCATGATCAGCACCATCCACAATTACGCGGCCGCTAATGCAGCCGCTCAGGCCGATATCACTGCCTTACCTGGGCCACCTCTGCCTTAGCCACCGCCTCCAGTCAACATCCATGCGGCCTCAGCATCATCCTTCGTCATCGAGGCATCCCCGCACCCTCTGACTCTGTTTTGGACGCGCTCTACGCCGACATCAGGTGTAGACTCGGAGGAGATGGATATCAACCCAGAGGAACTCGACTCTGCTATGCAGGATATGTAGGAGGACATCAAGCGCGAGGAGCAGGCCGACAAAGCCATCACATCCCGAGAGGTGTTCGTTTCCATTGGGAGCGTGATGGAATAAGACCAACCCAGACAAGCTCCGCCTAAACCGTTGGACTAGGGGAAGGGACCAGCTGATGCTGCCGACAATGATCACGCAAAGGCCATGCCCCCTCCGCCTAACCCAGTGCAGCAACTGTAGGAACTCAATGTCGGTCCGAGTAACTCCAACACCACAAATCCGCTGCCTCCAGCATCTACGTCTGCGGCCGCCAAAGTTACTCCAGCTGATAGTGTGATGTATGACAATTTGCTCGTCGATCCCATGACTGTGGCTCATATACGGAACGTAGTCCAGCTTGATGAGAAGCGCCAGCAGCTACTGGAGGAAGCACAGGCCATCGCGGAGCAGGACGCAAAGCTAGATCGAGATCTGGCCAAAGCACAAAAATCAATCGAGGCAGCTAGAGCCATGGAGGCCGAGTACAAGACTTTGCTCAAGCAGCAGAAGGCTAGGAAAGCTTCGGCTCATGTTGTCAATGATCCTGGTGTATGGCGCAACCTAGGATGGGCTCCCTCGAAGCCGCCACAAGACAAGCCATACATTGAGAGTGAAGGCAGGCAGGTCATACCCACTCCTATCCTCAACTTGGCCGTCGCCAAGACCCTACTGGAGCAGGATAGATCACTCGTGGTTGTGGAACAGGTCTATGACCTTGTAACAAAGTCTTTCAAACAACAGGAAAAGGCCACCTCTCAGGGGCTTGAGTCTGACCCAGCTTATTGCCAGTCTAGCAATGCTAAGCCGCCAAGGGAGAGATCTCCTCACGATGTTGGGTCCCAGACGGGTTCATCAGAACAAAGACGGAGGGATGCGCGCAACAGGAAGGACGCTATCCCCATATCCTCCGATCATGGAGGCAAGGCTCATCCCCGACGCCCATCTCCTCCGCCCCGGTCCCCCCGACATCACGAAGACCAAAAGGCTCACCACCGTACGAGCATGACTCAGCCAAGACACTCTCAGGGTGGCATCATCATTTGTGACAATGCGGAGTAGCCCCGTCACGGTGGGGAGCGCAACGGCAACCAAGGACATAAGAGCAGGTCACGCCATGACCCTCCATGTCCGACAAGCAATCATGACAGATGCGAGGAGTTGTAGGAGGGTAACAGCAAGAAGGATAACCCACTTCCACCTCCGCCTCCATCGCCCCCTACCAGCCACCATGGCGGAGGAGGGTCACGTCGCTCACGCAGCCCTTCCCCTGATGGCAAGAAGAAGAAAGCAAGCCCGGAGCCATACAACGCATGTTCATGCCTGGACAAGATCCACGAGGCCTGGGAAGGACAATACTTGGGACCATGTTGCTTTGGACCTACAGTACAGACCGCAACTTACCCCAAGGGTTTCCTGATAGACAAGACGATCAAGTCCTATGACGACACCGCCAAACCATCTACGTGGTTACAAGATTATGGCAACGCGGTGGAGATCGCCAGGGGAAACCCGAATGTTGTCGTCAAGTACCTCCCAATGATGTTGACGGGCACGACCTGCCAATGGATTGATGACTTGCCGGAAAAGTCCATATGCAACTAGTTGGACATGAAAGAAGCGTTCACCAAAAACTTCGAGAGTACGTACAAATGTCCCTGTACTGTTGGCAATCTACAGCGGCGCATGCAAGAGAAAGACGAGACATCTCGAACCTACCTCTCCCGCTGGCTGGATATGAAAAATTCTTGTGTAGGAGTGCACGATCAGACCGCTATGGTCGCCTACATTGAAGCGCCTGCAGGACAATCACAGGATAGATCTCAATTAGATGATCTCGCTGGCTAGTGAGTTCGTGGTCGTCGATGACGATGCTCGCGGCTTCTTGCCGGCAATTGCCATCCCAACCCAAGCCAAGAAGAACAACAACGCTAAGAGGAAGAGTCCGCCAGAAGAAAAGCCAACCTCCGACATGGTCGCGATGACGTTTGTAGGAAGAGGTGATGGCGGACTGCGTGGCCGAGGACGGGGGGTTGGTCGTGGGCAGCAGCGAGGTAGTGAAGCTACCCCGGAAGTGCCCCGCATTCCCCGAACGTACGAGGAGTATCGTGATATGCCATGCCTTGTACACCTCGACGCCAATGGAAAAGCCACTCACACCAATCGCCCTTGCAAGTTCGTCAACAACTTCAAAAAAGACCCGGAGTCCGGCTATAAACAAAGTCGGAATAACCGACCGTGAGGCAAGGGCAAAGTGTAACATCCCAGCATTAGAGCTTAAAAATAACCTGAACCCAGATGTGTGCATTGCATTCATGCATAGAAAATCCGAATAATTTTCGCGCTTTTAAAACAGAACTTGTCAAATTGAATGAAGCTTCTCTTAGCTTGATGGAATTGAAGTAGATCATCAAGTTGACTGCGATAAGTTTCAATAAGACCTTTGCTAAAACCTTATTTTGGGTAAGGGATATTTGATCTAAGGGTAGATCAAATGTACTATAAGTTAAACCTTAATACAATGTGAATTATACTTGATCATTAGGTGATCATATTATAGTATTCATTATAATCACTCATGAGTACCAAGTTAGAGGATATAACACCAAATATTAATTTAACAACTATATCTTAATCTCATCTGCATATACCCTGAGTATCATGGTAATATCTAACCCTACTTCTTAAGTAAAATTGAGTAGGAAAGAAACTAAGTTTAGATCATGCACCTATACCTTTCTTTCCATATCAATCCTTATCATCCATATTGAGTTATATTTCAATATCCGTTGTTCATTAATGTTGAGGAATCAACTATTGATTCACCAGATCTCAAACTATCAACTCTTGACCATATCATAGTGTAAAAGTGCCTATATAGAAACAATTAAGAAGAGGAAAATAGTGGTGTTAGCTTTAGAAATCATCTATAGGATGGGAAAGATTGAAAAGAATCCAATCAATAGGATAATTGATAAAGTTAAATTCCTCCTAGATAAATATAAGAACTATTTATATTATCTAATCCTATGGTAGTAAAGAAGATTACAAATATGAATACTAAATATAGTTACCAGGAGTAGTCACATTGGATCAAGTAGGTATAGTCAATGAATTATATCTCTTAATCCAATAGAACTAAATAGAAGATAATTATCATACAACTGTAATGTTGTATGGATGGAATCCTTGATTAGCCTACCGGAAACCTAAACCATAAAGGATCACAAGATTATAATGATCAAGCCTTATTCACCAAGATTGAGTACTTATGTCATGTATAAGTGGTATTGGTGGATAAAACATGATTGAAACCCTAGTAGAGATAAGTTATCCTAGAGTAGTCATTACAAACCACATAAATATGATTTAGGGTTGGAGTGTGAGTTATTGGAGTAAAGTGAATCTAAGATGATATTATTCAATTAAGGCTAGTATAGCATAGAGTTATAGAAGTAGTGTTATTCATCTTAAAGGATAGTCAACTTTAGAGAAAGGTAGTTGGATGCATACAACTATTAGAGAAATGTTAGTGATGGAGGATTAAGGAAGGTTATGAGTGGAGTTTGAAAGAACTACTTGTTGGATTGAAGATTTTCAATAGTAGTATAGTGGGTATAATCAAGCAAGGATATAAGAAAACTATGAAATGCTTTAGTATCAAACTCATTGGATTCATCCATGAGTTTAGAATAATGATATATGAATAAGAAGATTTTAATGAGTAAGCTCATCATACTAACAATGATGATGGATAGGAAGAAGTATTATATCTAGGAAAGGAATTCCTTAATTAGAAATCCAGGATTGTGAAATATAATTATATGTTATAAATTACTCTTCTATTTATTCTTGGTAAACAATCAATTCTAAATCCCAAACCAAGTAGAATATCCATTTCATGTTATTGATCTATCATCTTATGTCCATATCACTTCATAGGAATACTTTCCTATAACAAATCCTATAAGCATATCTTTACCAATTCCTTTCTATAAAACATTCTAATTATAAATTTCTATTAGAAAAGGTGATGTCATCAAATATCACAAACAGAAGACAATATGCTTAGTTATTAATTCTTTACTCATATCCATAAAGGAATCTAAGTATATTAAAAACCCTAAACCCTAGGGTAAATATTCATAATTCAAAACCTTAAATTTCTTTGTTTATCACAATAGAATATATACATTGTCATTTTCCAAATTAATGGGAGTAGTAATAACCATATCAATGTCTTTTATATTTCATGCATCAAATAATGGTATAGGATCATTATACATATAAAAGTTTCTATTCAAACTATGAGCCAACTAGAATTAAGTTTATAAACAAATAAGAATATATCATTTAGAAATCCATAACTAAAGGAGGAGAGTAAAATAATAAGAAAAGTTTCTACAAATTATTAAAAGGGGTTCATATAGAGCAAATAATAGAAATATAAAAAGATTATGTAATAAAAGTTCACAAATGATACCAAATATATTTTAGTATTATTGCAAATATTCAGCAAATAAACCCTACAAATAAAAGTTCAAAATATAAATCAAATTCAAATCTGAAAAGGAAAACAGAAAATAGAAAAAGGTAAAACAAATAAAAACATTACCTGACCGTGGCCCAACATCTCTTTCCTTATCTGACGCCCATGTGCAGCCCAGCAACCAGCCCATCTCGTTTCCATCTGTGACTACAAGTGGGACCAAAGAAGGACCGCGGGTTGAGCTGAAAGAATCGCTAGTGGGTTTTCCGCAAAAGTTATGTCTTCGTCATCCTCATGCACACAGGAAGCTCGCTGGAGGAGCTCGGTGCCGCCATCGTCGGCCTTGCGCCAAGATCAACGCCGTCGTCACCAACAGAGGATAAGGAGGCCACTGCGACGTCCTTGCTCGTCCTCATCCTCAATTTCCCCCTCTGCAGCTCTCTCTCTCTCCATTTCTTCTTCTGACCCGAGAACCCTAGCTCGGAGGTGAGCTGGAGCCGGTGATTCCATGCTCGCCTCGGCCATGTAAGACCACGGTGGAGACCGCCGTGCTCTTCTCGTCTATTTGCCCCAACTCGCACTAGCAGAGAAGGCGTGAATCAACCCAATCGAACCCTCGTTCCCGACGCTGTTCGTCGACCTCGCTGGTATCTCCAACTGCGCCTTGCTAAACCAAGCACACCATCGCGTTCCTGGTGAGTCACTGAATCTCCTAGTATGCGTAGATCTTTTGTTTGCTTCCTAAATCCATGTCACCATGATCGACCGCAAGCACCTCCGTATGAGCTCGTCGTCGGTTGACCTCCGGTGACCAAATAGGGGCGGCGCCACCATCAATAGGATCGCCTCGATCTCCTCTGTCCAACGAACCTAGCCACAGCCCCGCGCTTGCACCAGATCGATCGATTGATCCTCAACCAATGAGGATCAACTCGAGTGACGTCATGCTCACCTCAGGATCGAACCATGTCAGCTAGTTTGACTGGTCTTTGTATTGCGTGGCTGATGACATGGCCTTGGGACCATGTGTCATCGACTGGGAGTAGAGAGAAGGTCAGTAACAAGTACATTTTCTAAACCTGAGAGCTGAGGTGGACAATGGCCCAAGGGTCAGTGACTGAGACTAAGCTTGGAGTGCGGTGTAAAAAGTATTTCCTGTTTAAGAAATAATAAAATGTTATAAACTCAATTATTGATATTCTAGAAAACAAATAAATGATTAAACCTTGTTTAATTAATAACTTTTGATTTACAATTCAGAAAAACATGTATAATATATGAAAATTTGTAGAAAAATAAAATCTACAACTTGAACTTATTATCGAATATTATTACGATGATTATTTAAATAAATATTATTTAATAAAGGTTTTATAAGTAATAAAACTTTGATAATTCATATTTTTATAATAGTAAATGTTAAAAATATAAATAGAATACCAAAAATCTTAGAAAAACAAGAATTATAATTTAAAACTATAATCATGTATTATTATTACACTTAAGAAAATATTTATTATTTATTAAATAATTATAAAGTAATAAGAATTGTAAAAAAATCACATCTTATTATTTATATATCACAAAAAGAAATATAATATACCAAAATGATCACAAAAATAATATCTACATGGTAAAAATCTAATAATATCCTTTTGAGTTAAATAAAAATTTAAATATTTTAATAACTCCAATTTAAAATTATTTACTTCATTAATAATTCATATAGGGATAAATAAAATTTATTAATATTTCTAAAATAAGTCAAATAAGTCTAATAAATAGTATTAGTCTTAAATATTAATAATATAAGGCCATAATGGTTTAAAACATTGTAAATACCCTTTTATTTAAATTAACCTCAACCTTGAGGGAAGATTATATTCTCAAAGGATTCCAATTCATGATAAAAACCTTGAAGAATAACTTGTAAATAAGTCAGATCATTCCTATCTACTTTAACCACTCATTGATAAAAGGTAAATGATACTACTCCATTATAAAAATCAAGAAACCACTACACTAAGTAAAAGGATAACCAGTTTTAAGTAACCTAAATGAAACATTCCAAATACACAAAATACAAATGTTATAAGTATTATACTTTCAAAATTATCTATATTTTAAAGTTAACTTTAGTCTCCAAAAATCTAAATATAACACAATAAACATTACTATATGTTTTAAAGTTAACTTTGGTCTGAAGTAGTTAAGTTATAAAAACATCTCAAAACCAAACCATTCGAGCAAACATAAATAACAGCTACCCAACTCAACTAACCCCAAAGCTTGTTGAAACCTTAGAAGAGAAACCTTTTCTTCGAAGGTTATTCTTTTTGCCACTTCAAACAAGAACTCTTATATAAGCAATTTTGAATAGTATTTCATAAGTATATATTTTATTGCTACATATGTGTTGCTCACAACCACTTATAAGATCTAATAGAAGAACAAATGTGAAACTTATCTAAAAGGACCACACATTCCAAAGTAACCATTTCTGGATTTCAAACCCTAGGACAACGTTATCCCCGGGATTTGCGTTTAGAACGTGCATCACATTACTTATGCATAAAAGAATATTACTTCTTTAAACATTAGTCTTTACTGGACCAATGATGCTGATTTCAGATTTTGGATCTTATACTGACTCGAAGACCGTGAGTGCATATTCTTCCAATCACAAAAGGCAAGTTCACACTTGCTCATGTCCTTTGTTTATTTTCTGTAAAGTATTTTACAAATCCAGTGTTGTTATCACCTGCATTTGAAAAAGGTCTTAAAACACTATTTTTTATAATAATGTGAACTATTGGTTACTGATCCAGGGTGATCATCTAATCTATTAAATCTGACAGTTGGAATACCACTGTTCAGAACTATATCACCTAGGACTTAACAACCAATGTCGCCAGTGATTCTTACGCCGTATATTACGCATTGACCATGAGATTTGGAATGGGACAAAAAAGTCAATTGTATCTTCTTCCTCTCGCATGAAGCCGGATGTGCAGGTCGTGGCTGTTATCCTTGTAGCGTGCATATTAATTGGTAATTCGTAGAGGATATGCGGCATATGGGTGGGAACCCTCAACGTCCCACGATAGTTCTGACATCTAACGGTTTGTACAAACCATTGTCGTAATTATTTATGTGGGCATGGTGTACACCAAGGAGGCATGCGAGGTCACGAAGGGGGCAGTGAATGGCTTGGATCATCTTCTGGGCCCCACATCATGGAATTGTGGACGCCAATAAGCTACCCGGTTGTGCAACAAAGAGTTGATCTCTCGTGGGTAAAGTGACGCACCTCTGCAGAGTGTAAGAACTGTAACTTGTTACTCCCTGTTCCGGGAAGGAGCTGCGAACGCGGCGGGAAATGAACTCCATGAAAGTTCTGGTAAACCCGTGAAGGCTGACGGACATAGATTTTCAGAATAAAAGCAACCTTTGAAGAAATCTTTATGAAAACTTGCATTGCCTACGACCTACGGTCTGTGGCTGTAGTTATAGTGCATCAAACAATCCTTTTCTAGTGAATTTGCTGAGTACGCTCATACTCAAAGTATCTTCTTAACCCTTGCTAGATTCTAAAGCCATTAAGACGATGTCTTCACCAAGTTATGCTCCAGGAATCATCCAGCTAAAGCTCTTCAATGAAGTCAAAGAAGTCAAAATATACATCACTCAAGTGGAGACAAAGTTACTGATCAGATAGGAATATAATTTCTAGCCAAAGAACCTAATTCTGTAGTGTATTGCAATAGCAGCAATGTCAATTCCTTAGTTAAATACTAGTTTTAATAGTATAATAGTTTTGTGTTATTTATCTTTGATTATTCTTCGTAAGAAGTTCTTTATCTCTCTTTAACCTAGAGTGTTCTCTGTATCTTGTGTAAAGAGTGAGTTGTAACCTTTAGCCATGTATTGGACCCGCTGTGTTTCTGTTGTGCCATTTTGAGGATGTAATACTAGTGAACGGTGTTTTATTGGTGTTATGTCAACGACTATAGTATACTACATCATGCAGTGGTATGCTGGGTCACCGCACAAAGGGAAGAAGAAGGAAGAGGAGTCCAAGGATTCAAGTGATATGGACGAGGATGTTGACCCCAAGCACGCCGACAAGGGCGATGGAAAAGGCAAGAACCCCTTCGAGAAGAAGGCCCCGTCTACCACACTTTCCTTGGCACACCAACTGTCCGGGCACAAAAAACCTCACTAAGGATACTGATGGCCACCCTACCCCCAGTTCCCCAGTACTTGCGTTGGTTGGAAGTTCCAATCACTTGGGAAAGGAGGGATCACCCAGACCTCGTTGCAACAGAGAACCAATATTCCATGGTCATCAACCCTTTGATTGATGGCAACGAGTTCCCCAAATGCATGGTGGACAGTGGAAGCGGCATCAATATCTTGTACCTGGATACACTGCACAGGATGAACTTGAAGGAGACCAACCTAAGGTGGACTAGCACCATGTTCCATGGCGTAGTTTCTGGCCGAGAGGCTCGGTCCCTTGGGTGCATCATGCTTCCGGTCGCTTTTGGCGATGTCAACAATTACTGCCAAGAACGCATGACCTTTGAAGTGGCCCCTTCAAGAGCGTGTACCACGTCATATTAGGACGCGACATCTTCCACTCCTTCATGTCCAAGCCATGCTTCATCTACAACAAGCTCAAGATACCCGGGCCAAACGGTGTCATCACCGTATTCGGAATCTTTTCAAAGGCAGGGGACTACGAGATTGGAGAAGCAGCCTTTGTAGAAGTTGTCCTCTACAGCGAAGAATTCAAGGAGATCCAGAGAAAGGTCGACGCCTCGGAGATGTCGACATCGAAGAAGCATATTTCCGACTCCGATCCCGCCTTCAAGGCCGCCATCAAAACCAAGTCGGTGGAACTTGTGGTAGGCGATGCCTCCAAGTTCACCGCCATTGGGACGAACCTAGACCCTAAATAGGAAAGTGCGCTCGTCGAGTTCCTCCGTGAGAATAGGGACATCTTTGCCTGGCAACCTGCCGACATGAAAGGTGTACCTAGGTAACTTGCCGATCACAGCTTGAATATTGATCCAAAATGCAAACTGGTGAAACAACCTCTACGACGCTTCGGAGACGAGAAGAGACGCGCCATAGGCAAAGAGATAGCTAGGTTACTTAAGGCTAGTTTTATCCGAGAAGTCCTTCACACCCGATGGGTGGCCAATCCTGTACTTGTCCCCAAAAAGGGAACCAAAGAATTAAGAATGTGCGTTGATTACACTGGCTTGAACAAAGTGTGTCCAAAGGATTCCTTTGCTTTGCCTCGCATTAACCAAGTCATTGACTCGACGGTTGGCTCGGAACTTCTGTGTTTTCTAGATGCATTTTCAGGATACCACCAGATAAAGATGAGGAAGTCGGACCAATTGGCCACTTCGTTCACCACTCCTTATGGCACGTTTTTCTATGTCATGATGCCCTTTAGGCTGAAAAACGCAGGTGCTACGTACCAGCAGACTATGCAACATTGCCTACACGACCAAATTGGTCGGAACGTCCACGCCTATATGGACGATATCGCGGTGATGTCTAAAAATTCAAATAACTTAATTTCTGACTTAAAAGAAACCTTTGGTAATCTCCGGAAATACAGCATGATGATTAACCCAAAGAAATGCGTCTTCGGGGTTCCAGCCGGCAAATTGTTGGTCTTCATCGTTTCCCAACCTGGAATCAAGGTCAAGCCGGAGAAGATCAAGGCCATCCTAAACATTAACCGTCTGACATTCCTAAAGGACATCCAACAGCTCACAGGCTGCATCGTAGCAGTAAGCCGGTTCGTCGGCCGACTTGGAGAGAAGGCTCTACCGCTATACAAGTTGCTGAAGAAGGCGGACAAATTTGTATGGACGGACGAAGCAGATGTTGCTCTTAAGGAGCTAAAGGGGATACTTTCTTTGTTACCTGTATTCGCAGCACCCGAGCCTATGGAGCCTATGTTGATTTACATGGCATCCACCAATTGGGTTATCAGCATCGTCATCGTGGCGGAGCAGAAATAACCAACGCATGAGTACAGAGTGCAACAACCAGTTTACTATGTAAGCAAGGTCTTAACGGAGTCCAAGCAGCGTTACCCACACTACCAAAAGCTAGCTTACGGAGTATTCATTGCTTCTCGGAAGCTAAGGCACTACTTCCAGGAGCACCCTATCACATTTGTGAGAAAGGCTCCACTGTCCGACATCATCAATAACAGCGAAGCTACGGGAAGGGTCGTGAAGTGGGGCATTGAGCTTGCCGCCTTCGAGATCACCTACAAGAGACACGACGCTATCAAATCACAAGTCTTGGCGGATTTTATCGCAGATTGGATGGAGATGCCAGATGTTACCCCTGTACCAGAGCCAGAATATTTGGTGATGCACTTTGACGGATCAAATCTACTCAACGGCTCGGGGGCTGGTGTACTTCTACAGTCACCAACAGGGGAAAAACTACACTACGTTCAGCAGATCCACTTTGAGGCTACAAACAACATGGCGGAATATGAAGCACTCATTCACGGACTTCGCGTAGCCAAGGATATTGGCATCAAGCGCATAGTTTGTTGTGGAGATTCTGACTTGGTTGCCCAGTAGGTGGCTGGCACCTGGAACGTGCGAAACCCTATAATGGTGGCATATCGAGACGAAAGACGAGATAGCCAAGTGCTTCGAGGGCTATGAAGTCAAGTATGTCAAAGGGAGGAGAATGAGGCGGTTAATCCACTATCAAAGCTTGGATCAGGGCGCAAACCAATTCTGCCTGGCGTTTTTCTGGAGCATCTACGGACCCCATCCGTGAAGGGAGCGGACCCCGAGAACCCGGATAGAGTTGACTCTTTTGTTCATACAATAACAAAGGTCCCTATGGCTTGGACAAAACTGTTCATGGAATATCTCGTACACGGAACTTTTCCCATCGATAAGGTCGAAAGTCGGCAAGTAGTACGTCGAGCAAAGCGCTATACCATAATCAATGGACAGCTCTATAAAAGAAGTACCACCGATGTATACCTAAAGTGTGTTTCCCAGCAAGAAGGTATTGAAATCCTTCGGCAGATCCATCTCGGAGATTGCGGGCATCACGCCGCTCCTCGATCTTTGATCTCTAAAGCCTTCCAGCAAGGATTCTACTGGCTGACTGCGAAGGCGGACACTGACAAGCTGGTTGAGACATGCAGGGGATGCCAGTACTATGCCCGACAACCACATGTACCGGCTCAAGAATTGCGAAGAATACCAATAACTTGGCCATTTCCAGTTTGGGGGATGGACATGGTTGGTCCATTACAGATGGCACCTTGTGGGTTTACGCATCTGCTAGTAGTAGTTGATAAATTCACTAAATGGATAGAATCTAAACCCATTTAAAAGGTTGATGGGGCAGCTGCCCTTAGGTTTGTCCGGGATCTAGTCTCCCACATAGCATTATCACCGACAATGGTAGCAACTTGTCACTCGGAGAAGTGGAAGCTTATTGTTGGGAGAAGGGCATTCGAGTTGATTTGGCATATGTGGCACATCCACAATCCAATGGGCAAGTTGAGCAAGCCAATGGATTAATTCTGCAGGGAATCAAGCCACGTCTAGAGGCACCGCTACATAGAGCAGCTGGAGCCTGGGCGGAAGAATTACCATCTGTTTTGTGGAGTTTACGAACTACTCCCAGCAGATCCATCGGCTACACCCCTTATTTCATGGTATATGGAGCAGAAGCAATTCTTCCTTCCGACATCCTTCATGATTCACCAAGAGTTGCCGCCTACGATGAGGATGACGGTGAAGAATCCAGACACCTAGATGTGGAACTTCTCGAGGAAGAGCGCGTATTGGCATGCCAAAGATCCGCCATCTACCAGCAGAAGCTATGCAGCTACCATAGTTGCCGTGTTTGGCATCGCTCGTTTAAAGAGGGGGATCTGGTGCTCCGACTTAAGTAGAATAAGTCACACAAATTATCCCTGCCATGGGAAGGACCATTCATCATAAGAAAGGCGCTACTCAATGGTTCTTACTACCTCGTTGAAAATCATGAACTATAGGATAGACCAAACGAGGATCATAAGCGTAAGCGACATGACCCGGATGATGACTACCCGGAGCTTGATCGGCCATGGAACATAGCACAACTACGTCCTTTTTACACAGCATATTTTACTATCTACTATGTACCTCTTATATGATCAATAAAATAAAGCTCTTTGGTTCACTCATATGCTTGAGTCTTTTACCTCCTTTAGTGTTCATTTTTGGATCGTATAAAACCTTTATGTGTAAGTTTTGCATTTGCACTTGTGAAAATTCCCCCTACGGGCGTTAGCTTAATTTTTTTGGTATACACGTTCTTTGTTGTTTTTATGTGGATTCTTGAGTAGTGACTTTCGGCACTCGAAGTCAGCGCTTTTGTGCTTAGGTTTTTTACGGTGCCATTGGGTATCATCGCATCAACACATAGTTCTAGCTAAGGGTCTTTCGACTCACGAAAAGTCAAACATAAAAACCAGAGTAATGGATAAGCCAACACTTGCTTAAAAATATATACATGATGGAATTAGTTCTTAAGAAGAAGGAAGCTTATAGCCATTGTTTTCCGCCTTAAGATTAACCCATTGTTTTTCGCATACATACAAAACATCTAGAGGAAACAAATATTACATAGTGTTTTCCATTCCTCTGGTGCAGGAGACTTCGAGGTAGCGTCATCGGCCGCAGGAGAGCCATCTGGCCCATTAGTGAAGTCGGCGGTCTTGATGGACTCGAAGGAGCTGGCTAGGTCGGCGGTAATTACCTCATGGGGCACAAAGGTGTTTGCATCCACCAACTGGGCGACCCTGGTGTCGTAGCCAGCGAGCGATGACCAGATAGCTCCGTGATCGATCTTCTGACCGTCATCGTCTACATCGGGCAAGCCAGAGGTCACCGTGTCGATGTCGGCATCCTCGTAGTGAGCCTTGACCATAAACAGCACCATCCTTGCACCAGCCCGGGTACATGAGGATTTCCAGCTTACGATATGCTCGGGGGCTTGGCGCAGGATCTCCGAGTACTTCATGACGGAGTCCACTGCTTTGATATTGATGACTAAGGGCTTGGCGATTTCCTTTTCCTGGGTGATGACAATACTGATGAAGTTGTCGGCAAGAACCATGCATTCCTTTGGCGGAGGAGGATTATTGGCTAAACCAATAGGAGCTGCATTTCTGGCCAAATGATTGAGTACATGAGTTCAATACAATATAAGTTCAGAGTACCTGGTTTACAGAAGTACAAGACGGATAATTCTTACCAAAAATGATATCCTCAGCTTGCTGAAGAATCTCGGTCATGGAATCACGTTCCTTTCGGAGGGTCTTTTAAGCGTCAAGGTTACGAGCATTTTTCTCAGCGGCATATTTGTTTTGTTCCTTAAGAACTGCAATTTCTTCCTTAAGGCGGTTGATTTCCGTGTTTGCGTATTCTTGCACGGCAGCCAGGGCATCTTCATGCATTTCCAGTGAATCTGCTCTCTCCTGCTTCAGGATTTTGTTTTTGCTATCCAGCTCTTGTATGTGCTTGGATTGCTCGACAATATCCTTGGCTTTGGTGATGGCTTCTGCAAATCGGAAAAATGACAAAGCATAATGAGTAGTCAGAAGTTAATGGCACAATACCAAGATTGAGTGCGAAATTGAAAAGAAAACAAACTCTTGCTCTTGGTAATTTGATCCTTCAATAAGGAAGTTTTACCCTTTTTAGCTTCAAGATCAGCACGCATCTTGCGAAACTTGTCGTTGGTGGCGTTCCTCCGAGTATTCTCATTCTACAAAGAGATCAAAGTTACTTAGTCTACTTGGAGCATCTAGACGGATAAGTATCCGCCTAGAGGCTTGGGGGATACAGTACGAGTTTTTTAACTCAGTGATATACTTAATCTTTCTTTAAGCATCTAGTCGGAACTAATTCTTTTTCAACTAGAGGCTTGGGGGCTATAGTATTGAAATTTAAAAATACTGCGTATGCTACTCTAAAATTATCTAGTTGGAATAATTCATTCAAACTAAATACATGGGGGCTACAGTGCAAAGTTTCTAGCTTAGTCACTCTTAGAGCATTCAGACCCAAAGATCTATGGTTTTCCGTCTAAATCCTCGGGGGATACAGTGGTATACTACATATGATATTCAAAAGTCATATCAAAACTTACAAGTGTGATGATCTTGAGGTTGCTGGCGCCCTCGAAGAATATCTTTCTAAAAGCAAGAGTGTTTACACGGACGATCTCCGCTTGTTTGAGAAGCTCCTCAAGACCGCACGTGGGAGAAGTCGGCGCTGCACCAGGAGCCAGAGTTGAGCTACTCGGTGTAAGCACCGGGTAGACGATCTTTGGAAGCTCTGTTGGCGTCTTGGGTGCAACAGCTCCGCCTACGACAGAAGTTCCGCCTTCCACCACCGCCTTACCGCTACCAGTGGCATCCTTAGCCAGAGCTTCAGCCACTTTAGAGGATGTGCTTTCCTGCGTTGCCTGCTCGGCAACAACGTGGGCCTCCGCGGCAACTTCTGGGACCTCCTGATAAGGAGTTGGGTCCACTTCCATGGCGGAAGGTTCAGACGCTACCTTTATCGGAGAACTTGTTGGTGTAGCAGTAGGTTGGATGCTCGGAGTCGGAGGGGCAATGGCAGGAGACGCTAGGACAAACATATCTCTGATGTTTTTAGAAGCCCCCAATGTCTTGGAGGTCTTCTTCAAAATCACACTAGCCTTGTTCCTGAAACATGCAAAAGTATAAGTACAGGAATAAGACAAGCAAGAGACAATGTCGGATGGTTAGAAGCTTACACAATGGTTGGTTCCTTTGTCAAAGGGATACCGTTCATTCTTCTTTTCTCCGCCTCCAGGGAGGCGGTGGATCTCTTTGAGGCTCCACCCTCCGTCTTCTTCTTCTTGCCTCCGTCGGCAGCGTTAGAGGTGGCGCTCTTCCGCTTTCGCGCCAACGGGACCTCGTCGTCGGACACGAAGGTGACTTCCTTCATCTTGGGATCGTAGACTTGCGCAGCGATGCTACCTTCATCTAAATTCTTCAGTTGTTAAGTGAATCCTAAAGTGTTAAACGCAAGGGTGTATGCAAGACGGAAGAATTTGAGTATATGCCATACATGGAAAATAAATAAGTACCTCTGGGCATGTTTCGCCCTCGAACATGTCATAGATGATGGTGAAGCCATGCTTCCTATCCTTCACCTTGACTATGTCTTTGAGGCGAAGCTTGACGGAGTCACTAGAAAGTTGTCCTTGGAGATACGGAGGCTATCCTTCCTATCCTTGGTATACTGGTGCATGAGCTTTTCGCGGTGCTACAGAGGCTGGATCCGCCTGATGAACCAGCACATAGCTAGGTCTAACCCGGCCAAACCCGTCTCTACGAACCAGTCAATCCGCCTTACGGCGCGAGAGGCTTCATCGTCGGGGGTAAGGAGGGCTTGGGATATCCATGTCGGGGCTTCAGCGGTGGCTCCATCGACAAAGTCTGGGTATGATCTTTCTCGGCCAGCCATAGGGATATCTGAGCCATAGAAATACGTCCTCTACCAATTTTTGCAGGATTCGTGACCTACAATGTCGGGGAATCACCGGCCAGGCCGGATCTTGAAGCTAATGGTTCCATACTTCCTAAGCTCCTCCTTGCTCACCCTGGCTTCCCTCTTCACGGTGAAGAAGTAAATAAACAGTTCTAACTTAGGCCTAATTCCTAGGTAACCCTCGCACAGCGCCGCGTAGTTGCTAAGAGCGAGGATGCTATTGGAGAAAGGCTCTAAGGTTGAACCCGGAAGTGGATAAGGACTTCTATGAAGAAGTTGGATATTGGGAGGGAGACGCCGCGCACAAACTGAGCCTTGAGGTATACCTTTTCTCTGGCTAGGGGAGAAGGGACGACCTCATTGGTTGGCTTCGACCGCCAGATTAGGCCCTCCGTCCTAGGGAGGTACCCCTCGGAGAGTATATCCTTGATGTCATTCTCAGTGATGTCCGAGCCATGCCATTCCCCCTTGTGGGAATCAGCCTCCTCCTCTAGTGGTTCCAGCCTTGCTGGAATATGGTCGCCGCCGGTGGATTCCACCACCATGGAACGCGGCACCACCACGCCCTCCGGCGGGACGTGGACTGAGCCCGTTGACTTGGTCGTTGCTTTGCATAACGCCGCCATCGACAGGGTGTTGCTGCTACTGGCCATTGATGCAGGTAGGAGAAGACTGTGGATGGAGAAAATATAGGGTTTTCTCTGTGCGTGTGATGAGCTCGAGGAGACGTTGGCTGGAGGAATAATATGATGCGAGGAAGAATGAGTTGAAAAGATAAAAGTCACGTGTTATAATATATAGTACTCGGCATCAATATTCATGCAAGTTGATCGAACAATTGCTTCATGGACAGCGTGTGCGCGAGCGTGCGCAGAAATTTCGCCACATTCCCACCGCCACCGCCAATGTTTCATATCCTTCACGCGGGAAAACGGCTATGATTACGTTCTCTACATGTGTCACATCCCAAAATTTTCCAAATTAATGCGAAAAATAAATAAACAAAATAAATAATTGTTGAAATTTAGGGTGAAAAGAAACTTTTTTTTTTGAAATGAATCCATAAAAACCCATCTTGAACAAACCTTGGATAAAATTTGAATCCAACTAAATTCAAATCAAGTGAAATGCATTCTTCATAAATGCATCTTGAAATTTAAACACTTGGAAAATAAACCAAAACTCTAAAATCCTAATGGAAGGAAAACATTTCCAAGTTATCTCAAATACTAAAGATTTGATCCATATAAAATTTTTGTCAACAAACATTTATAAATGATAAAGAATGACAAATTGAAATATTATAAAACCATAGAAATTGGTTTCACTTAATTTCGAGCCATAGATAAAATCTTATGAATTTAATAAGATAAGGAAATTGAATTTCCAAAGCTAATAAAGCACCTATCTAAAAATCCATACCAAATGGTGAGCAATTAACCCTAAATATATTTAAAAGGATAAATAAATATTAAACAAGATTTTACAAGTTGGAATCATCATTTTTGGATCCTTAAATAAAAAGTTATAGGCTTTATAAAATAGAGGAAGAAATAAATGAATAAGGACTATTTTAAAAGACCAAATTAAATCTTGGCCAAGCAAATAAAGTAAAATATTTTTGTCAAATAAATATATTAAAGGATTATTTAAATAAAATTTTGAGGATTTATTATTATCCAAATTCTTTTAAATAAAGACATCTCCCATTTTTAAATAAACATTAAAAAACAAAATAAAGTATTTTAAATAAGAATTCAAAGTGTTTTATTTCTCAATAAAACCTACTGAAAGGATTTAGTAAAACTTAGAATTCAAATATAGTTTGAAAACCTATTTAATTCTTATTTTGGAAATAAAGACAAATGTCTATTTTTAAGTAATTAATAAACCCTAAAAGAATAAAAATATTATTCTAAACTTGACTTTAGAATATGTGAGATAACAGTATTAAAATATATTCAAAGTTTGACAAAAGTTTTAATTCAAATAGTGCTTGAATTATTTGAATAGAAATTAAAACAGAAATTCAAAATAGAAAAAGAAAAAGGTTTCAGTATAAAAAATGGAAACAGACCCCCAGCCCACCAGGCCCAGTCCAGCCCAGCAACCAGCCTACTCCCTCTCTCCCCGCTAGAAAACGTTTCGCACCCAGACTTCCACCCGCTCAGTCACTGACCGCTGGCCCCACCTCTCCTCTCTCTCTCTCACTGACCAGCCAGCCCCACGCTGTCAGCTTTCTTCCTCACCCTGCGGTGACCACGCCCCCTCGCCGGCCGCTTCTACTCGTTTTAACTCGCTTTAATACGCGTCAATTCCTCGCTTAAACCTCGCCGTGACCGCGTGTACTTAGTCGCCCCTCTCTCCTCTACCATTCCCCTCTGTTCCTAGCTTCTCCCCGCCCCTAGGCTGCTTGAATTCTTCCACACACCGCCACTGCCTCCGACGCCCTCCGACGAAGATTCCGGCCAGCCACTGTCGCTCCTCGCCCCCTCGACCACACGAGCGCGTTCCACAGACTCCTGCGCACCTCCCAGTACCCTCTTCTTACCCGCGCATGCACCAAAGGCTCGGCAACTTCGAAGTCGGAGCACCACCGTGGACCCCCCCAACTCCGGCGACCTCCCCAGGTGAACCCTGACGCCCTCCCCCCTCTTTCTCTCGAGGACCCTCAGATGTTCTCTGGTTTCACGTGAGTCTAACGCTCCCTCCCAAACACATTCTCATGGTCTGCAGCCCCGTCCCCGTTGACAACAGGACGTGCCTGACGCCGACACTAGCTCCGGCGAGGAATCTCCATCATCTCAGTGCGCCCTTGCCCCTTCTGCGGCCACCTCGAGCATCACCGTGACCCTGCGAACCCGGTGAGACCTCCCAAACCTCCTCTCGCTTCCTAGATTCTCCATACCGCCGTAGTCAGAGTGCCTCTGTCGCTCGCCGCCGTGCTAGCGCCGCCCGTCTTTGGCTAGTTGCTAGGAACCGTAGGATTTAGATCTATCGGCAATGATAGATCCACTACACGAAGAGGTAAGATTGGTTCTGCACCGTGCGATGCGCTTTTTATCCGACGGCTAGAATCGATCGATCCACGCGAATCGGTACCTCCCAATAAGAAACAGCCACGTGGCTCTGAGTGTGATCTAAAAACAGAAACATTTCAATTTGATATGGAAATTTGCAAATTGCATAACTTTTGATCCACACTTCCAAATTTTGCAAATTTTATATCAATGGAATCAGCAAGACAAGTACTTTTCAACCATGTACTTTGTTTAGTAAATTGCATATGTTAAATTGGTTGTTTTTTCAGAAACTTGTGTAGGAATAAATTGAATATAAAATTCAGTCTAATATTATTTTTGTGATAAAATCTTTGGCAAATGGATTTTTTTGAACCTACTGACCATATAAACCAACTTGTGGATTCAAAAACATATTTTGTGAGGCAAAAGAATAAACCTTTGAATTAAAGCATTTCTAGTTAAATGAAATTATGGCTTATGTGTTAAAAATAATTTTTTGAGTAAAACCTTTGGAAAATGATTTGATTTAAACTCTCTGACCCTAAACACCAAGTTTTAGGATTTAAAAATATATTTGATGAATCCTATAAATTATTACTTTGCTAAAAAGCATTTTCAACAACATAAAATATTGATTTGGTATAAAAATGGTTTATAGATAAAACCTTTTGCAAATGATTTTAATATTAAACACTTGACCACAAAACACTAATATTTGTGTTAAAAAATTATTTGGTAAAACACTAGAAATATTCTTTGGATTTAAATCCTTTCTAGAAAAACAAAAAAAAATAAAGTGGCCAATTTTCACTAACTTAATATCAAATGGCTTTACCACTTTTATAAATGACCAAAAAGATATTTTATGGTGTTTATAACCCATTAGAAAACACTTTTACAAATAAAAGAATTTTTTTCCATGTTTGCATGCATTGCTTTGTTTTATTATTCTATGTGATGATTGCTTGAATGGTAGATTGAAATTGTGCCTTTCTTGATTGAATTGTAGTGACATTTGAAGAGTGTGACTATTGCAAGATAAAGGAGTGGACTTATAATTCTCTACCAAAAAGGAAAGTGGTGCTTCAAGCTTTTGTCCCATTATTTTCACTATGCATTAGTGATATTTCTAAGTAGGACTTGCGTGGAATTTTTGCTAAGTATAAACTATGCCATGGGAAATCCTAGTAGATGAAACCTTAGTAGAATTTTCCTAAGTTAATATTCCTACTAATATCATGCTTAGCTTAGCTAGTAGAAAACAAGGGTGGATTATATTCATGCTATGGAATATTTCCAAGTCAAGGACTTGTGTTTTGTTTAATAAAACAACTAAGTGAATGAATCACCTGGGTGGAAAGGGACTTGCTTGGTGGTTTTTGGTTGAGTGGTTACACAAGGCCCATTTCTATGGTTTACCATGTGTATCTCACTTGTGTATTGCCACCCAGGAACAAAGAGATTTGAGATGTCAAATGTTGAGAAGCTTCAAGTGTAACCACTTGGCATTATGGGCTCTGCCTGAATCATATAGGTTGCAATAACTTAGCCAAATGGACAGTTGGTGGTAGGGGTTTGATAGGTTGGAGCGCGTCCATTCTGGTCTAAGGGAAGGCTTCTGAAAGATCTTGTCTTGGTGAAACCAAGTCTTGTGGGGAAAGTGCACCACCTCTGCAGAGTGTAAAATCTAAGTACTTAGCCATGTCCCTGGCAAAGGACAATTTGATCATCAAGACATGGAAGCTATCAAGAATCTCCTCATCCAAATTTCTAAGTTAAAAACTTGTGGTTGAACAAGGGTTGAAGGATCACCAATTTCTATTGGGGGATGCCTTGGGTGTTTTTGACCAGCAAAAACTTAGTGTTTTCAAATGATAAGGAAAATCTATTTTGGGCAAAGCAAGCCTAAGCTCCACCTAGCCAAATGCATATAGATGATAGACTCCACTATACTACCATAGTATCACTTGCCAATACAATTCAAATGTATTGACCCTTGTGGCTGTAACTTATTATGTTGCAGGTTTGTTTGATGTTAGTGAAGTGTGTTGATTAGGATTACAAGTCTACAACCAACATGATTGCCTGTGGCACTTTGAAGATGAAGGACTCCATGCAATTTTTATTTCTGTTGCATTGTAATGAGATAGCCAAATGAGCTATGTAAGATGTAATGAATTATTTTATTCCTGGTTATAAAGTTGTAATATGACCTTTATTTCTTGATATTACATCTTAACTATGGATGCTAGCTATTGATCCAGGGACTAGCATTGTAAACACAGGGATCTCTACCTTATTAAAGGTTGGGACCTTTACAGATGGTATCAGAGCACTATGTTGCCTGTAGGATTTATAACCCTAGGATTGGACAAAACCCCTTAGAAAAATAGGAGTTGTATTTGTTCCAAAACTTATTTATAAACAATCTTGTGGACTCTTTCCTCAACCATTTTTGGTTTTGATTCTACATCTCTTCTATTTCAAACTTGATGAGCAAAGACATCAACTTGAGCAAAGGACTTCACCAACTCAAATGACTTCAACTTCAACATCATCAAAGACTTCAACTTTATTTTCACCAAGGACTTCAACTTGGATATCACTAAAGACTACAAGTGAGACAAGAAATATTACTCAAGACTTGAGGACTAAGGAAACACAACTTAGAAGGGACCATCATTACCTTTGAAGTTTTGTGACCAAGATACAAGAATTTCTCCAGGGATACAATGATCTTGATCATGAAGAGTCAACTAAGAAGAATGGAAAGATCTCAAGTGAACCATATAGTTGGGCCACCATATTTAGTTTAGATCAAACCCACCAACTTATGTGGTGTAGCAAAAATACTTTGTTGCCTAAAAATGTGCTTGAAACTTGTTGTTTGAGTGGAATGATTGTTTGTGATTGCTTGCACATTTCTTGTGTGAATTGTGATATGTGTGATTAGAATTATTTCCTTAGAAATCTTTTTCCTATTCTAATCCCAATCCAACCCAAAAAGATGACTACTCCAAGAAACTCCAACATCAAGAATGGTGACAACAACAACCAAGAGAGGCACATGAGAGAACTCATAGTAACCCAAACCTAGTTGAACCAAGTGACAACTCAATTTTGGGCCAACAACAATGATTTAGACCCAACCATGCAAAGGTTTTTGGAAACCCAAACCCAATTGTTTCATAAGATGACAAATCAAATGATCAACATGGGAGACAGCCCTTCCCAAGGAGTATGTGACAACAATGATGTCAAGGATGATATTATAGAAGGAACTCAATCTTGCAATACTTGTGGAGACATGAAGACCAATGCCCCAATTGTGAAGAGAAACATCCAACTAATAAATGTCCCACATCTCAAGCTACTTGTTTCCTATGTGAAGGAAATAATCATGTCCCTATCCAATGCCCCATCTATTCCATAGTTCAACAAAGGAAACAAGGTGGAGTGCATCAACAGATAGTAAACCCCCATGAGGAAACAACTTCTATCAAGAAGGATGAAGACAAATTCAAACCTCAACTTGCACCTCCATACAATATGACTCAACTTGATGGGCAAAAGAGGAAACATATGTATTATCCAAGCAAAAGATTAAGGAGACCAGGAGACTTTCCCTCCTTTGAGGTGAGAGATGAAGAGCATGAACTAGAAGAACTCCTAGCTTTGGAGAAACCCAAGAAGAAGAAGGACAAAAGCCAAGTGTAGTGTTGTCATTGCAAAGAGATGGGACACTATGCCAATGAGTGTCCAGAAAAGAAGAAGAAGTACAAGGAAATGAGCCAAGTGTGGTGCAACAACTGCAAAGAGCTAGGCCATTATGTATCAACTTGTCCACAGAAGATACGTGAAGAGCTCAACCTTGTTACATGTTACAATTGTGGTAACCAAGGACATTATGCAAGTAATTGTCCAGAAAAGATGAAGCACAAGATAAACAAGCCTATGAAGGATCTCAGCCTTGTCACATGTTTCAAGTGTGTTAACAAAGGACACTATGCAGATGTCTGCCCAGAGAAGTTTCATCAGGATCCCAAGCAAGCCAAGATGTAATCTAGTTGGAAAATTTTAAGGGTGGTAGTACCCTAGTAGCCTTGAAGCCAACTTGTAACCCTATCTTTCCCAAATCTCGGGACGAGATTTCTTTTAAGGGTGGTAGCCTGTCACATCCCAAAATTTTCCAAATTTTGTAATGCGAAAAATAAATAAACAAAATAAATAATTGTTGAAATTTAGGGTGAAAAGAAACTTTTTGTTTTGAAATGAATTCATCAAAACCCATCTTGAACAAACCTTGGATAAAATTTGAATCCAACTAAATTCAAATCAAGTGAAATGCATTCTTCATAAATGCATCTTGAAATTTAAACACTTGGAAAATAAACCAAAACTCTAAAACCCTAATGGAAGGAAAACATTTCCAAGTTATCTCAAAGACTAAAGTTTTGATCCATAAAAAATTTTTGTCAACAAACATTTATAAATGATAAAGAATGAAAAATTGAAATATTATAAAACCATAGAAATTGGTTTCACTTAATTTGGATTCATAGATAAAATCTTATGAATTTAATAAGATAAGGAAATTGAATTTCCAAAGCTAATAAAGCACCTATCTAAAAATCCATACCAAATGGTGAGCAATTAACCCTAAAGAGATTTGAAAGGATAAATAAATATTAAACAAGATTTTACAAGTTGGAATCATCATTTTTGGGTCTTTAAATAAAAAGTTATAGGCTTTATAAAATAGAGGAAGGAATAAATGAATAAGGACTATTTTAAAAGAACAAATTAAATCTTGGCCAAGCAAATAAAATAAAATATTTTTGTCAAATAAAAACAGTAAAGGATTATTTAAATAAAATTTTTAGGATTTATTATTATCCAAATTCTTTTAAATAAAGACAATTCCCATTTTAAATGAACATTAAAAAACAAAATAAAGTGTTTTAAATAAGAATTCAGAGTGTTTAATTTCTCAATAAAACCTACTGAAAGGATTTGGTAAAACTTAGAATTCAAATATAGTTTGAAAACCTATTTAATTCTTATTTTGGAAATAAAGACAAATGTCTATTTTTAAGTAATTAATAAACCCTAAAAGAATAAAAATATTATTCTAAACTTGACTTTAGAATATGTTAGATAACAGTATTAAAATATATTCAAAGTTTGATAAAAGTTTTAATTCAAATAGTGCTTGAATTATTTGAATAGAAACCAAAACAGAAATTCAAAATAGAAACAGAAAAAGGTTTTAGTATAAAAAAATGGAAACAGACCCCCAGCCCACTAGGCCCAGTCCAGCCCAGCAACCAGCCCACTCCTCTCTCCCCGCGAGAAAACGTTTCGCACCCAAACTTCCACCCGCGTAGTCACTGACCGCTGGCCCACCTCTCCTCTCTCTCTCTCACTGACCAGCTAGCCCCACGCTGTCAGCTTTCTTCCTCACCCCGCGGTGACCACGCCCCCTCGCCGGCCGTTTCTGCTTGTTTTAACTCCCTTTAATACGCGTCAATGCCTCGCTTAAACCTCGCTGTGACCGCGTGTACTTATTCGCCCCTCTCTCCTCTACCATTCCCCTTTGTTCCCAGCTTCTCCCCGCCCCTTGGCTGCTCGAATTCTTCCACACACCGCCACTGCCTCTGATGCCCTCCGGCGAAGATTCCGGCCAGCCACCGTCGCCCCTCGCCCCCTCGACCACACGAGCGCGTTCCACAGACTCCTGTGCACCTCCCAGTACCCTCCTCTTACCCGTGCATGCACCAGAGTCTCGGCAACTTCGAAGTCGGAGCACCACCGTGGACCCCCCCCCCCCCCAACTCCGGCGACATCCCCAGGTGAACCCTGACCCCCCCCTCTTTCTCTCGAGGACCCTCAGATGTTCTCCGGTTTCACGCGAGTCTAACGCTCTCTCCCAAACACCTTCTCATGGTCTGCAGCCCCGTCCCCGTCGACAACAGGACGTGCCCGACGCCGACACTAGCTCCGGCGAGGAATCGCCATCATCTCCGTGCGCCCCTGCCCCTTCTGCGGCCACCTCGAGCATCACCGTGACCCTGCGAACCCAGTGAGACCTCCCAAACATCCTCTCGCTTCCTAGATTCGCCATACCGCCGTAGTCAGAGCGCCTCTGCCGCTCGCCGCCGCGCCAGCGCCGCCCGTCTTTGGCTAGTTGCTAGGAACCTTAGGATTTAGATCTGTCGGCTATGATAGATCCACTAGACGAAGAGGTAAGATTGGTTCTGCACCGTGCGATGCGCTTTAGATCTGACGGCTAGAATCGAGCGATCCATGCGAATCGGTACCACCCAATAAGAAACAGCCATGTGGCTCTGAGTGTGATTTAAAAACAGAAACATTTCAATTTGATATGGGAATTTGCAAATTGCATAAATTTTGATCCACACATCCAAATTTTGCAAATTTTATATCAATGGAATCAGAAAGACAAGTACTTTCCAACCATGTACTTTGTTTAGTAAATTGCATCTGTTAAATTGGTTTTTTTGCAGAAACTTGTGTAGGCATAAATTGAATATAAAATTCATTCTAAAATTATTTTTGTGATAAAATATTTGGTAAAAGGATTGTTTTGAACCTACTGACCATATAAACCAACTTGTGGATTCAAAAACATATTTTGTGAGGGCAAAGAATAAACCTTTGTGTTAAAAATATATTTGGTAAACACTAGAAATATTCTTTGGATTTAAATCCTTTCTAGCAAAACAAAAAAAATGAATTAAAGTGGCCAGTTTTCACTAACTTAATATCAAATGGCTTTACCACTTTTATAAATGACCAAAAAGATATTTTATGATGTTTATAGCCCATTAGAAAACACTTTTCCAAATAAAACAATCTTTGTCATGTTTGCATGCATTGCTTTGTTTTATTATTCTATGTGATGATTGCTTGAATGGTAGATTGAAATTGTGCCTCGCTTGATTGAATTGTAGTGACATTTTAAGAGTGTGACTATTGCAAGATCAAGGAGTGAACTTATAATTCTCTACCAAAAAGGCAAGTGGTGCTTCATACTTTTGTCCCATTATTTTCACTATGCATTAGTGATATTTCTAAGTAGGACTTGCGTGGAATTTTTGCTAAGTATAAACTATGCCATGGGAAATCCTAGTAGATGAAACCTTAGTAGAATTTTCCTAAGTTAAGATTCCTACTACTATCATGCTTTGCTTAGCTAGTAGAAAACAAGGGTGGATTATATTCATGCTATGGAATATTTCTAAGTCAAGGACTTGTGTTTTGTTTAATAAAACAACTAAGTGAATGAATCACCTGGGTGGAAAGGGACTTGCTTGGTGGTTTTTGGTTGAGTGGTTACACAAGGACCATTTCTATGGTTTACCTTGTGTATCTCACTTGTGGATTGCCACCCAGGAACAAAGAGATTTGAGATGTCAAATGTTGAGAAGCTTCAAGTGCAACCACTTGGCATTATGGGCTCTGCCTGGATCATATAGGTTGCAATAACTTAGCCAAATGGACAGTTGGTGGTAGGGGTTTGATAGTTTGGAGCGCGTCCATTCTGGTCTAAGGTAAGGCTTCTGAAAGATCTTGTCTTGGTGAAACCAAGTCTTGTGGGGAAAGTGCACCACCTCTGCAGAGTGTAAAATCTAATTACTTAGCCATGTCCCTGGCAAAGGACAATTTGAGCATCAAGACATGGAAGCTATCAAGAATCTCCTCATCCAAATTTCTAAGTTAAAAACTTGTGGTTGAACAAGGGTTGAAGGATCACCAATTTCTATTGGGGGATGCCTTGGGTGTTTTTGACCGGAAAAAACTTAGTGTTTTCAAATGATAAGGAAAATATATTTTGGGCAAAGCAAGCCTAAGCTCCACCTATCCAAATGCATATAGATGATAGACTCCACTATACTACCATAGTATCACTTACCAATACAATTCAAATGTATTGACCCTTGTGGCTGTAACTTGTTATGTTGCAGGTTTGTTTGATGTTAGTGAAGTGTGTTGATTAGGATTACAAGTCTACAACCAACACGATTGCATGTGGCACTTTGAAGATGAAGGACTCCATTCTATAGTTATTTCTGATGCATTGTAATGAGATAGCCAAATGAGCTATGCAAGATGTAATGAATTATTTTATTCCTGGTTATAAAGTTGTAATATGACCTTTGTTTCTTGATATTACATCTTAACTGTGGATGCTAGCTATTGATCCAGGGACTAGCATTGTAAACACAGGGATCTCTACCTTATTAAAGGTTGGGACCTTTATAACATGTGTGAGTTACGAGGCGTCGCTGACCTATGGTCTATGTCACTCTACTGGCATAGGCAGGTGAACAGTCCTATCTGAAGATTCCGACATGGATGGATCCCGTTCGGCTTTGAGAAAAGTACGATGGAAGATTCAGCAGTTCTCCGAATTATATGTTGAAGACAGAGAGCATCGCAGGGTTCTTGGGAGGACTACAAGATATTGCTTGATGATTTGCCGACATCTATCTAGACAGAGCATTCAACCTGAAGAGGCAAGACGGCGCAAGATCTCGGTGGGGATATGCTAAATGGGTATCACCATTGCATGTCTCTAATCCGGATAACCCGGGTGGCCTAGAGTTGTTAGCAGGGCTTTGGGCGACCCAGTTAGATGGATCCAGAAGGGAGGCCCATGTCGGATAAAGGAAGGCTACGGTGGAGTCATCAACGTACCCGGAGCCTTGGAGTGCAAGACACGTTAGACTAGTTGTATACCGTGTAGGACTCTATAACTTGTCCGGCTAGGAATTTCCCTATAACCCTAGGATCTGGTGTCTTTATAAGCCAGACCTAGAGGAGCCTTTAGGGCATAACTCAACTCATATTGCGCACAGCGAACCGATCCCTATAACCTGGCGTATTGCTGTTATAGTGATTTATAGCAGGAGTAGGATTCTGTCAACATCATGGGATCTGAACCTGGGTAAGCTGTGTCACCTCGTACCTGCCAACCTTCCGCCTTACCCCCACGTCTCTAAACACACATTGTGAGGACCCCTCCATGGCGTACTCGTCGGCAATACCACGACAGGAGGAGGGGTAGGTGGCCGGGGTGGTGATTCAAATTTGAATCCCGCCCAAACATACCTGTGGCGCACCTCTATGCCATGCGCCACGGTTAATTGGCCTCCATTTTTGTTCTGCAAGTAAAATCTTCTTTTTGTTCTAAGTTTTTATCCTTTTTGAATTTTGAGAATCTAAAAAATTGCTTAATGACCATAGGTTATTGTGAGCAGATGCACAATTTTGTGCTTGTCATTTTAATATATTAAAGTTTTTTTTAGACATCGTATGCAGAAGTTATTGCCGTTTTACCGTGGCATGGCCTCTTTTTTGCAAAAAAACGAAATTCATGTTTGTTAATTTTCCTACAAACTAGACCACATTACTTCCCTATATCTTAAGGGATTTTATTTTTTGATGTGTTTATCATTTTCTTTTATTTTATTTTAAATAAAAAGGTGATCTGCAGGAGGGTGTGTCGGGGTCTTAGCAATCAGCGTGCCACACCCCAGCGGTTGATAGGCCCACCGCTCGAGCAGCGGCGCCCTCCGGAGGTTAAGACACCTCAAGAGGCAACTCCAGGGGATGGACCCTCGCAAGGCTCTGGCCTCAACCCAACTCGGTTTCATGAGGACGTCCTATGAAGAGGCGCCCCGCGCAGCACTTTGGTCCACCCCGGTCCTTGGATACCCTAGAGCGTGTGACATGGGTATGCCCTACGGGTGCCTGATGTTAGCCTACCCGTTCCAGGCTGGCAGAAGCCCATAGAATCACTCGCTCTAGATGGCGAAGCCCAGGAAGGATTTGGATGACCCAGGCCCATGAAGGATGCAACTCCTTGGAGAACACGACCATCTTTAGATAGAAATTCAAAGGGTCAAACCCTAACTTGTAACCGACTCGACCTAAACCTCGAGACCTAGCCTCCCCATATAAAGGCTAGGAGGGCACAGCAAGGAGGAGATCCATAACCCTAGCACACAACTCGCCAGATCTCATCTGTGCACCCCTGTAACCTTCGGCATCGCCATCAATCAAGAATAGACAAGCAGGAGTAGGGTTTTCCCTCCCGGGTCCTGAACCTGGGTAAACCTCGTGTCCCCATGTTGCGAATCTGTTAGACGTTTTGCTATCTCCAGCATCCCATCCTTCTCCAAAACCCAAGTCCATAACAATGGGCACTAATGAGTCAAACCCTCGTCACGGTGCCAGCCGTGCACACTCGTAATCTCACAGCGAAGGCAGCCAGGACAACACTATCCGACAAGTGGTGCCTCGTCTTTGAGAACCACATGGACCGCCTCTGTAACAAGGAGACAGTATGGCTCCTTCGGTGCAAAGGCAGGGCTGGCGAATGATGTCTACGCACTTCTATTCTTGTAGATAGTTTTTGGGCCTCCAAGTGCAGAGAGTTTGTAGAACAACAGCAAGTTTCCCTTAAGTGGATCACCCAAGGTTTATCGAACTCAGGGAGGAAGTGGTCAAAGGTATTCCCTCTCAAGCAATCCTGCAATCAAGATACAAGAAGTCTCTTGTGTCCCCAACACACCTAATATAGGTGCACTAGTTTGGCGAATAGATAGTGAAATACAAGTGGTAACGGTGCCAGAAAATAGCTTCTGACTTGTTGTTGACGTGGGGTAACGGTGCCAGAAAAGAACTTGATGGTGAGGTAAGGTAAAGGACCAAAACCTCCCTGACAAACGGAACAAATATGGAAGCAAGCAAACATGCAATAGATATAGTAGAAAATGGTGTTTCAATGCTTAGAAACAAGGCCTAGGGATCATACTTTCACTAGTGAACACTCTCTCATATAAATATCCTCTCCTCATGATACTACTCTTAACTACTCTCCAGTTGGATACTCTAATCCATGGTAGGGCTATAACAACACACCTCAAAGTCCGCCTTCCCCAATCTAGATAACCCCACACTGTCACCTTGAGCACTAGATGGTTCCAACAAACACCAAAATTTCATAGAGACATCCAACTCCAAATATAACTCATAACAAATATTCAATCTAGCCAAAGTTCCACACACGGTATACCCGTTGTCACTTTCACACATGTGGGGAAAATCATAGATCTATTAAAGCACAAAGAGTATTTATATAGACTCAAGCCTAAGTGCCACCATGGCGTGCAAGCTGTCACTTTCACACACATGGGGAGAGCAGAGATCTAATGAAGCACTTGAGTATCAAGGTAGATCTACTTGATTACAAAGCTCATGACCACAAGATCATGCATAGAGAGAGAGAGATGAACACATAGCTACTGGTAGAGCCCTTAACCCTGAGGAAGAACTACTCCCTCCTCATCATGGGAATCAGCAACGGTGATGAAGATGGTGGTGGAGATCGATGGAGATGGCTCCGGGGGCACTTCCCCGTCCCGGCAGGGTGCCTGTCACATCCCAAGATTTTCCAAATCTTGTAATGTGAAAAATAAATGAATAAAATAAAACTTTGTTGATTTTCAGTGTGAGAAGAAACTTTTTGTTTCCAATTGGGAACTTTCAAAACCTATTTGGATCAAATAAAATCCTAAAGGAATTTAAAAAAGATATTTAAACCATAAAACTTAAAAATATTTAAAAATTTACTATTTTGGATCTTTAAATAAAAGACTTGGTTTTCAAAAGAAAAGGTAGATTTATAAATAAGGATTATTTTATAGAGCCAAACTAAAACTTGGCCAAGCCTTTGAAATAAAATATTTCTATTTGAGAAAAATAGTAAAGGTTTATTTAAATAAAGTAATAAGGATTTAATATCCAAGTTTTATAAATAAAAGTTTTACTATTTTAGGTAACCAACAAAACTTATCTATTTAATTCAAATAAGTTTTCCAAGTGTTCTTTATTTTCAAATAAAACCTACTGATTTGGTTTTGATAATATTTTAGATTTCAAAATGGAGTTTTGAATAAATCAAAATCTATTTGATTTAATAACAATGGTCTATTTATTTAATTAATAATGGACCCTAAAATAAAAATAATATTTTGATCTTTTGGACTTTGGTTTATGTTGTTAAACAGAACCAAATTCAATTGCAATGTTTGGTGAATATCTGAATTGAATTGAGTGTTTGATTTGTTTGTTTGAATTTCAAAACAGAAAATAGAATTGGAAAAGAATAAAACATTCAGGAAGAAAAAAAATAGAATTGGACTCGACCCAACCAACAGCCCAGCAAGGCCCAACTCGCAGCCCACCTTTCTTTTCCCTCAGCGAAACGTTTTTCACTCGATCACGCACCCATACAGACGATGACAAGTGGACCCCGTTCCCTCTCATCTCTCCCGCTGACCAGCCGACCCCACCCCCTCCTATTCATCGTCTTCACCCACGCGCAAACATCGCCGGCCGTTTCTGCCATTGAAAGCTCGAGATCAATTTGCCATAATGTCGCGCATAAACCTCGCCGTGACCACGCAGTGATAAACGCCAGCGTCTCCTCTCTCTTTCCCCTCTGTCGCCCCACCCCAACACGCCCCCAGGCCGCCCTGATTCTTCTCCGAACCTCACTGCCACCGACGAGCTTTCCCCTCGATTCCGGCCGTGTCCTGCCACCCCTCGCCTCCTTGACCACACTCACATACTCTCCTAGCCCTGGCGCTTCTCCCGGCACTTTCCATTCACCCGCGGGCGCTCCAGAATGTTGGCTCCGTCTTCAACTGAGCACCGCCGCGTCTGCATCTTACTCCGGCGAGTCCCCCGGGTAGTATCTAACCGCCCCTCTCCTCCTCTTTCACGCTCGCATCACCGCAATGACTTTGCGCGTCTAACGCACCCTCTACCTTGCTTCGGCATGCTCTAGAGCCACGCCCTCGACCACGACCACGCGCAACCGATGCCAGCAGGAACTCCGGCGAGCAATCCACGTCGTACCAGAGCGCCCCTTGACTCCTCGAGAACACGTTGAGCTTCCCCAGGCTTCTACGAACGCGGTGAGCACCTTCCCAGCCACTCTGGCTTCCTGTATCGCCGGCGCCGCCACCGTCTGGCCGCTCCACCTCCAGTAGCCACCGCAGCGCCGCCCATCTATGGCTGGCACGCTGCGCACCGTAGGATCTTGATCCGACGCTCACGATAGATCCTTAGCCGAAGGGGTACGCGTCCATCTGTGCCGCACATTTTCAGTTAGATCCAACGCACCCCGTAGCCGATCCGAGCGAACCGTTATTGTCCAATCAGAAACTGCCACGTGGACTGGAATTGATTTAAAACAGATTTTTGATCTGATTAGAATGCAAATTTGTAATTGGTATAACTTTTGATCCACACATCCAAAAATTACAAATTTTATACCAATGGAATTAGTGGAATAAGCCCTAGCCAACCATGAAATTTGTTTAGTAAAAAGCCTCTGTTAAAATGTTTGTTTTTGCAGAAACATTTAAATGCTTGTTTAGGTTATAAAAATTATTCCAAAATGTTTTTAGGTTTGAAACCTTTGCAAATTGATTTTTTGTGAACCTACTGACCCTAGGAACCAACCCATGGATTTAAAAATGGATTTTGTGAAGTTTAGGAATAAAAACTTAAATTAGCCCATTTCTAGCCAAATAAAATATTGTTTTTGCTATGAAAATGTTTTTGGAGTAAAAACTTTGGAAAAATGATTGGATAAAACCTACTGCTCCTAAACACCAAGTTTTGGGAGACAACAACTTATTTGGTAAACAACATGGAGTTTTTGAATTGATAAAAACATTTTCCACCACATAAAATGATGAATGGATTTAAAAATGGTTTATGGATGAAACCCTTTTGCAAATGACTTTGCCACTTTGGAAAATGACCACTTTGAACATACAAAGTTTAGAAGCCTAGTCGAGACCACCTTTGCAAATAAACCTACCTTTTGCATGCTTGCATGAATGACCTAGTTTATCCTATTTTATGTGTGTGTTTGAATGTTTGATTATTGGTTTGGAATGCTAGTTGATATTGTGTTTTCTTGATTGATTATAGTGAAGTTATAAAAGTGTGAGACTAGCAAGATCAAGGAGTGAACCAACATTCCCTACCAAAAGAAAGGCAAGTGACACTATCATCTAAAGACCTACTATTTTCATTATACTTAGTGGATTTTGAAAACATGCATGAAAAGAATTTCTATACTTATGCTATGCTAAATCCTAATAGGATTCCCTATACATTCCTTAGTGAAAACAATGTAGTTGTTACATGATTAGCCATACTATATTTTGAGAAGATTTACATGTTGAGATTTTATGAAGTTGAGAAAAGGACTTTTGATTTTACATAATAAAACAAGGACTCAATGAACCACCTGGGTGGACAAGGACTTTGAGTTTTGGAGAAGGTGGCAACAAAAGGAACCATGTCTATGGCAATCTCTTTGTGTTGTGCTCCCAAGGAAAACCACCCAGGAAACTTAGAGATTGAACATGTTTCTCCAATTGTGGCTTTCGTGTGCAACCACATTCTATTTATGGCTCTGGCTTAGTCAACTACATTGGGAAGACCCATGCATTGTCTTCAGGTTACTGAAAATGAGGACCTGGGATCCTACATGGGTATTGAAGAAAAGCTAGCAATGATGTATGGGAGGACCCTCTGGAAAGACTTCGTCACATTCTCAATCTGCCAGTACTCCATCTTGGTGAGTACTAATCCAGTGGCCACTGGTGGCAACAAGATGGGATTGTGACATGTGGGTAAAGTGTACTACTTCTGCAGAAGATAATAAAAATCTAAGTACTTAGCCGTGTCCCCGGTTATGGACAATACTGAGCAACTAAAGCTTGAAGCTATGGTAAATCTCGACATTCCAATTTCTAAAAAAAAAACTTTTAAGTGACCACAAAAGACTTGATGCACTTGGGGGTACCAAGGAGCTCAAGAGATTTTTGACAAGGACTTGAATACTTGGGGATACCAAGGAGTTCAAGGGATTTTGATAAAGAGTTGACAAAGGAAACAAAACCATTTGAAAAGATAGGATAAATTATTGCTTTCTGCAAATGAGCTTAAAACCCTACTTAGCCAAATATGCGTGTAATGATAGGATCCACTTAAATTCTACATAGTAGTGAAACTTGCCAATACAATTCAAATGTATTGACCCTTGTGGCTGTAACTTGTAACGTTACAGGTTTGATTGATTTTAGTGAAGATTGATTGATATGGATTACAAAGTCTACAACCAACATGTCTTCCTGTGGCACTTTGAAGATGAAGGACCCCATGCTTATAGTTATTCCGCTGCAATGTAATGTAATAGCCAAATGAGCTATGTATGATGTAATAAAATTATGTTATTCCTGGTTATAAAGTTATATTATGACCTTTGTTTCTTGATATTACATCTTAACTGTGGATGCTAGCTATTGATCCAGGGACTAGCATTGTAAACACAGGGGACTCTACCTTATTTAAAGGTGGGACCCTTATAGATGGTATCAGAGCATTGTGTTGCCTGTAGGATTTGTAAACCTAGGATTGGACAAAGACCCTTAGAAAATAGGAGTTGCTCTTGTTCTAAAACTTATTTACAAAACAAACTTGTAAACTCTTTCCTCAACCACTTTGATTTTGATTCTACATCTCATCTACCTACAACTTGATGGAAAAACCTACCCCATGACCAAAGACTACACCATGGGCAAAGGACTTCTTCAACATCTTCAACTCTAATGACTTCAACTTCTTCAACTCTAATGACTTCAACATCTTCGGCATATTCACCAAGGACTTCCAACTTGGATATCACTAAGGACTACAAGTGAGACAAGGAAATCTTGTTCAAAATATGGAGACTGAGGAAATGCAAAATCAGAAGGAGATCACTTGAAGTATTGTAACCAAGAGTTTTCCTCAAAGAAACCATGATCTCATGCAAAAAGAATCAACCAAAGATGGAAAGATCACAAGTGTACCATATAGATGGACCATCATATTTAGTTAAGACAAACTCACCAACTTATGTGGTAGAACAAAAATATTTTGTTGCCTAAATATGTGCTTGAACCTTGTTGTTTGAGTGAGAAGTTGTTTGTGAATGTTTGCACATTGCTTGAGTAAATTGTGATGTGTGTGGTTAGAATTGATTCCTTAGAAATATCTTGCCTATTCTAATCCTCATCCAACCTAAACAGATGACTACTCCAAGAGACTCCAACATCAAGGTTGATGACACCAACACCAACCAAGAGGACAGCATGAAAGAGCTCATAGCAACCCAACACCAGTTGAACCAAGTGACAGCTCAATTCATAGCCAACACCAGTGGAGAAGATCCAACCCTGCAAGGATTTTTGGAAACTCAAGGCCAACTGATGCTTAAGGTGACTGAACAAATGATCAATATGGAAAAAACTATTCCAAAAGAGTTAGTGACAACAAGGATGAGAGAAATGTTATTCTAGATGGAGCCCCAGCTTGCATTATTTGTGGAGACAAGGATCATACTTCCAAGGAGCCTGGAGATCAATGCCCCAACTGTGAAGAAAAGCATCCTGTTGGACAATGTCCCACCTCTCAACCTACTTTCTACCTATGTGAAGGAAACAACCATGTCCCTATCCAATGCCCCATCCATTCCATTGTGGAACAAAAGGAAACAAGGTGGAGTGCAACAAATGATTTCAAACCATCAAGAAGGATCCAAGTGTACCAAGAAGGTTGATGACAAAGGAAAAGGTCCACTTATACCTCCAAGCAAAACAACCCAATTCAAAGGACCAAAGAAAGGGCATGTGAAAGGCAATAGAAGGCCCAGGAAACATGTAGACATTCCTACCTACCAGATAACATATGAACAACATGAACTGGATGCACTCCTAGCTTTGGAGAAACCCAAAAAGCAAAAGAAGGACAAAAGCCATGTGCAATGTCATAAATGTAAAGAAATGGGACACTATTCCAGTGAATGCCCAGAGAACCAGAAGTATAAGGAGATTGGCCAAGTGGTGTGCAACAACTGCAAAGAGCTAGGCCACTATGTAGCAACTTGTCCACAAGAGACCCGTAAAGCACTCAAAGATATCCACTGTTTCAATTGCAAGAACCCAGGACATTATGCAAGCAACTGTCCAGAAAAGATGAAGAACAAGTTGAACAAGCCTATGGAGAAACTCAACCTTGGCCCATGAGTCAAGTATGGAAACAAAGGACACAATGCAGATGTTTGCCCAGAGAAGTTTCCCCAGGATCCCAAGAAAGCCAATATGTAATTTTGTTTGAAATTTTAAGGGTGATAGTACCCTAGTTGTTTTGAGCCTACCTCTAACCCTAGCTTTCCCAAATCTCGGGACGAGATTTATTTTAAGGGTGGTAGCCTGTCACATCCCAAGATTTTCCAAATCTTGTAATGTGAAAAATAAATGAATAAAATAAAACTTTGTTGATTTTCAGGGTGAGAAGAAACTTTTTGTTTCCAATTGGGAACTTTCAAAACCTATTTGGATCAAATAAAATCCTAAAGGAATTTAAAAAAGATGTTTAAACAATAAAACTTAAAAATATTTAAAAATTTACTATTTTGGATCTTTAAATAAAAGACTTGGTTTTCAAAAGAAAAGGTAGATTAATAAATAAGGATTATTTTATAGAGCCAAACTAAAACTTGGCCAAGCCTTTGAAATAAAATATTTCTATTTGAGAAAAATAGTAAAGGTTTATTTAAATAAAGTAATAAGGATTTAATATCCAAGTTTTATAAATAAAAGTTTTACTATTTTAGTTAACCAACAAAACTTATCTATTTAATTCAAATAAGTTTTACAAGTGTTCTTTATTTTCAAATAAAACCTACTGATTTGGTTTTGATAATATTTTAGATTTCAAAATGGAGTTTTGAATAAATCAAAATCTATTTGATTTAATAACAATGGTCTATTTATTTAATTAATAATGGACCCTAAAATAAAAATAATATTTTGACCTTTTGGACTTTGGTTTATGTTGTTAAACAGAACCAAATTCAATTGCAATGTTTGGTGAATATCTGAATTGAATTGAGTGTTTGATTTGTTTGCTTGAATTTCAAAACAGAAAATAGAATTGGAAAAGAATAAAACATTCAGGAAGAAAAAAAATAGAATTGGACTCGACCCAACCAGCAGCCCAGCAAGGCCCAACTCGCAGCCCACCTTTCTTTTCCCTCAGCGAAACGTTTTTCACTCGATCACGCACCCATACAGACGATGACAAGTGGACCCCGTTCCCTCTCCTCTCTCTCGCTGACCAGCCGACCCCACCCCCTCCTATTCATCGTCTTCACCCGCGCGCAAACATCGCTGGCCGTTTCTGCCATTGAAAGATCGAGATCAATTCGCCATAATGTCGCGCTTAAACCTCGCCGTGACCATGCAGTGATAAACGCCAGCGTCTCCTCTCTCGTTCCCCTCTGTCGCCCCACCCCAACACGCCCCCAGGCCGCCCTGATTCTTCTCCGAACCTCACTGCCACCGACGAGCTTTCCCCTCGATTCCGGCCGTGTCCTGCCACCCCTCGCCTCCTTCACCACACTCACATACTCTCCTAGCCCTGGCGCTTCTCCCGGCGCTTTCCATTCACCCGCGGGCGCTCCAGAACGTCGGCTCTGTCTTCAACTGAGCACCGTCGCGTCTGCATCTTACTCCGGCGAGTTCCCCAGGTAGTATCTAACCGCCCCTCTCCTCCTCTTTCACACTCGCATCACCGCAATGACTTTGCGCGTCTAACGCACCCTCTACCTTGCTTCGGCATGCTCTGCAGCCTCGCCCTCGACCACGACCACGCGCAACCGACGCCAGCAGGAACTCCGGCGAGCAATCCACGTCGGACCAGAGCGCCCCTTGACTCCTCGAGAACACGTTGAGCTTCCCCAGGCTTCTACGAACGCGGTGAGCACCTTCTCAGCCACTCTGGCTTCCTGTATCGCCGGCGCCGCCACCGTCTGGCCGCTCCACCGCCAGTAGCCACCGCAGCGCCACCCATCTATGGCTGGCACGCTGCGCACCGTAGGATCTTGATCCGACGCTCGCGATAGATCCTTAGCCGAAGGGGTACGCGCCCATCTGTGCCGCACATTTTCAGTTAGATCCAACGCACCCCGTAGCCGATCCGAGCGAACCGTTATTGTCCAATCAGAAACTGCCACGTGGACTGGAATTGATTTAAAACAGATTTTTGATCTAATTAGAATGCAAATTTGTAATTGGTATAACTTTTGATCCACACGTCCAAAAATTACAAATTTTATACCAATGGAATCAGTGGAACAAGCCCTAGCCAACCATGCAATTTTTTTAGTAAAAAGCCTCTGTTAAAATGTTTGTTTTTGCAGAAACATTTAAATGCTTGTTTAGGTTAGAAAAATTATTCCAAAATGTTTTTAGTTTTGAAACCTTTGCAAATTGATTTGTTGTGAACCTACTGACCCTAGGAACCAACCCATGGATTTAAAATGGATTTTGTGAAGTTTAGGAATAAAAACTTAAATTAGCCCATTTCTAGCCAAATAAAATATTGTTTTTGCTATGAAAATGTTTTTGGAGTAAAAACTTTGGAAAAATGATTGGATCAAACCTACTGACCCTAAACACCAAGTTTTGGGAGACAAGAACTTATTTGGTAAACAACATGGAGTTTTTGAATTGATAAAAACATTTTCCACCACATAAAATGATGAATGGATTTAAAAATGGTTTATGGATGAAACCCTTTTGCAAATGACTTTGACACTTTGGAAAATGACCACTTTGAACCTTACAAAGTTTAGAAGCCTAGTGGAGACCACCTTTGCAAATATACCTATCTTTTGCATGCTTGCATGCATGACCTAGTTTATCCTATTTTATGTGTGTGTTTGAATGTTTGATTATTGGTTTGGAATGCTAGTTGATATTGTGTTTGCTTGATTGATTATAGTGAAGTTAGAAAAGTGTGAGACTAGAAAGATCAAGGAGTGAACCAACATTCCCTACCAAAAGAAAGGCAAGTGACACTATCATCTAAAGACCTACTATTTTCATTATACTTAGTGGATTTTGAAAACATGCATGAAAAGAATTTCTATACTTATGCTATGCTAAATCCTAATAGGATTCCCTATACATTCCTTAGTGAAAACAATGTATTTGTTACATGCTTAGCCATACTATATTTTGAGAAGAGTTACATGTTGAGATTTTATGAAGTTGAGAAAAGGACTTGTGATTTTACATAATAAAACAAGGACTCAATGAACCACCTGGGTGGACAAGGACTTTGAGTTTTGGAGAAGGTGGCAACAAAAGGAACCATGTCTATGGCAATCTCTTTGTGTTGTGCTCCCAAGGAAAACCACCCAGGAAACTTAGAGATTGAACATGTTTCTCCAATTGTGGCTTTCGTGTGCAACCACATGCTATTTATGGCTCTGGTTTAGTCAACTACATTGGGAAGACCCATGCATTGTCTTCAGGTTACTGAAAATGAGGACCTGGAATCCTACATGGGTACTGAAGACAAGCTAGCAATGATGTATGGGAGGACCCTCTGGAAAGACTTCGTCACATTCTCAATCTGCCAGTACTCCATCTTGGTGAGTACTAATCCAGTGGACACTAGTGGCAACAAGATGGGATTGTGACATGTGGGTAAAGTGTACTACTTCTGCATAAGCTAATAAAAATCTAAGTACTTAGCCGTGTCCCCGGTTATGGACAATACTGAGCAACTAAAGCTTGAAGCTATGGGAAATCTCGACATTCCAATTTCTAAAAAAAAAACTTTTAAGTGACCACAAAAGACTTAATGCACTTGGGGGTACCAAGGAGCTCAAGAGATTTTGATAAAACTTGATGCACTTGGGGGTACCAAGGAGCTCAAGAGATTTTTGACAAGGACTTGAATACTTGGGGATACCAAGGAGTTCAAGGGATTTTGATAAAGAGTTGACAAAGGAAACAAAACCATTTGAAAAGATAGGATAAATTATTGCTTTCTGCAAATGAGCTTAAAACCCTACTTAGCCAAATATGCATGTAATGATAGGATCCACTTAAATTCTACATAGTAGTGAAACTTGCCAATACAATTCAAATGTATTGACCCTTGTGGCTGTAACTTGTAACGTTGCAGGTTTGATTGATTTTAGTGAAGATTGATTGATTAGGATTACAAAGTCTACAACCAACATGTCTGCCTGTGGCACTTTGAAGATGAAGGACCCCATGCTTATAGTTATTCCGCTGCAATGTAATGTAATAGCCAAATGAGCTATGTATGATGTAATAAAATTATGTTATTCCTGGTTATAAAGTTATATTATGACCTTTGTTTCTTGATATTACATCTTAACTGTGGATGCTAGCTATTGATCCAGGGACTAGCATTGTAAACACAGGGGACTCTACCTTATTTAAAGGTTGGGACCCTTATAGTGCCGGAATAGAGACTTTATGTCCCCCGAAACTCCCCTTCGGTGGCGGCGGGGCTGTGGTGGTTTTCGTGGATTTCTTCTGGATTATTTAGGGTTTTTCGGCCGGAGGCTTCTTATAGGCGAAGGAGGCAAGGTCGGTGGAGGTCCAGGGGGCCCACACCCCCTCTAGGCGCCTCCAGGGCTTGCCCGCGTCTAGGGGTGCGGACACCCTGTGGCCCCCTCCGACTCTGCTTCGTGGTTCCGTGTTTCTCCGGGAAAAATAATGACTTTGGCTTTTGTCCCATCCAATTCCGAGAATATTGATTTTATGCCTTTATGGAACCAAACACAGAAGAAAACAGGCAACTGGCACTGTGGCAACTTGTTAATAGGTTAGTTCCAGAAAAGATATAAAAACACCTCAAAGTGTAGACAAAACATAAGACAAATGATATAAAACAAGCATGTAGCATCAAAAATTATAGATACGTTTTCAACGTATCAGCGACCTCAGCACCAGCAACTATCTCCTTTGCTGCTTTGGTGCAAGAGGAGGAGCAAGCAATGCCAGGCGGCGACAAGCGACCCCGACGGAGTCAACTGTATGAAAGGACGGAGAAGCCCCAGCGAGCAGAATTAGTCCACCTAAAGTAGTCTTGTAGACTGGGACTTCGCAGAGCGGCAATGTGGTGACTCTTCCCACCTATGATTTGGAGGAAGAGGCCCAGCGCCTCTATATAAGGAGGCTTTCTCCTACCTCAGAACGGGTCGATCGCTAGGATCTAAAACCCTATATGCTCATCCACCATTGTATCCTCACGAAGCATGCGAGAAATACAACAAAGCAGGAGTAGGGGCTTTACCTCCTCACGAGGGTCCTAAACCTGGGTAAAAAACCTCATGTCCACTCTCTATTGTGCATGTACCCCGCCGTCACCGTCATTGTTGAGAATCTTAGAACGCGTGTCCAACCCCCTCACGAACTCAGGGCTTGTTGGACCCCTTGTTCCTTCATGGGACACTTTCTCTGACATTTAGCACGCCAGGTAGGGGCCTGAGGAGTGCTTCCAAGACCTTCACCAACCTCGTCGGCATGTCGGCTCGCAATGAGACTCGGGCTGAGCGCACTCTCGCCATGCGGCGAGCAAGGCTCAGACGAAGCACGTCCCCCGACAAACCTCCATGGAGCAAACCTCGTGGACGGAGTATGAGCAAGGCTCTCCTTCCACCCATCCGGGGAGCTCCATCTCTCCTTGCGTGGCAACATGTCACTCTGTCATGCCCAGATTAGCAGGCCCACACTATAGGCATCCAAGCGCATGGTGCACGAGCTGTTGAACCAGCCGCCGGCCAAACCTGGCCAGGAGAAGTGGTGCGAGCTCCTGGACAAGCTCCTCAACATCGCCACCCTCGCCCCGACGAGGCTGGAGGCTTAGGCCGAGGGCAAGGCATCAGGGGCTGGGGGCTCATTCCAGGTACAGCACCCCAATGGTTCCCCCAAGCTAGGCGACGCTGCTCCACCACTAGGAAATAGCTGCCATATCATCTTGGTGATGGCTGTGATGTATAGCCATCCATGCTCACATTTAAACTGTATATTATTCATATATTTGATGAAATATCTCTCTAAACCCCGCCACTAATGCCTAATGATCAAAGGGGTATGCAATCCTTTCTTTCTATGTTTCCCTGCATAGATAATGGCGTTTGATGATGGGAATCACTACATTAAAGTCAAAGATACGAGATTTCCAACAACTCAAAGAAACATGGACTCGTGAAGTGGAGGCAGTTCCTTTAACGACCAACTATACGGCGGGAATTTTATTCCGGTCGTATAGTTGGCACCGACATAGCCATATCAAAAAGAACAACTTTCGTGAAGGGACCCCTATATAAAGAGGCTTCGAGCAACCAGAAAAGCCTCCTCGACCTCTTCTTTTCGATCTCAACTCTCCCTGCCACCAGAAGCCACCACATCGGAGGAATAGATCTAGATCTAATCTCCAAACCCTTTTCCACCACCATAGCCATATTCCACCACTTGTAATAGTAGATCTCATCTCCAATTGTCGACATTGTAATACTATTTGGTATCAATCTCATGATATCCATTACAATGTTTTTGGTTGTTGATTTCATCTCTATGTGTGAGTAATTCTCCTTGGGCTAAGGGCTTCGGCATAGCCATGTAGCTTTTGTGCATGTTATTTATCATAGATGGGATAATGTATTAGTTTGTATGACATGATGATTATTATACCCTCTCTTGCCTCAATATAAGGACTTGTCAGGTATCCAACACCCCAAGGATTGATCCTGGTATAGGGAGTGTGAGTAATGACTGATCTACAAGTGGGAACCCCAGTGACAGAAGGGGTAGTACGGCTGCATGTGAGGTATTTACTTGGGATTAATGGTGACATCACTATGCATATCATTAGTTCTCTTTCTTCTATGGATGAGACTAGTAGGTTATCGCTATATGCAGTTGCGGAGGCAATAGCAATTATGGATGCACTGCCCACATATAATTATCTTGCTCTAAAAATTATATGCATACTTTATTATTATCTTTTTATTCCCATTTGATGTTTTGCACAGCTACTGGTGAAACCGAAAGCCCCAGACCCTCTCTCTCTCTCCATCATCGACAACAGCAAAAGATTGCAAACTCTTGGTCCGGTGAAAAAACAAATGGAATTCTAAAACTCCCGAAGGTCCGTTTAAGTAACCTTACTACGCTTTCTGCTTCCCGAGGATTCGATAAACCTAGGTCTACTAGGGAAAAATAACTATACTACATCCGTAATCCGGATCGAAGGTATCAACCCTTTTTCTGGCGCCGTTGACGGGGAAGCAATAGCTACCCTGGTGAGGTTAGTAGGAACCTTTCTATTTTTAATTCTTGTTTTTAATTTTGTTAGTTTGATTTCAGTCTTTATTTGAAAAACCAAAAAAGTCTTTAAATTCTTGTTTTTACTATCATTAGTATTTGTTTTAGAAAATCCAAAAACATAGGAAATATGGCTGAAAAGAAGCTTGGGGAGTTTGCAACTCCCAACAATGATTATTTGCATACTCCTATTACACAACCAGCAATTACTGCTGAAGATTATGAAATTAATCCCCACTACTTAAGTTTGGTTCAACAGAACCAATTTGGAGGCTCTGCTGTTGAGGATGCAGGTATGCACTTAAATAGTTTCACTGAAATATGTGATATGATGCGCATTAAAGATGTTGACCCCGACGCGGTTAAATTGCGCTTATTTCCTTTCTCTCTTAGAGGAAGAGCAAAATAATGGTTTCTATCTTTTCCTAGAAATACTATTGCATCATGGGTGGAATGTACTTCTTTATTTATGACTAAATTCTTTCCACCTGCAAAGACTATGCAACTAAGATCTAATATTACTGGTTTTAGACAGGAAGAGTGTGAGCCACTAGCGCTTGCATGGGATAGAATGAAAGAATGCATGACAAACTGTCCCAGCCATGGGATGGAAGATTGGTTAATTCTCCATTTATTTTATAATGCTCTTGACCCGGTATCTAAGTCTATGCTTGATATTACATCTGGAGGAACATTTATGGGTAAACAAATTACCGAAGCAAAGCAGCTGCTAGACAATATGCAAGACAACCATGCCCAATGGGTGGAAAGATCAAACACAAAGAAGGTGAACTCCGTCACACCTCAAGAAAATGAAGAACTCAATGCTAAGTTGGATGATCTTATATTAGCCGTCAAAGCTAAGGAAACCCAGGTAAGAGCTATCCTAGAATCAAATATTGAAGAAATAGACTTCATAGCTCGTAGTGATTATAACCCTGCTTGGAAGAAGAATTATAATCCAAATTTTCAGAAACACTATTCTAGTCCTGCGGGCAATTCTAATAATAATATGGTATCAAGTAATGGTAGTCTCCAAGAAACTATTAAGTCTTTTATGGATTCACAAAATGACCAAAACAATATCCTAGTTAAAATAACGGAGAACCATGATGCTATGCTTGCTAAATTATCTAACCAAGTTTTAAGTTTGAGGAATGATTTGCAGGCACTCCAAGAAAGAACAAGGATTGTTGAGGCACGACTAGGTAAGATAACCGAGATTTAAACTCTCATTCTAGCTAAATTTGCAGGTAAAGCTGAGCCCAATCCATTTGAAGACCTCAAGATGATAAGAATCCAAAGGGAGGAGCCTGAAGAACTTGACTATAGCAATGCTCCTTCAACAAATTACATAGTTGAAGATCTTGTAAAAAGTATTAATATCAGGATTCCGGTAAGTGAAGGAAATGAGGAAGTCATGCATCAACACTTCGTTAATCAGGTAGCAATAAAGGTATGTGAGCTTGAGGAGGAGTATAAGAAAATTGTTAAAAAATTACCTGTTAAGCTTGATGAGATATTTGAGCCTACTATTAAGATTAAAATCGGGACTAATGAAATAGCTGCACTTTGTGATTTAGGTGCAAGTGTTTCAACAATTCCAAAGAGTCTTTTTAATAAGTAAAATCTTGGCTATTTCCAAATCACCGAGTTAAAATTACATCTAGCAGATTCTATCTACAAACAAGATGTATGAATTATAGAGAATACTTTAGTATACATTAAAGGTTGTCCTGCTCTTATTGATTTTGTTATTATTGGCATGCCTGAAGATGGTACTGCTCCTATCATATTAGGACGTCCATTCTTAAGAACTATTAAGGCTTTTATTAATCTTCATGAAGGGAATGTGAAGCTTCAATTGCCTTCGCGGGATACTTTTGTTATTCATTTTCCAGGAAGAAGAAAGCCAAGCATGATGATAAGGGGGCCATCACTTTAAAGGCCAACTATTTTGGAGTGGGTGTTCCACTCATCTGGCCTAAGTGAGAAACATCAAGGTCAAGCTATTGGCCATAAAAGAGAGCTGCATGGGAGGCAACCCTGTGAAATAAAGGTTTGAGTAAAGTTTTTAAGTTTTAGTTTTAGTTTCATGTTGAATAAAGAATGCTAGAAAACTCCAATTGAAGAGGAGAGATTTAGCGGTACTAAAATTCCTGCTTTATACATGCTAATGTTGGTCAGCAATTTAGTTTGTCATTTTTCCATCAAAACATGGTGTTTCGCTAAGTTTTAGTCTAAAAAGTAATTCTTGAAGGAATATAAATTTTTTGACGAGTACAGTACCTTTAACGACCAACTATACAGCGGGAATTAAAATTCCAGCCGTATAGATATTTGAGCCATCGGCAAATTTTCTTCTCCGGATATAGAAGGTTTAACGACCAACTATATGGCGGGACCATTTTGGTTCGGCCATATAGTTTCGCCCGTATAGATACAGCTGCCAGGAAATAAACCCTAATTTTTCCTGTCAGACCAACTATACGGAGGGTACAAAATTTTCTGGCCGTATAGTTGCGTTCGACCACTTAAGCGCACAGGAAGGTACCCAAAACACCAAAACTTTGATACCTTTTCTCTCTTATACCTCCAAACTCTCTCAAAACTTCAAGGGATCTTCATCTCTACTCAATTTTGTTTGATTTCCTCGCACATAAGTGATCTACGATATGTTTCTCGTCTAATCATCCAATTACTTTTTGCAAATTCATCTCTGATCTATTATCATTATCAATCTAGGGTGAGACTTATTTAGAACCAATGGCCATGTTTATCTTGCCTAGATTATTATTTTGAGGATATTCTCTAGTGTGTTATGATGAGTAATATGTTATGCTTATTATTGATTGGATCAAAAACTTTTATTTTTGTCTTTCTTATTTATTTTTATAAGATGAACACAAGGATCCAAACGTGTGCTCGTGCCGCTGCGAGTTCTTCTAAGGCTGCCTCTACCGCTACATCTCGGGACCGCATGGGGATACGGTTCAGGAATGAGCTCCAACGTGATCGCTTCAACAAGATCAAGAACCGAGAAGTGAAGGAAACCAAGTAGGCTTGTCCTGTTATACTGAACCAACTCGGTATTTATGATGACTTTAATTTACTTTGCAATAGGGTTGGCCTGCAAAATTTTGTATTCCATGATGTTCCTACTTATCGCCGGTTAACTCTAGAGTTTTTAAGTTCTTTGACAAGCATCGTTAAAACATGTCATGGAGAGGACATGATTTCTTTCCGACTTATGAACAACAATTATACATTAACACTTGATAAATGGTGCAATTGTCTTAGTTTACCAAAAAATGATGTTAAAGCTTTATGCGCATATTTTGCCGACATGCATCCTTCCCCAGATCATTATTATAATGGAATGACCTTCACTTCTAGAGTCAATAAGGGGAAGAATATTCAGCATCCTGCTATTCGCTATTTGTTCTATGTTATTGCTAACACCTTGCAGGCACGAAATGAGTTTACAAGACTCAATGAGGAGGACATCTTAGTCCTCGCAAAATCTTATTTCAACAACATCGACTTGTCACTAAACTTGGGTGTAATTCTTGTGCGCTACCTGGAGCACCAGTCCTACCAAAGCCAAGGACCAATTACAGGTGGAGGCGTCATCACCGTGCTTGCCATTGACCTAGGCATCAACCTAGGTGAGTTGCAATCATTGCTAGGTGAGCGACGTGTTGGCTTCTCTACTTTGAAAGCTTGTGGAATCCTCACTAGGAGAGGTGGTGGTTTTTACTTGCATATTGAAGGAGCTGGGCGTATCTACCCCGCTCCTTTGCCTAATGGTCTCTTCTCTATCGAGGAGGGATGTTTGCTATATGATGTGCAGGTTGAACAACATGAACCCGAGGAGGAGATTCCGGATGAGTATGTGATAAGCCCAAGTTGCATCACCATTCTATATCATAATTTACCTCTATTCATTGATATTGGTCTTATTATGAGGTATTACTTATGGCTTTTTCATCTGTTTATGCATATTGGATGATTCTTGGAGGATGGACTGCCGGAGTCTGGATTCTGATGGAAAAGAAGGCGTATCGGTGCAATTTCGCAAAGATCAGAAAAATACTAGAAAAATATGGAAACATATTATTTCTCCAGAAAAATGAGGGAGCCAGAAGGAGGGACGAAGAAGGGCCTCAGGGGGCCACACCCCCTAGGCGCGGGACCACCTGACACCGCGCCTAGGGTAGGTGTGGCCCACCTGTCTGGCCTCCGACTCCGTCCCTTCGCCTATATCTTCCTTACGGAACCCTAAGCCTCGGGGAGCGACCACAGATAGATTTCCGCCGCCTCTGGGGGCGGAAAACACCGAGAGAGAAAGATCTTGCCAGCAGATAGATTTCTGCCAGGGGAATTCCTTCCCAGAGAGGGGAGACCGTCGCCATCAACACCGTCATCAAGCTAGGCTTCATCGGTATCATCATCATACACACCATCATCACCACCAGCACCATCATCACCACTCTGTCCTGATGTAACAATTGTGTTGGATATTGCTTTAATTCTTAGGGGAACTTTCCCGGTGTTGATTACTATTGTAGTTGATGCTTGTGAGTGGAACCATTGGATTATTGTTTATGTTCAGATTGTTATCCATTACCATATCATCTTTGATCTTGATCCATATGATGTCTTGTGATTAGTTCGTTTAGTTCTTGAGGACATGGGAGAAGTCATGTTGTTAGTAGTGAATCTGTGATGAGATATTATTCAATAGTTTAGTATTTAAGTTGTAGTGCTATTCTACTAGTGGTGTCATGTTGATGTGGACATCCCATCTATTGATACAACCGTTGTACCTACAGCTACACACATACAAGGACCTATCACAAGATCTTGTGCCAAACAACTTAACTATCAGGTACTTTCGTTTCTTGGAACTATTCCTCACATACATGAGAATATGATGCTGCCTAAATCAGATGTATTTATTACTCTTAGGAATGATGGACCAAGCATGGATGAGAGGGACAATCATGGATGATAGGGACAAGCATTGGAGCATGGCCATGCATGGAGATGGCAGCAAGCATGAGATGAGTCAAGAGAAGGCCACGGATGAAGATTTCAGAACTTTGAGGCCACCATAATGAAGAAAGAAGGCTTGGACGAAATATTCAAGATTAATACTTCATAAATTCGTCGATAGCTTAATATGGTGCTGCGACACCTCTATTTTGGGCCAGGCCCATGTAATTTTCGCAGGATTTTAGTTATCCACTTTTTAGAGTCCGTATTTGAGGAGAAAAGGACTTCTAGGGTTGGATTCGACCACCACTTCTATGCCTGGCCGAAATCCCACCTTTTCCTCCTTAAATACTCCCCATAGCCGTCACTTTAGCCTCGGGTTTTGTTTAGACATTAAGTTAGCCATCATAGCAACTTCGCCAAGGCTCGAGCGTCGCAGAGGCCTTTTGTACTTCGCACCTATTCAGGATCCCACCTTTTCAATAAAGCTTTCCTCTTAATCCGCAATATCTTGATTGCAATATTAGTTCTTACTTGTTCTCGATTTCAGGTAGGAATTAAGACCCTCGCTGGTCAGGCTGATCGTGTTCCCGCAGGATCGGTAACCTCCAGGAGATTGGCCTAGCGATTGCATTGGGGCTCGTGCTCGCATGTGTAGTCTGATCTTCAAGCCCGAACTCCACCAAATCGACTATCATCATCTCATCGAAAGATCGGACACCTTTGTCCTATCAAATGGTATCAGATTTCAGGTTGCTCGGTGAGACTTTACTGTTTTCTTAGATTAGATCTGTTTTTACCTATAACCCACGAAAAATCCAAAAACACAGTTAGAGTTTAGATCCATCCCATCACCAATCTACGCCTTGCATTATCTTTTCAGTTTTGCATTGTTGAATTTGTGTCTGCATCGTCGTGTCAAGTTGCTGGTCTTAGTGTCTTGTCCCGTAGAGTTTCGAGTTCTGATCATAGTAGTCACCGCCACCCTCGCAGATCACCGCCACCATATTCCGCCACCATATTCCTCCGCCATAAACCCTAAAAACTCCGCCACCGCCTTCCTACCTCGAAACGGATCCGATCACCTATCCTGTCGCGGCACGAGTCCGAGTTGAGTTATTGTTTTCTAGTTATTTCTTTTTACTTTCCTTCTTTGTTGTTTCCGTGTTCAGCTAAAGTCCTTGTCGAGCTCAGAGTCCGGTCGTAAGTCCAGAAGGAGAGCAAAAAAAAAGTCTGGAACCTCCTCCAATAAAATTTTCTGCCTATACTTTTTTTCGACCCCGGGGATCACTTTTCTCCATCGGCTGTTATAGCGACATTTTTTTGGTGCCTGCGCGCTTTCCGGAGCATAATACAAAATTTTCGAAAAAAAATTGGGGGCTAACCTATTTTTAGACCCCGTAGATCAGTTTTAGACACTCGCCATCATAGTGATTTTCCGCATCTCGGTTCGCTTTTCAGGGTGCCATATCATCATACATTGCTTGTTGTGTCGCGTCGTGACATCGTTGGTGATCTAGGCTCGCGTCTGTAGTACGGTCTAGCCTAGGACCAGCACAGTATCGCCGTTGAGAATTCTTTCAACTTTTGCATTGTTGTTTTGATAATTGCTAACCCCTTTGCTAAGCCTTCCCAGAGCTCCACATATATTCTCCACGTGCAGTGTCTCGACTCCTGGTAATCGCTTGGTTCAATCTCTGGACCCACTGATCCTCGCGGTTGCACATCGCCTTTTCCTGCTGTTTGGTAAGAACTTGTAAGAGCTTCATATATTGCTTGACGGATTACGCGTGCCTTCCACCATATTTCCGTAGTATATACATGGGCTTTTTAAAGTACTAACCATGACAGATACTTCGCGGAACCCTGCCATAATGACGAACCAAGAACTACATGCACACTTCTCCGAGCTCTTGGTCGGTCGCGCTGAAGATGTGGATGCACGCCTAGAGGAGTTTGACACCAAGCTCACCAACGCCATGGACAAGATCGATGGGCTCGAGAAATCCTTCAACGGCAAGCTTGACGCTCGGTTCAAGGAGGTTTTTGCCAGATTGCCAGCACCCGCACCCGCCCCATTGGCACCTCGGCATGGCACACGGCGTATTCCGATCACGGGTCGGACTGTTGGTTCGGCTGCCGCCGCACCTCAGGCGGCTACCACGGCAGCTGACGCACCCCAGACTTCCGCCGCGGCTGCTGCTGCGACATTGGGGACAGACGACGGGTACTACTACGACCCCGACGACGACGATCTGTTTGACGAGTAGGTTGAACAACCTCCACAGGTACCTGCTGGCCGTCCCCGACGTTACTACCGCAACGCTCGACCACCGGTACGTGATGATGATCATGTTGCAAAGCTTAAATTAAATATTCCATCTTTTGAGGGTAAATATAATACTGACGCATATCTTACATGGGAGATGGAAGTAGAACAACGTTTTGCATGTTTAAAATATCCTGAGAATATGCGTGTTAGTGCTGCTACATGTGAATTTACTAAATTTGCTTCCCTTTGGTGGTCTGAGTATTGTCATTTAAATCTTACTACTATTCCTAGTACTTGGACTGCTTTAAAAACTACTATGCGTGTTTGTTTTGTACCTCCCACTTATCAACGTGATTTACTAAAGAATCTGACACGTTTAGAGCAAGGAAAAAATTATGTAGAAGAGTATTATCAGGAATTGCAAACGGGGATGGTTCGGTGTGGTCTTGTTGAATCTACTGAACAAATGCTTGCATGTTTCTTTGGTGGATTAAACAAGGACATTCAGCACATATTAGATTATAAGGAATATAATTCTATCACTCGTTTGTTTCATCTTGCTTGCAAAGTTGAACGTGAAGTGCAGGATCGCCAAACACCATGGAGGAGGACTAATAATTCTGCAGGTCGCACATCCACTTGGACATCCCGGCAATCAGCACCTCCTTCTCGTGATTCGCCACCAGCTACTACCACATCCAAGGCCACTACAAGGTTTCCAGCTGCTCCTCCACCGTCATCCAATACTCCTGCTCGTAGCGCATCTTCTATGGCTTCCACGGGTAAAACAAAGGATATACAATGCCGCAAGTGCTGGGGTTTTGGTCATATTGAGAGACAGTGCACAACACAACGTGTGATGATGGTGCGTGATGATGGTCAATACGATTCAGCGAGTGACTTTGATGAAGATACATTAGCCCTTATTTCTGCTCGAGATGGAGACAAGTGTGATTCTGATGAAGAGACAGAGGTAATGGGAGCTGAAGCTGCCGATCAATACAAGAGCTTAATTACACAACGTGTGTTGAGTGTGCAATTGAGCAAATCTGAGCAAGATCAACGCCACAACCTGTTCCAAACACGTGGTGTTTTCAAGTAAAGAGCTATATGGATCATCATTGATGGAAGGAGTTGTAACAATCTGGCTAGTGTTGACATGGTAGAGAAGCTTGCACTTCCAACAAGACAACGCACACATTCATATTACATCCAATGGTTTGAGAGTTCTCGCAAGATCAAGGTAACAAGAACGGTACGTGTGCATTTTACTATTGGTACATATTCTGATTTTGTTGATTGTGATGTTGTACCTATCCAAGCTTGTTCTTTGTTACTTGGTAGACCATGGCAATTTGATAGAGAATCTGTCCATAATGGCAAAACTAATCACTATTCTCTTATGCATGATGGAAAGAAAATTGGTCTAAAACCTATGACTCCTGAACAGATTTTAAAAGATGATCTCGCTAGAGCTAGTAGAGCTAAAACTGAGGAGAGAAATAAAAGTGAGAATCAGATTGTTGCTGCAAATTTTGTACCACCAAAGAACACTAAATCTGATTCTACACATGCTACTGAAATTCGTTTGAAGATTCCATGTATGCTTGCAAATAAAATTGATATTGTTGAACTAGATGTAAACAATACTCAATGTTATGCAATTATCTGCAAAGAGGTCTTGTTTTCATTTGAGGATATGCCTCCTTCTTTGCCACCCGCTATTGCTAACCTTTTGCAGGAATATGAGGACGCCTTTCCCGCTGAGCTGTCACCAAGACTACCTCCTATTAGAGGAATTGAGCACCAAATTGATCTAATTCCTGGTGCTACGTTGCCCAACCGCGCGCCATATAGAACCAATCCAGAGGAGACAAAGGAGATACAACGCCAAATTTAGGAACTACTCGACAGAGATCATATTTGTGAGTCCCTTAGCCCCTGTGTTGTTCCTATTATTTTGGTACCTAAGAAAGATGGTTCTTCGCGCATGTGTACTGATTGTAGAGCTATCAATAATATTACTATTCGATATCGTCATCCTATTCCACGTTTATATGACATGCTTAATGAATTGAGTGGCTCTACCATGTTTTCTAAAGTTGATTTATGTAGTGGTTACCACCAGATTCGTATGAAATTAGGAGATGAATGGAAAACAGCATTTAAAACTAAGTTCGGATTATATGAGTGGTTAGTAATGCCGTTTGGTTTAACTAATGCACCTAGCACTTTCATGAGATTAATGGACGAAGTTTTACGTGCTTTCATTGGACGTTTTGTGGTAGTCTACTTTGATGATATTTTGATTTATAGCAAATCTTTAGAGGATCATTTGGACCATTTATGCGTTGTTTTCAATGCTTTACGTGATGCACATTTGTTTGGTAACCTTGAGAAGTGCACCTTTTGCACCAATCGAGTTGCGTTTCTTGGCTATGTTGTTACATCACAGGGTATTGAAGTGGATCTAGCCAAGATTGAAGCTATTGATAATTGACCGCAGCCCAACACGGTCACACAAGTGAGGGGTTTTCTTGGCCTCGCTGGTTTTTATAGGCGCTTTGTCAAAGACTTTGGATCACTTATCGCGCCGCTGAATGAACTTACCAATAAGGATGTGCCCTTTGTTTGGGGCGATGCACAACAACAGGCCTTCGTCATATTGAAAGATAAGCTAACACATGCTCCCTTACTCCAACTTCCTAATTTTACTAAGACCTTTGAGCTTGAATGTGATGCTAGTGGAATTGGTTTGGGAGGGGTGTTATTACAAGAGGGAAAACATGTTGCATATTTTAGTGAAAAATTGAGTGGGGCTAGTCTGAACTATTCTACTTATGATAAAGAATTATATGCATTGGTTCGGACATTACAAACTTGGCAACATTATCTATGGCCTAAAGAATTGTTTATACATTCTGATCATGAATCTTTGAAGCATATTCGTAGTCAAGCTAAGTTGAATCATCATCATGCAAAGTGGGTTGAATTTATTGAGTATTTTTCCTTATGTTATCAAACACAAAAAGGGTAAAGATAATATTATTGTTGATACTTTGTCGCGTCGTTATGCTTTGTTATCTCAACTTGACTTCAAAATATTTGGATTGGAAACTATTAAGGAACAATATGTGCATGATGCTGAATTTAAAGATGTGTTGCAGAATTGTAGAGATGGTAGAACTTGGAACAAGTTCGTTTTCAATGATGGATTTGTGTTCCGTGCTAACAAACTATGCATTCCAGATAGTTATGTTCGTCTTTTGTTGTTACAGGAGGCGCATGGAGGAGGATTGATGGGACACTTTGGTGCCAAGAAGACGGAGGATGTTCTTGCTGCACACTTCTTTTGGCCACGTATGCATCGAGATGTTGAGAGATTTGTGGCACGCTGCACTACTTGTCAAAAAGCTAAGTCTCGCCTTAATCCACATGGTTTATATATGCCTCTTCCTGTTCCTAGTGTTCCTTGGGAGGATATTTCTATGGACTTTGTTTTGGGATTGCCACGAACACAGAAGGGGAGGGATAGTATTTTTGTTGTTGTGGATCGGTTTTCTAAGATGGCACATTTTATTCCTTGTCATAAAACGGATGATGTTGCGCATATTGCTGATTTGTTCTTTCGTGAAATTGTTCGTTTGCATGGTGTGCCAAATACTATTGTTTCTGAACGTGATACTAAATTTCTTAGCCACTTTTGGAGATGTTTATGGGCTAAGTTGGGGACTAAATTGTTGTTTAGTACTACATGTCATCCCTAAACTGATGGACAAACTGAAGTAGTAAATAGAACTTTGTCTACTATGTTGCGGGCTGTTTTAAAGAAGAACTTAAAATTGTGGGAAGAGTGTTTACCTCATATAGAATTTGCTTATAATCGTTCGCTGCATTCTACCACAAAGATGTGCCCGTTTGAGATCGTCTATGGTTTTGTTCCTCGTGCACCTATTGATTTATTGCCTTTACCTACTTCAGTGCAAAATAATTTGGATGCTACACAACGCGCTGAAATGATATTAAACTTGCATAAGACTACTAAAGATAACATCGAACACATGAATGCTAAGTATAAACTTGTTGGGGATAAAGGGAGAAAGCATGTTGTGTTTGATGTTGGAGATCTTGTTTGGTTACATTTGCGTAAGGATCGCTTTCCTGATTTACGCAAGTCTAAGTTAATGTCGCATGCTGCTGGTCCCTTTAAGGTGTTAGAGAAAATAAACGATAATGCATATAAACTTGAGTTGCCTGCAGACTTTGGTACGATTAGTCCTACGTTTAATATTGCAGATTTGAAGCCTTACTTTGGTGAGGAAGATGACATTGCGTTGAGGACGACTTCAATTCAAGAAGGGGAGCATAATGTGGACATCCCATCTATTGATACAACCGTTGTACCTACAGCTACACACATGCAAGGACCTATCACAAGATCTCGTGCCAAACAACTTAACTATCAGGTACTTTCGTTTATTGGAACTATTCCTCACATACATGAGAATATGATGTTGCCTAAATCAGAGGTATTTATTACTCTTAGGAATGATGGACCAAGCATGGATGAGAGGGACAAGCATTGGAGCATGGCCATGCGTGGAGATGGCAGCAAGCATGAGATGAGTCAAGAGAAGGCCACGGATGAAGATTTCAGAACTTTGAGGCCACCATAATGAAGAAAGAAGGCTTGGACGAAATATTCAAGATTAATACTTCATAAATTCGTCCATAGCTTAATATGGTGCTGCGACACCTCTATTTTGGGCCAGGCCCATGTAATTTTCGCAGGATTTTAGTTATCCACTTTTTAGAGTCCGTATTTGAGGAGAAAAGGACTTCTAGGGTTGGATTCGACCACCACTTCTATGGCTGGCCGAAATCCCACCTTTTCCTCCTTAAATACTCCCCATGGCCGTCACTTTAGCCTCGGATTTTGTTTAGACATTAAGTTAGCCATCATAGCAACTTCGCCAAGGCTCGAGCGTCGCAGAGGCCTCTTGTACTTCGCACCTATTCAGGATCCCACCTTTTCAATAAAGCTTTCCTCTTAATCCGCAATATCTTGATTGCAATATTAGTTCTTACTTGTTCTCGATTTCAGGTAGGAATTAAGACCCTCGCTGGTCAGGCTGATCGTGTTCCCGCGGGATCGGTAACCTCCAGGAGATTGGCCTAGCGATTGCATTGGCGCTCGTGCTCGCACGTGTAGTCGGATCGTCAAGCCCGAACTCCACCAAATCGACTATCATCATCTCATCGAAAGATCGGACACCTTTGCCCTATCACATGTGAACATCGACTACATGACAATTCACCATTTATGGTCCTAGGGGGATGCATTGTGTATTTGGCTACTAATTGTGGGGTTGCCAGAGTGACAAAAACCTGAACCCACGTTAGGACACCTTTGCACAAGGGAGCGTAGGATCTCAGAGTTTAAGGCTGTGGTTAGATTTATATCTTAATTACTTTCATGTAGTTACGGATGTTTGCAGGGGGTTTAATCACAAGTATGTATTAGTCCAAGTAAGGTCGGTATGTTAGCACAGGTTCACCCACACAACACTTACAACACCAGAGAAGAGTACTCAGCTATTTGAAGCGAAAGCACTTAACAGAATTCCCATGTGTCCTCGAGAACGTTTGGTCCTTATAAGTATTTCCACCGGCTTGTCCTTTCCTAAGAAAGGATTGGGCCACTTTCTCCATTTGTTCGTTACCTTTGTTACTTGCTCCTTGTTTTGTTGCCTTGTCAGAAAACCACAAAAATCCGTTTGCTAAGTATTCACAGGGATTTCCTACTCCATACCACTGTTCAGCACCTTGTTCTCCTTGTTGGGATTGACACTCCTATTTATCGAAAGTACTACGATACACCCCCTATACTTGTGGGTCATCAAGACTATTTTCTAGCGTCGTTGCCGGGGAGTGAAGCGCTATTGAAGAGTGGAACTGGTAAGGGAAACTTTTACTGTGACTATTGCTTTTTTTACTGCTTGTTACTTTGTTTCCAATATGGATAACCCACTTGGTTTTCTGTTTGGGAAAACTACTACCACTTCTAGGGTAGTAGATGAACCACCTCCTGTTGAGATAGATCCTTTTAAGATACCTACAAGTATTGTTAATCGTGTTATGGATAATTACTATTTTGGGGATGGAACTGTCCATCCTGGCGATCACTTACTTTTTATCCATGAATTATGCGGGTTGTTTAAGTGTGTAGGTATCACAATTGAACAGGTGAAGAAGAAGTTACTCTCCATATCCTTGAAAGGGGGAGCAGAAGAATGGTATAAGTTGCTGAAGAATGGATAATCCATGGAATGGGAGGAGATGGCATCTCTCTTTTACTCTAAATTTTATCCTCCCAGTGAGATTCATAGGGATAGAAATCTTATATATAACTTTTGCCTCTTGATGGAGAGAGTACAACTCAAGCTTGGGGGATATTGAAGTTACTAATGCTTAAATGTCCTATTCATGAACTCCCTAACAATATTATTCTCAATAACTTTTATGCTAGGCTTCCTCTTCATGATAAAGATTTACTAGATGCTTCTTGTGTTGGATCATTCACACGTATGAAGGAAGAAGCTAAATGGGACCTTCTAGACCGTATTCAAGAGAACACTGAGGCTTGGGAGAATGACGAAGGAAGAAAGTCAGGTATAAACTATGATTATCAATGCATTAAATATTTTCTAGGAACTGATGACTTCCGTGATATTAGTAATGAGTTTGGTCTTGATTCCCAAAGTATTTCCAACTGTTTTAAGGCCTTTGCATCTTACATAGAAATTCCCAATAAGAAGTGTAATAAGTACTATGCTCCTTATAAAGATGTTGTTAATCATGCTCCCGTTAGAAGTACTCAAGTTTGTACTACTAATCATATTGCGCCTGAACCTCATGTTGAGAAAATGCCTTTCCCAGCTAAGGTAAAGGAGTATTCTATGATTATTAGTGCAAATAACAAAGGTACAATGAAAATTGTGGAGCTTGGTAAGCATTTGAATGATGAACCTGTGGTAGCTATTGTGAAAGACACTGTCACTAGAAATAGAGAGGATGAGCACATTGTCTTCTGTGAAGACGCTTCTAATATTATTTCTCATCCTAGTAAGGCTAGAAAAGCTAGTGTTCATGTGCTTTCTGTTAAAATTGGTGATCATTGCTACTATGGTTTATGTGATATTGGTGCTAGCTCTAGTGCTATTCCTTATGAGCTTTACAGGGAAATTATGCATGAGATTGGTCCTTGTGAGCTTGAGGACATTGATTTGGTTATTCACCTTGCTAACAAGGAAACCATTTGCCCCATTGGCATTGTAAGAGATATGGAGGTTCTCTGTGGTAAGATTAAGTATCCTGCTGATTTTCTTGTGCTTAATTCAGCAGCTAGCAAAACTTGTCCTATCATTTTTGGTAGACCTTTCTTGAACACTTGTTGAGCTATTATTGATTGTAAGAAGGAAAAAGTTTTAACTAAGTTTGATGGAGATTCTTATGAGTTTAACTTTTCCAAATTTTCTAAAGTTCCTTGTGAAAATAGCTTGCCTAATAAAGATTTCAGGATGAAACAACTTGCTTCTATTGATCCGGTTTATGACCTTGGACCACTTTTTGATGAATGTAAGTATGCTTATTCTGATGATAAAGTTGTTTTAAGTGACAGTTATATTGTCAACTTTATTCAAAGTTCTATTGAAATTTATTTTGAGAGAGGGAAACATGGTTTTATGCATCTCCAGGAAGTTAAGTTTCCCCGTTTTATGTTGAAAGCTTTGAAGTTGCATCTGTTTTGTCGTCCTATGTTGGTGGCTTTTTGTTTCAACAATTCGTTTTCTCATGATACCCCCATGCATAAGAAGTGGGTGATACGTTGGAAATGTATCTATAATTTTTGATGCTCCATGCTTGTTTAGTATCTACTTTGCTTTACTTGTCCACACTTTGAGGTGATTTTTACATGTTTTCTGGTACTAACCTACTAACAACTTGCAACAGTGCCAGATGCCTGTTTTCTGATGTTTTTGGTTTCATAAAAGTTAGTAAACAAATATTCTCGGAATTGGACGGGACAAACGACAAAGTCAATTACTTTCCATGGGGAACAAGAAGTCCGTAGGGGAGCCGGAGGGGCCAGACCCACCCCAGGCGCGGGTGGGCCCAGCCTCGCGCCTGGCTAGGGTTTGGGCACCCGGGCCACCACCTCGGCCTCCCCTTCGTCTATAAGAAGCCCCCGATGCAGAAACCCTGAGTACCCGATCAAAAAAATCCACGAAACCGTCTACAGTCGCCGCCACCATCGTCCCTAGATCGGGGGATCTGAAGTTCTTCCCGGCACCCTGCCAGAGGGGAGATCATCCCGGAGGCCTTCTCTCCGGTATGATGCGTCAGTAGTTCCACCTTGGATTATGGGTACATGTAGTAGCTAGATGGTTGTATCTCCTCCTTTGTGATTTCATGTATAGATCTTGTGAGCTCCGTTCATGATCAAGATCTAATCTATTTGTAATCATGCATGTTGTGTTTGCGGGGATCCGATGGATATTGAGATTATTATGTTGGTTTGATTAATGGTTTTGTCTTTATGATTCTATCATGTTTGTGTTGTTTGTGATCTTGCATGCTCTCCGTTGTTAGTAGCTATCTTGGCCAAGTAGTTGCTAGTGACTCCAAGAGGGGGTATTTATGCTCGATAGTGGGTTCATGCCTCTAGTTTCCAAGGGAAGTGACAGAAATCTCTTCGGTTGTAGATGTGTTATTGCCACTAGGGACAAAACAACGGTCTCTTATTCATGGAACATGTGGACTGTTTAACTTACACACTTTGCTTAAAGCAGTTGTCTGTTGCTTGCAACTTAATATTGGAGGGGATTTGGATGATAACCTGAAGGTGGACTTCTAGTCATAGATGCAGTTGGATGGCGGTCTATGTATATTGTTGTATTGGTCAATCGAATCTCATAGGATCTTTCTGACTAGTAATTGCATTGTTATGCCTTGCTCAGTTCCTGTCAATTGCCCTGCTATAATTTGTTTACCCTTCATGCCATGTTGTTTACCTAAGGAGAGCACCTCTAGTGAACTATGGACCCCGGTCCAATCTTTACCATTGATACATTTTCCACTGTTACCTGTTTACTTGCTGCAAACCATTACCTTCCACACCATACGTTTAATCCTTTGTTACAGCAAACCGGTGAGCTTGACAACCTCACTGATTCGTTGGGGCAAAGTCTTGAGTTTGTGTTGTGCAGGTCTCCGCGTTGCTTGCAACACCTGTGTGACGTTTCCTTCCTCCTTCTGGTTCTATAACCTCGCTCTCTACTGAGGGAAGACTTGCTGTTGTGCTCATCACACCTTGCTCTTGGGGTTTCCAACGAAGTGCTCCACGTTAGCACTATCAGTGGGTTAAACTCAAGTGTGTCGGTTATTTGCTTCTTGATGCTCTCTTTCATTTCAGATATATATCCTATGTGAGCATCTTTGCAAGTCTCAAGCCTAACTTAAAGGCATTAAAGAAAAGTACTTGTTGGGAGATAACCCAAGAGTTTTATCGAGTCTTGGAAGTTATTACCTCTGTAATAACCGCTCCTTATCCTTTTTGTTTTGGTTTTTGTGTCAAGTTCAACTACTTTTTTGAAGTAGAGGAGTTGTGAAAAGTGGCTGTCTCGGGACAGATTTTTGTGCTTCATTGTAAAAATTCGTGAGGAATCTTAGTACTTCGGATAGAGCTGAATTTTTCTGTGCTTGTTCTCCAAGTTGTTACCCAACTTTCATCAGTTCTGCAATTTTTGATTTGAGCAACAGAAGGTCTTCGAAAAAATCAATATTTACCTGCTGGTCTGTGATGGTGCTGACGTGGAGCACTTTGTTGGAAACCCCAAGAGTAAGGTGTGATGAGCACAACAGCAAGTCTTCCCTTAGTAGAGACCGAGGTTATCGAACCAGAAGGAGGAAGGAAACGTCACACAGGTGTTGCAAGCAACGCGGAGACCTGCACAACACAAACTCAAGACTTTGCCCCAATGAATCAGTGAGGTTGTCAAGCTCACCGGTTTGCTGTAACAAAGGATTAAACGTATGGTGTGGAAGGTAATGGTTTGCAGCAAGTAAATAGGTAACAGTGGAAGATGTATCAATGGTAAAGATTGGACCGGGGTCCATAGTTCACTAGTGGTGCTCTCCTTAGATAAACAACATGGCATGAAGGGTAAACAAATTACAGCGGGGCAATTGACAGGAACTGAGCAAGGCATAACAATGCAATTACTAGTCAGAAAGATCCTATGAGATTCGATTGGGCAATACAAAAATATACATAGACCGCCATCCAACTGCATCTATGACTAGAAGTCCACCTTCAGGTTATCATTCGAACCCCCTCCAGTATTAAGTTGCAAGCAACAAACAACTACTTTAAGCAAAGTGTGTAAGGTAAACAGTCCACATGTTCCATGAACAAGAGACCGTTGTTTTCTCCCTAGTGGCAATAACACATCTACAACCGAAGAGATTTCTGTCACTTCCCTTGGAAACTAGAGGCGTGAACCCACTATCGAGCATAAATACCCCCTCTTGGAGTCACTAGCAACTACTTGGCCAAGATAGCTACTAAAAACGGAGAGCATGCAAGATCACAAACAACACAGATATGATAGAATCATAAAGACAAAACCATTAATCAAACCAACATAATAATCTCAATATCCATCGGATCCCTGCAAACACAACATGCATGATTACAAATAGATTAGATCTTGATCATGAACGGAGCTCACAAGAAGTATACATGAAAGCACAAAGGAGGAGATACAACCATCTAGATACTACATGGACCCATAGTCCAAGGTGGAACTACTCACGCATCATACCGGAGATAAGGCCTCCGGGATGATCTACCCTCCGGCAGGGTGCCAGGAAGAACTTCATATCCCCCCCCCCCCAATCTAGGGACGATGGTGGCAGCGGTACAGACGGTTTTGTGGAGATTTGATCGGATACTCAGGGTTTCTGCATCGGGGGCTTCTTATAGGCAAAGGGAGAGGCCGAGGCAGCGGCCAGTGTAGCGAAACCCTAGCCAGGCGCGGGGCTAGGCTCACCCGCACCTGGGGTGGGTCTGGCCCCCCCTGGCTGTCCCCTTCGGCTCCCCTCTGGACTTCTTGTTCCCCACGGAAATTAATTGACTTTGATGTTTGTCCCGTCCAATTCCGAGCATATTTCTTTACTAACTTTTCTGAAACCAAAAACAGCAAAAAACAGGCATCTGGCACTGTTGTAACTTGTTAGTAGGTTAGTACCAGAAAACATGTAAAAATCACCTCAAAGTGTGGACAAGTAAAGCAAAGTAGATACTAAACAAGCATGGAGCATCAAAAATTATAGATACGTTTCCAACGTATCAGCATCCCCAAGCTTAATTCCTGCTCATCCTCGAGTAGGTACGTGATAAATAGAATAATTTTTGAGGTGACATGCACCCTCATAATAAAGATCCAACCATTTGCAAGCATTGAAAGCTGGGATCAAAGAACTCTAAACATGTGCATGAAAGATGGAGGTCTAACAATAGGACATAGTAACTATGCATGCAACATGACAAGCTACAAACAAAGATCATGAATAACATGCATTGAAAAACGTTTGTTTGTTTCACATGGCGAAAACATAGCATAGTGGCAATCATCTTGTCCCTCATAGAGTAGCAAATATATGCATAGGACACCTACAAAGTACACAAGAGTGACTAGAAATAGATAGCACAAGAACAAGTAATAACGCAATATGCATCAATTAATAAGCTTTCGAACACTGCACACAGAATGACAACTATGCTCTCTTAATGGTGCCTAAAGGTAGAAGGTGGAGACTCAATAGTGGTGGAAGAAAGGCCTTTTTGTAAAGGAAGCAGGGATTACAAGTTTCAAAAGGAGCTTCCAAAAATTATGGTACTTGTTATCTTTCATCCCTCATTGCCCCTATCATAAGCATCTTGAAGTGGTTAAGTTTAAAGTGGCAAAGCTAGAGTATATGCTTGACGAAGTATAAGTTGGCAATCTCAATTCCCTTGAATACGAGGGTCACACCTCATGCATACTCAACTTTGGGTCCAGGTAAGTTCTTGTCACTATAAGTATTTGCATATCATTGAGAACCGCCAACGGGGTACCCCTTTCACATGGTACATGAGCTTTCCCATAACCAAAATGACAAGGCAAGAAGACAATGAGCATCTCAGCAATCTTCTTATGTACCATGGGAATATGGTGCTTTTTCTCTCTTTCCTCTTTTCTCAATGTGTCTCTTTTTTTATAAGAAGAATTCTTCATAGATGTCACTATGGTGATGCTGCAAGTTTCCACATGGCTTAGGCTAGCGGCCCAGGCGTTTCTCTAACACAGGATACAAACTCCATGGACTTACAAGTTCCCTCTTTATTTCACACCGGTGACATCCATAGACAAAATAACATGATATCAACTTAGTACAACAAGGTACAAGTGCAATGTTGAAAACATTCCCCATGACAGCACGGTTCTGCTAATTCCAACTTATAAGTGCAAGCATATACAACAAAGTTGTCACAATGGTTCACGTTTATTAGGGGCAAAGAATAAAGTGTGCCATCAAGTTCGTGATGGCTTTAATCACTAAGTTTCACATAACAAAATAGTTTTTAATTGGAAGATAGTTGAAAACAAGAATATACTTGGAATGGTGTAACACACCATGCATAGGATTTTATAGTGGACACTTTGGAAAAACTTGGTTTCTTGGGAGTTGGGGGCATGAGTAGAACTTACTCATACAAGTGGGGGCTAGCAAAAGACTGGGAGAAGCCAACTAAGAGAGCAATAATGGCCATAATCATGCAGTGCAACAAAGCATACTAATCAAAGCAAAGAGTGGTACTACAAGTCAAGGACTAAATGATCATAGAGGCTAATGGTGAGTTTTCATAGTCATATCATGGTGTGAGCATGTGCCAAGTCAACCCAAGCAAAGCATCAAAGGAGAATACCACAATACTATGCTTTTGCATGATTTCTTCAAGGCACACTAAGCAATCCCAATTGTTTGGAACAAGATATGCTACAGCAGTAATCACTAAGCATAATGCTAAAACAACACCTAGCATGTCATGCTAAAGTCTAAGTCACAGTCAATGCAAGATCCTCTTGCACTTCAAGCAAGAACTTACTACTCCTTTCCAACACCAAGCAAACTTATTTGCAAAACAACACAGCGAGAACGGGGGTCCAAACTACTCAATCAACTAAACAAACTAAGCAAAGCAAACAAAAACTAAGACGCTCCAAGAACAACACAACTGTGCATGAAACAATAAAAACGAAGTGTCTAGACAGACCTTAGCTTTTTATTGATGAAGAATGGGATGCCTTGGGCATCCCCAAGCTTTGACGCTTGTACCTATTGTATATTTCTTGGGGTGACACCATGGTGTCATCCCCAAGCTTGAGATTTTGTCCATTCTTCATCGTGAAGGAAATATGCCCTAGAGGCAATCATAGAGATGATGATATTTCATATGTATCCATGAGTTATTGTAATGTTCCTTGAATATCCATATCAGGCAACTTGTATTGATTGGCAATTACGTGAATTATTTGTGAAACTCTATACTTGTATGGTTATTTAAGAGTTGTCCCTAGTCGGAGTTCATGTGAGGACACACGTGAATATTAGACTAGCACATCGATTGGTTGATGACTATGTTTCGCAAGTCATAGACATGGAGATGTCAAACCAATGACGTGGACACATGTTATGAACATGGGGTTGGACTGACCCAACCTGAGACTAGCAATTAGTTGTAGTCCTCTCTCTACACATCGTGTACGTTTTGTCCTTAGACCTGAGATTGTCGCATGTACTTGAGATGTGGATCGACCTACTTTGGGGCTATCAAACGCTACACCGTAACTGGGTAGTTATAAAGGTAGCTTTCGGGTTTGTCCTGAAGCATGCTGCAAGGCATGGTCAATCAAGATGGGATTTGCCCCTCTCTACTTGAGAGAGATATCTCTGGGCCCCTCGAGTGATCGGATCCAGAAATGCATGGTCGTGCTACATATGGTTAAGAGTTAACCTAGTAAAGGGATTACGAATCACGGTATCGAGAAAGGGAGGTTAGCTTGGATCTAGACCAAATATCGTGAGGCAAAGGGAAAGACATGTACTAAAACTTGTGATGGTTCGTCCGATATGATCTTTGTATGCGTTTAGGAGTTGGCACGTCTTGCTAGAGGCCGCTACCAACTACTGACAGAATAAGTGTATTCGTGTCATGTTTATACGTATATGAACCTATAGGGTCACACACTTAAGGGGCTGGAAGCCTAATGAGGATTGGATCCGAATTAGACCAGGCTTAGGGTACTAATGGGCTGCTAATGTAGAAGCCCACTAGGGACGCCTATATAAGAGAGGGTGGGGCGAGCTGACCAGGGTTAGACCTTAGACCTCAGATCATTCCCAGACGCCACTCCTCACGCATGTGTCGCGCGCGTGGACCTAGCAGTCCGGCGTCTGACGCTTCCACCCTGTACATGTGGATACCTCGGAGGCGCTGCATCTGTAGCGCTTGGACAAGTCGTGCAAGGGAAGCTTCTCGTAGGACGAGGACAAGGAGGAGACGTGGAACGTCTGCACTGCCTCGACGCGCTTCATCGATTCCGCAACTGCGCGTCTCGTGGTAATCATGTGATCTATGAGAATAGTTATCCTGGTATACGTGGTAGAAATTTTTTGATTTGCGCTAGTGTAGCCTACCTGTATCCCTACACATCGCATTGCATCATTCTCTCTCTATACCTGAAATTTTTCCTTCATACAAAACTTCACACAATCTTCATTAGCAACATTAGTGTATTCGAAAGATATTAGACCACTGGCAAAGCTTTGAAACAGCAAGGCTTTTCACTAAAAACACAATATACTGTAGTAACTCCTTCAAAAATCTCGATTCACCTAAAGAGAACTCAAAAAGGAATCAATAAGAAGCAAATGCAAATAATGGCAGAAATCTGTCAAAATAGACCAGCAGGTATAAACCAATTTTTTTCGAACATTTCTGTTGATCAAATAAAAAAGTGTTGAACTAAAGAAAGTTATCTAACATACTGAGGAATTTATTCGTAAATTTTAAGCTCAATCCGAGTTATAGAGTCTCCTCACGAATTATTTTGGTGGAGGACAGAAATATGTTTCGGGACAGCAACTCCCTAAATCTTACTTCCCTCTCATTAGAGGTCATTCTTGGCACAAAAAGCAAACAAAAAGGATAATAAGAGGTCATTACTGAAGTAATAACTTCCAAGACTCAAGGAAATTCTTGGGTTATCTCCCAACAATTACTTTTTTAACGCCTTTAAGTTAGGCACAAGAAGCAAGAAGAATCAAGTATTTTCAAATGAAAGTTGATATCCATACTTGCAAAATCTTCAATTATGAAAGGCATCTCATCCAAATGGGTTTTGGAGGATCCCTTTTCATCTCTATTTGGTCTACTGCTTTCATCAAAAAAGGTTTTCAGGAGCAATCCAATCAAAATTCTTTTCAAAGGCTTCATGCATTCCAACAAGCTTAAAGGGTATGGGTATATTGAACTCTTCTCTAGGCTTAGTTTTATCAGAAATACCCACAACATCTACACTTGAGCCTAGCATATTGAAACGCTCAAAGACCTTTTCGGCCTCCCTAGCAACATCATGGAATTATTTTGAGAAAGTTTCAAGGATGAACTCCCTCGTTTCAGCATTTTTCTCTTCTTTTAGTTTTAGGAACAAGAATTGTATGAAGGGGTTAAGGCTAACAAACCTAGCCTCCAACATATGAACTAAAGAAGCTGCAGCAATCTCATAATTAGGAGCAAGCTCTGCTATAGATTTTTCCTCAATATCCTCAGGCTTGCTAACATAATTAAAAAGTTCTTCAATATTATCTTTCCCAATTATGGAGCCACTACCTATTGCAAGATCTTTCAGGGCGAACTTGGGGAGCAACATGGTGATCTAGAGCAAGGTGGCAACTAGAGCAGGAACTAATTTTTTTGTGTTTTTGAAAGAGGCAAACAAACCAAACTAGACTAATTTTTTTGGGTTTTTTGAAAAGAGGCAAACAAAACCAAGCAAAAGAAACAAAGCAAACTAAAACAAAGTAAAGAGAAAGGAAGTGAAGGACTCCCCTAGTGAAGACGTCCTTAGCCTCCCCAGCAACGGCGCCAGAAAACTTGTTGATGGTGCTGACGTGGAGCACTTCGTTGGAAACCTCAAGAGCAAGGTGTGATGAGCATAGCAGCAAGTCTATCCTCAGTAGAGACCGAGGTTATCGAACCAGAAGTAGGAAGGAAATGTCACACAGGTGTTGCAAGCAACACGGAGACCTGCACAACAAAAACTCAAGACTTTGCCCCAACGAATCAGTGAGGTTGTCAAGCTCACCGGTTTGCTGTAACAAAGGATTAAAAATATGGTGTGGAAGGTAATGGTTTGCAGCAAGTAAAAAGGTAACAGTGGAAGATGTATCAATGGTAAAGATTGCACCGGGGTCCATAGTTCACTAGAGGTGCTCTCCTTAGATAAACAACATGGCATGAAGGGTAAAAAATTTACAGCGGGGCAATTGACAGGAACTGAGCAAGGCATAACAATGCAATTACTAGTCAGAAAGATCCTATGAGATTTGATTGGGCAATACAACAATATACATAAACCACCATCCAACTGCATCTATGACTAGAAGTCCACCTTCAGGTTATCATCCGACCCCCCCTCCAATATTAAGTTGCAAGCAATAGACAACTGCATTAAGCAAAGTTTGTAAGGTAAACAGTCCACATGTTCCATGAACAAGAGACTGTTGTTTTCTCCCTAGTGGCAACAGCACATCTACAACCGAAGAGATTTCTGTCACTTCCCTTGGAAACTAGAGGCAGGAACCCACTATCGAGCATAAATACCCCCTCTTGGAGTCACTAGCAACTACTTGGCCAAGATAGCTACTAAAAACGGAGAGCATGCAAGATCACAAACAACACAGACATGATAGAATCATAAAGACAAAACCATTAATCAAACCAACATAATAATCTCAATATTCATCGGATCCCTGCAAACACAACATGCATGATTACAAATAGATTAGATCTTGATCATGAACGGAGCTCACAAGATCTATACATGAAAGCACAAAGGAGGAGATATAACCATCTAGCTACTACATGGACCCATAGTCCAAGGTGGAACTACTCACGCACATACCGGAGATAAGGCCTCCGGGATGATCTCCCCTCCGGCAGGGTGCCGGGAAGAACTTAAGATCCCCCACCCCCGATCTAGGGACGATGGTGGCGGCGTCTATAGATGGTTTCGTGGATATTTTATCGGGTCCTCAAGGTTTCTGCATCGGGGGATTCTTATAGGCGATGGGGGAGACCGAGGCGACGGCCAGGGCCACCAAACCCTAGTCAGGCGCGGGGTGGGGCCCACTCGTGCCTGGGGTGGGTCTGGCCCCTCTGGCCGGCCCCTCCGGCTCTCCTCTGTACTTCTTGTTCCCCACGGAAAGTAATTGACTTTGTTGTTTGTCTCGTCCAATTCCGAGAATATTTCTTTACTAACTTTTCTGAAACCAAAAACAGCAGAAAACAGGCACCTGGCACTGTTGCAACTTGTTAATAGGTTAGTACCAAAAAACATGTAAAAAGCACCTCAAAGTGTGGACAAGTAAAGCAAAGTAAATACTAAACAAGCATGGAGCATCAAAAATTATAGATACATTTCCAATGTACCAGTCTGTTTTGACAGATTTCTGCCATCATTTGCATTTGCCTCTTACAGAAGCTTTTGTTTGGATGGGTTTTCAGTTGAAGTGTGTACCAAAGGTTTATTGTTTTTGCTTACACTAATGTTGTCATTGAGTTTGTGTAAAGGTTTTGAAAGAAGGAAATTTTTAGGAGAAAGAGAAAAGGAATCTGCAGAGTTCGTCTTTGAATAGGTAAAAGTGGTGAAAACAGAAGGTTCGTAAAACCCCCAATCTTTTTATATTTTTGATGTTTTTAATACATAAGGGAAGTTGCGAGACAAAATTGAAGAGGAAACGGAGCCCGGGGTGGACAAACCCACCCCAGGAGCGGGCCTAGCCTGGCCGCGCCTAAGGGGGGTGTTCCCCCCTCGAACTCCGTCTCCGCCTCGTTTCCGTGTCAAAACCTTCCTTATGCATTGAAACTTCGTAATATATAATCCCCCGGATCCCTCGAGGTTCATGCATCGTGTTCTCGTCGTGTTTTCGTTTCAATCTATTTCTGTCAGGAAATCTTCTCAAGTTTAGAGCACCATGGCCTCTGCCAACGACAAAGGCAAGAATCCCGAGGAAGAAGAACCTCAAGTCCCCAAGGAGGAGGATATTTCGGTAGGGTCTGAAGGTGACATGGAGGAGGACAAGCAACCGGACACTCACGCTACCGTCGCAAGAATTGGTTTGGTGGCACGACCTACCAAGCTTAAGAGGATAGCATGGATGTCTACAGGAGGGAGAACTCTGGGTCATATCCTCGCTCCACGCACACTTCCTCCTAGTACCCCTGGTTCTAACCATGCAGGGAAGAAACACTCTAATTTGGAAGAATGGAGAAAGAATAACGAGGACTGGGATCCTCGGTCCGAGTTGATCATGGGCTGCATTGAGCATAATTCGGAGTTAATTTCGTACTCTGATCTTCGATATGGAGGATTTCAAGAAACTTATTAAGGAGCTTATCAAGAGAACACCACCACCAAAGGATTAATTCGTCATCAGGTTTGGCATCCCATTGTCTTGTTCCAAGCTTGGGGGAGTGTCGCGGTATCACCACCATTGTCTTTTATCTTTTACATTTTTAGTGGATTCATATTTTTGGTAGAGGGGTTATCTTATAGTTTGGTTTGCATGTGGAAGTATCTCTCCTTTAGTTGATTATCTATGTATCCCTTGGTGTGAGTGCCCTTATTGAATATTAATGAGAAGTCTCATCTTTTACCTTTTTGCACTTCTTATTTTAGTTTGCAATCTCTATTATATGATGGATCTTGTTGATCAGTATTGGCACCACTTTGGGATCATCAAGTGGATCTAAATTGGTTTTGGCAAACCGAGTTCTGGTCAGTAGCATTACTATGAAAGAGAAAAAGAAAGAAAAAATCTTATAGGTATTTTGTATCATTTGTTTTCTTTCTTGTTGGCTCATAAGCTTACTATTCTTTATTTAAGATTCTTTTGTGTCTTCAAGGAAGATTGCATGTTTGGCTTTATTACTTGTATGTTTTCTTGTTTTTTTCAACTCTCTTGCTTGCTACCCAGCCTTGCTAGCCAAAAACCTGTTTTGAGAAGGCATACTTCTCATTTTTCCAAATCCCTTTGAACCAAAAATTTTGCCACTTGTGTACACCATATCTACCTAGTATCTTTTGCTATTCCAAGCAACTTCTCAAGCTTCATCTACCTTTCGCATTAAAAAGTATTTTGTAATGAGAAAACTAGTTAGTAAAGCTCTCACGAACTTGATGGCACACCTTATTTTCTGGCCCCTAATAGACTTGAACTATTGTGAACATCGAATTTGTATATGCTTGCATCTATACGTTGGAATTAGCAGAACCGTGTTGTCACGGGGAACGTTTTCAACATTGCACTTGTACTCTATACATAGTTGATATCATGCTCTTTTGTCTATGGATGTCAACGGTGTGAAATAAAGAGGGAACTTGTAAGTCCATGGAGTTTGTATCCTGTGTTAGAGAAACGTGTAGGCCGCTAGCCTAAGCCATGCTTAATCATGGTGGAAAATTGCAGCAGCATCATAGTGAGTCATCTATGAAGCATCCTCGATAAAAAGCTATGCACATAGTAAATAAAAAGATCACTGAGATGCTCATTGTCTACTTGCCTTATCATTTTGGTTATGGGAAAGCTCATGTACCATGTGCAAGGGGTACCCCGTTGGCGGTTCTCAATGATATGCAAATACTTACAATGACAAGAACTTACCTGTGACAAAAGTTGAGTAGCGTGAGGAGTGGCCCTCATATTCAAGGTACATGAGATTGCCAACTTATATTTCGTCAAGCATATAATCCATCTTTGTACACTTTAACCTTAATCATCTCAAGATGCTTATGATAGGGGCAATGAGGGCTCAAAGCTAGTAAGTACCATAATCTTTTGGAAGCTCTTTATGACTTGTAATCCCTTCTACCCTCTATGAAGGGACCTTTCTCCTAGTTACCAGTTGAGTCAGTAAACCTACTTCCTCTCTATCTCCAGCAAGCATTTGAGTTGTTGTGTTTCAAGCATTCATATGGTGATTTATTCAATCATGTTCTTTATCTTCCTTGTTTGCCCAAAACTCTTATCTACTGAGTATTACTTTGAAACCCTTCACTTGTGAACCTTTTTGAGCAAAGAGTGCTCCTGTTTTGAAACTTCTACAAAAAGCTTTTGTGAAACTGTTTGCTAGTTATTCTCTAACCAAAAAAAGTTTGCCAATTCCAATTATGATTTATCTTTATGCATCTCTATTGTGAATGTTGTACTTGGTTGCAAGCTAAGTTATATAATGGTGAGTTGCTTTCTTCTATGAGTTGTGCAATGGTAAGTGTGATGCTTCTTGTTCGTATTCTTTTTTTGACACTTCATTCCATAAACCTATGGACATGTTTACTAAGCTCATTTTTCGCTTGGGGACAAGCGAAATTTAAACTTGGGGGAGTTGATACGCCCAATTTGCATCACCATTCTATATCATAATTTACCTCTATTCACTGATATTTATCTTATTATGAGGTATTACTTATGGATTTTTCATCTATTTATGCATGTTGGATGATTCTTGGAGGATGGACTACCGAAGTCTGGATTCTGATGGAAAAGAAGGCGTATCGGTGCAATTTCGCAAAGATCAGAAAAATACCAGAAAAATATGGAAACATATTATTTCTCTAGAAGAATGAGGGAGCCAGAAGGAGGGACGAAGAAGGGCCTAGGGGGCCCACACCCTCCTAGGCGTGGGCCCACCTTACCCTGCGCCTAGGGCAGGTGTGGCCCACATGCCCGGCCTCCGACTCCGCCCCTTCGCCTATATCTTCCCTATGGAACCCTCAGCCTCGGGGAGCGACCACAGATAGATTTCCGCCGCCTCTAGGGGCGGAAAACACTAAGAGAGAAAGATCTCTTCGGCAGACAGATTTCTGCCGGGGGAATTCCTTCCCAGAGAGGGGAGACCGTTGCCATCAACACCGTCAACAAGCTAGGCTTCATCGGGATCATCATCATCATGCACACCATCATCACCACCAGCACCATCATCACCACTTTGTCCCGCTTTAACAATTGTGTTGGATATTGCTTTAGTTCTTAGGGGAAACTTTCCTGGTGTTGATTACTATTGTAGTTGATGCTTGTGAGTGGAACCATTGGATTATTGTTTATGTTCAGATTGTTATCCATTGCCATATCATCTTTGATCTTGATCCATATGATGTCTTGTGAGTAGTATGTTTAGTTCTTGAGGACATGGGAGAAGTCATGTTGTTAGTAGTGAATCTGTGATGAGTTATTATTCAATGGTTTAGTATTTAAGTTGTGGTGCTATTCTTCTAGTGGTGTCATGTGAATGTCGACTACATGACACTTCACCATTTATGGGCCTAGCGGGGATGCATTGTGTATTTGTCTACTAATTGTGGGGTTGCCGGAGTGACAAAAACCTGAACCCCCATTAGGACACCTTTGCACAAGGGAGTGTAGGATCTCAGAGTTTAAGGCTGTGGTTAGATTTATATCTTAATTACTTTCCTGTAGTTACGGATATTTGTAGGGGGTTTAATCACAAGTATGTATTAGTCCAAGTAAGTTCGGTATGTTAGCACAGGTTCACCCACACAACACTTACAACACTAGAGAAGAGTACTCAGCTATTTGAAGCGAAAGCACTTGACAGAATTCCCATGTGTCCTCGAGAACGTTTGGTCCTTATAAGTATTTCCACCGGCTTGTCCTTTGCTAAGAAAGGACTGGGCCACCTTCTCTGTTTGTTCGTTACCTTTGTTACTTGATCCTTGTTTTGTTGCCTTGTCAGAAAACCACTAAAAATCTCTTTGTTAAGTATTCATAGGGATTTCCTGCTCCATACCACTGTTCAGCACCTTCTGCTCCTCGTTGGGATCCACACTCCTATTTATCGAGTACTATGATACACCCCCTATACTTGTGGGTCATCAGTATGAGGACCAAGAAGAGGAGCAAGAAGTTCCTTATCAAGAGGAGCAGCCACCAAACCGATCCGCTACATATCAAGACTTCCAAGAACTTGGAGGGACTATGGAGGGGATGCATAATCTCACCCTGAACCTCCGAGAAACAACAAGTAACCTATCAACACAATTTGTGGACTAGAGTTACAACTTTTCCCGCCACCTCAGTGATTTGAAGGGCTTGCAAAAGCCTAAGCTTGGGGAAGTTTTCTATTTATTTTTATTTGGCGTTTGTTTGCTTAATTTTATTTTGAGGTTATGCTTTTTATTTGAGTTTATAAGCACTCGTGTTGGTTTCCCCAATACTTTATCTTTAGTTATTTTGTTTTGTTTTCGAGATTTTCAAGCCGAGCTTTGCCGCCAATTTTCTATTCTTTAATTCCCTCTCTCAAAAACAACAAAAATATTTCTCCATTTATCTTTATTTTCCCTCTTTCTTTTCTTTTCTCCTCGAGGTTCTCATGTATTTGCAGGAGAGTGATCGACTTCGAGTTTCCAAGAAACAAATCAAAAGGGAAGAGAGAAGTGGAACCAAACATGAGAGGTATGCCTTATGACTCACCACTTTTGAAGTTTGAGAAACCCATGCTAGTTATTAGTAATGTTAAGATATTATATTGGTGGAGTGAGTGTTTATATTGTAGTATAATTTTGTTTGCATGGGTATTTAGTTGAGAACGTTTTGTTACATCTCTTGTAGTTAACCAAGTCTTGCCTAAAAATTTGCTAAACAACTGAAATAATAAAAAGTCTCACAATTGAAGGCTTGTGTGTTGTAGTGTTTAGTCTTGAAAGCTTATTCTTAGAGACACTCAACACTACAGAAAATAATTATTGACTTGATAGATCTCTTTGAAAAGATTTGTTCAATTGAATTAATGTTTAGCGGTTTTTGTGAGCATGCCAAAGTTTGACTTGTGAATCATAAGAATGATATATCTTTATGCGTGTCAAACTTCATGGAATGACAACAACTCCGCTAGCCTACGAACGATCTTCGTGGAGGAAACTCCTAGATTTCGGCTATGAGTTGATTAGACATATGTAGCAATGCTATAATGGGTAAGATTCTTGGCACTCCCGGGTAGATGTGTTCATGATGGAAACACTCCTCTGGATGATATGACTAATCATTATGCAAAAGGAACAAAAACCTTAGTGATGCCACGAGTGTCCATCACATCCCGATAAACTAATGAATTTTTTTGGCATGCTCTCAAATACTTAAGAACTGGAATTCTTAAAGGACAATGAATAGATAAGTAGTGCTTGAAAAGTCTTGATTTATTGATGTGGGAGAATTGAGATACTTTAGGGTATATGCTTTTCATGACAAACTCTCACACTCTCAATTTTACATGATTATACTTTATTGTTCAAAGGAAAGATTATTAGTTGATTACATGACATGGAATAAAGTTTACTCATTTGAATCATCCACGTTTACAATAATTTTGCTGCGCCATAAGGATTCATGAAACCCGTATGATATGTTTTCCATTACTATATTTATGCTAAAGTTTTTTAGATTAATAAAGTGGAGGAAACATGAGACAACCAATCATGAGTAAGATCATCATCTCTTTATTTCAGTTTAAATGTTGAGTTCCTTTTTGGTTTTGTTTTTCTTGCTCGAGGACGATCAAGTTTAAGCTTGGGGAGGTTGATGGCTGTGAAATATAGCCATCCACACTCACATTTAAACTGGATATTATTCATATATTTGATGAAATATCTCTCTAAACCCTGTCACTAATATCTAATGATTAAAGGGGTATGTAAACCTTTCTTTCTATTCTTTCCTGCGCAGATAATGACGTTGGATGATGGAAATCACTATATTGAAGTCAAAGATACGATATTTCCAACAACTCAAAAAAAACGGAGTCGTAAAGTGGAGGCAGTGCCTTTAACGACCAACTATACGGCGGGAATTTTATTCCGGCCGTATAGTTCTATCCATATAGTTGGCACCGACATCGCCAGGTCAAACAGAACAACTTTCGTGAAGGTACCCCTATATAAAGAGGCTTCGGGCGACGAGAAAAGCCTCCTCGACCTTATTTTTTCGATCTCAACTCTCCCTGCCACCAGAAGCCGCCACGACGGAGGAAATCTCCAAACCCTTCTCCACCACCATAGTCATATTCCACCACTTATAATAGTAGATCTCATCTCCAATTGGCAACATTATAAGACTATTTGCTATCAATCTCATGATTTCCATTACAATGTTTTTGGTTGTTGATTTCATCTCTATGTGTGAGTAATTCTCCTTGGGCTAAGGGCTTTGGCCTAGCCATGTAGCTTTTGTGCATGTTATTTATCATAGATGGGATCATGTATTAGTTTGTATGACATGATGATTATTGTACCCTCTCTTGCCTCAATCTTAGGACTTATCAGGTAGCCAAGACCCCAAGGATTGATACAGGTATAGGGAGTGTGAGTAATGACTGATCTGTAGGTTGGGAACCCTAGTGACAGAAGGGGTAGTACGGTTGTATGTGAGGGATTTACTTGGGATAACGGTGACATCACTATGCATATCAGTAGTTATAACATCCCAATATTGAAAATTGCGAAATCAGAAAAATTGCATTTGCATGTTTCATGAGCATTGCATTTCATCCAGGCAAGCATTCAAAACTTTAATACAAAAAATCCCTATATCAAAGTGTTCCAATTTTGCATATGCTCCTTTAAGGATTTATCAAGAGGTTTGAAAATACCATATGATAAACTAACTAAACTTTGCAAAACTTCTCCTAAGATAAGATGCTAATTTTTTTAAAAAATATAAACAAGAATCATGTCAATTGGAGTTCGTATGCAAAAGATATTAAAAATGCCAAAAATAGAAAAAGAAAAAGAAAAGCTGAAACAGGCCATCCCAAGCCAGAGGCCAACCCGGCCAGCCGACAAGGCGGACCACGCAGGCATGCTAGGGAGAAGTGATCGTTCTCCTATTTGCATCAAAAATCGTGTGAAACTTGTTTTTCAAACCTATCGCTATTCAAACATCTATATCTTTTAATCTACAACTCTGAATTGACTTTCGTTTGTTTATACTTGTTCCCTACTCCAATCTCTACCTCCCCGCCATCCTAAATCTCCATATAAACCCAGGGAAGCACGTTTATATCACTTTTCCTTCTCGAAATCCCGAATCTATACCTACTTGAATCTTATTTTGCTTCTTACCCTATTTGGACTTTGTCATTTGGCTTCGGCTAAAACACGAAAGTGGTAGATCTCGTTGAAATATTTCTATCCCGACAAACCTCGCCTCTTTTAATCCACCATATCCGGATAATTTCGCACCACAATATTTCAGATATGACGGTGTAAATCCAAGATCTACTCGCCCTCGTTTCTTCAAATCCAAATTCCTTTGATGAGAAGGTAGATCTAATTATTTCCCACAACTTTCATGTTGTAAGTTTTTAGATTTAGACTACAGATTTGTCTCTCTAACACATATCTATTTCTTATGTATTCTGACCTAAGATCGAGCACATCTGGAGCCAACTTTGCATCCTAGCCACCGGATTCCATACACACGATAGAGATCCACTCAGGGCATGCCACATCGTCGTCCCGGTCAGCTGTCTCATCATCGCCACGTCGCCAGGTCAGTATCTAGGCCTAGTCACCATGCAAAGTCAATATGCCCAGTCAGCGAAATATTCCCTGGAATATTCCTTTCGAATTTAAAATTGCAGTTATAGATCTAACTTGAAGAATTCATTAGAAATTCATACTATATCCAAAAATTACATATAATATATAAAATTGAAGATAATTTTACGCAGATTCGTCTTACAAATTAGATCTAACTTTCGTTGTATAGTTTTCTAGAAATAATTTAAATAATTTTAATATCCTTTTGGAGTAATAAATTTATAGTAAATTATTTATAGATTGGAAAATTATAAATAATATGTCCGTTGATTCACAATTGCGTGTAGAATACAGATTTGGTCTTATATATAAATTGTTATGAAGTAATTATTTTAAGTGATTCAAACTCTATTAAATAGAATTAAATCATAGAAAAAGATCTGCAACTCTGATTAAGGTGAATCCAATTTATACCAGTTCGTATTGATGCCCTCTGTCTATTGGCTTCAGGTCCAAATTTAAATTCGACAATTAGGATAGAAGTAGAAACTGAACTATTAAAACATCTTATTTGGTCATCAAGATTAAATAATAAATACCCTATTGTATTAAATGATCTCCTAAATAAATCATGCGATCAAATAATGTTCAAAAAACTAAGTGCAACTATTGTGACATTAAACCATCATGCATGTTTATAATCATCATTGTTGTGTTTGCAATTGTTTTGATTGGAACTACTTTGTTCTTGCGTTAGATTATTCGGAGAGAGTGTGATTGCTAAGGAGGAATTCAAATCGTCACACATATCATTAACATATGGCAAGTTACACCTTTGTTCATATCTTTGTCCTAGTTTTTCTACTATGCATGTTTTGATCTTCAAAATAGTAGTATGCATATGTAGGATATTTTAGTAGAAAGGAAATATTTTACAAGTGCTATGTTGTTTTGTAGTATGCCATGAGTATCTTTATACTTAGGAATATTTCCACACCTAATAGGTTCTCCTGAATTTTCTAAGTATTATGCTTGTGCTATGCTAAGTATATATATATATATGCAAATACCAATGGGATTCGAAAGGCAGAAATTTTTCTAAGTATAAGAGCTCTGTGTATGAGCGCAAGTTTTTCTCTTCAAATCTACTTCAAAATAAAACTATCTTTTTTTTCTGGGCAAAGTGGTATGTATGGATCGACTAGAAGGGGAAGTAACCTGGATTGTCTCTGCTTGTGCCCTCCACCGCCAGGATCAAAGAAGTCTGCCATGATTCAGAATTCAGAAGATTCCAGTGCAACCACAATACATATGGGCTCTGTCTTGGCCTAGTACTTAGTGGGAAACCTCACCTGAGTACCATAGTTTTGACTCCCGTGGAACCGGGTAGAGGAGATACTAAGGGAAAGCTTCGGCATGGTCTTGTTTGTAAAAGGACTTGATCGTGGATTGTGGGTAAAGTGTACAAACTCTCGAGAGTATCAACCTAATCGATCAGCCGTGTTCACGGAAAAGAACAACTTTGAGCGTCTTAAGGATGGTCCCTCTAAAGGATTTACTCTCTCTTTTATAAAATAACTGTTCTAAAACTCTATGGTCGTGGAATCGTCCTTAGAGGGGATTTTGGGTTGCATGGTGTACTCCATATGTTAGGTTGAGGGATGGTAGCCTGGTGGAATCCAGTGCGATCCACTTGACCATATATTATTTATCAAATGTTTACAAAGTAGGATAAAAGATTTTCTCTCTTCTTCTGGACTTAAGAAAAAATGGCTTTATGCAAATAAACCTCAAGCCTTTTGTCGACCTATGCATGTAGAAATATCCAAGTCTTTTCCTTCATGGTGTAATTTGTCAATACATTCAAAGTATTGACCAACTCGTTTGGATGCATGTTTCATGTGTAGAATTTAGAGATCGTTGGAAGGTGCGCTAGTATCACGGGTCTTCACTCAACTAGCCTGTGGCATTGATGGGACTCTAAGTTATACTTAAATCGCTTCTGTTGTAATAATGTAAACTATGGATTATTTGATTCATGTAATAAAGACTTGTGTTTTACATGATATTTCATCGACTGTGAGTGCTAGCTATTGATCCAGGGACTGACATGTTAATCACAGGGACTTAGGATCTTTATCGATCTGAGGTCACAACATTAGTTCTCTTTATTCTATGGATGAGACTAATAGGTTATTGCTATAAGCGGTTGCTGAGGCAATAGCAATTATGGATGCACTGCCCACATATAATTATCTTGCTCTAACAATTACATGCATACTTTATTATTATATTTTATTCCCATCAGATGTTTTGCATAGCTACTGGTGAAACCGAAAGCCCCAGGCCCTCTCTCTCTCCATCATCGACAACAACAAAAGATCACAAACTCTTGGTCCGGTGAAAATACAAAAGGAATTCTAAAACTCCTGAAGGTTCGTTTAAGTAACCTTACTATGCTTTATGCTTCCCGAGGATTCGATAAACCTAGGTCTACTAGGGAAAAAGAACTATACTACGTCCGTACTCCGATCGAAGTTATCACTCGCCTCTTGGGGTCACCGCTCCCCCACGCAGGCCGGAAGACCGCATCGTCGAGGAGATTGCCGTGGTAGGTCAGCAGAATCGAGCGTCCATCACCAATGGAGAAGAAGTGCAAGGCAACCACTGCCTCGCCTTCACTAGGGATCTCCGCCGTGTGGTGTGGTCGGACAAGTTACGCCCGGAGATACCATCGCACTATGACGGAACCACCAACCCATGCGAGTTCCTGCAGCTCTACACCATGGGCATCGAGGCAGCGGGCAGCGACGATCGCGTCATGCCGAACCGGTTCCCTTTGAGCCTAAAGGACACGGCTCGTACCTGGCTAGTGAACCTTCCTGAGGAATTCATAGGCTCGTGGCCGGCCCTATGCTCCCTCTTCATCGCCAACTTCAAGGGGACTTACGAGCTTCCACTCGCCTACTATGACCTCCATCAGGTACGCTAACAGCCTAGGGAGACCCTCTTTAAGTTCCTATAGAGGTTCATCCAAGTACGCAACAAGATCCCCAAGTTCTCAGACACCAATGTCATCACCGCCTTCTCGAAGGGAGTCAAGGACGTCAGGATGAGGGAAAAGATCGGCATCACGTGTGAAAACCTCACCAAAACAGCTGAGATTTTCATCATGGCGGAGCGCTGATGATGCTCGACGTGGCACTTCATTGGTAACCCCAAGCGCAGGGTGCGAAGAGCAAGCAGCAAGTTTTCCCTCAGTTGAGACCGAGGTTATCGAACCAGAAGGAGGAAGGAAACGTCACACAGGTGTTGCAAGCAACACGGAGACCTGCACAGCACAAACTCAAGACTTTTCCCCAACGAATCAGTGAGGTTGTCAAGCTCACCGGTTTTATGTAACAAAGGATTAAACGTATGGTGTGGAAGGTAATGGTTTGCAGCAAGTAAACAAGTAACAGTGGAAGATGAACCAATGGTAAATATTGGACCAGGGTCCATAGTTCACTAGAGGTGCTCTCCTTAGATAAACAACATGGCATGAACGATAAACAAATTACAGCAGGGCAATTGACAGGAACTGAGCAAGGCATAACAATGCAATTACTAGTCAGAAAGATCCTATGAGATTCGATTGGGCAATACAACAATATACATAGACCGCCATCCAACTGCATCTATGACTAGAAGTCCACCTTCAGGTTATCATCCGAACCCCCTCCAGTATTAAGTTGCAAGCAACAAACAACTACTTTAAGCAAAGTGTGTAAGGTAAACAGTCCACATGTTCCATCAACAAAAGACCGTTGTTTTTTCCCTAGTGGCAACAACACATCTACAACCGAAGAGATTTCTGTCACTTCCCTTGGAAACTAGAGGCATGAACCCACTATCGAACATAAATACCCCCTCTTGGAGTCACTAGCAACCACTTGGTCAAGATAGATACTAACAACGGAGAGCATGCAAGATCACAAACAACACAGACATGATATAATTATAAAGACAAAACCATTAATCAAACCAACATAATAATCTCAATATCCATCGGATCCCCGCAAACACAACATGCATGATTACAAATAGATTAGATCTTGATCATGAACGGAGCTCACAAGATCTATACATGAAAGCACAAAGGAGGAGATACAACCATCTAGCTACTACATGGACCCATAGTCCAAGGTGGAACTAATCACGCATCATACCGAAGAGAAGGCCTTCGGGATGATCTCCTCTCTGGCAGGGTGCCAGGAAGAACTTCATATCCCCCCCGATCTAGGGACGATGGTGGCGGATACAGATGGTTTCATGGATATTTGATCTGTTCTTCAGGGTTTCTGCGTCGGGGGCTTCTTATAGGCGAAGGGGGGGCCGAGGAGGCGGCCAGGGTGCCCAAACCCTAGCCAGCCATGGGGCTGGGCCCATCCGTGCCTGGGGTGGGTCTGGCCCCCTGGCTGGCCCCTTCGGCTCCCCTCTGAACATCTTGTTCCCCACGGAAAGTAATTGACTTTGATGTTTGTCCCATCCAATTCCAAGAATATTTCTTTACTAATTTTTCTAAAACCAAAAACAGCAGAAAACAGGCATCTGGCACTGTTGCAACTTGTTAGTAGGTTAGTACCAGAAAACATGTAAAAAGCACCTCAAAGTGTGGACAAGTAAAGCAAAGTAGATACTAAACAAGCATGGAGCATCAAAAATTATAGATACGTTTCCAACGTATCAAGCGCCAAGGCTAAGGCGGGCCGAATGTTCAGCCTCACCGAGGCGGAGACTGCCCCCAAATCCTCAAGGTCCTCCAAGAGTAAGAGCAAGGATCCCAAGCGGAAGCCCGCCGCCGTCCTCACCGCCGAGCCTGAGCAGAAAAGTCCTCATGAGGGAAATGACGAAGGAGAGTGAGAAGACCACGCTTATGGAATCTTCCACAAGAATCATGGGCATCCCACCGATGACTGCTATGAGCTCAAAAGGCTCCACGACCAGCACACTAGCTAGAGGAATGGGAGACAGGGAGGCGAATAGATCAATGGACACGGAATCAATCAAGGAGGTGGGTGCTGGAACAACAACCACGATAGCCAAGGCACCCACCAATTGGGTCACCAAGCCAATGTCGTGTAGCAGCACCACCACGCCCAGGAGAAAGGCCAGGCCGAGGAGAACACCGTGGGCTATGAGGAGTCAAAAGGTTCCATAGCGTGCATCCTCGGCGGCTCCTAGGCCCCAGCGTCCAACAGGCACTTCAAGAAGCTCACTCGCAAAGTCGCCTCCGCCGGCTCGGGACTCCATCCCCGAAGCTCAAGTGGTCACAGTGCGCAACCACGGTAAGGACTCAGGACCACCCCCAGCTCGCCATCACGAGCGTTGGGGAGGATCGTGAGGACGGATCCGCCTCGGGGGCTCCCAACTTCCCTGTGGACTGCACCGAGCGTGCATATAAAATCAACCGCCTCCTAGATCGCACCTAAGGGCCACCGGCCCAGGAGCGGAACCGGACGTCAGGAAGGTGGACAAACCTCTCCGAGTGATGTGTATGGCTCCCCAAATTTTGAAGGTGACACTCAAACTCTCATCATCTTCAGCCTTATCTCTCGTAAGACCCCGTGCAGATCATGGCAGCATAGTAATAAGCTTGAACCTCTCTGGCGATTTTTTGGATCTTGCGCCTTGCGCCTATTCTACCATTTGCCTATCCTTCCAGGAAAACGTTTTGAACTTGTGCATGGCGGAAGTTCCCCTACATATGCCATGCGAGCGGGGAGATAGGCACAGTGCCCATTGCCGGGTCACCTCCCATCAACATTAGGGCCTAAAGTGTCGAGCTTTGAACTTATGCACTGGCTCCAGCGATAAGTCACCTCACCCACAGTTCCAGGTGCTTGAGACCCTCGCACAACACATATATGGTACCTAAGCGGTGCATGTTTTTCCCTATGGCTTTCTCCTCGAGAGGCTTACGGGGCAGCTCATGAGGTACCCACCTTCAGCGGCCAAATTTTCTTGCAAGACCTATGGTCTCTTCCTCGAGGGATCAACATGATAAGCATTTTCCATACAGCCTTCTCCTCAAGAGGCTTATGGGGCGGCTCGTGAGGGAAGCCCCCTCCAGCGGCCAATTTTTCTTGCTAGACCTATGGTATCCTCCTCGAGGGACCAACAGTATAAGAATTTTCCCTATGGCCTTCTCCTCGAGAGGCTTACGGGGTGGATCATGAGGGAACCCCCCTCCAGCGGAAAAAATTTCCTGCTAGACCTACGTTCTCCTCCTCGAGGGACCAATAGGAAAAGCATTTGCCCTACGGCCTTCTCCTCGAGAGGCTTATGGGGCGTCTCGTGAGGGAAACCCCTTCTTGCTAAACCCCATCTACGCTCGCGTCCTCCCTCATCATGGACTCTACGTGGCAAACATTTACCCTACATTCTTTCCCTCAAAAGGTGACATGTGAAATCACTTCCTACCAGCAAGCAAGGGTCCGCACAGGGCTTACAATTCCATCCTCTGAAAAAACACTAGATGGTCAGATTCCCCTCAAGAGCAAGGGAAAAGAGCTCGTGAGGGTAGCGCCTCTCAATAGACGAGGCCTGAGCACACACATGGATCCCCCTACGGGCTCTGGAGCAAGCAAAGTGGCTCGGCCTGACCATGTGCCTTCGTCATGGGGGCTAGCACCATGTCCCCTCGAAAGGGCTAGTAGGGGATCTATCCATGCTTGGGCCCTGCATTCGAGCAGAGCAGCACCAATCAACATAAGTCCTCCTCAAAGCTAGGAAGCCGCCTGAGCGATAGCGCATAATATTCATGATCTCCACAATAAGGAACCCGTGGCACGTTCATTGAGACTCATCATGACCTGGAAATTCCCATACGCATTGCGCCTACGAATTTCCTCCTGGGGAAACCAATAGGACGAGTGCATGCCCTATGAGCCTCTCCACACGAGAGCCTACGGGGTAGGATGCACAAGCCCTACGGATTTCTTCTTAGAGGACTTCTAGAAAAACACGAGCCTGCTGAAGAAGGGCGCAGGACAGCCCATGAGCGAATTTACCTCCTCAGGTCGCTCGGGCGTGCCGCGGTCGTGGCTGCCTCTGGGCGTAGGGATTCGGAGTCACCTACGTTCCCCCACGAGGCGCCCGCTCTTCCCTCCCGGTGAAGAACGCTCCACGGATACTGGCAAAAGCGCAGCCCGAGGAGAGCAGGTGTGAAGGGGTCTCACGAGGCTCAAAAGGCTCCACGACCAGCACACTAGCTAGAGGAATGGGAGACAGGGAGGCGAATAGATCAATGGACACGGAATCAATCAAGGAGGTGGGTGCTGGAACAACAACCACGATAGCCAAGGCACCCACCAATTGGGTCACCAAGCCAATGTCGTGTATCAGCACCACCACGCCCAGGAGAAAGGCCAGGCCGAGGAGAACACCGTGGGCTATGAGGAGTCAAAAGGTTCCATAGCGTGCATCCTCGGCGGCTCCTAGGCCCCAGCGTCCAACGGGCACTTCAAGCAGCTCACTCGCAAAGTCGCCTCCGCCGGCTCGGGACTCCATCCCCGAAGCTCAAGTGGTCATAGTGTGCAACCACGGTAAGGACTCAGGACCACCCCCAGCTCGCCATCACGAGCGTTGGGGAGGATCGTGAGGACGGATCCGCCTCGGGGGCTCCCAACTTCCCTGTGGACTGCACCGAGTGTGCATATAACATCAACCGCCTCCTAGATCGCACCTAAGGGCCACCGGCCCAGGAGCGGAACTGGGCGTTAGGAAGGTGGACAAACCTCTCCGAGTGACGTGTATGGCTCCCCAAATTTTGAAGGTGACACTCAAACTCTCATCATCTGCAGCCTTATATCTCGTAAGACCCCGTGCAGATCATGGCAGCATAGTAATAAGCTTGAACCTCTCTGGCAATTTTTTGGATCTTGCGTCTTGCGCCTATTCTGCCATTTGCCTATCCTTCCAGGAAAACGTTTTGAACTTGTGCATGGAGGAAGTTCCCCTACATATGCCATGCGAGCGGGGAGATAGGCACAGTGCCCATCGCCGGGTCACCTCCCATCAACATTAGGGCCTAAAGTGTCGAGCTTTGAACTTACGCACTGGCTCCAGCGATAAGTCACCTCACCCACAGTTCCAGGTGCTTGATACCCTCGCACAACACATATATGGTACCTAAGTGGTGCATGTTTTTCCCTATGGCTTTCTCCTCGAGAGGCTTACGGGCCAGCTCATGAGGGTACCCCCTTCAGCGGCCAAATTTTCTTGCAAGACCTATGGTCTCTTCCTCGAGGGACCAACATGATAAGCATTTTCCATACAGCCTTCTCCTCAAGAGGCTTATGGGGCGGCTCGTGAGGGAACCCCCCTCCAGCGGCCAAATTTTCTTGCTAGACCTATGGTATCCTCCTCGAGGGACCAACAGTATAAGCATTTTCCCTATGGCCTTCTCCTCGAGAGGCTTACGGGGTGGATCATGAGGGAACCCCCCTCCAGCGGGAAAATTTTCCTGCTAGACCTACGTTCTCCTCCTCGAGGGACCAATAGGAGAAGCATTTGCCCTACGGCCTTCTCCTCGAGAGGCTTATGGGGCGTCTCGTGAGGGAAACCCCTTCTTGATAAACCCCATCTACGCTCGCGTCCTCCCTCATCATGGACTCTACGTGGCAAACATTTACCCTACATTCTTTCCCTCAAAAGGTGACATGTGAAATCACTTCCTACCAGCAAGCAAGGGTCCGCACAGGGCTTACAATTCCATCCTCTGAAAAAACACTAGATGGTCAGATTCCCCTCAAGAGCAAGGGAAAAGAGCTCGTGAGGGTAGCGCCTCTCAATAGACGAGGCCTGAGCACACACATGGATCCCCCTACGGGCTCTGGAGCAAGCAAAGTGGCTCGGCCTGACCATGTGCCTTCGTCATGGGGGCTAGCACCATGTCCCCTCGAAAGGCTAGTAGGGGATCTATCCACGCTTGGCCCCTGCATTCGAGCGGAGCAGCACCAATCAACATAAGTCCTCCTCAAAGCTAGGAAGCCGCCTGAGCGATAGCGCATAATATTCATGATCTCCACAACACGGAACCCGTGGCACGTTCATTGAGACTCATCATGACCTGGAAATTCCCATACGCATTGCGCCTACGAATTTCCTCCTGGGGAAACCAATAGGACGAGTGCATGCCCTATGAGCCTCTCCACACGAGAGCCTACGGGGTAGGATGCACGGGCCCTACGGATTTCTTCTTAGAGGACTTCTAGAAAAACACGAGCCTGCTGAAGAAGGGCGCAGGACAGCCCATGAGCGAATTTACCTCCTCAGGTGGCTCGGGCGTGCCGCGGTCGTGGCTGCCTCTGGGCGTAGGGATTCGGAGTCACCTACGTTCCCCCACGAGGCGCCCGCTCTTCCCTCCCAGTGAAGAACGCTCCACGGATACTGGCAAAAGCGCAGCCCGAGGAGAGCAGGTGTGAAGGGGTCTCACGAGGCCTTTCGCCCGAGCCGACTGTGTAGGAAGCTCCCATCATTTTTCCTAATCTCACGCTGGACACGACCTCACTCGGGGGCTAGCACCTCAACAAAGCACACAGAAGGAAGACAACTAACACTAGAGTCTGCTTAAAGAGGTTCATTACAGTCATGCTTACATGGCAGAAGGCTAACAAGTACTACGTAATCACGTCTATTCTTCCAAAAGATAGGCGGCCATGTTAGCGCTATAGCGGACCCAGCAGGTCCTTCGCGTAGATGCTCCAGAGGTGGCGGGGGTAGTCGACACGGCACGTCAATGGGTCATACACCGACACGGTGAAGTCCCTCCCACTAACATAGCGGAACCGTAGTACCGAGACACACCCCGTCTCGTGGTCGCAGATGAAGCTCTTCAAGCCGAAAGTAAAGTACATATCGCTTAGCGCGGGAGACTCGACAGTCATGCTCCAGCCATCGCCGCCATCGGAGTGCTTCAACCGCACGCTCTCCTGAATAGCACCCTAGGCAGCAAGGGCGAAGCTCTTGGGGAGCTTCACTCTCGTGGACCAGTCATCCCCCAGGAGGATGAGGACAAAGTCGATGACCCGAATAGTCTTGGGACCATCCTCAATATTGACCAGGCCCACATGCGGAGGAAGGAGCGGCACACACTCTGGACTATTGCCTGGTACTCCGCCACGCCCACCATGGTGCCCACGGCAACTGCCGCAAGGGCGACCACAGCCACACTCGACCGGCGCCTCCCCCTCAACCACTGCTCGGCTGTCACCTGATCCAGAGGAAGAAGCGACGATCTGAGCGGCGCCACGGCCTCCATGCCTCCCTCGACTGCTCCCGCGTGGGCGCCCGTGGACGCACTTCATCGGTGGCGTCTCTTCTGTATCTACCAGTGCCTTTCTCGTCGGTAGAGAGATGCTTCAGCGCCATGGAAGACGACGAGGCCTTAGCTCTATAAGACAAGAAGGAAGAGGCAGAGGAGCAGAGGAAATGGCGTCAAATAGAAGGCAGCACGCCCGCACCCCAATTTGACAAGACAAGATGAAGGGATGCATCACCGCGCTGGTCACGCGGCATTAATCGCTTGCTCCCCCCACGCATCGTTGCATCACGGGAACTGTCTCCAAGGTGAGGCAGGTGTTACCGCATCCGATGGTGGAGGGCGCATGGCCGTTTGTGTGCACGGTCTGAATGAGCATGGTGGCAGTTCCCTTGTTGACCAAGAGAGCGTCGGGCCCTTGCCCCTTCGTGTCCACCAGGGGACACATCCACCATAAGCGCCCAGGGGCTATTGTCGGGTCCTAGCAACCGGGATTCCATGCCCTGACGATCGATAGGCCCACCTCTCTAGCAAAGCCACCCTCCGGAGGTTACGAAGCCTCAAGAGGCAACACCAGGGGATGGACCCTCGCAAGGCTCTAGCCTCGTCCCTACTCGGCTTCATGAGGACGTCCTATGAAGAGGCGCCACAGGTGACACTTTGGTCCACCCTGGGCCTTGGATACCCTAGAGTGTGCCACCAGGGCATGCTCGTAATCTCATAGCAAAGGCAACCAGGATAACACTACTCAACAAGTGGTGCCTCGGCTTTGAGGACCACATGGACCACCTCGGTAAAGAGGAGCCGGTTTGGCTCCTTTGGTGCAAAGGCAGGGCTGATGACCTCAGCACCAGAAGCTCTCTCATTTGCTGCTTTGGTGAGGATAATGCGACACTAGGCGGCGACAAGCGACACCGACGGAGTCGGCTTTATGAAAGGACGGAGAAGCTCCAGCGAGCAAGACTTAGTTCACCTAAAGTAGTCTTATAGAATGGGACTTCGAGGAGCGGCAATGTGGTGACCCTTCCCACCTATGATTTGTGGAAGAGGCCCGACGCCTCTATATAATGAAGCCTTCTCCTACCTCAGACAGGTCGATCCATGGGATATAAAACCCTAGATTCTCATCCACCATTGTATCCTCGCGAAACACGTGAGCAATACAACAAAGCAGGACTAGGGGTTTTACCTCGTCACGAGGGTCCTGAACCTGGATAAAAAAACCTGTGTCCACTCTCCGTCATGTACATACTCTGTCATCGCCGCCGTCGTTGAGAAGCTTAGAACACGTGTTCAGCCCCCTAACTCAGTGCTCGTTGGATCCCTTGTTCCTTCACGGGACATTTTCTCCGACAGGGTGGAGTTGGTGCAGACCACTAACCCATAGGGCACCACATAGTGGTATGCCACGGGTATGTTTCCTACCCAATGCGCACCACTATGTGGTGCCCTACGGGTAAGTGGTCTGCGACCATCTATGACCTGGCCCACACGTAGTGGTGGCGCACCTGTGTCATGTGTGCCACGGGTATGTGGCTTACCCGTGGGGGACTTCCGAACCATGCTCCACGGCTATTTTCCCATGGGGCACTACGTACCCTGTGTGCCACGGGTATGTGGATTACTTATAGTTGTTTTCCCTAGTATTGAATCACATAGCGCCAATAGTTCTAGAGCAGTAAGAAATCGCCATGTCTTCCCCAAGCTGTCTTGCGGCATGCACCGCGAGACAGGAAAATGGGCCTCCGGAACCCCGCATCTTCGAATCCTGTACGGAAGAATGGCGATAAGGTTTTCAGGGAGCGCTTTCGCGCGATTACTGGCTTCATCACGGACTCCTTCACGGGCGTTGATAACGTCTTTTTGAATGACGACTACTTCCCTTACGCCGACCACTTGTTTGACGACGTGGCTGACAACACCACTGACGTTAACTCAAGTGGTTCCTCCTCTGCACCGTATAAAATTCTCCTTTGTATATTCATATCATATTTCATCTAATGAAAATTATATCTCATATATTATATGTAGCAATTTGTTTAGACTTGCTATTTCCAATTTATTTGTTAGATTGCATGATAACTTTTATTCCTATATTTTTAGTCATGTTCTATTTACTGTTTTTATGGATTGATTCAGATGGTAAATTACTCATATTTTCAGCAATAATGCAAGATCACTGTTTAGTATCAGTGCATGCATAGGACCTTTTTTGGAAAATGGTGTTTTAGCTCCGGTGCATATGAACCGGAATTTTTTTGTATTTTTTTTACTTTTGAGTCTATTCGTAGTGCTATTGATGATTTTTTTAATAGATATGTGAAATTTGGCAAAAACAAAGGCCATGTCCATTTGTAAACTAGTCCAACACGAAAGTAGCCCATTGAATATTTTGTAAAAGAGGGGACCACCACAATGAGGTCCTAGAAATTCGAGGCCTTTTGGTTATAGCAACCCGGCTTCTTACCAAAGGCTCTCGTGACGCACACACGTGTACCTTTCGCCGCCTCCCTGAGCGAGGCGGTCGTCTCCGCTGACTTCCCCTAGTCTCCCTCGTTCACCTCCCTTCTTGCCGTCGTGGGCCGGCTGGCATTGCTCGCTCGGGTCCAATGCAGGGCCGTCGCCGTTGGCGGCTTTCCCCCGTTCCTTGTGACCAAGCATCTTGGCTCAGGCCTAAAGCATGGTGACGATGCTCCTCGGTGCGGCGACGCTCCGACGTGGCGTTGGGTGGTGTTCAAGCGATGGCGGCACCACTTGGTGGTGGGACAACACGTGACAATCTTGGTGGTGCTCTCTCGACCTAGATTTGGTCCCTTTGGTCCTGATCTGGGTCAGGACGGGACGGTTTGGCTTCGATCGCGATATTTCTGGTTGGTATGACAAGCAGCTCGCAATGGGATGGTGGTGACGACTGTCACGCCTGCTGCATCGCTGTGGCATGAGCTTTACGGGATAGATCTGGGCTCTGTCGGCCTACGAGGCCGAAGAAGAGGGTAGCGGCGACAGTGGCATGCATGTTGCAGCGTGGCAGGGGGCTTTACGGTAACACCCCGTCCAAACACAAGCCTCGGGGGTGTCACTCCTGACTTCTTACTAGGATCTCTAGACTGGCCCTACGGACCAATACTAGTCTTTCTTTGCGCACCTTGTCCTCACTTATACGCACCCGGTACTCACTTCTCGGTCGGTCACCCATCCTCAAATTTCTTTAGGCCAAGCATGCTTAACCTCAGGGTTCTTACTAGATGAGCTTCCGGAAAATAAGTTACAACTTGTTGATATGAGTATCATATCAATATATTAATCCATATGCCAGGATCTCACATACACCTACCCTTAGAAGATCAATGCCCTCATCGATAAAGAACAAACCAGGAACATCCCCTCTTGGCACGCGTCTGTACGTCCAGTGTCGGCACATGTGCCATGTCGTGTCCACTCTGGGCCACACGCGCCATGCTCCACATGTTCCGACACTAACCCGCACACACTTGTTTAACCGTGAGGATCGGCTCTTATACCACTTATAACACCCCGTCCAAACACAGGCCCCGGGGGTGTCACTCGTGACAGCTTAGTAGGATCGCTAGACTGGCCTCACAGATCAACATTAGTATTTTTCTGCGCACTTTGTCCTCACTCTTGCGCACTCGGTACCCACTTCCCGGTCGGTCACCCATTCTCAAATTGCTCTAACCCAAGCACATTTAACCTCACAGTTCTTTTTAGATGAGCTTCCAGAAAAAAGTTGCAACTTGTTGGTATGAGTATCCTATCAATCCTATTAAGTCATGTGTCTGGATCTCATATTTACGGGATCGGTCTACGCCCGGCCGAGCCTGCTTGTCCTGGTGTGTCCCTGCCACCGAGTCCGGTCGGCAAGCGTCGATGGCGGTGGAGGAAGTTCTCTAGGTGGTTGTGTTCATGTCGTCCTTTGGCTCCTATTATCCTCATGTGCTCTTGCCCCTAGTCCGGTCGGCTACCATCTATGGCGATGGGGCTTGTTCCCTCTCACGTGGTTGTGGTACTGCCGCCACTTATCTATGGTTTTTTATTCTCGGTTCGACTGGCCTCGCGGTGTTTTCCATGGTGAGACGACGATGGTGGACTGCAAGCGTGGTGGCGGCAAGTTTGGTGGAGCCATATAGATTGTCTGGGGTTGGTGGACGGCAAGCTTGGTCGGCATCGATGCGATGACGCCTGTGAGTGTCGTCATTCTTTCTTGAAGGGTGTCGAGTGTACCCCTACTCCCCTGCGTGTATCGGGAGAATCCTAGGACAAGTCTGGGCAGAGTGTTGTCTTCATCGTATTTCTTTTTAAACGTGTTGCTTGGTACGCGGCGATTCCGAGTCATATAAGCGTGGTGGGACTTCTCTGGAGGACGCAACAAACCATGATTACAGCTGATCGTCGCTTTTATTGATCGGGTCATGTCATCTCTTGCTTTTCTTTTGAGCTTAATTATACTATTTGTCCCAGCATTGATCCCAATTGTACCATATGGTTGCTCTATTAAATATAGCGGCCAAAAGACTGTTTCAAGAAGAGGTGACAGAAATTCGTTCGTGGTAGGGATGAGGCACGTGGCCCTAATTGCCCAGTTCAATGTTTATTTATAAAACATTAAAACCATGCGGTTCACGAGCATATGCCATAGAGAGATGCTGAAGCGTAGTGAAAAAATTACACGTCCATGCACCTGCCTAGACGCATTGAGTATACCCACGTGATTGTTTTCGCACGAGGACGGACGCATCCGAATCCAGTAGTCAGTCCTTTTTTTGGGCGCACGTGCGGGGGCTATTGTCAAGGACGATAGTCAGACCTCGCCGGATCGAGTTCCAGCACTGATGAGCAATATGGCGTGCGTGTGCGCTCGTGTCGCGGCATCCACCTCGCGTGCTGAGTTGGCCGCTTCCGCACCGTTGTGCCCGCGCGTCCCTCGCACCATGTCAGATCCATGACGTTGCGAGCGCACAGCACCGTGCGGTGCTATATTAGATCTATTTATTTATTTTTGATACGCAATATCGCACCGCCTCGATTTAACTCACTTTCTCAACGTCAAAGGTGGTAGTAAAGGATTAAAATTCTTGGTATGGATCTTTAGATATTGCTTCGTCAAATTATTTTGGATTTTCCTCATGGTTGCCACAAGAAAGTTTGTTTTTATGATATTTATCGCGAATGCAACCTATTCAATAATGATGATTCGTATTATCAGCTTCCAGCAATGTTGATCGGTTGTTCAGTTGCTTTTTTTATATACTACTCTTATCAATGTTGGTTGATTATTTTAGTGGTTGTGCAAGTGCTCGTAAACTTGGTGTTGCGTCTTAAATTAAAATTATAGGAGAAACGGTATCTATAAATTTGTAATTTGGTTTTTGTGTCAGTTTTGTTCGGCTGTCTTTAGAAAAATGCAAGACTATGTAGGAGGAAGAAAGAGTAGATGTCAAAAAAAAATATCGTTTATCTTAGACTTTAATTTATAATCGCTGAGACAACTTATCTATCTCCAACACACGAAATTGATTGTCAAAAAAAAATATTCTACTCCTCTTGTTCTCAAGGAAAAAAAAACTCTAGCCTTCTTATAATAGTTGGCTAGAGGATCCCCGTCATTCCTTATAAAAAACTACAGTATCATACTTTTTTGGCGAAAAGTCCGTCAATCTATTTACACTCTACAACAGCAGTATAATGATACTTAAAAGTAATAAAAATTACAAACATGTCATTGGACCATATAGTGATGACTACAAGCACTTAAAGAGCCGAAGGTGTCCTGTCGTCGTCCTCCCTCACTAGAGCCTAGCAAATCTTGTCGGACTAGAGCTTGTTGTAGTAAATATACAAGAAGTCCTCAAAGGACCAACACACAAAAGCAACCACCATCGCTGATGAAGAAACGCATAGATCAGAAAGAACACCGGCCAAATCTAGCGAGATCCATCGGAGACACGCCTCCAATAATGCTAGACGTACCACCGAGACGGGGCTGGACAGTCATGACTTCCTAAGTAGCACATAAACCCTAACCATACGGAGAAAATCATAAAAATGGAGCTCTCCCGCTAATAAGGAAAGGGATCCACCATGTCGCCATGACCCTAATACTACAGGAGGCGAGGCAAATCAACGGCTCGGTGCCGATTGTGTAAACATGTTGATGCTAGGTGTGGAATTTGATTGTATAAAAGTGTTGATGCTAGGTGCGGCCACATAGAGAGATTTGTTGAGTAATAATGTTGCTTTTCAAAAAATTATAGCCTCCTCTGTACGCGGCTAGGCACTCCCGAAGTACATGGGAAAACACTAAATCCTGCATAGGCGCAGTCTTTAGGCATATTAGCATGTTTTTTGCAAGTTCTATTCCATCAAGACATGGCCATATCGCCCATCACTAACAAGGTTAGCACCGTTCAAAAAAAAACAAGGTTAGCACACGTCCTCAACAATATATGGTGCCACAGCTATATCCAAAGCCCCTAACTGACGTGCCAGTTTGTTACAGTTTCGAGGAGCTAAGGGGCTATTTGGTTCGAGGGATATCCCAACGTGGTCAGGGTAGCCACTGAAAAAGTGATTTTAGAAATATTCGTCCAAATTGTCCCTCAAAATCTGGCGGACGAGCTCAGCCACTTTTGGCTCGTGCCGTTGGCCTCACCCGGAAACAGTTTCGCTCACTCACCACCCTATGCATTTTCCTCTCATCCTAAGCCAGAGCAACAGGGCGGCAAGAAGTCGACCGGCGCAGCGGTCAGGAATCGATGAATGGCCGCATAACATAGGGGCCTATGCTAAGGTCGGCCAAAATATGGACACCCGAAGGACCCGGCGCGCACAATCCTATCCTATCTGAGCCCGTCATTGCATGCACTTCAGACAGCCGTCCGTAGCATCATAAAGAGCACAGGTGTTCTTGTTCTACCAGTTGAGCTTAAAGTAGCATGCTTTTCAGTTCATGCATCATGTCAAATTGGATTTTCTACGCCTAATTTCTCTCCATTATCGAATCTTAAGCAGAATAAGTGATGCATGGTGATTCCATGCCTCTTTATCTAATCCCAAGGCCTTTTTCCTTCATTTATTTTGCGGTAGCTTACGCGTCAGAAAAAGGCCTCCTTTCCGGCCCACAATGGCTAAAGCTATCTGGAATCAATCAATGAATGATCCGTAACCCCCATGGGTTCAAGGACCCGTTGGTCAAAGGAAAAGGGGAAGTCCAGATTCTAGGACGGAGCCATATGAGGCGAGTCTCACGTATGGTAAGGAGTGCAACTCCACCGCATGTTTTGTGGCAAGAAATCGAGCTGCGCGACAAGACAAGGGCACTGGCCTAGGCATGTGCGCCAAGGTAGCCAGGGGCCAAGGAGGGCGACGAGGAGGTGGCAAGGAAAGCGACTAGGGACGAGCGATAAGGAAGGGGCAGGGAGGAGGCGACACAAGGTAAGGAAAATGATACGACTCCCCCGGGGGATCGCATCCCCCACCTCCTGCCCGTGAGTCGTGACGCGCCTCTTGTGTGGGCCCACAACACGACCGTGCCTTATCTCTCAATCCATCTTCTACCTTGCCCTCGTCTTTTTTCCCCCATTCACTCCATGGATCTCCTCGCCGCTAACCACTGCCCCCTTCCCCGTCGCCGCCGGTCCCCCGAGTCGCCGCCACCGTTGACGACTTCCCCCGGACTTCTCTCTCACCATCACCCCTGGATCCCCATCTCCGGCGCCATCCTCCCCCATCTCCCCATGTGCTGCCCATGCCGGTGGTGGTTCTGCCGCGCGGGTGGTGGTACCACCGCGAGTAGGTGTTGCTGGTGTCGGGGTGGTGCTGCCCGCGTAGGTGGTGGTGACGCCCAGCTCCGCCTCCACCACCGGTGCTCAGCGCCGCCGCTCGCTGCTGGTTTTCCTAGGGCCAGAGATGCTACCAACAGTGGCAAGCTCTGCTACCTACGGAGCCGAGAATTGCTACTTACTACCTTGGGAGTTGTTATCTATGCCGGCGCGCTCTGCTACCTACCACGGTGGGCTCTGCTACATACGACGGCGGGCTCTGCTACCGGAGTTGCTCCAAGGAGCGGCAGACGCTACAAGGAACGGGCGGCGCATCTACAAGCGTTCAATTTGGGGCTTGCTACAAGTGGCAGCGGCGCTGCTACATGGGCAGCGGGCTTCTGCTACATGGAGGCGGCGCTCTGCTACACGGGCGGCGGGGATCTGCTACATGGAGGCGGGGCTCTGCTACACGGGCGGCGGGGATCTGCTACATGGAGGCGGGGCTCTGCTACACGGGCGGCGGGGATCTGCTACATGGAGGCGGGGCTCTGCTACACGGGCGGCTGGGATTTGCTACATGGGCGGTGCTACGGTGACAGCATCGTTTCCGTGAGCCTGAGTTTTGGTACTCTATGTTTTGGTACTTGCTACTTGCTACTCTGTGTTTTGCTACTTGCTACTCTGTGTTTTGCTACTCATGTCAAACAGATTGGCCCAGAAAACGGATTGTAGCAAAACAGAGGGACAACAATGGTGGAAACCTAATCTAGAGCTTACCGATGGTGCCGGAGGTTCTTCCTCAGGATTTTGATTGAAAAACACTGGAGGATTTGTGTGCTTGGCTAGATTATGTTGCTGCGCTCGATTGGAGACATCGCCGTTGGCCGAATCGGAGCGCCACCGGGTGAGAGGATTTGATCCCCCACTAGAAGCTACGATTGGCGGCGGGATAAGGTGGTGAGGCTGACCAGGAGGGGGGTAGAGTATGGTCCCTCGAATACGGCTCATCTCCGGCGGCCGGTGAAGGAGATCGACGGTGCACCACACGCGCAACTCCCAGCTGGTCAGCCTCTGTTTTGCTACTCTGAAACGGTTTTTGCTACGACGTAGCAAAAGCGGGCAATGGCTTCACTTGACGGTTCGATCGGACGGTTTAAAAGTTTTGATCGGACGGCTCCGGACCCGGGGGATCGGGGGCAAATATCCCCCGGGGGACGCGTAGCGCTGTCCCAAGGTAATCTCACCATCGTAATAAACCATAACGGCTCATCCACTTCTCAACCTTTGAACCAAACAGAAAAACGGCTAGCCCTAACCATATCTTCAAGCCGAACCAAACAGAAAAAGTGGCTGCCCCTAACCAAATTGTTTGGGACATTCCTATCCCATATACCAAAATTTATCCCCTGAACCATACAGCCCTTAAGACAACAGTGTCAACAGCAATGTAAAACCAATAAGAATTTTGCTACCATAGCATCACGTGTGAATTAATTGGAGCACTGCCTGCTCTTTGACAAAAAGGAAAAGGGTTTCACATTCATTTGTTGTTTCCTAATTGACAAGCTCGTGTGCTGCTCCCTGTTTTATTATTAATCAAATAGGGAAGAACCAAGCAGCGTGTAAACATGTGCCATCCTGTTTCCCTTTTTACATCTTATTAGGTAAACTAACAAGACAATAATGTAAGTAGCAGAACAGTTTACATCAGATTTTTCTTTCTGACACTAAATCAGATTTAAACGAGCATATCAACTGATTGGCAAAAGAAAAAACGATCCTCTAAGTATACAGTTAGTGAAGACATAACTTCAGGAAAAATTCAATCGAAACAAATCGCTGTGGATCCAAGATACAATGCTTTCCATCCAAGTCCTTACCAAGATCAATTGGGGATATGTCATCCATTGCTCACTATAGAGTAGCTCCACAGTATAACACATTTCTCAGCACTTTAAGCAAAATGCAAAGGTTGCTCCTCAGCTCATAAAACTTTCCCGCAGCTCACAGAGAGCTGCCATCCGCAGGGCATGAGGACTTGTTGGTAACGGTAGTCCATCAGCGTGGCCAGGAAGATCCTTCTTGGTTAGAACACTGTTGTCTTGGAAGTCATGTGAAAGTTGCAGCTTTGACAAAAGCATTGCAATATTACATGACAGAAACTAATTTCAATGGCACCCAGTCAGTCAAGCAGCAGCAATTGAACCAAGCATGCAAGCTGATGAGTCTACCACTCCACACTCCACAATGCATACTCACTGTTCCATCATGGATCCTAACTTTGAACCAAACACATCAGAATGGTAAGACTCCTATAAGCTACGCTCCAGAGAACATGGTAAAATATGAAAAACAGGATACTCGTGAGCTCTAGGGAGTCTGTCAGAAAGCAACATGCCTAGTTTTTACACTCTCCCAGAGGGAGGCAAGTAATGGAGAAAATTCTAACTTTAATTTCAAAAAATATGTCAGATTGTGTATCAATCATGATGAACTGTCAACAAGTAGGCAAACTAAGATTGTGTGCATCAATTAATGATGACCTGTCAACAAGTACTAGGACAGATCAAGTTATCAGTTACAAATTAATATTGAATCTACAGTGACAGCAGTTTCTCCTCAAAGAAATGAATGTACTAAGACTGCTCATAGTGAGAACCTCGGTGGTATCATGCATGCGAACTAGGCAAAAAAGATGATGTGGCAAGTAGTTAATGAGAGAGACATGCATGCGAACTAGGCAAAAAAGATGATGTGGCAAGTAGTTAATGAGAGAGACAATTAGAGTAAGATAATGTTACCGTAACATCACACTTACGAATGAAAGTGAGTCTACAAAACAATAAATGAATGTCTCTATGTTACCACAAATATGTTATACCCACAATGGAAGAAGTAACATAGAAAAATAACATATGCATGTTAGGCCACACTTTAATTAGCGTTTTTTAGGAAAAACAGCTAGAAAAATTAAGGGACGTAATTGTTTCCGTAAGCATCGCTTGGTTGACGGCAAGTTTCAGGAAGGGAATTTGAACCAACATTTAGTGGACACAACAAAACGCCGTCACAGAACATTTCAGGAAGGGAATTTGAACCAATATTCCAAGCACGGCCTTACTAGTCTAAGCTACTACCCATTATGACCAGACTAACAGAATGGCGAAAATAATGGTAACAGGCCAGGCTACAAAATGCTTAACCAAGTATTCTTGCCAATACCAACATTAGACGAAGCTTGGCCTTTCACACAGATAACAGGGATCTGTAGTGGAAGTAGCTATGTCCAGCCCGATAGGTCTTATATGTGTTTTAGATCCACAAAAAATATTGATGCAAGACTGACAGACAATTGCTATCACCATTACTGATCCTTTGCTATCCCCATTACTTAGCCTTTTCTCAATACTAATTATTTTTCAAACTGTGCTCTAACCTAACTATTTTTCAAACTGTTCTCAAACCTAACTATATTAGTACAAGTGCCTGAGAAAATGTTCCCTCAGACTGCTAAGTATGCAAATTAACTTTGAAGAGAAGACCTCATGTTGAAAGAATCTACCATGCAAAAATCGCTTAAGACTTTTCCTTGAAGAACAAGACATTATTGAGCCAACAGACACAAACAGCACCAATCAAAATACCCAACTAGACATGACTTCAAATTGAAGACCACAAACATTACTTCGACAGAACCAACCGAGACAAAATCATACAGAATCTAGGTAATACTTGATAGAAGATGGAAGACATCTAAGACACATACATAACTGGAATCCATTATAACAAATAGTAATTTCCCCTGAGTACAGTATCCACAACAAGCAACCAAATTTCAGGATGATATTAACAGATGGATGATCTTGTTCCAAATCTGTAGTGATACGAAAAGCCATGACTCCAGCTGTCAACTTCAAAACGTTTACCATTAGGGAGCTGACTCGACTATGGTCCCAAGGGGAAGAAACTTGAAACAACAGCAGTGACTACGGACACAGATGGACCCCAGACATTCAGACTGAAACTTGACGACGACGCTGAACCATCTTGACCCTCATAACTGTTCTAGGACTCACTGTAACAGTAAGGACACGATATATAAGCCATGCGCAAGAAAACATGGAAAAGCAAATAATAAAAGAACTATTAAATAGAAAACTCAAGGCACTCAGCTTACAGTTTTCTATAAGGCATGGTAAATCTTAAGGACCATAATATACTTTCTGAATTACATACCTGATTGTCCTGATCTGTAGCCAAATCATCAGGACTGTTTGCCTGCAATGGCTTTTCTTCCCCACAACTTGGACGGTTGCATTTTGTCCGGAAAGGATAGTTTATGTTATTGCACTTATCGCACTTCCAACTACCCTCTGGCGTCTTCGGTTCTGTCAAGTCAAAAGTTAAATGTATAGCTCAATAGAGTTTCATCTGAAAAGGTATCAAATAAACTTAGTGCAAAGCTTAGGTGCATAACATGATAAGAGTTCTCCCAAAATTGACAGAAAAAATACACAAGTATTTTTATGTGATTTCAAGGTCACTCATACGCATAATGTTGAACACTGAAAACTTACTTGAACCTCGTGAACTGTCAGGTTTGGGTCCCTGCATAAAGAGTTGTTATGTAGGTCATCAGTACAGTAATTGTAACATTTAACTCTATATACAATGGTAAGGAAGCTAAAGGAAGATAAATAGTGATCAAATCTAAGATGAACAAGAACATAAGGGCAACAAACATGTAAAGCCAAATATATTACTCCCTCCGATCCAAAATAAGTGTCGGAGATGTAGTACAAACTTTGTACTAAAACAGTACTGAATCACCAACACTTATTATGGATCGGAGGTAGTAACTGTTTTCCCACTAATAGCTTCAAGAGAATTATCATGTTCCCACATGAGCACTATTGCACAATCTAACAATGCAACTGCATGACACTCAATTGACACATATGGTCAAGTAGAAGAACAGCCGTTCTTGATTTGGTTCAAGGCAGCACGATTAAGTTTTAATACAGTGCATATGGGGTTCAGATTTGCGGAACATACAAGAAATTAATAAATAATTTTTTTGGCAAAAAGAAAAACTCCCAGAAAATTGTTATTAAAGACACTGCTGAAATCCTGATTCCCAAGAAATGTCCAAGTATAGGCATGGACTGATCACCAGACACATAGCACGCTGTCTAACTTTAAAAAATCAGAATAGTTTTAGGACATCACGTCTACATCCAGAAAGATGACTTAACTTGTGGGCTGCAGCAGCAATGTCAACTTCCAGCACGTTCTTTAGACTTAACACAACTATTGATTATCAGTGTTTATGAATAGACTGAACTTTTTAAAGATATATTTCATGGCCCGACTAGTAAATAATATATGAACTTATAGCTCAGCATGAAGGAACTGTATCGAACCTGGTTATCAGGTCTTGGTGTGTTGCATTTCCTCATGTTACAGACTGCCCGAAAGGCAAAGTTGACGTTGTTGCAATTAGGGCACTTCCAATCATTATCACGCCCAGCTCCTACAAAAAGGTTGAAGGATCAATGAAAAGCCAACAAAATTGATGCAACGGCTAAAAGGGAACACAATTTTATACCTGCAGATTTCTTCTGTGAGCCTTCGTCAGAATAGGAACCAGCCCTTGTGACCTACAGGAAATTAAATAAACAACGATCTTACCATTTTCTTAGATGGCGTTTGACACCAAAATATGAAAGAAAAAATGAGAAATAAATGCTGCCCATGTTCTCACACAAAATAAATAGCAGAGACACACTAACTCATACTAATATGTATAGATGAGTGATTACCATTGCACCAGGACCACCAGGTGAGCCCAAGCCATATCTGTCAATGGGCATGCTGATGCTGTACATACCACCTATTTACGGGTACATGAAAATTAAAAAGGTCGTGAGAAACAGTATCCCAGCATTCAGGTCTGATCTAAAAACACCTTCTATTTCACAATCATTGGAATAAAAGAACTGCTAATCTGCAACATCCATCAAAGCACATAGCAAGAAATCAAGAAGTAATTATCTATTACATATACGCTTTCAGAATAGAAGAGCAAATAGTCCATATAGAATTATATTCAAATGCTGGCATTCCTAGCAAGTTCGGATAAATAAGGGTTGTACACTGCAAGAGTAGCATTTTCTTGAGCCATCAGATTCGCTTATTACAATTGACAAGTTAATTCATGCAACACAGCATAGATACCACAGCCGTCTTACCTGGACCAATCATAGAACCACCAGAATATGGAGGTGGCCCAGTCATATGCACCGGCGGCCCATAGGGGCTCCCCATCGGGAGTCGAGCGCCGTATCCATAGTGATATCCAGAACCCGGAGGAAGCTGAGGAATGCCATAGCGTGGCATGGCCTGCCCATTATAGAGGGAAGAGCCATACGGGGGAGGCGCTCCGCTGAGGTACATGGACGGCGGCGTCCCGGGGCCCATGTATCGCGCAGGCACATAGTGGGGTGGAGTCTGCATAGCCTTCTAGGCAAACAAGCAACAGCAACACTAGATCAATGCAAACGCCCAGCGAGTAATAATACACATGACAGGTACACACTGAACAGCCAAGCCAACAGATGAGTCAACAGCAACAACAATGAGGAGTTGAGAGTACCGTGTGATCTGTGGGCCTGGGCTGGTCGCAACTGCGCATGTTGCAGGTGGTGCGGAAAGCGAAGTTGATGTTCCTGCAGCTGGGGCAAACCCAGTCGTCCTCACGGCGGCTACCTGAGCGTCGTTCGTGCCAAAATAAGCAAATCCTGTGAGATGCAGCTTACAGAGGGGGGAGGGGAGCAGGAACACATCGGCGAAACAGCAAAGCGACCTACCGTCGGTGCGCGCGCGCTTTCCAGCAGACTGGCTGCGGTTATCCATCTACAATCGCACAGAAGGAGGCATAAAGACAGCGAAGAATTTGATGCCACACTAGGTTTCCCCTGCGGCGGATGGACCTCGGGGGCGATTCGATCCCCAAATCGATCTGGGAAGACGAAGTGGGCGTACCTGAGAAGACATTGTTGGAGGTGAAGCGGGGACAGCAACCGGAGATCGGGGAGAAACAGATAAGGCGGAGACGCCGTAGAGACGGGCGGAAGAGGCGGAGGAGGAGGTCAATCCGGCGGCGACAGAGGGGAGCTCCGGTCTAGGGTTTTGAGGCTTCTTGTCTGGTTTGGTGGCGCAGTGGCCGCTGCCTCCGCGTCGGCTGTATAGAACCGTACGGGTCGCTGTCTAGGCTGCCACCTCCGTGTTTGGGCCCTTTTAGGTGGCAAAATATTCCGGCCCATCTGTACTTTACAATGATTGGTATTTTTATTAAGACCGGTGTAACTTGGACTAGCGTTGTGTACATAAGGGTTCCGGTGGAAGTATTATAAATAGTACTCCCTCCTTCAAAATAGATGTCTTGGTTTTTTTAAATTTTAGATGAATCTATATACTAAATAGTATGTAGATTTATTTAAATTTTGACAATTTGCGATATCTATTTTAGGACGGAGGGAGTATCATGTATGTCATGTTGGCAAAAATCTGATATGGTATAACAATTAATAAAGAAAAAGATGGTTAGAGTATCATAGGTAGATATCGTATCATAGCACGTAAAACTAGAAAATCCTCGTACAAATAAATCATGTACGCTATTTTGTATTGAGATTCTACAAATCATTAAATATAATAGTATGATACAATCATATGATACCATGCACTATGAAGATAGTATCATACACTAGTATCATATGTATAATACTAATAATATGATACTACCACTATGATCAGCCTAACACGGCTAAGTTAATATCTTTATAGTGCATAGTAATCAATAGATAGTGTCATAGATGACTATATTAATTAGCTTAAAGATTCGTTTTATCTACAATGTAGCTAATTAGAACAACCATCTCTCTCCTCATTTAAGAGCGTATTATGTCATTAAAATGCTTACTTAGCAATGCATGAAATTGCATGTTACTAATTACATTACTCTCACTGTAACTAGCCTAAGAAGTGCAAGAAGACGCAATGTGCTACTCCCTATGTTTCATAATATAAGATATTTTAACTTTTGTGAGACGAGTAGCTAAAACATTTTATATTATAAAACGGAGAGAGTAGTTTCGAAGGATGGTTAGACACCAAGCTCAGAAGGTGTTTATGTATCTAAACAACAATAACTAATAATAAGAGATATAAAAACCTAGAAGAGGTTACCCAAAAAAAACTATAAGAGATGACTGTATTGGAGATTTCTGTAGGTGCTTAATGATGTTCTGATGTTCAGAGTACATATAAATATCTTGCATTGTATATGTCATAAGATTATTCATGATGTATTGATAGGCAAGGCATCTCTCAAGCATATCCACCATAAGAGAAACCTTATGCTAAAAAAAGAGATGCAGTGAGATGTGTCATTTGTTAGTTGTAGTTATGGTGTATACACCACGTCATAGACTTGAGCCTGTCATGCACTCATGATATGAGTCGGCAGGATTATGGGATGTTAAATGCTATTTTGTGGCTCAATAGTTATAAAGGTAGCTTTTAGACTTGTCGTGAAACGTGTTGACATGGTCCCAAGACACGATTTGGAGGTACATCAAGCCTCTCTCGAGTAACTAGAAAAACTTGTATGACCACACTATTAAGTTTAAGTGTTAACCCAACACATGAATTAGTATTGCATGTTCAAGAAGAGAAGTCGAACTCCTCGACTAGGACAAGAAGTACTCGTCTTAAGCTCGACACTTATATCAAGAAAAAAAAGAAAAAGTTGCGTATGCCACATAGTCAATGATCCTCAAAGTGACTCTATGATCATATGGGACTTGGCACATTCTACTATGGACCTTTAGCAACTACCGACCAAGTATCAGTACTAAATTATAGCAACAGTAGTCGTGGCATGAGATGGATACCTAGAGAGAGGACTACTCAGGTTGTGAACCTATAGGGTTACGCGGTTATGGGGTCGGTACCCACTCGGTTGGATCCAAGAGGATACGACCAATCGAACTCCAGTTAAGGATTTGTTAATGGATGGGACAAACAATATTATGGGTTGGATCTTTTTTTAAGAGTCTTAAATATTCTAGTTTCCACCATGTCCATTTTTAAATACATAATTGTTTTCATCACGTTCATTCCCAAGTACATAGCCGTTATGATATAGATTAGATCTAGCCATAAAACGCACACGACGATCTTCATTATATGTGTGGATATGAATTGCACTTGTGATAGTTGTTGGGTATGATGTGTGAGGGATCATACGATAAGAAGAAGTAGTACGACCACATTTGCATCAACGTGCTACCTCGAATCTACTTCCACTACGAGTCTACGCGTCTACTGGTAATCCAGTGATCTACATCTAAATAATTTTAATGTAGAATATCCCTACCGCCATATTATGCCACACCGTGTTTAAAGATCATATGTTTTCACCTGCTACGGTAGGAGACTCAAGAAGCTCTTTAAATCTTTGAGAATATTCAGCTTGCAATGTTTGGTATTCAATGGGTTATCACCGTAGTTTTGGTGAAACTCGTTATGCAAAAAAAGAGCCAAAGAGGATGGTTTTGAAGATTTTCAAGGTAACTTTTAATTTTATAAGTGATCTTTTGTTGTCTGTATGTGTTTTATTTTTTTCAATCAGATGTACTATGATTAATTTATCAATAAGGTATGATCCTTTACTAGAAAACTATGTATACACGAATACCTCACAACAGGGTTATCTACACTTTTGTGTAGGTTAGGTTGTCTTGGAGAGGATGACGAGATGGTGGCAGCTTTCTTGCATTGAAAATATGTCCCTAGTATATTGCAATGGTATTTATGTATGTGGGTGTTTATCTATGCATGTTCATGGGGTCATGTGGATGTATCGTAAAATGTACAACCTCTCACTTGCCTCATTTGTAGTTCATTGATTCACCATTATCTTGCATCCTATCTGTCACTCTCTCTTACCAGTAATAGAAAAACAGCTATAGATAGATCACATACTTGTGGGGTACAAAAAAGAGATTCTCCATGGGTATATACTCGTGGCACACCATATGTAGGTGTGCCACGGGTAGCAATTTACCTGTGGCGCACCGCAAATGCGCCAAGGATGAGTTTTTCCCCGGCTGGCGGGGGTGCCCCCCTCACTAGTAGGAAAACCCTTATAGCAGTCATTTTTCTAGTGGCGTTCCAAACATAATGCACGCCACTACTTGCATGCGAAATAGTAATGACGTTGAAATAATTCGGAACTCTACCACTAAGATGTAGTAGTGGCATTCGTGGATAAGTAAATACGACAAACGGGCGGGTACCCCCACACAGCCGGACCAAATGTTATAGTGGCTTCTCTCTAAAGGAACGCCGCAAATATGAATTCTAGTGGTGATGTTGGATTCCGGGCAACACCACGATTACCCACCACCTTGCACGCCGACACCCTTGATTATCGATCTTGTCTCTTCTTCTCCTCTCATAGCTTGCGCGCGTCAATCATTCACACACCCTCCACCCTCTCTCCCTGCCGCAGCCCTGCATCGGATGCTCGGATCTGCTCCCCACACTTGTGACTGCGCCCGGCCGTGCGCGTCCGCCGCCCCCACATCGGACGCCTAGATCTGCTCCCGCACCTGCGATTGTGTTCAACCGCGCGTGTCCACTGATACGTCAGAAACGTATCTATAATTTTTTATGTTCCATGTTTTTTAGCATCTACTTTGCTTTGCTTTGCCTACACTTTGAGGTGCTTTTATATGTTTTCTGGTACTAACCTATTAACAAGATGCCCCAGTGTCAGTTGTCTGTTTTCTTCTGTTTTTTGGTTCGAGAAAGGCAGAAAATCAATATTCTCGGAATTGGACGGGACAAAAGCCAAAGTCAATATTTTACCGTGGAGAACACGAAGCCAGAGTACGAGATGGAGGGGAGGCACAAGGGGGCCACACACCCTGGCGGCGCGGGCTAGCCCTAGCCGCGCCTGGGGGGTGTGACCACCCTGGCCGCCTCCTGCCTCGCCTCTTCGCCTATAAAGACCCCCCGATGCAAAAACCCTAAGTACCCAATCAATATTTCACGAAACCTTCTGTAGCTGCCACCACCATCGTCCCTAGATCGAGGGGAACTAAAGCTCTTCTCGGGACCCTGCCAAAGGGGAGATCATCCTGGAGGCCTTCTTCTTCATCTTGTCAGCCTCCGGTATGAAGCGTGGGTTGTTCCACCTTGGACTACGGGTCCATGTAGTAGCTAGATGGTTGTATATCCTCCTTTGTGCTACCATGTTTAGATCTTGTGAGCTCCATTCATGATCAAGATCATCTATTTGTAATCATACATGTTGTGTTTGCGGGGATCCGATGGATATTGAGATTACTATATCATATTGATTAATGGTTTTGTCTTATTGATTCTATCATGTCTGTATTGTTTGTGATCTTGCATGCTCTCCGTTTGTAGTAGCTATCTTGGCCAAGTAGATGCTAGTGACTCCAGGAGGGGGTATTTATGCTAGATAGTGGGTTCATGCCTCTATTTAATCTAAGGGAATTGACAGAAATCTCTAAGGTTGTAGATGTGTTGTTGCCACTAAGGAGAAAACAACGGTCTCTTGTTCATGGAACAAATGGATTGTTTACCTTACACACTTTGCTTAAAGCAGTTATCTGTTGGTTGCAACTTAATACCGGAGGGGGGTCGGATGATAACCTGAAGGTGGGTTTCTACTCATAGATGCAGTTGGATGACGGTCTATGTATCTTGTTGTATTTCCCAATCGAATCTCATAGGATTATGAATGTCTAGTATTGCATTGTTATGCCTTGCTCAGTGCGGTGACCCAGCATACCACTGCATGGTGTAGTACACTATAGTCATTGACATAACACCAATGAAACACCGTTCACTAATATTACATACCTCAGAGTGGTACAGCAGAAACACAGCAGGTCCAAGACATGACTATAGGTTACAACTCAACTCTTTACACAAGATCCGGAGAACACTCTAGGTTAAAGAGAGAGAAAGAAACTTCTTACAAAGAAGAATCAGAATAAACAACTCAAAACTATCATACTATTAAGACTAGTATCTTAACTAATGGTCTGGCATTGCTGCTATTGTAATATACTATAGAAATAGGATCTATGGCTAGAGATTATATTCCTATCTAATCAGTAACTTCGTCTTCACTTGAGTTGATGTATATGTTGACTTTCTTGACTTTATTGAAGAGCTTTAGCCTTTGATGATGATTTCTGGAGTATGACTTGATGTAGACATCGTCTTAATGTATTCAGAATCTAGCAAGGGTTAAGAGGATACTTTGAGTACGAGCGTACTCAACAAGTTCACTAGAAAAGGAGTGTTTGATGCACTATATCTATTATGTTTTAGTTATTTCCAAGTTTTAAAGTTATAGTAGGTACAACTAAAGTGTAGAATTATTTACTTTATATTTAAGTGAATGATTAGATTAAATTTGTTTTGCTATTGTGAAAATAATATGCATTTATTTATTGGAAGCATAATTAGATGATTCAAGTAATTTGTTAGAATTTGAAGTTATGGTAATAATTGTTAAGATATAATGATTATTCATTATATTATATATGGGTGATACCTAATGTTTATTTAAAAGGATTTTTAATAAGATTTTAAAAGAATGTTTTAAAGTTAAAAGTCATACTTAAGTTTGATTATGAATTTAAGTTATGGGTTTGGATTTAGTTGCTTAAGGTTTGATAAAAAAATGTGATTATTTCTTACTTAAGAATTGTCTTTAAAGAATTCACAAAACAAATATTAGATAAGGATTTATTTTTTAAAATATTAAAGACTTTTCTATTAATATATGTAATATTTCTCTAGTGTAATATATTTATTCAAGACCTTAATATTGATTTATTTATTTAATTTTAAGTATTATTTTTATATTCATAAAATTCCATAAAGGATTAAATGTATTTGAATATTTATTTCAAATTTTATTTATAGAAGAGTTGAGTTAGTATTTTTATAAAATAGTAGATTTATTTTTATATATAAAAATTATTTTTATTTATTTTTAGGATTTTTATTTTTTTATGAAATTTTATTCATGATTTAATGATGTTAATATTTATTTGCTTTATATTTATTTTAAATAATTAAAGTTATATTTTTTATTAGATAGATCTTGTTTTTATAATAATTCTAACACGTTAAATGTATTTTTATGATTTTTCTTTAATTTTCTATAGCTAAAAATGTTTGGAGGTTATTTTAGTAATTCATTTTTTTTATTTTTTTTCTTAACCTAATTAACTTGGGCCGTTTGGTTGGGTATGTGGGCTGGCCTGGCCCAACTGGACCATGCCAGACTCTTCACCCCCGGCCCACCTCTCACCACACACACACCCGTACACGCACATAGACCTCATCTTCTCCTCCCTTGCTCCCATGCGATGTCGCCACCGCCACTCCGGCCAGTTGCCGGCCAACCTCGACTTTGCCGCCTACCCGTGAGGTTCCATATCGATCTCCTCCATCGATCTTTGTTGCCCTGTTGCCACTCTGCTACCCCCGTGTATGCCCCCATGAAACCCTAGCCCCAATGGCTTGGGTCGCTGGCGTGACACCCGAGCCTTCACGTCGCCGGCTGCTCGTAGAAGACGACCACAACCTCCTCGTCATCTCCCACCACCTCAACAGCAACCTCGACCTTATGCCCCACTGATTAGACCTCGACGACCACACTACAGGTGTCACCTATGGTGCGGTGCTGCTATGGCAGTAGCCGCTACCTACGCCATGGTTGAGCGTGATCTCCTAGTGCTCTCCGCCGATCTGCAACTCATCTCCTTCCTCTGACTTGACCAACCTCGATTCGATGCTGGAGGGACGGCAAGTTAGATTGCAACCCCAGTGGTCATGGCTTGTTGCTCTTGGTTTGATTCCGGTGGTGGTTTGGCTTATGTGATGGTGATTTCGTGGTGGTGCTTTGCTAGTGTTGCTGCCAATGGGACGGTGATGCTGCCGTCATCGCAACCTCGCAGATGTGCTGCTACACGCCTTCGTCACGCCTACGCTCCAGGTGCTTGGCACCCTCGGTGAGTTTTATTGTGACCGGCCATCGAGCCGATGACCTGTGAATTTAGTTGTGTTCTATACTGGCCAACTGGTCCAGTATATGTTGGAGTTGAACATGTTCTGTCTTATATTGGCAGTTAGCAATCTTCTAAATTGATTTCTGGGTATAATGCTTAAGGAAATGAAGTGGAATGGTTGTTGTAATTATGTGTTGGCTATTAAATTGATCTATGGTATTTCTGCTAGAGTGGTGATTTGATATTCTACTGTTCCTTAGAGATGAAATGGTATATCACCCATGGGTGATCCATATAGCAGTGATTTTTTTATAATGATTCTTAATTATTTAATTAGGAAGATGATTACTGAGTTGGATGTATTGTTTTAATGGCTTCTCTTGACTTGGTTATGTTTGTGGTGCCTCCAAATAGGAGTGTGCACAATATGACTCTAGTAAGATGTTTTGCTGCTTTAAACAATTGAAGAAACTCATATGGAATTAAGGCTTATGATGCTGGTCTGAAGCCTTGTTGAATAAGGACAAAATTTAATTTGAATTTTAAATTGAAAGGCTAGCATAATTACTATTATTATGATACAGTACATCCTTGGATGGTTTCTAGCTATGATTAGCTAATGTTGATCTAGCTTTGCTTGCTGGATATATTGAGAAAGAATTGAGTTCCTGTTCATATGGACACAGAACTATTATGCATAATTGATTCCTGAATTTAGCTTTTGGGAAAATGATAAAATTTGTTTTGTTTGAATAACTTGAGAGCTAGCTAATATAGAAGAATTTCTCTGGTGGCTTCTGCTATCTTGGGCTGCTTCTGTGGTGCCTCCAACCCTGGAGAGTGCACAAAGGTAGCCCAGATAGCATGACTTGCTACTGGGAGCATCTACAGTGATGTAGTTGATGTTGGTGTCAAAAGAAAAGAAACTTAGCTTAAGATGCAAAAAGGCTGAAGCTAGTTTAGTGGCTAAAATACAGATTATTTTACTTGGCTTTATCTTAGCTCTAGGATGATACTGGAGTAGCATTACTACCCAGTCTGAGAGCCCTCTCTCCCACACAATTCCATGCTCAGAATTAAAAGGACAAGAACAGATGTTGCATGAGCTAGTGGTATAGCAACCTGTTGTGATTGCTGAAGCTTGATTGTAACTTGTGATTACTTGTTGATCTGGTGAATCTGCTGATATGGATCTGCTCCCCTGGATTTTCCCTTGGCCTGCTCTTCTTATGGTTGTTGTGAGCCTTCTTCTTGTGAGTATGGTTAACTCAACTAGCTACCCATGATTGGATGATTTGATAATTTGGTAAGGAAGTGTGCTCTTGTTGTTCTTGTGGAGAACAGATAAGAACAAGTGATACTTCTTGGTGGTGTTCTAGCTCTGTGCTAATGTTGTGCTGTGGCTGTGCCTTGGTCTTTTATGTGTTAAGCTTGCTCTCTCTAATGCTGACAGCAAAACACCTGCATGGATGATGGAGCTGCTGTCAAGTGGGTCCCTTTGGGTGCAAGTTCCCATGAATGAAACTTGATGGTGTGGATGAGCTCGGCTGATTCTGATATTTATCCCTTTTTTGGATACTTCTCTACTTGGTGAAACTTGCCCCTTGCCTATGATGCATAGACTGAGGCCACTACTAGATAAGAACATATACTATTCATTTGGTGAAACTTGCCCCTTCTAAAAACAACTCAGCTCAATGAGGAGACAAAACAGTGCACTACATTGTTGATATCTGAGAGCAATAAACCAAACTAACCCCCTTTATTCCTTATTTTCCTTTCTTTTTGTTTTTTATTATCCTTTGTGTTGTTTTACAGGAATCAGGAAAAGATACAGATAAAGGATCAGGAGTAGATTTAGGAATTTTTCCTTTATTCATTTGTAATTTTATTTACTTGTAAGAACCTTGTAATATTTGTATTAAAGTAATGAAGATTAACCTTTTCCTCTTAAACATTATTTTAGTATATTCTCTTATTGTGATTGACCTTTATTATTTGTAACTTGTAATTTCTTAAATTCTTATTTATGTAATAAAGTTTATATTTACTTATACCAGTTTGTATTATGATTATGAAATATCCTATAGTAGTTTAAGATTTAAATTTAAATTCAAGTTATATTTGAATTTTATGATCTCATATTTGAAGTCTTGAATGCAAATTCTTTCCCCCAAAATTATAAAATCAAAAAAGGTCATGTCCAAATTCCTAACACCCATCTATGATGAACTAAACCCCATTTCTCCAAGGCAAGAGAAACACTTATCTCTTTGTGTTTTAAATTTCAATTCGAATAATTGAGAATATTGTTTCTTATTCATAAATAATAATTCACCTCTTATCTTTTATTATAATTTAATTTTCAATTCTTATTCTATTTCAAATTCTTTTAGTATTCAAATCTATCAATTAAATATTCAAATTTGAATTGTCTTCCCCTAAAATACAAAAGTACAATAGAAGTCATGTCAAAATCCATCGCACCTATCCTGATGTTTCCATTAGAACAAGAGAGATCCCGATCCCTCTATAGCTTATTTAGTTTTGCGCGAAAATTCCCTGGATTTTCTGATGCCTAAATGCAATGCACACACCTGCGTCCTCTATAATTCTAGGTGCTAATCCTGGGATGTTACACTCAGTCCTATCAATTGCCCTACTGTAATTTGTCTACCCATCATGCCATGTTTGTTTATCTTAAGGAGAACACCTCTAGTGAACTATGGACCCCATTCCAATCTTTACCATTGATACATCTTCCACTGTTATTGTTTACTTGTTGCAAACCACTATTACCTTCCACACCATACAGTTAATCCTTCGTTACAGCAACCGGTGAGATTGACAACCTGACTGTTCGTTGGGGCAAAGTATTGAGTTTGTGTTGTGGAGGTCTCCAAGTTGCTAGAAACACATTTGAGTCGTTTCCTTCCTCCTACTGGTTCGATAACCTCGGTTTCTTACTGAGGGAAAACTTGTTGTTGTGCTCATCACACCTTGCTTGATTTGCCACCTTTGGAAGATTGTTATTTGGATGTCCCACTTAATGATATAAAAACTCATGGGGAGTGTTAACGATGTTCTTATTATGGTTAACAATGCTTATGTCCCTGTTGATTTCTATGTTTTGGATGTTGAATACAATGCTTCTTGTCCTATTACTTTGGGAAGACCTTTTCTTAGAACTGTTGGTGCCATTATTGATATGAAAGAAGGCACCATTAAATACAATTTACATTCAAGAAAGGTATCGAACACTTACCTACGAGGAGAGGGAAGTTGCCTTTTGCTCCTCCTTTCAAAGCAAGGTTTGATCTTACTGCTTCTTCATTTGAAAATACTTGATTCTTGCTTCTTGTGCCTAACTTAAAGGTGTTAAAGAAAAGTACTTGTTGGGAGATAACCCAAGAGTTTTATTTAGTATTGGAAGTTATTACTTTAGTAATGACCTCTCCTTATCCTTTTTGTTTGCTTTTTGTGCCAAGAATAACCTCTAATGAGAGGGAAGTAAGATTTGGGGAGTTGCTGTCCCGAAACAGATTTTTGTGCTCCACCGTAAGAATTCGTGAGGAATCTCTGTAAGTCGTATTGAGCTGATATTTTGTGAATAAGTCCCTCAGTACGTTATCTAACTTTCGTTAGTTCAACACTTTTTTATTTGAGCAACATAAGGTCTTCTAAAAAAATCGGTTTCTACCTGCTGGTCTGTTTTAACAGATTTCTGCCATTATTTGCATTTGCTTCTTATTGATTCATTTTTGGGTTCTTTTTGGGAAATTGAGCTTTTTGAGGGAATTTATATAGTACCTTGTGTTTTTAGTGAAAGTTTTGTTGTTCTAAATCTAAACCCAAGGGTCTATTATCTTTTGAATACACTAATGTTGCTAATGAAGATTGTGTGAAGTTTTGTATGAAGGAAAATTTCCAGGTGTAGAGAGAGTGTGATGTAATGAGATGAAGAATGGAAAAAAGCTCAAGCTTAGGGATGCCACCCCGTGTCACCCCAAGAAATATTCAAGAGGTACAAGCATCAAAGCTTGGGGATGCCCAAGGCATCCCCTTCTTCATCAATAAAAATCTTAGGTCTTTCTAGACACTTTGTTTTTATTGTTTCATACACAAGTTGTGTTGTTCTTGGAGCGTCGTAGTTTTCGTTTGGTTTGATTAGTTTGCTTGAATAAAGTAGTTTGGACCCCCATTCTCACTGTGTTGTTTCAAATAAGTTGATTGATGTTGGAGAGGAGTAGAAAGTTCTTGCTTGAGTAGTACAAGAGAAGCTTGCTTTGACCGTGACTTAGACTTTATAATGTCATGCTAGGTGTTGTTTTGACCTAATGCTTAGTGATTATTGCTGTAGCATGACTTGTTCCAAACAATTGGGATTGCTTAGTGTGCCTTGAAGGAATCATGCGTTGTTTTAGCATACAAAAGCATAGTATTGTGGTATTCTCCTTTGATGCTTTGTTTGGGTTGACTTGGCACATGCTCACACCATGTTATGGCTATGAACAAGTCACCATAACCTCTATGATCATTTAGTCCTTGGCTCGTAGTACCACTTTATGCTTTGATTAGTAATGTTTTGTCGTTCTGCATGATTATGACCATTATTGCTCTCTTAGTTGGTCGCTCCCAGTCTTTTGCTAGCCTCCACTTGTATGAGTAAGCTCTACTCATGCATCCAACTCCCAAGAAACCAAGTTATTCCAAAGTGTCCACTATAAATTCCTATTCATGGTGTGTTACACCATTCCAAGTATATTCTCGTTTTCATCTATCTTTCAATTAAAAAATATTTTATTATGTGAAAACTTAGTGATTAAAGCTCTCACACACTTGATGGCACACTTTATTTTTCGAGTAAAATGCACCAGAGGTCCTAAAAGTTTGGACGAAACCGTATGTAGATCCTAAAAGTTTCAACTTGTGCACCGGAGGTCCTAATTCTTAGATCCATGTGCACTGTAGCTGGGGCTATAACTGAGAACTAAGACCTGCAGTGCACAACTAACTGAAAATTAGGACCTGTAGTGCATAACTAACTAAGAATTAGGACCTCTGGATACAAGTTAAAACTTTTAGGACCTTCATACGGTTTCCTCCAAACTTTTAGGATCTCTGGTGCATATTACTCTTATTTTTCTTGCCCCTAATAAACTTGAACCATTGTGTCATCTATGTTGTATATGCTTGCACTTATAAATTGGAATTAGCAGAATTGTGCTGTCACGGGGAACGTTTTCAACATTGCACTTGTACTTTGTACACAGTTGATATCATGCTCTTTTGTCTATGGGTGTCGTTAGTGTGAAATGAAAGGGGAGCTTGTAAGTCCATGGAGTTATGTATGTGTGTTAGAGAAACGTCTGGGACGCTAGCCTAAGCCATGCCTAATCATGGTGAAAACTTGTAGCATCACCATAAGCCATGCCTAATCTATGAAGCTTTATTCTTATATAAAAAAAGAGAGAAAAAGCACCATATTCCCATGGTAAATAAGAAGATTGCTGAGATGCTCATTGTCTGCTTGCCTTGTTATTTTGATTATGGGATAGCTCATGTATCATGTGCAAGGGGTACCTCGTTGGCGGTTCTCTATGATACACATGTACTTACTATGACAAGAACTTGCAAGTGACTGAAGTTGAGTAGCATGAGGTGTGACCCTCGTATTCAAGGGACATGAGATTGCCAACTTATACTTTGTCAAGCTTATACTCCATAGTTTGTTCATTTTAACCTTAATCACTTCAAGATGCTTATGATAGGGGCAATGAGGGCTGAAAGCTAACAAGTACCATAATTTTTGGAAGCTCCTTTTGAAACTTGAAATCCCTGCTTCCCTTTATAAAGGGCCTTTCTTCCACCATTATATTGGGTCTCCACCTTCTACCTTTAGGCACCAGTTAAGAGAGCATAGTTGACATTCTTAGTTCTATGTTCACTGTCCCAAAACTTATTAATTGATACATATTGTTGATATTACTTGTTCTTGTGCTATTTGTATCTAGTCACTCTTATGAACTTTGAAGGTATCCTATGCATCTATTTGCTACTCCATGAGGGACAAGCTGAATGCCATTATGCCATGTTTTCTATATGTGAAACAAACAAACGTTTTTCAATGCATGTTATTCATGATCTTTGTTTGTAGCCTTTCATGTTGCATGCATAGTTACTTTGTCTTATTGTTAGAACTTCATATTTCATGCTCATATTTAGAGTTCATCCCAGCTTTCAATGCTTGGAAATGGTTTGATCTTAATTTTGATGGTGCATGTCACCTCAAAAATCATTCTTTTTATCACTTACCTACTCGAGGACAAGCAGGAGTTAAGCTTGGGGATGTTTGATACTTCGAAAACGTATCTATAATTTTTTATGTTCCATGTTTTTTTAGTATCTACTTTGCTTTGCTTTGTCTACACTTTGAGGTGTTTTATATGTTTTCTGGTACTAACCTATTAACAAGATGCCACAGTGTCAGTTGTCTGTTTTCTTCTATTTTTGGTTCTAGAAAGGCAGAAAATCAATATTCTCGGAATTGGACGGGACAAAGACCAAAGTCAATATTTTACTATGGGGAACACGGAGCCAGAGTACGAGACGGAGGGGAGGCACCAGGAGGCCACACCCTTGGCGGCGCGGGCAAACCCTAGCCGCGCCTGGGGGGTGTGACCGCCCTGGCCGCCCCTGCCTCGCCTCTTCGCCTATAAAGACCCCGATGCCAAAATCCTAAGTACCCGATCAATATTCCATGAAACCGTCTATAGCTGCCGCCAACATCGTCCCTAGATCGGGGGATCTGAAGCTCTTTCCGGCAACCTGCCGGAGGGGAGATCATCTCGGAGGCCTTCTTCTTCATCATGCCAGCCTCCAGTATGAAGCGTGAGTAGTTCCACCTTGGACTATGAGTCCATGTAGTAGCTAGATGGTTGTATCTCCTCCTTTGTGCTACCATGTTTAGATCTTATGAGCTCCATTCATGATCAAGATCATCTATTTGTAATCATGCATGTTGTGTTTGCGGGGATCCGATGGATATTGAGATTACTATGTCAGATTGATTAATGATTTTGTCTTATTGATTCTATCATGTCTGTGTTGTTTGTGACTTGCATGCTATCCATTTCCATGGATATTGAGATTACTCCATAGTTTGCGGGGAACTTCACCACTATCTGCTTCCAATGGCGTAAAGTTAGTGGCATGCGGGTTCAACACCACGAATCCCCTTTTTCGAACACCTCCACTAAGTCTTTTCCTACTAGTGTCTTACCCATTGCGCAAGCTGTAGTGGTGCGCCACGAGTAGTAAACATACACGTGGCGCACCACTATGACATGCGTCACGGGTAAGGGTGATGTAGATTTTCAACTCCACGCCCTAGAAAACGCCCCACTTTTTGAGTTAGATTTTGTTAAAAAATGATAAAATCTCTTAAGAAAAATAAAATCTTTTGATATGTAGGTAGGTAATGTGGTATGTTTGTAGGAAAATTAAAAAACATGAACTTTTACCCTTTTTGCAAAAAACTCTACGACACGGTAAAACGATCATAATTTTTACATACGATCTTGGATTAAAAAGCTTTTTACATAAAAAATCATCTACGCGAAATTCTACATCCGCTCGCAACACCTACGGTCGTTTACCCATTTTTTAGAATCCCAAAGTTTTAAAAATAAAAAGATTACAACAAAAATAAAAAATCCTGCAAAATAAAGTTGGACCTCACATACCCGTCACACCCATGGGTAAATGAGGGCGGGATTCAAATTCAAATCCCCACCCGACCACATACCCCTTCTCCTCCACCTTTCCCTCCTATTCTCCTCTCCTCATCCTCCTTCTCTTTTTCCTCTCCTCCTCCTCCTCTCCTCCTTCTACCCTTCTCCTCTCCTCCTCCCATTATCTTTCTCCTTCACCCCCCTTCTCCAACCATGTTGCTCTCTTCCGACCGCCACCTCCTCTGGCCACGCCCACACTCGCTTGACGCCGACAAGGACTGGAGCGTCCACGACATCCCACACCTACCTGCGGTTGTAGGTTGTGGTCATGGCCACGCCTCCACGCCTGAGCTCGCGAGGCGATGGCAGCGAGCGGGGGACTCAATTGTTTTAGTTTTTGAAATTTAGGTTGTTTTATGTAATTTTTTAAATTCGATTACTCGATATCAACTTACCTACGACGCACTGGGTGGTTCTCCACGACTAACTTTTACTACCCGTGGTGCCATGACTAGATTTTACCCATGGTGTGGATCTAGTGGTGCACCACGATGCGCCACGGGTAACAAAAACTAGTGCGTCACGGGTAAGCTTTTTTCTAGTAGTGTACACCTTCTCTCTTGCCTGACAGCAGCCATGTCGCTGCGGCTCATCTTTCCCTCGCTTTTTTCACACGCCGGCGAGCCTTCTCCCCCCTTCAGCGCCGATGCCAAAGATCAACCTCTCACTTGCCTCTTTGGTAGTTCATTAGTACTCCCTCCGTTTTTAAAATATAAGATGTTTTAGCTTTATGCAGCAAATGTATCTAGACTTCTTTTAGTATGTAGGTTTACTCATATTTGGAGTGAATCTAGACACTAAACAAAGTCTAGATACATTTTCTTCATAAACCTAAAACATCTTATATTTTAGAACGGAGGGAGTACACCAAATATAAGATGTTTTAGGTCCGAGAGGTACTGTCGTGGTGGGGTGTTTCGGCAGGCGGCGCTCCGACGATGCTCTGGATGGCGGCGGGGCGAGGGGGCCACTGGTTGGTGGCGGCGGTGGTAGAGACGAGCTTCTAGCTCACTCTTAGGCCGTTGCCATGGTTGGTCTGGGGTACTCTTTGGGACAAGGGGAGCGGCGAGGCCACTGCGTCTGCTGCAACGCGACGGTGGGAGCTTCACGGAACCGATCCAGGTCCGGTGGGGCCTAGTTGGCCTGGTTCGCTTCCGCAGTTGCGTCCGGTCTGCTACTGCTAGGGCGGTGGAGGTCGGTCCCTCCCACGTGGCAGCGGAGCCGCTGTCCCTTGTCTTCGGCGGATGTTCTCGATATAGCCAGCCTCGCGGTGTTTGCCATGGTGAGACGCTGATGAAGACTGCAAGACCGGTTGGACGCATGCTGGCAGGCGGCTTGCTTGGTGGAGTGCCAGGATTGGACGAGGTGTGGTTCTCTGGGGGTCGGGAGAAATCCTTGTCAGCTTGGCTGGCTCCGTCGCGGTGACATCTGCGGATGCCGCCTTCCTTCTTGAAGGGCGTCGGATGTAACCCCCCCACTCCCTCACGTGTACCGGGAGAAATCCTAGGAGTAGTCCGGGCAGCAGCGTCGTCATCGTTGCCCTCCTTCTTGAAGGTGTTGCTTAGTACACGGCAATCCGTTGGCATAGGATCGGGGTGGGTCGACTTCGGGGGGCACTGCGGTCGTGGTTCTTCACCGGTTGTCGATCCGACGCTGTCGTGCATTTCTTTCTTTTTATTTCTCCTGTATTTTCTCTTGGGCTTTGACTTGTGCTATTTAGCCCTAGTAGTGTTCGGCTATCCTTGGACGTTGTGCTGTCTGACCCGGTCTCACATATATGCTTTATTTATAAAAACAGGCGAAAAGTTGATTCGAGAGAGGGAGTACACCAGTAGCTCGTGTCCTCTCTGCCACTCTATCTTATGGCCCCCTCCCGCCTGGCAACCACCCCATGCTCACGCCCCCTGTATTTCAGGTGGTGGTCAGATGAAACTAGAGTAGAAAACCTGTGATGCTCAGATGTTCCCTTTTCCTGGGAGTCTGAACTTCTAGGATTTTTCATTGTTTTCTTGATTAATTTTTTTCTTTTATCTTAGGCGCATTGCCTGTTCACTCGTCTTGCCATTGATTCTGATCACATGCGTAGATTTACTAGCCACGGATGCTAACAGACCAGTCCAATTATTTTTTCGGCTTTGACACAACGTTTGTCCTTTGATCAAAGAGTGTGTTTGAAGACAACTTTGAGTTCGTCCACGGACGAGAGGAACCTTTTCGAGCTTCGTCTCCACATCTTGCCGCGCGCTCATAAGCCTCACGCTCCTCGCCGCCCTTGTGAGCCCTCACGAGCGCCCCTCCCCGCGCCTCTCCTTTCCCCCCGCCCCGTCTCTCTTCCGGGCTTCACGAGATGCTGCTATATTACATGGCGCCACGAGTCAACCAAGTTCGCACGTACACATGGAGTCGGACGGGGAGCAGAGCTCGCTGGAGGAGCCGTCCCCGCCGCGGACGCCGTCCTCCTCCTGGTCGTCCTCGCAGCCGCTGCTCCTGGACCCGGTCTACGCGCGGAGCAAGTCGGTGATCCACGACGAGCTGCGCAGCTTCCGCGTGTTCCTGCAGTGGTGCGCGCTCGACCACTCCACCCCCGCCGCGCGCGCCGCCTCCTACGCGGTCTTCCTCGCGCTGGCGCTCGCCGTGCCCGCCGCCGTCTCGGCCTCCCTCCGCGCCGACGCCTCGCTCTCCCCGTCTTCCGCGTCCGCGGTCACCTTCAACCGCGTGGCCACGCTCACGGCCTCCGGGCTCGCAGCCATCTCCTTCGCCACGCTCGCCGTCTTCTTCCGCCGCTGCGGCGGCCTCCGGCAGCTGCTGTTCCTCGACGGCGGGCTCCGCGATGACACCGCCTTCGTGAGGCGCCGCTACGAGCGCGAGCTGGACCGCGCGTTCCGCCTCCTGGCCGCGCTGCTCGTCCCGGCGCTCTGCGTGGAGGCCGCGCACAAGGCCGTCTTCTTCTTCTCCACCGTGCGCGTCGAGCCGGCCCCCGTCGCGGTCGCGGTCCTCCCGCTCCTCGCGGGCTTGCCGTGGCGCGCGGTGGCGCTGGTGGCCACGGTGGCGTCGTGGGTGTACCGCACGGGGGTGTTCCTGCTGGTGTGCGTGCTGTTCCGCCTCACCTGCGAGCTCCAGATCCTGCGCTTCGAGGGGATCTACCACATGTTCGACGCCGAGGCCTGCGCCGCCGCCGACGAGATCTTCGTCGAGCACCGGCGCATCCGGACGCAGCTGCTTGCCACCAGCCACCGGTACAGGGTCTTCATCATCTGCTGCCTCGTCACCATCACCGTCAGCCAGCTCGGCGCCCTGCTCGTGGCCCTCTCCTCAAAGGACGGCAAGAGCTTCGCCAACTCCGGCGACCTCCTGGTACGCCCACCCACCCACTGCACCATCCATCAGCGATCGACTACGTACCCAAGTTGTTACATAAGCTCTAAGCTCTTCTGCATTGTAAACTGCATGCAGGTTGGTTCGTGTGTGCAGCTGAGTGGGTTCTTCATGTGCCTGTTCGGCGCGGCCAGGATCACGCACCGAGCCCAGAGGATCGTGTCCATCGCCAGCCAGTGGCACATGCGTATGGTGACCGCCGTCCTGCACCACGGCAAACCGGCGCCGACGCCGGCCGTCAGCACGTCGGCGACCGACATCGACACGGTCGCTCTGACGGTGCCGACCGGATCAGCCTGCTGCGAGTACAAAAGCAGACAAGCTCTTGGTAACAAAATGAAGCAACTTTTCTTTTTCCCGAAAGACAAACCTTCGTTTTTTGATCTAACAGATTTTTTGTGTGCTCGCATCGTATCGTATGTACAGTGACGTATCTCTGGCACAACAGCGGCGGGATTACCTTGTTCGGCTTCACCCTCGACAGGGGCCTGCTCCACACCATCTTTGCCTTTGAGATGACCCTCGTGCTTTGGATACTCAGCAAAGCTGTGGTTCTTTCCTAGCTAAAATGTCTATCTTCCTCGCGTCCACTTATCGATTGTCACGTACTAGAAGATTACTAATTGTTATTTTCTAAGTAACACATCTACTACAGTTGATCATCAAAGTGTAAATTTTGTTGGTTCCTTATTTTCAAATGATTAAGAGCAACATTAGGCGCCGATAGTCTTCGGCTGACACGTCCTTCCGGTCTCAATTAAATGAGAGATTTGGTTCGTCCAATGGTTGCAACATCGTACCGACTTCTTCTGCTATGTAAAAAGCATTCAAAATGTTAGAGTACGTATACGTACACAACTAGAGATAGACTAGGACTTTAGAGATTATCTTGTAATCTAAGTCATAGTCTTCTTGTCCTCTAAGTTTGTACGTATATATATACTCTCCACGAGGATCAAATCAATACACCGAAATATTAAGGATTCAATATTTTCCACATGGTATCAGAGCGGTTAGGCTCGCGGCGCCGATTCTAGGTTCTTCTACCACTTCCGCAACGCGCCGTTCCCGGGGAGATTGCTCCTCGGGGGCGCAAACCTGATTAAATCAAAGATTAGATCGGTTCTTTAGATTAGATCTAAAATTTGTTTTCCCAATTCCTTAAATCAGATCCAGTTTAGATACAAAATAAGTCCCTAAATCTTAAGATTCTCATCCAGCGAAAATTAGTGCAAAATCGAGACGACGCTCCATCGGCTCCGGCTTCGCCGGCCTGCACCAGACGTCGACCAGGAGTGCACCGGCCTCTCACGCCATCTCGCGCGTATGCGTGAGTCCCAGCAAGCCACGATCCTAGCCGATCTCCGTCAGCTGCAACGCATGCGCATGCTCAGGTACAGGTGAAAGAAAGAAAATCAAGTACCTGCCACAGACGGTCACGCGTGGGGCTACCACGATGCGTCCGCCGCCGGCTCGCAGCTCGGAAACCGGGAGGGCTCGTGTATCTTTATCGACTCCGCCATACGCGTTCGGACGCGATATACATCAAACGAGTACATCGACACTACCATGCCTCGGGAACAGTCGTCTACATCAAGCCCTCAAAATCTGCACTGCATCAGGCCGTACTACAACGATCCGAACATCCACACACCATCGAGCTATACGACTACGCCAGACTACAAGCCAAGATCTTCGTCGAACACATCCACAAAAAAACGACATCAATATCATCCACACACCAGGCCGGTGTGGAACACTACTGCCGACTTCTCCGACATCAAGGCTTCGACATCATCGCCGCCGCAAGGGACGCCTTCGAGCGACGATCATCGCCGACACGCCTACTCCTTTATCACCGACACATCATCGCCAAGGTCTACATCAACGTGGTCTTCATCAATATCTTCGTCGACACATCGCTGCCGCCACTATACCCGTTCACATAATGGACATACAACTACGACGTCCTCTGACAGTACAACTGCAAGGCACGACGACGGCATCGCCGCGTCCACGACCCCGACGACTGCATCAACGAACCGGCATCACAATTGTGACGCCCCTACGACCGCGCATATGGTTCTGGCAAAACCTTGTGTGCTTGCTGGGTCCCTTCGGTCCTGGCACGATGGTCTCACTTATGACCGCGTCCAAGAGACGCCCCCGACGGTACCTCTACAAGGTGCAAAACGTCCACAACTGCAGCTTCGTCAACAACAATAAAACTGCGCAATTTTTTACGCCTCCGGCAATGGCGGCCACACCAATATGACGAGTACGACATCGACCACACCTACATCGACCACGGCTACATCATGATCGGCTAACTCGACATCAACATCAAGAACAACGTCTATAGCAACTCAAGAACTCCAGTCAACAACGTTCACGTCGTCAGTTGCGTTCACGCCACTCTCGCTGTGACTGCGAGAGGAAAGAGAGGCACTAGAAGGGGACGCAGTCACCGCCCCTAGGTAACAGCCATGATCATATCCACGCAGGTGATGATCATAAGGAGGTGAAGACGGCGGAAGCGCAAGACTTCAAATCCAGTCGCAAGCGTCCGCTTCACTCCCGCTCCGACTGAGGAAGGATGTTAGAGTACGTGTACGTACACAACTAGAGATAGACTAGGACTTTAGAGATTATCTTGTAATCCAAGTCATAGGCTTCTTGCCCTCTAAATTTGTACGTATATATATACTCTTCACGATTGTCAAATCAATACACCGAAATATTAGAGATTCAATATTTTCCACACAAAAAACCTTGCAATATTTTTACATGCCCGAGCGACCAAAATAAGGTACTCGTCGAAACATACGTATTTCTTTTGCAGCAAAAGAAACCAATATAAGCAAGCCGTAGAATAGTGTTTGCAAAAACGTATGACAAGCTAAGTGCCAAGTGCCGATCCTGGCAGCTAACAACCCAGCAGTAGTTCTAGCATCTGCGCCTTTTACAACAAATCTCCCTCGAGGAGCAACGGTGTATTCAAACAATCTGTTGCAGTGCCTGAGCTCATCCACGGTCAGCTGCTATTGGGATTAGTGCGTGCGTGCGTGCGTGCGTGTGTGTGTGTGTGAATATTTAACCACTCGATGACACATTGTATTTTAGTCTATAGAGATCTTTGACAGGGCAAACAAAGCTACACGATAGATGAAACACTGAATTCCACTGAACTTAATAAGCAATATTGTGTTGTCCATCCTCTTTTCAACATTTTTCTCCTCGTTCACTTTGATCCAGTTGAGCTACTTTACCAAGACCTGGATCGGGCCTAGAAATTATTAATTAAATGGTCAAAGCAGGTGCAGTAAGAGCATACTAAGCTGAAAAATAATAGATTGATTAAGTCTTACTATATCTGCTAATGATATGTACAAATATGAACCAATTCCGTATATGCTTTCTAAAGAGTTATATTTTAGCAAAGAAGGAGAAATGCTGAAACATTAAGCAAGTTACAAAGCTAAGATATTTATATACACTCTTAATATTGGCTCTGATCTTAGTGTGTAATAACCCAAATTCCAACTTCTCATTGAAAATAAGAAACCACAAAAGAGTGCGGGTCACAATGTTAGTGTAGGACCATTTATCTTGAAGTGTGTGGGTCACATTGTTAGCTTTTATTAATATTTCTTATATTATAGTAGGCTTGGGAGCAATAGCAGTATATCACCAATTTTGGTTTTACCTACTACTTGCATCTAAATATGCTACTGAAATGGCCCGGCATGGCATGATAACAAAAAGTTCTAAAACAATAGAAGGAAACAAAAATTCAAAGTTGAACCTAGGTGCATACTTGGTTTAAAAAATGGTGTTATAATTACCAAAAAAATCTAGAAAAAAAATCACAAGTTTATATCCATGTTCCACGAGCACATATTAAGTTTCGTCAAATTAATCCAAGCTTGGGGTGTTAAATAAACAAATCTAGTGCTTCTAAATTTGATTTTTTTTAGATCTACCTGTTTTTGTTTATTTTATCTAGGACACACCATATGTTCTTGTGTTCACGAAAATTCGTAAGCATGTAACCGACACAAATTTTTGTTGTCAAAAATTTCAGATTTTTTTGGATTTTAAAAACATTTTGATGATTTTATTGTTCATTCGTGTGTAAAGGCACCCGGGAGCCAAAAGAACTTGGCCAGAAGGAAAGGCAAAAAATAGATGGAATGTTAAAGATTTCAATGTGTTGTTAACTTTTAGTACTGACAACAATATGAAAACATTTACCAAATGTAAAAGTTTTCAATATGCTGTTTAACATCAGCATAAATGGAATAAAAAATACAAAATAAGGATGCACCCGCTCACTATGGATAATGCTTTTGGTGCGTTTGCCGGATTTATCAATCTTGTTGTTCAGTTTTGCCTGCCTCGAGACGCCCTGTGGGAAGACATTTCAAATGAGTATTAATTGCTTATTCATTTTCGATATAACTAATCACATTGTCGTCAGAGCAACAAATATTGTCATCACCAATTGCTTTTTGTTATCAAGCACCTCAACTACTTGATGCTTTATCCATGGCAACTTCGTCACAAATAATCAAGCGGACTTTTAAAAAGTCCGTCATACCATTGTGCTTTGTGAAACTACACATGGTGGTGTAGGTGAGCTCGATTGTAATTTTGAAGGAGTGTGCGGTCCGCCCCCTAGGCATTAACGACGTTGCTATACCCATCGAACGCTCACTTTTTTGAGAGTTAAGAAAATCAAGATATTTTTGTCCTAGGATGACTTGCTTTACACCTTTATCTTTTTACACTTAGTGTTAGAAGCCCCACCCGTCTTGACAGAACACGGAAGGCATATCTTTCCATATCTTTGCTCGTGGATTGTACCAAATTACTGATGTCTCTAAGCACCACCTACTCAAGTGTTTACTTGTTGGATTGAATCAAGCGGTATTCCTCAAATATCAATGCTAGATGTTTGTCCCACAACTAACAAATTTGTTTTGCCTCAAAGAATACCAACATAGTAGTGAGCAACCGTCGAAGAGCACAACACATATGAAACATGGCTGCCTTATTTAGGCAATCAAAATTGGACTTTTCATGCTCAATGAGGACTAATTGCGTTCTGCATAGACCTGTGAGGCCTAACTCCGCACAGTGGGTTCAATAGATGATTGTCTGTCTAAGCAATCTACGTCTCAAATGCTTTGTGGTAATTGAAGGTTGTTCACTACTATCTTGGTACACTTAGAGGCAACACAAATTCGACAGTTGTGAGACAACCATATAGCATCGATGTTTTAAATCACCGTCATACTCAGTCCAGCAAGGAAACAATTGAACAGATGGTGCTTAGAGGCACAAGGGATTTGGTGCAATCCATAGGCTAGGATATTGAAAGATATGTTCTTCCGGATCTAATTGAGATGCATGGTTCTTCTGAAGGTGAGTGTATAGAAAGGTAACAGAGGAAATGCAAACATGGACAATGACATCTAGATTTAACTCTTTGAACAATAAGAAACTAGATGGGTTGAATGACATCATGGATCATGTGACAAATAAAAAATTCAAATATTCTTTCTTGTGCTGGTATGTTTGATGTGCTTTCTAGCAATTGCAATTGCCAGCTATATCAGCTATAAAATCGTCGATAATGGTCAGAGAGCAAGCCCTACATTCCAGGTTCAAAATTCCAATCAAGCTCACTAACAGCATGTGTAGTTTCACAAAGAAGAGTGGTACGACCGACTTTATTAAAAAGGCATCCTTAATTACTTAGGAAAAATCCGCCATGAAAAAACATCAAGCAATGGAGGTGCTTAATAGATCGCTCTAGGATATAATAGGATGTCCTTTGTCATTTATGGGGAAGGTTCTCTTTGGTGGAGAATACATGTATGTCTTGTCATGGACAAGGGACAAGGGCGATCACAAATATTTCCATGTTGATATCATATCTGCGGGAGAAGATCCGTAAAATATGTCTAACACGCATTATGCGGGCACATGACGCCCATGGTTCTCTAAATACCTCCTAAAGATAAGGAAGGGAACAGAAGAACAATTGGTGATGACTATGTGTGATCAAGGTGTTCATAAGGTAGCTGGCTGCTTAACAAAAATCAGAGTTGTCATGCATTTCCTTGAACTTTGAGGAAGTTGTGATGAACCTTAACAGTTCGACAAATGGAAATTAGTGACCTTAATGGTTTGACAAATGTAAATCCTATATGAAATAAACGATGAAACCCATAGAATAATTAACATCGATTCCACACATTCTAACCTAGTGAGATATTAGAGCTTCATGAAAACGACACATGCCTCCTTTTCAGTTCATTAAAAATCAAGATAAAGTAAACACCAAATTTGTTACGCTGTCAACTCTAAATCTCTGAATGCATCACCAATCAAGTATAATACTCCCTCCGATCCATAATAAGTGTCCAAGCTTTAGTTCAAATTTAGAGTAAGTTGAAACCTCTGACACTTATTATAGAATCGGAGGGAGTACAATTAATAGAGTTATATAGATAAACTTTGCTAGGATGTGGATTCTGAATCTTTGAATGCATCCCAATCAAGCAATCAAGTCCAAATACAATGGGTGGTGCTGAGCATTCCCCGGGGATCGAGACTTCCAATCCCCCGGATCTAGCGTTCGACATGTGTCCCATCCTGGGTCTCCTTTGCATGGAAAAAACTCATAAAAAGCTATAGAAAAAGTCCAACCGCTCCTAGCACCTTCCTACGCACCGTCTCTTCACCCATGTGCTCCTACATGAGCACAACAACTTGCCAGACAACTAGACGCCGTAGCTTCATCGGACGTGGCTCAATGGCGGCGGCTTGCAACACTGATGGCTATGGCTTGTAGCAGCGCCACGGGCCTTTGGTAGCACCGGCGGCCTCCCTAGGAAGATGCTCGACAGGTGTCATGGAGCATCTCCGCCGTCTTTAGTAGCACCGTATTTGCACATAGCAGCATCGCCGCCGGCTGTGGTAGCAAACTCCCGCCGCTCCTGTAGCTCCTCCGCCGGCTGTGGTAGCAGACACCGATGCCATTATAGCAAACTTCCGCCGCTCCTGTAGCAAGCTCCACCGCCGGCTGTGGTATAAAACCCATACTCCATTGTAGCAAACTCCCACCGCTCATGTAGAAAGCTCCGCCGCCTGCTGTAGCAAGCATCGCAACCTCCTATAGAATGGGCCGCCACAACCGCCCGCATGTACCGCCTTCGTCATCCATCACATGGCATCACCACCGGCCGCATGTAGCATCGTCGAACGCCTGTTTTAGCAAGCGCCACCGCCGCCTGTAGCAAGCACTGCCGGACCCGACTACAGGTAGCACCGTCGTCGTCCAACAAGTGGGATTGTTGCACGTATGATGTAGCAAGCATCGCCGCCGTCTGTAGTAGCGCTGCCCGCTGCCTATAGAAAATGCCATTGCCGCTTATAGAAAGCACCTTTCTCCTCTTGTAGCATCGGGTTTGAGGAGTTGCTCCCGCATCCGGCAGCCATGGACACCCATGGAGCGGTGGAGGAGCTCGATTTTTGGTCGCGTATCGTGGTCACCGTAGAGTAAAATAGAGGGAGAAAAGGATGAGGAGGTAGGCGAGACCGTCAATGGCAAAGGGGAGGAGGTGCACGATGTCAGCGGCAATAGAGAGAGAGAGGAGGTTCTTGGCTGTATCATGATGGCTTGCTGGTAGGGACGACCATGGTGGCTTGCTGGTAGGGACGACCAAGAAAATAGGGATGGGGTAGGCAATGGCGGTGATGTGGTGGCAGGGGGCGGCATGGAGGCAGATATCGGGTCAGGGACGAGGAAACCAGAGAAGAAATTAGCAGTGGGATGCACGATGGAGAGAGGATAAGAACGAGGAAGGTCGTGGGGATAAGAACGAATGTGATCGTTGTGGGACCCGCACGCGGTGCTCTATTTTACTTTTGCCATGCGGGGGATGCATGTCATTTTTCTGGACGGCTGGACCCGGATGATGGCATCGTGCGATCCCCCGGAGGATTGGTATCATTTTTCAAGTATAATTCATAAAATTTGTCGTGGTGTGGAACACGGCAATGCCATCGGGGATGGCTAAAGATGGACACTTAGATGCAATCGGTGGCTCACACAACGGGTTGGGCACGATGAAATGAAACACATCGACGTACCAAGGTTCGGGGCCCTCTCAGCGAGGTAACACCCCTACTCCTGCAAGATCTACTATATGGGGGCGAATGCCCAGTACAAGTGCTTCTGGAGCTGTTTCCTTAGCAACTATCGATGGCTAGAGGAAGAAGAAGAACTAGAGGCAAGCTCTCGCTACTATGGATGTTACTTACCTAGAACCCTAGATCTATCCGCTCTTATATACTTGTTGAGGGAGGTAGATTACAATGTGGGTTCTAGGGTTTACTGTTTGGATATGGGTTTATAGGGTAGGGCCGGGTGCAGGGTACCAGCTGGCGGCCAAGACCTAGTCAGCCCTTCTTTAGCGTCACCCATTGCTTTAGCGGTCACCCGGGCTTCCTTTGTAGCGTTATCCTCGCTTTAACGGTCACCCGGGACTCCTTTGGCGGTCAGACGGTCGCTTTAATTTATATTTGTCTGGTAGCATCGTTCAGGGAGGCGCGCCGGCCTGTCTGGTGACGAGAGGCGCCAGAGGTGTACCCGCAAGGAGTGTCTCCCCCTCAATGCTCTCCATCGAATCCGAGGTCAGCTGGGTGGAAGCGGCCACCCGACCGGTTCTTCTGGCTACCTGGCTAGATGGGATAGCTGGGAAAGCTTTAAGCCCATCCGGGTGGGACTAGCCAACCGGCTAGAGTTGTCCTGCTTGACGGCCAGGCGGCCTGTGTCTTCTAGAGCCGGCCTACTTAGGCCTGGATTTCCCCACCCGAGGGTTATTCCCCCAACACTAGTCCCCAAGCGCGTAAGGACTTGGCCGGTGGGAAAGGCCTTGCGAGCTCCTTTGTTTCTTGATGTAGTTTGTCGATGAAGTCCAGCTACAACTTTTCCTTTTGCTTTTCAGCTGGGTTCAACCGGCTGTGGAATCGATGGTCGCCCACTTGGTGTAAACAACGAAGGAAGGGACCGGCTGGTGAAGCTGGAGCTGAAACGTCTAGTGAATGAGGTCAGTGCCGTTGTTAGTCACGACTGTTGCTCTGGCACACGTCGTGCCGGTTTGACTTCTGCGGCGCTGCGCCAGTTTTTTGGTAACTGCGCGCACCAATTGCCACAGCGATTTCTCGGGGCGAGTGTGCATGCCTCGCCTCCTTGTAACACATGTGGATCTTCTATGCTGAGTTGTGTTCGCACAAAGGATCCGAAGCCGTAGCGTCGCTAAACTAAAATGTCTCGTGGCCACGTGTCGCGTGGGGTCGGAAGAGACGATGGTGCCCTCCCTCAGGGATAAATAGAGTCGCGGGGGGAACTAGGCCTCCACTTCGTCTTCCTCCAGCTCTCGCCTCCCTGTCCTTCTGTGATCCTTCTTGCTTTGCCTTTGCGCCGCCAATCTATAGTTGCCGGAGCCACCGTTAGCCCTCACTCGCTTGCTAGGAACCCCCGCCTCCACCACGGCTGCTCCGTCTGCTGAAATGCTGCCGGAGCAACGCAGCAGCTAGTGTGGGTACTTTGTGACGGATGATCTGGTGTATAAGTACCGACAGGGAAAATTTCTTCCCTCGTCGCGGCTGGTGAAGAACCGACTCGCTTTGGAAGGGGAGCGGGTGCCTGACCCTCAGGCGGGGAGCGCGTCGTCTTCCTCGCCCACTTCGCCCGCGGCTTCGGCCTCCCGGTCAACCCCTTCCTCCTTTTGTTGTTCATCTTTTTCGACCTCCAACTCCATCACCTTGGCGCCAACGCCATCGTACAGCTATCGCACCACACGACGTGCTGTGAGTCATACCTTGGGGTGTGGCCCGAGGTGGCGAACTTCCTCAAGTTCTTCCACTTCAAGGCCGAGAACACCATCAAGGACGCCCCGCTGATGGAGATGGGTTGTTACGCCGTCTACCCGCGGCCCTCGTCGTCGATGACACGGTTCGACCTCCCTGACACCGTCAAGCTGTGGCAGCACTCATACTTCTATGTGAGAAACTCCACAGGCGTTGACTAGATCGGCCTGCCGCCCTTCGTCAACATGCCCTCGACGCAGAAGGACTGGACGGTTGTAACACCCTCAGAATCGGCCCTATGCAAGTTTTAGCGAAACCCGCCAAACCCGCATAGAAACGATTCAAAGGTGCCCACCAGGCACTTTCGTGCGGGTGGAAAACAAAGTAATAACATTACACAACAGTCCTCGATGGGACCCATAGAACAGATATATATATACAACACGACTCCATGAGTCAAGAATACAGATATACAGAACAAAGATCCAAATCACCTTGAAAACGATAGAGCGTACAGCTACGGACAAGATGCAAATGGGGCTAAGAGCCCTGAAGGATAGCCAATGGCGTCCATAACCCTGCCCAGGCCAAGCCGGAAGGGTAACCCTGCTAACGACGTCGATCTCAAAACCTGCTTAAACAAAAGGGGTGCCGACAAAGGGCAAAGGAAAAAGAGAGAGCGATCAGTACTAAGGCCAGTACACGGCGATGCTAGAATTCGGCGGTCCTCGCCTACATAGGTATGGTGGACTGAAGCGGCAGCGCAGCATGCACTAAACAACCTATAGAGACTCGATATATCTGTCGGCTACCAGAGAGGGGTAAGAAAGACCTATTCGGAACCAATCTGATACTACCACCAAACATACCCATCCTGGTATTTCCCCCTAGAGACCAAACGAGGAAGTCAACCGAGGAACTCACACAGTTGATAGTTTTACTTATTCAGTTATCGTTGCAGCAATTACTAGTCAGGTATAGATAGTCATCCTGATAAGATAAGCAGTGGGCAGTTTTAGTTAACCAGTCTGTTGTAGTTGCAACACTTACTAGTCAGATGCAATTAGCATGATATATCCCAAAACCCAGCAGTTGTTGGTTCTTTTATTTAGCCATTCCGTTATAGTTGCAATACTTACTAGTCAGATACAATGGTAGCAAGCGTCAACCCAAACAAGCAATTGTTGGCAATTTTATTTAGCCATTCCATTATAGTGGAGCTGATTACTAGTCATTATAAAGTCAAATTTATAGCACTACTTTAGTTATAGTTGTCTATGATCGAGATACTGTGCTCCAAGTCGTCCATAACCGCGGACACGGCTTTCAGAAAGTTTTACCCTGCAGGGGTGCACAAATAGAAACACACACTCAATCAACCTCGGAAAAACCAAATCAAAACCCAACGAGGCCTTCACGACAAAGCAATCACAAGATTCAGAAATATTTCAGGGGGCCACCCCATTGAGTACACCCGCAACGAAGTTAGCTGACTCCGAGACGGACTCAAGGTTTGCGTCAGTGGCTGTAAACGACTGGGAACCCGAAAATGTGACTAGGCTTGTCGATACCGCGAAAACACTCCGCTTACCTAAACAGTACAGGTGCTCCTCGCACAATCGTAAATTAGGCAGTAAAGCATGGCATAAGTACAGGATAGTAAATAAAACCTCAAACTAGTTTGTGGCCCCAAGAAATAAGAATGAATCAAGCTCTGGCTCAGGGGGGTCCCATAATCCTCCCGGATGTGGATAGCGCGAATATTCAAGGAACATGTATCAAGTACTCGGGGTCCTACGGGACACAAGTGGACGGTTAACAACCAAATAACATCTATTGCCCACCTGTGCCTCTGCTTACTTACTTCAATTTTAGTTGTTAAACAGTAATTAAAGTCTTGATCATCTCCAACAATAAACACACGACAATACTCCAACAACTGTGGTACTTGACGACACTCAACAACACTTGAGCAAGCGACTACGACGCGCAGGTCCAACTATCTACCAAACAACAGGTAATAGGAGGTGTCCAAGGCAATATAAGGCTGCAAGGGATATCACGGCTACGAAAACTAGAACATCGCAACACAGATAGCAATAGATCAACAGGAGGGAATAAATACTATAAAAGTAAGATAGGTAGAAAGGGGGAGATGCTCGCCTGAAAACATTGCCGAAGGTTCATCCGAAGATCGGGTCGACACTCGCATCAACTCAACGGCCTTATCCGCGAAGAACCAAAACACTAGAATAAACACCGGATGCAATATTTAATACCACGGCAAAAGATCGGGCATGATGCATGTATGACGTATGACATGGCAAAGCTGCGATGCAATTAGGTCATATTAAGCGGAACCGAGGTCCCGACAATTAATTAAACGGTTCAAGTTATTTATCTACCCCGCAAATTAAATGTTGTAATAACAAGGCAAAATTATATCACCGGTTCGCTACACAAATTTAAATGGGACCAATATACGACTAGATTTGCCCGCATATGGATCCCATATTTAATTTAGATGAATCGGCATAAGGCCCCCAAACCACATGAATATATATGCAATTATGACAATTTTATATGCAATAAGTAGATATTATATATTATAAAAATATGGGGCTCGAAAAAGGAGTCACACATTAGAGGGGCTCGACGATCTTGGTTCGGGGTCGACAGGGTTCGGTCTCGCCGGGATCGGTCTTCGGGTCCATGACGAAGGTCATGGCGGTTCCGGGAGGAGACCTTGGCGTGTCGTGACAGAGAACTTGATGTTTCGGGTCAGAGTTCTCGGAATCGGCACCGATGGTCTTGTGTGGATCTTCGGGTTCTCCTCTCGTGTCGGCCTTGGTCACTCGAACGGCCAAGAAGATCTTGTGGGCACACGATCTTCGGTCCAGACTTGGCGGCGGATGTTCACCAGAGCACGAACAACAAACCCACGGGGTATAGAAGACGAAGTTGACGGCTTAGCACAGAGCAACAGGAAGGCATCCTCTCAGATGGCGCTAGTGGTCTGCAGAAGATTGCGATGAAAGATTCTAGTCATTAAACACAAATACGAGATTCGTTTAGAGGCATTTGTCACATCATACACATCTGACTGACAAATAAAAACAATTGGTGCTCCTTGTATAGACAAGGCATCTGGGAGTTGCCTGCAGGCACGTGCAGGTCGACGACATGGCCTGGCCAAGCGGTGTCGACGGCATGGCCTAGCCAAGCGAGGAGCAGGAGGGCGACACGGAGGCGCGCAGCCAAGGAGGCGGCACTGTGGTGGATTGGTCGGAGATGAGGTGGAGGCAGGGACGCCGTGGCCTCGGCGAGGAGGTTGTGGACGAGCTTGGGTCCCTGCTAACTAATATAGAACATGATGGGGAGGGCGCGTACTGTGAGGATGCAGAGGTGGGGAGGACCCGATGAGGAGGGAACTCGACAGGGGCGGTGGCCGCAGAGAGCGATGACGGTGGTGATCCTGCGCGGGAAGGAGGCGCTGCTGCGGCTCAAAGGGAAAACGACGACAGTCGCTTGCCGGGGAGGTGGAAGAAGGAGAGGTGGGGCAACACGTCGGGGAGGTGCAGGGTGGGAGAGGTCGTCCGGGCGGCCGAGGGAGTGGCGTCCGACTCCAGGGAGGGAGCGACGGATCTCCTGGCAGCGGACGGGGACGGGAGGCGAGGGCGCCCCTGGCGGCGTCGGTGCAGAGACGAAGTGGTGGCGCCATGGCAGCAGGGCTTGCTGGCGGCGAGGCGAGGAGGTCGGGGAGGTGAGACCAGACGCGAGGAGAGGGCGGCGATCTGCTCCCTAGCGACGGGATCCAGCGGGGCGGGCGGCGGCGGTTAGCAGAGAGAGGGAGGATGCGAGCGACGGGGCGCGTCGAGGGGGCCAGGAGCGGGACCGGGGTGGGGCCAGGGGTGCGGGAGAGATGGGGAGTGGGGGTCGAGGGGAATCCCGATGCGGGGAAGTGCGGTGTGGTCGGTGTGGCGTGCGTGCTGCTGCGCGTGTGCGAGGCCGGGGGAGCGTGGCTCGCAGGGGGAAGGTGGGGAGCGGGGTGCTAGCATCATGGTGGGGCCAGCTCGGTGGGGGGATGGTGTTGACCGGGTGAGTGGTGGCGGCGGCTGGGGTAGTGGGGTGGATTGGGGAGAGGGAGTTAGGGTTTGCAAGGGATTTAGGGTTTGGGTAGTTTAGGTGGTTTGGGCTGGGGTTTGTCTGGGGTTGTAGGTGGTCTGTCTAGTTGGGCCTTTGGGCCTGACCGGATGGACTGCCTCCCCCTAATAAAATATTTATAATATATATTTTATTTTCTTTTATTTAAAACAAAACATTTACAAATATGTTTTAGGCAAAAATAAGGAGTCGAGAGGTACATGGTTTTATATTTGAATTAGAGAAGGGGTATTTGTAGAAAACAAAAATAGGGCTACTAGCAAAATAGTTTTAGGCAAAAGATGCATGTTGATGTCATGATGATGCAACGCACAAAAATAACGCGATTTTCTAGTAGTGGTTTTTGCGGGATGCCACAACGGTGAAGGGGATGGGGGCCCAGGCGGACATCGATCGAATGGCCTCCAGGTGGAGGCGATGGTGGCGACGAAGCGGCTCACCGCTCGGGATATCGCGCTATCGTGGATGGCACGCCACGTGCTTCCGCTCTAGAAGCGGTCGCACAAGATGTGCTATCTATCGACCACCAACGACCCGACCCAGACATCGTGGAAGGACATGCCGTACGAGGCACTGCAGAACTGGATCTCTATGGTTTCCAAGTTCCGCGTGGAGGCGACCTGGTCGTACTCCTGCCCGCCGTACCACCGCGGCCACGTGCCACCTCGGGTGAGTTGTCCTTGTTTTTCTTCTTGTATGCTTAGCTTTTTCCCGGTAGGTTTTCCTTGGGTGACTTATGTTCCCCCCTTTGAGTAGCTGTTTATGGCGCAACATGCTGAGGATGGCATTGGCGACTTTGCCATTCCCTCCTTCCTGCCGGATCGGAAGTCGCTGAAGTACCCCTAGACGGAGCCCAAGGGTTTTACCGTCCGGCAGGACGACGGTCCTTTGGATCCTCACGTTAATTTCTGGGTGCAGCTTTTGTCTCTATTCTGCCGATGGGGATTGTCGTTGATGTTTGTGTTTGTGTTGGTGCAGCCAAGGATGAGGTTGGCCGGGAAAAGGCCGCGGTGAAGGCCCCGGGGAAGAGGGCGGCGCCCGTCACCGCGCCGGCTGCCGCGGAGCAGAAGAGGACGCGTCGAGCGCGCCCATCTGCCGCCATGCCATCCTGCGTCGGGTGAGTGTTCTCCTGTTCTTCCTAGCTCTTTTCCTTGCTTTCTGTTGAACCTTTCTTGTTTTTTCTTTCGCAGCAAGGTGATGGGTGATGTGTTGATGTGGAGAATTTCCTCGGGAAACCCCAAGAGCAAGGTGTGAAGCAGCATAGTAGCAAGTATTCCCTCGGTAAGAAACCAAGGTCATCGAACCAGTAGGAGGAAGGAAACGTCTCAAATGTGTTGCAAGCAACACGAAAACCTGCACAACACAAACTCAAGACTTTGCCCCAACGAACAGTGAGGTTGTCAAGCTCACCGGTTTTCCGTAACAAAAGATTAAGTGTATGGTGTGGAAGGTGATGATGGTTTGCATCAAGTAAACAGTAACAGTGGAAGGTGTATCAATGGTAAAGATTGGACCAGGGTCCATAGTTCACTAGAGGTGTTCTCCTTAGATAAACAAACATGGCATGCTGGGTAAACAAATTACAGCAGGGCAATTGACAGGACTAAGCAAGGCATAACAATGCAATACTAGACACAAAGATCCTATGAGATTCGATTGGGCAATATAACAATATACATAGTCCGCCATCCAACTGCATTTATGACTAGAAGTCCACCTTCAGGTTATCATCCGAACCCCCTCCAGTATTAAGTTGCAAGCAACAGACAACTGCTTTAAGCAAAGTGTGTAAGGTAAACAATCCACTTGTTCCATGAACAAGAGACCGTTGTTTTCTCCCTAGTGGAAACAACACATCTACAACCGAAGATATTTCTGTCACTTCCCTTGGAAACTAGAGGCATGAACCGACTATCGAGCATAAATACCGCCTCTTGGAGTCACTAGCAACTACTTGGCCAAGATAGCTACTAAGAACGGAGAGCATGCAAGATCACAAACAACAAAGACATGATAGAATAAATAAGACAAAACCATTTATCAATCTGAAATAGTAATCTCAATATCCATCGGATCCCCGCAAACACAACATGCATGATTACAAATAGATTAGATCTTGATCATGAACGGAGCTCACAAGATCTATACATGAAATAACAAGGAGGAGATACAACCATATAGCTACTACATGGACCTGTAGTCCAAGGTGGAACTACTCACACTTCATACCGGAGGATGGCATGATGAAGAAGAAGGCCTTCGGGATGATCTCCCCTCCGGCAGGGTGCCGGGAAGAGATTCAGATCCCCCGATCTAGGGACGATGGTGGCGGAGGCTACAGACGGTTTTGTGGAATATTGATCGGGTGTTTAGGGTTGCTGCATCGGGTGGACTTTATAGGCGAAGAGGCGAGAAAGGGGGGCTGCCAGGGCGGCTGCACCCCTGAGGCGCGGGATGGGCCCACCCGTGCGGCCAGGGGGTGTGGCCCCCTGGTGAGCCTCCTCCGTCTCGTATTCTGGCTTCGTGTTGCCCACGGTAAAATATTGACTTTGGCTTTTGTCCCGTCCAATTCCGAGAATGTTGATTTTCTACCTTTCTGGAACCAAAAACAGAAGAAAATAGGCAACTGGAACTATGTCAACTTGTTAATAGGTTAGTACCAGAAAACATATAAAAACACCTCAAAGTGTGGACAAAGCAAAGCAAAGTAGATAGTAAGCAAGCATGGAGCATGAACAATTATAGATACGTTTCCGACGTATCACGAGGCGATGTCGCTAGGTGGCTCCGATGCAACCACTGTTGCTCCTCCTGTGCCTCTGGTCGTTGAGACGGCCGCGGCCTCTCCGGCTACAGCGTCTCCAGCTGCGCCCGCCCCGATGACCCCGCCCGCGTCTCCCCGGCCACGTAAGTGCTGCACCACGCGCCCGCAACTTTGCGGGTTGCGCAGCTCTTCGCGGTCGCTCAGGGCCCCGAAACCCCCCTCCTCTGTCCTACGACTGGCGTGAACCCGTCCTGGAGTGATGCTCTAGCCAGTTCTGCTAGGCCCGTCATCAAGGAGGTGACAGAGGAGGCGCCGGGTGCTCCGGTGCAGGCAGTTGCGGCGGGAAGCGTTCAGCCGGGGGCCTCCGGCTCGGCAGGGAGGGAGTTGGTGGTGGCTGTGCCTTTGGGCACCACAGCTGATGAAGACGAGGTCGTGGTGACTGGCTCGAGGCCAGCTTCGGCTGTGCTTATGCTGGGTGCCATCCTCGCCTAGCTGTCGGGCGCGACGCCCATCGCACTCGATCAGGCTCGCCACCTGGTTGAGGAAATGGAAAAGGGACTTGGCGAAGCCAAAAATTTGTCTGTGTTGTTGGAGGTAGGTGTCTCTCTCCATTTTATTTTGTTGCAACTGGCTTTTCTGTAGCCAGATTTTCGCTCTTTTTCCTTACTCCCTTCTCTTTGCAGAAAGTATTTTCATAGGCTGCGAAGAATACTCAAGAGTTGGCGCGTAAGATTGCTTCTTATGACCTATCTTGGCGATTGGCTTCCTTTTGCCGCTTTTTGTTGACTATCGGGTACCCTCCTACAACCATGATCTTGGATAAGGAGAAGGAGGTGGAGCGCCTTAAGGCTCAGGTGGCTCGGCTGGAGGAGTCAAACAAGGCCCGACAGGGGCAGATTGACCAGCTAGCTACGGCCAAGCACAAGTTGGAGGTTGCCGCGGAGAGGAGCAAAAAGGTGGCTGACACCCGGGGAGGCGCTCAAGACCTTGGAGACGACCTCCATTCAAAGGGAGGAGCTGGTTAAGGTTCTCCGATCCCGAGAACAGGATCTGTCCAGGCAGCTTGAGTGTATCGCCGAGCTAGTCATCAGTAAGTTCGCACTTCCCTTATCTTTCTATGTTGTAGTTAACGATTTGTCTGGCTGCTTACTCCTTCAACCGGCTGTAGCTCACTACCTGGAGTTGACCGACCAACATCTCGAGAAGCTGCCTGCGAAGGAGGTTGGCCGCGAACTGACCGCCTAGGACCTGGTGATGGTTCTGGCAGAGGAGAGCGACGAGCTTCGTAACGTCGCCACAAACTTCTTCCAATATGTCTGGTCGGATATGGGCGAGCCGAACAACATTGCCAGCTTGGCGCTCGCCCCAACGCGCGGCATAGACGTGTTGGAGATCCAGAAGGAGTGGGCGGCTCGTGGCAGCATGTAGATGGCACTGGCCCTAGTGAAGTACTCGTATCCGGATGCGGATCTGGGCGCTCTCACTCGTGGCTTCCGAGCCGGAACCAGCTATGAGAGCCTCCGCCGGAGCGTCCCGGCGATCAGGTCCCGTGGAGTCAAGATCGGCACTTATGTGGATCTGGACCGCGACTTTCGTGACCCCTCCGAGATGGTGCCGTATCACTGGATACCGGACCCTGCAAGCAGTGCCAATGTTGCTTCCTCCAGCCGGGTGCCCACGACCGGTGTCAATGCCGCCTCTTCCAGACAGGTGCCCATAGCTGGTGCCAATGCTTCCTCTCCCAGCCAGGTGGCCATAGCCGGTGCCGATGCTCCCTCTGCCAGCCCAACTGCTGCTCCTGAAGCCGATGTTTCTCCTGAGCCCTGAATCCCTGGTATGCTAGGAGTATTTGTTTCTTGCGAACTTGTTATGCGCCAGTTTTGTCCTTGTGGTGAACTTAGTCATTGTAAAACTTTAACTTCTACGAGGAAACTTCGTGTTCCGCTTATCCATTTGGTGCTCCTTTTGGTTTGATATGAATTTGCCTCTTTTCCTTCTAGATGTTTTTGTCCTTTGCACTTCTTGTGTGGGTGCGCGAGAGCGCGATCACCGGGTGTAGTTCTCGAGGTTCGGGCCGGCTAGGGTAGCTAGCCAGGTCAAAGCTCTTTTCTACCTTGTTGTTCTCTGATGGGTGCACGGGAGCGCTCCCACTGGGTGTAGTCCCCAAGGTTCGGGCCGGCTGGGGTAGCCAGCCGGGTTGAAGCTCTTTGCCACCTTGCTGTTTTTTCTAATGGGTGCGCGGGAGCGCGCCCACTAGGTGTAGTCCCCGAGGTTTGGGATGGCTGGGGTAGCCAGCCAGGTCGAAGCTCTTTGCCACCTTGCTGTTTTTTCTGATGGGTGCGCGGGAGCGTGTCCACTGGGTGTAGTCCCCGATGTTTGGGCCGGCTGGGGTAGCCAGCCGGGTCGAAGCTCTTTGCCACCTTGCTGTTTTTTCTGATGGGTGCGCGGGAGCGCGCCCACTGGGTGTAGTCCCCGAGGTTCGGGTCGGCTGGGGTTGCCAACTAGGTCGAAGATCTTTTCCACCTTCTTTCCTGCCAAGTTGTGGCTGCTCGTGCAAAACAAGAAACAATGTCACTTGCGTTAGTTTCGCAACTAGTGTGTTCATTCACAACTAAGATAAAATACGGGAATGATGCCCTTTTGAACTAGGCCGATAACTTATTCCTTTTCTCAGCGAACATTGGCCTTTCAAGATGTGGCTTTGCTGGCTGCTAGCCAGATTGCGGTCTGCAGCCGGAACCGAAGGGGTAGCTAGGTTGGCGTACTTCGCGATACTTCGGGGTGTTGTTATTGGCTTAGCTCGAGCAGGTGCAGCCGGATTTTCTGGGCGCCCTGGTATTCTCTTTGGGTAGTTTCTTGTAAGGGGGACTTCAGGCTTTTACTCTTGCCGGGTCGACAACCGACTTGCGGTCTGAAGCCGGAACCAAAGAGTGGGCCCTAGGTGCCACGTATAATACTTAAATTTCTGTAGAAATCGTAGGCGTCCGGGCCAGCCGACAACCTTGTCATAGAGATTGCCGAAGCCGGTTCGAGGACAAAGGTGATGAAAAAATGGGCACGGAGTCCTCGGGGATATGCCGAGTCTCCCAAGCTTGTTCATTTATTACATGAAAGTAAGATACATACACTTCTTGCTCAAGTGTAAAATGGACGGAGTAGGTTCGCGTTCCACGGGCGCTTAGTCTCTTGTCGTAGTGGTCTGCCTTGTTCTTCACCGGCTGCTAGGCATCGATGAGGTAGTACAAGTCGTTGTGCAGCGCTCGGCTGATGATGAATGGCCCTTCCCATGGTGGGGATAGCTTGTGCATTCCCTTCATTCTCTGCACCAGGCACAATACTAGATCGCCCTCGTGGAATGAAGTAGGCAGAATCCGGTTGGCGTGGTAGCGATGCAGGTCCTGCTGGTAAATGGCTAATCTAGACAAGGCCAGCTCACGTGCCTCCTCCAGCAGATCCACGCTGTCTTCACATGCTTCCTTGGCCTCTTGCTCCATGTAGAGAAGCTTGCGGGGTGCGTCAAACTGGATGTCAGTTGGAAGGATTGCTTCTGCACCGTAGACGAGGAAGAACAACATGAATCTGGGTGAATGATTGGGGGTGGTACCAGGCTGCATAGCACGGCTGGCAGTTCCTCTATCCAGCATCCGGGGGACCTGACGAGTGTCTCGATCAACCTTGGTTTGATTCCGGCTAGGACCAGGCCGTTAGCACGCTCAGACTGCCCGTTTGACTGAGGGTGCACGATCGAAGCTAGGTCCAGGCGGATGCCCTTCTCTCCACAAAAGCGAGCGAAGACCCCCTTGGCGAAATTGGTGTCATTGTCTGTGATGATGCTGTGTGGGTAGCCGAATGGTATGATGATGTCCATGAAGAACTTGATCACTGTTGCCCCGTCCAGCTTCTTTATGGGCTTAGCCTTGATCCACTTGGTGAATTTGTCCACCGCTACGAGCAAGTGTGTCATACCAGGTCGAGCTGTGTTGAACGGTCCAACCATGTCCAGCCCCCAGACTGCAAACGTCCAGGTGATTGGTATTGTCTTGAGTGCCGCAGACAGCGTGTGCTTCAGCTGGCCGAAACATTGGTAGCCATTGCATGCCCTGACCAGTTCCTCGACGTCCTTTAGCGCTATTGGCCAGTAGAAACCATGGTGAAGCGCCTTGGCTGCTATGGACCTTGACGAAGCGTGATGGCCGCACTCGCCCTGGTGGATGTCGACTAGGAGCTTGATTCCCTCCTCTTGGCTTACACAACAATGATATATGCCCCCAACTCTATGCTTGTACATCTCCTTGTTGATGATGGTGTATGCGCTTGCCCTGCGTCTCACTTTGCGTGCCGCCACTTCCTCTTCTGGCAGTTCGCCCTTAGCCAAGAAGTTCATGAATGGTTTGTCCCAGTCGGGTGTTTCCTGGATGGTGTACACTATCTGCATGGTGAGCTTATTCTCCTCATGGACAGCCAGATCTGGTGTTTTGGGGGGTCTTCCGGGTGGAGGCTCGTTGGTGGCAGTCCTCGGGTGCGGCGAGGCAGTCCCTGGGTGCAACGAGGCAGTCCCCGAGTGTACTTCTCCGGCCGTCCCTGGTTCCGCATCGAGCACTATGGAGTTGTACTACGGGGATCAAGTGATGGATGGCTTGCGCAGGTGCTCGAGGGAGACGCCAGGCGATATGGCTTGTCTTGTTGAGCCGACTCGGGCCAGGGCGTCAGCGGCTTCGTTGTTAGCCCTGGGTAGATGGTGGAACTCGCATACTTCGAAGCAAGCACATAGCTGCTGAACGAAGAAACGGTAGAGGGCCATGTTGGCGTCCCTCGCTTCCCATTCTCCTGAGACCTGATGTACCACCAGATCTGAATCGCTAAAGCAGAGTATCTTCTTGATGCCTATCTTCTTGGCCATCTTGAGCCCATGGATGAGAGCCTCGTATTCAGCGATGTTGTTTGATGCCTTTAAGTGGATCCGGAGCACATACTCTAGCCGGTCGCCCTTGGGAGAGGTGATGATGATTCGGCTCCGAGTCCTCCGTGCATCTTGGAGCCATCAAAGTGTAGCTTCCAGTGCGTGGAGTTGGGGACCGGTTGCATGTACTGTGTTTCCGCCCAATCGACGATGAAATCGGCCAGCGCTTGGGATTTGATCGCCGTTCTTGGCTCGTACTGGATGTTATGCGCAACGATCTCTATGGCCCATTTCACCATGCATCCGGTGGCGTCCTTGTTTCCGATGATCTCTGCGAGTGGGGATAGCGCCACCACCCGGTTGGAATGCTCTTGGAAGTAGTGCTTTAGTTTCTTGGCGTCCATGTACACGCCATACACCAGCTTCTGGTAGTGGGGGTAGTTCTGCTTGGAGAGTGACGGTACCTCACTCAGGTAGTACACGAGACACTGGAGTGGCTGGGCCTTCCCCTCTTCTAGTCTTTCCACCATTAATACAATGCTGAAGACCCTGTTGGTGGCCGCGATGTACATCAACATTGGCTCCTTTGTAGCCGGGGCCGCCAAGACGGGCGGGGAGGTGAGCATGCACTTGAGGTCACAGAAAGCCTCGTCCGCCTGGGGCGTCCAGATGAACTTGTTCATCTTCTTCATGAGTTGGTACAAGGGCAGGGCTTTCTCGCCCAGGCGGCTGACGAACCAGATGAGGGAGGACATGCACCCGGTAACCTTCTATACGTCGCGCAAGTTCTGCGGCAGCTCCATGCACTCGATCGTTCCTATCTTCTCCGGGTTCGCCTTGATTCCTTGTTCCGAGACAAGAAAACCGAGTAGCTTGCCGACTGGGATGCCGAAGACGCATTTCTCTGGGTTCAGCTTGATCTGGAAATGATGGAGGTTGTCGAATGTTTCCTTCAGGTCCTCGAGCAGCGTGCGCCGCTCTTTGGTCTTGATGTGACATTGTCAACATAGGCATGCACGTTTCTGCCGATTTGCGTATGCAGGCATTTCTGCATGCAGCGCTGGTAGGTTGCCCATGCGTTTTTCAAACCAAAGGGGAAGCAGTAAGCCCCATATGGGGTTATGAATGATGTCTTTATTTGATCGGTTACATTGAGCTTGATCTGGTGATTGCCCGAGTAAGTGTCAAGAAAAGACAATAAGTCACAGCCGGCCATAGAATCGATGACCTGATCTATCCGTGGCAGAGCGAAAGGATCCTTGGGGCAGGCCTTGTTGAGGCTGGTGTAGTCGACACGCATGTGCCATGTCTTGTTCTGTTTCAGCACTAGCACTGGGTTGGCCAACCATTTTGGGTGGAAAACTTCCATGATGAAGCCGATTGCAAGCAGCCGTGTGATCTCTTCATTGATGGTTCTTCTTTTTTTCTTCTGCGAAGCGGCGTAAAGACTATTTGACCGGATTCGCATCCGGTCAAACATGAAGAGAGTGCTCAGCGAGTTCCCTTGGGACACCTGGCATGTCTTTGGGGCTCCATGCAAAAATGTCCGTATTCTCACGGAGGAAGTCGACAGGCGCGCTTTCCTACTTGTTGTCCAGGCCGTCTCCGACCAGGACGAACTTGCTTGGGTCCTCCTCGTTTAGCAGGATCTTCTTTGTGCCCTTGGACGGCTTGAACTGTGACTCTCCAGCCGGCTTGGGCTCTCCAGCCGGCATATCCGCCTGAGGGCTGCCATGTTCTGCATTATGAAGCGCTTCTCCTCTGCGATGATCATGGCCTCGGCTAGCTTGGAACCGTCTATGGCGCATTCGATCGACCTCTTGTAGCAACCCTCGATGGTGATCACCCCCTTTGGACTTGTTAGCTTCATCTTGAGGTATGCATATTGCGGAATAGCCATAAACTTGGTGAGAGCTGGGCGCCCTAATATGGCGTGGTAGGCGCTGGAGAGGTTGACCACCTCGAACCAGATTGGCTCGCGGCGGAAGTTGTTCTCGATGCCGAAGATGACGTCCATCCGGATCTTTCCAATTGACGAGTGCGATGGACCCAGGACTGCCCCGTGGAACGAATTGCTCGAGGGCTGCAGCTGGGACTCACTAATGCCGAGTCGCTCAAGGCTGCTGCGGTACAGGAGGTTGATGTTGCTGCCTCCGTCGATGAGGATGCGGGAGAAACGACATGAGTGCTTCTTGGAGATGATGATGGGGTCTAGGACTAGCGCGTAGATGCCAGGGCTTGGCAACACGGCTGGCTAGTCTTCTTTGCTCCAAGTGATTGCCTGCTCAGACCAATGTAGGTAATGGGGGACGGGGGGAACGATGACGTTCACCTCCGCCTCGCGCCTTCTCTTGCTATGCTTGGTTTCCGGCTCGGCGAGGTAGATGTGTTAGTTGCCCACTTGACATGGGTAACCATCTTCATCGTCTTCTCGGCGGTTGTGCCGCTCCCTGTTGTCCAGCGGGCCTTCGACTGGAGGCGGAGGTGGGAGACCGCCGGCTTTAGCCATCTTCTTCGTCCAGCTGCACTGGCGCCTTGTATGGTTCGTAGGCTTGCTGCCGCCGGTGTGGAACTTGCACGATCCATCGAGCATGGACTCCATGGTGTACTTGGGCCACGGTGGCCTGTCATCCGGTCTCTGTCTTCGAGTGCCGCCTGCAGCCGGGTCCTCGTGCACCACTGCTACTTGCTTGGTACCATACCGGCTGTCGGGCTGGTCATCTTTTCTCTTGCCATGGCGATTGTTGCGGCCATGCCGCCTAGGGTGATGTTCTCCGGGCTGAAAACGCTCCGCCTGCTCGTCCATCACGATCTGTCCTTGGTCATCCACCATGATGGGATTCTTCATGGCCGCATCGGTGGTGGCATACTTGTCCGCAATGGCCATGACCCGGGCCATGGTTTGGGGATCTGCCCGGCTGAGCTTGTGCTTCAGCATGGTGCCATGTCGGCAACCGTTGGTGAAGAAGTCGATTGCCTGATGCTCGTGCACTCCTTCACACGAGTTGTGCATGCTGGTCCACCGAGAGAGGTAGGCACAGTCAGATTCGTCTTTGCCTTGGATGCAGAGGGCGAGCTCTCAAGGCCGACCTGGTCGCTTGTATGTTCCGGTGAAGTTGCGAATGAATGCTTCTTTGAAGTCCAGCCAGGCATTGATGCTGTTGTCAGGGAGGCTGTTGAGCCAGCCGAATCAACGAGCATGAGGGGTACATAGCGAACGGCCAGGCGGAGGTTTCCGTTTGCGATTCCCACGGCGGTGGTGCAGTCTACCAACCAGTCCTCGGGCTTGACGGTGCCATTGTACTTTGGCGTGTCTCTTGGAAGGAAAAAAAACCCTTTGGAAAAGGCTCGTTCCGGATGCGCGAGCCGAAACATTTTGGTCCAACCATACTTTCTTTTTCTAGCGCGCGCGACTTTACTAGGAGGTCGATGCGCTCACGCGCGTCAGCCGGCTCTCGGGGGCTGAGCCGTCCGGTCAGGCGCGACCCGGGAGGATCCTTGTTTCTGCCAGCCCCCTCTTCTAGAGCGCGTGCCTTCTTGCCTTGGGCGACTCCTCTAGCCGGCGCACGACTAACACTAGTGATGGCGGCGTCGCGGTTGTGATGGCCGCGGTTGCGATGGACGCGGTTGCCGGATCCACCGCGCGTGCATCTGGTGAAGATGCCTGCTGGTGCTTGCTTCCTCCATGCGCCGTCTGGTCTGTGCCTTTGCGGGGGACTATGTCTCGGGTGTTGCCCCCTTGGCTGGGAACCCCTTCGGCTTGTTGTTTCTTAGCGGTGGCGACGAGGAGCTAGACGCGCTCCTGCTGGCGACGAAGTTCCTCCTCCTCGAGGTGTTTCAGCTCCGCGGCCGCCGCCTCGGCTGCTCTCATGTTTTTAGCGGGGGTGCTATAGACGGGCTGAGCCATGCTGGCATGCGAGTCTGTGACGCGGTCCAGTTCCAACGCAACTTAACGCCCTCGATGCTGGATCTGCCTGGCGAAGCCATGGGCGGCGTTATACTCGTGCACGGTGGCGTTCAGCCAACGCTGGTTAGCAGCGACCCCGGTGGCCTCCTTCAGGAGCTTCTGGCATGTGGCCTCGAGCGCAGCCACCGCGACCGCTGGATCTGCTTCGATGCCGACGGGAGCACGAAGGTTCTGGATGGTGGCGGTGAGCGGGTCTTGCTCCTGCTCGAGCGCGGAGCTTTCTCCTCCCGCACGACGCTCCTAAGGCGGGCGGTGGTTCTCGTGGGTGTTCACCATCATGACCCCGACGCAGCCGTTTGTTGCGGCTACGCCACGAGCGAGGTGGTCGTTAGGCATGCCAGAGACGGTGTCGACCTTGCTAGGGAAGGCCTCAGAGATGGTGGCAACATAGACGCGGAGGTCTCCAAAGTGCATGATGGAGTCGTGGCGGGGAAGGTGTTCCCGGCAAAGCATGCGACATTGTCGACGATGCAGACGAAGCGCCAAGTGTGAGGACGAGGCCAGAGGCCACGCTCTCACCGCGACAAGTGGAAGTCTCATGCAAAAGATGATCCCAGCCGAAGCGTTGTGCGCCATGATGGGCGCCAACTGTCGTGGTGTGGAACATGGTAGTGCCATCGGGGATGGCTAAAGAGGGACACTTAGATGCAATCGGTGGCTCACGCAACGGGTTGGGCACGGTGAACTACAAACATAGTGACGTACCCAGGTTCGGGGCCCTCTCGGCGAGGTAACACCCCTACTCCTGCAAGATCTACTATATGGGGGGGGGGCGAATGCCCAGTACAAGTGCTCCTGGAGCTGTTTCCTTAGCAATTATCGATGGATAGAGGAAGAAGAAGAACTAGAGGCAAGCTCTCGCTACTATGGATGTTACTTACCTAGAACTCTAGCTCTACCCGCCCTTATATACTGGTTGGGGGAGGTAGATTACAATGTGAGTTCTAGGGTTTACTGTTTGGATATGGGTTTACAAGGTAGGGCCGACTGCAGGGTACCAGCTGGCGGGCCAGGACCCTTCTTTAGCGTCACCCATTGTGATGGGGATACGCCTACTGGGGTATACTCAGCAGGACGTTTCCGACTGGCCCAAAGGTTGGCGAGTGGGCCTGCAGAACAGCGAGTGGATCAAAGCCCAGCAAGATACCAGGCGACTGGAAGTTGAAGGCCCACGCGAGTGGATAGGCCCAGTCGGTCTAGGTTTAAACGATTGCCAAAGTTGTAACCGAATCGGTTGAGATATGTAAACCCTAGGGGAGGTGAGCCTATATAAACCTCCCTAAGGGGTGAGTAGAGACACGTTCCCTCATACACCCAAGCTACTCGCCGCCTAGTCGCCGAGTACACCCATTGTAAACACCTCCATAATACAATCTAGCAGGAGTAGGTCTTTACCCTCCGGGGGGCCGAACCTGGGTAAAACCCTGTGTCTTTGCCCTCATCTCGCACCGCAGATGGCTGGCCGCCCTTGCCCTTCGTTCTACTACTCGCTGCCGATTGCAGCATCTGCCGTGGTCATTCCCACGACAGTGGCGCCCACCGTGGGGCCTGGCCGGTCTGGCCGGTGTTCTGCGGCGAGATCCAATCTGCCCATCAACGAGACGGTCGCCACCGGCCGCATGATAGCGATCGGCGAGATGCTCCAGATCTTGCCGAGCAGCTACGTCCCGGCAGCACGGCCCGTCACGCACAGCGTGATCCTGCCGATCGGCACGATCAGCCTCTTCGTCGGCTTCACCGACGTCACCACCTCGGAGGACTCGGCTCGCATCCGCGAGTCGCCACCACGCGATCGGCTCTCCGAGAGCCAGGTCCGTACGATCCACCGCCTCGCCTCCGAGTACAACTCGGCCCACAGCAACGTGGCCGAGAACTCAGCGGCCGCAGAAGATGCGGCCCTCACCGACGACGCCGACTCGGCGACCCCGGCGTCACTCACCGGATCCATCACCGCGGCCTCGTCCGCGGGCTCCATCGCTCAGGTCTCCAACGCGGGAGATTTCGAGGACCCTTCCATCCTCGGGATCTTTGACTTCGACTCCGGGTCGGAAAACTCCTCCGACCTCCACGACGGAACCGGTCGCCACGCCGCGACCTACATGGCCACCGGCACCGATCCGCCGGAGGATCCTTTCTCCACCCCAATCCCTCCCAACGCCACGGCAACGGAGGTCGAGGAACTCCGCCTGAAATTGGCGGAGGCAGTACGCAAAGAGCAGGCCGAGCGCGAGAAATTTCGCCTCGAGCAAGTGACAGCGCAGGAACTGTCACGCTACCACCAGCAGCGGATCAGGTCACGCCTGAATCCCACCGTTCAGGGGCGCGCCCTGAACTTCGACGACGAAAACGACCCGGCTCGCATAGCCGAGCGCGCGATCTGCGAGAACGCGCCACCAGGAGGAAGCGCCCGGCCCCCGCCAGGATCAACGGCGATGGGCGCCCCACCACCACCCAACCGCACCCCTCCCAGGGACCAGCCGCGGATAGTCGTCTCCTCACGGGAGCGAGACGCGAACGGCCTCCCACTGTTCTCCACCCCGATGGACAACCTCGTGGCAGGCCGAGCAGCAGCCGATAACATCACGGCCACCGGCGACGGCGCCCTGCAAATCCAGTACGTCAAGGCCCTGCTTGCCAAGGCCGTGGAGCAGCAAAAAGCGGGCGCCGACTCGCAAGGGCGAGTATACTCGCGCTCCTCAGGAAGCAGGGCGGCCTCAAGCGGCCGCCCAGCGGCGGCAAACACCCTCAATTGCCCGCCACCAGAGCCACTGCAGCTCCAGCGCCGACCCGCGAACGCGGCACTCTCCACCAACGATCCAAGGCCGGCGACCAACTTCGTCGCCGCTAACGGAGAACCCGTCGACGCCCGCACTCACATCATCAACAACCAAAACTGGCGCGCACGCCAGCCCGACGACTTGCGGCACACCCTAGCTAATCGCCGCGATGGCGAGCCGATGGGGTCGCTCAGTCGACTAGGGCCTAAGTGCTTCGGACCAATGATCCGAGGCGAAAAGTACCCGCCAAACTTCAAGGCGCCAAAGGAGATAGAAAAATACGACTCCTCGTACGACCCCGCAGTCTGGCTTGACACATACCTCATGGCAATGGGGATCGCGGGTCACACTGATCTACTCGCCGCCCGCTACCTCCCGCTGATGATGGAGGGGACGTGCAGGCAATGGATCAATACGCTCCCCCAGGACAGTATCGACTCCTGGGAGGAAATGCGAGACGCCTTCGTCAGGCACTTCGAGTGCTCCTACACTCGCGCCACCACCATCGAGGACCTGGAACGATGCGTCCAGGGACCTCGCGAGTCGACCCGCAACTGGGTCCAACGATGGCAAGAGCTCTAGTACAACGCGGTCGGCATCCACCTAGACACCGCGATCCATTGCTTCAAGACCTCGTGCCGCTACGAGCCTCTAGTCGTCAAGCTCAAGCGACACGCCCGCACACTCGACAACATCCCCGACCTCCTCGAGATCGCCAAACGGTACGCCGAGGAGGATCCCAACCAAGACGTCGACGACGAGTCAGGAGGGCAACGCCGCACGGGCGGCAACGACGGCGGACGCCGAACCGACCTACGCTACAGCGGCACCCGCCTCACAGGCAAGCGCCGCAACGACGGGCGAGTCGACTTCGTAGCCAACGCCGGGCACGCACAACGCGAGCCCAAGAGCTACCGCCGCGACGGAGGGCAACGACGCGACGGCGGAAATTACAAGAACAAGCCAAGGTTCGATCCCGCGGCACTCCTTAACCAACCATGTGCGTTCCACAGCAGGGAAGGAAAGCCCGCAACGCACACCACCGCCGACTGCCACACCCTCAGGGAAATCGAGAAGGCAAAGTAGCCGGCTCGCTCCACACCTTCACGGGCTTCAACACGAAGCGTGAAAAGAAGGTCATCGCCCGAGCTGTCGCCGTCAACGCGGTGGCCCAAACAGACGTCCCCCAGTTCCTAAACTGGTCGGAACAACCCATCACCTGGAGCCGGCAAGACCACTCGCCACGCGTCGAGTACCCAGGCCGAGTCGCCCTGGTGGTCAAGCCCAAGGTCGGCGATTACTGGCTCCCCAAGACACTGATGGACGGCGGCAGCTCCATCAACATCCTCTACCTCGACACCTTCCGACGGTTGCGGCTCCCGCAGTCGATGATCGAGACAACCCACACTACGTTCCACGGCATCGTCCCCGGTCGGAAGGCGTATCCGGTCGGTAAAGTCACGCTGCCAGTCACGTTCGGCACTCCGGCAAACTTCCGCACCGAGCGGATCGTCTTCGAGCTGGTGCCCTTTGACAGCCCCTACCACTGCGTCCTGGGGCGCCAGGCGTTCGCCAAATTCATGGCGGCGCCCCACTACGCGTACAACGCGATGAAGCTCCCCGGGCCGTGCGGCGTCATCACCATCAACGGCGACCCCGACATGGCCGCCGAATGCGAGGCTAAAGGAGCCGAACTCGCCGACGCCGTCATCGCGGCAGAAACTAATCACGCCGACGAGCTCGCTAAATACGCGAGCGGGGTTAACAACGACGACCCCACAATACTCAAGAAGCCCAATTCAGAGGGCACGAACACCTCAACCTTCGAGGCCACGACGCACACTCGCATCGTCGAGCTGGTCCCAGGCGACCCCAGCCAGACGGTGACGATCGGGACAGGCATGAGCCCAGCATAGGAAGGCGTGCTCATCGAGTTCCTTCGTGAGAATAGGGACATCTTCGCATGGAAACCCTCCGACATGCCTGGTGTCCCTAGGGACCTCGCTGAGCACAAACTAAACGCCGACCCCAAAGTGCGACCAGTCAAGCAGTCGCTACGGCCATTTAATGAAGAGCGCCGTCGAGCAATCGCCGAGGAAGTGCAGCGCCTGCTCGCTGCCGGCTTCATCCGGCCAATCAAATACTCCAAGTGGCTGGCAAACCCAGTCCTGGTCGAGAAGAAAAACGGGACCTGGAGAATGTGTATCGACTACACAAACCTGAACAGCGCCTGCCCAAAGGAGCAGTTCGTCCTCCCGCGGATCGATCAGATAATCGATTCAACCGCGGGCTCGGAGTCGCTGTGTTTCCTCGGCGCCGAAGCGGTCATGCCCACCGACCTCGAACACGATTCGCCGCGGGTCGTCCACTATACGGAGGCCGCAAACGAGCTGGCCCGCCAAGATGGGCTCGACCAACTCGACGAAGCACGCGACCTCGCCCGATCGCGCACATCCATTTATCAGCAAGGGCTCCGCCGCTACCACAGCCGACGGGTGAAAACCCGCACCTTCCAGGAAGGCGACCTGGTGTTACGCCTCATCCAGGACAAGAAGGGCATGCACAAGCTCTCCCCTCCGTGGGAAGGCCCGTTTGCCATCGGGCGCGTTCTCGGCAACGACGCCTACTACCTCATCGACGTCCGCGCAGACGGCGAACTCGACGTCAAGCGGCCGTGGAATGTAAATCTCCTCCGGAAGTTCTACTCCTAGAACCCCACATATGTACTCTCCACTCGCTATGAAATAAAAGAAACAGTTACCGCAAATTGCGTCTACTCTCCATGCCTTGTGCCACTCGCACTCGTAATAACAGCATCATGCTAACACGCAGCAGTCAACCTTTGGTATAGCGACCGGCACGGCCAAGTAGTGCGATATAGGAGCACTGATTCACCTCAGGTCCTGTATCGTCCACGAACAACGCCAATCCGGAGCCCCATTGGAGTCGCCTAGCTCGACTGGTTTTGCAAACCAAGACAACTCCCCTCGCTTCTCACAGCGGCCTTGGTCCTCCGCATCCTCGGCGTAGCGACTCGAACGACTAAGTACCACGCTCGGGGACTGAATACCAGTTCGTCACGATCGGTCAGGGAAAACGTCAAGTAAGAGAGCACGCCCTGGACTCGCCACGCGACTGACCCCCCGGGCCAGGCAGGAGTGACGCGCCCACACCAACGCGCTCCGTCCTCAACCACCCTCGAGTCGCGCCTCGAAATACCAAGTACCACGCTCGGGGACTCGGCCACCCGACCCCGTTCGTGTTCGGGAAAACGGTAAAGTACAGAGCGCTCAAGGGAGTCGCCTTGCGACTGGCTCTTCGAGCTCGGACGAGTCGACTAAACTAACAAAACACACGATAACAATAAACATCATATACAAGGTGAACCCCACAAAAGGGCGGATGCGCTCGGGGACTCATCCAACTTCAATCCAAAACACGACAATTATTAGCAAAATAGACACAACATCCAATTCAATCGCAAATTGCATTGTCTTACATTACAAACTATGCCTGTTTGGCAGAACTGCTGCTAACTTATCTAGGTACACTACCCTATTCTACAGGCTTCGACGACGACGCACCAGAACCCCGGCGCTTACGGATGAACACAGTGTACGGGTTCGATGGATACGTCGTCAGCTCACCCGCCATCGCCGCGCGGAAAGGCTGCTCGACCTTGAAGTCGCGATGCGGCGGCTCGGGGTCGTTTGGCACGACGACCGTTTCCTGGTAAGGAAGGAGGTCGCCCATCGCCCAGACACGCTCCGAGTACGCGGCGGCACGTTCCTGCAGCTTGAGAACCTCGGACAGATCCACCGCGCCAGTCGACGAAGGATACCCACTCGTCACATCGTCGATGTCGAAGTCTTCGGGGAAGTGGGCGAGTCCCAGGCTCAGAGCTGTTGATGCTCCACGCCGAAACGCCGACCGCGTCATGAACTCCACGACCGCGGGCGCCTTCTCCAAGTACTCCCACACCTCAACGAGGTCACTGGGAATAACCTCCGTGGGCGACATCTCTTGAAGGTAGGCGCGGATGCACGTCGCCGACAGCGTCGCCGAGTCGACGAGCATGCTCACGCACTCCCTCGCACCAAGAGAGCTCGCCTCTTCATGACTACCAATCACACGGCCTGCTAGAAGGAGACAGTTGTGAGTACCACGGAAACCACAAACAATACAATTACAAGAAAGGGAAGACGCACTCACCAAGCAACGGGCGGGCGAGTCCCGTGATGAAGCTCTGAAGCGACGTATGATCGTCCTGAAGCCCAACAATGAGGGCTTCCGACACCTTCCGGTCTTCCTCCGCGGCCGCAACGGCGGCCTTAGCTCGCCCGTTCGCTGAGCTTGCTTCTTCTTTCGCCTCCCGCAATTCGCGCTCGATCTCGGCGATCTTTTGCTCCGCAGTGCCTAACGCAGATCTCGCCGCCATCAGCTCGCCAGCAGGGACAAGCTCTTGGCGAGCCACCTCCGCCTGCGCAGCAACCGCTTGAAGTTCCTTGTTCACTTCTTGGAGAGTGGCCAGTTCCTTCTCAGCTCGCTGCTTCGCAGCCAATCGCTCTGCCGACTCCAGTTGCAGACCCTGTATATCTTCAAAGTCAGCACACACGAAAACTACTAAGTGCCCACCCGCTACAATCTAGCGAGTGCGCACTCGGGGACTGGCGACCGCAAAAATTACTCAGTGCATACCCGCTAAAATTTAGCGCATACGCACTCGGGGACTGGACTCGAACGTACAAAACAAGAAACTATAAGAATCAAGCCGCTGCTATGCACCGACCTGATCCTCGGGGACTGGAGGTACCTGGATGGCCGCGCCAAGCATGCCGTGAAGTTGCACCGCGTCCACTGACGCAAGCAGCGCCGGTGTGTGCCCGCGACGTTGGTCAATTTCAGCGTCGGCGGTCCCCGGAGCGAGGCTCGGGGCCGCAGCTTCACTCGCCGTGGTCGCCTTGGTCATGAAGCGGGGGAAGGTAGCAATCGAGGCACCCGCCCCAAAGGAGCTCGCTTCCTCTGGTCTAGTCAAGGTGCCCTCCTTCGTGGACGCGGTCGCCTCCACTGCGGGCCCAGCCGGCGCGGCCGCCGCGTCGTCAGAGACAGCGACGACGTCGTCGCCCTTGGCCTTCTTGCTGCCTTCCGTGGAGGCGGCGACCTCGTCCACCTTCCTCTTACGGGAGGGATCCTCCTCGCTAGCGGTGGAGGGTACCTTGGCCACCGTCGGGTGGCCCATCTTTTTCACTCCGGTCCTGCATGTCAAGACAAATCAGTAAAAAACAATCGAAGCACTAAAAGAGAATGGTGAGGGCCAAATGCACTCACTTGGCGACTGGAATGAAACGCAGCCCTGTGCGAAGGCTGGCTGGTTTCTCCAGCTCAGGGCCCAATCGGCGACTAAGCCCCAGTTCCAGGACGCCAGGGGCCCAGGATACGGACGGCTTCTTTGACGTCGAGGTAGCGGTTGGGGCCTCCGGGGCGCCTTCGGCGGAAGCCTCCTCGCGAGGAGGAGCTGCCACGACCGGAGCCTCCTTGTGAGGCGAGACCACCGCGCTCGGGACCTCCGTGCGAGGCGAAGTCGCCGCAGCCGGAGCCTTTCCTAGCCCGGAGACTGGCGCAAAGGGCGGGGGCATTGAAGCCAGCGGCGCCTCCATGGATGGCGCATCAAGCGCGGTTGTCACCGGGGCCGCGCCGTCACCGGACGAACTATGAGCATCGGAGCTGCTCGTTGAATGCGGCGTTGAGACCATCTTCGGCGGCTTCGTATTCCTCTTCAGGGGGGCCCTCGCTTCCTTCTCCTTCTTCTTCTTCTTTGCGGGAGTGGCCTGACGGCGCGAGGTGGTTTCCGGGAGCTCCTCGTCATCGTCATGACGCTCGAGGCTCCTGCTCGCTTCGATATCGCGCTGACGTTGCCCGCGGGTCTTTCGGACCAGCGGGGCAATCTCCTCTTCGGACTCGTCTTCGTCGTCCTCGTTGCCCTTGGCGGGTGGCGACTCGCTTGTGTCCTGGGAGGATGGCCCGGGGCTCTCGTCATCGGCGGGTGGTAGCCACCCTTCCACCACTTGGAACAGCTGCGTTGAACATAAAACAAAGTTAGAATTGCCGCGACTGCACATACTGCGACTGCGAATAAGATAAAAGGATTACCGTCGGAGCCGGACGCTTCACGGTGTAAGGAGGGACCCCGGCCTGTGCATCCGTGTATGCCGCCTGGGTGATTTTCTTCAGCGCCGAGAGGTAGTCCTCCAACTTCCATTCGGCGAGGCAGGCCTTCGTTGGGTCTCCTCGGCCCGTGTACTGGTACATGTAATGCTCGCGTTGGGCGAGCGGAACGAGCCGCCGCCCAAGCCAGCAGTTGTACAAGTTCACCGTCTGGAGCCCCTTCTTCTTCAGACCACGAATGGTCTGGAGCATCTCATCGACGACCATCCGCTGGTCGTCGGGGAGCTTGCCGACCTGGAGATGGCGTGGCTCGGAACGGCTGGGCGAGTACCGCGGGATCGCCGCCTCGTCCTCCGGAGTCGCCTCGGTCACATAGAACCATGACTTTTTCCAGTCGCTCGCTGCTTTGGCCGGCAGCATCAGGTCGAAGAAGGAAGCTTTGGATTTGAGTTGGAAGGTTAAGCCGCCCGCGGCTAGCATTGGGCCGCCCGCTTCCTCGCGGCTGATCCGTCCATGAAACAGATCTTGCCACAAGGGGAAGTAGGGCCGGCAGCCCAAGTAGCACTCGCAGAACGCCACGAAGATGGCGAGCTGCTCGATGCTATGGGGACCCAGATCTGAGGGTTGGATCCCGTAGTAGGCGCAGAAGCGCCGGAAGAACAAGGATGTGGGAAACCCTAACCCCCGCTCGAGGTGACTAGTGAAACAGATGAACTCTCTCTCTCGCGGGTTCGGGGTCGTCTCTCCGGCTGCGGGAATACGCCAGCAGCCGGCCCGCAGGATTCCGGCCTCCTCGAAGGAGGCCAGCTGCGCCCTGGTGCACTTGGATCTACCCCAAGGTTCAGTGGAGAGGGCCATGGCTGAGGATTTGTTCGGAGGTCGGAGGATTGCGGGTCGATTGGATCGCGGAAGTGAAGGAAAGAAGATGTGTGCGCTCGGAGGAAACGGTGGGCGGTTGGCTTTGCGATAGCCTACCATTCCTCTTATATAGCGGAGGATGCCCGCCAAATTAGGGGGCCGTTACCGCGCGATGATTACGCCAAAAGTTACCGTTGAGTTACCTTAACGGCTAGTTTGACCACGCCCGACGGTCCGCCTCCTGCCACTCGGCTCGTTAAAGTCACTCGCTGAGACCGTGTCTCGTTGGCTCGACTCGCCCAAGACACGACTTGGTTCGCCGGATTTATTCTTTCATGCAGGAGCCCGCCGACGATTCGACTGGATGCCAACTTGAAGCCGTATACTCCGACTGCCAGCAGCCACCCATGCCTAATCAACGACGGCCTCGGGGACTACTGATGGGGATACGCCTACTGGGGTATACTCAGCAGGACGTTTCCGACTGGCCCAAAGGTTGGCGAGTGGGCCTGCAGAACGGCGAGTTGATCAAAGCCCAGCAAGATACCAGGCGACTGGAAGTTGAAGGCCCAGGCGAGTGGATAGGCCCAGTCGGTCTAGGTTTAAACGATTGCCAAAGTTGTAACCGAATCGATTGAGATATGTAAACCCTAGGGGAGGTGAGCCTATATAAACCTCCCTAAGGGGTGAGTAGAGACACGTTCCCTCATACACCCAAGCTACTCGCCGCCTAGTCGCCGAGTACGCCCATTGTAAACACCTCCATAATACAATCTAGCAGGAGTAGGTCTTTACCCTCCGGGGGGCCGAAACTGGGTAAAACCCTGTGTCTTTGCCCTCATCTCGCACCGCAGATGGCTGGCCGCCCTTGCCCTTCGTTCTACTACTCGCTGCCGATTGCAGCATCTGCCGTGGTCATTCCCACGACACATTGCTTTAGAGGTCACCCGGGCTTCCTTTGTAGCGTCATCCTGCTTTAACGGTCACCCGTGACTCCTTTGGCGGTCAGACGATCGCTTTATTTTATCTTCGTCTGATCCGAAGTTGGTGATAGCGCGATAGCTACTGTGCTGTCACCTGCTCGAGGCGAAAATTTTCGCGCTCGGCTTGCTCCTTGCGGACTGCCTCCGCCAGCTTCAGGCGGAGTTCCTCGACCTCCGTTGCCGTTGCGTTTGGTGGGATCGGCGTGGAAAAGGGGTCTTCCGGCGGGTCGGCTCCGGTCGCCATGTAGGTCACGGCGTGGCGACCGGTTCTATCGTGGAGGTTGGCGGAGTTCTCCGACCCGGAGTCGAAGTCGAAGATCCCAAGGATGGAGGGGTCCTCGAAGTCTCCGACGTTAGAGACCTGGGTGATGGAGCCCGCTAGCGATGCGGCGACGATAGATCCGGTGAATGACGCCGGGGTCGCCGAATCGGCGTCGTCGTTGAGGGCCGCGTCGTCCGTGGCCGCGGTGGTTTCGGCCACGTTGCTGTGGGCCGAATCGTACTCGGAGGCGAGGCGGTGAATCGTGCGGACCTGGCTCTCAGAGAGCCGGTCGCGTGGCGGCGACTCGCGGATGCGAGCCGAGTCCTCCGAGGCGATGACGTCGGTGAGGCCGACGAAGAGGCTGATCGTGCCGACTGGCAGGATCACGCTGTGCGTGACGGGTCGCGCCGCCGGGACGTAGCTGCTCGGCAAGATCTGGAGCATCTCGCCGATCGCGATCATGCGGCCAGTGGCGATCGACTCGTTGATGGGCAGATTGGATCTCGCCGCAGAACACCGGCCTGACCGGCCAGGCCCCACGGTGGGCGCCACTATCGTGGGAATGACCACGGCAGATGCTGCAATCGGCAGCGAGTAGTAGAACATGGGGCAAGGGCGGCCAGCCATCTGCGGTGGGAGATGAGGGCATAGACACAAGGGTTTACCCAGGTTCGGCCCACCGGAGGGTAAATACCTACTCCTTCTAGATTGTATTATGGTGAGAGTACAAAGGGGCGATCTCGACAACTAGGCGGCGAGTCGCTTGGGTGTATGATGGAACGTATCCCTATGCGTCCCCTAGGGAGGTTTATATAGGCTCACCTCGCTAGGGTTTACAGATCACAACCGAATTAGTTAAGGATTCGGAGGTTCTATGACCTAGTCCGACTAGGCCTAGCAACGCTTCTGGGCCTTCAGCTTCCAGTCGCCTGAGTCCACGCCAAGTCTTGATCCAGTCGCCGTCCTGCAGGCCCACTCGCTGACGGCTTGGGCCGGTAGGAAACGTCCTGCTGGGTATACCCCGGTAGGCATATCCCCATCAGGTAGCGCCGGTCAGGGCAGCGCGCCAACTTGTCTGGTGACGAGAGGTGCCAGAGACGTACCCCGCAAGGAGCGTCTCCCCCTCAGTGCTCTCCATCGAATCCGAGGCCAGCCGGGTGGAAGCGGCCACCTGGCCGGTTCTTCTGGCTACCCAGCTAGACGAGCCAGCCGGAAAAGCTTTAAGCCCAGCCGGGTGGGACTAGCCAACCGGCTAGAGTTGTCCTTCTTGACGGCCAGGCGTCCTGTGTCTTTTGGAGTCGGCCTACTTAGGCCTGGCTTTCCCCACCCGGGATTATCCTCCCGACAGAATTGTAGCAATAAAATTTTTGTAAGATATTAACACTGAATCTTTGAATGCATCCCCGAGAAAATAACACAAGTCTTAAAGTCCAATTACTTGTACAAACTAATGGAACCTGAAGTCCTGTAGTAAACCTACAAACATCTCTGAAACCCATGAGGTACCAGACACCCTTTCTCTTCAGAACACATGACAAACGACACACCAGCTGACAGAAGAAATAAATGCATACGGGGTGAATAATAAAAGAAATTAGGAACGGCAAGAAGGTAACAACAACTCTATAGTCAATGTACAAACTGAGTATGAAGAACCGCTGCCAAGGTACATGAAATTTCAAGTAGTACATGGTAACAATTGTGAAGATACGAAATGGTAATAGAACAGAACTTGAAGCAGATACCTAAGTTTTGAGGACCCTGAAGAAAGAAGACAGCCGCAACTCCGAAACTGTCTCCAGGAACAACAATGGGAAGCAGAGCAGGATGGCACCCTAGCAAGAAAAGGAACGGAGACAACAGAGCCATGACACCCAAATCGCCTCTTGAATTCAGCGACCGTAGACGAGCGCGTCATAGAAGAGGGTAGCTCCCCAACGCAGGGCGACATCCGTCGATGACGCTGTGGTCGGTGATGGCAGAGACGCACTCAACAGCAGAGAGGTCGGCCATGGCGGATGCGTCCAGGATGAGGTAGTAGCACAGTTCCCGGTAGCTGCATGGAAGTCGGAGGTCTGAGAGGCGGCCGCTAGCGTGGAAGGGGTGGAGAATCAGGATTCAGGGCATCGTGTCCTTGGCATGCAGTGGACAAACCTAAAGATGTTGCATGTTGCTAGGTTTCTACTCAATGATCGGCATTGGTCACCTTCTCGGCATGCTCGCCACCCTCCACCACGCTATTGTTGCCGTCCTCTGCGCCCGTCGCTCTCTGCCACCGGAACGAAAGAGAGGTTTAGGAGGGAGGGGTGGAAGAGAGATGCATGAAAGGGACCCAAAGTTGGAGGGATGGCAGGGGAGCAGAGGAGTTTCCTGGCGGTGCGGGCAGGCATGGTGTGACAGGACAGTTGTGCTAGAGGAGGATTTTCCAGATTAATCGGGAAATTAAGTCTCCAAACATAACGGTTGCTGATTGAAAGGTTTCCAAATAATTTCATGGACGTAAAACAAGGACACGGGGTGGTGGGCATAGGGATATGTGACAACGAGGACACCGACGATCAAGAGGAATCGAGCACGAGCACGAATCAAAGTGAGTAAATAGAATTCTGAAATAAACCTTAAACCCGTATAGTGTGTTCGAGTTGAACCCTATACTTCGAATCTCTAAGATCAGCACCCCGAACTCATTCATCCCGGTCTAAGGACTTCGAAATCATGTTTGGGATTTCTGCGTGGCACTAGTCAACACATGGATGTTTTTTTTTGCGGGTAACACATGGATGTTGAATAAGAGATGGACTTATACTAACCAAATTAGTATAAGGAAAATATCAGGAACATTCAAAAATTATTCCCTATCTCTCTACCTATGAAAATTTTGAAAATTCAAATTTATAACTCTTTCGACCATTTAATCAAACATATTGCAGACATGTATTAAGCTAAAATGTAAATGAATCAATTTCATCAAATAAATTCGAATAAAACATCCCGGACTACCCTAGCTATACCTTGCATCCACTATACATCCTTACTTCTCTCTCTATCCTAGAACAACCGTACTAATGTGCTTTCGACATGCCAGGTCGCTGCCCCTTCGGCCAACCATAGCACCAGACCTCCTCAAGGCTTGTCACCTCTCCATAACTCTCCTCCATGTGTCCCTCGAAGACCCCACACACCGTACCCTTCCTGTCTTATCCTTGGACTCTCATGCCACACTTTGCCGCCCTTTCGGTGCACTCCTAGCGCCACCGACATGCCTCACCACTCCTAGACATCATTACACCTAAATCCATCAACGACAATGTCGACACCAAGCATTGTACCAACCTGCTCGAGGCTAGGACACCTCGTCGAACACCTTGACTACCACCAGCCTCCACTAGCTTGAGCCCCAGCTTCGTACGCTCCTAGACCTTGTCTTTCTCTGGACCATGTCGATATCCCCTCGCTCTCCCATCAACGGCTAAGCACCACCTCTCTCACCCAATCGCTCTCCCGAGCTCTTCCTGCGGATACCATGGACACAATACACAGTACGCCTCCAATCAACTATAAATAGTGCACCTTGATCCCCTTAAAACCTCGAAACCTCCTCTTCTCCTTCTTAGTCGACATTGGTCGAGATCCCTCTCCTTTACACTTCTTATTCATCGCCCATGGCCAGGAGCTCCACCGAGAGGATCTCCAAGTTGGGAGCAGGGTATAGAGACCCGCGACCTCCTATTTCCCCCTTCAGCTTCACCTCTCAACCCTAAAGCCTTACCCATTTCAATTTTTCCTAGGCACCCCTTGGACATTGAGCACCATGTTTAGGACCTTCCCAACACGCTCGAGTACTCCTCCTAGATCGGTGATGTCCTCCAGGTCCTCTCCATGTCTTCCACGTCTAAGGCATGGTATGTAGCTACCGGTAGTGAGCTCGTCGGTCTCCGACGACATCGGACATCGACACTAACGCGATAATTGGTCTCGGGGCCAGTTGTTCCTACTCCAGACCAACCTGTACATATTAGAAATAGTTCAAGGATTCAAGCCACTGGCGTTTCTAACTTGCTAGTGCTTACAAGAGCTATGGATCATATTAATGCTAGGGATGTTGTAGGTAATAATCTCATCTCTTCTACCAATTCCTTTTGTGCCTTGAGTGATAATGAAATTATGGACAAAGCCTTAGAAATTGGGGATATTAAATCTTTCCCCCTTGAAACTGTACACCTCTTTAAAGACTAGGAAAATTCTAGGAGGAATCAAAACACGATCAATCTGCTATTGACTTTATTCAAGATAATGTTGTTGTTGAGGATTCTAATAAGAAACTGGTTCTAGATAAAAATAGAGTGTTTAATTCTGAAGAGGAAACTTCATGTGAAGTGTCTATTCCTCATGTTTTGGATGGCTTTACTCATGTTATTTCTAAAAGATCTAGTAAGAAAAAGTTGAAGAAACAATATATTAGCAAAAAATTGGCTCAAGGTGTATCCCTGTGTGGTACTATTTCTATTAGTAGGACAAGTAAAAATCACCCTCTATGTGATATTTTACCTGTTCCTAGGTTGAGAAGTAAAAACATTAAGTTTCAATGATTAGGCTCATTATGAATTGTAGTTGGGTGGGGAAGAAAGGTTTTTCCTTTTGTTTGAAATATCTTATGAGTGAACATGACCTTGATTTTATTGACCTACAAGAGATTATGAAGAATGTAGATGCTAAAGTTTGTAGAAAATTTGATCCAGATAACCTTTATAGTTGGTTTTGGTCCCCATCTACGGGACGATTAGGTGAGCTTTTGTATGGTATAAAATACCCAGTGTGTCCTCTTTGACATGTATTTTGTTAAATCTAAGGTTCATGACACAAGGATCCAACAAGATCTTTATCTTATTGTCACATTTATGGGGCTAAGCAGGTTGAAAATAAAGAGTTTTTTCTTACTGATTTGGCTAGAATATGTGATAACTTAGATATTACGACTTTGATTGGAGGTGATTTTAATATTATTCGCTTTTCTAATAAAAAACAAGAAAGGGGCAACGCAAAAAAAAATCTTATTTTGTTATTTCCATTATAAACTCGTATGCCCTTAGAGAGATTAAGTCGTCTAGTGGGCAATATACTTGGTCCAATAAACAGAAAGTTCCTATGCTAGAAAAATTGGACATGACCCTAGTTAACTCTGAATGGGAAAAATGTGTTTCCTTTGACAAATGCATGAAAGTTACCAAGAGTTATGTATGATCATAACCCCTTGTTGGTTGACACTTGTGTGAGGCTATTGAAATTAAATCTAGAGAATTTAGGTTTAAGAAATCTTGGCTGCAACACTCTGAGTTCTAGTGTAGGGTTGAAAAAACCTGGAACTCCTCTATTCATGCCAGCGATAACCTAAGTATAGTTAAGCAAAAGTTTACAAAATGTGAAGAATAGTTGAAGAGATGGGGTATCAATATTAGGGGAAATAACATTAAAGAAAAGAGATAGCTCATGGATTAATTGGAACAGTTGGAGGCTTTAGAGGAAGTTTCATTCCTTTCTAGTGCTCATTTTGATAGAGAAGGTTTCATTCAGTTTAAAATTATGCAAATCTATGAACATAAATAAAAGTATTGGTCTAATAGATCTAGTGAAAAATGGTTACTATAGGGGATAATAATACTGCATACTTTCATAAGATTACTAATGGGAGAAGGAGGAGAATCACATCTATTCTCTTAAGCAATGCTAAGGAAATCGGTAATCGTTAACTGCTCGGTTGGCTTGGGAGTAGCGACTAATCAGAATTCGGAAAATTAACTGATTTAATAGGTCGATTGTTAATCGGTGCAAACCTACAAAAATTAGCACCTAAAACACGTATGAATCCTCCTCCACCTCAACCACCTACCCTATTAAAGGCAGCCTCAAGCTCCCGGATGAGATCCTCAAGGCGCTCGAGCTCTGTATTTGAGGTCTGGTTGGCAACTACGAGGAACTGGTCAACAACGACAAGGAACTGACTGGTGATGGCGGGAATCGAGATCCTAGAGGCAGGAATTGAGCGGGAGATTCGCAAAACCTACTTCATTGGGGCGGGCTAGCAGATGGATGGGCGATATATGTTCATAATTTTGCAATTTTTTTGACCAAGTGTAGTAGTTAATCGGGAACATTCCTAGTAATCGGAGTGTTAGAGCTATTAATCATGCTAAACGATTAACACAACCGATTAGTGGTAATCGACATGATTAGGTCCCTAGTAGCGATTAATCGCTGATTCGGCCGATTTTTTGAACAATGCTCTTAAGCATAATGTTTTTCATTAGTGGTAATCGACATGATTAGGTCCCTAGTAGTGATTAATCGCTGATTCGGCCGATTTTTTGAACAGTGCTCTTAAGCATAATGATTTTTTGATTCAGGGGACCTCTGATCTCCGTTCTCATGCAACCGAGTACTATAAGAACATTTTTGGCCATGGTGAGGGGAATTTGTTGTGTTTTGATCATTAAATCTAGCATGATAATGAAAAAATTTCTCTATAAGATAATGACAATTTATATGTTTCTTTCTTTAAATAAGAATTTAAACATGCCTTAGATCTTATGGTTAGGAATAAAGCCCATGTCCTGATGGGATTCATGTTAAACTCTATCAGGCTTGTTGGAACATTATGAAGCATGACATCACATCATTGTTTTCCGATTTGCATGTTGGTGTGCTTGACCTCTATAGGATCAATTTTGGCATGATCATTTTACTCCAAAAATCTCCCTACACTGATATTATTTCTAAGTACAAACATATTTGTCTATTGCAAGTGCTTTATAATTTTATTACTAATGTAGTAACTATTAGAGTTGAGCCTTATATGGATAAGATAATTTCTGAACGCCAAACTGCTTCTATTAAATGGAGATATATTATGGATGGGGTGATATCTCTTCATGGTATCCTCCATGAGGTTAGAAGAAAAAATAGGAGGGGTGGTTTTGAAAATCAAATTTGAAAAAGCTTATGATAAGATGGATTGTAATTATCTACTCAAGTGTGTGGCTCATAAAGGTTTTAGTGGGTTCTGATGTAAGCTTGTAGAAAACATGGTTTAGAATGGAACTTTGAGTGCTAAGATTAATAATACTAGAGGTAGAGATTTTGGCAACCATAGAAGGGTGAGGCAAGGTGATCCTTTCTCCCCCTTACTCTTTAATTTGGTTCTTGAGGGTTTTCTAAAATGGTGTTTTAGGCTTAGGCTACTAATTTGGTAGCTGGACTGGTGCCCCATCTTATTAAAAAGGGAATTACAATACTTCGGTATGATGATGGTACTATCCTGCTGGCTCAAGATGACTTGAATTAGTTGATTCATTTAAAACTCATCCTTTACATGTTTGAAGCAATGTCTTAGTTAAAATTTAACTTTAGTAAGAGTGAAATCATGATGGTGATTAATGATATTAAGAAAGGGTTAAAATATGCTGACATGTTTGGTTGCCAACTAAGTTGTTGGCCTATTAAATATCTTGGTGTCCTAGTTTGTGGATCTAGGTTGCATATGGCTGACATGCAGCCATTGTGTGATAAGATCAACAAAAGGATGGATGGTTCAGTACGTAACTCCTCTTAGATTCGGGGGACATATATCCTCATCCAATCCTCTTTGAGTAGCCTACTTGTGTATCAGTTATTTATGTTCTTGACTAGTAAAATGCATGTACGTTGCTACGGGGCAGTGATGACTATTTCATAAAGGATGATCAATGTGTTTTTTTACCTTCATAGTTAGATGCTAATGCGTTGTCATGGAGTTATATTTTTTCAACGGAAAGAAACATTTATAGACATTTCCGTTCTGTGGCATACAATGTATCCATGATTATTATTTTTCTTGCTACGCGTATGCATAGGAAAAATGAAAATTGCTTTGCGTCCTTCTCTAAAACAAAAGCTTTGCATCTTTTCGCTTAGGGTCATATAAGGTTTAGCTGATGGCGCATATAAAGAGAATAGGCAAACATTAGTGGAAATGATAAAAAAATATGTGGGCAATCTCATACAGCATCCTGAATAACTGAATTTAATTGTGAGAGTGGCTTCCTTTTTGTTGTGTACTAAATGCTTGTGTGTTTACTACCCGCGAGAATAGCAGGTAAATGAATCGAACAAATCACTAAGTGACATAGATAAGGTCAATAGACATTAGAACCATGTTTTCTTGTGAAGTGAATTCTTCAAATGAAGTAAATAACTTTCTAGACACTGCAGGCCCCCTTAAACACAATAGTAATATTAGTCGATCATTGGAAACACCAATTGGTTTATTTTATTTCGGTAAGAGGATCCACTTTTCAGTATATAGTTGAATGTACGTGCGTTGCCTTAGGAAATCTAAATGATATTTCTCTATTTCCCATGTAGATATCTTCCTCTCTTGGATTGTCTATCGACTCTCTTTCTAGTAATAAAACCTATGTATTTTTACTTCTGACCAGCAACATCCTACTTTGCATAATTCTTTCCTCAGGTGCGGACATTTTCTTATTTTTTGAATCTATGCAGCCAAGGTCCCCTCCGATGAATTCTTCACATTGCCCATGGTTGTCAACCTTTTGCTCCGTTGTTGTTACTCATCTATGTCGACACCCTTCTCGGCATCGCTTTGACACATAGCTTCTCCTACGCCGGGAGATCTTTTACAAGGTTCACGTCACCTTTCACATTTTTTTCAATCTCTCAACTCTACCTCCACCTTTGACGTTGCGATAATGCTCGACTCCTTGCATTATCTCACTCCACTCAGCAAGAATAGCAATAAATGTGTACTATTTATTTTACTATGTATTGCAAGGGGCATAAATACATTTATGATTCTACACTAAATAGGAGAGTGCGTACACTCTGTACATGTCAAGTTCCCACATAATTTACAGGCATATAGACCTTAATCATGTGTGCCTATTTTTGACAAACTGTTTAGGATAGTTTATTTGCTAGTGAATGACAGTAAAGAATTTTCATGTATGCACTCCATGTGTTCTGTTCGAGTAGACATGAATATATGTTTTCAGGTCGGGTGCGCATATTTTTGGGAAAGACAAGCACCAGCACTAATCTCTCATATTGATAATTATGTTTGGTAAGCAATAAAAAACAACAAAAATCCTTCAGACAATCACAATCTTATTTCTCCCCGAATCTAGCAAAATAATGTCTCTAGTGATCAAATTTAAATGATACTCCCTCCGTTTCAAAATATAAGATGTTTTAGGTTTGTGAAGAAAATGTATCTAGACTTGTTTTATTGTCTAGATTCACTTCAAACATGAGTGAACCTACATACTAAAAGAAGTCTAGATACATTTGCTTCACAAAGCTAAAACATCTTATATTTTAAAACGGAGGGAGTACACTTTACCATATACACAATTTTTTGTGACACTACTTACCATATTTGACCATATTCGAGAAAATCTTGTGGCATGTTTTACCCCTTCTCATTTTCCCCATTTGTGTGCTACACGGGGCACCATCTCAACTTCCACATCTGAAACGTATTTATGTAGTATGTTAATGGCAGCAGGTGATAGATTGATTCACTACCTCAAGTGTCCATACACCTTCAGCTTCTATGAAAATGTTTCTCCCTCATTAAAAAACTACTCCCTTCTTTGGATCCACCAAAACTATATTACATGAAAGTGTGAGGAAATAAACTGCAATAACAGGAGACAGCTCAAAGTCTTATAGAGAGGAGACTGCAGATAATTAGAATAAATAAGGGAACAAAGAAATACGACACCCCAAGCTCTTAAATCATGTGAGATAAATACACAATGACATAAACCTTCGGTGGTGTACTATATCTTCATGATGAAAAATAAATATACATCTTCGTATGAAAAGAGAAGTTCAGAATCCTACTATCTTTCTATAAGTCATATGAAATATGTTAAAGAATTTATGGCTTAACCAAACCGGATTTGACCATTTATTATTTATATTATTATAGGTTTTCATTCACCCGTAGTCCAGTTAGTCAATTACATTTAAATGTACAGAAACTTCTAACCACTACACTTTTTTGTGAAGATTCTAACTATACACTTTCTACAGAAGTAATATTTGACGTTAGCATATACTTTCACTTGAACACAAATCAAATGTGGCATGTCATTATCAGAACAACTAAATATTGGACATTTGTTTATCATAATCTGTCCGAACAATATATATCATAGAGAGATAAGAAATCATAGGAGTAACTGTCGCGCAACATAGCATTATATGGAACACATGTGTAGATAAATACCAGAACGTACCCAATATTTGACTATTCTCGTTGAACTTCAATAGAGAATTCAGTTTAGGATTTAGATACAAAATTTTAGAAGTCTTCTAGCTAGTCTATACGACCAGACTACATGGATCCTGCAAAACCTAGCCAATAGAAAAATTTCAAGTTTCCCAAGTGTAGAGAGGTTTATGCTCCTCTCCCTGGTATCATTAGGTATTAATAATCATTACCAAGGCAGGAACTTCATCAAACATGGAAAACTCATAGAGATATATTGCCAATAATGAGTCAGATAACCCGGCCTGCTCATGGATCCTTATCCAGCAAACATGAGATGATGTCTGCGATTGGAGTGCGGCGGATGCCTTCACAATGCCCTAGAGCGTGTCCATAAATAAAAAAGCAACTCCAGTATTTATCACGCCGCTAAAATTATGGGATAATGTGCAACTCAAATCGTATACATACCTTGAGTAACAACATAGAGTTATCATGTCTGACTGAGAAGATCTAAGAAACAACCTGGATTGTCAAAACAATAGCAAAATGATTTATGGAAATATATGGAATGAAATAACATAAATATATGGATCTACTATTCTGCGTCAAAGAAACCTTTTAGAATAAAAACACTGATCTAAGAAATGTGATGAGCGGAGATAATGATGCTCAGAATCAGATGACTTAATCATACACACATTCCAAGATTTTCCTAACACAACAGTGAAGATTATATTTCCAAGCATCCATGGACAACTCTAGCATGACAACTTGTAATGGATAATAGAGTGAAAAGACACCTCCACGTAATAATAAACCTAGCCAACATATTAGATGTAGCCTGCATCGTGTATTGCTACCCATAAAAATTTCTGTGGTCGATATACGACACCATAAGCTAAGAAATATCCATTCTTAGCAGTATATACAATAGAAAAAGCACATAAGTGTAACTCTTTTATAACAACTATTTTTAGGTATCAGGATATAGACTAAGAGTGATGAAGCACTAACAAATCAAGATACAACAAAACCCTCTTGGAAGAATAAATTGAAGAACATACTAAGAATCAGGCCCTTGCGGCAGATTCTAAAGAGCTATGATACCGTTAACATATTCTAAAGAAGAACGGAAGCACAATGAGAAAGAATGGTGCTAATATCTATTTGCAATCCTAATGATAGACCAACTATGATAGGAGATCAATAAAATGTTAATTTAAATAGGTTAACCTAAATGATAAAGAAAAGTTACAGCTTACTGTTGTCGTTGGGTCTTGTAAGAAATGGTATAGTATTTAGCAGCCACATCAAGTCCTCAAAAGCTCAACATGATATGATAAATTAAAAAAATCATGCTGAAATAGCTCTCTGTCATGCTCAGGCAGTCAAGCTTCAACTGTATATATAAAGAAAGAGCATGCAACTCCCACTTAAGTACATATAGATCATCAATTTCGATTATTCTCTTTTGTGCTTCACTACTCAATATAACACTCGTTATTATTGAAAGAAAGGAAACAAAGTAGCTGTTCAGCTGCATCTAAATGCTAATTTTATGCCTAAGATTCTGACATGGTGTCAAAGTATCAAGTGTGAAGAAACATCAATAAACCAAGAACACAAACAATTAGTAGTAACCAACCATGGTGCATGCGCACTGACTAATTGGAGTAGAGGATGACATCGTCGAAGGTCGTGACATCACCCGAGGGAAGCGTGATCCAGTGAGAATTTTGCTGCTGCGGAAGAATATAGTCAGGAAGGCAAACAGAAGTGGGAAGCACAAAAAAGTAAAGACACATATACATGCAAGATCAGAACCACCTCTGAAGATTCTGCTGTCCAATTATTGTATACTCGCTGCTCAACCAATGAACTGCACTGCACAAAGATCACGATCAGGTCAAACAGAAGATGACGGCTAGTCGTACACATGGCAAAAAAAAAGGAAAACACACGCTACAGAACCAAAGTTTTTTCCGAGAGGAAGCCTACGAACAAGAATCGCGGTCACAACCGAGAAAATAGTAGTCAGTAGGTGTAACTCTTGACTCTTTTCAAAACTAATCTATACCTAAACTATGGCAACATCATGGTCAATAAACGTGGTTGATACATGGGTAGTAAATTAAAATTATTCAACAGGTCAATATCCATGTGAAGTAAGCATGCCTAAGATTTTGCACAACACCAAATACCCATCATCGAGCAAATATACAAAGTGAGAGAAAAACACTAAACCTATAGCAAATCTCCTCCGTACTATCGATCCATTTCAGAAAACTTAGGGGGGAAACAAGATATCGATCCATTTCAGAAAACTTAGGGGGGAAACAAGATGATGACAATCTACATCAGAGGGATGGTGTTGAGGCTTTGGGACTGACATAGAAGATGGGGCTCGCTGCTCAAATCGCTACCTTTTCGACAAAATTCAGAGTACATACCACATGGTAAAATTTCAAAAACCATGTTTCGAATCGTAACAAATGGTAAATGGTTTGATTGCTCTAGATCTGCTAAAGCATGAATGAAATTGACCTGCAATATTAGAGAATAGATTAGAGAAATGGGGGAGGAGGAGGGCCGGGGAAGGTCGGATTCGCGCCTCCATGCCCAGATCACCTCTGTGCTGCTCCTCGTGTCCGCCATCTGTGGAGGGCGTCGGTCCTCCATGCCCCTGAGAAGTGCGGTGGAGGTCAGGGACATTGGAGGGGGAGGCGGTTCCAAACGGATCCGCGCGGTGGAGACTGGATCGCATGGTGGCTACGCGCGGTGGAGACATTGGAGGGGAGGCGGTTCCGACCGGATCCGCGCGGTGGAGACTGGATCGCATGGTGGCTACGGTCATGAGTGGGCCGAATTTGGCGGTCGGAGTGAGGAGGCGTGAGGGTCGCCGGATACAGGGAGATGGTGGAGGCTGTGCTGCGGGAGGGCAGGAGTAGTCACAGGTTAGTATTGGGGTTGGACCAGATCGAAGAGCCGCGAGTGGACGGAGGACGGACAGAGCGCGAGTGCACGACGAAGGGAGGAGCGAATTGCTGGGAGGACAAACGGAACACTTAGTCTTTTTTAAGTAGTAGATATGCTTGATTCTGGTCTTAAGAGCTTTAAAAAATTATCAGGAAATTTTTCTAGGAAGGTGCTAAGAATAATAAAAATCATTACATGGTTAGATAATCATTGATCTGTATACCCAGGAATAAAGGTGGGTTGGGGATAAAAAATTGAAACTTTTCAACATTTTCCTATTATGAAAATGGTGGTTGAGGCTAGAAGTCATAATAAGCTTTGTCAAAAGGGATAAATGATAAATATGGGAGTACTCATGGCCTTTTGAGAGTGCGAGGAAAGCAACATGATTCTGCCGCTTGGAAAGATTTATTGAAAATAAGACAAATTTATCTTAGTGGTAAGACTATGGTGATTGAGGGTGAAAAAGAAACTGACTTCTGACATGATCAATTGTGTGGTCCTTTCTCCCTATGTGAGAAATTTCCTGCACTGTTTGATATTTGCAATCAGCAAGTCTGTACTGTTAGAGAAATGTATGATGGTAGATGGAATTTTACTTTCAGAAGATGGTTAAATCCTATACTCCACAAACAATGGCATAATCCGAGGGATCTACTTGTGAATATAGCTCTGAATGACAATCCTGATAGTCCTAGTTCATTAAATCTAGAAAATTCTTAGTAAAATCTCTATACCATAAGTTATCTGATGCTACACCAGATAGATATTTTAAACATCTTTGGAAGGCTAAGATTCCACTCAAAATCAAAATTTGGCTTTGTTTATTTGGCATAATGAAATTACAACAAAATATAACATGAAAAATAAAATGAGTGGGTAGTTACGTTTGTCGTTCTGTTATGTCGATGAAACAATTAATTGCCTATTTTCACCTGTCCTGCTGATGTTTACATGTGGAGTATGATTTGTACTACAATTGGTGCAAATCTAGGCCTTCATGTTTTACCCAATACTTTTGGTGGATAGCTAATTTCCTCCCCTTTAGGGCAAACATTCATATAGTTTGTATTGCTCCTCTGTGCTGATCTGTGTGGAATACTAAAAATCTTGCTTTTTTGAAGGGAAGCTAATTCCATTCTCTCTAAGATTGATTTGTTACATGTGTTTTTTTTTTCGTTTTCGGATAGGTCTTCAGAGCAAACATGATAGAACTTTGTTGAATGAGGGGGCAAAGCAGATGTCCACCCAGATGCATGAAATGGCAAGGCAAGCGACAACGCTTAGAATGGACAATGGAGGAGAAGAAGTGGACGTTGATGTGACTGGTGATTGAATACTGGTATATCTTTGATCGATCTGATCTCATCAGTGTGGATGTTAGTCTTTTGCTTATTCCTTAAACTTGCTAATGTGCTATGAAAAAAACTAGTTTAAGGCCCCGTTATTTTGGCGTCTTCTCCGAGAAGCTTATCTACCCCAGCTTCCTGGGGAAGCCGGTTCAAAAAAATTACGAGGTTTCCAAAGTGGTTAAGACTAAACTAATTTAAAAGCTTCACAATTTTTTTAACCGGCTTTTCCAGAAAGGTGGGGGTAGGACAGCTTCTCGGAGAGGCCACCAAAAGAACTGGGCCTAAACTCGTTGACCGAGTCTGTCTGTGTGTGTGTGAAACTTTGTGTTGATGGGGTAGGTGATCCCTAGGTGGACATCTTGCTCAGTTTGCTTAGTTTGTTTTTCTCTTTGTTTTTAGTTTGTTTCGTTGTAAGTTTGAATCTGTGACTTCTGTTCTGTTATTTTTTGATAATGTAACCCGGCTCTTTATTGGAGGCGTATGGAAAAAAATGTTGAAGGCAATTGTCCCTGGGTTTGAGAAGAATGCCTGGGGTGATTGCCTTCAATATTATGCGCAAAATGCAGCAAGAATTCATGCAAAGACCATTGATTCTGGTGGTGCCGACCAAGAGTTTGATTTGGATAGAACTACTTGACATTGCGTCAACCTCATCGGCGCATGCGTGACCTCTATTCCTGGCCAAGAGTCTTGAGAGCAACAGCCCGCCATTGATTACGGCACCTTTCTCTCTCTCACCACCACCTCCCGAATTCTCTCTTCCCACCACACTCGCCCACGCGCGCGCGCCCTGAATCCTCTGCGTCTCCGGGGTTGAGCGCTCTCGCCCTTCCCTGCGTTCCTCCAGCTTCCCCTCTCGACAAAACAACGTGGTGCCAGCCAGCCGGACCCGCGCGCGCCAAACAACCGGGCTCTTCAGCTTCGTGGCTGCGACATCGCCGCATCCGCCCGCCGTCGTCAAGCTGTGGCGCCGGCGGGCTGGCTCCCCGGCAGCGCAGCCCTGGACATGGCCAGAGCGCCACCCATTCGCGCGCGCCTCCTGCTGATCGCCATCTGCCTGCTCCTACTCCCCGCCGCGCACGCTGCACGCCAGCTTGCTGCTGCTAGCTCCGACCCCGCCGCCGACGCGCTCCTCAAGTTCAAGGACGGCATCACGGACAGCAACGGCGCGCTCAAGACCTGGTTGCCCGGCACCCGGCCCTGCGAAGGTAGCGTCTCCAACTGGGCCGGCGTCATGTGCCACAAGGGCGACGTCACGGGTCTGCAGATGGAGAACATGGGCCTGTCAGGCAAGCTCGACCTCAGCCCGCTCAAGACGCTCAACGTCCTCCGCTCGGTGAGCTTCATAGACAACCAGTTCGCCGGCCCGATGCCCGACGTGAAGGTGCTCAGCGGCCTCCGCGCCCTCTTCCTATCCGGCAACAAGTTCTCCGGGGTGATCCCCGCCGACGCGTTCGTCGGGATGGGCTCGCTCAAGAAGTTGTTCCTGGCCAAGAACAACTTCTCTGGCCCCCTCCCGGCCTCCCTCGCCGACGTACCCAAGCTCTTCGATCTGCTGCTCAACGATAACAAGTTCACGGGCAAAATCCCTGACTTCCGGCAGAAGGAATTGCAGGTCGTCAATGTCGCTAACAATGAGCTGGAGGGGGAGATCCCACCTAGCCTCAAATCCATGAATGCCGACCTGTTCGCAGGTGAGCAAAACACTCCACGTTACAGGCCGCCAGCCTAGTTGTCAACGACGGCGCATCGCATGTATGACATTGTTGTTCTTCGGTACAGGGAATAACAAGCTCTGCGGTGGATCACTTGATAACAAATGCGCCACCCCACCGGCGTCCGGAAAAGGCGGATCCCCGCCGTCGCTACCGGCAACCCCGGCGGCTCCCAAAACAACGGGCCCGCCGGCAGACGAGGCCACGGAACAAGATCTGCCTGTGGAACCCACGGACGGCTCAATGTCCTCCGGCGTCCTGGTGGCATGCCTCGGCGTGATGGCCATCTTGGGCTTCTTGCTCATGGTGATCCAGAGGCGGCGGCGAGAGAACAACTCCGAGAACTTTGGCCCGACCATCACGAAGAAGCCGTCGATGAAGAAGATGAAAGCGGAGCCGGCGAGGGTCGACGCAGCGCGTGTGAGCCCACAGGACGGGTCGTCGAGCACCGCCGTTCCTGCCGCCGCGGGGACGCGTAAGGTGGCGGAGCAGGGGCGGCTGACGTTCGTGCGCGAGGATCGGGGCAGGTTCTTCGAGCTGCAGGACCTGCTCAAGGCGACGGCGGAGGTGCTGGGTGGCAACGCGGGCGCCAACCTCGGCGTATGCTATCGCGCCAGCCTGACCGGCGGGCAGTCCATCGTGGTGAAGCGGTTCAAGGAGATGAACCGCGTGGGCAGGGAGGACTTCGAGGAGCACATGCGGCGGCTGGGCCGTCTCTCCCACCCAAACCTCCTCCCGCTCGTGTCCTACTACTACCGCAAGGAGGAGAAGCTCCTGATGCACGACTTCGTCCCCAACAAGAGCCTCGCCCACCTCCTCCACGGCGAGGGCAGCGGGGTGAAGAAGGCGGTGGTGCACTGGACGCTGCGGCTCAAGATCATCAAGGGCGTCGCCAGCGCGCTGAGCTACATGTACGACGAGCTACCGATGTTGACGGTGCCGCACGGCCACCTCAAGTCGTCCAACATCCTGCTCGACGACCACTTCCAGCCGCTGCTCACCGACTACGCGCTGGTTCCGGTGATGAACCAGTCGCACGCCGCGCAGCTCATGATGGCGTTCAAGTCCCCCGAGCGGAAGCAGTTCGGCAAGTCGTCCAAGAAGAGCGACGTCTGGTGCCTCGGCCTCCTCATCCTCGAGATGGTCACGGGGAGGCCGCCGTCGTACGACGTGAAGGCGGCAACGGCCTCGCCGGAGCACGAACAGAAGCAGAAGCCGTCCACGGGGGACGACCTCGTCGGTCTCGTGTCGTCGACGCCGGAGGAACGGTGGCTGACGACGGTGGTGGACGGGGACCTCAAGTACGACGATGAGGCGGACAAGGAGGAGATGGTGAAGCTGATCAAGATTGGCATGGCGTGCTGCGAGGGCAATGTGGACAGCCGGTGTGAGCTCAAGGACGCGGTGGACAGGATCAAGGAGCTCAAGGGCAAAGAGCGTGCCGACAAAGAGGACAACTCCTTCTACTCGTCGGTGAGCGATGGCGCCGAGCGCGACGAGGACTTCTCAAATGTCGCCATCCACTGATCATCCTTAGCTCGGATTACACGAGACCGGACTAACCGTGCTTCATGTAACACAAATGTAAACATGGAACCAACCATGGAACTAGTACGTACTGATCTGTACTCTACCTTAATTTCGATGTTCAGTGGTAGCATTAATTTGGTAATTAATTCGATCTTTTTCTCAGTATAATGAATTATTTATAGTTAGGATACTTAACTCTGGTGGCTACATTCAGGAAAAAAAATCCTAGGGATAAAAGAATGGTGGAGTAGCATTTTTTGCATACATTTTTCGGAACGCCTCGACACACTACGGGAATAACCAAATAGGCCGACAACCTTTTTATATGCCGACGACAAATATCGGGGTCGACGGTGTAGCTTGATGGGCCGTCGATCCAGTTTTACCGTCGGCGTAAACGGGACCATCAGCGTAGTCTATTAGACCAACGGCAGAACGACGACGTCAAGTCTACCCTAGCTATTTTTCTTTTTTGCCACATTAATCTTAGAAAAATCATAACTAAATCATTTAAATTCAGAAAAATATATATAATATATAAAAATTTGTAGAAAAATAAGATCTATCTATATAAACTCAAATATTATATATTGTTTTTTTAAAAAATATATAAAAATACAAGTACTTTCGTATAAAATATTTTTCATTTTCCGAGTGCAAAAAATGGGAGTTTTGTGAAGCAACCACCAATAAAAGTTTCAAAATGATACTACCCTTTTTTCAAAAATAGTAGACCATTTTGAATGGACAATTTTCCAACCTAGATATCTCAAACCTTTTCGTCCACCCCTCGTGAAAAAGACAAATTCCTGCCGAATCGGTGGAAAATGAGTTAGATTTAAACTATAGGTACATGATATAATGCTCATAATTTTTTGCAAAAATCATTTTTAGATTCACAATATGCTATTTCATCAGAGATCCAATGCAAGTTTAGTGAGGCTCAGCCCCGAGCTAAGAATCTTCATGCCCGTCGATTTAGAAAGTTTGACGATAGTTTGAAACAGGCATAAAAAAATTCAAAAATGACCGAAACAATGCAAAAACTTCGCGTGGTGTCATATTATGTGACATAGTTGCATGAAAAAAAAACCAAACTTGATATATTGATTGTGTCTCAAAAAAACCTTCACAAAATGACCTATCTCAATCAAGTTTTTTTTGGGATTTCAGGTCAAATGATCAATGTTATTGCTAGAATCGTGGTATAGTTTGCGATAATGTGCCCATATTATGTACGCATATATATCATGGGATGGTGAACAATGTTGCAGGAGGACGTTTTCCTTTTTGTTGCACCGAAAAGCCATTTTTTATTTTCCGAGTGCAAAAAACGGGATATTTTGTGAAGCAACCACCAAATAAATGTTTCAAAATGATTATACCACATTTTTCAAAAATACTAGACCATATTGAATGGACAATTTTCCAACCTGGGTATCTCAAACCTTTTCGTCCACCCCTCGTGAAAAAGACAAATTTCTACCGAATCAGTAGGAAATGAGCTAGATTTAAACTACACATACATGATATGATGCTCATGATTTTTTGCAAAATCATTTTTAGATTCACAATATGCTATTTTATCAGAGATCTAATGCAAGTTTAGTGAGGCTCAGTCCCGAGCTAAGAATATTCATGCCCCTCGATTTAGAAAGTTTGACGATAGTTTGTGATACGTCCAAAACGTATCTATTTTTCCGAACACTTTTGCTATTGTTTCTCCTCTAAATTTGTGTGATTAGATACAAATAACACGGACTAACGCTGTTTTCAGTAGAATTGCCTTGGTGTCTAGTTTTTGTGCAGAAAATCAACTATAAGGAAAAATCGCAGAAAATATGCAAAAAATCCTATTTCACCAGAATATCTATGGAGCCAAAAAGACGATACGGAGTGGAGGCCTGGGGGGCTCACACCCCTGCCAGGCACGGGTGGGCCCAGACCGCGCCTAGGGGGGTGTGGCCACCCCAGGCACCCCCTCGGGATCCCTCTTCGCCTATAAGTTACCCCTAGACCTAAAAACCGAGGGGAGGCTTCGTCGATTTTCCAGAAAGAGTTCCGCTGCATCGCCACCACCAGAAGACGCGATTTTGGATCCAGAAACTCCGTTCTGGGCACCCTGCCGGGACGTGGAATTTGGGGAGGATCATCACCATCGTCATCACCAACGCCTCTCCATCAACCATCAATGTTTCCCTCATCCATGAGTGAGTAATCCCCCGCTATAGGCTATGGGGATGGTAGGGATTGAATGAGTTCTATCATATAATCGAATAAGATTGTTAGGACATAGTGCCTAGTATCTCTATTAGTGCTATTTGACTTTGTTGCAACTTGTTGTGCTTAATGCTTATCACTAGGGCCCGACTGCCATGATCTCAGATCTGAACTTATTATTGAATCATTATGATAGTATTATTTGTGATCTTATCTGCAAGTTGCGTACACATATCATTGTCTAGATCCGAAGGCCCCAAAGTGACAGAAATTGGGACAACCAGAGGGGATGGCTGTGGTGTGAGGATCACATGTGTTCATGGAGTGTTAATGCTTTGCTCCGGTGCTCTATTAAAAGAAGCACCTTAATTGCTAGTAGTTCCCTAGAGGCTCCGCTGTCACGGGCTAGCAGGAAAAAAGATGTTGTGCAAGTTCTCATTACAAGCACGCATGACTATATATGAAGCACATGCCTATCATTGTTTAGTACTTGGATGCTTGTTCTTATTTATTTGCAATACCCTAGATCTTGAAGTTACATGTTTAGACTCGTCCATACAACGTCCGTCCATCCATCCCTATGCCTACCGCGCTCATATCCTACTGTTTGCTGCTACTATTACCGTTGCTCTTGTTTTGCTACTGCTGTTGTTTTGCTGTTGCTACTATCAAACTGTTGCTACTGATAAACTTCTGTGAGCAAGAACTATTTTCAGGTGTAGCTGAATTGATAACCCAGTTGTTAAGGCTTGCAAGTATTCTTTGGCTCCCTTTGTGTCGAATCAATAAATTGGGTAATACTACCCGTGAAGACTGTTGCGATCCCCTATACTTGTGGGTCATCATTTTGAAACGGGCATAAAAAATTCAAAAAGGATCGAAACAATGTAAAACCTTCGTGTGGTGCCATATTATGTGACATAGTTGCATGGAAAAATGCCGAACTTGATATATTGATTGTGTCTCAAAAAAACCTTCACAAAATGACCTATCTCAATCGAGGTTTTCTGGATTTCAAGTCAAATGACCAATGTTATTGCTAGAGCCGCGGTATAGTTTGTGATAATGTGCCCATATTGTGCACACATGTGTATCATAGGATGGAGAACAATGTTGCAGGAGTAAGTTTTCCTTTTCGTCGCACTGAAAAGCCATTTTTTATTTTCCGAGTGTAAAAAACGGAGTATTTTGTGAAGCAACCACCAAATGAAAGTTTTGATAATACCACATTTTTCAAAAATACTAGACCATATTGAATGGACAATTTCCCAACCTGGGTATTTTAAACCTTTCCATCCACCCCTCGTGAAAAAGTCAAATTCATGCCGAATCAGTAGGAAATGAGTTAGATTTGAACTACATGTACATGATATGATTTTTTTGCAAAAATCATTTTTAGATTCACAATATGCTATTTCATCAGAGATATAATGCAAGTTTAGTGAGGCTCAGCCCCGAGCTAAGAATCTTCATGCCCGCCGATTTAGAAAGTTTGACGATAGTTTGAAACAGACATAAAAAATTCAAAAATGATCGAAACAATGCAAACCTTCGCGTGATGTCATATTATATGACATAGTTTCATGGAAAAATACCAAACTTGGTATATTGATTGTGTCTCAAAAAAACCTTCACAAAATGACCTATCTCAATCGAGGTTTTCTGGATTTCAGGTCAAATGACCAATGTTATTGATAGAATCGCGGTATAGTTTGTGATAATGTGCCCATATTGTGCACGCATGTGTATCATGAGATGGCGAACAATGTTCGAGGGGAATATGGAGGTCCTATTTGCCCCCATAATGAACTGCGCAACGCGGGATATGAGGCTCAAATAGCTAGGGAGGTGGATAGGGGTGAGTTCAAGTCGTTTTTTAATCAAAACCCCAAAATGGGAGACGGGGGATATGGAGGTTTATTGGAGATGCCTTTAGTCAATTGCTGATAGTTTATCCAATGATTAGTTGGAAGAAATATACATGTAGGCCCTTAGTCCTTGTATGAATTTTATTCAATGTTAGTCACATATGCAGTTGGCTTAGCGGCAAAAAAAATATGTTACCCAACAAAATATGTCTGCCCAAAAAATAGAGTGAAAAGCGCAATTGCACAATTTTAAACCGACCACATGAGCTATACCTAATAAACACAAAAACGAATAAAAGCAAAAAGGTTTCAAATAAATATACACGGAGCAAAAAAGTTGGATAACTAAAATCCTTACAAATAAAGAACTAAATGGTGAAATTGCATAAAGGTGGAAATACAAAATTTAAATGGATAGCCCTGTTATTCAAAGCACAATTTATTTCGTTGGTAGTGCACGACTTTCCTTCTTTTTCATAAAAGACAACTTGAACAAATCTCCATGCAATCTTAATTTTAGCACAACATGCATTCTTGGAGTGTGATTCACTATTAATTCCTTTTATGGAACCTACGCAATTTACATGTGCGAAGAATGTTTGTACATTAAAACATCATCTGTAATACAATGTTTTCAAGTTTTGAACTATGTTGTACTTTTCTATGGTTCAAGTTTGATGAGCATGCAACTATTTAAATAATATTGGAAAATTGATACAAAAGTAAGGCTACCGGTTTTATCAATACTTAAACATATGTGAGGGGCAAATAAGATCAACAAAGATTTTTCCATGCTTAAGACATGAGAATACGGTATGCAATTTCTTATGAAATCGAGTGGTTATAAAGAATATCCATTTTGCTTTTATTAAGAAATAAAAACTATGCAAATAAAATATATTTTATGTATATATTCAACATACAACTTACTGAATAGAGCGAAAGATCGTATTAGATGGCTTGGATGCTTTGTGCCCAACACTAACACTTATTATTTTTGTTAATATATATAAGTGTATGTAAGGCACCTAGTCGACGGAGAAAAGTGAGGTTTGTCAACTATGCACCTATGCCACTATTTTTTCCCTAGAAGGGGCAAAAACTCAGTTTAAAGTGTTACTTCTTGAGGTTGAACAAATGGTGAAAAACAATCCATTCATAATCGTGAGTACCATTTATAAGTGTTGGATTGTGTTATCAAATTGTACTTTGTGCATGTGAAATTTTTTAGAGTAACACATTTATTTTCAGATGTACAAATTACCATTTTGATCGTGCTCAATATATCTATATTTTCCTAATAGTAACAATAATGTTCCAGCAAGGTCTATTTCCAAGTTGCGTCGACGATCTCAACCGATGACTTTGTACCAATAATAATTATGTATTTTGTTTTAGAAAGGTACACATGTCTAGTCCTGCATTCTACATCTAAAATTTCACAAGAATCGGTTCACATCTAAATTTCACCCGATTTTTCAATTCGGTAACATAGCCGTCTTAGAAATAACAATTTATCTTGTTGTTATGGAATAACACATATATTATTTGTTTGGTAAAATATTTTAATAATCAAGAAGATTGTGTACTCGCCGCCTCCTTCTGCCCACATGCTTGGAATCACCTTCGACCGGTTGCTTATCCATCTTCTTGTCTCTTTCCTCTCCTCCCCCGACCCTTCACTTAGGTCCTCTTGTTCTATGATTCATCTACTCCCACCCATCCTTCTTTGCTGCCTTCCTCCTCCTCCTACTTATAGAATTTTAGCATCACTTTCATGTATGAGATCACAACGGAACTCGAGTTCGAGCCCAAGATGAGAGTCCTTTGCATGTCGTCGGGCTAGAGGAATATGGTGTTGGGTGATGGATTGGTTTGGGGTCACTCGATCATGCATGCTTTGGCAAGATATAGTCGTTGTCTATGAGCCTGAACCATTGAGGCGGTGCCTCAAAATGTTGGTATGAGAAGGGACTTTGTCATTTACCATATTGTGTAGGATATTTCCCATTGTTGGAGAGGGTATTGTGTTTGTTGTATACACATGATTGTTCGTGTTGTAGTGATATTGGATGCAAGTTAGGAAGGGTTAATTTAGGTTACAAATGTGCACCTTTATGATTGTATGGAGTATTCTCACACATATTGTGTGTCTTTTTTTTTACTTTTAAGGTTGTGTGTGTTGAGATTCATCTTGAATGGTTTTGTTACACCTAGTGGGGTTTTATTACATGCCAATGACATTTTCCAACATGGGAATGTATGAATGTTACACCAATTTTGGACAATCCGGAGAGGGTTGTAGAGAAACTTTTGCATTGACGATGTTGTTTAAAACAAAAGTTACATGAAGAAATTTGATTAGATCCAAACATGGTGTGGCCGATTAAGTGAAAATATCACAAGACCTACGCCTAGGGTGTACGAAAATAAGCCGGGTTTAATTTCTCACTTCGAAGAGAGAAATAGAGATGTACGGCCAAAAGTCCAGCTGTAATCACGATTTCACCAACAAACTATGGGTGACTTTAGTAGTCCGCATTTCTTCAAAAAATACTCTAGGCCGCAAAAAAAGGGCAGATTGTTTGCCGGGCCACCTCAACTTTGTGGCCGGCACATGCATAAAATCACTCTCCAGCCAGGCCCAAGGAAAATTACCGAATCAACAGTTTCCATGGAGCCAAGCCTAGGAGAGGGAAAACTTGAATTGATGTTCCCGCCATTGCACATGTGAAGAAGAGCGGGAGATGCGGCCTTATCTCTTGCCCCCACTTGTCTCACTTCCGTCACCGTCCTACTACCACATCCCTCTTTCACTCGCGTCGCATCAACCAACCATGGACGCATGCTTCCTCTACCTCCTCCCCCAACGATTGCGGCGACCAAGCTTGCGTGCCCGAGACGTTCAGGAGTAAGAAGCCTGCACGCTTTGGAGCTCGACAGTTCTAGTTGACCCGGCCTTGGTGTCGAATTTCAACCGGCTGCCGCCATTTTCTCATTGCGACTGCGCACCAGCAAGGGCGACAGCCGTAGCCATGGTAGCGATGGGGAGTTCCTTTATGGGACTGCCCCTGGGAAGATTTGAGTCACCCGCTGAGCTATGCCGCTCGCCAGTGCGCCAAGATGAATGTGGGGGTTCTTGGCGGTAGCCAGGAGGTGGATCATCCGTCGGTGTTCGACCCCGTGCCGAGATTCCCTCCTAGATGCTTTGATCCTCCATGCCAGGATTTGATTCTCGTCCGTCCTGGTGTCCTCATCACGTGCTACTTCCGCTCCTACACCGGCAACTCCAGCATCGACGACCCCTATACTATCCGCAACTCCCACTCTAGCAGCACCTCCCGTTGTAGGTATTCCATTTCCACTTCCTGATTTTGGCTGTTAGTGGTCTTAGTCCTTGATTACGTCCATGCAATCTTTCTGTAAGTCTGCATCTTGAGCTTCATATAGTTGATTTAATCGTAGATCTATACACATGTATGTATACCGGGGCATTATCATCGACATGCATTAAGGCTCTACCTGTAGAGCGACCATTCACAAGTATCCGTGCATGTCAATACCGGTGATTACCGTGCAACGACTTTGAGCGCAGAGCGTGTGTGTGCATTCGCAAGCATGTCAACGCAATGGCGACGATCACCGCACAACGAAAAGCGGCATATCCCAATGAACATCGCGCCAATGTTAATTACTGAATTGAATGCTGATCACCGGTGTAGCATAGCATGGGAACATGGTGTGTTGTACTCTATTCACCTGCATGATCATTGTTTTCCATTGTCATGTATGATCAATTATATGCTTCATGATATCAATAGGACTGGGACATGGTCTGCGTGAACCACATCCCTCTTCTTTTAGAGCATGCCGACTAAATCACCCACGACAACTAATAGGAAAAGGCCCATCATAGCTGGGGTAGAGGCGTTTGGTGGAGCAGGAGGCGAAGGTGAAAATGGGGTGGCTTCCGAGCACTGGGCACCATATGTACCTTTGTTCCTCACTGGTTCTACGTGTAGGCGAGCACAAGAGACCTCACTGCTCTTGTCATGCCCACCAAAATTGCAAAGGACATGGCCAAGCAGCTGAAAAACTCTCCAAAGGCGCATGTGTGAGCATGGTAGTGTGGATTGGTAAGTTTTGTGAGCATCCTAGGAATATGGAGTGGTTAGGTGGTCACATGCTCTTCGTTAGAGGATGGAAGAAGTTCACCAAGAAGAGTGACCTCGCTATTGCGACGCCTTTGTCTTCAACTTGAAGAACGATGGGTTCAAGATGATGCTCCTCAGGTACAACACCTCTGTCGGGGAGGTGTTCCTTTGTAAACGCCATGGCATGTGATCTTCTGGGTGTGTCTATAGTTATGATATTGATAATATAAGTATGCTTTTTTAGGGAAGATAATATAAGTATGTTAAGGTGCTAGGATGTGTTTTGAACCCTTATTTTTTGTGCCAGCGGTATATATCCTTGGCGTAGTTAGTAGTCAGAGCATGAGATGCACTAGATTCTAAGAGTACTCTTACGGTACCCCCAATTAGATACATGCCACTCATTTTTATTGAACTAGTGCCTAAAACTACAGTCGTAAAAATCATACTAGTGCCGATTACGGGATCATAATCGGTAGGTTTGCAACAAGAAATCCATTAAAAGAGGGGAAGGTCCCACGAATACACGCATTAAATCCCGTCAACAATAGGAATTATGCATGCCACGGATTGCGAATGGTAGCATGGCTAGCAGTTTGTTGCCACGCATTTTCCGTCCAGAAGTCTGCTGTTATACACGCTAAGAGGTCTCACGAGATAAGTTCTAGACATTATTTATCATGGATGCATGATAGGGATGATCCATATCAAGACAAGTGCGGGAGATGGTTTCCCGAAGAAAATAAGACAGGTGGAGAGACGGGAATAACATGAAAATCGCAAATTTAGATCTAGTTAATTGACATGATTTTAATCGAGATTAATGGGTTAATTAGTGGGTTAGTGTTACATAATTTATTTTATATTTAAAAAGTATATTATTCTCTTGTAAATCAATGGCGGCGGTAAAATAGCTATCAGGTACATAATTCACATTTTTCTATTTCACACATATCTTACTAGATGTATAAGAACACCGAGATTGAACACTTTCTTTTTGGACAAATCAATCATATTGATATCCATGCAACAATGGAATAGTATAGAATGTGGAGATGCTAGACTCAACAAATATGGCAATGATTGCATACAGAAAACAAGCATAGTGATTGATAATAATGTTGATACATTAAAGTCAAGATCCTCTATGAAACATTTGAAACTCCTAAAAATGAAACTTTTGAAACATTACTATTCCACTACGATAACCATAAACACCCAACATTTTTTTCTCTCGGCTCATGGTCATCCGCCAAGTCAGTGCTAACACTACAATTAACGCCACAACCATTAGAGTCCGACAACGCCTAGGTGCGATACAATACGTGAGACAACGACACACAATTACTGCCTAGTATGGTATATGTGAGCATATGCTTTGGTGTATAGAAATATAGTTAATTTGATAATTAATCCATCATGCTTTATATAATATAAATCACAAACAAAAAATAATAGAAAACCCATAATACACAGAAACTCTTAGCACACAATACAATAGTAATACTGATACAGCCTGACCTATGGTTGTTACCATATCTAGATCTCCAACTTATGCCAAGTTATCATGAACTCCAAAGGTGAATCATATCCTCTATGCGAGTTCACTTCCTATCCTATTGAATGGTATACTACTTCATACTCCGTCCTATAACCATGATAGGTTCACACCGACGAGTATGAAGACAAGGGAGGGATCCCGAAACCCCAAGCCCGACAAGATGGCGGCTTGGAAGAGTAGACGAAAGAAGGAGGCCATTCCGAAGGAGAAACCAGAGATGCTGAACCTGCCGCTGAAACAGCCTCGGGGATTCCGGCGCCAGACCCGGCACCGCCGGACTTACCGCCGAAAACGCCCAGGATCTTCTCAAGGACGACTATATGGTAAAGCCCAGGATCAAGAATGTATCTCGACCTCTTCTATATGGTGATGAGCGTATAGAGTAAAGGACGACTCTTTTTTTAAGTGGGGTGAGCTTATATGGCCTGACCTACGGTCGTTACGATACCAAGATCTCCAACTAATGCCAAGTCGTCATGGACTCCAAAGGTGAATCATATTCCCTACGCGAGTTCACTGCTTCCTACCCTATGAAATGGTATACTACTTCATACTCCATCCTATGATCATGATAGGTTCACACCAACGAGTATGAAGACAAGGAAGGAAGCTCGGAACCCCAAGCCCGACTAGACGGTGTCTTGGAAGAGGAGATAGAAGAAGGAGGCCATTCCGACAGATAAACCGACGATGCCGAACCTGTCGCCGAAATGGCCCCGGGCATTCCGACGCCAAACCCGGCGAACCCCGACGTCTGCCCAAAACGTCCTCAGCAGGCCAATCCGATGGAGACTGGAATAATCTGGCGACCACCGGAAACTTCCGGCGCCAGATCTGGCACCGCCGGACTTACGGCCGAAACCGTTTGTGCATGGATCTGGGTTTGATGCCCTGGAATATTCCCTTTACCTACCCTTTTGCTTATTTTATCCCCAAATTACCCCTTTTTTAGTGGCTGGCCTCTAAATAGATCCCCCTCACCTTCATGTATCCCTTAGACATAGATGGTAGACTAGAAACCCCTAAGATGAATCACTTCTAGTTTTTTCTCCTTCCCTTCATGAGGGAACTCTATCATCACCCACCTCTATGGATTGTGCCTTTGAGCATCCTTAGTTGTACAAGGTATTTACTTTGAGTTGGCTCTAGTAAAGTTATAAAGATCCTCTCCAAGGTGTTCTTCCTTCTCCGATGTGGATTTGAGGGGAGCACGTTGACCAATCTTTCCTTGCAAGGATTCTATCGGACCGGTGGCCACCGGAGGGAGCAATAGGTATTGTATCATGTTTGTGTTTGCGTGTGTTCATCATGTTCTTTGCAAGGTGTGTTCGCTTCTTCTACCTTCTCTCTTTCCCTCGCTTTTCCCACCAATTTGACCACGAAATCTATGAAGATCGGGCCACCCTTGAGGTTAACCCCTATCAAATACACATAGTTCAGATGGAAGTACTTCCTTTTTTGAACCTCATTACAGTAAGGGGGAAATTCCTACTACCTCATTTTTCTATATTAAGATGATATGTTTACATCAAGAATTTACAACACTAGGATGCCAAGGAGGCATCAGAATGAGGGAAAACTACAGAGAATACATAGAAAAAGCTACAGAGAGGCTATCAAACTATGGATGGATGGATGCATATCGTCCCTGGTCCTATGCACCAGAAGACCATAGTCAGCAATAAAATTATCCCTCCAAGACTGAGTTATGGGGGGAACTGTATTAAAGTGGAGATTGTTCCTCTTTTTCCAAATATTCCAGGCCCCCAACATGAATTTCTCCATGAACATATTACTGTTCTAGTTTTCCTTAGCCTTAGTTATTATGTCCAGTCTATTCCCTTAGTCCTGCCAACACATACCCAGTTTATTCCAACATGCTTTACTGAAAGTGAAGTGGAAGAAGAGGTGTTCCAATGTTTCTTCAGGAGGGTTTTAGCTTAAGATACACTTATATCCAGACTGTAGTGTCATATTCTTTCGTTTCAACAGATTCCTGGTGTTCAGCCTATCTGAGAAAAGTAGCCAGTAGAAGAATTTTACTTTCGGTGTGCATTTGGATTTCCAAATCCAATTAAAATCTGCATGTGCACAATATTCTGGAAGCAAAATTCATAGAATTTCTTGGAAGAGTATGATTCTGAGCCCCAAATATAAGTCCAGAAGTCTTGAGGTGCACCTCCAAAATCAATGCCTCTAGTCACATGGTGGAGCTGTTTTATTTCTTCAAAGGCTTCGGTGGAAACAAGGAGAAAGAAGTTTGTAGAGATATTGGTGGCTATTAGGAAGGAATTAACAGACACATCTTCATTTAATGTATAATAATATGCTCTTGGGAATTTTTCAGCGACAATGCTTCCCATCTAGTCATCCTTCCAAAACAGGGCAGTTTCACCAGTACCAATATGACAAGATGCAATGCCTCTGAAGACAGGCATCAGTTTGTGTAGGGTTTCGTAGCATGGCAAACAAAAAATTTCTACCGCATACAAACAAACAAGCCAAGATCTATCTACTAGATTGTAGCAACGAGTCGATAGAATAACTCACCCTCAAAGATTCCAAAGTGTTTAACGAGAGCGGATTCTCGTGGGTGATGTAGTCGTACTCTTCCCGATCTCAAGATCGCGTAGACGATCCTTCCGGTGCTGCGTTCCGGCAGCGCTCCCGCAGTCGGTCACATGTTCGATACTCGATGAAGACCTTCCTCTCCTCGCGATTCCGGCAGCACAACGGCGTGGTACCGGAAGTAGAGGGGAGATCTCGCAGGGCTTCTCCTTAAGCCGGAGCGAGTATGGTGGACTATGAGAGAGCTCCTTGGCGAACTAGGGTTTAGACACACCAAGGAGGAGGTTCTAGGGCCGGCGGCTAGGACTTGGGGCTTGCCCAAGTCGGCGGCGGCAACAGGAGGTGGCGGCGCCGGGCTAGGGTTTTGGGGTGGGGAACTTGTGTGCTAGGAGGGGCAGCCCTGCTCCTCCCTTTATAGGTGGGAGGCGCCGGCCAAGGGGAGGGAGTCCCTCCCCAACTCGGATCCCTAGTGGGCCGGCGGTGGAGGAGGAACTCCTCCCCAACTCGGTTTCCCACTTCCCTCCACTTTCCAAAATAGCCGTTTGACTTTTCAAATTGGCGTTTGACTTTTCAAACTAGGATTTGATTAAACCCTTTATTTTGTTCAGCGATGACACCTAGTACATGATGCAATCATTCCAACTTGGTATGACACATTCATGTACCCTTCCCCTTCGGAGTGCCGAACCTTCCGGAACCTTCTAGAACATTCCCGATGAAAACACCGGAACCATTCTCCAACTCCGAAACAGGACTTTCCTTATATGAATATTATTCTCCGGACCATTCCGTATCTCCTCGTGATATCCCGGATCCCATCTGAGACTCGGAACAACATTCGGTCTCTTTCTCATCATTCCATAACTACTCAAACAACGTCGAATCCTTAAGTGTGTCTCCCTACGGTTCGTGAATTATGCGGACATGATCGAGACACTTCTCCGAACAATAACCAATAGAGGAATCTGGAAATTCATATGGCTCCCACATATTTCTACGATTACTTTGCGATCGAATGAACCACTTACATACGATACCAATTCCCTTTTTTTCACGATAGTTTACTTATCCGAGGTTATGATCGTCGGTATCTCTGCATACCTAGTTCAACCTCGTTACTGATAAGTACTCTTTTCTCGTTCCCGTGATATGTGATCCCTTGTGAGCCAGTCACATGCTTGCAAGATAATTGGATGAAATTTCGCCGAGAGGGCCCAGAGTATATCTATCCGTCATATGGATGGACAAATCCCACTCTTGATCCATGTGTCTCAACCAATACTTTCCGAACACTCAATGCCACCTTTATAGCCATCCAGTTGCGGTGTGGTGTTTGATGTCATCAAAGCATCCTTCTGGTGAAGGTGATATGCATGATCTCATGGTCGAAGGAATTAAGTTACTATGTATCAGAAAGCATATAGCAATTGGACTATTAAAATGACTTGATCTTTATGCTACGCTTATCTATAGGAGTATGTCCACCATATCATTCTCCTAATGATATGATCTTGTTGTTAATAACATCTCAATGTTCATGATAGGGAAACCACAATCATTTATTAACCAACAAGCTAGTATTATGAAGATGCTTTACTAGGGACTTCAATTTAAGTTTACAAATCACACAAGTATTAATGTTTCCTTGTTAATACTATTATAGCATGAACGTAAACATTTATCATAAACACAAAGATATAATAATAACTACATTTATTATTGCCTCTAGGGCATATCTCCAACAGTCTCCCACTTGCACTAGAGTCATTTAATCTAGATTACATGGTAATATACCGAACAGCTATGGCAGTTTGGTGCTGGTCATGTTTTGCCCTCGGGAGAGGTTTAGTCAACGGATCCGCCACATTCAGATCTGTGTGTACTTTGCAAATCTTTATGTCCCCATCTTGGACATGTTCTCGAATAGCATGAAAACGTAGCTTGATGTGCTTCAGCTTCTTGTGTGACCTTAGTTCTTGCGCATTGGCTATGGCGCCCATGTTATCACAGTAGATAGACATTGGGTCCAGCGCACTAGGAACCACACCCAACTCTGTAATGAACTCTTTCATCCATATCGCTTCTTGTGAAGCCTCCGAAGCAGCCATGTATTCTGATTCAGTTGAAGATCTCGCCACAACGCTTTGCTTTTCACTCCTCCAGCTAACTACTGCACCATTCAAGGTAAATACGTATCCAGATTGTGATTTAGAATCATCCGGATCGGTGTTCCAACTAGCATCGGTGTAACCATTAACAACGAGCTGTTCATCACCTCCATAAGAAAGAACCATATCCTTCATTCTTCTCAAGTACTTAAGGATGTTTTTGACCGTTGTCCAATGATCCACTCCTGGATCACTTTGATATCTGCTAGTTAAACTAACAGCATATGCAATGTCGGGTCTAGTACATAGCATGGGATACATTAGAGATCCTATGGCTGAGGCATAGGGAGTCTTACTCATCTTTTCTCTATCTTCTGCCGTTGTCGGACTTTGAGTTTTACTCAAGGTCGTATTGGGCAACATGGGCAAGAACCCTTTCTTTCTATCTTCCATTCCAAACCTCTTTAGAACTTTGTCCAAATATGTACTTTGTGACAATGATATTAGGCGTCTCGATCTATCTCTATAAATCTTTATGCCTAATATGTAAGCTGCTTCGCCAAGATCCTACATTGAAAAACTATTATTCAAATATTCCTTAACACTATTAAGAAGGTCTACATCATTCCCAATCAACAATATGTCATCTACATATAGTATTAAGAATGCTACAGAGCTCCCACTCACTTTCTTGTAAATACAAGCTTCTCCATAAGTTTGTATAAAACCAAAACTTTTGATAACCTTATCAAAACGTTGATTCCAACTTCGGGATGCTTGCTTCAATCCATAGATGGACCGTTGAAGTTTTCATACCTTGTTAGCATCTTTAGGATCGACAAAACCTTTGGGTTGCATCATATACAACTCTTCATCAATATCTCCATTGAGGAATGCTGTTTTGACATCCATCTGCCATATCTCATAATCATAATATGCAGCGATTGCTAACATAATCCTCACAGACTTTATCTTCGCTACAGGTGAGAAAGTCTCATCGTAGTCAACTCCTTGAATTTGTCGAAACCCTTTTGCGACAAGTCGAGATTTATAGACAGTAACATTACCATCAGCATCTGATTTCTTCTTGAAAATCCATTTGTTCTCGACAGCCTTCCGGCCATCCGGTAAGTCCACCAAAGTCCATACTTGGTTTTCGTACATGGATCCAATCTCGGATTTCATGGCTTCGTGCCATTTATTGGAATCTGGGCTCATCATCGCTTCCTCATATGTCGCAGGGTCATCGGTGTTGTCCACCAACATGACACTCATAACGGGATCATACCAATCAGGAGTGGTACGAGTTCTCGTTGACCTGCGAGGCTCTGTAGCAACTACAACCGAAGTTTCATGATCATCATCATTAGCTTCCTCTCTTATTGGTGCAGGCACCACAGGAACTTCTTCCGGTGCTGCGCTACTCGCAATTTCGAGAGAAGGTTCAACAACCTCGTCGAGTTCTACTTTCCTTCCAGTCACTTCTTTCGAGAGAAATTCTTTCTCTAGAAAGGATCCATTCTTGGCAACGAAGATTTTGCCTTCGGATCTATGATAGAAGGTATACCCAATAGTTTCCTTCGGGTATCCTATGAAGACGCATTTTTCCGCTTTGGGTTCAAGCTTGTCCGGTTGTAACTTCTTTACATAGGCTTCGCAACCCCAAACTTTAAGGAACGACAATTTAGGTTTCTTCCCAAACCATAATTCATACGGTGTCGTTTCAACGGATTTAGATGGTGCCCTATTTAAAGTGAATGCGGCTGTTTCTAATGCATAACCCCAAAATGATAGCGGTAAATCTGTAAGTGACATCATAGAACGAACCACATCTAAGAGAGTTCGATTATGACGTTCGGACACACCATTACGCTGTGGTGTTCCCGGCGGTGTCAATTGTGAAAGTATTCCGCATTTCTTCAAATGCTCGCCAAACTCGTAACTTAGATATTCACCTCCACGATCAGAACGTAGAAATTTAATCTTCTTGCTACATTGATTCTCTACCTCACTTTGAAATTCCTTAAACTTCTAGAAAGTTTCGGACTTATGTTTCATGAAATAGATATACCCATATCTACTCAAGTCATCCGTGAAGGTAAGAACATAACGATAACCACCGCGCAATGCTACACTCATTGGACCACACACATCGGTATGTATGATTTCCAATAAGTCTGTAGCTCGCTCCATCATTCCAGAAAATGGAGTCTTAGTCATTTTACCCATCAGACATGCTTCGCATCTTTCAAGTGATTCAAGAAGTCCATCGGAATGGAGTTTCTTCATACACTTCACTCCAATGTGACCAAGATGACAGTGCCACATATAGGTCAAGTTATCGCTCGATTTCAAACGTTTAGCCTCAATGTTATTAATATGTGTATTTCCACTATCGAGATTCAATAATAATAGACCATCTATCAAAGGTGCATGTGCATAAAACATATTACTCATATAAATCGAACAACCATTATTCTCAGACTTAAACAAGTAACCGTCTCGCAATAAACAAGATCCCGATATAATGTTCATGCTTAACGCAGGAACCAAATAACAATTATTTAAGTATAAAACTAATCCCGATGGTAGATGAAGGGGTAGCGTGCCGACCGTGATCACATCAACCTTTGATCCGTTTCCCACGCGCATCGTCACCTCGTTCTTCGCTAGCTTCCGTTTATTCTGCAGCACCTGTTTCGAGTTACAAATATGAGCAACCGAACCAGTATCAAATACCCAGGCACTACTACGAGTACTAGTGAGATACACATCAATAACATGTATATCGGATATACCTTTCTTCTTGATGTTGCCGTTCTTCAAATCCGCCAAGTACTTTGGGCAATTCCACTTCAAGTGACCTTCTCCCTTGCAGTAAAAGCACTCAGTATCAGGCTTAGGTCCAGCCTTGGTCTTCTTCGTCCGCACGGTAACTTTCTTACCACCCTTCTTGAAGTGTCCCTTTTGCTTAGACTTGCCTTTCTTGAATTTGGTGGTCTTATTGACCATCAACACTTGCTGCTCTTTCTTGATCTCCACTTCTGCAGATTTCAACATGGCAAAGAGTTCCGGCAGCTGCTTGTTCATGTTTTGCATATTGTAGTTCATCACAAAGTTCTTGTAACTTGGTGGTAGTGATTGGAGGACACGGTAAATCCCCAAAGCATTAGGAATCACTATACCCAAGCTTTGAAGTTTGTTTGCGTGCCCAGACATCTTAAGCACATGCTCACTGACTGAGCTGCCCTCTTCCATCTTGCAGTTAAAGAACTTTTCAGAAGCCTCATAGCTCTCAATTGCCGCGTGAGTCTCAAAGATCAATTTGAGATCACGGACAATATCATGTGGGTCTGAATTCTCAAACCTTTTCTGAAGCTCCGATTCTAAACCATACAAGATAGCACACTGAACTGTGGAGTACTGAGTCTTCCGAGCGAGGTAAACATTCTTTACTTCATCGGTAGCAGTAGCTGCAGGTGGGTCACCCAGCGGTGCATCCATCACATAGGTCAAATTACCAGCTGTGAGGACAATCCTCAAATTGCGGAACCAATCCGCGAAGTTGCTTCCATTGTTTTTTAACTTTTCTTTCTCTAGGAACGCATTAAAATTGATGGTAGGGGCCGCCATTGATCTACAACATATTTGTAATAGTTTAGACTAAGTTTATGACAAATTGAGTTCTAATTAATAGTTAAATTAATCTAGGTGAACTCCCACTCAAAACAACATCCCTCACATTGTTTTAGTGATCACACGAACCAAATCCACCACATCAAAACCGATCATCACGAGAGTTGATGTAGTTTCAATGGCGAACAATCGACATGTTCATCATATCTTCTATATGATTCATGCTTTACCTTTCGGTGATCCGTGTTCCGAGACCATGTCTGTACATGCTAGACTCGTCAAGATCAAACCTTAGCTTCCGCATGAGCAAATCTGGCTTGCTCACGTTGTATACACTTACAGAATCTAACACACCCGATCATCATGTGGTGCTTCGAAACAACAAGCTTTAGCAACGGTGCTTACTAAGGATGAACACTATAGAACTTGAAATTCATGTGCATGAGGGATCATCTTATAATGCTACCGTCGTTAACTAAGCAATACAAGATGCATAAAGGATTAACATCACATGCAATTCATAATATGTGATATGATATGGCCTTTCTTCTTTGTGCTTCCGATCTCCATCTTCAAGCACGAACATGATCTCCATCATCACCGGCATTGCATCAAGGTTAATGACGCTTCTCCATGGTTGTCGTCCACCGGCTTCAACTATTACAACTACTTTGAATAGACACGCGGGTCTTAACAAATTAAAGACAAACATATGGCTCCTGCCGGTTGCCAACTTACAATAACGAACATTGCATACATCAAATATAATCACAATCATGGCCATATCACATCACTGCACACCCCTGCAAAACAAAGTTAGACGCCTCTACTTTCTTTGCATGTTTTACGTGGTTTGGGGCTTTCAATAAGTGTCGTTCTAACTTACGAACAAGAACCACAACATTGATACTAGTATTGACAATCACCCGTTGTAAATTGAATCTTAACTATGCTGGGAGAAACAGACACCCACAAAGCCACTTATGCAATACAAGTTGCATGTCAAGCGTGGAGCAAATCTCATGAACGATGTCATGTAAGGTTAGCCCGGGCCGCTTTCATCCCAACATACCGCAAGATGCAAAGTACACAAGAAGCAATCGACAATAAAAGCATCAACGCCCACAATGACCATTGTGTTCTACTCGTGCAACAGATCTACATATAGACACGGCTCTGATACCACTGTAGGGTTTCGTAGCATGGAAAACAAAATTTTTCTACCGCATACAAACAAACAAGCCAAGATCTATCTACTAGATTGTAGCAACGAGTCGATGGAATAACTCACCCTCGAAGATTCCAAAGTGTTTAACGAGAGCGGATTCTCGTGGGTGATGTAGTCGTACTCTTCCCGATCTCAAGATCGCGTAGACGATCCTTCCGGCGCTGCGTTCCGGCATCGCTCCCGCAGTCGGTCGCACATTCGGTACTCGACGAAGACCTTCCTCTCCCTTGTTCCAGCAGGCAGCGGAGGTTGTAGCACTCTCCTCGCGATTCCGGCAACACAACGGCGTGGTACCGTAAGTAGAGGGGAGATCTCGCAGGGCTTCGCTATAGGGTTCGCATCATAGAAAACAAAAAAATTCCTACGATGGGAACATCTAAGTACCAAGATCTCTCTACTAGATACAAGCAACAGGTGGATATACATCCATAGAATACATACCCTCGAAGACCGAATAGCGTTAACGAGGTTGTACTCGTGGATGATGTAGACGAACGCTTGCCGATCTCAAGATCGTGATGAAGTCCGTCTGGTCCAGCCGGTCCAGCACGATCAAGTCCAGCACCTCAAAGAAGTGGTGCATCCGTGATCGCACACACGTACGGGTACCCCGACAACCTCTGCGCCCTCGCTCCAGCGAAGCAGCGGAAGCAACAAATCCTTCCAGAAAAAGCCACCAGGAACATGTATCTCGCTGATCCGAGACCATGGGGAAATTCTAAAGGGGGGAGAGAGATCCTTCGCGAGGAGGTGTGAGAGACAAGTGAGAGGAGGGGGTCCTTTTATAGGGGAGGGGGGGCAGAGGGTGCTCCCACCTCTCCCTCATTCATGTGGTGGAAGCTCCACTCACATAAAAACCTCTCCACTCACAATTCCACTCACATGCATTAATTTTCCACCAAAATTAATGCAAGCTCTCATTTAAATAAAACTCTTTTATTTATTTATTCAGAATTTTGTTAATTACTTTAATTAACAAACATTCACATAAAACCCCTTGCTAGTATTCCATTTCACATGCAGAACCAGTTTCAGCAATTTCAACCGAAACAGTTCCGGTGTCTAGTGAAATAAATTCCTGCGCTTTCCTTTTCATTTTCTGGCATATCATTTGCTCCGAATGGTGTCGGTATCCCTTAAGTGTGTCACCCTACGGTTCGCGAATAATGCGGACATGATCGAGACCCTTCTCCGATCAATAATCAGTAGCGGGACCTGGAGATCCATACTGACTCCCACACATTCAACGATGACTTCTGTGACCGTGTGAACCTTTTACGCTAGTATCTTAATCCCTTTGTTTCACGATATATTACATGTCCGAGATTAGATCATCGTTATCTCCATACCTAGTTTGATCTCGTTACCGACATGCACTCTTTTCTCGTTCCCGTGATATAACATTCTAGTGATCAAATCACTTGCTTGCAAGCTAATCAATGTGATATCACCGATAGGGCCCAGAGAATATCTATTCGTCATCGGGATGAAAAAATTCCACTCTCGATCCATGGGTCTCAACATAACACTTTAGTAGTTCTAAAGCCATCTTTATAATCACCCAGTTACGGTGTGACGTTTGATGTCATCGAGAAACTCTTCCGGTGTTAGTGATTGACATGATCTCATGGTCTAAGGATTAGGATCACTCCGTAAGTTGTTATAGCAATATAAACTCAATGACTTTGATCGTAATGCTATACTTCGGATGAATGTTCATCACATCATTACACTAATGTTGTGACCTCGTTATTAACAACATCCAATGTCCATGATCAGGAAACTTTGATCATCATGTTAATCAACGAGCTAGTTTATAAGAGAGGCATAACTAGGAACTTCCTTTTTGTTTATTAAACACACATGTATTAACGTTTCCGTATTAATACAATTATAGCATGCAAAATAAACATTTATCATAAATAAGGAATACGATAATAACCACTTTATTATTGCCTCTCGGGCATATTCCCTTCAGTCTCCCACTTGCACTAGAGACAATAATCTAGTTTGAAAACTTTGCGTATTGAACACCTATGGCTTTCTGGTGTTCCATATACGCAACTACAAGTGGTTAACATAATCTACGGATCTGATGCTTTCAGGTCCGTGTGTATTTGCATGTCTTTGCGTCTCCACGCATCACTCATTCTCCAATGAGATGTCATTGTATAAATTTGGTCTTTTGGTGAGACCTTTAGTTCCTTGGGGTTAAAACACGTCGATACTATTGTCATACAATATATCTTTAGTGTTAGCCCGTTGCGAACCACACCTTAGTTTGATTTCAAACTACTTGACACAAATTCCCTCCTTTGCTGCTACTATAGCAGTCATATACTTAGCCCTTTTGTTGTAGTATTCGTCACAATGTCTTAACTATGGATTTCATCCAAATCCATCATGGAAACTTTCTTTCCATTTCATTGTGCCACCCATAGTTTAAATTGAGATAAACATAATTTGTATCTTGTGACAAAACTAGTATCAATGTAACGCTTTACAATGAACTATTTGTAATTGTTTGTCATCTCTTCACAAATATATTCTTAGTTCTTCCAAAAGATCATAAGAATATCCTTACTATCGTCCAATGATCATTTTATGATTCATTCTGGTATATGCTCATAACACTTAGAGCATAGGACATATCTGGATGTGTACATATCATGGTATGATTGATCAAAACATTCTCGTGATTTCACTCATCAAGTGTCAAAGCACTTGAATCTTGTTTCACTTATGAAGTGTCGATACACTTGAATCTTGATTCAATTCCTTTCCATGCGACAAGAACCGTTTCTTGTTGTTTCTATATTGAACTCCTTCAATATCTCATATATGTACGTTTGGCATAACCATATTAGCGTCACGGTCTATCCAGTATAGACTTTCATGATAAATATTCGGGTTTTGCCTAAGTCTTTCATCGAAATGAAATTCTTAACCTTTGTCAATAAAAGATACATCATTTCTAATCAACAAGATGTCCTCCACATAATGTATTAGAAATATGTCTCAGCGCTCCCACTTAATTTCTTGCAAATGCAAGCATCTTCATCGTCTCCTGATAAAAAACTCCTTTTTCTTGCAAATGCAAGCTTACTTCAACCATTGAAGTTTGCATGCCCCTTTTAGCATCCTTTGAATTAACAAAACCCTTTGGATCGTGTCATGTACACGTCCTAGGTAACCATTCTATTAGAAGAACTTTGTTTTGTTTATTTATCTACCATATACCAAATTATATGTAGTTGTTGCTACTTTAATCCGTCCAGACTAAATATCGCTATGAAAGATCATATCTTGTCATAGTCAACTCCTTGAACATTGTCATAAAATATTTTATGACATGTCGACTATTTCATAGATGTGAAACATCTATGTCTGTTTCTTTATAGATCCAAATACGACCGATAGGTTTTTACACCTTTCCGGAGGGTCTTCCAAGTTCAAAACTTGATTTATCGTATATGGAACTATCACGGATTTTGTGGCTTCAAGACATTTGACGGAGTCAGGGCCCATCATCGCTTCTTTATATGTATTCGGTTCATCATTGTCAAACAATAATGATTTACTCTCAAATCTTAGCATTTGATTGTTTAACCGACCTACTTGGTTCAATAGGAACTTAGATCTCCGTGACCACAACCTTTGAGGCACATAAGCTATGAGCATTATGGCAGCCTTCAGAACGATTTCCGGCGCTGCGCAACTCAGCACATATAGCTAAGGTTCGTTAACCTTATCAAAGTTCTATTGTCCTCCCACTTAACTTTTACGAAAAATTCCTTCTCCAAGAAACTTCACGTTTCAAGCGACAAACCCTTTTGTCCTTGGTGTTATGGAGGAATAACCAATTGTTATTCGAAATAACCTAAAAAGACATGTTCATCCGACTTCGGTTGTAAACATCTTACTTATGTTTAGCATACAAAAATTTAAGAAATGACAACTTGGGTTTTACCCCAAACCATAACTTCCATGGTGTCATTTCAACGGATCAAGATGGAGCTCTTTTCAGTGTAAAAGCGGTAGTCTCTAAAGCTTTAATATTTTAAAACATAATGACAGTTTTATAAATAACACCTTTGATCCAACCATGTCAAACAAGGTTTCATTACAAATCTCAAACACTCCATACTCCTATGGTGTTTCGGGAGATGTAAATCTAGGTGTTTTGCTAAACTTACAACTCAAATAAATCCCTTTATGATAAAATCACAATTCATTTATTTTCTTGTTACACTTGTAACTCAAACAAATCCCTTATGATAAAATCATAAACCATTTATTTTCTTGTTACAATGATTTTCCACGTCATCTTGAAAGTCTTTGAACGTTTTCAAATATTTCACACTTCTTTCTCATTAAGTGAATATTCACTCAAATTTCCGGAGAAAGTATATGAAGTTGAAACCCATCGCTTAGGACTACACATAATGGACTACATACATCGATATGTATAAATTCCAATATTTTAGTCGTTCGTTCTTCTTTGGCCTTTGAACGAAGTTTTAATTATCCCGAGGAAAGTCTCACAAGCGTCACTTGATCAAATCAAAGACTCCAAAAATCCATGAAAATGGAGTTTCTTCATGTTTTATTTCCAATATAATTTAAACAGCGATGTCACTTCGTAAGTGATCTTCCAATCATTTGTCTTGCGACATTTTAGCATTAGCTTTTATGGATGTGATTTCTCCAACTAGATTTGTAAATCATCCATCTTATATGGAATACGGTAATTATTTGAACAACCTTTGTTCTCATAATACCTGATTCAAATAACAATTATTAAAACAAATCTTGAAGTCAAGATTTGATGTCAACGAGAAATACAAACAACGGTTTGTTTGTTTTTGATGAACATCATCAGATATTCTCCTGCTAGTTACTTAGGCCATTGTGGTTCATGAATTGCGTAGTTCTATATGAAATTTCATACCAACCAATTCGGTATCCAATACCCAAGAACCACATTGTTTAACAAGCAAAGAATACAACCATAACATGTATATCATATATATACCTAAATTGGATATTTCCAATCTTTTCTTTTCTGCCAAATATATTTTATAGATTCTCTTTCAGCATTTCCTTTTCCTTTTTAAAATAATCTATCAACATCAAAAGTGGCGCCATATACATGACACATAGTCCAAAGCATGTATATTCAAATAATAATACCTTTGGACTTGCACTTTGAAGTAGATCACCATCATCAAAATGATCGGTATTCTTTCAAAATCCATTCTTTAGTAATATTTTAGTGTAGTAAACACTTTACATACATCTTCTATTCATCCTTATCATGACGACTTTCATGATCAAGCTACTGTAGCTTATAAAGGCGAATCGTGAGTATAACATTACTTTCCAAAACCCTTTTGGATGATTAGGATGTCTAGCATCTCCAACCTTCGTAAATTCTCATCCAATATGAGAACATATATTATACTCTATCATTTTGCAACCAAAACATTGTTTTAGATATCGTTATATCTGCCACACATGATGGTTTCTGAAACAATTCTTTCAGCTCCTAGATAAACTTGATATTAAAACAATCAAGAATCATGGAGGCAAAACATGATACTTAAGATACTAACACTGGAATTGTTACTCTCGATTTAATACCAACTATTAAATCTCACGGAGTAAACAGAGTTTGCTGAAAGTTTGCAATAGGACTTTAAACTTTAGATTGACACTCAACACAATATGATACCAGTTCGTAAAGTATATATCCAGAATTCTATAGTTCTATTATCTCAATTACAACTATGCATAAGGTGGTGAACGAATGCCAATGACTACAACAAATTATGCAAATTCACTTTGATTTAATTTATGATAAATTGAGTTCTGCTAATCCAAATTAGAAATGAACTCCCACTCAAAAATGACATCCCTCGTGTCTTTTGGTGATTACATGAACCAAATCCACTACACCAAGTCCGATCATCACGTGAGTCGGTGTAGCTTCAAAGGCGAGCATCAAATGGGCATCATATCTACTATATGACTCATGCTTAACCTTTTGGTCCGTGTTCCGAAGCCATGTCTGTACATGCTAGGCTCGCCAAGTAAGAACCTTAGTATTCGCGTATGTAACTATCTTACACCCGAGATATGCTCGTGGATTCAAGTACACCCGATCATCACGTGATGTCTTGAAGCGACGAAACATTGTCGGTGCATACTTAAGGAAGAGCACATTTTTATCTTGATATCTAAATGAGGGATAATCTTATTATGCTAATAAAACGCCAAACAAGCAATATAAGATGCAATCAAAACATCACATGTTTATTAGTGAAATGATATGGTTCCCGCATATGATCTCTATCATGTGCACCGTGGTATGATCACTATCATATCTTTATGTGTAAATCCAAGGTCTATGGAGTTTACACGTTATGTGTGTTGTAAGAGTATCATCCCATACTTCTACTTACAATATCACCATATCATAACACTAGCCCAACAACAATCTAAACTAGACGCCTCTAATTTATCCATTGCAAGTTTTACGTGGCTTAGGGCTTTCGAAGATAGAACCGTTCTTACCTACGAACATGAACCACAACGAGGATAACCAAATTGTTGACAACTCATTGCAAATTAGATATTGACTATAGTAGGAGAGACAGACACCCGCTATCCACTTATGCAAAACTAGTTGCATGTCAAGCGTGGAACAGGTCTCATGTGCGAGGACATGTAAAGTTTGTCTGGGCCGCTTCATCCCACTATGCCACCAATATCCAAAGTACAACTAAGAAGCAATAAAATGATCATCATCGCCCACATACTCATACGTGTACTACCCGTGCAAAGTATCTACGCATAAACCTGGCTCTGATACCACTGTAGGGTTCGCAGCATAGAAAACAAAAATTTTCCTACGATGGGAACATCTAAGTACCAAGATCTATCTACTAGATACAAGCAACGGGTGGATATACATCCATAGAATACATACCCTCGAAGACCGAATAGCATTAACGAGGTTGTACTCGTGGATGATGTAGACGAACGCTTGCCGATCTCAAGATCGTGATGAAGTCCGTCTGGTCTAGCCGGTCCAGCACGATCAAGTCCAGCACCTCAAAGCAGTGGTGCATCCGTGATCGCACACACGTACGGGTACCCCGACAACCTCTGCGCCCTTGCTCCAGCGAAGAAGCAAAAGCAACAAATCCTTCCAGAAAAAGCCACCGGGAACATGTATCTCGCTGATCCGAGACCATGGGGAAATTCTAAAGGGGGGAGAGAGATCCTTCGCGAGGAGGTGTGAGAGACAAGTGAGAGGAGGGGGTCCTTTTATAGGGGAGGGGGCAGCCCAAGGGGCATGGCCGCCGGCCATGGAGGGTGCCCCCACCTCTCCCTCATTCATGTGGTGGAAGCTCCACTCACATAAAAACCTCTCCACTCACAATTCCACTCACATGCATTAATTTTCCACCAAAATTAATGCAAGCTCTCATTTAAATAAAACTATTTTATTTATTTATTCAGAATTTTGTTAATTACTTTAATTAACAAACATTCACATAAAACCCCTTGCTAGTATTCCATTTCACATGCAAAACCAGTTTCAGCAATTTCAACCGAAACAGTTCCGGTGTCTAGTGAAATAAATTCCTGCGCTTTCCTTTTCATTTTCTGGCATATCATTTGCTCCGAATGGTGTCGGTATCCCTTAAGTGTGTCACCCTACGGTTCGCTAATAATGCGGACATGATCGAGACCCTTCTCCGATCAATAATCAGTAGCGGGACCTGGAGATCCATACTGACTCCCACACATTCAACGATGACTTCTGTGATCGTGTGAACCTTTTACGCTAGTATCTTAATCCCTTTGTTTCACGATATATTACATGTCCGAGATTCGATCATCGGTATCTCCATACCTAGTTTGATCTCGTTACCGACATGCACTCTTTTCTCGTTCCCGTGATATAACATTCTAGTGATCAAATCACTTGCTTGCAAGCTAATCAATGTGATATCACCGAGAGGGCCCAGAGCATATCTATCCGTCATCGGGATGAACAAATTCCACTCTCGATCCATGGGTCTCAACATAACACTTTAGTAGTTCTGAAGCCATCTTTATAATCACCCAGTTACGGTGTGACGTTTGATGTCATCGAGAAACTCTTCCGGTGTTAGTGATTGACATGATCTCATGGTCTAAGGATTAGGATCACTCCGTAAGTTGTTATAGCAATATAAACTCAATGACTTTGATCGTAATGCTATACTTCGGATGAATGTTCATCACATCATTACACTAATGTTGTGACCTCGTTATTAACAACATCCAATGTCCATGATCAGGAAACTTTGATCATCATGTTAATCAACGAGCTAGTTTATAAGAGAGGCATAACTAGGAACTTCCTTTTTGTTTATTAAAAACACATGTATTAACGTTTCCGTATTAATACAATTATAGCATGCAAAATAAACATTTATCATAAATAAGGAATACGATAATAACCACTTTATTATTGCCTCTCGGGCATATTCCCTTCATTCGCCTTAAGCCGGAGCGAGTATGGTGGACTATGAGAGAGCTCCTCGGCGATCTAGGGTTTAGACACACAAAGGAGGAGGTGCTAGGGCCGGCGGCTAGGACTTGGGGCTTGCCCAAGTCGGCGGCTAGGGGAGCCCTAGGCGGCGGCGACAACAGGAGGTGGCGGCGCCGGGCTAGGGTTTTGGGGTGGGGAACTTGTGTGCTAGGAGGGGCAGCCCTGCCCCTCCCTTTATAGGTGGGAGGCGCCGGCCAAGGGGAGGGAGTCCCTCCCCAACTCGGATCCCTAGTGGGACGGCGGTGGAGGAGGAACTCCTCCCCAACTCGGTTTCCCACTTCCCTCCACTTTCCAAAATAGCCGTTTGACTTTTCAAATTGGCGTTTGACTTTTCAAACTAGGATTTGATTAAACCCTTTATTTTGTTCAGCGATGACAACTAGTACATGATGCAATCATTCCAACTTGGTATGACACATTCATGTACCCTTCCCCTTCGGAGTGCCGGACCTTCCGGAATCTTCTAGAACATTCCCGATGAAAACACCGGAACCATTCTCCAACTCCGAAACATGACTTTCCTTATCTGAATCTTATTCTCCGGACCATTCCGTATCTCCTCGTGATATCCCGGATCCCATCCGAGACTCCAAACAACATTCGGTCTCTTTCTCATCATTCCATAACTACTCAAACAACGTCGAATCCTTAAGTGTGTCTCCCTACGGTTCGTGAATTATGCGGACATGATTGAGACACTTCTCCGAACAATAACCAATAGAGGAATCTGGAAATTCATATGGCTCCCACATATTTCTACGATTACTTTGCGATCGAATGAACCAGTTACATACGATACCAATTCCCTTTGTCTCACGATAGTTTACTTATCCGAGGTTATGATCGTCGGTATCTCTGCATACCTAGTTCAACCTCGTTACTGATAAGTACTCTTTTATCGTTCCCGTGATATGTGATCCCTTGTGAGCCAGTCACATGCTTGCAAGCTAATTGGATGACATTTCACCGAGAGGGCCCAGAGTATATCTATCTGTCATATGGATGGACAAATCCCACTCTTGATCCATGTATCTCAACCAATACTTTACGAACACTCAATGCCACCTTTATAGCCATCCAGTTACGGTGTGGTGTTTGATGTCATCAAAGCATCCTTCCGGTGAAGGTGATATGCATGATCTCATGGTCGAAGGAATTAGGTTAATATGTATCAGAAAGCATATAACAATTGAACTATTAAAATGACTTGATCTTTATGCTACGCTTATCTATAGGAGTATGTCCACCATATCATTCTCCTAATGATATGATCTTGTTGTTAATAACATCTCAATGTTCATGATAGGGAAACCACAATCATTTATTAACCAACAAGCTAGTATTATGAAGAGGATTTACTAGGGACTTCTATTTAAGTTTACAAATCACACAAGTATTAATGTTTCCTTGTTAATACTATTATAGCATGAATGTAAACATTTATCATAAACACAAAGATATAATAATAACTACATTTATTATTTCCTCTAGGGCATATCTCCAACAGTTTGGCAATATCCTTCCACCAGAAAGAGCCACAAGGAGCAACAGCATGATGAACTTTCTCTTGGTAATATGACTTCCATAGTAGTGTTACCCAGGGAGTGTCAATCTTGTTGTAGAACTTGTGTAAATGCTTTAGAAGTAGGGATTCATTCTAGACTTTTAAGTTCAGAATTCCAATACCTCCTTTATTCTCTAGCCTACAAACCTTATCCCAAGCCACCAGGGAGTGACATTTTTCACCATCCTCTGTCTTCTTATTCCAAAGACAGTGTCTCCTTATCTTTTCAACATGTTCAATAATTTTTGAGTGAATGTGCAATGAGCACATTGGAAACATAGCAATAAAGGTCAGCAAAGAATTTATGATAGTCACCCTTCCACTATAAGCCATCATCATGAATGATGAAGTCATTTTCCTTTCAATCCTGTCAACTAATGGCATAAAGTCAATGGCAGTTGGTTTGGTAGTGCCAAGAGGGAGCCCCAGATATGTAAAAGGCATCTGTCTAATGGTAGAACCAAAGGAAGTATAAAAAACCTGAGATTGGACATTTGTAATGTTGATAGGGATCATAGAGGATTTATGGAAATTGATATGAAGACCATTTGATGTTGCATACTGATTTAGAATTTCCTTCATCACAGTAATTTGGCTATGACATGCAGGCATTATAATTAATGTGTCATCAGCATATTGGATGACATGTAAATCCATACCATAATCAAGAGAGAAAGGTGCAAGGAGGAGCTGGTCTCTAAAGGCTTTGTTAATTGCAGATTGAAGAAGATCAGCTGATAACACAAAAATCAGAGGGGAAAGGGGTTCCCCTTGCCTGACCCCTCTTTTGCATAAGAATTTCCTGCTAGGTACACCATTCAACAAAACAGAAGATTTACCAGACTCAAAAATGATGGAAATCCATTCTAACCATTTCTTGTTAAAGCCCATTTTTTTCATGATTTCAGCATAACACAATGATCAATGGTATCAAAATCCTTGGCAAAGTCCAATTTTAGCAGAATAATTTCTTGTTTAGAAGCTGCACATTGATGAATGAACTCAAATGCCCAAGCCAAGAAATCCTATATTGTTCTTCCTTTAAGAAATCCATACTGGTTCTGTACAATTTTCAGGACTACTTGTCAAACTGATGCCTGTCACGACCACTTTAGTTTACATTCATCTCTAAAAAACTAACTAATTAATTCATCGCAGCTGACTTGAATTTTATGCATTGTCATGGACAAATATCCCTCCTTTGCTTCAAACTCGAAGGCACAACATCTTCTACTTGCGTCTTATTCTAAACAACACAGTCTACCAATCTGATGTCAAATTATCAATTCGGTCATTTCCATGGTTCACACGAACTTCTCAGACGGTCTCATTGCCACCATGATCTTCTATCGCGTCTCGGTCTTCATTAATATGAGAAATAAGGAACATGCAAGAAAACGGGCATGAAAAATACTACATAGGAAGAAAGAAAGAATTACTGGTTGTGGAAAATACGAACATCATTAGTGTGTATGCAACAACATGATTGGAATTCAAATAAAACTACCATATTTTCATTGAAGATGTTGTTCTTGTTCATGGTGTAAATATAGTAAGGGATCGTTGCCTTTTTTCTTCTGACTATCCTCCTCATATTTCTCCTTCTTGATCTAGTCATATTTACACCATTGCTAAACCTATAGCAAACGTTGTATTTGTCTACAGATCTATCTGATCATGAAATGAATTTATATTATTTGACACACATACATACATGTTATTGAAAACCTGATCAAGTCTCACCACTTTACCTCGTATGGTAGAAGGAACGAACAAGAACTAGGTACCTTGTCGGATTGTTCTCCATAATAGACATTCCTAATTTATAGATTCCAATAAAGTAGAAAGTTTCCTTATGCTCTTACAATAGAAATTCCTAACATACATATCCATTCAGATCAATGATATTTAATCATCGACAGGGAAATAAAGTACAAAGTTTTATTATGCTCTTACAACAGAGGTTCCTAACATACAAATCCCATTCAGATCAACAAATAAAACAATCGGTTAGGACAAAAGCAGACAAGAATTAGGTACCAGGGAGGTTCATGCAGCCACGGTCGAGGCCGTCGGAGAGGTGTGCACAGCCACTGTCGAGGGCACCGGAGAGGTGCGCACAACAGCAGTCGAGAGTGCCAGAGAGGTTCACGCAACCGCGATCGAGGGCGCCAGAGAGGTTCGTGCAACCGCGGTCGAGGGCACCGGAGGTGCGCGCCAATGTGATGGAGGTTGTGTGGAGAGGTGGAGGGTGAAACTGAGATGAGAGGTGGAGAGTGAAAGTGAGATCTAGTGGTGGGGGATTTCTTTTGGATAAGGTTGAGATCTAAAGCTGCATGGGTTTAGTCACTTACCCATTAAACAAGTTTTCATAAAGGTAAAAAAGTAGGAAAGAATGAATTCTCAAGAAACAAAAATGAAGACAATAATTAACAAAAAATGGAAGGAAGACAATAAAGTACTCAAATAATATTATACAATACACATTCAAACTAAGGAAAAACACTTGTACAACTACTCATTATCCCATTAATCCTCCTCAACAGATTCAAAAGTGGTAACAGATTCTTCATCGCCATTCGATAGTTCATCCACACCATAATAAACTAATTAACAAATTCTATTAATAACGTCCGTCATCTCAAATGAGATCTATTGGTATTCCGCTTTTTGGCCACGGAAAAACGGGTTCACCTCATCTTGAGTTCTGTCTTTGATTTGCTGAATGCAGCGTGTCTTCTATTCCTCGTGCAACGCTTCCTTAAGTTTAAGTCAATTCTAGATACATCGTAGCGCGTGCGCAAGGTACAAAGATTTGTGTCGCGGATCAACGCATGAAATGGAAGGGTAGTTAGGAATCTCGTCATCGCATCCAAGGAACCTACGACCGGTGTCATTGTTCTGTTTAGGTTCGCGCATAATTATACGACGTGATGGAAGGCTGCAACCACACACAAGATGTCCATGTCGACGCCATTCCATTGTTGGTCACAACATGAGGTGAAACTGTGAGAGGGTAAAATGTGAAAAAACAAGATTTCCCCCAAAATGTGAAACCCAAATGGATCTCGATCAAGAAACCCCAATTATCCACTTAAATCAAAATTAATACCCAGAAATGCAAGCTTATCTCAATCTCACAGTCGATCTTGTAGCGTGCTGATGGCTTAGTTGATGTGGTGCCTGTTGGGAACCCCAAGAGCAAGGTGTGAAGCAGCAAGTCTTCCCTCAGTAAGAAACCGAGGTTATCGAACCAGTAGGAGGAAGGAAACGTCACACAGGTGTTGCAAGCAACGTGGAAACCTGCACAACACAAACTCAAGACTTTATCCCAACTAACAGTGAGGTTGTCAATCTCACTGGTTGCTGTAACAAAGGAATAAACGTATGGTGTAGAAGATAATGGTTTGCAGCAAGTAAACATGTAACAATAGAGGATGTATCAATGGTAAATATTGGACCGGGGTCCATAGTTCACTAGAGGTGCTCTCCTTAGATAAACAACATGGCATGAAGGGTAAACAAATTACAGTAGGGCAATTGACAGGAACTGAGCAAAGCATAACAATGTAATACTAGACAAAAAGATCCTATGAGATTCGATTGGGCAATACAACAATATACATAGACCGCCATCCAACTGCATCTATGACTAGAAGTCCACCTTCAGGTTATCATCCGAACCCCCTCCAATATTAAGTTGCAAGCAACAGACAACTTCTTTAAGCAAAGTGTGTAAGGTAAACAATCCACTTGTTACATGAATAAGAGACTGTTGTTTTCTCACTAGTGGCAACAACACATCTACAACCGAAGAGATTTCTGTCACTTCCCTTGGAATCTAGAGGCATGAACCCACTATGGAGCATAAATACCCCATCTTGAAGTCACTAGCAACTACTTGGCCAAGATAACTACTAACAACGGAGAGCATGCAAGATCACAAACAACACAGACAAGATAGTATCAAATAGACAAAACCATTAATCAATCTGACATAGTAATCTCAATATCCATTGGATCCCCGCAAACACAACATGCATGATTACAAAAAGATTAGATCTTGATCATGAACGGAGCTAAAAAGATCTATACATTAAAGCACAAGGAGGATATACAACCATCAAGCTACTACATGGACCCATAGTCCAAGGTGGAACTACTCACGCTTCATATCGGAGGCTGGCATGATGAAAAAGAAGGCCTCCAGGATGATCTCCCCTTCGGCAGGGTGTCGGGAAGAACTTTAGATCCCCTCGATCTAGGTATGATGGTGGCGGCGGCTACAGAAGGTTTCATGGAGTTTTGATCGGGTGACTAGGGTTTCTGCATCGGGGGCTTCTTATAGGCGAAGAGGCGAGGCAGGAGGGCCACCAGGGAGGCACACCCTACCCAGGCACGGGATGGGCCCGCCCACTCCTAGGGGGGTTTGGACACCCTGTGGCGCCTCTCTGTCTCGTCTTCTGGTTTCGTGTCGCCCACGGTAAAATAATGACTTTGGCTTTTGTCCCGTCCAATTCTGAGAATATTGATTTTCTGCCTTTCTGGAACCAAAAACAGAAGAAAACAAGCAACTGGCACTGTGGCAACTTGTATAGAAAAGATATAAAAACACCTCAAAGTGTAGACAAAGCAAAGCAAAGTAGATACTAAACAAGCATGGAGCATCAAAAATTATAGATACGTTTCCGACGTATCAAGCATCCCCAAGCTTAACTCTTGCACGTCCTCGAGTAGGTAACTGATAAAAGAATAATTTTTGAGGTGACATGCACCGTCAAAACCAAGATCAAACCACTTGCAAGCATTGAAAGTTGGGATCAAAGAACTCTAAACATGTGCATGAAAGATGGAGTTCTAACAATAAGACAAAGTAACTATGCATACAACATGAAAGGCTACAAACAAAGATCATGAATAAGATGCATTGAAAAACGTTTGTTTCACATATATAAAACATGGAATAGTGGCATTCAGCTTGTCCCTCATAGAGTAGAAAATAGATGCATAGGACACCTTCAAAGTTCATAAGAGTGACTAGATACAAGTAGCACAATAACAAGTAATATCACAATATGCATCAATCAATAAGTTTTGGGACACTGCACACAGAATGGCAACTATTCTCTCTTAATGATGCCTAAAGGTAGAAGGTGGAGACTCAAAATAATTGTGGAAGAAAGGCCCTTCATAAAGGAAGCAGGGATTTCAAGTTTCAAAAAGAGATTCCAAAAATTATGGTACTTGTTAGCTTTCAGCCCTCATTGCCCCTATCATAAGCATGTTGAAGTGATTAAGGTTAAAGTGAACAAACTATGGAGTATATGCTTGACAAAGTATAAGTTGGCAATCGCATGTCCCTTGAATATGAGGGCCACACCTCATGCTACTCAACTTCAGTCACCTGTAAGTTCTTGTCATAGTAAGTACATGCGTATCATAGAGAACCGCCAACGGGGTATCCCTTGCACATGGTACAGGAGCTATCCCGTAACCAAAATGACAAGGCAAGCAGACAATGAGCATCTCAGCGATCTTTTTATTTACTATGTGCATAGCTTTTTATTGAGGATGCTTCATAGATATCTCATTATGGTGATGCTGCAAGTTTCCACCATGATTAGGCATGTCTTAGGCTAGAGGCCCAGGCGTTTCTCTAACACAAAATACATAACTCCATGGACTTACAAGCTCCCTCTTTATTTCACACGGGTGACATCCATACACAAAAGAGCATGGTATCAACTGTGTACAAAGTACAAGTGCAATGTTGAAAACGTTCCCCGTGATAGCACGGTTCTGCTAATTCCAATGTATAAGTGCAAGCATATACAACATAGACAACACAATGGTTCAAGTTTATTAGGGGCAAAGAATATAAAGTGTGCCATCAAGTTTGTGAGGGCTTTAATCACTAAGTTTTCACATAACAAAATACTTTTAATTGGAAGATAGCTGAAAACAAGAATATACTTGGAATGGTGTAACACACCATGCATAGGAGTTTATAGTGGACACTTTTGAATAACTTGGTTTCTTGTGAGTTGGAAGCATGAGTAGATCTTACTCATACAAGTGGAGGCTATCAAAAGACTGGGAGCAACCAACTAAGAGAGCAATAATGGCCATAATCATGCAGAGCAACAAAACATTACTAATCAAAGCATAGAGTGGTACTACAAGTCAAGGACTAAATGATCATAGAGGCTATGGTGACTTGTTCATAGTCATAACATGGTGTGAGCATGTGCCAAGTCAACCCAAACAAAGCATCAAAGGAGAATACCACAATACTATGCTTTTGTATGCTAAAATAACGCATAATTATTTCAAGGCACACTAAGCAATCCCAATTGTTTGGAACAAGACATACTACAGGAATAATCACTAAGCATAAGGTCAAAACAACACCTAGCATGTCATGCTAAAGTCTAAGTCACAGTCAAAGCAAGCTCCTCTTGCACTTTCAAGCAGCAACTTCCTACTCCTTTCCAACACCAAGCAACTTATTTGAAAATAGCACAATGAGAACAGGGGTCCAAACTACTTTATTCAAGCAAACTAAACAAATTAAGCAAACAAAACGAAAACTAAGACGCTCCAAGAACAATACAACAGTGCATGAAATAATAAAAACGAAGTGTTTAGACAGACCTGAGATTTTTATTGATGAAGAAGGGGATGCCTTGGGCATCCCCAAGCTTTGATGCTTGTACCTATTGGATATTTCTTGGGGTGACACTGGGGTGGCATCCCCAAGCTTGAGATTTTGTTCATTCCTCATCTCATTACATAATTCTCTCTCTACACCTGAATTTTTTTCCTTCATACAAAACTTCACACAATCTTCATTAGCAACATTAGTGTATTCAAAAGATAATAGACCTTTGGAACAACAAGTTTTTTCACTTAAAATACATGCTACTGTAGAAACTCCTTAAAAAATCTCAATTCCCCAAAAGAGAACTCAAAAAGGAATCAGTAAGAAGCAAATGCAAATAATGGCAGAAATCTGTCAAAACATACCAGTAGGTAGAAACCGATTTTTTCGAAAATCTTCTGTTGCTCAAATCAAAAAGTGTTAAACTAACGAAAGTGAGCTAACATACAGGGGATTTTATTCGTAAATCTTCAGCTCAATTCAACTTACAGATACTCCTCACGAATATTTAAGGTGGAGGACAGAAATCTGTTTCGAGACAGCAACTCCCCAAATCTTACTTCCCTCTCATTAAAGGTCATTGTTGGCACAAAAATCAAACAAAAAGGATAAAGAGAGGTCATTACTAAAGCAATAACTTCCAAGACTCAAGTAAACTCTTGGGTTATCTCCCAACAAGTACTTTTATTTAACGCCTTTAAGTTAGGCTTGATAGCTTGAGAACATGCTCACATAAGAAATATGAATTAAAGTAAAAGAGAGCATGAAGAAGCAAGTTCAAAACACATTTAAGTCTAACCCAATTCCTATGCATAGGAATATTGTATGCAAATAAATTCACAAAGAACAAAGTGACATGCATAGGAATATGAAACAAGAGTAACTTCAAAACTTTCAGCACATAGAGAGGTGTTTCAGTACCATGAAAACTTCTACAACCATATTTTCCTCTCTCATAATATTTTTCAGTAGCCTCATGAATAAACTCAACGATATAGCTATCACATAAAGCATGCTTTTCATGATCTACAAACTCATAATTTCTATCAAGCTCAAAAATAGTGGAATTAAAACCTTCACAGGTTTTACCCAAAGTAGATATTTCAAAAGGATCCACAAAAACATAACATTCATCCTCCTTTGGTAGGCATGGGGGACAATCAAATAATGTAAGGGATAAAGAGTTACTCTCATTACAAGGTAGGCATGGGTATATAATCCATTCTTACTCCTTTTGTTCATCACTCTCCTCCTCTTTTTCATATAATGAGCTTCCATTTTCAATAATTTCTTCTTCCATAGGCTCCTACAAGGCATTAGTCTCTTCCATTTGTGGAAAGCACCTATTAAAATATTCAAGAATATAGCCATTTTCTTACTTGTAATTATCAAAGAAAAACTTAAGTATCTCATAGACCTCATATTCATAAGGTGCATCATCAGTATTTTCAAGCAAGCTGGCAAGTTCAAATGCACCCTTGAAGGCAATAAATTCTTCAATTTGTTCGACATCATAAAAGTCATAATTTCCTTTAACATAAGAGGATGTGGTAACATTATCATTATACTCACATTAAAAAGGGAGGTGTTTATACCTCCTACATCAACAAGCTTTATCAAAGCAATAAGTAACACTATAAGTGGAGCACACCTCTCTAGCAATAGTATTCAATTTATCAATTTGTTCTTGTAAGTGTTTCCCTTTTTGTGACAAACGGTGTTCCTTATAATAATACTTTTGTTCTTCTGTGAACCCACCTTGCCAATAAGAACTAGTTTCAAAGAAACCATCCATTGATAGAAAACATGACCAAGCAAGGAAATAACAGACCAACAACTAGAGCAGGAACAATTTTTTTTGTGTTTTTTATAAGATAAAGCAAACCAAACTAGACTATTTTTTTTGGAGTTTTTGATAAAAAGAGGCAAACAAAACCAAGCAAAACAAACTAAGCAAACCAAAAACAAAGTAAAGACAAAGGTTCAGGAGGACTCCCCTTGTGAAGACGTCCTTGGCCTCCCTGACAACGGCGCCAGAAAACTTGTTGATGGCTCAGTTGATGTGGAGCCTGTTGGGAACCCCAAGAGCAAGGTGTGAAGTAGCACAACAACAAGTCTTCCCTCAGTAAGAAACCGAGGTTATCGAACCAGTAGGAGGAAGGAAACGTCACATAGGTGTTGCAAGCAACGTGGAAACCTACACAACACAAACTCAAGACTTTGCCCCAACTAACAGTGAGGTAGTCAATCTCACCAGTTGCTGTAACAAAGGATTAAATGTATGGTGTGGAAGGTAATGGTTTGCAGCAAGTAAATAGGTAATAGTGGAGGATGTATCAATGGTAAATATTGGACTGGGGTCCATAGTTCACTAGAGGTGCTCTCCTTAGATAAACAACATGGCATAAGGGTAAACAAATTACAGTAGGCCAATTGAAAGGATCTGAGCAAGGCATAACAATGCAATACTAGACAAAAATATCCTATGAGATTCGATTGGGAAATACAACAATATACATAGACCGCCATCCAACTGCATCTATGACTAGAAGTCCACCTTCAGGTTATCATCCGAACCCCCTCCAGTATTAAGTTGCAAGCAACATACAACTTCTTTAAGCAAAGTGTGTAAGGTAAACAATCCACTTGTTCCATGAATAAGAGACCGTTGTTTTCTCACTAGTGGCAACAACACATCTACAACCTAAGAGATTTCTGTCACTTCCCTTGGAAACTAGAGGCATGAACCCACTATCGAGCATAAATACTCCATCTTGGAGTCACTAGCAACTACTTGGCCAAAGATAACTACTAACAACGGAGAGCATGCAAGATCACAAACAACACAGACATGATAGTATCAAATAGACAAAACCATTAATCAATCTGACATAGTAATCTCAAGATCCATTGGATCCCCGCAAACACAACATGCATGATTACAAAAAGATTAGATCTTGATCATGAACGGAGCTCACAAGATCTATAAATGAAAGCACAAGGAGGATATACAACCATCTAGCTACTACATGAACCCGTAGTCCAAGGTGGAACTACTCACGCTTCATACCGGAGACTGGCATGATGAAGAAGAAGGCCTCCGGGATGATCTCCCCTCCGGCAGGGTGTCGGGAAGAACTTCAGATCCCCCCGATATAGGGACAATGGTGATGGAGGCTACAGAAGGTTTCGTGGAGTTTTGATCGGGTGCCTAGGGTTTCTATATCGAGGGCTTCTTATAGGCGAAGAGGCGAGGCAGGAGGGCCACCAGGGGGGACACACCCTACCCAGGCGCGGGGTGGGCCCACCCCCGCCTAGGAGGGGTTTGGCTACCCTGTGGTGCCTCTCCGGCTCGTCTTCTGGCTTCTTGTCGCCCACGGTAAAATATTAACTTTGGCTTTTGTCCCGTCCAATTCCGAAAATATTGATTTTCTGCCTTTCTGGAATCAAAAACAGAAGAGAACAGGCAACTGGCGCTGTGACAACTTGTTAATAGGTTAGTTTCAGAAAAGATATAAAAATACCTCAAAGTGTAGACAAATCAAAGTAGATACTAAACAAGAATGGAGTATCAAAAATTATAGATATGTTTCCGACATATCACGTGCCACCCAGCTCTCGTATGATTTGGTCTGCCGCTGGCTGATGCTTTCATGCAAAGAGATGGTGAAGAGAAGTGGGAGTAGGGAGAGGTTCAAGAGTACATAGATATTTATAACAGTCCAACCGATGCTTGCTTTTCGTGGTGAGCCTCATTGGTCAGTGGGACAGGGTTAACATGTTAGCCCAGACGGACGTATGCAGGTCACGTATAAACCACGGCGGTGGTTAATATGTCTGCTGTGGCATCCCGCAAAACCACTACTAGAAAATCGCGTTGAATTTGTGCATTGCATCGTCATCATCATGCGTTGTTTGCATAAAACTAAATTTCGTAACGCCGATTTGTTTTCCAAACGCCCCATCTTAATTCAACTGCAAAGCCCGGTCCCCGAAATATTTTGTTTTAATTAAAAATGTTGTGCAAACGGTCTGTTAAAATAAATAAAGTATTTTATTATTTTAGCGGGGGCAGCCGAACGGGCCGTATCGACCCGCACGACCACCCCCATATTTCAGATCGGTCCAACCTCTAATCCTAAGTCTACCCAGAAATCTACCCTCTTCCCCCTCCACCTCACTCCCACCTATCAGGACACCCCACATCACCCTTGCCCACCCCTCACCCACTCAGAACCTGCCACATGGCCCCAACCCTCCCCCTCTCTCTCTCAGCACTCACCCACCCCGCGCCAGCACACACAAACACACACGCGCGCGCAGCACCCAGGCCACCCAGCGCCCCTGCCGCCTGGGCCCCACACGCCTGGCCCGCCCCCGCACGACACACCCGCCCCTGCCGCTGCCCCTGGGTCCCACGCCCACCTACCGCGCCAGCCCCGCCCCCGGACTCGGTCCACCGCCTGCGTCGCTGGGGCCCACCCGACCCCACCTGTCCCCGCGCCCTCCCTCTCTCCTCTCAATCTCCCTCCCCGCGTGCGGCGACCCCGTCCGCTGCTCTCACCTCGCCTCCCACCGGCCGCCTCGCCCCCGCTAGCCCTCCGCCGCCGCGCTAGCTACCCTCCCCGGCCCCGGCGCTCACCACCACCCAGGGCCGCCGGCTCGCGGGCCTCCTCCACCCGTCTCTGCCGCGCGCAGGCCACCTCACCAGCACCCTCCGCAGCCGCCGGCTCCGTCGCTTCCCGTCGCCCCGCTCGCCGCAAGCCGGGCCCGAGCCGCGCCCCCTCTCCGCAAGCGTCAACCTCCGCCGCCAGGCCCTCTCACGACCCCGCCGCGGCCGCGCGCCTCGCCACCGCGCGCCCCACCCGAGCCTTCCTCGCCGCCGCACCTGCACCCTCGTTCCGGCCCCGCTCCTCCCGGCCCCGCCGCGGGCAGCGTCCGCCGCCCTCCGCCTCAATCGCCCCTCCCCGCCGGTGCTTCCGTCGCCCCACCGCGCGACCGCGCGCCGCCGCAGCCGCTCTGCCGGCAACCCTCTGCCGCCGCCCTCGCCGGCCCGACGCCCATGCGCCCCCGCCGGAGCCGCCACGCCCTCCGTTCGCCCCGTCCTGCTCCCTCTCCGGCAGCCAGGCGTCCGCCGCCGCCCGGGCGCGAGCCCGCGCGTGCCGCCCCTGAACCACCGCCTTCCTCTACATCTCCGGCTCGTCGCCCCCGGTCCTCCTCTCGGCCGCTCCCGCCGCGTCGTGGTCCAGGCGACGCCGACGTCCGGGGCCCGTTCCCCTCCTTCTCCGTCGAGGCCGCCGCCGTCGGGCTCTTCCCTGCCCCGCGTCAACCCTCCCCTCGTCGTCATGACGCCCAACACAAGTACCCGTGCGCCTCAGGCCACCCCCAGCACCTCCGCCGTGCTGCGTCCACCTTGGCTGCCCCGCTACCGAAGACCGAGGTCAAGTACCTTGCTGAGATTGTCAAGTGAACAAGGTCCCCGATGCAAAACCCGACAAGATCGACAAGTGGCGAGGTAATCTGCAGTATGCCCGGCAAGGACGGCCCGGTATCAAGATCTTCATCATGGAACGCGAAGGCCTCCTTCACGGAACCCCAAGGCCGACCTCGACAACCAATTGGCGGTGGCCGTGAAGCTCAACACCGACACAGAGGCGGATAATAAGATCCATGATTGTCGTCAGGGAACGCCAAGCCTACTTCCCGGAAGCGCCATGACCGTCAACCGGGAGGCCTCTACCAAGATCGTCCGTAGACTTTCGTCGACACGAACCCCGAAGATCACGGAACGCCAAGATCTACCCCGTTACCGAGAACGAGAGAACGATCCCGCCGAGTCCGACCCCGGAACCCCAAGTCCGTCGAACCCTGAACCCTGAGACCGACCCCGAACCCCGGAACCCCAAGATCGTCGAGCCCCCTCTGATGTGTGACCCCTTTTCCCTCGAACCCTATTTTATAACATATCAATTTGTTGCACATTAAATTGTCATTCATCTCACATGCATATCTGTGGTTTGGGGGCCTTATGCCGATTCACCTAATAATTAAATATGGGGCCCATATGCGGGCAAATCTAGTCTCATATTGGCCTCATTTAAACATGTGTAGCGAACCGGTTCCATCTGTTGCATTGCTAAACAACATATAATTTGCGGGGTAGACAAATAACTTGAACCACCTAAATAACTGTCGGGACCCCAGTTCCGTTTAATACTGTCTAATTGCATTGCACCTTTGCCATGCCATACATCATACCTGCATCATGCCGATCTTCTGCCGTAGTATTAAATAGTGCATCCGGTGTTCTTCTAGTGTTTTGCTTCTTCGCGGATAAGGCCGTTGAGTTGATGTGAGCTTCGCCCGATCTTCGGATGAAACCTTCGACAATGTTTTCAGGCGAGCATCTCCCCCTTTCTACCTATCTTACTTTTATAGTATTTACTTCCCTCCTGTTGATCTATTGCTATCTGTGTTGCGATGCTCTAGTTTTCCGTACCCGTGATATTCCCTGCAGCCTCATATTGCCTTGGACACATCCTATTACCTGTTGTTTGGTAGATAGTTGGACTTGCGCGTCGTAGTCGCTTGCTCAAGTAATGTTGCGTGTTGTCAAATGCCACAGTTATTGATGTATTGCCGCATGTTGTTGTTGGAGATGATTCTAGCTTTACTTATCGTTACTTTAATTTCTGTTTAACAACTAAAATTGAATAAGCAGAGGCATCGGTGGGTGATAGATAATATTTGGTTTCCGAACGCCCACTTGTGTCCCGTAAGACCCCGAGTACTTGATTCCTGTTCCTTGATTTCTCGCGCTATCCACATCCGGGAGGTATATGGGACCCCCCTCAGCCAGAGCTTGATTCCGTCTTATTTCTTGGGGCCACAACTAGTTTGAGGTTTTATTACTATCCTGTACCTATGCCATGCTTTACTGCTTTATTTACGATTGTGCGGGGAGCACACTGTACTGTTTAGGATGCGGAGTGATTACGCGGTATCGACAAGCCCAGCCACACTTTCGGGTTCCCAGTCGTTTACAGCCATTGGCGCAGACCTTGAGGCCGTCTCGGAGCTTGCCTACTCCGTTGCAGGATCTACTTAAGGGGTGGCCCCCTGAAATATTTCTGAATCTTGTGATTGCTTTGTCGTGAAGGCCTCGTTGGGTTTTGATTTGGTTTTTCCGAGGTTGATCGAGTGTGTGTTGCTATTGGTGCACCCCGGCCGGGTAAAACTTTCTGAAAGCCGTGTCCGCGGTTATGGACGACTTGGAGCACAGTTTCTCGATCATAGACAAGCATAACTAAAGTTTACTGTTATAAATTGACTTATATCTGATATGACTAGTAATCAGCTTCAACTATAACGGAATGGCTAACTAAAACTGCCAACAATTGCTTGCTTGTGTGGTCGCTTGCGACCATTGTACCTGACTAGTAAATATTGCAACTACAACGGAATGGCTGAATAAAAGTACCAACAACTGCTGGGTTTTGGGTTTATATCATGCTATCTGTATCTGACTAGTAAGTGTTGCCACTATAACGGAATGATTAACTAAAAGTGCACACTGCTTAATTTATCAGGATGATTATCTATACCTGACTAGTAATTGCTGCAACGATAACTGAATAAATAAAACTGCCAACTGTGTGAGTTCCTCGGTTGACTTCCTCGTTTGGTCTCGAGGGGGAAACACCAGGATGGGTTTGTTTGGTGTTAGCTGCATGGTTGGATCCGGATAGGTCTATCTTACCCCTCTCTGTTTGACGCCAGTTGAATCGAGTCTCTATAGGTTGTTTAGTGCACGCTGCCGCTGCCGCTCAGTCCACCATACCTATGTAGGCGAGGACCGCCGAATTCTAGCCTCGCCGTGTACTGGCCTCAGTACTGACGCTCCTTCTTTGTTTTCTGCTTTGCCCTTTGCCGGCACCCCTTTTGTTAAGCAGGTTTTGAGATCGACGCCGTTAGCAGGGTTACCCTTCCGGCTTGGCCTGGGCAGGGTTATGGACGCCATTGGTTATTCTTCAGGGCTCTTAGCCCCATTTGCATCTTGTCCGTAGTCGGACGCTCTATCATTTTCTAGGTGATTTGGATCTTTGTATAATATATCTGTATTCTTGACTCTTTGAGTCGCTGTTATATATATCTGTTCTGTGGGTCCCATCGAGGAGTTGTGTAATGTTATTACTTCGTTTTCCACCCGCACGAAAGTGCCTGGTGGGCACCTTTGAATCGTTTCTATGCGGGTTTGGCGAATTTTGCTCAAACTTGCATAGGTCCGATTCTGAGGGTGTTACATCTGCGCTCAATCAACCGCATCAATCCATAACGCTGCACCTGCTTGCCTCCTACCAAGGCACCATTTTGTGCTTGTATCGGTAATACCATGGTGCAAAGCTGTGTGCCGCCCTCGATATCCGCCGTGAAATTATGATCAGTCGTTTCAAAAACTTTTGCGGTTAATTTGAGCTTGTGCCGCTAAAAAAAGTGTCACGTATGGGGGTTGTTTTGTAGTGTAGATTTAAATTATACTACTCACCTCCCACCAGTAGTAAAAGTTACCATATAATACAGCTGATCCTAAACATAAATACTATATTAGTTATTAATTGTGTCTATTAAGTACACAGTTAAATTATGTTGCCGCTGTGATTGTTGTTGATTGTGCCATTTTTTCCCGAAATGGAGGATGATGCATATGGTCTTCTTTATTAATTTATTCAATAAGTGAGCACATCTCATTGTGTGTGATGTGGTGGTAACTTTGTTGGCAACCAAAATAACAGTTCTTTACCTCTACTCAACTAGAAACAACAACTACACAAATAAAATATGCTTATATATGTTACCAACGATACAACCCATACAACCATACAACCCATAACGTAAATAAAATAGACAACCTGATTCTTGCGCCATTTCTCCGTGGTCATGCGCGTGCCCCCGGGGCTCCAAACTTGGCCCAGACAAACCAATCACCCTATGCCAATGTGATCCCTCGTGGTCTCTTGTCCCCCATCTTCTTGTCGATCATGTCCTCCAAGGGTGACTCACTCGGCCATGCACGTAGACGCGTAACGCTTTTTCTACCCTCCTACTAATGTAAGATCTTCTTGCTATTTTTGGAAATACATATATCTAGATATGTTTCCCTATTTTCATTCGAATGACGAGAGTATTGTTTGTCCAAACACGATCGAGGCCAAACACCTGAACGACGACGATCGACGAGTACCTACCACATCCACCACACACTCAAAAACACCATCACGAGCACATTCTTGTTCAGTACTGCCCCGTGACAAGATCACCACCAGCAGCCTTTACCGAGACTGACGCCGTCATCGTTTATCACAAGCAGCTCATCAAGCCTCCGAGAGACATGCACGAATGCAGCCATGTGATATCCACCAAGATATATATGATGGAACTTTCGCGTCGAACCAACACGAGTGGGGACACGTAAAAAAAGGGATCACTCCGCTGCTGCACCAGGTAGAGTCTAGTAGTGGCCCAAATGGAGGTTGCGCCGTAGCGCACATGCATTCATTTTGACCATTTCTAGAGCGCTCGTGCTCACTACTCACTAGGACGACCGCCAATGTATTTCATCACCGAAAGTTCACTCGATAGTGAAAACGAATTTTATTTAACCTGAAGGGTTCTGCCTTTCGTAATAAAGACATGCTAACTTTAACACGCACCAATACACCATGCGTCCATATGCCCTCTCCCAGTTCTTCGCCCTCCACGGTCACCGCGGCTCCACGCCCTCCCTTGTGTGCCGATTACGGCTGAATCATATGCACTCATAGGACGACCTCCTCCTGCCTCTCCTCCGTGTGCCGAGGACGGCTAGGGTTTGTTGGTGGTTGGATGGTTGCGGGCGTGGAATATGAGTAGCTAGGTGCAACGGTTTTCTGAACTAGGGTTTAGGAGGGGTTATATGATCAAGATGTGCCTTCTCGGTCTGGCCCGCATTTTTTTGCTCATGCAGTCTTCATCCCAGACCGACCTTAGAGCTGTTCGGTGGGGGTAATTTCACCACTAACCGACACAAAACCCAGTGATGATAGGTAAGGGTTGGTCAATGATCTAGTGTTCCGTACTAGTGGACTAGTGGTGATAGTTGTTTGGGCAAACAAACAATTCACAGGTCATCAGAAGCATACCAAATGTTAAATTGATCAAATTCGGTCAAATTTGATGAAACGGTGCCAAGTTTGCCAAACATGTGTTGCTACCTGTACCATGTTGCTCCTATGTTATGTCGGATATACGCCTAGGGAATACAGCCTTGAGCTAAGATACCTGCTATGTCATCTTGACAAGCTGATGTATCTTGAATCATGCTATAGTTAGCATGCAGCTGGTGTAAGATTATGACCATACACTTTGTGCTAAAGAACAACTTTTTTTTGCGGGGTTGCAAAAGAACAACTTGTTGAAGCTAGACAAATTTTAACTTGGAAGAAATCAAATGGGTATATAACGTCTTTTGCAACCCAATCGAATAGGCCATGCATATACCGGATGCATCCAAGCATTAGCATTGGCCAGTGTGTGCAATTTGGTGGACTATTCCATGGCATTGTCAAACTATCATGAAGTTTCGGTACAAGGAATAACACTTATTAGTTACTGAAAATCAAGCCTTGAATGTCAATTTCTTGCACTGACTCACAAGCAGGACCTCTCTAGCGCGCTAAGATTCTGCTGAAATCTCATGAGAATCGGTTCATTGACTACGGTCAATGTAACAATTCAAACGAGGAAAGCTGACCTCCATAGTTCTTTCTTGTTTCTTGCTGCACTTAAGTGTCGTCATAATTAAGGCCATTTCAGATCAAACTTGAGTGCCGTCGTCACTGTCAACATCACTCATCTCCACTCTGTCACTGACCTCGCCGCCTTTTCCTCTGTGGATGTACACCATGTCGATGTTGTAGAGTATCGGGATCATGACCATGGAGCAGAGGCACGCCAGCACGGGCCCGAAGATCCAGAGCAGGAGCGGGACGCCGCCGTAGAAGAGGCGGTTCCCGATGAAGTTGAGCAGGAACCCCCTGTCCAGGACCTCCACGATGTACTCCTTGTTCACCGGCAGGTTGCGGCCGCCGCCGTCGGGAAGGGCGAAGAACTGGGAGAAGGCGTTGACGAGGAAGGTGGCCTGGTTGAGGGAGCAGATGGCGAGGGAGTGGCAGAGGAAGGAGAGGAGGAACGTGGTGAGGAGTGCCACGTACTTGAGCGCCATCATGTACTCGCCGTGCGCGCCGAAGACGGCGTCGCTGATGGGCTTCTTGACGGCGTAGGTGCTGCTCAGCACGGCGGCCACGCCGGTGCAGAAGAGGATGGAGGTGGTGGCCACCAGCGTGGAGCCCATGATCACGTTCCGCATCGACTGCACCACCAGCGTCGACTTCTTGTCGTTGTCCTTCATCATGGACAGCACCCAGATGCGGCGCGCGGCGGCGCCGATGCCGATGGTGGAGTGGAGCGGGTAGCGGCGCACGGAGCGCCACAGCCACATGTGGTAGACGATCGGGAAGAGGAGCCCCACCGGGATCAGCACCAGGTCCAAGTAGCTGTCTCTCCACGCCATGATCGATCGATCACTAGTTCGCTACAATCTCACTCCACCTCGCCTCGTGTATTTTTCTATGCGTGAGTGCACCCTGAGGCGTCTGCAATTGTCTCCTCATGGTGCGAACATGCACGATTATATATAGGAAGACTGGCGGAAAACGACGACTACCAAAATCAAGCGTAGGTGTGAAGCACATCGAGAGCGCGCATGCTTTACATGTGGTGGAAATTAACTCGATTCAACGGCCACCAAGCCACCATGCATGTACCGGCGACCTAAAAAGTTGTCAAGAAAAACCAGACATGACCAACCTCGCACTGCATGACGACGAAGCAGCACACTGATGTCCATATTGTTTCTTTGTTTTCATTTTATTTACTTTTTTGAGTGGGAAAAGTAGATATGGAGTAGTATATTCGAAGACATGCTACTTGGTTCTCATGTGCCAATATTAACGATACCCGTAATGGTATCCAGCTGCTAATAAAATAAAACAAAGAGTCATAAACATACGGTCCTCATTTGTGAACACCAAAAGATAAAGAATGATGAGTTTTCCTACTGTGTTTGGTAGGTAAAACGAGGTACCGCCTCGCCAAAAGCATCTCTCTAGAATGAGAAAATGACGCAAAACTACCATATTTGTGTCACTCTTATTAAAAAACAACCACCTTAAGGTTTTTTGACACATAAAACCTACTTTTGGGGCAGGGGTGTGACAGATAGCACTGATTGCTCTGTTTAGTCTGAAAAAGGTCTTAGACAGGGAGATCCTATTGCTCCTCTTCTTTTTAATCTAATGATTGATGTTTTCTCTAGAATGTTAATTAAAGGTGTTGAATGTGAGGCTATTAGAGGGTTGTGCCCTAACTTCATTCCTGGAGGGATTGTTTGTCTGCAATATGCTGATAACACTCTCCTTTTCTTAGAGGCAGATGAATCTGTAGCTACTAATTTGAAATGGATTCTTACCTGCTTTGAACAAGTTTCTGGAATGAGAATTAACTATCATAACAGTGAGCTTATCCCTATTAATATGGATGAAGCAGAGACAAATCCTTTCTTAGAGATCTTTAATTGTATTATGGGTAATTTCCCTGTTAAGTATCTAGGTATTCCCTTACACTTTGAGAAACTAAAAAGGGAGGACCTACAACCTTTAATAGAAAATCTTCTTAGTAGAATTACTGGCTAGAGGGGGAAACTTTTTTCCTATGCAGCAAAAAGAATTCTGATTCAAGCTTGTCTCTCTAGTATTCCTATCTACTTGTTTTCCTTCTTCAAATTCCCTAAATGGGCCCTTAAGCTCCTAGATTCTCATTTAGCCAACTTTTTTTTGGAATGATGAAGAAGGTAACCATACGTTACATTTAGCTAATTGGCCCTCTGTTTGCATGAAGAAAAACTTTGGAGGTTTGGGCATTCCAAATCTTCAGGATCTGAATTTGTGCTTGGGGGAGTGTCGCGGTATCACATCATTATCTTTCATATTTTTATCATTTTAGTAGATTCATATCTTGAATAGAGAAGTTATCATATAGGATGGTTTGCATTGTGGAAGTATCTCTCCTTTAGTTGGTTATCTATGTATTCCTTGGTGTGAGTGCCATTATGGAATATTAATGAGAAGTTTCATCTTTTACTTTTTGCACTTCTTATTTTAGTTTGCAATCTCTATTATATGATTGATCTTGTTGATTAGTATTGGTATCACTTTGGGAGCATCAAGTAAATCTAAATTGGTTTTGGCAAACCGAGCTGTGGTCAGTAGCAACACTTTTTGAGGTTTGAAAGGAAAAGATAAAAGCACTTACAGGTATTTTATATCATTTTATTTCTTTCTTGATTGGATCATAATCTTAGTATTCTTTAGTTAAGATCTTTTGTGTTTTCAAGGAAGATTGCATGTTTGACTTTATCACTTGTATATTTGCTTGGTTCCTTCAACTCTTTTGCTTGCTACCTAGCCTTGCTATCCAAAAACCTGTACTGAGAGGAAATACTTCTCGTGCATCCAATCCTTTAAAACAAAACTTATGCCATCTGTGTCCACCATATCTACCTATTAGCATCATTGCTATTCCAAGTAAATTCTCAAGCTTCATCTATCTTTCAAATTAAAAATTATTTTGTTATGTGAAAACTAGTTAGTAAAGCTCTCACGATCTTGATGGCACACCTTATTTTCTTGCCCTTAATAAACTTGAACCATTGTGTTATCGATGTTGTATATGCTTGCATCTATACGTTAGGATTAGCAGAACCGTGCTGTCATGGGGAACGCTTTCAACACCTGTAAATATCTACCCCATTGATATCATGCTCTTTTGTTTATGGATGTCGTCGGTGTGAAATAAAAGGGGAGCTTGTAAGTCCATGAAGTTATGTATATGTGTTAGAGAAACGCCTAGACCGCTAGCCTAAGCCATGCCAAATCATGGTGGAAACTTGCATCATAACCATAGTGAGCAATCTATAAAGCATTATTCTTATAAAAAAGGAGAGACATAGAAAAGAGGAAAGAAAAGAAAAAAGCACCATTTTCCCATGGTAAATAAGAAGATTGCTGAGATGCTCATTGTCTACTTACCTTGTCATTTTGATATGGGATAACTCCTGTATCATGTGCAAGGGGTACCCCGTTGGCGTTTCTCTATGATAGACATGTACTTACTATGACAAGAACTTACCGGTAACTAAAGTTGAGTAGCATGAGGAGCGGCCCTCGTACTCAATGGACACGAGATTGCTAACTTATATTTCGTCAAGCATATACTCCATCTTTGTTCACTTTAACCTTAATCACCTCAAGATGCTTATGATAGGGGCAATAAGAGCTCAAAGCTAGTAAGTACCATAATATTTTGAAAGCTCTTTATGAACTTGAAATCCCTGCTTCCCTCTGAGAAATGCCTTTCTTTTACTTCTGAGTTGAGTCAGTAAACCTATTCCTCTCTATCTCTAGCAAGCATTTGAGTTATTGTGTTTCAATCATTCATATGATGATTTATTCAATCATGTTTTTTATCTTCCTTATTTTGCACAAAACTCTTATCGGAATGACTATTACTTTGAAAGCCATCATTGTGAAAAGCCTTTTATGTTTGAGCAAAGAGTACTCCTGTTATAAACTTCTTTACAAAATATTTGCTTGAAAACTGTTTGCCAATTGTTCTCTGACCAAGAACAAAGTTTGCCATTCCCAATTATGATTTATCTTTATGCATCTTTATTGTTACTCCCATACTCGTTGCAAGTTAAGTTATATAATGGTGAGTTGCTTTCTATTATGAGTTGTGTATTGGTAAGTTTGATGCTTCTTGTCCGTATTCTTTTTATTGGCACTTCACTTCATAAACATGTGGACATGTTTACTGAGCTCAGCTTTCGCTTGGGGACAAGCGAGGTCTAAGCTTTGGGGGAGTTGATACATCCATTTTGCATCACTATTCTATATCATAATTTGCTGTTATTCATTGATATATTTCATATTAAGAGGTGATACTTATGTTATTTCATCTGTTTTTGCATGTTGGATGATTCTTGGAGGATGAACTGCCAGAGTTAGGATTCTGATGGAAAAGGCGGTGTCTAGATGCAATTTTCTCAGAGATCAGAAAAATACCAGAAAAACTATGAAAAATCATTGGGCCACAGGGGGCCCACACACCCCAGGTGCGGGCCACCCTGGGCCACGCCACCAGGGGGTGTGGACACCCTAGCCCACCTCTGGCTCCACCCCTTCGCCTATATCTTCCTACCGAAACCCTAAAGTTCGGGGAGAGACCATAAAAATATTTTGCCACCTCTGCGGGGCGGAAACTATAGAGAGAGAAAGAGCTCTCTGGGCGTCAGATTTCTGCCAGGGAAATTCCTTCCCGAAGAGGGGAAATCGTCGCCATCAACACCGTCATCAAGCTAGACTTCATCAGGATCATCATCATCATCCTCACCACCATCTCCACCAGCACCATCATCACCACTCCATCCCGCTGTAACAATTGTGTTGAATCTTGCAAGTTATTAGGGGAAACTTTCCCGATGTTGATTACTTTTGTAGTTGATGCTTGTGAGTGGAACCATTGAATTATTGTTTATGTTCAGATTGTTATCCATTATTATATCATTTCTGATCTTGATCCACATGATGCCGCGTGAGTAGTTCGTTTAATTATTGAGAACATGGGAGAAGTCATGTTGTTAGTAGTGGAATTGTGTTGAGGTATTATTCAATGTTCTAATATTTAAGTTGTGGTGCTATTCTTCTAGTGGTGTCATGTGAACGTCGACTACATGATACTTCACCATTTATAGGCTTAGGGGAATGCATTGTGTATTTGGCTACTAATTAATTATGGGGTTGCCGGAGTGACAGAAACCCGAACCCCTGTTAGAAAACCTTTGCACAAGGGAGTGTAGGATCTCAGAGTTTAAGGTTATGGTTATGTTTTTATCTTAATTACTTTCTTGTACTTATGGATGCTTTCAAGGGGTTTAATCACAAGTATGTATTAGTCCTAGTAAGATTAGTACATTAGCACAGGTTCACCCACATAACACTTATCAAACCAAAGAAGATTAATCAACTATATGAAACGAAAGCACTTGACAGTATTCTCATGTGTCCTCGAAAACTTTGGTCCTTATAAGTATTACAACCGGCTTGTCATTTGCTAAGAAAGGATTGGGCCACTTACTGCAATTATTTGCTACCTTTATTTACTTGCACTTTATTTCTTTGATTTATCAAAAGACCCTAAAAATCCGTTTGCTAAGTATTTACAGAGATTTCCTGCTCCAAACCACTAGTCAACACCTTCTGCTCCTCGTTGGGATCGACACTCCTATTTATCGAAAGTACTACGATACACCCCCTATACTTGTGGGTCATCAAAGACCGGAACTCGTCAACGTCTAGATCGAGGATACCTTCATGGATCTTATTGGTGCTTGGCGATCGAATAACATCAAGACCAAATCACCTTTATTCATAGCACAGGCATCGCACCGCACGCTCTCTAGAATTAGAGGAAAAAGATCCCCTCCATGCTTGATCTCAGAAACATCAACTGCACCACGAGAAGACAACGCCAAACCGATGACAGAGAACTCCCCTTGAAGCCGGAATATGGAACCACCACCAGCACGCCATCATTGAAGCCATGGCTACTCAGCGTCGCTGGCCACCGAGCTCACGCAAGATGACCAAGACGCCACGCAAGTGTGCACCCCCAGACGAGCTGCAAAGCAGCCACTCAGAGATAGGCGTGTGTGGTGATGTTGCCTACGAAGAAGCACGTCGTGCCACCAAAGCCACACCCTCCCCACCTGTCCTATCCAATAAAGCCGGCAAAATGCTTAAGGCCCGTTCGGTTTACCTTGGATTGTCCTGGTTTGACATGGATTGACGTGGTTTAAATTTCATCTAAGTCAAAATATCCTCTAATCCAATCCAGTCCAGCCCAATTCAACCAGGGGCGGAGCCAGCCAACAAGTACGGCCGGTGCTAAACAAGCTACTTTGGACTGAAATCAGTTTATTTCTCAATTTTCTGTAAAATAATCAGTGAATGTACTTAGGTTTCCTTGTCCCAGGCCAGGGCTAAAGCATAGGTAGCCCTGAGCGTAGCTCCGCCACTGAATTCAACCTAGAGGTGGTGGTTTAAATTTCATCTAAGTCAAAATATCCTTTAATCCAATCCAGTCCAGTTCAATTCAACCTAGAGGTGGATTAACTGAACATAGCCTAAATGGGAGAAAATTGGATCCATAATTTCTTAGATGGAATATTTGGATAAAAGTTTTAGTAAATTGGGTAATACTTCCTCCGTTTGAAAATATAAGACGTTTTAGGTTTGTGAAGGAGATGTATCTAGACATCTTTTAGTGTATAGGTTCAAATAAATCTAGACACTAAAAGGTGTCTAGATACATCTTTTTTACAAACCTAAAACGTCTTATATTTCTAAACGGAGGGAGTACGTGACACGCACACTAATGGGCTAAGAAGTTGAATTCTAGCAATGTTACTCAGGGGCGTGCTCGTGAGTATCGGTTTCGTGCTTTGCGTCTTTCTAGTAATGGAAAAAACATGACACTTTATAAGTCGTTTCATTTTAAAAGAGATAGAACCTAAGTTAATTAGGTGATGATAATGTTGGGAAACTGGGCCGCTAGAGGCCCACTCGGTGTGGCCTCTATCAGGCTAGGGTTGGCCCATGTGGGTATCGTACCCCCTTTAGCCTATAAATAGAGGAACAACCTTTGTACGTGAGTTTCCCGAGAGAGTTATCAATAAAGTTTCCTGTTTCATCTACTTTGTACTGTGTGTGCCTTCCTCTAGTCTTCTTCTCCGGTGTGGAACAGCCTCGGTACCGGCCAGTCGGCAGGGGGTGTTCCAACACGTTATTAGCACGAGTCTCTCCGTCGAGCCTCCTTCAAGCCACCGTCGAGCTTGCATCACGCAGGCTTTTGTTGAAGGTAACACAAATCTGACCGCAAAAATAGATTCGTCTCGCGTTTTCCTTTCAAGATTTGCGTTCAGATCTTAGATCAGATCCCATCTTAGATACGAATTTTTCTTTCCGGGAGTCGAGTTGACCTGCTGTCGCCGACCAATGTCGATCTAATCACTCCCAGATTAGAAATTTGTTGACTGTACCGTCGATGCGTGCACCTGCTGTGCAGATCTGGATTTTTTTCTTAGCAGATCGGGCTGATCTCGACCGTTTTCGGATCGATCTACCGTTTTGGCCGTTTTTTTCACTGCATGTAAAACACCATTAATGGGCAAAGCCGAAGCAGCCCCGCTGGCTGCCGGCTTGCAGCTGCCGCACGTGCCCGTGTCGGGCTGCTGCGCGCCGCAGCCGCCGCAGCGAGCCGCTACGCCACGCTGGCCTGGCCACGCCCGCATGCGCCGCCGGCCGCCGCGCCGCCGCCTCCGGCTGCGCCGCTGCGCGCTGCTGCCCGCTGCACCGCACGCCCCGCTGGCTGCGCCGTGCGTCGGCGCGCGCCGCCCCCACGTGGCCAGGCCGCCCGCTGGCGCCGCCGGCCGCCGCGCCGCTGCGCGCTGCTGCCGGCCGCCGCCTCCGGCCCGCGCCGGCCGCCGCGCCGCTGCGCGCTGCTGCCCGCTGCACCGCGCGCCCCACTGGCCGCCGCGCCAGCTTTCGCGCCGCACACTGGCTGCCCGCTCGCGCCGCCGCCTCCGCGTACTGCGCCCGCGTCGCGTGCCGTGCCGCCGCCTGCCAGGTTCGCGCCTCGTTCGCACGCCGCACTGCGCGCCGCTGTCCGCGCCCGGCCGCGCCGCTGTGCGCTGCAGCTCCCCGCGCGAGCCCTTGCTGCCGTCGGCCTGCTACCGTGCCCGCACGCGCGCCCGCCGACCTGCTGCCGCCGCGGACCCCTCCCCCCCTGACCGTGGTCGTCGGCCTGCTGCCGCCACCACCCCGTCCTAGTCGGGAGCAATCAGCTCCGTCCACCCCGCAAAATGGGCTGGACAGTCTAGGTGGGCCAGTCTAGTTGGGCCGTTTTCTTTTTCGGTCCAGGCTATATACAAAAAAAAACGAAAAATAGTGGGGCGTGGGAGCACGCGTTTTGTTGGGCTGGTGGACCATTTTTGATCCTGTTTTCGGTCCGTTTTTACACAAGCTTTTGAACTATGTTTTACTATAGTTATTAATTACCGCATGTTTTTAATACTTTGTATCTCATAGATAGCTTGCACCGTTTTTAAATTGAATTTTGGAACGCCGTCATATTTGAATTATTGTATCGATTATCGCATTTATGTAACTGATTACCTGCTGTAATCTTACACACTTTACATAAATTGCAGATGACCGGAATCGTCAGCCGCGAGTTCCCGGAGTTGACCCAGGATGGGCTGAACTACCTGACTTGGGCCTCGGACGTTGAGATCGTCCTTGAGGGCCGATGCATCAAGGATGCGTTGATTGAGGGGACCCCGACGGCCCCCAGCAAAACCATCCCGGCGGATAACGCCAAAGCCCTGCACTTCCTCCGCCATCACATGTGTGAGACTCTCAAGAATGAGTACATGGCAGAACGGAGTGCTTCTGCCCTTTGGACCGCCCTCAACAAGCGGTTCTCTAGGCTGAAGTACACCATTCAGCCACAGGCGGAGGCAGATTGGATACGTCTGAGGTTTGCGGACTTCAAGATGGTGGGAGAGTACAACTCCAGGTTGCACCGGATTTGTATTATTCTTCAGCTGTGTGGGACCAGTACCACCGATCAGCAGAAGATAGACAAAACCCTCTCCACATTCCATCCGGACAACATCCAGTCCTCGCGAAACTTTCGCCAGGAAGGATTTACGGAATATGCAGCGCTTATTGATGCTCTCCAGGTGGCCGAGGCGCAGGATAATGTTCTAAAAAAGAACTTCTCCGCGCAACCCTTCGCAGGGGGCCCAAGTCATGAGGCCAATGCTGGTGCCTACAAGGTGCGCAAGCCCATCCACAAGAAGAGAGGCAAGAAGGGCAAGAAGGGCCCCAACTCCTCCAACCCGGCCAAGCAACGCACGGCGGGCAAGGGGGAGGCGAGGCCCCAGGACTGCTTCTGCTGTGGCTCCAAGACTCACTTCTCCAGGCAGTGTTTGGCCCGTAAACACGTCGTGGACGCGTTCAAGGCCAACAAGAAGGCGCGCGAGGCGCACCTTGTCCAGGTTGAGGCACCACTAGCGCCCGGAGCGGCGCCTGTGCAGAACGTCACACACATAGTGGCGCAGGACGTAGCACAAGTGGCAGCACCCTCGGCGGTTCCCACAGACGCCATTGTGCCCATGGAGGTTGAGCACGTTGTGCCCCCGCCGCCTCAGTTAGGCCCCCTGTCCATGATGATGACCAACAAAGAGCCGCCCACTGACCTCGAGATATTGGCTGAGCTTCGTGATTTCCTCGCAGAATCCACCTGAGCTCCTTTTGTTGTGATGATCCCTTTTTCCGTAATAATCAGATACATTTCTTTCGATATGGTTGTAAGCTCTATGAGAGCATAACATTTATTTGTTTTTCGGCGATTGGATGACATTTATTTCATTCATTTATTCCATTATTTGATTATGTGATGTTTTGAAATATTTATGTGTTTTACTTACTTGATGTAGCAACTTCCTCGCTCCATTATATTAATTAGGCACTATATTTTAGAACGCGTGTGGCGCCCAAATGGAGGAAACGTGCCTTGTTGATAGCGGCACCACCAATACCATCTTGAGAGAAACAAAGTATTTTGAGTGCATTACCAAAAACCCTGGTAACATAATGACGATCGCCGGCTGCGGTCCGAATGTAGTTGGCTCCGGAAGAGCAACTATCATACTCCCAAATGGAACAACTCTGATCATTGAAGAGGCATTGTTGTATCCGGAGTCGACTCGTACTCTCTTAAGTTTTAGAGACATCCACGCAAATGGTTTCCATGTCGAAACCGATGATGATGAGAATGGAAAGGAGTTCCTACTCATTACCAAGCGCGACGAAAATGGTAAACATGTTGTCGAAAGACTCCCTTCATTAGCTACTGGGCTGTACTACACTAAGATAGTAGCACCACCTATTTACACTACCCTTAAGACTGTCTTTAGAAGCTCCGAACTATTCTGCCTTTGGCATGATAGGTTAGGCCACCCCGGTCTTAGGATGATGATATAATTAACAACTCGAACGGTCATAATGTTAATGTGAAAAATTTCCCGAATCCCGATGATTTCGTGTGCTCCGCATGCGCTACGGGGAAATTGATCATTAGACCGTCCCCCCTAAAGGTGAAGGATGAACTCCCCGCGTTCTTGGAACGCATTCAAGGGGATATATGTGGTCCAATTCAGCCCCTCTCAGGGCCGTTTCAGTACTTCATGGTGCTCATCGATGCTTCCTCTAAATGTTCCAATGTCTGCCTGCTGTCAACAAGGAACCATGCTTTTGCAAAGTTGATCTCCCAGATCATACAAATAAGGAATAAATTCCCTGATTATCGTTTAAAGTCTATTCGAATGGACAATGCCGGAGAATTTACTTCAAAGGCATTCGATGATTATTGCATGGCAACTGGAATCAAACTTGAGCACTCCATACCGCATGTCCACACTCAAAATGGACTCGCGGAGACATTGATTAAAAGGATTAAATTCATTGCCAGACCACTCCTTCAGGGTTGTAATTTACCAACTACATGTTGGGGACACGCGGTGTTACACGCCGCTAATCTCATCAACTTTCGACCATCGGCCTACAACATCCACTCTCCCATCCAACTTGCGCAAGGGTCGGCACCGAAAATTTCCCACCTACGTAGGTTCGGCTGCCAGGTATATGTACCTATACCACCACCCCAGCGATCAGCAATGGGACCGCTCCGTAAGTCGGGGATATAAGTTGGTTATGAGACTGTGTCCATAATCAGGTTCTTGGACCCCTTGACATGCAACTGTCACACGACCCGTTTTGCTGACTGCATTTTTGACGAGGATCTTTTCCCGACTTTGGGGGGAGGTAATCAACCCCTGGATGACAAAAGTCGAGAAATCACGTGGAAAGCCACGGGGATCCACGCTCATGACCCGCGCACTGTTGAGACTAATAGAGAAGTCCAAAAGATACTAGATTTGCACTCCCTAGAGAATCAACTGCCCGATCATTTTAGTGATTTAAAGACTGTGATAAAGTCGCATGTGCATGCACGCAATGCACCGGAAAGGGTTGAAATACCAAAGAAAAATGATGGTATACCCGCTCCTGCTCCAAGGCCTAAGAGGACGCGGATTCCGGTTTCTCAAATCCCAAGTACCCGGGGACGCCCGAAGAAAAAGGATAAGAGAGATTTATTACAGTCTGCCCCTGTTGAGGGGAGCCAGTTGAGACCTGGCACGAGTACGAATATTTCAGTGCACGAAATTCCGGACTTGAACTTTCCTATATCGGAAATACCCAGCGAAGTTGTGTGCGCACACATCGGAGCGGGAAAGCTAAAGGACCTAGCTCCTGGATTGGGAAATCCGGTGGAGCAAGAGGATGTGCCTGATGCACTCCATGACGAAATGGTACCATTAACTATGTTAATTCGGGCGAGTCATACAACCGAGCCATGGCAAATATCGACGTTAATTTTGCCAAGAAAATTGCATCAATCATAGATCTTGACCCTGAGCCTAACACGCTCGCTGATTGCAAGAAAAGGTCGGATTGGAAAGATTGGTAGAAGGCAATTACTGCTGAATTATTATCGTTAAACAAAAGAGAGGTATTTGGACCTGTTTGTCTAACTCCTCCCCACATTTGCCCCGTTGGCCATAAGTGGGTTTTTGTTCGAAAGAGAAACGAGAATAATGAAGTAGTAAGGTACAAAGCAAGGCTCGTTGCTCAAGGTTTCACTCAGCGACCAGGTGTCGACTTTGAGAAAACTTACTCCCCAGTCATGGATGGAATTACCTTTAGATACTTGATCTCAATGGCAGTAAACATGGACTTAAAAATGAAACTAATGGATGTTGTCACCTCTTACCTATATGGTAACTTGGATTCTGACATATACATGAAAGTACCAGAAGGTATCCCTGTCCCGAACCAGGATAGAGCAAACATGAGCTTATACAGTGTTCAGCTTAAGAAGTCATTATATGGACTAAAACAGTCAGGTAGGATGTGGTATAATCGTTTAAGCGATTTCTTTCATCAGAAGGGCTACGCGTAGGGCTGGAATTATAACTCGAAACTCGTGAGCTAAATGAGTAACTTGTGACATAGCTCGACTCGGCTCGAACTCGGTGTCTAACGAGTCGAGCCAAGTTTTTGATTTGAGCTTGTTTGTTCACCCCAAGCTAAATGAGTTACTCGCGAGCTACTCATTTAGCTCGTTAAACTCGTTCAAATATAGAGTTTGAAAATTTTCATATATAAGTGTCATACTATGAATGTTCCTTGAACCTGTAATGGTGTAGAGCTACTATAATTTTTATTGATCTTCCTTCGTGTTATTATGGAAGTACTATTGTTGTTCTAGTTTCAAATTAGTAGAATAATTACTAGTTTTAATTATATGTGCTTATATTTATAACTTATAACAATCTAAACGAGCTGCTCGCGAGCTACTCGTGAGTTTACCGAGTCGAGCCAAGTTTCAAATATGAGCTCGTTCTATAAACGAGCCGAGTCAAGCTAACTCGTTAGTTGAACGAGCTTTAGCGAGTCGAGCCGAGTTGGCTCGGCTCGGCTCAAATTCCAGCCCTAGCTACGCGAGCAATGAAGATTGCCCATGTGTTTTTATACGGAGATCCCAGGATGGTTTCTGTATTATCTCGGTGTACGTGGACGATTTGAATATAATCGGTACACCTGACGATATTGAGGATGTTGGAATTATGCCCTAGAGGCAATAATAAAGATGTTATTATTATAATTCTTGTTCATGATAAAGTTTATATTCCATGCTAGAATTGTATTAAGCGGAAACTTTAATACTTGTGTGGTTTGTGAACAACACCGTGTCCCTAGTACGCCTCTATGGACTAGCTCATTGATCAATGATGGTTAAGGTTTCCTAACCATAGACATGAGTTGTCAATTGATAATGAGATCATATCATTGGGAGAATGATATGGTGGATAGACCCAAACAAAGCAGAGCAATTAGATCGTGTCATCGTGTTCGTCTTTGCGAAGCTTTTCCTATGTCAAATATTGTATTCCTTAGACCATGAGATAATGCAACTCCCTGGTACCGGAAGAAAGCTTTGAGGTCATCAAACATCATCCTATGAGAGGGTGATCATAAAGGTGTCTCTCAGGTGATCGGAAAGTATCTGTTGGGTTGTATGTATCGAGATGGAATTTGTCCCTCCCAGGTCGGAGAGATATACTTCGGGCCCACTCGGTAATCGATATCAACACCGCTTGCAAGCATGTGGTTAAGGAGTTAATCACAAAGTGATATCGGATTACGGAACGAGTAAAGTACTTGCTGTGAACGAGATTGAACTAGGTATGACGGTACCGACGATCGAATCTCGGGCAAGTAAAATATCGCGAGACGAAGGGAATATATATATGGGATTGATTGAATCCTGGCATCGTGGTTCATCCGATATGATCATCGATGAATGTGTGGGAGTCAATATGGGTGCCCAGACCCCGCTGTTGATTATTGATAGAAGATCATGTCTGCATATTCTCGAACCCGCAGGGTCACACACTTAACGTGTCTTGACACTAGGATAGATTGGATAATTGGTTTATGAATTTTTGTTCGGAGTCTCGGATGGGATCCGGGATATCACGAGAGGTTCCGGAATGGTCCAGAGAATAAGATTCATATAAGGCAGTGCAGTTTTTGGAGTTCGGAATTGTTCCGGGTTAATCGGTATTGTACCGGAAGCTTCTAGAACCTTCCGGAAGGGGACCAACGTGGCCCCACCTTCCGGGAGGGGGCATGGGCCTATGAGGGAATGTCCTGGCCGCATTGGGCCAGGGGCACAAGGCCCCATAGGGCCCAGCCGATTCTAGAGAGATTTGACTCGTTTAAATCTCGGGATAGAATTTCTAGATAAGGGAGAGTTTAAATCGTTTAAACTAGAGATAGGATTTCTAGATAAGGGAGAGTTTAAATTGTTTAAACTAGAGATAGGCTTGGAGGACGGGCAAGGGCTGGCCGCCCCCCTCTATATATAGAGTGTCGTGGGAATGGTCACGGCAGATGCTGCAATCGGCAGCGAGTAGTAGAACGAGGGGCAAGGGCGGCCAGCCATCTGCGGTGCGAGATGAGGGCAAAGACACTGGGTTTTACCCAGGTTCGGCCCCCCGGAGGGTAAAGACCTACTCCTGCTAGATTGTATTATGGAGGTGTTTACAATGGGCGAGCTCGGCGGCTAGGCGGCGAGTCGCTTGGGTGTATGAGGGAACGTGTCTCTACTCACCCTATAGGGAGGTTTATATAGGCTCACCTCCCGTAGGGTTTACATATCTCAACCGATTCGGTTACAGCTTCGGTAATCGTTTAACCTAGTCCGACTGGGCCTATCTACTCGCCTGGGCCTTCAGCTTCCAGTCGCTTGGTACCTTGCTGGGCTTTGATCCACTCGCCGTTCTGCAGGCCCACTCGCCAGCCCTTGGGCCAGTCGGAAACGTCCCGCTGAGTATACCCCAGTAGGCGTATCCCCATCAGTAGTCCCCGAGGCCGTCGTTGATTAGGCGTAAGTGGCTGCTGGCAGTCGGAGTATACGGCTTCAAAGTAGGCATTCAGTCGAATCGTCGGCGGGCTCCTGTATGAAGGAGAAAATCCGGTGAACCGAGTCGCGTCTTGGGCGAGTCAAGCCAACGGGACGCGGTCGCGGCGAGTGACCTAGCGAGCCGAGTGGCTGGAGTTGGACCGTCAGGCGTGGTCAAACTAGCCGTTAAGGTAACTCAACGGTAACTTTTGGCGTAATCATCGCGCGGTAACGGCCCCCCTGATTTGGCGGGTAACTCCCGCTATATAAGAGGAATGGCAGGCAATCGTAGAGCCAACTGCCCACCACTTCTTCCGAGTGCGCGCATTCTCTTTCCTTTGCTCCTTGATCCAATCGACCCGAAATCCTCCGACCTCCAACCAACCTCTCGGCTATGGCCCTTCCCACCGAACCATGGGGCAGGTCCAAGTGCACGAGGGCGCAGCTGGCCTCTTTCGAGGAGGCCAGAATCCTGCGAGCCGGCTGTTGGCGTATCCCCGCAGCCGGAGAAACGACCCCGAACCCGCGAGAGAGGGAGTTCGTCTGTTTCACCAGTCATCTCGAGCGGGGGTTAGGGTTTCCCACGTCTTTGTTCTTCCGGCGTTTTTGCGCCTACTACGGGATCCAGCCCTCAGATCTGGGTCCCCACAGCATCGAGCAGCTCGCCATCTTCGTGGCGTTCTGCGAGTGCTACTTGGGCTGCCGGCCCTACTTTCCCTTGTGGCAGGATCTGTTCCATGGACGGATCAGCCGCGAGGAGGCGGGCGGCCCAATGCTAGCCGCGGGCGGCCTGACGTTCCAGCTCAAGTCCAAAGCTTCCTTCTTCGACCTGATGCTGCCGGCCAAAGCAGCGAGCGACTGGAAGAAGTCATGGTTCTACGTGACCGAGGCGACTTCGGAGGACGAGGCGGCGATCCCGCGGTACTCGGCCAACCGTTCCGAGCCACGCCATCTCCAGGTCGGCAAGCTTCCCGACGACCAGCGGATGGTCGTCGATGAGATGCTCCAGACCATCCGTGGTCTGAAGAAGAAGGGGCTCCAGACGATAAACTCGTACAATTGTTGGCTTGGGCGGCGGCTCGTTCCGCTCGCCCAACGCGACCATTACATGTATCAGTACACGGGCCGGGGAGACTCGACGAAAGCCTGCCTCGACGAGTGGAAGCTGGAGGACTACCTCCCAGCGTTGAAGAAGATCACCCAGGCGGTATACGCGGATGCGCAGGCCGGGGTCCCCCCCTACACCGCGAAGCGTCCGGCTCCGACGGTAATTTCTTTATCTTGTTCGCAGTCGCAGCGTATGCAGTCGCGGTAATTCTAACTCTATTTCGTATTCATCGCAGCTGTTCCAAGTGGTGGAAGGGTGGCTCCCACCCGCCGATGACGAGAGCCCGGGGCCATCCGCCCAGGATACAAGCGAATCGCCACCCGCCAAGGGCAACGAGGACGAGTCCGAAGAGGAAATTGCCCCGCTGGTCCGAAAGACCCGCGGGCAACGTCAGCGCAAAATCGAAGCGAGCAGGAGCCTCGAGCATCATGATGATGACGACGAGCTCCCAGAGACCACCTCGCGCCGCCAGGCCACTCCTTCGAAGAAGAAGAAGAAGGAAAAGGAGGCGAGGGCCCCCCGAGGAGGAAAACGAAGCCACCGAAGATGGCCTTGCCGTCGCACTCGACGAGAAGCTCTGATGGCCACAGCTCGGCCGGTGACGGCGCGGCCCCGGCGACAACCGCGCTAGATGCGCCATCTGTGGAAGTGCCGCTGGCCTCGATGCCCCCGCCATTCGCGCCAGCCTCTGGGCTAGGGAAGGCTCCAGCCGCGGCGACTTCGCCTCGCAAGGAGGTTCCGATTGGGGCGGCTTCGCCCCGCAAGGAGGCTCCGACCGTAGCGGCCCCAGTTCGCGAAGAAGCCCCTGCCGAAGGTGTCCCAGGGGCGCCAGCCGCAGCCTCGACAACGAAGAAGCCGTCCGTGTCTTGGGCACGTGACGTCATGGAACTAGGGCTCAGTCGCCAACTGGGCCCCGAGCTGGAAAAGCCGGCCGGCCTTCGCACAGGGCTACGCTTCATCCCAGTTGCCAAGTGAGTGCATTCGGCCTTCTCTATTTTCTATAGCTGTTTCGATTGTCTTTACTGATTCGACTGATGTGCAGGACCGGAGTGAAAAAGATGGGCCACCCGATCGTGGCTCAGGTACCCTCCGCCGCTAGCGAGGAGGATCCTTCCCGTAAGAGGAAAGCGGACGAGGTCGTCGCCTCAGCGGAGGGCAGCAAGAAGGCCAAGGGCGACGACATCGTCACTGTCTCTAACGACACGGCGGTCGCACCGGCCGGACCCGCAGTGGAAGCAACTGCGTCTACAAAGGAGGGCGTTTCCTTGCCTAGACCGGAGGAAGCGACTTCCTTTGGAGCGGGTGCCTCGATCGCTACCTTCCCCCGCTTCGTGACCAAGGCGGCCACGGCGAGCGGGGATGCGCCCCCGAGCCTCGCTCCAGGAACCGCCGACGCTGAAGTCGACCAACGTCGCGGGCACACGCCGGCGCTGCTTGCGTCTGTGGACGCAATACAACTCCATGGCATGCTTGGTGCAGCCATACAGGTACCTCCAGTCCCCGAGGATCAGGTCGGTGCTTAGCAGCGGCTTGATTCTTATAATTTCTCGTTTTTTTTTTACTTTCGCATCCAGTCCCCGAGTGCGTACGCGCTAAATTTTAGCGGGTGTGTACTGAGGAATTTTCGTGATCGCCAGTCCCCGAGTGCGCACGCGCTAAATTTTAGCGGGTGGGCACTGAGTAATTTTTGTGATCGCCAGTCCCCGAGTGCGCACGCGCTAAATTTTAGCGGGTGGGCACTGAGTAACTTCCGTTTTTACTGACTTTGATGATTGTGCAGGGTCTGCAGCTGGAGTCGGCGGAGCGGTTGGCTGCGAAACAGCGTGCTGAGAAGGAGCTGGCTACCATCCAAGAAGCGAACAAGGAGCTTCAGGCTATTGCTGCGAAGGCAGAGGGAGCTCGCCAGGAGCTTGTCCCTGCTAGTGAGTTGGTGGCGGTGCGATCTGCGTTGAGTGCTGCTGAGCAGCGGGTCGCCGACCTCGAGCGCGAACTGCGGGAGGCGAAAGAAGAAGCAAGCTCGGCGAACGGGCGAGCTAAGGCCGCCATTGCGGTCGCGAAGGAAGACCGCAAGGTGTCGGAAGCCCTCATTGCTGGGCTTCAGGACGACCACACGTCGCTTCAGTGCTTCATCACGGGACTCGCCCGCCCGTTGCTTGGTGAGTGCGTCTTCCCTTTCTGTCAGTTGTAGTGTTTGTGGTGTCCGTGGTACTCATCATTGTCTCCTTCTCGCAGGTCGTGTTATTGGTAGCCAAGAAGAGGCGAGCTCGCTTGACGCGAGGGAGTGCGTAAGCATGCTCGTCGACTCGGCGACGCTGTCGGCGACGTGCATCCGTGCCTATCTTCAAGAAATATCGCCCACAGAGGTTATTCCCAGCGACCTTGTTGAGGTGTGGGAGTATCTGGAGAAGGCGCCCGCTGTCGTCGAGTTCATGACGCGGTCGGCGTTTCGGCGTGGAGCGTCGACAGCGCTGAGCCTTGGACTCGCCCACTTCCCCGAGGATTTCGACCTCGACGATGTGACGAGTGGGTATCCTTCGTCGACTGGCGCGGTGGACCTGTCCGAGGTTCTCAAGTTGCAGGAGCGTGCCGCCGCGTACTCGGAGCGTGTCTGGGCGATGGGCGACCTCCTTCCCTACCAGGAAACGGTCGTCGCGCCGAACGACCCCGAGCCGCCGCATCGTGACTTCAAGGTCGAGCAACCTTTTCGCTCGGCGATGGCGGGTGAGCTGACGACGTATCCGTCAAACCCGTACACCGCGTTCATCCGTAGGCGCCGGGATTCTGGCGAGTCGTCGTCGAAGCCTGCAGAATAGGGTAGTTTTGCCTGGACGTGTTAGCAGCAGTTCTGCCATGCGGCATATTTTGTAACATAAGACAATGCAGTGTGCAATTGAATGGGACGTCGTATCCGTTTTGCTATTCGTTTGTGTGATTTGGATTGATTTTGAACGAGTCCCCGAGCGCGTCCGCCCTTTTGTGGGGTTTACCTCATATATGATGTTTGTTGTTATCATGTGTTTTGTTAGTTTAGTCGACTCGCCCGAGCTCGGAGAGCCAGTCGCAAGGTGACTCCCTTGAGTGCTCTGTACTTTACCGTTTTCCCGTACGTGAACGGGGTCGGGTGGCCGAGTCCCCGAGCGTGGTACTTGGTAGTTCTAGGCGCGACTCGAGGGTGGTTGAGGACGTAGCGCGTTGGTGTGAGCGCGTCACTCCTGCCTGGCCCGGAGGGTCAGTCGCGTGGCGAGTCCTGGGCGTGCTCTCTTACTTGGCGTTTTCCCTGACCGCTCGCGACGAACTGGTTTTCAGTCCCCGAGCGTGGTACTTAGCCGTTCGAGTTGCTACGCCGAGGATACGGAGGACCAAGGTCGCTGTGAGAAGCGAGGGCAGTTGTCTTGGTTCGTAAAACCAGTCGGGCTAGGCGACTCCAATGGGGCTCCGGGTTGGCGTTTTTCGTGGACGATGCAAGACCTGGAGTGATTCAGTGCTCTTACACCGCACTACTTAGCCGTGTCGATCGCTGTACCAAAGGTTGACTTCTGCATTTAGCGTACCGCTGTTATTACGAGTGCGAGTGGCACAAGTCATGGAGAGTAGGCGCAATTTGCGGTAACCATTTCTTTTATTTCATAGCGACTGGAGAGTACATGTGTGGGGTTCTAGGAGTAGAACTTCCGGAGGAGATTTACATTCCATGGCCGCTTGACGTTGAGCTCGCCGTCCCCGCGGACGTCGATGAGGTAGTAGGCGTCGTTGCCGAGTACGCGCCCGATAGCGAATTGGCCCTCCCATGGGGGGGAGAGCTTGTGCATGCCCTTCTTGTCCTGGATGAGGCGTAACACCAGGTCGCCTTCCTGGAAGGTGCGGGTTTTCACCCGTCGGCTGTGGTAGCGGCGGAGTCCTTGCTGGTAAATGGCGGTGCACGATCGAGCGAGGTCGCGTGCTTCGTCGAGCTGGTCGAGCCCATCTTGGCGGGCCAGCTCGTTTGCGGCCTCCGTATAGTGGACGACCCGCGGCGAGTCGTGTTCGAGGTCGGTGGGCATGACTGCTTCGGCGCCGTAGACCATGAAGAAGGGAGTGAATCCCGTCGACCTGTTAACCGAGGTGCGGATTCCCCAGATGACGGAGGGCAGCTCTTCGACCCAGCATCCAGCGGTGCGCTCGAGTGGTACTTGGAGTCGCGGCTTCAGGCCTTGGAGGATGCTTTGGTTGGCTCGTTTCGCCTGGCCATTGGATTCCGGGTGTGCGACTGACGCGAAATCGAGCCGGATGTGGTGCTCTTCGCAAAATTCGGCCATTGCTCCCTTGGCGAAGTTTGTGCCGTTGTCCGTGATGATGCTGTTGGGGAACCCGTAGCGGTATATGAGCTCGCGTAGGAACTTAGTGGCGGTCTTCCCGTCGCATTTCCGGACTGGCTTGGCCTCCACCCACTTCGTGAATTTGTCGACAGCGACTAGCAAGTGGGTGTAGCCAGAGGGGGCCTTCTTGAAGGGGCCTACCATGTCCATGCCCCACACAGCGAATGGCCAGGTGATGGGGATTGTTTTGAGCGCCGAGCTTGGTACGTGCGTCTGATTGGCGTACTTCTGGCACCCGGCGCATCGCTGGACGATATCGACAGCGTCGGCGTGTGCGGTGGGCCAGTAGAAGCCGTGTCGCATAGCCTTGGCGACCAGGGAGCGAGCGGCGGCGTGGTGGCCGCAGTCGCCTGAGTGGATGTCGTGGAGGATTTTGCGTCCTTCAGCCGGTTGGACGCAACGTTGGAACACGCCGGTGACGTTGCGCTTGTGTAGCTCGCTGTCGATGATGGTGTAAGACTTGCATCGGCGAGCAATCATTCGAGCGTTTGTATCGTCTGCTGGTAGGGTGCCGGTTTCCAGGTAGGCGATGTAGGGCTTGGTCCAGTCGTCTGGCTCGGTGATGAGTGCGACCAAGGCTGCCTCTGGTTGGAGTGGGACTCCGATGTCGATCTCCCTCGGGGGAGAGACTGATGGTTTGGAGATTGTGTCGAGGAACACGCCGGCGGGTGGTGCCAGTCGAGCCGACCCGATGCGAGAGAGGGCGTCGGCCTCCTCGTTTTTCCGCCTGTCGATCCACTCGACAGAGTAGCCGGTGAAGTGGCCGCCCAACTTATCCACCTCTTGGCGATACGCCACCATATTAGGGGAGATGGCGTCGCAGGTGCCGGCGACTTGTCCCGCAACGAGGTCGGAGTCTCCGTAGCATCGAAGGCGATTGACGCTCATCTCCTTTGCGGCTCGCATGCCGTGGAGTAGGGACTCGTATTCAGCCATGTTGTTGGTGCAGGGCGTGAATTCGAGGCGGAGGATGTAGCGGATCTTGTCGCCCTTTGGTGAAGTGAGCACTATACCCGCTCCTGCACCGTCCGCGTTCTTGGACCCGTCGAAGTGCAGGCTCCAGTAATGGAGGTACGGCGGCTTCTCTGGCTGCTGGGCCTCCTCCCAGTCGGCGATGAAGTCTGCCAGTGCCTGTGACTTAATCGCCCTTCGTGGCTCGTATTTAATGTTGTGGACGCCGATCTCGACGGCCCACTTGGCGACCCGCCCGGTCGCCTCGCGATTGCGGATGATGTCTTGTAGTGGCGCTGAGGAGACGACCGTGATCGGGTGCTCCTGGAAGTAGTGCGGCAGGCGCCGCTGAGCCCTGAAGACCGCGTATACTAGCTTTTGGTACTGTGGGTATCGCTGGCGCGACTCGGTGAGGACCTCGCTGATGTAGTACACCGGCCGCTGGACCGGGCGCTCCTTTCCTTCCTCTGGTCGTTCGACAACCATTACGGCACTGACGACGCGCTCGGACGCCGCGACGTAAACCAGCATGGGCTCTTTGTCAGCGGGTGCGGCGAGTAATGGTGCGGCGAGTAGCACCTTTTTAAGGTCGCGGAGCGCGTCGTCCGCCTCCTTGTCCCACTGGAAGGTGGGGTTCTTGCGCATCAGGCGGTATAGGGGCATCGCCTTTTCGCCCAGGCGGGGGATGAAGCGACTGAGAGCCGCTACACGCCCGGCCAGCTTCTGGACGTCACGCAGGCACTCGGGTTTGCCGAGCCGGGAGATCGTGTCGATCTTCGTTGGGTTCGCCTCGATCCCTCGTTTGGAGACGACGTACCCCAGTAGTTGTCCGGCGGGTACACCGAAGGTGCACTTGCCTGGGTTGAGCTTTATCTTGTACCTTCGTAGATTGGCGAAGGTCTCCGCTAGGTCGGCGAGTAGGTCGCCTTGGCGAGCGGATTTCACGACCACGTCGTCGATGTAGACGTGGATGTTGCGGCCAATTTGGCTCGCGAGGCATTCTTGCATGCACCGCTGGTAGGTTGCCCCGGCGTTCTTGAGGCCGAAGGTCATGGCGGTGTAGCAGAAGGCTCCGAATGGCGTGATGAACGCCGTCTTCTCCTCATCCTCGACAGCCATTTTGATCTGGTTGTACCCGGAGTAGGCGTCGAGGAAACATAGCGACTCCGAACCCGCGGTTGAATCGATTATCTGATCGATCCGCGGGAGGACGAACTGCTCCTTTGGGCAGGCGCTGTTCAGGTTTGTGTAGTCGATACACATTCTCCAGGTCCCGTTTTTCTTCTCGACCAGGACTGGGTTTGCCAGCCACTTGGAGTATTTGATTGGCCGGATGAAGCCGGCAGCGAGCAGGCGCTGCACTTCGTCGGCGATTGCTCGACGGCGTTCTTCATTGAAGGGCCGTAGCGACTGCTTGACAGGTCGCACTTTGGGGTCGGTGTTTAGTTTGTGCTCAGCGAGCTCCCTAGGGACACCAGGCATGTCGGAGGGTTTCCATGCGAAGATGTCCCTATTCTCACGAAGGAACTCGATGAGCGCGCCTTCCTATGCTGGGCTCATGCCTGTCCCGATCGTCACCGTCTGGCTGGGGTCGCCTGGGACCAGCTCGACGGTGCGGGTGTGCGTCGTGGCCTCAAAGGTTGAGGTGTTTGTGCCCTCTGAGTTGGGCTTCTTGAGTATTGTGGGGTCGTCATTGTTGACCCCGCTCGCGTATTTGGCAAGCTCGTCGGCGTGATTAGTTTCTGCCGCGATGACAGCGTCGGCGAGTTAGGCTCCTTTGGCCTCGCATTCGGCGGCCATGTCGGGGTCGCCGTTGATGGTGATGACGCCGCACGGCCCGGGAAGCTTCATCGCGTTGTACGCGTAGTGGGGCGCTGCCATAAATTTAGCGAACGCCTGGCGCCCCAGGATGCAGTGGTAAGGGCTGTCGAAGGGCACCAGCTCGAAGACGATCCGCTCGGTGCGGAAGTTTGCCGGAGTACCGAAGGTGACGGGTAGCGTGACTTTGCCGATCGGGTACGCCTTCCGACCGGGGACGATGCCGTGGAACGTGGTGTGGGTTGTCTCGATCATCGACTGCGGGAGCCGCAACCGCCTGAAGGTGTCGAGGTAGAGGATGTTGATGGAGCTGCCGCCGTCCATCAGTGTCTTGGGGAGCCAGTAGTCGCCAACCTTGGGCTTGACCACCAAGGCGACTCGTCCTGGGTACTCGATGCGTGGCGAGTGGTCTTGCCGGCTCCAGGTGATGGGCTGTTCCGACCAGTTCAGGAACTGGGGGACGTCTGTTTGGGCCACCGCGTTGACGGCGACGGCGCGGGCGATGACCTTCTTCTCGCGCTTCGTGTTGAAGCCTGTGAAGGTGTGGAGCGAGCCGGCTACTTTGCCGAATTTTCCGCCATTTGGCGGGTCGTTGTCGGTGTCCTCCCGCGCGTGCCGTGCCTTCTCGATTTCCCTGAGGGTGTGGCAGTCGGCGGTGGTGTGCGTTGCGGGCTTTCCTTCCCTGCTGTGGAACGCACATGGTTGGCTAAGGAGGGTCGCGGGATCGAATCTTGGCTTGTTCTTGTAATTGCCGCCATCGCGTCGTTGCCCTCCGTCGCGGCGGTAGCTCTTGGGCTCGCGTTGTGCGTGCCCAGCGTTGGCGACGAAGTCGACTCGCCCGTCGTTGCGGCGCTTGCCTGTGAGGCGGGTGCCACTGTAGCGTAGGTCGGTTCGGCGTCCGCCGTCGTTGCCGCCCGTGCGGCGTTGCCCTCCTGACTCGTCGTCGATTTCCTGGTTTGGATCCTCCTCGGCGTACCGTTTGGCGATCTCGAGGAGGTCGGGGATGTTGTCGAGTGTGCGGGCGTGTCGCTTGAGCTTGGCGACTAGAGGCTCGTAGCGACACGAGGTCTTGAAGCAATGGATCGCGGTGTCCGGGTGGATGCCGACCGCGTTGTACCAGAGCTCTTGCCACCGTTGGACCCAGTTGCGGGTCGACTCGCGGGGTCCCTGGACGCATCGTTCCAGGTCCTCGATGGTGGTGGCGCGGGTGTAGGAGCACTCGAAGTGCCTGACGAAGGCGTCTCGCATTTCCTCCTAGGAGTCGATACTGTCCTGGGGGAGCGTGTTGATCCACTGCCTGCATGTCCCCTCCATCATCAGTGGGAGGTAACGGGCGGCGAGTAGGTCAGTGTGACCCGCGATCCCCATTGCCATGAGGTATGTGTCAAGCCAGACTGCGGGGTCGTACGAGGAGTCGTATTTTTCTATCTCCTTTGGCGCCTTGAAGTTTGGCGGGTACTTCTCGCCTCGGATCATTGGTCCGAAGCACTTAGGCCCGAGTCGACTGAGCGACCCCATAGGTTCGCCATCGCGGCGATTAGTTAGGGTGTGCCGCAAGTCGTCGTGCTGGCGTGCGCGCCAGCTTTGATTGTTGATGATGTGGGTGCGGGCGTCGATGGGTTGTCCGTTAGCGGCGACGAAGTTGGTCGCCGACCGGGGATCGTTGGTGGAGAGTGCCGCGTTCGCGGGTCGGTGTTGGAGCTGCAGTGGCTCTGGTGGCGGGCAGTTGAGGGTGTTTGCCGCCGCTGGGCGGCCGCTAGAGGCCGCTCTGCTTCCCGAGGAACGCGAGTATACTCGACCTTGCGAGTCGGCGCCCGCTCTTTGCTGCTCCACGGCCTTCGCGAGCAGGGCCTTGACGTACTGGATCTGTAAGGCGCCGTCGCCGGTGGCCGTGATGCTATCGGCTGCTGCTCGGCCTGCCACGAGGTTGTCCATCGGGGTGGAGAACAGTGGGAGGCCGTTTGCGTCTCGCTCCCGTGAGGAGGCAACTATCCGCGGCTGGTCCCTGGGAGGGGTGCGGTTGGGTGGTGGTGGGGCACCCATCGCCGTCGATCCTGGCGGGGGCCGGGCGCTTCCTCCTGGTGGCGCGTTCTCGCAGATCGCGCGCTCGGCTATGCGAGCCGGGTCGTTTTCGTCGTCGAAGTTCAGGGCACGCCCTTGAACGGTGGGGTTCAAACGTGACCTGATCCGCTGCTGGTGGTAGCGTGACAGCTCCTGCGCCGTCACCTGCTCGAGGCGGAATTTTTCGCGCTCGGCCTGCTCCTTGCGTACCGCCTCCGCCAGTTTCAAGCGGAGTTCCTCGACCTCCGTTGCCGTCGCGTTAGGAGGGATTGGGGTGGAGAAAGGGTCCTCCGGCGGATCGGTGCCGGTGGCCATGTAAGCCGCGGCGTGGCGACCGGCTCCTTCGCGGAGGTCGGCGGAATTCTCCGACCCGGAGTCGAATTCGAAGATTCCGAGGATGGAGGGGTCCTCGAAGTCTTCCGCGTTGGAGACCTGGGCGATGGAGCCCGCGGATGAGGCCGCGGTGATGGATCCGGTGAGTGACGCCGGGGTCGCCGAGTCGGCGTCATCGGTGAGGGCCGCATCTTCTGCGGCCGCTGAGTTCCCGGCCACGTTGCTGTGGGCCGAGTTGTACTCGGAGGCGAGGCGGTGGATCGTGCGAACCTGGCTCTCGGAGAGCCGATCGCGTGGTGGCGACTCGCGGATGCGAGCCGAGTCCTCCGAGACGATGATGTCGGTGAGGCCGACGAAGAGGCTGATCGTGCCGATTGGCAGGATTACGCTGTGCGTGACGGGTCGCGCCGCCGGGACGTAGCTACTCGGCAAGATCTGGAGCATCTCGCCGATCGCTATCATGCGGCCGGTGGCGACCGTCTCGTTGATGGGCAGATTGGATCTCGCCGCAGAACACCGGCTAGACCGGCCAGGCCCCACGGTGGGCGCCACTGTCGTGGGAATGGTCACGGCAGATGCTGCAATCGGCAGCGAGTAGTAGAACGAGGGGCAAGGGCGGCCAGCCATCTGCGGTGCGAGATGAGGGCAAAGACACAGGGTTTTACCCAGGTTCGGCCCCCGGAGGGTAAAGACCTACTCCTGCTAGATTGTATTATGGAGGTGTTTACAATGGGCGAGCTCGGCGGCTAGGCGGCGAGTCGCTTGGGTGTATGAGGGAACGTGTCTCTACTCACCCTATAGGGAGGTTTATATAGGCTCACCTCCCCTAGGGTTTACATATCTCAACCGATTCGGTTACAGCTTCGGTAATCGTTTAACCTAGTCCGACTGGGCCTATCTACTCGCCTGGGCCTTCAGCTTCCAGTCGTTTGGTACCTTGCTGGGCTTTGATCCACTCGCCGTTCTGCAGGCCCACTCGCCAGCCCTTGGGCCAGTCGGAAACGTCCCGCTGAGTATACCCCAGTAGGCGTATCCCCATCATAGAGGGGTGGTGCGCCCCCTCCCCCCACACACCTTCCTCCAAGCACTAGCAGCCTTGCTACCTTCCTCTCTCCCTCCCGACTGTTTGTAGGCGAAGCCCTGCAACAGAAATTCTCCACCATATACACCACGCCGTCGTGTTGTAGATCCAATCTATCTCTCCACCATACTCGCTGGTCCGAGGAAGGAGGAGATGTCGAGGTGCTGCACGTGTGCATCTCACGGAGGCACCGCCACTTGTGGTGCTAGATCGGATCGGATCGCGAGGAGGAGAAGAGAGTACAACTACATCACCCACGTTCCGACGAACATTCCGCTGTGCGAATCTTCAAGGGTATGAAGATCTAATCCAATCTCTCTCGTTGTTTGCATCTCCTAGATTAGATCTTGGCTTTCCCTCTGTTCGCTCCGTAGAAAATTTTGATTTACTATGCCGCGAAACCCTTCAGTGGTATCAGAGCTAGATCTATGCGTAGATGTGTTTCACGAGTAGAACGCAACATGGTTGTTGCGGGCGTTGATGTTTTCTGTTGCAAGCCTCTTGTTTGTGTTCTTCTTATGACGCGGGATAGTGAGATTGAAGCGGTCCAGGCCAACCTTACGCGACGTCGTTCGCGAGACCGGCTCCGCACTTGACATGTGGCTTGTTCCACACATGCGGCTGGTGGATGTCAGTTTCTCTCACTATAGTTGTCATGGGATTAACACCGGAGTTTGGCAACCATAATATCACCGTTGTGGCTTTTCGTAGGTAAGAATCGTTCTGAGCATCTACTCCCATAAGCCACGTAAAACATGCAACAACAAAGTAGAGGCGTCTAACTTGTTTTTGCAGGGAGTGTTTTCTGTGATATGGTATGGCCCAAGATGTGATGTGTATATTGTATGCGATGATCATGTTTTGTAATGTTTCACGACTTGCATGTCGATGAGTACACAACCGTCAGGGGCCATATGGTTGTCTTTATAATTGTGTATGACCTGCGAGTCAACTTCTTATACGCCATGTAATAGCTTTACTTTATCGCTAAGTAGTTAGCAATAGTTGTAGTTGCTATTCGTGGTAGAGGCAATCATGGTGGAGTGATGGAGATCATGCCGGAACGCACAAGATGGAGATCATTGCGCGAGGATTGGCTATACCATGTCACATAAAGTTATATGCATGTGATGTTTATCCCTTTATGTATCTTATTATGCTTAGATCGCGACGGTAGCATTATAAGATGATTCCTCACTTAAAGATCAAGATAAAAACTGTGTTCCCCCAAGTACGCACCGTTGCGAAAGTTCGTCGTGTCCAAGCATCACGTGATGATCGGGTGCTATAGACTCTACGCTCACATACAACGGGTGCAAGCCAGTTTTGCACACGCAGAAATACTTGGGTCTAGCTTGACGAGCCTAGCATGTACAGAAATGGCCTCGGAACACAAGAACCGAAAGGTTAAGCATGAGTCATATGAGTGATATGATCGACACTTTGTTGTCCACCATTGAAACCACATCTCTTCTCGTGATGATCGGATTAGGTGTGGTGAATTTGGATCGTGTTCACTAAACAACTTGAGGGATGTTGAATTTAGTGGGAGTTCATCTAGTAATTTGATTAAGTTGAACTATTTATCATGAACATAGTCTAAATTGTACTTGCAAATACTGTAGATCACATGGCCAAATCCAACTTCAACTTCAACGTTTTTGCTGAGAAAGAAAAGCTTAGGAACAATGGGTCTAACTTCACCAATTGGTTCCGCAATCTAAGAATCATTCTGTCTGGCGGACAAAAGGACTATGTCCTTGGTAAACCGTTAGGTGACCCCCCTGCTGCAACTGCTCCGGCTGATGAGAAAGCTGTCTATCAGTCGCGCAAAGATGATTATGGTGTGATTAAGAGCACCATGTTGTTTGCTATGGAACCGGAGCTTCAAAATCGTTTTGAAACCTATCTCGGGCCCTTTGAGATTCTCGAGGAGCTGAAAACCATGTTTCAGACCCAAGCCCGTTCTGAGAGATATGAGATCTCTGAGAAGTTCTTTAACTGCAAGATGGAGGAAGGGAGTTCCGTTAGTGAGCATGCCATAAAGATGTCGGGCTACACTCAACGCCTTGAGAAACTGGAATGCATGATTCCAGAGGAGCTCAAGATTGACAGGGTTCTGCAATCACTCCCTCCCAGCTACAAAAGTTTTGTAGTGACTCATAATCAGATTGGTTCCACTGATATGATCACCGAGCTCTTCGCAAAGCTGAAGGATGCGGAAGTGGACATCAAGAAGGATAATCATGTGTTGATGGTCAACAAGCCCTCCTTTAAGAAAGGTAAGGGAGCAAAGAAGCCCTTCAAGAAGGGCGGCGGCAAGCGCAATGCTCCTGCTGAGAAGAAGCTCAAGTCTGGTCCTAAGCCGGACACTGAGTGCTTCTATTGCAAGGACAAGGGTCACTGGAAGCGCAACTGTCCGAAGTACTTAGCGGACAAGAAGGCTGGCACCATCAAAGGTATATTTGATATACATGTTATTGATGTTTTCCTTACTAGCCCTCGCTGTAGTGCCTGGGTATTTGATACCGGTTCAGTTGCTAATATTTGTAACTCGAAACAGGAGCTACGGAATAGACGGCGGCTTGCGAGGGATGAGGTGACGATGCGCGTTGGCAACGGATCAAGAGTTGATGTGATGGCCGTCGGCACGCTCTCCTTAGTTTTACCTTCGGGATTAGTTTTAAACCTTAATAAGTGTTATTATGTGCCTGCGTTGAGCATGAACATTATTTCTGGATCGTGTTTATTGCAAGACGGTTATTCATTTAAATCGGAGAATAATGGTTGTTCTATTTATATGAGTAACATCTTTTATGGTCATGCACCTCTTGTGAATGGTTTATTTCTTCTAAATCTCGAAAGGGATGAAACACACATCCATAACATTGAGGCTAAGAGATGCAAAGTAGATAGTGATAATACTACTTATTTGTGGCACTGTCGTCTAGGTCATATTGGTGTAAAGCGCATGAAGAAACTCCATTCTGATGGACTTTTGGAGTCTCTTGATTTTGAATCATTTGACACATGCGAACCATGCCTCATGGGCAAGATGATCAAAACCCTGTTCTCCGGTATGATGGAGCGAGCAACGGACTTGTTGGAAATCATACATACCGATGTATGCGGACCGATGAGTGTTTCGACGCGCGGTGGATATCGCTATTTCCTCACTTTTACCGATGACTTAAGTAGATATGGGTATATCTATTTAATGAAACATAAATCTGAAACATTTGAAAAGTTCAAGGAATTTCAGAATGAAGTGGAGAACCATCGTAACCGAAAGATTAAGTTTCTACGATCTGATCGTGGAGGTGAATATTTGAGTTATGATTTTCTCACGCATCTTAAAGCAAGTGGAATCGTTTCACAACTCACGCCACCCGGAACACCACAACGCAATGGTGTGTCTGAACGCCGGAATCGAACCCTATTAGATATGGTCCGATCAATGATGTCTCTTACTGATTTGCCGTTATCATTTTGGGGTTATGCATTAGAAACCGCTGCATTCACTTTAAATAGGGATCCATCTAAATCCGTTGAGACGACACCGTATGAACTGTGGTTTGGTGCTAAACCTAAGTTGTCGTTTCTTAAAGTTTGGGGATGCGAAGCTTATGTCAAGAAGTTGATGCCGGACAAGCTCGAACCCAAAGCGGAGAAATGCGTCTTCATAGGATACCCTAAGGAAACCATTGTGTATACCTTCTATCACAGAACCGAAGGCAAAGTGTTTGTCGCAAAGAACGGTTCCTTTCTTGAGAAGGAGTTTCTCTCGAAAGAAGTGAGTGGGAGGAAAGTAGAGCTAGACGAGGTTATTGAACCTTCTCTTGAATTGGAGAGTAGCGCAGCACTTGAAATTGTTCCAGTGCCGCCTGCACCAACAATAGAGGAAGCTAATGACAAGGATCATGAAGCTTCGGACGATGCTGCTACTGAACGTCGCAGGTCGACAAGGTCGCGTGCCCCTCCTGAGTGGTACGGCAACCCTGTCTTGACTGTCTTGTTGGTAGAAGACAGTGAACCTACGAACTATGAGGAAGCGATGATGAGCCCAGACTCTGAGAAATGGCTAGAAGCCATGAAATCCGAATTGGGATCCATGAGCGAAAACCAAGTATGGACTTTGGTGGACCCTCCTAGCGACCGAAAGGCCGTTGAGTGCAAATGGATCTTCAAGAAGAAAACGGACGCGGATGGTAATGTTACCGTCTATAAAGCACGGCTTGTCGCAAAAGGTTTTCGACAAGTTCAAGGTGTTGACTATGATGAGACTTTCTCTCCCGTAGCGATGTTTAAGTCCATTCGGATTTTATTAGCAATTGCTGCGTTTCATGATTATGAAATATGGCAGATGGATGTCAAGACTGCTTTCCTCAATGGGAACATTGATGAAGAGTTGTATATGATGCAACCCGAAGGTTTTGTCGATCCTAAGGATGCTAGTAAAGTATGCAAACTTCAGCGTTCCATTTATGGACTGAAGCAAGCATCTCGGAGTTGGAACCTTCGTTTTGATCAAGTAATCAAGAGCTTTGGATTTGTTCCAAATTGCTACGAAGCTTGTATCTACAAGAAAGTGAGTGGGAGCTCGGTGACGTTTCTGGTACTATATGTGGATGACATATTGATTATCGGAAATGACATCAACATGCTTAACGAAGTGAAGAGTTATTTGAATAAGTGTTTTTCAATGAAAGACCTAGGTGAAGCTGCTTATATATTGGGCATCAAGATCTATAGAGATAGACAAAGACGCCTGATAGCTTTAAGCCAGAGTACATACCTAGACAAAGTTCTGAAAAGGTTCAGAATGGATAAGGCAAAGAAAGGTTCAGTGCCTATGTTGTCAGGTAAGATATTGAGCAAGGCTCAGTGTCCAGCTACGGTAAATGATAGGGAAGCTATGAGAAAAGTGCCTTATGCCTCGGCCATAGGTTCCATCATGTATGCCATGCTGTGTACTAGACCAGATGTGTCCAATGCTCTTAGTTTGACGAGCAGATATCAAAGTGATCCAGGAGTGGAACACTAGACAGCCGTGAAGAACATCCTAAAGTACCTAAATAGAACTAAAGAAATGTTCTTAGTCTATGGGGGTGATGAACAGCTTGTCGTAAAAGGTTACGTCGATGCTAGTTTCGACACCGACAAGGATGATTCTAAATCTCAGACAGGATACATTTATATTTTGAATGGAGGAGCTGTGAGCTGGAGAAGCTGCAAGCAAAGCGTAATCGCGGGATCTACAATAGAAGCGGAATACATGGCTGCTGCAGAAGCGTCAAGTGAAGGAGTTTGGATCAGAAACTTCATCGCTGAGCTTGGCGTGGTTCCAAGTGCATTGGACCCACTGGAGATATTGCGTGACAACACTGGCGCCATAACACTCGCTAAGGAACCAAGATATCATCCAAAGACCAAGCATATCAACCGCAAGTTTCATATAATCCAAGATTATATAGCAGATGGAGATCTGAAGATTAGCAAAGTACATACGGATCTGAATGTCGTAGATCCACTGACTAAACCTCTTCCACGTGTAAAACATGATCAACACCTCAGTGCCATGGGTGTGAGATTGTTGCCAGATGTAAACTAGATTATTGACTCTAGTGCAAGTGGGAGACTGTTGGAATTATGCCCTAGAGGCAATAATAAAGATGTTATTATTATAATTCTTGTTCATGATAAAGTTTATATTCCATGCTAGAATTGTATTAAGCGGAAACTTTAATACTTGTGTGGTTTGTGAACAACACCGTGTCCCTAGTACGCCTCTATGGACTGGCTCATTGATCAATGATGGTTAAGGTTTCCTAACCATAGACATGAGTTGTCAATTGATAATGAGATCATATCATTGGGAGAATGATATGGTGGATAGACCCAAACAAAGCAGAGCAATTAGATCGTGTCATCGTGTTCGTCTTTGCGAAGCTTTTCCTATGTCAAATATTTTTTTCTTAGACCATGAGATAATGCAACTCCCTGGTACCGGAAGAAAGCTTTGAGGTCATCAAACGTCATCCTATGAGAGGGTGATCATAAAGGTGTCTCTCAGGTGATCGGAAAGTATCTGTTGGGTTGTATGTATCGAGATGGAATTTGTCCCTCCCAGGTCGGAGAGATATACTTCGGGCCCACTCGGTAATCGATATCAACACCGCTTGCAAGCATGTGGTTAAGGAGTTAATCACAAAGTGATATCGGATTACGGAACGAGTAAAGTACTTGCTGTGAACAAGATTGAACTAGGTATGACGGTACCGACGATCGAATCTCGGGCAAGTAAAATATCGCGAGACGAAGGGAATATATATATGGGATTGATTGAATCCTGGCATCGTGGTTCATCCGATATGATCATCGATGAATGTGTGGGAGTGAATATGGGTGCCCAGACCCCGCTGTTGATTATTGATAGAAGATCATGTCTGCATATTCTCGAACCCGCAGGGTCACACACTTAACGTGTCTTGACGCTAGGATAGATTGGATAATTGGTTTATGAATTTTTGTTCGGAGTCTCGGATGGGATCCGGGATATCACGAGAGGTTCCGGAATGGTCCGGAGAATAAGATTCATATAAGGCAGTGCAGTTTTTGGAGTTCGGAATTGTTCCGGGTTAATCGGTATTGTACCGGAAGCTTCTAGAACCTTCCGGAAGGGGACCAACGTGGCCCCACCTTCCGGGAGGGGGCATGGGCCTATGAGGGAGTGTCCTGGCCGCATTGGGCCAGGGGCACAAGGCCCCATAAGGCCCAGCCGATTCTAGAGAGATTTGACTCGTTTAAATCTCGGGATAGAATTTCTAGATAAGGAAGAGTTTAAATCGTTTAAACTAGAGATAGGATTTCTAGATAAGGGAGAGTTTAAATTGTTTAAACTAGAGATAGGCTTGGAGGAGGGGCAAGGGCTGGCCGCCCCCCCTCTATATATAGAGGGGTGGTGCGCCCCCTCCCCCCCACACACCTTCCTCCAAGCACTAGCAGCCTTGCTACCTTCCTCTCTTCCTCCCGACTATTTGTTGGCGAAGCCCTGCAACAGAAATTCTCCACCATATACACCACGCCGTCGTGTTGTAGATCCAATCTATCTCTCCACCATACTCGCTGGTCCGAGGAAGGAGGATACGTCGAGGTGCTGCACGTGTGCATCTCACGGAGGCACCGCCACTTGTGGTGCTAGATCGGATCGGATCGCGAGGAGGAGAAGCGAGTACGACTACATCACCCACGTTCCGACGAACGTTCCGCTGTGCGAATCTTCCAGGGTATGAAGATCTAATCCAATCTCTCTCGTTGTTTGCATCTCCTAGATTAGATCTTGGCTTTCCCTCTGTTCGCTCCGTAGAAAATTTTGATTTACTATGCCGCGAAACCCTTCAGAGGAAGCCAGTTCCTACCTGATGTCGGAATTCGAGATGAAAGACTTAGGCAAAACCAAGTTCTGCCTCGGTCTGCAACTTGAGCATTCCCCTGCTGGGATTCTAGTTCACCAGTCGGCCTACACCCAGAAGGTGTTGGAACGATTTGGGTTTGAAAAGGCATATCCTTCTAAGACCCCGATGGTCGGAAGATCTTTGTAGCAAGACAAGGACCCGTTCAGGCCTAAAGAAGAGGGGGAGGAAATTCTGGGACCGGAATTCCCCTACTTAAGTGCAGTTGGCGCACTTATGTACCTCGCAAATTGTACACGGTCGGATATTGCATTCGCCGTTAATTTGCTTGCAAGGTACAGTTCTGAGCCTACCAAGAGGCATTGGAAAGGCGTTAAAGACATCTTTAGGTACATACAAGTGACAAAGGACCTTGGCTTGTTTTACCAAAAGAACCAAGACCTATCTGTTGTAGGCTATGCAGATGCTGGGTACCTTTCGGACCCGCATATGTTTTCCTTTGTGGTGGAACAGCTATTTCCTGGAAATCGTCTAAGCAAACTCTTGTGTCGACTTCGACGAACCACTCGGAAATCATAGCATTATATGAAGCATCACGAGAATGTGTATGGCTTCGACGAGTAGTCAGTCACATCGAGATGTCATATGGACTGAACACCGTACAAACCCCAACAATTATCTATGAAGATAATGCCGCTTGTGTTGCACAAGTCCATACGGGTTACATGAAGAGCAATCTCACAAAGCATATAAACCCCAAGTTCTTCTATGCACATGAGTTACAAAAGATGAACGAAGTGAAAGTCTTGCATACTAAGTCGTGTGAAAATCTCGCTGATTTGTTCACTAAATCATTGACAGCGTCTTCTTTCGAGAGATGTGTCCGAGGGATCGGCATGATGAGACGTAGGGAGATGCAAGGTTCGGGGAGAGAATCTTCACAAACTCATCGCTGAAATCTTGATCCCAATGATTGAGTACTTAACTTTATAGTTAAGTGAATTGTACTCTTTTTTTCTTAGTGAGTTTTTATGAAGTTTTTCACATGAGGTTTTTAATGAGGCAATTCGTGCAACATAGCAAGAAGTATACCGTGTGCATTTCTCCATATTTTTTCCACTGGGTTTTTCGGAGTTTTAAGCCATAGTTATACAGATAAGATACCCAGGGGGAGTGTTGGGAAACTGGGCCGGTAGAGGCCCACTCGGTGTGGCCTCTACCAGGCTAGGGTTGGCCCATGTGGGTATCGTATCCCCCTTTAGCCTATAAATAGAGGAACAACCTTTGTACGTGAGTTTTTCGAGAGAGTTATCAATAAAGTTCCCTGTTTCATCTATTTTGTACTGTGTGTGCCTTCTTCTAGTCTTTTCCTCCGGTGTGGAACAGCCTCGGGACCGGCCAGTCGGCAAGGGTATTCCAACAGATCAGATAAGTCTAGTGGGCGACCATTTGCTGACCAGAAGAGCAAGTGCTCCGGAAAGGGAAAAACGATGGATAAACCAATCTCAGCTAGTGTACAGACTGCAAGCATCACCACCAATGCACTCTGCAACCGCATTCAACTGGCCGGTCTGCCAACAACATTCTCCTGCCATCTCTCGAACAATCCCATTCAGTGCTTGGACAGAATTGTCTGGTCGGTTCCCCACTAATTTCGGCCATTTTTGTTGCTGCTGCGAGGACACAGAAATTGGTCATTTGTCCCGGTGACAAGAACTGACACGGTAAGGGGCACGAACGGCGACAGTGCTTACTGCGTCGATAAATATGTAGGGGATAATATTAATCATCTTCAGCACTATTTGCAGTTTAATTGTCGTAGTACCTTGGTCGATCGTCCGTAGTGAATTCAAGGTACCACTGGGATTGTGAGAGCTGGAGATTGTTGTGGCCAACCTTTTAAATGCCAGCGCGTACGGGAGTAGAGATGACCAGTTCAATAATTTCTGCTTAGACGATGATATGGATCACCGGGGAGGGAGTCATCACGCATGATTGGCGAGAAGATATGTGGTTGTCCGCGACTTGATCTGCGTGCACGCCCGTCAGTTTTTTTTTAAACAGAGCCAAAAGTTTTGCCTAGTCTCGTTAACAAAGAAATTACTTTAAAGTTTTTTTTAAAACACAATACAACGTAGACGTTTACAAATGTGCACGTATACTCACCCTTAAATATAGGTATGCACACGCTATCTCTATGAGCACTTTTGAAAAACTGAGCCGACAGATCCTAAGGTTGATAAAGTCACCACAGATGTCTCGTGGTTAACGGACACGTCACCTACCACTGAAAGAATAGCGTCAGATACTCCTGAAATAATGCAAATATCCATGCCAAGTCTAGGACTTGAACCTGGTAGGCTGGTTCCACCATAGGGAATCCAACCATCTGAGCCAAGATCGATTGCGAAGTTACTTTAAAGTTTGTTACAAAGCCAAGTAAAGTTCAGGGAACAAAAAAATCACTCTCGCGACATCCTTTGAAATTCTATCATGCATCCTACCTTTTGGAACTTGGCATGTTCATCATTTTTTCATACATGATGACATGTTCTATATTTCTCGTACATTTTTATGTTTCCAAGGGTTGTTTAAGGTATGGAACACCGACATGCGGGTACATATTGAGACCAGCACCGCTGAGATTGAGAGTCTGGATTCATGAACCGTGCGCAACAGTATTGTAAGTAGAACATGGACAATACGATCAATTGAGACATCAAGGAGATGAACATAGAGATTATTTGGTGGAGTTAAAGTAGTAATTGTGCAACTAAGAGAGTTGTATGTAGTGCTTCCAGCAGTTTACTAAAGGATGACTTCTTGGACATAGTTTTGGTAAACAAATGTAAACCTTCACCACAATATTTTAATTGGACATGTGAAATTCATCTTCTTTGGTTCTTCTACAAAAATAATTTTGTAACATAAAAAATATTATGTGTTCTACTGTATTTTGGTAGAAACTAGTAGTAAGAATGTTTTACTTCATACACCTCAACTTTGTACCAAAAAACTCTTATGAAATAAGAAGAAACTCCCTATGACCTACATCCCCTACCCCCTCCCAAAAGGACCATGCCGCCTGTTGCCTGCCAAAACCCACCGGCGAGCAGCGACGAGCAACACGAAGAGCCGGGAGGCTCCCAGGACTGCTGGTGGGCCCTGGTCCCTCGGGCAACGGCCCGCAAAACTCCGGCACGCGTCCTAGCTTGGTTCAAGGGCGTGCCACCTGACCTATACCTGGTCAGGAAGGTGAAGGATTGCTCCGATTGATTTCCTGCATGGTAAACAAGTATACGTAAAATTCGAGCCGTGACCGGCTCCCAGGTTTCCCTGTGAATCGGCTCCTAGAGCCGATTATCCCATGGTTCTGCATTAGATCTACGATAACATGGGGTTTTACTTCATCATTACAAGTTAAATCGATCTACGACAGTTTAACGTTTTCACCACGTAATTGGAACGTCCTACACGTAATTGAGCCTGGTAGACATAAAAGGTGATAGAAAACTAATCCTAGAGGAGGCCTAACAACCGACGTAAAGTCCATTACCGGAACAACTCCTCTCGAACTAGCAAACCATATCCTTACGTACTACTGGATCGTTCAACCCGTTTGCAAGGCCTGACTACGTGGATATCAAACTAAACCTTGGAGAACAAGGCACAACCATAACAGATCGAGTCAACTAAATAAAGATCAAGCAAGATGCTACCCTTGCACTTGGGAAGAGGTGCAACGGTAGCGGGGTAACTAGAGGTAGCATAACTTAACAAATCATAGTGAAAAGTACCGATGCTAACCTAAACAAATCTATGATAGTAGTGTTACTCGCCATCAACAAGGCTTCAGTACGAGTAACACCAAATAACGCATAAGTAGATACTGCCTAGATCGCAAGATGCGATCTAGGCAACATGACACTTACCCGAAAGAAACCCTAGAACAAGGGGTGGCGATGCGCCGAGATTGTGTTTGTTGTGAACGTGATTGTCCTCCTTTTCTCGATAACCTTAGGTACATATTTATAGTCCGGAGACTTTCTATCTTTGGAATAACTCTACAACTCTATCTCTTACCTAAACCGAAACGTAACCTACTACAATATACAGATACACGGGCAATTTAGCCCAAATCCACGTACAAGGCCGATTCAACAACACGTTGTATATACATATCTTCCAAGCCCATCTTGATCACGGTCCATCTCCTCCTTTGGCCAAAATATGGCGATAACACATGCCCCCTGGTTTTGGCAATAATAATTCCAAAACCACTCTGTTGATGTTTTTTCTTCCCCTTCTCCTTTTTTTTTCTTCACATCGGGTTACGCGTTGCAGAGCAGAATCATCACGCCACCCCCTCATCATGATGCCCTGTCTTCTCAACTCCTTCGCAGTGCATGATTTGACGATTTCGGCAGCACATTCTGGGAAACTGCTACGGCATTGAACCGCCTCCCACTATTCCCCTTATTTAAATTCATCTGAGCAGTTTGCAGTCCCCATCTTCCTCCAGTAGCCAGAAAACCCTCTTCCTCCGCCGAAAAAACCCTCTTCCTCCGCCATGGCCTCTTCTTCTTCCGCCCGTTCCTCCCAGTCTTCCAACAGCATTAGCGACCGGGAGCCGACGCCGGAGCACCCGCCCACGGCGACGTACGAGACCCTCGCCCCACAATGGTGGGACGAGAGGGATTGGGATTTCGCCGCTTGGTCGGAGGACGACGCGTCCCTGACTGACGGCGAGGAGGGCCTGCAGTTCCTCGCCGACGGGGAACTGGAGGCGGAGAGCAGCGACGACGCCTGGTCCTGGGACGGCGTCGAGTCCTCCGACGAGGAGGAGGAGTCGGAGGAGGACACCTCCTCCGATGAGTATCCACCGGTGAAGCGCTTCCGCGCCGGGTCCAGCGAGGACACCGAAGACGACGACGAGGACGAGGAGGCCCCCGCTGGCTTCTTCAGCAGCAGCAGCGAAGACGACGCCGACAGCAGCGCTGAGGACAGCGAACAAGACGGCGGCGACGACCTCGGCCTCTAGATTAGGAACCAGTAGTAGTAGTAGTAGTAGTAGTAGTAGTAGTAGTAGTAGTAGTAGTAGTAGTAGTAGTAGTAGTAGTAGTAGTAGTAGTAGTAGTAGGTTTCCTTTTGTAATCAATCAGCCTTTTGTAAGCAATCAGCTTTTGAATGAATGAAGATTACTTTTCCAACTCGAAGATTGCTTTTCCGACCCAATTTCGCCGATAGTCAAAATAGGTCGATGCTCCAGAAGCCGATAGTACCGTATCGGCTTTCACCACACTGCGTTCATACAGCCAAACAAGTCAAATCTCAAAGAGCCGATGGCAATGCATCGGCTTTCCAAAAAAACATTGACAAGGTCAAAACTTGGTCGCATACTTAGGAAAATCTAAGCGGCCACTTTTTAGTTTCAAACGGTAACCTGCGACCTTCTTCAAAAAGGGCAACTCAGATCTCCAATTGCCCACCAATTAGATTGAGCTTACTGCGACAAGAACCCTCGATCCCCAACTGCATAGATCCATCTCCGCCAGCAAACTAGATGGCGGAATCGTCCAACACCAACCCAGAGGTCTCCGGTCTGAAGGTACGCCTACTCCTCGCAGTATGAACACGATCAGAATTAATGGCGAACACCTGAATTAATGCCTTATTCCATCATTAAATTTTTAGGTTTCAAACATTCTACTGCCGCATCCTTCTCTCCCAAATTCTCTCTGCCTTGGCCCTCGTACAGAATCTAGTCCTGCCCATCTGATTTCTTGCGAAGCAAATAGAATCCCCTTCGTAAGCCAAGACCTAGATCTGAACTCTTGGGCCGACTGCCTGCGAGCCTGGCCTAATCCCCCTGAACATTGGGTCTCTTGGTTCAGCAGGGTAGCCAGAGCTTACCAATCCCAATGGGAAACCACGGGAATAGCCGATGCCTTGCATCTGTCATTGTCTCCCCTTGAGAAACATGAGAATCTTCTGAAAACCATTGGCTACTTCTGGTCTGACGCTCTGAACTGCTTCATGTTTGGTCATGGCCCTATGTCACCAACTCTGTTAGACGTGGTGATGATTACTGGTCTGGATGTCACATCACCCAGCCCCTCTGCTTTTAAACTGACCAAGGTCCCCTACAAACTGTCTTCTAAAACAGACTGCACGAACTGGGGAGCCTACCTCCAACGCCATATGAAAACAAAGGGCCCTGTCACAGAGAAAGAACACACAGCCTTTCTCAACTTCTGGCTGGAACATTTCATCTTTTGTGGCCCTTCCCTTGCTCCCACCAAGAATTATCTCTCCTTAGCCCACGAACTGGCCAAAGGCACTCAACTTGGCATCGGCAAACTGTTCCTTGGAGAGGTCTATCGATATCTCCAGTTGATGTCTGTCAAGCTGTTCTCTGGCATAGCAGTCAAAACAGGTGGTCCTTGGTGGTTCATTCAGCTATGGGCTCAGCTGTATTTTCAAAACCACATCCCAAACTTCCCCCTTTTGGCGAGTTGCACCTTTCCAGATGTAAAAGGGAAGCAGATCCGATGCACCAGCTATGGCCAAGCTTTGTATAGACTGCCAGGTAGTAAGTTGACCCCTCAGGAAGCATCTAAATGGTTCAGTATTTTCTTTCAAGGACTGGGCAATCCTATCTTCTTTCCTTACATGGAAGAATCTGAACATTTTGAAAACCCACTCTCCTTCAGGCTAGACAATTTTGCCGATGACACCAGCACTCGGCAACTCTTTTCCACTGTGATTCGTCCCTGTTTCCTTCCAGTTGGCATGAGTACATCCAACAGAATAATCAAGCCTGGGTATGAATTCTACCAGCCGGTCGTAGTAGCTCGGCAATTTGGCCTTGGACAAGTACCTCCCCACTTCTTTCTCCACCACCTTACAGAGAGCAGAGCCGACCTGCCTGATCCTCTCACCAGCCAAAGGTGTTATTCTTTCTTTGATGCTCTGACCATCCCAATTCCGAATGATCTCACCTTCGCCTCATCAACCGATGGCTTCGAAGACTGGTGGTTAATGTGGAAGACTCACGCCTTCAGGAGAGCTCTGGGACCGTTGCTGAAACAGCTCGATGCTGACTATGACATCCCCGTGGAACAGGTACCACTACTTGTAATTTTTTTTGATGCAGCTCACAAATGATTCTTCTACTAACCCACTCTTTCTCTTTGCAGCAACAAGATGGCCCTGAACCTACGCACAGTGATGGCTCCCCCTTCGAGTTCTTTCCGCCAGCTCCTGTGGTTCTTTTCTGCAAAAGCTCGCCACCTCTGAAAAAGGTCATAATGCAGAAACAGCCGATAACACCACAATCGGCTTCCAAGAACCAAGCAACTCCTAAGCCAGCTGCCCCTCGAGTTCCAACTAAAACAAGAACGATGGTGAGGAAGGTAGCTGCCAGGAAGACCTTGAGGCGCCGGAGCCCTTCTCCAGAAAGCTCGCATGTAGGCTTATCCATGCCTTGGTCGATCCTTCTCATTCTTCATTTCTTGCAGACATGCCCATGCTTACTGGTTCTCCTTTTTTGCAGGCTTCCGTCGAAGACACCTCTAGCGAGGACACTCAGACCAATCAAGGAGAACTAGGACCAACAGATTCTGAGAGGACCATCACACCGGGCCAGCCAGATTCACCACCATCGGCTTCCAGGAAAAGGTCAGCTCCTGAACCTGCTGCCCCCCGAGCACCAGTCGAGGCGGGGCCAGCTGTGGGTCCCAAGAGAGCTCGCAAAGGACTGCAAGCTTCTTCGTCGAGCCAGGAGGTATCAAAAATCACCACCCTTTATGCTCGTACCACTTGTTTCCTTTTGTCTGCCGATTTATCATTATTTGCATCGGCTAAGCACCTTCCATGGAGACGACTGACGCTTCTAGTGGGAAAGCTGGGGCAGTGCCGATGCCTTTGGCCAAGCCGGATCTAGCAATCCCCGAAGGTGCAGATGAAACGGCTACCACTTCGGCCAAGCCCCCAGCAACCACACACAAGCCGATCGTCCCCTCATCTGCTATTCCCCCGATCTTAGGAGAGGTACGTTAGCTTCTTTCGGCCTATCCTTACACGTCTGGACGCATACTGACGCTTTTTCGGGCTGCCAGAGTTGTGATATTTCAGGTTTGCTGACGTTCGACCCTGAATCCATCGAACCAACTCCCTCTGTCGCTGATGATGAACCACGAGCCAGGGCTGTTCCACCTCAATTCCAGCGTCTTAAAGCCCTTCTGTCCTCCCCGATCGAAGAGTTGATCGAGGGTTCTGAGGAGGTGAAGAGCGTTCTGGCTGAGATAAAAGACCAACTCCCAGTAGCGCTGCAGGTGAAGCTTTGGCCAGTTGTAACCCTGTCTTTCTACGGGTCAAGGGTGAAGTTAGCTCGTGAGAGGATCAGTCTGCGCCGCGCCCAACTCCCACTGAAGGCCAATATCGCAGACAGATGTTAGCAGCTCAACGAGAAAAAGGCGTCTCTGGATGCCAAAACTGACACCTCTGTCAGTACCGCCGAGCTCGCATCCTTGAAAAGGGAGTTGGAAGATCTTGAAGAGAAGGTCCGAGCGACTAAACAGCTCATTCGCGACAAGGAAGAATCCATTTCCCGCTCCCAAGACGAGGCAGAAAGCCTCAAAGCTCAACTGAAGTCCGATCTGGCAGAAATACGTGCCCTGAACAAGCAGCTAGTGACGGGCAAGGATGAAGATGACGAAGCCAAGATCGCCGAGGTGGATCGTGTTCGTGCTGACGCCCTCCACGCCTTCGAGGCATTTCTTCAGTAGCTCGTATGTGTAAACTAGCACCTGCTTGTAACAGTTTGAACCTCTAGAGTCGATGACTGTGCATCGGCTATATATTTTGTTTTTTATTTGGCTGATTTCATGTATCGGCCCCCACATTTCACTGTCCATCATCCCACATGCTTGGGAAATATTTCTTGAGATGTTGACCGTTGACCGCCACTGGGAATTTTACGCCGTCCAGCTCCTCAAGCATGTATGCGTTTCCTCTTAAAACTTGATCGACCCTGTACGGCCCGTGCCAATTTGGAGACCATTTACCATATGTTGCATCCTTAGTCCCTAATGGCAACACAGCTTCCCATACCAGATCACCAACGTGGAACTCCTTTGGCCTCACTTTCTTGTTATATGCACGAGCTACCTTGGCCTTGTTCTCTTTGATTTTCTCAAGCGACCACAGCCTGAGCTCAGTTAAATCCTCAACACTGTCACTCATCAGGGTTGCATATTCTTCAGTTGTTAGATTGTCCTGAAAAGTGACACGTCTCGATCCAGCCGTAATTTCCCAGGGCAATACGGCTTCTTGTCCATAGACTAGATGGTATGGCGAGGTTTTTATCGCCCCATGGCATGACATGCGATAAGCCCATAATGCCTCTGACAAAACCTCGTGCCAACGCCTAGGGTGCTCATCGACTTTTCTCTTGATCAGCTTGATGAGGCTCTGGTTGGACGCTTCAGCTTGCCCATTTGCTTGAGCATAGTATGGAGATGATCTGATCAGCTTAATCCCCGTGTCCTCACAAAACTTTCTAAACTCGTGAGAAATGAAGACCGAACCTCCATCGGTCGTAATAGTTTGGGGAATCCCGAATCTATGGATGACATATTCTTTCACAAAGTTGATAACATCCTTTGAGTTTACTGACTTCATCGGGACAGCTTCCACCCATTTAGTGAAATAATCAGTAATGGCCAAAATCCACATGTGGCCTTTGCTTGATGGAGGATTGATCTTGCCGATCATATCCATGCCCCAACCTCGGAATGGCCAAGGCTTGATGATGGGGTTCATTGCTGACGCGGGTACCATCTGAATTTTCCCAAATTTCTGACATGCTTGACACCCTTTGTAGTACTTGAAACAGTCCTCAAGCATGGTGGTCCAATAAAACCCTGATCGCCTGATCAACCATTTCATCTCGTGAGCCGATTGGTGAGTTCCACAGGCGCCTTCGTGTACCTCGTGTAGGAGCCGATTGGCCTCGGCTGTCCCCAGACATTTGAGTAATAACCCCTCCAGAGTCCTGTAAAACATGTCGTCTCCAATAAGCACGTACTTCATGGCCTTGTACCTTATCCGTTTAGGTGCCCCCCGAGCCGAATCCTTCAAGTAATTGAAGATATCGGCTCTCCAGTCGTCTGCTTCCAGGAACTGTACCTGAACATCGGCTCCCTCTGCTACGTCCTTGTAGCCTGAAGCCAGTTGTGCAAGATCATTCGCCTCAGTATTCTGCGATCGCGGGATCCAGGTGAAGTTTATGTACCGGAACTGTGCCATCAGCTCACGGCAGTGCAGCCATAATGGGAAGAGGGACTCGCTCTCACACTTGTATTCCTCCGTGAGTTGGGAAATCACCAACTTGGAGTCTCCAAAAATTTCCACTGCTTCTGCCCCAGCTTCAATGAGCAACTCCATTCCCTTACGTATCGCCTCGTACTCAGCGACGTTGTTGGTGCGAGGGGCAGATAACCTGATGGAGAAGGAAAATGTTGCCCCCCGGGGCGACACGAGTAGCATGCCGATGCCGCACCCATCGTCACAAACCGATTCGTCGAAAAACATAGCCCACGCTCGTATAGACAGTGCTGCTATATTAGTATTGATCCTTTCAGCGATAAGGTCGGCCAACGCCTGTCCCTTAACTGCCTTCGCGGGTTGATACCGGATGTCAAACTCCGATAATGCAAACATCCATTTGCCCAGTCGGCCTTTCAACATAGGAGCCGACAGCATGTGCTTTATGACATCTGATTTGCATATGATGACAATCTCCGCTGATAGCAAAATGTGGCGCAGCTTGGTGCAGGTGAAAAATAGGCAGAGGCACAACTTGTCGATCTCAGGATACCTCGTTTCTGCATCCAGCATCCTTCTGCTGATGTAAAATACAACTCGCTCCAGCCCATCATACACTTGCACCACCACTGAGGCGATGGACGTGTCAGCCACCGACAAGTAAATGTAGAATGGCCTATCCGACTGGGGCGGAACCAACACTGGCGGTTTTGTCAGATATTCTTTGATCTCGTCGAAGGCTTGTTGTTGCTCTGCCCCCCAGCGGAATTCCTCGTCAGATTTAATTTTCACCAGCCCCATGAATGGCTCTATTCTTCCTGACAGATTGGAGATGAATCTTCTGACGAAGTTGATCTTGCCGATGAGAGACTGCAGTTCTTTCTTCGTGGTGGGTGGCTTCATTGTTCGTACTGCCTCCTGACTTTTCAGGCCGATCTCAATTCCGCGTTCATGGACCAAGAAACCCAAGAACTGACCGGCCGTCACCCCGAAGGCACACTTTTTTGGATTCATCCGTAGGCCGAATTTTCTTGTTCGGTCCAGGACGCGTTGCAGATCTTCCAAGTGTCCTTGTACCGAAGCAGACTTGACCACCACGTCATCGATGTAAATTTCCACCAGCTTGCCGATCAGATCATGGAAAATATAATTCATGGCTCTTTGGTACGTGGCGCCGGCATTCTTCAGTCCAAACGTCATGACTACATATTCAAACAACCCCACCGAACCTGGGACTCTGAATGCAGTCTTGTGTATATCTTCCGGAGCCATAAAAATTTGGTTGTAACCGGCATTGCCATCCATGAAGCTCAAGATCTTATGACCAGCCGCTGCGTTGATTAACGTTTCTGCTACCGGCATCGGATACTCATCCTTTGGAGTAGCTCTATTGAGGTCCCGAAAATCTATGGCAACACGCCAGCGGCCATCCTTTTTTCTCCACAGGTACGATACTAGAAATCCACTCAGCATACCTGCATGGCCTGATTAACTTGGCTGTCAACATTTTCTCGACCTCCTTCTTGACTTCTTCCAAAATTTCGGCCTTCATCTGTCGTGCTCGCTGCTGGAATGGCCGAAATCCTTTTTTAAGCGGGAGTCGATGCTCAATGATGCTCCTGTCTAACCCAGGCATCTTTGTGTAGTCCCAGGTGAAGCAGTCTGGATATTTTTTCAACAGAGCTATCATCGGACCCCGCAGACTCGGATCTAACTTCTTGCTGATAAATGTTGGTCGTGGCTTATCCCCAGGACCGATGTCGATTTCCTCTAGTTCATCAGCGGATGTAAACCCATACCCTAGCTTTCCGTCACCTGTTAAATCGACGCTAAACACAGGGCAATTAGTAGGTGAGGAAAACAAAAATAATTTGGGCCAATTGCTTGAATCGACCCCCTTCTTGATTGCATTAGCCAAGGACGGTTTACACCTTATTTGTGTTTTACAATGGCAGGGAATCTCCCTGCTACGACTACATGATCTGTTTGTCGTAAGATTACTGCTTTTTATTTTTTGTGGCCGATCACAGGGATCGGCCGTACCACGTACGATCGTGGACTTTGCTATTCTGTCAGGCCAGTGGATAAGACCAGCCTCACCCCGTTTTTTGTAGCTTCAATACGCTCACAGCCGTCTAGACTGATTCCAGAGATCGGCTCTTGGTCTTCTACTTCCCAGATGTTCATGCCAGCTATGGAGATCTCGATAGAATCATCTGCATGAATGACCTCCACCTCATCTCCATCCCACTGTATTAGGCACTGGTGCATCGTGGACGGAATGCAGCAGTTAGCATGAATCCAATCTCTCCCTAGCAAGACAGCGTAGGTGCTTTTGCTGTCCACGACGAAAAATGACGTAGGGATGGTTTTTCTGCCCACGGTGAGATCCACGTTCAGTACGCCTTGCGTTTCTGAAGTTTGACCGTTGAAGTCGCTTAACGTGACGTTGGTTTTGATCAGGTCTACAGTGGAGCGTCCTAAACGCCGTAGCATGGAGTATGGCATTATATTGACTGCCGCTCCGGTGTCCACCAACATCTTGCTGACAGGCTGCCCATTGATGTAACCTCGTAGGTACAGAGCTTTCAGATGTTTGTAGCCCTTCTCGCGTGGCTTCTCAAAGATAACCGGCCGTGGGCCGCAGTCAAACTGTGCCACTGGTAGCTCGTTGGTTCTTGGAGCGCAGAATTCTGACGGAAGTATGAACACCATGTTTGTGCCAGCCGATGTCTTTGCATCGGCTTTTACCGGTTTGAGGCGCCACTCTTTCCTTTTCGGGCGATCTTCCGTTTCCAAGGTCTGCCGAATTTTAACGGCCAGATCGGGACGTGCTTTCTTTAAAGCGTGGAGATACTGCGCTTCGGCTTCCTCCAAGTTACGCAGCCGCTGCACTCTACGCTTTTGGGTGTGTCTGAGTCCGTCGGGGCACCACCTTGGGCGGTGATATCTGTCTTCTTCTTTGTCATCCCTTGGCTCCTCGAGATCTTTTGCTCGAGCGGACTCCCTGTATCGGCTCTGCGGTGGGAGAGGCCCTAGACGCTTGAACACTGAAACTGGCCCCGTGTCCTCCTTCTGCTGTCCACATTCTGGGCAGTTATCGATTGTAGGTAATCGGATCATTCCCGTATCCCAGCAATACTTGAAGAAAGGACAATCCCAATGCTTGTCGATGCCTTCCTTTTCTTTTGACGTTCCCCTAGAGAGGTGCTCATATCCTTCATCGTCTCTGTCGCGCCGGCGACGTCGATCATACTGATGCCCATACTTATTAAGGAGGTGCTTGGAGTGTGGCTTCTGATATCGCACGCTTCGGACCTGTTGCTCAGTTAAGTACCGCCTGTCATCGTGGCTGGGCCGGTCGCGTGGACCAGCCTCCTCTCTCTCTTTGCCCCGAGAGAGACCGCCTTCCTCCTTGTATGTGCCATGGTGGTACCCAGATCCTGCCATGTTAACATCGAACGAGAACTCCAGCTGACGCCTCGCGGAGTGGCTGTGTTCTACCATGTTGACGCCGGGAAATGGGTTTGTGTCTACTTTCATGGCGAACTGCCCCAGGATCAGACGGCCTTGCTCTATTGCTGTTTGGATCTGGCGACGTAGCTCTTTGCAGTCATTGGTGGTGTGTGTGAACGAGTGATGCCACTTGCAGTATGGTCTCCCGTTCATCTCCCGAGCCGTAGGGATTTTGTGGCCTTCGGGTAGCTTCAGCTGCTTTTCTTTCAGCAGTAAATCAAATATCTGCTCAGCTTTGCTCACGTCGAAGTCGAACCCTTTTGCAGGCCCTTGCTGCTTCACCCATTTGCAGGACACGAGATCTGCCCCCCGAGCCCATTCAGCCACGGCCACCTCCTGGTCTTGTGTAGGATCATCTTCTTCTGTATCGACCAGGCTTATCGGACGTTTGAACTTGTCTTGGTACAACTCAGGGTGGCGCTGTTCATACATCGTTAGTTTCTGGGCCATGTGCGCCAATGAGTTGTACTCTACTTGGAAAGCCAGATCCTTGATGGGTGCTGAGAGACCCAACACTGCCAGCTCGACTGCTTCTTTTTCAGTTAAACGAGCTGAGTAACAGCGGTTCTTGACAGTCCTGAAGCGCTGGATGTACTCGGCTATAGTTTCTCCCCGCTTTTGCCGCACCTGTGCCAGGTCTGCAATGCCAGCCTCGGTAGCCTCTGAATGATACTGAATGTGGAACTGCTCTTCCAGTTGCTTCCAGGTCTGAATCGAATCAGGTGGCAGCGAGGTGTACCACCCAAAAGCTGGTCCTGTCAGAGATTGCGCAAAGAACCTTACGCGCAACTGATCCGATGCTGAAATCATGCCTAGCTGTGCCAGGTATCGGCTCACGTGCTCGATCGAGCTCGACCCTTCTGAACCGCTAAACCTTGAGAACTCAGGGAGACGATACTTGGGCGGCAGCGGAATTAGATCAAACTCGTTGGGGTACGGCTTGGAATAGCCGATTGTCCTCCTCTTTGGCACGAAGCCGAACTGGTCTCTCAAGATGGTACGGATTTGCTCCACTGTTTGAGCTGCAGGGGCTAGATTCTCCTGACTCGTTCCAGTGGCATACTTGGCCAGCCACGCCTGTTTGTCGGCGTCCATCCCAGGCATCGCTGCTCCAGCAACGCCTGCTCCTGAGGCCCCTGCTCCAGGAACCCCTGCAGCAGAAATCCCTGCGGTGGCAATCTGGTTGGTGCGTGTCAGGTTATCGCAGTCCGGCACGTAAGTGCACACATATCCATGTGGGATTTCTTTAGGTGGCTCAAACAAGAACTGGCAATCGCCTGGGTCGCCTCCGACCTTGTAGACGACGTACGCCGCTGCCCCTGGTGGCTCCGGAGCTGCAAGTGTGAATGTCAGCGGTGGCCTGGCCTGGAGCGGTCTTTCTCCCTGGTGAGTCCCCAGAGTAGGCCCCGACGGAGAGTACTGATGTTTCATGATCTCCTGGACTACGCGAACTGCGATCCGCTCAAAAGCGTTCACCAGGCTCTCAGAATGGCGGTGAAGAGAATGAGCCACCATGTAGTTGACCTCCTGTCGCAGAGCTCTGGTGCGCTCCTCTGAAGGAACAGATAGATCCACCTCATCGAGAGCACCCTCGGGTGAGAACCCTTTCCACCTGATGCCATGCTTACGAGTCCTCTCAAAAGAGCCGATGAGATCGGCTTCGAAGAGAGCTTTGATGTCATCATACTTCGCCTTGTGCTCTTCAGGCAGCTCGTCGTACGTGACTGGTCTGTCCCCCATCTCTGCGTCGGATGTTGATGCAGATGCTGTTGAAGGTCCCACCGGGCGTGCCAAAATGTGTTGCCTGCCAAAACCCACCGGCGAGCAGCGACGAGCAACACGAAGAGCCGGGAGGCTCCCAGGACTGCTGGTGGGCCCTGGTCCCTCGGGCAACGGCCCGCAAAACTCCGGCACGCGTCCTAGCTTGGTTCAAGGGCGTGCCACCTGACCTATACCTGGTCAGGAAGGTGAAGGATTGCTCCGATTGATTTCCTGCATGGTAAATAAGTATACGTAAAATTCGAGCCGTGACCGGCTCCCAGGTTTCCCTGTGAATCGGCTCCTAGAGCCGATTATCCCATGGTTCTGCATTAGATCTACGATAACATGGGGTTTTACTTCATCATTACAAGTTAAATCGATCTACGACAGTTTAACGTTTTCACCACGTAATTGGAACGTCCTACACGTAATTGAGCCTGGTAGACATAAAAGGTGATAGAAAACTAATCCTAGAGGAGGCCTAACAACCGACGTAAAGTCCATTACCGGAACAACTCCTCTCGAACTAGCAAACCATATCCTTACGTACTACTGGATCGTTCAACCCGTTTGCAAGGCCTGACTACGTGGATATCAAACTAAACCTTGGAGAACAAGGCACAACCATAACAGATCGAGTCAACTAAATAAAGATCAAGCAAGATGCTACCCTTGCACTTGGGAAGAGGTGCAACGTTAGCGAGGTAACTAGAGGTAGCATAACTTAACAAATCATAGTGAAAAGTACCGATGCTAACCTAAACAAATCTATGATAGTAGTGTTACTCGCCATCAACAAGGCTTCAGTACGAGTAACACCAAATAACGCATAAGTAGATACTGCCTAGATCGCAAGATGCGATCTAGGCAACATGACACTTACCCGAAAGAAACCCTAGAACAAGGGGTGGCGATGCGCCAAGATTGTGTTTGTTGTGAACGTGATTGTCCTCCTTTTCTCGATAACCTTAGGTACATATTTATAGTCCGGAGACTTTCTATCTTTGGAATAACTCTACAACTCTATCTCTTACCTAAACCGAAACGTAACCTACTACAATATACAGATACACGGGCAATTTAGCCCAAATCCACGTACAAGGCCGATTCAACAACACGTTGTATATACATATCTTCCAAGCCAATCTTGATCACGGCCCATCTCCTCCTTTGGCCAAAATATGACGATAACACCGCCACACATGAAAAATCGCATGGAGGTTGGCGCCTAAGTGCATCTCCACCGGTCCGAAGCATCCCATCCGAGTGTGTCCAAACTCATCCACGCGGACATGTGGGACGTGCGCGGCGCCTCAGCGGCCTGATCCATACGGACAAACGCGTCCGGTTCGATCCATCCGTGTATCTAATCTGGTCAACGGTTGCGTCGGCCCGGACGTGCGTGGGTTCCTGCCCACGCGTTCCACTGGCCCACCCGTCAATCACCTCTTACCGGCCAGTACGCGGGAGGAGGAAGCCCAGTGGGTCGGCTTCGAGGAAGCCGTCCAGCTCACCGGCATGGTGGCGCAGGCGAACGTCCAGCTGCCCCTACCACCGCCGCTGCCGGGATGGGCGCCGGCGATCGGGCCGGAGGTGGGGATGGAGCTGGTGCACCTCCAACATGGTTGGGGACCGTGGCCTGGGCAGGTGATCAATCCACCTGCGCCTGCTTCCGCTCCGGCCAAGATGCTGGGATGGATGGAGGGAGATGAAGGAGAGAGGGGGAGGGGGAAGGCGAGGGGGAGAGAAGAGAGGGAGAGATTGTGTGACCAACTTAAAACACGAGTACACGAGATGTGAAAAATTGCTGCGCGAAATGTAATTATTTTAGTAATATATGACCAGTAAGCTGTAGAAAACATTGCCAACAATAATTGAAAATCAAGACTATATAGAGTGATCTATTCTTTTATTCATTATTTCAAAGTTATTCCTTCGTCCGCACATATCACTCATCTAATAAGATCTTCGAGCTATAGTGACAATCCATTTTCATGGATTTCCAGAATAGGAGACCGAGGCCGGAAATTTCCTTCCAAAATTTATTTGGTCCTTTGCTTGAATTGGGGCGGCAATGCTGCCAGGGTTGACCGCTCAGGAAAGCTGTCCATCGTGCCGTTGCTTTCCGGTCATGGTCTAGTACAAATTACTCGGTTAACCGAGATTTTTCTTTTTTTTGCGCTTGGTCGCCGTGGGCGTGAGAGCTGTTAAATCTGATTCTTGATTCGTGTGGCCTACGAGAGCTGCAAATGGATTCTAACCGAGGAAAAGTGGTTCTGACAATAAACGAAATATTCACATAGTACAAAATAAATTCTTCACATAGTGCAACTGTGACGACCTCACATGTTCGCGCGGGCGCATGCGCGCGACGCCACCAAAGTTGCCACGGCAAAGCAACGTGTGGGCCTCAACAGTTTCATCCCATTCCAAATATGAAGGGTTAAGACTGCGTCACGCGCAGGAGCCTAAAACATCACGTTTGCGCGATAGATTTTGGGTAAACTTTTCCCCTGTTTTTTTAACCGGAGTCGTTCTCAAGTCATGGCACTTGGTACATTTAGACTGTCACCATTGACTCAGTTGCAGGAACAATGTTGATGGAATATAATGCAGATCTTGATAAAGTGAGAGAAAATAAGGCACACGGGTCTAACGACCATGCGGCATTTTTTTTTGAAAAGGGGATAACACCCGGCATGTATATAACCTTTATTAACTTATTATTACAGCTTTCTCATACAAAAGGAAATCCTACTTCACGGGTCACAAAGAGTTGCTAGATGAATCAACCATTTAAAGAAAGCGAGAACCAAAAACTCCTAATGCATTAACATGAAATCCTATTATGTAGTGACATTGAATCGATAAAGATCTTAAGTCCCTGTGATTAACATGTTAGTTTATGACTCACAGTCAATAAAATATCATTAAAGCTTATATCTACATGCAAGGCTAAGAGAAGGCTTTGTAGTTTATTTGCGTAAAGACAATTTTTACTAAGTAAAAGAGAAGTAGAGAGAATCTTTTATCCTCCTTTGCAAACTTTTAATAAGTAAAATAAGGTCGAGCGGTTCGCACTGGGTCCTCCAGGCTACCACTCAACCAATCACATGACACCAAAATCCCACTAAGTCTGAGTTCACAGAGCCCTCAGGATGCAAATCACAAACTTAGGTTTGCAAACATTTTTTATTTGAAAAAGATAGAGAAAATCCTTCAAATGCTTAAAATTGTTCTTTCTCCGTGAACACGGCTGATCGATTATATTGCAATACTCTGGAGAGTTTGTGCACTTTACCCACAATCCACGATCAAGTCCTTTTACAAACAAGACCATTGCGAAGATTTCCTTTAGTAGCCCCTCTATCTTCCGGATCCACCCGTGTCAAGAATCCTCCAAACGGTGGTACCCAGGTGAGTTTTCCCACTAAGTACTAGGCCAAGACAGAGCCCATATGTATTGTGCTTGCACTAAAACTTCTGACTTTGGAAACATGGCAGACTTCTTTGATCCTGAACGGCGGTCCTCCACCAAAACTTGAGCATCTGCAAAGCCCTTAGGTAGGTTGCTGCCCTTGTAGACATTCCCGACATAACATTCCGTGCAGAAGAAAACTTTGTTTTAATTTTTGAAGTAGACTTGAGAAGAAAAGCATCGCTCAAAAGAGCTTTTATACTTAGAACATTTTTCGGTATTATATATATACCTATATATATATATAGCATAGAACAAGCAGTACTTAGAAAAATTAAGGGAATAACTATTAGGAGTGGAAATAATCCTAAGTATAAATCTACTCATGGCATAACTATATAGCATAAAACACTTATAAAATATTTCTAGTACTTCTACTAAAAATACCCTACACATGCATACTGCTATTTTGAAGATCATAACATGCATAGTAGCAAAACTGGGGAAACATATGAACAAGAGGTGTAACTTGCCTTAGTGATTATTTCTTTTATTGATACTCGCGCGCACGCTCTCAATAAATCTAATGAATATAAAAGTACACTAATAAACAACCATTGCAAAAGAAAAACCATTAAAGTAATGAGCCAAAAACAACACATGTCATGTAAACAAGTGGCAAAACATACAAATATTACTAATTACATAGTTATTTTGGCTAACGGTGGATTATAATGGTCTCAAGGGTAGAGTATGTTACAAGGGTCGATTTTCCACAAGAATTGCCTAAATATATGATCTAGGGATATCAAATTATGGTCAAAAGAATGTCCAAATTCGAATTTAAATTTAAACAGATTTGTGAAAGTCGGAAACTATTGATCTAATGAATAGATAATTTAATTACAAATTCAACGCAACGAGAATCATCAAATTTAGACTTGTAGATCAAACCAAAGGATACAGAATTTCAATGTTGAGACATGCAGACTAACACGTACAATCCATCTGAATTTTGTTTTATAAGGAATCAATATGAAACTGATCATACTACAACGCATTGCCTGCTTGCTAAAAGAAAAACAAAGTGCTACATGTGGTCTACTGTATAGCCAGAATTTGGTGGTAATAAAACTAAGACAATGAACAGTAGAGAGCAGCTTCTGACCACTTGCGCCAAACGACAACAGGAACTGAACGCGACGGAGCGGACGTGGCCAGCAGGGGTATTCGGTGCTTGGGGAAGACGTCTTCAGGTTCCTCTCTGTGAGGTGAAGATGACGACGCCCTTGGCTTTAGGCGATGGTGCAGGAAAGTGTTGCGACGGTCCAGGAAAGTCCTGTGAACGGAGAAGAAAAGGTAAGGGGCGAAGGGGTCGGGAAAATTTTAGCAGAGGAAGACGAGGGACCGGGAGCTTCTATAGTCGACGCAACCTTCGGTTTCAAACTTTGGACGGAGCAAAACCGACGAGATCGATTAGCGATTCGGCGGACTATTGTTAGCGACCTTTTTCTTGCCGAAAATCAGACTGGAATTAGGAAGAGGTATTTATGGGCGGGATCTCGTGGCCGAGGGGACAAGAAATTCAACCGAATCGTGATGATTTTCACGGAATTTGACGGTTACCTAATGAACTTGTGATGAGTTCGATCTCCCGCTGAGGAAAAACATGACATGGTTGTAGCATGCCGAGTAAAACCACTACCAGAAAATTACTCAAGTTTGTGCATCATTATGACCGCATGGTCATGTGATTATGCATATTGCATTTGAGTATCGTCATGTCATCATGTATATGTTTTCCTAAAACTATTCTTCAAAAGCCTATCTTGTTTTCTATTCACCCCCCTCTTTATTTCAACTGTAAAACCCGGTCTGTCCAGATATTTTGTTTTGTCTAAAAACTAATTACAGAAGAATAACTACAACTCAATAGATAAACTAAACTATTTTGTTCGGGGGAGGCAGCCGCAGGCCACATACTACCCCAAAAGAAAACCCTAACCCTAATCCTACGGATGACTCTTAAATTTGTCATATTTCTCTGCATTTAAACATTGTTTTTAGTCAAACAATTGACAAGAAACTCTCAATTCTTGCCACTAACGACTAATAATTGTAAAGGTATGCAAAACCTTGCTTTGAATTATGTTTTGCAGAAAATCATGGGTTCTAATGCGAAATCCGGAGTCATAATGAATGCATTAGAGTAAATCAACACGTCCAAGTAATTGGGAAGAAAATTCTAGGCGACAGAAGGCAGAATGATCAACGGTACGGGTGGGGTCCATCCATATGGCCCGCCCGTACGGGGTGCCGATGGCTTCGTCTCATCAAACCCTAAAACTTTTGTGAAGACGCATATATATTTTGATACTCCAGCCGGCATCTAGAGAGTCGTCATTCTCAGATTTCATCACAACACCATCAATGGATATCCATGCCATTGTCCGTCCATTGTTCATCCACTCCACCATCCATCCCTCCACTAGCCATTACTTTGTACTTTAGATCTCCTTCTGATTTGGCGACCATTGTAAGAATATTCGATTTCAATCTAAGTATTTTTCACAATGTTTTTTATCCTTGATCTATTTGTTATGAGTGAGTAGTTCTCGTTGGCTACGGGTTGGGGAGAAACCTCGCAGCAATTATGTGTATCTGATCATGGGATTATTGTATTTTGTTTGCAATCGAGATTTGTATCTTTTGTTTCTTTGTCTCTTGTCTCGGTCTATGGACTTGTAGGTACTCAAGATCCCATAGATTGATAAAGGCTTGAGATGAGATACTTGGCTAGCGGCGATCTCATAGAAACTCCAGTGACCCAGTGACAGAAAGCGTAGTACGGTCTTCGCTTAGCAACCCATTCGGGATCACAACAACATCATCACTTAATGCTTTAATATGTTTTCCTTACTTCAATAATCGTTTATAACCCGTGGCTTCGGTGTGCACTCGGTTGGATTATTATTGCTATGTCTGCTGCATCATGGGGGCTTTAGTATATTAGGATGTATTGCCCACAGGAGATTATCCCCTTTCAGACATTACATATGACTATGCTTATTATTATCTTTTATCTCATATAATATGCAGCTGCAGGTGGATCTTTAACCCCGTCCTATCTCCATCTATTGATTCAACCCACTATATAAAGTAAACTAGATTGGTCTGGTAAACTAAGGTAAAACAAAGAAAAAAAAGTCTTGTAGACGTATCCTTATTTATTTCATTTTAGCATTGCTTTCCAAGGTTCGATTAAACCTATGTCTTTTAGGGAAAAAACTATTATACTACAACCGTGAATCCGGATCGTATATATCAACCATTTTTCTAGCGACGTTGCCGGGGAAGCAATTTCGCTATCCTGATGAGATCACTAGAGACCTTGTTTTTAGTTTTATTATTAGTTTGTATTTTTTTTGTTATTAGTTTACTTTTTACCTATTTAAAAAATCCCAAAAAATTAGTTACTTGTTATTTGTTTTCATTACTTAAAAGTTTACCCAAAAGATAAGAGCCATGGCTCAAAAAATACTTGGGGAGTATGCTACTCCCACTGATGACTTTATTCGTGCACCTATCACTTAGCCCGCTGTTGATGCGGAAACTTATGAAATTAAGCCCAACATTTTAAGTTTGGTTCAACAAAACCAATTTGGGGGCTCATCCTCTGAGGATTCGGGCTTGCACTTAAATACTTTTACTGATTTGCGACATGATGTGTATTAAGGATGTAGATCCAAATGCTGTTAAATTAAGATTGTTTCCTTTCTCTCTTAGAGTAAAGGCTAAGGATTGGTTGCTAGCTCTACCAAAGGGCACTATTAAATCTTGGGAGGAATGTACTAATTTTTTTATGACTAAGTGTTTTCCCCAGCTAAGACTATGCATCTAAGATCAAACATTACAAAATTTAGACAAGAAGACCATGAGCCACTAGCGCTTGCGTGGGAGATGATGAAGGAGGCCGTAATGAACCGTCATAGTCATGGGATAGAAGAATGGCTTATATTACATTTGTTTTATAATGATCTTAACCCAATGTCTAAGTCTATGCTAGATACTACAGCAGGAGGAACAATCGTGGAAAAGCAAGTGAGTGTTGAAAAGGAACTTCTTGATGATATGCAAAACAACCATGCCCAATGGCATGTGGAAAAAATCTCGAAAACAGTAAGTTCAATTAACCAAGGTAAATAATGAAGAGCTTACATCTAAGGTAGAAGAGCTACTAAGCATAGTAAAAGGTAAAGATGATACCCAAGTTAATGCTATTGCTACTGATGTTAATAATGTTAATTTTATAGCTTGCACTCCTTTTAATCCTGCATGGAAAAACCATTATGCTTCTAATGCTCAAAAACATTATTCAAATCCTACAGGAGCTCCTTATAATAGTTATGATAATAATAATGGAGAAAACCATGGAAATCTCTCGTTGGAACAAGCTGTTAGAACATTTATTCAATCTCAAACCAAGCAAAATAATATGCTTATTAAAATCACGGAGAACCATGAAAGTAGTATAGGAAAATTATCTAACCAAGCCATTGCAATTATAAATGATGTGCAAGCTCTACAGGAAAGAACCAAGACCGTGGAGGCTCAATTGGATAAAGTTGCTGAGATCCAAGCTCTCATACTAGCAAAGTTTGTTGGGAAACCCGAGCCAAATCTAGTAGAAGACCTTAAGATGGTGAGGGTTACAACCAATGAATAGAAACCTGAAGCGCTAGACTATAGCAATGCGACAACACCGGAGTGTGCCGTGGAATATCTATTGAAGATGATCACCGTGAAGATTCTGCTATAGAACAAGGTAACGATGCTATGTACCAACAATTTATACAACAAGTAGCATCTAAAGTTCATGACTTAGAGTTGGAGTACAAAAGACTAGCTGCTAAGCTTCCTGCTAAGCTAGATGATATATTTGAGCCTACTATTAAAGTTAAGTTGGGAGTCAATGAGATATCCGCACTTTGTGATCTTGGTGCGAGCGTCTCAACAATTTCCAAAAGTTTATTTGACAAGTTAAACTTGGGGCCATTTATTACTACCGAATTAAGACTTCATCTAGAGGATTCAACTTATAAACAAGTTGTTGGGATAAAAAAAATATAGTTGTTGAAATTAAAGGTAGTCCCGCACTTACTTATCTTGTTATTGTGGACATGCCTGAAGATTCCATAGCACCTATAATTTGAGGTAGGCCATTCCTAAGAACTATTAAAGCTTTGGTTAATTTACATGAAGGGAATATGAGAATTGGGCTTCCATTTAGAGATCCTTTTATAGTATACTTCCCTAGAAAAAATAAGGACAACCCTAATGATGATGATGATGATGTTATAATTACTTTCAAAGCCAATTACTTTGGAGTGGGCATTCCACTCCTCAAACCCAAATGATTGCCATCTGGGTCAAGCTAATTGACCTTAAGTAGAAGTGTTCCATGGGAGGCAACCCATGCGGAGTAAAATTTTATATTGTGTTAGTCTCGTTAGTTTTTGTTTTTGTTTTGTTTTAAATAAAGAGTGTTCAAGAAGACCTTTAGAGAGAGGAGAAGAAATAAGGTAATCCTCGATTTTTTATTTTTACTAACACATGGCCTAAAGTATTGCTGAATTTTTATGATGTATGTTTACTGTTATTTTACTTTTGATGATATGTGCAAAGGTGCACGGAGCTTCTAAACAAATTCTTAAAGTTTTGCAGCTCACAGTACCCATAACTACCTATGGTATGGTCGGAAGGGATCGTACCGTGCGCCCGTACCACCTCGAGACGAAGAAAAATAGAAACTTTGATTTTTGCCGCATTGAACAATATCGATAACGAACCGTGGTATGGTCAGACGGGACTGTACGGCGCGCCCATACCGTATCCTTGAGCAAAAATCATATTTCAAGCAAACTATACCGAACTGATAACGACCAGCAGTACGAGAGCATGCGACCGTACCGCACGCCCGTACCGAGTGCACCGTCTGGGAGCAGCCATCACCCCCAAGGTTTGTCACCCGGTACAGGTGGGCTGCGGCCATACCGCCCGCCCATACCACGTATTCGGCCGCCATAAACACCACGAGGAAGGGTGAAAGAACATTTCTTAATCCCTAGTGTTTTGTGTGTTAGATAACAATATCAAGGATTATTTAACGTGTGTTGAAGTGTTGCAGCTCTCTCTTAGAAAAAGGGAATAGTATCTGCCTTTGGGGGGCGGATAATCCGCCCCCACCAGGGGCGGATAATCTGCCCCTCCCTCTTCCCAAGAGTGCGCGAGCCCCAGAGAGGGGGCGGAGTTTGTGGCCGGATTTTCCGGCCACGCCGTTAGTCCGCCCCTTGGGGGCGGACAGTCCGCCCCCTTGAGGATTTCCTTCAAGCCAAGCCTGCATCGCTCTCTGTATGGGGGGGCGGAGTTTCCCTCAGACTTTTCGGTCCTTGGGCGGACTTTCTCCCAAGGCCGGATAGTCCGCCCCCGGCAGGGGCGGATAATCCGCCCCTCATGAATTTTTCTCCAAGTCAAGGCTGCGTCGCTCTCTGTTTGGGGGGCGGAGTTTTCCCCGGAGTTTCCATCCTGGGGGCGGATTTTCTCCCCAGGAAGGATAGTCCACCCCAAAGGGGGGTGGATAATCCGCCCCAAAAGTTCTCCAGCTTGTTCTGGGCAGGGGTATTTAAGACAGTCTTTCCCCTCTGCCCAGAACTCTTGATTGATTCCAAAAAGAAAGGACCTGGCCTGCAACTTTCATCCAAGAGAACTCCACCTAGATCCACTCAAAGGCTTCGTCCATTGGGGAATCAAAGGAGGAGGACTCGACCATCATCAACTACAATCAAGCGCTTCATCTCATCTCCATTCATTTGGAGAACCACCGATCTAGTATTTCTTGCAAATACCTAGATCCTTGTTTTTGTTTATTTTGATAACCTTGTTCTTGTGGCAGCTTATTGTCATCTCGGGAGCCCCCAATTCGGTTGTGGGTGTGTGCCCCGATAGTGTTGTAAAAGTCACCGGTTCCCGCCTCGAAGGGATCCAATAGTGGAGAAGGTGGATCAGGACTCTCGTGGCGAGATCCATCGGAGAATAGGGTGAGGCCTATTGTGGCGCAGTGGTCTTAGAACCGCCCACCCCTCCAACGCATATGTACTTCCCTTAACAAGGAAGGAACTGCGGTAAAACAAATCCCTGTGTCTCCACGTGCTCCACTACGGTTCCTTCGCTCCTCTCTTTACGTGCTTAGTAGTTAGGGTTGCATATAGGGAATTCTCGTAGTTGCATATCTAGAGAATTTACTTTGTGTCAAGCCTAAAATTGAAAAAGTATTAGAAATTGGTTAGCACCTATTCACCCCCCTCTAGGTTCCCATACGATCCATTTCAACTGGTATCAGAGCCTCGGCTCTTTTTTCGGGCTTAACCGCCTAAGATAAGTATGGGTTCCAAGGTAGATGGGAGTGATGCTCCGGAGATAGTCACCATGAACGATCTCAAGACGTTGGAAGAGATGCGTCAATTGATAATGCGTCTCTCCACATCCGCAACATCACCTCCATATAACTCTGAGGATACCACTCCGCAATCCAAGGAAACGGGTAAAACTGTTTCCAAAGATAACGAAGTGGTTGGTGATGACACTAGCAAGGGCTCCTCCTCGAAAAAGGATAGCGGTAAGGATGGATACAATGAGGTTTATCATGTGTATTCCCCTGATCCACCTATCCCTCACCCACATATACATAATAGGGGTGATCCACCCAAAATTTCAGCATCTACTTTTACTCAATGGCAATTTTTGATGAAATCTCATGTGTGCAGTTCCTCCATAGAGTTGTGGAAGATCATTGAAAATGGTATTCATGTTGGAAACCCCAACAATCTTATAAGAAGAGAAGTTGTCGATAGCCAACTCAACGCTACAGCTCCACACATGATACAGCTTGGTGTGGGTGACAAAGATATGCCACACATTCAGCATCTTAGTACAGCTAAGGAAGCTTGGGATGTTCTCACCGAGATGTTCATCGAAAATGAAAGTATGAAAAGGAATAGATATGATGCATTGAGCAACGAAGCTGAAGGATTCTATATGTTGGATGGAGAAGACCATGAAGACATGTATAGGAGGCTTAAGGCAATAGCCACAAATTTCAGAAATCATGGTGCCGCTCATGTTGATGATGCATGGATCAAGCGCAAGTATGTCAGTGATCTTATGCCATTTGAGCCCACAGATTTTAAAAGTCTCCAAGGTAGGCATAACTATCACCTCATGACATCCAATGAGGTAATGCAAGAAATGGCCGCTTTCAAAGTGGCTGCTAAGAATGCCGAAGATGCTCGTGCTCGAGCTATGGGGATGCAAAAGGGGGTCAACGTGGCCTTGAAGACTAGTGTGATTCATCATGATGAATATGCCATAGAAGGTCTGGACTGTCCCGAGGAAATAAAAAGGATCCACAGACAATACTTGGCTCTTTATGCTAGAAACTTTTGGAAAGATCTAGCCAAGGCTAAAGCTGAACTAGAACGCAAGAGTGGAGCCTATGGAAGAAAAAAAATGGTCCTAAGCTGAGAACATGTTTCAACTGTGGTGATCGGCTGCACTTTGTAGCTGAGTGTCCATATCAAAGTAGGGAAGATAATGGAGGAAGACTTATTTTCAAGGACAAGTCAAAGGCTCCACACAAGAAACAGTTTGTAAAGAAGAATGCTCCCTTCAAGAAGCAACCAAAGATTGTTCTTGTAGCTAAAGAAGAATATTCATCAGGAAGTGAAGATGAGGACGAAGACAATAGCTCTCAAGAGGTGGCTGCTATAGCCACCACGTCTCCTTCAACATCTCTCTTCGACTCTCCGAATGAAAACATCATCAATAAGAATTCTACTTGTCTCATGGCAAGAAGCTCCGAGGTAACGACTTCTAACTCTTCTTTTTCTAAGGCTATGATTGACATGGATGATCCTACTAGTCTTAAGGTTAAAGAAGAGATTATTGCTTTGGATTACTTTTACACTATCTTGCAAGGTGAGCACAAAGTTCGTTTTGAAGCTCTTATGGATCAGCTGGCCCAAAACGAAGCTCTTCTCGAAGAAAAGGGCGGAATTGAAAGGGAGGATGCAATGGAAATTGCATCCTTAAAAAATGCCCTTGAGGAAGAAGAAGAAGCTCGGTTCTCTCTTGAAGAGAGGCTTGAGTCCATTGAAGAGTCACATGAAGAAATTGTAGCTAAACTTGTTAAGGAATGTGACAATGCAGTCACCAAAGAAAAGAAGTTAAAGAAGGAAAAGATTAACTTTGGGGCTGCTCATGATAGACTCATCGAGGAATTGGAGAAACTTGACAATGCTCACAAGGCATTGAAAAACGATTTCTCCATTCTCAATGAGTCACATGATCAGCTTCAAAGTCGATTGGCCAAATATGATGTTCCTAGCTCATCCAACTCAACATATAGTCACAAGGAAAATGCTAGTGTGGAAAAAGAAGTGGTAAAGGACATCACTCACAAGGATAAGGGTGTGCTTGATGAAGTTATTGGCAAGTAAAGGTCAAATCATGGTAAAGAGGGACTTGGGTATGTCACCAAGTCCAAGAAAAAGAAAACCACGAAGAACAAGACCAAGAATGTGCAATCAAAGACAAGCACTGTTGAGAAGAATGTCACAGAAGACAAGACTAACAATATTGGTTTTGCAGGGTCTCACAATCCTAACTATGAACTCTTTTGTGATGATTATGGCGATGTTTATGCTTATTATGTCGGTCCCTTTGATGAATATATTGCTTGGTCTATTTGGGTCCCAAAGACCCTTGTTACTAACATGAAAGGACCCATTGAAAAATGGGTACCTAAAACCAAGAAGTAATTCTCTTGCAGGGCTATGCTTCCGGTGGGTCGAAATGGGTGCTGGATAGTGGATGCACTAGTCATATGACCGGAAGCAAGGAGATCATCATGGAGATGCGTCCAAATCATGATAATATCACAGTCTCCTATTGTGATAAGTCTAAATCTCAGGTATTGGGTCTTGGCAAGGTTGTGGTTACCGACGATATCTCTCTCGTGGACGTCATGCTTGTTGAGACCCTCGATTACAAACTTCTTTCTGTTCGTGCCCTTGGCAAGATGGGATTTGCTGTTTTTATCGATGATGATTTGGTGGCACTCTTGTGGAGCAAGTCTCTAAAGGTCGTTTTCGTTGGATACGTCGAAAATGACCTATATGTGGTGGACTTTTTGGGGAAAACCACTTCGGGTCCGATGTGTCTATTCGGAAAGGCCGAAGTGGTCTGGCTATGGCATCGCGGTTTAGCGCATGTCAACATGAGAACTTTTCAAAGTCTCCACAAGGGTGGCCACATCCTTGGAATAAAAGACAATGTCTCCTTTGCCAAAGATCGTGTTTGCAGGCTTGTGTTGAAGGCAAAATGCACGACTCTCCCCACAAGAGGAAGACTATTGTGTCTTCAAAGAGGATCTTGGAATTACTTCATGTGGATTTATTTGGTCCTCCCTCTCATGCAAGTCTTGGTGGGAAGAAATATTGCTTGGTCATTGTCGATGATTACTCAAGATATACATGGGTCTATTTCTTCAAGTTGAAAAGTAAGACTCAACAAACTGTCATTGACTTTGCCAATGAAGTTCAACGTCAACACAATGTTCCTATCTTGGCAATAAGGAGTGACAACGGCTCCGAATTCAAGAACTACACTTTGAATGAGTTTCTAAGCGAAGAGGGGATTAGACATCAATATTCCGCTGCGTACACCCCTCAACAAAATGGTGTAGCCGAGAGGAAGAATCGGACTTTGATGGATATGGCAAGATCAATGTTGGCTGAATTCAAGTCTCCTTATAATTTTTGGGTTGAAGCCATATCCACTGCTTGTCACTCATCGAACCGGCTCTACCTCCGACAGATTTTGGACAAGACTCCATATGAAATACTTACCGGTAACAAGCCCAACATATCATACTTCAGGGTATTCGGGTGTAAGTGTTTCTTTCTTATTAAAGGTGTCCGCTTGTCAAAATTTGAGTCCAAGGCTTTAGAAGGTATTTTTGTTGGTTACGGTGCCGAATCCCACACTTATAGAGTCTACAACAAGCTCACTGGGATTGTTGTAGAATCTTGTAGTGTGGAGTTCGATGAAAATAACGGCTCCTTTGTAGGGCAAGTTGATGTTTGTGATGCAGATGTTCAAATACCCCAAGATGCCATAAGAAGAATGGGCGTGGGATTTTTCCGCCCCATTGAGGAACCCCTTGTGGCGGATCAGGAAGGACAATGCTCCACTCAAGTGGAGCCCTCATCTACACAAGATCAACAAGCTCCTACTGTTGGAGAAAACTCTGCACCAACACCTAAACCTGCTAAAGATTATCTGTCTCCTGGACAAGTTGGTAGTCCCAGGCCGGACTATCCGCCCCCTCCAAGGGGCGGACAATCCACCCCTGACACTTCAACTCGTTCCAGGGGATCCGAAGGAGAAAACATCAACCAAGAAACTCCTAGGTCGGATTCTCCGGCCCCGAGGGCGTATTATCCGGCCCTGTATCTCCAAGTCCTGCCAGGCATGCTCACGAAGAAGTCACTGATGGTTCATCTCCCAGGCCGGATAGTCCGGCCCCTCCAAGGGGCGGAGTATCCGCCCCTGAAAGACAAGCTTTGCAGCAACCTCCTGGTGTCATCTCAGACCAAGATCAAGGGCAAGGTAGTGGTCAAGACAAGGATTCAAATACTGAATCTACTCCTTCTAGAAACAATAAGGACATTGAGGCTCGTCGCAAGGCTCGTGCTAATCGGAACATTGAACTAAGGGGTCACACTCTTGACAAGGTTGTTGGTGATCTACGACGAAGGGTATCCACTAGAAGAGAACTTGCAAGCTTCTGTGATCATCAAGCTCACATTTCCATGGTTGAACCAAAGAAGGTCTTTGATGCTCTTGAAGACCCCGATTGGGTTGTTGCAATGCATGAAGAATTAAATAACTTCGAACACAACAAAGTTTGGAAGCTTGTAGAGAAACCAAAGGATTGCCGCAATGTTATCGGCACCAAGTGGATCTTCAAGAACAAACAAGATGAAAATGGCATTGTTGTGAGGAATAAAGCAAGACTCGTGGCTCAAGGATTCTCTCAAGTGGAAGGAATTGATTTTGGCGAGACTTATGCTCCTGTGGCTCGTCTTGAGTCCATCTGTATCCTTCTTGCCTATGCAGCCCGTCATAATTTTAAATTACAGCAAATGGATGTTAAGAGTGCGTTTCTTAATGGTCCTCTACATGATTTAGTATACGTCAAGCAGCCCCTGGGTTTTGAGGACCCCAAATTTCCGAACCATGTCTACAAACTTGATAAGGCGCTCTATGGCCTTAAACAAGCCCCACGTGCGTGGTATGAGCACCTTAAAGAGCTTTTGCTAGACCATGGATTCGAAGTTGGGCAAATCGATCCCACTCTTTTTACTAAGAAGGTTAATGGGGAGATTTTTGTATGCCAACTTTATGTAGATGACATTATTTTTGGGTCTACTAACCAAGCTTTTAACGATGAATTTTCAAAGCTTATGACTGACAGGTTTGAGATATCCATGATGGGTGAGATGAGGTTCTTTCTTGGATTTGAAATCAAACAACTTAGAGAGGGAACCTTTATTAATCAAGCTAAGTACATTCAAGACATGCTCAAAAGGTTCAAGATGACGGATCTCAACGGTGTGGCTACTCCAATGCAAACAAAGTGTCATCTTGAGCTCAATCCCAAGGGTAAAGACGTGGATCAGAAGGTATACCGATCCATGATCGGCTCTCTCCTTTACCTTTGCGCATCTAGGCCCGATATCATGTTAAGTGTAGGAGTGTGTGCAAGGTACCAAGCCGCTCCTAAAGAAAGCCACTTAGTGGAGGTCAAACGAAACTTCAGATATTTGGTTCATTCCCCAAATTTTGGGCTATGGTATCCCAAGGGTTCAAGTTTTTCTCTATGTGGTTACACTGATTCAGATTGGGATGGTGACAAAGATGATAGGAAATCAACCTCTGGTGCATGTCAATTCTTGGGTAGGTCTCTAGTGTGTTGGTATTCAAAGAAACAAAATTGTATTTCACTCTCAACAACCGAAGATGAATATGGTGCTGCTACAAGTGCTTGTACACAATTGTTATGGATGAGGCAAACTTTAAAGGAATATGGTGTCAATTGTGACAAAGTGCGTCTATTATGTGACAATGAAAGTGCTATCAAGATTGCCTACAACCCCGTACAACATACAAGAACAAAACATATAGAGATTCGCAACCACTTCATTCGGGATCATGTTGCTCGTGGTGATATTGCCCTATCCTTTGTGAGCACGAAGAACCAACTTGCTGATATTTTCACGAAGCCCCTTGACGAAGCAAGATTTTGTTATTTGAGGAATGAGCTAAATATCATAGATTCAAGGAGCTTGGCTTGACTAACCTTGCACACTCACTTACTCTTATTCATGTATTTGGTTTAGATGCGGGCATAGAAATAGGGGAGTGTGGTCCTAATTGATTAGGCCAACCCTCCCCCTTAATGCCGAAAGCAAGTAAAACCATTTCCCTTAATATCATTTTGTGATATGTGGGTCATCGATGAGCATTGGTTTTAAACTCAAGATACATCTTCGTGGTGTCATGCCATGCGCTCCAACATGGTGGCTTCAGCCACCGCCCTCTTCCTAGTGAAGAGTTGGTTTCTAATGGTTCTCTTTGGACTTTCTTGCTCATTTTTGTTCTTATGGAAAACACACTCAATTTTGGCTTTTGTTTGATTTGATTCTTGCAAATTTGGGCGTGTAGTACCATCTCAGTTTATTGCTCTTAACCCAAGCCTTTCTCGCCATCCTTGAACCATCTATTCTTGCACACAAGTCCTACATACACCATCAAGGGGTTTTGCTAGGTTGCTCCATCCTGAATCTGTCATGCACAGAATTTTTAGAGGGGGCGGACTATCCGCCCTAAGTGGGGGGCGAATAATCCGCCCGGGGCGAAATCCGCCTGCCATAGGCAGGGTTGGGGACGGCAGGCTCAAACAGAGCAGCCCGTCCTCCCCCAACCCTCCCTCAGCCCCCAGCCGCCGCCGGAGCTTCCGCCCCTCCCCGGAGTCGATTTGACCACCGGATTCTCTGGGCCCTCCCCGGATCTTCTTCCTCACGCTTCCGGGTACCTTCTCCTCTAAGATCTTCCTCCAATGAGTGAGGGTAACTCCCTCATCCATCTCTTTTGCGTGAGATTCATTGTTGTGGTGGAAATCTCGTGGTAGATGTTACTTGGTGTCTTCCCGTGCATGTTAGAATTCGTAGAAATACATCCCTTGTGCCCGATCTATGGTGCCATGGTGAATCTGGGCCAAACCAGAAAAATTTCGACAGGGGCGGATTATCCGCCCCCATGGCCGGAAAGTTCGGCCTGGAGACAATTTGTCTGGTCTGGTTTGGCTCCGATTTTCTCCCATGCACTCTTCTGGCTCATGGATTGTTTTCTTCCTTGTTCTAGCATGTCTCCTGGACTTGTGTGTGCGCTTATCCCCATGCTACCTTTCCCTGCTTTTCACAGGTGGTTCTCGTCCTCCTAAGACTTACAAGCGTCGTCCTCGTGCTCGTTATCTCAGGCCCACTGCAGAGGGCACATTCGTTGACGAAACTGAGGTACGCAGGTTAGCCAGAGAAGCTGAACGGATGGTAGAGGCAGCAAGGAAAGACAAGTGGGTTGCATCTCGCAAGGGCAAAGGTAAGGGCAAGGAGGCTCGGCCTAACTACAAGGCCATGGACAGCACCGATTACTCTTCCATGCGCCAGACATATCATTATGCAGATGTTGACAGTGATGGTGAGCCCGAGGATTCTATGTTTTGGTGCTCTCATTTTCGGTATATCCATGATGATGTCTATGTTCCTCTCAAGATTCGCCCTATGCACCCTCTGAATATGACTGAGGCTCAATCAAAGGCTCGCCTTCATGAAGCTTTGGATGTGACAAACAAGATGGGACTTCATCCCCTTATGACTCTGCAGTGCCACTATGATTCTAAGATTGTGAAGCAGTTTTTCTCCACCCTGGTTATCTGCGGCGATGAACTTCATACTATGAAGTGGATGATGGGCACATCAATGATCCAGTCTGACTTCCGCACCTTTGGACAGGTTCTTGGCTATGCTTTTCACGGGCGGGACACCCCTTTAGGACACCGCATTATCTCTCCGCTCAGGCCATCCAAGGATACTGTTCTTGCTCTATGTTTGTCGCCCAATGGCGTTGTTTGCACCTTCGCTGGCCTTTCACCACTGTATGCCACCCTTGTTGGCATGTTTTGGGACAACATTACTCCCAGTGGAGGCAACAATGACAAATTCCGTGGTCACCTGGTTCCTCTTCTTGCCTTTGCTCATGAGTGTGCCACCAATGCTGGCTCTTCTACAGGGTACAAGTTGGATGTGATGGATTTCATTTATCATGATATGACCAATGCGATGCTCAACAGGCTTTCGATCCCATATGCTCCTTTTATCATGATGCTCATCAAGCATATGCTGCCTCATGAGGATTTTGGCACTGATTTCGATGGTTTGCACAAGTCAAAGAAAATTTACAACAAAGCTCAGAATACCTCTCACCCCTCCACTGCCCCTGAGTCCTTCATGCGCGATGCACGGTCTAGTGGTCGTCGTCCTGCCGTGTCCCCAATGGCACGCGAGGTTAAATAGCTCACTTGGTTTCAGCGGCACATTCTTTGCATGGGTGTTGACACTCACAAGGGCCAGTATGAGGCATACCGCCGGGACCATGCGAGGGATCACACTCAGCAGCTCATTCTTCACCATGTTTCTGGTGCCACTGGCAATCCTCCTCCTCCCACTGATCCGGAATCGTATGCTCAATGGAACACTTCAGGGATCAACTATGGTGAGCTTGAGAGTTATGAAGGGTTTCGCGGCATAGTAAATCAAATTTTTCTACGGATGCGAACAGAGGAAAGCCAAGATCTAATCTAGGAGATGCAAACAACGAGAGGGATTAGATGAGATCTTCATACCGTTGAAGATTCGCACAGCGGAACGTTCGTCGGAACGTGGGTGATGTAGTCGTACTCGCTTCTCCTCCTCGCGATCCGATCCGATCTAACACCGCAAGTGGCGATGCCTCCGAGAGATGCACACGTGCGGAACCTCGACGTCTCCTCCTTCCTCGGTCCAGCAAGTATGGTGGAGAGACGGATTGGATCTACAACGCGACGGCGCGGTGCAAGTGGTGGAGAGTTTCTGCAGCAGGGCTTCGCCTACACGCAGTCGGGAGGGAGAGAGAGGAGGGCAGCAGGGCGGCTAGGGTTGAGGAGGAGGTGTAGGGGGGGTGGTGCGCCCCAGCCCTCTATATATAGAGGGGTGGGCGCCTTCCCTAACCCCTCCCCCAAGCCCTAGGCCGGCGGCCAAGGAGGGAGGAGTGGGGGGCAAGTAATCCCCCCCTTCTAGAAGCTCCAAACTAGGGTTTCCCCTTGTTTGACCGGCTGGGCCCTATGGGGCCTTTTGCCCCTGGACCAATGCGGCCAGGGCACTCCCTCATAGGCCCATGCCCCCTCCTGACAGGTGGGACCACGTTGGTCCCCTTTCGGAAGGTTCTAGAAGCTTCCGGTACAATACCGATTAACCCGGAACAATTCTGAACTCCAAAAACTTCACTGCCTTATATGAATCTTATTCTCCGGACCATTCCGGAACCTCTCGTGATGTCCAGGATCCCATACGATACTCTGAACAAAAACTCATAAACCAATTATCCAATCTATCCTAGCGTCGAGACACGTTAAGTGTGTGACCCTGCGGGTTCGAGAATATGCAGACATGATCTTATATCAATAATCAATAGCGGGGTCTGGAAACCCATATTGACTCCCACACATTCATCGATGATCATATCGGATGAACCACGATGCCAGGATTCAATCAATCCCATATATATATTCCCTTCGTCTCGTGATATTTTACTTGCCCGAGATTCGATCGTCGGTACCGTCATACCTAGTTCAATCTCGTTCACAGCAAGTACTTTACTCGTTCCGTAATCCGATATCACTTTGTGATTAACTCCTTAACCAGATGCTTGCAAGCGGTGTTGATATCGATTACCGAGTGGGCCCGAAGTATATCTCTCCGACTTGGGAGGGACAAATCCCATCTCGATACATACAACCCAACAGGTACTTTTCGATCACCTGAGAGACACCTTTATGATCACCCTCTTATAGGATGACGTTTGATGACCTCAAAGCTTTCTTCCGATACTAGGGAGTTGTATTATCTCATGGTCTAAGGAATACAATATTTGACATAAGAAAAGCTTCGCAAAGATGAACACGATGACACGATCTAATTGCTCCGCTTAGTTTGGGTCTGTCCATCATATCATTCTCCCAATGATATGATCTCATTATTAATTGACAACTCATGTCTATGGTTAGGAAACCTTAACCATCATTAATCAATGAGCTAGTCCATAGAGGCATACTAGGGACACGGTGTTGTTCACAAACCACACAAGTATTAAAGTTTCCGCTTAATACAATTCTAGCATGGAATATAAACTTTATCATGAACAAGAATTCTAATAATAACATCTTTATTATTGCCTCTAGGGCATAATTCCAACAGTCTCCCACTTGCACTAGAGTCAATAATCTAGTTTACATTTGGCAACAATCTCACACCCATGGCACTAAGGTGCTGATCATGTTTTGCACGTGGAAGAGGTTTAGTCAATGGATCTGCGACATTCAGATCTGTATGTACTTTGCTAATCTTCAGATCTCCATCTGTTATATAATCTCGGATTATATGAAACTTGCGGTTGATATGCTTGGTCTTTGGATGATATCTTGGTTCCTTAGCGAGTGCTATGGCGCCAGTGTTGTCACACAATATCTCCAGTGGGTCCAATGCACTTGGAACCACGCCAAGCTCAGTGATGAAGTTCCTGATCCAAACTCCTTCACTTGACGCTTCTGCAGCAGCCATGTATTCTGCTTCTACTGTAGATCCCGCGATCACGCTTTGCTTGCAGCTTCTCCAGCTCACAGCTCCTCCATTCAAAATATAAACGTATCCTGTCTGAGATTTAGAATCATCCTTGTCGGTATCAAAACTAGCGTCGACGTAACCCTTTACGACGAGCTGTTCATCACCTCCATAGACTAAGAACATTTCTTTAGTCCTATTTAGGTACTTTAGGATGTTCTTCACGGCTGTCTAGTGTTCCACTCCTGGATCACTTTGGTACCTGCTCGTCAAACTAAGAGCATTGGACACATCCGGTCTAGTACACAACATGGCATACATTATAGAACCTATGGCCGAGGCATAAGGCACTTTGCTCATAGCTTCTCTATCATTTACCGTAGCTGGACACTGAGCCTTGCTCAATATCTTACCTGACAACATAGGCACTGAACCTTTCTTTGCCTTATCCATTCTGAACCTTTTCAGAACTTTGTCTAGGTATGTACTCTAGCTTAAAGCTATCAGGCGTCTTTGTCTATCTCTATAGATTTTGATGCCCAATATATAAGCAGCTTCACCTAGGTCTTTCATTGAAAAACACTTGTTCAAATAACTCTTCACATCGTTAAGCATGTTAATGTCATTTCCAATAATCAATATGTCATCCACATATAGTACCAGAAATGTCACCGAGCTCCCACTCACTTTCTTGTAGATACAAGCTTCGTAGCAATTTGGAACAAATCCAAAGCTCTTGATCACTTGATCAAAACGAAGGTTCCAACTCCGAGATGCTTGCTTCAGTCCATAAATGGAACGCTCAAGCTTGCATACTTTATCAGCATCCTTAGGATCGACAAAACCTGTGGGTTGCATCATATACAACTCTTCATCAATGTTGCCATTGAGGAACGCAGTCTTGACATCCATCTGCCATATTTCATAATCATGAAACGCAGCAATTGCTAATAAAATCCGAATGGACTTAAACATCGCTACGGGAGAGAAAGTCTCATCGTAGTAAACACCTTGAACTTGTCGAAAACCTTTCGCGACAAGCCGTGCTTTATAGACGGTAACATTACCATCCGCATCCGTTTTCTTCTTGAAAATCCATTTGCACTCAACAGCCTTTCGGTCGCTTGGAGGGTCCACCAAAGTCCATACTTGGTTTTCGCTCATGGATCCCAATTCGGATTTCATGGCCTCTAGCCATTTCTCAAAGTCTGGGATCATCATCGCTTCCTCATAGTTCGCAGGCTCATTGTCATCTACTAACAAGACAGTTAAGACAGGGTTGCCGTACCACTCAGGAGGGGCACGCGACCTTGTCGACCTGCGACGTTCAGTAGCAGCATCGTCCGAAGCTTCATGATCCTTATCATTAGCTTCCTCTATTATTGGTGCAGGCGGCACTTGAACAATTTCAGGTGCTGCGCTACTCTCCAATTCAAGAGAAGGTTCAGCAACCTCGTCTAGCTCTACTTTCCTCCCACTCACTTCTTTCGAGAGAAACTCCTTCTCAAGAAAGGAACCGTTCTTTGCGACAAACACTTTGCCTTCGGTTTTGTGATAGAAGGTATACCCAATAGTTTCCTTAGGGTATCCTATGAAGACGCATTTCTCCGCTTTGGGTTCGAGCTTGTCCGGCATCAACTTCTTAACGTAAGCTTCGCATCCCCAAACTTTAAGAAACGACAACTTAGGTTTAGCGCCAAACCACAGTTCATACGGTGTCGTCTCAACGGATTTAGATGGTGCCCTATTTAAAGTGAATGCAGCGGTTTCTAATGCATAACCCCAAAATGATAACGGCAAATCAGTAAGAGACATCATCGATCGGACCATATCTAATAGGGTTCGATTCCGGCGTTCAGAAACACCATTGTGCTGTGGTGTTCCAGGTGGCGTGAGTTGCGAAACGATTCCGCTTGCTTTAAGATGCGTGAGAAAATCATAACTCAAATATTCACCTCCACGATCGGATCGTAGAAACTTAATTTTTCTGTTACGATGGTTCTCCACTTCATTCTGAAATTCCTTGAACTTTTCAAATGTTTCAGATTTATGCTTCATCAAATAGATATACCCATATCTACTTAACTCAACGGTAAAAGTGAGAAAATAGCGATATCCACCGCGCGTCGAAACACTCATCGGTCCGCATACATCGGTATGTATGATTTCCAACAAGTCCGTTGCTCGCTCCATCATACCGGAGAACGGGGTTTTGATCATCTTGCCCATGAGGCATGGTTCGCATGTGTCAAATGATTCAAAATCAAGAAACTCCAAAAGTCCATCAAAATGGAGTTTCTTCATGCGCTTTACACCAATATGACCTAGAAGACAGTGCCAAAAATAAGTAGTATTATCACTATCTACTTTGCATCTCTTAGCCTCAATGTTATGGATGTGTGTTTCATCCCTTTCGAGATTTAGAAGAAATAAACCATTCATAGCAGGTGCATGACCATAAAAGATGTTACTCATATAAATAGAACAACCATTATTCTCCGATTTAAATGAATAACCGTCTTGCAATAAACACGATCCAGAAATAATGTTCATGCTCAACGCAGGCACATAATAACATTTATTAAGGTTTAAAACTAATCCCGAAGGTAAAACTAAGGAGAGCATGCCGATGGCCATCACATCAACTCTTGATCCGTTGCCAACGCGCATCGTCACCTCATCCCTCGCAAGCCGCCGTCTATTCCGTAGCTCCTGTTTCGAGTTACAAATATTAGCAACTGAACCAGTATCAAATACCCAGGCACTACAACGAGGGCTAGTAAGGAAAACATCAATAACATGTATATCAAATATACCTTTGATGGTGCCAGCCTTCTTGTCCGCTAAGTACTTCGGACAGTTGCGCTTCCAGTGACCCTTGTCCTTGCAATATAAGCACTCAGTGTCCGGCTTGGGTCCAGACTTGAGCTTCTTCTCAGCAGGGGCAACGCGCTTGCCCCCGCCTTTCTTGAAGGGCTTCTTTGCACCCTTACCTTTCTTGAAGGTGGGCTTGTTGACCATCAACACATGATTATCCTTTTTGATGTCCACCTCCGCAACCTTCAGCTTTGCGAAGAGCTCGGTGATCGTATCAGTGGAACCAATCTGATTATGAGTCACTACAAAACTTTTTTAGCTGGGAGGGAGTGATTGCAGAACCCTGTCAATCTTGAGATCCTCTGGAATCTTGCAGTCCAGTTGCTCAAGGCGTTGAGTGTAGCCCGACATCTTTATGGCATGCTCACTAACGGAACTTCCTTCCTCCATCTTGCAGTTAAAGAACTTCTCAGAGATCTCATATCTCTCAGAACGGTCCTGAGTCTGAAACATGGTTTTCAGCTCCTCAAGAATCTCAAAGGGCCCGGGATAGTCTTCAAAACGATTTTGAACGTCCGATTCCATAGCAAACAACATGGTGCTATTAATCACACCATAATCATCTTTGCGCGACTGATAAACAACTTTCTCATCAGCCGGCGCATTTATAGCAGGGGCGTCACCTAGCGTACTTTCAAGGACATAGTCCTTTTGACCACCAGAGAGAATGATTCTCAGATTGCGGAACCAATTGGTGAAGTTAGACCCATTGTTTCTAAGCTTTTCCTTCTCAGCAAAAACGTTGAAGTTGAAGTTGGACTTAGCCATTTGATCTACAATATTTGCAAGTACAAATTAGACTATGTTCATGATAACTAGTTCAACTTTTAATCAAATTACTAGATGAACTCCCACTAAATTCAACATCCCTCAAGTTGTTTAGTGAACACGATCCAAATTCACCACACCTAATCCGATCTTCAGGAGAAGAGATGTGGCTTCAATGGTGGACAACAAAGGGTCGATCATATCATTCATATGACTCGTGCTTAACCTTTCGGTTCTTGTGTTCCGAGGCCATGTCTGTACATGCTAGGCTCGTCAAGTCAAACCCAAGCATTTCCGCGTGTGCAAAACTGGCTTGCACCCGTTGTATGTGAGCGTAGAGTCTATAGCACCCGATCATCACGTGATGCTTGGACACGACGAACTTTCGCAATGGTGCATACATGGGGAGAACACAGTTTTATCTTGATCTTTAAGTGAGGAATCATCTTATAATGCTACCGTCGCGATCTAAGCATAATAAGATACATAAAAGGATAAACATCACATGCATATAACTTTATGTGACATGGTATAGCCATTCTTCGCGCAATGATCTCCATCTTGTGCATGCCGGCATGATCTCCATCATTCCACCATGATTGACTCCACCACGAATAGCAACTACAACTATTGCTAACTACTTAGCGATAAAGTGAAACTATTACGGCGTATAAAGACAACCATATGGCTCCTGCCGGTTGTGTACTCATCGACATGCAAGTTGACACACAGGTCATACACAATTATAAAGACAACCATATGGCTCCTGCCGGTTGTGTACTCATCGACATGCAAGTTGTGAAACATTACAAAACATGATCATTGCATACAACATACACATCACATCTTGGGCCATACCATATCACAGAAAACACTCCCTACAAAAACAAGTTAGACGCCTCTACTTTGTTGTTACATGGTTTACGTGGCTTATGGGAGTAGCAAGCTAAGCACGATTCTTACCTACGGAAAGCCACAACGGTGATATTATGGTTGCCAAACTCTGGTGTAAATCCCATGACAACTATAGTGAGAGAAACAGGCATCCACCAGCCGCATGTGTGGAACAAGCCACATGTCAAGTGCGGAGCCGGTCTCGCGAACGACGCCGCGTAAGGTTGGCCTGGACCGCTTCAATCTCACTATCCCGCGTCATAAGAAGAACACAAACAAGAGGCTTGCAACAGAAAACATCAACGCCCGCAACAACCATGTTGCGTTCTACTCGTGAAACACATCTACGCATAGATCTAGCTCTGATACCACTGAAGGGTTTCGCGGCATAGTAAATCAAAATTTTCTACGGATGCGAACAGAGGAAATCCAAGATCTAATCTAGGAGATGCAAACAACGAGAGGGATTAGATGAGATCTTCATACCCTTGAAGATTCGCACAGCGGAACGTTCGTCGGAACGTGGGTGATGTAGTCGTACTCGCTTCTCCTCCTCGCGATCCGATCCGATCTAACACCGCAAGTGGCGATGCCTCCGAGAGATGCACACGTGCAGCACCTCGACATATCCTCCTACCTCGGTCCAGCAAGTATGGTGGAGAGACGGATTGGATCTACAACGCGACGGCGTGGTGCAAGTGGTGGAGAGTTTCTGCAGCAGGGCTTCGCCTACACGCAGTCGGGAGGGAGAGAGAGAGGAGGGCAGCAGGGCGGCTAGGGTTGAGGAGGAGGTGTAGGTGGGTGGTGCGCCCCATCCCTCTATATATAGAGGGGTGGGCGCCTGCCCTAACCCCTCCCCCAAGCCCTATGCCTGCGGCCAAGGAGGGAGGAGTGGGGGGCAAGTAATCCCCCCCTTCTAGAAGGTCCAAACTAGGGTTTCCCCTTGTTTGGCCGGCTGGGCCCTATGGGGCCTTGTGCCCCTGGCCCAATGCGGTCAGGGCACTCCCTCATAGGCCCATGCCCCCTCCCGACAGGTGGGACCATGTTGGTCCCCTTCCGGAAGGTTCTAGAAGCTTCCGGTACAATACCGATTAACCCGGAACAATTCCGAACTCCAAAAACTGCACTGCCTTATATGAATCTTATTCTCCGGACCATTCCGGAACCTCTCGTGATGTCCAGGATCCCATCCGAGACTCCGAACAAAAACTCATAAACCAATTATCCAATCTATCCTAGCGTCGAGACACGTTAAGTGTGTGAACCTTCGGGTTCGAGAATATGCAGACATGATCTTTTATCAATAATCAATAGCGGGGTCTGGAAACCCATATTGACTCCCACAAATTCATCGATGATCATATCGGATGAACCACGATTCCAGGATTCAATCAATCCCATATATATATATTCCCTTCGTCTCGCGATATTTTACTTGCCCGGGATTTGATCGTCGGTACCGTCATACCTAGTCCAATCTCGTTCACAGCAAGTACTTTACTCGTTCCGTAATCTGATATCACTTTGTGATTAACTCCTTAACCACATGCTTGCAAGAGGTGTTGATATCGATTACCGAGTGGGCCCGAAGTATATCTCTCCGACTTGGGAGGGACAAATCCCATCTCGATACATACAACCCAACAGGTACTTTCCGATCACCTGAGAGACACCTTTATGATCACCCTCTCATAGGATGACGTTTGATGACCTCAAAGCTTTCTTCCGATACCAGGGAGTTGTATTATCTCATGGTCTAAGGAATACAATATTTGACATAAGAAAAGCTTCGCAAAGATGAACACGATGACACGATCTAATTGCTCCGCTTAGTTTGGGTCTGTCCATCATATCATTGTCCCAATGATATGATCTCATTATTAATTGACAACTCATGTCTATGGTTAGGAAACCTTAACCATCATTAATCAATGAGCTAGTCCATAGAGGCATACTAGGGACACGGTGTTGTTCACAAACCACACAAGTATTAAAGTTTCCGCTTAATACAATTCTAGCATGGAATATAAACTTTATCATGAACAAGAATTATAATAATAACATCTTTATTATTGCCTCTAGGGCATAATTCCAACAAGTTACCTATTTGATCCTCCTCCGAGGGCTCCCACTCCTCCAGCCGATGACGATGATGATGAGTATGACAAAGACAAAGGGGACGGGGACGACTACGATGAGGACGAGGAGGCGTGATCTTCTGGGGCGTTAGCATCGCTCTTCTTCCTTTTTGGCGTTTCGATGCCAAAGGGGGAGAAGTAGTTCTATTAGGTCTCGTGGATTTGCAAGGGTCAGGCACAAGCAATTGTCTTTTCGTTGTTTTATTTGCTTGCTTATGCTCTCTTTAGCGTGAACTTATTTGCTATTTGTGCTTGGATTATGTAAGACTGTGCCGTGCCTCACAATGCTTGGTATTCATGGAAGTTTGGATTTATCTCATGGAATTCGGGATTTATCTATGGAGCATATTTGATGGCATATGGAATCATGGGATTATATAATGTATGCATCAATATTGTTGGGATGTGTTTGGAGGCTATCAAGCTAATTATTTTCTTTGGGTATAATCACATCCCGGTGGTATGACCTTGTTTCCTAACCCACCTTGTTTCAATTATTTTTGCTATGAAAGGTGTGTTCTCTCTAATGTGTGTATTTGTATTCAAAAGCAAATATTAAATATGCACACATCTAGGGGGAGCGTCTTTCATTTTTAAGGTGGCGTTAGCCGGTTTCATTGCAAATCCTAGTATTGTCATCTAACACCAAAAAGGGGGAGATTGAAAGAACATTTCTTAATCCCTAGAGTTTTGTGTGTTAGATAACAATATCAAGGATTATTTAACGTGTGTTGAAGTGTTGCAGCTCTCTCTTAGAAAAATGGAATAGTATCTGCCTTTGGGGGGCGGATAATCCGCCCCCCACCAGGGGCGGATAATCCGCCCCTCCCTCTTCCCAAGAGTGCGTGAGCCCCAGAGAGGGGGCTGAGTTTGTGGCCGGATTTTCCGGCTACGCCGTTAGTCCGCCCCCTCGAGGATTTACTTCAAGCCAAGCCTGCATCGCTCTCTGTATGGGGAGCGGAGTTTCCCTCGGACTTCCCGGTCCTTGGGCGGACTTTCTCCCAAGGCCGGATAGTCCGCCCCCGGCAAAGGCGGATAATCCGCCCCCGGCAAAGGCGGATAATCCGCCCCCTCAGGAATTTTTCTCCAAGTCAAGGCTGCGTCGCTCTCTGTTTGGGGGGCAGAGTTTTCCCCGGAGTTTTCGTCCTGGGGGGCAGATTTTTTCCCCAGGGCGGATAGTACGCCCCAAAGGGGGGAGGATAATCCACCCCAAAAGTTCTCCAACAACTTGTTCTGGGCAGGGGGTATTTAAGCCAGTCTTTCCCCTCAGTCCAGAACTCTTGATTGATTCGAAAAAGAAAGGACCTGACCTGCAACTTTCATCCAAGAGAACTCCACCTAGATCCACTCAAAGGCTCCGTCCCTTGGGGAATCAAAGGAGGAGGACTCGAGCATCATCAACTACAATCAAGCGCTTCATCTCCTCTCCATTCATTTGGAGAACCACCGATCTAGTATTTCTTGCAAATACCTAGATCCTTGTTTTTGTTTATTTTGATAAACCTTGTTCTTGTGGCAGCTTGTTGTCTTCTCGGGAGCCCCCAATTCGGTTGTGGGTGTGTGCCCCGATAGTGTTGTAAAAGGCACCGGTTCCTGCCTCTAAGGGATCCAATAGTGGAGAAGGTGGATCAGGCCTCTCGTGGCGAGATCCATCGGAGAATAGGGTGAGGCCTATTGTGGCGTGGTGGTCTTAGAACCGCTCACCCCTCCAACGCAGATGTACTTCCCTTAACAAGGAAGGAACTGCGGTAAAACAAATCCCTATGTCTCCGCGTGCTCCACTGCGGTTCCTTCGCTCCTCTCTTTACGTGCTTAGTAGTTAGGGTTGCATATACGGAAATTCTCGTAGTTGCATATCTAGAGAATTTACTTTGTGTCAAGCCTAAAATTGAAAAAGTATTGAAAATTGGTTAGCACCTATTCACCCCCCTCTAGGTGCCCATACGATCCATTTCAAAGGGAACCTAAAATCCACAAATATCAATCTCTCTTTATTCTTCCTCCAAACTCCACACTAATTCCATTGGATCTTCAAATTTACTCAAACTTTATTTGATTCCTCTCACTCAATTGATCTAAGGTATGATTCTCCTCCGATCCTCAAGTTATTTTTGCAAAAGCTTCACTCAATCATTCACCATTGGAAATCTAGACTTAGGTCTTGTTTTTGATTCAATCTTGATATGGAGCATGCTTAGTATTGTTTTAGAGGATAATTCGTTTGTAACTAGTGTAGAGGATCACATATGCTATGAGCAGTTTTTATTATTTCTTGTTTATTCAATCTTATTATTTTTATATGAATATGAGGAGCCGTACACGTGCGGTGGCTGCAGCATCTTCCACGCCACTCGTTGATAGGTTGAACCCCGAGTCACTTGATATCGAGTTCATCGAGGAGTTCCACTTGAACCGTTTCAACCGTCTCAAGCTTTGGGAAATAAAATCCACCAAGTGGGCATGTCCTTATATCCTGAACCAACTTGGCATTTGTGCTGATTTTGATTTACTTTGCAACAATGTTGATTTGTATGACTTTGTCTTTCAGGATGCTGCCACGTATCGCCGCTTGACACTTGAGTTCTTTAGCACCTTGACGCATACGGTGGATCATTACTTTTGTACCGAGGAATAAAGGCCCGGAGTTGATCGCAACAAATTCCACCTCATGAACTGTGAGTACCACTACAAGAAATATTTCCTTCCACAATGACTGGGCCCATCGTTCTTCGTAGAAGGCTCCTCTTTCGTGACAAAAATCTCGGCTCGACCGTGGCCGATACAAAACTTTTTTTTAAAGTTTCACGCCCCTCTACTATGACGAAACCGCTAAAACTGTGGAGGAAGCTCGTCGGGCGCGTGGAAAAAGTAAGATTTACGCTTCCTCGCGAGATGTTGACTCGCCGAAGTATTTTTATGCGTGTGGGTCCCGGAAGTCAGTGACTCTAGCGGAGCAAACTTTTTGGTCGCGCCTCCCTGATTTGAACTCGATAACGTTGTTCGATGCCTCTTCCGTTTAGTCAGGCTGCTGGGCCCCGCATGTCTGCCTCACATTAGAGGAATCGTGTGCATGATGGATTTTTTCCTTCCCTATTCCGAACTTGATAGCATCGCTCGATGCATCTGCCGTTTAATCAGGCTATTGGGTCCCACGTCTCATCCTCACACTAGAATAAACGTGTGCATGATGGATTTTTTCCTTGGCCCATGCCTCCCTGATATGAACTCGATGACGTTGCTCGATCTATCTGTCGTTAATCACGATGTTGGGTCCCACATGCCAGCCTCTCATTACAAGAATCGTGTGTATGATGGAATTTTTTCCTTCACTCCCGCTATTATGTTCCGAACTTGATAGCGCTGATAGATGCATCTATAGTTTAATCACGCAGCTGGGCCCACATGTCATCCTCTCATCAGAAGAAATGTGCGTATGATAAAAAATCCTTGGCTCGTGCCTCCTGTTGCTCGAACTATCTACCGTTAATCACGATGCTGGGTCCCACATGCCAGCCTCTTATTAGAAGAATGGTGTGTATGATGGAATTTTTTTCCTTCGCTCCCGCTACCCTGTTCCGAACTTGATTGCGCTGCCATTTAATCACGCATCTGGACCCACATGTCATCCTCTCATTAGAAGAAACGTGTGTATGATGGATTTTTTCCCTCGGTCGTGCTACCCTATTCCGAACTTGATAACACTGCCAGATACATAATCACGCAGCTAGGCCCCACGTGTCATACTCTCATTAGAAGAAACGTGTGTATGATGGAATTTTTGCCCTCGGTCGCTCCTCCGTGTTAACTTAATAGCGTTGCTCGCTGCATCAGCCGTTTATACAGGCTGGTGGGTCCCATATGTCAGCCTCACATTAGAAGAATAGTGTGTATATGATGGAATTTTTTTCTTCTCTAGTGCTACCCTGTTCCGAACTGGATAGCGTTGCTCGACTAGTCTGCCGTTTGGTCACACTGCTGGGTCCCACATATTAGCATCTCAGTAGAAGAATGTGTGCATGTTTGACTTTTTCCTTGCTCGCGCCTACCTTATTCGAACTTGGCAACGCTGTTCGATGCAACATCTATCTAAGGTCTTGATGTCTACGCACTTCTATTCATATAGACAATTGTTGGGCCTCCAAGTGCAGAGGTTTGTAGAACATCAGCAATTTCCCTTAAGTGGATTACCCAAGGTTTATCGAACTCAGGGAGGAAGTGGTCAAAGGTATTCCCTCTCAAGTAACCCTTCAATCAAGATACAAGAATTCTCTTGTGTCCCCAACACACCCAATACACTTGTCAGGTGTATAGGCGCACTAGTTCGGTGAAGAGATAGTGAAATACAAGTGGTAACGGTGCCAAAAAATAGTTGATGGCATGGAGGACTAAAGCAAGCAAACATGCAACATATCTAGTAGCAAATGGTGTTTCAATGTTTAGAAACAAGGCCTAGGGATCATACTTTCACTACTGAACACTCTCTCATATAAATATCCTCTCTTCATGATACTATTCTTAACAACTCTTCGGTTGGACACTCTAATCCATGGTAGGGCTATAACAACACGCCTTAAAGTTCGCCTTCCGCAATCTAGATAACCCCACACCATCACCTTGAGAGCTAGATGGTTCCAACAAACACGAAAATTTCATAGAAACACCCAACTACAAATATAACTCATAACAACTATTCAATCTAGCCAAGGTGCCACACATGGTATGCCCGCTCTCACTTTCACAAACGTGGGGAAAAGCATAGATCTATTAAAGCACGAAGAGTATTTATGTATACTCAATCCTAAGTGCCACCATGGTGTGCACACTGTCACTTTCACACACATGGGGAGAGCAGAGATCTACTAAAGCACTTGAGTCGCAAGGTAGATCTACTTGATTACAAAGCTCATGACCACAACAAGATAATGCATAGAGAGAGAGATGACCACATAGCTACAGGTAGAGCCCTTAGCCTCGAGAGAGAACTACTCCCTCCTCATCATGGGAATCAACAACAGTGATGAAGATGGTGGTGGAGATCGATGGAGGTGGCTCCGGGGGCACTTCCCCGTCCCGGCAGGGTGCCGGAATAGAGACTTTCTGTCCCCTGAATCTCCCATTTGGTGGCGGCGACCCTACAGAGGTTTTCGTGGATGTTTCTGGGATATTTAGGGTTTTTGGGTCGGAGGCTTCTTATAGGCGAAGGGGTAAGGCGAGGAGGCAGCCAGGGGCTCACACCCCATGTGGGCGCGGCCTAGGGTGGGCCCGCGCCCACCTAGGCTGTGGCCACCTTGGTTTCCTCCTCCGTATCGTCTTCGATTTTCTTTATTGCTTCCGGTAAAATATGAACTTTGGCTTTTGTCCCATCCAATTCCGAGAATATTTCTTTACTAGCTTTTTTGAAACCAAAAACAACAGAAAATAGGCAGCTGGCACTGTCAAAGTGTGGACAAAGCAAAGCAAAGTAGATACTAACAAGCATGGAACATCAAAAATTATAGATACGTTTCCGACGTATCAAGCATCCCCAAGATTAACTCCTGCTCGTCCTCGAGTAGGTAAGTGATAAAAATAATAATTTTTGAGGTGACATGCACCCTCACAATAAAGATCTAACCATTTGCAAGCATTGAAAGCTGGGATCAAAGAACTCTAAACATTAACATGAAAGAATGGAGTTCTAATAGTAAGACAAAGCAACTATTGTTGCAACATGACAAGATACAAACAAAGATCATGAATAGCATGCATTGAAAAACATTTGTTTGTTTCACATACAGAAAACATATCATAGTGGCACTCAGCTTGTCCCTCATAGAGTAGCAATTAGATGCATAGGATACCTTCAAAGTTCACAAGGGTGACTAGAAACAAGTAGCACAAGAACAAGTAATAACACAATATGCTTCAATCAATAAGCTTTGGAACACTGCTCACAGGATGACAACTATGCTCTCTTAATGGTGCAAAAAAGGTAGAAGGTGGAGACTCAATTAATGGTGGAAGAAATTCCTTTTCATAAAGGAAGCAGGGATTTCAAGTTTCAAAAAGAGCTTCCAACAATTATGGTACTTGTTAGCTTTCAGCCCTCATTGCCCCTATCATAAGCATCTTGAAGTGATTAAGGTTAAAGTGAACACACTAGGTAGTATATGCTTGACGAAGTATAAGTTGGCAATATCAAGTCCCTTGAATGTGAGGGCCACACCTCATGCTACATCAACTTTGGGCCCAGGCAAGTTCTTGTCATTGTAAGTATTTGCATATCATTGAGAACCGCCAACGGGGTACCCCTTGCACACGGTACAAGAGCTTTCCATAACCAAAATGACAAGGCAAGCAGACAATGAGCATCTCAGCAATCTTTTTATTTACTATATGCATAGTTTTTTATTGAGGATGCTTCATAGATAGCTCACTATGGTGATGCTGCAAGTTTCCACCATGATTAGGCATGGCTTAGGCTAGTGGCCCAGGCGTTTCTCTAACACAGAATACAAACTCCATGGACTTACAAGTTCCCTTTTTATTTCACACCGGTGACATCCATAGAAAAAACAGCATGATATCAACTGAGTACAGAGTACAAGTGCAATGTTGAAAACGTTCCCCATGACAGCATGGTTCTGCTAATTCCAACGTATAAGTGCAAGCATATACAACATAGTGCCACAATGGTTCAAGTTTATTAGGGGCAAATAATATAAAGTGTGCCATCAAATTTGTAAGGGCTTTAATCACTAAGTTTTCACATAACAAAATACTTTTTAATTGGAAGATAGTTGAAAACAAGAATATACTTAGAATGGTGTAACACACCATGCATAGGAGTTTATAGTGGACACTTTGGAATAACTTGGTTTCTTGGGAGTTGGAAGCATGAGTAGAGCTTACTCATACAAGTGGAGGCTAGCAAAAGACTAGGAGCAACCAACTAAGAGAGCAATAATGGCCATAATCATGCAGAGCGACAAAACATTACTAATCAAAGCATAGAATGGCACAACACGTCAAGGACTAAATGATCATAGAGGCTATGGTGACTTGTTCATAGTCATAACATGGTGTGAGCATGTGCCAAGTCAACCCAAAAAAACATCAAAGGAGAATACCACAATACTATGATTTTGCATGCTAAAAAAATGCATAATTTCTTAAAGGAACACTAAGAAATCCCAATTGTTTGGAACAAGACATGCTACAGAAATAATCACTAATCATAAGGTCAAAACAACACCTAGCATGTCATGCCAAAGTCTAAGTCACAGTCAAAGCAAGCTCACTTTTGTACCACTAAAGCATGAAACTTCCTACTCTTTTCCAACACCAAACAACTTATTTGAAACAACTCACAAAGATAATAATCAACAAAGATCAGTGAGCTTGTCTAACAAATCCACAAAGAAGAACTAAAAGTTCTAAGCTGAAAGTACAAGAAAACTAAGGCTGAACGCAGTGCTAGCAAAAGTGAACACTCACAAAACAATAAGAGTGAAAACTAGAGTGTTCTAGGCAATGGAAACAGAGGGTGTCTCTCTCCAAAATAAGTGTGGTGTAACAAACCAACTTACTCAAGAAAACTAAGCAAACGAAAACCAAAAACAAAAACTAAGACGCTCCAAGAACAACACAACAATGCATGAAACAATAAAAACAAAGTGTCTAGAAAGACCTGAGCTTTTTATTGATGAAGAAGGGGATTCCTTGCGCATCCCCAAGCTTTGACGCTTGTACCTCTTGGATATTTCTTGGTGTGACACCATGGTGGAATCCCCAATCTTGAGCTTTTTTCCATTCTTCATCTCATTACATCATTCTATATCTACACCTGAATTTTTTCCTTCATACAAAACTTCAGACAATCTTCATTAGCAACATTAGTGCATTCAAAAGATATTAGACCCTTAGGCAAAGCTTTGGAACATGTAGGGGTCTCAACCTAATAAGGTAGATTCCTCCTGTGTTTTACAATGCTAGTCCCTGGATCAATAGCTAGCATCCACAGTTAAGATGTAATATCAAGAAACAAAGGTCATAATAAAACTTTATAACCAGGAATAACATAAGTTTATTACATCAAACATAGCTCATTTGGCTATTACATTACATTGCAGCGGAATAACTATAATCATGGGGTCCTTAATCTTCAAAGTGCCACAGGCAGATGTTGGTTGTAGGCTTTGTAATCCTAATCAATCAATCTTCACTAAATCAATCAAACCTGCAACATACAAGTTACAGCCACAAAGGGTCAATACATTTGAATTGTATTGGCAAGTGACACTATGGTAGTATAGTGGAGTCTATCATCTATATGCATTTGGTTAAGTGGAGTTGAGGCTTGCATTTCTCAAAATAGATTTTTCCTTATCATTTGAAAATACTAAGTTTTTGCTTGACAAAATCATTTTTCTCAATCAAAGATTGAAGATCCTTTCCAAGGCATCTACCAACCAAAGATTGAAGATTTCAAACAACCCTTGTTCAACCCACAAGTTTTAACTTAGAAATTTGAATGATGAGATTCTTGATTGCTTCCATGTCTAGATGCTCAAATTGTCCTTTACCAGGGACATGGCTAAGTACTTAGGTTTTACACTCTGCAGAGGTGGTGCACTTTCCCCACAAGACTTGGTTTCCCAAGACAAGATCTTTCAGAAGCCTTCCCTTAGACCAAAATGGACGCGCTCCAACCTATCAAACACTACCACCCACTGTCCATATGGCTAAGTTCTTGCAACCTATATGATCATGGCAGAGCCCATATTGCCAAGTGGTTGCACTTGAAGCTTCTCAACATTTGACATCTCAAATCCCTTTGTTCTTGGGTGGCATACCACAAGTGAGATACACAAGCCAAGTCCATGGCCTTGTGAACCACTCAACCAAAAACCACCAAGCAAGCTCATTCCACCCAGGGGATTCATTAACTTAGTTGTTTTATTAAACAAAAACATAAGTCCTCAGACTTAGAGATTTTTCCATAGTGTGATTATATTTTCCACCCATGTTTTCTATTAGCTAGGCTAAGCTTGATAGTAGTAGGAATATTTACTTAGGAAAATCCTACTAAGGATTCATCTACTAGGTTTTCTTATAGCAAGGTCTATACTTAGCAAAATTTCCATGCAAGTTTTACTTAGCAAAATCACTAATGCATAGAGAAAGTAATGGGACAAAAGTATGAAGCATCACTTGCCTTTTTGGTGGTTCACTCCTTGATCTTGCTAGTCTCACACTTTTCTAACTTCACTACAAGTCAATCAAGTAAACACAAAATCAACTAGCATTCCAAACCAATAAATCAATCAAACAATTTAACACATACAAAACAATGAGATCTAAGTCATTCATGTAAGCATGCAAAGGATGGTTCTATTTGTAAGGATGGTCTCCACTAGGATTCTAACTTTGTAAGATCCAAATTGGCCATTTACCAAAGTGGCAAAGTCATTAGCAAATGGGTTTTATCCATAAACCATTTTCAAATCCATTCATCATTTTATGTGGTGGAAAATGTTTTTATCAAAACAAAACTTTTGAGTTTTTCACCAAATGAGTTGCTATTGCAAAACTTGGTGTTTTTGGGTCAGTAGGTTTGGTCCAAACTATTTTCTCAAAGTTTCCTTTCCATAAACATTTTCATAATAAAATCAATAATTTTATTTGGCTAGAAATTGGCTAAGTCAAATAATTCAACCTAAATTTTACCAAAATCATTTTTAACACCAAGGTTGGTTCCTAGGGTCAGTAAGGTCACATCAAACCATTTTGCAAAAGTTTTACCCCTAAATTCAATTTTAAATAATTTTTATACTCTAAACAAGCTCACAAAAGAATCTGCAAAATCAAGCAAACTAACAGATACTATTGGCTAAAATAATTCCACAGTTGGCTAGGGCTTGATCTCCTGAATCCATTGATATAAAATTTATAATTTTTGGATGTGTGGTTTAAAAGTTACAAAGGTTTGAAGTTTGCAAATAAATCTGATTCAAAAATCTGTTTTAACTCAAACACTGGCCACGCGTCGAGCCGTGATTGGCCGGTACCGCTTCGTGCGGATCACGCTGCTGACCGTAGGATCTAATCTAATCGTGCGATCCAGAACGCATACCCCTTCGCGGTTAAGTGGTCTAATCCTGATCGCTCAATCTAGATCGGACGGCTGTCATCGCACTGACCAAACTTGGGCGGCGCAGCGACGGTCGCTGGCGGCGGCGCTGGCGAAATAGGACGCGAGGAAGAGGGGGAGGATTCTCACCGGGTTCGCAGAACACTGTTGATGCTCAACGTGCTTTTGGTTGGTGGAGGGGCGCACGGGGCTGTCCTTGATTGCTCGCCGGAGACGAGCTAAGCTTCGGGCGGTTCAGAAGGTCGTCGAGGGCGAGGATAGGGGGCGTCCTAGGACAAACGGATGATGCTGTAAGGTTCGCACGAGCCTGGAGATCATCATAGTATCCACGGGAAAAGGAGGGGAGGTCAGGTTTTACCGGGGAACGTCGTCGGAGAAAAGGGCAGACGGTGGTGCTGCAGGTCATCGACGTTGCCGACACTGTAGGGTACCCGCAGATGATTGAATGGAACGAAAAGATGCGCCAGGGTGTGGTGAGCGTGCTCGTGTGCTCGGGGAGGCAGGAGGTGGTGTCGAGTCGCCGGAATCGGCTCTGGACCTCGTCGGAACAGAGGGTGCTCGGGGAGAAATTGGGGCGGCCTGGGGGCGTGCTTTGGGGAGGAGACAGAGGGGAATGAGAGAGGATGCACTGGCGTTTAAAGGTGCTTGATCGCTGCGAGTTAAGGTGGCCACGTTAAGGCGAATTGATGCCGCGAAATCAAGGCCTGCAACGGCCGGCGAGGGGGAAAAGGCGTGGTTCGCGGGTGGGGAAGAAGGGGGGCGTGGTGTGGGGTCCTCTGGCAGTGAGAGAAAGGGAGTGGAGGTGGGGCCAGTAGTCAGTCGCTCGGTGGGTAAGTTGCTGGGTGAAAGAAAACGATTCGGGGTGGAGAGGAGGTGGGCTGCGAGTGGGCTTAATGGGCTGTCTCAGTTGGGTCAGGTCCACTTCCATTTTTTTATTCTGTATCCTTTTCTTTTTCTATTTCTAAATTCTGTTTTGAAATTTCTATCAAACAAACATGGTTCAAATCAATTCAAACAACACTCAAACTTTGTATTATTGAAATTAGTTCTGTTTAGTAACATGAACCAAAATCCAAATTCAAATTAATAATTTTAATAATAGGGTCCATTAATAATTAAATATAATTGGACCTTGTTTATTTAAATCAAAATAGAGTTTGATTTTATTAATAAAATCTTTATTTGAAACCTAAATATTTTCAAAACCAAATCAGTAGGTTTTATTTGGGAAACTTGGAAATTTGTTTAAAACAAAATAACCTTTTATTTTAGAGTCCATTATTAATTAAATATAGTAGACTTTCATTATTAAATCCAATAGGATTTGTTTTATTGTGATATTTATTTTGAAATCTAAAATAAAGCTAAAACACTTTGGTAGGTTTTATTTGTGAATATCAAATATTTGGGAAACTTATTTTAAATAATTTAATAAGTTTTGATGTTTCAATTAAATTGGTAAAATCTTTTATTTTAAATAAAGTTGGATATTAAATTCTTATTAATTTATTTAAATCAACTTTTGCTATTTTTATTCAAAACAAAACATTTATTTCAAAATATTGGCCAAGGTTTAATTTGGCTATATAAAATAATCTTTATTTATGAATCCACCTTTTCTTTTGAAAACCAAATCTTTTATTAAAAAGATCCAAAATAGTAATTCCAAAATATTTTTAATTTCCTTTATTTAAAATGTTTATCTTTTTTTAATCCCTTTAGGATTTTATTTAGTTCAAATGGGTTTGAAGTTCCAATTGAATAAGAAATCCGAAGCGGTTTCATTCGATTTGTTTCGGATTGGATGATGGAAAAACCAGCAAGCAGCAAGCGTAGGCTGTGTTGCCGTAGCGCGCCCTACGGAGTTGTACAAAGTCAGCAACCGTTTTGGCCAATGGATCTCGTTTTTAGAATAGCTTTGATCCGGCCATGTAGAGCACTCATAGAGGTCCGGCTTCACGTCAGTAATCTACCACACCCATGCTGGAATGTCCGACGGCGGACTCCATCAATCTGAGGTTCTTTCTCTCACGTAATTTCGCCCGCCCGTTCTACTTCCGTGCCGGAGGAAATGGGATTCGAACCCATGATACAATCTTCTTGTATGTCGATTTAGCAAACCAATGCCTTAAGCCACTCAGCCATACCTCCAAGTTGTTGATCGGAATTGGAAAAAAGGTTGGTTGCCTTGGAGTAATCAGATTCTAGGGAAGGGAAGCTTAGAATTCGGCATCTTCTTACCTTCTCTAACGAGTGAATGGATGAAAGAACTCATAACTCTTTCGCTCTGATCGTAAAAGTTCGGAAAAGTCTGACAACTTACTCGTTTGTACTCCAAATTAAATGGATTAAAGTGTCTACTTACCACCCAAACACAAATGCATTCCAAGGTAAATGCTCGCCCTAACCAAAGAAGAATTCCCTGCCTGAAGCCCTGAATGCTGAACTCCATACGACGAGTATGCCCCTGTTGCTCCAAGTGAAATTCAGTCTAGGGTTCTTAAAGATATTCTCCATTTTTTCCCTTTCCCTACAATAAAGTATAGTCTGAAGGCTAGCACGCACCATTCCTCGCTTATGATAATCTAAGGCCAAAAAGAAAGAAGGCTCACACCATAATAATACATTTCGGTTTTCAAGGTCGTGGATTTGGATCGAAGAGAAACAAAAATACAGCAAGTTCTCATATTGTATGTCGTACAGCTCCTCAACCTTCCTCCTCACTGAGTTGATCTTCAACCATCTTCTCAACGGTTCGGCAACATTAACCCAAACCCTTACTCGCAAGAACCGAGCTTGGATAGAACTGAAGAAGATTTGGCGAACGAAGAAAAAGGTCAAAGGGTTTATTCTCAAAAAAATAAAAGGAGGTTATTCAGTAGCCATTCTTTCATTCAGGAATGGACACTGGACCAGAATAAAATGTGGGAATATCGGGATTGGCAGATTTGGTTTCGTCTAGGAACAGAACGTAAAAATCTTCCTTGACTTGAATCAAATCTGGAGTTGACTCATGTTAGGCTTCTTTTCTTCGTTTTAACTCTTTCTAGTATCATCTATCGCGAAGCGTCGCCAATGCGTCTTAAAAATAAACTGGCCTTAGACTTTTCCTTTGAATGTTCATTCTGGAATTGAATGTCACAAACAAGACTCATATATGCCTTAGTGAAACTCAGGGTAAAGTGGCAGAGGTATGACCTCAGGAAGAAAGAAAGATCGGGCGGGGAAAACGGGGTTCTAACCCGCGACTTCTGGCGTGACAGACCAGCACTCTTCAAACCTGTGAAATAGATATCTAATATTAGATAGATATAGAATACCAAAAGCCTGATAATGGATTCCAAAATTTTTGTATTTCTATTTGCTTTCTTTTTCTTTTGTGCGCGCTTTTCGCCTGCCTTCCTGAGATTCCAAAGATGAGCTCTTTCGCATCACACGGAGGTGACCAAACTAGCTTACCTAAGAAGTGAATCACGAGGTCCAGAGATAGTGAAGAACCTGCTTTCTCGGACTGGGTCATATTCTTGGGGCTCGTTAACGGTTGCTGCGGCGGGGTGCCACATTAGAGAGATTTCTTAAGCCCCCTACCTTTGCTTTATGACAGGAAGATCTCCCATATTTTATGTCCCCTCGATTCCCGACATGCTATGATACCCCAGGGTGGGTAGGAGCGGGTCGAGTCCGTATCACCGCGGAACAACTGCAGCGTCCGGATCTGATCTATCTACTCGGCAATTCAGCCGGTGACTTCACGGTCGCCAACGAGGCGCATCTATAGTAGGTGGGTCCCAGCTCTTCACGAGGGTCAGTGCGGCTTTAAAGCTCCTAAGTCGTCCACTATACAATAAAAGAATCGAAGCCAGAGGAAACAAGTGAAGGTGGATCAGCGATTCCTGTTCAGGTGGTTCCAAAACTAGAAACTATTCCTCTACTCGCTTGCCATGAGTAAGGTTGGGAGACCGAAGGCAGTTTTCCGTGCACCGGACACGTAGCTTACCGAATCAGCCTCACTACTTCGATCTCAGTAACCTAATGATATCCCCAGACCAACTCAGGCCACGGGAATAGTGAACGGGAAGAAGGAACTAGTGAGGCTTTCGTTGGTCAAACAATATGCCCTCCTCACTTGAGGAGAGTGAAGGTCATGACTTATTGAAGCAGAATGTCAATTGGCCAAGAGAAGGGGAAGCTAGCATCCCATTCACTCAGCGATATTTTATCGCTTCGTTCTTCCCGTTGTCGCTCAGGACAATAGAGCAGGCGCGCCGCCCACAAAATGTTTGAATGATCGGGTAAAGAGCGAGCTTCTTATATGGGATCTGACGCATCCAGCAGAGCGAAGCAGCGTTCCATTCTTTTCGGCGGCATCCTTCCGCCAAGGGAAAGCCGTTGCGCGTTAGCGCATACGTTTTCTTGCTAGGGCGGACACGGATTTCTCTCTAAAGGCGAAGACTCTGAAGTGGGCGAACACTCGGCCTAAGGGCGAACAAAAAAGCTCTGGCTCCGCGCACCTGCTGACACCTTTCGAAGCACTTGCACGTGTGAACCGAAGTCGTCTTGTCCTTCCTCTCTCATTTCAGTCCTCGCCTTTTTCATCTTCCGTAGGGGCCTTTAGTCTTTTGATTAGAGTAGAGGTCGCGAGAGAGCAGAGCGTACCGCCCTGCCATAGTCCCGATAGGAACTAAACCTCCTCATATAGGAGAGGATTCTATTGATAGTATCCATCCTACTGCCCATAAAGTCATAACCGGCATATTAGGCAAAATGAATAATCTAACAAATTAAAGCAAAGAAAATAGGATCCAAAGCAATTACCTATTATCTTAATAAAAGAAGAAAGAAAATCAAAGCCGCCTCCACTATTAAGCAGCATGAGCCACTAGACTGACTCGATATCCGTGTGTGGATCCGCCCGAAGGCAGTCGATTGGAAAAGATGAAGACAAGGATTCAAACAACTCCAGGATTGTAAATACCATAACAGCAAAGTAGAATGCACCAAATTGAGCCTATTACCGGTTCCAGGAAGAGCACACCAGCTAATACGCAGTTCAGCTCTCAGCTGCTATTGCTGCCTATGCCAGGATAGTGTTATACCCTTTTATTAAAAGGGATGATTTTCCTTCTTGTCGAATAAAGATATGACGTTGGGAAGGGAAAGGGAGTAGAAACGTTTTCGTAGCCTTGGGCGAAGGGCTGAGAGTTCCGTGATCCAGAAATTCTTTCTTATTACCCCTTTTAGAATTCGATTTGCTGAGCTAAATAAATAGAAAAAGATAGAAATACGGCTTTCGCGGCATGCTGATCCGCGATTACTAGCGATTTCAACTTCATGTTCCCGAGTTGCAGAGAACAATCCGAACTGAGGCAATCTTTCCGGATTCGCTCCGCCTTACAGCCTTGCTGAAGTGAAAGAAAGAAAAAGTAGCTCCGCAGCTCGCCCAGAAGAAGAAAGACCCGCCGCTAACGATTTGGAAATCCCTGGTGGGCTGGGCCTGAAAGACAAGTGTGTGTGGATTTCCACATCCTCGTCTTTACTTTAAGACACAACTCTTCTCTTTCTCGGTCAAATGACTTGCGATAGTGCAGAGGCAGGCAAGAAAAGCTGCTCAAAGGGGACGGCAGGATGATCGAGTTCGTGCTCGGGGAGGATGAAATTAGAACCCATGCCTATCTTAAGAAGTTGACTCAAACCTTTTTGAGTGTGGAATCTATGAAAAAGAAAAGAATACTAGACCTGTTGGACTCGCAAAGTAGGATCAGGCTTAGTCTACTAGAAACAGAGGAGAGCGAAAACTAAGTCTCGATCTCGAACTCAAACTGATGCCTAGCTGCCTCCATCTCCGCTTCCTTCTACTACCAGCGTGCGCTCATCCCTTGCTTGTTCTTTCAGGACTGAGTATGATGAAATTGAGATCTGACTTACTTTAGTCCGTATCGTATCGTCGGTCTTTAGTGCAAGCGAAGCGGTTTGATCCCGGTAGCCAACTGGACTTGGCGTAGGGATGACTTGCCTAGTGAGATAACATGAATTACTGAGCCTCCGCTCATTAGTGGAAACTTTTTCTTCAAGTCAGATTGTTATTGTGCAATATGAGTGACTGCAGAGAGTTGGCTTGACATATCTCGGCTGGGATAGAACCTGAGAGCTGGTTGGTTTTGCCCCACCCCCCCAAAAACAAACCGACCCAACAAGAAAACGTATCCGCTTTAGCAACAAAGCGCTCATCCCACCATTGGTTTCACAGCACTTAGTAAGCATACGTTTGAAGACCGAGTTGGTTGATTTGGTCTGTCCATTTGCTCTAGGAGGGGCTCGACTTCCTTTGAGCTATGAGAAATGTTTAGGGGAGCGCCTTCTTTTTTTTTCTGGCCTTGGCATAGCCGCCAGATACCTCCTGCACGCCCTTCTGGGTTGAAGATTCCTACTCCTTACTGTGAGCAATGGGTGGCATAGCTTTTTTCTAGAGGATAGCATTGGCTGTCTTGCCTTCTGGATTGTACTTCCTATGATCTTGGCTTCTGTTTCTGAGCTGCCTCCAATCAAACCTCTTTCCCTTCGTCTCCGGTTTTCAATACGAACAAGTGTCATCCTCTTCTCCCATCGTTACTATCTATTGCTTTGGGATTGCTATGCTTGTGAAAGTAAGCTTTATCGTTTTCGAGTTCTTGCTTGACAACTGATTGACTATCTTTTTTACCAAGCGGTAGTTGAACAGGGCCCTTAGCTATTTAGATTGATTCTAAATGGCATTGGACGTGCCATAGCCATAGACCAAGCACTCTTGTAGCTTCGGAATTGAATGAAGCAAGAGAAAGATCAAGCCGAAGGGCAGGGTCAAAGAGGCCTCACATAAGCTTCAAAGCCGTAGGTGAGTATTCAAATAAAGGGGAGCACCTTGCTATCATGAAAACACCAGCAGTGACCACTTCGACTAGGGAGACGAAGAATGGAATTTAAGAAAGAGAGATCCGATTGACCCGATCTAGCAATAAGAGAAACAAAGCTGGGAAAGCCGAGCGTAATGTTCGTACCAAGGCAGGGGAGGAAGATAGGGACGAATGTGCCACTCCCATTACGGTTAAGGCATTTATTTTAAAATATTAGCATTGGGCACTCTAACTCGAAGGAAGAAGCCGAAGCCAGTCCAGTAGCTCGAACTCAGGATGAGATCAATTCGGAAGCACTTTTTTCTTATTCTAGCATTTTTTCTTAAAATTTAGGACTTTCCAATCGATTTTTATCTTACCTAATTCTATCTACGCCCAGGGGGATAATACCGAAACAGTCCTTTTTTTCTGATCATAGAGGAGCCGTATGAAGCTAAGGTTTCATGTACTCTTTGCAAATATGCTTCTTTTACTTATTGGAAAGAAACGAAAAAAGCATTATCGAGTTATAATTATGACACATTCCTGAATCATCATATTGATGATTTCAGTATGAATTGCGGGACCTGGGAATTGGTTTCGCCCGAAGCATCGGACCAATGATCAGGGGGAAGTCCTGCATCGAGATTATTAGTTGCTTACCGCTGCATATTTTATCAAGATCAACCTGTGGGAATAGTCGTCCCTTCCTTACCAAAGAAAGAAAAAAGGAATGACGCGGTCTGGTTTACAAGTAAGAAAGACAGCTCCCCTCCTTCGTCGCTTCTGGCTAAGCATCTTTCGGCGGAGGAAAGGATGCGACTAGTCGCTTCTGGCGAAGCAGCGAGTTCATGAGCAAGTGAATGAACGAGCAGACCCTCTGGTGCCTTTCCATACCTGTGTTTAGTTAGGATCTTCCTTTCCATTCCCATATGGATATTACGGAAAGAATCCCGCTCCCGGGCGAGGTAGAGTAGTTTCTCTTTTTCTGGGCACCTAGGAGGGCCCTCTCGTCATTACCTTTTGTGCTTTCTCGTACCAGTGCGTATTTGCCAGAACTCATGGATGCTATTCCCACGCCAAGCTTTAACTCAAATTTCTAAGAAACTGCTATACGGAAAAGGAGGGAACCCAGAAGAATGTCTCAGGGCTCAAGTGATTCACCGAAGCGACGAGACCTTGAAAGTTTTCAAGTGTCAGTAGCGGGACGTTCTGTCAATCGGGGAAGGCCCCTGGGCGTAGATAGAATTAGGTAAGATAAAAATCGATTGGAAAGTCCTAAATTTTAAGAAAAAATGTGGTCAAAGGGAAGGAATCAGAAAAGAGGGAAGCGCTCTCAAGGTAGAATCAGTTCCAGGTCATCGCGCGTGTGTGTATCTCTCCCCGGGAAGAGGCGCATGGGGTAGCGAGGCAAATCGTGTTTCATCAACCACTTTGATTACGGATACTGAATCTAGTGAAAGTCTAGTTGGAATGTATTTATGTGTCGAATTGAGATAGAGTTGGATGGCTAGTTAAGCGGGGAAGCTCAAAGCTGTAAGACCTCAAATGCTAGGGCACACCCTTTCTTTAAACCACCCGGAGATCATCCATCTATGTCTTATGGAAAAGATTCAAAAAGTTTCTTCTTGCTCTAAAAAATCAAACAAAGTTTTATTTTATTCATTTATTTTCACATCACAAGATTTGGAAAATCTTGGGATGTGACAGGCTACCACCCTTAAAATAAATCTCGTCCCGAGATTTGGGGAGGCTAGGGTTACAAGCAAGTTCAAAACAACTAGGGTACTACCACCCTTAAAAATTTTCAAACAAAAATTACATATTGTCCTTCTTGGGATCCTGGGAAAACTTCTCTAAGCAAACTTTGCATGTGTCCTTGGTTTCCATACTTGACTCATGGGACAAGGTTGAGTTTCTCCATAGGCTTGTTCAACTTGTTCTTAATCTTTTCTGGACAGTTGCTTGCATAATGTCCTGGATTCTTGCAGTTGAAACAATGGATGTCCTTGAGTTCTTTACGTGGCTCTTGTGGACAAGTTGCTACATAATGGCCTAGATCTCTACAGTTGTTGCACACTACTTGGCCAATCTCTTTATTCTTCTTTTTCTCTGGGCACTCACTGGAATAGTGTCCCATTTCCTTACATTTACGACATTGCACAAGGTTCATGTCTGGTCTTGGTTTCTTGGGTTTCTTTGATCCTTTGAATTGGGTTGTCTTGTTTGGAGGTATAAGTGGTCCTTTTCCTTTGCCATCAACATTCTTGGCATACTTGGATCCTTCTTGTTTCCTTTGTTCCACCATGGAGTAGATGGGGCATTGGATAGGGGCATGGTCATTTCTTCACAAAGGTAACAAGTAGCTTGAGAGGTGGGACATTGTCCAACAAGATGATTTTCTTCACAGTTAGGGCATTTACCTTCATGCTCCTTGGAAGTATGATCCTTGTCTCCACAAATAATGCAAGCTGGTGCTCCATCTAGAATAACATTCTTGCCATCTTTGTTATCATCAACTCTTTTGGGATAGCTTTCTTCCATGTTGATCATTTGATTAGTCACCTTAAGCATCAGTTGGGATTGTTCCTCCAAAAACTTTTGTAGTGCTGGATTTTTATCACTATTGTTGGCTATGAACTGAGCTGTCAGTTGGTTTAACTGGTTCTGGGTTGCTATGAGCTCTTTCATGCTGTCTCCTTGGTTTGTGTTGATGTCATCAACCTTGGAGTCTTTTGGAGTAGTCATCTGTTTGGGTTGAAGGGAGGTTAGAGTAGGCAAGATATTTCTAAGGAAATATTTCTAATCACACACATCCCAATTCACACAAGCAATGTGCATGCAATCACAAGTCAAACATTCCACTCAAACAACAAGTTTCAAGCACATACTTAGGCAACCAAAAATATTTTGTTACACCACCTAAGTTGGTGTGTTTGACTTTAACTATAAATGGTGGTCCGTCTATATGGTTCACTTGTGATATTTCCATCCTTCTTTGGTTGCTTCTTCTTACTTGAGATCATGGTTTCCTTGAGAAAAACTCTTGGTTGCAATAACTTCAAATGATGTAGGCTCATCTTATTTTTCATTCCCTTAGTCTCCACATCTTGAGCAAGATTTTCTTGTCTTACTTGTAGTCCTTAGTGGTTTCCATGTTGGAGATCCTTGGTGAACATGCTGAAGATGTTGAAGTCATTAGAGTTGAAGAAGTTGAAGTAGTCCTTTACACATGGTGTAGTCTTTGGCCATGGGTAGGTTTTTCCATCAAGTTTGAAAATAGAAGAGAAGTAGAGTTGAAACCAAAATGGTTGAGGAAAGAGTTTACAAGTGTTTTGTAAATAAGTTTTTGGAACAAAACAACTCCTATTTTCTAAGGGTTTTTGTCCAATCCTAGGTTTACAAATCCTACAGGCAACACAATGCTCTGATACCATCTGTAGGGGTCTCAACCTAATAAGGTAGATTCCTCCTGTGTTTTACAATGCTAGTCCCTGGATCAATAGCTAGCATCCACAGTTAAGATGTAATATCAAGAAACAAAGGTCATAATATAACTTTATAACCAGGAATAACATAAGTTTATTACATCAAACATAGCTCATTTGGCTATTACATTACATTGCAGCGGAATAACTATAATCATGGGGTCCTTCATCTTCAAAGTGCCACAGGCAGATGTTGGTTGTAGGCTTTGTAATCCTAATCAATCAATCTTCACTAAATCAATCAAACCTGCAACATATAAGTTACATCCACAAAGGGTCAATACATTTGAATTGTATTGGCAAGTGACACTATGGTAGTATAGTGGAGTCTATCATCTATATGCATTTGGTTAAGTGGAGTTGAGGCTTGCATTGCTCAAAATAGATTTTTCCTTATCATTTGAAAATACTAAGTTTTTGCTTGACAAAATCATTTTTCTCAATCAAAGATTGAAGATCCTTTCCAAGGCATCTACCAACCAAAGATTGAATATTTCAAACAACCCTTGGTCAATCCACAAGTTTTAACTTAGAAATTTGAATGATGAGATTCTTGATTGCTTCCATGTTTTGATGCTCAAATTGTCCTTTACCAGGGACATGGCTAAGTACTTAGGTTTTACACTCTGCAGAGGTGGTGCACTTTCCCCACAAGACTTGGTTTCCCAAGACAAGATCTTTCAGAAGCCTTCCCTTAGACCAAAATGGATGCGGTCCAACCTATCAAACACTACCACCCACTGTCCATATGGCTAAGTTCTTGCAACCTATATGATCATGGCAGAGCCCATATTGCCAAGTGGTTGCACTTGAAGCTTCTCAACATTTGACATCTCAAATCCCTTTGTTCCTGGGTGGCATACCACAAGTGAGATACACAAGCCAAGTCCATGGCCTTGTGAACCATCAACCAAAAACCATCAATCAAGCCCATTCCACCCAGGGGATTCATTAACTTAGTTGTTTTATTAAACAAAAACATAAGTCCTCAGACTTAGAGATTTTTCCATAGTGTGAATATATTTTCCACCCATGTTTTCTATTAGCTAGGCTAAGCTTGATAGTAGTAGGAATCTTTACTTAGGAAAATCCTACTAAGGATTCATCTACTAGGTTTTCTTATAGCAAGGTCTATACTTAGCAAAATTTCCATGCAAGTTTTACTTAGCAAAATCACTAATGCATAGAGAAAGTAATGGGACAAAAGTATGAAGCATCACTTGCCTTTTTGGTGGTTCACTCCTTGATCTTGCTAGTCTCACACTTTGCTAACTTCACTACAAGTGAATCAAGTAGACACAAAATCAACTAGCATTCCAAACCAATAAATCAATCAAACAATTTAACACATACAAAACAATGAGATCTAAGTCATGCATGTAAGCATGCAAAGGATGGTTCTATTTGTAAGGATGGTCTCCACTAGGCTTCTAACTTTGTAAGATCCAAATTGGCCATTTACCAAAGTGGCAAAGTCATTAGCAAATGGGTTTTATCCATAAACCATTTTCAAATCCATTCATCATTTTATGTGGTGGAAAATGTTTTTATCAAAACAAAACTTTTGAGTTTTTCACCAAATGACTTGCTATTGCAAAACTTAGTGTTTTTGGGTCAGTAGGTTTGGTCCAAACTATTTTCTCAAAGTTTCCTTTCCATAAACATTTTCATAATAAAATCAATAATTTTATTTGGCTAGAAATTGGCTAAGTCAAATAATTCAACCTAAATTTTACCAAAATCATTTTTAACACCAAGGGTTGGTTCCTAGGGCAGTAAGGTCATATCAAACCATTTGGAAAAAGTTTTACCCCTAAATTCAATTTTAAATAATTTTTATACTCTAAACAAGCTCACAAAATAATCTGCAAAATCAAGCAAACTAACAGATACTATTGGCTAAACTAATTCCACAGTTGGCTAGGGCTTGATCTCCTGAATCCACTGATATAAAATTTATAATTTTTGGACGTGTGGTTTGAAAGTTACAAAGGTTTGAAGTTGGCAAATAAATCTGATTCAAAAATCTGTTTTAACTCAAACACTGGCCACACGTCGAGCCGTGATTGGCCGGTACCGCTTCGTGCGGATCACGCTGCTGACCGTAGGATCTAATCTAATCGTGCGATCCAGAACGCATACCCCTTCGCGGTTAAGTGGTCTAATCCTGATCGCTCAATCTAGATCGGACGGCTGTCATCGCACTGACCAAACTTGGGCGGCGCAGCGACGGTCGCTGGCGGCGGCGAGGTCAGTCGGTGGCGGCGCTGGCGAAATAGGACGCGAGGAAGAGGGGGAGGATGTTCACCGGGTTCGCAGAACACTGCTGATGCTCAACGTGCTTTTGGTTGGTGGAGGGGCGCACGGGGCTGTCCTTGATTGCTCGCCGGAGACGAGCTGAGCTTCGGGCGGTTCAGAAGGTCGTCGAGGGCGAGGATAGGGGGCGTCCTAGGACAAACGGATGATGTTGTTAGGTTCGCACGAGCCTGGAGATCATCATAGTATCCACGGGAAAAGGAGGGGAGGTCAGGTTTTACCGGGGAACGTCGTCGGAGAAAAGGGCAGACGGTGGTGCTGCAGGTCGTCGACGTTGCCGACACTGTAGGGTACCCGCGGATGATTGAATGGCACGAAAAGATGCGCCAGGGTGTGGTGAGCGTGCTCGTGTGCTCGGGGAGGCAGGAGGTGGTGTCGAGTCGCCGGAATCGGGTCTGGACCTCGTCGGAACAGAGGGTGCTCGGGGAGAAATTGGGGCGGCCTGGGGGTGTGCTTTGGGGAGGAGACAGAGGGGAATGAGAGAGGATGCGCTGGCGTTTAAAGGTGCTTGATCGCTGCGAGTTAAGTTGGACGCGTTAAGGCGAATTGATGCCGCGAAATCAAGGCATGCAACGGTCGGCGAGGGGGAAAAGGCGTGGTTCGCGGGTGGGGAAGAAGGGGGGCGTGGTGTGGGGTCCTCTGGCAGTGAGAGAAAGGGAGTGGAGGTGGGGCCAGTAGTCAGTCGCTCGGTGGGTAAGTTGTTGGGTGAAAGAAAACAATTCGGGGTGGAGAGGAGGTGGGCTGCGAGTGGGCTTAATGGGCTGACTCAGTTGGGTCAGGTCCACTTCCATTTTTTTTTATTCTGTATCCTTTTCTTTTTCTATTTCTGAATTCTGTTTTGAAATTTCTATCAAACAAACATGGTTCAAATCAATTCAAACAACACTCAAACTTTGTAATATTGAAATTAGTTCTGTTTAGTAACATGAACCAAAATCCAAATTCAAATTAATAATTTTAATAATAGGGTCCATTAATAATTAAATATAATTGGACCTTGATTATTTAAATCAAAATAGAGTTTGATTTTATTAATAAAATCTTTATTTGAAACCTAAGTATTTTTCAAAACCAAATCAGTAGGTTTTATTTGGGAAACTTGGAAATTTGTTTAAAACAAAATAACCTTTTATTTTAGAGTCCATTATTAATTAAATATAGTAGACTTTCATTATTAAATCCAATAGGATTTGTTTTATTGAGATATTTATTTTGAAATCTAAAATAAAGCTAAAACACTTTGGTAGGTTTTATTTGTGAATATCAAATATTTGGGAAACTTATTTTAAATAATTTAATAAGTTTTGATGTTTCAATTAAATTGGTAAAATCTTTTATTTTAAATAAAGTTGGATATTAAATTCTTATTAATTTATTTAAATCAACTTTTGCTATTTTTATTCAAAACAAAACATTTATTTCAAAATATTGCCCAAGGTTTAATTTGGCTATATAAAATAATCTTTATTTATGAATCCACCTTTTCTTTTGAAAACCAAATCTTTTATTAAAAAGATCCAAAATAGTAATTCCAAAATATTTTTAATTTTCTTTATTTAAAATGTTTATCTTTTTTAAATCCCTTTAGGATTTTATTTAATTCAAATGGGTTTGAAGTTCCAATTGAATTCAAAAAGTTTCTTCTGGCTCTAAAAAATCAAACAAAGTTTTATTTTATTCATTTATTTTCACATCACAAGATTTGGAAAATCTTGGGATGTGACAGAACAACAATTGTTTCCACTAAAAATACAAGCTACTGTATCAACCCCTTCAAAAATCTCAATTCCCCAAAGAGAACTCAAAAAGGAATCAATAAGAAGCAAATGCAAATAATGGCAGAAATCTGTCAAAACAGACCAGCAGGTAGAAACCAATTTTTTTCGAAAATCTTATGTTGCTCAAATTAAAAAGTGTTGAACTAACGAAAGTTATCGAACATACCGGGAGATTTATTCGTAAATTATCAGCTCAATCCTAATTACAGAGACTCCTCATGAATATTTATGGCAGAGGACAGAATTATGTTTTGGGACAGCATCTCCCCAAATCTTACTTCCCTCTCATTAGAGGCCATTATTGACACAAAAAGCAAACACAAAGGATAATGAGAGGTCATTACTGAAGTAATAACTTCCAATACTCAAGGAAACTCTTGGGTTATCTCCCAACAAGTACTTTTCTTTAAAATCTTTAAGTTAGGCTTGATAGTTTGAGAAGATGATCACATAAGAAATATGAATTGAAGTAAAAGAGAGCATCAAGAAGCAAATTCAAAACACATTTAAGTATAACCCACTTCCTATGCATAGGAATCTTGTAAAGAAACAAATCATGAAAGTACAAAGCAACAAGCATAGGAAAGTAAAACAAGTGCAACTTCAAAGTTTTAAACATAAAGAGGGGAAACTTAATATTGGTGAGATACATAAAACCATGGTTCCCTCTCTCATAATAACTTTCAGTAGCAACATGAAGAAAATTAACAATATAAATATCACATAAAACATTCTTATCATGATCCACATGCATAAAATAATTATTACTTTCCACATAAGCATAGTCATTCTTATTAATTGTAGTGGGAGCAAATTCAACAAAATAGCTATCATTATTATTCTCATCACCATAATCATCAAATATTGGAGGCATATTGTAATCACAATTAATTTCCTCCTCAATAGTAGGTGGACTAAAAATATCATATTCATCATTTAATCATCATATATTGGAGGTATAGTATCATCAAAGTAAATTTTATCCTCCTTGCTTGGGTGACTAAAAATATCATGCTCATCAAAACTAGACTCCCCAGGCTTAGATTTTTCCATATCATTAGCAATAATGGTGTTCAAAGAATTCATAATAATAGCATTGCTATTAGCATGCAAATAAATTTCCATATGTTGTTTAATTTTCTCATCAAACACTTCATGTCCTAACTCAAGATAAATGCTATAAAGCTCTCTAATTTTGTTGTTGTTTTCCATTAAGCCTAACTAGTGAAAACAAGAAACAAAAATACAAAATTACCGAATCTAAAGGAAATAACTTCGAGCACTCACACCGGAGTATGTGAGTACCTTTTACCTTACCTCCCGGGAAACGGTGCTAGAAAATAGCTTGATGTCTACGCACTTCTATTCTTGTAGACAGTTGTTGGGCCTCCAAGTGCAGAGGTTTGTAAAACAGCAGCAAGTTTCCCTTAAGTGGATTACCCCAGGTTTATCGAACTCAGGGAGGAAGTGTTCAAAGGTATTCCCTCTCAAAAAACCCTACAATCAAGATACAAGAAGCCTCTTGTGTCCCCAACACACCCAGTACACTTGTCAGGTGTATAGGTGCACTAGTTCGACAAAGAGATAGTGAAATACAAGTGGTAACGTTGCCAGAAAATAGCTGATGGCGTGGAGGACTAAATCAAGAAAACATGCAACCGATCTAGTAGCAAACGGTGTTTCAATGTTTAGAAACAAGGCCTAGGGATCATACTTTCACTAGTGAACACTCTCTCATATAAATATCCTCTCTTCATGATACTACTCTTAAAGACTCTCCGGTTGGACACTCTAATCCATGGTAGGGCTATAACAACACGCCTCAAAGTCCGCCTTCCCCAATCTAGATAACCCCACACTGTCACCTTGAGCGCTAGATGGTTCCAACAAACACCACAATTTAATAGAGACATCCAACTCCAAATATAACTCATAAAAAATATTCAATCTAGCCAAAGTGCCACACACGGTATGCCCGCTGTCACTTTCACACACGTGGGGAAAATAATAGATCTACTAAAGCACAAAGAGTATTTATGTAGACTCAAGCCTAAGTGCCACCATGGCGTGCACACTGTCACTTTCACACACATGGGGAGAGCAGAGATCTATTGAAGCACTTGAGTAGAAAGGTAGATCTACTTGATTACAAAGCTCATGACCACAACAAGATCATGCATATAGAGAGGGATGAACACATAGCTACCGGTAGAGCCCTTAGCCTCGTGTCACATCCCAAGATTTTCCAAATCTTGAAATGTGAAAATAAATGAATAAAATAAAACTTTGTTTGATTTTCAGAGCCAGAAGAAAATTTTTGAATTTAATTGGAACTCCAAACCCATTTGAATTAAATAAAATCCTAAAGGGATTTAAAAAGATAAACATTTAATAAAAGGAAAAAAACATTTGGAAATATTATTTTGAAACAATTAAATGAAAATATTTGTTTTCAAATGAAATAGAAGTTTATAAATAAAGAACATTTTATAAAGCCAAATTAAACCTTGGCCAAGCTTTGGATTTAAAACATTTTTTTTTGAATAAAAATAGCAAAAGTTGATTTAAATAAATTAATAAGAATTTAATATCCAACTTTATTTAAAATAAAAGATTTTACCAATTTAATTAAAACATCAAAACTTATTAAATTATTTAAAATAAGTTCTCCCAAATATTTGATATTCACAAATAAAACCTACCAAAGTGTTTTGGCTTTATTTTATATTTCAAAATAAATATCTCAATAAAACAAATCCTATTTGATTTAATAATGAAAGTCTATTATATTTAATTAGTAATGGACTCTAAAATAAAATGTTATTTTGTTTTAAAACAAGTTTCCAAGTATTCTATATTCCCCAAATAAAACCTACTGATTTGGTTTTGAAAATATTTAGGTTTCAAATAAAGATTTTATTAATAAAATCAAACTCTATTTGATTTAATAACTAAGGCCCATTTTATTTAATTATTAATGGACCCTAAAATAAAAGGTTATTTTGTTTTAAACAAATTTTCCAAATATTCTTTATTTCCAAATAAAATCTACTGATTGGTTTGAAAGTATTTGGAGTTCAAATGAAGATTTTATTAAATAAACCAAACACTATTTTATTAATAAACCATGGACCATTTTACTTAATTAATAAATAGAACCTAAAAAGATTTAAAATATTATTTTTATTTTGGATTTTGGTTCATGTTACTGAACAGAACTAATTTCAATATTACAAAGTTTGAGTGTTGTTTGAATTGATTTGAACCTTGTTTGATTGTTTTGAAATTCAAAACAGAAAAATAGAAATAGAAAAGGAAAAAGAATTCAGACAGAAAAAAATAGAACAGCCCACCCTCTGGCCCAACTAGCCCAACACAGCCCAATCCAGCCCAGCCTTCACTCCCCGAAAGAAAACGTTTCGCACCTCGTGTCTGAACCGCGCAGAGACTGACCAGTGGACCTCCCCCTCTTCCCTTTTCCCACTGACGCAACGGCCCCACTTGCCACTGTTCTTCCTCCCCACCCGCACGACACCTTCTCCCCCTCGCCGGCCGTTGCAGGCCTTGATTTCGCGGCATCAATTCGCCTTAACGCGGCCACCTTAACTCGCAGCGATCAAGCACCTTTAAACTCCAGCGCATCCTCTCTCATTCCCCTCTGTCTTCTCCCCCAAGCACGCTCCCAGGCCGCTCCAATTTCTCCCCGAGCCGCTCTGTCTCTGACGACTTCCCCGGCCGATTCCGGCAGCCCCTCGCCGCCCCTTGCCTCCTCGACCATGCTCTCGTGATCCCCACCTCCTGGCGATCATCCCCGTAGCGCCAGCTCGCCCCCGAGCGCCCCAGAGTGTCGGCAACGTCTCCACCTGTACGCCACCGACGACCCCGCAACTCCGGTGAGCTCTAGCACTCGACTCCGTGCGTGCCTTGATCAGTAAATCATGCCATTTGATTAGTCTGCGTCTTCCGCATCTCCAGGTTCTCGCCAAACACTCGCGCGTGGCCTGCAACCTCGCCCCTGTCGACGACTGACCGCACCCGAGGCACGGCTCAACTCCGGCGAGCAATTCCCCCAGGAACCCGTGCGCCCCTTCACCAACCAGTACCACGTTGAGCATCAGCGAGCGTCAGCGATTCCGGTGAGCATCTCCCCACCCTCCTTTGCTTCCTGTACCGCCGGCGCCGTCATCGACTGGCCGCTCCGCCGCTAGCCACCATCGTCGCGCCGCCAGCTTTTGGCAAAGCACTGAGAGCCACCCGATCTTGATCCGGTGGATAGGATAGAAAGTAGAACGAAGGGGTAAGAGAGAAACTGAGCCGTGCGATATCAGTTAGATCTAACGGCCTGCAGCGCGTGATCCGTGCGAACTGTTTTCGTCAAATCAGAGCGAGACACGTGGCCAGTATTAAATCTAAAAACAGATTTGAATCAGATTTATGTGCAAACTTCAAACCTTTGTATCTTTGGATCCACACGTCCAAAAATTGCAAATTTTATGTCGTTGGATTCAGGAGAGCAAGCCCTAGCCAACTATGGCCTTAGTTTAGAAAATAATATATGTTAGTTTGCTTGATTTTGCAGATTCTTTTGTGAGCTTGTTTAGAGTATAAAAATTGTTTAAAATTGATTTTAGGGTTAAAACTTTTGCAAAATGGTTTGTTGTGACCTTACTGACCCTAGGAACCAACCCTTGGTGTTAAAAATGATTTTGGTAAAATTTAGGTTGAATTATTTGACTTAGCCAATTTCTAGCCAAATAAAAATTATTGATTTTACTATGAAAATGTTTATGGAAAGAAAACTTTGAGAAAATAGTTGGACCAAACCTACTGACTCAAAAACACCAAGTTTTGCAACAGCAACTCATTTGGTGAAAAACTTAAAAGGTTTTGTTTTGATAAAAACATTTTTCACCACATAAAATGATGAATGGATTTTAAAATGGTTTTGAGATAAAACCCTTTTGCAATTGACTTTGCCATTTTGGTGAATGACCAATTTGGAACCTACAAAGTTTAGAAGCCTAGTGGAAACCACCTTTACAATTAGAACCATCTTTTGCATGCTTGCATGCATTACTTTGACTTTGTCATTTTATGTGTTGTTTTGCTTGATTGGTAGATTGAGTTTGTGCCTTGTTTGATTGAATTGTAGTGACTTGAAGAGTGTGTTTGTTGCAAGGACAAGGAGTGAACCCAAACTCTACCAAAAAGGCAAGTGATGCTTCATACTTTTTGTCCCATTACTTTCACTATGCATTAGTGATTTTGCTAAGTAAAACTTGCATGGATTTTGCTAAGTATGAACCTTGCTATAGGAAAACCTAGTAGATGAATCCTTAGTAGGATTTTCCTAAGTTAAAGATTCCTATTACTACCAAGCTTAGCCTAGCTAATAGAAAACATGGGTGGAAAATATATTCACACTATGGAAAAATCTCTAAGTCTGAGGACTTATGTTTTTGTGTAATAAAACAACTAAGTTAATGAATCCCCTGGGTGGAATGGGCTTGCTTGGTGGTTTTTGGTTGAGTGGTTCACAAGGCCCATGTTTATGGTTGACCTTGTGTATCTCACTTGTGGTATGCCACCCAGGAACAAAGGGATTTGAGATGTCAAATGTTGAGAAGCTTCAAGTGCAACCACTTGGCAATATGAGCTCTGCCATGATCATATAGGTTGCAAGAACTTAGCCATATGGACAGTGGGTGGTAGTGTTTGATAGGTTGGAACGCGCCATTTTGGTCTAAGGGAAGGCTTCTGAAAGATCTTGTCTTGGGAAACCAAGTATTGTGGGGAAAGTGCACCACCTCTGCAGAGTGTAAAACCTAAGTACTTAGCCATGTCCCTGGTAAAGGACAATTTGAGCATCAAGACATGGAAGCAATCAAGAATCTCATCATTCAAATTTTCTAAGTTAAAATCTTGTGGTTTGAACAAGGGTTGTTTGAAATCTTCAATCTTTGGTTTGGTAGATGCCTTGGAAAGGATCTTCAATCTTAAATTGGAAAAAATGATTTTATCAAAGCAAAAACTTAGTATTTTCAAATGTTAAGGAAAAATCTATTTTGAGCAATGCAAGCCTCAACTCCACTTAGCCAAATGCATATAGATGATAGAATCCACTATACTACCATAGTATCACTTTCTAATACAATTCGAATGTATTGACCCTTTGTGGCTGTAACTTGTATGTTGCAGGTTTGATTGATTTTAGTGAAGATTGATTGATTAGGATTACAAAGTCTACAACCAACATCTGCCTATGGCACTTTGAAGATGAAGGACCCCATGCTTATAGTTATTCCGCTGCAATGTAATGTAATAGCCATATGAGCTATGTGTGATGTAATAAAATTATGTTATTCCTGGTTATAAAGTTATATTATGACCTTTGTTTCTTGATATTACATCTTAACTGTGGATGCTAGCTATTGATCCAGGGACTAGCATTGTAAAACATAGGGGGCTCTATCTTATTAAAGATTGGGACCCCTACACCTCGAGAGAGAACTACTCCCTCCTCATCATGGGAATCATCAACGGTGATGAAGATGGTGGTGGAGATCGATGGAGATGGCTCCGGGGGCACTTCCCCGTCCCGGCAGGGTGCCGGAATAGAGACTTTCTGTCCCCCGAATCTCCCCTTTGGTGGCGGCGGCGCTACAGAGGTTTTCGTGGATGTTTCTGGGATATTTAGGGTTTTTGGGTCGGAGGCTTCTTATAGGCGAAAGGGCAAGGTGAGTAGGAATCTAGGGGGCCCACACCCAAAAGCTCAATCTTGGGGATGCCACCCCATGTCAGCCCAAGAAATATTCAAGAGGTACAAGCGTCAAAGCTTTGGGATGCCCAAGGCATCCCCTTCTTCATCAATAAAAATCTCAGGTGTTTCTAGACACTTCGTTTTTATTGTTTCATGCATGGTTGTGTTCTTATTAGAGCGTCTTAGTTTTCGTTTTTGGTTTTTGTTTTCTTAGTTTGCTTGAATAAAGTTGGTTGATCACAACACACCTTTTTGGAGAGAGACACACTATGTTTTCATTGCCTAGAACACTCTAATTCTCACTATTATTATTTTGTGAGTGTTCTCTTTTGCTAGCACTATGTGAGCCTTAGTTTTCTTGTGCTTTCAGCTTAGAACTTTTTAGTTCTTCTTTGTGGATTTGTGAAACAAGCTCACTGATCTTTATTGATTATTATCTTTATGATTTGTTTCAAATAAGTTGTTTGGTGTTGGAAAGGAGTAGTAAGTTCTTGATTGTAAGTGCAAGAGGAGCTTGCATTGACTGTGACTTAGACTTTAGCATGACATGATAGGTGTTGTTTTGACCTTATGCTTAGTGATTATTGCTGTAGCATGTCTTGTTCCAAACAATTGGGATTTCTTAGTGTGCCTTGAAGAAATTATGCGTTGTTTTAGCATGCAAAAGCATATTATAGTGGTATTCTCCTTTGATGTTTTGCTTGGGTTGACTTAGCACATGCTCACACCATGTTATGACAATGAAAAGTCACCATTAGCCTCTATGATCATTTAGTCCTTGACTTGTAGTACCACTCTATGCTTTGATTAGTAATGCTTTGTTGCTCTACATGATTATGTCCATTATTTCTCTCTTAGTTGGTTGCTCCCAGTATTTTGCTATCCACCACTTGTGTGAGTAAGTTCTACTCATGCCTCCAACTCCCAAGAAACCAAGTTATTCCAAAGTGTCCACTATAAACTCCTATGCATGGTGTGTTACACCATTCCAAGTATATTCTTGTTTTCAACTATCTTCCAATTAAAAACTATTTTGTTATGTGAAAACTTAGTGATTAAAGCCCTCACGAACTTGATGGCACACTTTATTCTTTGCCCCTAATAAACTTGAACCATTGTGACAACTTTGTTGTATATGCTTGCACTTATAAGTTGGAATTAGCAGAACCATGCTGTCATGGGGAACGTTTTCAACATTGCACTTGTACTTTGTTGTACTCAGTTGATATCATGCTATTTTGTCTATGGATGTCACCAGTGTGAAATAAAGAGGGAACTTGTAAGTCGATGGAGTTTGTATTTTGTGTTAGAGAAACGTCTAGGCCGCTATCTTAAGCCATGCCTAATGATGGTGGAAACTTGCAGCATCACCATAATGAGCTATCTATGAAGCATCCTCAATAAAAAGCTATGCATATGGTAAATAAAAAGATTGTTGAGATGCTCATTGTTTGCTTGCCTTGTCATTTTGGTTATGGGAACGCTCCTGTACCATGTGCAAGGGGTACCCCGTTGGCAGTTCTCAATGATATGCAAATACTTACAGTGACATGAACTTACCTGGAACCAAAGTTGAGTATGCATGAGGTGTGGCCCTTGTATTGAAGGGACATGAGATTTCCAACTTATACTTAGTCAAGCATATACTCCAGATTTGCCACTTTAACCTTAACCACTTCAAGATGCTTATGATAAGGGCAATGAGGGCTGAAAGCTAACAAGTACCATAATTGTTGGAAGCTCTTTTTGAAACTTGTAATCCCTTCTTCCTTTACAAAAAAGGCCTTTCTTCCACCATTATTGAGTCTCCACCTTATACCTTTAGGCACCATTAAGAGAGCATAGTTGTCATTCTGTGTGCAGTGTTCCAAAGCTTATTAATTGATGCATATTATGATATTACTTGCTCGTGTGCTATTTGTTTCTAGTCACCCTTGTGAACTTTGAAGGTGTCCTATGCATCTATTTGCTAATCTATGAGGGACAAGCTGATTGCCACTTTGCCATGTTTTTGTATGTGAAACAAACAAAAGTTTTTCAATGCATATTATTCATGATCTTTGTTTGTAGCTTGACATGTTGCTTGCATAGTTACTATGTCCTATTGTTAGAACTCCATCTTTCATGCACATGTTTAGAGTTCTTTGATCACAGCTTTCAGTGCTTGCAAATGGTTTGATATTTATTGTGAGGGTGCATGTCACGTCAAAAATTATTATTTTTATCACTTACCTACTCGAGGAAGATCAGGAGTTAAGCTTGGGGATGCTTGATACATCGGAAACGTATCTATAATTTTTGATGCTCCATGCTTGTTTTATATCATTTGTCTTACGTTTTGTCTACACTTTGAGGTGTTTTTATATCTTTTCTGGAACTAACCTATTAACAAGTTGCCATAGTGCCAGTTGCCTGTTTTCTTCCGTTTTGGTTCCAGAAAGGCAGAAAATCAATATTCTCGGAATTGGACGGGACAAAAGCCAAAGTTATTATTTTTCCCAAAGCAACACGGAACCACAAAGCAGAGCCGGAGGGGGACCATAGGGTGGCCGCACCCCCTAGGCGCGGGCAAGCCCTGGAGGCGCCTAGAGGGGGTGTGGGCCCCCTGGACCCCCACCGACCTTGATTCCTGCGCCTATAATAAGACTTCGATGGGAAAACCCTAAACAATCTGGAAGAAATCCACGAAAACCTCCGTAGTGCCTCCGCCACCGAAAGGGAGATTCGGGGGACAGAAAGTCTCTGTTCCTGCACCCTGCCGGGACGGGGAAGTGCCCCCGGATCCATCTCCATCGATCTCCATCGCCATCTTCATCACCGTTGCTGATTCCCATGATGTGGAGGGAGTAGTTCTTCCTCGAGGCTAAGGGCTCTACCGGTAGCTATGTGTTCATCTCTATCTCTCTCTATGCATGATCTTGTGGTCATGAGCTTTGTAATCAAGTAGATCTACCTTTCTACTCAAGTGCTTCATTAGATCTCTGCTCTCCCCATGTGTGTGAAAGTGACAGCGTGCACGCCATGGTGGCACTTAGGTTCGAGTCTACATAAATAGTCTTTGTGCTTTAATAGATCTATGCTTTTCCCCACGTGTGTGAAAGTGACAGTGTGCATACCGTGTGTGGCACTTAGGCTAGACTACATATATATTTGTTATGAGTTATATTTGGAGTTGGATGTCTCTATGAAATTGTGGTGTTTGTTGGAACCATCTAGCGCTCAAGGTGACAGTGTGGGGTTATCTAGATTGGGGAAGGCGGACTTTGAAGTGTGCTGTTATAGCCCTACCATGGATTAGAGTGTCCAACCGGAGAGTAGTTAAGAGTAGTATCATGAAGATAGGATATTTATATGAGACAGTGTTCACTAGTGAAAGTATGATCCCTAGGCCTTGTTTCTAAACATTGAAACACCGTTTGCATCTAGATCTGTTGCATGTTTGCTTGCTTTAGTCTTTACCTCATAGTCAAGATATTTTCTGGCACCATTACCACTTGTATTTCACTATATCTTCACCGAACTAGTGCACCTATACACTTGAAAAGTGTATTGGGTGTGTTGGGGACACAAGAGACTTCTTATATCTTGATTGCAGGGTTGCTTGAGAGGGTATACCTTTGGCCACTTCCTCCCTGAGTTCGATAAACCTTGGGTGATCCACTTAAGGGAAACTTGCTGCTGTTCAACAAACCTCTGCACTTGGAGGCCCAACAACTGTCTACAAGAATAGAAGTGCATAGACATCACTGCGGTGACGCTGTTTCAGGTTGTGGAACTCCTTTTTCTTCAAGTTCATCACTCCGGATGAGATGTAAGTTGTATGGAATCCATCCTCAAAACTAGCCCAAGTCATATCCTCAAGGGGAGTGGGGATCTGAAAGTTGTCCCACCAGGTTGCTGCTGGTCCTTCGAACAGATGTGCTGCAAACCTGACTTTTTCCTTGTCGGTGCAGCCAACAGTCACTAAGTCCTTGTTCACTAAACGTAACCAGTCATTGGCTACCATTGGATCAGTGGTTCCCGAGAACTTTGCAGGCCTCAGTCTCAGAAATCTGGTGAGCATGTCAAATGCTGGTTGATTATTCTGATTGTTGTTGTTGTTGTTGTTGTTGTTGTTATTGTTGTTCTGATTCTAGTTTTGCATGAACTGTGTCATCATCTGCATCAGTTGAGCTTGAGTTGTCATCAACTGCTGCATCTCTGGAGTGATGTTATTGTTGTTGTTTGGGTTGGGGTTGGCACGACGGGGAGGCATCTGTGGTTTCAACAAGGATAAGAATGAGATACCCATAGATGCTTAACATGCACAATACATCACATAGAAACAATCATAATAACCAATCTCAAAATAACATAGAGTTTGAACGACACAAACAAAAGGTTTTGAAAATGCAAACACACAATAGCAAGCCATCCACATGTTGGATGGTCATTGCGACTCAATAATCGAAGTATAATAGATAAATGATAGTCGAGTAGTCTACACTACTCCTCCATGTCGACCTCCATGTCGACCTCCACGTCAACAAGAACAAGACCTGCATTCTCCATGGCGGCCTTGTACTCCTCTACACTAGTGGTCAAGGCCTCAATCTTAGCCCTAAGGGCCCTCTTCTGTGAGCGAAGCCTCTCAATCACTCCCTGCTGGTGCTCAAGGTCGAAGTCCTTGGCCACTAACTCATCCTTCATCTCTCTGATCTTCTTGTTTCTGTCTTGGACTCTTTTCTCCTAACTCTTGAACTTCTTGTCATGGCTCTCAAATCTAGCCGGCATCTCTTTGACGATCTCGTCTTGTTCCGCGAAGAGCTTGTCCTTCTCCCTCAGATGAACCTGGAGCTCGTCATTGCTAAGCATGACGTTGGTCCTCTCTGTGTCGAGGTGTCTAATAAGATCCTCTAGGTCCTGAAGGTACAGATGAACTGTCTCAATCGTCTCTCTAGTAGCATCATCGTACTCTATAGCCTCACCCTCCTCGCCGCGTCTCCCAAACGGGTGAAAGTAGAGACCTCTAAGCTCGGTGGAGTGCCTCCCAACCAGGCATCCAAGTAACTCCTGCATGTCTACATCTAAGCCCCTCTCCTTGTCATCATGCATCAGCTTGAAGGTGATATCCTCCGTGGGTGGCTCTGTCTGGCGTCCCGGCTGTGTGACTCTGAAGCCCCAAAGGTCCTTCCTCTCAAACTTGGTGAGCTGAAGTGTCGTGATACTAGGAAGTGGGAGGTTGAGCACACTAGTGAGCTCCACGGGACGAGAACCGAAATGAGTTCCCTTGAACTCCTCGGCAGTGCTGATAACAATGTTAGGCATCTATTGTATAAGATAGAGAAAGGTTAGAATCAATACAAGTAGAGAAAAAATTCACAAGACAATAGAACACAAGCACATTTTTAACAATAAACACACAAGTCATGGCATACACAAATCCAATTCAAATACCAAGGTTCCACATAACTTAGACAAATTTTTGCGAGTAAAATGACAAATATGGTGGTCCAACTAACGAAGTATGTTACAATTCTCACTCACTAGACAAGATAGCTATCAGGGCATCCTTGGTGGCAATCTGTCTATCTTGATCACAAGACTCCCATATTAAGTCTATGATGTATTCCCTTAGACATTTATTGGTAGCCTCTAAGTCTTGGGTATGCTTCTTTTATTCTCTTAGATCATTTTGAGTGTTGAGCATTCTACACTTGAGCCTATCACCAAGCTCCTTGATGGCATTCCAAGCTGCATTTCTTGTAGAGTCAAAGAATGTTGTGTGCATTTCAGAGTTGGTGACCATGCAGAATCCCCACTCTTTGTGGTTGTCTTCCTTGTTTTTGTACAAGTGAAGTTGCACCCACCAATACTCTTCTCCATCATCCATCACAGGGAATCCCTTGTACACAACTGCACCATGTATCCCCATGGTAACCATAAGGTTCTTGAGTGCCTTGGGAAACTCCGTCTCACACTCCAAAGTCATGGTCATGAGTGGTCCTTTCCCGGCTTTGTTGATGTAGTTCATCTACAAATAGAGGTGAGAAAGAAGATTAGAAAAGTTTACGAGAAGAAAAGACAAGTGTGGAATTTTACAAAGTGTTGAAATTTTCCTTAGTGGTTTCTTAGTCTAATCCAACCTAGGGTCATAATCCTACAGGCAACACAGTGCTCTGATACCATATGTAAGACCCCACCTTTATAAAGGTAAAGGTCCCTGTGATTGCAATGCTAGTCCCTGGATCAATTGCTAGCATCCACAGTTTAAGATGAAGTACACATATACAAAGGTCTTTATTACATCGTCATTCCAGAGATAACATAGTCTTTTACAACTCCATAGCCATAGGCTAGTACAAGATTTCAACTTAACAAAATAAAGTAAAGTCTTCATCTTCATGTGCCACAGGCAAACATGTTGAGTGTAGACTCATAACCCTAATCCTCATCAGAGTAACCTGCAACATCACAAGTTACAGCCATAGTGGGTCAATACATTGGAATAGTATTGGCAAGTGATACCTTAGTCGAATAATAGTTTCTAGCTTCTATATGAATTTGGCTAAGTGTAGCTTAGGCTTGCTTTGCTTAAAATAGGTTTTTGCCTATCAGTTGAAAACACTAAGATTTTATTTGACAAAAACTCCCAAGGAACCACCAATAGACATTGGTGAACCTTTACCCTTGTTCAACCAAAAGTTTTTAACTTAGAAATTGGGATGAGGAGATTCTTGATAGCTTTAGTGTCTTGATGGCCATATTGTCCACTGCTGGGGACACGGCTAAGTACTTAGATTTTTCCTTCTCGAGAGGTGGTGCATTTTCCCCACAAGACTCGACATGCATCGAGATGAGACCTTTCAGAAGCCTTCCCTTAGAACAAATGGACGCGTTCCAATCCTATGACCCTACCACCAACTGTCCATCTGTCTAAGTTATTGCAACCTATATGATCAAGGCAGAGCCCATATGCCATGTGGTTGCACTAGAAGCTTCTAAACACTAAGTATCTCACATCACTTTGTTCCTGGGTGGCTTTCCACAAGTGTGATACACAAGGTAGACCATAGATATGGGCCTTGTGTAACCACTCAACATAACCCAAACATACCATTCCACCCAGGTGATTCATTCACTTAGTTGTTTTATTAAGCAAAAACACAAGTCAAAGACTTAACAATATTTTCCATAGCATGTATATAATCCACCCTTGTTTTCTAATAGCTAGGCTAAGCATGGCAATATAACAAGTAGCTTAACTTAGATAAAATTCTATCAAGACTACAACTACTAGGATTTCCCATAGCATAGCATATAGATACTTAGCAAAAATATCATGCAAGCCCTATACAAAATATTACTAGTGCATAGTCAAAATATTGGGACAAAAACATGAAGCACCACTTGCCTTGGTAGTTGGGGGAGTAGTAACAATCCTTACAACCACAATCACCATTAGCACCAAAATCTACACATAAAATGATAGCACCAAATTTACATTCAAAATAATCAAGCAAAAATATATGAATGCATGCAAATGCCATGTGATGATTTTTCTTAAACGAAAAAACAAGACAAGTAAACAGTACTAAGCACTAAACTAAACATTTATATGCTCAATTTATAAGCACTAAACTAAACATTTATAGATTAAAACATTTATAAACTCTTTTAAAACATTTTCTAAATAATTTATATGCTCAAAATAAGCCTACAAATGTCTCTGCATAAAATTCGATTTTTACAGAAACAAAATATAAAATTAGCCAAAATTAGTGTAGAATTTATTTTTGTGAATCCATTGATATATTATTTGCATTTTTTTGGATAAACAGATCAAAAGTTATGAATTTCACAAGTTTAAACCTTCAAAATTCTTTTCTGGATTTTATTTAAATAGAGCAACCACACGTGGCGTGCTCTGATTGGGCGGTACCGCTTCGCGCGGGATCACTCTTCTGCACTGGTGGATCTAATCATATCCAACACATCAGATCTAAAGAACACGATTCGATCCAATCTAATATATGCCCTACGATCTAGATCTAACAACACTGGCTCACTCGACCAAAACTTGGAGACGCTGGCGGTGACTGCACAGCAGTGATGCACTAACAGCAACGTACCGGCGAATATCGAAGCGAATGGGGGCTGTGGCGTTGCTTACCAGACTCGCGAAGTCGTGCTGAAGCTCAAGGTGTGCTTGACGTGGGCGGGGGCGTGCTGTGGTGGCCGGAAGACCTCGACGGAGTTCGTGTTCGCTTCTGATGCCTACTGCCAGAGACGAAGGCGACGTTCTACGGCGAGATAATACGAACCAAAGGAATTAGGAGATGCACAGAGAAATGGCGGACTTAGTGGTATGATTTAGGGAGCAAGGGGCGACCTGATTTTACTGAGATTCTTCACCAGAGTTGAGCGTCGCTTCTATCGTTCTCGGAGCTCGACGAAGACGACGACCTGGGCCACGAGCAGACAAACTAAAGACATGAAGTGAAGTGCACGAGCAAGGGGATTACTGCAGTATGTAACAGAGCGCAAGGGGCGGCTAGAGTTAGCTGGAATAGCTCACCGGAGTCGGTCGGCAGCGGTGTTTGCAAAGCGAATTTTTGGCAGCCTGGTAGCGGAGAGAGTGTGCTGTGTGGGAGGAAATGGCCATGGGGTGTAGGGGCCTAAGTAGGTAGTGGCTCGACAGCAAACGCCTACAAATTCAAGGCCAATTACGCCGCTCCATTATCGGCAGCAACGGCAGCGGGGACGCGGTCTGCGGGCGAGATTTAAGGAAGACGAGCTGATGTGTAAGTGGGGCATGCCTGTCAGCGAGAGGGGTGTGCGCGGGTGGGGTGAGAAACAAAGGGGGAGAGGGGGTTTCCCGGGTGGGCTAGGTGGGCTGCTAGCTAGGCCGCGGGGAGGGTTGGGCTAGATAGGTGGCGTCTGTTATTTTTTTCCCTTTTCTCTTTTTCTTTTCTGTTTTGATTTTCTAGATTGAATTTGAATTTAAATTTTATCTAGACTTTTGTACTATGTTTCTAGTGTCCAAAAGTGTGTCAAACACATACTTACACACAAAAACCCTTTTGGATTTGAAAATAAAATAAAACCATGCCATTATTAATATATGGATATTAGGCATATAAATGGTTTTATATTGAATTTTGTTTTGAAATTTTTTGTGCAAGCTTTGCATTCAACTCTAAAACATTTCTGATCAATCCCAAGAATTCTCATACTTGTAAAGTAAAAATAAAACCATTGCCTTACTTGCATAAAATAATAGGCATACAAATGGTTTCTTATTTGAAATCTTGTTTGGAAATCCCAATGTTATGAATGCACGAATGATATGCAAATTTTTAACAAATCATGATTTTTGGGATGTTACAGCCATTAAAACTTCCGTCGGAGCCGCCCAGAGCGTCGACATGTTCCGACCGTCTCGCACCGCCCCACGTCGTGTGACCATGCCGTTGAGCTTCGCCAGGGGACACAACACCGACCCCTACCTTTGCCCATGCCAGTAGCTCACTGTGCCGACGACCACGACGAGCTCCACCCGCGCCCTTTGGTCCCCTTTTGGCACTATAAATAGAGGCCACCCCTGCTCAATTTATTCACACCAACACACTCCCCCCTCACAAAATCACCCCACCTCACCCCCGGAGCAAGGAGAGTAGCACATCGCTGGAATTTGGCCGGAGTCTGCCGCGGAGGAGGAAGAAAGGAGCCAGCGATTGGAGCCGCCCTAGGAGAAGCCGACGGTACCAGGAGGTTCGCCATCATCAACTTCGTCGTTCGCCCCCGTCGCCGACCTTCGCCTGAGCCCCGGTGAGCCCCCGTAGACCCCCACTGGCCGCGCTAGGGTTCTGTCTCGTCGGCGCTGCCCAACGTGGACGATGAACCACAGCCATTGGATTAGAGTTTTATTGTGCGGTCTAGATCACCCCATACCGCTTCGCACCCCCCTGTCTTGCTGACTGGTGGGGTCATTCACTTAAATCCACCCGCGCATGCGCTGTGCACCGTGGGCTGGCCCGATTAAAATCCCGCGCGACCCAGTAATTCAAATTTAGGTTTATTCTTTTAGTAACAAACTTAGTTCTATACCTAGATTCAAAAATCAATCCAGCTTGATCCACTAAACCAAATTGCATGAAACCAATTTGTTAGAAAGGTAATGGAATTCTTAATCCAAGCCCGTTGGATTCAAATCAATTGGATTTGTAGATCACCCATGGTAAAAATAACAAGGCAGAAGCTTTTATGCATTCAAACTTTTTTCAAAATTCAACCACAAAAGATTTTGAGTTGATTCTAACTATCAAAAATCACATTTAACAAGACCTTTCTGAATATATAAAAATATCTAGGTTTACTTGTAGAAATAATGGTCAAGCAATAAAAGAATGCCTCATAGGAAATTCTAGTCACTTTATTTAATTAAAATAAAAAGGTTAAACCTTAGTAAATTGTGACACCACTTTAAATCACATTCCCATGTACTGAAATATGTGGTGATGACATGTGTCAACATGATACCATGTTTTAGTTGGAGAATATTAAATCTTAAGTAGTTTTTCAATGAATAGAAATTACTTTTCCAAAATAAAATAAATAAGACAAGTGCTTCGATGATTGTAATGATAGTGATGATGCTAGATCATCTAGTGTGAGCCTTTGTGTGATAAGTAGAATTAGTTAAGTATTGTTTGGTGATTATGTACCTCGTATTCATTTATAGACGCTAGTACCGACCAAGGATACGAGGAGGAAGGAGAATATTACAAGGAAGAAGCCGAGGAGAACTTCAACCACTGCTCTGCACAAGGCAAGCTATTAACTGTGACACCCCCGGGATTAGGGTTAAACAAATCCCAGACTTCCGTCTGACATAAGCTTAACCTTGAGCTCGAGTATATCCAGTGAAAAATTGATAACACAGCAGTGACCATACGACACAAAATTTATTACAGCAAGCTCATAACTGAGCAGAGAACCAAATTATTACAAGCAGAGGTCACTGACCACAAACATCAAACAACGGAATACAAATTATGCTATTAAGTATAGCAAACTTAACAAATGGTCTAAGAGGCCTGAAGCATAACGATGACGTCCCAGCCCATAGATTCCAGGCTGCCGGCCGGGAACCCCAAGCTACTCGTCGATGTCGATGTAGTACAGAACTCGTCTTCAGGTGAACACTTACTCTGCCAAAAGTATCAACAAAGCAAGGGTGAGTACAGGGTGTACTCCGCAAGACTTATGGCTGGTGGAGTTGTTTTGCATAAAGCAATCTTTTGTTTATAAAATAAGAGAGAGAGAAGAAGCTCGTCTACTCAGAGTATTTTAAAAGGGGATAAGAGAGCGACATCTCTGAAATATTGATCATCGTCTTTTGATATCCACCAAACCATCATCTCCTGAACTAGGATCACCCCCTCGTACCCATGAGGAAGCATCCTTAAGCACACGTTGATCTGCCAAGTTTTACGATTAGGTTATAGTTCTCTTTGATCTCCTGTCCTTTTCCAAGTCGTCCATAACCGTGGACACAACTTTCCGAAAGATTATTACCCTGCAGGGGTGTACAACTTTACCCACACGTACTAACCCTCTCTTAATGCCACAATGATTAGCCCTCTTCCTTGGAGGGCCGACAGAGGGTGGTTAGACACGAACTTTACCTTGCTTTCGCCTAAATCCATGAGTCTCCAAGAAAGGGTTCCATCAGCCCATATCTCTATGTCTAAGAATCGGGAGTACTCCTGGAGCCTCCTTCCTCCTTGGTCACGCCCTCTATGATGCACCATCTTCAACCCATCCAAATATGCAGATGCCAAAAAGCTAACTACGGACTCATGGATCAGACTAGGCAAGTTAGTCACTCGTGAGGTTTTCCAGGCCCCATGTGGTTGTATGCTCGTCTTGGTTCCGAAGGAGAGAACTTCCGGGGTCCTAGGGTTGGCGAGCATGGGACTGCAAAAACCACATCCCACCGTGGCCTCCCATACAAGCCTTATCATGTTTAAACTCATATCACCTCTGATATCCTCTCATCGCGTTCTCCTGTCATACTAGATTCTCTGCATCTGATACATCATCCGGATGGACCAGACTCAATAGCTATGAATGACTAAGCAGACACGAATAAGAGCTCTAGCAATGCACACAAGCCGAACCTAGTTATGCTAGGAGAAGTGGATCAGGTAATATAAGCTCAAAAGGGAGTAATGCAATAGATAGGATACTCTATCTATCGATAAAAGACCATAGTAGAATCGTATGCATCATGGCAGGAATTGAAATGCTTTCGAAATCGTAGGATTATATCATGGTGGGGCTATGCTTGCCTTTGCCAATTGATAGCAGATAAGTAGATCTTCAGAAGCCTTGAACTTGACTTGATTATAGTTGGTCAAGTATTGTTCATTGATCTTCGATCTTCGACGGTGTTGATATCGGTCTTCGATCTTGATCTCGATATCGTATTCTACCGGAGAGAAGCAAACACCGGAAAGAAAGGGAAACAATCAACACATGGCATCGATGCAATGCTCAAACAAGAATGATGATATGACAAGTTAAATTGCATTGAATGGAAACCCTAAAGCATGCCCGATAACTTAATCGGGGTTCCGAAGGGTAGAAACCCTAATTCGGAGAAACTCCGGAATCACCTGTGAGGGGTTACTATGTTGTTCTAATTAAACTTGTCATTTTAGTTGTTGATTAATGCATGATGATAGCTTAAACAACTAGGTTTCATTTTTCTGAACAATTTGATATATTATTTGTATTTTTCTGAGTTATAAATAATTAGATATTGAATTTATAAGTTTTATTCAAATTCTGAAATTATTAAATCAATTATTAAAAGCTTATTAAAAAATTTACACTCAGGCAAACTATACCCACAACAACTGACTGATGGGCCCTGTGCCACATAGGCAGCCACGTGAGCAAAGTGGGACAGAGGGGGCCGTTGCTATTTTTCACCTAGGCAGAAACTAGCCACAGTCACTGACGACTGGGCCCTATGGCCAGGTCAACGGCTAGGCGGGCAAGCGGGGTCAACGCACGCATGGCAGCTACGCAGGCGCCATGTCGACGCCACCTGGGCGCCACGTCGGCTGACCGGCGTACACGCTAGATGGCGAAGGAGGGCGGTCTGGGAAACGCGGATGCTTGCGTTCGAACCAGCGCTGGACCAAATAGGGGAGGCTCCGCTAGCGGGAGGTCGCCGGAGCAGGACGCGCGGCAGGAAGCGACGGCGGCGCTCACTGGTCGACGGCGAACAGTGGATACAACACGAGAGGAAGAGAGCGGAGGGGTCAAGATGAACCAGAGGCTCACCGCGAAGCCGATAGGGTGGTCGAGGAGGCACGGGAAGGTGTTGAACGGCGTCAATGGCGACGGCGAGTGGCGTCGGGCTCGGATAAGATGGAGGCGATGTGCGCAATTCCGAGCGCCCCTGCTCGATTCCTCTGGCGAGTCAAGGTAGGCGGACACGGCGGTGCTGATGGCATACTCGGCCGAGCTCGGGGGTGGCCAGAACGGCGACGAGCCAGAACTAGGGTTTGGTTCCTGCAGCGGAAGAGGAAGGGAGAGGTCTCTAGGAGGAGGGGAAAGCGGATGAGGGTGTCAGGGCGAAGGCGGCGATGATCTTATCCTTCCCGAGCGAGCGATGGACGGCGGGGAGCAGGCGGCGGCCATCAACAGCGACGCCGGCGACAGAGAGGAGTCTGCCTGGGAGGTGGAAGACGACTAAACAGAGGCGAAGGGGTATGGGCCCTGGCTGGGCCGCGGGTGGGCCTAGCTGGGCTGCGGGAGCTGCAGTGAGGAGAGGAAGAAGAAATGGGCTCGGCCCAGGGAGAGTTAGGATTGGTTTTTTATTCCCAGAAATGTTTTCTTTTTAGTTTCTCTTTTTCTGTTTGTATTTTTCATTTGTAATCTGTTTTGATTATTTTCAAAATACAAAAACTTTTCCAAACATTTAAAATACTATGGAGATCCTTATAACCATTTGGGTTTCCAAACATTTTGGTAGTTTTCAAAATTTCCAAAACCATTTGAATTGAGTTCAAACAGGAAGAAATTAGGGTTTAGAGTTTTTGTGATTATTTTCTTGCATGCATTTGTAAGATCCCTCCTTTATAAAGGAAAAAGGATCCCTGTGATTGCAATGCTAGTCCCTGGATCATTGCTAGCATCCACAGTTTAAGATGAAGTACACAGATACAAAGGTCATTTATTACATCCATTCCAGAGATAAACATAGTCTTTACAACTCCAAGGCCACAGGCCTAATACAAGAGTTTGAATAAGTAAATAATCAATAGTCTTCATCTTCATGTGCCACAGGCAAACATGTTGAGTGTAGACTCATGACACCTAATCCTCATCAGAGTAACCTGCAACATCACAAGTTACAGCCACAGTGGGTCAATACATTGGAATAGTATTGGCAAGTGATATCTTAGTATAATTTAGGTGGATTATATTACTATATGCAATTTGGCTAAGTGTAGCTTGGCTTGCTTTGCTCAAAATAGGTTTTGCCTATTAGTTGAAATCACTAAGTTTTTCTTTGTCAAAACTTTTCCCAAGGAACCACCAATAGACATTGAGGTCCTTCACCCTTGTTCACCCACAAATTTTTACTTAGAAATTGGGATGAGGAGATTCTTGATAGCTTCCATGTCTTGATGCTCAAGTTGTCCATTGCCATGGACTTGGCTAAGTACTTAGGTTTTTCCATCTGCAGAGGTTGTGCACTTTCCCCACCAGACTTGGTTTCACCAAGATAGGACCTTTCAGAAGCCTTCCCTTAGACCAAATGGACGCGCTCCAACCTATCATTTCCACTACCACCAACTGTCCAAATGGCTAAGTTCTAGCAACCTATGTGATCCAGGCAGAGCCCATATTGCCAAGTGGCTGCACTAGAAGCTTCTTAACACTTGGCCTCTAAAATCTCTTTGTTCCTGGGTGGCTTACCACAAGTGAGATACACAAGTTAAACCATAGAAATGGGCCTTGTGTAACCGCTCAACATAAACCTTTCCTTCCATTCCACCCAGGTGTTTCATTAACTTAGTTGTTTTATTAGGTAAAACACAAGTCCAAAGACTTAGAAATATTTTCATCATAGCATGTAAATTTCACCAACCCTTGTTTGCTACTAGCTAGGCTAAGCATGGCATAGATAGTAACTTAACTTAGAAATTCCCTAGCATTTCTACAACTACTAGGATTTCCCAACATGGTATATAAGCAAAATAATAGCATGCAAGTCTAACAAAATATTTCTAATGCTTAGTAGAAAACATAGGAATGATAATATTCATGAAGTACCACTTGCCTTGGTAGTTGGGAGAGTAGCACTCCTCACAATCACAATCACTAGCACCAAAATCTACACAAAGATTGGTAGCAACAAATTACACACAAAACATATACAATAAAAAATATATGCATGCATGCAAGAATGATATCTGATGATTTTTTAAAACTCCACAAAGCAAGTAAACAGTACTGATTCATAAACAAGTTGAAAACTTGCCAAACAACATTTGTTTAAACCCTAAATCATTTCCTAAACTTTTCATATACTCAAATTAGTCCTACACAAGTTTCTATAAAACATTTTTAACAGAAAGTAAACATTAAACACATTGCATAATCAGAAAGAGCTTGATCTCCTGATTCCAACGGTATAAAATTTGTCAAATTCTAACGTGGGGATCAAAAGTTATAGCGAGATCAAATTTGAATAACAATCAGATTCAAAATCCAGTTTTAAATCTAAACCTAGCCACGCGTCTGTTTCTCATTGGCCCGTACCGGTTCGGGCGGATCGATCTCTGCGAGCCGTAGGATTTAAGTTAGATCTAGTGGCTCAGATGCGCTCGTACCTCTTCGTTTAAGTTCTAATCTAAACCGTAAGATCTACATCTAACGGCCACGATCCAGTTGACCACAGACAGGCGGCGCTGGCGCGGCGGCGAGCGGCGGGGCGCTCTGTCAGTGGCGGAGCCGGTGAACTAGGTCGCCCGGGGAGGGGAGAGGATGCTCACCAGAACCGCCGTGACGAGGTGAAGCTCAACGTGTCCCTGGTTGGCGAAGGGGCGCTCGGAGTTGTCAGGGATTCCTCGCCGGAGTTCGCGAACGCATCGGGTACGGCTGCTCGTCGATGTTGGCGAAGATACAGATCATGCCAGGGCAAAATAAGCAGTGCGTCAGATGCGCGGAGTGATGCTGGTCATGCGAGTGTCAAAGAGAGAGTGAGGCGCGGTCTGAACTAACCAGGGAGGCTTGCTGGAGTTGATGGGGTCTTCTGACTCGTGCTGTCACCGATGTTGCCGAGGCTCTGGACGATCCTAGCATGCACCAGAGGGGTCAGGAGATGCGCATGGTTGCGGATATTGTACTGGCAAACTTAGACAACAAGGGGCGACGGGGTCTTACCGGAATACCTCGCCGGAGTTGGCTCTGACTGCGGCGGTGCAATGCGAATTAGAGGCAGCCTGGTGGCGAGAAGAGTGTGCAGTGTGGGGGGAAATGACCGCGAGGGGGAGAGGTTTATGTAGCCGGAGCTGGGCATGGAGTTACTTGCGGAATCAATGGGAATCAACGCGGCAGTGACTGCAGCGAGTAACGGCGGAGTGAGCGTCGCAGGCGCGCGTGATTGACGAAGACGACGACGTGGTCACGGGTCCACTTGTCAGCGAATAAAACAGAGAGGGGGGTGGGCTCCTGGCGTCAGCGACTCTGTGGGTGCGTCTGCGAGTGAAAGAGAGAGAGAGGGGACCCGGGTGGGCTAAATGGGCTGGTTTCTCTGTTGGGTTAGAATAGTAGCGCCGGCCCTTTTCCTTTTCTTTATTCCTTTTCTATTTCTGTTTTGATTTTCTAGAATGAATTTCAAATGGTTTCAAAAGCTTTTGAATTCAAACTTTTTCTAGGATTTTGTAGGGTGCAACATTCACACTTCTGGGCATAAAATCAAGTGGTCACTTTGTATTAGCTTGGTCCTTTTGTTCAAACAAAATAAGTAGTTCTATAGCACATAATTTGAATAAGTTTTGGAAATAGTTTCTGAATCATATTTGTTTTGTAAAATTTCACCAAACTTCAACAATCAAACACAATAACAAGAGAGCAAGCAAGGCTTGGTTTAAAACAAATAACTCTTCAATTGGGAGTGGCATTAGACTAATAGCTGTTCACATAAAATAATGAGCTCATGTGCTCCTGTTTTTGAAGTGTTTTGTTTGAAATGAAAAACATATGATCATGGATGCATGGATGATATGCATAAGTTTGAAACATGATTTTAGGGATGTTACAAATCTAACCTGCTTAAGGTGAATCTCGCCCTCGAGATTCGGATTGGCTAGCAAATAGGTGACGGTGGTCTTTCCGAAGATCATCTTCTCTTTCCCATGTTGCTTCCTCTTCGGAATGATGATTCCACTGCACTTTGCAGAACTTGATAGTCTTAGTCCGTGTGACTCTTTCTGCAGTCTCAAGAATCTTGATAGGTTTCTCTTCATAAGTGAGATCACTTTCCAGTTGAACCTCCTCCAAAGGTATAGTATCCTTCAAAGAAGTTTCTTCCATTTCTGGATGACATTTCTTAAGTTGACTCACATGAAACACATTATGGACAGCTGACAGAGATTCTGGCAGTTCTATTTCATAGGCAACTTCTCCTTTACGACTCAGAATCTTGAATGGTCCAACATATCTTGGTGCCAATTTTCCTTTGACTCCGAATCTCTTCACTCCACGAAGTGGTGACACTCTAAGATAAGCTCTATCACCGACTTCGTAGGTGCTTATCTACGCTTAGGATCTGCGTAGCTTTTTTGTCGGGACTGTGCTATCTTCAATCTGTCCTTAACCAACTTGACCTTCTCTTCAGCTTCTTTGATAAGATCTGGTCCGAATAAACTTCTTTCTCCCACACCATTCCATAACAATGGGGTGGTACACTTTCTTCCATAGAGAAACTCAAATGGTGCCATCTCAATACTGGCTTGATAGCTGTTGTTATAAGAAAATTCTGCATAAGGCAGACTTTCATCCCAACTGGCTCCATAGTCTAGGGAACATGCCCTCAACATGTCTTCAAGAATCTGATTAGTCCTTTCTGTTTGTTCATCAGTTTGAGGATGAAAAGCGGTACTGAATTCCAACCTCGTTCCCAATGACTCATGTAACTGCCTCCAAAAATGGGAAGTGAATTGAGTTCCCCTATCAGACACAATACTCTTGGGCACTCCATGTAGACATACAATTCTACTCATGTAGATTTTGGCTAACTTAGCACTTGTATAGGTTGTCTTCACGGGTATGAAATGAGCCACTTTAGTTAGGCGATCCACTACTACCCAAATAGAATCGTATCCTGACCGGGTCCTTGGTAATCCGGTAATGAAATCCATACCAATCTTGTCCCACTTCCAATCAGGAATAGGTAGTGGTTGAAGCAAACCTGCTGGTTTCTGATGTTCCGCTTTCACTCTACTACACACATCACACAAAGCAATATGTTCGGCGATGTCTTTCTTGAGATTATTCCACCAAAATCTTTCCTTCATGTCCATGTACATTTTGGTGTTACCCGCATGAATGGAATATGTTGAGTTGTGTGCTTCTTGCAAAATCAGTTTCCGAAGCTCCGGATCTTGTGGAACACAGATACGTTTACCATGCCATAAAGTACCATGTTCGTCTTCATGGAACCCTTTGGCTTTTCCTTTGCCAATTTTTTCTTTAATCTCTTCGATTTCTTTATCAATCTTTTGGGCTTCTTTGATCTTGTCCAACAAAGTGGGTTGAACATCCAAAGACATGAGATGTCCTTCAGGCACAATCTCTAATCTGAGGTTTCTGAATTGGGCACACAAATCATCTGGCAATTCTCCTTTGGTAAGGCCATTCACAAAAACCTTACGACTTAGAGCATCTGCTAAAACATTTGCTTTACCGGGGTGGTATTGCAAACTTAGGTCATAGTCCTTGATAAGTTCTAGCCATCTTCTTTGTCTCATATTAATTTCCTTCTAGGTGAAGATATAGTTCAAACTTTTGTGATCTGTGAACACTTCACAACGCTTTCCCAAAAGATAGTGTCTCCATGTTTTGAGTGCATGGACAACAGAGGCTAACTCTAAATCATGAGTAGGATAGTTCACTTCATGAGTTTTGAGTTGTCTCGAGGCATACGCCACAACTTTTCCTTCTTGCATAATTACTGCACCCAAACCCTGATGAGATGCATCATAATATACTTGGAAATCTTTTTCCAAATCTGGCAGACACAAGACTGGTGCTGTCACAAGTCTCTTCTTCAATTCCTGAAAGCTGAGTTCACAACCTTCAGACCAAGCAAACTTCTTGTCTTTCTTTAGTAATTCAGTCATAGGCTTAGCTACCTTGGAGAAATTTTCAATGAACCTTCTGTAGTAACCTGCTAAGCCAAGGAAACTACGAACTTATTTCACGGACTTGGGAGATTCCCATTCAGTTACAGCTGAAATTTTAGCAGGATCAACTGCCACACCATCCTTTGTCATAACATGTCCTAGAAAACTAACTTCATCCAACCAGAACTCACACTTGCTGAATTTGGCATAAAGTTTATGTTCTCTTAACTTCTCAAGTATCAAACGCAAATGTCCTTCATGCTCTTGTTTGCTCTTGGAGTAGACTAAAATGTCATCGATGAAGATGACAACAAACTTGTCAAGGAATTCCATGAACACCTTGTTCATCATATTCATGAAGTATGCTGGAGCATTGGTCAAACCAAAAGGCATTACTGTATACTCATACAATCCAATCCTTGTAGTGAACGCTGTCTTAGGTATGTCTTGTTCTCTTATCTTGAGTTGAAAATAGCCTGACCGGAGATCAATTTTTGAGAACACACAAGCTCCTTCTAGCTGATCAAACAATTCATTGATTCTAGGAAAAGGGTATTTGTTCTTGATAGTTACCTCGTTGAGTGAACGGTAATCTATGCATAACCTTTGACTTCTATCTTTCTTCTCCATGAACAAAACTGGGGCTCCCCAAGATGAAGAACTTGGTTGAATAAATCCTTTCTGCAACTGTTCTCCAAGTTGTTTCTTGAGTTCTTTCAGTTCATCAACTGACATTTTATAAGGTCTCTTTGCTATTGGTCCAGATCCTGGTACCAAATCTATAAGAAACTCCACATCTCTATCTGGTGGCATTCCCGATAATTCTTCCGGAAACACATCCGGATACTCACTCACAATTGGCACACTGTCCATGCTAACCCCCTTAAGAGAATTTAGCTTACTTCCTTTTGATTCAAAGTTGGACTTGAATTTAATCCGTTTTCTTTCCGGGGTTGTGAGTGCAACAGTACGATTAGCACAATCTAGTACTCCTTCATACTTAGCCATCCAATCCATTCCCAATATTATGTCCAGTCCTTGGGAATCTAAGATTATCAGACTCACTGGAAATTTATGCTTTCCAAACTCTATTACTAGATCCCGGCATCCAAGACTTACTATCATATCTCCTCCAGGAGAACTAACTTTTATTGGACACCCAATGTTTTTAGTTGGAAACCCATTTCTATCAACACATGCTTTTGATATGAATGAATGCGATGCTCCAGTATCAAAAAGAACAAATGCTGGAATAAAATTGAGTCTGAACTTACCAGCAACAGCATCAGGCTCCTCATAGACTTCCTCCACACTGATGTAGTTCACCTGTCCCTTCTGAAAAGGGTTGGGATTGTTGGGTCCTTCAACTTTCTTTTTTGGGCATTCATTTGCATAATGCCCCATCTTCTTGCACTTGAAGCATTCAACCTGACTTATGTCTTTCTTAACAGGCTGGCTTCCACTTCCATTACCACTGTGGTGGCTCTTGTATCCACCGTTGTGGTTCTTGTACTTGTCATTGTCATGACTACGGTGATGCTTGTTGTCATGACGGTTGTGGTTGTGGTGCTTGTTGAATTTCCCATGCTTGTGGAATCCTGAGCTTCCACTGTCATTATAATGGGAACGTTTGTGTGACGATACCGAGTTGTGCTTGTCTGAGTGCTTTCTCTTCCTGCTTTCAACTTGCTTCATTTTGTTCTCCAAAATAGCAGCCTTGTCACAGAGAGAATGATAAGTGGGAACATAGGCCACAACCAACTGCAGATTCAGCTCATCATTCAACCCTTCGAGGAACTTTTCTTTCCTCTTAGCATCTGTGTCAACTTCATCCGGTGCATAACGCGCCAGATTGTTGAACTCCTCAATATATTCAGCCACGCTGCGGTGGCGCTGCTTCAGGTTATGGAACTCCTTCTTTTTCAGACTCATCACTCCAGATGAGATATGAGCAGTGCGAAAGCCATCCTCAAAGATAGCCCATGTCACATCTTCTATGGGAGTGGTGATCTGGAAGTTATCCCACCAAGTGGCGGCTGGTCCTTCCAACAAGTGTGCTGCAAATCTGACTTTTTCAGCATCAGTACAGTCCACAGTTACCAAGTCCTTGTTCATAGAGCGTAGCCAATCATTGGCCACCATGGGATCAGTCGTCCTTGAGAACTTTGCTGGCCTCAATCTCAAGAATCTGGTAAGCATGTCAAAGCCCGGTGGGTTGTTGTTGTTGTTATTGTTGTTGTTATTGTTGTTGTTTTGGTTCTGGATGAATGTCGTCATCATCTGCATCAGCTGAGTTTGAGCGGTCATCATTTGCTGCATTTCTGGAGTGATGTTGTTGTTGTTGTTGTTGGGGTTGGGGTTTGCACGACGGGGAGGCATCTGTGGTTTGTTCAATAGAGATAAGAATGAGATACCCATAGATGCTTTCATGCACAATACATCACATAAACAAACACAAAGCATGCATCCAAAGATAAAGGTTCAACAACAAGATAACAAGTTCGCAAAGTAAAACACACAAGTAGCAAGCCATCCACATGTCGGATGGTCAAATAACAAGTCTCAAACAACAAGTATGATAATAAATGATAAATGAGTAGTCAAATCTACTCCTCGTCATCAACCTCCTCCTCGACAAAGGTAAGACCTGCATTCTCCATCGCGGTCTTGTATTCCTCGACACTAGTGGTCAAGGTCTCTATATTGGCTTTGAGAGCCCTCTTCTGGGAACGAAGTCTCTCAATCACCGTCTGTTGCTGCTCGAGCTCAAAGTCCTTGGACTACAGTTCTTCAGTCATGTCCCGGATCTTCTTGTTCCTATCCTGGACTCGCTTCTCCTGACTCTTGAACTTCTTGTCCTGGCTCTCGAACTTCGCCTCCATCTCCTTGATGATCTCATCTTGCTCTGCGAAGAGCTTGTCCTTCTCACGAAGCTGCACCTGGAGCTCGTCATTGTTGAGCATGACGTTGGTCCTTTCAGTGTCCACGTGCGTAATGAGAGACTCTAAGTCCTAGAGGTATAGACGAATCGGCTCTGCTGTGTCCCTCGAATCATCCTCGAAGTCGATGGACTCTCCATCCTCATCACGTCTACCAAAGACGTGGAAGTGAGTACCTCTAACCTGTCGGGAGTGTCTCCCTAGCAGACGTCCTATCAGATCCTGCATAACTACCTCGAGGCCTCTCTCCTTGTCATCATGCATGAGCTTGAAGACGATGGCCTCCGTGGTAGGCTCTGTCTGGCGTCCGGGCTGGTTGACCTTGAAGCCCCAGAGGTCCTTCCTCTCAAACTTAGTGAGGGGAAGCACCATGATGGTAGGAAGAGGGAGATTGAGCAAAGTAGTAAGCTCAACGATACGAGGACCAAAGCGGGTAACCTGGAACTCTTCAACAGTGCTGATGGTAACAGTAGGCATCTATTTATAAGATAGAAAAGTTAGAACAACACAATTTAAGTTACAACATAAGGCAAAACATCACATACATATCCTTGGAAAGCAAAACACACAAGTCATGCATACATGAAACCATTACAACAACCAAGGTTCAATCTTATTTTAAAGCAACATTTGGAAAATAAGGTGATAAGTGGTGGTCCAACTAACAAAGTACGCTTACAATCCTATCTCACTGGATCTGTTGGCTAACACAATGTTTCTAGAAGCAATCAGCCTATCTTGCTCACATGACTCCATCACTAAGTCTATAATGTCTCCTCTTAAGGTTTGGTTGGTAGCTTCCAAATCTTGGGTATGTTCATTCTCTTTCTTTAGATCATTTTGGAGGTTAAGCATTCTGCACTTGACTCTATCACCAAGTTCTTTGATGGTCTTCCAAGCTGCATCCCTTGTTGATTCAAAGAATGTAGTGTGCACCACTGAATTGGTGAACATGCAGAATCCTTTTTACTGATGGTTGTCTTCCTTGTTTTTATACAAGTGTAGTTGCACCCACCAGTATTCCACTCCTTCATCCACCACAGGAAAACCCTTATACACAGCTGCACCTTGTATCTCTAATGCAACCATGAGGTCCTTGAGAGCCTTGGGGAATTCTGTCTCACACTCCAAAGTCATTTCATGAGTGGTCCCTTCCTTACGGCCTCGTTGATGGAGTTCATCTACAAATAGAGATGAGAAAGAAGATTAGAAAAGTTTACGAGAAGATTAGACAAGTGTAGAAGTTGCTAAAAATTTTCCTTAGTGGTTTCCAATCCTAGGGTCATAATCCTACAGGCAACACAGTGCTCTGATACCATCTGTAAGATCCCTCCTTTATAAAGGAAAAAGGATCCCTGTGATTGCAATGCTAGTCCCTGGATCATTGCTAGCATCCACAGTTTAAGATGAAGTACACAGATACAAAGGTCATGTATTACATCCATTCCAGAGATAAACATAGTCTTTACAACTCCAAGGCCATAGGCCTAATACAAGAGTTTGAATAAGTAAATAATCAAAAGTCTTCATCTTCATGTGCCACAGGCAAACATGTTGAGTGTAGACTCATGACACCTAATCCTCATCAGAGTAACCTGCAACATCACAAGTTGCAACCACAGTGGGTCAATACATTGGAATAGTATTGGCAAGTGATACCTCAGTATAATTTAGGTGGACTATATTACTATATGCAATTTGGCTAAGTGTAGCTTGGCTTGCTTTGCTCAAAATAGGTTTTGCCTATTAGTTGAAATCACTAAGTTTTTCTTTGTCAAAACTTTTCCCAAGGAACCACCAATAGACATTGAGGTCCTTCACCCTTGTTCACCCACAAATTTTTACTTAGAAATTGGGATGAGGAGATTCTTGATAGCTTCCATGTCTTGATGCTCAAGTTGTCCATTGCCATGGACTTGGCTAAGTACTTAGATTTTTCCATCTACAGAGGTTGTGCACTTTCCCCACCAGACTTGGTTTCACCAAGACATGACCTTTCAGAAGCCTTCCCTTAGACCAAATGGACGCGCTCCAACCTATCATTCCCACTACCACCAACTTTCCAAATGGCTAAGTTCTAGCAACCTATGTGATCCAGGCAGAGCCCATATTGCCAAGTGGCTGCACTAGAAGCTTCTTAACACTTGGCCTCTAAAATCTCTTTGTTCCTGGGTGGCTTACCACAAGTGAGATACACAAGTTAAACCATAGAAATGGGCCTTGTGTAACCGATCAACATAAACCTTTCCTTCCATTCCACCCAGGTGTTTCATTAACTTAGTTGTTTTATTAGGTAAAACACAAGTCCAAAGACTTAGAAATATTTTCATCATAGCATGTAAATTTCACCAACCCTTGTTTGCTACTAGCTAGGCTAAGCATGGCATAGATAGTAAATTAACTTAGAAATTCCCTAGCATTTCTACAACTACTAGGATTTCCCAACATGGTATATAAGCAAAATAATAGCATGCAAGTCTAACAAAATATTTCTAATGCTTAGTAGAAAACATAGGAATGATAATATTCATGAAGTACCACTTGCCTTGGTAGTTGGGAGAGTAGCACTCCTCACAATCACAATCACTAGCACCAAAATCTACACAAAGGTTGGTAGCAACAAATTACACACAAAACATATACAATCAAAAATATATGCATGCATGCAAGAATGATATGTGATGATTTTTTTAAACTCCACAAAGCAAGTAAACAGTACTGATTCATAAACAAGTTGAAAACTTGCCAAACAACATTTGTTTAAACCCTAAATCATTTCCTAAACTTTTCATATACTCAAATTAGTCCTACACAAGTTTCTATAAAACCTTTTTAACAGAAACTAAACATTAAACACATTGCATAATCAGAAAGAGCTTGGTCTCCTGATTCCAACGGTATAAAATTTGTCAAATTCTAACGTGGGGATCAAAAGTTATAGCGAGATCAAATTTGAATAACAATCAGATTCAAAATCCAGTTTTAAATCTAAACCTAGCCACGCGTCTGTTTCTCATTGGCCCGTACCGGTTCGGGCGGATCGATCTCTGCGAGCCGTAGGATTTAAGTTAGATCTAGTGGCTCAGATGCGCTCGTACCTCTTCGTTTAAGTTCTAATCTAAACCGTAAGATCTACATCTAACGGCCACGATCCAGTTGACCACAGACAGGCGACGCTGGCGCGGCGGCGAGCGGCGGAGCGCTCTGTCAGTGGCGGAGCCGGTGAACTAGGTCGCCCGGGGAGGGGAGAGGATGCTCACCAGAACCGCCGTGACGAGGTGAAGCTCAACGTGTCCCTGGTTGGCGAAGGGGCGCTCGGAGTTGTTAGGGATTCCTCGCCGGAGTTCGCGAACGCGTCGGGTACGGCTGCTCGTCGACGTTGGCGAAGATACAGATCATGCCAGGGCAAAATAAGCAGTGCGTCAGATGCGCGGAGTGATGCTGGTCATGCGAGTGTCAAAGAGAGAGCGAGGCGCGGTCTGAACTAACCAGGGAGGCTTGCCGGAGTTGATGGGGTCGTCTGACTCGTGCTGTCGCCGATGTTGCCGAGGCTCTGGACGATCCTAGCATGCACCAGAGGGGTCAGGAGATGCGCATGGTTGCGGAGATTGTACTGGCAAACTTAGACAACAAGGGGCGACGGGGTCTTACCGGAATACCTCGCCGGAGTTGGCTCTGACTGCGGCGGTGCAATGCGAATTAGAGGCAGCCTGGTGGCGAGAAGAGTGTGCAGTGTGGGGGGAAATGACCGCAAGGGGGAGAGGTTTATGTAGCCGGAGCTGGGCGTGGAATTACTCTGTTGGGTTAGAATAGTAGCGCCGGCCCTTTTCCTTTTCTTTATTCCTTTTCTATTTCTATTTTGATTTTCTAGAATGAATTTCAAATGGTTTCAAAAGCTTTTGAATTCAAACTTTTTCCCAGGATTTTGTAGGGTGCAACATTCACACTTCTGGGCATAAAATCAAGTGGTCACTTTGTATTAGCTTGGTCCTTTTGTTCAAACAAAATAAGTAGTTCTATAGCACATAATTTGAATAAGTTTTGGAAATAGTTTTTGAATCATATTTGTTTTGTAAAATTTCACCAAACTTCAACAATCAAACACAATAACAAGAGAGCAAGCAAGGCTTGTTTTAAAACAAATAACTCTTCAATTGAGAGTGGCATTAGACTAATAGCTGTTCACATAAAATAATGAGCTCATGTGCTCCTGTTTTTGAAGTGTTTTGTTTGAAATGAAAAACATATGATCATGGATGCATGGATGATATGCATAAGTTTGAAACATGATTTTAGGGATGTTACAGTATTTTACTATATGATGCTCATGAATGCACAATCAAACCCTAATTATACATTAGCTAAAACTAGGGTGTTACAACTCTATCCCCCTTACGAGAATCTCGACCCGAGATTCCAAAGGTAGGAAAAGGGACAGAGAGAGAAAGAAACATGGTCACTCTAAAGATAAGAGGGAACACACTAAGCAACACACGGAGTATCTCATGGATGGAGTGTTCATAAACAACTCTGAGATGACTACATGAAACACATCAAGATAACAGAGGAAACAAGAGGAGATGGTTTCAAGTTGTTAGATAGCTGGTCTTCATAAGGATTGAGACCATGGAACTCAGAAGGGTAAAGCTTCTGAAGAGGAAGGTTCCAACAGAAACAACATGACCACAAACTTCAACAGGGAACCTCTACTAAACAACTTAAGTAGGGATTTCAGGTTGCAGAGATATGAATCAACAAAACCAAGCTGTTGAACTACTTTTTGAACAAAAGAGTCACTTTTTTCATCCAACAGAAGGCTTAAGACAGAGAGGTGTTTTGTGCAGAGGACTCGTAAGATTCACAGGGAACATGTAGCAAGAGAAACTTCTGATTAGCAAAATCATAGTCACTCTCAAAATATGGTTAGGATAACGAAGGAAACTCTTTATTCATCTAGATTTATCAAAATCTTTGCCAAGATCATGATATTACTTTACACCACCAAATGAATAGTTAAGGAGATTCCTGATGACACGAGAAGAAAGAAACTTCATTCTAAGACTTCAACTACTTGGTACAACAAGATGATTGCCAACATAAAATGGTCTGGAGGATCGATCGAGAGACATTTAGCAACACTACTTTAAATGTTCTCCTTGATGTTCAAGAAATCAAACACCAAGTAGAGGTCGGACTTCATATACAAAGGAAACCATAAGCACAACTCCTATAATGAATTATAGAAGAAGCCTCATGAGGAGTGGTTGTTACTGCTGAATCACAAGAATATGACAAAAGGTCTTTCTGGCTAAGTGTGTCAACCATTACATCAATCTTGCCAGATTTACAAGAGACCTATGTCAAAACCTTGAGGAGCACCAACCATTGTTGCTGCTTGAGATTCAGCTTTGGGTAGGTGGAATAATATTTCAGACTCAGCATGTCCGAATAGAAAGTTTGCAACATTTACCGCAAAGGTAAAGTTACTAGATTCTCAAGACAGGGACTTTAGTGTAAAGCTCCAAGAGACTGATCTAAATTGCTAGACCCATGTATTTACAACTTGTCGAGAGACAACTGCACACACATAAGGTTTTAACAACAAAACACACATGTGTCCTTAGGGAACGGAGTTAACTCTTCTTGAATCCATGGCGACATCTTTCAGCATTTGCGCGTGAACCGGAGAAGGTTACTTCTAACATCCAGGACACATACTTCGAAATAACACGAAGATGGTTCTCGAAATTTTCCAACATTAATGCCAAATGTTCCATATGAATACAATTTATGGTGGAGAAGATAAGAATGGCATCGATGGGCTCAACAACAAACTTATCAAAACACTCCAAGAAGATGGACTCATATGTTACTTGAACAAGGCAACAATATTGGTCAGACCAAAGAACATGAAGATGTACTCAAGTGAAATATCTCAAATAGAAATATCATCAAGATAGTCCTTAGAACTGAGTTTTGATTTTACGATAACCCAAATCAAATCAAAGACAGGGGAGGATAACATGTCCACGAAGGAGATACTATATTCCTTCAACACGAACAAAACTAGACATCCCTTTTATAAAGAACGTAGTCGGATATAACTTTTGTCTTACAACTCTCCAAGTTGTTGTTTCAGCTCAACCAACTAATTCAGGGTATCCAAATAGATTCTTGGAGAAAGGTGCAGTTCAGAGAACTTGCTTGCTCAAGAACTTGACAACACAGTCATGTGGCAACATGGCGATACTTATAGTAGACATCTAGAATATCACGAACCACCGATATGTCACTTTGTTCGAGAGGAAATTTTCTTGGTAAAGCAGGAAAACATAGTCTTAGAGATTCGGCACAAGCCTATCTCCTTGACCAAAGAGAGTGTACCAGAATAACGGACTTGGTAGCACAATCATCCTTTGCTTAGTGAAAGGGTTAAAAAATCACGCTAAGAATGACTCAAATGTCCTTGGAGTTCAAAACAATAATAGTTGCTAAGAATCTCAGATGGCCACATTATTACGCACACGCATCACTCACGGGCGCGAAAGTTCGAGGAAGGGTGGGTAACGATGTGTGAAAGTATCACTTCATTAAGGGGTCATGAAACTCAGCACAACCTCTTTAGTATTAAAGGATGTGATACTTTTAAGTTAGAACCGATAGAAGCTAATCAATGCCTCTTAAGCTGCAGGTTACAACACTTTGACCTGGTCCTAGAAATGACGAGGTACTGGAGTTTGTTTCTCCTAAACTTCTGAAATGGTTTGTCTTGATGGACCACAAGAGTATCTTGCTTCAGAAGACACCGATGCACATTTACTACCTGGCTACCAACTAGTAGACAAAGGTCGGAAAACAACAAGGGACAAGGAACATGCTCAGGATAGAATCCCGAGATGTGGATGCATAAGTCAACAATCTCCCGAAAACCAATGCAAAGAAGGGGTAAGAGGTGGCAGAATCACGAGTATAGATGCGAGACTCACGACGAGTACTCTTGTCGTGATATTTTTGGTTCCATTAAAGAACATCTGCCATAGCATGTGGTAGGGGAAGTCCTTAATTGTCACAATTCAATCGCGACAATAACCACAAGCTTGAAGACTAGAAGGGTAATACCAGCCATCCTGAGGTAATGTGTGAACATTAACAATAGGGGACAAAGGAATGGATCTTGGTTTAAAGGTCAGTTTCATGTACAAGATTCACAACACCAGAATCCAGCACAATCAAGGATCTTAGGTTCAAGTCCAAGGATTAAAACCTAAAGAAAGGAGTAACTACTACTTGCATGACACAGCGTACACTGCAAGATAGTAACCACGAGGTAGCTTCCAAAAGAAGAAATGACTTCTGAAGTACCCAACAAACGAGAAGGAGGCACACAAGGAGAAAGGAAACCTCGAAGCCTGGAACAGAACACTGTAGATCCAACATATAATATTGTGGGTCCAAAAGATAAAGAGATCATGATAGAAAGGAATCTCTCAACTGAACAAGAGCAAGGGGAAACAAGGAATTCACAACACACGCAACTATAGAGAACTCAACACTAGGTCAACTGGCTAAGAAACGTCATGCCAAGAAGGCACCTAAGTTTTGAAAGACTAGAAGAGATATCAAAACTTTTCCAAAATCAACACCAGATAAGATGATCCAGAGTAAGAGAGAAACTGGGTAAGGAGAAAAAGAAGCATACTAGAATTTTCGCAAATACTTTTCATCTTTGAAAATAGTTTTCACAAGCACTAGACTCAACATCGACCAATAGCAAGGTTTTCCTACGGTCGGTACTGCTCTAATACCAAGAACTATGACACCCCCGGGATCAGGGTTAAACAAATCCCAGACTTCCGTCTGACATAAGCTTAACCTTCAGCTCGAGAATATCCAGTGAAAAATTGATAACACAGCAGTGACCCTACGACACAAAATTTATTACAGCAAGCTCATAACTGAGCAGAGAACCAAATTATTACAAGCAGAGGTCACTGACCACAAACATCAAACAACGGAAGGCAAATTATGCTATTAAGTATAGCAAACTTAACAAATGGCCTAAGAGGCCTGAAGCATAACGATGACGTCCCAGCCCATAGATTCCAGGCCGCCGGCCGGGAACCCCAAGCTACTCGTCGATGTCGATGTAGTACAGAACTCGTCTTCAGGTGAACACTTACTCTGCCAAAAGTATCAACAAAGCAAGGGTGAGTACAGGGTGTACTTAGGGCTATCAAAAAAGTTCGGGCTTGACAAACTGTGTGAGTTCATCGCGTTAACAGCTCGGCTCGAGCTTGATTTGTCTCTCTAACAAACCAAGCTCGAGCCTGTTTTCGAGCTCGCGAGCTTAGTCGAGCCGAACTCAAATAGTTCGATAAAGCTCGTGATTTTTGTATAGCCGTAAAATTAAGACTACTATTATTATTCCATCTGTTGTAAGACCGCTAAAGTAATTATGCAGGCATGTTGGCACTGTATTACAATTATATGAAACCCCAAGCTATTTCTGCTATTCTGTTTTCAAGTTTTACTATTTTCTTGCTATGTAGCTGCATGTCGATGTACTAAAATTTTCTTACCGAGCTTCAACGAACCGAGGTTGTCAAGCCTACTCGAACTTTGGTCGAGCCGAACTCGAGCTTAGATATAGGATCGAAGGTCAACCTAGGCTCGCTCGAGCTCGGCTCGAGCTTCTACGGAGCTCGAGCCGAGCCTAACAATGTTCGCTCGAGTTCGGCTCGTTGACAGCCCTAGGTGTACTTCGCAAAACTTATGGATAGTGGAGTTGTTTTGCATAAAGCCATCTTTTGTTTATAAAATAAGAGAGAGAGAGAATAAGCTCGTCTACTCAGAGTATTTTAAAAGGGGATAAGAGAGCGACATCTCTGAAATATTGATCATCGTCTTTTGATATCCACCAAACCATCATCTCCTGAACTAGGATCACCCCCTCGTACCCATGAGGAAGCATCCTTAAGCACACGTTGATATGCCAAGTTTTACGATTAGGTTATAGTTCTGTATGATCTCCCGTCCTTTTCCAAGTTGTCCATAACCGTGGACACAGCTTTCCGAAAGATTATTACCCTGCAGGGGTGTACAACTCTACCCACACGTACTAACCTTCTCTTAATGCCACAATGATTAGCCCTCTTCCTTGGGAGGCCGGCAGAGGGTGGTTAGACACGACCTTTACCTTGCTTTCGCCTAAATCCATGAGTCTCCAAGAAAGGGTTCCATCAGCCCATATCTCTATGTCCAAGAATCGGGAGTACTCCTGGAGCCTCCTTCCTCCTTGGTCACGCCCTGTATGATGCACCATCTTCAACCCATCCAAATATGCAGATGCCAAAAAGCTAACTACTGACTCATGGATCAGACTAGGCAAGTTAGTCACTCGTGAGGTTTTCCAGGCCCCATGTGGTTGTACGATCGTCTTGGTTCCGAAGGAGAGAACTTCCGGGGTCCTAGGGTTGGCGAGCATGGGACTGTAAAAATGTCACACCCAAAATTTTCCAAATTTTGAAATGTGAAAAATAAATAAACAAAATAAATAATTGTTGAAATTTAGGGTGAGAAGAAACTTCTTGATTCCAATTGGAAACATCAAAACCTATTTTGATCAAATAAAATCCTAAAGGGATTTAAAAAATATAAACAAATAATAAATAAAGTTATAATAGTTGGAATTACCATTTTTGGATCTTTAAATAAAAAAAGATATGTTTTTTATAAGCAAAGGTAGAAATAATGAATAAGGACTATTTTTAAAAGAGCCAAATTAAATCTTGGCAAAGCTTTTAAAATAAAATATTTTGTTTGATTAAAATAGTAAAGGTTTATTTAAATAAAACCATGAGAATTTATGTGTATACAAATTTCATTCAAGTATAGACATTTTCCTATTTTGAATGATCATTAAAAACTTATTAAAGTATTTTAAATTATATTTCAAGGTGTTTTAGTTTTCAAGTAAAACCTACTGAAAAGATTTTTGTAGGAATTTATAAAGTCAAATAAAGTTTTTAAACAAATTTGAATCCTATTTGAAATAAAGACTAAAGCCTATTTATTTGTTATTAATAAATAATAAACCCTAATAATAATTATTTTATTTTGGACTTTGGAATATGTTGTTAAACAGAATTAAACTATACCTAAAGTTTGGTGGTGATTTGAATTCAAATGGAGTTTGAATTATTTGAATGAAAAATCAAAACAGAAATTCAATACAGAAAAAGAAAAAAGTTCAGTATAAAAAAAATAGAAACAAACCCAACCCATCTGGCCCAGCCCAGCAACGCAGCCCAACTAACCCCCCCTGTAGTGAAACATTTCCACTCAACCTTGCACCTGCTCAGTCACTGAACGCAGGGACCCACTCTCTCTTCTTCTCTCTCGCTGTCAACGCGGTCCCACGTTGTCATATCATCGTCTCCACCGCGACCCGTTCCCTATTTTCTCTCCGGCCGTTTCTGTCTTTGATTCCACGCTTCAATTCGTTTGAATGCGCTAGTAATTTCGCCTCGCGCCTGTGCCTACTTAATCGCCCCTCTCTCCTCTCTCTTTTCCCCTAGTTTCCATCCCACGAGAGCCACCAGGCTGCGCAAATTGCGATCTCGAGCCCTCTCTGCTCCGACGAGATCCTCCGTCGATTCCGGCGAGGACAGTCTCCCCCTCGGCCCCTGCTTCACACGAGTTTCATCAGCAGCCTCTTGTGCACCTCCATGTGCCAACCGCTTGGCCTCGCCCGCTCCACAACGTCGACAACCTCGATTTCTGAACACCGCTGGCGTCTGCCATTACTCCAGCGAACTTTCCAGGTAACATCAGACTGCCCCGAACTCGCTAGTTGTTGCTCCCATGATCCCCAGAATAGTACGCGTCTAACGCCCCCTCCCATTTGCCTCGGCATGACCTGCAGCCCCGCCTGCGATGACAAACAGAGACGCCCGACGACGCCACGGACTCCGGCGAACAATCCCTCTCGAACCCGAGCGCCCCTTGACGAACAAAGACCACGTCGAGCTTCTCTGCACCCCTGCGAACCCTGTGAGCACCTCCGTTCCCCCTCTTGTTTCCTGGTTCGTCGACAACGACACTGACAGAGCGGTCCGCCGCTCGTCGCCGCGCCAGCGCCGCCCGTTCCTGGTCTGGCTGCTGTGATCCGTTGGATCTCAATCCATTGGCTAGGATAGATTCATTAAAGCGAAGGGGTACGTTGGATCTGAGCTATGCGATGTATTTTAAATCCAACAGCCCACAGAGCGCGATCCACCCGAAGTGGTATGGACCAGTAATATTAAGACGCGTGGCACTGATTTCGATTTAAAAACAGAAAATGTTCTATTAGATTTGCAAACTTGTAAAATTCATAACTTTAATTCTACACGTCCAAATTTTGCAAATTTTATATCAATGGATTCAGCAGAACAAGTACTTTGCAACCATGCACTTTGTTTAGTAAATTTCTTCTGTTAAAATGATTTTTTTTGCAGAAACTTGTGTAGGCATATCTTGAGTATAAAATTCTTTCTAAAATTATTTTGGTGATAAAATCTTTGGCAAATGGTTTGTTTTTAACCTACTGACCATAGAAATCAATTTGTGGTATCAAAAACATATTTTGTGAAGCAAGAGAATAAAACTTTGAATTAAAGCATTTCTAGTCAAATAAAAATATTGTTTATTTTTTAAAAACACTTTTTGGAGGAAAACCTTTGGGAAATGTTTTGATTTAAACTCTTTGACCCCAAACACCAAGTTTTAGAATTAAAAATGTATTTGGTTAACCTATAAATATCATTGCTTTGCTAAAGGCATTTTCAACCACATAAAATATTGATTTGGTTTACAAAATGGTTTATAGGTAAAATCTTTTGAAAATGGTTTTGCCACTAATATAAATTGACCGATAGGTGTTTTAGAATGTTTATAACCCATTAGAAACCACTTTTTCAAATAAAATCATCTTTAGCATGCTTGCATGCATTGTTTTATTTCCATTATTTTATGTGATGTTTTGCTTGAATGGTAGATTGAATTATTGCTTGCTTGATTGAATTGTAGTGATTTGAAGAGTGTGAGTATTCCAAGATCAAGGAATGAAATTATATTTTCTACCAAAAAGGCAAGTGATGCTTCATACTTTTGTCCCATTATTTTCACTATGCATTAGTGATATTTCTAAAGTAGGACTTGCATGGAATTTTGCTAAGTGTAAACTATACCATGGGAAATCCTAGTAGATGAAACCTTAGTAGAAATTTCCTAAGTTAATATTCCTACTACCATCATGCTTAGCTTAGCTAGTAGAAAACAAGGGTGGATTATATTGATGTTATGGAATATTTCTGAGTCAAGGACTTGTGTTTTGTTTAATAAAACAACTAAGTGAATGAATCACCTGGGTGGAATGGAAGGAATGGTTTGTGTTGAGTGGTTACACAAGGCCCATTTCTATGGTTTACCTTGTGTATCTCACTTGTGGATGGCCACCCAGGAATAAAGAGATTTGAGATGTCAAATGTTGAGAAGCTTCAAGTGCAGCCACTTGGCATTATGGGCTCTGCCTGGATCATATAGGTTGCAATAACTTAGCCAAATGGACAGTTGGTGGTAGGGGTTTGATAGCTTGGAGCGCATCCATTCTGGTCTAAGGGAAGGCTTCTGAAAGATCTTGTCTTGGTGAAGCCAAGTCTTGTGGGGAAAGTGCACCACCTCTGCAGAGTGTAAAATCTAAGTACTTAGCCATGTCCCTGGCAAAGGACAATTTGAGCATCAAGACATGGAAGCTATCAAGAATCTCCTCATCCCAATTTCTAAGTTAAAAACTTGTGGTTTAACAAGGGTTGAAGGATCACCAATTTCTATTGGGAGATGCCTTGGGTGATTTTGTCAAGCAAAAACTTAGTGTTTTCAAATGATAAGGAAAAACTATTTTGAGCAAAGAAAGCCTAAGCTCCACTTAGCCAAATGCATATAGATGATAGACTCCACTATACTACCATAGTATCACTTGCCAATACAATTCAAATGTATTGACCCTTGTGGCTGTAACTTATTATGTTGCAGGTTTGTTTGATGTTAGTGAAGTTTATTGATTAGGATTACAAGTCTACAACCAAAATGACTGCCTGTGGCACTTTGAATATGAAGGACCCCATGCTATTGTTATATTCTGCTGCATTGTAATGAGATAGCCAAAAGGGAGTAATGCTAGTGGATCAGGTAATATAAGCTCAAAAGGGAGTAATGCAATAGATAGGATACTCTATCTATCGATAAAAGACCACAGTAGAATCGTATGCATCATGGCAGGAATTGAAATGCTTTCGAAATCGTAGGATTATATCATGGTGGGGCTATGCTTGCCTTTGCCAATTGATAGCAGATAAGTAAATCTTCGGAAGCTTTGTACTTGACTTGATTATAGTTGGTCAAGTATTGTTCATTGATCTTCGATCTTCGACGGTGTTGATATCGGTCTTTGATATTGATCTCGATATCGTATTCTACCGGAGAGAAGCAAACACCGGAAAGAAAGGGAAACAATCAACACATGGCATCGATGCAATGCTCAAACAATAATGATGATATGACAAGTTAAATTGCATTGAATGTAAACCCTAAATCATGCCCGACAACTTAATCGGGGTTCCGAAGGGTAGAAACCCTAATTCGGAGAAACTCCGGAATCACCTATGAGGGGTTACTATGTTGTTCTAATTAAACTTGTAATTTTAGTTGTTGATCAATGCATGATGATAGCTTAAAAAGCTAGGTTTCATTTTTCTGAACAATTTGATATATTATTTGTATTTTTCTAAGTTATAAATAATTAGATATTGAATTTACAAGTTTTATTCAAATTCTGAAATTATTAAATCAATTATTAAAAGCTTATTAAACTTTTTACACTCAGGCAAACTATACCTACAACAATTGACTGATGGGCCCTGTGCCACATAGGTAGCCACGTGAGCAAAGTGGGACAGAGGGGGCCGTTGCTATTTTTCACCTAGGCAGAAACTAGCCATAGCCACTGACGACTGGGCCCTATGGCCAGGTCAGCGGTTAGACGGGCAAGCGGGGTCAGCGCACGCGTGGCAGCTACGCAGGCGCCACGTCGACGCCACCTGGGCGCCACGTCGGCTCGCCGGCGTACACGCCAGACGGCGACGGCAGACGACGAAGGAGGGCGGCCTGGGAAACACGGATGCTTGCGTTCGAACCAGTGCTTCGCGCTGGACCAAATAGGGGCGGCTCCGCTAGCGGGAGGTCACCGGAGCAGGACGCGCGGCAGGCAGCGGCGGCGGCGCTCACTTGTAGACGGCGAACGGTGGATACATCGCGAGAGAAAGAGAGCGGAGGGGTCCAGATGAACCAGAGGCTCACCGCAAAGCCGATAGGGTGGTCGAGGAGGAACGGGAAGGTGTTGAACAGCGTCAATGGCGACGGCGAGTGGCGTTGGGCTCGGAGAATACGGAGGAGATGCGGGCGATTCCGAGCGCCCCTGCTCGATTCCTCTAGCGAGTCGAGGTAGGCGGACACGGCGGTGCTGATGGCATACTCGGACGAGCTCGGGGGTGGCCAGAACGGCGATGAGCCGGAACTAGGGTTTGGTTCCTACAGAGGAAGAGGAAGGGAGATGTCTCTGGGAGGAGGGGAAAGCGGATGGGGATGGTAGGGCGAAGACGGTGATGATTTTATCCTTCCCGAGCGAGCGATGGACGGCGGGGAGCAGGCGGCGGCCATCGACGGCAACGCCGGCGACATAGAGGAGTCTGCCTAGGAGGTGGAAGACGACGAAACAGAGGCGAAGGGGTATGGGCCCTGGCTGGGCCGCGGGTGGTCCTAGCTGGGCTGCGGGAGCTGCAGTGAGGAGAGGAAGAACAAATGGGCTCGGCCCAGGGAGAGTTAGGATTGGTTTTTTATTCCCAGAAATCTTTTCTGTTTAGTTTCTCTTTTTCTGTTTGTATTTTTCATTTGTAATCTGTTTTGATTATTTTCAAAATACAAAAACTTTTCCAAACATTTAAAATACTATGGAGACCCTTATAACCATTTGGGTTTCCAAACATTTTGGTAGTTTTCAAAATTTCCAAAACCATTTGAATTGAGTTCAAAGAGGAAGAAATTAGGGTTTAGAGTTTTTGTGATTATTTTCTTGCATGCATTTTACTAGATGATGCTCATGAATGCACAATCAAACCCTAATTATACATTAGCTAAAACTGGGGTGTTACATTAACTAAGCAAGCTAAAGCTTGCAAGCTATTGAATTTGCAAGTTAACCCTTGCTTGACAACATGGCAAACTAGATGCCTTAAGAATATGTGATTATACCCACTTGATGATACCCAATACAAGTTTTACTTGCAAGCTTAGTATTTTATTTCTTTACCAAAGCTTTCTTTTAGAATTACTTAGTGACTTGTAGAGCTTAGAAAGATTATTTAAAGGTAGCATAAAGAGCATAAAAATTGACCTAATCTAGATAGATCTTGATGTCATCCTGAGGCATGAGATTGAACTTAGATCATTCACCTTTGCTTACCCCCCCTCATTAGTGTTTACCCCCACTTGTAGATGCTAGTGCTAAGCATAAAACTTGATCACTTTAGATGGGAATACTTGGTGAAAATGGTTATGAAAACCTTAGAATGATGAGTCATTCTAATGAAATGTTTTGCCATGTGTTCTTGAACACTAGATAATTTTGAAGATGAAAATGTTGAGGCATGAGCCTTAGCCCTTTATAAAACTGATGGTTGTCTGGATGCGATACCATTCCAATTTTACCGTACAACCACAATACATGAAATTTGGGTAGGGCTTGACTAGAAATTTATATACCTTAGTATGGCTTCCCTTGTGTCCAAGGTTTGAGATGAGGCTACCTTGTGAAGATTGTCCACCTTTGCAGTTCCCAAGACGACAGTTGGTCATGGTTGGGAGGCCAAACTCATTGGAGAGGTGCCTATACAGGGGCGTGTAATTGAAAATTTAGGATTAATTATCCGCATACTGAGTATGGTGAATTCAAGATTTTTCCTGACGGGTGTATTGAATGTTGTGGTGAAAGTGTACCACCTCTGTAGAGTCTCAAACTATTTGAATAACCGCGTCCGCGGTTATGGATAGTTGGAGTGGCCATATTGTTCCGTCGTCATATGTTCTAAAATGACTTGTGAAATGATTCATGACTTGACTTGACCACAATAGGGTTGTGATATGAAATTCAAATTCCCACTTAGGTGTTATAAAACTTTCAACTAGCTTTATTTGCTTCTGAACTCAGTAGAGATAAATCTGGATTTTTGCAAAACAACCTAGAGCCTAGTACTTCCTACTCAAAACCACCTTACTTGTTAGTATTAGTTTGCAAGTACTTAAAGAGTACTCATGGCTTTGTTCCTGGCTATTCCCGTGGCCAAACTATGAAGAGGACTATCAGGAGGATGGACCGTAGGAAGGTTACGACAACTAGGATCATCTCCCATCGTCAGCATTGCCTGTGACCAAGAAGATGGAGTCTCACCTACGCTATCGTTATTATTATGATATTCCACTGCCATGATTGTATTAAGAATGGATCATGAGATCCTTTATTTGTTGTAAAACCTTATGTATGGTTTGTAATGGATGATGTACTGTGATATCCAATCTGTTATGTCTCGCAAAAATGGTAATCCTAGGATTGCGATGTATGGCATAACAGGAATCTAGGATTAAAAATCCGGGTGTTGACAAGTTGGTATCAGAGCCATCCTGACCATAGGAGACCCTAGTTTAGAATGGACGTTTGAATCAAAAACTTAGTTTCAAAACCAAAGGAAGTGAGTATTTATGAAAACCTATTCTCATTCTTACCACTTAGACTCTTTCATGAAAATTCATTTTCCTCAAAAATTCTTGCGAACTTACATAAAATTTGACACACTTGATCACTCTACTAACTTACTCATCCTATATTCTTATAGGTGGACGTGAAGTATAGCAAATTTTATCAGTTGGGGAATGGAGGAGACCTCATCTTTGAGCGTGACTTGGACCAGCTGTCAGAGGTGCTGGAGCGTCCGCATCCCAAGTTCTTCGGAGCTTAGCTCAACGACCGGGAAGGAGAAGAATTGCAATGACTGGTTGTTGCAAGTCTCCGAGGAAAGATTGAAGCCTCCACCTCAGAGGGAATCCAGTTCACCTTGAGAGAGAACAACTGGCTCTATGGACTTTCCAGGGCCATGCAGGAAGCTTTTGCCCGTCTGTGTGGGCAATGTATCAATCAGATCAAGGGTACCCGCTTTGAGTTTTATCCAAGGCGTGATGTTATGGGACAGCCACTGGAGGCCCCATATCACCATGATCTGAAGACTCAACTGGACCACCTCAGCTTCATGATGTATGGCCGCCGGAAGGAGTTAGGCAATGCCCGCGCCTACGCCAACCACAAGTATGCCATCAGCGCCAAGCAGGATCAGACCATTGCCATGCTAGTGAAGGATCACCAGTCTCGTCGCCGTTAGCTCGACAAGGAGCGTATCATTGCCCCGTCTTTATCATAGGATCATAGACTTGGAGGAGACCATCCACGAGAGAGACATGCAGCTTGAGGAGAGGGAGAATGCAGGGGGAGATCTTCGTGGAGACCCCTACTCCTATCTCAATGATGGAGAACAACTTAGAGGTTGCAGGAGTGGAAGCCAATGAGAAGGTACAGTTTGACACCCACTATCTGGCCGGAGATGCAAGATCATGGTGGAACAGCGTTCGTGCCATGAATGGAGGTCAACTGATGACTTGGGAAGAGTTCAAAATCAAGTTCAGCAGAACCCATGTGCCACCGAGTTTGATCAAGAGGATGAGAGATAATTTAGAGAAGTGAAACAAGGAAGGATGGCAGTACTTGAGTACCGTGACAAATTTTTGTCATTGGCTAGGTATTCACCGGACGCGATAGATACCAAAGCTAAGAAGAAGGAGAGATTCCTGAATGGTCTTCATGATGAGATGCAGACAGTGTTAGTAAATATCCCATTTGCTGATATTGAAGCCTTAGTTGACTCTGCCATTCATATGGAAGGCAAGATCAACCAAGCTAATGAGAACCGCAAGCGCAGAATGATGAATCAACCAGGAACCCATCATACCCCAAAGTATCGTCCCAACCCATCTCCAGGATTTGCCCAAGAACTAACAGACCCCCGATGAACGTTCGACTTATCCCAACCGTGGAAACCCAAGGCCCGGAGGAAATCACAACAAACCCGGCAATTTCAACCGTGCACCACCCAAGTTCAACAACAACAATGTCGTCACCAACACCAACACTGCCCCGAGGACTGGAAGGAATGTTGTGCCTGTTGTAGCAAAGGACAAGTCGCAAGTGACTTTTTATGAATGTGGAACAAGGGTCACTATTCCAATGAGTGCCCCAAGAAGATTGCCGCAGCCCCCAATGCAAATGCCCCAGCTCAGCAGCAGCGTCGTGTTCAGCTAGAAGAAGGTTTGCCCCAGGAAATTCGCTCAACCGCAACGGCCGTCTCTTTCTCATGCATGCTGAAGAAGCCCAAGAATCGCCAGATGTCATGCTGGGTATGTTTTGTGTTAACTCAGTACTTGCAAGAGTGTTGTTTGATTCTGGACCATCACACTCGTTTGTTACAGAAGAAATTTCCTGCACTAGTAAGATTCAACCCACCAAATTGAAGCATGTTATGGTAGTTCAAATACCTGGTTCAACCACCAAAGCTAGGCAAATTTGCAAGGCCATACCTATCCGAATCCATGGCATAGATTTTTATGCTAATCTAATATTAGTCGAAACTAAAGGTTTGTAAGTAGTACTAAGAATGGATTGGATATCCAAACATAAAGGATTAATCGACTATGCCAAGGAAGCCATAACCATGACCAGTACAGCCGGAATATCAGTGGAGCATGTATCTGAAACCTTGCCCCGTCAATTCAAGTGCAACAAGAGTTTAGCCCAACCAACCATTGACCAGGTCAGAGTAGTCTGTGAATACCCTGATGTATTTCCAGATGTTTTGCCTGGTATGACCCCAGATCGGGATATCGAGTTTATCATTGAACTAATCCCTGGAACCGGACCCATATCCCAGAGACCATAAAGTACGAACCCATCTGAATTAGTGGAGCTGAAGAAGCAACTGGATGCTATGCTAGAGATAGGATTGATTCAACCAAGTCCGTCGCCATGGAGATCACCTATTCTGTTTATGGACAAGAAGGATGGAGGTAACCGTTTTTGTACGGATTATCGGAAGTTGAATGATGTCACCATCAAGAACAAGTACCCATTGCCGAAGATAGAAGACCTGTTTGACCAGTTGACTGGCGCCAAAGTGTTTTCTATGATTGATCTTAGAACTGGTTACCATCAACTCAAGATTCGCGTAGAGGATATTCCAAAGACTGCCTTTACCACCAGATATGGATTGTATGAGTATACTATCATGTTCTTGTAGGGGTTCGTAGCATGGAAAAGAAAAAAATTCTACCGCATGCACACAAACAAGTCAAGATCTATCTTCTAGATTGTAGCAACGAGTCGATTAGAGTACTCACCCTCAAAGATTCCAAAGCGGTTAACCAGAGCAGATTCTCGTGGGTTATGTAGTCGTACACTTGCCGATCTCAAGATTGCTTAGACGATCCTTCCGGCGCTGCGTTCCGGCACCGCTTCCGCAGTCGGTCACACGTTCAATAATCGATGAAGACCTTCCTCTCCCTTGTTCCAGCATGCAGCGGAGGTTGTAGTTCTCCCCTCGCGATTCCGGAAGCACGACGGCGTGGTGTCGGAAGTAGAGGGAAGATCCCGCAGGGCTTCGCCTAAGACGGTGCGAGTTATGGTGGATCTAGGGTTTCCTGTGATCTAGGTTTAGAAGGCCGGAGAGGAGGAGGTGGTGTCGACGGCGGCTAGGGAGACGACGATGAGCCAATGGCGGCACAAGGTGGAGGTGGCGGCGGCTGCGGCACGACACGTGTGGGGAGGGCTAGTTTTTTGTTCTTTGGGGCAGCCCCTCCTCTATTTATGAGAGGGAGGGAGGCTTGGGAGAGGGGAGTTTGAATCCATACCCGAACCCAAGTTGGATAGAAGGAAGGACTCTTTCCTTCTTCCACTAGGAAACCATTGTTCTAGTTTGACTTTTCAAACCTCCCATTTGACTTTCAATTTAGAGCTTTATTTCTCTCTCACAAATGCCCAACCAAAGTGACTTAGGACATGATCCAATCATTCCACTTACCCATGACACATTCATGGACCATTCCTCTTCCGGTTTGGTGAACCTTCTAGAACCTTCTAGAACCTCTCCGATGAAAACATCAAAATCATTCCCGAACTCGGGAATCAGACTTTCCTTATATGAATCTTATTCTCCGGACCATTCTGCATCTCCTCGTGATATCCCGGATCCCATCCGAGACTCCGAACAACATTCGGTTTCCCTACTTACATTCCATATCTACTAAACAACATCGAATCCTTAAGTGTGTCTCCCTACGGTTCGTGAATTATGCGGACATGATCGAGACACTTCTCCGATCAATAACACATAGACGAATATGGAAAATCATATGGCTCCCACGTATTTCTATGATTACTTTGTGATTGAATAAACCACTTACATACGATACCAATTTCCCTTTGTCTCGCGATAGTTTACTTATCCGAGGTTTGATCGTCGGTATCCATGCATACCTAGTTCAACCTCGTTACCGATAAGTACACTTTTCTCGTTCCCGTGATATGTGATCCCTTGTGATCCAGTCACATGATTGCAAGCTAATTGGATGACATTCCACCGAGAGGGCCCAGAGTATATCTATCAGTCATATGGATGGAGAAATCCCACTCTTAATCCATGTGCTTCAACATATACTTTCCGAACACTCAATGCCACCTTTATAGCCACCCAGTTATGGTGTGGTGTTTGATGTCATCAAAGCATCCTTCTGGTGATGGTGATTAGCATGATCTGATGGTCGAAGGAATTAGGTTACTATGTATCAGAAAGCTTATAGCAAACGAACTATTTAAATGACTTGATCTTTATGCTACGCTTATCTATAGGAGTATGTCCATCATACCATTCTCCTAATGATATGATCTTGTTGTTAATAACATCTCAATGTTCATGATCGAGAAACCATGATCATCTATTAACCAACAAGCTAGTATTATAAAGAGACTTTACCAGGGACTCTAATTTAGTTTACAAATCACACAAGTATTAATGTTTTCGGTTAATACTATTATAGCATGAATGTAAACATTTATCATAAACATAAATATATAATAATAACTACTTTTATTATTGCCTCTAGGGCATATCTCCAACAGTCCCCCACTTGCGCTAGAGTCAACTAATCTAGATTACATGGTAATTTACCGAACACCCATGGTGGTTTGGTGCTGGTCATGTTTTGCCCTCGGGAGAGGTTTAGTCTACGGATCCACCACATTCAGATTTGTGTGTACTTTGCAAATCTTTATGTCACCATCTTGGACATTTTCTCGAATAGCGTGAACGTAGCTTGATATGCTTCAGCTTCTTGTGTGACCTTGGTTCTTGCGCATTGGCTATGGCGCCCATGTTATCACAGTAGATAGACATTGGGTCCAGCGCACTTGGAACCACACCGAGCTCTGTAATGAACTCCTTCATCCATATCGCCTCTTGTGAAGCCTCCGAAGCAGCTGTGTATTTCGATTCAGTTGAAGATCTCGCCACAACACTTTGCTTTGCACTCCTCCAGCTAACTGCTGCACCATTCAAAGTAAATACGTATCCAGATAGAGATTTAGAATCATCCGGATCGGTGTTCCAACTAGCATCGGTGTAACCATTAACAACGAGATGTTCATCACCTCCATAAGAAAGAACCATATCCTTAGTTCTTCTCAAGTACTTAAGGATGTTTTTAACCGCTGTCCAATGATCCACTCCTGGATCACTGTAGCGACCTCGGATCAGTAAGGATCCTAAGTCCCTGTGATTAACATGCTAGTCCCTGGATCAATAGCTAGCACTCACAGTCGATGAAATATCATGTAAAACACAAGTCTTTATTACATGAATCGAATAATCCAGAGTTTACATTATTATAACAAAAGCGAAAAATATACAACATGAGTCCCATCAATGCCACAGGCAGGTTGAGTGAAGACCCGCGATCCTAGCGCACCTTTCAACGATCTTCGAAATTCTGCACATGAAACGTGCAGCCAACAAGTTGGGTCAATACTTTGAATGTATTGGCAAATTACACCAAGGAAGGAAAGACTAACTCTACATGCAAGGCTAGTTTAGGCTTTGGAGTTCATTTGCATAAAGCTAGTTTTCTTAAGTAGAGAGAAGGAGAGAAGATTTTCCTACTTTGTAAACATTTGCTTAGATAAAATAAGGTCGAGTGGCACACGAGGATATTGCGCACCAAGTGTCCAACAACCAAACACATGGATATTACGCACCAAGCAACACTTGGATATTACACACCAAGTTCCCAAATTCCCACCCATTGGCGATATTACTCACGCCATGGGGTTTTAAAAACTTTGTTTAGAAAAGAGAGAGGAAGATCCTTCAGAGGCTCCATCCTTCAGATGCTCAATGTTGTTCTGTTTCTGTGAACACGGCTGATCGATCATATTGCATTACTCTCGAGAGTTTGTGCACTTTACCCACAATCCACGATCAAGTCCTTTTTACAGACAAGACCATGGCGAGGCTTTCCCTTAGTAGCCCCTCTACCTTCTGGATCCAACCGTGCCAAGAACCTCCAAATGTTGGTACCCAGGTGAGGTTTCCCACTAAGTACTAGGACAAGACAGAGCCCATAATGTATTGTGGTTGCACTGGAAGCTTCTGAATTCTGAAACATGGCAGACTTCTTTGATTCCTGGGCGACCGTCTTCCACCAAAATCCCACTCATTGAACCAACAACCATTCCGCCCAGAAGAAAACTTAGTTTTATTTTGAAGTGGATTTGAGGAGAAAAGTTTGCTCTAGAGAGCCTTTATACTTAGAAAAATTCTTTGTCTTTCGTACCCCCCAACGGTACTTTGTATATATAGCATAGCAAGCAATACTTAGCAAAAACAGGGGAACCTATTAGGAGGTAAATCCTAAGTATAGAGATACTCATGGCATACTACACAATCATCGCACTTGCAAAATAATACTAAGGAAATTCTACTAGAACATCCTACACATGCATACTACAGAATTTTGAAGATCACATGCATAGAATCAAAACTGGGACAAAATTATGAACAAGTGGTGTAGCTTGCCTTATGTTGATAATATGGGTGTTGATTGTATTTCTCCGCAGCAATCGCACTCTCGGAACAATCTAACACGAGGACAAGGTAGTTCCAATCAAAACAATTGCAAACATAGCAAACACAACAAGGATGATCAAAAACATGCATGACGGTTTAATATGTTACAATGCTTATATTTAGTTCTCTGAGCATTAATAGATCATATGATGCATGTATGAGATCAATTAAATCAATATGGTACTTGTTATTAATAATTACTTGCCAATATAAGGGTTTTGATAGCTATGTTGTAACGCCTATTCTAACTATCGAATTAAATTTTTTTCTTGGGTTTACTGGATAGAGGACGTTAAAACAAACCAGTAGGCGTTGGATTCACCCTAATCGGAGTTATAGATCTTCTTGTATGATTTAAATGGTGTTTAATGGGTTTTAAATGATTCATATAGTTTCTGTTGCCTAAAAATAAAACTAAAATTATATCTGAAATCTCCATGGAACTGTGATTCCAGGAACATATTACTTGTAATTTTTTAAGCAGTAATTATTTTCTTACGAATTTATTACTCTAAATAAGCCAATTAAACCATTTAAATCTTCACGGCAAAACCTTACAGTCAAAGGCTGAACTAATTGCATATTGATGATCTACATGGAACCAGCTTTCCATCGGTATATTATTTATATTTTTGTGATATGCAAATAATTTTCTATCAATTTAATGATTTCTAAAGCCATTAAAACCAATTAAATTGCTATGGGGTAAATAGTCTGCAAAAGCTGGATCCAACCAGATATTATTAATCTACATTACAGTGGCTTCAATTTGATATATTTTTCATATTTTTCGGAGTTACAGATAATTTCCTATGAATTTATTAACCTAAAAGACCATTAAAACTAATTAAATTACTGCAGTAACCACGTAAATTAAAATTTGGATCTATTCTGATAAGATGATTCTACGTAAAATTATCTTCAATTTTATATATTATACGCAATTTTTGGACGTGTTATGAATTTCTAATGAATTTTACAAGTTAGACCTATAATATGCAATTTTAAATTCTAACGAAATATTTCAAGGAATATTCCGCTGACTGGACAGGTTGAGTTTGCATGCTGACTGGGACTAGATGTTGACCTGACGTTGACGTGGCGTTGATGAGGAAGATGACCGGGATGACGACATGGCACGCACCGGTTTTTGGATCTCGACTGTATAGGATCCGGTGGCTAGAAGAAGAGATTGACCCGATTTTGGCTCCGAATAGACAAGAAACAGATCTGTATTAGAGAGACAAATCCGTAGGTCAAATTGAAAAACTTAAAACATGAAAGTTGTGGGGAATCATTATTCCTAACTTCTCACCAAAGGAATTTGGATTTGAAGAAACGAGCGCGAGTACATCTTGGATTTACACCGTAAGATATGAAATATTGCGATGCGAAATTCTCTGGCTGTGGTGGATGAAAAGCGATGAGGTTTGTCGGGATTGAAAGATTTCGATGAGTTTTACAACTTTCATTTTTTGGCCGAAGGCAAAAAACAAAGTCTAGATGGGTCAAAAAGCGAAATAAGATTCGGGCATGTGTAGATTCGGGATTTCGAGAATAGAAACTCGTACAGCCATGGCTACACGAGTTATATGGAGATTTAGGATGGTGTAGAGATATGCCTTGGAGTAGGGAACACGTAGAAACAAACGGAATTCGATTCGGAGTTGTAGATAAAAATTTATAGTAGTTTGAATAGAGATAGGTTTGAGAAAACAAGTTTTGCACGGTTTTTAAAGCATGTAAGCCATCGATCAAGGCGGGTCTGGCTGCTGGCTGGTCCGGTTCGTCCTTGCTGGGCCGCCGGCTGGCTCGGCCGGCCCATTGGTTTTTTCTTTTTTTTCTTTTTCTTTTTCTATTTACTTGTTTCCCTCGTATCTTTTGCATACGAACTCCAAATGACATGATTCTTGTTTCTAAATTTTTCTAAAATCGAATAGATCATTATAGGATCATATTTGTAATATTTTTACTAGTTTTCAAGTAGTGGGTTTATAAATCCTTATATATTCCATTTTATTTATATCTTTATTTGTTTGTATTTATTCCATAACTTTTTCATAATAGCTCCAAATGAGCTCAATTTTGTTTCTAAAATTTTGCAATATTAATTGGATCTATTTAGGATATAATTTTCAATAATTTATGCCTTAGCAACAGTGGGTTTTATAAATTCAATTCAATTACCTTTAGGAACATTTGGGTGAATCAACTATAGGATTTGGATACCAGGATTTGGATTCAGTTTGTGAGAACTTTGCATGGATGTAATGAAATGCTTATGAATGCTTCATGATTTTCATTTTGAAATCTTGCACACCAATTCTACAATCCATAATCAATCCATGCCCTTTTGCCTATATGGCTACTTAGGTCATAACAAAAGAATATAAGATTTTGAATTCAAGGTTGAGAGGATCTTCTATTCAAAAAGTTTCTTCTCTTTGAGAATTTTCAACAAAGTCAAACAATAAATCAAGCTATTGATTTAATTTATAACATTCCAAAATAGGAAGAATTTTGGGATGTTACAATCACTTTGATATCTGCTAGTCAAACTAATAGCATATGCAATGTCGGGTCTAGTAGATAGCATGGCATACATAAGAGATCCTATGGATGAGGCATAGGGAGTCTTACTCATCCTTTCTATATCTTCTGCCGTTGCAGGACTTTGAGTTTTACTCAAGGTCGTATTGGGCAACATGGGCAAGAACCCTTTCTTGCTATCTTACATTCCAAACCTCTTTAGAACTTTTTCCAAATATGTACTTTGTGACAATGATATTAGGCGTCTCGAGCTATCTCTATAAATATTTATGCCTTATATGTAAGCTGCTTCGCCAAGATCTTTCATTGAAAAACTATTATTCAAATAATCCTTGACACTATTAAGAAGGTCTACATCATTCCCAATCAACAATATGTCATCTACATATAGTATTAATAATGCTACAGAGCTCCCACTCACTTTCTTGTAAATACAAGCTTCTCCATAAGTTTGTATAAAACCAAAACTTTTGATTACCTTATCAAAACGTTGATTCCAACTCCAAGATGCTTGCTTCAATCCATAAATGGACCATTGAAGTTTGCATACCTTGTTAGCATCTTTAGAATCGACAAAACCTTTGGGTTGTAGCATATACAACTCTTCATCAATGTCTCCATTGAGGAACGTCGTTTTGACATCCATCTACCATATCTCATAATCATAATATGCAGCGATTGCTAACAAAATCCTCATAGACTTTAGCTTTGCTACCGGTGAGAAAGTATCATCGTAGTCAACTCCTTGAATTTTTCGAAACCCTTTTGTGACAAGTCGAGCTTTATAGACAGTAACACTACAATCAGCATTTTTTTCATCTTGAAAATCCATTTGTTCTCGACAGCCTTACGGCCATCCGGTAAGTCCACCAAAGTCCATACTTGGTTTTCGTACATGGATCCAATCTCGGATTTCATGGCTTCTTTCCATTTATTGGAACCTGGGCTCATCATCGCTTCCTCATATGTTGCAGGGTCATCGGTGTTGTCCACCAACATGACACTTATAATGGGATCATACCAATCAGGAGTGGTATGATTTCTCCTTGACCTACGAGGTTCCATAGTTACTTCAACCGAAGTTTCATGATCAACATCATTAGCTTCCTCTCTTATTGGTGTAGGCGCCACAGGAACTACTTCCGGTGTTGCACTACTCTAAAGTTCGAGAGAAGGTTCGACAACCTCGTCGGTTCTGCTTTCCTTCTAGTCACTTCTTTTGAGAGAAACTCCTTCTCTAGAAAGGATCCATTCTTGGCAACGAAGATTTTGCCCTCAAATCTTTGATAGAAGGTATACCCAATAGTTTCCTTCGGTGTCGTGGTGGTATCACGGCAGATGCCATGGGTAGGCTAAAGTATGGGGCCAATAGGTGCTAGAGGGATATGGGGAGGGAAGATGTAGTTGATTCTACACACAGAAGATTAAGGCAAAGGTCTTTATTTCTTCTTCCTTAGGCTACAAGTGCTCTTTGAGCTATTTACAAGGAGAAGAGAAGAACTTTACCAGCCTAACGGCTCTAACTCTGGTCGATCCCTCCTTCTGAGTCCAAGCCTCTCCTTATAAAGGAGAGCCCTGGGCTCCTTTAGGGCTGGCGTGGCAAGCATATTCGAGGAATATGCTTGTCCCAATATAGTAGTTTGGCGCCCCCCTTTCCCTGTCGCCCCTCTAAAGACGGCAAGGTTCCAGAGGGCCCCTCCTGTGCGCCTCGGTCTTCTGGACTGTCACCTCCGTGACCTCCTCCTGCCTCTTTGTCGCTCTGCGCCTTTGTCCGTAGCGCTTGGCTCTGCTTAGATTCTCCCTAGCTTGCAGCTAGGGTTTGACTTCAGGCTTCTCCTTCTCCTGCAAGCCTCATGTCATTCGGCCCTCCCCTGCATAGCTCGGACTGTCCTTCACCTGCATCAAGATCACTCAAGCTAACCTGGCCGACTTACGCAGTATCTCGGCCGGGTAATGTCTTAATATACATATACGGGCCTCTCGCCTTCGTATGTCGGCCGACTTCTTCATGATTCGGCCGACTTAGACTGTAACTCGGAAACCAGACGGGGATCGTACCTCCGTCTTTCCCCGTCCTTGACCTACCCGGGGTCACCCCCCAACATTAGTCCCCGAAGCTGGTGTGGCCCTGTCGATAACTTCGTCCGGGTCGTATCAGCTTCATCACATTTTTCAGTATTGTTTCCGAGTTATCTTTTTCTCGTCCGAGGTACCCTTGTTCCTTCTCTCGTACGCCTTGTCCTACGTGTCACTCTCATCATTGTTCTTCTAGTTTTTTGGTTCCTCTATAGTATTTACTGACAGGCTATAGTTAACAATGTACCTGCTGCGCCGCCGCTGCGACGCCTCGCGTGCCGTTTCCCTGGGGGATCGCAACCTTCTTCGTTCCTATGTGGCCGTTGGTGCGGCTCCACTTATCGTCGCGCGTTCGTGCCACACCCACGATCTACACGGTCAACTGCTGCACCCACGATCCCACTACCTTGTTCGTGGCTCGACTATAAAGAGGGGCACGGCGTCTGGGAATTTACTTTTCCCCTTCTCGTTCGTCTCTGCCCTCCTTCTTCCTCTCGCCTGTGCGCCTTCTCGCAGCTCCGCCGCCGCACGCTCATCAGAGCTTTCGACGGCGAGGACTCCACCGCGCCGTTCTGCCCGCCTCGCCTGCGCTCACCAGCTTCGGCACCGTCGCCGGTGAGTCCTTTCCGGCCGCATTGCCTAGGTTTTACCCTAGATTTCTCCGTTTCGATCTTGTGCTCGTGCGGCGGTTCCTCTGCTCCTTTGCCACCGTTCCCGTGCAAAATCACGACGGGGCCTTGCAGCTCTAAACTTTCCTCCGCCGCCAGCTCTTCTTCCGGCGATCTTTCCGGCGAACCCATGTCTAGTTCGTTTAGCGGTGCTCTGGTAGAGGATGATGACGCTGGCTCTGGGCCCGAGCGAGGCTCATGGCAGGGTTCTTCTGTTACACGCCGTGAGATTGAGTGGCTTATCCGAACTCGGAGGATTCCCGCCGAGGTCTCCTGTCGCTTAGCCGGCAGCGAGTCCTCTCCGGATGTTAGTGAGGCGAGTATGTAGTTTTTATGTCGCACTTCGCGCGTGGCTTCGGTCTCCCTCTTAGCGATTTTGCTAGAGAGTTTCTCGACTACTTCGTCCTTCAGCCGCATCATCTTCCTGTGAACGCCATCGCTTCTCTTTCTGCTTTTATCTCCGCTTTGGAAGGATACTTCGGCCTGTGGCCGTCAGTGCACGTCTGGTCAAAGTTCTTCCAGATTCATTCCAACGTAGTTCCAGACAAGTCTCTGCATCCTTCCGAGAAATTGCTTACTCAATGTGGGGCAGCGTCCATTACACCTCGGAGGAAATCCGTATTTCCTCGCGTCACCGGGTTAGAGTCATGCAAGAAGTGGCACAAATCCTTCTTTTATGTTAAGAACAGAGGGACAGAGGACAAGATTCGGCTTCCTGCCTTCTCAATTGGTCCGCCCTCTAAGGTGAATTGGACCTATAATCCGAGGAAGAGTCATGCCTTAGCCGAGGCTTTTGAGATTCGGCTTAAAGAGCTGATCCATGCCGGGTTATGCGGTGAAGACCTGATGGCTACTTTTATTAGTAGCCGAATCTGCCCATTCCAGAAGCGGACTCACAAGCTGTGCTACATGAGTGGTCCTCTCGACCCTAACCGAGTCTCGACCGTGGAGCTGGACAATTACCTCATCTATAAGCGTGTCCGAGCTATCTTTAAGACGGAGATGCCCGAGGATTGGGCTTGGGGATTGAGACCGTTCACCCGTGATCATCCGCCTCCCGAAGTAAGCTTGATCAATAATTTTCTGCTATTGCATTGTTTTCGTAACGGATTCCGTTAACTTTCTTTTTTCTCGTCTTGCAGAGGTTCGCAGAGCAGAAAAATGAGGACGCCGAAGTTTTGTTGCTTCCATGGCCCGCGGACCGGAGCACCCCAGATACTGGTGAGCCGGACTCGGAAGAGTTCGTCCCTAAATCAGATCCTGCCCCGGCTCGAGCTCGTGGCAAGACCTCGGCTCACGAGGAGGAAGGTGATTCGGACGAGGTCCAAGTTCTTGAGGTAGTTGCCGCAATGCCTATTTCTTATGCATTTCCGGCTTCTACTTTCCCAGCTAATCCGGCCGGTCAGGTTCACGACGCCGAGCCCATCGCTTCTCGACCCCCTGTTACCTCGGGGAAACGCGGGGCTCCTGCTAGTGCCTCGGAGGCGGTCCCCAAGAAACGAGTGAAGAGATTCGCTCCGAATCCTCCCAGGCGCAAGATTATGCCTGGGGTCGCCGGGTAAGTTCCCTTCTGCTCGTATTTCTTGTTTCTCTCTTTTTGTTTTTCATACTGACATTCTTTCTTCCTTCTTATTTTTGCAGTGCTCCGCTTTCTGTTAAGCCCGGCGGTCCTAGCATGACTAGCCGCCCGACTCGGCAGCCGTGTCCTCCGCCCGTCGATGATACTAGGATCCCCAGTCCTGCTCGTGCTGCCTCTCCTCCAGCTCCGAATCCATCGCCTCCTCGTCGCGACGCACCTGAAATTCCTTTTGTTGACAATGATCCCAATCGGCCCTCCGAGATTTCCATCGAACCCGTTGCCCCTTCTGTGGGTCCCAGCGCCGCTACTGAGCCTCTATCTTCCCCAGCAGTTTCTACAGCCACTCCAGCCCTGGCCGAAGAGGTCATTATCCCGGCGCCATCTGCGACCGTGACTCCTGCTGTTCCTGAAGACACCACCCCCATTACCGAGGTATCGCTTCCTGTTGATGCCTCGTCTAAGGCGAGAAAAGCTGTTGCCACCAAGGCTTCCTCTTCCCAGAAAGGTCTTATCGGCTCTTCTCAGCCGAGCATTGCCGACATGCTGCGCAAGGGAACTGCGCCTACCAAGGTCTCCGTTGCCTCGGCTGCCAACACCCAGCTTGCTCTTCATAAGAGCCCTGCGGCTGCAGTGATTACCCAACATGTCCGGGGTAAGGTCTTAACTCGGACTGCTAGTGGGAACAGCCTTGGCTCGCTGGTGGAGTACGCCAATAACTGGAATGCTGCTGATCATTTTGAGGGTAATCCCATCAATCAGCCCTTTCAGCTTTCCGACATCAGCGGTCGTTTCGACCAAGCCGCCAAGTTCATCCTTGATACCAACAAGATGAATGAGGTAATTGCTATTTTGCGGAGTTTAGATTAGTTCCCCAGATGTTATTATATGCTCTAGTCCCTGAAACTTGCAAGGAAATAACTTGTTATATGCTTGGAAGTTTAATGCTGCTTTACTTAATTTAACTTTCTTTCTAGAGTTCGAATATCCGGCCACTTAGATCCGAGTTAATTTTTGCTTGACTCAGATCTGACTTAGCTTCGATTATCCAGCCACCTAGATCCGAGTTAATTTTTGCTTGACTCGGATCTGACTGAGCTTCGAATATCCAGCCACCTAGATCCGAGTTAAGTTTTGCTTGACTCGGATCTGACTTAGCTTCGAATATCCAGCCACCTAGATCCGAGTTAAGTTTTGCTTGACTCGGATCTGATTTAGCTTTGAATATCCAGCCACCTAGATCCGAGTTAAGTTTTGCTTGACTCGGATCTGATTTAGCTTTGACTATTGATTTATCGTTTTGTTCCATTGTTCAGGTTGCACATGACCAGTGAACTGCCGAATTTCAGAGGTTGCTTTTCTCCCATCGCAAACTGGAGGAAAAGTATGAGAAAATCCTTCCTGTGGTAAAAAAGGCTGGTACGTCGATAGTTCCTTTTTGTTATGCTCGACATTCTTATTGATTTGTCCGCTAGATGCCGACTCACTTTTTTGTTGAACTGGTAATATTAATAACCTCAACATTCGTCTTGAGAAGAAAGTTAAGAGTTTGGAAGGTTAGTTTCCCTTTTATCTTGGACCTTTTCCCTTTTTTAACATGTGTGCTAAGTTTGTTTATTTCGTTTGGCTTTGGTAAAGCCGAGTTGCAAACCTTTGCAGCGTCTCACCAAGATTGCACACCCATGCCTGACGTGATGCTGCATTTTTTAGAACAAAACGCTACTCATTCGGCGGAGCTAAAAGAAAAAGACGATGAAATAGCTCGCCTACGGGCCGAGGTGGAGACCCTTAAGCTTTCTCAGAAATCCGAATTAGAAAAGGTCGATCAGGAATTCTCCGAAGAGAAGAATCGGCTGGCTTTGGAACTGCAGAAGAGTAAAGAACTCCTCGAGGCTACCGAGCTGAAAACTCAAGGATTGAGCGAGGAAATTGCTCGTTTTGAGAAGAGCAAGGTCGATTGGGCCAAGGACCTTCAGATAATGATGCGTTACATTCATCGTAAGCTTCTTAGCACAGCCGAACTATATTTTTGTCTTTGTCCGTGCTGCCACCTGACGTGTTCGTGTTTTGCGCAGATCATTTTCCCGAAGCTAAGCCCGTGAGCTCTAAAGCTGTTCTTACAGCTCGCGTGCGCCGAGGTATTCCTGTTGCCGCTGATTCAGAGTATTCAATGGAGGATTTCTTGGTTGCCGTTGGTGCTGCAGTTGGTCCAATGAAGATTATGGGCCGGGATTTGGTGCAAGCCGCTATTCGAGCTTACCACGTTCTTTGGCCGAACACTTCGGGGACTCCTGATATCAACGAGGTCAAATTACTGGTGAAAAGACTGATGGCATCTGAGAGGCAACTAAGTCTCTGGAGGGAATCAGCCGGGCGCGCTGGCGCTGATATGGCCCTTACTGTTATCATGTCATGGTATGAAGACATTTCTCTTGATATCCTGAGAAATTTGCGCACTGGTTCCCGCTGGGTTGAGGATCCCAATTTTGTTGCTCTTCGACAAGCTCGTGCCTTCCAACTCGTCGAGTATGCCGACGTGCACACCTGGAACGAAGGGCCGAGTTTTCTTCCAGACCCGGATGAGGAGGTCGTAGTTGAGGATGCCTCGGACAACAATTCGGCTGAGCAAGGGGAAGGTGAGGATGACTCGGCCGCATCTGACAGCTCCAGTTCAAGTTCGGACAGTAACGGTTATGCGCGGTCCTCCTCCAAAGGTACTGGGCATTCTACCGCACGGACTGATGCTCCTGAGCAGCCTCGGGCTTCCGCTGAATTTGCACCTGGGTCCATGGACGGCGAGGCAACCTCAGTCGAAGCTCCTCCTACGTCGGAGTGCCCCGCGCCTGACCAAGTTGCTGCCTCCCCAGCGAACAATGCTTAAGTTATTTCTTATCCCTGGCATGCCGGGCGTATGATGTAGGCGAAACATTTGTCCGCTCTCTGTATGATTCGAATTTCTTTTGCCGTGTACCGCTGTGACATAAACGCTTGTAGCTGTTACCATTTGGTTAAGTGCGTGCTCGTCCGAATTCTTGCTTTGGTGGCCCGCAATTTCCTGATTTTTTAGGATTTATCCTTGCCTTCGTTTTTTCATGGTTTATCTGGGCGTGAGCTCTGAATATCATATACTATTGATCTGTTCTGAACAGAGGTTGATTACTTCCTTGGGACAATATATGGCAATCTCTGAATCACTGTTTATCACGCCGAACTTCAATATGTAAACCAAATTTCAGAAATAATATAAGACTGATACGGGTGCGCTCAACATAAAACTGAAGCAGCATATGGCAGTCCCCGAGTTGCTGCTTTGGATGCCGAGGTTCAAATATTTAATATGAAATGAAAATAATATATAGCATTCCCCGAGTCACTGCTCTGGGTGCCGAGTTTTAAGCACACAACATGAAATTGGGATGACATATGGCAGTCCCCGAGTCACTGCTCTGGGCGCTGAGGTTCAAATACATAACATGAAATTGAGATAACATACGGCAGTTCCCGAGTCACTGCTCTGGGTGCCGAGGTTCAATACATCATTGGATCTTGACCTTGAGATACAATGCTACGAGTAAAATGGTCGAAGTAAAGCTACATTCCATGGACGCTTCGTTTCTTCGCCAGCTTTGTCTGCCTTGTTCCCTCCGGGGGACTGAGCGTCGATTAGATAATAGGCATCGTTATGCAGCGCTTTGCTCACAATGAATGGTCCCTCCCATGGAGGTGACAATTTGTGCATGCCGGCCGTACGTTGCACCAGTCAGAGGACTAAATCTCCTTCTTTGAATACTCTTGGATTCACCTTCTTGATGTGATATCGTCGCAGGTTCTGCTGATAAATAGCTGATCATGATAATGTCAATTCTCTAGCTTCTTCTAGCAGGTCTACAACATCTTGCCGAGCTATCTCGTTTATCTCCGAGGTTGTATACTGAGTAACTCTTGGCGACTCATATATTATGTTGGATGGAAGTACGGCCTCTACCCCGTATACCAGGAAGAATGGTGTGTAACATGTTGATCTATTTGGAGTAGTCCTGAGGCTTCATAGTACGGATGGGAGTTCCTCAATCCAACATCCTGCCGACCTTTGCAATGGTTCGACAAGTCGTGGTTTTATTCCTGATAGCACCAGCCCATTAGACCTTTCCACTTGCCCATTGGATGCTGGGTGAGCCACAGAGGCGATATCTAGTCTTATGTGTTTCTCTCTGCAAAATCTGGCGAAGGCTCCTTCTGCAAAGTTTGCGCCATTATCTGTAATAATACTGTGCGGATACCCATATCTCAATATAATATCTTTGAGAAATTTCACTGCTGTGGACCCATCGCATTTTTTTATTGGTTTCACTTCAATCCATTTTGTGAACTTGTCCACCATAACCAATATGTGGGTCATTCCTCCTCGTGCCGGCTTAAATGGTCCCACCATATCTAAACCCCATACAGAAAATGGCGAAGTGATGGGTATTGTTTTTAACTCGGCCGATGGCATGTGTATTTTGGTTGCATATCTCTGACACCCATTGCATTTTTTAACTAATTCTTTTGCTTCTTTTAATGCCGTCGGCCAATAAAATCCGTGCCTGAATGCTTTGGCTACCAAGGCACGAGATGAGGCATGGTTCCCACATTCCCCTTGGTGTATATCTAGGAGGATCTCCTGACCTTCTGCCGAACTCACACACTTCTGCAACACGCTTGTGACGCTCCTTTTATATAGCTCATTGTTTATGATTGTATAAGCTTTTGCTCTTCTTACAGTTTGTCTAGCTAACACCTCATTACTCGGCAATATTGAGTCTTTTAGGTAAGAGAATATGGGTTGCGCCCATAACAGCGTGACTTTTTCTGGTGTGGTCTCACTGTCTATTTCCATGTTTTCTGCCGACATATCTATCTCGTCTTTCCCCATGATTGTGCTTACTTCGGCTGTCCTCCTTTTTGGCGGTTCCGAGTTATATCGCTGATCTATTTCCATCGGCGCATTATCTTCTGCTGAATTTGCCGGGATAAAGATAGATTCGGATTCTGGTGATGGGATTATTGATGGTTTCCTGAGATGTTCCAGTGCAATACCCGGAGGAATTGATTGCCGGGTTGATCCTAGTTTTGACAACGTGTCTGCGGCATCATTTTCTGCCTGAGGTATGTGGTGAAATTCACATCCTTCAAAGTATCCACTGATCTTTTGCACGTGAAATCTGTATAACGCCATATTAGCATCTAATGCGTCCCAACTGCCTGAGACTTGCTGTACCACCAGATCCGAGTCGCCATAGCACAAGATTCAGCGTATGCCAATTTCTTTTGCTACTTTCAATCCATGGACCAATGCTTCATATTCGGCTACATTGTTGGATGCAGCAGAATGTATTTGTAGCACATACTTCAGTTGATCTCTTTTAGGCGAGATTAGCACTATCTCTTCCCCCAAACCATTCCTTAACTTGGAACCATCAAAGTGCATAGTCCAATAATTTGGGTCCGGCAATGGTGGCTCATACTGCACCTCGGCGCAGTCTACGAAAAAGTCGGCGACCGCCTGAGATTTGATTGCTTCCCTCCTATCAAATTGCGGAGCGTATGGTGATAACTCGATTGCCCATTTTGCTATTCGGCCGCTTGCGTCTTTGTTGCTCAATATGTCGGCTATGGGTGCCTCACAGATCACTTTGATGGGATGCTCTTCGAAGTAATGTTTAAGCTTTTTCGCCGACATATATACCCCATAAGCCATCTTCTGATAATGTGGGTAATTCTGCTTTGAAGTGGATAACACCTCACTCAAATAATACACCGGCCTCTGAACCGACTTACCATCTTCAAGTCGTTCCACTACGACTACAGTACTCACTACTCTGTTGGTAGCCGCTACATAGAGTAACATAGGCTCTTTGGATAATGGAGAAGCCAAAATGGGTGATGTAACTAACATATTTTTCAATTCATGAAATGCGATGTCCGCTTGAGGAGTCCAAATGAATTTATCTGATTTCTTTATCAGCTGATAGAGTGGTAGCGCCTTCTCTCCCAGCCGACATACAAACCGGATAAGCGAGGACAGACAACCCATGAATTTTTGTACATCATTTAAACATCTTGGCAATTCCATTCTTTCCACTGCTTTTATCTTTGTTGGGTTGGCCTCTATACCTCGGCTAGAAACTAGAAAACCAAGTAATTTCCCTGCCGGCACGCCAAACGTGCATTTTTCTGGATTAAGCTTCATTCGGAACCTTCTCAGGTTCGCGAAAGTCTGCCGTATATCTTCCAGTAATGTTTTGCTTTCCTTGGTTTTGATGACCACGTCATCTACATATACTTGTACATTTTTTCCTATCTGATCATGTAGACATTTTTGCATGCATCTCTGGTATGTCGCTCCTGCGTTTCGCAGGCCGAATGGCATTGTGCAATAGCAATAAGCCCCGTACGGGGTAATAAATGCGGTCTTTATTTGATCAGCCGGATTTAACGGTATCTGGTGGAAACCAGAATACGCATCTACAAATGATAATAACTCACAACCAGTAGTCGAATCAATGACTTGGTCTATTCTAGGCAATGGAAAAGGATCTTTTGGACATGCCTTGTTCAGGTTGGTGTAATCGATACACATTCGCCATACAATGGCTACATTGGGATCATCTTTTTTCTTTTCTACTAGCACCGGATTCGACAACCAATCCGGGTACAGCACTTCCATGATGAACCCGGCCACGAGGAGCCGAGCTATTTCATCTCCTATTATTTTTCTCCTATCTTCGGCGAAGCGGCGGAGAGGTTGCTTCACCGGCCTTGCTCCTGGCATCACGTTCAAAGAGTGCTCAGCCAACTCCCTCGGAACACCTTGCAGATCCTGAGTTGACCATGCAAATATGTCCCGATTCTCACGGAGGAAGTTGGTGAGCTCGCTTTCCTATTTAGCGTCCAGGCCTGCACCAATGGTAACAGTACGCTCCGGGAATTGCTCATCGATCTGAAATTTCTTTGTTTCTTTAGTCGGCTGAAAAGAGACACTGCCATGTGGGTTGGCCAGCGCCGGCATGTTCAGCTGTGCTGACTGGGCGAGGGCTGCTACCTCTTGAATCCTTTTCTTTTCTCTTGTTATAACCAATGATTCGGCCAAATTTGACCCGACTGAAGCACACTCCATTGACTTATTATAATCCCCTGCAACTGTTATTACTCCTTGTGGTCCGGGTAGCTTCATCTTCAGATAACTTACATGACAGCTGCCCATGAATTTGGCCAACGCAGGCCGTCCGAGTAGAGCATGATAACAACTTTCCAAATCCACCACCTCAAATTCTAAGTTTTCTGCTCTGCAGTTATCTCTCGTGCCGAATAACACATCCACTCGGACCTTACCAATGGGTTTGCATGAAAGTCCTGTCACTATCCCATGGAAAGTGGTCCTCGTGGACTGCAGCATGTTCTGCGATATTCCAAGTTTATGCATGGTATCTTTGTACATGATGTTGATACTGCTTCCATTGTCAATGAGTACTTTTGAAAATTTCACATTGATGCTTGGTCCAACGAATGTTGGATCCAACACGAGTGCATACGACCCTGGATTCAGCATTATCTTGGGGTGATCCTTTATGCTCCAAATTATCTCCTGATCCGACCAAGGCACATATCTTGGTACTGCCGGCATAACTGCATTTACTTCCATATGCCGGCGCTACACACTCTGCTTGTCTTGCTGTTCCGTTGTGAACACACAATAAGACTGATGATGTTCTCTGTAATCATTGCGTCCAGTATTCACTGGATTTGTCCTTCCATCCTGGACTTGGTTCCTCACTTGATGTACCGCATCCCTCCGATCCGAGTTATCGTACCTCGGGGGAGGAGGCGGTAACATCAGTTGCTGTGCATTTGCTCCAGTCAATTGTGGTTGATGCTGTTGATGTACTTGATGGGGTGCCTGAACTCCTGCGGGGTTCCCCATTGCATTTTTCATCCATGCACATTGGCGGGTCGTATGATTGGCTGGTCTGGATGGGTTTGATGTGTGAAATTTGCACGGCTGATCTAACATGGATTCGAACGTGTATTTCGGCCTCTCCTGCCACTGCTTCTTTTGTTCTGGGGTCCACTGCCTTTTTCCTTCATTCTTTGGTGTCCACTGCTGAGGTCCATTCTTCTGCCGTTGAGTTTCTCCATGACTCGGCTGATCTTGTGCTACTGCTGCCACTTGGGCCGAATTATATCTATAATCCGGCCTTTCCTCTCTTCTTCTTCCTCTGAAATCACTGCGCCTGGACGACCCGACCAAATCTCTTGCATAATGGTCCTGTTGCTCGCGATGATCTGCCGACATTAATTATGGTTGCGTTGGGTCCCCTAATGCATAGGAGTCTGCTATTCTGATAGTTTCTGCCAGTGTGGTCGGCATATCTCTTTGCAGACGTTGCCACAACACGCTGCCATAACGGCAGCCTTGCGCGAACCAAGCTATTGCTTGCGATTCTATAACCCCTTTGCATGAGTTTCTCAGGTTGCACCATCGAGTTAAAAACTCTCTATCTGTTTCATTCGGCCTCTGTTTGCACATGGCTAACTGTTGCGGCCTGTTTGGCCTCTTGTATGTGCTGGTAAAGTTGCTGACGAACATTTCTTCAAAATCCAACCAACAGTTGATACTGCCCGCTGGTAGATTATTCATCCATACCCTAGCTGGTCCTTCCAACATTTGTGGGACATACCGTACTGCCCATCGTAAGTTCCCACCCGCAATTTTCACAGCAGTGGCATAGTCAATCAACCAGTCTTGTGGCTTGGTACTCCCATTATATGTTTTTGTGCCTCTCGCTAGCTGAAAGTTCGGCACGGGTGGTTCGCCCATGATCTGTGGTCCAAAGCAAGTCGGACCTGGTGGACCCTGTTCTTCCAGCAACTCGGACCGGTATAGCCGGTCCAGCTTCACTCTTGCATCATTTGATGGCAAATCTCTATACAGAATTCTGTCTTGCATTCCATAGAGTTTATTTTCACCATGGATCGCATATTCCATCTCGGAATAACCATCATTGTACCTTTCATTCACTTGATTGTGGCGAGCTGGCCTCGCTTCTCTTTCCGGCCGGGGTTCATGCCTTGGTTGTGGGTTGAGCGGCAGCTCTCTCCTTACTTCGACCAGGGTATTGTTCTCATGATTGCCTCTTGCGGGTTCTCTTCTACCGAGATCTCCATTGCCTCGGCTTCCGCCGTCTTTTTCTACAGGGCCGTGGTTCCTCTCCCCACTGTTACCTCGGCTTGCATTTCCTCTGTTCTCATTTGCCTTTCCAGCCATCGCCGGATCATATGGAACAATTTGCTTGTTCCTCTTTCCTGAGGTTACTGCTTTGTCCCTCCGCGCGTTATTTCCGGGTGAAGATGCTGCTACCGCGGATAAGGCAGGTGTTGCTCCTGCCGAGTGAACCATTCGCGAGGCCCCTGGCCAAATAAAAGGAGGGCCCCACCCTTGGCCTCGGTTTCCGTGCACGCAACCCAAACCGCCGCCGCCATTTCCTCCCTGGTGTGCACGCTCACAAACCGCCGCCGCCGCCGCTTCTCCTCGCCGCCGCCGGCCACTCCTCCGCCGTCGGCCATCGCCGCGTCTGTTGCCGGGTTCGCCTCGATCTCCTCTTTCCGTTCCCGTGCTCCGCGTCTCCATCCGCCGCCGCCATCTGCGCCCGGCAGATCGCCGCGTACGCGCGCGCGTTTATTGTTCCGGGAGCCGTAGTTGACTGTGTGTGTACGTGCAGGTAGAACCACGACGCCGGAACCGATCGTCGCCGCCGTCCGGAGTTCGCCGGAGTTCGATTCGCCATCCGATTCCGGTAAGACAGCAGCCACCGTCAGATCTCAGATCAGCGGCTTAGATCGTTCGTTGACTGGTCAACACTCTAGACGTTGACTAGTCAGACGCCCCAGACGTTGACTGGTCAGACGTCCAGTCAGCGCCCAGTCATCAGACACAGTTGACTGGGTCAATTTCGTTAATCATATTAGTTGGCAGATTTCGGTAGAATCTTGTAAATAGCGTAGAAATTCAACCGCTTGGCCAAAAATTGCAAATAAAATATGCACGAGTTCAGTGAGTCGTGTAGAATCTCGCTGTACCTTTGGTTCAGACTTTTACCGTCAGGTTTAGTACAGTTTAATCAAATGAGTTAATGGCATTTTCGGAGTAATAAATTCATAGTAAAAGTTTCGTAGCTCAAAAAATCGCGTGTGATATGTCCATGAACTCGTATGAACGAGGGGAATCTCTTCATGAAATAAAAAGATAGGCTTACAGTAAAAACTTCTGCAGTATTTGTCTAATGGCTTTCTGTAGTGTTTTAATTACTCGGGATGTTTTATAACTCCTTTTTGAGTAATTCCAATTGGTACTGTTTCTTATCAGCGATGCCTATGCGGTAGAATTTTTCCAGGATTTTACGAACTGTTTACTACCGGTAGTGAATTATTTAAGTTCTATCTCTAGTAGTGATCACTACTTTTGGTTAATAGTTTCCCTTGCGCCAAATCTATTTTCCGTGTATGTATTCGGTAGTAATATGTATTAGTATTATGTGGTGCAGCTGTAGCACCAATTCACTTGCCGTTCTTGCATTCATGCATCATCCTTGTTGCATATGTTTGTGAATTGTTTGTTTATGAATGCAATTGTGTCGTGTAGATTGTGTGGAGTGCAACCCTTGCTCGTGTGTGGATTATTCCTCCGACCGCTACAACCAAGGCAAGTAGATGCTACTTTGTTCATGATATCGTCCTACTATTTTCAATGCATTGTCGTGTATTTTGTAGATGCATGTGTAGGATGATACTATCGCTATGCTATGTCCTATTATGTGGTAGGGCTTTCCTTGTAGATGAACCACCGTTGGTAGATGTGCTTAGCCATGCTATGTTGAACGAGGGCTGGGTTACATCATTGATACTTGTTTTCTCAAAGTATTGGTTTGTGAAAAACTAAAAACAACTTAATCAATGAACCCCCTGGGTGTGATGGTATTGATAATTTTTGGTGGTTTCATTGCGGAAAGGCACCCAGGTATCAAGAGAGAATGATTGGCTTCTTTATTGTGTAGCTTACGTGTACAACCATGTGCCAATAATGAAATGGGCGGTTGGTTGGACTTAGTAGGTTGTGGTAACTCGAACCCGCGTATCCAGAGATGTAGAATTTTGGTAGGTTGGACCGGTGCGCGTCGGGATTGAGGAGCTACTTCCCGAACAGTCTCTTCTTGGACTTCTCCCTATCATCACCCAAAATGAGAGTGGTGGTACGAGCTGGCCTGGCCAAGTCACATGGGTAAAGTGTAAAAACCTCTGCAGAGTGTATAATCTAATCGATTAGCCGTGTCCCCGGTTATGGACAACTGAGTTGCTTGATATTGATTCCATGACATGTTTCTCGCTCATTCTAATTTCATAATTGTTTTAATATTGTTGGGTTAACTTAATTGGGATCTTTTCAAAGAAAATTCAAAACTGTTTATTAAAGTAGGACAAAGTTATTTGCAAATGCAATCCAGACACAGCTCCACTTGCCAAATATGCATGTAGATGTTAGTACTATTGTCTCCATTACTAGCTCTACTTGCCATACATTCCATGTATTGACCCTTCGGGGCTGTTGTGTTTTATGCTGTAGGTTATTCCGATTCTGATTGATCGTTATAAGCCACGGTACTCCACTCGGCACTTGTTCACTTGCGGGCAATTTGAAGATTGGAGGATTTACTCGCTTTTGTTGCTACCTGAACAATTTGAGCTAGCTTTATGCTAAGCTTTCATATTGTAATAATGGTACTCTGGATCTTTGTAGATCATGATACACGGTTATTTGCTATGATTATATATCTTACTCTATTGTGGGCCAATGAACCGATCCAGGGATTGGCATGTCACATAGAGGCCACGGTCTTATCAGAACCGGGGTGTCACAGAAGTATAGATGGGTTCAAAAGCAAAATAAGATTCGGGCATGTGTAGATTCGGGATTTCGAGAAGAAAAACTCGTACAGCTGTGGCTCCACGAGTTTATATGGAGGTGTAGGACGGTGGGGGGATAGGTTTTGGAGTAGGGAACAAGTAGAAACAAACGGAAGTTGATTTAGAGTTGTAGATAAAAAGTTATGGGAGTTTGAATAGAGATAGGTTTGAGAAAAACTGATTCGCACGGTTTTTAAAGCACTGGGATCGATCCCTTCTTCACGTACTGGCTGGTTCGGTCGGTCTGGGCCGCCGGCCCGTTAATTTTTTTCGTTTTCTTTTTTCTATTTACTTGTTTCCCTTATATCTTTTGCATACGAACTCTAAATGACGCGATTCTCGTTTCTAAAATTTTCTAAAATCGAATAGATCATTGTAGGATCATATTTGTAATCATTTTACTAGTTTGCAAGTAGTGGGTTTATAAATCCTTGTATATTTTATTTTATTTATATCTTTATTTGTTTGTATTTATTCCATAACTTTTTCATAATAGCTCCAAATGAGCTCAATTTTGTTTCTAAAATTTTGTAATATTAATTGGATCTTTTTAGGCTATAATTTAGAAATAATCGCTCTCTTAGCAATAGTGGGTTTTATAAAGTCAATTTAATTACCTTTAGGAACATTTAGGTGAATCAACTATAGGATTTTAGATACCAGGATTTGGATTCAGTTTGTGAGAACTTTGCATGGATGTAATGAAATGCTTATGAATGCTTCATGATTTTCATTTTGAAATCTTGCACACCAATTCTACAATCCATAATAAATCCATGCCCTTTTGCCTATATGGCTACTTAGGTCATAACAAAAGAATATAAGATTTTGAATTCAAGGTTGAGAGGATCTTCTATTCAAAAAGTTTCTTCTCTTTGAGAATTTTCAACAAAGTCCAACAATCAATCAAGCTATTGATTTAATTTATAACATTCCAAAATAGGAAGAATTTTGGGATGTTACAATCACTTTGATATCTGCTAGTCAAACTAATAGCATATGCTATGTCGGGTCTAGTAGATAGCATGGCATACATAAGAGATCCTATGGCTGAGGCATAGGGAGTCTTACTCATCCTTTCTATATCTTCTGCCGTTGCAGGACTTTGAGTTTTACTCAAGGTCGTATTGGGCAACATGGGCAAGAACCCTTTCTTGCTATCTTCCATTCCCTTTTGCCTATATGGCTACTTAGGTCATAACAAAAGAATATAAGATTTTGAATTCAAGGTTGAGAGGATTTTCTATTCAAAAAGTTTCTTCTCTTTGAGAATTTTCAACATAGTCAAACAATCAATCAAACTTATTTATTTATTTCACATTCCAAAATTAGGAGAATTTTGGGATGTGACACCAAGCTTTGAAGCTTGCTTGCATTCCCAGACATCTTAAGCACATGCTCACTGATGGAGCTGTCCTCTTCCATCTTGCAGTTAAAGAACATTTCAGAAGCTTCATAACTCTCAACTGCCGCGTGAGCCTCAAATATCATTTTGAGTTCACGGACAATATCATGTGGGTCATGGTTCTCAAACCTTTTCCGAAGCTCCGATTCCAAACCATACAAGATAGCACACTAAACTGTGGAGTACTGATTCTTCCGGGCGAGGAAAAAATTCTTTACCTCATCGGTAGCATCAGCTGCAGGTGGGTCACCCAGCGGTGCAACCAGCACATAGGTCAAATTACCAGCATTGAGGATAATCCTCAAATTGCGGAACCAATCCGCGAAGTTGCTTCCATTGTTTTTCAACTTTTCTTTCTCTAGGAATGCATTAAAATTGATGGTAGGGGTCGCCATTGATCTACAACATATTTGCAATAGTTTAGACTAAGTTTATGACAAATTGAGTTCTAATTAACAATTAAATTAATCTAGGTGAACTCCCACTCAAAACAATATCCCTCTCATTATTTTAGTGATCACACGAACCAAATCCACCACATCAAAACCGGTCATCACGAGATTTGATGTAGCTTCAATGGCAAACAATCAACATGTTCATCATATCTACTATATGACTCATGCTTTACCTTTCGGTGATCCGTGTTCTGAGACCATTTCTGTACATCTTAGGCTCGTCAAGATCAAACCTTAGCTTCCGCATGAGAAAATCTAGCTTGCTCACGTTGTATACACTCGCAGAATATAACACACCCGATCATCACGCGGTGCTTCGAAACAACAAGCTTTAGCAATGGTGCTTTCTAAGGATGAACACTTTATAACTTGAAATTTTGTGCTAGAGGGATCATCTTATAATGCTACCGTCACGAACTAAGCAATACAAGATGCATAAAAGGGTGAACATCACATGCAATTCATAATACGTGATATGATATGGCCTTTATTCTTGTGCTTCCGATCTCCATCTTCAAGCACGAACATGATCTCCATCATCACCGGCATGGCGTCAAGGTCAATGGCGCCGCTTCATGGTTGTCGTCCACCAGCATCAACTATGACAACTACTTTGAATAATAGACACACAGGTCTTAACGGAATTAAAAAGACAACCATATGTCTCCTGCTGGTTGCCGACTTACAATAAGGAACATTGCATACATCATATATAATCACAATCATGGCCATATCACATCACAACACACCCCTGCAAAACAAAGTTAGACGCCTCTAATTTTCTTTGCATGTTTTACGTGGTTTGGGGCTTTCAATAATTGTCGTTCTAACTTACAAACAAGAACCACAACATTGATACTAGTATTGTCAATTACCCGTTGTAAATTGAATCTTCACTATGTTGGGAGAAGCAGGCACCCGCAAAGCCACTTATGCAATACAAGTTGCATGTCAACCGTGGAGCAAGTCTCATGAACGATGTCATGTAAGGGTAGCCTGGGTCGCTTCATCCCACCATCCCGCAAGATGCAAAGTACACAAGAAGCAGTCGACAATAAAAGCATCAACGCCCACAATGACCATTATGTTCTACTCGTGCAACAGATCTACATATAGACACGGCTCTGATACCACTGTAGGGGTTTGTAGCATGGAAAACAAAAAAATTCTACTACATGCACACAACCAAGCCAAGATCTATCTACTAGATTGTAGCAACGAGTCGATTAGAGTACTCACCCTTGAAGATTCCAAAGCGGTTAACGAGAGAAGATTCTCGTGGGTGATGTAGTCGTACACTTGCCGATCTCAAGATCGCATAGACGATCCTTCCGGCGCTGCGTTCTGGCAGTGCTTCCGTAGTTGGTCACACGTTCGGTACTCAATGAAGACCTTCCTCTCCCTTGTTCCAGGAGGCAGCGGAGGTTGTAGCTCTCCCCTCGCGATTCCGGTAGCATGATGACGTGGTGTCGGAAGTAGAGGGAAGATCTCGCAGGGCTTCGCCTAAGCCGGTGCTAGTTATGGTGGATCTAGGGTTTTCGGCGATCTAGGTTTAGAACGCCGGAGAGGAGGAGGTGGTGTCGGCGACGGCGGCGGCTGGCGGCGGTGGCGCGGCACGTGTGGGGAGGGCTGGTTTTTTGTTCTTTGGGGCAGCCCTCCCCCTCTATTTATGAGAGGGAGGGAGGCTTGGGAGAGGGGAGTTTGAATCCATACCCAAACCCAAGTTGGGTAGAAGGAAGGACTCTTTCCTTCTTCCACTAGGAAACCATTGTTCCAGTTTGACTTTTCAAACCTCCCATTTGACTTTCAATTTAGAGCTTTATTTCTCTCTCGCAAATGCCCAACCAAAGTGACTTAGGACATGATACAATCATTCCACTTACCCATGACACATTCATGGACCATTCCCCTTCCTGTCCGGTGAACCTTCTAGAACCTTCGAGAACCTCTCCGATGAAAACATCGAAATCATTCCCGAACTCTGGAATCGGACTTTCCTTATATGAATCTTATTCTCCGGACCATTCCGGATCTCCTCGTGATATTCCGGATCCCATCCGAGACTCCGAACAACATTCGGTTTCCCTACTTACATTCCATATCTACTAAACAACATTGAATCCTTAAGTGTGTCTCCCTACGGTTCGTGAATTATGCGGACATGACCGAGACACTTCTCCGATCAATAACACATAGAGGAATCTAGAAATTCATATGGCTCCCACATATTTGTACGATTACTTTGCGATCGAATGAACCACTTACATACGATACCAATTTCCCTTTGTCTCGCGATAGTTTACTTATCAGAGGTTTGATCGTCGGTATCCCTGCATACCTAGTTCAACCTCGTTACCGATAAGTAATCTTTTCTTGTTCTTGTGATATGTGATTCCTTGTGAGCTAGTCACATGCCTGCAAGCTAATTGGATGACATTCCATAGAGAGGGCCCAGAGTATATATATCCATCATATGGATGGACAAATCCCACTCTTGATCCATGTGCCTCAACACATATTTTCCGAACACTCAATTCCACCTTTATAGCCACCCAGTTACGGTGTGGTTTTTGATGTCATCAAAGCATCCTTCTGGTGATGGTGATTAGCATGATCTGATGGTCAAAGGAATTAGGTTACTATGTATCAAAAAGCTTATAGCAAACGAACTATTTAAATGACTTGATCTTTATGCTACGCTTATCTATAGGAGTATGTCCATCATACCATTCTCCTAATGATATGATCTTGTTGTTAATAACATCTCAATGTTCATGATCGAGAAACCATGATCATCTATTAACCAACAAGCTAGTATTATAAAGAGGCTTTACCAGGGACTCTAATTTAGTTTACAAATCACACAAGTATTAATGTTTCCGGTTAATACTATTATAGCATGAATGTAAACATTTATCATAAACATAAATATATAATAATAACTACTTTTATTATTGCCTCTAGGTCATATCTCCAACAGTCCTTTGGATTAACCAAGGCCCCCGCTTATTTCATGAACCTCATGAATAAGATTTTTATGAACTTACTGGATAAGTTTGTTGTTGTTTTCATCGATGGCATTCTGATCTATTCCAAATCAGAAGAAGAACATGAGCTACACCTGAGGACCATCCTTGGAACCCTTAGGGAGCATCAGTTGTATGCAAAGTTTAGCAAATGTGAATTCTGGTTGCAGGAGGTAGTATTCCTCGGACATATTGTATCAGCTGGAGGAATTGCCGTTGACCCTGCAAAAGTGAAGGATGTTGAAGATTGGCAAGCCCCAACCACTCAAACCCAAGTTCATGCATTTCTAGGATTAGCGAGATATTACCGCAAGTTCGTAGAAGGATTCTCGAGTATCGCAAGACCCATGACCCAATTGTTGAAGAAGGATAAGAAGTTCGACTGTACGGACAAATGTGAAGCGAGTTTTCAGGAACTCAAGAGGAGATTGATTTCAGTCCCCATCTTGATCATGCTGGATATTACAAAGCCCTTTGATGTGTATTGTGACACATCCAAGATTGGTCTCGGATGTGTGATAATGCAAGAAGGCAAAGTAGTATCTTATCTATCCCGACAACTGAAGCGAACAGAATTATCCAACCCATGATCTTGAACTAGCAGCCGTAGTTCTAGCCCTGAAGACATGGAGGCATTATCTGATGGGAAACCATTGTGAGATTTATTCAGATCACAAGAGCCTGAAGTATATATTCACCCAGAAGGAGATGAATATGAGGCAAAGAAGATGGATAGAGCTAATCAAAGACTATGATTTGTACATTCACTATCACCCCGGTAAAGCCAATGTGGTAGAAGATGCCCTTAACAGATTACCGTGCCGCTTGAACTCCATGATTCTGAAGGACAAACCAAGTCTGCACAAGGAGATGGAAGATTTTAGAATGGAACTAGTAAGTGAAGGATTTTTGGCTAGCAACTTCAACCCACTTTGATCAGTCGGATCAATGAGGAGCAGAAAGGAAATGCTAGTATCGACGGAATTAAACATCGTATTGGTACAGACAAAGTACCCGGATTCACCGAGGATGAAGAAGGAGTTTTGTGGTACAAAGGACATCTCTGTGTACCAGCGGATTCGGAGATGAAGGAGGCTATTTTGAAGGAAGCCCATGATACTCTTTATTCTATCCACCCCAGTGGAACGAAGATGTATCAAGATCTGAAGGAGCAATTTTGGTGGCATAAGATGAAGAGATAAATCGAAAGCTATATCGCCAAGTGTGACATTTGCCAGAGAGTTAAGGCGGGACATCAGAGACCCGCAAGATTGTTGCAACCATTGCATATTCCGGAATGGAAGTGGGATTCAGTTGGAATGGACTTTATCACCGGATTGCCTACTTCTAGTAGGGGAAATGACTCTATTTGGGTCATAGTTGACAGATTGTCCAAGGTAGCCCATTTCTTACCCGTCAAGACCACTTACCAGAGCTCAAAGCTAGCAGAGTTGTACATCGCTAGAATTGTCAGTTTGCACGGAGTCCCCAAGAATATTGTATCGGATCGAGGAAATCAGTTTACCTCGAGATTTTGGAAGAAAGTCCAAGAAGAATTAGGAACCTGACTAGATTTCAGCACAGCGTTGGGCGATTAAATCAAATACTCGAAGATATGTTGAGAACCTGTGTTCTAGAGTGGATCTAAATGGGAAGACTGTCTTCGTTCGCCGAATTTTCGTACAACAACAGTTATCAAGCCAGATTGCAAATGGCCCCATTTGAATTCATGTATGGAAGGAAGTGTTGTACCCCTTTGAATTGGTCGGAAGTAGGAGAGAGTCAGATTTTTGGACCCGACATCCTACTAGAAGCATAAGAGAACATTCACAAGATCCGTGAGCACCTCAAGACCGCCCAGTCTAGACAGAAGAGTTATGCCGACAAAAGACGTCGAGACCCCCCTTTCAATATCGGAGATTTTGTGTATCTCAAAGTGTCACCTTTGAAGGGAATGCAGCATTTCCAGCTCAAAGGAAAGTTAGCCCCAGATATATCAGACCCTTCAAGATTCTGAATCGTCGAGGAGAAGTATCGTATCAACTGGAACTGCCAAAGGAGATGTCAGCCGTGCATAATGTGTTCCATATATCATTGCTTCGCAAATCCCTTGAAGTCCCGGAGAAGACTGAAGTTTTCAAGAATATTGATCACCGCACCATAGAGATCAACGATGACCTGACATATCCCGAAGTACCCATCCATATTTTAGAGGAAGCTTTTAGGACCACCAGGACCCAAAGAATCAAGTTTCTCAAGATTCAGTGGAGTAACCACACTGAAGAAGAAGCTACCTGGGAAAGAGAGGATCACATCAAGACGGAGTTTCCCGTTCATTTTAAATCCTAGTTTTCTTCTTTCTTCTTTCTCAAATCTTAGGACGAGATTTTTGTAAGGAGGGAAGCTTTGTAACATCCCAAAAATATTGATCATGATTATTCAATTCCAATCACCAAATTTAGGGTTAACAAAAAGTTTTGTTAATCAAATCAATATGAATGCATGTGTGTATGTGATGATTGTATAAATGCATGAATGGACTTGTGTGATTGATCTAAATAGCAAGTAATGGCAGAAAGGTGAAAACAACATCATCTAAATCATTTCCAAGCAAAAACAAATCAAGAGAAAATCAAAAACAAATCAAATAAGGCAATTGGTCATTTTTGCCAATCTTGCTCACTAGGCCACTTTGAGTGTTTCTAGTCCAAGATTTCAAACTGAAACAATTATATTTCTTTTCACCCTTGCTAGACCAAGTAAAAGTGAATCAAATCCCACCATTCAAACTCATAGAAACAATTGGCAACTTGATTCAAATGACATTTCAAAATTGAATCTGGTTCATATGGGAAGACCACCCATTTTCAAAAACCAACCATACCAGTACCCCTTGACCTTTCCAACTAACCAGAGACTACTAAGTATGTAACTAGTACACCCACAAGTTTTGAATAAAAAATTCAAATTTTAATCTCTTTTGGCCATTTCATAAAACACCTTGAAGACACAAAACAAACAAACCTCAAACACTATTGTGAGCAGTAAAATTGGCCTAACTTGTTTCCTCTCTGGTTCACAACAAGCTATTAGTAGATTCTCTAGCTTGGTTAACAAGCTCTAGCACCACTGTGAGCTTGCCATTGCCATCAACGGTGACCATGTTGAGCTAAACTTGCCACCCCTCAGTCGACAACAAGCTAGAAGCTTCTCTAGCCTCGCCAACCTTGTCTGGGACACTCACCACCATCCATAGCCACTCCCTGTCCGATGCCAAAGCGCAGCCAGCCCCTGGACCACTTCGCCCGAGCATGCCCAGCCTCTCTACGAGCGGGCCGAGAGCACGCCAGCGTGCCGCACGTGACACACGCCCATAGACCGCGCGCTGCCCTCGCCGCGTGCAAGCATGATCACCACCGCCCCATGAACACCCCAGACATGCCCGTTCACCGCCGGGTGAACCGTAGCCACTGTGCGCCATTAAAACTTCCGTCGGAGCCGCCCAGAGCGTCAATGTGTTCCGACCGTCTCGCACCTCCCCACGCCGCGTGACCATGCCGTTGATCTTCGCTAGGGAACATAGCACCGTCCCCTACCTTCACCCATGACAGTAGCTCGCTGTGCCGACGACCAAGACGAGCTCCACCCGCGCCCTTCGGTACCATTCTGGCACTATAAATAGAGGCCACCCACGCTCGATTTCTTCACACCAACACACTCCCCCTCTCTCAGAATCACCCCACCTCACCCCCGGAGCAAGGTGAGCAGCACTTAGCCAGAATTTGGCTGGAGTCTACCGTGGAGGAGGAATAAAGGAGCTAGCGATTGGAGCCGCCCTAGGAGAAGCCGCCGGTACCAGGAGGTTCGCCGTCTTCAACTTTGTCGTTCGCCCCCGTCGCCGACTATCGGCTATGTAGAGGTCCCAATCTGATAAGGTAGAGATCCCTATGTTTACAATGCTAGTCCCTGGATCAATAGCTAGCATCCACAGTTTAAGATGTAATATCAAGAAACAAAGGTCATAATACAACTTTATAACCAGGAATAAAATAATTTATTACATCTTACATAGCTCATTTGGCTATCTCATTACAATGCAACAGAAATAACTATAGCATGGAGTCCTTCATCTTCAAAGTGCCACAGGCAATCATGTTGGTTGTAGACTTGTAATCCTAGTCAACACACTTCACTAACATCAAACAAACCTGCAACATAATAAGTTACAGCCACAAGGGTCAATTCATTTGAATTGTATTGGCAAGTGATACTATGGTAGAATAGTGGTATCTATCATCTATATGCATTTGGCTAAGTGGATCTTTGGCTTGCTTTGCGCAAAATAGATTTTCCTTATCATTTGAAAACACTAAGTTTTTATTTGACAAAAACTCCCTAGGAACCACCAATAAACATTGGTGAACCTTTACCCTTGTTCAACCACAAGCTTTTAACTTAGAAATTGGGATGATGAGATTCTTGATAGCTTCCATGTCTTGATGCTCGAATTGTCCATTGCTGGGGACATGGCTAAGTACTTAGATTCTTCCTTCTCGAGAGGTGGTGCACTTTCCCCACAATACTCGACATGCATCGAGACAAGATCTTTTAGAAGCCTTCCCTTAGACCAAAATGGACACGTTCCCGAACCTATCACCCCTACCACCAACTGTCCATTTTTCTAAGTTATTGCAACCTTTATGATCCAGGCAGAGCCCATATTGCCATGTGGCTGCACTAGAAGCTTATCAACATTTGACATCTCAAATCTCTTTGTTCGTGGGTGGCATTCCACAAGTGAGATACACTAGGGTAGGCCATAAATATGGGCCCCTGTGTAACCACTCAACATAATCCATACAAGTCCCTTCCACCCAGGTGATTCATTCACATATTTGTTTTATTAAATAAAACACAAGTCATTGACTTAGAAATATTTCATAGCATGAATATAATCCACCCTTGTTTTCTACTAGCTAAGCTAAGCATGATAGTAGTAGGGATCTTCCCAAGGCATAGCATACTTCAAAATATCACTAATGCATAGTGAAAATAATGGGACAAAAGTATGAAGCACCACTTGCCTTTTTAGTAGAGAATATAGATTCACTCCTTGATCTTGAAATGGTCACACTCTTCAAATTTCACTACAATTCAATAAAGCAAGTACATATTCAAACTAGCATTCAAACAATTCATCACATAAAATAAAGAAAACAAAACAATGCATGCAAGCATGCATGCAAAAGATTGTTTTATTAGGAAAGGTGGTTTCTAATGGGTTATAAACATTTTAAAACACCCATTGGTCATTTATAAAAGTGGCAAGGTCATTTGAAAACAAGTTAGTGAGAATGGCCATTTAAATCATTTTGTTTTGCTAGAAATTATTTTAATCAAAGGAATAATTCCTAATATTAGCCAAATATTGTTAAACACCAATATTAATGTTTTATGGTCAAAGTGTTTTAAAACAAATTTATTTACAAAAGGTTTCACCTAAAAATCATTTTTAAATCAAAGCAATATTTTATTTTGTTGGAAATTCCTTTAAACAAAGTAATAATTTTCTAGGGTTCCCCAAATATATTTTTAAATCCTAAAACTTGGTGTTTAAGGTCAGAGAGTTTAAATAAAATCATTTTCCAAAGGTTTTACTCAAAAAGCATTTTTAAACCATAATCAACATTTTTATTTAACTAGAAATGCTTTTATTCAAAGATTTATTCATTAGTATCACAAAATATACTTTTAAATCTACAATTTAGTTTTTATGGTCAGTAGGTTCAAAACAAACCATTTGCAAAATATTTTACCCTAAAAACAATTTTAGAATAAATTTTATAATCAAAATAGGCCTACACATGTTTCTGCAAAAACAACCAATTTTACAGAAGAAAATCACTAAACAAAGGGCATGGTTGCAAAGGTTTCTTTTTTCTGATTCCATTGATATAAAGTTTGTAAAATTTGGACGTGTAGATTTAAAGTTATGAATTTTTAAAATCTATCCATCTAGTAGAAAAGTTTCTGTTTTTAAATCAAAATGCAGGCCATGTGTCTCTTTGCTACTGGCTGATACCATTTCGTCTGGATCGAGAATCGTGGAGCATTGGATTTAAGTGGAAACGCACGGATCAGATCAACCAAAAACGTTTCGCCTAAGATCTAATCTACACCACGTGATCTGCATCTAACGGACCAAAACCATCTGGCCAAGAACTGGCGGCGCTCGACGGTGGCGCGCGGCGGCGGCGCTCTGTTTGCGGTGGTCCGACCATTCTAGGAGGCGAGAGAAGTGGAGGAAGGGCTCACCGGGTTCGCAGTGTCGCGGTGATGCTCAAGGTGGCCGTAGCTGGCGAACGGGTGCACGGGGTCGACGTTAATCGCTTGCCGGAGAAGCTCCTGGAAACGGGTGCGCTCTGTTGAAGACGGAGGCGACGCTATGGTGCACACTAGAGCAAATAAAAGATGCTGTTAGATGCACAAGATCCTGGTGAGTATGAGGGTATCAATGAGAAAGAGAGGGGCGGACGGAAACTACCTGGAGAGTTCACCGGAGCTGATGCAGGCAACGGTGGCACTCAGTTGTCGTCGTTGCCGAGACTTCGGGGCATGCGCGAGCGAGAGCGAAGGACTGGCAGGTGCGCCTGGTGCTGGAGAGTACTCTCGTGGAAACCAGGGGAAGTGGGGAGCGTCGACATCGCCGGAATCGGCCGATGAGCTTGACGGAGCAGAGGGGGTTCGCAAGCGAAATTGCGGCAGCCCGGTGGCAGAGAGGAGCTGGCGACTGGGGGGAATTATAGAGGGGAAAGGGGTGCTTAAATGTGTGTGATCACTGGACGAGTTACTTGCGGCATTTAGGTGAATTAAGGGCGCGGGATTAAGGGGCAGAAACAGCGAGAGAGCGGAAGGATTTGGTCGCGGGTGGGGAAGAAGATGAGCTGGCAAGAGAGAGAGAGAGGGGGTATGCGTGGGGTCGACACGTCAGTGACTGCACGGGTCTGTTTGCGTGTGAAAGAAAAATAGTTCGGGGAAGGAGGGACTGGGCTGTGCTTGTTGGCCTGAGTTGCTGGGCTGGATTCATTTTCTTTTTTTCTTCTCTGAATCTTTTTCTTTTTCTGTTTTCTTTTTTTGTTTTGAATTTCAACCTTTGATTTAAACCATAATTTGAATTCAAACTTTTCCCATCTTTCAGTAATCTTTTAATAATGTTTATTAATATAGTCTAAAGTCCATTTTAGAATATTTATTTTATTCTCATATGGTTTGTTATTAATTTTAAATAGACATTTTGTCTTTATTAAATAGGATTTTTAATATGGTTCTAATCCATATTATTTTATTTAAATGTTTCAAACTTTTATTTGAATTCCAATTTTTACTAAACCTTTTTCAGTAGGTTTTATTTATTCATTAGTGCAAATAATTCACTTGAATTATTATTTAAAATATTTTAATATGATTTAATGTTCATTTAAATTGGGCATTTGTCTCTATTCAAATAAAATTTGAATTTAGTTAAAGTCCATATAATTTTAATTGAATAATATTTATCCCTTTATTTTATTTGGATTTGCATTATCCTTATTCCATTTGCTTATTAATTCAAGATTTTAAATTGACTTCTAAATAATTTTATTGGGATTTATTATTTAGGCAAATTGTCTTTATTTAAATAAAATTGAATATTGTTCAGTCCTTATGATTTTATTTAAATAATATTTTACTCCTTTTATTATTCAATAATCTTTCATTTGTTTAAGGATTTGTCCAAGATTTAATTTGGCTTTTAAATATTCCTTATTTATTTATTTGCTTCCTTTCCCTTATAAAATCCATATCTTTTTATTTATAGATCCAAAATTGGTGATTCCAATTTGTATAATTTTATTTAATATTTTTTATCCTTTTAAATCCTTGTAGGATTATTTTTCTCATAAATTTGTATGAATTTTAGATATGAGCTTTATTAGCCTTGGAAATTATTTCCTTTTGTCTTATTATATTCATAAGTTTTTATTCATGGCTCTAAATTAAGTGTAACCAATTTCTATGGTTTTATAATATCTTTATTTATCATTTTTGATCATTTCTAAATGTTTGTTGCTAAATTTTTATATGGAACAAATCCATAGTCTTAGAGTGATCTTGGAAATGATTTCTTTCATTAGGTTTTTAGGGTTTTGGTTTAATTTTCCAAATGTTTAAATTTCAAGATACATTCATTGATGAATGCATTTCACTTGATATTTGTTGGATTCCATTTTCATTCAAAGTTTGCTCAAGATGGGTTTTGATGTTTCCATTTGGAATCAAAATGTTTCTTTTCACCCTAAATTTCAACAATTATTTATTTTGTTTATTTATTTTTCACATTTCAAAATTTGGAAAATTTTGGGATGTGACAGGCTACCACCCTAAAAAGAAATCTCGTCCCGAGATTTGGGAAGGCTAGAGGTTACAAGTTGGATTCAAGGCAACTAGAGTACTACCACCCTTAAAAAGGTTTCAACTAGATTACATCTTGGCTTACTTGGGATATTGATGTAACTTCTCTGGAAAGAGGTTTGCATAGTGTCCTTGATTTTCACACTTGAAACATGTGACAAGGCTGAGATCCGTCATAGGCCTGCTTGTCTTGTACTTTTTCTTTTCTGGACAATGTGGTGCATAATGGCCTGGCTTTTTGCATTTGTTGCACATCACTTGGCTAATATCCTTCTTATCCTCTAGCATCATTGCCTTTTGTTTCCTTGGTTTGCGAAGTAACGATATATGGAACACATTGTGCACTCCTGACATCTCCTCTAGCAGTTCCAATGGATACGATACTTCTCCTCGACGATTCAGAATCTTGAAAGGTCCGATATATAATTATATCTAGGGGCTAACTTTCCTTTGATCTAGAAATGTTGCATTCCCTTCAAAGGCGACACTTTGAGATACACAAAATCTCCGATATTGAAAGCGAGCTCTCGACGTCTCTTGTCGGCATAACTCTTCTGTATTGACTGGGCGGTCTTGAGGTGCTCACGGATCTTCTGAACTTTCTCTTCTGCTTCTCGTAGGATTTCGGGTACGAAAATCTGAATCTCTCCTAGTTCCGACCAATTCAATGGGGTACGACACTTTCATCCATACATGAACTCAAAGGGGGCCATTTGCAAACTAGCTTGATAACTGTTGTTGTAAGAAAATTCTGCGAAAGGCAGACAGTCTTCCCATTTAGATCCAGACTCTAGCACACATGCTCTCAACATATCTTCGAGTATTTGATTTACTCGCTCCGTTTGTCCATCAGTATGAGGGTGATAAGCTGTGATGAAATCTAGTCTTGTTCTTAGTCCTTCTTGGACTTTCTTCCAGAATCTCGAGGTAAACTGGGTTCCTCGATCCGACACGATGTTCTTGGGGACTCCGTGCAAACTGACGATTCTAGTGATATATAACTCTGCTAGCTTCAAACTTTGGTATGTGGTCTTGACTGGTAAGAAATGGGCTACTTTGGATAATCTGTCAACTATGACCCAAATAGAGTCATTTTTTCCCTACTAGAAGTAGGCAATCCGGTGATAAAGTCCATTCTGACTAAGTCCCATTTCCATTATGGAATTTGTAATGGTTGCAACATTCCTGCGGGTCTTTGATGTCCCGCCTTTACTCTTTGGCAAATATCACACTTGGCAATATAGCTTCCGATTTCTCTCTTCATCATATTCCACCAAAATTGTTCCTTTGGATCCTCATACATCTTCGTTCCTCCGGGGTGGATAGAATAGAGAGTATCATGGGCCTCTTTCAAAATAAACTTCTTTCAACTCTGAATCTGTTGGTACACAAAGACGTCCTTTGTACCATAGAAATCCTTCTTTATCCTCGGTGAATCCGGGTACTTTGCCTGTACCGATACGATGTTTGATTTCGTCGACACTAGCATTTCCTTTTTGTGCCTCCTTGATCTGACTGATCAAAGTGGGTTGAAGTTCTATGGTAGCCAAAAATCCTTCACTTACTAATTCCATTCTAAAATCTTCCATCTCTTTGTGCAAACTTGGTTGCTCCTTCAGAATCATGGAGTTCAAGCGACACGACAATCTGCTAAGGGCATCTGCTACCACATTGGCTTTACCTGGGTGATAGTGAATGTCTAGGTCATAGTCCTTGATTAGCTCAATCCATCTTCTCTGCCTCATATTCAGCTCCTTATGAGTGAATATATACTTCGGGCTCTTGTGATCCGAATAAATCTCACAACGGTTACCCATCAGATAATGCCTCCATGTCTTCAGGGCTAGAACTACGGCTGCTAGTTCCAGGTCATGGGTTGGATAATTCTGTTCATGCTTCTTCAGTTGTCGGGATAGATAATATATTACTTTGCCCTCTTGCATCAGCACACATCCGAGACCGATCTTGGATGCGTCACAATATACATCAAAGGGCTTTGTGATATTCGGCATGATCAAGATTGGGGTTGAAATCAATCTCCTCTTGAGTTCTTGAAAACTCGCTTCACATTTATCCGTCCATTCAAACTTCTTATCCTTCTTCAACAATTGGGTCATGGGTCTAGCGGTACTCGAGAATCCTTCTACGAACTTGCGGTAATACCCCGCTAATCCGAGAAATGCACAAACTTGGGTTTGAGTGGTTGGGGCTTGCCAATCTTCAACATCCTTCACCTTTGCAGGGTCAACGGGAATTCCTCCGGCTGATACAATGTGTCCGAGGAATCCTACTTCCTGTAACCAGAATTCACATTTTCTAAACTTGGCATACGACTGATGCTCTCTAAGGGTTCCAAGGATGGTCCTTAGGTGTAGCTCATGTTCTTCTTTTGATTTGGAATAAATCAGAATGTCATTGATGAAAACAACGACAAACTTATCCATGAAATCCATAAAAATATTATTCATGAGGTTCATGAAATAAGCGGGGGCATTGGTTAAACCAAAAGACAAGACAGTATACTCATATAATCCATATCGAGTGGTAAAGGCAGTCTTTGGAATATCCTCTGTGTGAATCTTGAGTTGATGATAGCCAGTTCTAAGATCAATCTTAGAAAACAGTTTGGCACCGGTCAACTGGTCAAACATGTCTTCTATTTTTGGCAACGGGTACTTGTTCTTGATGGTGACATCATTCAAGTTCCGATAATCCGTACACAAACGGTTACCTCCATCTTTCTTGTCCACAAACAAAACAGGTGAACTCCACGGTGACGCACTTGGTTGGATCAATCCTATCTCCAACATAGCATGCAGTTGCTTCTTCAGTTCCACTAGTTCAGACGGGTTCATACTATATGGTCTCTGGGCTATGGGCCCGGTTCCAGGGATTAGTTCAATGATAAACTTGATATCCCGATCTGGGGGGATATCGGGCAAAACATCTGGAAATACATCGGGGTATTCATAGACTATCCATACATGGTCAATGGTTGGCTGGGCTATACTCTAGTTGCACTTGAATTGATGGGGCAAGGTTTCCGATACATGCTCTACTGATATTCCGGCTGTACTGGTCATTGTTATGGCTTTCTTGGCATAGTCGATTAGTCCTTTATGTTTTGACATCCAATCCATTCCTAGTACTACTTCCAAACCTTTAGTTCCGAGTAATATTAGATTAGCATAAAAATCTATGCCATGGATTCGGATAGGTACGACTTTGCAAATTGGTCTAGCTTTGGTGGTTGAACCAGGTATTTGAACTATCATAACATGCTTCAATTTGGTGGGTTGAATTTTACTAGTGCATGCAAATTCTTCAGTAACAAACGAGTGCGATGCTCCAGAATCAAACAACACTCTTGCAAGTACTGAGTTAATAGAAAACATACCCAGCAAGAGATCTGGCGCTTCTTGGGCTTCTTCAGCATGCATGAGAAAGAGATGGCCGTTGCGGTTGAGCGAGTTTCCTAGGGAAAACCTTCTTCCTTGCTGAACACGACGCTGCTGCTGAGCTGGGGCATTTTCATTGGGGGCTGTGGCAATCTTCTTGGGGCACTCATTGGAATAGTGACCCTTGGTTCCACACTCATAACAAGTCACTTGAGACTTGTCCTTTGCTGCAACAGGCACATCGTTGCTTCCAGTCCTTGGGGCGGTGTTGGTGTTAGTGGCGGCATTGTTGTTGTTGAACTTAGGTGGTGCATGGTTGAAATTGCTAGGGTTGCTGGGGTTGTTGTGATTTCCTCCGGGCCTTGGGTTTCCACGGTTGGGATAGGTTGGACGGTTCATCGGGGGTCTGTTGGTTCTTGGGGAAAATCCTGGAGATGGGTTGGGGCGATACTTTGGTGTATGGTGGGTTCCTGGTTGATGCATCATGCGACGCTTGCGGTTCTCGTTAGCTTGGTTGATATTTCCTTCCATCTGAATGGACGAGTCCACTAAGGCTTCAATATCAGCAAAGGGGATATTGACTAACACTGTCTGCATCTCATCGTGCAGACCATTCAGGAATCTCTCCTTCTTCTTGGCTTCAGTGTCTATTTCATCCAGTGCATACCTAGCCAATGACAAGAATGTTTCACGGTATTCCACTACGGTCATCCTTCCTTGCTTCAGTTCCTTGATTTCATATCTCATCCTCTTGATCAAACCCGGTGGCACATGGGTTCTGCTGAACTTGACTTTGAACTCTTCCCAAGTCATCGGCTGACCTCCTGTCATTGCGCGAACGCTGTTCCACCATGCTATTGCATATCCGGCCAGGTAGTGGGTGGAAAATAGTACTTTCTCGTTGGCTTCCACTCCTGCAACTTCCAGATTGTTCTCCATGGTTTGCAACCAATCATCTGCATCTATGGACTCTTCTGACTTAGTGAAAATGGGTGGATTTGTGTTCTGGAAATTCTTGAGCTTAGATACGTGGTTGTCCTGATTTCCATGGCCTTGATTGTTGTTTGCCATCTGAGCTACGTGCTGAAGGGTGGCTAGTTGGCTTGATGTTCGGATCTTTCATCTTCATGGTCAGAAACCAACATTTCCAAGATTTGTAGCATCGGGTCCGGGGATGAGTTGCTTCCTCCTCTAGGCATCTGAAGATTGAGATAGATTATGAGAAAAGAGGGAAATTTCTAAGGTTTAGGGTTTTGATTTGGAAAAGTTTTCAAAGTTTTTACTCGGTTTTTTTTCTAGCAACTTGCTTTTCATTCATTCATAGCACACGATACAAACACACCACAACAAAGGAAAACATATGGTTTTAAGAACCATTCTGTGAAGCTACGATACAGTGGGACCGAATACAACTCACTAACGCTAGTGCTCAAGTGCTACTCCTCCTTGGAATTAGTGTCCTCATCATCCTCATCATCATCAATGAAGGCGAAGTCATCCTCATCGGTGAAGAAGTCCATGGCTTGATCCTCCAGAAAGTCATCATCATCACTAAGGTAAGAATAGGGGTCTCCATGGATGCCCTCCCCTGCATTCTCCCTCTCCTCAAGCTGCATATCCCTCTCGTGGACGGTCTCCTCCAACTCTGTGATCCTGTGGCGAAGACGGGCAATGATGCACTCCTTCTTGTCGAGCTGACGACGATGAGACTGGCGATCCTTCACTAGCATGGAAATAGTCTGATACTTCTTGGCGGCGATGGCGTACTTGTGGTTGGCGTAATGGTGGGCATTGTCCAACTCCTTATGACAGTCATACATCATGAAGCTGAGGTGGTACAATTGACTCTTCAGCTCGTCGTGATATGGGGCCTCCAGTGGCTGTCCCATAACATCACGCCTTGGGTAGAACTCAAAGCGGGTACCCTTGATCTAATTGATACTCTGCCCACACAGACGGGCAAGAGCTTCCTGCATGGCCCTGGCAAGTCCATCGAGCCTGTTGTTCTCTCTCAAGGTGAACTGAATTCCCTCTACGGTGGGGGATTCAATCTTTCCTCGGAGACTTGCAACAACTAACCACTTCAAATCCTCTCCTTCTTGATCATTGATCTGAGCTCGGAAGAACTCGGGGTGCGGACGCTCCAGCATCTCTGAAAGCTGGTCCAAGTCACGCTCAAAGATGAGGTCTCCTCCATTCCCCAACTGATAAAACCTGCTGTACATCACGTCCATCTATAAGAATATAGGATGAGTAAGTTTGTTGAGTGATCAAGTGTGTCAAATTTTATGTAAGTTTGCAAGAATTTTTGAGGAACATAAATTTTCTTGAAAGAATCCAAGTGATAAGAATGAGAATAGGTTTTCATAAATACTCATTTCCTTGGTTTTGAAACTAAGTTTTTGATTCAAACATCCATTCTAAACTAGGGTCTCCTATGGTCAGGATGGCTCTAATGCCAACCTGTCAACACCCGGATTTTTAATCCCAGATGCCTGTTATGCCATACATCGCAATCCCAGGATTACTATTTTTGCGAGACATAACAGATTGGATATCACAATACATCATCCATTACAAACCATACATAAGGTTTTACAACAAATAAAGGATCTCATGATCCAATCTTAATACAATCATGGCAGTGGAATATCGTAATAATAACGATAGCATAGGTGAGACTCCATCTTCTTGGTCACATGCAACGCTGACGATGTGAGATGATCCTAGTTGTCGTAACCTTCCTGCTGTCCATTTTCCTGGTACTCCTCTTCATAGTATGGCCACTGGAATAGCCAGGGACAAAGCCATGAGTACTCTTTAAGTACTTGCAAACTAATACTAACAAGTAAGGTGGTTTTGAGTAGGAAGTACTAGGCTCTAGGTTGTTTTGCAAAAATCCAGATTTATCTCTACTGAGTTCAGAAGCAAATAAAGCTAGTTGAAAGTTTTATAACACCTAAGTGGGAATTTGAATTTCATATCACAAGTCTGTTATGGTTAAGTCAAGTCATAAATCATTTCATAAGTCATTTTGAAAACATCTGACGACGGAACAGTATGGCCATTCCAACTGTCCATAACCGCGGACGCGGCTATTCGAATAGCTTGACACTCTACAGAGATTATACTCTTTCACCACAACATTCGATACATTTGTCAGGAACAAATCCTGAATTCACCATACTCAGTATGCGGATAATCAATCTTAACCTTTCCATTACACACCCTAGTATAGGTAGCTCTCCTGTGAGTTTGGCCTCCCAACCATGACCAACTGTCATCTTGGGTACTACACAGGTGCACAATCTTCACAAGGTAGACTCAGCTCAGACCTTGTTTGCAAGGGAACCCATACTAAGGTATATAAATTTCCAATCAATCCCTACCCAATTTTCGGGTATTGTGGTTGTATGGTAAAATTGGAATGGTATCGCATCTAGACAACCATCAGTTTTGTAAAGGGCTAAGGCTCATGCCTTAACATTTTCATCATCAAAATCATTTGGTGTTCGAAAACACATGTCAAAAACATTTCAGTAGAATGACTCATCATTCTAAGGTTTTCATAACCATTTTCACCAAGTATTCCCATCTAAAGTTGATCGAGTTTTATGCTTAGCACTAGCATCTAAAGTGGGGGTAAATACTAATGAGGGGTGGTAAACAAGTGTATCTGGTCTAAGTTCAATCTCATGCCTTAGGGTGACATCAAGATTTATCTAACTTAGGCCAAGTTTTATGATCTTTATGCTACCTTCAATTATCCTTCTAATATCTACAAATCACTAATTAGACATTTGATAGAAGCTTTGATAAATAAAATACTAAGCTTTCAAGTAAAACTAGGATGGGGCGTCATCAAATGTATCTAACCAAGCATGCTTCATGCATTGCATAGGTTATCTAACTTTCATAGTTGCAAGTATTAGCTTGCATAATTGCAAGTATAAGCTTGCCAAGTCAACTGGTAGTATTCGGCTTGCAAGATTGCAAGGTATAGGCTTGCATAGCTAACAATGCAAGTAGTAGCTTGCTAAGTTGCAAGTGTTAGCTTGCCTTGTGTAGAGAAGTGGCTGAAGTTCTCCTCGGCTTCTTCCTCGTAGTATCCTCCTTCCTCCTCGTATCCTTGGTCGGTACTAGCGTCTATAAATAAATACGAGGTACATAATCACCAAACAACGCTTAACTATTTCTATTTATCACACAAAGGTTCACACTAGATGAACTAGCATCATCACTATTATCACAAAGATTAAAGCACTTGTCTTATTTATTTTATTTTAGAAAAGTAATTTCTACTCATTGAAAACTACTTAAGATTTAATATTCTCCAACTAAAACATGGGATCATGTTGACACATGTCATCACCACATATTTCAGTACATGAGAATGTGATTTAAAGTGGTGTCACAATTTAATAAGGTTTAACATTTTTATTTTTATTAGATAAAGTGACTAGAATGGCCTATGAGGAACTCTTTTATTACTTGATCATTATTTCTGCAGGTAAACCTATATATTTTTATATATTCTGAAAGGTATGGTTAAATGTGATTTTTGAGAGTTAGAATCAACTCAAAAGCTTTCATGGTTGAATTTTGAAAAATGTTTGAATGCAGAAAAGCTTCTGCCTTGTTATTTTTACCATGGGTGATCTACAGTTCTACTTGGTTTGAATCCAACGGGCTTGGATTAAGTAGTCCAGTACCTTTCTAACAAAATTAGTTTCATGCATTTTGGTTTAGTGAATCGAGCTGGGTTGATTTTTCAATCTAGGTACAGAATTGAGTTTGAAATTAAATGAATAAACCTAAGTTTGAATTGTTGGGTCGCGCGAGATGTTTAACTGGGCCGGCCCACTACACACAACGTGCGCGGGGGTTGGTTAAGTGAGTGACCCCACTCGTTAGTGAGACAGCGAGTGACGAAGCAGTACGAGGCGATTAGGGTCGTGCGATCTAACTCTAATCGAACGGCTGAGGTTCATCATCCACGTCTGAATAGGACGTGGCGAGGATGAACCCTAGCGCGGCCAGTGGGGGTCAATGGGGGCTCACCAGGGCTCCGGCGATGGTCGACGATGGAGGCAAACGACGAAGTCGACGACGACGATTCTCCTAGTACCGGAAGCTTCTCTTGGCGCAGCTTCAATCGACGACGCCTCTCCTCCTTTGCAGTAGCAAACTCCGGTGAAATTCCTGCCAACTGGTGCTCGCCTTGCTCCGGGAGTGAGTGGGTGTGATCGGTGAGAGGTGGGGAGTGAGATGGTGTGCTCAAATCGAACATGGGTGGCCTCCTTTTATAGTGCCTGAAGGGGACCGATGAGTGCGGGTGGAGCTCGTCGTGGTCGTCGGCACAACGTGCTAATGGCATGGGCGACAATAGGGCGGTGCGTTGCCTCCTGGCGGTGCGGTGCCTGAAGGGGACCTATCGCGTGGCGTGGGGCGGTGAGGAACGGTCGGAACGTCGCAGCACTCTGGGCGGGTCCGACGGCAAGTTTAATGGCTCACAGCATGCATGGTCTGCGCGGCGGCGAACGAGGTTGTCTGGCGGGGTGCTGGGGTGCTGACGATCACTTATGCAAGCGGCAAGGACGGCGCGCGGTCTGTGGGATCGTGTCGCGTGCGGCGCTCTGGCGCGCTCTCGGCTCGCACGCAGAGAAGCTTGGCATGCTCAGGCAGTGTGGTCCAGGGGTTGGTAAGGCTCGGGGCTTGGACAGGGAGTGGCGGTGGATGGTGCTGTGTGTCCCAGACAAGGTTGGCGAAGATAGAGCTTCCTCTAGCTCGCTGGCGTCATGGGGGTGGCAATGGTTGCTCTTGGCATGGTCACCATTGATGGATAGGCTTGCTCACAGTGGTGCTAAAGATTTTTAAAGGGGCTAGATGATCTACTAAGCACTTGCTGCCACCAGAGAGAGAACAAGGTTGGCCAAAATCATTGCTACAAATAGTGTTTGATGTTTTATTGTTTGCTGATCACAAGGTGTTTGATGAAATGACCGAAAGAAATTCAAATTCAAATTTTGGATTCAAACTTGGTGGGTTTGCTAGGCACATACTAGGGAGTATCTGGTTAGTTGGATTGGTCAAGAGGCACTGGTTTGGTTGGGTTTTGAAAAGGTGTGATCTTCACATATGATAAAGATTCAATTTTAAATTGTCATTTGAATGGGGTTGCCAAATGTTTCTGTAAGTTTGAAAGGTGGGATTTGATTCCCTTTCACTTGGTATTGCAAGGAGTGAAAATAAATGGAAAAGTTTCTGCTTGAAATCATGGACTAGAAACACTCAAATGACCTAGTGAGCAAGATTGGCAAAAATGACCATTTGCTTTATTTGTTTTGTTTTTGATTTTCTCTTGATTTGTTTCTGCTTGGGAAAGTTTTATATGATGTTATTTTCATCTTTAAACCATTCCTTGTTATTTAGGTTAATCACACAAGCCCAAACATGCATTCATACAATCCTCACATACACACATGAATTCATATGGTTTTTTAACAAAAGTTTTTGTTAACCCAAATTTTAGTGATTAGAATTTGATAAGCATGATCAAGATTTTTGGGATGTTACAGTTCACCAGATGGAAGGGGAAGGGTGCATGAATGTGTCATGACTAAGTGGAATGGTTGCATCATGTCCTAGGTCAAAGGGCTATGCAAATAAAGAAGTAAAATCTAACTCCAAAATTGAAAGTCAAAAGGCAAGTTTGAAAAGTCAAACTGGGAGAATGTTTCCTGGTGGAGGAAGAAGAGAATACTTCTCTCCCTCCACCACAAGCCTAGTAGGAGAGGGAGTTGGGGAAGGATTCATACTCCCCTATCCCTAGCTGCACCTCCCTCTCATAAATAGAGGGGAGGGGGCTGCCCCCTCCCACTACTAGGAAAAGGCCCATCAGTGGTGCACCATTTTGGGACTTCTGTGGCGCAATATGGGATACGCCACTGTTATCTCGCCACTAAAGTGCAGTTCTGTGGCGCATATTGAAATGCACCATAGAAGTCTGAGAAACTTCTATGGCGCATATTGCCAAAATGCACCACAGAAGTCCTGAACCAGATCTCAAACTTCTGTGGCGCATTTGGCCAATATGCGCCACAGAAGTTTTTTTCAAATTTCAAAAAAAAACCCCGGCCAGATCTGGCCAGAGGTGGTGCTCACCGGAGGTGGTGATCGCCGGAGGTGGGGGTCGCCGATGGAGGAGAGAAGGAGGTCGCTGGTGGAGGAGGTGGAGGTCGCCGGTGGAGGAGAGGAGGAGGAGGCCACCGGAGGAGGAGGAGGAGAAGGTCGCCGGAGGAGGAGGAGAAGGTCGCCGGGGTGAGGAGGAGGGAGGTGGGATGTCGTGGTATTGCCGACGAGTACGCCATGGAGGGGTCCTCACAGTGCGCGTTTAGAGACGTGGGGGAAGGAGGACGGTTGACGGGTACGAGGTAACACAGCTTACCCAAGTTTAGATCCCACGACGGTGGCGTAATCTTACTCCTGCTATAAATCACTATAAGGGCAATACACCAAGTTACAGGGATTGCTTCGCTGTGTGAGGTTGTCTGAAGTTGTAAGTTATCATGCCCTAAAGGCTCCCATAGGCCCGACTTATATAGTCGCCAGGTCCTAGGGTTACAGGGAAAAGTCCTAGCCGGACATGTCACAGAGTCCTATACCGTCTATTACTAGTCTTGTGTATCTTGCACTCCAAGGCTCTGGGTACGTCGGTGACTCCAACCATAGCCTTCCTTTATCCGGCATGGGCCTCCCTTCTGGATCCATCTAACTAGGCCACCTAGCAGGCCATAGGCCATGCTACCAACTGTGGGCCACCCGGGTTATCCGGATAGGTGACATGCTATGAGGATACCCATATAGCATATCCCCAACATGGGAGGTGGGAGGAGGAGGAGCTCGTCGGGGTGGAGGAGGAGGGAGGTGGGAGGTGGGAGGTGGGAGAAGGAGGAGGAGCTCACCGGGGTGGAGGAGGGAAGAGCTCACCAGAGTGGAGGGGGGAGGAGCTCACCGGGATGGTGGTGGAGGAGGAGGAGGAGAAGCTCACCGGGGTGGAGGAGGAGGAGGAGAAGGTGAGGAGAATGAGAGAAGAAGGTGAGGAGGGGAAGGATGGAGGAGTGGAAGAGTATAAGAGAGGGAGAAGGGGCGGGATTCAAATTTCGAATTTTGGCCAAGACTTCTGTGGCGCATTTGGAAGAACATTTCTATCTCCCATCAAATAATAAGGCGGCGCTCCTGGCAGTCAAACTAAAAACTGCAGGCGCTGTATAAAAAAATCTACAAGCTGATTTTTTTTGAAAAATATTGAGAGATGGGGGGCAATGCCCAAAAGGCCGAATTAAAAAGAGTTTGGCTATTCTACATGGGTATACTCCATAGGCTATTCTCAATGGGCTTGTTTCTCAAATTTCCCTGGGCTATGGTCAACAGTCCCCTTATACCCCTAAAAGTCCGAATTAAAATGTTCTAGGATAAAGAGCGGTCGAATGAGATAGATTTCTTCTCCTGGTATATCAAAATTGCATTTTGCTGTCGCTTGGCCGAATTCGAAACAAAGATCTCAGAGAGGGAGGGAAAGAAATCGATAATTCTTTTTGGCAGATATTTATATAAACTCTGTAGTAAAGAATAAGATAGAAAAATTATCGACAGATTCGCAGTTCACATTCAGCAGCACTTGACCAATTCAGCAGCATTTCAAAGTGAGCGATTCAACAATATAGACACTGAAAAACAATACAGTATAGAGAAAACCAGTTCTTGTTTCATCTCTTAAAACCTTGCCGCCCGATCAGTTTCCATTTTCTCCAAATACACTCAACCATTGGAGCATGCCAAACTGAAAATCGAGTGTGCTTTGAGTACCTTCTTCTCACATCAATGCCTGTGTGTGTTGATTGCAGCTCAGATCACTGTAGAGTTTCGTTGGGAAACCCCAAGAGCATGATATGATGAGCACAGCAGCAAGTTTTCCCTCAGTAAGAAACCAAGGTTATCGAACTAGTAGGAGGAAGGAAACGACTCAAAGGTGTTGCTAGCAACTTGGAAACCTGCACAACACAAACTCAAGACTTTGCCCCAACGAACAGTGAGGTTCTCAATCTCATTGGTTTGCTGAAAACAAAGGATTAACCATATGATGTGGAAGGTAATGGTGGCTTGCAGAAAGGAAACAGTAACAGTGGAAGAAGTATCAATGGTAAAGATTGGATCGGGGTCCATAGTTCACTAGAGGTGTTCTCCTTAAGATAAACAACATAACATGCTGGGTAAACAAATTACAGCAGGGCAATTAACAGGACTGAGGAAGGCATAACAATGCAATACTAGACATTCATGATCCTATGAGATTTGATTGGGCATTACAACAATATATATAGACCGTCATCCAACTGCATATATGACTAGTAATCCACCTTCAGGTTATCATCTGAACCTCCTCTAGTATTAAGTTTCAAGCAACGGATAACTCCTTTAAGCAAAGTGTGTAAAGTAAACAATACACTTGTTCCATGAACAATAGATCGTTCTTTTCTCCCTAGTAGCAACAACACATCTATAACCTTAGAGATTTATGTCACTTCCCCAGATTCAATAGAGGCATGAACCCACTATCGAGCATAAATACTCCCTCTTGGAGTCACTAGCATCTACTTGTCCAAGATAGCTACTAGAAATGGAAAGCATGCAAGATCTCAAACAACATAGACATGATAGAATCAATAAGATAGAATCATTAACCAATCTGACATAGTAATCTCAATATTCGTCGGATCCCCGCAAACACAACATGCATGATTACAAATAGATGATCTTGATCATGAACGGAGCTCACAAGATCTAAGCATGGTAGCACAAAGGAGGATAAACAACCATCTAGCTACTACATGGACCCATAGTCCAAGGTGTAACTACTCACGCATCATACCGTAGGCTGGCATGGTGACGAAGAAGGCCTCCGGGATGATCTCCCCTCCGGCAGGGTTTCGAGAAGAGCTTTAGACCCCCCGATCTAGGGACGATGATGGCGGCGGCTACAGACTGTTTTGTGGAAGATTCATTGGGTGCTTAGGGTTTAGGTATTGGGGGCTTCTTATAGGCGATGAGGGAGGCCGAGGGGGTGCCCGAGGCGGCGGCCCCCCAGGTGCAGGCCAGGCCAGGCCGCACGGCCAGGGGTGTGGCCCCCTCTAGGCCCTCCTCTGTCTCGACTTCTGGCTCTCTGTTCTCCTCATTAAAATATTGACTTTGGCTTTTGTCCCGTCCAATTCCGAGAATATTTATTTTCTGACTTTTCTAGAATAAAAAACAATAGAAAACAGGAAACTGGTACTATGGCATCTTGTTAATAGGTTAGTCCCAGAAAACATATAAAAATACCTCAAAGTTTAGACAAAGCAAAGCAAAGTAGATACTAAATAAGCATGGAACATCAAAAATTATAGATACATTTGTGACGTATCAATGTGACCCATGATGCAACCCAAAATGCCCAAGTCTCATCAAGATTTTGACAAGGTCATGTTTCAAAAGAAAATATAGACTTTCGACTGCCCTTGATTTAAACATGTACCAGTACATTAGTATTAGTTCCACAAAATGCTTTAGTAATAGCAACGACAGAACATTTGACATATTCAGTAGCTTTCCCTCTTGAAATTCAATAGCAATACCGAGAGAATAAGTTCTTGTTCTAGGTCAAAAATCGTGGCACACAATCAGTTTTCCCTGTTCTCTGAACACACTCCATCATTGGAGCATGAAAAACTAAGGATCAAGTCTGCTTCTGTGCAAATACCACCTCATTTTGTCAATGCCCGTGTCAATCCCCATATGCAACCCAAAATTCCCAAGACTCTAGGGTTCTAGATAATTGTGACAATTCTAGGTTTCTAAAGAAAAGCAAGACAATCTGCTGCACTTGATCTAAACAGGTAATATTATATCACTATTAGTTCAACAAAATACTTTGGTAATAGAAAACGACAGAACAAAGGCAAATCAAGACCATGTCCTACCCTTGACCTAAACAAGTACTAGCAGTATATAGTACATAATACTCCGAAGTACAACAACTGGTACTATACTAGTACTACTTCATGGCTAGCCTCACTTTCTTCATGGCTAGCATCACTTTCTTCCAATTCTTTGTCAATTGAGAATTCTACCCCTCGATTGATGCATATTAAGTAATGCATTCCCTAGGTAATATAATATGTTTTATGGTACAACAACATGAAATGATTTTTCTTCTGCATGATGACCGGCATCGCCCTGATCCCAGGCATGGAGGAACTACAAATTATATCCCCAAACCCTAGCGTTACTAACGGGGTATAGACAGTGAGGTTCACATTGTACAAGGGCGACGAGCATGTGTCCTACCTAACGCACACGACGGATATGATTCCCGACTCGCGTATTTCAAATAGAACAGCAAACACCATATCATCATATCCTGATCCGATCTTCTCTACTCTCGATGAGCGCAGTGCCAACAGCAACTGAGAGATGAACCTGGAGTTACTAAAGTAAGTAAGAATCGGTGTACTAAATTGCAGCATGCGAAATATTATAAGAAAAAATGATAAATTAAATATGAGTAACCTGACTGCAATAAAACATACGTAGTACTCCCTCCATTTCAAAATATAAGATGGTTTAGCTTTTGTGAAGTGTATCCAGACCCCTATATAGCATGTGTTCACTCTGAACTACACACTATTAGAGGGTCTAGATACACTTGTTTCACAAAAGCTAAAACATCTTAGGGCATGTTTGATTCAAAGGGTTTGTAAAGGAATTATATATCCATAGGAATTTATCCTATAGAGCGTGTTTGTTTGAAAGAACGAATCCTACAAAATTCCTATACATTGCTTTCCTACACTACAATCCTATATGATTTCTAAGAAGAGGTGAGACCTCTTGGAAAAATTCCTATATGCCATGTACTTAAACACTAAATTTACTGTGTTTTTCCTGCGGTACAAGAAAATAACTAATTTTTCTAATCCCTATAGTTTTTGTTCCAATAGGATATCAAGTGTCATGTCATTCTATTCATGCATTTTCCCTATTCATGTGTTGCACAAATCCTTTGATTCTAGTTTCAAACGGAGGGAGTACTTACGGACTACATGTGCATGGCCATTGTTTCAAAGGAAAAGCTACTTGATCTTAGCAAGTAGTGCTAGCTCCCAGTACAGAGCCATGTTTGAAAGGAAATGCTAGATCATCTCCAGCGATTTGATCCAAACAAGTACTAAAGGTACATACTACAAAATATAATAGCACAAGAATAACTACAGAGCCATGTTTGAAAAGGAAAAATGCTAGATCATCTCTAGCGATTTGATCTAAACAAGTACTACTAGTATATACTGCAAAATACAATAGCACAAAAAGAACTATAGAGCCATGTTTGAAAGGAAATGCTAGATCATCTCCAACGATTTGATCCAAAAAAGTACTACTAGTACATACTGCAAAATACATTAGCACAAGCAGAACTAGAAACAATATACTCCTAACTACAAGAACTAGTACAATAGTACTGTACTATACTACTTTGCAGCCAAAATCCATATTTCCGACACACTGAAATACCTAATCCCAAATTTGAACGGCAGATCATTAGAATCAAGACAGTCATATCTGTCATCTACCACCTTGTGGATTGCAAAATGAGTAATCCAGGATGAACCTATCATGTTTATTAATCAGAAAATTCCGTAAATCTTTAGTCAACCTGCCAGCAGCCGGCGACGCACTCCTCTTTGGCTCAAAAAACATGCTATATTCGGCGAACCCTCCAGTTCCCCTCCCATCATTGAAGGTTTATATATGTGCAACTCCACCATGTACTGGGGAAACTTGCACGCCGCCAACCTGACGCACTAGACGGATATGGCGAGGCCAGAGTGGAGCATGTCAAATCACATGGCGAACACTATACCATCGTCCCCGGATACGACGGTCTCTACTCTCCATGAGCTAGGTGCCAGCAAAGGCTGAGAGATGTACCTGTGTTCCACACCGTAGTAGAAACAGTGCACTTCCATTGAGTGGGATTTTTCGAGGTGGGCGAGGAGCGCTATGGGCGAGGCGGCGAACTCGCAGCCAGGATCAGGGTAGTAGAACAGGCCATGCGGGCACGCCATCATGTGGTTGAGGAAGTCGTAGAAGGCGACCAATGTCCTGCAGCCGTCGTTGGGGCATCTGCTACCTTTTCCGCCAGCGACTTGGCGGAGCAACTCCTTGGATCATGCGACCAGCCGTACGGTGCTGGCATTATCCATAAACATAGCGATTTCTCTGAAGGCGTCGTCCCTAAACTTGCTCCAGCCATCGTACCGAATCTTGTGCATCGAATCCCCTATTGAGTACGGATGAACTGGGGGCGAGGGAGGATTAAAATATTATTGTAGGGGTTTCTTGGAGGAGAGTGATGGTGGCCTGCAAGAACCTATTCTGCGGGCGAAAACCAAGTGCGCACTATAGACGGAGAAGACGGGAGGCTCTTTGATCGAGGGGTGTTTGCGTGTTGCCTCGTCAGTCTTATGCAGTGTGCAGCTATATTGAGGACGCTGACTTGACTAGCAAGCGGGCATGTCCTGACTCAGTATTGTATTGTCTCATCACATAGACTAGCTATAAATAATATCATAAATAAGTTTTATTATGTTTCAGGAAAAGATGTGAACCCACATTTCTCGAGTAATTTACATGAATTAGTACCACAGATGGGGCCAGGGTAACAGGTTAGTGTCGTGCAATTTTCTGCGGATACGTACCTCTTTTGGGGCGAGCTGTTACAAATAGGTAAATATTTTCTGGCTACTCGTGTTCTGGGCCTATAATTAAGCAATGACATGGACCTGGGGCCCACCTTTCATCCCTCTCATTTTCTTCCCCTCCTTCCTCTCTCTCTCTCGTATCCTTCGTCTACAGCAGCTTCTCTCTTCATCCTTCATTGTTCATTTTTGCCCTCGTTTTTGCCCAATCTGGTAGAAAATCTAGAGAAGCAAATCTAACCAGCACATTCAGTAAACAAAGCAGATATAGGTAAAGCTAACATAGGATATGTAGTACATCACTAAACAAGGTTCGACAATTAGGCTGCTCAGCAGCAGCAGCAGACAAGTTCAACACCGAAATACAAAAGAAGCCGCTTGACAGTAGCAACAGCACACAAGATCAGTGGAACCTCTTGGCCTCCGCCTCCTCCCTCTGGCACTTCCTCCACTTCTTTCTGCCCATTCCCTTGAGCTTTTGCTCCTTGGGTTTGATCGGGGGCATGCGACTCTCTTCGATGGCCACCTTCTGGAGGTTACGGAGGTGAAAGACGAGCGCCTTGTCCTTGGCTATGAAGGCGTGGACGTTCACGTTGTGGCCGCAGGTGGTCGCGTCCTCGACATGCTTCACGAGGCAGTTGAAGTCAGTGGCGTGGAGTCTCCTCGTGTAGAAGGGGCACATGTAGACGTCGCCGGTGAAGTAGTGGTCATACTAGCCGGACTTCAGCCTCCTCAGCACCTGACGAGTCTTGGTGTTCTTGGACTCGTCGTCGCTGCAGATGTCGCTGCTATCCACCTATTCGAAAAAATAGTATACATGATTGAGATACCTTGGTTATTGGGATTGATTATTTGCATAAAGTAAAATTTTGAGATCCCATGATTATTTTCATAAGTGAAATGGGTGGGTTAAATTCCCCAATCCCCAAATCTCAAACAAAAATCAAATACTGATCCCAATTACAGATCGGCGCTAGTACCAACTAGGAAATTCCTTAACTACAACTCAGAGGACAAAAAATAGGATTGAAATACGAACATGGAGATTCATCGAAACACTAGAGCATTAGCTTATGTAAAAAGATCTAGCATCCAACAATTGAAAGTGCGAACAGCCGAGCCCTAATAACAAACGATCTAGCATCCAACGATGGGAATGGGGGAAGAACAAGGGAAGGGTAGAAAACGTTAGTTACCTCTGACCATGGGTCGACGATGCTGGTTTCATAGGGGTTCTATGGGCGTATGCACCGCGACACACGTACCGTGGTCATGTTTTTTTCCTCGTGTCTAAAACTATGGCGAGGTAGGTGTACTACTTGGTTATACCCTCAAGAGTAACACTAGCAATTTGGTTGTACTCAGTTTTGCCCTCTAGTACTAACATAGCCGCGTGCAATATACTCTGTTTTACAATCCGGTGGTTGAGCCATGTTCTTCCTAGTACTACCCGTAAGTTGCAGGTGCCTTGCACATGAGACATGCATAATATACATAAGTATGACATATCATCACTATATTTAATTATAATAGTTAAATCTCAAAACATTTACCCCTAGCTATAAACTATGGGTGTATATTTGGTTCTTTGTACATTTATAAACCTTGGTCATTTGGTTTGAAACCCAATAGTGTCTATACATGGTAGAACAATACTGTGAAGCTGTTTTTTTCCAAAACTCGTCAAATCCCATGCTTAAAGTTTTCATGGCATGTAGCGCACACGATATGCATGATAGGGCGTGTCATGCATAAATCTTTTATTTTCTTTTTTGTTTATTTCATGTGATCATTTTCAAGAGGGGTTCAAAATTTCCAAGATGCAAAACCTTAGCAAGAAGTCAAACTAGTCGTCAAAACTCCCGGTGGTTTCAGATATATTAATTGACCGCCCGATGTGCGTACCTCCAAACGCCATTGCATAATACTCACGGAGCAGCCTACGATTTACTAGAAGTAGTCAAATTTGACCTAATTTCGATAAGTCAGCATAAAGTCATTCAAGTGGGCAGAGTTAGCTAGGAAGTTTGAGAGCTCATAAAACATGGGAAATCGTAAGTACAACATGTTAGTCCACTTTGCATGTCTGAAAACATGGCTCCTGGTATTCAGATCCATGTTCTCCAGACTTCCTTTACGGGCAAGAACAATATCGTCATCACTCGGAAAATTGAGAATGTTCTTTACTCGTAGTTGGAAACCCACACCAACGACATTGTTTAATACAATATATAAGATGTGAACCCAACAACCTCCTAAAACACATTTAATTGCAAGAGCAATCTATCATGCTTACTGGTAGCTCAAGTTTGACCTTATTTCATTAAATTGTCAAGATGCAAAATCTTAGCAAGAAGTTGAATCCATCGTCAAAACTGTTGGGGATATGCTATATGGGTATCCTCATAGCATGTCTCCTATCCGGATAACCCGGGTGACCCATAGTTGGTAGAATGGCCCATGGTCTGCTGGGCGGCCCAGTTAGATGGATCCAGAAGGGAGTCCCATGCCAGATAAAGGAAGGCTATGAAGGAGTCACCGACGTACCCGGAGCCTTGGAGTGTAAGACACGCTAGACTAGTTGTAAGCAGTGTAGGACTCTGTAACCTGTCCGGCTAGGACTTTTCCCTGTAACCCTAAGACCTGACGACTATATAAGTCGGGCCTATGGGAGCCTCTAGGGCACAATCTCAGACGATAATTTAGACTCTATAGTCACCTCGCACAGCGAACAAATCCCTGTTACTCGGCTATTTGCCCTTATAGTGATTTATAGCAGGAGTAGGATTCCGCCACCGTTGTGGGATCTGAACCTGGGTAAGTTATGTTACCTCATACCCGTCAACCATCTGCCTTACCCAACGTCTCTAAAAACACACCGTGAGTACCCTTCCATGGCGTACTCGTCGGCAATACCACGACAGTTGGCGCCCACCGTGGGGCAAGAGGCGCTTCATGCTCTTCAGCGGGCGAGGACCAAGATCTTTGCGGGAATCGGTGAAACCTTAGCCATCAGTCATGTTCTCTTCGCCTGCAACGTTACGATCGTCCCTCCCGACGATTTCTGGATCCCGGCGAAGACGAACCCTACGCGGTGCTCGATCGTCCCCATCGGAGATATCCACCTCTTCATCGGCGAAACCGACTCGGGCACTAGTTCCCTGGGAGTCGGAGAAGCATCAAGACCCGCACGGACTGCCTACGGGCAGGATACGTTCGCGGAAGGATCAATGTCGGATCTATCCTCGGAGTTTGCCAGCAACGATCGAAAAAATTCAAGGCCGACCCAAACCGCCCCTATGTAGGATATAACGGTGGAAGATCACTGCAAGTCCGCCGGCTTCGTCAGTGCGTCTGGACAGCAGAGATCCAAGTTCGTCGGAGTGGTGACCATCTTTGATCTAGCGCATTGCGTTCAGAGAGAGGGCGAAAACCCCTGCGATTACCTTGCCAGGTGGCTCCGTATACGGGCCGATCTGGCGCATTACCCCAATGATGATGCCATGTATCACTTTGTGGAAGGACTGGACCAAGGTATGCTTCTCCGGCATTCGCTAAGGCGGCATCAGACTTCAGGACGCCTCACCTTCGAAAGCATGGTGAACACCTTCAATAACTACGCGGAGGCTAAGGAGGCAGCTCAGACAGCCCTTGCGCTCATTGGCAGAGCCCCTCCGCCTCAGCCCTCGCCGCCACCACCTCCGGCCGCTATCGCCGCAGCTGCGCCACCGCCTCCAGTCATCGTCGCTGCTATTGCGCCACCGCAGCTGCGACACGTTAGGGTTGACCAACTCGGTGACTCTGGTATCAAAACCCGTGAGCGACGCCAAGAGAGCCTTGTGATCTAGCTTTTGTCCATCGTCGTCCACGTCGGGGATACCAGAGGTGTCGATGTCGGCGTTTTTGTAGTGCGCCTTGACCATTGACAGCGCCATCCTCGCGCTAGCCCGGGTACATGAAGATTTCCTTCTTACGATACGCTCGGGGGCTCGGCGCAAGATCTCCGAGAACTTCGCCAAGGAATCCATCGCTTTGATGTTAATATGGAAGGGCTTGGCTATCTCCTTGGTCTGCTTGATGGCGGTATTAATAAAGTTGCCAGCAAGGACCATGCATTCCTTTGGCGGAGGAGGCGACTGGGTCAACCCAATAGGAGCTGCAAATTTCCGACAAAGGAACGCATGAGTTTAATAACACAAAAAGTCAGAGTATCTAGCTTACAGAAGTACAAGGCGGAGAATCACTTACTGAAGATGCTAATCTCAGCCTGCTAGAGAATTTCCATCATGGAGTCCCGTTCTTGTCGGAGGATCTTGTATGCTTCGAGATTGCGCTGATTTTGCTCATCGGCAGCTTTCTTCTGCTCTTTCAGCATCGCGATCTCCTCCTTCAAGTTGTTCATCTCCGTGTTGGCAGACTCTTGCAATACTTTCATGGAGTCCTCGTGCATCTTCAACACATCCTTCCTCTCCTGCTTAAGGATCTTGTTTTCGCTATCCAGCTGCTGAATATGCTTGGATTGCTCAACAATATCTTTAGCCTTGGAAATGGCTTCTACAAGTCGGAGAAAGAACAGTACAGAGTGAGTACTCGGAAATTTTGGCACAAGACCAAGTCGGAATACGAAAAATAAAGGAAAAAACAGATGCTTGCTCTTGGTGATTTGTTCCTTCAAGAAGGCAGTTTACCATTTTCGGCTTTCATGTCCGCGCGCATCTTCTGGTACTTCTCGTTGGCCACGCCTCTCCGAGCATTCTCATTCCGTGGAAAGAAAATTTAATGTTGTTTAGTCTACTTGGAGAATCTAGCCGGATAACTATCCACCTAGGGGCTTGGGAGCTACAGTGAGAGTTTTTAACTTAGCAATATGCTTGGTGTTTCTTTAAGCATCTCGTCGGACCTGATTCAGTTTTCAACTAGAAGCTTGGGGGCTACAGTATAAACTTTTTTAACTCATTCATATGCTTAGTCTTTCTTTAAGCATCTAGTCAGAACTAATTCAGTTACAACTAGAAGCTTGGGGGCTACAATATTGAAATTTACAAACACTGTGTATGCTACTCTGAAAGCATCTAGTTGGAATAATTCATTCAAACTATATGCTTGGGGGATACAGTGAGAAGTTTTCTAGCTTATTCACTCTTAGAGCATTTAGATGCAAAGACATATGGGTTTCCTTCTAAATCCTAGGGGGCTATAGTGGGATACTCATATGAAATGCAAAAGGCAAATAAAACTTACAAGTGCAATGATCTTGAGGTTGGTAGCGCTCTCAGCAAGCAACTTGCCAAAGGAAAGGATGTTTCCTTGCAAGATTTCTGCTTGCCGGAGAAGCTCCTCAAGACCGCATGTTGGAGATGTTGGCGCTGCACCATGAACCAAAGTGGAGCTACTCGGCTTAAGTGCCGGGTAGACTATCTTCAAGGAACTCCACGGTTTTCCTGGGTGCGGAGGAGACGCCTTCGGCAGACGTACAACTCCCCACCACCGCCTTGCTGCTACCGATGGCATCCTGAGCCAGAGCTTCAGCCATTTGAGTTGCGGTACTTTCTTGCGTTGCTTGTTCGCCGACAACGGCAAGCTCCACGGAGGCACCTGAGTCCACTTCCATGGCGGAAGGGTCAGATGCATCTTTGGCCTATGAGCTTGTGAGAGCAAATGTAGGCTGGATGCTGGGAGTGACAGGGGCGATGGCAGTAGATGTCTGGGGAGACACGTCACAATGGAACATATCCTTAATATTTCTTGAAGCCCCCAAAGTTTTGGAGGTCTTCTTCAAACTGGTAGTGGCCTTCTTCCTGAAACATGCAAAAAGTATAAGTACAGGAATACGACAAGCAATGGGCAATGTCGGAGAGAAAGAGGCTTACACAATAGGGGGTGCTTTGGCAAAAAGAATCCCGGTAACCTTTCTTTTCTCTGCCTCCAGGGCGGCGGTAGTCCTCTTGGAGGCTCCACCCTCCATCTTCTTCTTCTTGCCTCCGTCGGTAGGTTAGAGGTGGAGCTCTTCCGCTTTCGCGCCAGCGGGACATTGTCGTCAGACACAACGGTGAATTCCTTCATCTTTGGGTCATAGATTTGGATAGCAATGTAGTCCTCCTTTAGACTCTTAATCTGTTAAGTGAAATCATAAGGTGTTAGGTGACAAAGGCAAGACGGAAGAACTGGAGCAAATGTCATACATGGAGAATAAACAGGTACCTCTGGGCACTTGCCCTCCTCGAACATGTCGTAGGTGATGGTGAAGCCACGCTTCCTATCCTTCACCTTGAAGATGTCCTTAAGGAAGAGCTTGACGGAGTCGTTGGAGAAGTTGTCCTTGGATATGCGGAGGCTATCCTTCCTCTCCTTAGAGTACTCGTGCATCAACTTCGAGCGGTGCTGCAGAGGTTGGATCCACCTGACGAACCAGCACATGGCTAGGTACAATCCGGTCAGACCCGTCTCTACGAACCACTCTATCCGCCTAATCCCTAAGTAACCCTCACAAAGTGCCGCATAGTTGCTGAGCGTGAGGATGCTATTGGGGGAGAGGTTTTGGGGATGAACTCGGTAGTGGTTGAGGACAGCTAGGAAGAAATTGGAGATGGGCAAGTAAACGTCATGTACCAGTTGGGATTTGAGGTACACCTTCTCTCCGGCTTGGGGAGAAGGGGTGACCTCGTCGGTCGGCGCCGCCCGCCAGGCGATCCCCTCCGTCGCAGGGAGGTAGCCCTCGACGAGCAGCTCCTTGATGTCGTGGTCCGTGATGTCCGAACCGTGCTAGTCCCCCTTGTGGGAGTAATTTTCCTCTTCCAGCAGCTCCAGCGTCGCTGGATTGTGGTCGCCGCCGGTGGATTCGACCACCGCGGACTTGGGGATCACCAGGCCTTCTGGAGGCATGAGGATGGTGCTCGCCGGCTTCGCCGCGGCATCGCCTGACGCCGCCATGGAGGAAGCAGAGCTGCTGCTGTCCATTGGAGAGATTGAGGTGGTGACTGGAAGGATTGAGGGGCTAGGGTTTTTCGCAACCGCACGGAGAGCTCGAGGAGGCGCTCACTGGAGGAAGAAGACGACGCAGGAGGATAATGAGGTGAAAAATAAAATTACACCACAGTTGCAATTTATTATCCCTGGCGTCAAGATTCGTGCAGGATGATCGACTGGTTGATGCGTGGGTGACGAGTGGAGGCGCGTGCACGGAAATTTTGCCACGTTCCCAACCGTCTCCGCCAACGGTTAGTATCGCTCGCGCGGGAAAAATGGACATGATTGTGTTCTCTGCATGTGTGAGTTATGAGGCGTTGCTGACCTATGTCTACGACGACCTAGCTGTCACTAGCAGATGAACCATCACGTCGGAATATTCCGGCATGGATGGATCCAGTCCGGCTACATAAGAGTACGATAGAAGATTCAGCAATTCTCCGGCTTACAAATTGAAGACGGAGAAAACCTTGCAGGGTTCTTAGGGAGGACTACAAGATATTTCTTGACGATTTGCTGACATCCATCTAGACGGAGCATTCAAATTGAAGAGGCAAGATGGTGCAAGATCTCGGATTTCTCTGGGGGCTACTGTTGGGGATATGCTATATGGGTATCCTCATAGCATGTCCCCTATCCGGATAACCCGAGTGGCCCACAGTTGGTAGCATGTCCCATGGCCTGTTGGGCGTCCCAGTGAGATGGATCCAGAAGGGAGGCCCATGCCGGATAAAGGAAGGCTACGAAGTAGTCACCGACAAACCTAGAGCCTTGGAGTGCAAGACACGCTAGACTAGTTGTAGGCAGTGTAGGACTCTGTAACCTGTCCGGCTAGGACTTTTCCTCGTAACCCTAGGAGCTGGCGACTATATAAGTCGGGCCTATGGGATCCTTTAGGGCACAATCTCAGACGATAATTTAGACTCTCTAGTCACCTCGCACAGTGAACCAATCCTGTAACTCGGCTATTTTCCCTTATAGTGATTTATAGCAGGAGTAGGATTCCGCCACCGTTACGGGATCTGAACCTGGGTAAGCTGTGTTACCTCGTATCCGTCGACCGCCCGCCTTACCCCACGTCTCTAAACACGCACTGTGAGGACCCCTCCATGGCGTACTTGTCGGCAATACCACGACAAAAACTCTCAGTGGTTTTATATATTAATTATGCCCTCGATGGTGGGTACCCCCAAAAGCTTTTTCGTAAACTTTCGAACCAACCTACAATTTACTTCTAGTTTCAAATTTGACCTAATTTCGATAAATCTACATAAATTCATTCAATCGGGCTCAGTTAGCTAGGAAGTTTGAAAAGTCATAAAACATGGGAATCATAAGTACATCATGTTGGTCCAATATATATGTACGTGAACTTGACTTGTGGCATCCAGATCCAATATTCTCCGAACATTTCTTTACGGAAAATAAATATGTTCTCATCACTTGAAAAAAGTTGAGAATTGAATGTTCTTTCCTCATAGTTCGAAACTCACACCGATGATATTGTTTACTGCAAGAAGATGCACCCATTTAACTCTCAAAATAAATTTAATTCAAGATAAATCTATCGCGCTTACTTGTGTAGCTCAAGTTTGACAAAATTTCTTCAATTGTCAAGGAGAAAAATCTTAGCAATAAGTTGGACCTGTCGTCTAAAATCTCGGTGGTTTCCGATATATTAGTTGTGACTCCCTAGTGGGTACCTTCCAAAAGTTTTTTCATAAACTTTGAAAGCAAGCCACAATTTACTTGAAGTTCAAAATTTTCACCTAATCTCGATAGATAGACATAAATTCATTCAAGTGGACAAAGTTAGCTAGGCCGAAGGTTGAAACTTCCTAAAATATGGGAATTAATCATAAGTACAAACATGTCGGTCCACTATATATGTCGAAAGATTGGCTTGCAGCATCCAGATCCATATTCTTTAGACTTTCTTTTTGAAAATGAACAATCTTGATCGTCATCACTTAGAAAAATTAGAATTTTATTTCCTGATAGTTGGAAACTCACACTAACGGTATTATTTAATACAAGAAGATGCACCCATTTACCGCTGTGAAATTACATTTAATTCGAGAGCAATCTATCGCGCCTATTTGTAACTCAAGTTTAAGACCTAATTTCGTTAAGTTGTCGAGATGAATAATCTTAGCAAGAAGTTGAACCTGTTGTCAAAACTCTCGGCCGTTTATGATATATTAATTGCCCCCTAATGGGTACCTCGAAAATATTTTTTGTAAAACTATCAAAGCAGCCTAAAGTTTACTCGCTATTCAAATTTGACCTAATTTCGATAAATCGGCATAAAGTCACTCGAGTGGGCAGAGTTTGAAAACTCATAAAACATGGAAATATCAATTACCGACAACATGTTCGTCCACTTAATATGTCTAGAAGCTTGCAGGATTGTGGCATTCAGATCCATATTCTTCGGACTTTTCTTTAAGAAAAGAACAATCTCGTCATCACTCGGGAAATTGAGAATGTTCTTTCCAGATAGTTCAAAAATCACACCGACAAAATGTTTGCTACAAGAGGACACGCCCATTTACCTCTAAAATTACATTTAATTGAAGAGCAATTAATCTGCCGCACTAACTTGTAGCTCGAGTTTGACCTAATTTCGTTGAATCGACAACTAAGTAAGTGAAGTGTGCGAAGTTATCTAGGAAGCTTGACAATGGTATTATATAAGAAACCGTGGTCCACTTTGTGTGATAATTGGGAAGGTTGCATTTTCTTCTAACTCGTAAAAAATGGTCGGTGGAAGTACTAGTTAACATGGTCGGTGGAAGTACAAGTTACATCAAGGACCTCGTAAAAAATGAAAATCACATCCAAGTCCATGCATTTAGAACAAGGTCCCTAAAACTAAGCAATGATGTGTGTTTTGAGGTTTGCGCACAAAAGCATTAATTGTGTGAAAGTGTCGTGGTGGTGGAACGGCAGATGCCATGGGTAGGCTAAAGTATGGGGCCGATGGATGCTAGAGGGATCCGGGGAGGGAAGATGTAGTGATTTCTACACTCAAATGCTCAACAAGTAAATCTCTATTCCTCTCCTCAATGAATACAAGTGCTCCAAGAGCAGTCTCATAGAGAGGAAGAACAATACTACATGAGCCTTACGGCGTAGAATGAATCGATCCCCCTCACAGGAACCAGCGTCCCCCCTTATGAAGAGGTGCCTTGGTTCCTTCTAGGGCTGACGTAAGCATATCCTTGGAATATGCTTGTCCCAATATGGTAACTCGGCGTCCTCCTTTCCGTGTCCCCCTTCTATCGCGGCAATGTTCCAGAGACCTTCACATGCGCGCCTCGGGCTCCCTGACTGTCACCTCTGTGACCTTCTTCTGCCCTTCTGCTGCTCTGCACCTTGTCCTTTGCGCTTGGCTCTGTTTAGATTCCTCCTAGCCAGTGACTAGGGTTTGACTATAGGCACCTCCTCTCCTGCAAGCTTCGTGTTACTCGGCCTTGTCTTGCATAACTCGGCTCGGCCTTCACCTGCATTCAAGTTAGCCAGACTTATTCGGCCGACTTAACTCATATGTCGGCCAGATAAGGTATTACTCATTCTACACTCGCCATGGCCATGCTTATCTCGGCCGACTCTTGTATGACCCGGCCGACACAAACAATAACTCGGCTCATGACAAGGGAGATTCCTTTCATCTTTCCCCTGTCTTGACCCTATCCGGGGTCACCTCCCCAACATTAGTCCCCGAAGCTGGTGTGGTCCTGCCTGAAACCTCGGCCGGGCCACATCAGTTTCCCAACATACTTCTCTCCTTCTTTCCGAGTTACTTCTTTCTATTCGAGGTATCCATGCAGCTTCCTGAACAGGCCTCGTCCTACATGTACCACTCATCATTATTCTTCTAGTTCTTTGTTCCTCTACAGTGCCCACTGACAAGATACAGTGATTACTGCGCCCGTCGCGTCGGCGCAGTGACGCCTCGAGTACCGCATCGGTTAGGAGGCCCGATCCCCTCCTGCGTCGTGTGGTCTTTGGTGTGGTTCCACTAGTTGCGAACGGTTCCGCCGCACGCGTGATTTACACGGTTATCGTGGCGCAGCCACGATCCCACTACCGCTAGGACTGCGCGGTTATAAGGAGGGTAACGAGGCTAGACGATTTTACTTTCCCCTTCGTTTGCCCTTCTTGTTCCTCCTCGCGCCCGTGCCTCTGTTCGTGTGCTGGCGGCTGCGCCATTATTGATCTCCTCGATGGTGACGCTGCAGTTCTTCTGCTCCGATAACCTCACCGTCATGCCCTTCTTTGCCGCCTCTGCTGGTGAGTTATCCTACAGCACTGCCGCTAGATTTCCGCCCTAGGCAATCCCTCAGTTTCCTAGATTCCTCGTGGCGGTTCTTCTTCGTTGCGCCGCCGCGCTCGTTAGAACCCCCACCGCTAGTTTCTCCTCCGTTGAATCCTCCGACGAGTCGATGTCTAGTTCTGCCAGCAGAGCCCTCGTCGAGGAGGATGATTTTGCCTCCGGTCCAGAACGGGGTTCTTGGCAGGGTTCCACTGTCACTCGCCATGAGGTAGAGTGGTTAATCAAGACGCGTCGGATCCCTGCCGAGGTAAGCTATCGCTTGCCCGGCAATGAATCCTCTCCAGTGCTCAACGAGGGAGAGTATGTAGTCTTCATGTCCCATTTTGCTCATGGGTTTGGCCTCCCCCTTAGCGATTTCGCTAGGGAGTTCCTCGATTACTTTGGCCTCCATCCGCATCATCTGCCGGCCAATGTTATCGCCTCTTTGTCAGCTTTCATCTCGGCCTCGGAGGGGTACTTCAGCCTCTGCCCTCCGTTCATGTCTGGTCTAAATTCTTCCAAATCCGATCTAATGTCGTACCGGACAAATCTCTTCACCCTTCCGAGAAATCCCTTACCCAATGCGGGGCTGCGTCTATTACACCTCGGAGAAACTCCGAGTTCCCCCGTGTCGCCAGCCTCGAGTCTTGCAAGAAATGGCATAGATCATTTTTCTATGTCAAAAACACTTGGAAGGAAGATAAAATTCGGCTACCCGCTTTTTCTATTGTCCCCCCTTCCAAGAAGAATTGGAACTACAATCCTAGGAAGGGCCATGCTCTGGCCGAGGCATTTGAAATTCGGCTCAAGGAGTTGATCTGCGCCGGGCTCCGTGGTGAGGATCTGATGACCGCATTCATCAGCAGCCGAATCTTCCCTTTTCAGCTTCGCTCTCACAGGTTTGTTACATGAGTGGTCCTCTCGATCCCAACCGAGTTTTGACGGTTGAGCTCGACGACTATCACATATATAAGCGTGTCCGAGCTATCTTCAAGACCGATATGCCGGAGGAGTGGGCATGGGGACTGAGGCATTTCACTCACGGGAATCCCCCTCCTCAGGTAAATTTACGCATTGGTGTTTGCTTCCGAGTCACCTTTGTGACTGTTCTTTTGCTAATCCTACTTTGTTTATTCTCTCGCAGAGGTTTGCGGAGCAAAAGACCGAGGATGCCGAGGTTCTGGCTCTTCCGTGCACTGCAGATCGGAATACCCTGGACAGTGGGGAACCTGACTCGGAAGAGTTTGTCCCTAAGTCGGATGTTGCTCCGGCTCGCGGCCGTGGCAAGACCTCGGCCCACGGGGATGAATGTGACTCGGACAACGTCCAAATTCTTGAGGTAGTTGCCACGATGCCTATCTATTACGCATTTCCGGCTCCTACTTTCCCAGCTAATCCAGTCGGTCAGGTGCACGACGCCGAGCCTCTTACTTCTCAAGCTCCTGCTACCTCGAAGAAGCGCACCGCTCCGGCAGATCCCTCCGATGCTGCTCCCAATAAGCGAGTGAAGAAGTCTGCCCAGCATATTCCAAGGCGTAAGACCATGCCTGGGGTTACTGGGTGAGTTTATTTTCATTTGTACTTCTAGTTTTCTCTCTTTCTGTCTTTTGATTCGACCCTTTGTCTCTTGCAGAGCTCCTCTCTCTACAAAGCCAAGTGGTCCGAGTATGACAATCCATACTACTCGGAAGCCTTCTCCTCCGCCCCCGGAGGATACTCGGGCTCCCAGTCCCCCTCGTGTTGACTCTCCTCCAGCGTCGACTCATACATCGCCTCAGCGAGATGTGCCAACTGATGCCACCGTTAATGCCGACATAATGCCGCAAGTAGATCATCCTGTTGAACCTGTTGCCCCTCTTCAGACCGCCGAGGTTTCCCCCAACGACCCTTTGATCACCACGATCCCAGCTGCTACTCTCGCTCCAGCCGAAGATATCACCATCTCGGCCCCTTGGAAACCATAGTTCCTCCTGCTCCTCAGGATGTGATTCCTAATGCCGAGGTTGCTTCCCCTGCCGAAGCCTCTCCTAAGAATAGGAAGGTTGTTGTCACCAAACCTTCAGCATCTCAAAAGGGGCCGGCTAGCTCTTCTCAGCCCAACATAGCTGATGCACTTCGCAAGGGGGCTTCCTCTGCTAAGTCTATTGTCACCCCGGCCGCTGACACCCAACTTACTCTTCACAAGAGTCCTGCGACGGCGGTAGTTACACAACGGGCCCGAGGTAAAGTGTTGACCCGTACTGAGAGCAGAAACAACCTCGGCTCTTTGGTGGAGTATGCCAATAACTGGAACGCCGCCGATCAACTTGAGATCAATCCGAGTAGCCAATCATTTCATCTCTCCGACATCAGCAGTCGCTTGCATATGGCTGCTAAAATTGTCCTTGATAGCGACAAGATGAATGAGGTAAGTGCTTTTGTTGATACTTTGTCTGTTATTCAAGTAGTACTATATATGCACTAGTCCCCGAAGCTTGCAACTGGATAACTTTTTGTTCGTTTGGAAGCTTTATTAGGCTTCAATTGTGTTTCTTGCTAACTTAACCCTTTTGTGATTTGGATTAGCCGTGGTCCATGCATATCCAAGTCAAGTTTTATTTGATTCGGATCTGCCTGAACTTTGAGTATCCAACCACCTAGATCCGAGTCAAGTTTTACTTGATTCAGATATGTTTTAGCTTTAAATATCCAGCCACCTAGATCCGGGTTGATTTTTGCCTGATTTGGATCTACCTTAACTTTGAATATCCATCCACCTAGATCCGAGTCAAGTTTTACTTGATTCGGATTTATTTTAGCTTTGAATATCCATCCACCTAGATCCGATTCAAGTTTTACTTGATTCGGATCTGCTTTAACTTTGAATATCCAGCCACCTAGATCCGAGTCAAGTTTTACTTGATTCGGATTTATTTTAGCTTTGAATATCTAGCCACCTAGATCCGAGTCAAGTTTTACTTGATTTGGATCTTCTTTAACTTTGAATATCCAGCCACCTAGATCTGAGTCAAGTTTTACTTGATTCGGATTTATTTTATCTTTGAATATCCAGTAAAACTTGACTCGGATCTATTTTATCTTTGAATATCCAGTCTTTTAACCTTCCATTATATCTAGGTTGCCCATGATCGGAGGACGGCCAAATTTCAAAGGTTGATCTTCGCAAGGTTTTGTTCCTGTGGTGAAAAAGACTGGTAAGTTAACTAATATGTGTACTGTTCCTTAGGTTCATAATACTTTTATCTTGTCATGCTAATTTACTCCTCGTTGGCGTGCAGCTAGTATCAACAATCTGAATACCCACCTTACCAAGAAGGTTACCGCTCTTGAAGGTTGGTTCCTCTCTGGTCTTTGACCTATTAATTTTTTTCCGAGATAAATATTGGGTCTCTTACAACCTTCCGGATTTGGTATAGCCGAGCTACAAACACTTGCAGCATCGCATGAAGAATGCATACCTATGCCTGATATGATGCTGCATTTTTTATAACAAGCTGCTTCTCATTCGACGCAACTCCAAGAGAGGGATGATGAGATAACCCGGTTATGCGCCGAGGTTGAGTCTCTCATGCTTTCCCAGAAGTCCGAATTGGAAAAAGTTGACCAGGAATTTTCTGAAAAAAAGAATCGACTCAGCCCGCAGTTGCAGAAAGATAAGGAACTCCTCGATGCTGCCGAGATGAAGAACCGGACGATGAGCGAGGAAACCACTCGCTTTGAGAAGAATAAGGCCGACTGGACCCATGATCTCTAGAAAATGTTGAGTTACATTGATCGTAAGTTTCCGACCGTGGCCGAGTTATTTTCTTCTCTTTCTTATTTTTAACTGATATGTTTTCCTTTCGTGTAGATCATTTTCCGGAAGCGAAACCAGTGAGCTCTAAGGCAGTGATTTCTGCTCGTCAGCGTCGAGGTGTCCCCGCAGACTCGAGTCCAGAAAACTCGATGGAAGACTTCCCGATTACCGTCGGTGCTGCTATTGGACCAATGAAGATTATGGGAAGAGATCTGGTGCAAGGAGCCATTCGGGCCTACCATGTTCTTTGGCCGAATACCTCTGGAACGCCTGATATTGAAGATGTTAAAGTGCTTGTGGCGAGGCTAATGGCATCTCAGACCCAATTAAATCTTTGGAGGGAATCTACTGGGAGGGCTGGTGCTGATATGGCACTGACACCAGTTTTGTCTTGGTACGAGGATATCTCACTCGATACTCTGAGGAATTTGCGCACTGGCTCTCGTTGGGTTGAGGATCCTGAGTTCATCGCTCGCCGCCAAGCTCGTGCCTTCCAGCTTATTGAGTATGCTGACGTGCATAATTGGATTGAAGGGCCGAGTTTTCTTCCTAACCCGGAAGATGATGTCGAAGCTGAAGATGCATCAGGTGATGACTCGGTTGATCAGGATGAATCGGAGGGTGATTCGGATAACTCCCGTGATTCAAATGACACCTCGGGCGGCGATGGCGACGCGCGGTCGTCCTCTAAAGGGACTGAGAACTCTCGCGCTTAGACTGATGTCCCTCAGCAGCCGGAGCTTATGCCCGAGGTTACTATGGCTTCTGTTGAAGCCGAGGTAACGTCGGCTGATGCGCTAGCTACTTCGGAGCGCCTAGTTGCTGAAGATACCCTCCTGAAGGAGACCGAGGTCCCTCCTCCATCGTCCGAGATACCCATGTCCAATGCTCCTGACCATGCTACTGCTCATTAAGGGTTATTTTGCCTCTTCTGGTGTTTGGGCTTGAAAAGACTTCAATTTTCTTTAAGTCCCCGGCATGTCGGGCGTATGACGTTTGTGAAACAATTGTTCGTCTTTTGGTGTTGTGCGAACCTTTTTGCCTTGCGTCGCTGAGGCGTTGGTGATGGTAACTATTGTTATTTCGTCTAAGTTAAGCTATCTGTTTCATATCTTTGCCTTGTCCCACTTTAATTTCATAAGGCCGGATCGTATTCTCCCATGTGGTTGACCTTCGTCTGACATTTATCTTGCTTGCCCTTTGTAGATTTGGTTGTATAACTGTTGTTTTCGCGATTTCTACTTGAAGTACAATGCTCTTATAGATTGGCTTGTATCCCTTATCATAGCTCGACTCGCTGAGGTTGTTACTTCTTAAGAATCGTTAATTGTTTTCTCCTTGTTATTCCTTTGTCGATCAAGGCAAGCTTAGGTTGCCTCTTATGAGTTATGAGTAGCAGATTGGGGTAGTCCCCGAGTTTCTGCTGAAGCTATCGAGCTCTTATATGAATGGAAGAAATTAATGGGTGGTGTAAGTCATCCCCGAGTTATCCCTTGGGTTGCTGAAGGTTTATATCTGTTCAGAGATATCGAATAACACGAAACATTCCCCGAGTTACAAACTGGGTTGTCGAAATATAATTCAATGTCGAGAATACCACAGGGCAGTCCCCGAGTCATTGCTCGAGGTGCAGAAGTTTAATACATATTTCAGAACAAGAAACACTCATGGGGTAGTCCCCGAGTCGATGATCGAGGTACCGAGGTTTAATGCATAATCCGAAATAAGGGATAACACGGTGCAGTCCCCGAGTCACTACTCGAGGTGCCGAAATTTAATACATAATTCAAAATAGGAAATAACACGGTGCATTCCTCGTGTCACTGCTCGAGGTGCCGAGGTTTACTACATAGTCTTAAAAAATAGAAACAACATTGTGCAGTCCCCGAGTCGCTGCTCGAAGTGCCGATGTTTAATACATGCTTGATACTTCAACTTGATGGGTCGCATCACGACGTACAACATGTAGCTTCTAAGTATAGAACGAGCATAGTAAGGCTATGTTCCATGGTCTTTTTGATTCGTCTCTAGCCTTATTTTCCTTATTCCTCTCTGGTGGATGAGCGTCGATCAGGTAATATGCATCATTGTGCAATTTTTTACTCACAATGAATGGTCCTTCCCATAGAGGTGAGAGTTTATGCATGCCGGCTGTGTGTTGCACTAGTCGAAGAACCAAGTCTCCTTCTTTAAAAACTCTTAGATTTACTTTTTTGCTATGGTATCGTCTGAGTTTTTGCTGATAAACAACTGATCTTGATAACGCCAATTCCCTTGCTTCCTCTAGCAGATCCACATCGTCTTGTCGTGATACTTCGTTTACTTCGGCCATCGTGTATTGGATTACTCTTGGTGAGTCATGCATTATGTCGGCCGGAAGCACAGATTCTGCCCCGTATACCAGAAAGAAAGGGGTATACCCTGTCGACCTGTTTGGGGTGGTCCTGAGGCTCCATAGTACTGCTGGAAGTTCCTCAATCCAACATCCTGCCGACCTTTGCAGTGGCTCGACAAGACGGGGTTTTATTCCTGACAATACTAGTCAATTTGATCTTTCTACTTGCTCGTTTGAACCTGGGTGAGCCACCGAGGCAACATCTAGTCTTATGTGCTTTTCTTGGCAAAATCTAGCAAAGGCTCCTACAGCAAAATTTGTGCCATTATCTGTGATAACACTGTGTGGATATCCATATTTCAAGATAATATCTTTTAGGAATTTTACCGATGTTAGTCCATCACATTTTATTATTGGTTTCACCTTAATCCACTTTGTGAACTTGTCTACCATGACTAGAATGTGAGTCATTCCGCCTCGGGCTGGTTTGAACGGTCCTACCATATCCAAACACCATATAGAAAAAGGCCAAGTGATTGGTATTGTCTTTAACTCGGACGAGGGCATATGTATCTTGCTGGCGTATCTCTGGCAACCATTGCATTTTTCCACTAACTCTTTTGCTTCCTTTAATGTCGTTGGCCAATAAAACCCATGCCTAAATGCTTTGGCCACTAAAGCTCTGGATGAGGCGTCATGCCCGCATTCTCCCTGATGTATATCCAGGAGTATTTCCTGTCCTTCTGCCGAGTCAACACATCTTTGTAGTACGTTCGTGACACTTCTCTTATATAGCTCATTGTTTATGATTGTGTAAGCTTTTGATCTTCTTACTATTTGTCTAGCCAGTACTTCATTACTCGGCAATATTGCCTCCTTAAGGAATGAGAATATGGGATGCGCCCATATCGGCGTGACTTTCTCTGGGATATTTTCACTGTCGATTTCCATATTTTCCGCTGACATAACAGCTTCGGATTTTTCTGTGTTCGTTCGTGCGATGGCCGGGTTCACCTTCATAAAGTCCGGGTCATATTCTTTGTCGATTTCCATTGGGTCACTTCCTTCTTTCAATTCTGCCGAGATATGAATTGACTCGGACTCTGGTGATGGTGTAATTGATGGTTTTCTCAGGTGCTTTAGGGCGATACCTGGGGGAATTGACTATCTAGTTGATCCGAGTTTTGACAGTGTATCTGCAACGTCATTTTCCGCCCGATGTATATGATGAAACTCGCATTCATCAAAGTAACCACTGATTTTTTGCACATGGAATCTATATAGGTCCATATTTGCATCTAATGCGTCCCAATTGCCTGATACTTGCTGTACTACCAGATCCGAATCCCCGTAGCATAAGATCCGACGTATACCAATCTCTTTTGCCACCTTTAACCCATGGACGAGTGCTTCATACTCGGCTACGTTGTTTGATGCGGCGGAATGTATCTGCATCACATGCTTCAGTTGATCTTTTTTCGGCGAAGTTAACACTATCCCTGCCCCCAAGCCATTTCTCGGCTTGGATCCGTCAAAATGCATTGTCCAATAATTCGGATCTGGTAATGGCAGCTCATATTGTACCTCGGCCCAATCCACAAAGAAGTCGGCCACTGCCTAAGATTTGATTGCATCTCGCCTATCGAACCGCGGAGCATAATTTAAGGTCCCTCCTTTATAAAGGAAAAGGTCCCTGTGTTTACAATGCTAGTCCCTGGATCAATAACTAGCATCCACAGTTAAGATGTAATATCAAGAAACAAAGGTCATAATACAACTTTATAACCAGGAATAAAATAATTTATTACATCTTACATAGCTCATTTGGCTATCTCATTACAATGCAGCAGAATATAACAATAGCATGGGGTCCTTCATCTTCAAAGTGCCACAGGCAGACATGTTGGTTGTTGACTTGTAATCCTAATCAATAAACCTCACTAACATCAAACAAACCTGCAACATAATAAGTTACAGCCACAAGGGTCAATACATTTGAATTGTATTGGCAAGTGATACTATGGTAGTATAGTGGAGTCAATCATCTATATGCATTTGGCTAAGTGGAGCTTAGGCTTGCTTTGCTCAAAATAGATTTTCATTATCATTTGAAAACACTAAGTTTTTGCTTGACAAAATCACCCAAGGCATCTCCTAATAGAAATTGGTGATCCTTCAACCCTTGTTCAACCACAAGTTTTTAACTTAGAAACTGGGATGAGGAGATTCTTGATAGCTTCCATGTCTTGATGCTCAAATTGTCCTTTACCAGGGACATGTCTAAGTACTTAGATTTTTCACTCTGCAGAGGTGGTGCACTTTCCCCACAAGACTTGGTTTCACCAAGACAAGATCTTTCAGAAGCCTTCCCTTAGACCAGAATTAACGCGTTCCAACCTATCATCCCCTACCACCAACTGTCCATTTGGCTAAGTTATTGCAACCTATATGATCCAGGCAGAGCCCATAATGCCAAGTGGCTGCACCTGAAGCTTCTCAACATTTGACATCTCAAATCTCTTTGTTCCTGGGTGGCCATCCACAAGTGTGATACACAAGGTAAAGCATAGAAATGGCCTTGTGAAGCACTCAACACAAACCATTCCTTCCATTCCACCTAGGTGATTCATTCACTTAGTTGTTTTATTAAACAAAACATAAGTCCTTGACTTAGAAATATTCCATAGCATGAATATAATCCACCCTTGTTTTCTACTAGCTAAGCTAAGCATGATAGTAGTAGGAATCTTAACTTAGGATAATTCTACTAAGGTTTCATCTACTAGGATTTCCCATGGCATAGTTTACACTTAGCAAAAGTCCATGAAAGTCCTACTTAAAATATCACTAATGCATAGTGAAAAAAATGGGACAAAAGTATGAAGCATCACTTGCCTTTTTGGTAGAGAATATAAGTTCACTCCTTGTCTTTGCAATGATCACACTCTTCAAATCACTACAATTCAATCAAGCAAGGGCACAATTTCAATCTACCATTCAATCAAAACATCACATAAAATGATAGAAACAAAACAATGCATCCAAGCATGCCAAACTTTGTTTTATTTACAAAAGTGGTTTATAAAAAGTTATAAACATTCCAAAACACTTATTGGTCATTTTATAAAGTGGCAAAACTATTTGCAAAAGATTTTACCTATAAACCATTTTTGAACAAAATCAATATTTTATGTGGTTGAAAATGCCTTTAGCAAAAGTAACAATTTTTATATGGTTCACCAAATACATTTTTAAATCATAGAACTTGGTGCTTGGGGTCAGAGAGTTTATTCCAAAACATTTCCCAAAGATTTTCTCCCAAAATCATTTTAAATAAATAAACATTATTTTTGTTTGATTAGAAATGGTTTAAATCAAAAGTTTATTATTTTGCTTCACCAAATATGTTTTTGAAACCACAAATTGATTTCTATGGTCAGTAAGTTCAAAACAAACCATTTGCCAAAGATTTCATCTCAAAATTCATTTTAGAACAAATTTTATATTCTAAATATGTCTACACAAATTTCTGCAAAAACAAACAATTTAACAGAAGCAATTTACTAAACAAAGTGCATGGTCAGAAAGTAATTGTTTTGCTGAATCCATTGATATAAAATTTTCAAACTTTGGACGTGTGGTTTGAAAGTTATGAATTTTTCAAATTGGAACATCTAACAGACAAGTTTCTGGTTTTTAAAACAAACACAGGCCACGCGTCGTGCTGCGATTGGTCGGTACCGCTTCGTGCGGATCGACAGATGCGAGGCGTTGGATCTAAGTAACATCGCACGGCTCAGAGGCACTACTTACCCCTTCGGGTTAGTTATAATCTTAGTCGTCAGATCAAGATCCTACGGACCTCACTGCTTTGATCATGAAGCAGTGGCGCTGGCGGCAGTGTGTGGCGGCGCGCGGTCCGACGGTGGTGGTGCTGGTGATGCAGGAAGCGAGAGAGGGTGGGGAGAAGCTCACCAGGTTCGCGGCGTGACGCTGAAGCTCAACGTGGTCTCGGCAGGGTCAGGGGTGCACGGGGTCACTGGAGATTTCTCGCCGGAGTTCAAGACAACGTCTGGCGGATCTGTTTGTCGTCGGGGCAAAGCTAGAGGTCACCCTACGGCAAGTGGAAGGTACGGTTAGACGCGCAAGGTACCAGGGAACATGCGAGCATCAACGATAAGCACCGGGGCGGTCTGAGCTTACCAGGGAATCTCGTCGGAGGAAATGGCAGGCGGCGGTAGGGCTTGGTGTCATCGTTGTCGATGTTGCAGAGCACGTGCGAGCGAGCTGACGCTATGGGAGGTTCGCCAGGAGGTGGGGAGCAAGTGAGCGTGGTCGAGGGGGCAAGGGGCGACTTGGGTTCGCCGGAATCGACGTCGGAGATTGCCGGAGCAGAGGGCGGTGCAGGGGGAATTGGGGACAGCCTGGGGGCTCTGGTGGGGTGATGACTGGGGGGAAAGAGAGAGGGGACATAGGCGATTAATAAGGCATGGTCGCAGGGTGTCTTTACTGCAGCGTCAACGCGAATTATGCCGAGCTTTAATCGACTGCAACGGCCGGCGAAGTGAGGGGCGGGGTCAGCGGGGTGAGGAAGATGATGACGTGGTGATGCGGTCCGTTGGCAGTGAGTGAGGGAAGGAGGAGGTGGGGTCCACTGCTCAGTGTCTCTGCGGGTGAGTTTCTGAGTAAGGAGAAAATGATTCGGGGTGCGAGGGAGTGGGCTGCTGGGCCTTAGTGGGCTGCCAGATGGGTTGGGTCTGTTTCCATTTTTTTTATACTGATGGTTTTTCTTTTTCCCATTTGATTTTCTATTTTGATTTTGTTTAAACAATTTAAACATTGATTTGAATTCAAACCTATGCCAAATTTTGTGAATAATCAAACACTATTTAGAAATACATTTTGAAGTGAAATTTAGAATAATATATTTATCCTTTTTAGTGTCTTTTAATTATTTAAAAAAATAGTCTCTAGTATTAATTAAATAAGATCTAATAATGTTTTTCAAGTATCAGCATCTTCTTACTCCACAAGAATAGCCCCATGGATTCAAGTACTGTGGCTGCTGAAAATGAAGATTGGATGTTGGAGGATCAGCATCTTCTTTCTCCAAATGAGGGACATCTCCATGTGGGAATGGTGAGAACTTTTGTGTCCATTCTTGATGTGCATATTGCAAAATAGGGCTTTTCCCAAGAAGGCTTGGAGCTCTGGGAAAGTTATTTTGCTCCTCATATTCATTAGGACACTTCCTCAAAAGGATCTCTCAAGTGTGTTATCCCTGTAAGTTGGTTTAACTTTATTACTCTCATGCTTGCTACACCTGAGAAGTTTAATTGGGTCAAGAGCTTCCTTACTTCTCCTTTATGGGAAATTATTAAAGAGCCTATTGCTGAGGAGAATTCCATTTCTTTCATCATTCCTAATGAGAGCTTTTCCTAGATGGCTCTTCCCTATTTGGGCATTGAAGGTCAAAAATCTTCTTGCTCTCCCTCCACCCCTTCCAGAAAGAGAAAGGGCAAGGAGCCTCTTGTTGACACTGAGGTGAGAAGGAGTCCTAGAATTGTTGAACTGAATGGGGGCTTTAAAAGCCACCTCAATTGCTTAATTGCTGTTTGTCTGGTTTGCAATGCTGTGCCTCCATGCTTGAATCCTAAAGTGGTTAAAAATCTTGCTGCCTCTTTCTACAAGGTTAAGGATGGTGACCTGGAGAAGAGGTTGCTCAAGAAAGGGAAAGCCACTGAAGTGGCAGTAAAAGCTCCTAAAAAAGGAAGCATCAAAGGAACTGGCTCATCAAGCTTGAGCATTGGAGGCAAGAAGAAAGCTGGGGCTGCTGGTACCTGTGGTCAGCAAGCCAAGAAGAAGCCCCCCTCTTAAGTGTTTTAATGTATCAAACTAAATCTTTTGCTGGAGTCTTGTTGACTCCCTGTCCTGTGACCTCCTCTTGTGGTCTTTTCATGTGTTTGGTACTTGTTGTGGAATCTGTCAGTGGAGTTATAATATGGATTGCCTTTTGCATATGTGGCTGTTGTTTCCTCAATTGGGTGATTACATTACTTATATCACCCCATCACTCTACATACATCTGGTTTTTTAATGGATAACAAAAGAATTTGGAAGATCTTGAACTGGAATATCAGGGGTATTAACTCTGAAAAAAATGGGTTGCTCTCAGAAATAAAATTGATGAGTCTGGCTGTGACATTATCTGCCTTCAAGAAACTAAGAGAGAAGATTTCGACATCTCTTACATTAAAAAATTCTGCCCCCCCCCCCCAAATTTACCAATTTTGAATTTCTTCCCTCCAGAGGAGCCTCTGGAGGTTTGATCACCATTTGGAATAGTTCTCTGTTCTCTGGGCATCTTTCCTTTCACAATGAGTTCTCCATCTCCATCACCTTGACATCTCTCTTGTCCAATGAATCCTGGATCCTCACCAATATTTATTGGCCATGCTTACCTGAAAAAAAGGCAGAATTTTTGGACTGGTTTGGAAATATTGATATGCTTGATGATATGAACTGCCTCATTGTAGGTGACTTCAACTTCTGTAGACAACCTTCTGATAGAAATAGATTGGGTGGGGATGTGAATGGTATGCTTCTCTTCAATGAAGCCATTAATAATTTGGGTCTCATAGAATTACCCCTTAAAGGTAGAAAATTTACTTGGAGTAACATGCAAAAAGAACCACTTTTGGAAAGGTTGGACTGGTTCTTTACTTCTGCTTCCTGGACTCAAAGCTTTCCTTCAACTTTTGTTGCTCCTCTTACAAAACCTACCTCTGATCGTTTTCCTTGTGTCATCTCCATTGGCACAATGATTCCCAAAGCCCAGGTGTTCAGATTTGAAAATCATTGGATGCACCACAAGGAATTTAAAGCTATTGTTCAAAATGCTTGGAATATTCCTGTTGGATTTCGGGATTCTGCAAAGAAAATCAATGCTAAATTCAAAAATGTGAGAAGGGCGCTGAAGCTCTGGGCAAAAAATCTGCCCTGCCTGAAATCACAAATCTGCAATGTTAATGCCACCATTGATCTTCTGGATGCCATGGAGGAAATGAGAACTCTTACTGTCCTTGAATGGAATCTCAGAGATCTCCTAAAGAATCTTATAATTTCTCTGGTACAAGACCAAAATACCTATTGGAAGAAGAGGGGGAAAATTAAATGGGTTAAGATGGGTGATGAAAACACAAAATTCTTTCATTCCAAAGCTACCATAAGTTTCAGGCATAACTACATTTCCATGCTCAAAGATGTTTCTAATGAGGAGATACATGATCATGATGGCAAAGCAGATCTCCTATGGAAAGCCTTTAAAGATATATTGGGTACTTTTGATAAGCCTGAAATGCACTTCAATCTTAATGACTTGGCTAGGGAATGCTTAAGGCAAGAGGAAAAGGATGCTTTGGAAAAACCTTTCTCTGATGAGGAGATTGAAGATGTAATTAAAGAACTTCCAAATGATAAATCCCCTGGCCCTGATTGTTTTAACAATGAATTCATGAAACAATGTTGGCCTATTATTAAGGATGATGTGAAACAACTCCTTGTGGATTTTTATGAGCGGCAAACTTCCTTGGAAAGCATTAATGGCTCTTTTATCACCCTCATTCCAAAAACTGAAGCTCCTCTGACACCTGCTGATTTTAGGCCTATTTCTCTGCTCAACAGTGTCTTCAAGATTATAACTAAAATTCTGTCTAATAGACTGCAGAAGTTCATCCTTAAACTTGTCCACAAGAATCAATATGGTTTTCTCAAACAAAGGTCTATTCAAGATTGTTTAGGTTCGGTATTTGAGTTCCTTGACCAATGCCACAAATCCAAATAAGAAATTTTAATTCTTAAGCTTGACTTTGAAAAGGCTTTTGATAGAATTGAGCACTCTACAATTATCAATATCCTCAAAGCCAAAGGTTTTGGTGATAAATGGATTTCTTGGATTCAGTTAATCTTTGGTTCAGCTTCCTCCTCTGTTCTATTAAATGGAGTGCCTGGGAAAAAAATTTATTGCAGAAGAGGTGTAAGACAAGGTGATCCTCTCCTCTCCTGTTTGTCTTGGCTGCTGATCTTCTCCAAAGCATCCTCAATAAAGCAATGAATTTTGGTCTTATTTCCCTTCCCATTGAAGGGTTCTGTCCTGATTTCCCTGTGGTGCAGTATGCTGATGACACTTTATTAATCCTTAAGGCTGACTCTGAACAACTTTTGTGCCTCAAGGCTCTTCTTCATACTTTTGCACTCTCCACTGGACTCAAAGTTAATTATGCTAAATCTAGTCTGATGCCAATTAACATGGAATCTGTGAGGCTTGAGCACTTTGCCAATACTCTATCTTGCCTCCCTGGCTCATTGTAACATCCCAAAAATCATGTTTCAAACTCATGCGTATCATCCATGCATCCATGATCATTTAGGATTTTATTTCAAAATCATTTAAAAAATAGGAGCATATATTGTTCATTATTTTACGTATGAATCCTTTAGCCTTTGGGCTACTTGCTAATGAGTAAGGTGCAATTATTCTTTCAGTAGTGTTTTGAATTCAAACTTAAGTGATTTCAAAAGCTTGAATAAAGTTTCCACACAAGGTATGAAATAAAACCAAGTTTATGCCAATTAGTATAACACATAATGGCTTGGTTTTATTCTAATTTTTAAATGACCCAAGTTGGATTTTGTAAACAGATAGGTTTTGACACCTATTTGAGTGCAAGATTCACTGTACAAAAGTCTACAAAAGGTTTGAAATCAAACAGATTTGAATTTGGAGTTTGAAATCAGTTTTAGAAATTCAAACAGAAAAAGAAAAAAGAATAGGAAGAAAAAAATAAGCCAAACGGCTAATAGGCCCAACCAGCCCAACTAGCCCAGCAACCCCCCCACGCGAAGAGTTTTCTTTACTCACAGCCGCACCCGCTAGGTCACTGACAGCCTGGACCCACTCCCTCTCTGTTTCTCTCGCTGACAACCGCGGCCCACACAGCGTCGTCGTCTCCACCCCGGCGACGTGTTCTTCCCCAAATTAAGCCGAGCGTTTCCTGCTTGATTTCGCGTCGTCAATTCCCGTTGAATGCAGGAGTGATTCACGCCCCCATCTCACCTACTTAAACCCCCTCTACCCCCTCTCCATTTCCCCCCAGACTTCGAGCATAGAGCACCCCCAGGATGCCCGTAATCACCCTTGCACCGCCGCAGACAGAGCTTACTCCGGCGACCAATCCCGGTGAGCCCCGTGCGCCCCTTCTCCTCTAGTCCGTGCAGACAGATTCGCAACTTCGTTGCGCACCTTCTGACACCATTGGTTCATCCTATACCGCCCCAGGTCGTCGACTCCATCAAGCGCAGCAAGCTCCTGACGACGTCTCCAACTCCGGCGACTAAATTCGGTGAGCCCCTTGGTCCCCTTCGCCTCTGATTTACACGAACGTGTTCGCCGTAGCCTTGCGAATCTCCTGATGCCTTTTATTCATGCTAGGGTGACCAGGAGCGTCGCCAACGTCGACGTCCACCCGAGCCCGACGCTGTCAGCAACTCCAACGAGCCCGTGCAGCCGTGTCCGTGCGCCCCTTGCCAAGCCGTCACCATGTTGAGCATCAGTGCATCGCTACGAACCTGGTAAGCGTCTCCGACGACCCCAGAACCCCCTGTAGAGCTGCGCCGTCATAGAAAAAGCTCACCGCCGTCAGTTGCCACCGCCAGCGCCGCCCATCTGTGGTCGCTTGATCGCGGACCGTTAGATCTAGATCCATCGGCTGCGCTAGATTCACTTAACGAAGGGGTACGCGCTAAATCTGGCCGTGCATCTTCACTTAAATCGTGTGGCTCTCGTTGATCGATCCGCCCGAACCGGTATCAGCCAATAGAAACACGCCGCGTGTCTGCTAATTAGATTTAAAATCAGAATTTGAATCTATTAGATGTTTGATCTTGTTTTAGCCATAACTTTTGATTCTCACGTTCAAATTTGACAAATTTTATATCAATGAAATCAGGAGAACAAGCCCTTTCTAAATATGCAATGTGTTTAATGTTTTGCTTCTATTAAAATGGTTTTATTACAGAAACATGTGTAGACCTATTTTTGTGTATATAAATTATTTGAGAAATGTTTTAGTGTTTAAATAAATGTTGTTTGGCAAGTTTTAAACTTGTTTATGAACCAGTACTGTGCACTTGTATTGTTGAGTTTAGAAAATCATCACATGTCATATTGCATGCATCCATATATTTTTGCTTGTATTTGTTGGTATGTGATTTGTGGCTATGATTTTATGTAGATTTTGGTGCCAATAGTGATTGTGATTGTGAGGAGTGTAGATACTCTCCAAACTACCAAGGCAAGTGGTGCTTCATGATTTTATCCCTATGTTTTATAATATGCATTAGAAATATTTTGCTAGTCTTGCATGATTATATTTTTTTACTTATATGCTATGTTGGGAAATCCTAGTAATTGTAGATTTGCTAGAAATTTCTAAGTTAAGATGCTTATCTATGCCATTCTTATCCTAGCTAGTAGCAACCAAGGGTGGTGAAATATTCATGCTATGATAAAATATTTCTAAGTATTTGGACTTGAGTTTTAACTTAATAAAACAACTAAGTGAATGAAACACCTGGGTGGAATGGAAGGAATGGTTTATGTTGAGTGGTTACACAAGGCCCATTTCTATGGTTTACCTTGTGTATCTCACTTGTGGAAAGCCACCCAGGAACAAAGAGATTTTAGAGGCCAAATGTTAAGAAGCTTCTAGTGCAGCCACTTGGCAATATGGACTCTGCCTGGATCATATAGGTTGCAATAACTTAGCCATTTGGACAGTTGGTGGTAGTGGGAATGATAGGTTGGAGCGCGTCCATTTGGTCTAAGGGAAGGCTTCTGAAAGGTCCTGTCTTGGTGAAAATCAAGGCTTGTGGGGAAAGTGCACAACCTCTGCAGATGGAAGAATCTAAGTACTTAGCCATGTCCCTGGAAAAGGACAACTTGAGCATCAAGACATGGAAGCTATCAAGAATCTCCTCATCCCAATTTCTAAGTAAAACTTGTGGTTGAACCAGGGTGAAGGACCTCAATGTCTATTGGTGGTTCCTTGGGAAAAGTGTTGACAAAGAAAAACTTAGTGATTTCAACTAATAGGCAAAACCTATTTGAGCAAAGCAAGCCTAAGCTACACTTAGCCAAATTGCATATAGTATCTAGTCCACCAAAAATTATAATAAGGTATCACTTGCCAATACTATTCCAATGTATTGACCCACTATGGATGTAACTTGTGATGTTGTAGGTTACTCTGATGAGGATTAGGAGTCATGAGTCTACACTCAACATGTTTGCCTGTGGCACATGAAGATGAAGACTTTTATCTATTTACTTATTTAAACTCTTGTATTAGGCCTGTGGCCATGGAGTTGTAAAGACTATGTTGTCTCTGGAATGACTGTAATAATGACCTTTGTTTCTGTGTACTTCATCTTAAACTGTGGATGCTAGCATTGATCCTGGGACTAGCATTGCAATCACAGGGATCCTTTTCCTTTATAAAGGAGGGATCTTACACTCATTGCCATTCACCTACCTTGGACTGCCTCTAAGCATTAATAAGCCTGCAGTGGAACATTTCCTACCTATTGTTCAGAGAGTTGAGAGAAGGTTGTGTGGGATTGCTGATTTTCTTAATTATGGGGGGAAACTACAGTTAGTTAAATCTGTTTTATCTGCCCTTCCCATATATTACATGAGTTGTTTTGATCTTCCTGTCACTATTAAAGATCAGTTGATTAAGTATATGAGACAATGCCTTTGGAGAAAGAAAACATCTGATGTTCGAGCTAGGGGTCAAGCTCTTGTTGCATGGAAAAAAGTTTGTCGACCCAAGAACCATGGGGGATTGGGGGTGCTTGACCTTAATGTTCAAAACTCTGCACTTCTTTTGAAGAATTTGGATAAATTTTACAACCACAAGGATATCCCATGGGTTCACCTTATCTGGAACACTTATTACTGTAATGGTAAACTTCCTGGAAGAAGTCTGGAGGGATCCTTTTGGTGGAAAGCTCATCTGAAATTGGTTGACATATTTAAAGGAATTGCAAAGTTCTCGGTGGGCGATGGAAAATCAATACTTCTTTGGTCTGATATGTGGAATGATGGATGTCTGCATCATAAGCTTCCTCATCTACTTTCCTATGCAAAAAACCCACACATCTCTATCAATGAGTTTCTGCAGACTGATAACATTCAAGATCATTTTTTTCTCCCTCTGTCACAACAAGCTTACCAGGAATATCAAAACCTTGAGCAAATTCTTAGTATTGACATGTAGGGGGAAGCTGACAACTGGAGCTACATATGGGGCAATAATTTTTCAGTCCAAAAGGCTTATTATTCTTATCTGGTTACCAACCTGTACAGCCACATTTCTCCTGGTTGTGGAAGTCCTCTTGTCAACAAAAGCAGAAATTCTTCTTCTGGCTCTTGCTTCTTGATAGGCTAAACACAAGAAACCTTCTGAAAAGGAAATGTTTTACTCTGGCCTCTTATGAATGTGTGTTTCATGGTTGCATCAGTGAAGAAACCATACTACACTTATTTTGGGACTGTCCTTTTGCAAGAGCTTGCTGGAATGAAATCTCACATGTCCAAGTGGCTGATCAAAATCTTTTTGAAGCTTTAGCCAGTATTATAAAAGATCTTAAAGTCCCTTTTGCAATGGAAATTATTATATTAGGAGCTTGGGGCATATGGATGTGCAGAAATAATGAAATCTTCAACAACAAGCATGCTTCGCTTCAGGAATGGAGGGCTATTGTCGCCCAGGAATTAAGATGGGTCCTATATAGAATTAAGAAAAATAATTATCAAGGCCTCAAAGATTGGATTGAGAGTAATTTAGATAGGAGATAGCTGCTTAGAATGTTATCCCTCTTTTGAGGTGGCCTGAACTTGTAAATACTTTTTTTGTAACTCTCTATGATATATAAAAATTGCAGTGGGGTGCTTTACCCTACTGTTTTACCCTAAAAAAATGTTTTTCAATCTCTATTTAAATTCAAATCACCACTAAACTTTGGGTGAATTTTTATTCTGTTTATCAACATATTTCAAAGTCCAAAATAAAATAATTCCTTTATTCATTTAGGATCTATTAATAATTAAATAAATAGACCATAGTCTTTAATTCAAATAGGTTTTAATTTATTTTAAAACTCTTTTTGAAACCTAAATAATATCAAAATCTTTTCAATAGATTTCATTTGAAAACTAAAACACTTGGAAATCTTAATTAAAATAAATTAACAAGTTTTAGTGTTTATTTAAAATAGAAAAACCTTTACTTTAATAAAAATGGATATTAATAAATCCTCATTATTTTATTTAAATAAACCTTTACTCTTTTTATCAAATAGAAATATTTTATTTCAAAAGCTTGGCCAAGATTTAATTTGGCTCTATAAATAATCCTTATTTATAATTCTTCCTTTTCTTATAAAAACCATATCTTTTTATTTAAAGATCCAAAAATAGTGATTCCAACTATTATAACTTTATTTATTAATTATTTATCTTTGTAAATCCCTTTAGGATTTTATTTGTCCAAAATAGGTTTTGATGTTTCCAAGTGGAATCAAAAAGTTTCTTCTCACCCTTAAAATCAACAATTCTTTATTTTGTTTATTTTTTTCACATTACAAGATTTGGAGAATTTTGGGATGTGACAGGCTACCACCCTTAAAATAAATCTCGTCCTGAGATTTGGGAAGGCTAGGGTTACAAGTTGGATCAAAGCAACTAGGGTACTACCAACCTTAAATTTTTTTCCAACTAGATTACTTCTTGGCTTTCTTGGAATCTTGTTGAAACTTCTCTAGGCAAACATCTGCATTGTGTCCTTTGTTTCCATACTTGAAACATGTGACAAGGCTGAGATCCTTCATAGGCTTGTTTATCTTGTGCTTCATCTTTTCTAGACAATTGCTTGCATAATGTCCTGGTTCTTTGCAATTGAAACACATCACTTGGCTGATATCTTTCTTTTCCTTAGGTATCATTGCCTCTTGTTTGTTTCCTTGGTTCTTCTTCTTTTCTGGGCATTCATTGGCATAGTGTCCCATATCTTTGCAAGTGTAACATTGCTCTTGGGTAATATCCTTCTTGCTTGGGTTGGGGCATTTCTTCTTCTTCTTCTTGGGTCTCTCCAAAGCTAGGAGTTCTTCTAGTTCATGCTCCTCATACTTTACCACAAAGGTGGGAAATCTTTCTCTCTTCTTGGGGAATTTACTAGAGATATGACCTTCTTCTTCACAAGAGTAGCAACACTTTGTGATCACTTTGGATTTGGCCTTATGATGCATAGTTTTGACTTTGCCTTCATCCTTCTTGGTAGAAGTTGTTCCTTCATGAGGCTTTACAAATTGTTGATGCACTCCACCTTGTTTCCTTTGTTGAACTATGGAATAGATGGGGCATTGGATAGGAACATGGTTATTTCTTTCACATAGGAAGCAAGTAGCTTCAGATGTGGGGCATTGATTAGTTGGATGTTTCTCTTCACAACTGGGGCATTGATCTTCATGTTCCTTGGAAGTGTGATCCTTGTCTCCACAAACATTGCAAGCTTGAGTTCCTTCTAGAATATCATCCTTGACATCCTTGTTGTCATAAACTCCTTGGGAAGAGTTGTCTCCCATGTTGATCATTTGAGTGGTCATTCCTTGCAGCAATTGGGATTGGATTACCAAAAACTTTTGTATGGTTGGGTCTATCTCCTTGTTGTTGGCTAAAAGTTGAGTTGTCATCTGATTCAAATGGGTTTGGTTTACTAGTAGTTGTTCTCTCATGTTGACCTCTTGGTTGTTGGTGTCACCCTTCTTGATGTTGGAGTCTCTTGGATAAATCATCTGTTTGGGTTGGTTTGGGATTAGAATAGGCAAAAGATTTTCTAGGGAATCAATTCTAATCACACACATCACAATTTACTCAAGCAATGTGCAAGCAATCACAAACAAACATTCCATTCAAACAACAAGTCTCAAGCATATTTTTAGGCAACCAAAAATATTTTTGTTACACCACATAAGTAGGTGGGTTTGACTTAAAATAAATATGGTGGTCCATCTATATGGTTCACTTGAGATCATTCCTTCCTTCTTAGTTGATTCTTCATGAACAAGATGTTTGTATCCTTGGAGAATTTCTTGAATCTTGGTCACAAAACTTCAAAGGTGATGATGATTCACAAGTTGTGTTTGCTTAGTCTTCAAGTCTTGAGCAAAAATTCTTGTCTCACTTGTAGTCCTTAGTGCTATCCAAGGTTGATGTCCTTGTTGAGAATAAGGTTGAAATCACTTGAAGATGTTGAAGTCATTAGAGTTGATGAAGTCCTTTGCACATGGTGAAGTCTTTGGCCATGGAAAGGCTTTATCCATTAAGTTGAAATAGAAGAGATGTAGAGTCAAAACCAAATTGGTTGAGGAAAGAGTTTACAAGATTGTTTGTAATAAAGTTTTGGAACAAATACAACTCCTATTTTTCTAAGGGTTTTTGTCCAATCCTAGGGTTACAATCCTACAGGCAACACAATGCTCTGATACCATCCGTAAGGTCCCTCCTTTATAAAGGAAAAGGTCCCTGTGTTTACAATGCTAGTCCCTGGATCAATAGCTAGCATCCACAGTTAAGATGTAATATCAAGAAGCAAAGGTCATAATACAACTTTATAACTAGGAATAAAATAATTTATTACATCTTACATAGCTCATTTGGCTATCTCATTACAATGCAGCAGAATATAACAATAGCATGGGGTCCTTCATCTTCAAAGTTCCACAGGCAGACATGTTGGTTGTAGACTTGTAATCCTAATCAATAAACCTCACTAACATCAAACAAACCTGCAACATAATAAGTTACAGCCACAAGGGTCAATACATTTGAATTGTATTGGCAAGTGATACTATGGTAGTATAGTGGAGTCTATCATCTATATGCATTTGGCTAAGTGGATCTTAGGCTTGCTTTGCTCAAAATAGATTTTCCTTATCATTTGAAAACACTAAGTTTTTTCTTGACAAAATCACCCAAGGCATCTCCTAATAGAAATTGGTGATCCTTCAACCCTTGTTCAACCACAAGTTTTTAACTTAGAAATTGGGATGAGGAGATTATTGATAGATTCCATGTCTTGATGCTCAAATTGTCCTTTACCAGGGACATGGCTAAGTACTTAGATTTTTCACTCTGTAGAGGAGTTGCACTTTCCCCACAAGACTTGGTTTCACCAAGACAAGATCTTTCAGAAGCCTTCCCTTAGACCATAATGGACGCGTTCCAAACTATCATCCCCTACCACCAACTGTCCATTTGGCTAAGTTATTGCAACCTATATGATCCAGGCAGAGCCCATAATGCCAAGTGGCTGCACTTGAAAATTCTCAAGATTTGGCATCTCAAATCTCTTTGTTCCTGGGTGGCCATCCACAAGTGTGATACACAAGGTAAACCATAGAAATGGTCTTGTGAACCACTCAACACAAACCATTCCTTCCATTCCACCCAGGTGATTCATTCACTTAGTTGTTTTATTAAACAAAACATAAGTCCTTGACTTAGAAATATTCCATAGCATGAATATAATCCACCCTTGTTTTCTACTAGCTAAGCTAAGCATGATAGTAGTAGGAATCTTAACTTAGGATAATTCTACTAAGGTTTCATCTACTAGGATTTCCCATGGCATAGTTTACACTTAGCAAAACTTCATGCAAGTCCTACTTAAAATATCACTAATGCATAGTGAAAATAATGGGACAAAAGTATGAAGCATCACTTGCCTTTTTGGTAGAGAATATAAGTTCACTCCTTGTCTTTGCAATGATCACACTCTTCAAATCACTACAATTCAATCAAGCAAGGGCACAATTTCAATCTACCATTCAATCAAAACATCATATAAAATGATAGAAACAAAACAATGCATCCAAGCATGCCAAACTTTATTTTATTTACAAAAGTGGTTTATAAAAATTTATAAACATTCCAAAACACTTATTGGTCATTTTATAAAGTGGCAAAACTATTTGCAAAATATTTTACCTATAAACCATTTTTGAACAAAATCAATATTTTATGTGGTTGAAAATGCCTTTAGCAAAAGTAACAATTTTTATATGGTTCACCAAATACATTTTTAAATCATAGAACTTGGTGCTTGGGGTCAGAGAGTTTATTCCAAAACATTTCCCAAAGATTTTCTCCCAAAAGCATTTTAAATAAATAAACATTATTTTTATTTGACTAGAAATGGTTTAAATCAAAAGTTTATTCTTTTGCTTCACCAAATATGTTTTTGAAACCACCAATTGATTTCTATGGTCAGTAAGTTCAAAACAAACCATTTGCCAAAGATTTCATCTCAAAATTCATTTTAGAACAAATTTTATATTCTAAATATATCTACACAAGTTTCTACAAAACAAACAATTTAACAGAAGAAATTTACTAAACAAAGTGCATGGTTAGAAAGTACTTGTTTTTCTTAATCCATTGATATAAAATTTGAAAATTTTGGACGTGTGGTTTGAAAGTTATGAATTTTTCAAATTGGAACATCTAATAGACAAGTTTCTGGTTTTTAAAACAAACACAGGCCACGTGTCGTGCTGTGATTGGTCGGTACCGCTTCGTGCAGATCGACAGATGTGAGCCGTTGGATCTAAGTAACTTCGCACGGCTCAGAGGAACTACTTACCCCTTTGAGTTAGTTCTAATCTTAGTCGTCAGATCAAGATCCTACGGACCTCACTACTTTGACCATGAAGCAGCGGCGCTGGCGGCGGCGTGTGGAGGCGTGCGGTCAGACGGTGGCGGTGCTGGTGATGCAGGAAGCGAGAGAGGGTGGGGAGAAGCTCACCAGGTTCGCGGCGTGACGCTGAAGCTCAACGTGGTCTCGGCAGGGTCAGGGGTGCACGGGGTCACTGGAGATTTCTCGCCGGAATTCAAGACGACGTCTGGCGGCTCTGTCTGTCGTCGGGGCAAAGCTAGAGGTCACCCTACGGCAAGTGGAAGGTACGGTTAGATGCGCAATGTACCAGGGAACATGCGAGCATCAACGATAAGCACCGGGGCGGTCCGAGCTTACCAGGGAAATTCGCCGCAGGAAATGGCAGGCGGCGGTGGGGCTTGGTGTCGTCGTTGTCGATGTTGCAGAGCACGCGCGGGCGAGCTGGCGCTATGGGGAGGTTCGCCAGGAGGTGGCGAGCAAGTGAGCGTGGTCGAGGGGGCAAGGGGCGACTTGGGTTCGCCGGAATCAACGTCGGAGCTCGCCGGAGTAGAGGGCGGTGCAGGGGGAATTGGGGACAGCCTGGGGGCTCCGGTGGGGCGATGACTAGGGGGAAAGACAGAGGGGACGTAGGCGATTAAGAAGGCATGGTCGCGGGGTGGCTTTACTGCGGCGTTAACGCGAATTAAGCCGAGATTTAATCGACTGTAACGGCCGGCGAAGTGAGGGACGGGGTCAGCGGGGTGAGGAAGATGATGACGTGGTGATGGGGTCCGTTGGCAGCGAGTGAGGGAAGGAGGAGGCGGGGTCCACTGCTCAGTGTCTCTGCGGGTGAGTTTCTGAGTAAGGAGAAAACGACTCGGGGTGCGAAGGAGTGGGCTGCTGGGCCTTAGTGGGCTACCAGATGGGTTGGGTCTGTTTCAATTTTGTTTATACTGATGGTTTTTCTTTTTCCCATTTGATTTTCTATTTTGATTTTGTTTAAACAATTTAAACATTTATTTGAATTCAAACCTATGCCAAAATTTGTGAATAATCAAACACTGTTTAGAAATACATTCTGACGTCAAATTTAGAATAATATATTTATCCTTTTTACTGTCTTTTAATTATTTAAAAAAATAGGCTCTAGTATTAATTAAATAAGATCTAATAATGTTTTTCAATCTCTATTTAAATTCAAATCACCACTAAACTTTGGGTGAATTTTTATTCTGTTTATCAACATATTTCACAGTCCAAAATAAAATAATTCCTTTATTCATTTAGGATCTATTAATAATTAAATAAATAGACCATAGTCTTTAATTCAAATAGGTTTTAATTTATTTTAAAAATATTTTTGAAACCTAAATAATATCAAAATCTTTTCAGTAGGTTTCATTTGAAAACTAAAACACTTGGAAATCTTAATTAAATAAATTAACAAGTTTTAGTGTTTATTTAAAATGGAAAAACCTTTACTTTAATAAAAATGGATATTATTAAATCCTCATTATTTTATTTAAATAAACCTTTACTCTTTTTATCAAATAGAAATATTTTATTTCAAAAGCTTGGCCAAGATTTAATTTGGCTCTATAAAATAATCCTTATTTATAATTCTTCGTTTTCTTATAAAAACCATATCTTTTTATTTAAAGATCCAAAAATAGTGATTCCAACTATTATTACTTTATTTATTAATTATTTATATTTTTAAATCCCTTTAGGATTTTATTTGTCCAAAATAGGTTTTGATGTTTCCAATTGGAATCAAAAAGTTTCTTCTCACCCTGAAAATCAACAATTATTTATTTTGTTTTTTTTTCACATTACAAGATTTGGAGAATTTTGGGATGTGACACATAAGGTGACAACTCGATTGCCCATTTTGCTATTAGGCCACTTGCATCTTTGTTGCTCAATATCTCTGCTATGGGCGCTTCACAAATCACTTTTATCGGATGCTCTTCGAAGTAATGTTTAAGTTTTTTCGCCGACATGTATACTCCATAAGCCATCTTTTGGTAGTGCGGGTAGTTCTGTTTTGAGGCCGATAGTACCTCGCTTAGGTAATATACCGGCTTTTATATTGACTTATCCCCTTCATTCCGTTCCACGATAATCACCGCACTTACCACTCTGTTAGTGGCAACTACATAAAGTAACATAGGTTCTTTTGATAGTGGAGAAGCCAAGATTGGTGCTGTGACCAGCATCTTTTTTTAACTCATGAAACGCATTATCTTCCTGCGGTGTCCAGATGAATTTATCAGACTTTTTCATCAGTTGATATATAGGTAATGCCTTTTCCCCTAGCCGACATACGAATCGACTCAGCGAAGCCAAGCAGCCCGTGAATTTTTGTACATCATTTAGACACCTCGGCAGTTCCCTTTTTTCAACTGCTCGGATTTTAGTTGGATTTGCCTCTATGCCTCGGCTGGACACGAGGAAACCGAGTAATTTTCCAGCCGGCACACCGAAGGTACATTTTTCCGGGTTAAGCTTCATTCGGAATCTTCTCAAATTTGCGAATGTTTGTCGAATATCAGCAAGGAGTGTTTTGCTCTCTTTGGTTTTTATAACCACATCGTCTACATATACTTGTACATTTTTTCCTATCTGATAATGTAGACACTTTTGCATGCATCTTTGGTATGTTGCTCCTGCATTACGCAGGCCGAATGGCATGGTGCGATAGCAATGAGCCCCGTACGGGGTAATAAATGCAGTCTTTATTTGATCGGCCGGATTTAACGGTATCTGGTGGAAACCAGAATACACGTCTACAAATGACAACAACTCACAACCAGCGGTCGAATCAATGACTTGCTCTATTCTATGTAAAGGAAAAGGATCTTTGGGACACACCTTGTTTAGGTTCGTGTAAACGATACACATTCGCCATACGACGGCTACATTCGGGTCATCCTATTTCTTTTCCACTAACACCGGATTTGATAGCCAATCCGGATGAAGCACCTCCATGATGAACCCGGCCGCAAGAAGCCGAGCTATCTCATCCCCTATTATTTTTCTCCTATCTTCGGCGAAGCGGCGGAGAGGTTGCTTCACCGGCCTTGCTCCTGGCCTTACATGAAAAGAGTGCTCAGCCAACTCCCTCTGCACACCTTGCAGGTCTTGAGTTGACCACGCAAAGATATACCGATTCTCACGGAGGAAGTTGGTGAGCTCGCCTTCCTATTTGGCATCTAGGCCGGCACCAATCGTGATGGTGCCCTCTGGGAACTACTCATCTATCTGAATCTTTTTTGTCTCTTTAGTCGGCTGGAAGGAAACACTTCCATGGGGGTTGGCCAGTGACGGCCTATTCAGCTGTGCCGACAGAGCCAGAGCCGCTACCTCCTGAATCCTTCTTTTTTCTCTCGCGATTACCAATGACTCGGCTAGATTAGATCCGGCCAAAGCACACTCCATTGACTTTTTGTAATCTCCAGCTACTGTTATGACCCCCTGTGGCCCGGGTAACTTCATTTTCAGGTAAGTAATATGATAGCTACTCATGAATTTAGCCATCGCTGGCCGTCCGAGTAGAGAATGGTAGCAACTCTCTAGGTCCACCACCTCAAACTCCAAATTCTATGCTCTGCAGTTCTCCCTTGTGCCGAATAACACATCTACTCGGACTTTTCCAATGGGTTCGCATGAAATACCCGGCACTATTCCATGGAACATTGTTCTTGTGGATTGTAACATATTCTGTGTTATGCCAAGTTTGTGCATTGTGTCCTTGTACATAATGTTAATACTACTCCCATTATCAATGAGAACTTTTGAGAATTTGACATTAATACTGGGTCCGACAAACGTCGGATATAGTACTAGTGCATGCGATCCTGGATTCGGCATTATCTTCGGTTGATCTTTAATGCTCCAGGTTATTTCCTGATCGGACCAAGGCACGTATCTTGGTACTGCCGGCATAACAACATTCACTCCCATATGCCGGCGTTGTACACTTTGCATGTCTTGTTGTTCTGTTGTGAACACACAATATGATTGATGATGCTCCCTGTAATCATTACGTCCGTCGTTTCCGGGGTTTGTCCTTCCATCCTGACCTTGATTTATCACTTGATGCACTGCATCCCTCCGATCCGAGTTATCATACCTCAGAGGAGGTGGTGGTAACATTAGCTGCTGCGTATTTGCTCCAGTTAGTTGTGGCTGCTGGTGCACTTGATGAGGGGGCGCTTGCATGCCCGCCGGGTTCCCCATTGCATTTTTCATTCAAGCACATTGACGAGTTATATGATTAGCTAGCTTGGCTGGGTTTGGGGTGTGGAATTTACATGGTTGATCCAACATGGATTCAAACGTGTACTTCGGCCTCTCCTGCCATTGCTTCTTCTGTTCTGGTGTCCACTACCTTTTCCCTTCATTCCTCGGCGTCCATTGCTGAGAACTGTTCTTCTTCGCTGACTATTTCCATGACTCGGCTGGTCTTGTACTACCGCTGCCACCTGATTGGATGCATATCTGTAATCCGGTCTTTCCTCCCTTCTTCTACCTCAGAATTCGTTGCGCCTCGATAATCCGGCTGCATCTATTGCATATTGATCTTGGTGTTCCCGATGCTCTGCCAACATTAACTCTGGTTGCGTCGGATCCCCTAATGCATACGAATCTGCTATCCTGATGGTCTCCGCCAAGGTGGTCGGTGTGGCATCCCGCAAAACCACTACTAGAAAATCGCATTGTTTTTGTGCATTGCATCATCATGACCGCATGCTCATGTCATCATGCCACATTGCATTTGAGCATCGTCATCATCATGTATATTATCTTGCCTAAAAACTATTTGCGAAAGTCTATGGTTTTCCGAAACTAGCCCTCCTTCTATTTCAAATTAAACCCCCGGCTGCTTCCGGGTATTTTGTTTGTCTAAAAAACTAGTTACAAAATGTATTGCAAATTAAATAAGATGTTATATTATTTTTAGTGGGGCAGTCGAACGGGCCGGATAGACCCGAACGACCGCCCCAGGATTTAAATCGGTCCACCTAACCCGCCCTTCTAAATCCTACAGCTACCCACCTACTTACCCACACACCCCCTCCACCTCACCCCCACCAATAACCTGCTGCCACCTCACCTCCCCTTCCTCCCCCTCCAACCAGCCTCTGCCACATCACCCAGCCAGCCCCCCTCTCTCTCTCTCCCCACTCTCCCTGCCCTACCACACACGCCTACCACCACTTTTCCCACCCCCTGCAGCCGGTCCCACCCCTGACCCCGCGTGCCCCCATCTATCCTCTCTTCCTCCCCCGCAGCACCCGCTCGCGACCTCCGGCCCTCTCTCTCTGCTAGCCTCGCCGCTCCACCCCCGCTCTCCGGCAGCCGCCAACGCCCCGTCACCGCCGCCGCTCGCCAGGCTCCGCGCCGCTCGCGCCCTCCCTCCCTCGTCTGCCTCGCGCACGCCCCACCCCACCACCTCTCTCCTCCTCGCTGCCCTGCGGGCCCCCTCCTCCCCGCGGCCGGCAGCTCCTCCTCCGGCCGACGCGACGCCTTCCTCCGCGCCCTGCCCCTCCGTCCGCCTCTGCCTGCGGCGCCTCGCCCGCCGCCGGCGCGTCCTCCTCTCGCCGCATCCTCCCCCTCCCCGCTGCAGACCGCCGCCTCCCCGTGCCTCCGGCGAGCCACCCGCGCGGCCCCGGGCCGCCTCCATCCGCCGCGCCGCTCGCGCCCTCCCCGTCCCCGGCGCTCACCTGCCCCGCAGCTCCCACCGCCGCGCGCCTCCCCTCAAGCACCGCTCCGCCCTCGCTCACCGTGCCCGCCTCCCTCCGCTCTGCTCCGCCGCCCGCCGGCGCGCGGCCACGCCTCCCCCGACGCCGGCCTCCTCTGCCTCCTCCGCCCGGCTCTCCTTCACCCGCCTCCACCGGCGTCGCCAGATGCGCCCCCTCTCCGGCCGACGCGCCTCACCGGCCTCCTCCTCGCTGCCCCGCTGTCAGGCCCCTCCGCCCTGTTCGCCGCCGCTGCCGGCCTTCCTCAACCAGCCGACCAGGGTCACCTCCGCTGCCTTGGTCTACGCTGTGCCAAGTCTCGTTCCAGCTTGGGCCTTGCTCGCGTGTGGTAACCTCAGACGCCACAGTTGCTTGTTTGGAAGCCCCTATGTTTTCCCTAGCAGGTCTCTTCCGGCCAGTCTGTATGCATGATGTGGTATCCGTCTGCGCATGTTGAAGCGGAAGATGAACCCGAGGGACACCAAGACGATACTTGACGGCTATGTGGCGACTATCCAAGGCCATCATCAACACCCGAAGTTGGATCCCTACGCGCGCCGACAGGGAACGACAAGATCGATACCCGCCCGGATGCACCCGATGAACCACTAGCGCTGAAACCGAGCCCGACACTGGCAAACCAATATGACCCCACAAGACCGTCTACACGGATCCGTAGACCGCGGTACCGATCCATTCAAGCTCGTCATCGACGACAAGAACGACATCGACCAAGGTGAGCCCGATGCGCCCCGACGCCAACCAAGTTCGGCTTCCCGGTGGCGACAAGTACTTCATCCTGGATGCCGAGAACAACTCGATGGCTCGGACCCGACAAGGTCTTCGCGACGACAAGACCGGCCGACCCAAGGACCCGACAAGATCGACCGCGTGGAACCAAGATCTCCGACACGTCACGACAAGTTCTCCGCCTTGTATCCGCCCCCGCCGATTCCGTCGAACCCTGAGACCAACCCCGAACCCCGGAACCCCAAGATCTGCCGAACCCTAATGTGTGACCTCTTATCCGAGAACCCTATTTTATAATATGTAATAACAACTTGTTGCATATTGAATTTTCATACTCGCATGCATATTCTGTGGTTTGGGGGCCTTATGCCGATTCACCTTATAATTAAATATGGGGCCCATATGCGGGCAAATCTAGCCTTATATTGGCCTCATTTAAATCTTGCGTAGCGAACCGGTGCTATCTTTTGCCATGTTAAAACCACATTTAAATTGCGGGGTAGTTTAATAACATGAACCACCTAATTAATTGTCGGGACCCCCGTTCCGCTTAATATTTCCCCATTGTATCGCACCTTGCCATGCCATGCATCATGCCCGATCTTTTGCCGTAGTATTAAATATTGCATCCGGTGTTTCTTCTAGCGTTTTGCTTCTTCGCGGATAAGGCCGTTGAGTTGGTGTGAGCTCCGCCCCGATCTTCGGTTGAACCCTTCGACAATGTTTTCAGGCGAGCATCTCCCCCTTTCTACCTATCTTACTTTTATAGTATTTATTCCCTCCTGTTGATCTATTGCTATCTGTCTTGCGATGCTCTAGTTTTCGTATCCGTGATATCCCCTGCAGCCTTATATTGCCTTGGACACATCCTATTACCTGTTGTTTGGTAGATAGTTGGACTTGCGCGTTGTAGTCGCTTGCTCAAGTGCTGTTGCGTGTCGTCCCGTGCCACAGTTGTTGATGTATTGCCGCGTGTTGATGTTGGAGATGATCATAGTTTTACTTATCGTTCACTTTAATTCCTGTTTAACAACTAAAATTGAAGTAAGCAGAGGCATCGGTGGGTGATAGATAATATTTGGTTTCCGAACGCCCACTTGTGTCCCGTAGGACCCCGAGTACTTGATACCTGTTCCTTGATTTATCGCGCTATCCACATCCGGGAGGTATATGGGACCCCCCTGAGCCAGAGCTTGATTCAGTCTTATTTCTTGGGGCCACAAACTAGTTTGAGGTTTTATTTACTATTCTGTACTTATGCCATGCTACTTCTGTATTTACAATTGTGCGAGGAGCACACTGTACTGTTTAGGTAAGCGGAGTGTTTTCGCGGTATCGACAAGCCCAGCCACACTTTCGGGTTCCCAGTCGTTTACAGCCATTGTCGCAAACCTTGAGTCCGTCTCGAAGCTTGCTTACTTCATTGCGGGTCTACTCAATGGGGTGGCCCCCTGAAATATTTCTGAATCCTGTGATTGCTTAGTCGTGAAAGCCTCGTTGGGTTTTGATTTGGTTTTTCCGAGGTTGATCGAGCGTGTGTTGCTATTGGTGCACCCCGGCCGGGTAAAACTTTCTGAAAGCCGTGTCCGCGGATATGGACGACTTGGAGCACAGTATCTCGACCATAGACAAGCATAACTAAAGTTTATTGCTATAAATTTGACTTTATAATGACTAGTAATCAGCTTCACTATAATGGAATGGCTAATTAATACTGCCCACAACTGCTTGTTTGGAGTGTCGCTTGCGACCATTGTACCTGACTAGTAAGTATTGCAACTACAACGGAATGGCTGAATAAAAGTACCAACAACTGCTGGGTTTTGGGTTATCTCATGCTATCTGTATCTGATTAGTAAGTGTTGTAACTATAACGGAATGGTTAACTAAAAGTGTCCACTGCTTACTTTATCAGAATGATTATCTAAACCTGACTAGTAATTGCTGCAACGATAACTGAATAAGTAAAACTGCCAACTGTGTGAGTTCCTCGGTTGACTTCCTCGTTTGGTCTCGAGGGGGAAACACCAGGACGGGTTTGTTTGATGGTAGTATCAGGTTGGTTCCGAATAGGTCTTTCTTACCCCTCTCTGATTGCCGCCAGTTGTATCGAATCTCTATAGGTTGTTTAGTGCATGCTGCCGCTGCCGCTTCAGTCCACCATACCTATGTAGGCGAGGACCGCCGAATTCTAGCCTCGCCGTGTACTGGCCTCAGTACTGACGCTCCTCTTTTTCCTTTGCCCTTTGTCAGCACCCCTTTTGTTTAAGCAGGTTTGAGATCGACGTCGTTAGCAGGGTTACCCTTCCGGCTTGGCCTGGGCAGGGTTATGGACGCCATTGGTTATTCTTCAGGGCTCTTAGCCCCATTTGCATCTTGTCCGTAGTCGGACGCTGAATCATTTTCAAGGTGATTTGGATCTTTGTATATATTATATCTGTATTCTTGACTCTTTGAGTCGTTGTTATATATATATCTGTTCTGTGGGTCCCATCGAGGACTGTTGTGTAATGTTATTACTTCGTTTTCCACCCGCACGAAAGTGCCTGGTGGGCACCTTTGAATCGTTTCTATGCGGGTTTGGCGGGTTTCGCTAAAACTTGCATAGGTCCGATTCTGAGGGTGTTACACAGTGGTATCAGAGCTCAGCAGTTGTGATACCCCACAAGTCCAGCATGTAGGATAACCTAGCTAACGGCCGAAGTAGAGTGTCGAAACTATTTTTGAAAAAAAAAAATCGGTTGGATAGTTCTGATTAGGTCTGATTTTACTCCTTACCCCTCTGCTATTCTCCTCTTACCTCTACGCGTTTTGAATCCGCTCTCTTCTCTCTCTTCGAGTCCAGGATTTCTCGTGGTTGGGTTTCCGTCGTACCTTCAGGGTTTCGCTTTCTCCCTTTTGTAACGGAGGTGCTACGATCATCAATCGGCAACTGTTCTGTCGTGCCCTTCATCCGATCTTTTGTTCTTGAGCTCTTTATCCATGTGTGTTCCTTGCTGGACATCAGTGTCGTTGAAAAACATATGAGAAGGACGAGCATTGGTGAAGTTGGAGTATACCTTGAGCATGTATTGTTCATGCCAATGGAACCATCGCGGAACCTAATCATTGTGTCTTTCATACGATTTCTGCTGGCATCATCCCTTTGTTCCGGATACCGCTTGTGAAGATCTACATTCTAAAATCTCGAGAGTTGAGTTGCCTGATTTTCCGATTCATGTATAGAGTTGATAGTTTGGGTACGGGATGGATTGATCACCCTACCCGACTCTTACTGTTCGCTCTGTACATCGAACTGGTGGATCAATGTAACTTTTCCCTCTTCTTATGGAAGTTAGAGGTGGCCTTATCGTTTGATACCTCTATCTTCGCCCTTTGTTTCTCCGGAGTGTTCTCTCGACGATCAGGGACAATGACCCTTTGTTGGTGGTGTCGCCGATTTCAAGATGGAGGATGAACCATTGTTAGTGGTGTCGCGAGGATCTACACGAAGCGAGAAGATGCAGGACACCGACCTCCCTTCCGGTACCATGAGGCGGATCTCGAGGGCGAGATCCATTGTTAGTGGTGTCGAATTGTGGCATCCCGCAAAACCACTACTAGAAAATCGCATTGTTTTTGTGCATTGCATCATCATGACCGCATGCTCATGTCATCATGCCACATTGCATTTGAGCATCGTCATCATCATGCATATTATCTTGCCTAAAAACTATTTGCGAAAGTCTATGGTTTTCCGAAACTAGCCCTCCTTCTATTTCAAATTAAACCCCCGGCTGCTTCCGGGTATTTTGTTTGTCTAAAAAACTAGTTACAAAATGTATTGCAAATTAAATAAGATGTTATATTATTTTTAGTGGGGCAGTCGAACGGGCCGGATAGACCCGAACGACCGCCCCAGGATTTAAATCGGTCCACCTAACCCGCCCTTCTAAATCCTACAGCTACCCACCTATCTACCCACACACCCCCTCCACCTCACCCCCACCAATAACCTGCTGCCACCTCACCTCCCCTTCCTCCCCCTCTAACCAGCCTCTGCCACATCACCCTGCCAGCCCCCCTCTCTCTCTCTCCCCACTCTCCCTGCCCTACCACACACGCCTACCACCACTTTTCCCACCCCCTGCAGCCGGTCCCACCCCTGACCCCGCGTGCCCCCATCTCTCCTCTCTTCCTCCCCCGCAGCACCCGCTCGCGACCTCCGGCCCTCTCTCTCCGCTAGCCTCGCCGCTCCACCCCCGCTCTCCGGCAGCCGCCGGCGCCCCGTCACCGCCGCCGCTCGCCAGGCTCCGCACCGCTCGCGCCCTCCCTCCCTCGTCTGCCTCGCGCACGCCCCACCCCACCACCTCTCTCCTCCTCGCCGCCCTGCGGGCCCCCTCCTCCCCGCGGCCGGCAGCTCCTCCTCCGGCCGACGCGACGCCTTCCTCCGCGCCCTGCCCCTCCGTCCGCCTCTGCCTGCGGCGCCTCGCCCGCCGCCGGCGCGTCCTCCTCTCGCCGCATCCTCCCCCTCCCCGCTGCAGACCGCCGCCTCCCCGTGCCTCCGGCGAGCCACCGGCGCGGCCCCGGCCCGCCTCCATCCGCCGCGCCGCTCGCGCCCTCCCCGTCCCCGGCGCTCACCTGCCCCGCAGCTCCCACCGCCGCGCGCCTCCCCTCAAGCACCGCTCCGCCCTCGCTCACCGTGCCCGCCTCCCTCCGCTCTGCTCCGCCGCCCGCCGGCGCGCGGCCACGCCTCCCCCGACGCCGGCCTCCTCTGCCTCCTCCGCCCGGCTCTCCTTCACCCGCCTCCACCGGCGTCGCCAGATGCGCCCCCTCTCCGGCCGACGCGCCTCACCGGCCTCCTCCTCGCTGCCCCGCTGTCAGGCCCCTCCGCCCTGTTCGCCGCCGCTGCCGGCCTTCCTCAACCAGCCGACCAGGGTCACCTCCGCTGCCTTGGTCTACGCTGTGCCAAGTCTCGTTCCAGCTTGGGCCTTGCTCGCGTGTGGTAACCTCAGACGCCACAGTTGCTTGTTTGGAAGCCCCTTTGTTTTCCCTAGAAGGTCTCTTCCGGCCAGTCTGTATGCATGTTGTGGTATCCGCCTGCGCATGTTGAAGCGGAAGATGAACCCGAGGGACACCAAGACGATACTTGACGGCTATGTGGCGACTATCCAAGGCCATCATCATCACCCGAAGTTGGATCCCTACGCGCGCCGACAGGGAACGACAAGATCGATACCCGCCCGGATGCACCCGATGAACCACTAGCGCTGAAACCGAGCCCGACACTGGCAAACCAATATGACCCCACAAGAACGTCTACATGGATCCGTAGACCCCGGTACCGATCCATTCAAGCTCGTCATCGACGACAAGAACGACATCGACCAAGGTGAGCCCGATGCGCCCCGACGCCAACCAAGTTCGGATTCCCGGTGGCGACAAGTACTTCATCCTGGATGCCGAGAACGACTCGATGGCTCAGACCCGACAAGGTCTTCGTGACGACAAGACCGGCCGACCCAAGGACCCGACAAGATCGACCGCGTGGAACCAAGATCTCCGACACGTCACGACAAGTTCTCCGCCTTGTATCCGCCCCCGCCGATTCCGTCGAACCCTGAGACCAACCCCGAACCCCGGAACCCCAAGATCTGCCGAACCCTAATGTGTGACCTCTTATCCGAGAACCCTATTTTATAATATGTAATAACAACTTGTTGCATATTGAATTGTCATACTCGCATGCATATTCTGTGGTTTGGGGGCCTTATGCCGATTCACCTTATAATTAAATATGGGGCCCATATGCGGGCAAATCTAGCCTTATATTGGCCTCATTTAAATCTTGCGTAGCGAACCGGTGCTATCTTTTGCCATGTTAAAACCACATTTAAATTGCGGGGTAGTTTAATAACATGAACCACCTAATTAATTGTCGGGACCCCGGTTCCGCTTAATATTGCCCCATTGTATCGCACCTTGCCATGCCATGCATCATACATGCATCATGCCCGATCTTTTGCCGTAGTATTAAATATTGCATCCGGTGTTTCTTCTAGCGTTTTGCTTCTTCGCGGATAAGGCCGTTGAGTTGGTGTGAGCTCCGCCCCGATCTTCGGTTGAACCCTTCGACAATGTTTTCAGGCGAGCATCTCCCCCTTTCTACCTATCTTACTTTTATAGTATTTATTCCCTCCTGTTGATCTATTGCTATCTATGTTGCGATGCTCTAGTTTTCGTATCCGTGAGATCCCCTGCAGCCTTATATTGCCTTGGACACATCCTATTACCTGTTGTTTGGTAGATAGTTGGACTTGCACGTTGTAGTCGCTTTCTCAAGTGCTGTTGCGTGTCGTCCCGTGCCACAGTTGTTGATGTATTGCCGCGTGTTGATGTTGGAGATGATCATAGTTTTACTTATTGTTCACTTTAATTCCGGTTTAACAACTAAAATTGAAGTAAGCAGAGGCATCGGTGGGTGATAGATAATATTTGGTTTCCGAACGCCCACTTGTGTCCCGTAGGACCCCGAGTACTTGATACCTGTTCCTTGATTTATCGCGCTATCCACATCCGGGAGGTATATGGGACCCCCCTGAGCCAGAGCTTGATTCAGTCTTATTTCTTGGGGCCACAAACTAGTTTGAGGTTTTATTTACTATTCTGTACTTATGCCATGCTACTTCTGTATTTACAATTGTGCGAGGAGCACATTGTACTGTTTAGGTAAGCGAAGTGTTTTCGCGGTATCGACAAGCCCATCCACACTTTCGGGTTCCCAGTCGTTTACAGCAATTGTCGCAAACCTTGAGTCCGTCTCGAAGGTTGCTTACTTCGTTGCGGGTCTACTCAATGGGGTGGCCCCCTGAAATATTTCTGAATCCTGTGATTGCTTAGTCGTGAAAGCCTCGTTGGGTTTTGATTTGGTTTTTCCGAGGTTGATCGAGCGTGTGTTGCTATTGGTGCACCCCGGCCGGGTAAAACTTTCTGAAAGCCGTGTCCGCGGATATGGACGACTTGGAGCACAGTATCTCGACCATAGACAAGCATAACTAAAGTTTATTGCTATAAATTTGACTTTATAATGACTAGTAATCAGCTTCACTATAATGGAATGGCTAATTAATACTGCCCACAACTGCTTGTTTGGAGTGTCGCTTGCGACCATTGTACCTGACTAGTAAGTATTGCAACTACAACGGAATGGCTGAATAAAAGTACCAACAACTGCTGGGTTTTGGGTTATCTCATGCTATCTGTATCTGATTAGTAAGTGTTGTAACTATAACGGAATGGTTAACTAAAAGTGTCCACTGCTTACTTTATCAGAATGATTATCTAAACCTGACTAGTAATTGCTGCAACGATAACTGAATAAGTAAAACTGCCAACTGTGTGAGTTCCTCGGTTGACTTCCTCGTTTGGTCTCGAGGGGGAAACACCAGGACGGGTTTGTTTGATGGTAGTATCAGGTTGGTTCCGAATAGGTCTTTCTTACCCCTCTCTGATTGCCGCCAGTTGTATCGAGTCTCTATAGGTTGTTTAGTGCATGCTGCCGCTGCCGCTTCAGTCCACCATACCTATGTAGGCGAGGACTGCCGAATTCTAGCCTCGCCGTGTACTGGCCTCAGTACTGACGCTCCTCTTTTTCCTTTGCCCTTTGTCGGCACCCCTTTTGTTTAAGCAGGTTTGAGATCGACGTCGTTAGCAGGGTTACCCTTCCGTCTTGGCCTGGGCAGGGTTATGGACGCCATTGGTTATTCTTCAGGGCTCTTAGACCCATTTGCATCTTGTCCGTAGTCGGACGCTGAATCATTTTCAAGGTGATTTGGATCTTTGGATATATTATATCTGTATTCTTGACTCTTTGAGTCGCTGTTATATATATCTGTTCTGTGGGTCCCATCGAGGACTGTTGTGTAATGTTATTACTTCGTTTTCCACCCGCACGAAAGTGCCTGGTGGGCACCTTTGAATCGTTTCTATGCAGGTTTGGCGGGTTTCGCTAAAACTTGCATAGGTCCGATTCTGAGGGTGTTACAGTCGGCATATCTCTTTGCAGCCTCTGCCATAGCACACTCCCATATCGGCAGCCTTGAGCAAACCAAGCTATCGCTTGAGACTCTATGACCCCTTCGCATGAGTTTCTGAGGTTACACCACCGAGTCAAGAATTCCCTATCTGTTTCATTCGGCTTCTGTTTGCACATAGCGAGATGTTGAGGCTTATTCGGCCTCTTATATGTACTGGTGAAATTGCTGACAAACATTTCTTCAAAATCTAACCAACAGTTGATACTACCTGGCGGCAGATTCTTCAACCATACTCTGGCTGGTCCTTCCAGCATTTGTGGGACGTATCTCACCGCCCATCGTAGGTTTCTACTAGCTATTTTACTACAGTGGCATAGTCAATCAACCAATCTTGTGGTTTTGTGCTCCCATTGTATGTTTTCGTGCCCCTTGCCAGTTGAAAGTTCGGCACCGGTGGTTCGCCCATGATCCAAGGTCCAAAGCACGCCGGACCAGGCGGACCCTGTTCCTCCAATAGCTCGGACCGATATAACCTGTCGAGCTTTAGCCTTGCATCATTTGACGGCAAGTTTCTGTAAATGATTCTCTCTTCTATTCCATAATGGTTATTTCCACCATGTCCTGCATGCTCCATATCCGAGTAGCCATCATTGTACCTATCATTTGCCTGATTATGCTGGTCTGGTCTCACTTCTCGATCTTGCCGAGGTTCATATCTCGGCTGAGGATTTGGTGGAGGGTTTCTCCTTCCCTCCGTCGGGTCATTGTTTTCATGATTTCCCCTTTCGAGGTCTCCGTGCCCCATGTTAGCACGGCCGGGGTTTCTATCCCCACTGTTACCTCGGCTTCCGTTGCCTCTGTTATCATTGACCTTTCCGGCCACCGCCGGATCATATGGAACAATTTGCTTATTTCTTTTTCCTGAGGTCACTGCTCTATCTTTTCGCGCGTTGTTCCCGGGTGAGGATGCTGCTGCCGCAGATAGTGCGGGTGTTGCTCCAGCCGAATGAACCATATGCGAGACTCCCGGTCTTGCCGGGCCAGCCCTAAGCATTTCTTCATTCTGCTGGTTCGCAATGCATACCAGCTCATTCACTCTTTCTTGCTGTTTCTGCCGGGCTTCGCTGGTTAATCCTTCTAGATCCAAAGCAGCGGCATTTGCCGCCCTTAGGTTCTTTGCCGGGGTACTATACCTCGGCAAGCCTAGATCGACTGGATCACCTTCATGAGCTTCATGCTCTTTGTTGATATCGTCCATGAGGTTCTTTCCTCTCAATATCAACTCATCTACCCGCTCTGGGGGCCACATCCAGCTTGTTTGCCTTAGCATATTCTCGCAGGGTCCTGTTCAAGGACTCCCACAAGGCTGACACCTTTTTTGCCTCTACCAGTACTTTTTGTCTAGTCTCTTCTAACTCCGCCTAGGCGTTAGCCGGATCAATTATCGGCGCCACAGGCGTGGTTAGATTATCTATAGTTGCCTGGAGAATATTCTCTGGTCTTTCCAGTGGCGGCCATCTTACCCTTGCTGCCTTTGGGGTTGTCTCCTGCACCTCGGCTGACTTGGCTGCTGGCGGATCTACCTTGGTAGACTGTGGAGCTGCTTGCTTCGTGGTGACATGTCCTCCTGCCGCCGGGTCCTTGCTTGGTCCGGCACCTACTCCTGCCGCCTGTGCTGCGGCTGTCACCATCACCTCGACGCTGTCGACAGGGCGTGCTCCACGCGGACCGTTGGTAACATTGAGGGGAGGCTCTCCTGCATCAATATCTCGGTGAGGATAGACGCAGGAAGTGTCGACGCTGACATAGACCTTGTGCGTGCCCAGGTTGATGAAGACGCCGTTACTCGGAGGTGCTTTCCTCCCAAAGCTACATGTGTTATCGTTGACATAGTCCCAGAGATCAAATCTCTGGACTAATCCAGAGACAACCCGCTCGCCAGTGTGGATGAAGTTTCCCGTCCGGATCTTGACTCCAGCTAGCACCGCTGCTGGCCCCACGGTGGGCGCCAACTGTCGTGGTGGTGGCACGGCAGATGCCATGGGTAGGCTAAAGTATGGGGCCGATGCATGCTAGAGGGATCCGGGGAGGGAAGATGTAGTGATTTCTACACTCAAATGCTCAACAAAGAAATCTCTAGTCCTCTCCTCATTGAATACAAGTGCTCCAAGAGCAGTATCATAGAGAGGAAGAACAATACTACACGAGCCTTACGACGTAGAATGAATCGATCCCCCTCTCAGGAACCAGCGTCCCCCCTTATAAAGACGTGCCTTGGTTCCTTCTAGGGCTGACGTGGCAAGCATATCCTTGGAATATGCTTGTCCCAATATGGTAACTCGGCGGCCTCCTTTTCGTGGCCCCCTTCTATCGGCGGTAATGTTCCAGAGACCTTCACATGCGTGCCTCGGGCTCCCTGACTGTCACCTCCGTGACCTTCTTCTGCCCTTTTGCTGCTCTGCACCTTGTCCTTTGCGCCTGGCTTTGTTTAGATTCCTCCTAGCCAGTGACTAGCGTTTGACTATAGGCACCTCCTTCTCCTGCAAGCTTCGTGTTACTCGGCCTTGTCTCGCATAACTCGGCTCGGCCTTCACCTGCATTCAAGTTAGCCAAACTCATTTGGCCGACTTAACTCATATGTCGGCCGGATAAGTTGTTACTCATTCTACACTTGGCCGACACAAACAATAACTCGGCTCATGACAAGGGAGATTCCTTTTGTCTTTCCCCTATCTTGACCCTATCCGGGGTCACCTCCCCAACAAAAAGACTATCAATAGAACCTTCTAGATGCAAAGAATGGAAAAGAAGATCCAACAGTTAGCAATGTTTGGATTTGCCAGTCTTGATCCGATGGTCCATGTTCAAAGTTATCCGTACACTAAATAGTTTTTCTGGACAGAAGAGATAAGATAAGAAGTACTACTGCGAATGGCCTGCCTTTTGAAAAACCTTTCCCTCCGGATGTTTGGGAAGCAACTGAAAATTTCGAAACCGGTACAGTTTGAATCTTTTGTCTGCCAAGGACCAAAGTTGTTTCCTTCCTATGTACTCCATATAGTACTACTCCACCAACGCGGCTGCCGAACAAGCCGGAAAAACAAATCCACCCTCTCTCTCAAAAAAGAAAAAACAGAGGCGTTGTATAGAGGCACACGTACGCAGCGCCACGTTGTGGACGAGGGAGATATCAGCTGGGCCGGTGCGCGAGGGGAGAGGGGTGGAGAGATGAGAGGCAATAAAGGAGAGAGAAAACACACTTCCAATTTTTTTTGCGTGCATAGGTCCTGACATTTACTACTACTATACAGTCAGGAGTACCTCGTGTCAGTAACCCATCATAAACTTTGCTCTGACATGGAACCACCTTCAACTCTTCTTCTCTCCTCCCCGCTGCCCTCTTCCTCTGCATACGTTTTATTCTCTCTACAAGTATAACGCGTGGATAGAGGTTAGCGTATACTCCAGTACTTATGTCTAAGCAACATAAATACTACTACTATACTTACAACTAATAAGCTCCACCAGTGTCTAAACGAGATGATTTGTGGGACCCACTAAACTGAAGAACTTTTGCATGGGAGTTTTATATCTTGGTCATACACTTCCAAGTGGGCCCATTATTTTCTTTTTCCCTTAGGGAATCCACGATGCATGTGTAAAAAAGCACACCTTAAGTCATATAGTAGTACATTGTGGAGAAAATAAAGTTACCTCAAGCTTGTGGGTTGCCCATAGAGAATAGAAAAATCATTTCCCCTCCCTCCTCTCTCTTGCATGGATGAATATGACCAAGCTATGTGGGTCCTACCTTGTGGCAAATGTTAACCTATACATTGTGGCAATTCTCATAAGCCGGGTGGGTCCTAAATTATGGATGCCCTTAGACACTCCTTCTTTGTACTCCCATCTCAATCTCACTAGACTCGTTTTTTTGCGAAATTCATTTAACCGATGTAGTTAGATCAAGGTTTTGGATTTCGATTTTGGTCTTTTACTGGGTCCGGGCGAAATGGCTGAAATTCGGCTATTTCAGTGAATTTCGGTCAAATATCAGATGAAATGCAAGAATCAAAATTTAAACTTTGAAAAACAATTTGGCTGAAGTTAGACCAAAATTTAGAGTTTTAGATAAAATTCTACCAATTATAAAATATTCTAGATAATTCAACAAAAAATCCCCAAATTTAGAAAGTTTTTTTTGGTAAATTCTCTTACCGGTCCTGGCCGAAATGGCTGAATTTCGGTAAGCTCAGCCAAAATTTCAAACTTGAGTTAGATAGGAAGCATGATCCACTATATGTCTGAAACTCCCACGGTCAACAATGCTTACTACCCCAAGATGCACCCATCTACTGCGGGAAATCCATCGGGTCGTAAACTACGATGTTGATCGGTATGGCCTTGACAACCTTGGTCGTTCCGTTTGAAACCCAATAGTGTCTATACATGGCAGAACAATACTACGAAGCTTTTTTTTCCAAAACTCGTAAAATCCCATGGTTAACATTTTCATGGAATGTAGCGCACACGACATGCATGATAGGGCATGTTGATGGTCGCTTAGTTGATGTAGAGCCTGTTGGGAAACCCCAAGAGCAAGGTATGATGTGTAGGGGTCGCAACATATAAAACAAAAAATTTCCTACGATGGGAACAACTAGCACCAAGATCTATCTACTAGATACAAGCAACGGGCGAATATACATCCGTAGAGAACATACCCTTGAAGACCAACATAACTAGGTTGAACTCGTGGTTGATGTAGACGAAGTCTTGCCGATCTCAAGATCGAGAGGAAGTCCTAGCGTCGCAAATTAGCGGCGCATCCGTGCTCGCACACACGTCCGAGGCACCGAGCAACCTCTGCCTCCTCACTCCAGCGATGCAGCGGAAGCACAACTCTTTCTTGCCAAAAAGCCACCGGGAACATGTATCTCGCTAGTCCGAGACCATGGGGGATAAATACTAGAGGGGAGAGAGATCCTTCATGAGGAGGCGTGAGTGAGAAGTGAGGGAGGGGGCTCCTTTTATAGGAGGAGGGGCACCCAAGGGGGTGTCCGCCGGCCATGGGGGCTGCCCCTCCCCTCTTTCAGTCATGTGGGTGGAAGCTCCACTCAAAAAATTCCCTTTCAATTCTCCACTAAAAAAATCCCACTCAAATTCCTATCAAATTTCCACCAAATTTAATACAAACTCTCATTAAATAAAACTTCTTTTATTTATTCATATTTTTTTAAATTACTTTAATGAAAAACATTCACATATAACCCCTTGCTAGTATTTCATTTCACATGTATAAACACTTTCTGCAATTTCACCCGAAAACAGTTTCCGTATCTAGTGAAATAAATTCTTGCGCTTTGTTATTCTTTTCAGCAGGAAACTATTTGCTCCAAATGGTGTCGGTGTCTCTTAAGTGTGTCACCCTACGGTTCACGAATAATGCAGACATGATCAAGACCCCTCTCAGATCAATAATCAGAAGCAGGACCTGGAGATCTATACTGACTCCCACACATTCAACGATGACTTTCTTGTGATCGTGAGAACCTTTTACGCTAGTATCTCAATCCCTTTGTCTCGCGATATATTACATGTCCGAGATTCGATCATCGGTATCTCCATACCTAGTTTTATCTCGTTACTGACATGTACTCTTTTCTCATTCCTGTGATATAACATTCTAGTGATCAAATCACTTGCTTGAAAGCTAATCAATGTGATATCACCGAGTGGGCCCAGAATATATATATCCATCATCGGGATGAACAAATTCCACTCTCGATCCATGGGCCTCAACATAACACTTTAGTAGTATTGAACCCATATTTATAATCACCCTATTACGGTGTGACGTTTGATGTTATCAAGATACTCTTATAGTGTTAGTGATTGACATGATCTCATGGTCTAAGGATTAGGATCACTTCGTATGATGTTATAGCAATATAAACTCAATGACTTTGATCATAATGCTATACTTCAGATGAATATTCTGACCTCGTTACTAACAACATCCAATGTCCATGATCAGAAAACCTTGATCATCTTGTTAATCAACGAGCTAGTTTATGAGAAAGGCATAACTAGGAACTTTTTGTTTGTTTATGAATCACACATGTATTAACGTTTCCGTATTAATACAATTATAGCATGCAAAATAAACATCTATCATATACTTGGAATATACATAATAACCACTTTATTATTGCCTCTCAGGTCATATCCTTCAGTCTCCCACTTGCACTAGAGACAATAATCTAGTTACATAGTGATAAATCTAACACCCATGGAATTCTGGTGTCGATCATGTTTTGCTCTAAGGAGAGTTTCAGTCAACGGATCTGCTACATTGATATCCGTGTGTACTTTGCAAATCTTTATATCTCCATCCTTGACATGCTTGCGGATGGAGTGAAATCGGCGCTTAATATGCTTGGAATTCTTGTGAGACCTTGGTTCTTTGGCATTGGCTATGGAACCATTGTTGTCACAGTAGATCACCATTGGGTCCAACGCGCTCGCAACCACACCTAGTTCGGTAATGAACTCCTTCATCCAAACTGCTTCTTGAGCCGCTTCCGAAGCAGCAACATATTCAGCCTTCGTTGTTGATCCCGCCACCACGGGTTGTTTGGAACTCCTCCAACTAACCGCTCCACCATTCATGAGAAATATGTATCCGGATTGAGACTTAGAGTCATCCGGATCAGTGTCAAAGCTAGCGTTGACATTGCACTTAGAGACGAGCTCTTCTTCACTTCCGTATACATGAAACATATCCTTAGTTCTTCGTAAGTACTTAAGGATATTCTTGACCGCTATCCAATGTTCCGATCCTGGATCAGATTGGTATCTACTAGTCAAACTAATAGCTTGTGCCACATCCGGTCTTGTACATAGCATGGAGTACATTATAGAGCCTATGGATGAAGCATAGGGGACTTTGTCCATTATCACTCTTTCTTTCGCCGTAGCCAGACTTTGAGTCTTACTCAATGTCTTGCCTTGTAACATAGGTAAGAACCCCTTCTTACTCCTTCCATTTTAAAATTCCTTAAAATATTATCAAGGTATGTACTTTGTGATAGCCCTATTAGGCGCCTAGATGTATCCCTATAGATCTTTATGCCTAATATGTATGACGCTTCACCTAGGTCCTTCATTGAAAATTTGTTGTTTAGATAACTTTTAACCCTGTTTAAAAGATCTATATCATTTCCGATCAATAATATGTCATCCACATATAATATCAAAAATGCCACATCGCTCCCACTCATTTTCTTGTAAATACAAGCGTCTCCATAAGTTTGGACAAATCAAAAGCGGAGATTCCAACTCCGGGATGCTTGCCTCAGTCCATAGATGGATCGCTGAAGTTTGCATACCTTGTCAGTATCATTAGGATCGAAAAAACCCTTTGGTTGTATCATATACAACTCTTCCTCAATGTTACCATTGAGGAACGTAGTTTTGACATCCATCTGCCATATCTCATAGTCAAAATATGCAGCAATTGCTAACATAATCCTAACTGACTTTAGCATCGCTACTGGAGAGAATGTCTCATAGTAGTCAACTCCTTGAATTTGTTGACACCCCTTTGCAACAAATCGAGCTTTATAGACGGTTACATTACCATCAGCATCAGTTTTCCTTTTGAAAATTCATTTATTCTCCACGGCCTTTCGGTCGTGAGGTAAGTCCACCAAGTTCCCAAACCTGGTTTTCGTACATGGATTCCATCTCGGATTTCATGGATTCTAACCATTTGTTGGAATCCGGGCTCATCATCGCTTCTTCATACATCGCAAGGTCATCAATTTCTTCGACCATGAAATTCATAATAGGATTTCCATACAGCTCGGGAGCTGCACGCGTCCTGCTAGACCTACGAGGTTCGGTAGTATTCTATTTCAAAGCTTCATGATCATTATCATTAGTTCCCTCCTCATTTGGTGAAGCCAACTCCGGAACGACTTCTGGTGCTGTGCTACTCGCCATACTATGAAGAGAAGGTTCTGCAACCTCTTCGAGTTCTACCTTCCGACTACTCACACCTTTCGCGAGAAACTCTTTCTCTAGAAAGGATCCATTCTTGGCAACGAAAACCTTGCCCTCGGATATGTGATAGAAGGAATACCCAATAGTTTCCTTAGGGTATCCTATGAAGACACATTTTTCCGCTTTGGGTTCAAGTTTATCTGGTTGAAGTTTCTTCACATAAACATCGCATCCCCAAACTTTAAGAAATGATAGCTTAGGTTTGTTTCCAAACCACAATTCATACGTTGTCTTTTCAACGGATTTATATGGTGCCCGATTTAAAGTGAATGCAGCAGTTTCTAGTGCATAACCCCAAAAATGGCAGTGGCAAGTCCGTCAGAGACATCATAGATCGAACCATATCTAGTAAAGTACGATTACGACGTTTCGACACACCATTTCGCTATGGTGTTCCGGCAGGTGTGAGTTGTGAAACTATTCCACACTCTTTCATATGTGTGGTAAACTCGTAACTTAGATACTCACCTCCATGGTCGGACCATAGAAATTTGATCTTTCTATTATGATGATTTTCCACTTCACTCTGAAACTCCTTGAATTTCTCAAAGGTTTCAGACTTGTGTTTCATCAAGTAGATATAACCGTATCTACTCAAATCATCCATGAAAGTAACAAAATAACGATGTCCACCTCACGCTGACACACTCATTGGACCACATACATCAGAATGTATGATTTCTAATAAATCTGTCACCTGTTCCATTGAACCGAAAAACGGCGTTCTAGTCATCTTGCCCATAAGGCATGGCTCACATGTATCAAATGATTCGAAATCAAGTGATTCCAAAAGTCCATACGAATGGAGCTTCTTCATGCGTTTAACGCCAATATAACCTAGACGGCAGTGCCACATATATGTGGATATATCATCATTAAGTTTAATCCTTTTAGCATCAACATTATGAATATGTGTAACACTATTATCGAGATCCAACAAAAATAAACCATTCATCATCGGTGCATGACCATAAAAGATATCATTCATATAAATCGAACAACCATTTTTCTCGGACTTAAATGAATAACCACTGCGCATCAAACATGTTCTGGATACAATGTTCATGCTCAGTGATGGCACCAGATAACAATTATTCAAGTTTATAACTAATCCCGATGGTAAGTGGAGAGGTAGCATTCCGACGGCGATCACACCAACGCTTGATCCATTTCCGACACGCATCTTGACCTCACCCCTTGCTAGCGGCTCTTGTTCCGCATCCCCTGATTCGAATTACAAATATTAGCAACTGAACCGGTATCAAATACCCAGGTGATACTGCGAGTACTAGTCAAGTACACATCAATAACATGTATATCATATATACCTTTATTTTCCTTGTCGGCCTTCTTGTCTGACAAATACTTGGGGCAGTTGTGCTTCCAGTGGCCAGCCCCTTGCAATAATAGCACTCGGTATCAGACTTAGGGACAACTCGGGGTTTATTTTCAGGTACGGCAACCGGCTTGCCTCCCTTCTGTTTACCCTTTCTGTCTTGAAACCAGTGGTCTTATTGATCATCAACACTTGATGTTCCTTCTTGATCTCCACTTTTGTAGTTTTAAGCATTGACATAAGCTCGGGGAGAGACTTCTTTATGCATTGCATATTATAGTTCATCACGAAGCTCTTATAGCTAGGTGGCTGAGACTAGAGAACACGATGGATGCCCAAGTCAATGGGAATCGTTATCCCCAAGGACACAAGCTTATCGGCGTAACCCGACATCTTGAGTACATGCTCACTTACGTAGCTGTTCTCTTCCATCATGCAGCTAAAGAACTTTTCTTAAGCATTATAACTCTCTACAGTAGCTGTCGAAAATCATTTTCAACTCACCCATTGTATCAAAGGCATTGCCATTTTCGAAACGCTTTTGATGTTCTGGATCTAGCCCATACAATATGCCGCAATGAACTAAGTTGTGGTCCTCCTGATGAGTCTGGTAGACGTTATTTTATTCGTCAGGGGCATCATCAAGTGGTGGGGGGCCTAGTGGAGCTTCTAACACATATTGTTTTTGTGCACCAGAGAGGAGAATCCTCAAATCCATGGCCCAGTCAGTAAAGTTGCTACCGTTCATTGCAAGTTTCTCTTTCTCCATGAACACATTGAAATTAAAAGCAGGTGGTTCCATCTACAATAGAATTTGTGAAGTTTAGACTAAGTTTATGATAGATTGACTTCAACTAATCCAAAATTATGTATGAACTCCCACTCAAAAACGACATCCCTCGTGCCTTTTTGGTGATTACATGAACCAAATCCACTACACCAAGTCCGATCATCACGTGAGTCAGTGTAGCTTCAAAGGCGAGCATCAAATGGGCATCATATCTTCCATATGACTCATGCTTAACCTTTCGGTCCGTGTTCCGAGGCTATGTCTGTACATTCTAGGCTCGCCAAGTAAGAACCTTAGTATTCGCGTGTGTAAACTGTCTTACACCTGAAATATGATCGTGGATCCATGAACACCCGATCATCACGTGATGTCAGGCAAAACATAATTGGTCCATACTTAAGGGAGAACACATTTTAGCTTGATATCTAAATGAGGGATCATATTATTATGCTAGTATAACACCAAACAAGCAATATAAGATGCAACACACATCTCATGTGAAAATGTGAAATGATATGGTTCTTGCACTTGCTCTCCATCATGTGCATCATGGTATGATCGCCATCATACCTCTATGTGTATGGCCAAGGTCTATGGAACTTACACGTTATGTGTGTTGTAAGAGTATCGACTTATATTTTTACTTACAACATCACCATATGGGAGTCAGCAACGATGATGGAGATAGCGATGAAGTCGATGGAGATGGCTTCGGGGGCAGTTCCCCGTCTCGGCAGGGTGCCGGAACAGAGACTTCTGTCCCCCTGATACGTCGTAAATGTATCTATAATTTTTGATGTTCCATGCTTGTTTTATATCATTTGTCTTATGTTTTGTCTACACTTTGAGTTATTTTTATACATTTTCCTGAACTAACCTATTAACAAGATGCCGCAGTGCCAGTTGCCTGTTTTCTGCTGTTTTTGGTTTCAGAAAAGCTAGTAAGGAAATATTCTCGGAATTGGACGGCACAAAAGCCAATGTTCCTATTTTTCCAGATGCAACACGGATCCCAAAGGAGAGACGAAGGGGATCCATGAGGCGGCCACACCATAGGGTGGGGCGGGACCACCCTAGGCCACGCCGGCCCATGGTGTGGGCCCCTCGAGGCTCCACTGACCTTGCCCTTTTCCCTATATATACGTCTCCCCGAGACATAAACCCTACATGGATCAGATCTCCACAAAAAGTTCCACAGCGCTGCCGCCACCAAAGAGGAGATTCGGGGGACACAAATCTCTCTTCCAGCACCCTATCGGGACGGAGAATTGCCACTGGAGCCATCTCCATCAATCTCCACCACCATCTCCATCGCCGTTGCTGACTCCCATGAAGAGGAGGCAGTAGTTCTCCCTCGAGGCTAGGGGATCTATCGGTAGCTATGTGTTCATCTGTCTCTCTCTCTTTCTCTCTATGCGTGATCTTATTTTGGTTATTAGCTTTGTAATCAAGTAGATCTACTATGCTACTCAAGTGCTTTAATTGTAATCTCCGGTTACCCCATGTGTGTGAAGGTGACAGTGTGCACACCGTTGATACGTCGTAAACGTATCTATAATTTTTTATGTTCCCTGCTTGTTTAGTATCTAATTTGCTTTGCTTTATCTACACATTGAGGTATTTTTATTCGTTTTAAAGGACTAACCTATTAACAAGATGCCATAGTACCAGTTGCCTGTTTTCTATTGTTTTTGGTTCCAGAAAAGCTAGAAAATGAATATTCTCGGAATTGGACGGGACAAAACCCAAAGTCAATATTTCACCGAGGAGAACACGGAGCCATAAGAAGAGACGAAGGAGGGACTCGAGGGGCCCACACCCCTGGCTGCGTGGCCAGGCCTGCCCGCGCCTAGGGGGGGGTTGCGGCCGCCTCGGGAACCCTGATACGTCGGAAACGTATCTATAATTTTTGATGTTCCATGCTTGTTTAGTATCTACTTTGCTTTGCTTTGTCTACACTTTGAGGTTTTTTTATATGTTTTCTGGAACTAACCTATTAACAAGTTGCCATAGTGTCAGTTGCTTGTTTTCTTGTGTTTTTGGTTCCAGAAAGGCAGAAAATCAATATTCTCGGAATTGGACGGGAAAAAAGACAAATTCAATATTTTACCGTGGGCAACACGAAGCCAGAATACGAGATGGAGGAGGATCACCAGGGGCCACACCCCCTGGCGGCGCGCCCTAGGGCTGGCCGCGCCTAGGGGGGTGCAGCCACCCTGGTGGCCCCCTGCCTCGCCTCTTCGCCTATAAAGTCCCCCCGATGCCAAAACCCTAAACACCCGATCAATATTCCACAAAACCGTCTATAGCCGTCGCCACCATCGTCCCTAGATTGGGGGGATCTGAAGTTCTTCCTGGCACCCTACCGGAGGGGAGATCATCCTAGAGGCATTCTTCTCCGGTATGAAGCGTGAGTAGTTCTACCTTGGACTACGGGTCCATGTAGTAGCTAGATGGTTGTATCTCCTCCTTGTGCTTTCTTGTATAGATCTTGTGAGCTCCGTTCATGATCAAGATCTAATCTATTTGTAATCATGCATGTTGTGTTTGCGGGGATCCGATGGATATTGAGATTACTATGTCAGATTGATTAATGGTTTTGTCTATTTGATTCTATCATGTCTGTGTTGTTTGTGATCTTTCATGATGTCCGTTGTTAGTAGCTATCTTGGCCAAGTAGTTGCTAGTGACTCCAAGAGGGGGTATTTATGCTGTATAGTGGGTTCATGCCTCTACTTTTCAAGGGAAGTGACAGAAATCTCTTCGATGGTAGATGTGCTATTGCTACTAGGGATAAAACAACGGTCTCTTGTTCATGGAACAAGTGGATTGTTTACCTTACACACTTTGCTTAAAGCAGTTGTCTGTTGCTTGCAAATAATACTGGAGGGGGTTCGGATGATAACCTGAAGGTGGACTTCTAGTCATAGATGCAGTTGGATGGCGGTCTATGTATATTGTTGTACTGCCCAATCGAATCTCATAGGATCTTTTTGTCTAGTATTGCATTGTTATTTGTTTACCCTTCATGCCATGTTTATATAAGGAGAGCACCTCTAGTGAACTATGGACCCCGGTCCAATTTTTACCAATGATACATCTTCCATTGTTACTGTTTACTTGCTGCAAACCATTATCACCTTCCACACCATACAAGTTTGTTACAGCAATCGGTGAGATTGACAAACTCACTGTTCGTTGGGGCAAAGTCTTGAGTTTGTGTTGTGCAGGTTTCCATGTTGCTTGCAACACCTGTGTGACGTCTCCTTCCTCCTACTAGTTCGATAGCCTCGGTTTCTTACTGAGGGAAGACTTGCTTCTATGTTGCTCCATACCTTTCTCTTGGGGTTTCCTGATGAAGCGCTTCTAGGCGCCATCAATACACCCCCTCGGTCTCCCCCTTCGCCTATAACACAAACTTTCTAGAAGTCCTAATGCTAGTGATATGCATGTTGCTTTCACCAAACACATTTCTGATGCTCTTTTTAAGATTAAGGAAGAGAAGTTGAAACACAAAGCTTCTATTCCTAGGAAAGTAGAAGATAGTTGGGAACCCATTATTAATATGCAAGTGAATGACTTTGATCTCAAAGCTTCATGTGATCTTGGTTCTAGTGTCTCTATTATGCATAGGAAGATTTATGAAATGCTTGATTTGCCACCTTTGGAAGATTGTTATTTGGATGTCTGTAACATCCCAAAAATATTGACCAAGATTATCAATTCAAATCACTCAAATTAGGGTTAACAAAAACTTCTGTTAATCAAATCAATATGAATGCATGTGTGTATGTGATGATTGTATGAATGCATGAATGGAAGACTTGTGTGATTTATCTAAATATCAAGGAATGGTTGAAAGGTGAAAACAACATCATCTAAATCATTTCCCAGCAAAAATAAATCAAGAGAAAATCAAAAACAAATCAAATAAGGCAAATGGTCATTTTTGCCAATCTTGCCACTAGGCCACTTTGAGTGTTTCTAGTCCAAGATTTCAAACAGATACAATTCTATTTCTTTTCACCCCTTGCTAGACCAAGTAAAAGTGAATCAAATCCCACCTTTCAAACTCATAGAAACAATTGGCAACTTGATTCAAATGACATTTCAAAATTGAATCTTGTTCATATGGGAAGATCACCCATTTTCAAAAACCAACCAAACCAGTACCCCTTGACCTTTCCAACTAACCAGAGACTACTAAGTATGTAACTATTACACCCACAAAGCTTGAATCAAAAATTCAAATTTGAATAACTTTCGGCCATTTCATCAAACACCTTGCAGCCACAAAACAAACAAACATCAAACACTATTGTGAGCAGTAAAATTGGCCTAACTTGTTCCCTATCTGGTTCACAACAAGCTATTAGTAGATCCTATAGCTTAGTTAACAAGCTCTAGCACCACTGTGAGCTTGCCATTGCCATCAATGGTGACCATGGCGAGCTCAACTTGCCACCCCTCAGTCGACAGCAAGCTAGAAGCTTCTCTATCCTCTCAAACCTTGTCTGGGACACTCACCACCATCCACCGCCACCCCCAGTCCGATGCCAAAGCACAGCCAGCCCCTGGAACACTCGGCCCGAGAATTCCCAGCCTCTCTGCGAGTGTCCCGAGAGCGCGCTAGCACGCCGCACGTGACACACGCCCACAGACCGCGCTCCGCCCTCAACACGTGCAAGCATGATCACCATCGCCCCATGAACACACCATACATGCCCGTTCGCCACCGCGCGACCTGCAACCATTGTACGCCATTAAAACTTCTGTCGGATCCACCTAGAGCGTCGACGTGTTCCGACCTTCTATCACCGCCCCACGCCGCGTAACCATGTTGTTGAGCTTTATCAAGGAACACATCACCGTCCCCTACCTTCGCCCATGCCAGTATCTCGCTGTGCCAACGACACCGACGAGCTCAGCCCGCGCCCTTCGGTCCCCATCTGGCACTATAAAAGGAGACCACCCCCGCTTGATTTCTTCACACCAACACACTCCCCTCTCTCTCAGAATCACCTCACCTCACCCCCGGAGCAAGGAGAGTAGCACACCGCCGGAATTTGGCCGGTGTCTACTGCGGAGGAGTAAGAAAGGAGCCAGCGATTGGAGTCGTCCCAGGAGAAGCCGCTAGTACCAGGAGGATCGCCATCATCAACTTCGTCGTTCTCCTCCATCGCCGACCATCGCCTAAGCCCCGGTGAGCCCCCATAGACCACCATTGGCCGCGCTAGGGTTCTGTCTCGCTGACGTTGCCCGAAGGAGACGATAGGTCCCAGCCGTGAGATTAGAATTTGATCGCACGGCCTAGATCACCCCGTACTGCTCTGCAACCCCCTGTCTCGCTGACTGGTGGGGTCATTCACTTAAACCAACCCGCGCGTGCACTGTGCACCGTGGGTCGGTCCAGTTAACATCCAGCGCAACCCAGTTAGTTTGAATTTATATTTTACAATTTATTTTCAAACCTAGTTTTGTACCTAGATTCAAAAATCAACCCAGGTCAATTCGCTGAACCAAATTGCATGAAACCAAATTTGTTAGAAAGGTACTGGAATTATTAATCCAAGCCCTATTGGATTCAAACCAATTGGATTTGTAGATCACCCATGGTAAAAATAACAAGGTACACTACTGGGAAAACGGCCTTTAGTGGCGCACCTGAAAACATCATATGTGGCGCACTTGCAGTGCGCCACGTGCCTTGCGCTACGGCTATCTCTCAGCCGTGGCGCACTTCCTAGTGCGCCACGGTTGTGTAGAGACAGGTGTAGCGCACCTGCTAGTGCGCCACAGATGTTTGGGCAGGTGCGCTACCCCTAGGATCTTCTGTGGCGCACTAACTAGTGCGCCACTAAGCTTCTATAGTGCGCTTTAGGTGTAGTGCGCCACAGAAGGTAGACCATGTGCACCACAGATGTATTTTTTGTTTTTTTTTAATTTCCGGGCCAGATTATATACAATATTACAGCAAATATACACACACATATACAAGATATACAATTATATATATAAATACACAATATGAAAAACAAGATTGAAACAAATACATATAGATAAGTCTCATACATGAATACATAGTATAAGTTACATTGTTTCGATCAAGTTACAAAGTGTAACATCCCTAAAATCATGATTTCAAAATTTTCATATCACTCATGCATGCATATAGATTTGAGATCATATTGAAACTCATTTCAAAAAAACAGAAGCACTTGATGCTATGATTTCATGTGAGCAGATTTAATTCAAATGGCCATCACCATTTGAAAGCTTGAAAGTTTAGGAACCTAGATGCTTATCTTCATTGTTGGATAGTGTGTGTGTAGAATTTGGACAAAATTTTTCAACTTATAAATAATTTCAAAACCCCTTTTTAAAACATTTGCAAATCAGATGCAAAGTCTCTGATTATTTTAAATCCAAGCTTGAACCAGCCTATACAAAGTAACCCCATGGGTTTTGACCTACTTCTGAGACCAATTCACCACTACAAAACCTCAGAAAGTTTTGAATTCAAATTGAACTTGAAACCATATGAAAACCTATTCAGAAAATCGAAATAGAAAAAGGAAATGGAGTAAACAAATGAAAAAGGCCGCGCGCCAGAATTCTAGCCCAGCAGCGAATCAAGCCCATCAAGCCCACCCGGGACATTTCTTTTCTTCTCTCACGCACGAGCGCACTCCTTCAGTCACTGACAGCCAGACCCCACGCCCCCTCCTTCTATTTCACTGACCAGCGGGCCCCGTCCATGTCGTCTTCGTCTTCCCCCTGAATCCGCGCATGGTCTCCGCCGCTGGCCGTTGCAGCACTGATACCGCGAGCTTAATTAGCATTGATGCGACGAGCGTTTCCTGTCGAGCCTCGGGCTATAAGATCTCCCCCTCCTCGCGGCCATTTTCCCCCAATCAATTTTGCCTTCACGCCACCAGGCTGCCCACGACTCGCACGACTCCGCCGCTGTTCCGACGACTGCGCCGGCGAATTCCGGTGAGTTCCGAGCTCCCCTCTGCCTCTCATTCCTGCTATCTTGTTCAGTGAGTCTCTGCGCACCTACTGACACACCCCATTTGCCTCCGCATGAACCGTAGCTCCAGCAACGTCGACGACTGGCCGCCACCGTCTTTTGTTCCAACTCCGACGACCTCCAGTGGTAAGTCCAGACCGCCCCAAGCTTCCTCCTTCACACACACATCTCCTCCATGATCTCCTGCATCTGACCACGCCCTTTGTTTGCCTCCTAGTGATCGACAACCTCGCCAACGACGACGACTGACCGTGCCGACGTCTGTCTCTACTCCGACGAGCAATCATCGCCGTATCTGCGCGCCCCTTGAAAAACCAGAGCCACCTCGAGCTTCAGCACGCCGCCGCAATCCTGGTAAGAGCCTTCTTGATTCCCCGGACGACCTAGAGCGCCGGCGCCACCGTAGTCAGACGCGCCGCCGCCGGTCAACGCCGCTAGCGCCGCCCGTTTCTGGTTAATAGATTATAGCCGTCAGATCTGGATCCTACGCGTAGAAACAGTTCACTTAACAAATGGGTATGGACAGATCTGAGCCGCGCAATGTTAGTTAGATCCAACGGCGTAGGAGGGTGATCCGGTGCGAACCGGTACGCACCAGTTATAACGCGACGCGTGTCTAGGGTTAGTTCAGAAACAGAATTCAAAATCAGATTTGGATCAAATTTTCAATTGGCTATAACTTTTGATTCCCACGTTGGAATTTTGCAAACTTTATACCGTTGGATTCAGTGAGTCAAGACATTTATGAATATCCAATGTGTTTAACAAATAGTAACTGTTAAAATGACTTTATATACAGAAACATGTTTAGGTCCAATTGGAGTATAGTTTTAGTTTAGTAATTTGTATTAGTGCCAAATAAGTTTGATTGGCAAACTTTGTGACTTGTTATGTTTCTGTATCATGCACATGCTTTGTAGGGTTTTTCAAAATCATCACTTAGTAAATTCTTGCATGCATGCATTCATATTTTTGCTTGTATATAAATTGTGTGTAATTGTATGCTACAAATTTTTGTGTAGATTTTGCTAGTGATTGTGATTGTGAAGAGTGCTACTCTCCCCATTACCAAGGCAAGTGATACTTCATGATATTTCCACCCTTTATTTTGAATAAGCATTAGAATCATTTCTACTAAGTCTTGCATGCTACTTTTGCCAAATGCTATGTTGGGAAATCCTATGTAGTGTAGAATTGTAGAATTGCTAGGGAATTTTTCTATGTTAAGTTACCATACCATGCTTAGACTAGCTAGTGGAAAACAAGGGTTGGTAAAGAATGTACATGCTATGATGAAATAATTCTAAGTCCTTTGGGACTCATGTTTTCTTAATAAAACAACTAAGTAAATGAACTTCCTGGGTGGAATGGGACTTGATTGGTGGTTTTTGGTTGAGTGGTTACACAAGGCCATGGATTTGGCTTGTGTATCTCACTTGTGGTATGACACCCAGGCACAAAGGGATTTGGAGGCCAAGTGTTGAGAAAGCTTACAGTGCAACCACTTGGCAATATGGGCTCTACCTTGATCATATAGGTTGCTAGAACTTAGTCATTTGGACAGATGGTGGTAGTGGGATGATAGGTTGGAACGCTTCCATTTGAATAAGGAAAGACTTCTGAAAGGTCCTGTCTTGGGAAACCAAGTCTGGTGGGGAAAGTGCACAACCTCTGCAGATGGAAAATCTAAGTACTTAGCCAAGTCCATGGCAATGGACAACTTGAGCATCAAGACATGGAAGCTACAAGAATCTCATCACTCCAATTTCTAAGTAAAACTTGTGGGTGAACAAGGGTGAAGGACCCCAATGTCTATTGGTGGTTTCTTGGGAAGTTTTTGACAAAGAAAAACTTAGTGATTTCAACTAATAGGAAAAACCTATTTTCAAGCAAAGCAAGCCAAGCTACACTTAGCCAAAATGCATATAGTAATTTAGTCCACTTAAAATTTACTAAGGTATCACTTGCCAATACTATTCCAAAGTATTGACCCTCTGTGGCTGTAACTTGTGATGTTGCAGGTTACTCCGATGGTGAGTAGGAGTCATGAGTCTACACTCGACATGCTTGCCTGTGGCACATGAAGATGAAGACTTATGTTTATTTACTTATTCGAAAACTCTTGTATTAGGCCTTTGGCCCTGAGTTGTAAAAGACTATGTTTTATCTCTGGAATGAATGTAATAAACGACCTTTGTATCTGTGTACTTCATCTTAAACTGTGGATGCTAGCATTGATCTAGGGACTAGCATTGCAATCACAAGGATCCTTTTCCTTTACAAAGGAGGGGTCTTACAGATGGTATCAGAGCCAGGTTGCCTGTAGGATTATGACCCCTAGGATTGGAAAACCACTAAGGAAAAATTTTCAACTACTTCTACACTTGTATATTCTTCTCGTAAACTTTTCTAATCTTCTCATTCTCATCTCTATTTGTAGATGAACTCCATCAACGAAGCCGTGAAGAAAGGACCACTCATGACCACTCAAGGACCTCATGGTGACAATGGAAGCACATGGTGCAGCTGTTTACAAAGGCTTTCCAGTGATGGATGAAGGAGTGGAGTATTGGTGGGTGCAACTTCACTTGTACAAAAACAAGGAAGACAACCACAAAGAAAGAGGATTCTGCATGTACACCAACATTGTGATGCACACCACATTCTTTGAGTCAGCAAGAGAAGCAGCTTGGAGGACTATCAAAGAACTAAGTGCTAGAGTCAAGTGCAGAATGATCAACCTCCAAAAAGACTTAGAGAAAGAGAAGGAGCTTACCCAAGAGTTGGAAGCCACCAACCAAGAATTAAGGGGAGATATTATAGACTTAGTGATGGAATCAAATGAACAAGACAGGTGGATTGCCTCTAGGAACATTGTGTTTGCCAATAGATCCAGTGAGATAGGATTGTAAAAGCACTTCGTTAGTTGGACCACCACCTATCACCTTATTTTCCAAAATGATACCTTAAATAAGATTGGACCTTGATTGATGTAATGGATTCATGTATGCATGACTTGTGTGATTTTGTATTCCATGGATATGTATGAAATGTTTGTCTTGTTTCATCTTAAATTGTGTTGTCCTAACTTTTCTATCTTATAAATAGATGCCTATTACCATCAGCACTGTTGAGGAGTTCCAGGTTACCCGTTTGGTCCTCGTATCGTTGAACTTACTACCTTGCTCGATCTCCCTCTTCCCACCATCATGGTGCACCCACTCACCAAGTTCGAGAGGAAGGACCTCTGGGGCTTCAAGGTGAACCAGCCCGAACGTCAGACAGAGCCTACTACGGAGGCTATCGTCTTCAAGCTTATGCATGATGACAGGGAGAGAGGCATGGAGGTAGTCATGCAGGACCTGATAGGACGTCTGTTAGGTCGTCACTCCCGACAGGTTAGAGGCACCCACTTTCACGTCTTCGGAAGACGTGATGATGATGGAGAGTACATCGACTTTGAGGACGACTCGAGGGACACAACAGAGCCGATACGCCTCTATCTCTAGGACTTAGAGTCTCTCATCAGGCACGTGGACACGGACAGGACCAACGTCATGCTCAGCAATGACGAGCTCCAGGTGCAGCTTCGCGAGAAGGACAAGCTTTTCGCACAGCAGGACGAGATGGCCAAGGAAATGGAGACGAAGTTCGAGACCCAGAACCGCAAGTTCAAGAGTCAGGAGAAACGCGTGCAGGATAGGAACAAGAAGATCCGGGACATGACTGAAGAACCGAAGTCCAAGGATTTCGAGCTAGAGCAGCAGCAGATGGTGATCGAGAGGCTTCACTCCCAGAAGAGGGCTCTCAAGGCCAAGATCGATTCCTTGACCACTACGATTGAGGAGAACAAGACCGCGATGGAGAACGCAGGTCTTACCTTCGTCGAGGAGGAGATTGATGCTGATGAGTAGACTTGACTACTCGTTTGTCTTTCATTATCATACTTGTTATTTGTGAACTTGTTATTGGACCATCCGACATGTGGATGGCTTGCCACTTGTGTGTTTTACTTCATGAACTTATTATCTAGTTGTTGAACTTTTATCCTTGAGTTGCATGCTATGTATTTGCTTGTGATGTATTGTGCATAAAACATCTATGGGTATCTCATTCTTATCTCTATTTGAACAAACCACAGATGCCTCCCCGTCGCGCAAACCCCAACCCCAACAACATCACTCCAGAAATGCAACAGATGATGAATGCTCAGACGCAGCTTATGCAGATGATGACAACATTCATCCAAAACCAGAATAACAACAACAATAACAACCCCAATAACAACAACAACAACAACAACCCTCCGGGTTTTGATATGCTCACCAGATTTCTGCGTTTGAGGCCAGCTAAGTTTTTAGGGACAACTGATCCCATGGTGGCCAATGATTGGCTACATTCTGTGTACAAGGACTTAGTGACCGTGGGCTGCACGGATGCTGAAAAGGTCAGGTTCATAGCACATCTGTTGGAAGGGCCAGCCGCCACATGGTGGGACAACTTCCAAATCACCACTCCTTTAGATGAGGTGACTTGGGCTATCTTTGAAGATGGCTTTTGCACTGCTCATATCTCATCAGGAATGATGAGCCTGAAAAAGAAGGAGTTTCACAACCTGAAGCAGCGCCACCGCAGCGTGGCTGAATATATAGAAGAGTTCAACAATCTGGCGCGCTATGCACCGGATGAGGTTGATACAGATGCCAAAAGAAATGAAAAGTTTCTGGAAGGCTTGAATGATGAGTTAAACTTGCAGTTGGCTGTGGCATATGTTCCAACTTATCAGTCTCTGTGTGACAAGGCTGCTATTTTGGAAAATAAAATGAAGCAAGTCGAGAGTAGGAAGAGGAAACACTCCGACAAGCACAGCTCAGGATCGTCTCACAAACAATCTCACTATGATGACAGTGGTAGCTCAGGATCCCATAAGCATGGGAAATTCAACAAACATCACAACCACAACCGTCATGACAACAAGCATCACCGCAGTCATGACAATGAAAAGTACAAGAACCACAAGAGTGGACATAAGAGCCACCACAGTGGGAATGGTAGTGGAAGTCAGCCTGCAAGAAAGGACATCAGTCAGGTGGAGTGCTTCAAATGCAAAAAGTTGGTGCATTATGCTAATGAGTGCCCTAAGAAGAAATTTGAAGGACCTAACAAGCCCAATCCTTTTCAGAAAGGACAGGTTAACCACATCAATGTGGAGGTCTATGAGGAGCCTGATGCTGTTGCTGGTAAGTTCAGACTCAATTCCATTCCAGCATTTGTACTCTTTGATACTGGTGCATCTCATTCATTCATATCAAGAGCATTTGTTGAAAGAAATGAACTGCCGGTAGAAACCATTGGGTGTCCTATAAAAGTAAGTTCTCCTGGTGGAGAAATGATAGTGAATTCAGGATGCCATGACCTAGTCATAGAATTCGGGAAGTATAAGTTTCCCGTTAACTTGATAATATTAAACTCCCAAGGTTTGGATGTCATTCTGGGAATGGACTGGATGACTAAGTACAAAGGAGTGATAGATTGTGCCAGCCATACTGTCTCACTCACAACTCCGAATAATAGAAGGATCAGATTCAAGACCAGCTTTGGACCAAAGAAGAGTATGCTAAATTCTCTTAAGGGGGTTAGCATGGACATTGTGCCAATTGTGTGTGAGTATCCGGATGTGTTCCCGGAAGAATTGCCAGGAATGCCACCAGATAGAGATGTGGAATTTCTGATAGATTTGGTACCAGGATCGGGACCAATAGCCAAAAGACCATACAAAATGTCAGTTGATGAACTGAAAGAGCTCAAGAAGCAACTAGGAGAACAGTTGCAAAAAGGATTTATCCAACCAAGTTATTCATCTTGGGGAGCCCCAGTATTGTTCGTGGAGAAGAAGGATAGAAGCCAAAGGTTATGCATAGATTACCGTTCACTCAATGAGGTAACTATCAAGAACAAATATCCTTTGCCTAGAATCAATGACTTGTTTGATCAGCTAGAAGGAGCATGTGTGTTCTCAAAGATTGATCTCCGGTCAGGCTATTTTCAACTTAAGATAAGAGAGCAAGACATACCTAAAACAGCATTCACCACAAGGTATGGGTTGTATGAGTATACCGTGATGCCTTTTGGCTTAACCAATGCTCCAGCATACTTCATGAATATGATGAACAAGGTGTTCATGGAATTCCTTGACAAGTTTGTTGTCGTATTCATCAATGACATCTTAGTCTACTCTAAGAGCAAAGAAGAACATGAGGGACACTTGCGTTTGATACTTGAAAAGCTAAGAGAGCATAAACTTTATGCCAAATTTAGCAAGTGTGAGTTTTGGTTAGAGGAAGTTGGTTTTCTTGGTCATGTTATGACAAAGGATGGTGCGGCAGTTGATCCTGCTAAAGTTTCAGCGGTGAAAGAATGGCAATCTCCCAAGAATGTGAAAGAAGTTCGTAGCTTCCTCGGCTTAGCAGGTTACTACAGAAGGTTCATTGAAAATTTCTCAAAGGTTGCTAAGCCAATGACTGAATTGTTAAAGAAGGACAAGAAATTTGCTTGGTCTGAAGGTTGTGAAGTTAGCTTCCAAGAATTGAAGAAGAGACTTGTGACAGCACCAGTTCTATGTCTGCCAGATTTGGAAAAGGATTTCCAAGTATATTGTGATGCATCCCATCAAGGTTTAGGTGCCGTACTTATGCAAGACGGTAAAGTTGTGGCCTATTCCTCGAGACAACTCAAAACTCATGAAGTAAATTATCCTACTCATGATTTAGAGTTAGCCTCTGTCGTCCATGCACTCAAAACATGGAGACATTACCTTTTGGGAAAGCGTTGTGAAGTGTTCACGGACCACAAAAGTTTGAAGTACATCTTCACCCAAAAGGAAATCAATATGAGACAAAGAAGATGGTTAGAGCTTATCAAGGATTATGACTTGAGTTTGCAATACCACCCCGGTAAAGCAAATGTTGTAGCAGACGCTCTAAGTCATAAGGTATTTGTGAATGGCCTTACCAAAGGAGAATTGCCAGATGATTTGTGTGCTCAATTCAAAGAACTCAGGTTAGAGATTGTACCTGAAGGACATCTCATGTCTTTGGATGTTCAACCCACTTTGTTGGACAAGATTCGAGAAGCTCAGAAGTCCGATAAGGAAATTGAAGAGATTAAGAAAAATATTGGACTAGGGAAAGCTAAGAATTTCCATGAAGACGAACAGGGTACATTATGGCATGGGAAACGTGTGTCCCACAAGATCCGGAGTTACGGAAACTGATTTTGCAAGAAGCACACAACTCTCCGTAATCTATTCATCCGGGTAACACCAAAATGTACATGGACATGAAAGAAAGATTTTGGTGGAACAATCTCAAGAGAGACATCGCCGAACATATTGCTTTGTGTGATGTGTGTATTAGAGTAAAGGCGGAGCATCAGAAACCAGCCGGTTTGCTTCAACCACTACCAATTCCTGATTGGAAATGGGACAAGATTCGTATGGATTTCATTACCGGATTACCAAGGACCAGATCAGGATATGATTCCATATGGGTAGTAGTGGATCGCCTAACTAAAGTGGCACATTTCATACCCGTGAAGACAACCTATACAAGTGCCAAGTTAGCTAAAATCTACATGAGTAGAATTGTATGCCTTCACGGTGTGCCTAAGAGTATTGTATCCGATAGGGGAACCCAATTCACTTCCCATTTTTGGAGACAACTACATGAGTCATTGGGAACGAGGTTGGAATTCAGTACTGCTTTCCATCCTCAAACTAATGTACAAACAGAAAGGACTAACCAAATCCTTGAAGATATGTTGAGGGCATGTGACCTAGATTATGGAGCAAGTTGGGATGAAAGTCTGCCTTACGCAGAATTTTCTTATAACAACAGCTATCAAGCCAGCATTGAGATGGCACCGTTTGAGTTTCTCTATGGAAGAAAATGTACCACCCCATTGCTATGGAATGGTGTGGGAGAAATAAGTCTATTCGGGCCAGATCTTATCAAAGAAGCCGAAGAGAAGGTCAAATTGGTTAAGGACAGGTTGAAGATAGCACAATCCCGACAGAAAAGCTACACAGATCCTAAGCGTAGAGAAGTCACCTACGAAGTTGGTGATAGAGCCTATCTTAGAGTATCACCACTCCGTGGAGTGAAAAGATTCGGAGTCAAAGGAAAATTGGCACCAAGATATGTTGGGCCATTCAAGATTCTGAGTCGCAAAGGAGAAGTTGCTTATGAAGTTGAACTGCCAGCGTCTCTATCAGCAGTCCACAATGTATTTCATGTGAGTCAGCTTAAGAAATGTCACCCGGAAATGGAAGAGTCTTCTTTGAAGGATACCATACCTTTGGAAGAAGTTCAACTAGAAAGTGATCTCACTTATGAGGAAAAGCCTATCAAGATTCTTGAGACTGCGGAAAGAGTCACGAGAACAAAGACTATCAAGTTTTGCAAAGTGCAATGGAATCATCATTCCGAAGAAGAAGCAACATGGGAAAGAGAAGATGATCTTCGGAAAGACCACCCTCACCTATTTGCTAGCCAATCCGAATCTCGAGGGCGAGATTCACCTTAAGGGGGTTAGATTTGTAACATCCCTAAAATCATGATTTCAAAATTTGCATATCACTCATGCATGCATATAGATTTGAGATCATATTCAAACTCATTTCAGGAAAACAGAAGCACTTGATGCTATGATTTCATGTGAGCAGATTTAATTCAAATGTCCATCACCATTTGAAAGCTTGAAAGTTTAGGAACCTAGATTCTTATCTTCATTGTTGGATAGTGTGTGTGTAGAATTTGGACAAAAGTTTTCAACTTAGAAATAATTTCAAAACCCCTTTTTAAAACATTTGCAAATCAGATGCAAAGTCTCTGATTATTTTAAATCCAAGCTTGAACCAGCCTATACAAAGTAACCCCATGGGTTTTGACCTACTTCTGAGACCAATTCACCACTACAAAACCTCAGAAAGTTTTGAATTCAAACTGAACTTGAAACCATTTGAAAACCTATTCAGAAAATCGAAATAGAAAAAGGAAATGGAGTAAACAAATGAAAAAGGTCGCGCGCCAGAATTCTAGCCTAGCAGCGAATCAAGCCCATCAAGCCCACCCGGGACATTTCTTTTCTTCTCTCACGCACGAGCGCACTCCTTCAGTCACTGACAGCCAGACCCCACGCCCCCTCCGTCTATTTCACTGACCAGCGGGCCCCGTCCACGTCGTCTTCGTCTTCCCCCTGAATCCGCGCATGATCTCCGCCGCTGGCCGTTGCAGCACTGATACCGCGAGCTTAATTAGCATTGATGCGACGAGCGTTTCCTGTCGAGCCTCGGGCTATAAGATCTCCCCCTCCTCGCGGCCATTTTCCCCCAATCAATTTTGCCTTCACGCCACCAGGCTGCCCACGACTCGCACGACTCTGCCGCTGTTCCGACGACTGCGCCGGCGAATTCCGGTGAGTTCCGAGCTCCCCTCTGCCTCTCATTCCTGCTATCTTGTTCAGTGAGTCTCTGCGCACCTACTGACACACCCCATTTGCCTCCGCATGAACCGTAGCTCCAGCAACGTCGACGACTGGCCGCCACCGTCTTCTGTTCCAACTCCGACGACCTCCAGTGGTAAGTCCAGACCGCCCCAAGCTTCCTCCTTCACACACACATCTCCTCCATGATCTCCTGCATCTGACCACGCCCTTTGTTTGCCTCCTAGTGATCGACAACCTCGCCAACGACGACGACTGACCGTGCCGACGTCTGTCTCTACTCCGACGAGCAATCATCGCCGTATCTGCGCGCCCCTTGACAAACCAGAGCCACCTCGAGCTTCAGCACGCCGCCGCAATCCTGGTAAGAGCCTTCTTGATTCCCCGGACGACCTAGAGCGCCGGCGCCACCGTAGTCAGACGCGCCGCCGCCGGTCAACGCCGCTAGCGCCGCCTGTTTCTGGTTAATAGATTATAGCCGTCAGATCTGGATCCTACGCGTAGAAACAGTTCACTTAACAAAGGGGTATGGACAGATCTGAGCCGCGCAATGTTAGTTAGATCCAACGGCGTAGGAGGGTGATCCGGTGCGAACCGGTACGCACCAGTTATAACGCGACGCGTGTCTAGGGTTAGTTCAGAAACAGAATTCAAAATCAGATTTGGATCAAATTTTCAATTGGCTATAACTTTTGATTCCCACATTGGAATTTTGCAAACTTTATACCGTTGGATTCAGTGAGTCAAGACATTTATGAATATCCAATGTGTTTAACAAATAGTAACTGTTAAAATGACTTTATATACAGAAACATGTTTAGGTCCAATTGGAGTATAGTTTTAGTTTAGTAATTTGTATTAGTGCCAAATAAGTTTGATTGGCAAACTTTGTGACTTGTTATATTTCTGTATCATGCACATGCTTGGTAGGGTTTTTCAAAATCATCACTTAGTAAATTCTTGCATGCATGCATTCATATTTTTGCTTGTATATAAATTGTGTGTAATTGTATGCTACAAATTTTTGTGTAGATTTTGCTAGTGATTGTGATTGTGAAGAGTGCTACTCTCCCCATTACCAAGGCAAGTGATACTTCATGATATTTCCACCCTTTATTTTGAATAAGCATTAGAATCATTTCTACTAAGTCTTGCATGCTACTTTTGCCAAATGCTATGTTGGGAAATCCTATGTAGTGTAGAATTGTAGAATTGCTAGGGAATTTTTCTATGTTAAGTTACCATACCATGCTTAGCCTAGCTAGTGGAAAACAAGGGTTGGTAAAGAATGTACATGCTATGATGAAATAATTCTAAGTCCTTTGGGACTCATGTTTTCTTAATAAAACAACTAAGTAAATGAACTTCCTGGGTGAAATGGGACTTGATTGGTGGTTTTTGGTTGAGTGGTTACACAAGGCCATGGATTTGGCTTGTGTATCTCACTTGTGGTATGCCACCCAGGCACAAAGGGATTTGGAGGCCAAGTGTTGAGAAAGCTTACAGTGCAACCACTTGGCAATATGGGCTCTGCCTTGATCATATAGGTTGCTAGAACTTAGTCATTTGGACAGATGGTGGTAGTGGGATGATAGGTTGGAACGCGTCCATTTGACTAAGGAAAGACTTCTGAAAGGTCCTGTCTTGGGAAACCAAGTCTGGTGGGGAAAGTGCACAACCTCTGCAGATGGAAAATCTAAGTACTTAGCCAAGTCCATGGCAATGGACAACTTGAGCATCAAGACATGGAAGCTACAAGAATCTCATCACTCCAATTTCTAAGTAAAACTTGTGGGTGAACAAGGGTGAAGGACCCCAATGTCTATTGGTGGTTTCTTGGGAAGTTTTTGACAAAGAAAAACTTAGTGATTTCAACTAATAGGAAAAACCTATTTTCAAGCAAAGCAAGCCAAGCTACACTTAGCCAAAATGCATATAGTAATTTAGTCCACTTAAAATTTACTAAGGTATCACTTGCCAATACTATTCCAAAGTATTGACCCTCTGTGGCTGTAACTTGTGATGTTGCAGGTTACTCCGATGGTGACTAGGAGTCACGAGTCTACACTCGACATGCTTGCCTGTGGCACATGAAGATGAAGACTTATGTTTATTAACTTATTCCAAAACTCTTGTATTAGGCCCTGAGTTGTAAAAGACTATGTTTTATCTCTGGAATGAATGTAATAAACGACCTTTGTATCTGTGTACTTCATCTTAAACTGTGGATGCTAGCATTGATCCAGGGACTAGCATTGGAATCACAGGGATCCTTTTCCTTTACAAAGGAGGGGTCTTACACAAAGTAGTACTTGGTGACATGCGAATACATGTGTCGATCGAACAAGTTAGAGATCGGAAGCTCGCCTAGACATCTAAACTAGCTAGACACAAACGCGGGATAAATAACCAAAGAAGATAAGCATGATCACCGCCACGACGAAGGTGTAGGTCTTTATCCGGTTCCTTGTCCTAACTCCCGCTAGATAGCGCGTGTATCTAGCTTCCGCCTCCACCATAGTGTTGTACCCTTTGTAGCTATTGCCGCTGAAACGGTGCACCTATCTCCGGCAGTCTTTCCAATCATCGTAGACTCCGGGAACCCGTCCCTTGTACACGACGTACCACGTCATCTATAAGTTGACAATAATAATTAACCAGTGATTGAAAAAAAAACATATATAATTAAAGTCGCATATGAAGATACACTTATAGAAAGTACTCCTAAATCAAAAAGACCAAACTCAAAAAGCATGCCTCATATATAACTAGGTTGTTCGACACAGGAATATGCTACGATGGAACTGTTTGCCAAGTAGGATGCACAACACCTGGACCTGTGCATAGCACAAGGCGAACAATCCCATCGCAACACATTCACATATAGTGTGCCACGACATTTCAATCATCGGCATTATTCTCGAAAAAGACCAAAGTAAATCAAAAAGCATGCCTCATATATATACATAGGTCGTTGGACACAGGAATATGCTACGATGGAACCGTACGCCAAGTAGGATGCACAACACCTGGACTTGTGCATAGCACAAGGCGTACAATCCCATCGTAGCACATTCACATATCTAGTGTGCCACGACATTTCAATCATCGGCATTATTCTCGAAAAAGACCAAAGTAGCTCAAAAAGAATGCCTCATATATAACTAGCTAGGTCGTTGGACATAGGAATATGCTATGATGGAACGGTTAGCCAAGTAGGATGCACAATTCCTGGACTTGTGCATATCACAAGGCTAACTATCCCGTCATAGCACATTCACATATATATTGTGCCACGACATTTCAATCATCGACATATTCTCGAAAAGACAAAAATAACTCGAAAAGAATGCCTCATATATATACATAGGTCGTTGGACACAGGAATATGCTATGATGGAACTGTGAGCCAAGTAGGATGCATAAGACCTGGACTTGTGCATATCACAAGGCTCACAATCCCATCATAGCACATTCACATATATAGTGTGCCACGACATTTCAATCATCGGCATTATTTTCGAAAAAGACAAAAATAACTCGAGAAGAATGCCTCATATATATACATAGGTCGTTGGACACAGGAATATGCTACGATGGAACAGTGAGACAAGTAGGATGCACAAGACCTGGACTTGTGCATATCACAAGGCTCACAATCCCATCGTAGCCCATTCACATATATAGTGTGCCACGACATTTCAATCATCGGCATTATTCTCGAAAAAAGAGTAAGGAAAAAAAGAAGGACCAAAGTGAGCAAAGGACCAAAGAGTAAGCAAAAAAACCAAGCATTGTTTGATATATAATAATAATAATAAGCAAAATAAGTAAGCGATGATTCATAAACCTAATAAGATAAGTACACTTGTCCACACACACACAAAGGTCATCTATAGTTTGTAACTACAACTAGGCCAACATCAAGCCTTCTGGCTCGGCTTAGGGAACGGGAGGACGCCTTGTCTCGTCATGAACTTCCTATAGTCACCCTGCATCTCTAGGCGATCTTCTATGTCACGGTTATTCGGGATATTTCCTCCGTAGAAGATCCCCCCCCGAAGTCATGACATCACGAAAGATGATTGCTCCAAACTGCTGCTGGATGCGATACATCTCTTGTCTAATATCCGAATCATTGATCTTGGCATTTTCTTCGGCCCACTGTTTGAGATGATCTGGCAGCGTAGAATTCTGTTGGTCAAGTAGGAACGCCCTCATGTGATGGAGTGTGTAGTAGGCTTCCTTCTTACTGTTTTCCGGCTGCTTCACGCAGGGGAACTCCGTTACGTGGTTGAAGACGTGCCTGCCGAACTTGACCTTCGTACGCACGAAGGTGGTGCCTTCCGTCGAGGCAAAGCCAGTGAGAGCATCATCCAGAACTTCCTTGATCTTGTCGTAGTTTTTCTTGTTTTCTAGACTCCCCGAGTCGAAATACGTGGCGTGGGAATGCTTCGGCGATAAGGAGATGAGCGTGCAGTGTTCATCTCTGCGCAAAAAATTCAAATGGAATGTGTTGGAAAAAGAATGATGATGATCTAATAAGGCCAATCGATGGTGGCGAGTGAATAACGACTTACTCGGGAAAGTAAGGCACGAGAATGTATTCATTTGTCTTGTTCGCCACGAGGATTCTTTTTAGGTACGAGGCTACGATACGTCGTTCGGCGGGGGAACCCAAGCAGCCATCACGCATGTAGTAGGGGTCCACTATAGCGATGCCCGGTGTGTTCTCTCTAATGATCTGCATGGCCAGGCTGAGAGAAAACAGACGGACCATGGTATAGTGCAGCGGGTATAGGTGGAACATATTGAAGATGTCGTCGAACCGCGGGAAGAACAGATCCGCAGGGGCATTGTCGATGAAGCCCAAGCCTGGTGGCACCTTAACCACGAATACCGGGTGCGAGGGATCTTTCTCTGATAGAAGGCGTCTCTCTATCGTCAGCACGCCGTCATGCACACTCTGCAGTTCCGAACTGGCGAGCTTCCGCAAATTCTTAGGTAGCATGGGCTCACCCGCCACATGAATCCTCCACATAATACCCTCGGGTCTTGGTGGCCCGTCCTGAAACCTGATCGGATTCGCAGTTGTTGACGCCACCGGCTGGCTCGAGCTGCTAGATTTTCTTTTCCTGCCCTTTTATCCTTTTGGAGAGGGGGTAGGCACCGCAATCTGAGCACCGGCCACCCTATGTAGTGTGTCAGGGCTTAGAATAAAGGGTCGGTTGGTTGTATTAGCTGGCTCTGTAAAGGCGCAAGCTGGAGGCGTCTCCTGAGAACCAAACAGACGCTTGGTGATAGTGGCTTTCTCTATGGGGCCACCATCTAGGTCTTCTTCATTGCCAAACTGAGTGCTGAAGAAGTGATCATTCCAGTCTTCGTCGTCCTCGGCCGGATCCTGCGCCATGTGCATATCATCAACATGATCATCCGACCCACCGCGTGGAGGTGACGGCGAGGGAGGTAAGGGGGCCTTGCCACCGCTTGTCGCTGGCACGACAGGCAGTGCTGTTGTCTGTGGCGTGATGGCCCCCGCCGTCCCCAAACGGATCATGCTCTTTGGCCATAGCAAGAATAAGCCGAAGCAAGTTCTGAGGACAGGTTCTTCTTCATCCACTCCTGGGGGTTGAATGGGAGGTTCCAGGTCGTCCCAGCCCCTTAGCACCCGACTAATTTTAACCCTGTGCACGCTATCTGACATCGGCCTTGAGTGGAACGTGTGATGCAAGGGTTGAACGATGGTACCCTTGGCAACATCCTTAGCTCGTTGTTCACGTAGCATAAGAGAGTGCAAGGAACATCCGTCTGCGGAAAACATGTACGGCGTCGTCAGAGATGCCATAAGAGTAATAGATGGCATGAAAGGCGGTAATTAAAGCAATTTGTTTACCGTAATGGCGTCGATATCGGCTAATGTCGACGCACCGCATACGGCGACGGGCGTGCAAGAGACGGAAGGGCTGCTTGATGGCGCGGTGCTGGCCGCCGGTGTATTCTCCCTACCGACGGGTGCTTGGAGCTCCAGTGCCGCCGCGACGATGGCAGGGGGGCACCAACATGTACTCCGGCGCCGCGGTGATGGCAGGGGGAGTCACCAACACTTGCGGCGCCGCGGTGCTAGCGGGCGGAGTCACAAACACGTAGTTCGCCTGATTCGTCAGCACCGCGTTGTTCGAGTGGCTGCTGACCATGCTTGGAATCGGGCACGGCCCTACTCGACCACCCGCACTCCAGTTTGCTATTGACTCCACCAAGGTAGGCAGGAAGGACGTGAGGGTGATTGCCAGGTTGTGTTGGACGATCTGCGGGATCCGCGCCACTTGTGCCTTAAGTTCTTGAACCTCGCGGTTTTCCTAGTCGCTCCTTCCCGACGGCGCCACATGCGTCCTCGGCGGTGGACCAAAATAATCCACCCAATTCTTACCCCCGAGGCCGGCCAGACGGCTAGCCGACGACGGCTTCTTCGTAACCGGCTCTATTTTCTTGACCCGGTTCATCGCCCTGTTAAAAGGGTTATCCCACCGGGTGGCCGCCGTCGACCCCTGGGATGAGGAACCCTGGGATCCATGACTAGCAACAATTTCCTCCTCCTGTAGAAGAAGTAACAGTGAATCATTTAGATCATCGATTAGATTGCAATCGAGTTGATCCGCAGTAATTAGATTATACTTACCACAATTTCCTCGAATTCCTTCACCGCAGGATCCGCGGTGAGTTGTTTGGTTTTTGGGTCCACATGGTAACGGGCCCTGATGAAGTTTCGAACCTGCCCGGGTTCGAATTTAGCAAAGGGGTTTTCTATCCCCTTGGATCTATAATCTTCGTCCTCCTTATTCCATTTGGCCTCCGCAGTTCTGTATCCACCAGATCCGAGATGGTGATGACCTATATGCATCGCCTGCAGCACCTTTCCCCGATTACTATTGGCTAGGGCTCTTTCGGATTCACACCTCTCCTTGAACTCCCAGAACTGATCTTCGGTGATCTGCGGGTCAATCTTCTGGATCTCCTCGAGACTTTTGCCTTCTTTATAGATCTTCTTATTTATCCGGGTTCTCCAGCTGGCCAGGGCGGTGCTCATCTTTGTGAGGGGGGATTTGTTTACTTCGTTCACATGATAATTTGTGCTCTGATACTTAGCGGGGAACTTGTATCTTGCGTGTAGCTTCTCAAAGAGGAGTGTGCGCAAGTGGCCATTATCTTTATGCCGGAGATTCTCGGTGTTGATCGAGATGGTTGTCCGGGTGATCACCGCCACTTTCCCACCGTACCCTTTGACGACAAGGTCGGGCTCCAAAGGAACCCCTAATGGGCTCACTTCGGTAATTTCCTCCCTGACCGTGCCGACCGTGTTCGGGCGCCGGTCCTTCGGCTTCTTCTTCTTATTTGGAGGATTGCTACCACTCCCTGTGCCCTCGCCGCCATCAGTGGTTTCATCGTCCGTCGTTCCTTTGGCTTCTTCCTCCGCGTCTTCCATCTCATCATCCTCGCTCTCCGAAGGATGGTATTCTTCATCGTCTTCTAGCCGCTGGGCCGCCTCCCAGAATGTCAATTGTTTATTCGGAGGTCTGAGTTCTCCTCCAGCGCTGATGCGCTTAGAACATCCAGCCTCGTCGTTCTCACACATCTTCACACTAATAAAAAACAAATAATTGGTTAAATGCACGGAAAAATCCGGCATGACCTTTGCTAATTTTCTTAAACTAGGAGTGCTCGATTTCTGCCGAAACGGAAGTTAATCAACATTCCGGCAAAAATCGGGACTCATTTCATACAAGAACCTGCATATATGTGGCCAGCATAGCTAGCACACAATAAATGGCCATCATAGCCAGCACAATCAGCATAAATGGCCCAGTATAGCCAGCACAACTGCACAACCAGCACACAATAAATCTGTTTCAGGCAAAAATGGAGCAACTAGAATAAATGGCCAACACACAAATAGTACATCAAGCATAAATGGCCAGGTTTCAGGTTTGGACTTAGCAGTTTCAGGTTTGGACTTAGCAGTTTCAGGTTTCAGCAAGCATAAAGAGTGTAAAAATGCAAATAGTATACACAGCTAGCTACTGTCTTGTTTTTGTTAGCATTTCATCACTAAAGCAAATAAGCAAATAAGCATTTCACAGCATTACACAGCTAGCTACTGTCTTGTTTCAGTTTCAGCTAGCATTTCATCACCAGGAGCATTTCATCACTAAAGCAAATAAGCAAGCAACACCTACTGCCTAAAGATGGTTCAACACTAAAACTACTAGCTAATCCAGAGCACATGGGCCATTACTGTGAGTTTATTTACTTATAAGTGAGTGGTTATGATTTAGAATTATGGGAATAATATTACTACTAGCTAATCCAGAGCACATGGTTCAGCACTAAAACTCTCACCAGCACTCTGGTTGCTTGGGAAAACCATCCAAGAGCACCAGCAAATCCAAGGGATCAAGTTAGGAGGTGAGAGGATGGGGTTGGCATAGTAGTGATCAATAATATAGGCACAAAATCAACCACAACTCCAACACAACAGGTTATCCATCCAAGATCATGTCCTTGCCATCTGTTCTTACTATTGCATCTTAAAGAAAGTAGAGGGGGCAATAGAAAATCCTCAGCTCTGTACTCACATGGAGTACTAGATTATCATTGGATAGTTTCATAAGCAAGCAATAGCTTTTGTATACAAACATCATCAAAGCCTCAGCCTTTGCATCCTAGGCAGAGCTAAGTAATGAAGGGAAAATAGTTAAGATGGATAAAGAAGGGATTTGCTTCTTCAAACACACAGTGGTGCATGATTCTACAGTGTCTTTATTTATCAGATTCCTTCCCTTGGAATATCAGACAGTTATCTGTCTAGTCATTACTTAAATCTTTGGCTCTGCTTCTATATTATTGAGTTTCATGTGCCAAGCAATTTACTTGAAGCTGAAAGTATGTACCTTCAGCATGAAGAACTCCATGAGATTTGGTGGTGCCTCCTAGTTCACAAACCAATATAATTGTGCATGCTGATCATGTACACAATTGTTTCTACCTTTGCAGTTTATTTAGTAAAGTTTGTAACCAATATAAGCCTTTCCTGTTCTGTTGATAAAGCAGGAGCACAACAAAGAGAAAACTAAGCCTTCTTTGGCTATGGTTTGATTTATGTGTCTGTTCTGATCTGCTCATACATCATTCCATCATGAAAATGGAGTTATGTCATGCTCCAGTGACCAAATTTAATCATGGAAACAGTGGTATATGAAGCAGTTTAGATCATGAAACCGCATCTGAACTTCTATCAAATTGAAACAATGCCAAAAAATATCTTGAAGATGTGAACCTTTGTTCCCTTGTTTTTTTCTTTTTCTTACTTACCCTTTTTATTGATCAGTTCCTTAAGTTTGCATTCCTGATGAAATGTAACATCCCTAAATTCATGATTTCAAAGATTGCATATCATTCATGCATGCATATAGTTTTGAGATCAAATTCACACTCATTTCAAGAAAAACAGAAGCACATAGTGCTATCATTTTATGTGAGCAAACTTAAATCAAATGGCTATCCCCATTTGAGAGTTTGAATGTTTTAAACCTAGATTGTTTGTCTTCCTTGTTGATTGGTTTGAGTGTGGAGTTAGAACAAAATTTTACAAATATAAATGGTTTCAAAAACCATTTTCAAACATTTGCAAAACTAGTGCAATGTCCCTGTTATTTTGTTTCTCCAAAAATGACCAAGCCTTTTCAAAGTAACCACATGGTTTTATACCTAGATTTGAGTATGTTGCACACTGCAAAAATCCCAAATAGATTTGAATTCAAGTGGAGTTTGAATTCATTTGAAAACCATTCCTGAAAATCAATTTAGAAAAAGAAAAGAGAAAAGAATTGGAAAAGGGCCGGCGCCAGGAATTTGGCCCAGCAACAGACGCGGCCCAGCTAGTCCACCCGGGCCACCTCTCTCTCTCTCTCTCTCGCACGCGCAGACGCACCCACGCAGTCACTGACGCCTGGACCCCACTCCCTCTCTGCTTATTTCGCTGACAAGCGGGGCCTGTCCACGTCATCGTCGACTTTCCCAAAATCCCGCGCACGAACTCCGCCTCTACCCGTTGCTGCTTTGATTCCACGAGGTAAATGGCATTGAATCCCTGGGCGTTTCTTGTCGAGCCTCTGGGTACTTAATCCCCTCTCTCTCGCGACCATTTCCCCTCAACCAATTCCCCCTTCACGCCACCAGGCTGCCCACAACTCGCTCGACGTCGCCGCTGTTCCGACGACCGCGCCGACGAATTTTGGTGAGCTCCGTGTTCCCCTCTGTCCCTGATTCATGCTATCAAGCTTAGCAACTCCTTGCGCATCTACTGACACGCCCTGTTTGTTTTTGCATGGTCTGTAGCTTCGACAACGACTTCCACCGAGCGCCGCCGCTCTCTGCACGAACTCCGGCGACCTCTCCCCGTAAGTACAAGCCGCCCCTTGCCCCTTGCCCTCTGGTGCCCTCCTTTTGACTTAGGGCGACGCAGAACCTCGCCAACGTCGACAGCAGCCGCACCCGATGCATTCGCGAACTCCGGCGAGGAATCTCCGATGACCCCGTGCGCCCCTTCCCAAGCCACCGCCACGTTGAGCTTCAGCACACCACTGCGGTTCTGGTAAGCCTCTTCCCCCATTCCCGCGCGACCTAGAACGCCAGCGCCGCCGCTGACAGACGCGCCGCCGCCAGTCGCCGCCGCTAGCGCCGCTCAGTTGTGGTTAGTTGATTAGCAGCCGTAGGATCTAGATCCAGCGCTCTAGATTAGATCTGCATAGAAGGGGTAAGAGTCAATATGAGCTGTGCACGTTTAGTTAGATCTGACGGTCCACGCTGGTCGATCCACGCGAAGCGGTACCGACGAATCAGAGCACGACGCGTGGCTAGGGTTTGAGTTTAAAACAGATTTTGAAACAGATTTAGATTCAAATTTGATTAGGCTATAACTTTTGATTCCCACGTTAGATTTTTGCAAATTTTATACCGTTGGAATCAGGGAGACAAGCCCTTTCTGTTTATGCAATGTGTTTAGTGTTTAGCATATGTTAAAATGACTTTTTATGCAGAAACTTGTTTAGGACTATTTTGAGTATATAAATTGTTTAGGAATTTGTTTTAGTGCTAAATAAACTTGGTTTAGCAAGTTTTTGACTTGGTTATGATTCAGTATCATGCACTTGCTTGGTTGAGTTTTAAAAATCATCTCTTAGCATTATTGCATGCATGCATATATATTTTTGTGTGTTTGAATATATTGTGTGTAATTGTTGCTACCCTTCTTTGTGTAGACTTTGGTGCTAGTGATTGTGATTGTGAAGAGTGCTACTCTCCCCACTACCAAGGCAAGTGGTACTTCATGAATATTACTATCCCTATATTTTCATACAAGCATTAGAATTATTTTTCTAAGTCTTGCATGTTACTATTTTTGCCAAATGCCATATTGGGAAATCCTAAGTAGTTGTAGAATTGCTAGGAAATTCTCTAAGTTAAGTACTATCTATGCCATGCTTAGCCTAGCTAGTAGGAAATAAGGGTTGGTAAAATATTTACATGCTATGATGAAACTATTTCTAAGTCTATGGACTTATGTTTTTCTTAATAAAATAACTAAGTCAAAGAATCACCTGGGTGGAATGGGACTTGATTGGTGGTTTTTGGTTGAGTGGTTACACAAGGCCCATGGCTATGGTTTACCTTGTGTATCTCACTTGTGGTATGCCACCCAGGAACAAAGGGATTTTAGAGGCCAAGTGTTGAGAAGCTTATAGTGCAGCCACTTGGCAATATGGGCTCTGCCTGGATCACATAGGTTGCTAGAACTTAGTCATTTGGACAGTTGGTGGTAGTGGGATAATAGGTTGGAACGCATCCATTTGGCTAAGGGAAGGCTTCTGAATGGTCATGTCTTGGGAAACCAAGTCTGGTGGGGAAAGTGCACAACCTCTGCAGATGGAAAAATCTAAGTACTTAGCCAAGTCCATGGCAATGGACAACTTGAGCATCAAGACATGGAAGCTATCAAGAATCTCAACGCTCCAACTTCTAAGTAAAACTTGTGGGTGAACAAGGGTGAAGGACCTCAATGTCTATTGATGGTTTCTTGGGGAAAAGTTTTGACAAAGAAAGACATAGTGATTTCAACTAATAGGAAAAACCTATTTTGAGCAAAGCAAGCCAAGCTACACTTAGCCAAATTGCATATAGTAATATAGAACACTTAAAATTTACTAAGGTATCACTTTCCAATACTATTCCAAAGTATTGACCCACTGTGGCTGTAACTTGTGATGTAGCAGGTTACTCCGATGATGATAAGGTGTCATGAGTCTACACTCAACATGTTTGCCTGTGGCACATGAAGATGAAGACTTATGTTTATTTACTTATTCCAAACTCTTGTATTAGGCCTGTGGCCTTGAGTTGTAAAGACTATGTTTTATCTCTGGAATGGATGTAATAAATGACCTTTGTATTTGTGTACTTCATCTTAAACTGTGGATGCTAGCAATGATCCAGGGACTAGCATTGCAATCACAGGGATCCTTTTACTTTACAAAGGAGGGATTTTACATGAAATAATGTGAATATTTTTTACTGATGAACTATCACAGTAACAAACCTAACAAAAGGATCAAATCATTCTACTCGCTCGACCATCTAACTACCACCATACAGAGGGAGAGAGAGGGACAGAGGGAGAGAGAGGGAGAGACAGGGGAGGGGCGACACTCACCTCTGACGGGCGGACGACGGTAGGCGGATGACGGTGGGCGGACGACGGCGGCCTCCACCTCCTCGAGCGGCGCGAGATCCTCCTCCTCCACATGCGGCACGGGCCTCCTCCTCCACGGATCGGCAGCGGCGCGGGCCTCCTCCTCCTCGAGAGCGCAGCGCGGCGGTGGCGGATCGAGAAAGCAGCGGCGCGGTGGCGGATCGAGAGAAAGCAGCGGCGGTGGCGGTGTCTGTGAGATGGGGGTGAGAGAGGCGGACGTGGCACGCGCGGTTGACTAGTCCAACCCACATAGGCTTAGTGCACCCACATAGGCGCGGTTGACTAGTCCAACCCACATAGTCCAACCCACTATTAGATAAGAGGGCGGCCACCCCACTAGTTAACACTAGTACTGTCTTATCCGACTGGTTCTGCCCCTTAGCTCTATTCTAAACTATGAGCACCCAGGTTCGAATCCTGGTGCTCTTCTTTTTTATTTTTATTTTAAAAATACTTTTAAATGTTCCAAAAAATGCCCAAAAGTGGTGATATATGCCATACAAGTTTTGTTTTGTTTTTAAAATACTTTTAAATATTCCAAAAAAGCCCAAAAGTGATAATATATGTCATAAAAGTGTTACAAATATGATTCAAAGTATAACTAAATTTCATAATAATTTGTCCATGAATATTACAATCTTTTTTGACCACGCGTTTTACAATATTTTTTGAGCTAGCGTTTTACAATCTTTTTTCCCTTCTTTGTCGCGGTTGAATAATTTAGCCCCGGCACTTTAATGTTTCTTCTTTCGAACGGGCTACCTTTTTTGGGTAGGGTTGTCCTTTTTCTTCTTGTGATGTATGTTGCTGCATCGTAGTCATCGTCATCCTCAATCTTTGGATCGCCGTACTGGTCGAAGTCTTGCTCGTTGGCGACTCCATCCATTCCGATGATGTTTCTTTTTCCTCTCCTCACGACAACACGGCTAGGCTTTGTCGGGTCGGTAATAAAAAAACATTGGTCCACTTTGGTAGCCAGTACCCACGGTTCATTTTTCGCGGCCACGTTTGCACCGGCGGCCTTGGATTTGGCTGCTTCGGGTATAACCATGGTTGTGAAATACCGGTCTTCTCTTTCGACGCTCTTTGCCCATCTGACACGGAATATCGGCACCTTTTCTCCACAGTAGTCGTGCTCCCAGATATCCTCGATTCTTCCGTAGAATCTTTCCTTCACGTTGTCATCGGTGTAGAATTCCGACATTACGCCTGAGTTCTGATAATCACACTTGTTGTCCTTTTCCTCCGTGTAGAATGTGTAGCCGTTGATATCATACGCCTGATAGGTCACCAGGTTTTGCATCGGTCCCTGTGACAAGGTGAATATGATTTTTTCCATGTCAAAAGAATGCGATCGCGGGGGATTATCAAGGAGCGTCTTCCTAAACCAACGCGTGAAATCTGAGTTGTGCTCTTTGATTATTTCTCCCTGCGTCCTCTGTATGCCCCGGTCACTGTACTTCTTCTCGATTAACCTTTTGTGCTTCTGTACCCAAGGATCGACCAGTTCTAAATGCTGTAGAGCGACAAGGTTTGCTCGATCAAAGTATGCGCGTCGAAAATCGAAGTCTGCATGCAGTATGCGACGACCCTCTCGGTGACCAGATCCGTCGAGCTTGCCAAGGTGCCTATTGACGGGAAGACCGACAGGGTTCTCGATGTCTAGATAATTCGTGCAGAAAGAGATGCACTCTTCGGCCAGAAAGCCCTTGGCTATGCTTCCATCTGGACGGGACCTGTTGCGAACGTATCCTTTGATGTGTCCATTCATCCTTTCGAACGCCATCATGCTGCGGAGGAACATCGGCCCGAGTTGTACGATGTCCTCCACGACATGGACCAGCAGATGCACCAAAATGTCGAAGAATGCGGGTGGGAAGTAGACCTCAAGCTCACATAGTATCACCACGATCTCCTCTTGTAGCCTCCTGAGCTGATTCACGCCAATCGACTTCCTAGAGATGACGTCGAAAAACTTGCATAGGCCAAATAACGTTTCACGGACGTGCTCGTCCATTATCCCTCTTAGTGCGACCGAAAGTACCTGCGTCATTAGCACGGCACAGTCGTGAGACTTCATGCCACTGAACCTCTGCTTCGCCTCGTCTAGGTATCTGCTTATCTTGCCCGCGTAGCCGTAAGGAAATTTGACTCCTAGAAGGCACTTGAAAAACTGTTTGATCTCATCCTGGCTTAGAGTGAAGCAAGAAGGAGGGAAGTAATATTCGTTCTTCTTGAACTTTTTACCCTTCCGACGACCTTGTGTCATCTCCGACTCATGATCATCGTCATCTTCCTGATCATCAGGAGTAGTGCGTCCTCCATGAAGCTCCTTCCGAATACCCAAGCATATCAGGTCGTGCCTTGCTTTCGGACCATCTTTCATCCTATCTGGCATGTTGATTATGGTGGTGACCAGACTCTCGCACACGTTTTTCGTGATATGCATGATGTCGAGGCTATGAGGCGTGCGGAGAAACTTCCAGTATGGCAACTCCTAGAAAACAGACCTTGTTTTCCATACCTTCATCAGTGGCTTGTCTTGTTGCTGCCTCTTTCGCTTCTTTCCAGGCTTAGGACAATCTTTCCAGTTTTTCAGCAACTCTTCCACTTCTTCGCTGCTCCTACGCTCTGGGATTCTTCGGGTCTCTGATTTGCCATCGAACAGGTCTCCACGTTTTCTCCATGGATCATTCTTGCCGAGCCACCTCCGGTGTGCCATGAACACGGTTTTCGATGACCCTGGATCTTTCTCCAGTTGGAGATAGCTTGTGTTATCCATGCACCTAACGCATGCGCAGAATCCTTGGATAACCTTCCCCGAGATATACCCGCAACCTGGATAGTCTTGCATCATAGTGACCAACGCGGCTCTCATAGTGAAATAATCTTGTGCGACGGCGTCGTAAGTATTGGCTCCAGATTCCCATAACATGGCTAGCTCCTCTTTCAACAGCCCGAGATACAGATTGATGTCGGTACCAGGTTGTTTCGGCCCTTGAATTAGCATACTCATTTGTATGTACTTCTTCTTCATGCACAACCATGGAGGGAGGTTGTACATCCATACAAACACGGGCCAAGTGCTGTGCGTGCTGCTCTGGCTACCGAACGGATTGAGTCCATCGGTGCTCGCACCAAGCCTGATGTTCCTCGAATCTCCACCGAATTCTGGGAATTCGAGGTCCAATGCTTTCCACTGGCTAGCATCTGAAGGGTGCGTCAGCAGCTCATCCTTTTCGGGGTCATCATCATCATCTCCTGGCTTCTTCCTTTCCGCATGCCATCGCATGAGCTTCGCTTCCTTAGGGTCCGCGAAATAGCGCTGCAGACGAGGAGTGATAGGAAAGTACCATACCACTTTTCGAGGTGCTTTCTTCCCTTTCTTGTATCGACTCACGCCGCACACCGGACATGTGGTTTTCTCCGCGTCCTCGCCCCGATAAATGATGCAATCGTTGATGCATACGTGATATCTAACGTGCGGTAGATCGAGAGGACAGACGATTTTCTTGGCATCCTCGATACTAGTTGGACATGTGTTCCCCTCCGGGAGACGATCGTGCCAGAATACCATCATATCGTCGAAGCTTGCGTCGCTCAATTTGTGTTTTGCCTTCATCTCCATAGCCTTGAGCGTTACATTCAGCCAAGTATCATTGGGCCTGCATCCTTCATACAATAGAGTAACCGCGTCTTTCTCAAGTTGCGCAAGCTTGGCTTTCTCTCTAGCGGCAGCCCTGGCGTTACTCGTCTGCTTGAGAAGCAGCTCTTGCACATAAGGGTCCCGCACCCAGCCTGACGTTGTTCCAACGTCGTCTGCTCCTCCGACATCTAGATCATCATCATCCCGGTCTGCTTCCGCACCTTCACCATCTCCAGGAGACTCTTCATCATCTCGCCCGTTCTCGCCATGATGATGATCATCGTCATGTTGGCCACCTTCACCATCTCCATCGTCTACGTCATCGCTTATCCAACGAGTGTATCCGTCCATGAAACCATGGCGGAGCAGGTGCGTCTGCGGATTCCCGGAATCTGGGTCGATCACCCAGTTAAGTTTGCATCTTCTGCACGGACATCTTATATCTTTCTTGTTATTTCGTATCATGTCGGCTGTCGCACATTTCAAAAATCTAGCCACAATGCCTTCGCTCATTATGCGGACCATTTTTGCATGCACGGTGTACACGGTACAATTTGAAGTCTATTAGAACCACATAATGAATGCATGCATGCAATGGTCGATAGAAAATTTCGGCATGACCTATCCTAAAATTAGGACCTTTGCGAAATGCCAAAGTCTTGCCAAAATGGAAATGAATCAACATTTTGGCAAAACAAATGGCAACTTGTTCACATACAAACACAAGAGAGAGAGAGAGACCAATCCATACACACATGAACATATCATTATCCTCTCCATACACACATGCATGATCATCATCGATACTCTCCATATACACACACATATGACCATCGATCCTCTCCATACACACATCATGAGCATCGATCATCTACATACATATGAGCACATCATCCATATACACATGAACACATCCTTACATGGACAACTTACCGAGATGAGAGACCGATCGCGAGAAAGATGTAAAGAAGAGGTGCGCGCGAGACCGGAGACCTTCCTCTATTACTTATGTAACATCCAAGGAAAGTTCTACATGCTAAAAATGGTGAATGGGTGGAGAAATTGAGGTGGGAAGGAGAAGATCCCGACTTGATCTAAGGTGGAAGAAGAAGGGGAAAGTGAAGTGTGGGGTGGTGGATGTGGTCACACATGTGCACATAAAGTGCTGTAAAAAAAAATCGACACATCCGTGCCGCACACGGCCCTAGTGCGCCACAGGGAAGAGTAACATCCATCGCGCACATGCCCTAGTGCGCCACAGGGAGTATTAACATCCGTGGCGCACATGCCATAGTGCGCCACGGATGTGTCTGGCCGTTTCACAGCAGAGGGGGGGGCGTAGCGCACCCCCACAATGTGCGCCACAGTTGGCACTAACATCCGTAGCTCATCTGTCCTGTGTGCGCTACAGATGTTTGGCGTGCGGCCAACAGGGCCCTGGCCCACACATATCTGTGGCGCACTATGGTCATGTGCGCCACGGTTGTTCTAGTTACTAGTAGGGCACTGTCCACAGGTGAGCCACGCCTGTTTTAGCCGTGGGGCACTTCAACCATGTGAGCCACGGATGTGCTGATTACCTATAGCCGTTTTCCTAGTAGTGGTAGAAGCTTTTCTGCATTCAAACATATTTCAAAATTCAACCACAAAAGCTTTTGAGTTGATTTCAACTCTCAAAAATCACCTTTAACAAGACCTTTCTGAATATATAAAAATCTCTAGGTTTACTTACAGAAATAATGGACAAGTAATAAAAGAATGCATCATAGGCCATTCTAGTCACTTTATTTAATTCAAATAAAAAGGTTAAACCTTGTTAAATTGTGACACCACTTTAAATCACATTCCCAAGTACTGAAATATGTGGTGATGACATGTGTCAACATGATCCCATGTTTTAGTTGGAGAATATTAAATCTAAAGTAGTGTTTCAATGAGTAGAAATTACTTTTCCAAAATAAAATAAATAATACAAGTGCTTTGATGATTGTAATGTTTGTGATGATACTAGATCATCTAGTGAAAACCTTGGTGTGATAAATAAAAATAGTTAAGTATTGTTTGGTGATTGTGTACCTCATATTTATTTATAGACGCTAGTACCGACCAAGTATACGAGGAGGAAGGAGAATACTACGAGGAAGAAGCCGAGGAGAACTTCAACCACTGCTCTGCACAAGGCAAGCTATTAACTAAGCAAGCTAAACCTTGCAAGCTATTGAATTTGCAAGTTAACCCTTGCTTGACAACATGGCAAACTAGATGCCTTAAGCATATGTGATTATATCCACTTGATGATACCCAATCCTAGTTTTACTTGCAAGATTATTATTTTAGTTCTTTATCAAAGCTTTCTTTTAGAATTACTTAGTGACTTTAGAGCTTAGAAAGATTATTTAAAGGTAGCATAAAGAGCATAAAACTTGACCTAAGCTAGATAGATCTTGATGTCATCCTAAGGCATGAGATTGAACTTAGATCATTCACATTTGCTTACCACCCCTCATTAGTGTTTACCCCCACTTGTAGATGCTAGTTCTAAGCATAAAACTTGATCACTTTAGATGGGAATACTTGGTGAAAATGGTTATGAAAACCTTAGAATGATGAGTCATTCTAATGAAATGTTTTGCCATGTGTTCTTGAACACCAGATGATTTTGATGATGAAAATGTTGAGGCATGAGCCTTAGCCCTTTATAAAACTGATGGTTGTCTGGATGCGATACCATTCCAATTTTATCGTACAACCACAATACCTTAAATTTGGGTAGGGCTTGACTGGAAATTTATATACCTTAGTATGGGTTCCCTTGCAGCCAAGGTTTGAGCTGAGGCTACCTTGTGAAGATTGTCCACCTGTGTAGTTCCCATGATGGCAGTTGGTCATGGTTGGGACGCCAAACTCACAAGAGAGGTGCCTATACTATGGCGTGTAATTGAAAGGTTAAGATTGATTATCCGCATAATGAGTATGGTGACTTTAGGATTGTTCCTGACAGATGTATCGAATGTTGTGGTGAAAGTGTACCACCTCTGCCGAGTGTCAAACTATTCGAATAGCCGCATCCGTGGTCATGGACAGTTGGAGTGGCCATACTGTTCCGTCATCAGGTGTTTTCAAAATGACTTGTTAAATGAATCACGATTTTGACTTGACCACAACAGGGTTATGTTATGAAATTCAAGTTTCCACTTAGGTGTTATAAAACTTTAAACTAGCTTTCTTTGCTTATGAACTCAGTAGAGATAAATATGGCTTTTTGCAAAACAACCTAGAGCGTATTATCTCCTACTCAAAACCACTTCACTTGTTAGTATTAGTTTGCGAGTACTTCAAGAGTACTCATGGCTTTGTCCCTGGATATTCCCGTGGCCAGACTCTGAAGAGGACTATCAGGAGGACGGACAGTAGGAAGGTTACGACAACTAGGATCATCTCCCATTGTCAGCATTGCATGTGACCAAGAAGATGGAGTCTCGCCTACGCTATCGTTATTATTTATTATTATGATATTCCACAGCCATGATTGTATTAAGACTGGATCATGAGATCCTTTATTTGTTGTAAAACCTTATGTATGGTTTATAATGGATGATGTACTGTGATATCCAATCTGTTATGTCTCACAAAAATGGTAATCCTGGGATTGCGATGTATGGCATAATAGGCATCTGGGATTAAAAATCTGGGTGTTGACAAGTTGGTATTAGAGCCATCCTGACCATAGGAGACCCTAGTTTAGAATGGACGTTTGAATCAAAAAACTTAGTTTCAAATCCAAGGAAGTGAGTATTTATGAAAATTTATTCTCATTCTTACCACTTAGACTCTTTTATGAAAATTTATGTTCCACAAAAATTCTTGCAAACTTACTTTAAATTTGACACACTTGTTCACTCTACTAACTTACTCACCCTATATTATTATAGATGGACGTGAAGTATAGCAAATTTTATCAGTTGGGGAATGGAGGAGACATCATCTTTAAGCGTTACTTGGACTAGTTGTCGGAGATGCTGGAGCGTCCGCACCCCGAGTTCTTCGGAGCTCATCTCAACGATCAGGAAGGAGAAGAATTGTAATGGCTAGTTGTTGCAAGTCTCCGAGGAAAGATTGAAGCCCCCACTTCAGAGGGAATTCAGTTCACCTTGAGAGAGAACAACTGGTTCGATGGACTTGTCAGGGCCATGCAGGAAGCTCTTGCCCATCTGTGTGGGCAGAGTATCAATCAGATCAAGGGTACCCGCTTTGAGTTTTATCCAAGGCGTGATGTTATGGGACAGCCACTGGAGGCCCCATATCACCATGAGATGAGGACTCATCTGGACCACCTCAGCTTCATGATGTATGACCAGCAGAAGGATTTAGACAATGCCCGCTCCTACGCCAACCACAAGTATGCCATCGCTGCTAAGAAGGATCAGACCATTGCCATGCTAGTGAAGGATCGCTAGTCTCGTCGCCGTAGGCTCGACAAGAAGGAGCGTATCATTGCTCGTCTTCACCACAGGATTCACCGAGGATGAAGAAGGAGTTCTGTGGTACAAAGGACGTCTGTACCAGCAGATTCAAAGTTGAAAGAAACTATTTTGAAATAATACCATGATACTCTTTATTCTATCCACCCCGGAGGAACGAAGATGTATCCGGATTTGAAGGAATAGTTTTGGTGGCATAAGATGAAGAGAGAAATCATAAGCTACATCGCCAAGTGCGAAATTTGTTAGAGAGTCGAGGTGGGACATCAGAGACCCGCAAGACTGTTGCAACCATTACAGATTCCATAAATTGAAGTGGGATTCAGTTGGAATGGACTTTACCACAGGATTGCCTACATCTAGTAGGGGAAATGAATCTATTTGGGACGTAGTTGATAGACTGTCCAAAGTAGCCCATTTCTTACCTGTCAAGACCACATACCAGAGGTCTAAGCTAGCGGATTTGTATATCGTTAGAATAGTCAGTTTGCACAGAGTCCCCAAAAACATTGCATCGGATCATGGAACTCAGTTTACCTCGAGATTTTGGAAGAAAGTCCATGAAGGATTAGGAACCTGACTAGATTTCAGCACAGCGTATCACCCTCAGACCGATGGACAAACAGAGCAAGTAAATCAAATACTCGAAGATATGTTGAGAGCCTATGTGCTAGAGTATGGATCTAAATTGGAAGATTGTCTGTCGTTCGCAGAATTTTCGTACAACAATAGTTATCAAGCCAGCTTGCAAATGACCCCATTTGAATTCATGTATGGAAGGAAGTGTCGTACCCCTTGAATTGGTCGGAAGTAGGAGAGATTCAGATTTTTGGACCCGACATCCTACGAGAAGCAGAAGAGGAAGTTCACGAGATCCGTGAGCACCTCAAGACCGCCCAGTCCAGACAGAAGAGTTATGCCGACAAAAGACTTCGATACCTCGCTTTCAATATCGGAGATTTTGTGTATCTCATAGTGTCGCCTTTGAAGGGAATGCAGCGTTTCCAGCTCAAATGAAAGTTAGCCCCCAGATATATAAGACCCTTCAAGATTCTGAATCGCCAAGGAGAAGTATCATATCAACTGGAACTTCCAGAGGAGATGTCAGTCGTGCATAATGTGTTCCATATATCCTTGCTTCGCAAATGCCTTGAAGTCCCGGAGAACACTGAAGTTTTCAAGAACATTAATACCACACAATAGAGATCAACGATGACCTAACATATCCCGAAGTACCCATCCATAGTTTGGAGGAAGCTTTCAGGACCACCAGGACTCGAAGCATCAAGTTTCTCAAGATTCAGTGGAGTAACCACACTGAGGAAGAAGCTACCTGGGAAAGAGAAGTTCACATCAAGAAGGAGTTTCCCGATCTTTTTAAATCCTAGTTTTCTTCTTTCTTCTTTCTCAAATCTCGGGACGAGATTTTGTTTAAGGAGGGAAGGTTTTTAACATCCCAAAAAAATTGAACAAGATTATCAATTCAAATCACTCAAATTAGGGTTAACAAAAACTTTTGTTAATCAAATCAATATGAATGCATGTGTGTATGTGATGATTGTATGAATGCATGAATGGACTTGTGTGATTGATCTAAATAGCAAGGAATGGTTGAAAGGTGAAAACATCATATAAATCATTTCCGAGCAAAAACAAATCAAGAGAAAATCAAAAACAAATCAAATAAGGCAAATGGTCATTTTTGCCAATCTTGCTCACTAGGCCACTTTGAGTGTTTCTAGTCCAAGATTTCAAACAGAAACAATTCTATTTATTTTCACCCCTTGCTAGAACAAATAAAAGTGAATCAAAGACCACCTTTCAAACTCATAGAAACAATTTTTCAACTTGATTCAAATGAGATTTCAAAATTGAATCTGGTTCATATGGGAAGATCACCCTTTTTCAAAAACCAACCAAACCAATACCCCTTGACATTTCCAACTAACCAGAGACTACTGAGTATGTAACTAGTACACCCAAAAAGTTTGAATCAAAAATTGAAATTTGAATCTCTTTCAGCTATTTCATCAAACACCTTGCAGAAACAAAATAAAAACAAACTTCAAACACTATTGTGAGCAGTAAAATTGGCCTAACTTGTTCCCTCTCTGTTTCACAACAAGCTATTAGGAGATCCTCTAGCTTAGTTAACAAGCTCTAGCACCACTATGAGCTTGCCATTGCCATCAATGGTGACCATGCCAAGCTCAACTTGCCATCCCTCAGTCCACAGCAATATAGAAGCTTCTCTAGCCTCGCAAACCATGTCTGGGACACTCACCATCGTCCACTGCCACCCCCTGTCCGATGCCAAAGCACAACCAGCCCCTGGACCACTCGGCCCGAGCATGCCCAGCCTCTCTGTGAGCGTGCCGAGAGCGTGCCAGCGCGCCGCATGCGACACACGCCCAGAGACCGCGCGCCGCCCCCGCCGCATGACCCGCAGCCGTTGTATGCCATTAAAACTTCCATCGAAGCCGCCCAGAGCGTCGACGTGTTCCGACCGTCTCGCACCGCCCCACACTACGTAACCACGACATTGAGCTTCGTTAGGTAACACAGCACAGTCCCCTACCTTCGCCCATGCCAGTAGCTCGATGTGCCGACGACACCGACGAGCTCAGCCCGCGCCCTTCGGCCCCCTTCTGGCACTATAAAAGGAGGTCACCTGCGGTGACCCAGCATACCACTGCATGATGTAGTACACTATAGTCGTTGACATAACACCAATGAAACACCGTTCACTAGTATTACATCCCTCAGAGTAGTACAACAGAAACATAGCAGGTCCAAGACATGACTATAGGTTACAACTCAACTCTTTACACAAGATCCAAAGAACACTCTAGGTTAAAGAGGGAGAAAGAAATTTCTTACAAAGAAGAACCAGGAATAAATAACTCATAGCTACCAAACTCATAAAACTACTAACTGAACTACTGGCTTGCATTGCTGTTATTGCAATACTCTACAGAAGAAGGTTCTATGGTTAGAAATTCTATTCTTATCTAATCAGCAAATTCGTCTTCACTTGAGTTGATGTATATGTTGACTTCCTTGACTTCATTGAAGAGCGTTAGCTTTTGATGATGATTCCTGGAGCATAACTTGATGTAGTCGTCGTCTGCACTGGCTTTAGAACCTAGCAAGGGTTAAGAAGATACTTTGAGTACGAGCGTACTCAACAAGTTCACTAGAAAAGGAGTGTTTGATGCACTATAGCTACAGCCACAGACCATAGGTCGTAGGCAATGCAAGTTTTCATAAACATTTCTTCAAAGGTTGCTTTTATTCTGAAAAGCTATGTCCGTCAGGCTTCACGGGTTTACCAGAACTTTCATGGAGTTCCTTTCCCGTCGCGTTCGCAGCTCCTTCCCGGAACAGGGAGTAACAAGTTACAGTTCTTACACTCTGTAGAGGTGCGTCACTTTACCCATGAGAGATCTTAGCTTTGTTACACATCCGAATTGTAGGTTCGTTCACACTTCCTTGGTGTGAGGCCCAGACTAAGATCCAAGCCAATCACTGCCTTCTCCGCGACCCCGCATGTCTCTTTGGTGTACACCAGCCCACCTATTGAATTACGGCAATGGCAGTACAGACCGTTTAGATACCAGAACTATCGTGGTACGTTGAGGGCTCCCACCCATATGCTGCATATCTTCTACGAATTACCATAAAAAATATGCATGCTACGAGTGATAACAGCCACGACCCGCACATCCAGCTCCATGCGAGAGGGAAAAGATACAGCTGACTTCTTCGTCCCATTCCATATCTCATGGTCTACACGTGATATACGACGCATGAATCACTGGCGACATTGGTTGTTAAGTTCTAGATAATACGTTCCTTTACCACCGGAACTCTTATAGTAGGTTATTACCTCATGGTAAATAACCTATAATCACTTTATTATGAAAATAGTGGTTTCTGTCCTTTTTCAAATGCAGATGATGACAACACTGGATTTGCAAAATACTTTATAGAAAATAATCAAAGGACATGAGCAAGTGTGAACTTGCCTTTTGTGATTGCAAGATTATGCACTCATGGTCTTCAAGACAATATAAGATCCAATATCTGAAATCAGCATCATTGGTTCGGTAAGGACTAATGTTTAAAGAAGCAAGATGCTATTATGCATAAGTAATGTAAAGCAATTTCCTAAACTCGAATCCCAGGGTTAACGTTGTTCTAGGGTTTGGATACTGGAAATGGTTGCTTTAGAATGAGTTGTCCTTTTTAGATAAGTTTCATACTTGTGCTTCTTATTAAGGCTTGGGAGTGTGTGTTAAATAACATGTAATTACAATATCATAAAACAATGAGACACACACAAATGTGAAATGCTACTCAAGATTGCTTATATAAGAGTTGTTGTTTGAAGTGGCAAAAAGAATAACATTTGAAGAAAAGATTTCTATTCTAAGGTTTAAACCATCTTTATTGTTAATAGGATGTGTTCAATGTCTTTTGGTGTGTGATTGATTAGTTTGGACTTGAGATGCTTTATGTCTTAATTGGAATAGACCAAAGTTAACTATAAAAACATAAGTGGTTTATTAGACATAATGTTTATAAGCCTTGAGACTAAAGTTAACTTTAAAAATATAGATGGGCTTCAGGTGTAATGCTTATAATATTTGTATATTTTTTACTTTCTATTGTTTATTTAAAGTTACTTAAGAATGGCATTACTTCTATTGGAGTAGTGGTTTCTTAATTGTATAATGGAATAGAATTATTTATCTTTTTATAAGGGTGTGGTTATGATTTGTAATCAAGGAAGTAATATTACTTAACTATTTATGGACTCACTATAGTGTTTTGATTTGTTTATAAACTTTTGTTTGGAGTAATGGAAAAGATTTTATTTAATCACAATTTATTCTTGAAGATTTTATGTTGGACAAGAATCTTTTTAGAAAATAATCTACTCTTATGGTTGAATGATAATTCAATAAATTTCATTTAAAATGTGTTGAATCATTTTGACTTCATATTATTAGTATTTAAGACTAATACTATTTATTAGACTCAATTGGTTAATTTTAGAAATATTAACAAATTTTATTTACCCTTAAAAGAATTAACAACTCAGGAATAGGTTTAAATTCAGGTTATAAAAGGGTTTAAATTTTTAATTACCACAAAAGTGTAATATCATATTTTTAACATGTAGGTATTATTGTTGTGAACATTTTGGTATATTACATTTATTTTTGTGATTTATAAATAATAAGATATGATTTTTATAATATTTACTACTTTATAAATTCTTAATAAACAATAAATATTTAAGTAAGTGAGATAATAATGCATGATTATAGTTTTAAATTATAGTTCTTATCTTTCTAAGATTTTTGGTATTTTATTTATATTTTTAACATTTACCAATATTAAAATATGAATTTTCAAAATAGGTAATAGACAAGGATTTATTACTTAAAATAGTATAAACCTTTCTGATAGTATTTTTAATATTTTTCTAGTGTAATATATTTATTCAAGATCTTAAAAATGATTTCTTATTTAATTTTAAGTATTAATCTTATATTTATAAAATTCCATAAAGGATGAAATGTATTTAAATATTTACTTCAAATTGTATTTATAAAAGAGTGAAGATAGTATTTTTATAAAAATAGTAGATTTATTTTTATACACAAAAATGATTTTTATTCATTTTTTTAGGATTCTTCCTTATTTTATGAAATTTTTCTTAGGATTTTAGTAGCTTTAATATTTAGTTTTATTTTTAATTTATTTTTCTTTTATTTGGTGGGCCAAGGATTTGGGCCAGCCTAGCCCAATATTTAGTCCAATGGACCTAGTTGGTCTGGTAAACCCAACCGAGTTTTGTTCAATCCGAACAGGCCGACCCATTTGGTTCCACTCCTCTCCTCGAGCTTCTTCTCCTTTTCCCTTTCGACGCCTCCCCCCAGCCATGCCATGACACCGCTGAGTTTTCCCCCGATTCCGGCAAGATCTGATCATCCCCGTCGTTGCATTGCTGGCCTTCGAGGTGATTTAGGTTGCTCATCCGCGGTGTCCAATTCGATTTGAAATTCGTTATCTTTCCTAGCTGCGTTGAGCACTGGACTAGTGGCTAGGGTTCGGATGTTTCGGCCTTTCTTTGTCCCGTGATCCATCGTGGCTGTGTGGTTGATCTAGTGGTGGGGTGACCGTCTGCCGCCATCACCTCTGTTTTGGTGATGATGCTAATGTGGCTTGGTGTGGATTGAGCGCTGTTGGTGCTCTCCATGCCGCCATGCTTGGTGTCGTTGTTGGTCTGCTTCCTCTTCTCGAGTTTAAGCGAGGACCTCGGGTAAGTCTGATTCGCCTCCCCCTTGTTCTCTGTCTCCCTTTCAATTCCTTATTGCTACTTGGACAAACCTTAATTGGGGCTAATACCATGTTCTAGGGTTCATCTGCTTGATGAAATTACTTGGGACTTGTGGTTCAATTGAGTTAGGATTAGTGAATTCTTGTATTGTCCCTTATACATGGTATTTGATCTTGTCCATGATTAATGAGTTTCAATAAAATTACTAGCTTATGGGATATCTGTTTACTGGCTGTGGTTCAGTCTAGTGGCTTGATTTATTTGGGATATCTTGCAGATGTGATTAGTGTTGGAATTATTCCCTAGAGGCAATAATAAAGATGTTATTATTATAATTCTTGTTCATGATAATGTTTATATTCCATGCTAGAATTGTATTAAGCGGAAACTTTAATACTTGTGTGGTTTGTGAACAACACCGTGTCCCTAGTATGCCTCTATGGACTAGCTCATTGATTAATGATGGTTAAGGTTTCCTAACCATGGACATGAGTTGTCGATTAATAATGAGATCATATCATTGGGAGAATGATATGATGGACAGACCCAAACTAAGCGAAGCAATTAGATCGTGTCATCGTGTTCGTCTTTGTGAAGCTTTTCTTATGTCAAATATTGTATTCCTTAGAGCATGAGATAATACAACTCCCTGGTATCGGAAGAAAGCTTTGAGGTCATCAAACGTCATCCTATGAGAGGGTGATCATAAAGGTGTCTCTCAGGTGATCGGAAAGTATCTGTTGGGTTGTATGTATCGAGATGGGATTTGTCCCTCCCAAGTCGGAGAGATATACTTCGGGCCCACTCGGTAATCAATATCAACACCGCTTGCAAGCATGTGGTTAAGGAGTTAATCACAAAGTGATATCGGATTACGGAACGAGTAAAGTACTTGCTGTGAACGAGATTGAACTAGGTATGACGGTACCGACGATCGAATATCGGGCAAGTAAAATATCGCGAGACGAAGGGAATATATATGGGATTGATTGAATCCTGGCATCGTGGTTCATCCGATATGATCATCGATGAATGTGTGGGAGTCAATATGGGTTTCCAAACCCCGCTGTTGATTATTGATAGAAGATCATGTCTACATATTCTCGAACCCGCAGGGTCACACACTTAACGTGTCTCGACGCTAGGATAGATTGGATAATTGGTTTATGAGTTTTTGTTCGGAGTCTCGGATGGGATCCGAGATATCACGAGAGGTTCCGGAGTGGTCCGGAGAATAAGATTCATATAAGGCAGTGCAGTTTTTGGAGTTCAGAATTGTTCCGGGTTAATCGGTATTGTACCGGAAGCTTCTAGAACCTTAAGGAAGGGGACCAACGTGGCCCCACCTTCCGGGAGGGGGCATGGGCCTATGAGGGAGTGCCCTGGCCGCATTGGGCTAGGGGCACAAGGCCCCATAGGGCCCAGCCGGCCAAAGAGGGTTTAAACCCTAGATATACCTTCTAGAAGGGGGGTTTCCTTGCCCCCCACTCTTCCTCCTTTGGGGCCGCCGGTTTTGGCTTGGGGGAGGGGGCTAGGGCTGCGCCCACCCCTCTATATATAGAGGGCTGGGGGCGCACCACCCCCCTACACCTTCCCCTCCAACCCTAGCTTCCCTGCTGCCCTCCTCTCTCCCTCCCGACTGCTTATAGGCGAAGCCCTGCTGCAGAAATTCTCCACCGATTGCACCGCGCCGTCGCGTTGTAGATCCAACCCATCTCTCCACCATACTTGCTAGTCCAAGGAAGGAGGATACGTCGAGGTGCTGCACGTGTGCATCTCACGGAGGCACCGCCACTTGTGGTGCTAGATCAGATCAGATCGCGAGGAGGAGAAGCGAGTACGACTACATCACCCACGTTCCGACGAACGTTCCGCTGTGCGAATCTTCAAGGGTATGAAGATCTAATCCAATCTCTCTTGTTTTTTGCATCTCCTAGATTAGATCTTGGCTTCCCTCTGTTCGCATCCGTAGAAAATTTTGATTTACTATGCCGCGAAACCCTTCAGTGGTATCAGAGCTAGATCTATGCGTGGATGTGTTTCACGAATAGAACACAACATGGTTGTTGCGGGCGTTGATGTTTTCTGTTGCAAGCCTCTTGTTTGTGTTCTTATTATGACGCGGGATAGTGAGATTGAAGCGGTCCAGGCCAACCTTACGCGACGTCGTTCGCGAGACCGTCTCCGCACTTGACGTGTGGCTTGTTCCACACATGCGGCTAGTGGATGCCAGTTTCTCTCACTATAGTTGTCATGGGATTAACACCGGAGTTTGGCAACCATAATATCACTGTTGTGGCTTTCCGTAGGTAAGAATCGTTCTTAGCATCTACTCCCATAAGCCACGTAAAACATGCAACAACAAAGTAGAGGCGTCTAACTTGTTTTTGCAGGGAGTGTTTTCTGTGATATGGTATGGCCCAAGATGTGATGTGTATAATGTATGCGATGATCATGTTTTGTAATGTTTCACGACTTGCAAGTCAATGAGTACACAACCGGCAGGAGCCATATGGTTGTCTTTATAATTGTGTATGACCTGTGTGTCAACTTCTTATACGCCATGTAATAGTTTCACTTTATCGCTAAGTAGTTAGCAATAGTTGTAGTTGCTATTCGTGGAGGAGGCAATCATGGTGGAGTGATGGAGATCATGCCGGCACGCACAAGATGGATATCATTGCGCGAAGATTGGCTATACCATGTCACATAAAGTTATATGCATGTGATGTTTATCCTTTTATGTATCTTATTATGCTTAGATCGCGACAGTAGCATTATAAGATGATTCCTCACTTAAAGATCAAGATAAAAACTGTGTTCTCCCCAAGTATGCAACGTTGCGAAAGTTCGCCGTGTCCAAGCATCACATGATGATCGGGTGCTATAGAATCTACGCTCACATACAACGGGTGCAAGCCAGTTTTGCACATGCAGAAATACTTGGGTCTAACTTGACGAGCCTAGCATGTACAGACATGGCCTCGGAACACATGAACCGAAAGGCTAAGCATGAGTCATATGAATGATATGATCGACACTTCATTGTCCACCATTGAAACCACATCTCTTCTCGTGAAGATCGGATTAGGTGTGGTGAATTTGGATCGTGTTCACTAAACAACTTGAGGGATGTTGAATTTAGTGGGAGTTCATCTAGTAATTTGATTAAAAGTTGAACTAGTTATCATGAACATAGTCTAATTTGTACTTGCAAATATTGTAGATCACATGGCTAAGTCCAACTTCAACTTCAACGTTTTTGCTGAGAAAGAAAAGCTTAAGAACAATGGGTCTAACTTCACCAAATGGTTCCGCATTCTGAGAATCATTCTCACTGGCGGACAAAAGGACTATGTCCTTGAGAAAGCGCTAGGTGACGCCCCTGCTATAGATGCGTCGGCTGATGAAAAAGCTGTTTATCAGTCGTGCAAGGATGATTATGATTTGATTAAGATCGCCATGTTGTTTGCTATGGAATCGGATCTTCAAAATCGTTTTGAGGAGTTCGCCGGGCACTTTGAGATTCTCGAGGAGCTGAAAAACATGTTTCAGACTCAAGCCCGTTCTGAGAGATATGAGATCTCTAAGAAATTCTTTAAATACAAGATGGAGGAAGGGAGTTCCATTAGTGAGCACGCCATTAAGATGTCGGGCTACACTCAACGCCTTGAGCAACTGGACTGCAAGATTCTAGAGGAGCTCAAGATTGACACTCCTAGCTACAAAAGTTTTGTAGTTGATCACAATCAGATTGGTTCCACTGATATGATCACTGAGCTCTTCGCTAAGATGAAAGTAGCAGAGGTGAACATCAAAAATAATAATCATATGTTGATGGTCAACAAGCCCCCCACCTTCAAGAAAGGTAAGGGTGCAAAGAATCCCTTCAAGAAAGGCGGCGGCAAGCGCGTTGCCCCTGCTGAGAAGAAGCTCAAGTCTGGTCCTAAGCCGGACACTGAGTGCTTCTATTGCAAGGACAAGGGTCACTGGAAGCGCAACTGTCCGAAGTACTTAGAAGACAAGAAGGCTGGCACCATCAAAGGTATATTTGATATACATGTTATTGATGTTTTCCTTACTAGCCCTCGTTGTAGTGCCTGGGTATTTGATACTAGTTCAGTTGCTAATATTTGTAACTCGAAACAGGAGCTACGGAATAGACGGCGGCTTGCAAGGGATGAGGTGACGATGCGCGTTGGCAACGGATCAAGAGTTGATGTGATGGCCGTCGTCACGCTCTCCTTAGTTTTACCTTCGGGATTAGTTTTAAACCTTAATAAGTGTTATTATGTGCCTGCGTTGAGCATGAACATTATTTCTGGATCTTGTTTATTGCAAGACGGTTATTCATTTAAATCGGGGAATAATGGTTGTTCTATTTATATGAGTAACATCTTTTATGGTCATGCACCTATAGTGAATGGTTTATTTCTTCTAAATCTCGAAAGGGATGAAACACACATCCATAAAATTGAGGCTAAGAGATGCAAAGTAGATAGTGATAATACGACTTATTTGTGGCACTGTCGTCTAGGTCATATTGGAGTAAAACGCATGAAGAAACTCCATTCTGATGGACTTTTGGAGTCTCTTGATTTTGAATCATTTGACACATGCGGACCATGCCTCATGGGCAAGATGATCAAAACCCTGTTCTCTGGTATGATGGAGCGAGCAACGGACTTGTTGGAAATCATACATACCGATGTATGCGGACCGATGAGTATTTCGACGCGCGGTGGATATCGCTATTTTCTCACTTTTACCGATGACTTAAGTAGATATGGGTATATCTATTTAATGAAACATAAATCTGAAACATTTTAAAAGTTCAAGGAATTTCAGAATGAAGTGGAGAACCATCGTAACAGAAAGATTAAGTTTCTACGATCCGATCGTGGGGGCGAATATTTGAGTTATGATTTTCTCACGCATCTTAAAGCAAGCGAAATTGTTTCGCAACTCACGCCACCCGGAACACCACAGCGCAATGGTGTGTCTGAACGCTGGAATCGAACCTTATTAGATATGGTCCGATCAATGATGTCTCTTACTGATTTGCCGTTATCATTTTGGGGTTATGCATTAGAAACCGCTGCATTCACTTTAAATAGGGCTCCATCTAAATCAGTTGAGACTACACCGTATGAACTATGGTTTGGTGCTAAACCTAAGTTGTCGTTTCTTAAAGTTTGGGGATGCGAAGCTTACGTCAAGAAGTTGATGCCGGACAAGCTCGAACCCAAAGCGGAGAAATGCGTCTTCATAGGATACCCTAAGGAAACTATTGGGTATACCTTCTATCATAGAACCGAAGGCAAAGTGTTTGTCGCAAAGAACGGTTCCTTTCTTGAGAAGGAGTTTCTCTCGAAAGAAGTGAGTGGGAGGAAAGTAGAGCTAGACGAGGTTATTGAACCTTCTCTTGAATTGGAGAGTAGCGCAGCACCTGAAATTGTTCCAGTGCCGCCTGCACCAACGATAGAGGAAGCTAATGACAAGGATCATGAAGCTTCGGACGATGCTGCTACTGAACGTCGCAGGTCGACAAGGTCGCGTGCCCCTCCTGAGTGGTACGGCAACCCTGTCTTGACTGTCTTGTTAGTAGAAGACAGTGAACCTACGAACTATGAGGAAGCGATGATGAGCCCAGACTCTGAGAAATGGCTAGAAGCCATGAAATCCGAATTGGGATCCATGAGCGAAAACCAAGTATGGACTTTGGTGGACCCTCCTAGCGACCGAAAGGCCGTTGAGTGCAAATGGATTTTCAAGAAGAAAATGGACTCGGATGGTAATGTTACCGTCTATAAAGCACGGCTTGTCGCGAAAGGTTTTCGACAAGTTCAAGGTGTTGACTACGATGAGACTTTCTCTCCCGTAGCGATGTTTAAGTCCATTCGGATTTTATTAGCAATTTCTGCGTTTCATGATTATGAAATATGGCAGATGGATGTCAAGACTGCTTTCCTCAATGGCAACATTGATGAAGAGTTGTATATGATGCAACCCGAAGGTTTTGTCGATCCTAAGGATGCTGATAAAGTATGCAAACTTCAGCGTTCCATTTATGGACTGAAGCAAGCATCTCGGAGTTGGAAACTTCGTTTTGATCAAGTGATCAAGAGCTTTGGATTTGTTCCAAATTTCTACGAAGCTTGCATCTACAAGATAGTGAGTGGGAGCTCGGTGACGTTTCTGGTACTATATGTGGATGACATATTGATTATTGGAAATGACATCAACATGCTTAACGATGTGAAGAGTTATTTGAACAAGTGTTTTTCAATGAAAGACCTAGTTGAAGCTGCTTATATATTGGGCATCAAAATCTATAGAGATAGACAACGACGCCTGATAGCTTTAAGCCAGAGTACATACCTAGACAAAGTTCTGAAAAGGTTCAGAATGGATAAGGCAAAGAAAGGTTCAGTGCCTATGTTGTCAGGTAAGATATTGAGCAAGGCTCAGTGTCCAGCTACGGTAAATGATAGGGAAGCTATGAGAAAAGTGCCTTATGCCTCGGCCATAGGTTCTATTGTAGGGTTTCGTAGCATGGAAAAAAAAAATTCTATCGCATACAAACAAACAAGCCAAGATCTATCTACTAGATTGTAGCAAGTCGATGGAATAACTTACCCTCGGAGATTCCAAAGTGTTTAACGAGAGCGGATTCTCGTGGGTGATGTAGTCGTACTCTTCCCGATCTCAAGATCGTGTAGACGATCCTTCCGGCGCTGCGTTCCGGCAGCGCTTCCGCAGTCGGTCACACGTTCGGTACTCGACGAAGACCTTCCTCTCCCTTGTTCCAGCAGGCAGCGGAGGTTGTAGCACTCTCCTTGCGATTCCGGCAGCACAACGGCGTGGTACCGGAAGTAGAGGGGAGATCCCGCAGGGCTTCGCCTTAAGCCGGAGCGAGTATGGTGGAGTATGAGAGAGCTATTAGTGGTCTAGGGTTTAGACACACCAATTAGAAGGCTCTAAACCGAAGGCTAGGGCAATTAGAAGCTCTAAACCAAAACGGCTCTAAACCGGAGGCTTTGGCTAGGGTTTAGATTAGAGGATAGGAACTTGTGTGTCTAGAGGAGGAGGCCCTGCCCCTCCTTTTATGGGTCGAGCGGCCGGCGCGCCAAGGGGAGGGAGGGGAGTCCCTCCCCAACTTGGCTTGGTGGAGGCGCCGCCGGTTGGAGGAGGGATTCCCTCCCCAACTCGGTTTGCCCCCTCTTTCCTCTTTCCCTCTCTTTCCTGTTTTAGCCGTTTGACTTTTCAAACTTGCTATTTGACTTTTCAGTTTAGGATTCAATTTAATCCTTTATTCGGAACAGCGAGAACACTTAGTACATGATGCAATCATTCCAATATGCAATGACACATTCATGTACCCCTTCCCCTCCGGAGTGCCGGACATTCCGGAACCTTCTAGAACATTCCCGATGAAAACACCGGAATCATTCCCGAACTCCGAAACGGGACTTTCCTTATATGAATCTTATTCTCTGGACCATTCTAGATCACCTCGTGATATCCCGGATCCCATCCGAGACTCCGAACAACATTCGATCTCTTTCTCATAATACCATAACTACTCAAAACAACGTCGAATCCTTAAGTGTGTCTCCCTACGGTTCGTGAATTATGCGGACATGATCGAGACACTTCTCCAAACAATAACCAATAGAGGAATCTGGAAATTCATATGGCTCCCACATATTTCTACAATTACTTTGCGATCGAATGAACCACTTACATACGATACAATTTCCCTTTGTCTCACGATAGTTTACTTATCTGAGGTTATGATCGTCGGTATCTCTGCATACCTAGTTCAACCTCGTTACTGATAAGTACTCTTTTCTCGTTCCCGTGATATGTGATCCCTTGTGAGCCAGTCACATGCTTGCAAGCTAATTGGATGACATTCCACCAAGAGGGCCCAGAGTATATCTATCCGTCATATGGATGGACAAATCCCACTCTTGATCCATGTGTTTCAACCAATACTTTCCGAACACTCAATGCCACCTTTATAGCCACCCAGTTACGGTGTGGTGTTTGATGTCATCAAAGCATCCATCTGGTAAAGGTGATATGCATGATCTCATGGTCGAAGGAATTAGGTTACATGTATCAGAAAGCATATAGCAATTGAACTATTGAAATGACTTGATCTTTATGCTATGCTTATCTATAGGAGTATGTCCACCATATCATTCTCCTAACGATATGATTTTGTTGTTGATAACATCTCAATGTTCATGATAGAGAAACCACAATCATTTAATCAACCAACAAGCTAGTGAAGTATAGAGGCTATACTAGGGACTTCAAATTAAGTTTACAAATCACACAAGTATCAATGTTTCCTTGTTAATACTATTATAGCATGAATGTAAACATTTATCATAAACACAAAGATATAATAATAACTACATTTATTATTGCCTCTAGGGCATATCTCCAACATCTATCATGTATGCCATGTTGTGTACTAGACCGGATGTGTCCAATGCTCTTAGTTTGACGAGCAGATATCAAAGTGATCCAGGAGTGGAACACTGGACAGCCGTGAAGAACATCCTAAAGTACCTAAATTGGACTAAAGAAATGTTCTTAGTCTATGGGGGTGATGAACAGCTTGTTGTAAAAGGTTACGTCGATGCTAGTTTCGACACCGACAAGGATGATTCTAAATCTCAGACAGGATACATTTATATTTTGAATGGAGGAGCTGTGAGCTGGAGAAGCTACAAGCAAAGCGTGATCGCGGGATCTATAGTAGAAGCGGAATACATGGCTGCTGCAGAAGCGTCAAGTGAAGGAGTTTGGATCAGGAACTTCATCACTGAGCTTGGCGTGGTTCCAAGTGCATTGGACCCACTGGAGATATTGTGTGACAACACTGGCGCCATAGCACTCGCTAAGGAACCAAGATATCATCCAAAGACCAAGCATATCAACCGCAAGTTTCAGATAATCCGAGATTATATAGCAGATGGAGATCTGAAGATCAGCAAAGTACATACAGATCTGAATGTCGCAGATCCATTGACTAAACCTCTTCCACGTGTAAAACATGATCAGCACCTCAGTGCCATGGGTGTGAGATTGTTGCCAGATGTAAACTACATTATTGACTCTAGTGCAAGTGGGAGACTGTTGGAATTATTCCCTAGAGGCAATAATAAAGATGTTATTATTATAATTCTTGTTCATGATAATGTTTATATTCCATGCTAGAATTGTATTAAGCGGAAACTTTAATACTTGTGTTGTTTGTGAACAACACCGTGTCCCTAGTATGCCTCTATGGACTAGCTCATTGATTAATGATGGTTAAGGTTTCCTAACCATGGACATGAGTTGTCGATTAATAATGAGATCATATAATTGGGAGAATGATATGATGGACAGACCCAAACTAAGCGAAGCAATTAGATCGTGTCATCGTGTTCGTCTTTGCGAAGCTTTTCTTATGTCAAATATTGTATTCCTTAGACCATGAGATAATACAACTCCCTGGTATCGGAAGAAATCTTTGAGGTCATCAAACGTCATCCTATGAGAGGGTGATCATAAAGGTGTCTCTCAGGTGATCGGAAAGTATCTGTTGGGTTGTATGTATCGAGATGGGATTTGTCCCTCCCAAGTCGGAGAGATATACTTCGGGCCCACTCGGTAATCAATATCAACACCGCTTGCAAGCATGTGGTTAAGGAGTTAATCAAAAAGTGATATCGGATTACGGAACGAGTAAAGTACTTGCTGTGAACGAGATTGAACTAGGTATGACAGTACCGACGATCGAATCTCGGGCAAGTAAAATATCGCGAGACGAAGGGAATATATATATGGGATTGATTGAATCCTGGCATCGTGGTTCATCCGATATGATCATCTATGAATGTGTGGGAGTCAATATGGGTTTCCAGACCCCGCTGTTGATTATTAATAGAAGATCATGTCTGCATATTCTCGAACCCGCAGGGTCACACACTTAACGTGTCTCGACGCTAGGATAGATTGGATAATTGGTTTATGAGTTTTTGTTCGGAGTCTTGGATTGGATCCGGGATATCACGAGAGGTTCCGGAGTGGTCCGGAGAATAAGATTCATATAAGGCAGTGCAGTTTTTGGAGTTCGGAATTGTTCCGGGTTAATCGGTATTGTACCGGAAGCTTCTAGATCCTTCCGGAAGGGGACCAACGTGGCCCCACCTTCCGGGAGGGGGCATGGGCCTATGAAGGAGTGCCCTGGCCGCATTGGGCCAGGGGCACAAGGCCCCATAGGGCCCAGCCGGCCAAAGAGGGTTTAAACCCTAGATAGACCTTCTAGAAGGGGGGGTTTCCTTGCCCCCCACTCTTCCTCCTTTGGGGCCGCCGGTTTTGGCTTGGGGGAGGGGGCTAGGGCTGAGCCCACCCCTCTATATATAGAGGGTTGGGGGCGCACCACCCCCTACACCTTCCCCTCCAACCCTAGCCGCCCTGCTGCCCTCCTCTCTCCCTCCCGACTACTTGTAGGCGAAGCCCTGCTGCAGAAATTCTCCACCGATTGCACCGCGCCGTCGCGTTGTAGATCCAACCCATCTCTCCACCATACTTGCTGGTCCAAGGAAGGAGGAGACGTCGAGGTGCTGCACGTGTGCATCTCACGGAGGCACCGCCACTTGTGGTGCTAGATTGGATCGGATCGCGAGGAGGAGAAGCGAGTACGACTACATCACCCACGTTCCAACGAACGTTCCGCTGTGCGAATCTTCAAGGGTATGAAGATCTAATCCAATCTCTCTCGTTGTTTGCATCTTCTAGATTAGATCTTGGCTTCCCTCTATTCGCATCCGTAGAAAATTTTAATTTACTATGCCGCGAAACCCTTCAGTGGTATCAGAGCTAGATCTATGCGTAGATGTGTTTCACGAGTAGAACACAACATGGTTGTTGCAGGCGTTGATGTTTTATGTTGCAAGCCTCTTGTTTGTGTTCTTCTTATGACGCGGGATAGTGAGATTGAAGCGGTCCAGGCCAACCTTACGCGACGTCGTTCGCGAGACCGGCTCCGCACTTGACGTGTGGCTTGTTCCACACATGCGGCTGGTGGATGCCAGTTTCTCTCACTATAGTTGTCATGGGATTAACACCGGAGTTTGGCCGGCCCAGTTGGTTCCACTCCTCTCCTCGAGCTTCTTCTCCTTTTCCCTTTCGACGCCTCCCCCCAGCCATGCCATGACACCGCTGAGTTTTTCCCCGATTCCGGCGAGATCTGATCATCCCCGTCGTTGCCCTGCTGGCCTTCAAGGTGATTTAGGTTTCTCATCCGTGGTGTCCAATTCGATTTGAAATCCATTTTATTTCCTAGCCACGTTGAGCACTGGACTAGTGGCTAGGGTTCGGATGTTATGGCCTTTCTTTGTCCCATGATCCATCGTGGCTGTGTGGTTGATCTAGTGGTGGGGTGACCGTCTGCCGCATCACCTCTGTTTTGGTGATGATGCTAATGTCGCTTGGTGTGGATTGAGCGCTGTTGGTGCGCTCCGTGCCGCCATGCTTGGTGTCATTGTTGGTCTGCTTCCTCTTCTCGAGTTTAAGCGAGGACCTCGGGTAAGTCTGATTCGCCTCCCCCTTGTTCTCTGTCTCCCTTTCAATTCCTTATTGCTACTTGGACAAACCTTAATTGGGGATAATCCCATGTTCTAGGGTTCATCTGCTTGATGAAATTACTTGGGACCTGTGGTTCAATTGAGTTAGGATTAGTGAATTCTGGTATTGTCCCTTATAATGAGCTTCAATAAAATTACTAGCTTATGGGATATCTTTTTACTGGCTGTGGTTCAGTCTAGTGGCTTGATTTATTTGGGATAGCTTGCATATGTGATTAGTTTAATGAAAGATTCCTAGTTGATTTGACTAGGAAGATGATCCGAATTCTTCTAAATTTATATGAGAGGGTAGCTTTTGAATTCTGGATGATCCTATGAAATGAAGATTGTGATTTTCGGTTGTCCTTTCTTTAGGAGTTACTACTGTGGTGCCTCCACCCTGGAGTGTGCACAGTATTAACCTTGGAAGCTTACTGTGATGCTTAATAGTTGGATGGTGGATGATATATGACAACCAGCTCTGAGTGTGCTAGGATATGCACTCCTCTGCTAGTGATAATAGAAGTATACTAAATGATTCCTGGCCCATTAGCTAGGAAAATGATTTGAATTTATTTGCAAGTGAGATTGGGTGGTTATGTATGTATTCTATCAACATGACAGTAATTGACTACATGATTCCTAACTGTGGCTTCTAGGAAAATGATATGAATTAAATTGATTTTCATTTTTAAGTGGAAATGTGATACTATGTGGATACTTTCAACAGTACAGTACATGTTGAAATGCTTCATAGTTATTAAAACTGATGGTATGGATTGGATTTGTTGCTAGGTAGCTTTTACTTGAATTTGGTTACACGATTACCATCTGGTTGTTGATGGTGTTAAATTTGTGACAGCTCAATTGAGGATACACAATTGTTTTATAAACATTTACTAGCCAGATCTGGTGTTGTAGCTAACTATCTCAAGTTTTAGTTGCCAGCAGGAATCCTTTCTATAACCAAATGATGGATTTACTTAAGTAAGCCAATGATGTATGAACTGAGGCATTACTTTTGTTGCACATGAACAGATACTCTTGTTGCCCTTTTGTTAGCTCTAGGATGATTTTGGAGTAGCACTACTACCCATTCTGAGAGCTCGTTCTCCCACACAACTCCATGCTCAGAAATAAAAAGACAAGAACAGATGCTATACTGATCTAAGAAACCAACCCGCTAGTGTTAAGTAGAACAGTGGCTTGGGGAATATGTGCTTGTAGTGATTCTTGTGGTGGATCTTGATCTGGTTCCATTTTTTTATTGCTGGTAAGCTTATGGAAACAATTTCCTTCTCCTCCTTGTAGTGTTGATCTGCTACTGTCCTCCTTGTTGCACACCTGCCATGCTTCTCCTTGTTCTGCTTGAGCTTGCTCAGGTTACCAGGTTTATCTGTTGGCTGATTTGTGTAAATTAGTGTGGTGGATTTGTTGTGAATCTGGTGATGACCAGTGATATCTTATGATGCTCTGAGAATAGAGAGATAAGATGTGTGTACAGGGAAAACCCCCATATGTAGCCGTGGCTTCCTTTTCTAATTTGATTGCATCTCTGCTGGCTTGACAGCACACTGGTGCATGCAGATGAGTGAGCTGCCTCTGTGCATGCCTCACTCAAATGGATCAGATCAAAGGATTCCTGTGAATTTACTATTACTATTCTACCCTTCTCTCTGGTGAAATATTCCCCTGGCCGATGATGCTGTGCTGAGGCAACTCATCTGATTAAGGACAGATACAATGATTTGGTGAAACTTGCCCCTCTTAAGATTAGCTCAGTGATGAAATGATTACAGTGCATTACACTGTTCATTCTGAGAGCTCAATATTCACTCTAACCCCCTTATTATTTTACATTTGTTTTGTGTTTCTTTAAATTGCTTTGTAGATATACAAGATCAAGAAGTAAATCCTCAGGACATGAAGATTTAGTTTAGGATTCTATCTATTATTCTTGTAATGTTGTTTTTTCTTTTTTTTACTTTGAATAAATGTAAGACTTTTTAATATATGTATCTGCTCACAATAAAGAAGTCTTTTAGTTATTTCATTTATGTAATTCATTTTTATATTTATTTGTTTTACAGAAATATACTTTGATTATTTTATTGTAGCAACAATGTAACATTGTATTATATAATAAAGTGTTCCATTTTTCTTGGAACCAAATAAATATTTATATCTTACTTATAAATAAGAATAACATTCTTATTTATTATTATAATTCATTTCTTTCAATTTTTTGTTTTATTAATTGAGATTTATCATTAGTGTATCTTTTTAGAAATAAGAGCTCACCTCTTGTTTCTTATTACAATTTAATTTCCAATTATTACTCTGTTTCAAATTCTTATAGCATTCAAATCTATCAATTAAATACTCAAATTTGAATTATCTTCCCCTAAAACACAAAAGTACAATAGAGGTCATGTCAAAATCTATCGCACCTGTCCTAATGTTTCCATGAGAACAAGAGAGATCTCGATCCCTCTATAGATTCTTTAGTTTTGCGCGAAAATTCTCTGGATTTTCTGATGCATGAATGCAATGCACAAACATGTGTCCTATCTATTTCAAGGTGCTAATTCTGGGATTTTACAGACTCTCCCTCTTAAAATAAACTTCGTCCCCGAAGTTCTTATACTCTCACGTTTCGAAATAAGGAATTAACTTCTCTTGGTCACGACATTTCTCCACTCCATGTAACTTCAAATGGAGGTAATTATAGTACTTTATATCTAGATATTTTCCATGAATCTTCATCATACTTGGCAATCTGAACTTGTTGTCTCCAATACTCCAAAGTTCCTTTTATTATCATTCCTTAGGGATAATCCCTTATAAAATCCTTTAATTGGGTCTCTTCTTTAATTTATTATCTTGATTAAGTATCCTAATCCAACTCCTTTTATTTAATCATCAAACTTTCTTACTATACTATGTATGGTCTAGGAAGTCTCACTAAAACAGGGTTTTTTCAATTTTATTGGACAATATTTGTGGCCAAAAGACTAATCTTTGATTTGTCATTGTATGGTTCAAACTGGTAGTTTTTCTGAAGATTGGATTTGAACACATTTAGTCCATACCCATTGGAATTTCCTGTTCCTCTATACTTGTCCAATTGGATGTGCTTTGTCCCTCCTTAAGTATCATTTAAGAGTTGTTTTTATTAGAATGAGTCTATTGGAATTAGTCTATTCTATCACCTTCAAGCTTTTACCTTATCAAGCTTTTATAAAATCTTTTGTTATTACCTGTAGTACTTCTTCAACTTCCATTTATTAATCACCTTAAGGTTTGAGTGCTACTACCTTGAAGTACACTTTGATCTTTCATCCAGACATACTTCTGAATATACTTTTATATTAATGGCTTCTTTTACCTTATCAAAATAAAGCTTGTTGTTGGTGTAGGTTAGTCCTTCTTCTCCAACCTTTATTCAGAAAGTCGAATAATATTACTTTCATTTCTAATGTTTACTCTCCCCCTTAGGGTTTACTAATAGTCTTCAAACTGTCTATATAGCATTTATTGGCTTTATAATTAGAATATTGGTCTCTATCCATCTTATATTCTTCCTAATTAGGGTCTTATGAAAGATTGTACGGTGTATCCACACAATTGTGGATCTCCGAAGTGGATGTTTCAGCATTATTTGTCTTACTTACTATTTGGACATTTTCACTTTGATAAGTCTGACTTCGCGAAGCGTCTCGAAAGACGATTGCTTAAATTTTATACTCATTTATGTCTGAATTAACTTAGGCCAAGCTTTATGCTCTTTATGCAACCATCAAGATGATCTAGTTAACTATGTCAACCAACACCGGCTATGGTCAAGATACAAACTGTGGATCAAATACTAGTTATGGATCAAATACCAGCTATAGATAATTACCAGCTGCGAACCATCCTAGGGTGGATGTATTACCCTATGATTTCCGACATACCACTTGTATTCTCTCTGAATTGTCAGAGCTTGAATACCCTTTTGGTTCCAAAACTTCTCCTTTGCACTTATTCATGATGCTTCCATGAACTTGGTACAACTACTTTATTAACTTCTTAGCAACTTACCTACTTTAAATGAACTTTAAGTCTATTACTTCTTGTTGTTCCATCTATTTCCTACATTAATCTTCCTTCTTATTAGGGACTAACAATGATTTGAGCTTGATTCATCCTCCAAATTGGATTGATACTCCTTATATTTGACTTTACCCTTCAGGTAGGTCTTCATCTTGGTCTTCGGAACTCGTCACTCCCTTACATGAATTCCCATTCCTATCTAGGTCTATAACATCAAGTAATAACTGGATGTTGCAACATGCATTTGCACACCAAGTCAAACTTCATGTACTGATCTAGTCAATCAAGAAGATCCAAGAAAAACAAATAAATTCAAATGTGGTACATATAACAAACAATATTCTAAGCCCAGAATATAGTAGTTGAGTATAATATCTCTAGAATTCAGGCTTAGCTGTGTAGTATATGACACCTCCTCATATAGGTTTTCATCGTGATACTTAGCACATAGGGTCAAACTATACTTTGTCTCAATATTTACCCAATTTGCTCAATTGCAACAGGATAAATTTAAGAAAAGTGGTCTCAATTTGGTTTTGACTAAACTTTTGTCTTACCTTTGGAATGATTAACTATATTAAACCTTTCTTTATTAGTAAATTAACCTCACATGATTTCTCCAAATGACTAAGCAGATTCTATTTGAACCCCTAAGATTGAAGTTTATCACTATTTTATGACACCTTTGACTTCAATAATGATTCTACCAATTTATCTTCTTACTCTATGTAAAGATAATTTACTAATTACTCATCATATTTATAATCTCATCATGGTTTTGGAGCTAATCTCACCATGATATGGTTATGTCTACCTATACATCATGATTTAAGAGCTAATCTAACCATGATGACTTTGTTTCACCTTACTCCATGGTTAAATCCTAACATAATTTCACTTCATCACGTAGAATTCTCAAGTGAATCCCACATGATTACTACTCATTATCTCAACATTTATCCTAATGATATTCATCATGTTGCCTTTGGTTATTAACTGACACTAAGATTTTACTCTTCTTACTTAAATTCTAGGATTAGGCTACACCATTAAGACTACTTCAATTGATGTCTTACACTTTCCTACAGTATCTTTGTGGTTTATATCTCCCTCGGAAGACACTAAAGAGCACTATACTTGAGAAAACATAAATAATTACTCCTAAGAAAGAATGGCTTAAGTATCTGACTTGAGTGTGACAAGGTTATCCTCAAGTGGATACCCATCACAAGTCATAAGAATATTTGGTTTCGATAAGATGGCTCCTATATTCACTACACAACCTACAGATCTTCCTAAAAGGGTTTTAATCCTAAGGTCAAAGAATATGCTCTGATACCAACTGTGGTGACCCACCATACCACTTCATGATGTAGTACACTATAGTCGTTGACATAACACCAATGAAACACCATTCACTAGTATTACATCCCTCAGAGTAGTACAACAGAAACATAGCAGGTCCAAGACATGACTATAGGTTACAACTCAACTCTTTACACAAGATCCAAAGAACACTCTAGGTTAAAGAGAGAGAAAGAAATTTCTTACAAAGAAGAATCAGGAATAAATAACTCATAGCTACCAACCTCATAAAACTAGTAACTGAACTACTGGCTTGCATTGCTGCTATTGCAATACTCTACAGAAGAAGGTTCTATGGTTAGAAATTATATTCTTATCTAATCAGCAACTTCGTCTTCACCTGAGTTGATGTATATGTTGACTTCCTTGACTTCATTGAAGCGCGTTAGCTTTTGATGATGATTCCTGGAGCATAACTTGATGTATTCGTTGTCTGCACTGGCTTTAGAACGTAGCAAGGGTTATGAAGATACTTTGAGTACGAGCGTACTCAACAAGTTCACTAGAAAAGGAGTGTTTGATGCACTATAGCTACAGCCACAGACCATAGGTCGTGGGCAATGCAAGTTTTCATAAACATTTCTTCAAAGGTTGCTTTTATTCTGAAAAGCTATGTCTGTCAGCCTTCACGGGTTTACCAGAACTTTCATGGACTTCCTTTCCCGCCGCGTTCGCAGCTCCTTCCCGGAACAGGGAGTAACAAGTTACAGTTCTTACACTCTGCAGAGGTGCGTCACTTTACCAATGAGAGATCTTAGCTTTGTTGCACATCCGAATTGCAGGTTCGTTCACACTTCCTTGGTGTGAGGCCCGGACTAAGATCCAAGCCAATCACTGCCTTCTCCGCGACCCCGCAAGTCTCTTTGGTGTACGCCAGCCCACCTATTGAATTACGGCAATGGAAGTATAGACCGTTCAGATGCCGGAACTATCATGGGACGTTGAGGGCTCCCACCCATATGCTGCATATCCTCTACGAATTAACATAAATAATATGCAGGATACGAGTGATAACAGGCACAACCCGCACATCCAGCTCCGTGCGAGAGGGAAAAGATACAACTGACTTCTTCGTCCCATTCCAAATATCATGGTGAACACGTGATATACGACGCAAGAATCACTGGCGAAATTGGTTGTTAAGTCCTAGATAATATGTTCCTTTACCACTGGAACTCTTATAGTAGGTTATTACCTCATGGTAAATAACCTATAATCACTTTATTATGAAAATAGTGTTTTCTGTCCTTTTTCAAATGTAGATGATGACAACACTGGATTTAAAAAATACTTTACAGAAAATAATTAAAGGACATGAGCAAGTGTGAACTTGCCTTTTGTGATAGCAAGATTATGCACTCACGGTCTTCAAGATAATATAAGATCCAATATCTGAAATCAGCATCATTGGTCCAGTAAGGACTAATGTTTAAAGAAGCAAGATGCTATTATGCATAAGTAATGTAATGCAATTTCGTAAACTCGAATCCCGGGGTTAACGTTGTTCTAGGGTTTGGATATTGGAAATGGTTACTTTAGAATGTGTTGTACTTTCTAGATAAGTTTCATACTTGTGCTTCTTATTAAGGCTTGTGAGTGTGTGTGAAACCACATGTAATTACAATATCATAAAACAATGAGACACACACAAATGTGAAATGCTACTCAAGATTGCTTATATAAGAGTTGTTGTTTGAAGTGGCAAAAAGAATAACATTTGAAGAAAAGATTTCTTTTCTAAGGTTTAAGCAATCATTATTGTTAATAGGATGTGTTCGATGTCTTTTGGTGTGTGATTGATTAGTTTGGACTTGAGATGCTTTATGTCTTAATTGGAATAGACCAAAGTTAACTATAAAAACATAAGTGGTTTATTATATATAATGTTTATAAGCCTTGAGACTAAAGTTAACTTTAATATATAGATGGGCTTCAGGTGTAATGCTTATAATATTTGTATCTTGTTTACTTTCTATTGTTTCTTTAAAGTTACTTAAGAATGGCATTACTTCTATTGGAGTAGTGGTTTCTTAATTGTATAATGGAATAGAATTATTTATCTTTTTATAAGGGTGTGGTTATGATTTGTAATCAAGGAATTAATATTACTTAACTATTTATGGACTCACTATAGTGTTTTGATTTGTTTATAAACTTTTGTTTGGAGTAATGGAAAATATTTTATTTAATCACAATTTATTCTTGAATATTTTATGTTGGACAAGAATATTTTTAGAAAATAATCTACTCTTATGGTTGAATGATAATTCAATAAATTGAATTTAAAATGTGTTGAATCATTTTGACTTCATATTATTAGTATTTAAGACTAATACTATTTATTAGACTCAATTGGTTAATTTTAGAAATATTAACAAATTTTATTTACCCTTAAAAGAATTAACAACTCAGGAATATGTTATAAAAGGGTTTAAATTTTTATTTACCACAAAAGTGTAATATTATATTTTTAACATGTAAGTATTATTGTTGTGATCATTTTGGTATATTACATTTATTTTTGTGATTTATAAATAATAAGATATGATTTTTTATAATATTTACTACTTTATAAATTTTAATAAACAATAAATATTTAAGTAAGTGAGATAATAATGCATGATTATAGTTTTAAATTATAGTTATTATTTTTCTAAGATTTTTGGTATTTTAATTATATTTTTCACATTTACCAATATTAAAATATGAATTTTCAAAATAGGTAATAGACAAGGATTTATTACTTAAAATGTTATAAACCTTTCTGATACTATTTTTAATATTTTTCTAGTGTAATATATTTATTCAAGATCTTAAAAATGATTTCTTATTTAATTTTAAGTATTAATCTTATATTTATAAAATTCCATAAAGTATTAAATGTATTTAAATATTTACTTCAAATTGTATTTATAAAAGAGTTAAGATAGTATTTTTATAAAAATAGTAGATTTATTTTTATACACAAAAATGATTTTTATTCATTTTTTAGGATTCTTCCTTATTTTATGAAATTTTTCTTAGGATTTTAGTAGCTTTAATATTTATTTTTATTTTTATTTTATTTGGTGTGTCAAGGTTTTGGGCCAGCCTAGCCCAATATTTAGTCCAATGGACCTAGTTGGTCTGGTAGACCCAACCGGGTTGGGTTCAATCCGAACAGGCCGACCCAGTTGGTTCCACTCCTCTCCTCGAGCTTCTTCTCCTTTTCCCTTTCGACGCCTCCCCCCAGCCATGCCATGACACCGCTGAGTTTTTCCCCGATTCCGGCGAGATCTGATCATCCCCGTCGTTGCCCTGCTGGCCTTCGAGGTAATTTAGGTTGCTCATCCGCGGTGTCCAATTCGATTTGAAATCCATTATCTTTCCTAGCCACGTTGAGCACTGGACTAATGGCTAAGGTTCGGATGTTTCGGCCTTTCTTTGTCCCATGATCCATCGTGGCTGTGTGGTTGATCTAGTGGTAGGGTGACCGTCTGCCGCCATCACCTCTGTTTTGGTGATGATGCTAATGTCGCTTGGTGTGGATTGAGCGCTGTTGGTGCTCTCTGTGTCGCCATGCTTGGTGTCGTTGTTGGTCTGCTTCCTCTTCTCGAGTTTAAGCGAGGACCTCGGGTAAGTCTGATTCGCCTCCCCCTTGTTCTCTGTCTCCCTTTCAATTCCTTATTGCTACTTGGACAAACCTTAACTGGGGCTAATCCCATGTTCTAGGGTTCATCTGCTTGATGAAATTACTTGGGACCTGTGGTTCAATTGAGTTAGGATTAGTGAATTCTGGTATTGTCCCTTATACATGGTCTTTGATCTTGTCCATGATTAATGAGCTTCAATAAAATTACTAGCTTATGGGATATCTGTTTACTGGCTGTGGTTCACTCTAGTGGCTTGATTTATTTGGGATAGCTTGCATATGTGATTAGTTTAATGAATGATTCCTAGTTGATTTGACTAGGAAGATGATCTGAATTCTTCTAAACTTATATGAGAGGGTAGCTTTTGAATTCTGGATGATCCTATGAAATGAAGATTGTGATTTTCGGCTGTCCTTTCTTTAGGAGTTACTACTGTGGTGCCTCCACCCTGGAGTGTGCACAGTAGTTACCTTGGAAGCTTACTGTGATGCTTAATAGGTTGATGGTGGATGATATATGACAACCAGCTCTGAGTGTGCTAGGATATGCACTCCTCTGCTAGTGATAATAGAAGTATACTAAATGATTCCTGGCCCATTAGCTAGGAAAATGATTTGAATTTATTTGCAAGTGAGATTGGGTGGTTATGTATGTATTCTATCAACATGACAGTAATTGACTACATGATTCCTAACTGTGGCTTCTAGGAAAATGATATGAATTAAATTAATTTTCATTTTTAAGTGGAAATGTGATACTATGTGGATACTTTCAACAGGACAGTACATGTTGAAATGCTTCATAGTTATTAAAACTGATGGTATGGATTGGATTTGTTGCTAGGTAGCTTTTACTTGAATTTGGTTACACAATTACCATCTGGTTGTTGATGGTGTTAAATTTGTGACAGCTCAATTGAGGATACACAATTGTTTTATAACCATTTACTAGCCAGATCTGGTGTTGTAGCTAACTATCTCAAGTTTTAGTTGCCAGCAGGAATCCTTTCTATAACCAAATGATGGATTTACTTAAGTAAGCCAATGATGTATGAACTGAGGCATTACTTTTGTTGCACATGAACAGATACTCTTGTTGCCCTTTTGTTAGCTCTAGGATGATTTTGGAGTAGCACTACTACCCAGTCTGAGAGCTCTTTCTCCCACACAACTGCATGCTCAGAAATAAAAAGACAAGAACAGATGCTATACTGATCTAAGAAACCAACCCGCTAGTGTTAAGTAGAACAGTGGCTTGGGGAATATGTACTTGTAGTGATTCTTGTGGTGGATCTTGATCAGGTTCCATTTTTTTATTGCTGGTAAGCTTCTAGAAACAATTTCCTTCTCCTCCTTGTAGTGTTGATCTGCTACTGTCCTCCTTGTTGCACACCTGCCATGCTTCTCCTTGTGCTTCTTGAGCTTTCTCAGGTTACCAGGTTGATCTGTTGGCTGATTTGTGTAAATTGGTGTGGTGGATTTGTTGTTAATCTGGTGATGACCAGTGATATCTTATGATGCTCTGAGAATAGAGAGATAAGATGTGTGTACAGGGAAAACCCCCCTGTGTAGCCATGGCTTCCTTTTCTAATTTGATTGCATCTCTGCTGGCTTGACAGCACACTGGTGCATGCAGATGAGTGAGCTGCCTCTGTGCATGCCTCACTCAAATGGATCAGATCAAAGGATTCCTGTGAATTTACTGTTACTATTCTACCCTTCTCTCTGGTAAAATTTGCCCCTGGCCAATGATGTTGTGCTGAGGTAACTCATCTGATTATGGACAGATACGATGATTTGGTGAAACTTGCCCCTCTTAAGATTAGCTCAGTGATGAAATGATTACAGTGCATTACACTGTTCATTCTGAGAGCTCAATATTCACTCTAACCCCCTTATTATTTTACTTTTGTTTTGTGTTTCTTTAAATTGCTTTGCAGATATACAAGATCAAGAAGGAAATCCTCAGGACATGAAGATTTAGTTTAGGATTCTATCTATTATTTTACTTTTTTTCTTTTTTTACTTTGAATAAATGTAAGACTTTGTAATTTATGTATCTGCTCACAATAAAGAAGTCTTTTAGTTATTTCATTTATGTAATTCCTTTTTATATTTATTTGTTTTATAGAAATATACTTTGATTCTTTTATTGTAGCAACAATGTAACATTGTATTATATAATAAAGTGTTCCATTTTTCTTGGAACCAAATAAATATTTATATCTTACTTATAAATAAGAATAACATTCTTATTTATTATTATAATTCATTTCTTTCATTTTTTGTTTTATTAATTGAGATTTATCATTAGTGTATCTTTTTAGAAATAAGAGCTCGCCTCTTGTTTCTTATTACAATTTAATTTCCAATTATTACTCTTTTTCAAATTCTTATAGTATTCAAATGTATCAATTAAATACTCAAATTTGAATTATCTTCCCCTAAAACACAAAAGTACAATAGAGGTCATGTCGAAATCTATCGCACCTGTCCTAATGCTTCCATCAGAACAAGAGAGATCTCGATCCCTCTATAGCTTCTTTAGTTTTGCGCGAAAATTCTCCGGATTTTCTGATGCATGAATGCAATGCACAAACATGTGTCATGTCTATTTCAAGGTGCTAATTCTGGGATGTTACATCACCCCCGCTCGATTTATTCACACCAACACACTCCCATCTCTCTCAGAATCACCCCACCTCAGCCCCAGAGCAAGGCGAGCAGCACACTGCCGGAATTTGGCCGGAGTCTGCCGCGGAGGAGGCAGAAAGGAGCCAGCGGTTGGAGCCGCCCCAGGAGAAGCCGTCGGTACCAGGAGGATCACCGTCGTCGACTTCGTCGTTCGCCCCCATCGCCGACCATCGCCTGATCCTCGGTGAGCCCCCGTAGACCCCCACTGGCCGCGCTAGGGTTCTGTCTCGCCGGTGTTGCCCGACGGAGACGATAGGTCCCAGTCGTTCTATTAGAATTTGATCGCACGGCCTAGAACACCCCGTACCGCTTCGCACCCCCCTATCTTGCTCACCAGTGGGGTCATTCACTTAAACCCACCCGCGCGTGCGCTGTGCACCGTGGGCCTGCACAGTTAACATCCCGCGCAACCCAGTTAGTTTGAATTTATATTTTACAATTTAGTTTCAAACCTAGTTCTGTACCTAGATTCAAAATCAACCTAGGTCGATTCACTTAACCAAATTGCATGAAACTAATTTTGTTATAAAGATACTGGAATTCTTAATCCAAGCCCGTTGGATTCAAACCAATTGGATTTTTAGATCACCCATGGTAAAAATAAAAAAGCAGAAGCTTTTCTGGATTCAAACATTTTTAAAAATTCAATGAAAAAAGCTTTTGAGTTGATTTAAAATCTCAAAATTCACCTTTAACAAGAACTTTTTGAATATTTAAAAATCTCTAGGTTTACTTACATAAATAATGGACAAGTAATAAAATAATTCCTAATAGGCCATTCTAGTCACTTTATTTAATTCAAATAAAAAAGGTTAAACCTTGTTAAATTGTGACACCACTTTAAATCACATTCCCAAGTACTGAAATATGTGTTGATGACATGTGTCAACATGATCCCATGTTTTAGTTGGAGAATATTAAATTTTAAGTAGTGTTTCAATGAGTAGAAATTACTTTTCCAAAATAAAATAAATAAGACAAGTGCTTTGATGATTGTAATGTTTGTGATGATGCTATATAATCTAGTGAAAACCTTGGTGTGATAAATAAAAATAGTTAATTATTGTTTGGTGATTGTATACCTCGTATTTATATATAGACGCTAGTACCGACCAAGGATACGAGGAGGAAGGTGAATACTACGAGGAAGAAGCCGAGGAGTACATCAACCACTGCTCTACACAAGAAAAGCTATTAACTGAGCAAGCTAAACCTTGCAAGCAATTGAATTTGCAAGTTAACCCTTGCTTGATAACATGGCAAACTAGATGCCTTAAGCATATGTGATTATACCCACTTGATGATACCCAATCCTAGTTTTACTTGCAAGCTTAGTATTTTATTTCGTTATCAAAGCTTTCTTTTATAATTACTTAGTTACTTGTAGAGCTTAGAAAGATTATTTAAAGGTAGCATAAAGAGCATAAAACTTGACCTAAGCTAGATAGATCTTGTTATCATCCTGAGGCATGAGATTGAACTTAAATCATTCACCTTTGCTTACCACCCCTCATTAGTGTTTACCCCCACTTGTAGATGCTAGTGCTAAGCATACAAATTGATCACTTTATATGGGAATACTTGGTGAAAATGGATATGAAAACCTTAGAATGATGAGTCATTCTAATGAAATGTTTTCCATGTGTTCTTGAAAACCAGACGATTTTGATGATGAAAATGTTGAGGCATGAGCCTTAGCCCTTTATAAAACTGATGGTTGTCTGGATGCGATACCATTCCAATTTTACCGTACAACCACAATACCTGAAATTTGGGTAGGGCTTGACTGGAAATTTATATACCTTAGTATGGGTTCCCTTGCGGCCAAGGTTTGAGCTGAGGCTACCTTGTGAAGATTGTCCACCTGTGTAGTTCCCAAGATGACAGTTGGTCATGGTTGGGAGGCCAAACTCACATGAGAGGTGCCTATACTAGGGCGTGTAATTGAAAGGTTAAGATTGATTATCCGCATATTGAGTATGGTGACTTCAAGATTGTTCCTGGCGGATGTATTAAATATTGTGGTGAAAGTGTACCACCTCTATAGAGTGTCAAACTATTCGAATAGCCGCGTCCGTGGTTATGGACAGTTGGAGTGGCCATACTGTTCCATCGTCAGATGTTTTCAAAATGACATGTGAAATGAATCATCACTTTGACTTGACCACAACAGGGTTGTGTTATGAAATTCAAGTTTCCACTTAGGTGTTATAAAAATTTCAACTAGCTTTCTTTGCTTCTGAACTCAGTAGAGATAAATCTAGCTTTTTGCAAAACAATCTAGAGCTTAGTATCTCCTACCCAAAACCACTTCACTTGTTAGTATTACTTTGCGAGTACTTAAAGAGTACTCATGGCTTTGTCCCTGGCTATTCCTGTGGCCAGACTCTGAAGAGGACTATCAGGAGGATGGATAGCAGGAAGGTTACGACAACTAGGATCATATCCCATCGTCTGCATTGGATGTGACCAAGAAGATGGACTCTCGCCTACGCTATCATTATTATTTATTATTACGATATTCCGCTGCGATGATTGTATTAAGACTGGATCATGAGATCCTTTATTTGTTGTAAAACCTTATGTATGGTTTGTAATGGATGATATACTGTGATATCCAATCTCGCAAAAATGGTAATCCTGGGATTGCGATGTATGGCATAACAGGCATCTGGTATTAAAAATCCGGGTGTTGACAAGTTGGTATTAGAGCCATCCTGACCATAGGAGACCCTAGTTTAGAATGGACGTTTGAATCAAAAAACTTAGTTTCAAAACCAAGGAAGTGAGTATTTGTGAAAACTTATTGTCATTCTTACCACTTAGACTCTTTCATGAAAATCATGTTCCTCAAAAATTCTTGCAAACTTACTTAAAATTTGACACACTTGTTCACTCTACTAACTTACTCATCCTATATTATTATATATGGACATGAAGTATATTAAATTTTATCAGTTGGGGAATGGAGGAGACCTCATCTTTGAGCGTGACTTGGACCAGCTGTCGGAGATGCTGGAGCGTCCGCACACCGAGTTCTTCGGAGCTCAGCTCAACGATCAGGAAGGAGAATAATTGTAATGGCTGGTTGTTGCAAGTCACCGAGGAAAGATTGATGCCCCCACTTTAGAGGGAATTCAATTCACCTTGAAAGAGAACAACCGGCTCGATGGACTGGCCAGGGCCATGCAGGAAGCTCTTGCCCGTCTGTGTGGGCAGATTATCAATCAGATCAAGGGTACACACTTTGAGTTCTATCCAAGGCATGATGTTATGGGACAGCCACTGGAGGCCCCATATCACCATGAGCCAAAGACTCAACTGGACCACCTCATCTTCATGATGTATGACCGGAAGAAGGAGTTAGACAATGCCCGCGCCTACGCCAACCACAAGCATGCCATCGCCGCCAAGAAAGATCAGACCATTGCCATGCTACTGAAGGATCGCCAGTCTTGTCGCCGTCAGCTCGACAAGAAGGAGTGTATCATTGCCCGTCTCCGCCACAGGATTCACCGAGGATGAAGAAGGAGTTCTGTGGTACAAAGGACGTCTCTGTGTACCAGCAGATTCAGAGTTGAAAGAAACTATTTTGAAAGAAGCCCATGATACTCTTTATTCTGTCCACCTCGGATGAACGAAGATGTATCAGGATTTGAAGGAATAGTTTTGGTGGCATAAGATGAAGAGAGAAATCGGAAGCTACATCGCCAAGTGCGACATTTGTCAGAGAGTCAAGGCGGGACATCAGAGACCCGTAGGACTGTTGCAACCATTACAGATTTCTGCCATTATTTGCATTTGCTTCTTATTGATTTATTTTTGAGTTCTCTTTTGGGGAATTGATCTTTTTAAAGGAAGTTGATACAGTAGCTTGTGTTTTTAGTGAAAAGTTTTGTTGTTCCAAAGCTAAGCCTAAAGGTCTATTATCTTTTGAATACACTAATGTTGCTAATGAAGATTTTGTGAAGTTTTGTATGAAGGAAAAATTTCAGGTGTAGAGAGAGAATATTGTAATGAGATGAAGAATGGACAAAAGCTCAAGCTTGGGGATGCCACCCCGGTGTCACCCCAATAAATACTCTAGAGTTACAAGTGTCAAAGCTTGGGGATGCCAAAGGCATCCCCTTCTTCATCAATAAAAAGCACATGTATGTCTAGACACTTCGTTTTTATTGTTTCATGCACTGTTGTGTTGTTCTTGGAGCGTCTTAGTTTTCGTTTGCTTTGCTTAGTTTATTTAGTTTGCTTGAATAAAGTAGTTTGGACCCCCGTTATCTCTGTGTTGTTTCAAATAAGTCGATTGGTGTTGGAAAGGAGTAGAAAGTTCTTGCTTTAGTAGTACAATAAGGTGCTTGCTTTGACTGTGACTTAGACTTTATCATGTCATGCTAGATGTTGTTTTGACCTTATGTTTAGTGATTATTGATGTAGCATGACTTGTTCCAAACAATTAGGATTGCTTAATGTGCCTTGCAGGAATCATGTGTTGTTTTAGCATACAAAAGCATAGTATTGTGGTATTATCCTTTGATGCTTTGTTTGGGTTGACTTGGCACATGATCACACCATGTTATGACTATGAACCAGTCACCTTAGCCTCTATGATCATTTAGTTTTTGACCTTTGGTACCACTTTATGCTTTGATTAGTAATGTTTTGTCGCTCTGCATGATTATGGCCATTATTGCTCTCTTAGTTGGTCGCTCCCAGTATTTTTCTAGCCTCCACTTTATATGTTGGACCATTCAAGATCTTGAGCCGCAAAGGAGAAGTGGCTTATGATATTGAATTGCCTAAATCACTATCTGCAGTTCACAATGTGTTTCATGTGAGTCAGTCGAAGAAGTGCTATCCGGAGATGGAAGAAAGTTCTTTGAAGGATACTATACCTTTGGAAGAGGCCTAGTTGGAGAGTGATCTCACTTACGAGGAATATCCTATAAAAATCCTCGAGACTGCAGAAAGAGTTACACGTACTAAGACTATCAAATTTTTCAAAGTTTAGTGGAACCATCATTCCGAAGAAGAAGCAACTTGGGAAAGAGAAGATGACCTTCGGAAATATCACCATCACCTATTTGCTAGCCAATCCGAATCTCGAGGGCGAGATTCATCTTAAGGGGGTTAGATTTGTAACATCCCAAATTTCATCAAATGCAAAACCATGTATTGCATTCATATCATCATAGCATTTAGAGTTTGCATAAAGAATTTCAAAGATTGAAACCAAATAAAACCATTATTATGCCCTTTTATTTATATACATATGAGGCATGGTTTTGCTTTTATTTTCAAAAGACCAAAGTGTTTTTGAGTGCACAGATGTATTTGTCACACTTTTTAGTGCAAGGTTCATAGTACAAAAATCTAGAAAATATTTGAATTCAAACTTTTTTGAAAAGGGTTTCAAATTCATTCCTGAAAATCAATTTAGAAAAGAAGAGGTAAAGGAAAAAAATAAAAACAGGCGCTGCCCTTTCAGCGCACCGCGAGAACCGTCCCATCTAGCCCACCCGGGTTCCCCCTCCCCCTCTATCTCTCTCACCCGCGTGATCCCTACCCCGCACTTGCTGCCACTGGGCCCAAGCCAGCTCACCCCTTCGTCCCCAAAATCCCGCGCGCAGACCACGTCGTCTCCGCTGTTTACTTCCGCATTCACTACCGCGATGAATTCGCTTCAATTGGCATTAATGCACAGTGTGATGGCCGCCCCTGCTCCAGCTACTTATTCACCACCTCGCCACGGTCATTTCCCCTCATCTAGCCCCCACTTAGCGCCACCAGGCTGCCCACAATCAAACTCGCACCGTCGCTGCTCGACACACTCCGACGAGCTATTCCGGTGAGTCTCGAGCTCCCCATGTCCCTCTTTCATACGAAGTTGTTTCCCTGGTCCTTGCGCTCCTGCTAACACCACTGGTTCGCCCTATATCCCTCCAGGTGTCGTCTCCCCAACTACCGCGAGCTCCCGAAGCTTCGTCCAACTCCGACGAGTAATTCTGCTCAGGTCAGCACGCCCCTTGCCCTTCGATTCAAACTAACTTGTGCGCCTTGTCCTGGTGCACATCCTGATGCCCTTGGTTTGTGCTGTGGTGACCTAGGTCATCGCCTCTATCGCCGTTTGCAAAAGCCCGACGTCGGCAGTCACTCCGACGAGCTCTCACGACCACTACAGCGCACCCCTGCCCAAGCCAGCGACACCTTGAGCATCCTCGCATCCATGCGACGCTGGTAAGCCAGCGCACCACCCCTAGTACCCTCTAGGTTCGCCGGAACATCGTCGCCAGTAGCGCCGCCACCGACAGCACCATCAGGACGCTCGCTTTTGGTCATTTGATCCAGAGCCGTGGGATTTAGAACTGACGTTGTAGATAGAATCACTTAACGAATCGTTATTGCCAGATCTGGACCACATGATCTGACTTAGATCTAACAGACCACACGCTTGATCCGCGCGAAACGGTACAGGCCAATCAGACACGGCCACGTGTCTGTGTTTTCGATTTAAAAATCTGTTTTGAATCTATTAGATATGCAAACTTGTAAAATTCATATCTTTAGTTCTATTTGTTCAAAAATTGCAAATAATATATCATTGGATTCAGAAAAATAAACACTACACTAATATGGCCATGAATTTGTATTTTGCTTCTAGAAAAATAGGATTATTTGCAGAACCATTTATAGGCTTATTTTGGCTAAATAAAATGTTTATAAAATTGTTTTGAGGGAAATTTGAGTTTGTTTAGACTCTAGATAGATCACATTGTAATCAGTACTATTTGTTTTGACTTGTTTAGTATAGAAAAATCATTTCATTGCATTTGCATGCATTCATATTATTTTTTGAATATTTGAATGTGAATTTAGTGTTATTATTTTATGTGTAGATTTTGGTGATAGTGGTGATTGTGATTGTGAGGATTGTTTCTACTCCCCCAACTATCAAGGAAAGTGGTGCTTCATGTATTTTTCCTATTATTTTGACTATGCATTAGATTTATTTTGAGAAGGACTTGCATGGAATTATTTTCTAAGTATATATACTATGCTATGCCTTGGGAAATCCTAGTAGTTGTAGTCTTAGTAAAATTTTCTCTAAGTAAAGAAAATTTTATGTTATCATGCTTAGCCAAGCTAGTAGAAAACAAGGGTGGACTATTCATGCTATGAAATATTTCTAAGTATGTGACATGTGTTTTTGCTTAATAAAACAACTAAGTAAATGAAACACCTGGGTGGAATGGTATGTTGGTTTATGTTGAGTGGTTACACAAGGCCCATGTCTATGGTTTAGCTTATGTATCACACTTGTGGAAAGCCACCCAGGAACAAAGGGATTTGAGATGTTTAGTGTTTAGAATCTTCTAGTGCAACCACATGGCATATGGGCTCTGCCTTGACCACATAGGGTGCAAGAACTTAGCCAGATGGACAGTTGGTGGTAGGGTGATAAGATGGAACACGACCATGGTGGTCTAAGGGAATTCTTCTGAAAGGTCTCATCTTGATGTATGCCGAGTCCTGTGGGGAAAGTGCACCACCTCTTGAGAGGGTAAAACCTAAGTACTTAGCCATGTCCCCGGCAATGGACAATTTGAGCATCAAAGACATTGAAGCTATCAAGGATCTCCCCATCCCAATTTCTAAGTTAAAAACTTGTGGTTGAACAAGGGTAAAGTTCACCAATGTCTATTGGTGGTTCCTTGGGTGATTTTGTCAAACAAAACTTAGTGTTTTCAACTAATAAGAAAACTCTATTTTGAGCAAAGCAAGCCCAAGCTACACTTAGCCAAATTCATATAGATGCTAGATACTACTATTCTACTATGGTATCACTTGCCAATACAATTCCAAATGTATTGACCCACTGTGGCTGTAACTTATGATGTTGCAGGTTACTCTGATGGAGATTAGGGTTGTGAGTATACACTCAACATGCTTGCCTGTGGCACATGAATATGAAGACATATAGTTATTTACTTTATGTTATGAACTCTTGTACTAGCCTTGGGATATGGTGTTGTAAAGACTATGTTATCTTTGGAATGACGATGTAATAACGACCTTTGTATCTGTGTACTTCATCTTAAACTATGGATGCTCGTATTTGATCCAGGGACTAGCATTGCAATCATAGGGATCTCTACCTTATTTGGTGAGATCTTACAATCATCCCTAGATCGGGGGATCTGAGGTTCTTCCCTGCACCCTGCCGTAGGGGAGAGATCATCCCGGAGGCCTTCTTCATCACCATGCCAGCCTCCGGTATGATGCGTGAGTAGTTCCACCTTGGACTATGGGTCCATATAGTGCTAGATGGTTGTTTCTCCTCCTTTGTGATACCATGTTTAGATCTTGTGAGCTCTGTTCATGATCAAGATCATCTATTTGTAATCATGCATGTTGTGTTTGCGAGGATCCGATGGATATTGAGATTACTATGTCAGATTGGTTAATGATTCTATCTTATTGATTCTATCAGGTCTGTGTTGTTTGAGATCTTGCATGCTCTCCGTTTCTAGTAGCTATCTTGGCCAAGTAGATACTAGTGACTCCAAGAGGGGGTATTTATGATTGATAGTGGGTTCATGCGTCTATTGAATCGGGGGAAGTGACATAAATCTCTAAGTTTGTAGATGTGTTGTTGCTACTAGCGAGAAAACAACGATCTTTTGTTCATGGAACAATTGTATTGTTTACTTTACACACTTTCCTTAAAGCAGTTATCCGTTGCTTGCAACTTAATACTGGAGGGGGTTCGGATGATAACCTGAAGGTGGATTACTAGTCATAGATGCAGTTGGATTGTGGTCTATGTATCTTGTTGTAATTCCCAATCAAATATCATAGGATCATGAATGTCTAGTATTGCATTGTTATGCCTTGCTCTGTCCTGTCAATTGCCCCAATGTAATTTGTTTACCCATCATGTTATGTTGTTTATCTCAAGGAGAACACCTCTAGTGAACTATGGACCCCGGTCCAATCTTTACCATTGATACATCTTCCACTGTTACTATTTACTTTCTGCAAACCACCATTACCTTCCACACCATACGTTTAATCATTTGTTTTTAGCAAACTGGTGAGATTAACAACCTCACTGTTCGTTGGGAGCAAAGTCTTGAGTTTGTGTTGTGTAGGTTTCCAAGTTGCTAGCAACAACTTTGAGTCGTTTCCTTCCTCCTACGAGTTTGATAACCTTGGTTTCTTTCTGAGGGAAGACTTGTTGTTGTGCTTATCATACCTTCCTGTTGGGGTTTCCCAACGAAGCTCTATAGTGATCTGAGCCACATCAACCGTGTGGCACTTAGGCTAAAGATTACAGAAATACTTATCATGAGTTATATTTTGTGTTGGATGTCACTATGAAATTGTGGTTTGTAGGAACCATCTAGCGCTCAAGGTGACAGTGTGGGGTTATCTATATGGGGAATGCGAACTTTGAGGTGTGCTGTTAGAGCCCTACCGTGGATTAGAGTTGTCCAGTCGGAGAGTAGTATCATGAAGAGAAGATATTTATGTGAGAGTGTCCACTAGTGAAAGTATGATCCGTAGGACTTGTTTCTAAGTATTGAAACACCGTTTACAACTAGACCTGGCACCATTGCCGGGGACTATAGGACCTTTAGTCTCTTCCTACCCGTCAAGCTCTTTTCTGGCGCTGTTGCTTGTTGCTATCTTTATTTCAGATTGCACTTACCACTTATAATCATCCATATTACTTGTATTTCACTATCTCTTCGCCGAACTAGTGCACCTATACACCTGACAAGTGTATTGGGTGTGTTGGGGACACAAGAGACTTCTTGTATCTTTATTGCAGGGTTGCTTGAGAGGGATACCTTTGACCACTTCCTCCATGAGTTCGATAAACCTTGGGTGATCCACTTAAGGGAAACTTGCTACTGTCCTACAAACCTCTGCACTTGGAGGCCCAACACTGTCTACAAGAATAGAAGCATGCCTAGACATCAAGCTCTTTTCTGGCGCCGTTGCCGGGGAGGTAAGGTAAAAGGTACTCACATCCTCTGGCTACTAAGCTATCTTCTAGTACTGTTGCTGGTGTGTGAGTGCTCGAAGTTATTTCCTTTATATTTTGCAATCTTATCTTTTTTTCTTGTTTTTATTTTTACTAGTTAGGCTTAATGGAAAACAACAAAAAAACTAGAGAGCTTTATAGTATTTATCTTGAGTTAGGACATGAAGTGTTTGAAGAGAAAATTTAAAAACCTATGGAACTTTATTTTCATGCTAATAGCAATGTTATTAGTATGAATTCTTTGAACACCATTATTGCTAACGCTATGGAAACGTCTAAGCTTGGGGAAGCTAGTTTTTATGAAAATGATCTTTTTATTTCCCCAGCTTTAGAGGAGGAAATTTGTTATGATGATACTATACCTCCAATATATGATGATTACAATGATAAATATGATATTTTCAGTCCACCTGCTTTAGAGGAGAAAATTTGCTATGATGATACTATACCTCCAATGTATGATGATCACAATGATGAATATGATATTTTCAGTCCACCTACTATTGAGGAGAAAATTAATTATGATTACAATTTTCCTCCTATATTTGATGATTATAGTGATGAGAATAATAATGATAGCTAATTTGTTGAATTTTCTCCCACTATAATTAATAAGTATGACTATGCTTATGTGGAGAGTAATAATTATTTTATGCATGTGGCTCATGATAAGAATGTTTTATGCGATAGTTATATTGTTAATTTTGTTCATGATGCTACAGAAATTTATTATGATATAGGGTAACATGGTTTTATGTATCTCAACAATATTAAGTTTCCCCTCTTTATGTTGAAAATTTTGAAGTTGCACTTGTTTTGCTTTCCTATGCTTGTTGCTTTGTGCTTTCATGACTTATTTCTTTACAAGATTATTTTCAATAGGAAGTGGGTTAGACTTAAATGTGTTTTGAATTTGCTTCTTGATGCTCTCTTTTGCTTCAATTCATATTTCTTATGTGAGCATATTCTCAAAGTATCAAGCCTAACTTAAAGGCGTTAAAGAAAAGTACTTATTGGAAGATATCCCAAATTTCGTTAGGATTTTATTTTGTTGAGTCTTAGAAGTTATTACTTCTGTAATAACCTCTCCTTATCCTTTTTGTGTGGTTTTTGTGCCAAGAATAACCTCTAATGAGAGAGAAGATTTGGGGAAGTTGCTGTCCCGAAACAGATTTTTGTAATTCACTGTAAAAATACATGAAAACTCCCTGTCCGTCGGATTGAGCTATAATTTTATGAGCTTATGCCCCAGGTTGTTATATAACTTTCTTTAGTTCAACACTTTTTGATTTGAGCAACATAAGGTCTTCGAAAAAATTGGTTTTTATCTGCTGGTCTGTTTTGACAGATTTCTGCAATTATTTGCATTTGCCTCTTATCGGTTTTTTTTGAGTTCTCTTTGATCATTTGAGATTTTAAAAGGAATTGCTACAGTAAGATTGTGTTTTAATGGAAGTTTTAATTGAGTTGAAACTGAACCCAAAAACTTATTATCTTGAATACACTAATGTTGCTAATGAAGAATTGTGTGAAGTTTTGTATGAAGGAAATTTTCAAGTTTAGGGGAATAATGATGTAATAAGATGAAGAAAGGACAAAAGATCAATATTGGAGATGCCACCCCGTGTCACCCCAAGAAATATTCAAGAGGTACAAGCGTCAAAGCTTGGGGATGCCCAAGGCATCCCCTTATTTATGAAAAACAATCTTAGGTCTCTTTCTAGACACTTTATTTTTATTGTTTCATGCACTGTTGTGTTGTTCTTGGAGCGTCTTTGTTTTTATTTTTAGTTTTCCTTTTCTTCAATATGTTGGTTGGATTACAACACACTTCTTTTGGAGAGAGACATGCTCCATTTTCATTGTTTGGTCACGGCGAACGCGATGGTTTGAATCAGAGGGCAAGGGGCGCTCGGGAATTACCTAGATTGTTCGCCGGAGTCAAGAAGCGCCTCAGGTAGGGGTGGGCATTCGTTTTTTTCGGTTAATTCGGTTCGTTTTTTGGGTTTTTCTATAATTCGGTTTTTACAAAATAGGCACTGAAATTATTTCGGTTTTCTAATTAATCGATAGTTCGGTTAGTGGACAATTCGGTTCGGTGTTCGGTTTTTAACCGAACTTCTGAAAATAACAACACTGTTCCATAATTTATGTAGATCCATACGATCTAAACCACTCATCGGTGCACCGGAAGAAACTTCCAGGTCGGCGAGTACCTGAAGCAATACATGGCTAGCTGATGTCTTGAACACATGTGTAGAAAAAGAACATAATAAGCATGATGTCTATCTTGCTCGTTCAAAAAAATGATGTCTATCTTCCAAGCCGTATACATTCAACAAATTGTATGTGTTGAGAGTTCAGCTAAAATACATGATTATATCCGAAAGAGGAAAACAATTGAAAGGCTTCCAACAAAATTCATAGACACAATTGAAAGTTAAACCATGAACATGTATGTGCATGTGGTTGGAGAAATACGTACATGCATGAGCTGTTAAACCACGAACATGTACGTGCATGTGGATGGAGACATACGTACATGCATGGGCTGCCTGACAGCTTTTGCATGCATGTCTTTTTATCGCATGAGCTGGTATCTACGTACAGTAGTGAACGCCTAAGACAGAATCACAAATATATTTAACTCTGTCACGTATATTTTTTGGTTTATACGGTTATTTTGGTTAACTGAGAGTCAAAACAAAATTAATATTTATAAATTCGGTTAATCATATTTACTAACCGAAATTAGTTTCTGCTAATTCGGGTTCGGTGTATTCGGTTTTGGTTCTGGTTAATTCAGTTTCGGTGTTTGGTTTCGGTTTTTTATGCCCACCCCTAGCCTCGGGTGCTCGTGGTCATCAACGGGGACGGCGACCTGGGGTGAAATAAGGAAAACCAGAGGTGTGAGGAGATGCGCAAGGGCAACAGGATCACGCTCATTTGAACGAGAGGCAGAGGTGAGCACGGAGCTCACCGGAACGTGTCGCTGGAGCTGCTCGGGTCTGCGGTGGTGCGAGCAGGAATTAGAGGAGCCTGGCGGCGCTTAGTACATGCTAGGTGAGGGGAAATGACCGCGAGGGGGTGGGGGTTTAGTAGCCGGAGCAGGGGCGGGGATTACGCAAGCAATCAACGCAATTTAATCGAATTGAAATCGCGACAGTCATTGCGGGGAGAAATGGTGGAGGGCCTGGTCGTGGGCGGGGTCTGGGGACGACGACCTGACGTGGCGATGGGTCCACTGGCAGTGAGAGAGGGGGTGCACGCTCGGGTGAGAGAGAGAGGTGGAGGGGGAACCCGGGTGGGCTTGCTGGGCTACAACTGGGTTTGGGCCAGATAGGTAGCGCCTGGTTTTATTTTTTTCTTTCTCCTTTTTCTTTTCTGATTTGATTTTCCAAATGGCATTTGAATGTCTTATTCAAATCCAATTGAATTCAAACCTTCACCAAATTTTTGTATGGTGATCTTAGCATTGAAATGTGTGACAAACACATGCATTCACTCAAAAACTATTTTGAGGTCATAAAATAAAATAGGAACCATGCCCCATACATATATATAAGGGTATAAAAATGGTTCTATTAGGGTTTATACTTTGGAAATTTTATTCAAGAACAAAATTCCATGATGCTATGAATGCAATAACATGATTTTGTAGTGGATGAAATTTGGGATGTTACAGTCTTGATCATAAGACTCAAATGCCAAGGCTATAACATCTTCCCTTAGACATTTTATGGTGGCCTCTAAGTCTTGAGTATGCTTCTTCTCCTCTCTAAGGTCATTCTGAGTGTTGAGCATTCTACACTTGAGTCTTTCTCCAAGCTCCTTGATGGCATTCAAATCTACATTCCTTTTAGAGTCAAAGAATGACATGTGCATTTTAGAGTTGGTGACCATGCAAAATCCTGACTCATTGTGGTTATCCTCCTTGTTTTTATACAAGTGGAGTTGTACCCACCAATATTCTTCTCCTTCATCCATCACTGGGAATACCTTGTACACGGCTTCACCATGTATCCCTAAGTTAACAATGAGGTTTTGAGTGCCTTGGGAAACTCTGTCTCACATTCTAAGGTCATGGTAATCAGTGGTCCCTTCATGACGGCTTCGTTGATGGCAGCCATCTACAAATAGAGATGAGAAAGAAGATTAGGAGAAGTTTTACAAGATGAAAAGAGACAAGTGTGGAAATTTACAAAGGAGTTTTCATTTTCCTAGTGGTTTCCTTAGTCTAATCCATCTTAGGGTCATAGTCCTACAGGCAACACAGTGCTCTGATACCATCTGTAAGATCTCACAAAATAAGGTAGAGATCCCTGTAATTGCAATGCTAGTCCCTGGATCGAAATGCTAGCATCCACAGTTTAAGATGAAGTACACATATACAATGGTCATTATTACATCGTAATTCCAGGAACACAATGGTTCTTACAACTCATTAGCTCAAGGCTAATACACAGAGTTCTCAACACATAACAAAAATAAGTAAAGTCTTCATCTTCATGTGCCATAGGAAAACATGTTGAGTGTAGACTCATAACCCTTGTCACCATCAGAGTAACCTACAACGTAGTAAGTTACAGCCACAGAGGGTCAATACATTTGGAATTGTATTGGCAAGTGATACCATAGTAGTATAGTAACATCTAATAACTATATGAATTTGGCTAAGTGTAGTTCAGGCTGGCTTTGCTCAAAATAAGGTTTATCTTATTAGTTTGAAAACTCTAAGTTTTTGTTTGACAAAAACATCAAGGAACCACCAATAGACATTGGAGAATCTCTACCCTTGTTCAACCACAAGTTTTAACTTAGAGAAATTGGGATGAGGAGATTCTTGACCATTTCAATGTCTTGTCACTCAGAATTGTCCATAACTGGGGACATAGCTAAGTACTTGTTTTACCCTCTCGAGAGGTGGTGCACTTTCCCCACAAGACTCGACATGCATCGAGATGAGACTTTTCAGAAGCAATCCCTCAGACCACCATGGACGCGTTCCAGCCTACCAACTCTACCACCATCTTTCCATCTGGTTGAGTTCACGCATCTTAGTGGGTCAAGGCAGAGCCCATATGGCATGTGGTTGCACTAGAAGCTCCTTGACACAAAATATCTCAAATCCCTTTGTTCCTGGGTGGCCATCCACAAGTGTGATACACAAGGGTAAACCATAGACATGGGCCTTGTGTAACCACTCAACACAAACCATACAAGTCCCATTCCACCCAGCTGATTCATTAACAAGTTGTTTTATTAATCAAAATCATAGACATACACTTTGCATAATATCATAACATGAATATTACACCCTTGCATCCTAATATCTAGGCTAAGCATACTAGCATAACATGGCTCTTAACTTAGGGAAAACTACCAAGATAACATCTATAGGATCTACCATATCATAGAATATACTTTGAAAATCATCATGCAAATCCTACTCAAAATAGTGCTAATGCAATAAGGGAAAATAGTAGGACATGAGATGAAATATCACTTGCCTTGGTAGCTAGGAGAATAGTTACAATCCTCACAATAACACTCTCCACAATCCACAAAATCATACAACAAATATTCACAAATCAATATACAAACAAAAATAATTATGAATGCATGCAAAATGCAATGAGATGATTTGCCACACTTTTCAAATCAAACTTTATAGTAATGAATGCAAGGCATACATTCTAAAGTATAAATAAAACAAAAACCACTTTAAAATAATATTTTAAATAATTTTTATAGTCAAATAAGCCTACAAATGCTTCTGCATAAAATCCTATTTTTTTCAGAAGCAAATGACCAAATCAAGGCCATAGATGTAAACATCTCATTTTTATGAATCCATAGACATCAAATTTGTAATTTTTGGATTTACAGAACAAAAGTTATGCAATTTACAAGTTTAATCAACTAATAGACAAAATCTGGATTTTAAAACAAAAAAAGAGCCACGCGGCAGCGTCTGATTGGACGATACCGTTTCGTGTGGATCACCTATCGGGTCGTAGGATCAAAATGACAGTGTGCAGTCCAGATCTGCCCATACATGTTCGCTACCAGATCTAATCGTAGACACTTGATCTAGATCCAGTGGATCATATCTGCCCGACCAAAAGTCAGCAGCGTAAATGGCTACAGAGGCGGCGACGTGTAACATCCCAGCATTTAGGAACTAACGAAGGGTAGATTTAGGAATTTGAAATGTTGCATGCATTCATCTATGAAAATGTGGGTAAATTTTTTGCCAAATAAAAACCTAAAGTGATCAAGGTTTCTTTCATGCTTTGAGCTTATGTATAGTCTTGAAGGATGATTGTTATAGACTTTGATATAATCTTTGTGGACTTATGCGTTTTGGGAAATGAAATTTGAATTTAAAACTTGAGAGTTTGAATTATAATTCAAAAGGATTTTTGAATGATGTTTGAGTATTTGATTTAATTAAGAGTTAACCAATAATAACTCAAACTTTATATAAAGAAAGTAATTAAGAATAAGAATCTCCATTTCATAATTTCATTCAATAAATAAGTTACAAAAAATGTAACTTATGAAAATCATCCACAATTTTTACAATAGTAAATAAATAAAGAATAATATTTCTTTATCGATAATAGTACAATCTTTATTACAAAATAATAAAATAAAAATTACAAAAGAATAAAGAATATTACATATGACTATTCTACAAATAAAGAAGAAAACCTGAACTAAATTATTGAATTCCCAAGTCTGGTACCTACAAAACAAACACAAACAAAAATAAAGAAAGTTTTAAACTCTAAAAGCAAGCAGAAAAGTATAAGGATCCAATCAAATCTCAGAACAACATCATTGATTTAGCTATCAAGCTATATTTCAATTCAAGAATGAATATAGCTAAGATTTAACTTCTAGGCACATCTCTAAGATAAGAGTAGCACCTTAGAATTTAATCTTATGGATCTATACAAATGATAAGGCCTACCATCATTTTTTCCAAGCTTTGATTCAAGAAACAGTAGCTGGTACCACTACCAGAACCATCCATATGAATCAACTAGATAAAGCTTAATCCCTAAACCTCAGACCAACATCATTGGTCTTAGGGATTTAAGAAAGGAACATTTCTATTTATCTTTAATGCCAAACTCATCTTTAGCTTGCACCAAACCAAATCAAGAAAATAGAATCTAATCTTGTGTGCCATACAAAGATGGTGTCACAAGAACAGTTCTACACTAATCAGGTCAAGCATTCAATCTTCACAGATTCAACCAACCAACTACAAATCATTTTCCTGTCATCACAGGAATCATAATTAAGAAAAGCCCTATGTATATCTTCACTGTTTGAAACCATTTGATCTCAAACTACATCTTAATTCTTAATCCAACAAGTGTTAATACAGTGATTTCATCACACAACACTCACTGTCATTAACCAAGTAATGACAGTGGTGAAACATTAAACCACAAGATGCCCAAGTATTGCTTCTAAAGAAACTTGATCATTTGACCACATCAAAATTAATCCATAGAATCATCTGATAAGCCACTAGCACCACCACAGTTCATCTTAAGGAGCAAACCACAACTAACAATCATTTAGCATGCTTAGGGACCATCAACACATGATCCCATTCATCAGTATCTAATCAACAGCAGAGTATGAACCCTAAACAGAACCAAGAACCCTAATCAGGACCAGACAATCATCAGAGAGGCCACTACCAACATTTAACATGGGAGGGCCTAACACTGAGAGCTCAGGAGGAGATGAAGCACTCACCAAAGGTCCTCGCTAGAGACTAGAAGGGGAAGCAGAGGTGGCCGACGACCATGGCGGCACGGGGAGCACCCCCAGGGGGAGCTGCGACCCATACAGCGCCATGGCGGCGACCAAAGCCAAGTTTGGAGGCGAGGAGCGTCACCATGGCGCACGACAGCAGCGGCTGCGCCAGGATCCACACCAACCCCAAACCCTAGGGTTCGGGACGACATCGATCTGTTGTAGGATAGCTCCATTTCCAAATCTAGTTGGACAGGAGGGAAGATCGGAGTCGACAACCTCTTCCTGCACCACGGCGGCGGCCAGGGCAGTCCACGACGGCGGGAATCGCCACCGGCGACACCACTGATCACGGGGTCGGGGAAGGAGAAGGAGAGGGGTGAGATCGAGACGAGATAGCGAGTGAGTGGGCTGGGTGAGCCGAAAACCCTTCGGGGTGGTTGTTTTGACCATGCCCTACTGGGCCACAAGGGCCCAATAAACCCAAAAGGCCAGTCCAGTTCATTTAGAATCTGTTTTAATAAATAGGAAAAGACCAAAATGCCCATGAATTTAATTAAATTCTAGAAAATAAAATAAAAGTCCAAAAATTATAAATAAAAGATTTTTGGATTCACAATAATCCAAACTATCCAAATAAATTAAGATATAAAATTTTATTAAGAATTTTGTAATTTATATATTCCTTGTGGAATTTTACAAAATTATTGAAAGATGATAAAAATAAATAAAAATCACTTTCATTATATATTAATATTGTAGTATTTTAGAAAAATACTAAAAAAATATTTAGTAACAATTTTTGATATTTAAGTGATAATTATTAAAAGAATTATTAAATCAATAAAAGTCAAATAATAGGAAAATAAAATAAAAGAATACAATATTCTATTATAAATATAAAAAATTAATATTTATAAATTAAAAAGAATTTTATTAATAGGGGAGAAAGCATATCAAGTTAAATGATGCATTACATTATTTTGCATAATAATTTTTCTTCTTTAAATATTATCCTTACCGGGCAATAATGATGTTTTTATAGACATAGAAGCTCAAGGTCCAGTGCAAGCATCAGACTTCACTACCTTGCAATCACAAGGCAAGTTCATCACTTGCTCATGTCCTCTGAAGAGTCTTTATCAAAGTATTTACAAATTGTGTGTTATCATCTATACTATAGAAAAAGAAAACACTATTTTCTCAAGATACTAAATGTTAGATATCATCCTAAGTGATGATGTGATGGAGCAATAGAACTTAGAGTTCTACTTGCACTAATGATGAACAATTAGGAATTAATAACCCATGACATCAGTGATTCTAGCGCCGTATATTACGCGTTAACCATGAGATTTGGAATGGGACGGAGAAGTCAGATGTATCCTTTTCCTCTGGTATGGAGGCAAGACGACCTTAACGTGACGTTGTGGTTCCTTGTGTGGATCCAACATATGGGTGGGCACCCTTACGCCCCACAATTTTGATGTCTAGATTATCTATGAATGGTGTTTAGGGAGATAGTCCATGTAAATGGTACTAATCCGGGCATCACTAGGTCATAGAGTCTTTGAGAACTCATCAGGGTTTTAGCCTGTCCGAAAGGGGGCTTAACGAAGGTGAGCTAGCCTGAAGGGTCATGCAGACATATGAGGTCATGGAGAGGTCAGTGATTGGCTTGGACCAACTACTGGGCCCCACATCATGGAATTGTGGACGGGAAAGTGCGCCCGGTTGTGCAACAAGGAGTTGATCTCTCATGGGAAAAGTAGTGCACCTCTGCAGAGTGTAAGAATTGTAACTTGTTACTCCATGTTCCGGGAAGGAGCTACGAACGCGGAAGGAAAAGAACTCCATGAAAGTTCTGGTCAACCTATGAAGGCTGGTGGTCATAGATTTTTATAATAAAATCAACCTTTGAAGAAAGATTTACAAAATTGCATAATACCAACGACTGATAGTCCGAGGTGGTAGATAGAGCATCAAACTTCCTACCTTGCATACAGTGAATTTGCTAAGTAACGCTGTTACTCATCTTTTCCTTTGAATCCTTTCTTAGACTCTGAGAATCCCGAAGATGCTCCAATGTATGCATCCGAGAGTCAAGAGGAGGTCTTCTATGAAGATCCCAACCTTTATGGAGCCGTAGAAGGGGAGGACTACGACATCATCTACGGAGGAGAGTTCTAGGAGTCCGACTAATTACTATAGTTCTAGTAACCAGTTGAGCCGAGCATCATGAACAATATATAGCAATAAGTTGATGAGCTGAATTTTGAGTTTAAGTTTTAAATTTGAAACTTCCGCTGAAACACTTATATTTTGGTTTGTAAGTTTAATCTTTTGGAAGTCTTGAACTTCCGGTATTGTAATAATAATAAAGTGTGTATGTTTGTAATATGGACCCGCAATGTTTCTGTTGTACCACTCTGAGGGATGTGATATTTATGGAACGGTGTTCTGTCGATGTCATGTCAACGACTATAGTGTACAACACATGATGTGGTATGCTAGGTCACCGCAGGACGTCTCTGGCGGTGTGATCACGCATGAGAGCACTTCGTCGGGAAACCCCAAGAGCAAGGTGTGAAGAGCACAGCAGCAAGTCTTCCCTTAGTAAGAAACCGAGGTTATTGAACCAGTAGGAGGAAGGAAACGTCAAAGGTGTTGCAAGCAACTTGGAGACCTGCACAACACAAACTCAAGACTTTGCCCCAACGAATAGTGAGGTTGTCAATCTCACCAGTTGCTGTAACAAAGGATGAACTCTATGGTGTGGAAGTGTCGTGGTGGTATCACGGCATATGCCATGGGTAGGCTAAAGTTGGGGCCGATGGACGTGGAGGAATCCGGGGAGGGATGATGCAGTGAAGACCGCACTCGTATGAATAAAGATAAATACACTGTATATGGGATTGAGGCTCTCATGTGGAGATAACACCTCTTCCTCTACATCTAATCTCTTATAATCTTGTCATACTTGTGACTACAATCATGCTCCTTGAGCTGTATCTCCTATGTCTCTATCTAGATCCCTCTATGAGATTGAAGAAGGAAGAAGAAGAGCTCCTATTGAGCAGAGAGGGGAAGAACCCTTTGAGGCCTCTCTCTAGAACGATCCCCCTGGTGCTCCTTATAAAGGGGAGCCCAGGGGACAAGACTTGTTCCCCACGATTGGTATCTGGATAGCATATTCCCAGCATCTTTTGGAGATGCCCAGCATATACCTTGGCATCTTTGGAGATGCCAAGCATATTCCCTAGCATATTATTGGATTCCAAAGGCATATTCCATGTGCTATGTGCCAATCTAAGTCAGCTACGTCCCAAGATTAACACGTGACATGAAGATCTTGACCTGGCGTGAAGGTACGTCGGTGTAGGGCTTGGAGGAGCATCTGGAGATGAATAATGAGGTTTCTGGAGCAAAGTTAGTCGGCCCAAGTGATAATGCAAAGAATAAAAGTCGGACTAGGGCCTGCAGACTCGGCCTGGAGGGCTATTGATTCGGCCCAGGTGAAATGAAGGAGCTAGCCGAACTGTGCCTGGGCTGATTCGGCCCAGCCGGAAGAGATGCCCCACAGTGCGCTGGCCGGGTCAAAGAAGATGTCGGCCCACCCGGGGAGCCTGGCGGTTTCTAGGAGATGGCCCGTGGTGGGCCGAACTTGGCTCCTTCGGCCCACCCGGGTGATGGTGCGGTGAGCGTGGAGGAGATCCCGTGGCGGGTCGTGCTGGCCGGCCCGGGCGGCGACGCGGAGACCACGCGGAGAAGCGGTAGCTGGCGACAGGGAGTTCGGTAGGGGGAGCATCTGGCGGGAATCTTGGTGGGAGCTGGCGATGCGGAGCGACGCCAGATCGCACGGGAGCAAGGCCGGAGTCGATGGGTAAGTGGGCCGAGCGAAGGTTAACTCGGCCCGTATGTGCTGTTTTGGCCTAGGAGGGATCGCTGAATTAGGCCGAATTAGCTGTAATTCGGCCCAGGTCCCCTTTCTCCCTTTTCCCTTTTATATTTCTTAATTTCTCATATCTATTGATAAATATATATTTTTATATGTCTACATTCTTCTATAGAAATGTCAACTACTCTCTCGAGGTCTCTTTATACCTCAACTCTGGGGTACCTGGGGTTACATCCCCAACAGAAAGGTAATAGTGGTTTGCAAAAAGTAAACAATACCAGTGGAAGATGTATCAATGGTAAATATTGTACCGGGGTCCATAGTTCACTAGATGTGTTCTCCTTAGATAAACAAACATGGCATGCAGGGTAAACAAATTACAGCAGGGCAATTTACAGGACTAAGCAAGGCATAACAATGCAATACTAGACATCATGATCCTATGAGATTCGGTTGGGCAATACAACAAGATACATAGACCGCCATCCAACTGCATCTATGACTAGAAGTCCACCTTCAGGTTATCATCCAAACCCCCTCTAGTATTAAGTTGCAAGCAACACACAACTGTTTTAAGAAAAGTGTGTAAGGTAAACAATCCGCTTGTTCCATGAACAAGATACCGTTGTTTTCTCCCTAGTGGCAATAACACATATACAACCTTCGAGATTTCTGTCACTTCCCTTATATTAAATAGAGGCATGAACCCACTATCGAGCATAAATACCCCCTCTTGGAGTCACTAGGAACTACTCGGCCAAGATAGCTACTAACAACGGAGAGCATGCAAGATCACAAACAACATAGACATGACAGAATCAGTAAGACAAAACCATTAATCAATCTGACAAAGTAATCTCAATATCCATCGGATCCCCGCAAACACAACATGCATGATTACAAATAGATGAGATCTTGATCATGAACGGAGCTCACAAGATCTATACATGAAAGCACAAAGGAGGAGATACAACCATCTAGCTACTACATGGACCCGTAGTCCAAGGTGGAACTACTCACGCTTCATACCGGAGAAGAAGGCCTCCTGGATGATCTCCCCTCCGGTGGGGTGCCAGGAAGATCTTCAGATCCCCCCGATCTAGGGACGATGGTGGCGGCGGCTACAGACGGTTTCATGGAATATTGATCGGGTTACTTAGTGTTTAGGCATCGGGGGCTTCTTATAGGCGAAGAGGCAAGGCAGGGACGCGGCCAGGGGGCCCACACCCTGCCCAGGCACGACCTAGGGTGGACCCACGCCTGGGGGGGTGCGGCCGCCCTATGGATCCCCTCCATCTCTCCTCTGGACTCTGTGTTCCCCATGGTAAAATATTGACTTTGGCTTTTGTCCCGTCCAATACCGAGAATATTGATTTTCTGCCTTTCTGGAACCAAAAACAGAAGAAAACAGGCAACTGGCACTATGGCATCTTGTTGATAGGTTAGTACCAGAAATCATATAAAAACACCTCAAAGTGTGGATAAAGCAAAGTAGATACTAAACAAGCATGGAACATCAAAAATTATAGATACGTTTACGACGTATCAAGCATCCCCAAGCTTAACTCCTTCTTGTCCTCGAGTAGGTAAGTGATAAAAAGAATAATTTTTGAGGTGACATGCACCATCAAAACCAAGATCACACCATTTGCAAGCATTGAAATCTGGGATCAAAGAACTCTAAACATGATCATGAAAGATGGAGTTTTAACAGTAAGACAAATTAACTATGCATGCAACATGAAAGGACTACAAACAAAGATCATGAATAGCATGCTTTGAAAAATGTTTGTTTGTTTCGCATACAGAAAACATGGCATAGTGGAATTCAGCTTGTCCCTCATGGAGTAGAAAAACATAAATGCATAGGACACCTTCAAAGTTCATAAGAGTGACTAGATACAAATAGCAGAAGAACAAGTAATATCAACAATATGAATCAATCATTAAGTCTTGGGACAATGCACATAGAACTAAGAATGACAACTATGCTCTCATAATTGGTGCCTATGGATAGAAGGTGGAGACTCAATATCATAGTGGAATAAAGGCCCTTCATAAGGGAAGCAGGGATTTCAAGTTTCAAAAAGAGCTTCCAAAAATTATGGTACTTGTTAGCTTTCAGGCCTCATTGCCCCTATCATAAGCATCTTGAAGTGATTAAGGTTAAAGTGAACAAACTATGGAGTATATGATTGACAAAGTATAAGTTGGCAATCTCATGTCCCTTGAGTACGAGGGCCGCTCCTCATGCTACTCAACTTTAGTTACTTACAAGTTCTTGTCATAGTAAGTATATGCGTATCATAGAAAACCGCCAACAGGGTACCCCTTTCACATTCTACAGGATTTGTCCCATAACAAAATGACAAGGAAAGCAGACAATGAGCATCTTAGCATTCTTCTTATTTACCATAGGAATATGGTGCTTTTTCTCTCTTTCCTCTTTTTCTGAATCCCGTATCTTTTTTTATAAGAAGAATGCTTCATAGATGTCATTATGGTGATGCTGCAACTTTCCACCATGATTAGGCATGGCTTAGGCTAGCGGCCAAAGCGTTTCTCTAACACAAAATACACAACTCCATGGATTTACAAGCTCCCCTTTTATTTCACACCGACGACATCCGCAAATAAAAGAGCATGATATCAATTGGGTAGATTTTTACAGGTGTTGAAAGTGTTCCCCATGACAGCATGGTTTTGATAATCCCAACGTATAAGTGCAAGCATATACAACTTAGATGACACAATGGTTCAAGTTTATTAGGGGCAAGAAAAATAAAGCGTGCCATCAAGTTCGTGAGAGCTCTAATCACTAAGTTTTCACATAACAAAATACTTTTTAATTGGAAGGTAGATGAAAACAAGAATATACTTGGAATGGTGTAACTGTCACATTCCAAGATTTTCCAAATCTTGTTATGTGAAAAATAAATGAATAAAATAAAACTTTGTTGATTTTCAGGGTGAGAAGAAACTTTTTGATTCCAATTGGAAACCTTCAAACCTATTTTGATCAAATAAATCCTAAAGGGATTTAAAAAGATAAACAATTAATAAAGTAATTTTAAATAAAAAGATTTGGTTTTCAAATGAAAAGGTAGAAATATAAATAAGGTCTATTTTTATAGAGCCAAATTAAACTTGGCCAAGCTTTTGAAATAAAATGTTTTGCTTTGATTAAAAAAGAGTAAAAGTTTATTTAAATAAAATAATGAGAGTTTATTAATAAACCAATTTTATTGAAGTAAAGGTTTTCCCATTTTAAATAAACACTAAAACTTGTTAATTTATTTTAAACAAGTTTTCCAAGTATTTTATATTTTCAAATAAAACCTACTGAAATGATTTTGGTACTATTTTAGTTTTCAAATAGAGTTTTAAATAAATCAAATCCTATTTGAATTAATAATTAAGGTCTATTTTATTTAATTATTAATGGACCCTAAAAAGAATAAGAATATTATTTTATTTTGGACTTTGTATTGTGGTTAAACAGAACTAAACTCAATACAAAGTGTGGTGGAAGTTTGATTGATTTGAATGTTTGAATTGTTTGTTTGAATTTCAAAACAAAAAATCAAAAAGAAAAAGAAAAGCTTTCGGTACAAAAAAAATGAACCAAACAACAACCCAACCCATCTGGCCCAACAGCCCAGTCGCAGCCCAGTTCCCCCCCCTCTCTGCGAAACGTTTTCCACCGAAAAACCCACCCGCGCAGACACCGACGAGTGGACCCCTCTCCATATCTCTCTCCCTCGCTGACAGCAAGGCCCCACCCCTCCTGTTCATCGTCTTCAACCACGACCCCGTCGCCCTGCCGTTGCAGCCAGTAACTCCGGCGTTGATTACGCGTTGATGGAGGCCTTGATTCCTCCCAGTAACCGCTCCCATTTAACCGCCTGCGTCTTCCCTCTCTTTCCCCTCAAACCCCGCTGCGAGTGAGCCACCAGGCTGCCCCCAATTCCCTTTGCCTTGCCACTGCTCCGACGACGTCTCAGACCAAATTCCGGCGCCGTCCAGCCTCGCCTCGCCTTCCCAAGCACACGAGCTTGCTCCTCACCTCCTGGCGCATCTCCCCGTGCCACTCATTCGCTCGCGGGCGCTCCGCAACGTCGACTTCGTCATCTACTGAGCGCCGCCGCGTCTGTTTCTTTTTCCGGCGACCTCCCCTGGTAAGCCAGACCACCCCGAGCCCTCTCAATCATGCTCACATCATCAGCAGATCAAACCGCGTCTAACTGTGCCCCTGCCTTGCTTCGGCGTGACCTCCAGCGCCATCCTCGACGACCTCCAGAACCGCCTGCCGCTCGCAGCTACTCCGACGAGGAATTGGCGGCAGCACCGAGCGCCCCTTGCCAGACCAGCACCACCTCGAGCTTCACCTCGACCACGCGAACACTGTAAGCCATCTCCCCCTCTCCCTTGCTTCCTAGAATCGCCACGACGCCACCGCCAGAGCGTGCTCCGCCGCTCACCGCCGCGCAGTGCCGCCAGTGTTTGACCACGCAAACGTGTCCGTTAGATCTTGATCGTCTGGCTATGATAGAACGTAGACGAAGGGGTATCGTGTGCCTCTGCGCCACTCTATCTTAGTTAGATCCAACGATCCAGCGAGCTCGATCCGCCCGAAGAGGTATCGGCCAATAAGAACAAGCCACGTGGACAGAGTATTGTTTAAAAACAGAATTAGAATCTGATTTAGATGCAAACTTGTAAATTGCATAACTTTTGATCCACACGTCCAAAATTTGAAAATTTTATATCAATGGATTCATAAAAACAAGCCCTAGCCAACCATGCCATTTGTTTAGTAAAAATTTTCTGTTAAATTGTTTGTTTTTGCAGAAACTTGTGGATGCTTGTTTAGGATATAAAATTTATTCCAAAATGATTTTGGGGTTGAAATCTTTGCAAAATGGTTTTTGTGAACCTACTATCCTTAGGAACCAACTTATGGATTTAAAAATTTATTTTGTGAAGATTAGGATTGAATAATTGAATTAGCTCATTTCTAGTCGAAATAAAAATATTGATTTTGATATGGAAATGATTTTTGAGAAAAACCTTTGGAAAATGTGTTGATTCAAACCTATTGATCCTAAACACCAAGTTTTGTGAATTAACAACTTATTTGGTGAACAACATAAAATGGTTGCTTTGCTAAAAACATTTTCCACCACATGAAATAATGATTTGATGTCAAAATGGTTTATAGATAAAACCCTTTTTGCGAATGTTTTTGCCACTTTAGAAATTAACACTTTGAACCTTACAAAGTATAGAGCCTAGTAGAAACCACCTTTTCAAATAAAACTATCTTTTGCATGCTTGCATGCATGACTTAGTTTCTATTATTTTATGTGTGTTAAATTGTTTGAATATTGGTTGGAATGCTAGTTGAATTTATGTTTGCTTGCTTGAGTTGTAGTGAAGTTAGAAGAGTGTGATATTAGCAAGATCAAGAATTGAACCAACATTCCCTACCAAAAAGGCAAGTGACACTATCATCCATGTCCTACTATTTTCATTATACTTAGTGGATTTTGAAACATGCATGATGAGGACTACTATATTTTGCTATGCTAAATCCTAATAGGATACCCTTATACATTCCTTAGTGAAAACAATGTAGTTGTAATAAGCTTAGCCCTGCTATATATATTGAGATGAGATACATGTTGAGATTATATGAAGTTGGGAAAAGACTTATGTTTTATATAATAAAACAAGTACTCAATGAACCACCTGGGTGGACAAGGATACTCAAGTTTTGGACAAGGTGGCAACAAAAGGAACCATGTTTATATGGAAATCTCTTTTTGGTTGTGCACTAGAAGAAAACCACCCAGGGACTTAGAGATGGAACATGTTTCTCGTACAGTGGCTTTCGTGTACAGCCACATGCTAAATGGGCACTGGCTTAGTTAATTACATTGTGGAAGACCCATGGATTGGCCTCTTCAAGTTACTGGAATGAGGGAACTAGGAACCCTACATTGGTGCCTGAAGACAAGCTAGCATTGTGTATGGGAGGACCCTATGGAAAGACTTCGTCACATTCTCAATCTGCCAGTACTCCATCTTGGTGAGTACTTATCCAGTGGCCACTGGTGGAAACAAGATGAGATTGTGTCATGTGGGTAAAGTGTACAACTTATGCAGAAGATAAAAATCTAAGTACTTAGCCGTGTCCCCGGTTATGGACAATACTGAGCAACTAAGGCCTGAAGCTATGGGAAATCTCGACATTCCAATTTCTAAAAGAAAACGTGAAAGTGACAACAAGAGACTTGAAGCACTTGGTGGATTCCAAGGAGTTCAGAAAGATTTGACAAAAGATGAAAAACTATTTTGAAAAGATAGGATAAAACTATTGCTTTCTGCAAAAGAGCCTAAACCCTACTTAACCAAATATGCATGTAATGATAGGATCCACTTATTTCTACATAGTAGTGAAACTTGCCAATACAATTCAAATGTATTGACCCTTGTGGCTGTAACTTATTATGTTGTAGGTTTGTTTGGTGTTAGTGAAGTGTGTTAAATAAGATTACAAGTCTACAACCAACATGTTTGCCTGTGGCACCTTGAAGAAGAAGGACCCCATGCTTATAGATATTCTGCTGCAATGTAATGTAATAGCCAAATGAGCTATGTAAGATGTAATGAATTATTTTATTCCTGGTTATAAAGTTGTATTATGACCTTTATTTCTTGATATTACATCTTAACTGTGGATGCTAGCTATTGATCCAGGGACTAGCATTGTAAACACAGGGATCTCTACCTTATTAAAGGTTGGGACCTCTACAGATGGTATCAGAGCATTGTGTTGCCTGTAGGATTTGTAAACCTAGGATTGGACAAAAACCCTTAGAAAAATAGGAGTTGTATTTGTTCCAAAAACTTATTTACAAACAATCTTGTAAACTCTTTCCTCAACCATTTTGGTTTTGATTCTACATCTCTTCTAAATTCAACTTGATGGATAAAGCCTACCCCATGGACAAAGACTTCATCATGTGCAAAGGACATCTTCAACTCTAATGACTTCAACATCTTCAACTCTAATGACTTCAACATCTTCAGCATTTTCACCAAGGACTTCAACCTTGTATATCACTAAGGACAAGGGAGACAAGAAATCTTGCTCAAGATTTGGAGACTAAGGAAACACAAATTAGAAGGAGCCATCATCACCTTTGAAGACTTGTGACCAATAGTTTTTCCAAGGAATCCATGATCTCATGCAAGAAGGAATCAACCAAGAAGGATGGAAAGATCACAAGTGAACCATATAGATGGACTACCATATTTTAGTTAAGTCAAACCCACCAACTTATGTGGTGTAACAAAAAATATTTTGTTGCCTAAAAATGTGCTTAAACTTGTTGTTTGAGTGAAATGTTTGGTTGTGATTGCTTGCACATTACTTGTGTGGATTGTTGTGTGTGATTAGAATCCTTACTTAGAGATCTTTTGCCTATTATAATCTCAATTCAACCCAAACAGATGACTACTCCAAGAGACTCCAACATCAAGGTTGATGACAACAACAACAACAACCAAGAGGACAACATGAGAGAACTTATAGCAACCCAAAACCAGTTGAACCAAATGACAGCTCAATTCATAGCCAACACTAGTGGGGAAGATCCAACCCTGCAAAGGTTTTTGGAAACCCAAGCCCAATTGTTGCTTAAGGTGATAGATCAAATGATCAACATGGAAGGAAACTCTTCCAAAGGAGTTTGTGACAATAAAGATGACAAAGATGTTATTTTGGAAGGAACTCATGCTTGCAATATTTGTGGAGACAAGGATCACACTTCCAAGGAGCATGGAGATCAATGCCCCAACTGTGAAGAGAAACATCCAGTTGGCCAATGTCCCACATCTCAAGCTACTTGTTACCTATGTGAAGGAAATAATCATGTCCCTATCCAATGCCCCATTTATTCCATAGTTGAACAAAGGAAACAAGGTGGAGTGCAACAACTGATTGCAAACTATCAAGAGGGAGCCAAGTCTACCAAGAAGGATGAGGACAAAGGAAAATCTCCACTTGTACCTCCATGCAATACAACCCAATTTAAAGGACCAAAGAAGAGACATATGAATTATCCAAGGAGCAATAGAAGGTCCAAGAAACCAGTAGACATTCCTACCTATAAGATAACATATGAAGAACATGAACTAGAGGCACTCCTAGCTTTGGAGAAACCCAAGAAAAAGAAGGACAAAAGCCACGTGCAATGTAATCATTGTAAAGAAATGGGACACTATGCCAGTGAATGTCCAGAGAAACAGAAGTATAAGGAGATTGGCCAAGTATGGTGCAACAACTGCAAAGAGCTAGGCCATTATGCAGCAACCTGTCCACAAGAGATACGTGAAGAACTCAAACTTATCACATGTTACAACTTTGGTAACCAAGGACATTATGCAAGCAACTGTCCAGAGAAGATGAAGCACAAGATAAACAAGCCTATGAAGGATCTCAGCCTTGTCACATGTTTCAAGTGTGGAAACAAAGGACACTATGCAGATGTTTGCCCAGATAAGTTTCCCCAAGACCCCAAGCAGGCCAAGATGTAATTTAGTTGGAAAATTTTTAAGGGTGGTAGTACCCTAGATGCTTTGAGCCTACTTGTAACCCTAGCCTTCCCAAATCTCGGGACGAGATTTATTTTAAGGGTGGTAGCCTGTCACATTCCAAGATTTTCCAAATCTTGTTATGTGAAAAACAAATGAATAAAATAAAACTTTGTTGATTTTTAGGTCTGATCGTCGGTATCTCTGCATACCTAGTTCAACCTTGTTACCAATAAGTACTCTGTACTTATTCCTGTGATACGTAATCCCTTATGAGCCAGTCACATGCTTGCAAGATAATTGGATGACATTCCACCGAGAGAGCCCAGAGTATATATATCCGTCATATGGATGGACAAATCCCACTCTTGATCCATGTGCCTCAACACGACTTTCTGAACACTCAATGCCACCTTTATAACCACCCAGCTATGAAGTGGTGTTTGATGTCATCAAAGCATCCATCCGGTGCTGGTGATTAGCATGATCTCATGGTCGAAGGAATTAGGTTACTATGTATTAGAAAGCTTATAGAAAACAAACTAATGAAATGACTTGATCTTTATGCTACTCTTATCTATAGGAGTATGTCCATCACACCATTCTCCTAATGATATGATATTGTTGTTAACAACATCTCAATGTTCATGATCAGGAAACCATGATCATCTATCAACCAACAAGCTAGTATTAAAGAGGCTATACTAGGGACTCTAAAAAGTTTACAAATCACACAAGTATTAATGTTTCCGGTTAATACAATTATAGCATGAATGTAAACATTTATCATAAACACAAAGATATAATAATAACTAATTTTATTATTGCCTCTAGGGCATATATCCAATAGTCTCCCACTTGCACTAGAGTCAACTAATCTAGATTACATGGTAATATACCGAACACCCATGGCGGTTTAGTGCTGGTCATGTTTTTCCCTCGGGAAAGGTTTAGTCAACGGATCCGCCACATTCAGATCTCTGTGTACTTTTCTCTCATCTTGTACATGCTCTCGAATAGCGTGAAAACGTAGCTTGACATGCTTCAGCTTCTTGTGTGACCTTGGTTCTTGCGCATTGGCTATGGCGCCCATGTTATCATAGTAGATAGACATTGGGTCCAGCGCACTGGGAACCACACCGAACTCCGTAATGAACTCCTTCATCCATATCGCCTCTTGTGAAGCCTCTGAAGCAACTATGTATTCTGATTCAATTGAAGATCTTGCCGCAACTCTTTGCTTTGCACTACTCCAGCTCACTGATACACCATTCAAAGTAAATATGTATCCATATTGATATTTAGAATCATCCGGATCGGTGTTCCAACTAGCATCGGTGTAACCATTAACAACGAGTTGTTCATCACCTCCATAAGAAAGAACCATATCCTTAGTTCTTCTCAAGTACTTAAGGATGTTTTTGACCGTTGTCCAATGATTCACTCCTGGATCACTTTGATATATGCTAGTTAAACTAACATCATATGCAATGTCGGGTCTAGTACATAGAATGGCATACATGATAGATCCTATGGCTGAGGCAAAGGGAGTCTTACTCATCCTTTCTCTATCTTCTGTCGTAGCTGGACTTTGAGTTTTACTCAAGGTCCTATTGGGCAACATGGGCAAGAACCCATTCTTGATATCTTCCATTCCAAACATGTTTAGAACTTTGTCCAAATATGTACTCTGTGAAAATGATATTAGGCGTCTCGATCTATCTCTATAAATCTTTATGCCTAATATGTAAGCAGCTTCGCCAAGATCCTTCATTGAAAAACTATTATTCAAATAATATTTGACACTATTAAGAAGGTCTACATCATTCCCAATCAACAATATGTCATCCACATACAGTACTAGGAATGCTACAGAGCTCCCACTCACTTTCTTGTAAATACAAGCTTCTCCATCAGTTTGTATAGAACCAAAACTTTTGATCACCTTATCAAAACGTTGATTCCAACTTAGGGATGCTTGCTTTAATCCATAAATGGACCGTTGAAGCTTGCATACCTTGTTAGCATCTTTAGGATCGACAAAACCTTTGGGTTGTACCATATACAACTCTTCATCTATGTCTCCATTGAGGAACGCCGTTTTGACATCCATCTGCCATATCTCATAATCATAATATATAGCGATTGCTAACAAAATCCTCACGGACTTCAGCTTTTCTACCAGTGAGAAAGTCTCATCGTAGTCAATGCCTTGAAATTTTCGAAACCCTTCTACAACAAGTCGAGTTTTATAGACGGTTACATTACCGTCAGCATCTGTTTTCTTCTTGAAAATCCATTTGTTCTTGACAGCCTTCCGGCCATCCGGTAAGTCCACCAAAGTCCATACTTGGTTTTCATACATGGATCCAATCTCGGATTTCATGTATCCTTGCCATTTATTGGAATCTGGGCTCATCATCGCTTCCTCATATGTCGCAGGGTCATCGGTGTTATCTACCAACATGACAATCATAATAGCAATCGGGAGTGGTACGAGTCGTCGTCGACGACCTGCGAGGTTCAGTAGTAACTTCAACTGAAGTTTCATGATAACCATAATTAGCTTCCTCTCTTATTAGTGTAGGCGCCACAGGAAATATTTCCGGTGCTACGCTACTCTCAAATCCGAGAGAAGGTTCGACAATCTCGTCGAGTTCTACTTTCCTTCTAGTCACTTCTTTCGAGAGAAACTCCTTCTCTAGAAAGGTTCCATTCTTGGCAACGAAGATTTTGCCTTCGGATCTATGGTACAAGGTATACCCAATAGTTTCCTTCGGGTATCCTATGAAGACGCATTTTTCCGCTTTGGGTTCTAGCTTGTCGGGCTATAACTTATTTACATAAGCTTCGCAACCCCAAACTTTAAGGAACGAAAATTTAGGTTTCTTCCCAAACCATAATTCATACGGTGTCGTTTCAACGGATTTAGATGGTGCCCTATTTAAAGTGAATGCGGATGTTTCTAATGCATGACCTCAAAATGATAGCAGTAAATCTGTAAGTGACATCATAAAATGAACCATATCTAAGAGAGTTCGATTACGACGTTCAGACACACCATTACGTTGTGGGGTTCCCGGCGGTGTCAATTGTGAAATTATTCCGCATTTCTTCAAATGCTCGCCAAACTGGTAACTCAGATACTCACCTCCATAATCAGATCGCAAAAATTTAATCTTCTTGTTACGTTGATTCTCTACTGCACTTTGAAATTCCTTAAACTTCTCGAAAGTTTCGGAATTATGTTTCATGAAATAGATATACATACCCATATCTACTCAAGTCATCAGTGAAAGTAATAACATAACGATAACCACCGCGCGATGCCATAATCATCGGGCCACACACATCGGTATGTATGATTTCCAATAAGTCCGTAGATCGCTCCATCATACCAGAAAATGGAGTCTTAGTCATTTTACCCATCAGACATGCTTCACATCTTTCAAGTGATTCAAAATCAAGTGATTCAAGAAGTCCATCGGAATGGAGTTTCTTCATACGCTTCACTCCAATATGACCAAGACGACAGTGCCACATGTATGTAGAATTATCACTTAATTTCAAACATTTAGCTTCAATATTATTAATATGTGTATTACAACAATCGAGATTCAACAAGAATAGACCATCTATCAAAGGTGCATGTGCATAAAACATATTACTCATATAAATCGAACAACCATTATTCTCGGACTTAAACAAGTAACCGTATCACAATAAACATGATCCAGATATAATGTTCATGCTCAACGCAGGCACCTTATAACAATTATTTAAGTATAAAACTAATCCCGATGGTAGATGAAGAGGTAGCATGCCGACCGCGATCAAATCAAACTTTGATCCATTTCCAACGCGCATCGTCACCTCGTTCTTCGCTAGTTTCCGTCTATTCTGCAGCACCTGTTTCGAGTTACAAATATGAGTAACCGATCCAGTATCAAATACCCAAGCACTACTACGACTACTAGTAAGATACACATAAATAACATGTATATCAGAGTATATCTATCCACCGAGAGAGCCCAGAGTATATCTATCCGTCATATGGATGGACAAATCCCACTCTTGATCCATGTGCCTCAACACGACTTTCTGAACACTTAATGCCACCTTTATAACCACCCAGCTATGAAGTGGTGTTTGATGTCATCAAAGCATCCATCCGATGCTGGTGATTAGCATGATCTCATGGTCGAAGGAATTAGGTTACTATGTATTAGAAAGCTTATAGAAAACAAACTAATGAAATGACTTGATCTTTATGCTACTCTTATCTATAGGAGTATGTCCATCACACCATTCTCCTAATGATATGATATTGTTGTTAACAACATCTCAATGTTCATGATCAGGAAACCATGATCATCTATCAACCAACAAGCTAGTATTAAAGAGGCTATACTAGGGACTCTAACAAGTTTACAAATCACACAAGTATTAATGTTTCCGGTTAATACAATTATAGCATGAATGTAAACATTTATCATAAACACAAAGATATAATAATAACTACATTTATTATTGCCTCTAGGGCATATCTCCAAAAGTCTCCCACTTGCACTAGAGTCAACTAATCTAGATTACATGGTAATATACCGAACACCCATGGCAGTTTGGTGTTGGTCATGTTTTGCCCTCGGGAGAGGTTTAGTCAACGGATCCGCCACATTCAGATCTTTGTGTACTTTGCAAATCTTTATGTCACCATCATTGTAGAGGTCCCAACCTAAAAAGGTAGATTCCTCCTGTGTTATACCATGCTAGTCCCTGGATCATTAGCTAGCATCCACAGTTACGATGTAATATCAAGGTACAAAGGTCATAATATAAATTTATAACCAGGAATAATATAAGTTTATTACATCAAACATAGCTCATTTGGCTATCACATTACATTGCAGCGGAATAACTATAGTCATGGGTCCTTCATCTTCAAAGTGCCACAGGCAGATGTTGGTTGTAGACTTTGTAGTCCTAGTCAATCAAACAATCTTCATTTAAGAACAATCAAACCTGCAACATTACATGTTACAGCCACAAGGATCAATACATTTGAATTGTATTGGCAAGTTTCACTACTATGTGGAATATAAGTGGATTCTATCAATACATGCATATTTGGCTAAGTAGAGTTTAAGGCTTATTTGCATAAAGCAATATTTTATCCTATCTTTTCAAGAAGGGTTTTAAGTCCTTTGTCAAATCTCTTTTCCAAGAATCCCTTGAACTCCTTGGTAGAAACTCAAGTGTTCAAGTCCTTGTCAAAATCTCTTGAGCCACTTGGTAACCCCAAGTGCAACAAGCTTTAAAATCTCATGAGTTCCTTGGCAAGCCCAAGTACAACATGCTTTAACAAAATCTCTTTGAATTCCTTGGTAGAAACACAAGGGCATCAAGTTTTTATTTTAGAAGTTAGAATGTCGAGATCTCCCATAGTTCAAACTTTAGTTGCTCAGTATTGTCCATAACCGGGGACACAGCTAAGTACTTAGATTTTATTAACTTCTGCAGAAGGAGTACACTTTACCCACATGACACAATCCCATCTTGTTGCCACCAGTGGCCTACTGGATTAGTGCTCACCAAGATGGAGTACCGGCAGACTGAGAGTGTGACGAAGTCTTTCCGAAAGGTCCTCCCATACATCATTGCTAGCTTGTCTTCAGCCCCCATGAAGCATTCCAGATCCCCATGTCCGGTAACTAAAGACAATGTATGGGTCTTCCTAATGTAGTTGACTAAGCCAGAGCCATAATAGCATGTGGTTGCACACGAAAGCCACAATTGGAGAATCATGTTCAATCTCTAAGTTTCCTAGGTGGTTTTCTTTTGGAGCACAACACAAAGTGACTTCCATAGACATGGTTTCTTTTGTTGCCACCTTCTCCAAAACTTAAAGTGTCCACCACCTAGGTGGTTCATTGAGTCCTTGTTTTATTATGTAAAACATAAGTCCTTTTCTCAACCTTTGTAAAATCTCAACATGTATCTCTTTTCAAAATTAAGTATGGCTAAGCATGTACAACTACAATATTTTCACTAAGGAGTGTGTAGGGAATCCTATTAGGATTTAGCATAGCATAAGTATAAAGAGATCTTTTCATGCATGTTTTCATAATCCACTAAGTATAATGAAAATAATAGGGCATTTGTATGATAGTGTAACTTGCCTTTTTGGTAGGGAATGGTGATTCACTCCTTGATCTTGCTAGTCTCACACTTTGCTATATTCACTACAAGTCCATCAAGCAAAACACAAAATCAACTAACATTCTAAACCAAGGTTAAACAAACAACTTCACACACACATAGCAATGGAATCTAAGTCATGCAAAGGAGGGTTCTATTGCAAGGTTGGTCTCTACTAGGTTTATAAACTTTGTAAGGTCCAAATTGGTCATTTACCAAAATGGCAAAGTCATTGGTTAGAGGGTTTTGCTCAAAATCTATTTTAAAACCCATTCAACATTTTATGTGGTGGAAAATAGTTTTATTAAATCTAAACCTTTAAGTTTTTCACCAAAAGTTTCTAACTCTCAAAAATTGTTGTTTTGGGTCAGTAGCTTTGAATCAAAATATTTTCTCAAAGTTTTATTCCCAAATCCCTTTTTCATAATAACCATTATTTTTACTTGGCTAAATATAGACTAATTCAATTAATCCAATTTATTTTTCCAATTTCATTTTCAAAACTATGGGTTGGTTCCTAGGGTCAGTAAGGTCACAACATACGAATTTGCAAAAAGATCTAACCCTAAAATCAATTTTAATCATTTTTCCTACTCTAAATAAGCTCATATATGAATATGCAAAAACAAGCAAACAAACAGATACTATTTTCCAAACTAAGGCCATAGTTGTTTAGGTCTTGCTCTCCTGAATCCAACGACATAAAATTTGTAATTTTTGGACGTGTGGTTTGAAAGTTATAAGGGTTTGAAAATCACACCTAAATCAGATTTCAAACTTCTGTTTTCAAATAGCCTGGCCACCCGTCGCTTCGGAATTGGCCGATACCGGTTCGTCTGGATCGCGTGCTGCAGACCATAGGATCTCATTTAGATCGATCGGCGTAGAGGCAAACGATACCCCTTCGCTTATGTTCTATTACAGCCTTACGATCTAGATCTAACGGACGAAATCAATCAACCATCAACTAGCGGCGCTGCGCGGCGGTGGACGGCGGCGACGGCCAGACGAGGTGCTCGCGGTGGTTCTAGGAAGCAAGGAAGACGGAGGGGGTGCTCACCGAGATCGCAGGAGGCTGGGGAAGCTCAACGTGTGGTCGACGAAGCAGGGGGCGCACGGGAACGGTGGCGATTGCTCGCCGGAGACTTCGTCGGCGTCGGGTGGCTCTGTCCGCGGTTGAAGGCGACGCTGTAGATCACGCGGAGGTAAGACAGGAGCATGGTCAGGTGCGCAAGAGTAAGGCGATGCTATGTGCGTGAACGAGAGGGGTCGGGGCGGTCTGGTTCACCTAGAAGTCATCGTCGGAGTAGAAACAGACGGCGGCGCTGTCGGAGCTCGTCTAAACCGACGCTCCGGGGCGCCCGCGGTTGAACGGAGGGCACGGACAGAAGCGTCGTGGAATGGGGAGTGTGTGCGCTTGGTCAATGGGGCAAGGGGAGGCAGTGTGTGGCCGGAATTGATGAGGAAGGTCGTCGGAGACAGTGGAGTTCGAGGAGAAATTGGGGCAGCCTGGTGGCGAAGAGAGGTTGGCGTCTAAGGGGAACGGAAGGAAAGGAGCTAGCGTTTTATCGAGCACAGTCAAAGCGAGTAATGGTGGCGGCATTATGACGAATTAAGTCCGTGGAATCACAGCAGGAAACGGCGACGAGGGAGGAAGAAGGGGTCGCGCGGGTGGGAGAGAAGAACAGGAGCGGTGGGGTCTACCTGTCAGTGGAAAAGAAACGAGGGGAGGTCCACATGTCATACTCTGCGCGGGTCTGTTAGTGGGTGTGAACCGTTTTTCTTCGGGGAAAGAAAAGCTGGGCTGGTTCTGGGCCTTAGTGGGCTGATGGGTTGGGTCGACCTAACTTTATATTTTTTCCTGTTTCTAAACCCTTTTCTTTTTCTATTTCCATTTTCCTGTTTTGAAATTCAAACATCCAAACACAATCAAATTGATTCAAACAATCAACAAACTTTGTAATCTTGAATTAGTTCTGTTTATCAACATAATCCAAATTCTAAAATAAAATAATATTTTAAATCTTTTTAGGTTCCATTTATTAATTAAATAAAATGGACCATGGTTTATTAATAAAATAGGGTTTGGTTTATTTAGTAAAATCTCCATTTTTTTAGATCCAAATATTTTCAAAGCCTAATAGTAGGTTTTATTTGGAAATAAAGAATACTTGGAAACTTGTTTAAAACAAAATAACATTTTATTTTAGGGTCCATTATTAATTAAGTATAATAGACTTTCATTATTAAATCAAAATAGGATTTGTTTTACTGAGATATTTATTTTGAATCTAAAATAAAGCCAAAACACTTTAGTAGATTTTATTTGTGAATATCAAATATTTAGAAAACTTATTTTAAATACTTTAATAAGTTTTGATGTTTCAATCTAAATTGGTAAACCTTTTATTTAAATGAAGTTGAATATTAAATCCTTATTAATTTATTTAAATAAACCTTTGTTTGTTTTTATTCAAAGTAAAATGTTTAATTCCAAAGTTTGGCCAAGGTTTAATTTGGGTTTTATAAAATGTTCTTTTATCTATAAATCCATCTTTTCCTTTAAAAACAAAATCTTTTATTCTAAAAGATCAATAATGGTATTTCCAAAACATTTTATTTTCCTTTATTTAAAATGTTTATCTTTTTAAATCCCTTTAGGATTTTATTTATTTCAAAATGGGTTTGAAGTTCCAATTGAATTCAAAAGTTTTCTTCTGGCTCTGAAAAATTAAACAAAGTTTTATTTTATTCATTTATTTTCACATTACAAGATTTGGAAAATCTTGGGATGTGACAGGCTACCACCCTTAAAATAAATCTCGTCCCGAGATTTGGGGAGGATAGGGTTACAAGCAAGTTCAAAACAACTAGGGTGCTACCACCCTTAAAAATCTTCAAACAAAAATTACATATTGTCCTTCTTGGGATCCTGGAGAAAATTTCTCATAGCAAACACTTGCATGGTTTCCTTGGTTTCCATACTTGACTCATGGGTCAAGGTTGAGCTTCTCCATGGGCTTGTTCAACTTGTTCTTCATCTTTTCTGGGCAGTTGCTTGCATAGTGTCCTGAATTCTTGCAGTTGATGCAATGAATGTCCTTGAGTTCTTTACGTGGCTCTTGTGGACAAGTTGCTACATAGTGGCCCATCTCTTTGCAGTTGTTGCACCACACTTGGTCAATCTCTTTATTCTTCTTGTTCTCTGGGCATCCACTGGAGTAGTGTCCCATTTCCTTACATTTACGACATTGTGCAAGGCTCATGTCTTGCTTGGGTTTCTTGGTTTTCTTTGATCCTTTGAATTGGGTTGTCTTGTTTGGAGGTATGAGTGGTCCTTTTCTTTTGGTAGACTTGGGTCCTTCTTGTTTCCTTTGTTCCACCATGGCATAGATGGGACATTGGTCAGGAGTATGATCACTTCCTTCACAAAGGTAACAAGTAGCCTGAGAGGTGGGACATTGTCCAATAGGATGTTCTTCTTCACAATTGGGGCATTGTCCTTCATGATCCTTGGAAGTATGATCTTTGTCTCCACAAATAATGCAAGCTGGGGCTCCATCTAGAATAACATTCTTGTCATCCTTGTTATCAAAAACTCCTTTAGGATAGCTTTCTTCCATGCTAATCATTTGATTAGTCACCTTAAGCATTTGTTGGGATTGTTCCTCCAAAAACTTTTGCAGTGCTGGATCTTTATCACTATTGTTGACTAGGAACTGAGCTGTCAGTTGGTTCAACTGATGTTGGGTTGCTATGAGCTCTTTCATGCTGTCAGCTTGGTTGGTGTTGGTGTCATCAACCTTGATGTTGGAGTCCTTTGGAGTAGTCATCTGTTTGGGTTGAAGGAAGATTAGAATAGGCAAGATATTTCTAAGGACTTAATTCTAATCACACACATCACATTTCACACAAACAATGTACATGCAACTACAAACCAACCTTTCACTCAAACAAGGTTCAAGCACATACTTAGTTAACAAAATATATTTTTGCTACACCACAAAGGTTGGTGTGTTTTTGACTTGTCTAAATAGGTGGTCCATCTATATGGTTCACTTGCGACCTTTCCTTCCTTTATGACTCTTCTTGTATGAGATCATGGTTTCCTTGAGAAAACTCCTTGGTCACAAAACTTCAAAGTTGTTGATGGCTCCTTCTTATTTTGCATTCCCTCAGTCCCTAACTTTTGAGTAAGGTTTCCCTTGTTTCTCTTGTGGTCCTTAGTGATATCCAAGTTGGAAGTCTTTGGGAAAATATGCTGAAGATGTTGAAGTCATTAGAGTTGAAGATGTTGAAGTCTTCCTTTGCACATGGTGTAGTCCTTGACCCTGGGTAGGTTTTTCCATCAAGTTGAAGTAGAAGAGGTGTAGAGTTGAAACCAAAATGGTTAAGGAAAGAGGTTACAAGTGTTTTTGTAAATAAGTTTTGGATCAAAATATAACTCCTATTTTTCTAAGGGGTTTTGTCCAATCCTACGGTTACAATCCTACAGGCAACACAGTGCTCTGATACCATCTGTAGAGGTCCCAACCTAAAAAGGTAGATTCCTCCTGTGTTATACCATGCTAGTCCCTGGATCATTAGCTAGCATCCACAGTTAAGATGTAATATCAAGGTACAAAGGTCATAATATAAATTTATTACCAGGAATAATATAAGTTTATTACATCAAACATAGCTCATTTGGCTATCACATTACATTGCAGCGGAATAACTATAGTCATGGGTCCTTCATCTTCAAAGTGCCACAGGCAGATGTTGGTTATAGACTTTGTAGTCCTAGTCAATCAAACAATCTTCATTTAAGAACAATCAAACCTGCAACATTACATGTTATAGCCACAAGGATCAATACATTTGAATTGTATTGGCAAGTTTCACTACTATGTGGAATATAAGTGGATTCTATCAATACATGCATATTTGGCTAAGTAGAGTTTAAGGCTTATTTGCATAAAGCAATATTTTATCCTATCTTTTCAAGAAGGGTTTTAAGTCCTTTGTCAAATCTCTTTTCCAAGAATCCCTTGAACTCCTTGGTAGAAACTCAAGTGTTCAAGTCCTTGTCAAAATCTCTTGAGCCACTTGGTAACCCCAAGTGCAACAAGCTTTAAAATCTCACGAGTTCCTTGGCAACCCCAAGTACAACATGCTTTAACAAAATCTCTTTGAATTCCTTGGTAGACACACAAGGGCATCAAGTTTTTATTTTAGAAGTTAGAATGTCGAGATCTCCCATAGTTTAAACTTTAGTTGCTCAGTATTTTCCATAACCGGGGACACAGCTAAGTACTTAGATTTTATTAACTTCTGCAGAAGGAGTACACTTTACCCACATGACACAATCCCATCTTGTTGCCACCAGTGGCCTACTGGATTAGTGCTCACCAAGATGGAGTACCGGCAGACTGAGAGTGTGACGAAGTCTTTCCGAAAGGTCCTCCCATACATCATTGCTATCTTGTCTTCAGCCCCCATGAAGCATTCCAGATCCCCATGTCCGGTAACTAAAGACAATGTATGGGTCTTCCTAATGTAGTTGACTAAGCCAGAGCCATAATAGAATGTGGTTGCACACGAAAGCCACAATTGGAGAATCATGTTCAATCTCTAAGTTTCCTAGGTGGTTTTCTTTTGGAGCACAACACAAAGTGACTTCCATAGACATGGTTTCTTTTGTTGCCACCTTCTCCAAAACTTAAAGTGTCCACCACCTAGGTGGTTCATTGAGTCCTTGTTTTATTATGTAAAACATAAGTCCTTTTCTCAACCTTTGTAAAATCTCAACATGTATCTCTTTTCAAAATTAAGTATGGCTAAGCATGTACAACTACAATATTTTCACTAAGGAGTGTGTAGGGAATCCTATTAGGATTTAGCATAGCATAAGTATAAAGAGATCTTTTCATGCATGTTTTCATAATCCACTAAGTATAATGAAAATAATAGGGCATTTGTATGATAGTGTAACTTGCCTTTTTGGTAGGGAATGGTGATTCACTCCTTGATCTTGCTAGTCTCACACTTTGCTATATTCACTACAAGTCCATCAAGCAAAACACAAAATCAACTAACATTCTAAACCAAGGTTAAACAAACAACTTCACACACACATAGCAATGGAATCTAAGTCATGCAAAGGAGGGTTCTATTGCAAGGTTGGTCTCTACTAGGTTTATAAACTTTGTAAGGTCCAAATTGGTCATTTACCAAAATGGCAAAGTCATTGGTTAGAGGGTTTTGCTCAAAATCTATTTTAAACCCCATTCAACATTTTATGTGGTGGAAAATAGTTTTATTAAATCTAAACCTTTAAGTTTTTCACCAAAAATTTCTAACTCTCAAGATTTGTTGTTTTGGGTCAGTAGCTTTGAATCAAAATATTTTCTCAAAGTTTTATTCCCAAATCCCTTTTTCATAATAACCATTATTTTTACTTGGCTAAAAATAGACTAATTCAATTAATCCAATTTAATTTTTCCAATTTCATTTTCAAAACTATGGGTTGGTTCCTAGGGTCAGTAAGGTCACAACATACCAATTTGCAAAAAGATCTAACCCTAAAATCAATTTTAATCATTTTTCCTACTCTAAATAAGCTCATATATGAATCTGCAAAAACAAGCAAACAAACAGATACTATTTTCCAAACTAAGGCCATAGTTGTTTAGGTCTTGCTCTCCTGAATCCAACGACATAAAATTTGTAATTTTTGGACGTGTGGTTTGAAAGTTATAAGGGTTTGAAAATCACACCTAAATCAGATTTCAAACTTCTGTTTTCAAATAGCCTGGCCACCCGTCGCTTCGGGATTGGCCGATACCGGTTCGTCTGGATCGCGTGCTACAGACCGTAGGATCTCATTTAGATCGAGCGGCGCAGAGGCAAACGATACCCCTTCGCTTATGTTCTATTACAGCCTTACGATCTAGATCTAACAGACGAAATCAATCAACCATCAACTAGCGGCGCTGCGCGGCGGTGGACGACGGCGACGGCCAGACGAGGTGCTCGCGGTGGTTCTAGGAAGCAAGGAAGACGGAGGGGGTGCTCACCGAGATCGCAGGAGGCTGGGGAAGCTCAACGTGTGGTCGACGAAGCAGGGGGCGCACGGGAACGGTGGCGATTGCTCGCCGGAGACTTCGTCGGCGTCGGGTGGCTCTGTCCGCGGTTGAAGGCGGCGCTGTAGATCACGCGGAGGTAAGACAGGAGCATGGTCAGGTGCGCGAGAGTAAGGCGATGCTGTGTGCGTGAACGAGAGGGGTCGGGGCGGTCTGGTTCACCTGGAAGTCGTCGTCGGAGTAGAAACAGACGGCGGCGCTGTCGGAGCTCGTCTAAACCGACGCTCCGGGGCGCCCGCGGTTGAACGGAGGGCACGGACAGAAGCGTCGTGGAATGGGGAGTGTGTGCGCTTGGTCAATGGGGCAAGGGGAGGCAGTGTGTGGCCGGAATTGATGAGGAAGGTCGTCGGAGACAGTGGAGTTCGAGGAGAAATTGGGGCGGCCTGGTGGCGAAGAGAGGTTGGCGTCTAAGGGGAATGGAAGGAAAGGAGCTAGCGTTTTATCGAGCACAGTCAAAGCGAGTAATGGTGGCGGCATTATGACGAATTAAGTCTGTGGAATCACAGCAGGAAACGGCGACGAGGGAGGAAGAAGGGGTCGCGCGGGTGGGAGAGAAGAACAGGAGCGGTGGGGTCTACCTGTCAGTGGAAAAGAAACGAGGGGACGTCCACATGTCATACTCTACGCGGGTATGTTAGTGGGTGTGAACCGTTTTTCTTCAGGGAAATAAAAGCTGGGCTGGTTCTGGGCCTTAGTGGGCTGATGGGTTGGGTCGACCTAACTTTATATTTTTTCCCGTTTCTAAACCCTTTTCTTTTTCTATTTCCATTTTCCTGTTTTGAAATTCAAACATCCAAACATAATAAAATTGATTCAAACAATCAACAAACTTTGTAATCTTGAATTAGTTCTGTTTATCAACATAATCCAAATTCTAAAATAAAATAATATTTTAAATCTTTTTAGGTTCCATTTATTAATTAAATAAAATGGACCATGGTTTATTAATAAAATAGGGTTTGGTTTATTTAGTAAAATCTCCATTTTTTTAGATCCAAATATTTTCAAAGCCCAATAGTAGGTTTTATTTGGAAATAAAGAATACTTGGAAACTTGTTTAAAACAAAATAACATTTTATTTTAGGGTCCATTATTAATTAAGTATAATAGACTTTCATTATTAAATCAAAATAGGATTTGTTTTACTGAGATATTTATTTTGAATCTAAAATAAAGCCAAAACACTTTAGTAGATTTTATTTGTGAATATCAAATATTTAGAAAACTTATTTTAAATACTTTAATAAGTTTTGATGTTTCAATCTAAATTGGTAAACCTTTTATTTAAATGAAGTTGAATATTAAATCCTTATTAATTTATTTAAATAAACCTTTGTTTGTTTTTATTCAAAGTAAAATGTTTAATTCCAAAGTTTGGCCAAGGTTTAATTTGGGTTTTATAAAATGTTCTTTTATCTATAAATCCATCTTTTCCTTTAAAAACAAAATCTTTTATTCTAAAAGATCAATAATGGTATTTCCAAAACATTTTATTTTCCTTTATTTAAAATTTTTATCTTTTTAAATCCCTTTAGGATTTTATTTATTTCAAAATGGGTTTGAAGTTCCAATTGAATTCAAAAGTTTTCTTCTGGCTCTGAAAAATTAAACAAAATTTTATTTTATTCATTTATTTTCACATTACAAGATTTGGAAAATCTTGGGATGTGACAGGCTACCACCCTTAAAATAAATCTCGTCCCGAGATTTGGGGAGGCTAGGGTTACAAGCAAGTTCAAAACAACTAGGGTGCTACCACCCTTAAAAATCTTCAAACAAAAATTACATATTGTCCTTCTTGGGATCCTGGAGAAAATTTCTCATAGCAAACACTTGCATGGTTTCCTTGGTTTCCATACTTGACTCATGGGTCAAGGTTGAGCTTCTCCATGGGCTTGTTCAACTTGTTCTTCATCTTTTCTGGGCAGTTGCTTGCATAGTGTCCTGAATTCTTGCAGTTGAAGCAATGAATGTCCTTGAGTTCTTTACGTGGATCTTGTGGACAAGTTGCTACATAGTGGCCCATCTCTTTGCAGTTGTTGCACCACACTTGGTTAATCTCTTTATTCTTCTTGTTCTCTGGGCATCCACTGGAGTAGTGTCCCATTTCCTTACATTTACGACATTGTGCAAGGCTCATGTCTTGCTTGGGTTTCTTGGTTTTCTTTGATCCTTTGAATTGGGTTGTCTTGTTTGGAGGTATGAGTGGTCCTTTTCCTTTGGTAGACTTGGGTCCTTCTTGTTTCCTTTGTTCCACCATGGCATAGATGGGACATTGGTCAGGAGTATGATCACTTCCTTCACAAAGGTAACAAGTAGCCTGAGAGGTGGGACATTGTCCAATAGGATGTTCTTCTTCACAATTGGGGCATTGTCCTTCATGCTCCTTGGAAGTATGATCTTTGTCTCCACAAATAATGCAAGCTGGGGCTCCATCTAGAATAACATTCTTGTCATCCTTGTTATCATAAACTCCTTTAGGATAGCTTTCTTCCATGCTAATCATTTGATTAGTCACCTTAAGCATTAGTTGGGATTGTTCCTCCAAAAACTTTTGCAGTGCTGGATCTTTATCACTATTGTTGACTAGGAACTGAGCTGTCAGTTGGTTCAACTGATGTTGGGTTGCTATGAGCTCTTTCATGCTGTCAGCTTGGTTGGTGTTGGTGTCATCAACCTTGATGTTGGAGTCCTTTGGAGTAGTCATCTGTTTGGGTTGAAGGAAGATTAGAATAGGCAAGATATTTCTAAGGACTTAATTCTAATCACACACATCACAATTCACACAAACAATGTACATGCAACTACAAACCAACCTTTCACTCAAACAAGGTTCAAGCACATACTTAGTTAACAAAATATATTTTTGCTACAACACATAGGTTGGTGTGTTTTTGACTTATCTAAATAGGTGGTCCATCTATATGGTTCACTTGCGACCTTTCCTTCCTTTATGACTCTTCTTGTATGAGATCATGGTTTCCTTGAGAAAACTCCTTGGTCACAAAACTTCAAAGTTGTTGATGGCTCCTTCTTATTTTGCATTCCCTCAGTCCCTAACTTTTGAGTAAGATTTCCCCTGTTTCTCTTGTGGTCCTTAGTGATATCCAAGTTGGAAGTCTTTGGGAAAATATGCTAAAGATGTTGAAGTCATTAGAGTTGAAGATGTTGAAGTCTTCCTTTGCACATGGTGTAGTCCTTGGCCCTGGGTAGGTTTTTCCATCAAGTTGAAGTAGAAGAGGTGTAGAGTTGAAACCAAAATGGTTAAGGAAAGAGGTTACAAGTGTTTTTGTAAATAAGTTTTGGATCAAAATATAACTCCTATTTTTCTAAGGGGTTTTGTCCAATCCTACGGTTACAATCCTACAGGCAACACAGTGCTCTGATACCATCTGTAGAGGTCCCAACCTAAAAAGGTAGATTCCTCCTGTGTTATACCATGCTAGTCCCTGGATCATTAGCTAGCATCCACAGTTAAGATGTAATATCAAGGTACAAAGGTCATAATATAAATTTATAACCAGGAATAATATAAGTTTATTACATCAAACATAGCTCATTTGGCTATCACATTACATTGCAGCGGAATAACTATAGTCATGGGTCCTTCATCTTCAAAGTGCCACAGGCAGATGTTGGTTGTAGACTTTGTAGTCCTAGTCAATCAAACAATCTTCATTTAAGAACAATCAAACCTGCAACATTACATGTTACAGCCACAAGGATCAATACATTTGAATTGTATTGGCAAGTTTCACTACTATGTGGAATATAAGTGGATTCTATCAATACATGCATATTTGGCTAAGTAGAGTTTAAGGCTTATTTGCATAAAGCAATATTTTATCCTATCTTTTCAAGAAGGGTTTTAAGTCCTTTGTCAAATCTCTTTTCCAAGAATCCCTTGAACTCCTTGGTAGAAACTCAAGTGTTCAAGTCCTTGTCAAAATCTCTTGAGCCACTTGGTAACCCCAAGTGCAACAAGCTTTAAAATCTCATGAGTTCCTTGGCAACCCCAAGTACAACATGCTTTAACAAAATCTCTTTGAATTCCTTGGTAGACACACAAGGGCATCAAGTTTTTATCTTAGAAGTTAGAATGTCGAGATCTCCCATAGTTCAAAATTTAGTTTCTCAGTATTGTCCATAACCGGGGACACGGCTAAGTACTTAGATTTTATTAACTTCTGCAGAAGGAGTACACTGTACCCACATGACACAATCCCATCTTGTTGCCACCAGTGGCCTACTGGATTAGTTCTCACCAAGATGGAGTACTGGCAGACTAAGAGTGTGACGAAGTCTTTCCGAAAGGTCCTCCCATACATCATTGCTTGCTTGTCTTCAGCCCCCATGAAGCATTCTAGATCCCCATGTCCGGTAACTAAAGACAATGTATGGGTCTTTCTAATGTAGTTGACTAAGCCAGAGCCATAATAGAATGTGGTTGCACACGAAAGCCACAATTGGAGAATCATGTTCAATCTCTAAGTTTCCTAGGTGGTTTTCTTTTGGAGCACAACACAAAGTGACTTCCATAGACATGGTTTCTTTTGTTGCCACCTTCTCCAAAACTTAAAGTGTCCACCACCTAGGTGGTTCATTGAGTCCTTGTTTTATTATGTAAAACATAAGTCCTTTTCTCAACCTTTGTAAAATCTCAACATGTATCTCTTTTCAAAATTAAGTATGGCTAAGCATGTACAACTACAATATTTTCACTAAGGAGTGTGTAGGGAATCCTATTAGGATTTAGCATAGCATAAGTATAAAGAGATCTTTTCATGCATGTTTTCATAATCCACTAAGTATAATGAAAATAATAGGGCATTTGTATGATAGTGTAACTTGCCTTTTTGGTAGGGAATGGTGATTCACTCCTTGATCTTGCTAGTCTCACACTTTGCTATATTCACTACAAGTCCATCAAGCAAAAGACAAAATCAACTAACATTCTAAACCAAGGTTAAACAAACAACTTCACACACACATAGCAATGGAATCTAAGTCATGCAAAGGAGGGTTCTATTGCAAGGTTGGTCTCTACTAGGTTTATAAACTTTGTAAGGTCCAAATTGGTCATTTACCAAAATGGCAAAGTCATTGGTTAGAGGGTTTTGCTCAAAATCTATTTTAAAACCCATTCAACATTTTATGTGGTGGAAAATAGTTTTATTAAATCTAAACCTTTAAGTTTTTCACCAAAAATTTCTAACTCTCAAGATTTGTTGTTTTGGGTCAGTAGCTTTGAATCAAAATATTTTCTCAAAGTTTTATTCCCAAATCCCTTTTTCATAATAACCATTATTTTTACTTGGCTAAAAATAGACTAATTCAATTAATCCAATTTAATTTTTCCAATTTCATTTTCAAAACTATGGGTTGGTTCCTAGGGTCAGTAAGGTCACAACATACCAATTTGCAAAAATATCTAACCCTAAAATCAATTTTAATCATTTTTTCCTACTCTAAATAAGCTTATATATGAATCTGCAAAAACAAGCAAACAAACAGATACTATTTTCCAAACTAAGGCCATAGTTGTTTAGGTCTTGCTCTCCTGAATCCAACGACATAAAATTTGTAATTTTTGGACGTGTGGTTTGAAAGTTATAAGGGTTTGAAAATCACACCTAAATCAGATTTCAAACTTCTGTTTTCAAATAGACTGGCCACGCGTCGCTTCGGGATTGGCCGATACCGGTTCGTCTGGATCGCGTGCTGCAGACCGTAGGATCTCATTTAGATCGAGCGGCACAGAGGCAAACGATACCCCTTCGCTTATGTTCTATTACAGCCTTACGATCTAGATCTAACGGACGAAATCAATCAACCATCAACTGGCGGCGCTGCGCGGCGGTGGACGGCGGCGACGGCCAGACGAGGTGCTCGCGGTGGTTCTAGGAAGCAAGGAAGACGGAGGGGGTGCTCACCGAGATCGCAGGAGGCTGGGGAAGCTCAACGTGTGGTCGACGAAGCAGGGGGCACACGGGAACGGTGGCGATTGCTCGCCGGAGACTTCGTCGGCGTCGGGTGGCTCTGTCCGCGGTTGAAGGCGACGCTGTAGATCACGCGGAGGTAAGACAGGAGCATGGTCAGGTGCGCAAGAGTAGGGCGATGTCGTGTGCGTGAACGAGAGGGGTCGGGGCGGTCTGGTTCACCTGGAAGTCGTCGTCGGAGTAGAAACAGACGGCGGCGCTGTCGGAGCTCGTCTAAACCGACGCTCCGGGGCGCCCGCGGTTGAACGGAGGGCACGGACAGAAGCGCCGTGGAATAGGGAGTGTGTGCGCTTGGTCAATGGGGCAAGGGGACGCAGTGTGTGGCCGGAATTGATGAGGAAGGTCGTCGGAGACAGTGGAGTTCGAGAAGAAATTGGGGCGGCCTGGTGGCGAAGAGAGGTTGGCGTCTAAGGGGAACGAAATGAAAGGAGCTAGCGTTTTATTGAGCACAGTCAAAGCGAGTAATGGTGGCGGCATTATGACGAATAAAGTCCGCGGAATCATAGCAGGAAACGGCGACGAGGGAGGAAGAAGGGGTCGCGCGGGTGGGAGAGAAGAACATGAGCGGTGGGGTCTACCTGTCAGTGGAAAAGAAACGAGGGGAGGTCCACATGTCATACTCTGCGCGGGTCTGTTAGTGGGTGTGAACCGTTTTTCTTCGGGGAAAGAAAAGCTGGGCTGGTTCTGGGCCTTAGTGGGCTGATGGGTTGGGTCGACCTAACTTTATATTTTTTCCTGTTTCTAAACCCTTTTCTTTTTCTATTTCCATTTTCCTGTTTTGAAATTCAAACATCCAAACACAGTCAAATTGATTCAAACAATCAACAAACTTTGTAATCTTGAATTAGTTCTGTTTATCAACATAATCCAAATTCTAAAATAAAATAATATTTTAAATCTTTTTAGGTTCCATTTATTAATTAAATAAAATGGACCATGGTTTATTAATAAAATAGGGTTTGGTTTATTTAGTAAAATCTCCATTTTTTAGATCCAAATATTTTCAAAACCCAATAGTAGGTTTTATTTGGAAATAAAGAATACTTGGAAACTTGTTTAAAACAAAATAACATTTTATTTTAGGGTCCATTATTAATTAAGTATAATAGACTTTCATTATTAAATCAAAATAGGATTTGTTTTACTGAGATATTTATTTTGAATCTAAAATAAAGCCAAAACACTTTAGTAGATTTTATTTGTGAATATCAAATATTTAGAAAACTTATTTTAAATACTTTAATAAGTTTTGATGTTTCAATCTAAATTGGTAAACCTTTTATTTAAATGAAGTTGAATATTAAATCCTTATTAATTTATTTAAATAAACCTTTGTTTGTTTTTATTCAAAGTAAAATGTTTAATTCCAAAGTTTGGCCAAGGTTTAATTTGGGTTTTATAAAATGTTCTTTTATCTATAAATCCATATTTTCCTTTAAAAACAAAATCTTTTATTCTAAAAGATCAATAATGGTATTTCCAAAACATTTTATTTTCCTTTATTTAAAATGTTTATCTTTTTAAATCCCTTTAGGATTTTATTTATTTCAAAATGGGTTTGAAGTTCCAATTGAATTAAAAAGTTTTCTTCTGGCTCTGAAAAATTAAACAAAGTTTTATTTTATTCATTTATTTTCACATTACAAGATTTGGAAAATCTTGGGATGTGACAATCTTGGACATGTTCTCGAATAGCGTGAAAACGTAGCTTGATATGCTTCAGCTTCTTGTGTGACCTTGGTTCTTGCGCATTGGCTATGGCGCCCATGTTATCACAGTAGATAGACATTGGGTCCAGCACACTTGGAACCACACCGAGCTCTGTAATGAACTCCTTCATCCATATCGCTTCTTGCGAAGCCTCCGAAGCAGCCATGTATTCCGATTCATTTGAAGATCTCGCCACAACGCTTTTCTTTGCACTCCTCCAGCTAACTGCTGCACCATTCAAAGTAAATACGTATCCAGATTGTGATTTAGAATCATCTGGATCGGTGTTCCAACTAGCATCGGTGTAACCATTAACAACGAGTTGTTCATCACCTCCATAAGAAAGAACCATATCCTTAGTTCTTCTCAAGTACTTAAGGATGTTTTTGACCGCTGTCCAATGATCCACTCCTGGATCACTTTGATATCTGCTAGTCAAACTAACAGCATATGCAATGTCGGGTCTTGTACATAGCATGGCATACATTAGAGATCCTATGGCTGAGGCATAGGGAGTCTTACTCATCCTTTCCCTATCTTCTGCCGTTGTCGGACTTTGAGTTTTACTCAAGGTCGTATTGGGCAACATGGGCAAGAACCCTTTCTTCCTATCTTCCATTCCAAACCTCTTCAGAACTTTGTCCAAATATGTACTTTGAGACAATGATATTAGGCGTCTTGATCTATCTCTATAAATCTTTATGCCTAATATGTAAGCTGCTTCGCCAAGATCTTTCAGTGAAAAACTATTATTCAAATATTCCTTGACACTATTAAGAAGGTCTACATCATTCCCAATCAATAATATGTCATCTACATACAGTATTAAGAATGCTACAGAGCTCCCACTCACTTTCTTGTAAATACAAGCTTCTCCATAAGTTTGTATAGAACCAAAACTTTTGATTACCTTATCAAAACGTTCATTCCAACTTCAGGATGCATGCTTCAATCCATATATGGACCGTTGAAGTTTGCATACCTTGTTAGCATCTTTAGGATCGACAAAACCTTTGGGTTGCATCATATACAACTCTTCGTCAATGTCTCCATTGAGGAACGCTGTTTTGACATCCATCTACCATATCTCATAATCATAATATGCAGCGATTGCTAACATAATCCTCACAGACTTTAGCTTCGCTACTGGTGAGAAAGTCTCATCGTAGTCAACTCCTTGAATTTTTCGAAACCCTTTTGCGACAAGTCGAGCTTTATAGACAGTAACATTACCATCAGCATCTATTTTATTCTTGAAAATCCATTTTTTCCCGCCAGCCTTCCGGCCATCCGGTAACTCCACCAAAGTTCATACTTGGTTTTTGTACATGGATCAAATCTCGGATTTCATGGCTTCTTGCCATTTATTGGAATCTGGGCTCATCATTGCTTCCTCATATGTCGCAGGGTCATCGATGTTATCCACCAACATGACACTCATAACGGGATCATACCAATCAGGAGTGGTACGAGTTCTCGTTGACCTGCGAGGATCTGTAGCAACTACAACCGAAGTTTCATGATCATCATCATTAGATTCCTCTCTAATTGGTGCAGGCACCACAGGAACTTCATCCGGTGCTGCGCTACTCGCAAGTTCGAGAGAAGGTTCGACAACCTCGTTGAGTTCTACTTTCCTTCCAGTCACTTCTTTCGAGAGAAATTCCTTCTCTAGAAAGGATCCATTCTTGGCAATGAAGATTTTTCCTCCGGATCTATGATAGAAGGTATAACCAATAGTTTCCTTTGGGTATCCTATGAAGACACATTTTTCCGCTTTTGGTTCAAGCTTGTCTGGCTGTAACTTCTTTACATAGGCTTCGCAACCCCAAACTTTAAGGAACGACAATTTAGGTTTCTTCCCAAACCATAATTCATACGGTGTTGTTTCAACGGATTTAGATGGTGCCCTATTTAAAGTGAATATGGCTGTTTCTAATGCATAACCCCAAAATGATAGCGGTAAATCTGTAAGTGACATCATAGAACGAACGATATCTAAGAGAGTTCGATTACGACGTTCGGACAAACCATTACGCTATGGTGTTCCCGGCGGTGTCAATTGTGAAAGTATTCCGCATTTCTTCAAATGCTCGCCAAACTCGTAACTTAGATATTCACCTCCACGATCAGAACGTAGAAATTTAATCTTCTTGTTATGTTGATTCTCAATGTCACTTTGAAATTCCTTAAACTTCTCAAAAGTTTCGGACTTATGTTTCATGAAATAGATATACCCATTCCGGAATTAGACTTTCCTTATTTGAATCTTATTATACGGACCATTCCGGATCTCCTCGTGATATCTCAGATCCCATCCAAGGCTCCGAACAACATTCGATCTTCCTACTAACATTCCATCTCTACTAAAAAACATCGAATCCTTAAGTGTGTCTCCCTACGGTTCGTGAATTATGCAGACATGACCGAGACTCTTCTCCGATCAATAACCAATAGTGGAATATGGAAATTCATATTGCTCCCACATATTTCTATGATTACTTTGTGATTGAGTGAACCATTTACATGCGATACCAATTTCCATTTGTCTCGCGATACTTTAGTTATCCAAGGTCTGATCGTCGGTATCTCTGCATACCTAGTTCAACCTTGTTACCAATAAGTACTCTTTACTTATTCCTGTGATACGTAATCCCTTATGAGCCAGTCACATGCTTGCAAGATAATTGGATGACATTCCACCGAGAGAGCCCAGAGTATATCTATCCGTCATATGGATGGACAAATCCCACTCTTGATCCATGTGCCTCAACACGACTTTCTGAACACTCAATGCCACCTTTATAACCACCCAGCTATGAAGTGGTGTTTGATGTCATCAAAGCATCCATCCGGTGCTGGTGATTAGCATGATCTCATGGTCGAAGGAATTAGGTTACTATGTATTAGAAAGCTTATAGAAAACAAACTAATGAAATGACTTGATCTTTATGCTACTCTTATCTATAGGAGTATGTCCATCACACCATTCTCCTAATGATATGATATTGTTGTTAACAACATCTCAATGTTCATGATCAGGAAACCATGATCATCTATCAACCAACAAGCTAGTATTAAAGAGGCTATACTAGGGACTCTAAAAAGTTTACAAATCACACAAGTATTAATGTTTCCGGTTAATACAATTATAGCATGAATGTAAACATTTATCATAAACACAAAGATATAATAATAACTAATTTTATTATTGCCTCTAGGGCATATCTCCAATAGTCTCCCACTTGTACTAGAGTCAACTAATCTAGATTACATGGTAATATACCGAACACCCATGGCGGTTTAGTGCTGGTCATGTTTTTCCCTCGGGAAAGGTTTAGTCAACGGATCCGCCACATTCAGATCTCTGTGTACTTTTCTCTCATCTTGTACATGCTCTCGAATAGCGTGAAAACGTAGCTTGACATGCTTCAGCTTCTTGTGTGACCTTGGTTCTTGCGCATTGGATATGGCGCCCATGTTATCATAGTAGATAGACATTGGTTCCAGCGCACTGGGAACCACACCGAACTCCGTAATGAACTCCTTCATCCATATCGCCTCTTGTGAAGCCTCTGAAGCAACTATGTATTCTGATTCAATTGAAGATCTTGCCGCAACTCTTTGCTTTACACAACTCCAGCTCACTGCTACACCATTCAAAGTAAATATGTATCCATATTGATATTTAGAATCATCCGGATCGGTGTTCCAACTAGCATCGGTGTAACCATTAACACCGAGTTGTTCATCACCTCCATAAGAAAGAACCATATCCTTAGTTCTTCTCAAGTACTTAAGGATGTTTTTGACCGTTGTCCAATGATTCACTCCTGGATCACTTTGATATATGCTAGTTAAACTAACATCATATGCAATGTCGGGTCTAATACATAGAATGGCATACATGATAGATCCTATGGCTGAGGCAAAGGGAGTCTTACTCATACTTTCTCTATCTTCTGTCGTAGCTGGACTTTGAGTTTTACTCAAGGTCATATTGGGCAACATGGGCAAGAACCCATTCTTGATATCTTCCATTCCAAACATGTTTAGAACTTTGTCCAAATATGTACTCTGTGAAAATGATATTAGGCGTCTCGATCTATCTCTATAAATCTTTATGCCTAATATGTAAGCAGCTTCGCCAAGATCCTTCATTGAAAAACTATTATTCAAATAATATTTGACACTATTAAGAAGGTCTACATCATTCCCAATCAACAATATGTCATCCACATACAGTACTAGGAATGCTACAGAGCTCCCACTCACTTTCTTGTAAATACAAGCTTCTCCATAAGTTTGTATAGAACCAAAACTTTTGATCACCTTATCAAAACGTTGATTCCAACTTAGGGATGCTTGCTTTAATCCATAAATGGACCGTTGAAGCTTGCATACCTTGTTAGCATCTTTAGGATCGACAAAACCTTTGGGTTGTACCATATACAACTCTTCATCTATGTCTCCATTGAGGTACGCCGTTTTGACATCCATCTGCCATATCTCATAATCATAATATACAGCGATTGCTAACAAAATCCTCACGGACTTCAGCTTTTCTACCAGTGAGAAAGTCTCATCGTAGTCAATTCATTGAAATTTTCGAAACCCTTCTACAACAAGTCGAGTTTTATAGACGGTTACATTACCGTCAGCATCTGTTTTCTTCTTGAAAATCCATTTGTTCTTGACAGCCTTCCAGCCATCCGGTAAGTCCACCAAAGTCCATACTTGGTTTTCATACATGGATCCAATCTCGGATTATGTATCCTTGCCATTTATTGGAATCTGGGCTCATCATCGCTTCCTCATATGTCGCAGGGTCATCGGTGTTATCTACCAACATGACAATCATAATAGCAATCGGGAGTGGTACGAGTCGTCGTCGACGACCTGCGAGGTTCAGTAGTAACTTCAACTGAAGTTTCATGATAACCATAATTAGCTTCCTCTCTTATTAGTGTAGGCGCCACAGGAAATATTTCCGGTGCTACGCTACTCTCAAATCCGAGAGAAGGTTCGATAATCTCGTCGAGTTCTACTTTCCTTTTAGTCACTTCTTTCGAGAGAAACTCCTTCTCTAGAAAGGTTCCATTCTTGGCAACGAAGATTTTGCCTTCGGATCTATGGTACAAGGTATACCCAATAGTTTCCTTCGGGTATCCTATGAAGACGCATTTTTCCGCTTTGGGTTCTAGCTTGTCGGGCTATAACTTATTTACATAAGCTTCGCAACCCCAAACTTTAAGGAACGAAAATTTAGGTTTCTTCCCAAACCATAATTCATACGGTGTCGTTTCAACGGATTTAGATGGTGCCCTATTTAAAGTGAATGCGGCTGTTTCTAATGCATGACCTCAAAATGATAGCAGTAAATTTGTAAGTGACGTCATAAAATGAACCATATCTAAGAGAGTTCGATTACGACGTTCAGACACACCATTACGTTGTGGGGTTCCCGGCGGTGTCAATTGTGAAATTATTCCGCATTTCTTCAAATGCTCGCCAAACTGGTAACTCAGATACTCACCTCCATAATCAGATCGCAAAAATTTAATCTTCTTGTTACGTTGATTCTCTACTGCACTTTGAAATTCCTTAAACTTCTCGAAAGTTTCAGAATTATGTTTCATGAAATAGATATACATACCCATATCTACTCAAGTCATCAGTGAAAATAATAACATAACGATAACCACCGCGCGATGCCATAATCATCGGGCCACACACATCGGTATGTATGATTTCCAATAAGTCCGTAGCTCGCTCCATCATACCAGAAAATGGAGTCTTAGTAATTTTACCCATCAGACATGCTTCACATCTTTCAAGTGATTCAAAATCAAGTGATTCAAGAAGTCCATCGGAATGGAGTTTCTTCATACGCTTCACTCCAATATGACCAAGACGACAGTGCCACATGTATGTAGAATTATCACTTAATTTCAAACATTTAGCTTCAATATTATTAATATGTGTATTACAACAATCGAGATTCAACAAGAATAGACCATCTATCAAAGATGCATGTGCATAAAACATATTACTCATATAAATCGAACAACCATTATTCTCGGACTTAAACAAGTAACCGTATCACAATAAACATGATCCAGATATAATGTTCATGCTCAACGCAGGCACCTAATAACAATTATTTATGTATAAAACTAATCCCGATGGTAGATGAAGAGGTAGCATGCCGACCGCGATCAAATCAAACTTTGATCCATTTCCAACGCGCATCGTCACCTTGTTCTTCGCTAGTTTCCGTCTATTCTACAGCACCTGTTTCGAGTTACAAATATGAGTAACCGATCCAGTATCAAATACCCAAGCACTACTACGACTACTAGTAAGATACACATAAATAACATGTATATCAGATATACCTTTCTTTTTGATGTTGTCGTTCTTCAGATCCGCCAAGTACTTAGGGCAATTCCGCTTCCAGTGACCTTCTCCCTTGCAGTAAAAGCACTCGGTATCAGGCTTAGGCCCAGCCTTGGTCATCTTCGCCGGCGTGGTAACTTTCTTACCGCCCTCCTTGAAGTTTCCCTTTTTCTTAGACTTTCCTTGCCTTTTGAAATTGGTGGTATTAGTGACCATCAACACTTGGTGCTCTTTCTTAATCTCCACTTCCGCAGACTTTAACATGGAGAAGAGTTTAGGTAATGACTTATCTATGTTTTGCATATTGTAGTTCATCACAAAGTTCTTGTAACTTTGTGGTAGTGATTGGAGGACACGGTGAATCCCCAAAGCATTAGGAATCACTATACCCAAGCTTTGGAGCTTACTTGTGTGCCCAGACATCTTAAGCACATGCTCACTAACGGAGCTGCCCTCTTCCATCTTGTAGTTAAAGAACTTTTCATAAGCCGTGTAACTCTCAACTGTCGCGTGAGCCTCAAATATCATTTTGAGTTCACGGACAATATCATGTGGGTCAAAGTTCTCAAACCTTTTCTGAATCTCCGATTAGAAACCATACAAGATAGCACACTAAACTATGGAGTACTGATTCTTCCGAGTGAGGAAACATTCTTCACCTAATCAATAGCGTCAGCTATAGGTGGGTCACCTAGCAGTGCATCCAACACATAGGTCAAATCACCAACATTGAGGACAATCCTCAAGTTGCGGAACCAATCCGCAAAGTTGCTTCCATTGTTTTTCAACTTTTCTTTTTCTAGGAACGCATTAAAATTGATGGTAGGGGCCACCATTGATCTACAACATATTTGCAATAGTTTAGACTAAGTTTATGACAAATTGAGTTCTAATTAATAGTTAAATTAATTAGGTGAACTCCCACTCAAAACAATATCCCACACATTGTTTTAGTGATCACACGAACCAAATCCACTACATTATATCCGATCATCACGAGATATGATATAGTTTCAAAGGCGAACAATCAACATGTTCATCATATCTACTATATGACTCATGCTTTACCTTTTGGCGATCCGTGTTTTGAGACCATGTCTGTACATGCTAGGCTCGTCAAGATGTAACCTTAGTTTCCGCATGACCAAATCTAGCTTGCTCTCATTGTATACACTCGCATAATCTAACACACCCAATCATCATGTGGTGCTTCGAAATAACAAACTTTGGGAATGGTGCCTACTAAAGACGAACACTCTATAACTTGATATTTTGTGAGAGGGGTCATATTATAATGCTACCGTCGCAATCTAAGCAATACATGATTCACAAAAGGATTAACATCACATGCAATTCAAAATATGTGATATGATATGTCCTTTCTTCTTGTTCTTCCGATCTCCATCTTCAAGCACGAACATGATCTTCATCATCACCAGTGTGGCGTCAAGGTCAATGGCACTGCTCCATGGTTGTCGTCCACCAGCATAAACTATTACAACTACTTTGAATAATAGACACGCAAGTATTAATGAAATTAGAAGACAACCATAAGGCTCATGCCGGTTGCCGACTTACAATAAGGATCATTGCATACATCATATATAATCATAATCATGGCCATATCGCATCACAGCACACCCCTGCAAAACAAAGTTAGATGCCTCTAATTTTCTTTGCATATTTTATGTGGTTTGGGGCTTTCAATAAGTACCGTTCTAACTTACGAACCAGAACCACAACGTTGATGCTTGAACTACCAAGTGCCCGTTGTAAATTTAATCTTTACTATGATGGGAGAGAAAGACACCCGCAAAGCCACTTATGTAATACAAGTTGCATGTTGAATGTGGAGCAAGTCTCATGAAAGATGTCATGTAAGGTTAGCCCGGGCCGCTCCATCCCACCATACCGCAAGATGCAAAGTACACAAAAAGAAATTGAAAATAAAAGCACCACCGGCCACAATGACCATTGTGTTTTACTCGTGCAACAGATCTACATATAGACACGACTCTGATACCACTGTAGGGTTTGTAGCATGAAAAACAAAAAAAATCTGTCGCATGAACACACACAAGCCAAGATCTATCTACTAGATTGTAGCAACGAGTCAATGGGGAACTCACCCTCGAAGATTCCAAAGCGGTTAACGAGATCGAATTCTCGTGGGTGATGTAGTCGTCCACTTTCTGATCTCAAGATCGCGTAGGTGATCCCTCTGGCATCGCGTTCCGGCAGCGCTTCCATAGTCGGTCACACGTTTGGTACTCGATGCAGACCTTCCTCTCCCTTGTTCCAGCAGGCAGCGGAGGTTGTAGTTCTCTCCTCACGATTCCGGCAGCACGACGGCGTGGTGGCGGAGTTAGAGGGTAAATCCCGTAGGGCTTCTCCTTAAGCCGGAGCGGGTTATGGTGGAGTAGTAGGGTTCCCCGGCGTCTAGGGTTTAGAAGCCGTAGAGGAGGATCTGGGACCAGCGACGGCTAGGGTGGCGGCGGCGGCGCAGCGGCAGGCGGCAGCGGCTTGGGGGGCTTGGGCTTGGTGTGGTGTTGGGAGCACCCCCTCCCCTCTATTTATGAGAGGGGCAGCTAGGGAGAGGGGAGTTTGAATCCTTCCCCAACTCTCTCTCCTACTAGGCTTGTGGTGGAGGAAGAGGAGGTTTCCTCTCCTCCCTCCACCAGGAAACATTGTCCCAATTTGACTTTTAAACTTGCCTTTTGACTTTCAGTTTCGGAGTTTAATTTCTTTCTTTCAAATGCCCAGCTAAGTGACCTAGGACATGACACAATCATTCCACTTTGTCATGATACATTCATGTACCCTTCCCCTTCTGGTCCGGTGAACCTTCTAGACCCTTCTAGATCATTCTGGTGAAAACACTGGAATCATTCCTGAACTCTGGAATTGGACTTTCCTTATTTGAATCTTATTCTCCGGACCATTCGGGATCTCCTCGTGATATCCCGATGTCACATCCCAAAATTTTCCAAATTTTGAAATGTGAAAAATAAATAAACAAAATAAATAATTGATGAAATTTAGGGTGAAAGAAACTTTTTGATTCCAAATGGAAACATCAAAACCCATATTTAACAAACTTTGAATGAAAAGGGAATCAAACAAAATTTCAATCAAGTGAAATGCATTCTCAATAATGTATCTTGAAATTTAAACACTTGGAAAAGCTAAACCAAAACCCTAAAGGAATAATTCATTTCCAAGATCTCTCTAAGACTATGGATTAAATCCATATAAAGATTCAACAAATAAACAATTATAAATGATCAAAAATGATAAATAAAAATATTATAAAACCATAGAAATTGTTTTCACTTAATTTGGAACCATGGATAAAAACTTTTGAATTTAATAAGATGAAACGAAATAATTTCCAAAGCTAATAAAGCTCCTCTCTAAAATCCATACCAAATATTGAGCAAAATAATCCTAAAGGTATTTAACAAGATAAACAAATATTAAATAAAATTATAAAAATTGGAATCACCAATTTTGGTTCTATAAATAAAAAGATATGGATTTTATAAGACAAAGAATGAAATAAATAAATAAAGAATATTTAAAAGCCAAATTAAATCTTGGCCAAATCCATAAACAAATGAAAGTATTGAATAATAAAAAGGAGTAAAAGATTGTTTAAATAAAATCAACAATATCCAATTTTATTTAAATAAAGACAACTGGCCTAAACTAAATAATAAATTCCAAAGAAATTATTTAGAAGACAAATTAAAACCTTGAATTAAATCCATAAGCAAATGGAACAAAGATAATCCAAATCCAAATAAAATAAAGGGATAAGGAATATTCAAATAAAATAATATGGCTTTAACCAAATTCTATTCCATTTGAATGAAGACAAAATCACTAATAGAAATGATTAATTAAATCATGAGAAAATAGTAAATTGGAATTTTCCAAAGTGGATTAAAATGTTATCTAATTAACATAAAAAGAATTATTTGAATAAAATTTATAAGGGATTAAAACCATATTGTATTTTATTTGAATAAAGACAATTGCCCAGTTTAAATGATTAATAAATCATATTAAAATATTTTAAATAATAAATCAAGTGAATTATTTGCACTATGGAATAAATAAAACCTATTGAAAATGGTTTGGTAAAAATTGGAATTCAAATAGAAGTTTGAAAATGTATTTAAAATCTTATTTGAATAAAGACAAGTGCATAATTTAAATAAATAATAAACCATAAATGAATAAAATAATTATTCTAAAATGGTCTTTAAATACATGTTTAAAACAATATAGAAACTTACTGAAAAGTTTGAAAAGATATGAAATGAAAGAGGGTTTGAAATCATTTGAATGAATTCAAAACAGGAAATGAAAATAGAGAAAGAAAAAGGAAACAGAATAAAAAAAGAGAAAGAACCAGCCCAACAGGCCCAACTTGTAGCTCATCTTCCTTCTCCTCCCCGAAACGTTTTCTCACCAACAACTAAACCCGCGCAGACGCTGACCACAGGACCCCACCGTGTAACTCTCTCCCTCATTGACAATGCAACCCCACCTGCCAGTCTTCGTCTTCACCCCGCGACTCGTTCTTCCCCCCATCGCCGTTTCTGCCACAGATTTCTCTCCTTCAATTCGCCTTAATGCCGCAGCCATTACTCACCGTGATCACGCCCTCTTAATTGCCCTGTCCCCCTCTCTGTTTCCCCCATTCTCCCGCACACAATCGCCCCCAGGCTGCCTCGAATCGCACTTGCGCGACCAACTATGTGAATGAATCACCTGGGTGGAATGGAAAGAATGGTTTGTGTTGAGTGGTTACATAGGGCCCATATTTATGGCTTACCCTAGTGTATCTCACTTGTGTAAAGCCACCTAGGAACAACTTAAGTGCGGTCTTCACTGCATCATCCCTTCCCGGATTCCTCCACGTCCATCGGCCCCAACTTTAGCCTACCCATGGCATATGCCATGATACCACCACGACAGGATTTGAGATGTCAAATGTTGAGAAGCTTCAAGTGCAGCCACATTGCATTATGGGCTCTGCCTGGATCAGATAGGTTGCAATAACTTAGCCAGATGGACAGTTGGTGGTAGGGGATAATAGGTTTGGAGCGCGTCCATTTTGGTCTAAGGGAAGGCTTCTGAAAGATCTTGTCTCGATGCATGTCGAGTCTTGTGAGGAAAGTGCACCACCTCTCGAGAGAGTAAAATCTAAGTACTTAGCCGTGTCCCCGACAATGGACAATTTTAGCATCAAGACATGGAAGCTATCAAGGATCTCCTCATCCCAAGTTCTAAGTTAAAAACTTGTGGTTGAACAAGGGTTAAAGGATCTTCAATCAATGATTGGTAGATGCCTTGGGTGATTTTGACAAACAAAAACTTAGTGTTTTCAAATGATAAAGAAAATCTATTTTGAGCAAAGCAAGCCTAAGCTCCACTTAGCCAAATGCATATAGATGATAGATACCACTATTCTACCATAGTATCACTTGCCAATACAATTTAAATGTATTGACCCTTGTGGCTGTAACTTATTAGGTTGCAGGTTTGTTTGATGTTAGTGAGGTGTGTTGACTAGGATTACAAGTCTACAACCAACTTGATTGCCTATGGCACTTTGAAGATGAAGGACTATCACATCCCAAGATTTTCCAAATCTTGTAATGTGAAAAAGAAATAAAAAAATAAATTTTTTGTTGAAAATCAGGGTGAAAAGAAACTTTGTTTCAAAAAGGAAACTTAAAATCCCATCTTGAACAAACTTTAATTAAAGTTTGAATCCAACAAAATCCAAATCAAGAGAAATGCATTCCTCTTAAAATGCATCTGGAAATTTAAACACATGGAAAATAAATCCAAACCCTAAACCCGAATGGAATAAAAATCATTTCCAAGTTATCTCCAAGCCAATGGATTTGATCCATATAAAAATTTGTCAACAAACATTTACAAAAGATCAAGAAAGACAAAGAGAAATATTATAAGACCATAGAAATTGGTTTCACTTAAATTTGGAGCCATAAATAAAATCTTATGAATATAATAAGATAAGGAAATTAAATTCCAAAGCTAATAAAGAACCTATCTATAAATCCATACCAAATGATGAGCAAACAATCCTAAAGGGATAAACAAATATTAAACAAGATTTCACAAATTGGAATCACCAAGTTTGGATCTCTAAATAAAAAGATATGGATTTTATAAAATGAAGAAAGAAATATTAAATAAAGAATATTTAAAGACCAAATTAAATCTTGGCCTAACCCATAAGCAAATGGAATGAACTTAATCCAAATCCAAATAAAATAAAAGGATAAGGAATTCCCAAAATGAAATAAAATGGTTTAAACCAAATTCCATTTGAATAATGACAAATCCAATTTTAAGGGATTAATAAAATCATATTAAAAACTTTTCCAAATAATTCAAGATGAATTATTGATACCCAAATAATCAAATAAAAACCTACCGAAAATATTTGGAAGGTTTTAGAAACTTAAATTATGTTTGAAAATATTATTAAATCCTTTTTGATTTAAAACAAGGGCCTTTTTGAATAATTAAAAAGACCCCAAAAAGAATAAAGTTTTATTCAAAAATTGACTTCAGATTATATTACTAATCAGTATTTAAATCTACACAAATTTTGGTTGAGGTTTGAAATCAGTTTGAAGTTTGAAATAATTAAACAAAACTAAAACAGATTAATAGAAATGAAAAAGGGAAAAACAAACAGAACAAAAAAATGAAAAGGTCGACCCAGCCCAGCTAGCCCAGTAAGCCCAGCAGAAGCCCACCTCTCCCTCTCACTCCTAGCTAACCGTTTTTCACCACGAAAGAAACCCACATAGACGATGACAGCCTGGACCCACTCCCCTGCCTCTCCTCGCTGACGAAACGACCCCACCGCCACGCAATCATCTTCCTCACCCCGCTGACCCCGCCCCTCACCTCGCGACCGTTCTCTGCTCTTTGATTCGAGGTTTAATTTCGATTGATGGAGTGATCAATCCACACTAGTAATCACGCGTACTAAAGCGCCTGCGTTCCCTCTCTCATTCCCCTCACTCGCCAGAACCTCTACGCCCCCAGGCCGTCCCCATTTCCGCTTACACCGCCACGGTCTCCGGCGAACATCAGCGGCGATTCCGGCCAGACCACGCCCCCCTTGCTCCCTGGCGCATACGAGCTTGCTCCCCATCTCCTGGCGGACCTCCCTGTATCGTCGGCTCCCCCGCGCGTGCCCTACAAGCTCGACAACATCTCCGCCAGAGCAGCACCACCGTCTGCCTCCGCTCCTACGAGCACTATCGGTGGCACCAGACCCCCCTTGCCCTCCTTTTGATGCACACATGTCCGTGACTCGCGTACAAAGCTAACCGCATCTTCCGTTTGCTCCCTCATGCTCCGTAGCGTCGCCCTCGACAACGACTGATCGCACCCGATGCCAGGAGCATCTCCGGCGAGGAATTCCGACGACACCCGTGCGCCCCTGCTACCCGAAGACCACCTTGAGCTTCGCCATACCCCTGCGATCACTGTGAGCCCTTCCCCTTCCTCCCTTGCTTCCTGTAACCACCACGAAGCCGTAGGCAGAGCCAGCGCCGCCACCTGCCGTCGCCAGTGCCGCCCATCTCTGGGAGGCACGCTGTGCGCCGTGCGATTACGATCCAGTGTCCATGATAGAATTTTAACCGAAGGGGTACGCTTGCTTCTAAGCCGTGCGATCCCACTTAAATCCAACGGCTCGCGTCTGCCAATCCGAGCGAAACGGTACCGACGAGTAGTATCACGCCACGTGTCCCTTTCCGTTTGAAATAAAAACAAAGATGTCTATTAGATGTTCCAATTTGAAAAATTCATAACTTTCAAACCACACGTCCAAATTTTATAAATTTTATATCAATGGAATCAGCAAGACAATTACTTTCTGACCATGCACTTCGTTTAGTAAAATGCTTCTGTTAAATTGATTGTTTTTTTAGAAACTTGTGTATGCATGTTTAGAATATAAAATTTGTTCTAAAATGAATTTTGAGATGAAATCTTTGACAAATGGTTTGTTTTGAACCTACTGACCCTATAAATCAATTGGTGGTTTCAAAAATGTATTTGGTGAAGCAAAAGAATGGATCTTTGATTTAAACCATTTCTAGTCAAATAAAAATATGGTTTAATTGTTAAAAATGATTTTGGAGGAAAACCCTTGGAATTTTTTTGATTTAAACTCTCTGACCCTAAACACAAGGTTTTATGGTTTTAAAACATGCTTTGTGAACCCAATAGAATGTTGCCTTATTAAAAGAATTTCTTCACCACATAAAATAATGACATGATTTAAAAATGGTTTATGAAGTAAAACCTTTTGCAAATGATTTTGCCACTTTATAAAATGACCATTAGGTGTATTCAAATGTTTTTGAACCATAAGAAACCACTTCTCCAAATAAAACAATCTTTTGCATGCTTGCATGCATTGCTTTGTTTTTATTATTTTATGTGATGTTTTGCTTGATTGGTAGATTGAAATTGTGCCTTGCTTGATTGAATTGTAGTGACTTGAAGAGTGTGATTGTTGCAAGGACAAGGAGTGAACTTATACCCTCTACCAAAAATTCAAGTGATGCTTCATACTTTGTCTTATTATTTTCACTATGCATTAGTGATATTTCTAAATAGGACTTGCATGGAATTTTGCTAAGTATAAAACTATGCTATGGGAAATCCTAGTAGATGAAACCTTAGTAGAAATTTCCTAAGTTAAGATTCCTACTACTATCATGCTTAGCTTAGCTAGTAGAAAACAAGGGTGGAATATATATTCATACTATGGAATATTTCCAAGTCAAAGGACTTGTGTTTTGACTAATAAAACAAATAAGTGAATGAAACACCTGGGTGGAATGGAAGGAATGGTTTGTGTTGAGTGGTTATGCAAGTCCATTATGCTGGGGGAAAACTTGGGCATCACCAAGTCCAGTATACTGGGGAAAACTTGACATCTCACTTGTGGATGGCCACCCAGGAACAAAGAGATTTGAGATGTCAAATGTTGAGAAGCTTCAAGTGCAGCCACTTGGCATTATGGGCTCTCCCTAGATCATATAGGTTGCAATAACTTAGCCAAATGGACAGTTGGTGGTAGGGGAATGATAGGTTGGAGCGCGTCCATTCTGGTCTAAGGGAAGGCTTCTGAAAGATCTTGTCTTGGTGAAACCAAGTCTTGTGGGGAAAGTGCACCACCTCTGCAGAGTGTAAAATCTAAGTACTTAGCCATGTCCTCGGTAAAGGACAATTTGAGTATCAAGACATGGAAGCTATCAAGAATCTCATCATCCAAATTTCTAAGTTAAAAACTTGTGGTTGAACAAGGGTTGGAAGGATCACCAATTTCTATTGGGGAATGCCTTGGGAAAGATTTTGTCAAGCAAAAACTTAGTGTTTTCAAATGATAAGGAAAATCTATTTTGAGCAAAGCAAGCCTAAGCACCACTTAGCCAAATGCATATAGATGATAGACTCCACTATACTTCCATAGTATCACTTGCCAATACAATTCAAATGTATTGACCCTTGTGGCTGTAACTTATTATGTTGCAGGTTTGTATGACGTTAGTGAGATGTGTTGATTAGGATTACAAGTCTACAACCAACAAGTTTGCCTGTGGCACTTTGAAGATGAAGGACCCCATGCTATTGTTATATTCTGCTGCATTCTAATGAGATAGCCAAATGAGCTATGTAAGATGTAATAAATTATTTTATTCCTGGTTATAAAGTTGTATTATGACCTTTGTTTCTTGATATTACATCTTAACTGTGGATGCTAGCTATTCATCCAGGGACTAGCATTGTAAACACAGGGATCTCTACCTTATTAAAGGTTGGGAACCTTACAAGGACTCCATGCTATATAGTTATTACTACTACATTGTAATGAGATAGCCAAATGAGCTATGTAAGATGTAATGAATTATTTTATTCCTAGTTATAAAGTTGTATTATGACCTTTGTTTCTTGATATTATATATTAACTGTGGATGCTAGCTATTGATCCAGGGACTAGCATTGTAAACACAGGGATCTCTACCTTATTAAAGGTTGGGACCTCTACACCCGGATCCAATACAAGGCTCCGAACAACATTTGGTCTTCCTACTAACATTCCATATATACTAAACAACATTGAATCCTTAAGTGTGTCTACCTACGGTTCGTGAATTATGCATACATGACCGAGACTCTTCTCCGATCAATAACCAATAGAGGAATCTGGAAATTCATATGGTTCCCATGTATTTCTATGATTACTTTGTGATTGAGTGAACCATTTACATACGATACCAATTTCCCTTTTACCTATTTCAACCTCGTTACCAATAAGTACTCTTTACTTATACTTGTGATATGTAATCCCTTGTGATCCAGTCACATGCTTGCAAGCTAATTGTATGACATTCCACCGAGAGGGCCTAGAGTATATCTATCTGTCATATGGATGGACAAATCCCACTCTTGATCCATGTGCCTCAACACATACTTTCTGAACACTCAATGTCACCTTTATAACCACCTAGTTACGAAGTGGTGTTTGGTATCACTTTGGGAGCATCAAGTAGATCTAAATTGTTTTTGGAAAACCAAGCTCTAGTCAGTAGCAACATTTTTTGAGGTTTGAAAGGAAAAGAGAAAAGCACTTACAGGTATTTTGTATCATTTATTTTCTTTCTTGATTGGCTCACAAGCTTACTATTGTTTATTAAAATATTTTGTGTCTTCAAGGAAGATTGCATTTTTGAGTTTATCACTTGTATGTTTGCTTGTTTCCTTCAACTCTTTTGATTGCTACCCAGCCCTTGCTAGCCAAAAACCTTTGCTAAGAGGGAAAACTTCTCATGCATCCAATCCTTTAAACCAAAACCTGTGCCATTTGTGTCCACCATATCTACCTATTAGCATTATTACTATTCCAAGCAAATTCTCAAGCTTCATCTACCTTTCAAATTAAAAATTATTTTTTATGTGAAAACTAGTTAGTAAAGCTCTCATGAACTTGATGGCACACCTTATTTTCCTGTCCTTAATAAACTGAACCATTGTGTCATCGAAGTTGTATATGCTTGCATCTATACGTTGGGGTTAGCAGAACCGTGTTGTCATGGGGAGCGCTTTCAACACCTGTAAATACATACCCAGTTGATATCATGCTCTTTTGTTTGCGGATGTCGTCGGTGTGAAATAAAAGGGGAGCTTGTAAGTCCATGGAGTTATGTACATTGTGTTAGAGAAACGCCTGGGCCGCTAGCCTAAGCCATGCCTAATCATGGTGGAAACTTGCAGCATCACCATAATGACATCTATGAAGAATTATTCTTATAAAAAAGAGATACGAGATTCAGAAAAAGAGGAAGAGAGAAAAACGAACCATATTCCCATGGTAAATAAGAGACTGCTGAGATGCTCATTGTCTCCTTGCCTTGTCATTGTGATATGGGAAAGCTCATGTGTCATGTGCAAGGGGTACCCCGTTGGCGGTTCTCTATGATACACATGTACTTACTATGACAAGAACTTACCGGTAGCTAAAGTTGAGTAGCATGAGGAGCGGCCCTCGTACTTAAGGGACATGAGATTGCCAACTTATATTTCGTTAAGGATATACTCCATCTTTGTTCACTTTAACCTTAATCACCTCAAGATGCTTATGATAGGGGCAATGAGAGATCAAAGTTAGTAAGTACCATAATCTTTTGAAAGATCTTTATGAATTTGAAATCCCTGCTTCTCTCTATGAAGGGCCTTTTCTTCTACTTCTAAGTTGAGTCAGTAAACCTATTCCTCTCTATCTCCAGCAAGCATTTGAGTTGTTGTGTTTCAAGCATTCATATGATGATTTATTCAATCATGTTCTTTATCTTCCTTATTTGCACAAGACACTTATATAAATGAGTATTACTTTGAAAGCCATCATTGTGAAAAACCTTTTATGTTTGAGCAAAGAGTACTCTTGTTGTAAACTTGTTTACAAAAAAGCTTTACTTGAAAACTTTTTGCCAACTATTCTCTGACCAAGAACAAAGTTTGCCAATCCCAATTATGATTTGTCTTTATGCATCTTTATTATGACTCCCACACTTGTTGCAAGCTAAGTTAAATAATGGTGAGTTGCTTTCTTCTATGAGTTGTGTATTGGTAAGTGTGATGCTTCTTGTCCATATTCTTTTTATCAACAGTTCACTCCACAAATCTGTGGACATGTGAAAGGATACAGATGTCGCCTAGAGGAGGGTGAATAGGCGATTAAAACTTTTCTGAGAGATGCTCGACAAAGGTGGAATTAAACTAGCATTTACTTTGTCAAGCACAACCTAGAACAACTAGGGTTCACCTATATACACCAACAACTTATGCTAATCAATACAAGCAACAATGTGATAGAATAGATTACTTCAAGCATGAAGGCTATCACAATGTAAAGTTCATAAGTAAAGAGCTCGGGTATAGAGGTAACCGAGGCAGGCGGGGACGAAGATATTTTATCGATTTCCTCCCAACATGGAGTACGTTGTCTTGGTTTTGTCGACACGTACACCATAGGGGTATCCCAACGACAAGTTTATTGACGTGGGGGGAAGACGGAGACCGTCCGGGTCGGCTTGACATAGTTTACCCAGGTTCAGATATCACGACGGTGGCGAGATCCTACTCCTGCTATAAATCACTATTATGGCAATACGCTGAGTTACAGGATTGGGGGGTTCGCTGTGTGCGGGTAGTGCTATGCACTTGTTGTTCTATCTGAGTTATGCCCTAAAGGCTCCCGTAGGCCGGCTTATAAGAGCGCCAGGACCTAGGGTTACATGGAGAGTCCCAGCCGGATACAGTTATAGAGTCCTAGACTAACACTAACTAGTCTTCGTGTCCTCCAAGGCTCCGTCTGCCATCTAAGGCGGTTGCACGTCGCCTTCCTTCATCCTTGCTGGACCTCCGTCTTTTCTATCAGCAACTGGGCCGCCCGGTTATGCCATAGGCCTAACCACCAACTGTGGGCCGCCCGGGCTTGCCGGTATGAGACTATGCCGTAGATATACCCATTTGGTATATCCACAACAGTAGCCCCCGAAGTTCTTCAATATCCTCGCGTTCCTCCGTCTAGATTTGAGCGTAAGTATCACGTCATCTTCAATTTGTAGGCATGCTTCGCGAAGAATCTTGTAGAGCTCCCATAACATATTCTCATCTGACTAAATCTAGCCAGAGAGTTGCTTGTATGCTTCTGCGAACGAGTCCAAGACGGAGAAATCTCTAACGAATCGTTAGTGATTCTTCCAAGCTCCAGGAACCTCTTCAATATCATTATCCATGCAGGACGATAGGTAAGCCGGAAAAAATCATGGCTATCGGGCCACGATTGTAAAGGCTGCCAAACTGCCGACTTAGATCCAGCAAAGTCATAGACATAAGATCTTCCCGAATTAAGGTCTTAGAGCCTCTCATATCACGGATGTTTTAGGCCATAGAGCCGTGTAACCCAGTGAAACTTCCGTGAAGGCAAAGTTGATGTCGAGCCCCCGGGTTTTGCTAGCCGGATTTTTCACCGTCTTGAAAGTTTTGTTGATATAACCATATGTAGCCCCCGAGCATTGAGTCGGCTTCGTCGAAGGCGGCTTGATGCTCAAAAGAACATGCATAATTGTACGTCAAACGATTGTAGCCCCCGAGCGCCTAGTCATAAATAATTTCGGCTTGGTTCTCTAGAGAGAACTTCACAAAAATTCAACATCGGTGTAGCCCCCGAGCGTCAAGGTGGAATTCACTTGAATTCTCCGTCTTGATGCTCAAAGAGAACTAAACCATGTCTTGGAGATCATCGTACTGTAGCCCCCGAGGTTTGTTCCGTCTTGGACGCAAGGCGGGACAAAGCTCTTAAATTAGAGATGTCAAGCCCCCGAGCATCGATCCGATATCCTCAAAGACGGCTCAAGTATTGGTCAACAATTGCAATCGCAGCCCCCGATGTGTCAAACCTAGTGAAAATCCGCCTTAAAACACCTTAATCCAAGGAACGCGGCAATGTCCAAGCGTTACGTACCTGAAATATAAACATAAAAATACAAATGTATTAAATTGTTCCTTTAATCATGTCCAACAAACAAATGTAAGGCGGAACAAACGTGGCCTTTAAACAAATGCTTTAAAGCTGAAACTATCCAGCAGATGGACACATAAAACTGTTTAGGAGGGAAAAATTCAACTGATTTCAATAGTTTATGTAAAATTTTGTTTAAGCAAGTGCTGGCCTATGCATTATTCTGGTTTTTATGCTTGACCTTTCATGAGACGGAAGATTCGCAGCACAGAACTATGTCCTTGGGCGATGATGCCTAATGGCACCGTCCAGAATCCAAGGCCAAAACGCCGGCTTTGAGTGCCGAGAAGTCACTACTCCAGAATCCACATAAAAACAACAAAAACCGTGTATCCAGAAAATTTAAGCTAACGCCCGAAGGCGGGTTTTTTGCATGGTACTGGGGCTTTAAACGGCAAGCCAGTAAAAAGTTATACTCACGAGCGCAAGGCAAATCGTGGAAAAGTATGACCAAAGCAAAAGCGGTAAAATACTCAGAATACGAGTGAACCAATCTTAATCTCATGATCATAAATAATTAAAATAAATAATAAATATAAAGCGAAGTTGGTGTTGTTCCGGTGAAGTAGACAGATCCTGTCCGTGACAACACTAGTACAAAGAGCTCCATGCATCCCGGTTCGTATGGGCCTTTTGTCCCGGTTGCCCAACCGGGACGGGGCAATCGGGACTAAAGCCCTAACCTTTAGTCCCGGTTGCCCCACCAACCGGGACAAAAGGGTGCACACGTGGCCTGCCAGGGGGGAAGGACCTTTAGTCCCGGTTTGTATACGAACCGAGACTAAAAGTTTTTTCTAATATTTTTCTAAAATTGATTTTTTTTCAATTTTTCAATTTTTTGAAAAAAGTTTTTTTTTTATTTTTTGAATTATTTGGCTCGTTAATCTCCCACATCTCTCATTTTTAACACTAATTATACTTAATCTTAGTTCAAATTGTACTTATAGTCAAACTTACCATCCGGTCACCCATCCTAGCACTACTCCACCCCCAGCACGCTTAACTTCTTCATTCCATCTCTCCCATCTGCGCGAAGGACCAATATATCTTGTTGTCAAGACTAGTATATCAATCTTATTAACTCATATCGATATGTGACACGTTTTTATTTTTTGAAATTAAGAACAACTATTTTTAGTAAACAACAATAAATAATTAATAATAACATTTTATTCTAATGAAAGTAAAAACTAATTAAATTAATATTTTATTCATTTTTTCCATTTATTCATTTAATATGACATAAACAATATCTTCAAATCTATAAATCGAAATTTAACAAATCATATATCCATTATTATCAGAAAAATGCGAGGAATTCAAATATGACATAAAAAATACTAAAATAATTTTTTTCTGAAATAATTTTTTTTTTCGAATTTTAAGAATCCAAAACGGCCTAACTATGTTGAAATCAAAGAGCTAATTTTTTCTGCACATTTTGATAGGTTGAGCGCTTCGTCTAATTTTTCCTGCGGCGGACTGTACGGACACGAAAAACAAACTCTATTTAGCGTCCGGGTTTAACGCCACGCGATGAGGGACAAGGGCGCTTGCCTAATTTTCGTTTTTGTACGTATTTTTTTTAATCAGTTAAATGTCTATCTAAACGTCTGGCAGTGTATATAGCCTAACTACAGAGTTCCTAAAATCACAAACACGTGGATATTTGTATCAAAATCCTAATTTCTTTAATTCCTCCAAGATTGATCATGCTGTTGCGATGATTTTCTAAGAGATTTTACTTTTAGAATTTTTTACTTTTAGAGAAAAGGGCACCCACAATCAGCACAAGGATTTTACTTTTAGAATTTTTTATAACCTTTTGTCCCAGTTCGTATCACCAACCGGAACTAAAAGGGGTGCCCGGTGCCAATCCCTTTAGTCCGGGTTGGTAATACGAACCGGGACTAAAGGTCACACCTTTAGTCCCGGTTGGTGATACGAACCGGGACTAAAGGGATTGGCACCAGGACACCCCCTTTAGTCCCGGTTGATGATACGAACCGGGACTAAAAGTCCCATTTGACCCGGGACTAAAGACGTATGGCGTTCTAGCCGTTGGAACCGGGACTAATATTCACATTAGTCCCGGGTCCAACCATAACCGGAATTAATGCTCCAAGCTAGGATGGACGTATGGCTCTTTTTCTACTAGTGCAAGACCGAAGCGATGAAGTGTCACGGAATAGATTCGCAACCGGAAACAAAGCCGGAAGCGGGACGCGACGATGACAGGAGTGTAGCTTGGCCGTCTTCTTTACAAACTATTCTGGCAAAATAAGACAGAACGAAACACACACTAGTGCATGGCTTTGGTTCACGTCTGATTGAAAGCATGGCTTTCTAGCCGGAAATTATTGCATGATCCGTACTTAGTTGATTCTTTGGAACTTGGGGACATCACAATCAATGAAGTCCCGCTCTGTAGCTTTATTTGGAACTGTCTTGAAACGATCTCTGATACCGACCAATCTACTGCTTAGGACCGTTCGTACACACAGTATATGTATGAGCAAGTCGATCGAAACCAATTTTAGCACACATGCGTCTCCGCTTGAGGATCATAGATCGAACTCAAATTGGTTATTGCATGCACGACAAGACTGATATCACACAAAGTTCTTCTCACGCTAATTGAACAGCACCGCCAGTAGATTTAATCGCGTCAGTCCGTCAACACCGCGTGTAGATGTAGATCTCCGGGATGCCGCCGATTCGACCACACGCTAAAAAGAGTGATGGTGACTTCGGCGCGTCACTGGAGATGCGATTTTTCCGTCTTCGAAGACGGCGAGGGATCCCGCCCGGATCCGTGTTGTAAGCGCCTCTTGTCCCACGGTGGGCGCCAACTGTCGTGTTTTTTTCGACACGTACGCCGTAGGGGTATCCCAACGACGAGTTTAGAGACGTGGAGGGAAGATAGAGAGCGTCCGGGTCGGCTTGAAACAGTTTACCTAGGTTCAGATCTCACGACGGTGGCGAGATCCTACTCCTGCTATAAATCACTATAATGGCATTACGCCGAGTTACAGGATTGGGGGGTTCGCTGTGTGCCGGTAGTGCTATGCACTTGTTGTTCTATCTGAGTTATGTCCTAAAGGCTCCCGTAGGCCGGCTTATAAGAGCGCCAGAACCTAGGGTTACATGGAGAGTCCCAGCTGGATACAGTTATAGAATCCTAGACTAACACTAACTAGTCTTCGTGTCCTCCAAGGCTCCGGCTTCCATCTAAGGCGGTTGCACGTCGACTTCCTTCATCCCTGCTGGACCTCCATGTTGTCTATCAGCAACTGGGCCGCCCGGTTATGCCATAGGCCTAACCACCAACTGTGGGCCACCCGGCTTGCCGGTACGAGACTATGCAGTAGGTATACCCATTTGGTATATCCACAACCGTGGTTTTGTCGACATGTACGCCATAGGGGTATCCTAACAGTGCGTTTAGAGACGTGGGGGAAGACGGAGAGCGTCCGGGTCGGCTTGACATAGTTTACCCAGGTTCAGATCTCACGACGGTGGCGAGATCCTACTCCTGCTATAAATCACTATAATAGCAATACCCGAGTTACAGGATTGGGGGGTTCGCTGTGTGCGGGTAGTGCTATGCACTTGTTGTTCTATCTGAGTTATGCCCTAAAGGCTCCCGTAGGCTGGCTTATAAGAGCGCCAGGACCTAGGGTTACATGGAGAGTCCTAGCCGGATACGGTTATAGAGTCCTAGCACTAACTAGTCTTCGTGTCCTCGAAGGCTTCGGCTTCCATCTAAGGCGGTTGCACGTCGCCTTCCTTCATCCATACTGGACCTCCTTGTCTATCAACAACTGGGCCGCCCGATTATGCCATAGGCCTAACCACCAACTGTGGGCCACCCGGGCTTTTGGTATGAGACTATACCGTAGGTATACCCATTTGATATATCCACAGTAGTAGCCCCCGGAGTTCTTCAATATCCTCGCGTTCCTCCATCTAGCTTTGAGCGTAAGTATCACGTCGTCTTCAATTTGTAGGCGTGCTTCGCGAAGAATCTTGGAGAGCTCCCATAACATATTCTCATCCGACTAAGCCTAGCCAGAGAATTGCTTGTATGCTTCTGCGAACGAGTCCAAGGCGGAGAAATATCTAACGAGTCGTTAGTGATTCTTCCAAGCTCTAGGAACCTCTTCAATATCATCATCCATGCAGGACGATATGTAAGCCGGAAAAAATCACGGCTACCGGGCCACGACCGTAAAGGCTGCCAAACTGCCGACTTAGAGCCAGCAAAGTCACAGACATAAGAGCTTGCCGAATTAAGGTCTTAGAGCCTCTCATATCACGGACGTTTAGGCCATCGAGCCGTGTAACCCAGTAAAACTTTCGTGAAGGCAAAGTTGATGTCGAGCCCCCGGGTTTCGCTAGCCGGATTTTTCACCGTCTTGAAAGTTTTGTTGATATAACCATATGTAGCCCCCGAGCATTGAGTCGGCTTCGTCGAAGGCAGCTTGATGCTCAAAAGAACGTGCATAATTGTACCACAAACGATTGTAGCCCCCGAGCGCCTAGTCGGAAATAATTTCGGCTTGGTTCTCCAGAGAGAACTTCACAAAAATTCAACATCGGTGTAGCCCCCGAGCGTCAAGGTGGAATTCACTTGAATTCTCCGTCTTGATGCTCAAAGAGAACTAAACCATGTCCTGGAGATCATCGTACTGTAGCCCCCGAAGTTTGTTCCGTCTTGGACGCAAGGCGGGATAAAGCTCTTAAATTAGAGATGTCAAGACCCCGAGCATCGATCCGACATCCTCAAAGGCGGCTCAATTCTTGGTCAACAATTGCAATCGCAGCCCCCGATGTATAAAGCCTAGTGAAAATCCTCCTTAAAACACCTTAATCCAAGGAACGCGGCAATGTCTAAGCGTTACGTACTTGAAATATAAACATAAAAATACAAATGTATTAATTGTTCCTTTAATCGTGTCCAACAAACAAATGTAACGCGGAACAAACATGGCCTTTAAAAAAATACTTTAAAGGTAAAACTATGCAGCAGATGGACACATAAAACTGTTTAGGAGTGAAAAACTCAACTAATTTGAACAGTTTATGTAAAATTTTGTTTAAGCAAGTGCTGGCCTATCCATTATTCTGGTTTTTATGCTTGACCTTTCGTGAGACGAAAGACTCGCAGCACAAAACTATGTCCTTGGGCGATGATGCCTAATGACAACGTCCAGAACCCAAGGCCAAAATGCCGGCTTTGAGTGCCGAGAAGTCACTACTCCAGAATCCACATAAAAACAACATAAAACGTGTATCCAGAAAACTTATGCTAACGTCCGAAGGCGGGTTTTTTGCATGGTACTGAGGCCTTAAAGGGCAAGCCAGTAAAAAGTTATACTCACGAGCACAAAAAAAATCATGGACAAGGTATGACCAAAGCGAAAGCGGTAAAAGAGTCAAAATACGAGTGAACCAATCTTAATCTCATGATCATAAATAATTAAAATAAATAATAAATATAAAGTACTTAGCTGTTTTAAATGAAGTCGGTGTTGTTCCGGTGAAGTAGACAGATCCTGTCCGTGACAAGACTGAAGCGATGAAGTGTCATGGAATAGATCCGCAACCGGAAACAAAGCCGGAACCCGGACGCGACGATGATGGGAGTGTAGCTGGCCGTCTTCTTTACAAACTATTCTGGCAAAATAAGACAGAACGAAACACACACTAGTGCATGGCTTCGGTTCACGTCTGATTGAAAGCATGGCTTTCTAGCCAGAAATTATTGCATGATCTGTACTTAGTTGATTCTTTGGAACTTGGGGACATCACAATCAATCAAGTCCTGCTCTGTAGCTTTATTTGGAACTGTCTTGAAGCGATCTCTGATGCCGACCAATCTAGTGCTTAGGAGCGTTCGTACACACAGTATATGTATGAGCAAATCGATTGAAAACAATTTTAGCACACATGCGTCTCCGCTTGAGGATCATAGATCGAACTCAAATCGGTTATTGCATGCACGACGAGACTGACATCACACCAAGTTCTCCTCACGCTAATTGAACAGCACCGCTAGCATATTTAATCGCGTCGGTCCGTCAACGCCGTGTGTAGATGTAGATCTCTAGGATGCTGTCGATTCGACCACACGCTAAAAAGAGTAATGGTGATTCCGGCGCGTCACTAAAGATGTGATTTGTCCGTCTTTGAAGACGGCGAGGGATCCCGCCCGGATCCGTGCTGTAAGCGCCTCTTGCCCCACGGTGGGCACAAACGGTCGTGGTTCGACACGTACGCCATAGGGGTATCCCAACGGCGAGTTTAGAGACGTTGGGGGAAAACGGAGAGCGTCCGGTTTGGCTTGACATAGTTTACCCAGGTTCAGATCTCACGACGGTGGCAAGATCCTACTCCTGCTATAAATCACTATAATGGCAATACGTCGAGTTACAGGATTGGGGGGTTCGCTCTGTGCGGGTAGTGCTATGCACTTGTTGTTCTATCTGAGTTATGCCCTAAAGGCTCCCGTAGGCCAGCTTATAAGAGCGTCAGGACCTAGGGTTACATGAAGAGTCCCAGCCGGATACGGTTATAGAGTCCTAGACTAACACTAACTAGTCTTCGTGTCCTCCAAGGCTCCGGCTTCCATCTAAGGCGGTTGCACGTCGCCTTCCTTCATCCCTGTTGGACCTCCGTCTTGTCTATCAGCAACTGGGCCGCCCGGTTATGCGATAGGCCTAACCACCAACTGTGGGCCACCCGGGCTTGCCGGTATGAGACTATGACATAGGTATACCAATTTGGTATATCCACAACGAGTATCCCAACGGCGAGTTTAGAGACGTGGGGGCAAGACGGAGAGCGTCCGGGTCGGCTTGACACAGTTTAACCAGGTTCAGATCTCACGACGGTGGCGAGATCCTACTCCTGCTATAAATCACGATAATGGCAATATGCCGAGTTACAGGATTGGGGGGTTCGCTGTGTGCGGGTAGTGTTATGCACTTGTTGTTCTATCTGAGTTATGCCCTAAAGGCTCCCGTAGGCCGGCTTATAAGAGCGCCAGGACCTAGGGTTACATGGAGAGTCCCAGCCGGATACAATTATAGAGTTCTAGACTAACACTAACTAGTCTTCGTGTCCTCCGAGGCTCCGGTTTCCATCTAAGGCGGTTGCACGTCGCCTTTCTTCATCCCTGCTGGACCTTCGTCTTGTCTATCAGCAACTGGGCCGCCCGGTTATGCCATAGGCCTAACCACCAACTATGGGCCACCCGGGCTTGCCGGTATGAGACTATACCGTAGATATATCCATTTGGTATATCCACAACAGTAGCCCCCGGAGTTCTTCAATATCCTTGTGTTCCTCTGTCTAGCTTTGAGCGTAAGTATCACGTCGTCTTCAATTTGTAGGCGTGCTTCGCGAAGAATCTTGGAGAGCTTCCATAACATATTCTCATCCGACTAAGCGTAGCCAGAGAGTTGCTTGTATGCTTTTGCGAACGACTCCAAGGCGGACAAATATCTAAAGAATCGTTAGTGATTCTTCCAAGCTCTAGGAACCTCTTCAATATCATCATCCATGCAGGACGATAGGTAAGCCGGAAAAAATCACGGCTACCGGGCCACGATTGTAAAGGCTGCCAAACTGCCGACTTAGAGCCAGCAAAGTCACAGACATAAGAGCTTGCCAAATTAAGGTCTTAGAGCCTCTCAAATCACAGACGTTTAGGCTATCGAGCCGTGTAACCCAGTGAAACTTCCATGAAGGCAAAGTTGATGTCGAGCCCCCGAGTTTCGCTAGCCGGATTTTTCACCGCCTTGAAAGTTTTGTTGATATAACCATATGTAGCCCCCGAGCATTGAGTCGGCTTTGTCAAAGGCGGCTTGATGCTCAAAAGAACATGCATAATTGTACATCAAACGATTGTAGCTCTCGAGCGCCTAGTCGGAAATAATTTCGGCTTGGTTCTCCAGAGAGAACTTCACAAAAATTCAACATCGGTGTAGCCCCCGAGTGTCAAGGTGGAATTCACTTGAATTCTCCATCTTGATGCTCAAAGAGAACTAAACCATGTCCTGGAGATCATCGTACTGTAGCCCCCGAGGTTTGTTCCGTCTTGGACGCAAGGCGGGATAAAGCTCTTAAATTAGAGATGTCAAGGCCCCGAGCGTCGATCCAACATCCTCAAAGGCGGCTCAAGTCTTGGTCAACAATTGCAATCGCAGTCACCGATGTGTCAAGCCTAGTGAAAATCCGGCTTAAACCACCTTAATCCAAGGAACGGGGCAATGTCCAAGCATTACGTACCTGAAATATAAACATAAAAATACAAATGTATTAAATTGTTCCTTGAATCGTGTCCAACAAACAAATGTAAGGCGGAACAAACATAACCTTTAAACAAATGCTTTATAGCTAAAACTATGCAGCAGATGGACACATAAAACTGTTTAGGAGGGAAAAACTCAACTAATTTGAACAGTTTATGTAAAATTTTGTTTAAGCAAGTGCTGGCCTATCCATTATTCTGATCTTTATGCTTGACCTTTTGTGAGACGGAAGACTCGCAGCACAGAACTATGTCCTTGGGCGATGATGCCTAATGGCACCATCCAGAACCCAAGACCAAAACGCCGGCTTTGAGTGCCGAGAAGTCACTACTCCAGAATCCACATAAAAACAACAGAAAAAGTATATCCAAAAAACTTAAGCTAACGTCCGAAGGCGGGTTTTTTGCATGGTACTGTGGCATTAAACAGCAAGCCAGTAAAAAGTTATACTCACGAGCGCAAGGCAAATTGTGGAAATGGTATGACCAAAATAAAAGCGGAAAAGACTCAGAATAAGAGTGAACTAATCTTAATCTCATGATCATAAATAAATAAAATAAATAATAAATATAAAGTACTTAGCTGTTTTAAGCGAAGTTGGTGTTGTTCCGGTGAATTAGACAGATCCTGTCCGTGATAAGACCGAAGCGATGAAGTGTCACGGAATAGATCTGCAACCGAAAACAAAGCCGGAAGTCAGACGGGAGTGTAGCTGGCCGTCTTCTTTACAAACTATTCTGGCAAAATAAGACAGAACGAAACACACACTAGTGCATGGCTTCGGTTCACGTCTGATTGAAAGCATGGCTTCCTAGCCGGAAATTATTGCATGATCCGTACTTAGTTGATTCTTTGGAACTTGGGGACATCACAATCAATCAAGTCCCGCACTGCAGCTTTATTTGGAACTGTCTTGAAGCGATCTCCGATGCCGACCAATCTAGTGCTTAGGAGCGTTCGTACACACAGTATATGTATGAGAAAATCGATCGAAATCAATTTTAGCACACATGCGTCTCCGCTTGAGGATCATAGATCGAACTCAAATCGGTTATTGCATGCACGACGAGCCTGACATCACACCAAGTTCTTTGAACAGCACCGCCAGCAGATTTAATCGCGTCGTTCCGTCAACGCCGCGTGTAGATGTAGATCTCCGGGATGCTGCCGATTCGACCACACGCTAAAAAGAGTGACGGTGATTCCGGCGCGTCACTGGAGATGCGATTTGTCCGTCTTCGAAAACGGCGAGGGATCCCGCCCGGATCTGTGCTGTAAGCGCCTCTTGCCCCACGGTGGGTGCCAACTGTCGTGGTTTTGTCGACACGTACGCCATAAGGGTATCCCAACGGCGAGTTTAGAGATGTGGGGGAAGACAGAGAGCGTCCGGGTCGGCTTGACACAGTTTACCCAGGTTCAGATCTCACGATGGTGGCGAGATTCTACTCCTGCTATAAATCACTATAATGGCAATACGCCGAGTTATAGGATTGGGGCGTTCGCTGTGTGCGGGTAGTGCTATGCACTTGTTGTTCTATGTGAGTTATGCCCTAAAGGATCCCGTAGGCCGGCTTATAAGAGCGCCAGGACCTAGGGTTACATGGAGAGTCCCAGCCGGATACGGTTATAGTCCTAGACTAACACTAACTAGTCTTCGTGTCCTCCAAGGCTCCGGCTTCCATCTAAGGCGGTTGCACGTCGCCTTCCTTCATCCCTGCTGGACCTTCGTCTTGTCTATCAGCAACTGGGCCGCCCGGTTATGCCACAGGCCTAACCATCAACTGTGGGCCACCCGGGCTTGCCGGTATGAGACTATACCGTAGGTATACCCATTTGGTATATCCACAAAATACGTCTCGTTTGGAGAGGGGGTGGTATCAAACCACCAATGCCGCAAAAGGCCTTCCTTATTCTCTGGTGAATCTCACCCAATGGGATCGATCCACAATTCCACTATCAGTGCACTTGTCGGTGGCAAACCGGAACCTCTCACATGGTTGGAGCACTTCTCCACAACTTAATTGGAGGCTCCCAACAAACGCCACCAAGGCCATAAAACCGTCTAGGGTTCCAAGAACCCAAGAGGGACAAGCTTCAATGAATACCACGAACCAAATCCTCCGAGGAGAACACAAACCGATGCACCTAATGCAAATGGCAAGAACACCACAAAGATGCTCGAATCCCTCACTCTCAAGTTCCAACAAAGCTACTAAAGCTATTAGGGGAACAAGAGAGGAGGAATCAAAGAGGGGCACAAAATCCCCCAAAATCTAGATCCCCAAAGATACACTAACAAAGAGATGTTTTGGTTTGGTCAAAACGTGGATCTAGATATCCTCTCTCTTCCACTCAAATATGGGTAAGAATCATCGGAGGGGAAGAGGTTAATCAAGCTTCAAAATCTAGAGCAAATGTGGAAAAGCTTAGACAAATAGAGGAGAAATAAGCAACTTAAAAGCAAAACGGACAGAGCTTATTTAAAGGGCTAGTAAAAAACTGTCCTTTGGGGCATTTTTTAGAACGGTCCAGTAGTACCGCTTAGAACCGGTACTACCGAATGCGAGAAGATAGAAGCAAACAAGCGAGCCAGGCAACACGTGCGCGAGAGATGGGGCCAGTAGCAGGGCGCGCGCGGGAACGAGAAAAACTGTAGGCGCGGGCGGGATCTAGCGCAGCGGCGCGGGTCAACGCGGAGCGTGCGGCAGCAGGCCCATCGCATGGCAGGCGGGCTGCGCGCACGGGAGGGAAGCGAGGCGTGAGGGATCTGCGTGAAGGGATACGGGTAGGCTATGTAGGGTTCGCAGTATAGAAAACAAAAAATTTCCTACGATGGGAACATCTATGTACCAAGATCTATCTACTAGATACAAGCAACGGGTGGATATACATCCATAGAATACATACCCTCGAAGAGCGAATAGCGTTAACTAGGTTGTACTCGTGGATGATGTAGACGAACGCTTGCCGATCTCAAGATCGTGATGAAGTCCATCTGGTCCAGCCGGTCCAGCACGATCAAGTCCAGCACATCAAAGCAGTGGTGCATCCGTGATCGCACACACGTACGGGTACCCCGACAACCTCCGCGCCCTCGCTCCAGCGAAGCAGCGGAAGCAACAAATCCTTCTAGAAAAAACCACTGGGAACATGTATCTCGCTGATCCGAGACCATGGAGAAATTCTAAAGGGGGGAGAGAGATCCTTCGCGAGGAGGTGTGAGTGAGAGAGAGGGAGGGGGGCTCCTTTTATAGGGAGAGGGGGACCAGCCATGGGCTGCCCCCTCCCCTCCTTTCATTCATCTGGGTGGACACTCCACTCACACAAAAGCCTTTCAATTCCCTCCACTCAAAAACCCACTCAAATTCCCATTAAATTTCCACCAAATTTAATGCAAACTCTCATTAAATAAAACTCCTTTTATTTATTCAGAATTTTGTCAATTACTTTAATGACAAACATTCACATATAACCCCTTGCTAGTAGTTCATTTCACATGCAGAAACACTTTCTGCAATTTCACCCGAAAACCCGTTTCGGTATCTAGTGAAATAAATTCTTGCACTTTGTTATTCTTTTCCTGGCATATCATTTGCTCCGAATGGTGTCGGTATCCCTTAAGTGTGTCACCCTACGGTTCACGAATAATGCGGACATGATCGAGACCCTCTCCGATCAATAATCAGTAGCGGGACCTGGAGATCCATACTGACTCCCACACATTCAACGATGACTTCTGTGATCGTGTGAACCTTTTACGTTAGTATCTTAATCTCTTTGTTTCACGATATATTACAAGTCCGAGATTCGATCATCGGTATCTCCATACCTAGTTTGATCTTGTTACCGACATGCACTCTTTTCTCGTTCCCGTGATATAACATTCTAGTGATCAAATCACTTGCTTGCAAGCTAATCAATGTGATATCACCGAGAGGGCCCAGAGCATATATATCCGTCATCGGGATGAAAAAATTCCACTCTCGATCCATGGGTCTCAACATAACACTTTAATAGTTTTGAAGCCATCTTTGTAATCACCCAGTTACGGTGTGACGTTTGATGTCATCGAGAAACTCTTCCGGTGTTAGTGATTGGCATGATCTCATGGTCTAAGGATTAGGATCACTTCTTAAGTTGTTATAGCAATATAAACTCAATGAATTTGATCGTAATGCTATACTTCGGATGAATGTTCATCACATCATTACACTAATGTTGTGACCTTGTTATTAATAACATCCAATGTCCATGATCAGGAAACTTTGATCATCATGTTAATCAACGAGCTAGTTTATAAGAGAGGCATAACTAGGAACTTCCTTTTTGTTTATTAAACACACATGTATTAACGTTTCCGTATTAATAAAATTATAGCATGTAAAATAAAGATTTATCATAAATAAGGAATACGATAATAACCACTTTATTATTGCCTCTCGGGCATATTCCCTTCAGTCTCCCACTTGCACTAGAGACAATAATCTAGTTTGAAAACTTTGTGTTTTGAACACCTATGGCTTTCTGGTGTTCCATATACGCAACTGCAAGTGGTTAACATAATCTACGGATCTGACACTTTCAGGTCCGTGTGTATTTGCATGTCTTTGCGTCTTCACGCATCACTCATTCTCCAATGAGATGGCATTGTATAAATTTGGTCTTTCGGTGAGACCTTTAGTTCCTTGGGGTTTAAAACACGTCGATACTATTGTCATACAATATATCTTTAGTGTTAGCCCGTTGTGAACCACACCTTAGTTTGATAAAAAACTTCTTGACACAAATTCCCTCCTTTGCTGCTACTGTAGCAGTCATATACTTAGCCTTTTGTTGTAGTATTCGTCACAATGTCTTAACTTTGGAATATATCCAAATCCATCATGAAAACTCCTTTCCATTTCATTGTGCCACTCATAGTTTAAATTGAGATAAACTTATTTTGTATCTTGTGACAAAACTAGTATCAATGTAACGCTTTACAATGAATTATTTGTAATTGTTTGTCACCTCTACACAAATATATTCCTAGTTCTTCCAAAAGATCATAAGAATATCCTCACTATCGTCCAATGATCATTTTATGATTCATTCTGGTATATGCTCATAACACTTAGAGCATAGGACATATCTGGATGTGTACATATCATGGTATGATTGATCAAAAAATTCTCATGATTTCACTCATCAAGTGTCAAAGCACTTGAATCTTGTTTCACTTATCAAGTGTCGATACACTTGAATCTTGATTCAATTCCTTTTCCATGCGACAAGAACCGTTTCTAGTCGTTTCTATATTGAACTCCTCAATATCTCATATATGTACGTTTGGCACAACCATATTAGCGTCACAGTCTATCCACTATAGACATTTATGCTAAACATTCGGGTTTTGCCTAAGTATTTCATCGAAATGAAATTCTTAACCTTTTTCAATAAAAGATACATCATTTCCAATCAACAAGATGTCCTCCACAAAATGTATTAGAAATATGTCTTAGCGCTCCCACTTAATTTCTTGCAAATACAAGCATCTTCATCGTCTCCTGATGAAAACTCCTTTTCATCATGTGAAGATTCCAACTCCGCGATGCTTACTTCAACCATTGAAGTTTGCATGCCCTTTTAGCATCCTTTGAATTTTAACAAAACCCTTTGGATCGTGTCATGTACACGTCCTAGGTAACCATTCTATTAGAAGAATTTTGTTTTGTTTATTCATCTACCATATACCAAATTATATGTAGTGGTTGCTACTTTAATCCGTCCAGACTAAATATCGCTATGAAAGATCAAATCTTGTCATAGTCAACTCCTTGAACATTGTCATAAAATACTTTATGACATGTCGACTATTTCATAGATGTGAAACATCCATGTCTGTTTCTTTATAGATCCAAATACGATCGATAGGTTTTTACACCTTTCCGGAGGGTCTTCCAAGTTCAAAACTTGGTTTCTCGTGTATGGAACTATCACGGATTTTATGGCTTCAAGCCATTTGACGGAGTCAGGGCCCATCATCGCTTCTTTGTATGTAGTCGGTTCATCATTGTCAAACAATAATGATTTACTCTCAAATCTTAGTATTTGATTGTTTATCCGACCGACTTGGTTCAATAAGAACTTAGATCTCCGTGACCACAACCTTTGAGGCACATAAGCTATGAGCATTATGGCAGCCTCCGGAACCATTTCTGGCGCTGCGCAACTCGGCACATTTAGCTTAGGTTCGTTAACCTTATCAAAGTTCTATTGTCCTCCCGCTTAACATTTATGAAAAATTCCTTCTTCAAGAAACTTCATGTTTCAAGCGACAAACCCTTTTGTCCTTGGTGTTATGAAGGAATAACCAATTGTTATTCGAAATAACCTACAAAGACATGCTCATCCGACTTCGGTTGTAAACATCTTACTTATGTTTAGCATACCAAAATTTAAGAAATTACAACTTGGGTTTTACCCCAAACCATAACTTCCATGGTGTCATTTCAACGGATCTAGATGGAGATCTTTTTAGTGTAAAAGAGGTAGTCTCTAAAGCTTTAATCTTTTTAAAACATAATGGCAGTTATATAAATAACACCTTTGATCAAACCATGTCTCACAAGGTTTCATTACAAATCTCAAACACTCCATACTCCTATGGTGTTTTGGGACATGAAAATCTAGGTGTTTTTGCTAAACTTGTAACTCAAATAAATCCCTTTATGATAAAATCATAATTCATTTATTTTTCTTGTTACACTTGTAACTCAAATAAATCCCTTATGATAAAATCATAAACCATTTATTTTCTTGTCACAATGATTTTCACTTCATCTTGAAAGTCTTTGAACATTTTCAAATATTTCATACTTGTTTCTCATTAAGTGAACATTCACTCAAAATTCTGGAGAAAGCATATGAAGTTGAAACCCATTGCTTACGACTACACATAATGGACTACATACATCGATATGTATAAATTCCAATATTTTAGTCGTTCATTCTTCTTTGGCCTTTGAACGAAGTTTTAATTATCCCGAGGAAAATCTCACAAGCGTCACTTGATCAAATCAAAGACTCCAAAAATCCATGAAATTGGAGTTTCTTCATATTTTATTTCCAATATAATTTAAACGGTGATGTCACTTCGTAAGTGATGTTTCAATCATTTGTCTTGCGACATTTTAGCATTAGGTTTTATGGATGTGATTTCTCCAACTAGATTTGTAAATCATCCATCTTATATGGAATATGGTAATTATTTGAACAACCTTTGTTCTCATAATACTTGATTTAAATAACAATTATTAAAACAAATCTTGAAATCAAGCTTTGATGTCAACGAGAAATACAAACAACGGTTTGTTTGTTTTCGATGAACATCATCACATATTCTCTTGCTAGTTACTTAGGCCATTGTGGTTTATGAATTGCGTCGTTCCGTATGAAATTTCATACCAACCAATTCGGTATCCAATACCCAAAAACCACATTGTTTAACAAGCAAAGAATACAACCATAACATGTATATCATCCATATACCTAAATTGGATATTTCCAATCTTTTCTTTTCTGCCAAATATATTTTATAGATTCTCTTTCAGCATTACCTTTTCCTTTTTAAAAGAATCTATCAACATCAAAAGTGGTGCCATATACATGACACATAGTCCAAAGCGTGTATATTCAAATAATAATACCTTTGGACTTGCACTTTGAAGTAGATCACCATCATCAAAATGATCGGTATTCTTTTAAAATCCATTCTTTAGTAATCTTTTAGTGTAGTAAACACTTTACATACATATTCTATTCACCCTTATCATGACGACTTTCATGATCAAGCTACTGTAGCTTATAAAGGCGAATCGTGAGTATAACATTACTTTCCAAAATACTTTTGGATGATTAGGATGTCTAGCATCTCCAACCTTTGCAAATTCTCATCCAATATGAGAACATATATTATACTCTATCATATTGCAACCAAAACATTATTTCAGATATCGTTATATCTGCCACACATGATGGTTTCTGAAACAATTCTTTCAGCTCCTAGATAAACTTGATATTAAAACAATCAAGAATCATAGAGGCAAACATGATATTTAAGATATTAACACTGGAATTGTTACTCTCGATTTAATACCAATTATTAAATTTCACGGAGTAAATAGAATTTTGCTGAAAGTTTGCAATAGGGCTTTAAACTTTAGATTGACACTCAACACAATACGATACCAGTTCGTAAAGTATATATCCAGAATTCTATAGTTCTATTATCTCAATTACAACTATGCATAAGGTGGTGAATGAATGCCAATGACTACAACAAATTATGCAAATTCACTTTGATTTAATTTATGATAAATTGAGTTCTACTAATCCAAATTAGAAATGAACTCCCACTCAAAAAAGACATCCCTCGTGTCTTTTTGGTGATTACATGAACCAAATCCACTACACCAAGTCCGATCATCACGTGAGTCGATGTAGCTTCAAAGGCGAGCATCAAATGGGCATCATATCTACTATATGACTCATGCTTAACCTTTCGGTCCGTGTTCCGAGGCCATGTCTGTACATGCTAGGCTCGCCAAGTAAGAACCTTAGTATTCGCGTGTGTAACTGTCTTACACCCGAGATGTGCTCGTGGATTCAAGTACACCCGATCATCACGTGATGTCTTGAAGCGGTGATACATTTTCGGTGCATACTCAAGGAAGAACACATTTTTATCTTGATATCTAAATGAGGGATCATCTTATTATACTAATAAAACACCAAACAAGCAATATAACATGCAATCAAACATCACGTGTTTATAAGTGAAATGATATGGTTCCCGCATATGATCTCCAACATGTGCATCGTGGTATGATATCTATCATACCTCTATGTGTATGCCAAGGTCTATGGAACTTACACGCTATGTGTGTTGTAAGAGTATCATCTCATACTTCTACTTACAACATCACCATATCATAACACTAGCCCAGCAACAATATAAACTAGACGCCTCTAATTTATCCATTGCAAGTTTTACGTGGCTTAGGGCTTTCGAAGATAGAACCGTTCTTACCTACGAACATGAACCACAACAAGGATAACCAAATTGTTGACAACTCGTTGCAAATTAGATATTGACTATAGCAGGAGAGACAGACACCCGCTAGCCACTTATGCAAAACTAGTTGCATGTCAAGCGTGGAACAAGTCTCATGTGCGAGGACATGTAAAGTTTGTCCAGGCCGCTTCATCCCACTATGCCACCAATATCCAAAGTACAACAAAGAAGCAATAAAATGATCATCATCGCCCACATACTCATATGTGTACTACCCGTGCAAAGCATCTACGCATAGATCCGTCTCTGATACCACTGTAGGGTTCGCAGCATAGAAAACAAAAATTTTCCTACGATGGGAACATCTATGTACCAAGATCTACCTACTAGATACAGGCAACGGGTGGATATACATCCATACAATACATACCCTCGAAGACCGAATAGCGTTAACGAGATTGTACTCGTGGATGATGTAGACGAACGCTTGCCGATCTCATGGTCGTGATGAAGTCCATCTGGTCCAGCCGGTCCAGCATGATCAAGTCCAGCACCTCAAAGCAGTGGTGCATCCGTGATCGCACACACGTACGGGTACCTCGACAACCTCCGCGCCCTCGCTCCAGCGAAGCAGCGGAAGCAACAAATCCTTCAGAAAAAGCCACCGGGAACATGTATCTCGCTGATCCGAGACCATGGGGAAATTCTAAAGGGGGGAGAGAGATCCTTCGCGAGGAGGTGTGAGTGAGAGAGAGGGAGGGGGATCCTTTTATAGGGAGAGGGGGGCACCCAAGGGGCCATGCGCCCAGCCATCGGGCTGCCCCCTCCCCTCCTTTCATTCACGTGGGTGGACACTCCACTCACACAAAAGCCTTTCAATTCCATCCACTAAAAAACCCACTCAAATTCCCATTAAATTTCCACCAAATTTAATGCAAACTCTCATTAAATAAAACTCCTTTTACTTATTCAGAATTTTGTCAATTACTTTAATGACAAACATTCACATATAAACCCTTGCTAGTATTTCATTTCACATACAGAAACACTTTCTGCAATTTCACCCGAAAACCCGTTTCGGTATCTAGTGAAATAAATTCCTGCGCTTTGTTATTCTTTTCCTGGCATATCATTTGCTCCGAATGGTGTCAGTATCCCTTAAGTGTGTCACCCTACTGTTTGCGAATAATGCGGACATGATCGAGACCCTTCTCCGATCAATAATCAGTAGCGGGACCTGGAGATCCATACTGACTCCCACACATTCAACGATGACTTCTGTGATCGTGTGAACCTTTTACGTTAGTATCTTAATCCCTTTGTTTCACGATATATTATATGTCTGAGATTCGATCATCGGTATCTCCATACCTAGTTTGATCTCGTTACCGACATGCACTCTTTTCTTGTTCCTGTGATATAACATTCTAGTGATCAAATCACTTGCTTGCAAGCTAATCAATGTGATATCACCGAGAGGGCCCAGAGCATATCTATCCGTCATCAGGATGAACAAATTCCACTCTCGATACATGGGTCTCAACATAACACTTTAGTAGTTCTGAAGCCATCTTTCTAATCACCCAGTTATGGTGTGACGTTTGATGTCATCGAGAAACTCTTCCGGTGTTAGTGATTGACATGATCTCATGGTCTAAGGATTAGGATCACTTTGTAAGTTGTTATAGCAATATAAACTCAATGACTTTGATCGTAATGCTATACTTCAGATGAATGTTCATCACATCATTACACTAATGTTGTGACCTCGTTATTAACAACATCCAATGTCCATGATCAGAAAACTTTGATCATCATGTTAATCAACGAGCTAGTTTATAAGAGAGGCATAACTAGGAACTACCTTTTTTGTTTATTAAACACACATGTATTAACGTTTACTTATTAATACAATTATAGCATGTAAAATAAACATTTATCATAAATAAGGAATACGATAATAACCACTTTATTATTGCCTCTCGGGCATATTCCCTTTAGGCTACACTAGCGCAAATCAAAAATTTCTACCGCGTATACCAGGATTACTGTTGTCATAGATCACGGGTTTACCACTAGACGCGCAGTTGCGGAATCGATGAAGCGCGTCAAGGCAGTGCAAACATTCTACGAGTCCTCTTCGCTCTCGTCCCACGAGCATCTACCCTTGCGCGGCTCGTCCAAACGCTACAGATGCAGCGCCTCCGAGGTATCCACACGTACAGGGTGGAAGTGTCAAACGCCGGACGGCTAGGTACGCGCATGCAACATAGGTGTGAGGAGTGGCGGCTGGGTGGAATGGTCTAAGGTCTAATCCCGGTCATCTCGCCCCACCCTCTCTTATATAGGCATCCCTAGTGGGCTTTTACACTAGCAGCCCATTAGTAGCCTAAGCCTGGTCTAATTCGGATCCAATCCTCATTAGGCTTCCATCCCCTTAAGTGTGTGACCCTATATGTTCATATGCGTATAGACATGACACGAATACACTTATTCTTTCAATATTTGGTAGCGGCCTCTAGCAAGACGTGCCAACTCCTAAACGCATACAAAGATCATATCGGACGAACCATTACAAGGTTTAGTACATGTCTTTCCCTTTGCCTCACGATATTTGGTCTAGCTCCAAGCTGACCTCCCTTTCTCGATACTGTGATTCGGAATCCCTTTACTAGGTTAACTCTTAACCATATGTAGCACGGCCATGCATTTCTGGATCCGATCACTCGAGGGGCCCAGACATATCTCTCTCAAGTAGAGAGGGGAAAATACCATCTTGATTGACCATGCCTTGCAACATGCTTCAGGACAAACCCGAAAGCTACCTTTATGACTACCCAGTTACGGAGTAGTGGTTGATATCCCAAAAGTAGGTCGATCCACATCTCAAGTACATGCGACAATCTTAGGTCTAAGGACAAAATGTGCAAGATGTGTAGAGAGAGAGCTGAAACTAATTGCCAGTCTCAAGTTGGGTCAGTCCAACCCCATGTTCATAACATGTGTCCACATCATTGGTTTGACATCTCCATGTCTATGACTTGTGAAACATAGTCATCAACCAATCGATGTGCTAGTCTAATATTCACGTGTGTCCTCACATGAACTCTGACTAGGGACAACTATTAAATAACCATACAAGTAAAGAGTTTCACACACAATTCACATAATTGCCAATCAATACAAGTTGCCTGATATGGATATTCAAGGAACATTACAATAACTCATGGATACATAAGAAATATAATCATCTCTATGATTGCCTCTAGGGCATATTTCCTTCAGTCTCCCACTTGCACTAGAGTCAATCTAAAATGTATCTAATACCAATTGCTCTTGTGTGCGCTTCATGCGCGGGCTGCGGGAGAGGCTTAGTCAATGGATCAGCAACATTTGAGTATGTATGTATTTTGCATATCATGACACTACCATCCTGAATGAACTCACAAATCTGATGGTAACGCATGCGAATATGTTTGTTCTTCTAGTGCTGTCTAGGTTCCTTGGCTTGTGCAATAGCACCATTGTTGTCACAATAAACGTCCAAGGGATTGGACGCGCCCTGAACCACACCGAGATCAATCAGGAAATTCCTAATCCAAACAGCTTCCTTTACGGCCTCCGAGGCAGCAATATATTCAGCTTCTGTTGAAGAGGAGGTCACCGTATCTTGCTTGGAACTTTTCCAGCTCATAGCACCACCATTCATGACAAACACATAACCTGATTGCGATTTTGAATCATCTGAGTCATTAAGGTAACTCGCATCTGTGTAACCCTTTACACTAAGTTCATCCTCACCTCCATAAACTAGGAACACATCCTTAGTCCTTTTCAAGTACTTAAGGATGTTCTTTACCGCTGTCCAGTGACCTTCACTTGGATCAGCCTGGTATCTGCTCGTAACACTTAGATCATAGGAAACATCTGGGCGAGTACATATCATTGCATACATGATGGATCCAATAGACGAAGCATATGAAATCCTGCTCATGCTCACCAGTAGTCGAAGGACACTGAGTCTTGCTGAGTTTAATGCCGTGAGACATGGGCAAGAACCCCTTCATAGCCTCTTCCATGCTGAACCGTTTCAACATTTTGTCAATGTATGTACTCTGGCTTAATCCAATTAGCCTTTTTGATCTATCTCTATAGATCTTGATGCCTATAATATATGCCTCTTATCCCAAGTCCTTCATCGAAAAACTATTTTTCAATGAGGTTTTAACAGACTCGAGCATAGGAATGTCATTTCCAATCAGCAATATGTCATCTACATATAAGATTAGAAATACTAGCGCTCTCCCACTTTCCTTCTTGTAAACACAAGGTTCTTGTTCGTTTTTGATGAAGCCAAACTCCTTTACAACTTCATCAAATCGAATGTTCCAACTCCGAGATGCTTGCTTTAGCCCATAAATGGACTTCAGAAGTTTGCATACCTTTCCAGCATTGTTTGGATCGACAAAACCTTCGGGTTGTATCATATACAGTCCTCAGTTAGGATTCCATTTAGGAAAGCCGTCTCGACATCCATCTGCCATATTTCATAGTCGAAATGTGTAGCAATGGCTAGAATTATCTGTATAGATTTAAGCATCGTTACGGGCGAGAAAGTCTCGTCGTAGTTAACTCCTTGAACTTGTCGAAAACCTTTTGCAACAAGTCGAGCTTTATGGATGTGAACATTTCCATCCATATCAATCTTCTTATTATAGATCCATTTGCACTCGATGGCTTTAAAACCATCAGGCAGGTCAACCAAGTTACAAACTTGATTGTCTCCCATGGACTCTATCTCGGATCTCATGGCGATCAGCCATTTCTCAAAGTCTAGGTCCACCATCGCTTCTGCATAGGTCGCAGGCTCATCATTGTCTAACAATAATAATTCCCGCGCTTCGCGGAGCCTTGCCGACCTTCGTGGTTGTGGTTATTCTGTTTCCACAGGTTCCTCAACTTGTTCTGCTACAATAGCATCACTCGTAGAAGCATCCCCAACTGGCTCATCTTGAACTTCTTCAAGTCGCACCGACCTTCCACTTGTCCCCTTTGTGAGAAACTCTTTCTCTAGGAAAACACCGCTACGAGCGACAAACACTTTGCCCTCCTCTCGGTTGTAGAAGTAATACCCTAAGGTTTCCCTCGGATATCCCACGAAAATGCACTTATACGATTTGGGTGTTAGCTTGTCCGACTGAAGTCGCTTGACAAATGCATCACAACCCCAAATCTTTAGAAAAGACAAACTGGGATTCTTTCCAGTCCACATCTCATATGGTGTCTTAACTATGGATTTAGATGGTACCCTATTAAGTGTGAAAGCTGCCGTTTCTAGAGCGTAACCCCAAAATGACAATGGCAAATCCGACTGGCTCATCATCAATCGAACCATGTCCAACAAAGTTCAATTATGCCGTTCGGAGACCCCGTTCCTATCAGGCGTTCCGGGCGGCGTAAGTTGTGGAACAATTCCGCAACTCTTAAGATGATCGCTAAATTCATGACTCAAATATTCACCTCCACGATCAGATCGTAAGGCCTTTATTTTCTTGCCACTTTTATTCTCTACTTCACTCTGAAACTCCTTGAATTTTTCAAAAGTTTCAGACTTATGCCTCATTAAGTAGACGTAACCATATCTACTGAAATCATCAGTAAAAGTAATGAAGTAGTGATATCCTCCTCTAGCTGTTGTGCTCATTGGTCCACATACATTAGTATGTATGAGTTCCAACAAGTCTGTCGCTCTCTCGGGTAAACCCGAAAAAGGCGACTTGGTCATCTTTCCAAGTAAACAAGCTTGACATGTATCGTATGATTCAAAATCAAACGAAGTTAGAAGACCATCACCATGGAGCTTCTTCATGCGCTTTTCACTTATATGACCCAAATGACAATGCCATAAATAGGTAGGACTCAAATCATTAGGCAGAAGACTTTTAGCACTAACATTGTAAACAGATGCATTATCAAGATTTAAAATAAATAACCCATTCACAATGGGAGCATTAGCCATAAACGTATCATTTTTAGAGATTACACAACCATTGTTTTCACTCACGAATGAATAACCATCCCTCATCAAACATGAAGGTGATAAAATGTTTCGACCCATACTAGGAATGTAATAACAATTATTTAACTCCATAATAAATCCTAACGGAAGGTGAAGTTGCATGACGCCGACGAACAATGCGGCAACCCTTGCTTTATTTCCGACGTGAAAATCCACTTCGCCTTTCTGCACTTCTCTAGTCCTTATTAGCCCCTGCATCGAATTGCAAATATGAGCAACCGATCCGGTATCAAATACCCAAGAGTTAACATAGGAATCAGCGAGAAGAATGTCCACAACATTTACAACAAGCGTACCTGAGAGTGGGAAGTACTCTTACTTCCACTCTTCTTCAAAGAAGCCTGGTACTTGCTGCAGTTTCTTTCCAGTGGCCATGTTCATGACAAAAGAAGCACTTAGTGTCTTCTACATGTCCAGCCTTTTTCTTGGGTGCAGGCTTAGGGATCGTATCCTTAGCCTTTCCCTTCTTCTTCTTCCAAGAAGTACCCTTTTTCTTGAAGCTAGGCTTGTTCTACACAGCCATCACATGGCTATGCCCTGCACACTTCTTCATGTCACTTTCTGCTGTTTTTAGCATCCCACATAACTCATTAAGGCCCTTCTCCACCCCATGCATATGGTAGTTCGAAATGAACTGCCCATAGCTGGATGGAAGAGACGCCAAATTGAAGTCAGTGGCCAACTCTTGGCCTAGTGGAAAACCAAGCTTTTCCAAAGTCTGACTGTAACCAACCATTTTGATCTCATGGGGGCCTACAGCTGCTCCCTCTGCCAGCTTGCATTCGACAAAGGACTTGGCAACATTGTACCTCTCAGTCCTTGCCTGATCTTGGAACATGTCCTTAAGCGCAATGATCATATCGTACGCATCCTGATCCTCAAACTTCTTTTGAAGTTCAGGTTCCATGCATGCAAGCATAAGACAGCTAACCTCAAGAGAATCATCACATGCTCTCTTGTAGGCACTCTTTAGGGCAGCAGATGCATTATCAGCAGGTTCATCGGGGATTGGGGTATCCAGAACCGTTTCCTTTTTCTTAGACCTGAGAACAATTCTCAGGTTATGGACCCAGTCCGTATAGTTTGTTCCATTTAGTTTATCTTTGTCAAGAATCGAACGCAAAGAAAAAGGTGATGAAGTGTTCGGTGCCATTGATCTATAACAGAAAACATGCAAAATACTAAGCCATGTAACCATGAAAGAGTAAAACATATTAAACAATTTAATAGCATATACTCCCACTTAAATCAATATCCCTCTATTGATACTAAGTGATTCAAGATCCACATTTAACAAGTCGACTAGTGAGCTTTAGCATCACTTCTAGAAGATAAGGTAAATCGGTAAGCAACACTTGCTAATCATATCACATATGACTCTTGTTGTTGGGTGACATCTTTATGTCAAAACTAGGCGCCCAACCTTTATGCCCCAAGGTCCTTAACTGTTAAGATGACCTTGTCAAGATCACCCACCCTTATGCGTGTAGGTATCCGATACAAACCCATCCAGCCAAGGAAAACCACGTCACCCTAATTTCATAGGCCCACCAACGATTGTACAGGGCATAGGATGGTGCAAGGTTTGGTTGGGAGGGAATGGTTAAACTTAAACTTTCTGAGGGATCATTCTACTTCTATCATCTAAGCATTCATAGTAGTAAAACACATAAGAATAGCATTCACATAGATGTGGCACAATATGGCCCATTTTCTCATGATGATCTCCATCGCCATAGAACCTGTCCACCATGATGATCTCCATCTTCATGTTCCATGTGAGCCATCTTCCAGGTGATGAGTCCTCCAAGAACTAATACAAGCTATTACTCCTAACAGCTAGTAATCAAAATTACATAGTATTGGGATCATCACAAGTTGGCACGCAGGCCATTACAATAAATGACAACATATATGGCTCCAGCCGTGTTGCCCTACTCACGACACGCATGTCATGCAAATTTTCATACATGCATCACATACATATATGGGCCATAATGATTACATACATCCAGCAAAACAAGTTATGCATAGAATCGCATTCTACCAGATCTTGTGACATCACAACACCTAGTTACCTTAATGAGATACAAAAGGGGCTACGATTAAGGGGGTCTAGGGGTCTCCCCCAGCGGGGTTCAAAGGGGCAGCGCCCCTCGCGGTAAATCAATTTTCATACCTGCAAAACTGTGAAAAATGAGAGATCGAATCTACATAATTTTCTTTAAGGTTTTGATCGGCAAATCAAATTTAGCATAAACCGACTCTTGTTCCGATCTGATCAAACTCCTTTGATCACGGTACATCGATTTTAGATCTAGGTTCCGATTCGATCAATCATATTGATCTTCCCGTGATTCAACATGATTTATGTGTCACTGTCTACCCCGATGGCGGAAGCCGACCGGTAGGGGTAAGTCGTTCGACAACCTTAGAATCACGATCACGGAAAGCAAGATCATAGATCAATCCTGAACCACCGCAATACAAACGATCACATCATTCATATCAATCTGCATATCACCATATGCAAACATCCCGAACCTATAACTGAACAGCATCGGCTCTGATACCACTGAAGGGATACGGGTAGGCTACACTAGCGCAAATCAAAAATTTCTACCGCGTATACCAGACTTACTGTTGTCATAGATCACGGGATTACCACTAGACGCGCAGTTGCGGAATCGATGAAGCGCGTCTAGGCAGTGCAGACGATCTACGACTCTTCGTTCTCATCCCACGAGCAGCTCCCCTTGCGCGGCTCGTCCAAAGACTACATATGCAGCGCCTCCGAGGTATCCACACATACAGGGTGGAAGCTTCAGACGCCGGACTGCTAGGTCTGCGCGTGCAACAAAGGTGTGAGGAGTGGCGGCTGGGTGGAATGGTCTAAGGTCTAACCCCGGTCATCTTGCCCCACCCTCTCTTATATAGGCGTCCCTAGTGGGCTTCTACATTAGCATCCCATTAGTAGCCTAAGCCTGGTCTAATTCGGATCTAATCCTCATTAGGCTTCCAGCCCCTTAAGTGTGTGACCCTATAGGTTCATATGCGTATGGACATGACACAAATACACTTATTCTATCAATAGTTGGTAGCGGCCTCTTGCAAGACGTGCCAACTCCTAAACGCATACAAAGATCATATCGGACGAACCGTCACAAGGTTTAGTACATGTCTTTCCCTTTGCCTCACGATATTTGGTCTAGCTCCAAGCTGACCTCCCTTTCTCGATAATGTGATCCAGAATCCCTTTACTAGGTTAACTCTTAACCATATGTAGCACGGACATGCATTTCTGGATCCGATCACTCGAGGGGCCCAGAGATATCTCTGTCAAGAAGAGAGGGGCAAATCCCATCTTGATTGACCATGCCTTGCAACATGCTTCAGGACAAACCCGAAAGCTACCTTTATGACTACCCAGTTATGGAGTAGTGGTTGATAGCCCAAAAGTAGGTCGATCCACATCTCAAGTACATGCGACAATATCAGGTCTAAGGAAAAAACGTACACGATGTGTAGAGAGAGAGCTGCAACTAATTGCCAGTCTCAAGTTGGGTCTGTCCAATCCCATGTTCATAACATGTGTCCACATCATTGGTTTGACATCTCCATGTCTATGACTTGTGAAACATAGTCATCAACCAATCGATGTGCTAGTCTAATATTCACGTGTGTCCTCACATGAACTCCGACTAGGGACAACTATTAAATAACCATACAAGTAAAGAGTTTCACAAACAATTCACATAATTGCCAATCAATACAAGTTGCCTGATATGGATATTCAAGGAACATTACAATAACTCATGGATACATAAGAAATATAATCATCTCTATGATTGCCTCTAGGGTATATTTCCTTCACTGCGGGCCCAGCGAGCGGCGCGTGGGGGATCTGCGGGCGAAGCAACGCGGGGCCAGCGAACGGCGCTCGCAGCAAGCGAGGCCAAGAGAGCGCGCGTGTGGAAACTAGCTGTTAACACCCTGAATTTTAATCCCAGATGCATGTTATGCCATACATCGCAATCCTAGGATTACCATTTTTGTGAGACATAACAGATTGGATATCACGGTACATCATCCATTACAAACCATACATAAGGTCTTAGACAAATAAGGATCTCATGATCCAGTCTTAATACAATTCAAGCAGCGGAAATAACATAATAATAAGGATAGCGTAGGAGAGGCTCCATCTTCATGGTCACAGGCAATGCTGACGATGGGAGATGATCCTAGTTGTTGTAACCTTCCTGTTGTCCATCTTCCTGATACTCCTCTTCATAGTCTGGCCACGGGAATAGTCAGGGACAAAGCCATGAGTACTCTTTAGGTTTTCGCAAACTAGTACTAACAAGGGAAGTGGTTTTTGAGTAGGATACTAAGCTCTAGGGTTGCTTTGCAAAAATCCAGGTTTACCTTAACTAAATTCAGAAGAAAAGAAAGCTAGTTGAAAGTTTGTATCACACCCAAGTGGGAACTTGAATTTCATATCACAACTAAGTCCATAACCACGGACGCGGCTATTCGAATAGTTTGACACTCTGCAGAGGTGGTACACTTTCACCACAACATTCGATACATCCGTCAGGAACAATCCTGAAGTCACCATACTCATTATGCGGATAATCAATCTTAACCTTTCAATTACACGCCCTAGTATAGGCACCTCTCCTATGATTTTGGCCTCCCAACCATGACCAACTGTCATCTTGGGAACTGCATAGGTGGACAATCTTCGCAAGGTAGCCTCAGCTCAAACCTTGGCCGCAAGGGAACCCTTACTAAGGTATATTAATTTCTAGTCAAGCCCTACCCAAATTTTGGGTATTGTGGTTGTACGGTAAAATTGGAATGGTATCGCATCTAGACAACCATCAGTTTTATAAAAGGCTAAGGCTCATTCCTTAACATGTTCATCATCAAAATCATCTGGTGTTCAAGAACATATGTCAAAACATTTCAGCAGAATGACTCATCATTCTAAGGTTTTCATAACTATTTTCACCAAGTATTCCCATCTAAAGTGATCAAGTTTTATGCTTAGCACTAGCATCTACAAGTGGGGGTAAACACTAATGATGGGTGGTAAACAAGTGTGAACTAGCTAAGCTCAATCTCATGCCTCAGGATGACATCAAGATTATCTAACTTAGGCCAAGTTTTATGCTCTTTACGCTACATTTAAATATCTTTCTAATATCTATAAGTCACTAAGTAAAATCAAATAAAAGATTTGATAAAGAAATAAAAGAACTAAGCTTGCAAGTAAAACTGGGATTTGGTATCATCAAGTGGGTATAATCACATGTGCTTAAGGCATATAGTTGGCTTAGTAACAACCAAGTTTTAGCTTACCAAGTCAACTAGTAGTACTAGGTTTGCTCAGGTAATAGCTTGCAAATATTAGCTTTCCTTGTGCGGAGCAATGGTTGAAGTTCTCCTCGGCTTCTTCCTCGTAGTATCCTCCTTCTTCCTCGTATCCTTGGTCGGTACTATCGTCTATAAATAAATACGAGGTACACAATCACCAAACAACACTTAACTATTTCTATTTATCACACCAAGGTTTTCACAAGATGATATAGGATCATCACAAGCATTACAACCATTAAGGCAAATAGTTTTATTTCATTTATTTTAGAAAAGTAATTTCTACTCATTGAAAAACTACTTAAGATTTAATATTCTCCAACTAAAACATGGGATCATGTTGACACATGTCATCACCACATATTTCAGTACATGGGAATGTGATTTAAAGTGGTGTCACAATTTAATAAGGTTTAACCTTTTTATTTTAATTCAATAAAGTGACTAGAATGGCCTATGGGGCATTCTTTTATTACTTGACCAATATTTCTGCAAGTAAACCTCTATATTTTTATATATTCTAAAAGGTATGGTTAAATGTGATTTTTGAGAGTTGGAATCAACTCAAAAGCTTTCATGGTTGAATTTTGAAAAATGTTTGAATGCAGAAAAGCTTATGCCTTGTTATTTTTACCATGGGTGATCTACAAATATAAATGGTTTGAACCCAACGGGCTTGGATTAAGCACTCCAGTACCTTTCTAACAAAATCGGTTTCATGCATTTTGGTTCAGTGGATCGAGCTGGGTTGATTTTTGAATCTAGGTACAGAACTGAGTTTGGAACTAAAAGAATAAACCTAAATTTGAATTACTCGGTCACGTGGGATGCTAACTGGGCCGGCCCACGGGGCACGATGCACTTGCGGGTGGGTTTAAGTGGTTGTCCCCACACGTCAGTGAGACATCGGGGTGCAAAGCAGTATGGGTGGATGTGGACCGCACGATCAAGCTCTAATCGAACGATTGTGGTTCATTGTCCACGTCGGGAACCGCCGGCAAGACAGAACCCTAGCACGGACAGTGGGGGTCATGGGAGGCTCACCGGGGCTCAGGCGATGGTCGGAGACGGGGGCGAACGACGAAGTCGACAATGGCGATCCTCCTGGTACCGACAGCTCCTCCAAGGCGGCTCCAATCGACGGCTCCTTTCTTCCATCTCTGCGGCAGACTCTGGCCGAATTCTGGCGATGCGTTGCTCTCCTTACTCCAGGAGTGAGGTGGGGTGCTTTTGAGAGAGAGGGGAGTGAGATGGTGTGAAGAATCCGTGTTGGGGTGGCCTCTATTTATAGTGCCTGAAGGGGACCGACGGGCGCGGGCTGAGCTCGTCGTGGTCGTCTGCACAGCAAGCTAAAGGCATGGACGATAGTAGGGGGCGGTCCTGTGCTCCTTGGCGAAGCTCAACGTCTTCCTGGCGAGGCGTGGGACAGTGTGGAACGGTCGGAACATTGCGATGTTCTGAACAGGTCCGACAGAAGAATTCATGGTGCACGGGCTCTCCTGGTCGCGCGGCGATGAATGGGCATGTCTGTGGTGTTGCTGGGGTGCTGGCGATGCTGCTTGCACGCGGCGAGGGCAGCGTGCGTGTGTCACGGTTGGCGCTCTGGCGCGCTCTCGGCTCGCTCGCAGAGAGGCTTGGCATGCTCGGGTTGCGTGGTCCAGGGGCTGGCAGTGTTCGAGGCTTGGACAGGGGGTGGCGCTGGACAGTGGGGAGTGTCCCAGACATGCTTGCTAGGCTTGGTGCTTCTCCTAGCTTGCTGTCGACATGGGGGTGGCAAGTTAAGCTCGGCATGGTCACCATTGATGGCTATGGCATGCTCACAATGGTGCTAAATCTTGTTAATTGAGCTAGATCATCTACTGAGAGTGTAGTGTGAGCTATAGAGGGAACAAGGTTGGCCAAAATCACTGCTCCAGATAGTGTTTGATATTTGTTTGTTTGCTGATTACAAGGTGTTTGATTAAATGGCCGCAAGAGATTCAAATTTGATTTTTGGATTCAAACTTGGTGGATGTGTTGGTTACATACTAGGGAGTCTCTGGTTAGTTGGATTGGTCAAGGTGCACTGGTTTGGTTGGGTTTTGAAAATGTGGGATCTTCACATATGAATCAGATTCAATTTTGAATTGTGATTTGAATCAAGTTGCCAAATGTTTCTGCAAGTTTTAAAGGTGGGCTTTGATTGACTTTTACTTGGTCTAGCAAGGGGTGAAAAGAAATGGAAAAGTTTCTGTTTGAAATCTTGGACTAGAAACACACAAAGTGGCCTAGTGAGCAAGATTGGCCAAAATGACCATTTGCTTATTTGTTTTGTTTTTGATTTTCTCTTGATTTGTTTCTGCTTGGAAATGTTTTAGATGATGTTGTTTTCATCTTTAATCCATTCCTTGCTAGTTAGATCAATCACACAAGTCCATTCATTCATGCAATCATCACATACACACATGCATTCATATTGATTTGATTAACAAAAGTTTTTGTTAACCCTAATTTTGGTGATTGGAATTTGATAATCATTGTTCAACATTTTTGGGATGTTACACTAGTGAGGCAGATGGGAGCACGCAGCAGTAGAATGCGGGGTGGGTTGGCGAGCGGGGTGGGCCGGCCGGTAGTACCGGTCTACCCGGGCGGTACTATCGGGCCGGTACGGTAGGACCAGATGTAGCAACCGGGCTAGGAAGAAGTGGGATACGCGTGCTAGGTGCGTCCGGTACTGGGCCCGGTAGTACCGGACGTCCCAGAAAACATCTTTTTTCCTTTTTCTTTTCTAAATCAAATACGCAGATATTCAAACGGCTATAACTTTTGATTGGTAATTCCAATCGACCCGATTCCAATTGTGTTGGAAAGAGGACGACAAGAGCTACCCAATAGAATACTTCATGTATTTTGTAGTGATATACCTCACTTAGTGATAATCCGTAAAACCTCCAAGAACAAACTCTCAACAAGATATAAAGGGAAAATCCGATATTGATGAAAAAGAGCTTGTTATGGAGTTCACCACAAGCTCTAAGTCCTCACATGGATAATACCAAATAACAACCAAATATGATGATGCAAGTATGCAAAGGTTTGAGCTCTCTCCGAATGATATGATCAAGTTACTCAATTGAGAGCTCCTCTTGATAGTACAGTTATCTATCCTAAACCCGGTCTCCCACACACAACATGAGACTGGCAAAATGGAAAACCTATCAAGATTATACATTTTACTTGAGCATTCCAATCGATGCCAATGGACAAATCCTACAAGTGCAACTTAATACACACATTAGTCCATAAAGATTGTCATGAATTACCAAAACCACACATGGGGGCCCACATGTTCTTTCAACATGTTTCTTGAGCTCAATCTTCGCTTGGGGACAAGCGAGGTCTAAGCTTGGGGGAGTTGATACGTCCAATTTGCATCACCATAATATATCATAGTTTGCCTCTATTCATTGATATATTTCGTATTAAGAGGTGTTACTTATGTTAATTTCATCTATTTTTGCTTCTTGGATGATTCTTGGAGAATGGACTGCTAGAGTCAGGATTCTGATGGAAAAAGCGGTGTTTTGATGTAATTTAGTGAAGATCAGAAAAATACCAGAAAAACTACGAAAAATTATATTTTCCCGAAAGACGAAGAATGCCAAAAGGGAAGGGGGCCCACACCCCCTAGGCGCGGGCCAACCCTGGCCGCGCCACCAGGGGGTGTGTCCACCCTATCCCACCACTGGCTCCGCCCTCTCGCCTATATATTCTCCTCGAAACCCTAACACATGGGGGAGCGACCACTGAAAGATTCAGCCGCCTCTGCGGGGCAGAAAACACCGTGAGAGAAAGAGCTCTCTGGTAGACAGATTTCTACCAGGGAAATTCCTTCCTGGAGAGGGGAGATCGTCGCCATCAACACCATCATCAAGCTAGACTTCATCGGGATCATCATCATCATCAACACCATCATCTCCACCAGCACCATTATCACCACTGCATCCCGCTGTAACAATTGTGTTGAATCTTGCATAGTTCTTAGGGGAAACTTTCCCGGTGTTGATTACTATTGTAGTTGATTCTTGTGAGTGGAACCATTGAATTACTGTTTATGTTCAGAATGTTATCCATAATTATATCATCTCTGATCTTGATCCATATGATGTCTCGTGAGTAGTTCATTTAGTTCTCGAGGACATGGGAGAAGTCGTGTTGTTAGTAGTGGAGTAGTGTTGAGATATTATTTGATGGTTTGATATTTAAGTTGTGGTGCAATTCTTCTAGTGGTGTCATGTGAACGTCGACTACGTGATACTTCACCATTTATGGCCCTAGGGGAATGCATTGTGTATTTGGCTACTAATTGTGGGGTTCCGGAGTGACAGAAACCTAAACCCCTATTAGGAAACCATTGCACAAGGGAGTGTAGGATCTCCGAGTTTAAGGCTTTGGTTAGGTTTATATCTTAAATGCTTTCTTATAGTTGTGGATGCTTGAAAGGGGTTTAATCACAAGTATGTATTAGTCCAAGTAAGGTTGGTACATTATCACAGGTTCACCCACACAACACTTATAAAACCAAAAAAGACTACTCAGCTATATGAAGCGAAAACACTTGACAGAATTCCCATGTGTCCTCGAGAACGTTTGGTCCTCATTAGTATTTCCACCGGCTTGTCCTTTGCTTAGAAAGGATTGGGCCACTTGCTGCATTTATTTGTTGTCTTTATTTACTTGCACTTTATTTCTTTGCTTTATCAGAAAACTCCTAAATATCCGTTTGCTAGTAATTACAGAGAACTCTTGAGCCAGTTTCACTAGTCAGCACATTCTGCTCCTCGTTGGGATCGACACTCCTATTTATCAAAAGTACTACGATACACCCCCTATACTTTTGGGTCATCAAAACCTTACGGCTTAATGCATCGGCTACGACATTTTATTTCCTGGGATGGTAATGCAAACTTAAGTCGTAATCCTTGATAAGTTATAGCCACCTTCTTTGCCTCATGTTGAGTTCTTTCTGGGTGAAGATGTATTTCAGACTCTTGTGATCGGTGAACACTTCACAATGCTTACCCAACAGATAGTGTCTCCATGTTTTGAGTGCATGGACAACAGAGGCCAACTCTACATCATGTGTAGGATAGTTTACTTCATGGGTCTTGAGTTGTCTCGAGGCATAAGCTGCAAATTTTCCTTCTTGCATTAATACTCCACCCAATCCTTGGTGAGATGCATCACAATACATTTGAAAATCTTTCTCTAGATCTGGCAAGCATAATACTGGTGCTGACACTAATCTTTTCTTCAACTCCTGAAAACTGGTGTAACATCCCTCAGTCCAATCAAACTTCTTCTCTTTCTTTAGCAGTTCCATCATTGACTTAGCAACTTTCGAGAAATTCTCGATGAACCTTCTATAGTACCCGGCCAAGCCTAGGAAACTATGGACTTCTTTAATTGTTTTGGAAGATTCCCACTCGATTACAGCTGATACTTTTGCAGGATCAACAGCTATACCATTTCCAGACACAAAATGTCCAATAAATCCAACTTCATTCAACCAAAACTCACATTTGCTGAACTTGGCATAAAACTTGTGTTCTCTGAGTTTCTCAAGAATCAAATTCAAATGTTCTTCATGTTCTTCATTGTTCTTGGAATAGATCAATATGTCATTGATGAATACTACAAAAAACTTGTCAAGAAACTCCATGAACACCTTGTTCATCATGTTCATGAAATAAGATGGGGCATTAGTTAGTCCAAACGGCATCATTGTATACTCATAAAATCCATACCTAATGGTAAAAACAGTCTTTGGTATATCTTGTTCTCTAATCTTCAGCTGAAAGTAACCTAATCGAAGATCAATTTTTGAGAACACACGATCTCCTTCTAGCTGATCAAAGAGATCATTGATTCTGGGTTAGGGATACTTGTTCTTTATGGTCACTTTGTTCAGTGGTTGATTATCTATGCTTAGCCTCTGACTTCTGTCTTTTTTCTCAACGAACAAAACTGGTGCACCCCAAGACGAAGAACTTGGTTGGATAAATCCTTTCTTCAATTGTTCTCCAAGCTATTTCTTGAGTTCCTTTAACTCATCCACTGACATTTTGTATGGTCTCTTTGCTATGGGTCCAGATTCGGGCAGTAAGTCAATCAGAAACTCTACATCCCTATCTAGTGGCATTCGTGGTAACTCCTACGGAAACACATCCGGGTACTCCTTCACTACCGGTACACTATCTAGGCTAACCCCCTTAAGAGAATTTAACTTACTCCCTTAGGGTTCAAAGTTAGACTTGAACCTAATCCGTTTCTTTTCTAGGGTTGTGAGTGTAACAGTTCTTCTGGCATAGTCTATTACACCCTCATAAAAGGTCATCCAATCAAGGCCTAATATTACATCCAATCCTTGGGATTCTAGGATTATCAGACTAACTGGAAACTTCTACTTTCAAAACTCTAGAACTAGTTGGTGACATCCAAAACTTACTATCATCTCTCCACCTGGGGAGCTTACTTTAATAGGACATCCAATTGTTTTAGTTGGGAGTCTATTTTTATCTACAAATGCTCTTGATATGAATGAATGCGATGCGCCGGTATCAAAAAGGATAAGTGCTAGAAAGGAATTAATATTGAACTTACCAGCCACAGCATCAGACTCCTCTTGGATTTCGTCCACATTGATGTGGTTCACATGACCCTTCTGAAAAGGGTTTAGCTTGTTGGATCCATCAATCTTCTTTTCTGGGCATTCATTTGCATAGTGCCCATTTTTCTTGCACTTGAAATTTTCAACCTGACTGATGTCTCTCTTTGCTGGATGATTCCCATCGCCATGTCTATTATGGTGACTCTTGTATCCACTCTTGTTGTTTTGGTGATCCCCATTGTTGTGTCCACAATGTTTATTTCTATTGTGGTGATAGTTACTGTTGCGGTGGTTGTTATGATCCCCGTGTTTGTGGGATCCAGAACTTCCACTTCCTTCACCATAAGAACGCTTGTGAGATGATCCTGATCCATGCTTATCAAAATGGTGTTTCCTCTTCCTATTCTCCACTTGCTTCATCTTGATTTCCAAGATGGTAGCTTTGTCACACAAAGATTGATAAGTTGGAACATAAGCAATAGATAGTTGCATGCACATCTCATCATTCAGCCCATCAAGGAACTTCTCCTTCCTCTTTGCATTAGTGTCAACATCTCTGGTGCATAGCGTGACAGATTTTGAAATCTTCAATATATTCTGCAACACTGCGATGGCGTTGTTTAAGGTTGTGAAATTCCTTTTTCTTCAATCCCATTACTCCTGAAGAAATATGAGTAGTGCGGAATCCATCCTCGAACATTGCGCAATCCACTTCTTCAATGGTGTTAGTGACTTGAAAGTTATCCCACCAAGTAGCTACTGGTCCTTCCAGTAAGTGTGATGCAAACCTGAATTTTACTGCGTCAGTGCAACCAACTATGACCAGGTCCTTGTTCACGGAACGCAGCCAATCATTTTCTGCCATGGGATCAGTTGTACCAGAAAACTTAGCAGGCCTCAATCTTAGAAACCTTGTGAGCATATCAAAAGCTGGTGGGTTGTTTTGGTTGTTGTTAATGTTATTATTATTATTGGTGTTGTTGTTGTTTTGGTTCTGATTCTGATTGTCCATAAACCGAGTCATCATCTGCATCAACTGAGTCTGTGCAGTCATCAGCTATTGCATCTCATTGCCATTGTTGTTGTTTTTGTTGTTGGGATTGGCACGACGAAGAGGCATTTGTGGTTTCAATAAGGATAAGTAAGGATAAATAAGCCCATAGATCCTATCATGCACAATACAACATATAACAACAATCACAAATAAGAAAGCACAAGACAAACTTTTAGGGTTCAAAACATCACGAACAACAAGTTTGCAAAGATAAACACACTAGCATAGTCATCCACAAGTTGGATGACCAATGCGACTCGATAATAAAATGATAAGATAAATGGATAGATAGATAGGTAGATATCACTACTCCTCCTTCTCTTATGTGAACGCAGCCTCTATATCACCTCGTGATCCGCTTCTAGCTGAAGGTCCTCAAGCTCCAACTTGGTCTCCAAGTCCTTGATCTTCTTGTCCCTATCCTGGATCCTCTTTTCTTGACTCTTGAACCTCTTCTCGTGTCTTTCAAAATTCTTCTCCATCTCCTTGATGCGCTCCTCTTTCTCCTTTAAGGCCTTGTCCTTCTCCTTAAGCTAGACAAGTAGCTCATCATTGCCAAGCATCACATTGGTCCTATCAGTATCAAGGTGCCTAATGAGACTCTCTAAGTCCTGGAGGTAGTTTCGCACAGGCTTGATGGTCTCCTTAGTAGCCTCGTCCAACACTATAGCTTCTCCATCCTAGTCACGTTTCCCAAAGAAATGGAAGTAGTGTTCCTTGACCTTAGCAGAGTGATGTCCACATAGGCATACTACCAGCTCCTGCATGGCGACATCGAGGCCTCTCTCTTGATCATCATGGAGTATCTTGAAGGCAATCTCCTATGTTGGAGGCTCTGTCTGGCGTCCTGGCTGAGTAACCCTGAATCCCCATAAGTCCTTCCTCTCAAACTTCCTGAGCTAAATTCCCTTGTTGGTAGGGATTGGGAGAGAGAGTACATTGACAAGCTGCAAAATGCGAGTCCCAAAGCGAGTTCCCTTGAACTCATCGGCAGTGTTGTAAACAAATCTAGGCATCTATGCATAGGATGGAGAAAAATTAGAAACAACACAAGTAAAAAGAAAAACATAAGTAGCAAAACAAAAGCCAATAACATTCATCCAAAACATTAATCCACACAAGTCATGGCATACATTAATCAATCACAAACACCAAGGTTCAAACACAACTTAGACAAATTTTTGCCATACCACATAGGTCGGTATGATCAAATTACTAACACGAGAAAACGTCAAGTGTGGTGGTTCAACTATAAGGTACGTTGCATCCTTTACTCACTAGTCAAGGTAGGTATCTGGGCATCCTTGGAGACAATCTATTTTTCTTGATCACAATACTCACATGCTAAGTCTATAATGTCCCTCGTTAGCCGTTTTATGGTGGTCTCCAAGTCTTGGGTATGTTTTATCTCCTCTCTAAGATCATTCTGAGTGTTGATCATTCTACACTTAATCCTTTCTCCAAGTTCTTCAATGGCATTCCAATTTGCGTTCCTTGTAGAGTCAAAGAATGACATATGCATTTCAGAGTTGGTGACCATGTAGAATCCTGACTCATTGTGGTTATCCTACTTATTTTTATACAAGTGGAGTTGTACCCACCAATACTCTTCTCCTTCATCCATCACCGGAAATCCCTTGTACACGGCTTCACCATTTATCCCCAAGCTAACCATGAGGTTCTTGAGTGCCTTGGGAAACTCTATCTCACATTCTAGGGTCATAGTCATCAGTGGTCGCTTACTGATGGATTCGTTGATGGCGGCCATCTACAAATAGAGATGAGAAAGAAGATTAGGAGAGGTTTATGAGATGAAAAGAAACAAAGTGTAAAATTCATAGTGATGTTGAATTTTTCCTAGTGGTTTTCTTAATCTAATCCATCTTATGGTCACAAACCTACATGCAACACAGTGCTCTGATACCATCTGTAAGATCTCACCCAATAAGGTAGAGATCCATGTGATTGGAGTGCTAGTCCCTCGATCGAATTGCTAGCACCCACAGTTTAAGATGAAGTACACAAATACAAAAGGTCATTATTACATCGAAATTCCAGGAGTACAATAGTTCTTACAACTCACTTAGCCCAAGGCTAACTTATAAAGAGTTCTCATTACAAAGCATATAAATAAAGTCTTCATCTTCATGTGCCACAGGCAAACATGTTGAGTGTAGACTCATAACCCTACTCACCATCAGAGTAACCTGCAACATAATAAGATACAACCACAAGGGGTCAATACAATTGGAATTGTATTGGCAAGTGATACCATAGTATTATAGTAGAATCTAACAACTACATGAATTTAGCTAAGTGTGGATCAGGATGGCTTTGCTCAAAGTAAGTTTTATCCTATTATTTTGAAAATACTAAGATTTTCTTTTCAAAACACTAAGGTACCTCCAATAGACATTGGTGAACCTCTACCCTTGTTCACCCACAAATTTTAAATTGGGGAAATTGGGATGACGAGATTCTTGAACTATTTCAATGTATTTGATGCTCAAAATTGTCCGTAACCGGGGACATGGCTAAGTACTTAGGTTTAACCTCTCGAGAGGTGACATGGTTATACCCTACGGGTACGTGACTTCGGTATACCTGGTCCAGCCCAAGGAAGGCCCACAGTAGATATACACTGGCCCATGAAGATTTTCGGGTGGCCAAGGCCCATGACGCCTTCGGATCCATGGAGAGCAAGACTAGCGGAGATAGGAAATTCAAAGGGGTAAAACCCTAGAACTTGTAACCGACTAGGACTATGCCCGGGACCTGCCTAAGTCTATATAAAGGCCAGGAGGGCACGTCCTAGATCTCTCGACTCATACTTTCGCACACGCATCCACGCCAGATCGAATCTGCGCACCCTGTAACCTTCGGTTCCGCCGTAATCAAGAGCAGACAAGCAGGAGTAGGGTTTTCCCTCCGGGGGCCTGAACCTGGGTAAATCTCGTGTCCCCTGGTTGCTTGTCTATTAACCGTGCCACGATCTCCAGCATCCCCATCTTCTCCAAAACCCAAGTCCATAACAATGGGCATTGACGAGATTAAACCTCGTCAATTGGCGCCGTCTGTGGGAATTGGGGCTGCTGATTGTGCGGTCGTGACGGTTCCGACCTGATCGATCTACAAATCCGCGGCGACGGAGAATCACCTCCTCTTCGGCGCTTTCGTCTTCACCGCCCACTCGCCGGCCACCATGAAGGATTTCGACCCCGTAGGCGACGGACTCGAAATTTTGTTCGGGAGCTTCTGCTTCCAGGTGGGACAAACTGGCACCCTCCGCCTCCCTGAGCGGGTGCCCGTGCCATCAATCAGGCCCGCTTCATGGGCTCCACACCCCGTGCTACGCACGTCACCATCGAAAGATGAGTTCTACAGCAGCAGCTGCTGCAACTACGATCTGTGCGATCCACCTTCGGATGAAGGGACCTACGGTTCTAGATTCGAAAGCTGCGGCAGCAGCCGACCAATCTGCAAGCGCTATCTGTGCGCCGCAGTCATCCAAACCGACGAGGAAACGCCTAACCCGCCGCCCAATCGAAATGGCGAAAACGGAAAAAACAGAAGAAGCCAGTCCCCCCACCCAACAGGGAAAGCAACGACCACGTCATCCAACTTAGCAAAGAAGGATGGGTCCAGGCTCGCCGTGCCGTCGCAGGCGACATCGTCTTACCTGCAGACGCCTGACGTGACCTACTGATGGCATACCACTACCTCCTCATCGAGGAGCACAAGAAACAAGTCAAGATGCAGGAGACGCTCGACAAACGCAAGCAAGCAGCCTCCGAGTCTAGCGCGCGACTAGCTGCGCTCTCCGCCATGGCACCCGGCTCTAGCACAAACGGAAACCAGGGAAATAAGCACCGCTCTCGGGTGGAAAACATGGATCCCAAGGAGCGGCGTGATGTGACCCGAACTCTCCACACATCGTTCATGGATATGGATGCCGACGGCAACATCATCCCGAAGACGCCACAAGATGCGATCATGGCAGCCACTACGTATCTCGCGGCTCACCCACCTCCGGAGGGGGACCCGAAAAGGGCCATGCATAGGTCCGCACTTACCGGACTAGGACTAATCGGAGCTATGCTCCACGAAGATGCTCCTGCGGAGCCGAAGAAGAAAGCTCCGGCCAGGCGCGACCGAAGTCCCACCCCCTCATCCGAAGAGGAAGAGGAGCACGATCTTCCTCGAAGGAAGAAGAGCTCGCACCGCCATAAACGCGACTACGACGCCAGAGACAAGCTTACACAGCGCAAGATCGACAAAGCACTTGCTAAACGCGCATGCTCGTCCGAATCTGAGATGGATGAAGACGAAGGAGAACTCTGCGGAGCTCGATGCTTCAGCAGATCCGTTCGGCGAACACAGATGCCACGCAACTTCAAGCTTCCTTCGGATACTCCGAAGTTCAACGGCACGCAACATCCAAAGTCCTGGCTCAGTGAACATCTGTCATTCGTCAAGCTTCACGGAGGCAACAAAGAAACCGACATGCAATGCCTTCAGCTGCAGCTGACAGGCGCGACGCGGGTCTGGCTTAGCAGCCTATCATCAGGATCCATCCGAAGCTGGGAGGAGCTCGCTTACAGCTTCATCCGAAATTTCAAAGGCACCAGCAAGAGGCCCGCCTCAATCGAAGAGTTGCGAGCCTGCACTCAGAGAACGGGCGAATCTATTCGCTCGTACATACTACGCTGGTCTACAACCAAGAACTCCGCAGCACACATCTCCGAAGAGCGGGCCATCGACGCCTTCAGGGACGGCGTCAAGCGCCCAGACTTCAAGGAGGAACATGGGCGTGTAAAGCCCAAGACACTCGACCACCTCATGGAAATCGCCAACAGTTGGGCAGACGGCGAAGATTGCATCCAACGAGCGCAATCAGATGAAGAGGACGACTACGGCCGAAGACGCGAACGCCGCAGCAAGAGGAGATCGCGCATCTACGAGGACCGTGACGGACCCGACATGGTCGCGGCCGGCTACATCGACCGCCGTAACGACAACAGCCGCAACAGCCGAGGATACCGAACCGGAAACTTCCGCGACAACGGACGACCAACGCAGTCGTGGCAACGCCGCGACCGCAACAACGGACCCTCAGCATTCGACAAACTTTCGGGTCCATGCACCATCCACTTCTACATCGACAAACAGGATGGCAAAAAGAAAGCTAGCCACATGCTCAAGGACTGCCGCGAGTTCCAGAAACTCAGTGAAGGCATGGTGCAGATGAGGCAACAAGCTACAATTCCTGCGTTCGGCAACGCACCTGCGCCAGGTGAAATAGCACATGGAGCTCCTCCACCACCACCAGTTGGAGGCCCAAACCAACCAGTCGCACCAGCGCAAAACAATGCCGGGGTCGGATACCCGCCACCAAAGGGAGCACTAAATATGATCCAGAAGGGACGCCCCACAAATAGGGTGCAGAAGAAAATCACCCGACAAATCAACTTGGCCGTGGCAACTCCGCCTGCAATCCCTGAGTACCTCAGCGGATCGGAGTCCTGCATCACATTCACTCGCGCGGATCACCCTTGCTAGATCCCTCGCCCAGGTCATGCTGCCCTGGTGCTGGAGGCGCAGATCGAAGGCTTCGAGATGAGTCGCGTATTCATGGACGGCGGCAGCGGCATCAACCTAATGTTCGCAAGCACTCTAGCAGCTATGCGGATCCCACAATGCAGCCTGGAATAGTCAGACACAACGTTCCACGACATTGTCCCAGGAAAGGGCATATTCCCCCTGGGCAAAATAGGGCTCGACGTCATCTTCGGGAAGCCGGACAGCTTTCGACAGGAGCGCCTAGAATTCGAAGTGGTGGGCTGGCCGTCGCAATACCATGCCATCTTGGGGCGTGTAGCATTCGCAAGGTTCCTGGCCGTCCCACACTACGCATACCTACTACTCAAGATGCCAGGACCAAGGGGCGTCATCATAGTCCACGGGAGCTTCACCCGATCGGACCAATGCGACAGGGATTTCAACAAAATCTCCCAGTCTTTCGGCATGCAAGACGAGCTTGTAAGGCTCCGCGAGGTGACAAACAATGGGCTACCCCCAGTCACAAGGCAAAACACACCTGACATGTCCTTCGACTCCACCGTCAATACCAAGAAAGTGCAGGTCCATCGGACGGACGCCTCCAAGACGGCGCTGATCGCCAACGACCTCAGCACCGCATAGGAAGGCGCGCTCATCGAATTCCTCCGTGAGCGCTGGGAAATCTTCGCCTGGTGTCCTGCGGACATGCCAGGAGTTCCCAGGGAATTCGCCGAGCACGCACTCAACGTCTTTCCAGACACCAACCCAGTCAAGCAGTCCATCCGAAGACTGTCGGAGCCACGGGCCGAAGCTATCGGCAAGGAAATCAACAGATTACTCGCAGCAGACTTCATCCGGGAAATAAAGGAAAGCGAGTGGCTGGCAAACACGGTGATGGTCCCGAAGAAGGACACGGACATCCTGCGGATGTGCGTAGACTTCACGTCACTAAACAAACACTGCCCAAAGGACCACTTCCCTCTTCCTCGGATCGACCAGATCATCGATTCGACTGCAGGTTGTGAGAAACTCTCCTTCCTCGACGCCTACTCAGGCTATAACCAGATTCGACTCAAGGTCGAAGATCAAGATAAAACGGCGTTCATCACACCGTTCGGAGTATACTGCTACAACACAATGCCCTTCGGGCTAAAGAACGCGGGTGCCACGTACCAGCGATGCATGCAGGCCTGCCTCAAGGACCAGATCGGTCGCAACGTCCAAGTTTATGTCGACGACATAGTAATAAAAACCAAGGAGGCAAGGACACTTATCGACGATCTCCGCGAGACGTTCGACAACCTTGATCGCTACAGGATCAAGCTCAATCCAGAAAAGTGCGCCTTCGGCGTCCCCTCGGGTCAGCTGCTCGGGTACTTCATCTCTCAACGAGGGATCGAGGCGAACCCGAAGAAAATCAATGCCATCATGACAATGGAGAAGCTAAAAAACCTCAAGGGCGTTCAGCAGCTCGCAGGGAGAGTAGCGGCGCTAAGCAGGTTCATCAGTCGCATGGGCGAGAAGGCCCTACCATTCTACCAGCTTCTGCGCAAGGCAGACAAGTTCGAATGGACACCAGAAGCCAACGACGCATTCGAAAGCCTCAAGCGGCTCCTCTCCACCTCGCCCGTTTTAGTCACGCCAAAGGAGCGCGAGCCCCTGCTGCTGTACATAGCAGCCACACACCAGGTGGTCAGCACCGTACTCGTGGTCGAACGACCCGAAGAAGGCAAGACCCACGGGGTCCAGCGCCCAATTTACTACCTCAGCGTGGTACTCACTCCAACAAAACAGTGGTACCCGCACTACCAGAAGCTAGCCTACGGCGTGTTCATGGCGGCTCGACGACTGAGCCACTACTTCCAGGAGCATCAGGTGATGGTCGTCAACGAGGCACCCCTGAACAGCATCCTGAATAACCCAGAGGCCACAGGACGCGTGGCCCTGTGGGGCATCGAACTATCACCCTTGGACATCGTCTACGAGAAGCGACACGCAATCAAATCTCAAGTCCTTCCGGACTTTCTGGTGCACTGGATGGAGCTGCAGCTGCCTGACACCCCAGACATGTCGCAGTCCTGGACAATGCATTTCGACGGCTCCAAGCGCGAAGCCGGAGCAGGGGCAGGAGTCATACTGACCTCCCCGCAAGGTAACAAGATGAAGTACATTCTTCGGATGAAATTCAGAGCCTCCAACACGAGGCCGAATACGAAGCCCTCATCCATGGCATGAAGATGGCAAAAATATGCGGCGCAACACGCCTGGTCATCTACGGTGACTCCAACCTTGTCGTACAGCAGACGATGAATGAGTGACGCACACGCAGAAAACATGATCGCGTACCGCACGCTATACAATGCACTCGAAGGAGAATTCGATGGCTGCGAACTTCGGCATGTTTGAAGAGAGAGCAACGAGGAGGCCGATACACTAGCCAACATCGGATCCACTTGTGCAAAGGTACCACCAGGTGTGTTCCTCGAACAGATCTGCGTGCCATCCATCAAGCGGAAATTCCCGAAGGGATCACCCAAAGAAGCAGAACACTCGGGGGCTACGCTACCCGAAGGTCATGAAGGACCCGAAAAGTTGGATACCGAAGTTGCCATGGTCAACCTGATGCAGGTCATGGCAGTCGAAGAAACTTGGACACGTCCATACCTCCAGTTCCTGATAAACGGAGAATTGCCTGACAGCCCGACAGATGCCCGGCGCATATCTCGTCGGTCAAAAGCCTTCACCATCATCAACGGCGAGCTGTACAAATGCAGAATTACGGGTGTACTACAACGATGCATCACCATCGACAACAGCAAGGCCATACTCCAAGATATCCACGAGGTCATCTGCGGCCACCACGCAAGCAGCCGCTCCCTTGTCGCCAAGGCTCTACGAGCAGGATTCTACTGGCCAACGGCCATGAGCGAAGCGAAGGACATCGTCCGAAGATACAACGGGTGCCAACGGTTCGCCGACAAACCGCACGCACCTGGGTCCGAACTTCGACCCATACCCATAGCCTGGCCTTTTGCCCAATGGGGCCTCGACATGGTCGGCAAACTGCCAAAGTCCTCGAAAGGGGGACACGTCTTCCTCCTGGTCGCAGTTGACAAATTCACCAAGTGGATCGAGGCCATGCCAGTCACCAACCAGAAGGGCAAAACCGCCGTCAAATTCTTCGAATCCATTGTCTACAGGTTCGGCGTACCACACAGCATCATCACCGACAACGGATCGAACTTCATCTCCGAAGAATTCCAGGACTTCTGCGAAGGCCTCGGGATCAATATCACGTATGCCTCAGTGGCACACCCGCAAATAAACGGGCAAGTGGAAAAGGCCAACGGCCTAATCGGCGCCGGCATCAAGAAACGCCTCATGAGCTCACTCGAGCACAAAGCTGGAAACTGGACGAAAGAGCTACCGTCTGTCCTGTGGAGCTTACGGACTACGCCAAACAGCTCCACCGGCTACACACCGTTCTTCATGGTGCACGGATCTGAGGCCGTGCTACCAGCCGAAGTACGCCACCAGGCTCCATGAGTCGTCGCTTACAGCGAAGCCGAATCCACGGCTGCACTCGAAGATGCCGTCGACACACTCGACGAAGCACGGGATATAGCAGCAGCTAGATCAGCGGTGTACCAGCAAAGTCTCTGCAACTACCATAGCCGCCGGCTGTGCCCAAGGTCCTTCGTCGAAGGAGACCTTGTCTTACGGCTCAAGCAAAAGCGACCGAATAAATTCGAGTCACCATGGGAAGGACCCTATGTCATCACCGAAGTCATCCCAGGTGGCGCCTATCGCCTCAAGCACGTGGAGTCTGGAGTCGCATACTCCAACCCATGGAAAATCTCGCACCTGCGACGATTCTACCCGTAGCAACCTACCCCCTTTTACTTTCAATAAGGCTTTCAGCCAAGGCTACTCAGCCGAACCATGTACCTCCTCCATTACGATATAAATAAAGCTAAGTGTCTCGCCCCCAACCTTCGGTTGACTATTTTTCTACAACTTTACTACGTGCTACATACGCACTCGGGGGCTCCCCCCACCTCACGATTTCATCGACTGAGGACCAAACGTGTACACCTGAGTAGCTGACCACGTCAGGCAAACGAAAAGGACACGTACTCAATCAAAGCACTGCGTGCTCACAAACAAGCAAACCTTTACAACAAAGGGCACAAAAACGCCCAGCCGAAATATACAAATTTTACATCTATCTGTTTATTTTCAGGTCCTACCTATTCTGAAGAATAACCTGAGCACGCTGCTCAAACAAATCTACAATCTGTTCGGCATACTGCCTTACAGCCGCGTAATGCGGACGCATGTTCCACTCGCCACCATCCGGTCGAAGAGGCGGCCCAGATGCCACAACAGCCAAATCTACATCAGGGAGGTGCACCCTCACAAGAGACAAGGCAGCCTTCACTCCTGCCACGAGCTGCTGCCGCACCAGCTCCATGACATTGCTAGCACTCCGAAACTTCGACAGAAGACCTGCAAGGGTCGTCGACACGGCATCCAAAGGAAACATGACGTGCAGCACCGAGGACAGTGATGTCTGCACCTGGCGGAGCACCCGCGAAACTTGATAAACACGATCCTGCACCGTCGCCAGAACCATGGCGCGATCGCGGTCCATCCAGAAGAAGCCGCCGGCCTCCATGTCCTGTTGAGTAAAAGCAATTGACCCGAACAGCGACACGCTCCTTTTCTTCCCTCGGAGCAAGATTGGTGCCTGCGACAATCGCACAAAACAAGAATAAGTCTAGCAGGCTCACCCGAAGAACTGAGCTATAGCCCGAAATAAGGATCAACTTACATTGCAGCTGCTCGGACAGGCGACCTAGCTCCGCCATCAAGTACTCCTCTCTGGCTGCACCACGATCTTCCTTGGATTTCCAAACGCCGGCGCGACTACGCAACCCGAGCAATTCCCTCTCCAAGTTGCGCACGCGATATCGAAGGAAAGCGAGCTGTGAGGAATCATCCAACGATGGTCGCAAGGGCCTTGCGGATGAGGGGTCAACTGGGTCAGCACCCGAAGGAACCTATAAGCAGCAGAAAAAAAGAAGGCACACAAACATTTCAGCCAAGAATAGAGCACAACTCGGAGGAATTCATTAAATATATAAGGCCACTACGTGGCACAAGGATGGTACTACAAAAGATATTTACAACAAAAGTAGACTACATACTACCCTACGTCTACTATGCCTAAGGTGCAGGACACTGAGTTGCCTCAGAGCCAGACTGCCTAGCTTTGGCCTCGCCCTGCTGCCGCAGTGCGTACTCAGACAGCAAGTCAATGAGCTTGGGCCCATATCGTCTGCAGCGAGCGGAGTAGGCAGCGAAGGCTACCTCGGATCCATCCGCAGCCGTCGGCATCCGAGAAGTGATTTGGGGCAAGTCCAGCTCCGCCCCATCCGCCATGGCTATCGCCAGCCCGACGGATGCGCCGATGCCCTTCTGCTTGCGCTTGTATGCCGCAGGCACTTCGGCTGACAGAGCCTCCGCCAGGGCATCCACATCGTCAAGGGCTGCGCCCTTCGGGAAGAGCTCCTGGTAGAAGCGACCAAGGACCTCTTTCGCCTTGGCAAGGGAGTTGACGACGGTGCCGCAGCGGTCTTCGACCGCCACAGTGGCATCATCTAGAGCACTCCCTTGCTCCAGAGCACCGCGGTCAAACTCGATGCCTACGGCATCTGAGACAAAAATGAAGAAAAGTATGAAGAAGGACAGCATCGAAGGCGACCCGTGGAAAAAGAAACAAATACAGAACATGCACTCACCCGAAATAGCCTTGGCAGCAGCCATGAGCTTCGCCGCCACCCCTCTTTCACGAGCAGCCGCAACGGTGGCCAGCTTCTCCTCACGATCTGCGGCTTCCTGCTGCAGCCGCTCCTTCGCTTCGGCTGCCTGCGACAGCCCTAGCTCAAGGCGCTCCTTCGCGCCGACTGCGGCTTCGGCTTTCTGCTCCGATTGGCCAAGGCTCTTTTTAAGAGCATCAACCTCACGGCGAGAGTCGTTATGCTCCTCTGCATTTAAGACAAGCAAGTGTCAAAGAGCAAGACCAGGATAAACAAGAGAGGTACTAAAAGGCAGACGGATACCTTGAAGCTGCCGCAGCTTCGCCTCCAGCGTCAGGTGCTCCTCCACCAGCCGCTTGGACTCTTGGACAAAAGGCTGCAGAAAAAGGCAATAGCAGTAAGAACAGGACTTGGGGGCTACGCCCAACACAAAGAAGCAAAAACAACATCAGCACACAAAGACACTCGGGGGCTCCCCCCGTGACATGAAGCAGAAAAACTTACATGCTCTGATGGCGACCCCGAAGACCCCGAAGTCGCCACCGTCTGAGGAGGAGGCGACGCAATGTTCGACTCCCCCATAATCTCCCGCGCACCATCATTAGAGCCGTCGGAGGATTGCCTGGATACGAAGCCAATCAACACAGGTGCAAACATCATCAAGGGAAAAGGATAACAGTACAACAAGAAAACTTACGAGCCTAATGCGCTCAGGTCAAAGATGGGAGAAGCCCTTCGGGCCCTCCTCTCCTCTTTCTTCTCCTCCTTCTTTTCTTCCTTCTTCCGCTTTGCTGGCGGGTGCGGCACAACAGCCCGCACAGGAATAGCAGGAAGGGGAGAGGAAGAACCTCCATGACCATCATCATGACGCTCAAGGCCCAGAGGATTTCTGGGAGTCGGAGGAGTCGAGGCATCCGAAGACTCGCTCGAGCTCCGTGATCGCTTGCGCGTATGGTCCTCACTCAACTCGTCGGCATCCTCCGCCGGAGATCACGCCGACGGAAGCTCGGACACGGAATCCACCACTTCATTATTCAGGGCATTCGGATACCTTTAGGGCAATGGTGGTACCATGCCCGACACTTTGAAGCTCTACAAGATGAGAAGGAACTTTGTTAGCAAACAAAGGAAACAAATACACACCCAACAAAAAAGGGGGAGCACTACGTGCACAAATCTACACCTTCGGCACGGCCAACGTCGAAGAAAAGGGAGGAGTCAGCGACTTCCCCGGGAGTTCTTCTCCGGCCTTGAACTTCAGCAGCACGCGAAGATCCTTGTCAAGACTCAACTCGGAGATTTTCTCACTCGAAACCCTCGTCGGATCACGGCGCCCAAAATAAAGAAACATCGGGTGCGCCCTCGCTTGGAGAGGCTGCACCCGACGCTCAAGAAACATCCGGATGATGTCCACGCCGTTCACCTCCTTCTCAGGAATCAGTTGGAGATCCTCCACCCGACGGTAAAGGGCCTCTATATCCTCCACCTCACCGTCTAAGATTTGGTTTTTCCAAGACCTTTTCTTCTCAATCTTTTGGGAGGGGTCAAAGGGAACAAGACCAAAATCTTGCCCAGGCAATACGGAGTCGCGGATGTAAAACCATCGCCTCCGCCAGTACTGGACAGATTCGGACATGGAAAAGGAAAATAATTGCACATTGGGACTGAGGGAGATGATGAAACCCCCAATGGGATACACACCATCCGAACCAGACTGCCTCTTCACGGAATAAAGCTTCCGGAAGAGGCCAAAGTGCGGCTCAATGCCAAGCCAACACTCGCAAAGCGTGATAAAACACGCAATGTGGAGAAGGGAGTTGGGAGACAGATGATGGAGTTGAACCCCATAGAAGAAGAGCAGTCCACGGAGGAAGTCGTGGACCGGAAAAGAAAACCCGCGTACCACGAAGGCAAGAAACATAACCCGGTACCCAGATGGGGGACGGGGGATTACCTCATTGCCGGGGAGTCTCACGGCCGTCGTATCTTGCGGGATCAGGCCCCGCTCGCACAGTTTGCAGAGATCGCTCTCTCGCGTCTCTGATCGCCGCCAGCCACCATCAGTGACGCGAGCAGCGGCGGTGCCCTTCTTGCCTCCGGCGGTGCTGGTCCCAACCGCAGATGAAGACTTCTTTGTTTTCCCCATGGCGCTACGGCGGTGGTGGCGATGCCAAAGCAGAAAGAACAAAGGAAATGTGGAAGAAAATCTCAGCGCGCAGCAAGAATAGCTCAAGAACAAGGAGGCAGTGAATAGATGAACTGGTGCGGTGAAAAACGAACCACGATTTCACCAAGGATTATAACAGCGAAGACAACGCACGTTGGCCGTCCATCGAGAAGACCTAACGCCAACGGTAGATCTGGCCGTACACGTGTCAGCATCACAATGAACCGTCGTTAACACGCCGTCCACTACGCACGGAAATCGAGGCGACGCCGTAATTATCTCCACGCCGCGCGTGACCGGTCAATTCAAGGTCAGCAAGTGGGACCCACGTTCGTCCAGTCAAGTCATCTCTGGCGCAGCAGACGCTTGAGGTCATTGAATACTCGCACCAACTTCGGCTCCACAGCTAAGAGTTCTCACTCGAATCTATGATTCGACTAAATACTCGGGGGCTACTCCTATCAGGAGCGCTGGCCGCGCACCCGACAGACAAATGAGGACAAAATTATTTCTCCGAGTCCTACGTCGAGTCTACGACTCCACTACGGACTCGGGGGCTACTCCCATAGGGAGGATGGATTTAAGCATCTGAAAATTTTCGAGTCCTTCGGACTTAACGACTGAAACAACGCTTGAATTAAAGTCTCTGTTCGAGTCTACGACTCGAACAGACACTTGGGGGCTACTCCCATAGGGAGCGCTGGTCGCGCACCCTATGAAATCTTCGACTGCGATCTTCCGGATCCGCACGCAAAAACTTTTTGGCAACGCTGCCCCAACAAAACGCTAAGTGAGTGACAATCTCCTTGGACACCCGAAGCACCTCCGAGGTGATAAATGTTCGGATGCTACGTCTGCGATGCAAAGATAAGACCTGCGGATATCATCTGATGGCCTGGCAACGCACCTGACTGCGCTCTGCTAGTATGAATCCGTACCAGCAGGTACGATGAAAATCCCAACAGACGCGTTGGGTACACCGATTTAAAACCACTGGAATTCCACTCATGTAAGTCCTTCGCGGCCTGAGTCGAATTACGCCAGCATATGTTCCAGGTCCGGGTTGAGGGACCCGAACCTGAAGAAGATCGTGTCGTTTCATCCTAAGACAGTTAACTTACCCTGATCCGTAGGGTGAGTCAGGCACACGCATCAACAATCCCTACACACATATACTATTGCACTCGAAGGATGAAAGAGTCCTCAGCCGAATCTATGATTCGACTGAATACTCGGGGGCTACTGACATGGTTATACCCTACGGGTACGTGACTTCAGTATACCTGGTCCAGCCCAAGGAAGGCCCACAATAGATATACACTGGCCCATGAAGATTTTCGGGTGGCCAAGGCCCATGACGCCTTCGGATCCTTAGAGAGCAAGACTAGCGGAGATAGGAAATTCAAAGGGGTAAAACCCTAGAACTTGTAACCGACTAGGACTATGCCCGGGACCTGCCTAAGTCTATATAAAGGCCAGGAGGGCACGTCCTAGATCTCTCGACTCATACTTTCGCACACGCATCCACGCCAGATCGAATCTGCGCACCCTGTAACCTTCGGTTCCGCCGTAATCAAGAGCAGACAAGCAGGAGTAGGGTTTTCCCTCCGGGGGCCTGAACCTGGGTAAATCTCGTGTCCCCTGGTTGCTTTTCTGTTAACCGTGCCACAATCTCCAGCATCCCCATCTTCTCCAAAATCCAAGTCCATAACAATGGGCATTGACGAGATTAAACCTCGTCAAGAGGTGGTGCACTTTCCCCAGAAGACTTGACATGCATCGAGACGAGACTTTTCAGAAGCAATCGCTCAGACCACCATGGACATGTTCCATCCTATCAACTCTACCACCATTTGTCCATCTGGCTGAGTTCTTGCAACTTAGTTGGTCAAGGCAGAGCCCATATGCCATGTGGTTGCACTGGAAGCTTCTCAACACTAAACATATCAAATCTCTTTTTTCCTGGTGTCCATCCACAAGTTTGATACACAGGGTAAACCATAGAAATGGACCATGTGTAACCACTCAACACAAACCATACAAGTCCCATTCCACCCAGGTGTTTCATTAACAAGTTGTTTTCTTAGTCAAAAACACATAGGCATAATCTTTCTATAATATAATAAAATGAATTTTCCACCCACTAATTCTAATATCAAGTCTAATCTTTCTAGTATACCATGGCTCCTAACTTAGGAAAAATCGTACCAATAAATAAACTATAGGATCTACCATAACATAGCAATTTACTTGCAAAAAAATTATCATGCAAGTCCTACTAAAATATCACTTGTGCAATAGGTAAAATAATAGGACTTAAGATGAAATATCACTTGCCTTGGTAGCTAGGAGAATAGGTACAATCCTCACAATCACACACTTCACAATCCACAAAATCTACACAACAAATTCAAACAACAAAATATAAACAATTCAATATATCACTCAAAAATAACATGAATGCATGCAAAATGCAATTATATGATTTTCCACACTTTTAAAACTAAACTCTATAGTACTGAAGATAAATTACACATTCTAAAGTCTAAATATCATAAAAACCACTTCAAAATAATATACCAAATAATTTTTATAGCCAAAATAGCCCTACAAATGTCTCTGCATAAAACTCTATTTTTTTGAAACAAATGACTAAAGTAAGGACATAGATGCAAATTTCACATTTTTCTGAATCCATAGACACCTAATTTGTAATTTTTTGAAATACAGATCAAAAGTTATGAATTTTACAAGTTAAATCAAGTAATAGATCAAATATGGATTTTTAAATCAAAACCCTAGACACGCGGTGCGGCGCCCCGCAAAAACCACTACTAGAAAATCGCGTTGTTTTGTGCATTGCATCATCATGACATCATCATGCATCTGTTGGATAAAAACTATTTTACAAAGGTCTATTTTGTTTTTGCAAACACCCTCGTCTTAATTCAAATCAAACTTCGGTTGTCCAGATATTTTGTTTTGACTAAATAATTTACAAAAGTTCTTTGAAATAAATGTATATATAAAACCCTAAATATTTTTGTGGGGGAGGCAGCCAGCCGCTTGGCCCAAGGCCCAGCAGCTAGCCACCTACAACCCCTCCTGGAAACCCTAACCCAAAAATCTCCAAACCCTAGCCTTACCCAGCTATTCCCCATCCAGCCGCCACCACCCCTTTTCCCCTCCCCGCCGCCAGGCACACAAACACGCACACACCCACCACCACTCGACGCACTCCCCCTCTCTCTCTCTCCTGGCCCCACCCACTCGCACGCAACACACACACAGCAACACACCCAGGCGCATACCACACACAACCCAAACACACGCGAACCAGACCCACCCACCGCCCTGGCCGACAGATCCCTGGCCCCAACCGCGCCCCGCGACCTGGTCGCCTCTCCTCGCGGCCCCACCATCCCCACTTCTCCTCTCTCTCGCGGATGCCACCAACCCACTCCCCACCTGCCTCCCTCTCTGGCCCAATCCGCCGCCGCCAGCGTCCCGCCCGCGTGCCTCCCGAGCGCCGCTGGCCGCCGGACCCTGCCGACGCCCTGCCTCTCCTCTCCTCTGGCCGCGTCGCCGCCTCTCGCCCGCGTCACCGAGGCCGTGCCCGTCCCGCCACCGAGTTCCGCCGCCGCCTACCTCGACGTATCCTCCTCTGGCCGAGCTCCGCCGTCAGGATGTCCCGTCTGCGTGGTCCCGCCCCGCGTCCTCCCTCGTCACCAGCTCCCCTGCAGCGAGCCCCACGTCCCGGACCCCGCCGTTCGCAGAGCCGCCGCTGGCGTTGCACCCTCCGGCCATGGTCTTCTTCACCGCCCTCCTGCGTCGAGCCTGCCCCTCCTCGAGGCCGCCGTACTCGTCTGCCCAACCCCTCTGCCAGCAGAGCTCCCGCCTCGCCGTGTTCCTCCTCGACCTCGTGCTCGCCGTTGACGCCCGCGACTCCCTCCCCGAGACAACGCCGGCCCCTACCTCGTTCTGCGCGCCCCCTTGTCGGTCGGAGGATCTCTCGCTCCGCCACCGTCGGGAGCCAGGCGAGCTCGCCCCGGGGCTCCTCTGCCTCGACCCCGTGCCTTCCGCCGGGCCCTCCCTCTCCTCCGCCACGAGTTCCCCTGGTCGCCACCGTCCGTGGGTCCCTGCTCGCCCAACCTCGCCGGAGCCGCGCCAGCCTCGCCCTTGTCTCTACCCCGCGCTGCCCTCCGACAAGCTCGCCCCGGCCTCCTTTGTGCTTGGCTGTTGCTGCCCGTGCTCCTTCTAGATGGATACACTATTGTGTTGTGAGACCGATAATTTGTAACCCTCTAGCAGTAGCATGTTTGTGATCTATTCGTTGAAGCCAGATGGTCACTTGTGCCTTGTTCGTCTCTGTTCCCTTGAGAAGATCTGCATAGAATCAGTGTGCTCGCAAGTTGACAAGGTTCGACAAGATCTTCCGAAGACAAGGATGCACCTCAAGATCGCCTACCCGGTACCCCAAGACCCCCCGATCCCGGAGTCCGAAGATCGTTCCCGTCGAACACGAACCTTAGCACGCCAAGTTCTCCTTCACCGATCCGATGGCCGAGACCCTGAAGACCGATCCCGTCGAACCCCTTGATGAACCCCAAGATCTTCGTTTTGACATGTGTGACCCCTCCCGGGCCTCTATTTTATAAATTGATATATCATACTTGTTGCATATCATTAATCATGCTTGCATACATATTGTGGGGTGTTTGGGGGTGTTTCGACGATTCACCTAAATTAAATATGGGGCCCATATGCGGGCGAATCTAGTCTAATATTGGCCTCATTTAAATTTGTGTAGCGAACCGATGATATAATTTTGCCTTGTTAAGACAACATTTAAAATGCAGGGTAGCTAAACAACATGAACCACCTAAATATTTGTCGGGACCCGGTTCCGCTTAATGTGGCCTAATTGCACCGCACCTTTGCCATGTCATACATCATACATGCATCATGCCCGGTCTTCTGCCGTAATCTTAAATAGTGCATCCGGTGTTTGTGCTAGTGTTTTGCTTCTTCACGGACTAGGCCGATGAGTTGATGCGAGTGTCGACCCGACCTTCGGATGAACCTTCGGCAATGTTTTCAGGCGAGCATCCCTTCCCCTTCTACCTATTTTGCATTTATAGTCTTTATTTCCTCCTGTTGATCTATTGCTATCTGTGTTGCGATGCTCTAGTTTCCGTACCCGTGATATCCCTTGCGGCCTTATATTGCCTTGGACACATCCTATTACCTGTTGTTTGGTAGATAGTTGGACCTGCGCGTCGTAGTCGCTTGCTCAAGTGCTGTTGCGTGTCGTCCAGTACCACAGTTGTTGGAGTATTGCCACATGTTTAATGTTGGAGATGATCATGGCTTTAATTATTGTTTAATAACTAAAATTGAAGTAGGTAAATGTAGAGGCACATGTGGGCAATAGATGTTATTTGGTTGTTAACCATCCACTTGTGTCCCGTAGGACCCCGAGTTCTTGACACCTGTTCCGAGATCGAGCGCGCTAACCACAGGTGGGGTGTATGGGCACCCCCATCGATTTAGTACCTGATTCCAAGTACTGTACTGGGGGCCACAATTAGTTTGGGGCTTTATTACTATTCTGTACTTATGCAATGCTTTACTGCTTAATTTAAATTGTGCGAGGTACTGCACTTGTACTGTTTAGGTAAGCGGAGTGTTTTCGCGGTATCGACAAGCCCAGTCTCATTTTCGGGTTCCCAGTCGTTTACAGCCATTGGCGCAAACCCTGAGTCCGTCTCGGAGACCGGCCGACTTCGTTGCGGGTAGCTTAGTGGGGTGGCCCCCATGTACTTGCTTTGGGTCTGGGAAACGTCATGACTTAGGCCCCGCCGACATACCGATGGGTGTATGTTAACTGATCTGGCAAAAAGGGTCGAAGTGCGTGTGGATACTTTGGTGCACCCCTGCAGGGTTAAATCTTTTCGAGAAGCCGTGTCCGCGGTTATGGACGACTTGGAGCACAGGTCTCGATCATAGAAAACTATAACTAAAGTTTACTGTTATAATTTGACCTGTATCCGATATGACTAGTAATCAGCTTCACTGCAACGGAATGGTTAAATAAAAGTACCAACAACTGCTGGGTTTGGGGATATCTCATGCTAATTGTATCTGACTAGTAAGTGCCACAACTACAACGGAATGGTTAACTAAAATTGCCCACTGCTTATTATATCAGGATGACTATCTATACCTGACTAGTAATTGCTTCAACGATAACTGAATAAATAAAACTGCCAACTGTGTGAGTTCCTCGGTTGACTTCCTCGTTTGGTCTCGAGGGGGAAATACCAGGATGGGTATGTTTGGTGGTAGTATCAGGTTGGTTCCGAATAGGTCTTTCTTATCCCTCTCTGATAGCCGCCAGTTGTATCGAGTCTCTATAGGTTGTTTAGTGCATGCTGCGCTGCCGCTTCAGTCCACCATACCTATGTAGGCGAGGACCGCCGAATTCTAGCCTCGCCGTGTACTGGCCTCAGTACTGACCGCTCTCTCTTTTTCCTTTGCCCTTTGTCGGCACCCCTTTTGTTTAAGCAGGTTTTGAGATCGACGTCGTTAGCAGGGTTACCCTTCCGGCTTGGCCTGGGCAGGGTTATGGACGCCATTGGTTATTCTTCAGGGCTCTTAGCTCAATTTGCATCTTGTCCGTACTCGGACGCTATATCGTTTTGAAGGTGATTTGGATCTTTGTATTGTATATCTGTATTCTTGACTCTTTGAGTCGCTGTTGTATATATATGTTTTGTGGGTTCCATCGAGGACTATTGTGTAATGATATTACTTCGTATTCCACCCGCACGCAAGTGCCTGGTGGGCACCTTTGAATCGTTTCTATGCGGGTTTGGCGGGAAGCGCTGAAACTTGCATAGGGCCGATTCTGAGGGTGTTACACGCGGCGCTTCCTGATTGGCCCGTACCGGTTTGCGCGGATCACGCGCACACACCGGCAGATCTAAGTGGGATACTATGGCTCAGATCTGGCCATACCTCTTCGCACTGGCGTCTAATCTAGACCGCTGGATCTCTATCCAGCAGATCCAATCCCTCTGACCAAAACCTAGCGGCGCTAATGGCGAGCACGGCGGCAACGCGTCTGGCAAAGACGTTCCGGCGAGTCTAGGGGGTAAGGGAGGTGTCTTAGGGGGTTACCAGGGTCGCGGCGACAAGGTGAATGCAGGGGTGGACGCAGACGGAGGAGGGGCGCACGGACACAGTGGCAATTCCTCGTCGGAGTGGAGCTTGGTGTCGGGTGCTCGCAATTGTTGACGGTGGCGCTGCTTTGGTGCAAAATAAAACAAACGCCGAGTGTCAGGAGGTACGCAAGAAGATGACGATCACGGCAGCGTGAATCAGAGGTCGAGGGGCGCACGGGGCTCACCGCAATTGCTCGTCGAAGCTCGTCGGTACAGCGGAGGTCTGAGGTGGAATTCGTGTAGCCTGGCGGCGCTCAGAGGTAGTGGTGTGGGGGAAATGGAGCAAGGAGAGAGGGGGTAATGTAGCAGGCTCGGGGAGAGAATCACACATGCATTCAAGGGAAATCAAACGCGAATTGATTTGGATTGAAAGGGGGAAACGACAGCGGCAGAGCAGGTCGTCGTGCGGAGTTTGGGGACGAAGGGGTGACGTGGAGGTGGGGTCCACATGTCAGCGAGGGGGTGCAACACAGCGCGGTGAGAAACAAAGGAGGAGAGGATAAAACCCGGGTGGGCTAGTTGGGCCGCTTGTTAGGCCGGCTGGTTTGGCTGGCGGTTCTCTTTTTTTTCCTCAAAGCATTTTTATTTTTTTGTTTTGATTTTCCAAATATTATTTGAAGTACCAAATGAATTCCAAATCCACTCGAATTTTCACCATATTTTTGTGGGATGATCCTAGTATGAAAAAGTGTTTTAAACACACAAACCACTCCAAAACATTTTTGGGGTATAAAAATAAAAATAAAACTCATGCCCCATACAAGCAAAATAAGAGGGGTATAAATTAGGGTTTGCTAGGTTTTAAAGTTTGAAAATTTTTGAGCATTGCACACATGCTATGATGATATGAATGCAATGAGAATGTTTTGGATTTGATGAAAATTGGGATGTTACAGCATCTCCGAGGAAAAACTTGGGGAAAATGGTTTCGAATGGGACAGGGGAAGCTGGCCGAAACATTGGTCACAGATGACCTCCATAAGTAGATAGGCGTGCAACCTTGGAACCGACTAGAAGAGGGGCGCACGTGATCTTGATGAAGCATCCAGCCTTGGAAGACTAGGGTTAGGGCTCTAGGAAATGAAGATAGACAGAGCGGTGGGCCCCTGGGGTTTCGCCGGGGAATACACCGGTTGGGATGGTCGTGGAGGAGCCTGGGCGCACAAGGGGAGGCCAGGGGTGGCACAAAACAGAGGGAGGCGACCGGAGCACTTGGGAGGAAGAGGTGAGGGCCTTGGAGATGAGGTAGAGGTAGCTCGGTGGAGGCGGAGCAAGGAACTGGCAGGGCTGAGCGCTTGTGTATGGCGGCGGGGAGGCTCGAGGAATGGTTACGGGGTGCACAATGACAGGGAGAAGATGATGGGATTATTATGGCGGGGAGGAAGAAGGGTGCATGGGCGGTGGCGCTATTGGGGCCGAGCGACTCCAGCTCGAGGAGGAGGGGCAACGACTCGGGAGGTCGCAGCGGTGCATGTTCTCACAAGCGATGCGCGGGACGGCCGGAGGCAGGGAAAGAGTGGAGGGTGACCGACGAGCGAGCAGTGAGTGTGGTGTCGGGCGATGGAGCTCTGCAGGCTAAGGAGGAGAGGGTGCGGGAGCGGCAACGCGCGTCTGCGAGGGAGAAGGGTGACGTGAGGGTGAGTAGTTTGATATGGGAGGGGCGTCATGCGAGCGTGGCAGTGAGACATGGTGCGACCAGGGTGGCGTTATCGTTAGCGAGGGAATGGCTAGGCGTGTGGATCACGCGCGCGGGGTGAGGGGGGTAGGTCAACACGGGAATCATCGAGAGTGTGTGAAGCCCAGGGTGGGTCCGGGTTTTCGGCAGAGAACGATGCGAGCGGGCGCGTTGTGTCGAATGGGGTGGGGTCTAGCGGGGTGGAGTCGATGCACGGGGTGAGAGAGAGGCGGCAGGGTGGGGTTGGTAGGTGATACTTTCGATCCGGATTCATGGATGTAGTATAATAGCTTTTTCCCTAGAAGATCTAGGTTTAATCGAACCTTGGAAAGCAATGCTAGAAGGAAATAAATAAGGACACGTCTATAAGAATTTGTTTCTTTGTTTTACCTTAGTTTACCAGACCAATTTAGTATAATTTTTACAGTGGGTTGAATCAATGGATGGAGATAGGCCAGGGTTGAAGATCCACCTGCAGCTTCACATCATATGGGATAAAAGATAATAATAAGCATAGTCATGTGTAATCTTTGAATGAAGATAATCTCTCGTGGGCAACACATCCTAATATACTAAAGCCTCGTGATGCAACGGGCATATCAATAGCCTTTTAATCCAACCGAGTGCACACCGAAGCCACGGGTTTCAAACAATTATTTAAGTGAAGAACACAAATTAAAGCATTAAGTGGTGATGTTTTTGTGATCCTGAATGGGTCGCTAAGAAAAGACCATACTACCCTTTTTGTCACTGGGTTTCCTATGAGATCGCCGCTAGCCATGTATCACCTCAAGACTTTATCAATCTATGGGATCTTGGGTACCTACAAGTCCACAGATCGAGACAAGAGACAAAGAAACAAAAGATACAAATCTCAATTGCAAACAAATAATACAATACTCCCATGATTAGATGCACATAATTGCTGCGAGGTTCCCCCCAACCCGTAGCCCATGAGTACTACTCACTCACAACAAATAGATCAAGGATAGAAAACATTGTGCAAAATACTTAGATTGAAATCTAATATTCTTACAATGGTCGCCAAATCACAAGTAGATCTAAAGTACAAATTAATGGCTATGGATAGTGGAGGGATGGATGGTGGAGTGGATGAACAATGGACGAACAATGGAGTGGATCTCCTTTGGTGGTGTTGTGATGAAATCTGAGAATGGCGGCTCTCTAGATGGCGGCTGAGCCTCAAAATATATAGGCGACTTCAAAAAATTCCAGGGTGTGACGATACAAAGCTGTTGGCACCCTGTACAGGCGGGCACTGCCCGTACCTTTGGTCGTTATGCCTTCTGTCACCTGGAATTTGCTTCCCAATTACTTGGACGTGTGGATTTCCTCTAATTCCTTAATTATGACTCCTGATTTCGCATTAAAACCCGTGATTTCCTGCAAAGCATAATTCAAAGCAAGGTTGTGCATATCTTTGCAATTATTAGTCATTAGTGGCAAGGATTGAGAGTTTCTTGCCAGTTGCTTGACTAAAAACAATGTTTAAACATAGAGAAAGATGGAAAATTTCAGAGCCATCAACTTCCCCAACTCTCAAACCTTGATCTCCCTTGTGCAAGAAGAAACAAAAGAATAATAAGGAATTCAACGTTTAAACTTGAAACAACGAGAATAAGAATTCACTTACAGTTGATAGTCATATGTGCATAACACTTCGTTCATTTGCGAGGCTTATCAAAGTTAGAGAGATGATAAGAGTAATATACAAGCTTTGGAAATTCAAGACAATCAAAGTTGAGTTTAATATCAATATGAATAACTAGAAGTGTAGCAATCAATCCAATTCTTCTAGTTAACTCTCAGTTTTCCAGGGAACACTAGGATGTTTAAATAGCATAATTGAGTAAGATAGTTTCATGTCCTAAGTAATATAACAATGAAGTGTCTTATTTACACCCACCTCAATAAATCAAGTCTATCTAAAACACTTCTTATCCAATCATTGCTTTTCAAGAAAAATTCGTAGAGTAGTAATGAGACCATGCCAAGGACTTGCTATGTGGATCTTCAAAGATAACTTTTTTTCTTTTCATACTTTTTCAAGGATTGCTGTTTGTTTGTTTTTGCAAGTGTTTACACAACCTTTGAGTATAGCAATAGTATTGCCCATACATTGGCACTGATGCCAATAATTTCATCAACTCATAGCTGAAATCCTAGGTTATACCATAGATCGTTCAAAAGCTAGCGGAGTTGTTGGCATCCCAAAGGTGTGCACTAGGATCATAAATAGCAAAAAAATTCTTTCTTTATTTTTCATGATCTAGTACCACGGTTTGATCCACAAGGTTAGCTTTGGCATGCATCACAATTACCACTATACTTTATTTCAATCAAACAACTCCTTTCAAGAGTATCGTCAAGACTATCAAAATATCTATGGAGTGAAGTATCTTCAAGGGTATACTCTCAAGATAATCATTCATCAAACAAGTCGTAAATTTCAGATTTTTTCTTATTGTACTTGTTTGGCATTATTATTTCCAAGGCAAGAGTCGGTTAGCTAAGAGAACTAGAGCAAGATCTTCAGCAACTAACCATCATACTAATAAAAAGATTTACTTTAAATAAATTAAATTACTCCCACAAGCATATCATCTTAGCAAATCGACCAACTAAGATAAACAACTCAAACTTCAAAAAGGGAGACATAGGACATACCTCTCATAAGAGACTTCATGATTCTCTTCCTTATAGGGATGTGCTCCTTCAAAAATTCAAACACGATTACTCTCATACTAATATAAAATCAAAGAGGCAAAGTGCAAATCCACATTTACGAAAAAAGGAAAGAAGGAAAAATATTTTTGTATTTTTGAGGAAAGGGATTATATAATAGAAAGGATCTTGTGACAAAGCAAGGGTTCTAAGAAAATAAAAACAAACGAATAAAACAAAAGCAAAGGAAAAAGGCAAAATGTTGGAAAATGCCAACACGAATGTTTCAAAGCTCCCAAGGAGCTGGAATACAACCTAATTATTACACAAATAAATTTGCAAGGGGAACACATCCCCAAGATCAGGCTTTTGCAAGCCCCTTTTTTCTCATTGTGGTGGAGGTGGATAATCTCCCATGTTTCATTGGCCATGCCAATTTTGGAACTGGGTGTTGAGGCTTGCGGTAGCATCTCGAAGGTTGATGGAGAGGTTGTTCATGTTTTGTATGTTTCCTTCGAGTGTGTAGATGTCTTCATAGGTGGTGTAGTAATTTGGTGGCTTCTCATCTTATTCGGGTTCTTCTTGTTCTACTTCTTCATCTTCTCCTCCTCCCACGAGTATCTCTTGTTGGGGTAGATTATCCTCAACATGCGCGTCATAATGCAAATGTCCCTCCTCGATAGAGAAGAGACCATTAGGCAAAGGAGTTAGGATCAAGTGATCTACTCCAGGTATATCGAGAAAATATCTACCATGATTTTAGAGACCATACCACATGCTCTTAGAGTAGGGAGACCGAGACGATTACTTCCTACGAACTGCTGGATATAACCTAGTTTTATATGAAGTGCGCGTGCAAGAATGGTCATATGGGTCCACGAGATTAAAGAGCATGTTTCTTAAGGTAAAACACAAGCAAAGCGCCCAAATTTGGCATTAAGTTTCAATTAACAATAGCAGCCTTAGCAAGGATCAACATGTTCTCCTCATTAACTCTAGTAAACTCACCACGCAACTGCAAGTTGTTAGTAATCACAAAAAATAAATAGCGAATAGTAGGGTGATCAATTTGGTTATCCTTGGGTGTGTTTCCACGGATTCTCATCAAGTTAAAAAATTGCCAAAGTGCAAGGTCTAAAACAAAAGCAGTTGTGTGCACGTCGGTGGCGTTGTTGGCATACCCAAAGCATTGAGCCCATTGGTCGAGTGTTAGGATGTACACTACAAAAAATGTCCTTTTACAACGAATGATTTTCGTGGGTGAAGGCCCATTTTTCGTGGCTGAAGGGTCTTCTACAACGGATGCCCTTCGTGGAAAAAGCCCCGTCACAAATGAATCTACCACGGGTTTTTTCGACCATGGCGGATCGCACCCTTTAGCCACGAAAAGTCCTTCCGTTGTAGATGTGTTCTCCAGCCGCGCTGACTGCTCACGTCATGCAAACTTCCACATGGCAAACACAGTTAACGGCCAGTTAACACCATTAACTGTCAATGAAACCGTGGTAGAATCCAGGCCCAGCCAAGGCCTGGTAATTATTAAGTGGGCCGTCCCATTAGGGAAGCCTAACAGGATCGTGGCCCATTACTATTTCGACATGCACTGTTACAAATGGGCCCACTGGTGCAGCCGTAGGCGGTCCGTAAACTTTATATCCCGTTACTATTTTCCACATACACTGTTTGAATTGGCCCGTTTGTGCGACCCACAAGAGATCGGGCGCGTTACTGTTCTGCCCTATACTGTTCTAATTGGGCCCCTTTGGACATCCCGCTTTTAGGCCCGTTACTGTACATTCCTACATTGTTTGAACTGGGCCCATTCATGTAGCCCGTGGTGGCTCTTAGACTTTCGGGTCATTACTGTTCCGGCCTACAGAAGGCCAGTCTACGCACACTAGCGGGCTGTTGCATTTTGGGTTTTCACTCTTCTGGCATTTTATTATTCTGGCCTTTTACTGTTCTGGACTTTTATTGTTCTAGCCATTTACTGTTTAGCCGTTTACTGTTTTGGCCTTTTACTATTCTGGCCGTTTACTGTTTTGGCCTTTTACTATTTTGCCTATTTACTGTTTTGGCCTTTTTACTATTCTGGACTTTTACTGCTAAGGCCTTTTACAGTTTAGTGCGTATAGGTTAAACAGCCCGCTACCACATGGCGGCACGGAAGTCCCATCACTGTGGAATGGCGGCCCATAAAGGGCTGGTACAAAACTAAGCAAATTGGGGAATATTCCCAGTACTAGATTATCTACAGTTTTAAAAGAATTCTGGAAGTGTGGAAGAAAACTTATAACTGTAAAAATATTAAATTATTACAGGCCGGAAAAAATCCGTAGATGAAACAACATCATCTTAGTAGAACGCAACTGATAAACACACAGAATCTCGGTTTAAGAAAAGTTCCTTCCAGGAAGCTCGCATCGCCTCACATGTAACGCCGAGCTTATCACATGATTTGCTAAGGAGATTATTGAGTAGTTTCTCCATCAAAGCTTGCTTGTTCAACTCAGATAACTCATTCCATGCTATGGAGACTACTGCATCTGTTATGTTGGCTTCCTGTCCAACTACATCAAGTGCATCTCGGAGTGCAGATCCAAAAAATCTTTCTGCTGGAATGTATGGAACAGTCGACATCATGTACCTACGTGAGCAATACGCACTGTCACTGCTGCTCTGTGCAAAGATATCTGCACTTGAAGTAATTTTTTTATGTTATTCCTTCATATTTATATTTGCAACCTCAAACAAAAATAAATGTCCTATATCATCATTACAAAGGAAAAAACTCAAAGAATTTCAAATCAATCAACTAGTAGCAGCAGGGCCTCCTACATCTCCATCTTCTGGAATAACTGGAACAGTCGACATCATAGAGGGATGAGATCGTGTGCAACTATCACTTCTTATCTGTGAAATGACTTCTCTACTTGATGAAGACTGAAACTAAGATAAGAAAGTTACAACATCATACGAAGGAACATAACTACCTGTTCATTCTCAAAAGATTATTTTGGTCTGACATAGCAATGTAAGCACTCAACCCAAGCACCTCAAGCAAACTTATCAAAGTAGAATGCGTGATTTACAAATGTATTGAATCCATGGACTGAGAGCTCCTTAAACTGATAGAGAAGAATTTATCGAAGAACAAGATAAGCATTTAACCATTGTGGCTGATATTAACTAGTCTACTCAATGTGCAGTTGGATCTGAATCTTAGGTAGGTGGAATTTTTGTAATCATTGTGGGAGATATGTCCTAGAGGCAATAATAAAAGTATTTATTATTAAATCTTTGTGTTTATGATAAATGTTTACATTCATGCTATAATTGTATTAACCGGAAACATTAATACTTGTGTGATTTGTGATCATGTTAGAGTCCCTAGTATAGCCTCTTTAATACTAGCTTGTTGGTTGATAGATGATCATGGTTTCCTGATCATGAACATTTAGATGTTGTTAACAACAAGAGCATATCATTAGGAGAATGGTGTGATGGACATACTCCTATAGATAAGAGTAGCAAAGATCAAGTCATTTCATTGGTTCGTTTGCTATAAGCTTTCTGATACATAGTAACTTAATTCCTTCGACCATGAGATCATGCTAATCACCATCACCGGATGGATGCTTTGATGACATCAATACTGATCAACAAGATCGATCAGATAATAGATATTTCAAACTAAAATAAGAAGTGCAAAAAGCAAGAGATGAAACTTCTCATTAATATTCCAATAAAGGCACTCACACCAAGGGATACATAGGTAACCAACTGAAGGAGAGATACTTCCACAATGCTAACCAACCTATAAGATAACTTCTCTACCCAAGATATAACTCTACTAGAAAGGTAAAAAGATAAAAGATAATGATGTGATACCGTGACACTCCCCCAAGCTTGGAACAAGCCAAGGGGATGCCAAACCTGATGATTCGGTGGTGGTGATGTTACCTTGTCATCATCAGACTTCCAAGGTAAAGGCTCCCCATCCACAAAGGATGTCTTGGTTTCCACAATCCTGAAACTAACAACAGAGCTTATGCATTTAAATCTATCCTCATACTCACAGTTTTGATTTTGTATGTCGTAGAGCTGTGCTTGTAATTGGTTGGTGGCATGATGGAGTGAGAGGATTTCGTCTCGAAGCTCAGCAACCTCCTCCTTGTGCCTGGCGATGAGTTCTGAACTTATCTTATGGATGACATCCACTTCGTGTTCCGCCATCTTCTTGTACCTGAAAACTTCCTGTTCCAATGCTTCCACCCTGTCTTCCAGACTGCCTTCTCCTTTCACTACTAGAGAAAAGGCTATAGGAGACATGCTTATGCGAGGCACATTTAGACCATATGCGCCTCCTATAAAATAGGCGAGGCACACTCCTTCTCCATGCGCCTCTAGTATAAAAATAGGCGAGGCGCATATGATAAGAATGCGCCTCCTATAATCCCTGTACGGACGGAATCTAGCAGCCCCATATTATGCGAGGCGCATTCTAGTCATATGCGCCTCCTACATATCAGATAGGCGAGGCGCATATGGACAGAATGCGCCTCGCATAATCTGTGTGGGCCCGCGTGTTGGTAGGTGCACGAATATGCGAGGCGCATATGGTTATATGCGCCTCCTATATTTGATAATATGCGAGGAACATATGGTCATATGCGCCTCAAGTAACTCCTGCGGGCATGGGCGGTGGTAGGTGGCCGCATATGCGAGGCGCATATTGCTATATGCGCCTCCTATAGTTTGAATTATAGGAGGTGCATATTATGCAATATGCGCCTCGCATAACCTAGCACCACTTTTCCCCAACTTTTTGCACATGGAGGCAACTACCACCCCACTCACTTGTGTCACTTCTTCCTCCTCCACCAAGACAAATCTGGTCGCCCCCCTCCTCCTCCCCACCTCATTTCCCCCATTGATTCACCATAGAAGCTTGCTCAACATCCATTGGTTGACACCCATATGTAAGTGAAGTCTCTTGCTCCTCAAGATCTACAACATGTCCATTTACTTCTCCTCCGGCTCTCTTGCGCAAGTCGTTGTTGAAGGAAGCGTGAAGGCGTTGCTTGCATGTATGCGCGTTGTCGGAGACACCGACTATATGATTGTGTTGTGGTGCTACTTTTTGTGCAGGGATTTCATTTGAGATGCCAATGTTTCGCCGGAATGTCGATTTATTTCTTTTCCGGCAAATTTCTGGCACTCGCGGATGTCCTCTTTTAGTGGGAGGTCATGCCGAATTTTTCCGGCGATCCACGTCCATATATGCTCTAATTATTCTCTTGCTCTTTGTACCACGCAGGTGGCCATGGTCCGACCACTGATCAACAAAGCCCGCGTGGATAGGTGGATGACATGCGCGAGGGCCGACATGGAACGTGCAAACAAGACAGAGATAAGATGTCCATGTCGGGACTGCAAGCTGATGTATCTGATAAGGCATGATTCCGGAATGCTGGAGTCGCACCTGCTTCGACGTAGTTTCATGGATGGCTACACTCAATGGATACGTGATGACGAATATGATGATGAGGATGTCAATAATGGTGAAGATCAAGATGCCAGTGATGATCACGAAGATCAAGACGCCAGTCACGATCACGAAGATCGGGGTGGCACTGGACATGGACACGAAGATGATCAAGGTGGCGTCGGGCATGGAAACGAAGATGATCAAGGTGGCGCCGGTCATGAACACGAAGATCAAGGTGCCGACCATGATTCGAGCTGGTTGTGAGACCCTCATGTCCAAGATCTCCTTCTCAAGGAGACGAGTAACGCAGAGCCACCGGTAGAGAGAAGGCTAAACTGGAGAAAATGGAGAAAGACGCGGTCACTCCATTGTTTGACAGATGCAACGACGGGGATACCCGTCTAAATGTAATGCTTAGGGCTCTGGAGATGAAGGCGGAACACAAAATGACCGACGAATGTTTCGACGACAACATTGTATTCTGGCACGATATTCTTCCCAAGAAGGGGAACACATGTCCGACTAGTATCGCTGAGGCGAAGAAAGTCGTGTGCCCTCTCAATCTACCGCACGTGAAATACCACGTCTGCATAAATGATTGCATCATCTACCGGGGCGAGGACACGGAGAAGACCACGTGTCCGGTGTGCAAGACCTCTCGATACAAGAGAGGGACCAAGAAAGCTCCTAGGAAGGTGGTGTGGTACTTTCCTCTAACTCCTCGTTTGCAGCGGTATTTCGCAGACCCTAAGGAAGCACAGCTCATGCGCTGGCACGCGGAAAGAAAGAGGCCGGAAGACGATGATACGGAGAAGGAGGAAATGTTGAGGCACCCTTCGGATGCTTGTCAGTGGAAGGCGTTGGACCTCCAATATTACCAACATTCTGGGAAAGAGTCAAGGAACCTCAGGATGGGCGTGAGCACTGACGGACTCAATCCGTTTGGAAGCCAGAGCAGCACACACAGCACATGTCCCGTGTTTGTATGGATCTACAACCTCCCCCCTGGTTGTGCATGAAGAAGAAGTACGTAACCATGAGTATGCTCGTTCAAGGGCCAAAACAACCTGGTACAGACATCAATCTGTATCTCACGTTGTTGAAAGAGGAGTTGGCCACGTTATGGGAAGGAGCCCGTACGTGGGACGCCTCGAGACAAGAGTACTTTGACATGAGAGCGGCGGTGATCACGACGGTGCAAGACTATCCCGGTTACGGATAATTCTCGGGGAAGGTGGTCCAAGGATTCTATGGGTGCGTTTGGTGCAAGGATAATACAACGTACCGCTAGCTACGGAAAGATCCCGGGTCCGGGAAAACCGTGTTCCTTGGGGCTCAGAGGTGGCTTCCCAAGAATCACGCCTGGAGAAAGCTAGGACATCTGTTCGATGGGACGATCGAGCTCCGAGGAATCCCACACCAGAAGAGTGGCGCGGAAATCTACAAGCTGTTGAATAACTGGACGGAGTGCCCTGCGCCAGGAAAGACCCAGAAGAAGCCAGAGCCGTTGCTGAAGGTATGGAAGGCGAGGTCTGTTTTCTGGGACTTGCCATACTGGAAGATCCTCCGCGTGCCTCATTGATGGGGATACGCCTACTGGGGTATACTCAGCAGGACGTTTCCGACTGGCCCAAAGGCTGGCGAGTGGGCCTGCAGAACGGCGAGTGGATCGAAGCCCAGCAAGATACCAGGCGACTGGAAGCTGAAGGCCCGGGCGAGTGGATAGGCCCAGTCGGTCTAGGTTTGAACGATTGCCGAAGTTGTAACCGAATCGGTTGAGATATGTAAACCCTAGGGGAGGTGAGCCTATATAAACCTCCCTAAGGGGTGAGTAGAAACACGTTCCCTCAGACACCAAAGCTACTCGCCGCCTAGTCGCCGAGTACGCCCATTGTAAACACCTCCATAATACAATCTAGCAGGAGTAGGTCTTTACCCTCCGGGGGGCCGAACCTGGGTAAACCCCTGTGTCTTTGCCCTCATCTCGCACCGCAGATGGCTGTCCGCCCTTGCCCTTCGTTCTACTACTCGCTGCCGATTGCAGCATCTGCCGTGGTCATTCCCACGACAGTGGCGCCCACCGTGGGGCCTGGCCGGTCTGGCCGGTGTTCTGCGGCGAGATCCAATCTGCCCATCAACGAGACGGTCGCCACCGGCCGCATGATAGCGATCGGCGAGATGCTCCAGATCTTGCCGAGCAGCTACGTCCCGGCGGCACGGCCCGTCACGCACAGCGTGATCCTGCCGATCGGCACGATCAGCCTCTTCGTCGGCTTCACCGACGTCACCACCTCGGAGGATTCGGCTCGCATCCGCGAGTCGCCACCACGCGATCGGCTCTCCGAGAGCCAGGTCCGCACGATCCACCGCCTCGCCTCCGAGTACAACTCGGCCCACAGCAACGTGGCCGAAAATTCGGCGGCCGCAGAAGATGCGGCCCTCACCGACGACGCCGACTCGGCGACCCCGGCATCACTCGCCGGATCCATCACCGCGGCCTCATCCGCGGGCTCCATCGCTCAGGTCTCCAACGCGGGAGATTTCGAGGACCCTTCCATCCTCGGGATCTTCGACTTCGACTCCGGGTCGGAAAATTCCGCCGACCTCCATGACGGAGCTGGTCGCCATGCCGCGACCTACATGGCCACCGGCACCGATCCGCCGGAGGATCCTTTCTCCACCCCAATCCCTCCCAACGCCACGGCAACGGAGGTTGAGGAATTCCGCCTGAAATTGGCGGAGGCCGTACGCAAAGAGCAGGCCGAGCGCGAGAAATTTCGCCTCGAGCAAGTGACAGCGCAGGAACTGTCACGCTACCACCAGCAGCGGATCAGGTCACGCCTGAATCCCACCGTTCAGGGGCGCGCCCTGAACTTCGACGACGAGAACGACCCGGCTCGCATAGCCGAGCGCGCGATCTGCGAGAACGCGCCACCAGGAGGAAGCGCTCGCCCCCCGCCAGGGTCAACGGCGATGGGCGCCCCACCACCGCCCAACCGCACCCCTCCCAGGGACCAGCCGCGGATAGTCGTCTCCTCACGGGAGCGAGACGCGAACGGCCTCCCGTTGTTCTCCACCCCGATGGACAACCTCGTGGCAGGTCGAGCAGCAGCCGATAGCATCACGGCCACCGGCGACGGCACCTTGCAAATCCAGTATGTCAGGGCCCTGCTCGCAAAGGCCGTGGAGCAACAAAAAGCGGGCGCCGACTCGCAAGGGCGAGTATACTCGCGCTCCTCAGGAAGCAGGGCGGCCTCAAGCGGCCGCCCAGCGGCGGCAAACACCCTAAATTGCCCGCCGCCAGAGCCACTGCAGCTCCAACGACGACCCGCGAATGCGGCACTCTCCACCAACGATCCCAGGCCGGCGACCAACTTCGTCGCCGCTAACGGAGAACCCGTCGACGCCCGCACTCACATCATCAACAACCAAAACTGGCGTGCGCGCCAGCCCGACGACTTGCGGCACACCCTAGCTAATCGCCGCGATGGCGAGCCGATGGGGTCGCTCAGTCGACTAGGGCCTAAGTGCTTCGGACCTATGATCCGAGGTGAAAAATACCCGCCAAACTTCAAGGCGCCAAAGGAGATAGAAAAGTACGACTCCTCGTACGACCCCGCGGTCTGGCTTGATACATACCTCATGGCAATGGGGATCGCGGGTCACACCGACCTACTCGCCGCCCGTTACCTCCCACTGATGATGGAGGGGACGTGCAGGCAATGGATCAATACGCTCCCCCAGGACAGTATCGACTCCTGGGAGGAAATGCGAGATGCCTTCGTCAGGCACTTCGAGTGCTCCTACACCCGCGCCACCACCATCGAGGACCTGGAACGATGCGTCCAGGGACCCCGCGAGTCGACCCGCAACTGGGTCCAGCGGTGGCAAGAGCTCTGGTACAACGCGGCCGGCATCCACCCGGACACCGCGATCCATTGCTTCAAGACTTCGTGCCGCTACGAGCCTCTAGTCGCCAAGCTCAAGCGACAAGCCCGCACACTCAACAACATCCCCGACCTCCTTGAGATCGCCAAACGGTATGCCGAGGAGGACCCCAACCAAGAAATCGACGACGAGTCAGGAGGGCAACGCCGCACGGGCGGCAACGACGGCGGACGACGAACCGACCTGCGCTACAGCGGCACCCGCCTCACAGGCAAGCGCCGCAACGACGGGCGAGTCGACTTCGTCGCCAACGCTGGGCACGCGCAACGCGAGCCCAAAAGTTACCGCCGCGACGGAGGGCAACGGCGCGACGGCGGCAATTATAAGAACAAGCCAAGATTCGATCCCGCGGCGCTCCTTAACCAACCATGTGCGTTCCACAGCAGGGAAGGAAAGCCCGCAACGCACACCACCGCCGATTGCCACACCCTCAGGGAAATCGAGAAGGCAAGGCACGCGCGGGAGGACACCGACAACAACACGCCGAATGGCGGAAGATTCGGCAACGTAGCCGGCTCGCTCCACACCTTCACGGGCTTCAACACGAAGCGTGAGAAGAAGGTCATTGCCCGAGCTGTCGCCGTCAACGCGGTGGCCCAAACAGACGTCCCCCAGTTCCTAAACTGGTCGGAACAACCCATCACCTGGAGCCGGCAAGACCACTCGCCACGCGTCGAGTACCCAGGCCGAGTCGCCCTTGTGGTCAAGCCCAAGGTCGGCGATTACTGGCTCCCCAAGACACTGATGGACGGTGGCAGCTCCATCAACATCCTCTACCTCGACACCTTCCGACGGCTGCGGCTCCCGCAGTCGATGATCGAGACAACCCACACCACGTTCCACGGCATCGTCCCTGGTCGGAAGGCGTATCCGATCGGTAAAGTTACGCTGCCAGTCACGTTCGGCACTCCGGCAAACTTCCGCACCGAGCGGATCGTCTTCGAGCTGGTGCCCTTTGACAGCCCCTACCACTGCGTCTTGGGGCGCCAGGCGTTCGCCAAATTCATGGCGGCACCCCACTACGCGTACAACGCGATGAAGCTCCCAGGGCCATGCGGCGTCATCACCATCAACGGCGACCCCGACATGGCCGCCGAGTGCGAGGCCAAAGGAGCCGAACTCGCCGACGCCGTCATCGCGGCAGAGGCTAACCACGCCGACGAGCTCGCCAAATACGCGAGCGGGGTCAACAATGACGACCCCACAATTCTCAAGAAGCCCAACTCAGAGGGCACAAACACCTCAACTTTCGAGGCCACGACGCACACTCGCACCGTTGAGCTGGTCCCCGGCGACCCCAGCCAGACGGTGACGATCGGGACAGGCATGAGCCCAGCATAGGAAGGCGCGTTCATCGAGTTCCTTCGTGAGAATAGGGACATCTTCGCATGGAAACCTTCTGACATGCCTGGTGTCCCTAGGGAGCTCGCTGAGCACAAACTAAACGCCGACCCCAAAGTGCGACCCGTCAAGCAGTCGCTACGGCCCTTCAATGAAGAGCGCCGTCGAGCAATCGCCGAGGAAGTGCAGCGCCTGCTCGCTGCCGGCTTCATCCGGCCAATCAAATACTCCAAGTGGCTGGCAAACCCAGTCCTGGTCGAGAAGAAAAACGGGACCTGGAGAATGTGTATCGACTACACAAACCTGAACAGCGCCTGCCCAAAGGAGCAGTTCGTCCTTCCGCGGATCGATCAGATAATCGATTCAACCGCAGGCTCGGAGTCGCTGTGTTTCCTCGACGCCTACTCCGGGTACAATCAGATCAAAATGGCCGTCGAGGACGAGGAAAAGACGGCGTTCATCACGCCATTCGGAGCATTCTGCTACACCGCCATGACCTTCGGCCTCAAGAACGCCGGGGCGACCTACCAGCGGTGCATGCAAGAATGCCTCGCGAGCCAAATTGGCCGCAACATCCACGTCTACATCGACGACGTGGTCGTGAAATCTGCTCGCCAAGGAGACCTACTCGCCGACCTAGCGGAGACCTTCGCCAACCTGCGGAGGTACAAGATAAAGCTTAACCCAGGCAAGTGCACCTTCGGTGTACCCGCCGGGCAACTACTGGGGTACGTCGTCTCCAAACGAGGGATCGAGGCGAACCCAACAAAGATCGACACGATCGCCCGACTCGGCAAACCCGAGTGCCTGCGCGACGTCCAGAAGCTGGCCGGGCGAGTAGCGGCTCTCAGTCGTTTCATCCCCCGCCTGGGCGAAAAGGCGATGCCCCTATACCGCCTGATGCGCAAGAACCCCACCTTCCAGTGGGACAAGGAGGCGGACGAGGCGCTCCGCGACCTCAAAAAGGTGCTACTCGCCGCACCACTACTCGCCGCACCAGCTGACAAAGAGCCCATGCTGGTTTACGTCGCGGCGTCCGAGCGCGTCGTCAGCGCTGTAATGGTCGTCGAACGACCAGAGGAAGGAAAGGAGCGCCCGGTCCAGCGGCCGGTGTACTACATCAGCGAGGTCCTCACCGAGTCACGCCAGCGATACCCGCAGTACCAGAAGCTAGTATACGCGGTCTTCAGGGCTCAGCGGCGCCTGCCGCACTACTTCCAGGAGCACCCGATCACGGTCGTCTCCTCCGCACCACTACAACATATCATCCGCAATCGCGAGGCGACCGGGCGGGTCGCCAAGTGGGCCGTCGAGATCGGCGTCCACAACATTAAATACGAGCCACGCAGGGCGATTAAGTCGCAGGCACTGGCCGACTTCCTCGCCGACTGGGAGGAGGCCCAGCAGCCAGATAAACCGCCGTACCTCCATTACTGGAGCCTGCACTTCGACGGGTCCAAGAACGCGGACGGCGCAGGAGCGGGGATAGTGCTGACCTCACCAAAAGGCGACAAGCTCCGCTACATCCTCCGCCTCGAATTCACGCCCTGCACCAACAACATGGCCGAATACGAGGCCCTACTCCACGGCATGCGAGCCGCAAAGGAGATGAGCGTCAATCGCCTTCGATGCTACGGAGACTCCGACCTCGTTGCGGGTCAAGTCGCCGGCACCTGCGACGCCGTCTCCCCTACCATGGCGGCATACCGCCAAGAGGTGGACAAGCTGGGCGGCCACTTCACCGGCTACTCCGTCGAGTGGATCGACAGGAGGAAAAATGAGGAGGCCGACGCCCTCTCCCGCATCGGATCGGCTCGACTCGCACCACCTGCCGGCGTGTTCCTCGACACCATCTTCACGCCATCAGTCTCTCCCCCGAAGGAGATCGACATTGGAGTCCCGCTCCAACCAGAGGCAACCTTGGTCGCACTCGTCACCGAGCCAGACGACTGGACCAAGCCCTACATCGCCTACCTGGAGACAGGCAACCTGCCCGCAGACGAGACAAGCGCTCGAATGATCGCTCGCCGATGCAAGTCCTACACCATCGTCGACGGCGAGCTACACAAGCGCAGCGTCACCGGCGTGTTCCAACGCTGCGTCCAACCGGCTGAAGGACGCAAAATCTTACACGACATCCACTCAGGCGACTGCGGCCACCACGCTGCCGCGCGTTCCCTGGTCGCCAAAGCCATGCGACACGGCTTCTACTGGCCCACCGCACATGCCGACGCTGTCGATATCGTCCAGCGATGCGCCGGGTGCCAGAAGTACGCCAACCAGACGCACGTTCCAAGTTCGGCGCTCAAAACAATCCCCATCACCTGGCCATTCGCCGTGTGGGGCATGGACATGGTAGGCCCCTTCAAGAAGGCCCCCTCTGGCTACACCCACCTGCTGGTCGCCGTCGACAAATTCACAAAGTGGGTAGAAGCCAAGCCAGTCCGGAAATGCGACGGGAAGACTGCCACTAAGTTCCTACGCGAGCTCATATACCTCATCCGGCTCGACCTCGCGTCAGTCGCACACCCGGAATCCAACGGCCAGGCGGAACGCGCCAACCAAAGCATCCTCCACGGCCTGAAGCCGCGACTCCAAGTACCACTCGAGCGCACCGCTGGATGCTGGGTCGAAGAGCTTCCCTCCGTCATCTGGGGAATCCGCACCTCGGTCAACAGGTCGACGGGATTCACCCCCTTCTTCATGGTCTACGGCGCTGAAGCTGTCATGCCAACCGACCTCGAACACGACTCGCCGCGGATCGTCCACTATACGGAGGCCGCAAACGAACTGGCCCGCCAAGATGGGCTCGACCAACTCGACGAAGCGCGCGACCTCGCCCGATCGCGTACCGCTATCTATCAGCAAGGGCTCCGTCGCTACCACAGCCGACGGGTGAAAACCCGCACCTTCCAGGAAGGCGACTTGGTGTTACGCCTCATCCAGGACAAGAAGGGAATGCACAAACTTTCCCCTCCGTGGGAAGGCCCGTTCGCCATCGGGCGTGTACTTGGCAACGACGCCTACTACCTCATCGACGTCCGCAGGGACGGCGAGCTCGACGTCAAACGGCCATGGAACGTAAATCTTCTACGGAAGTTCTATACCTAGAACCCCACATATGTACTCTCCAGTCGCTATGAATAAAAGAAACGGTTACCGCAAAATTCGTCTACTCTCCATGCCTTGTGCCACTCGCACTCGTAATTAACAGCGTCATGCTAAACTACAGAAGTCAACCCTTGGTACAGCGACCGGCACGGCTAAGTAGTGCGATGTAAGAGCACTGAGTCATTTCAGGTCTTCCATCGTCCACGAAAAACGCCAATCCGGAGCCCCATCGGAGTCGCCTAGCTCGACTGGTTTTACGAACCAAGACATCTGTCCTCGCTTCCCACAGCGACCCTGGTCCTCCGCATCCTCGGCATAGCGACTCGAACGGCTAAGTACCACGCTCGGGGACTGGATACCAGTTCGTCTCGATCGGACAGGGAAAACGCCAAGTAAGAGAGCGTGCCCAGGACTCGCCACGCGACTGACCCATCGGGCCAGGCAGGAGTGACGCGCTCACACCAACGCGCTCAGTCCTCAACCACCCTCGAGTCGCGCCTTGAACTACCAAGTACCACGCTCGGGGACTCGGCCACCCGGCCCCGTTCGCGTACGGGAAAACGGTAAAGTACAGAGCACTCAAGGGAGTCGCCTTGCGACTGGCTCTACGAGCTCGGGCGAGTCGACTAAACTAACAAAATTCATGATAACAACAAATATCATATACAAGGTGAACCCCACAAAAGGGCGGACGCGCTCGGGGACTCATCCAAAATCAATCCAAAACATGACAATTATTAAGAAAAATGAACACAACGTTCCATTCAATCGCATATCGCATTGTCTTACATTACAAAATATGCCTACTCGGCAGAACTGCTGTTAACATATTCGGACAAACTAAACTACTCTGCAGGCTTTGATGACGACGCACCAGCGTCCCGGCGCTTCCGGATGAACGCGGTGTACGGGTTTGACGGGTACGTCGTCAGCTCACCCGCCATCGCCGCGCGAAAAGGTTGTTCAACCTTGAAGTCACGATGCGGCGGCTCGGGATCGTTTGGCGCGACGACCGTTTCCTGGTAGGGGAGGAGGTCGCCCATCGCCCAGACGCGTTCCGAGTACGCGGCGGCACGTTCCTGCAATTTCAGGACTTCGGATAGATCCACCTCGCCAGTCGACGAAGGGTACCCACTCGTCACATCGTCGAGGTCGAAGTCCTCGGGGAAGTGGGCGAGCCCAAGGCTTAGCGCTGTCGACGCTCCGCGCCGAAACGCCGACCGCGTCATGAACTCCACGACCGCGGGCGCCTTCTCCAAGTACTCCCACACCTCAACGAGGTCACTGGGAATAACCTCCGTGGGCGACATCTCTTGAAGATAGGCACGGATGCACGTCGCCGACAGCGTTGCCGAGTCAACGAGCATGCTTACGCACTCCTTCGCGCCAAGAGAGTTCGCTTCTTCGTGGCTACCAAGCACACGACCTGCTAGCAGGCGACAGTTATGAGTACCACAGTACCACAAACAATACAATTGAAAGACAGGGAAGAAGCACTCACCAAGTAACGGGCGGGCGAGTCCCGTGATGAAGCTTTGAAGCAACGTATGATCGTCCTGAAGCCCAACGATGAGGGCTTCCGACACCTTGCGGTCTTCCTCCGCGGCCGCAACGGCGGCCTTAGCTCGCCCATTCGCCGAATTCGCTTCTTCTTTCGCCTCCCGCAACTCGCGTTCGAGGTCGGCGACCCTTTGCTCAGCCGCATTTAATGCGGATCGCACCACCACCAGCTCTCCAGCAGGGACAAGCTCCTGGCGAGCCACCTCCGCCTGCGCAGCAACAACCTGAAGCTCCTCGTTTGCCTCCTGGAGAGCGGCCAGTTCCTTCTCCGCACGCTGCTTCGCAGCCAATCGCTCTGCCGACTCCAGCTGCAGACCCTGTATAACTTCAAACGTCAGCACACACGAAAATTACTAAGTGCCCACCCGCTACAATCTAGCGAGTGCGCACTCGGGGACTGGCGACCGCAAAAATTACTCAGTGCGTACCCGCTAAAATTTAGCGTACACGCACTCGGGGACTGGACTCGAAAGTACAAGAAACTATAAGAATCAAGCCGCTACTACGCACCGACCTGATCCTCGGGGACTGGAGGTACCTGGATGGCCGCGCCAAGCATGCCGTGAAGTTGCACAGCGTCCACTGACGCAAGCAGCGCCGGTGTGTGCCCGCGACGTTGGTCGGTTTCAGCATCGGCGGTCCCCGGAGCGAGGCTAGGGCCCGCAGCTTCACTCGCCGTGGTCGCCTTGGTCATGAAGCGGGGGAAGGTTGCAATCGAGGCACCCGCCCCAAAGGAGCTCGCTTCCTCCGGCCTAGTCAAGGTGCCCTCCTTTGTGGACGCGGTCGCCTCCACTGCGGGCCCAGCTGGCGTGGCCGCCGCGTCATCAGAGATAGCGACGATGTCGTCGCCCTTGGCCTTCTTGCTGCCTTCCGTGGAGGTGGCGACCTCGTCCACCTTCCTCTTACGGGAGGGGTCCTCCTCGCTAGCGGTGGAGGGTACCTTGGCCACCGTCGGGTGGCCCATCTTTTTCACTCCGGTCCTGCACGTCGAGTGGAATCAACAAGAGGCAATCGATGTAATAAAAGAAAATAGAGATGACCGAGTACACTTACTTGGCGACTGGAATGAAACGCAGCCCTGTGCGAAGGCTGGCGGGTTTCTCCAGCTCAGGGCCCAATCGGCGACTAAGCCCCAGTTCCAGGACGCCAGGGGCCCAGGATACGGACGGCCTCCTTGACGTCGAGGTAGCGGTTGGCGCCTCCAGAACACCTTCGGCGGAGGCCTCCTCGCGAAGTGGGGCTGCTGCGGCCGGAGCCTCCTTGCGAGGCGAGACCGCCACGCTCGGGACCTCTTTGCGGGGCGAGGTCGCCATAGCCGGAGCCTTCCCTAGCCCGGAGACCGGTGCAAAGGGTGGAGGCATTGAAGCCAACGGCGCCTCCGTGGATGGCGCATCGAGTGCGGTTGTCACCGGGGCCGCGCCGTCACTGGACGAGCTATGAGCGTCGGAGCTGCTCGCTGAGTGCGGCGGTGAGGCCACCTTCGGCGGCTTCGTCTTCCTCCGTAGGGGGGCCCTCGCTTCTTTCTCCTTCTTCTTCTTCTTTGCGGGGGTGGCTTGGCGGCTTGAGGTGGCCTCCGGGAGCTCCTCGTCGTCGTCATGACGCTCTAGGCTCCTGCTCGCTTCGACTTCGCGTTTATGTTGCCCGCGGGTCTTACGGACCAGTGGGGCAATCTCCTCTTCGGACTCGCCCTCGTCGTCCTCGTTACCCTTGGCGGGTGACGACTCGCTTGTGTCCTGGGCGGATGGCCCAGGGCTCTCGTCGTCGGCGGGTGGTAGCCACCCTTCCACCACTTGGAACAGCTGCGTTAAACACCAAACAAAGTTATAATTACCGCGACTGCACGTACTGCGACTGCGAACAAGATAAAAGGATTACCGTTGGAGCTGGACGCTTCGCAGTGTAGGGAGGGACCCCGGCCTGCGCATCCGTGTATGCCGCCTGGGTGATCTTCTTCAGCGCCGAGAGGTAGTCCTCCAACTTCCACTCGGCGAGGCTGGCTTTCGTCGAGTCTTCTCGGCCCGAGTACTGGTACATATAATGCTCGCGTTGGGCGAGCGGAACGAGCCGCCGCCCAAGCCAACAGTTGTACAAGTTCACAGTCTGAAGCCCCTTCTTCTTCAGACCGCGGATGGTCTGGAGCATCTCGTCGACGACCATCCGCTGGTCGTCTGGGAGCTTGCCGACCTGGAGATTGCGTGGCTCGGAACGGTTGGCCGAGTACCGCGGGATCGCCGCTTCGTCTTCTGGGGTCGCCTCGGTCACATAGAACCACGACTTCTTCCAGTCGCTCGCTGCTTTGGCTGGCAACATCAGGTCGAAGAAGGAAGCTTTGGATTTGAGCTGGAAGGTTAAGCCGCCCGCGGCTAGCATTGGGCCGCCCACCTCCTCGCGGCTGATCCGTCCGTGGAACAGATCTTGCCACAAGGGGAAGTAGGGCCGGCAGCCCAAGTAGCACTCGCAGAACGCCACGAAGATGGCGAGCTGCTCGATGCTATGGGGACCCAAGTCTGAGGGTTGGATCCCGTAGTAGGCGCAGAAGCGCCGGAAGAACAAAGATGTAGGAAACCCTAAACCCCGCTCGAGGTGACTAGAGAAACAGATGAACTCTCTCTCTCGCGGGTTCGGGATCGTCTCTCCGGCTGCGGGGATACGCCAGCAGCCGGCCCGCAAGATTCCGGCTTCCTCGAAGGAGGCCAGCTGCGCCCTGGTACACTTGGATCTACCCCAAGGTTTAGTGGAGAGGGCCATGGCTGAGGATTTGTTCGGAGGTCGGAGGATTGCGGGTCGATTGGGTCGCGGAATCGAAGGAAAGGAGATGTGTGCGCTCGGAGGAAACGGTGGACGGTTGGCTTTGCGATAGCCTGCCATTCCTCTTATATAGCGGAGGTTGCCCGCCAAATTAGGGGGCCGTTACCGCGTGATGATTACGCCGAAAGTTACCGTTGAGTTACCTTAACGGCTAGTTTGACCATGCCCGACGGTCCGTCTCCTGCCACTCGGCTCGCTAAAGTCACTCGCTGAGTCCGTGTCTCGTTGGCTCGACTCGCCCAAGACACGACTTGGTTTGCCAGATTTATTCTTTCAATACAGGAGCCCGCCGACGATTCGACTGGATGCCAACTTGAAGTCATATACTCCGACTGCCAGCAGCCACCCATGCCAATCGACGACGGCCTCGGGGACTACTGATGGGGATACGCCTACTGGGGTATACTCAGCAGGACGTTTCCGACTGGCCCAAAGGCTGGCGAGTGGGCCTGCAGAACGACGAGTGGATCGAAGCCCAGCAAGATACCAGGCGACTGGAAGCTGAAGGCCCGGGCGAGTGGATAGGCCCAGTCGGTCTAGGTTTGAACGATTGCCGAAGTTGTAACCGAATCGGTTGAGATATGTAAACCCTAGGGGAGGTGAGCCTATATAAACCTCCCTAAGGGGTGAGTAGAAACACGTTCCCTCAGACACCAAAGCTACTCGCCGCCTAGTCGCCGAGTACGCCCATTGTAAACACCTCCATAATACAATCTAGCAGGAGTAGGTCTTTACCCTCCGGGGGGCCGAACCTGGGTAAACCCCTGTGTCTTTGCCCTCATCTCGCACCGCAGATGGCTGGCCGCCCTTGCCCTTCGTTCTACTACTCACTGCCGATTGCAGCATCTGCCGTGGTCATTCCCACGACACTCATAGCATTGATCTCATGCATATCACGAAGAACGTGGGCGAGAGTCTGCTTGCCACCCTCCTTAACACCGACAAGACCAAAGATGGGCCGAAGGCAAGGAACGACTTGAAGCATATGGGCATTAGGGATGAACTTCAACCACCACCTAGCGATGATGAGGAGGAGGACGAGGTGGAGGAGACAGAAGCACAGAATAGCCGTCATCGCAAGGGGAAAAGGTTAAGAAGGGAGAGGTCAAGCTCAAGGCCTCATGCTTCACTCTGAGTAAGAAGGAGGCCATACAGTTTATGAAGTGCCTCCTCGGAGTCAAATTTTCGAACGGCTACGCGGGGAAGATAAGCAGATGGCTAGATGAGGCGAAGCAGCGCTTCAGCGGGATGAAGTCTCACGACGTCACCGTGCTAATGACGCAGGTACTCCCGGTCGCGATCCGAGGTATAATGGACAAGCACATCCGTGAAACACTGTTTGGCCTCTGCAACTTTTTTGACGTCATCTCTCGGAAGTCGATAGGCATTAAGCAGCTCACGAGGCTACAGGACGAGATCGTGGTGATAATGTGCGAGCTCGAGATCTATTTCCCCCCTCTTTCTTCGACATCATGCTTCATTTGCTTCTCCATGTCGTGGAGGATATCGTCCAGCTCGGTCCTGCGTTTCTCCGAAGCATGATGTCGTTCAAAAGGCTCAATGGACACATCAAGGGATACGTTAAGAACAAGTCCCGTCCAGATGGAAGCATAGCAAACAGCTTCCTGGCCGATGAGTGCACTTCTTCCTGCTCGAACTTTCTACAAACCGTGACCCCTCTTGGTATGCCATTCAACAAGCACCTCGGGAGGCTCGCTGGATGGGGTCACCGCGAGGGTCGACGTGCAAAGCATGTCGACATGGAGGGCCGAACCAAGGACTTTGAAAGAGCAAACCTGGTCACGTTGCAACACATGCAGGTGGTTGATCCATACATACATGATCACAAAGAGTTTATCAAGAAGAATTACGCTGATCAGGGGCTCCAGGTCCCGAGGGAGGAAGATGTTATCATGGAGCACAACTCCGGTTTCACGCGGTGGTTTAGGGAGAAGGTCATAGCTAATCCACCGCAGGGCGAGTACTCGGAGGAAGATAAACTCATATTATCATTGTCACAGGGCTCCTCGCACAACCTCATGACCTATCAGCCTTACGATATCAACGGATACACGTTCTACACAGAGGAAAAAGACAATAACTGCGATTACCAGAACTCAGGGGTAACAGGGATATTCTACACCGGCGATATCCCGGAAAGATACTACGGAAGGATCGAGGAGATTTGGGAGCTCGACTATGTTACGAGGAAGGTGCCGATGTTCCGTGTCAGGTGGGCCAAGAGCGTCGAGAAAGAAGACCGGTATTTCACCACGATGGTTATACCGTCAAAGACCACCAGCGCGAATGCACCCGCAAGAAATGAGCCTTGGGTTTTGGCTAGCAAAGTCGACCAATGCTGGTACATCAAAGACCCGTCAAAGCCTAGCCGGGTTGTCGTCAGGAGAGGCAAAAGGAACATTATCGGAATGGACGGAGTCGCCAACGAGCAAGACTTTGACAAGAACGGCGACCCAAAGATAGAAGACGGGTATGGGAACCAAACACCGTACACCACAACCCTACCTAAGAAAGGACTTCCGTTCAAGAGAAGTAGTGAAGACGTCCCGGACCTAACCTATGCAACCGCAACAAAGAAGGGCAAGAAGACGACCATTGTCAAGAAACGCTGGCGCGCTCCGACCATTATCAAGAACCGTCGTGTGTGTGGCCTACTATTATGTATCAAAACATTCTTAATTTTCATTATGTGTGTGTTATAATAATATTGCATTGAGAATATTATATATCGACAAGACACATTCATTGAGAATACTCACTTTTGTTGTTTTAGCAATATTTGAATATTTAAAATATTTGTAGTATATTTTATAGTTCATATTGTGTTTGGACAATGCTTTTACATGAAAAATGGCCTTTAAAAAAATTTCCAAAAAATTGTTAACCTTAGGATTCGAACCTGGGTGGCCAGCAGTGAAATAGGACAAGGCATGTTACCACTAGGCTGCTGTGTGTTTGTTGATAGAAACTTGCGCACTGCCCTATTTGTCTAGGATTGCATATTATGCGAGGCGCATTTAGCCCAGATGCGCCTCGCGTAATATTATACGAGGCGCACTTTGCGATATGCGCCTCGCATAATCCGGCACACATCAAGTCACACAGCTAGTACTACAGCTAGTACACGACTTCACATATCTCAGATAGATCGAAGCCGTCGCCGCTGTGGAGTAGGATCTCGACGCCGCCCCGTGGAGGAGGAGCCCGATGCCGCCGTCCCCGTTAAGGAGGAGCTCGCCGCCTCCCCGTGGAGGAGGAGCCCGACGCCGTCGTCCCCGTGAAGGAGGATCCCTACGGGCAGCTCCTCCGGCTTTGGCAATCCCTCTCTCCGGTGAGTCCCCGCCCCCCACCCACCCACGCCTCTTCCCCTCTCCTCCCCTTCTAGGGTTTCTCAGCCGCTGCCGGCGTCCACCTCCGCCCTCCGGTGCGGTTCTTTGGAGCGGCCCGGCCTCCTCCAGCCCTCCGGTCTCCCTTCCTTCTGTCTGGCAGCAAAGCCATCAACCGCATGATCGGCAATGGCCTACAGGTAGTTAGCCCCCCTTGCATGATTGGGCATCTTCTAGAACACTTCAGAGGTTCTTAATGAAGATCAGTACGTCGGCTGCAATAGTCTACAGAATTACACCTTTGTTTTGGTCCTTGTTTTGCCCTCAGTTCTCAACTACGCTAATTAGTTATGATATTTGCTCCCAGTTCTTAACTATGCAAATTAGTTATCTATGACAGTTTTTGCCAGCTAAGTTAGGAGACATAATACTGTCCGTGATGGAATCAGTATGGTATGTGTTTATATATCACAATCTAAATTGTGTTTGGAACTTGTACGTCTACTCCTAAGCCTGACGATGGAATTAAACTGACAGCTATTGTTCTGGTTTTCATCTTTGTGAAGAGCACAAATTAATTTTCTTCTGAAGATTTACCTGTACAGGTCAACAACAGTGCACATCCAGGGTTAGCAGTAGTAATTTAATTGTAAAAGCATGCTTGAAGTCGAGAAAATTAATATACAGGGTTGGTGCCTCTGTGTATGTATGGCCTGGAGCATGATATATATACAGGGTTGGTGCCTCTGTGTATGTATGGCACTGATCCGATATATGTATGTGTTTGTGTATGCTGGCAGAAAAATGGCTGTGTTTGTGTATGCTGGCAGCAAAATGGCTATGATGATGGCAGTTGATCCTTTTTGTGCAGGTTTTTCTTTTTGAGTTGCCAATGTTTCAACGGAATGTTGATTCATTTTCGTTCCGGCGAATTTCTGGCACTCCTAGACATAGAAAATTAGCAAAGTTCATGCCAAAATTTTCTATGAATTTTTGTGCTTATTAGTTTCATTTATTTGTGTGTTTAGAAATGTTGGATCCGGGCCCTTCTAGCCAGAAGCCCTTTTGGGAGCAGCAGGCGGAGATGGAATCCCTAGAGGCCTCGGAATTTGTTCCGCGGGACGACGAGATGGAGGAGGACGAGGATACCTCGTCGGTCAATAAGGAGATAGGGGACGCCGATGGCGATGCCACTACCACTGATGGCGGCGGTGAAGCTACTACATACGGTGGTAGCGCATTGAAGAAGTCTCGGAAGGATCGGACCCCGATCGTGGTCGACCTCAAAAGGTCCATCATCACAAGCGTGAGCCCTAAAGGTGCGCCTTTGGAGCCAGAACAATTTGTTGGGGGTTACTCTAACCAGCTCGCGGCAATCCTCCGGAACACCGTCACGATCAACATGGAGAACCTGAAGGCCGAAGAGAACAAGGGTTTCCTCATCCAGCTTTTCCGGAAGCTGCACGCAAGATACGCGTTCCCGGGTGATGAGGAAAACAAGTATAATAATGACAATCTCAAAGGGAATCCGGTGAACAAGTATGCCCTCGGGAGGATGACCAAGGCCTTGTCAAATTGGAAGGCTCGGGTGAAGAATCTGATTTTCAAGGAGAAGCTAAGTTATCTAGTGCTCGTCAAGAAGGAGCCTCTGGTCAAGGAAGAAGACTACAATGTGTTCAAGGCCAGATGTAACTCCTCCTTGGGCAAGGCCGGGACTGAGAAGGGCAAGAATATGAGATCCCGAAACATTGGTACCCACCATCTCGGCTCCGGCGGTTATAGAGCCGCGAGGCCCAAATGGGATAAGGAGGACGCCGACGCTCGTTCAAAGGGTTTGACACATCCCTTTGACGACATAAAGGAGGAGCAGGCAAAGAACTTCGTCAGGGCCCGGTTTGCCCCGCCGAAAGGGGGTTCTGATTATTCTTCGGAGCCCGCCGGCCCCTTTGCTCCGAGGGTGAAGGACTTCATGCAAAAATATGTAAGTAGTTTGCATGCAAGTCGATTAATTGCATTCATGATTAATCAATGAAGTCCAGTTTTCTGATCAAATGCTTCGCGTTCCTTGTGCGTAGGACGAGGAGTGTAGGAGATCCTCATCCTAGGGGTCAGCGCCACTGCCTGTCGCCAAGTGGGACACCACTTTTAATAGGGCGCTGAACCGGACCAAGAGTGTCGATCCCCTGGCGGCCCAGTCGGCTGGTCGTGTGGTCGGCTTTGGCGTCATATCATGGTCCAAGTACTATGGAACCGCGGAGCGGAAGGGCAAGAAGGCCGAAAGCGCCGAGGTAAAACTCCTAAAGGAACAGGTGGAAGCCTTTACAAATATAGTCCAAGATGCCGTGAACAAGGCTGTGTCGGCTGCCGAGACAAAGTTCCAAGAACAAGTCCAGACACAAGTGGAGTCACAAGTCCATTCACAAGTGAACGAGAAGCTCAACACCATCCTTCCCGTCTACATGGAAAAGTACAACAAGTGGCATAAGGGTGGTAAACGGGGGCCGCCACCGGTTCCCAACCTCAACAGCGCCCAATCGGACAATGTGGCGCGGCCGGAGGCGTTGGTGACTCCTCCAGCAGGGCCGGTGGTGGTGGAGACTCCTCTAGATCCGGAGCTTAACTTGCCCACTACGGCGAAGGCGCCGGCCCGCACCACCGTGCCATCAGGCAGCCACTCCGCCACTTGCGTGGTCAAGCCTGTTGGCGTCGGTGCCTCGACATTGGCCGAGTTTGACGCCCTCAAGGTAACTAACTAATTAAAGCGAGAGTTGGGAGGCTCAACCATACCGATGACTTGATCTCTATTTTTCTAACGCTCGGCCTACATGTCGATCTTTCGCAGGGAGACACTCCTTGCACTCTAATGCACTGGGTGGGTGGCCAGTTGATGGATGTTGCCAAGGGTACTATTGTTCAACCAGAGAACCGCAAAATGCACAATGTCACAATGCCACCTGACATGATGAGGGTCAAATACAGTATGGTGCTTCCGGGCTACGAGCAAGTGGAACCTCCCTCTCAACCTCAAGGATGGGATGATGAGGACACGGCAGCGGTCCTCAATACCGGCTTCGGCTACTTGTACCTATGGCCGAAGAGCCAGATCCGTTTGGGGACAGAGGACCAGCTCAACATCACCCTAGAGGCAGCACAACCAGCACATGATGAAGACTTCGAGATGGGAGACTTGGACAACATGGCACAGAATTCCGATGATGATGAAGAAATTGACCCGAACTACGGTGACCAGTTTGTTAACACAAGGTTTTCTGATTTGTATGAGCCGGGACCATCAGGCACACATCAAGTTGCCGAGACCCAACCAGCACCAGCGAAACCCCCTTGCAAGGTGCGTCTCTTCCCAACTAGTCAGGAGACGCCGCCACCTGTCCCCTTCACCGAGCCTCCAAGGCTAGTAGTTCCTTTGATCAGCCCCGACACCCTCCATAAGACGGTCGGTGAGGTGAACGCAGTGGCCGAAGCCGTAAAGAGCAAGAAGGGTCGCAAAAGGAAGCCTAAGGGTGATCGGGGCCAGGATCCAAATCCTCTTTTCCGGGACGGCGCTGTGGTGCAAGCCAGGAATCAACAGCACGTGGCAGGTGTACCGATGATGTGTAAATCGATGCTCGAGGTCGCAGGCTCGCATATGCATAGTATTCATTATGGCTGTCTCACAATTGAGTAGTGCCGCATTCGCGACAATGATCAGTCGTACCTCGTTTTCAAGGCTAAGGTGCCTTATCATATGTCGTGCTTCGTCACTGTACCCCCCGGGGATATCTTCTACGTGCGGCATACCGACCTGTTTGACATGTTGAACGGGTTTCGGCTGCACAATACCCTGGTCCGGCTGTTCTCCCTCAATATGGCCATAGAGATCACCAGAGACAAGATCCCGGGCATCCAGATAGTGGATCCCTACTTCATGCATGACGCCGTCCTGAAAGATGCTGAGGCCATAGATCTGGCGACCGACTACCTCTCAAACTTCCTGCAAACATACTCGGACAAGGATATGATTCTCCTTCCCTACCATCCCATCACGGAGGATGATCGGACAGGCTGTGTGCTCATAAGCTTGAATTTGAAACACTCAACAGCCTTGTACCTCGACTCAAACAGTGCGATCCAAAAAAACTACACCAATATCAAGAAAATTCTTGATGGCGCTCTCACCGGCTACGTCGCAGCGGGAGGCGTCAAACCGGCAAGGCCACATGTAAAGTTCGGCGCGCACGTGTTCCGCCACACGATGAAGTTTTCCTGCGTCAAGCAGCCGCCTGGCAGTGGGAAGGATGCCTTCTACGCCCTTTACCACATGAAGGCGTTCTTCAATGACATGGAGACCAAAACGCTGCCATCTGACCTCATGAAGTGGCCTGAAAAGCTTGCATGCATACAGGCTCGCAACCTCAGGCAACACTTCTTCAACATCCAGAAGGAGATCGCGGCAATCATGTACCAGGGAGTCATAAAAACCGGAGGCACCTTCTACGGCGGCTATACACCATCCAACAGGGAAATAGACGAACGCTTAGCGCAGCAGGGTGACGGCAGGATGTTCATGCAAATGGCGAAACCTCGGTCGGGCTTCATCAATGCTGCCCCAAAGCTGACTCAAGAGCCGAAGAATACTTCATGATTGCATTGCCTGGGTACCTAGTTGTTAGTTCCGAACTCATGTTGTAACCTCTTATCACTATGTTAAACTTGCCTAGCAAAACCTCTAGAATATGTTTCGTCAACCGTTGAACTTGATTGTGAGAGACACTAGCTAGTTATTTGTGTTACGAACTATTTTAAGTGCTTGTTGCTTTTCATTTGTCATTGCTTCCCTACTTCTTTGGTTTGCTTTCTTTGTCTTTCTTCGAAATGTCGATGATTAGAACATGTTATGGAGGATCTGGTGTGCCAAGTAGACTAGTAATTTGGGCATATATATTCTACTTGACGCACAAGATCGAACAATGAGCATTATTATTTCCGTGCCCAACCTAAGTATGAGGTACTAATCCAAGTCATTCTTGGTTTGCTTTTTTTGGTCTTTCTTCGAAATGCCGATGATTAGAACGTGATTTCTTACATTTTGTTGCACCCATATATATATATGCATGATTCTATCTTGTGAACTGCTAGCTATTGCTTTCCACTGACATAAGTAATATCATCTTTATTATGTGTAGGAGATGCCGAGGTGTTATGTCGTGTACGTCGGTCGGGTTCCAGGTGTGTACGAGGAGTGGAAAGACTGCCAGAAGCAAGTGAATAATTTCTCGGGCAACAGCTACCAAGGCTATGAGAGTAGAGAGGTGGCGGAAGAGAAGTGGAGGAGGCATGGAAGGAAGAAGTGGAGGAACTTCCTCGTGATCACCACCTTGTTGCTCTTCATGGTAGGTTGTGTGTTCTACTTCATCTAGGTAGAGCTACGTCGTTGGAGTTGTAATGTGATTGTGAACTTCTACTCGAAGGTGTAATGTGATTGTGAACTTATACTCGGAGGTGTGAACTTGTGGCACAAACACTTGATGTATGAACTTGTATGTCATGATTGATGTGTAATGTATTGTATTCATGTTGGTTCTATTATGCTTTGGCAAATTGCAAGTTTCTGAAAAATTCTGTGCTCTTTATACTGTATTCTGGACTATATTGTATATTTGAATATCTGTATATTATTATTTATAGTGGTCTGTAAAACTTGAATTTCGAAAATATTACTAGAGGCGCATATAGGATACTATAGGAGGCGCATATACTATAAATATACGAGGCTCATTGTAAAACATATGCGAGGCGCATATGATATGCGCCTCCTCTACTTCACATATGCGAGGCGCATATCGATATGCGCCTCGCATATGTGAAGTATAGGAGGCGCATATCATATGCGCCTCGCATAAAATATACCCGAGGCTTGAAGCTAGAGGCGCATATGATATGCGCCTCGCATAGGCTTTTAGGTGTGCCTCGCATAGGCTTTTCTCTAGTAGTGTTTAGGGACTTGAACTTCCTTCATCTGCACCTTCTCATCCTTGAGAATCAACTACTTGGGATGAATCTTCAACTCATACATGTACGGGTTGATGACATCCGCAGAGGAATCCTCCATGGGTGATCCAGAGGAAGACATTGTGGCTCCAAAACAAAGAATCTGTCTGACAGAAATAGATCGAAACAAAAACTCGATGAGAACACGATATACGAACCTCGGGGGGTCCGGGTGATTATATATTACGAGGTTTTAAAACATAAGGAAGAGTACAGAACGAAAACGGGGCGGAGACGGAGTACAGGGGGCTCACACCCCCTGGTGGCGCGGCCAGCTGGGGGCCGCGCCACTGGTGGCTGTGGCCCACCTGAGCTCTACTTCCTCCTCTATTTCGTCTCGTAACCTTCCATATGTAATAAAACAGAAAAATATAAAGAAAATAGTTTTTCATGAACCTTTATTTTTCAACACCTTTACCTATTCGCAGACGGACTCTGTAGATTCCTGAGTTTGGTTTCTAATAAATTCTTCCGGAGTTACCATTTGAATAATACCAACATCTTCATTGTAAGAATCTCCAGATATATAATTTTTAAGCCTTTGACCATTCACCACATGTGTAGTGTTGTCCTTCAAGGAAGATATTTTAATAGCCCCTGAACGATACACCTCCTCAATAACAAAAGGTCCTTCCCATTTTGAGAGTAGTTTCCCTGCAAAAAATCTGAGACGAGACCTGTACAAAACAACTTTCTCACCAACATGGAACTCCCTTTTGAGAATTCTCCTATCATGCCATCTTTTTACTTTTTTCCTTAAAGAGTCTGGCATTTCATAAGCTTCACTTCTCCACTCATCTAAAGTAGTTAAGGCAAGCAACCTTTTATCACCAGCAAGTTTAAAATATCTATTAAGTTGTTTCACTGCCCAATAAGCTTTATGTTCCAATTCTAGAGGCAAGTGACAAGCTTTCCCATAAACCATTTTGTAAGGAGACATTCCCATAGGATTTTTATAAGCAGTTCTATAACCCATAAAGCATCATTCAACTTTTTAGCCCAGTTTTTCCTAGATCTATTGACAGTCTTTTGCAAGATAGACTTAATTTATCTATTTGAAAGTTCTACTTGCCCACTGGTTTGGGGGTGATAAGCTGAAGCAATTCTATGGTTAACATCATAATTAACAAGAGTCTTTCTAAAACCACCATGAATAAAATGAGAACCTCCATCAGTCATGAGATATCTAGGCACACCAAACCTAGGAAAAATAACATCCTTAAGAATTTTTAAAGAGGTGTTACCATCAGCACTATTTGTAGGTATGGCTTCTACCCACTTTGTAACATAATCAACGTCAATAAGAAGATAGGTATACCATTTTGAAGGAGGAAAAGGATCCATAAAGTCAAATGCCCAACAGTCAAAAGGTTCAATAACAAGAGAGTTATTCATATGCATTTCATTGTGTCTAGAAATGTTACCAACTCTTTGACATTCATCACATGATATAACAAACCTCCTTGCATCCTTCAAGAGAGTGGGACAATAAAAACCTGATTGTAAAACCTTTTATGCGGTCCTATCTCCAGCATGGTGTCCTCCATAAGCACTTCTATGACATTTTCTCAATATCTCTTGTTGTTCATATTCTAGAACACACCTGCGCATAATGCCATCTAATCCTTCTTTATATAGGTGTGGGTCATCACAAAAATAATGCCTCGGATCATAAAAGAATTTCCTCCTTTGCTGAGCTGTAAAGGTTGGAGGCAAATACTTGGAAACAATAAAGTTAGCATAATCAGCATACCACGAACTCTCTTGTGTACTTACCTTTATTGCAGCCAACTGTTCATTTGGAAAAATATCATTAACAGGCATAGGGTAAAAAGAAATGTTTTCCAAACGAGATAAATTATCAGCAACAGGATTTTCAGCACCTTTCCTGTGGCACCCCGGTTTTACGGTCCGAGAATACCCGTTATGCCTGCAATTCACGTTCCCATGATCAGTGAGCCGTGAGCATAACCGACCAGTATCATTACAACATCCACGAATAACAAGAACAAGTACTTACAAATGCGCCATTATGGAGATACAACATGAATATCGGAAGTCTTCAAACGTAGAGCCCATATCATGCCTTAACCTACAGGAGACTGACTGGGAAGACGGCCTAGCTCGCATAGACGTCAGCAATTCCCATCGTTCCTCCTGCTTCTGAAAAGTCTTGCCAAGTAAATAGACAAGGACAATGTCGGTGAGTACTTTGAATGTACTCGCAAACCACCTTAAGAAGATAATAATAAAAGGTATGCAATATGGCTGTGGTAGGATGGCTCCAAGAGAGGTTCTTTTATAAGCTAGTTTCTCTTGTAGATATAGAATGTCTCTATATCTTTGTTGAAAACTTTTGTAAAACATCTTGGAAACCTTTTTGAAAAGTCTTAAGAAAACACTAGGATTTGGGTCACCCATTTTGTTTTTCCTTCTGGTCATCTCATGACCGAACTCCTTCCTTCTTTTTCCGACCAACTCATGGTCAAATAATTTTCATCGCTTTTTTCGAAGTCCTTTTTGAAAACAAAACCAGCACCGCACTACAGCAACCTTCCTAACCGTCCATGACCATGGACACGACTATTTGAATAGATTTACACTCTGCAGAGGTTTTACACTTTACCCACTTCATCCGATTACACATCCCTGATCTGCACCGATCGTGGGTCGAATAACCGGTCAAGACCTTCCGGATGCCCTTTCCGATACATGTTCCTACCCTATGAGGTTAATCCCCTCAAACCGGGATGCCCTATATAGTAACCAGCCAACCGGAGCGCGTTTTGCACCTCGACGAGTGTGCGCTTTCAATGAGGGGCTCATAGTATCACGCGGAGGCCTGTAGACCCTTTGTTCCTTCTCCCGGTCGATGCTACGCATGGACTGTTAGACAGAGAAGACCCACCCTCCAGGGATTGTTTGCCCCTGTAGTAGTGTGAGGCATCTATACCAGATTAGACAAACTTCTAGCCCAGCCCCGTCCCATTCCAGAGTAATGTGGTTGCACGGGTTAATTGTTCTAGCAAAACTGCAAAGAACCAGGTGCGTTTTCGTAAACATTTTTCCTCCATCATTTGTCCGATCTTTTTTGTAAACCAAAAACCTTTCTCATTTTCAACGTCACTTGGTAGGCCAAGCCTCCCAAGGTTTTCTCACAAAAAAAAATTCTAAACCTTTTCCCTGGGGTCTTCCCATCCTATACTTTTGCTTCGGCTAAAACGGGGTCTCCAAGGGGTTATGGTGTTAAGTCACCATCTATCATGCTAGGGGCAGGTAGGTATCATAAAAGTGGGTTGTACCTAATGGTACTAAGGGATAATGGTTTGGAGGATCCAAACATTCCCCACATAATATAATATAGTAAAACAATGCATTTTGCATAAACGGGTAGTTGAAACATGCATAAGTAAAATAATAGGACAAGGCATATGAGCACCATCTATGACCAGCGAGATGTCCTGTGGCTTCTTTAGAATACCATAAAACGAATAATAATAATAATGATAGCGATAATAACGCTCTGAGGCTTCCTTCTTCTTGATGGCACACAATCGCAACTATCGCCGTTATCGAGCATACATGCAAACAACAACACCACATCAATACAATGCATACAAGCATCAAACCATATAGCAAGCGATTTACAAAACAAGTTTGTAGATCAGTAAGGATTGAGGATTTGGTTGGGAATGCAAAGGACATGCTTGGGTTGCAAGTGGGGATTCCCTATTTAAGATTTAAGGTCCAAAACCACCTAGACAAAGGGTTTTGGAGCAAGGCCAAGTTATGTATGATAACATTGTGTAAAAATGATACCATTAGATAGGTATTGATAAAATGAAACCAACAAAAGTGGTTTCACTATTTGATCAAATACCATTGATTTATAAGGGATTTTATAGTGATTAAAACTCTAGTTTTAGAAAATAATTCACCAGAACTGTTCTAGAGTTCCAAAAATTATTTACTTGGGTGGTTAGTTAGTGTCTGATGTACTGGTTCACTAAGAGTTGTAGTCACATTGAAATAATTAATAGAACGCCCTCAGGAAATTCCCAAAGATAGTAATGGATGATATTTGTCTTTTTCACCAGATGAAATCTACAAGAGCTTTTGATGTGATTCCAAGGACACATGCTAGGTACTGAAAATACCTTTCTGTAGAAATTGGAATCACCCTTTTTGGATTTGCAGAACTCATGGGTTGAGTTTATTGGTGAAATAACTATACATAGAAAGGATTAATTTCCCCAAAATTCAATAGAGGTTCATAAAATTAAGAACTACTAGGTTTTCAAATATGTTGACATATAGGTGTTCGAGGAGTTGGAATTAGGTCCAAAACTCATTTGGATTGACCTAGAGAATTTTCTAAAGTCAGAAATGCCCTGTTTTTATTATTTTTGATACAGGTAGTCTAGGAAGAAAATTTAGGTAGGACCAGTGGGACATGCAAGATATAGCCAATACCTTTAAGTAACAATTGGTTTTTCTCCATTTGGAAATACTAAACTGTCTGGAATTAGGTATTATTAGTGAAAGGGACACATCTAAGTAGATGATTTATCATTTTTATTCTAAACCTCCAAAGGGCTAACAAAAGCCTCTGCATGTTAGAGAAAACATTAGTGTAACCAAGGAAATTTAGGTCTGGGCAATTACTCCTGTTTTTCATTTTTTTGTCTTTAATCCTCAAGGCAAGATTTCAGATCTGTAGGAAAACATTTAAAACAAAAGGGGGTGCTAGGCCGGATCCCGAGGGCATTGGGCCGCAGTGCCGATTCTGGCCCACCCAGGCACACATGCGCATGGGAGAGGAATTTGAAGGGCTGACGACGCGGCCCTGCTTTTCAGCGAGGGAAGGAGGGCGAACGGGTATGGGGCAACCAGGGTCGTCTGATTAGAGTCGATCTGACGGCCCCTGCTCTGTCTTCTTCCTCTGGCCAGCGGCGGCGAGCAGAAATCCTAGCTGGGGGTTTGCGGCTCGAGGGGGATCACCTGAGTGGCGGGGAGTCGCCGGAGACGGTATAGGGCAATGCGGTTCGTCGGGGCGAGCTCGTGGAGGGGCATGATATGTCGGAAACATATCTATAATTTTTTATGTTCCATTCTTGTTAGTATCTACTTTGCTTTGCTTTGTCTACACTTTGAGGTGTTTTTACATGTTTTCTGGTACTAACCTATTAACAAGTTGCCACAGTGCCAGTTGCATGTTTTCTGCTATTTTTGGTTTTAGAAAAGCTAGTAAATAAATATTGTCGGAATTGGACGGGACAAACGTCAAAGTCAATTACCTTCCGTGGGGAACAAGAAGTCTAGAGGGGAGACGAGGAAGCATGCCAGGGCGGCTAAACCACCCTAGGCGCGGCCAGGGGTGGGCCCGCGCCTGGGTAGGGTTTGACCGCCTGGTCCCCTCCTCGGCCTCCCCCTTCGCCTATAAGAAGCCCCCGATGCAGAAACCCTAAGGACTGAATCAAATATCCACAAAACCGTCTGTAGCCGCCGCCACCATCGTCCCTAGATCGAGGGGGTCTGAAGTTCTTCCCGGCACCCTGCCGGAGGGGAGATCATCCCGGAGGCCTTCCTTCCGATATGATGCGTGAGTAGTACCACCTTAGACTGTGGGTCCATGTAGTAGCTAGATAGTTGTATATCCTCCTTTATGATTTCATGTATATATCTTGTGAGCTTCGTTCAGGATCAAGATCTAATTTATTTGTAATCATGCATGTTGTGTTTGTGGGGATCCGATGGATATTGAGAATATTATGTTGGTTTGATTAATGGTTTTGTTTTTATGATTATATCATGTCTGTGTTGTTTGTGATCTTGCATGCTATCCATTGCTAGTAGCTATCTTGGCCAAGTAGTTGCTAGTGACTCCAAGAGGGGGTATATGCTTGATAGTGGGTTCATACCTCTAGTTTCCAAGGGAAGTGACAATAATCTCTTCGTTTTTAGATGTGCTGTTGCCACTAGGGAGAAAACAATGGTCTCTTGTTCACGGAACATGTGGACTATTTACCTTACACACTTTGCTTAAATCAGTTGTCTGTTGCTTGCAACTTAATACTGGAGGGGGTTCGGATGATAACCTGAAGGTGGACTTCAAGTCATAGATGCAGTTGGATGGCGGTCTATGTATCTTGTTGTATTGCCGAATCGAATATCATAGGATCTTTCTGACTAATAATTACATTGTTATGCCTTGCTCAGTTCCTATCAATTGCCCTGCTATAATTTGTTTACCCTTCATGCCATGTCGTTTATCTAAGGAGAGCACCTCTAGTGAACTATGGAGCCCTGTCTAATCTTTACCATTGATACATCTTCCACTGTTACTTGTTTACTTTCTACAAATCATTACCTTCCACACCATACGTTTAATACTTTGTTATAGCAAACCGGTGAGCTTGACAACCTCACTGATTCATTGGGGGCAAAGTCTTGAGTTTGTGTTGTGCAGGTCTCCGCGTTGCTTGCAACACCTATGTGACGTTTCCTTCCTCCTACTGGTTCGACAACCTCGGTTTCTTACTGAGGGAAACTTGCTGCTATGCTGCTTCATACCTTGCTCTTGGGGTTTCCAACGAAGCGTCCCACGACAAGTGCGGGGCGCCATCAGGGCGGAAGTAGGGGTTTCGGTCGAGGGAGGTGGCTCGCGAGTCCACGTCGGCGAGTGGGCTTCGGGAGCTTGATGGTGACACCGGTGGGGCCTGTCCTGGGCCAAACAAAGGGCAAGGTTAGATGTAGGGGGAGGAGGGGAGCATGGTAGAAGAACATGCGGAGAGGGGAGGGCAGAGAAGAGGGCTCTATGCTCGGATTTCGAGCAATGGACAAAGAGGGGGTTTCTTCTTCTCCCGAGTAGATCAGGGCGTGTGGGAGGGAGAGGTAGCTCTGGCAGGTGAGGTGGGGAGAGGAGGAAGCAAATGGGGGAGTGACAACAGGTTTGGTGGCCTCTAGCCAATTTATTTTAGGAGGAGGAGGTCCATGGTGGACCTTGTCCACTAGGGCAAAGGGGGAGGGGTGCTGGCCAAGTATTGGGCAACCAGGACGGTGGAGAGGTGAGAGAGGGGTCTCTGGTCATGGTAGGGGACAGAGAGGAGAGAGGGCTGATGTGATTAAATGCTTTGGAAAGTTGTGCTTGTCCTTCCTCTCTTTCCCTTACAAACACAGAGGCCAAGGGGGTGGGGTGGAGCTACATTACCCTTGCTACAGTTCATTTCGACCAGAGGTGATGGATGGTGCTGTGGAAATTTTCCTAGAAAGATTGAATGGATTTTGAGTTGGTTTGAATCAATGTTTGATTTATTTTTCAAACTTGATCCAATGGTAGCTTGTGAAGGAAGTTGGAAAAGTTGCATTAGGCAAGGTGGGGAAAAGGTACTGGTGTGGGTATAGGGTCATTGCATAATCCTAGGAATTATTTGGGATTTTTTCTAATGATTTTTGCTTCACTAAAAATCATTTCTTTAAAAAGTGCAGAAATGATTTCTAGAATAAAAAGGGATATTTTTACATTGATCCAAGTTGGTTTTTGATTTGAAATGGTTCTGAATACCATATTACACATTGGAGAATTGTGTTGGAATTTATTGAGGTGGAAAAGTATTATTAAGGAATTATTTCTTGTTTCTGCCATTTAAGAAAAAGGGCAAAAATAAATAATAAAGAACCTCAGAAATATTTATTTTTGAGTTTGGAAGATAGGGTATGATATATAGAACATAAATGTGCATTGATTTGGCCAAGTGGTTTGGAGAAAAACAGAGTTGTCTTTATAGACAGATGATTTTAGGGTTTTGCCAAAAAAAGAATTTAAATAGTTTTAGGCTCCAAATAATTATGGGAATTATTTTAGTAAATATACTAACCAAGGTAGATGATGTAAGCTTGATTTATACATCATTGTACACTTGGTTTTTGAAGGATTTTGGTGAAAAGGAAAGAAACTAGACTTTTGGGGAATCTAGGGTTTTGTTATGTTCATGCCAACAAAACATGTTTGGATCAGGGACCTTAGAGCTCACCTTGATACAAGGGGTATATGGATAGCTAGACCAAGTTATATAGATGATCAAGGAATCAAGAGTTGGGCTTGGTTGGATTTGAGGTGGTCTAGAAGAGATGGCAAACTTTGTTGAAAAAAAGGCTGTCATAGTAGATACATCAGGTAGCCTCATAAACCATGTGGGTTTAAGAAGCACAAAGATTCAATGGGAACAAGGGAAGTGGGGGTTGATAGGCCATGGTTAGTAGATCATAACCATGCAAATATTTGGTCAAGGGTAGGTGGCATATAGATGTGAGCTTCTGCCAAACTAGGCAAGATGATAAGATTTGCAGAGAAGATTATTATCTAGACTACAAAACCATCATGGATGAGTGGGAATTATAAGGGCTTAGACAAGGGCAAGAGTGGGATTTGGTAGTACTAAAGAGGTACTACAAGATGGTTCAAGTACATTATCAAGTATGAATATAGGTTGGAAAAGGTAGATCTCTAAAGATTGAATCTACTCCCTCCGTTTCAAAATATAAGATGTTTTAGGTTTGTGAAGAAAATGAATATAGACTTTTTTAGTGTTTAGATTCATTCTCAAGTTGAGTGAACCTAGATACTAAAATAAGTCTAGATTCATTTCCTTCACAAACCTAAAACATCTTATATTTTGAAACGGAGGGAGTAGATAACAATTCCAGACTTTGCCGTTTTGGCAGATTTAGGGTTTTAGACTAGTGTTCAAGGGTAGATGATATTGATAGAAGTCTAGGTTCCAAACTCATGATAAAGGAGATGATATTGAAGTGTTAACTATGTATATAGGATCCATGCTTAGATTGGGTCTCCACTGAGTTGGAAACTATCAATAGGGATTATCCCAGCTTGATTTGATTAGGAGATGAGATGATCACCTTAGTGGCTTAGGATAGATCCAGACTTGGATGCTTGATATGAGATTGATGGTCACAAGCATAGATTGGGTCCTAAGGTATGAGCTACTAGATTAGCTCACTCTAGTTCCTAAGTATACAAGGCAATCAACAGATCAAGGCAATTCATCTTACCACTTATCCAACTACCACTAGGGTTACCATCAAGCCCATCTTGAGGTACCGATAGGTATTTTGAATTGGTTATACTTTGAAGTAAGATAAGGAACATGTTGGTATTTCTACCAATATTGGAATGAAGGGGTTTTGAATAAAGGTTTTGGAAAACCTAGGGGCAAGAGGAGTTGAAAGTTCTGTCTTGAAAACATAAGGAGATTATATTTTAGTTCTCCATAGTTTTGTTACTAGAACTAGTAAAATATTTTTGTTTTGTCAAAGTCATCTTGGCTTAGGTTTTGAAATGTAAGAACATTTGAGAATATGAAAAATGAGCCAAGACATCTCTTTTGTAAAATAGCTTTTGTCAACTAGTGTTGAGATCAGAAGTATAGCACCTAATACACAATCAGTTGCAAGAACACATGCAAACAAGTAAACAAACATTGCACATGTAACAAGAAAAAGTTTTTGTTCCCCCTAATTTTTTCCTTTTGGACCACAACTTAGGGTTGCTAAAATTGGGATGTTATAGACCATTGCCCCTTAAAATAATCTTGTCCCGAGATTAGGGAGGAGTAGGGTTGGGTGATAACATCCGCTTAGCAAATTTTTGCGATGGAAATATTATGTGTTAGCGGGATTTACATCAAACTAGCGTGGTCAGCTACGGGTCGGAGCTGAGTGGCTTTGGATTGGTGGTTTGGATTGTTCGAGTAGAAAAGATGTAGTCTTTTCCCCTTAGGATGATTCTAGGTGGGTTTAGCATCGACATGATTCTTTCTTCTTGCGGCGAGAGAGCGAGCTGATACTTCTTCAAACCTTTACCGTTGAAGTCAGCTTCTCTTCCTTCTTGGTCTTGAAACATCGGAAGTGCTGGCTAGGCTGTCGACTCTGCGATGGAAATCTTTCCTGAAGTGTCGATTGTCGTCCTTCTTGCAGGGTCGATGATTCGGATTTTTGCCGGGGTGGTCATCATTTAATGATAACTAGTGTTCGACTCCCGGGTTTTTGGGAGGGGAAAGACTGCGTATTTCCCCCTTAGAGCGACACTAGGGGTTTTTGGTGGAGTCGCAAGATTTCCTTATGGGAGTCGTAGCTGATGCTGGCGTTGCACCTTTCGTCCGGAGGTGGTTATCTTCTGTTGACCTTGTATAATCCGCTTTGTGAGAGACGTCGATACCACTTCTTGAGATAGTAGTCGTAGAGGGGAAGGCGTTTAACTAGCTTCCGATTAGTTAGTTCTGAGCTAGGTAGTGGTCCAATAGGTTGAGGATTGCTGTTGGATGTTGGCGGTCTTGTAACGTGGTCCTTTAGGAAAGGGGTCGTTTTGGGTTTGGTATGATGCAACGTCATGGGTAAAACACACAAAGAAGGGCATTATTCTCGCATACCATCCAACAAGGTCCATCTAGAGTTCAGCAGATTTGTGCCAGCCAATGGCGAAAGTACTTGACGCCTTCTGAACCGGTTTTTGAGACGCTCCATCACTTGCTAGAGGTTGAAAAAGTGAGTGGTTAGATTACGAAGTACTATGTCGAGAGTGCTCCTTGAATCTTGTAGTCGTCCTTGGATTGGGTACTAACTTTAGTTACTGTATTTACTCGGGGGTATGAGGGACATTCAGCTATTTAGCAGCGAGGGTCGTGCCTTCTATGATGTTTTGCTTCGACGAGTGGATCTTCCGGAGGTGGTGACTTGAATAGGGGTTGATACTTGTGAAAGGGACAGTTCTTCATTCTCTGTCTCGGGTTTGTAGATTCGGAGGTCCTTTTCGGTGGGTATTTAGTAGCAAAAATAGAGAAGGGGGTTTCGCGACGTCTTCATAGAAACTTGATGTCTTGGGGTTCTTTCTACTCCTTGGGGAGTAATATTGACAGCGTCAGGTAGTCTTGTTGTCTTAAATCTGAACGTCTCGGTTGTTGTGAGGATCGAGCAGTCTTCTGAAGATTGTTGATGAAGTCTGTTTTCTGTTCTTCTGACGACTCTCAAGGTGGTGCTTGGGGCAGGTTCTTGGATTGGAGAACTTCCTGTATTTGAGTGGAAAGACCTAGTCTTTCCACCTTAGGGTTTTACCTGAGGTCGTCGAGGTTGGGGTCGATCCTTCGTCTTGGGGCATTGGCGTGACACTGGAATTGTGGTCTTCATGTGATGCCTTATTGCGACTACCTTCCGATGGTGGTTACCTAATGAAGCCGTATGGGTTATCTCGGTTTGGTTTTAGCGGTTAGTGACGCTTCTTATTAGTCCTTAGCCGAGGTGGAGTCATTTTGACTTCAGATGGGTTGTCTTCACTTGAACTCTTTGTGTTTCTTTGGTTCGATGACATAGTAGACTCATTGTCCTCGGGCATCCTTATCTTCCAAAATCTTGGGGCATTTGTGTTACGGTGAGGGCCTCCCGTTGATTCGGCGGAGAGTTGACTAGGTCGTTGCTCCTTTGGAGCGATTAGAAATAAGGCATGAGTAGGAGCTGTTAGGGATTTCTTTAGGGGGCCATCCTGCTGAGGAGAGGTTTTCAGCTATGGGGTTGCGAGGGTTAGCGTCGGAATACGCCAACAAGGTGAGAGAAACTTTAGGGTCGGATGATCCTAGGCAGACAAACAACACATTCCAAGCATCATATAAGCACAAAACAAGCAACCAAGGCGTACCATCGGTACTAAGGGGTGACTACGCGCCATAAGGGGAATCCTATATTAGGGATATAATAATCCTAAGAACGAACGTTACGGGGGTCTTGACTTCTATCTTGCCATCTGTTGTTTTCGGTGCCGTACTTGATCAATTTGGGGGGTGACGAAGGACTCCGTTGGTAGGGCGATCTTGTAGTGTCTTTCGTCGTTGGTAGCTCCTTTGTTTTGCTTGTCTTGGGGTCTCTTCATTCTGGGATCTTCGTCTTCATAGTCGCCAAGTCAGACTTTGTTTTTGGAAACGGAACCTTTGAAGTAGAAGAGACATAGAGTTATCCATTTTCAACTCGTTTAAATAAGAGAAGATGAGATAAGAAATTCTTTTGAAAAGCTTTTAAGAGAGTAGTTTTCGAAAGTCGGTGTTTGTAAATCCCCCAAATCGGGTCTATACAGATCTTAGCATTTCCCGCCAAAACCCGCATAGAAGCGATTCAAAGACGCCCACAAAACACTTTCGTGTGGGTAGGATTTGATTACAAGTAGTTACATCACAATAGTTTACCACAGAGTCCACAAGAACTTACATATACAACAACGACTCAACGAATCGAGAATACAGAAGGTACAATATGGAGTTACTTTAGAAGTACTACTATTAATATATGTATAAGGCTTGAAAGTAGTACTATAGTATTGTTCTACGGAAGTAGGTTCTAGATTCTAGGAGGTTTATTTATATTCTACGCTTCAGCTTGTCTTTGATAGATTCCGGTAAGGTCTTCAACTTTGTTGATCTCCCTCAGATAACTTCAACTCTTCAAGTAACTTATTTCCTGGAACGCCATTGGTTTCTCCGAGATCTAGCAAGGGTTAAGAAGATACATTGAGTACAAGCGTACTCAGCAAGTTCACTAAAGAGAAGTGTTTGATGCACTATCTACAGGCACAGACCATAGGTCGTAGGCAATGCAAGTTTTCGTAAACATTTCTTCAAAGGTTGATTTTATTCTGAAAAGCTATGTCCATCAGCCTTCACGGGTTTACCAGAACTTTCATGGAGTTCCTTTCCCGCAGCGTTCGCAGCTCCTTCCTAGAACAGGGAGCAACAAGTTATAGTTCTTACACTCTGCAGAGGTGCGTCACTTTACCCATGAGTGATCTTAGCTTTGTTGCACATCCGAGTTATAGGCTCCCTCACACTTCCTTGGTCTGAGGCCCAGACTAAGATCCAAGCCAATCACTGTCCTTCTCCGCGACCCCGCATACCCGACGGATTGCACATCAGACCTAGGATAAAACTTGTTTCCATTATCAGTCTAAGGTGTACAACCCTCATAGATACCAGAAGTCGTGGGACGTTGAGGGATCCCACCCATAACCTGCCAACCCTCTACAAGAGGAGTTGCAACAATGGCCCGGTCTACCGTTGGCATGCGAGAGAGAGCCGATCCAGCTGACTTCTCCATCCCATTCCAAATCTCATGGTTAACGCGTAATATACGGCGCAAGAATCACTGGCGACATTGGTTGTTAAGTCCTAGATAATATTTTCCTTTACCACCGGAACTTCCATAGAAGGTTATTACCTCATGGTAATTAACCTATAATCATATTATTATGAAAATAGTGTTTTCTAACCTTTTTGAAATGCAGGTGATGACAACACTGGATTTTGCAAAATAGTTTATAGAAAATAATCAAAGGACATGAGCAAGTGTGAACTTGCCTTTTGTGATTGCAATATTATGCACTCATGGTCTTCGAGATAATAGAAGATCCAATATCTGAAATCATCATCATTGGTCCGATAAGGACTAATGTTTAAAGAAGCAAGATGCCATTATGCATAAATAATGTTATGCAATTTTATAATTCCCAAAGTGAAACCCTTAGTATTTTAAATAAGTTGATCTTAGGTATCTTCTTTAATATTGGGTTTATTTTTAAGTTTATTTCATGAGCAATTGCATTGATAAGGAAGTTTAGTGTTAACAATCCAAAATATAAAGGTACGGATATAGTAATGTGATTATGATTAATTGTTATCTGGTGACTAGGATAAAAAGTCATTGGGTTATGTTCTTAAGAACTGAAAGAACTATTATAGACTTGTTTGTGTGAAGTGGCGAAAAGAATAACATTTGAAGAAACTAGTATTTAGTTAAGATTACTTTGTCTTAAGGATTATTAATTTTTACATTAGGGTTTGTGAGGGTTACATGATGTTGAGTTATCATATTTCAATTGATGATACAAGTAACTAAAGTTAACTTTAAAACATGAATAAACTTCAAATGAGATGTTTATTGTTGTTTAGACCAAAGTTAACTATAAAAATAGAAGTGAATTTTTAAGAGATAGTGAGTTTTAGAATATCATCTAGTTTTAGGGTTTTGATAAATATGATTTTGAATGATCCATTTTAATTTAAGTGAAAGATGAATTTACAACATACTTCTTATTCATGGGAGCATAATTAGATGATCTTATAAATTTGTTAGGGTTTAGAATCATTTTAAGAGTGATTAAAAGATAAAGATTATTCACCATCTTATACATGAGTGACATATAACACTTATTTAAAAGGAGTTTTATTTAAATTTAAGATTTAATAAGAATATTTAAAACTTAATAGTTATATTTAATTTTTATTTTGATTATGGATTTAGACTTAGTAATTAAACTTTAAAGGTTTTAGTGTTTTATAATAAAATGTGATTATTTCTTACTTAAGAAATAATTCTAAGAATTAACAAAGTGGGTATTTTATTTGAGTAAAATAAGTAATGAATTTTATTTATCTTAAAATGTTTTTGAATAATATACATAGTATTTTTCTAGTAAATATACTTATTAAAGATCTTAAAAATGAATTTTATTTATTTTTAATTCTTACCTTTATTTTTATACAATTCTTCAAATAATTAAGTGTCTTTAAATATTTTCTTTATATTTTATTTGTAAAACTCTAGGTTAGTATTCTTATAAAATAGTAAAGTTATTTTTATACACAAAAATGATTTTTATTTATTTTTAGGAGTTTTTCTTATTTTATGAAATTTTACTCAGGATTTAATGATGTTAATATGTATGTGCTCTGTATTTATTTTAAATCAATAAAGTTATATTTTTATTAGATAGATCTTAATTGTATGATAATTTTAACATATTAAATGTATTTTTATGATTTTCCATAATTTTCTATAGATAAAAATGTTTAGAGGTTGTTTTGGTAATTTATTTGTTTTACTTTTATTTATTTCTTATCCTAATTTTCTTGGGGCTGTTTCGATTGGGTACATGGGTTAGCCTGGCCCATCTAAGTTGGCCCAGTTTGGAATTGGGTCCAACTATCTCACCCCTGGCTCCTTCCTCCTCGCACCTAGGCACTCACGCACGCCCCTGACCTTGACTCCCCTCTCGCGACGCAGCGAGGTGCCCTTCGACTCGATTCCGGTGAGGCAGGCCGCTGCGGCCGCCTCCGTTGGCTACCGGAGCTCCGCCTCCCCTAGACTGACCTTGCCCTCCAACTTGATTTGAGAATCTTGCCTCTACCAGGTCGTATATAACCCTCTCTAGTGCTAGTCTTCTGATACTCGTGGCGCCGTCGTTCACTGGTGATGTGCTGGATGCTGCGGTGTGTCTCGACATGGGTCGAGAGCTTCTGTGCTCCTCGTGTAACCCCGCCACGATGTTGGTGTTCACTCCTCCTATGGGTGCTTTCTCTGCTTCCTCTCTGGCGAGCCACGGCAGGTGGGTGCTGTGGTATGGTTTTTCTCCGGCACCGGCGGGACGGCAGGCTTCTGCAACCCTGGTGTCAGCCTTCTTGCCTGTTGCATCAACCATGTCTCCAGACAGGTAATTCTTTGTGACCGGACTTCGAGCCGATGCCCTAATTCAGGTGTCGAATGCAAGTTTAGATTCTCGAAATCCTGGAGATGAGCTTTAGTGCATATTGGGTTTGGATTTTTGTTTGTGAATTCTGAACCTATGAATTTAGGTGTATTCTATACTGCTCAACTGGTGTGTTCTACTCTGAAATATGTGCTCCACTCAACATCACTTGCTAGCCTCTCAGGGGTAAATGTCCTACAGTTCATTAAGTTAACTACTGTTAACTTCTTGGTTTATTTGTAATGGTCTCAAATCCCTGTTTTTAATTCTTTACCCTATGATTAAATGTTGAGATACTATGGCAAGAGTAGTTTTATACTACTCTTAATCTGGATAGAAATTGATCTGAGAAACCCTTCTGGATGATTACAGTAGACATGAAAATTCAAACCATTGGTTTTGATTTTATCTATTGGGATACTTGTTGATCTGAATATTTACTAATTCATGTTGACAGTTAAGAACTATTGACACTGATTCCTAGTTGATGTGACTAGGAAAATGATTTGGAAATCATATTTGTTTGAAAATTGTTGGATGCAAGTAACTAGTGGCTTCAGACATTATATGGCCATGGAAAATACACTGACATGATTCCTAGAGATCCTGTTAAGAAAATGTTAGATCTACTCTGGCTAAATAACTAGATGGTTAGTTGATGTGACAACTTCCCTTAGTAGTTTATGTGACTGAGACTTCCACTGTGGTGCCTCCATGTTGGAGTGTGCATAGTGGTAGATCTTGCTTGCATGATCTGCTACTATGGGTGTTACTGATGGTTAGACCTGTCCCTGGCCAGTGATGTAAAGATTGAGGCTGTGAACACATGTTAGCTTATGTATGTGCTTCCTGTATTGCAGGACAATAATAGTAATGATCTTATGGCAAATGATTTGGACAATTGGATTAACTATAGAGCCTCTAAATGAATAATCTTTGGGCTTTTTATTACTCTATGATGAACATACATAGCATCCCTATGGAGATCTGAGAGAACCTCTTCCTCCAATCCTACTAGATGATCATCTAGTTGAAGGGTAGAGGAGCGGATTTGATGTGGATTATTCCCTTGTTTTACCAAGATGCTTATATAAAAACTAAATACAGATCTTAAAGATCAACCTGTTTCCTGTAGAGTGGTTACTACCCCATGGCTGGTATGCTGGTAGTTGTTCTTGATCAACTACTAATTGATTTGATGGCTTGCTCCACCTTCACACCTTGTTGCTACTGGCTTTCAGCTTTAGCTGTTGTTTATCCTTCTCCTAGTGCTCCTGATCTTCTCCTTGTGCTCCTAATACAACTATGGCATGGCCTTGAATTCCTCCTTGTCCTAGATCTTGGATGGCTCTAGAGGGCAACTAGAGCTGGAAATGGTGTGGTATATATTTTCTGGTGTTTTGATCTGGTACAAGCTAGGACTACTTGTGGTGTTCTTGAGTGAGGATGTGGATGTGATGAAACTGGTGAGATGCTTGGGTGGTGTTCTTGGCTAAGTGTGGTGGAAATGGAGTAGCTAGCTTTGCTACTACGATTGGCTTCTTCCTTTTCTATATCTGGTGCTCTCCCTGTGGTGTTGACAACACTTCAACTGCATGTGGTGTGTAAGCTGCTTACAGCTGGGCCCCATATGGTCCAAGTTTCCATCTGTGGAACTTGTGCCTATGGATGAGCTTGGTTGGAAGATATTTTCTATGGATCACTTTGGCTGGAAGTTTGGTATTATCTTGAATTGGTTTAATAATTTGATGTTGCCAAGTGGATTACTAGGGTTGGTAATGCCATCTAGCTCATCTTGGGCTGAGGACCTTATTGGCTTAAACATAATCCGTTTAGTTGATTTAGTGCTAAACACGGTTATTCTTTTTTATTATTGTTGCCCCTTTCTTTTTAATTGATTTTAGCTAGGCTTAAGAAGGTGCCATAGCATGCTATTTGTTGCCTATTAATACAAATGATCAAATATGTGCTGGTTTCTTTGGACCTTAACCTTGCCTCTCAAAATCAAGTGTATAGCTCACAGATCAAAATTGCTGCTTATGGTCTAGATTGGGTGGTACTATTTTCATATATTAAATTGCCTCACCCATGGTGGGGCAAATATTTTAACATTAAAACAATGTTTATTTTTTTATTATTTATTATACAGGATTGAAGATCAAGAAGAAGAAAAGAAGCTTAGTTAGGTTTTATTTTTAATCTTGTTGCAATTTCCCTTTTATTCACATGTGTAAAGATTTTGTATTATTATTGTGTTTGTAAATAATAAACTATTTTTTTATTAATTCTTCCTTTGTAAATCCTAATTGTAAATACAATGTCATATATAAAGAATTCTTTTATTTATCTATTGTAAAATAATACTATATGCATATATATTTATATTAATAAAGAATCCTTTTTATATTATTTATGTAATCATTTTAGTTCAAGTTATTAAATATTTCCAATTCCTATTTGTGAATTTTTATAAATTCATTTGAATTCCATATTGAAATTCAAATACATGTTTGAACAAATTTTCCCCGAAACAAAGAATTCTACAAAGGTCATATCGAAATTTGTCGCACTTGTCTGAAGTTTCCTTTAGTACAAGATAGATTCTGATCCCTCTGTAGCTCTTTTAGTTTTGTGCGAAAATTCCCAGGATTTTCTTATGCATGAATGCAATGCACAAACCTGTGTCCTCTCTATTTCTAGGTGCTAATCCTAGGATGTTACAGACTCTCCCCCTTAAAATAAACTTTGTCCTCGAAGTTCGCACCCTCTTACATTTCAAAAGATAAGATTGACTTCTTCAGATCCTGGTGACTCTATTAAATCCGGGAGGAAGATATTGTTGTATCTTCATTCAAGCTTTTCCATGGATCCTCTTCTGATTTGAAATGAGCCAACTTCTAATCCCATTTGATGTATAAACTTCTTTTGAATCTAGCACTTCTGCCCTGATCAGATCCTCTTGAGTGTTTTCAGATTAGGACATCTATTCAAGAAGTGTCTAAGTTTTTAGAAAGTCTCCTTAAGGTAAGATTCTGGTTTATATTTTGGCTAAATATAGTTTGACTCTAATATTAATTTATTTATGGTATACTTAGTCCTTATGGCTTACTTTTTAAGAATTTTTTGGCTTTCTCCTAAACCTTACTCCGGATCTCAACTCTTGATGCTTCATTATTCACTCTCCCCCTTGAGATTTTCTAATGGTCTTATGAGGAACAGATGGTACACCCACATACTTGGGAAATAGTGGTGCAAAATCTCTAACTCCTTAAATGCATGTATAAGGTAACTTATATCATTAATAATGCTTTGACTTACCACTTGCTTTGTTGTGGTTGTTGTTGTTATTGACTTCATTTATGGTTTCATACTTCCGTTTTCCTGAAGATGTACCTTCTTCACCTACACCCTCCTTTGATGGTGATTTGGTGGATGTTGTGTATCCTCCCAGTAATGACGAGGTTTGATCTCATCAATGCCCATTGTTATGGACTTGGGTTTTGGAGAAGATGGGGATGCTGGAGATCGCGGAACGGTTAGCAAACAAGCAATACGGGGACGCGAGGTTTACCCAGGTTCAGGCCCCCGGAGGGAAAACCCTACTCCTGCTTGTCTGCTCTTGATTACGGCGGAACCGAAGGTTACAGGGGTGCGCAGATTCAATCTAGCGTGGAGGCGTGTATGCGAGAGTATGAGAGAGAGATCTAGGTCATGCCCTCCTAGCCTTTATATAGACTCAGGCAGGTCCCGGGCATAGACCTAGTCGGTTACAAGTTCTAGAGTTTTACCCCTTTAAATTTCCTATCTACGCTAGTCTTGCTCTCCAAGGATCCGAAGGCGTTATGGGCCTTGGCCACCCGAAAATCTTCATGGGCCGACGTACATCTGCCGTGGGCCTTCCTTGGGTTGGACCAGGTATGCTGAGATCACGTACCCGTAGGGTATAACCATGTCAGTAGCCCCCGAGTGATCAGTCGAATCATAGATTCGGCTGAGGACTCTTCCATCCTTCGGGTGCAACTATGTATTAATAGTATATGTGTGTAGGGATTGTTGATGCGTGTGCCTGACTCACCCGACAGATCGGGGTCAGTTAACTGTCTTAGGACGAAACAACACGATCTTCTTCAGGTTCGAGTCCCTCAACTCAGACCTGGAACATATGCTGGCGTAATTCGACTCAGGCCGGGGAGGACTTATAGGAGTGGAATTCCAGTGATTTTAATTGATGTACCCAACGCGTCCGTCGGGATTTTTGATCGCGCCTGCTGGCATGGGTTTATACTAGCAGAGCGCAGTCGTGTGCGTTGCCAGGCCATCAGATGATATCTGTAGGTCTTATCTTTGTGTCGCAGACACAACATCCGAATGTTTTATCACCGCAGAGGTGTTTCGGGTGACCAAGGAGAAACATTGCTCACTTAGCGTCTTATTGGGGCAAAGTTGCCGAAAAGTTTTTGCATGCTTGATCCGAAAGATCGCAGTCGAAGAATTCATAGGGTGCGCGACCAGCGCTCCCTATGGGAGTAGCCCCCGAGTGTCTGTTCGAGTCGTAGACTCGAGCGGAGACTTTTATTCAGGTGTTTGTTCAGTGTTAAGTCCGTAGGACACAAAAAATTTCGGATGCTTAAATCCATCCTCCCTATGGGAGTAGCCCCCGAGTCCGTAGTGGAGTCGTAGACTCGACGTAGGACTCGAAGAAATGGTTCGCTTTTATTCATCTTTCGGGTGCGCGGCCAGCGCTCCTAATAGGAGTAGCCCCCGAGTATTTAGTCGAATCGTAGATTCGAGTGAGTACTCTTAGCTTGGAAGCCGAAGAATTGTAGTTGTTGCTAGTATAGCTTTTGATGACGTCAGTGCTGACGATCAATGACCTCAAGCGTCTGCTACGCCAGAGATGACTTGACTGGACGAACGTGGGTCCCACTTGCTGACCTTGAATTGACCGGTCACGCGCGGCGTGGAGATAATTACGGTGTCGCCTCGATTTCCGCGCGTAGTGGACGGCGTGGTAACGACGGTTCGTTGTGATGCTGACACATGTATGGCCAGATCTACCGTTGGCGTTAGGTCTTCTTGATGGACGGTTGTCGTGCGTCGTCTTCGCCGTTATAATCACTGGGGAAAGCTGCAGTTTGTTTTCACCGCATCTACTCTTGTTTTCAATGCCTCCTTGTGTTCTAGAGGTTCTTGCTGCGCGCTGTAATATTCTTCCACATTTCCTTCTTCCCTTCTGCACTCTAACCGCCGGTGTCTCCGTAGCGCGATGGGGAAGGCGAAGAAGTCCTCATCTGCGGCTGGTACCAGCACCGCCGGAGGGAAGAAAGGCGCTACCACCACTCGTGTCACCGACGATGGTTGGCGGCGATCAGAGACGCAGGAGAGTGATCTCCGCAGGCTTCGCGAGCGGGGCTTGATCCCGCAGGATAGGGAGGCCGTAAGACTCCCTAGCAACGAGGTAATCCCCCGTCCCCCCGCTGGGTATCGGGTTATGTTTCTTGCCTTTGTTATTCGTGGGTTTTCCTTCCCAGTCCACGACTTCCTTCGTGGGCTGCTCTTTCTCTATGGCATCTAGCTGCATCATCTTTCGCCCAATTCTCTTCTTCACATTGCTTGTTTCATCACTTTCTGCGAGTGCTGGCTCGGCATCGAGCCGAACTTTGGCCTCTTCCGGAAACTCTATTCCGTGAAGAGGCAATCCGGCTCGGATGGTGTGTATCCCATTGGGGGTTGCATCATCTCCCTCAGGGCCAATATTCTTTTCTTTTCTTTCTCTATGTCCGAATCTGTCCAGTACTGGCGGAGGCGATGGTTTTACATTCGCGAATCCACAGTGGCTGGGCAGCAATTTGGTCTTGCTCCTTTCGAATCCTCCCAGATAATCGATCCGAAGAGGTCCTGTAAAAACCAGATCTTGGATGGCGAGTCAGCGGAGATAGAGGCCCTTTACCGTCGGTTAGAGGATCTCCAGTTGACTCCTGAGAAGGAAGTGAACGGCATGGATATTATCCGCACGTTTCTCGAGCGTCGGGTGCAGCCTCTCCAGGCTAGGGCGCACCCGATGTATCTTTATGCTGGGCGCCGTGATCCGATGAGAGTTTCGGCCGAGAAGCTTTCCCAGGGTGATCTCGACAGGGCCCTTCGTACGCTGTTGAAGTACAAGGCTGGAGAGGATATCCCGGTGTGGCATCCCGCAAAACCACTACTAGAAAATCGCGTTGTTTTTGTGCATTGCATTGTCATCATCATGAGTTGTTTGTCGGCATTATTTTTAAAAGCCTAGTTTTGATTTATACAAACACCCCTCTTATTTTCAAACACAAAACCCCGATCGCATCGGAGATTTTATTTGTCTAAAAACTGTTTGCAAAGTGGCTTTGTTTTAAATTAAACAGAACCAAACAAACACAAATTCTAACCAGCCCCCTCTAAAACCTATCCCCACCCAATCCTAATCTACCCTCCAACCACAGGCCGCCACCTCACCCTCTCACCCAACTTCTACCCACCTGCCACCTCATCAATCCACCACCCCACCCTCTCTCCTTCTCTCACCCGAGGCCATCCTATCCTCTCTCCCTCTTTCCTCACCGACATATGGACCCCATCCCACAGTCCCCACCTCTCTCCTCTCTCCCTGCGGGTCCCACCGGCCAGCCCTCCCCCTGACCGACCCACACACTCACACCCAGCCGGCCACACACACCCACCCACTCCTGCCGCTGCCCCCTGGGTCCCACCCCCTGGTCAGCCGCCCAGCCCCACCTGGCCCCACCACCTGCCGGCACGCGCCCCCCACGCGTTCCTCTCCCTGCAGCCTCCTTCCTCCTCTCTCCCCGTAGCGCAGCACCCCGCCTCCCCTCCGCCGCTCGCCTCCACGCAGCTTTCCACGGCCCGCCTCGCCGACCGGCGCGCGCCCGCGCCTCTCCTCTCCGCCTCTCCCTCCCTCTCTCCGGCGCTCCCTCTCCGAGACCGCCGCCGACCGCCCTCAAGCTTCTCCCCCTCCTCGCGTCGCCGGACCGCCCTACCACCGCCCCCGCTCCGCCATCTGCCTCGAGCCGCCCCCGCTCGGCCTCCCTCACCCCCTCCGGCGCGAGCTCCCCGCTAGCGCTAGCCTCGCCTTCCGCCGCCGCCCTTTGCCAGGCTCACCGCTGCCAACCGCCTGCTCCCCCTCTTCGCGTGTTCCGCCGCCGACGCGACCTCCGGCCAGCGCCGCGGCCGCGTCCTCTGCCCCGCGTCGCCGGCCCCCCTCCTTCTCCGTCTCCTGCAACCCCGCCTCGGCACCGGACCGCCCCGCTCCCTCACCGCGCCTCCCGGCCCTCCTCCGCTCCGGCCTGCCGCGCCGCCGCTCCGCCGCCTCCTCGCTCGCTCGCCGGCCCCGCCGCGACCACCCTCGCCTCGCCCCTCCCAGGCGCCCCCTCCTCCTCCTCGGCCCCACCCGCCGCCGGCGACCCCTCTCCGCGCCCCCCAAGCTCCGGCCTCCTCCAAGCTCCTCCCACCGCCGTCGTCCGCCGCCGCCCAGAAGCCCCGCCTCCGGCCGCTTCCACCGCCGACTCTCGCCACCGCCTGGGCGCGACCGCGCCGGCGCCGACCATGCCCCCGCGCCCGATCGACCCCGACCCCGTGGCCCCGAGCTGCTAGTCGCCCCGCCGAGCCTGCCGACCCTACAAGAACGTCACCGGCCGTGTCGCCCCTCTCCATGTGTCCTTGTGCTGCTCGTTGTCCCATGTGCGCCGATAACAAGATCTTCCCTGGCGGCTAGGACCGTCGGATGAAAAGTTCCCCGTCACGAACCGAAGCCTCGAGCCCTCCTGCACGGAACCCCAAGTCCTCCATCGTGTTTTCGAGAACCCGAGTTCTGAAGGTACGAAGACCAAGCCTCGGCACCCCGAACCTGGTGTCGCGTCAAGATCTCCGAAAAACCCCGGAACCGGACAAGTTCGCCATCGACCTCGAGAACGCCTACGCGGAACGAAAAGAACGCCCCACGGAGCGGCGAACCCCGGACCCGGAGCATCCCTGGACACCAAGAACTACCGGCGACCCGACCAAGACCCGAAGACCGATCCCACCGAATGCCAAGGCTTTCTTCACAGATTTCGAGACCCCGACATCGAAACGACAAGATCATCGTTATGGAATCCGAAGATCACAGATACGACAAGTACTCCCTCGAGGACGCCGAGTACTTCACCCCGGACACCGAGACCCTGAAAACCGATCTAGAGCGCCAAGGCCTTCACATGGAGTCGGCAAGATCATCCGGAAACACCAAGATCAACTGCGCGGGACCGACAAGTTCTCCGTCTTGTATCCGCTCCCGCCGTTTCCGTCGAACCCTGAGACCGACCCCGAACCCCGGAACACCAAGACCGTCGAGACCCTAATGTGTGACCCTTATCCGAGAACCCTATTTTATAAATTGCCAACTATATAAATTGTTGCATATTTAATTGTTCATGCATGCATCCGTATCATGTGGTTTGGGGGCCTTATGCCGATTCACCTAATAATTAAATATGGGGCCCATATGCGGGCAAATCTAGTCTTATTTTGGCCTCATTTAAACTTGTGTAGCGAACCGGTGCTATCTTCTGCCTTGTTAAACAACATCTAAATTGCGGGGTAGTTTAACAACTTGAACCATTTAATTAATTGTCGGGACCCCGGTTCCGCTTAATATGACCTAGTTGCATCGCATCTTGCCATGCCATACATCATGCATGCATCATGCCCGATCTTTTGCCGTAGTATTAAATATTGCATCCGGTGTTTATTCTAGTGTTTTGCTTCTTCGCGGATAAGGCCGTTGAGTTGATGTGAGCTTCGCCCCGATCTTCGGTTGAACCTTCAACAATGTTTTCAGGCGAGCATCTCCCCCCTTTCTTCCTATCTTACTTTTATAGTATTTATTCCCTCCTGTTGATCTATTGCTATCTGTGTTGCGTTGCTCTAGTTTTCGTACCCGTGATATCCCTTGCAGCCTTATATTGCCTTGGACACACCCTATTACCTGTTGTTTGGTAGATAGTTGGACTTGCGTGTCGTAGTCGCTTGCTCGAGTGCTGTTGCGCGTCGTCAAGTACCACAGTTGTTGGAGCCTTGCCGCATGTTTGTTGTTGGAGATGATTACGGCTTTATTTATCGTTCACTTTAATTTCTGTTTAACAACTAAAATTGAAGTAAGCAGAGGCATCGGTGGGTGATAGAAAATATTTGGTTTCCGAACGCCCACTTGTGTCCCGTAGGACCCCGAGTACTTGATACCTGTTCCTTGATTTATCGCGCTATCCACATCCGGGAGGATTATGGGACCCCCCTGAGCCAGAGCTTGATTCAGTCTTATTTCTTGGGGCCACAAACTAGTTTGAGGTTTTATTTACGATCCTGTACTTATGCCATGCTACTACTGTATTTACGTTTGTGCGAGGAGCACACTGTACTGTTTAGGTAAGCGGAGTGTTTTCGCGGTATCGACAAGCCCAGCCACACTTTCGGGTTCCTAGTCGTTTACCGCCATTGTCGCAAACCTTGAGTCTGTCTCGGAGTCAGCTAACTTCGTTGCGGGTCTACTCAATGGGGTGGCCCCCTGAAATATTTCTGAATCCTGTGATTGCTTTGTCGTGAAAGCCTCGTTGGGTTTTGATTTGGTTTTTCCGAGGTTGATCGAGTGTGTGTTGCTATTTGTGCACCCCGGCCGGGTTAAAACATTCTGAAAGCCGTGTCCGCGGTTATGGACGACTTGGAGCACAGTATCTCGACCATAGACAAGCATAACTAAAGTAGTGCTATAAATTTGACTTTATAATGACTAGTAATCAGCTTCATTATAATGGAATGGCTAAATAATACTGCCCACAATTGCTTGTTTGGAGTGTCGCTTGCGACCATTGTACCTGACTAGTAAGTATTGCAACTACAACGGAATGGCTGAATAAAAGTACCAACAACTGCTGGGTTTTGGGTTATCTCATGCTATCTGTATCTAATTAGTAAGTGTTACTACTATAACGGAATGATTAACTAAAAGTGCCCACTGCTTATTTTATCAGGATGATTATCTAAATCTGACTAGTAATTGCTGCAACGATAACTGAATAAATAAAACTGCCAACTATGTGAGTTCCTCGGTTGACTTCCTCGTTTGGTCTCGAGGGGGAAACACCAGGATGGGTTTGTTTGGTGGTAGTATCAGGTTGGTTCCGAATAGGTCTTTCTTACCCCTCTCTGATCACCGCTAGTTGTACCGAGTCTCTATAGGTTGTTTAGCGCATGCTGCCGCTGCCGCTCAGTCCACCATACCTATGTAGATGAGGACCGCCGAATTCTAGTCTCGCCGTGTACTGGCCTCAGTACTGACGCTCCTCTTTTTCCTTTGCCCTTTGTCGGCACCCCTTTTGTTTAAGCAGGTTTTGAGATCGACGTCGTTAGCAGGGTTACCCTTCCGGCTTGGCCTGGGCAGGGTTATGGACGCCATTGGTTATTCTTCAGGGCTCTTAGCCCCATTTGCACCTTGTCCGTAGCTGGACGCTCTATCGTTTCAAGGTGATTTGGATCTTTGTATAAAATATCTGTATTCTTGACTCATGGAGTCGTGTTGTATATATATATGTTCTGTGGGTCCCATCGAGGACTGTTGTGTAATGATATTACTTCGTTTTCTACCCGCACGAAAGTGCCTGGTGGGCACCTTTAATCGTTTCTATGCGGGTTTGGCGGGTTTCGCTAAAGCTTGCATAGGGCCGATTCTGAGGGTGTTACAGAGTGGTATCAGAGCTCAGCAGTTACGATACCCCACAAGTCCAGCCTGTAGGATAACCTAGCTAACGGCCGAAGTAGAGTGTCAAAACTATTTTTGCAAAATCGGTGGGATAGTTCTGATTAGGTCTGATTTTACTCCTTACCCCTTTGCTATTCCTCTCTTACCTCTACGTGTTTAGAATCCGCTCTCTTCTCTCTCTTCGAGTCCAGGATTTCTCGTGGTCGGGTTCCGTCGTACCTTCAGGGTTTCGCTTCCTCTTTTGGTAACGGTGTTGCTACATCTGGTCTTCATGATATCTGAGGAATCCTTCGTCTGGTGGACTTCTCTTTTTTTCTTCTCGTGCCTTCCGGTGTTTTTCCGACGCGACGACATCATCTACGCCAGATCCGATGCAGAGTCTGCATCACTCCTTTGTTCCGAACCTCGCTTGTCGAGATCTTCAGTCTGATTCCGAGAATGGTTGCACCCTTTTCTACTGATTGTGCAGAGTAATAGTTTGGGTGCGTGATGGATTGGCCCCCATGCCGACTACTCACTCTATTCGCTTGTTCACATTGAAGTGGATGAGAATGCATCGGTTCCCTCTTTCCATCGAAGCTAGAGGTGGCTTTATTTGTGGATACCTCTACCTTCGTCCTTTTGTTTCCGGAGTGTTTCCTCGACGATCACGGACAACGACCTCTTGTTAGTGGTGTCGCGAGGATCTACACGATGCGAGAAGATTCAGATCGCCGACCTTCCTTCCGGTACCATGAGGCGGATCTCGAGGGCGAGATCCATTGTTAGTGGTGTCGAATTGTGGCATCCCGCAAAACCACTACTAGAAAATCGCGTTGTTTTTGTGCATTGCATTGTCATCATCATGCATTGTTTGTCGGCATTATTTTGAAAAGCCTAGTTTTGATTTATACAAACACCCCTCTTATTTTCAAACACAAAACCCCGATCGCATCGGAGATTTTATTTGTCTAAAAACTGTTTGCAAAGTGGCTTTGTTTTAAATTAAACAGAACCAAACAAACACAAATTCTAACCAGCCCCCTCTAAAACCTATCCCCACCCAATCCTAATCTACCCTCCAACCACAGGCCGCCACCTCACCCTCTCACCCAATTTCTACCCACCTGCCACCTCATCAATCCACCACCCCACCCTCTCTCCTTCTCTCACCCGAGGCCATCCTACCCTCTCTCCCTCTTTCCTCACCAACATATGGACCCCATCCCACAGTCCCCACTCCCTCCCAAACCGACCCACCTCTCTCCTCTCTCCCTGCGGGTCCCACCGGCCAGCCCTCCCTCTGACCGACCCACACACTCACACCCAGCCGGCCACACACACCCACCCACTCCTGCCGCTGCCCCCTGGGTCCCACCCCCTGGTCAGCCGCCCAGCCCCACCTGGCCCCACCACCTGCCGGCACGCGGCCCCCACGCGTTCCTCTCCCTGCAGCCTCCTCCCTCCTCTCTCCCCGTAGCGCAGCACTCCGCCTCCCCTCCGCCGCTCGCCTCCACGCAGCTTTCCGCGGCCCGCCTCGCCGGCCGGCGCGCGCCCGCGCCTCTCCTCTCCGCCTCTCCCTCCCTCTCTCCGGCGCTCCCTCTCCGAGACCGCCGCCGACCGCCCTCAAGCTTCCCCCCCTCCTCGCGTCGCCGGACCGCCCTACCATCGTCCCCGCTCCGCCATCTGCCTCGAGCCTCCCCCACTCGGCCTCCCTCACCCCCTCCGGCGCGAGCTCCCCGCTAGCGCTAGCCTCGCCTTCCGCCGCCGCCCTTTGCCAGGCTCGCTGCCACCAACCGCCTTCTCCCCCTCTTCGCGTGTTCCGCCGCCAACGCGACCTCCGGCCAGCGCCGCGGCCGCGTCCTCTGCCCCACGTCGCCGGCCCCCCTCCTTCTCCGTCTCCTGCAACCCCGCCTCGGCACCGGACCGCCCCGCTCCCTCACCGCGCCTCCCGGCCCTCTTCCGCTCCGGCCTGCCGCGCCGCCGCTCCGCCGCCTCCTCGCTCGCTCGCCGGCCCCGCCGCGGCCACCCTCGCCTCGCCCCTCCCAGGCGCCCCCTCCTCCTCCTCGGCCCCACCCGCCGCCGGCGACCCCTCTCCGCACCCCCAAGCTCCGGCCTCCTCCAAGCTCCTCCCACCGCCGTCGTCCGCCGCCGCCCAGAAGCCCCGCCTCCGGCCGCTTCCACCGTCGACTCTCGCCACCACCTGGGCGCGACCGCGCCGGCGCCGACCATGCCACCGCGCCCGATCGACCCCGACCCCGTGGGCCCGAGCTGCTAGTCGCCCCGCCGAGCCTGCCGACCCTACAAGATCGTCACCGGTCGTGTCGCCCCTCTCCATGTGTCCTTGTGCTGCTCGTTGTCCCATGTGCGCCGATAACAAGATCTTCCCTGGCGGCTAGGACCGTCGGATGACAAGTTCCCCGTCACGAACCGAAGCCTCGAGCCCTCCTGCACGGAACCCCAAGTCCTCCATCGTGTTTTCGAGAACCCGAGTTCTGAAGGTACGAAGACCAAGCCTCGGCACCCCAAACCCGGTGCCGCGTCAAGATCTCCGAAAAACCCCGGAACCGGACAAGTTCGCCATCGACCTCGAGAACGCCTACGCGGAACGAAAAGAACGCCCCACGGAGCGGCGAACCCCGGACCCGGAGCATCCCTGGACACCAAGAACTACCGGCGACCCGACCAAGACCCGAAGACCGATCCCACCGAATGCCAAGGCTTTCTTCACAGATTTCGAGACCCCGACGTCGAAACGACAAGATCATCATTATGGAATCCGAAGATCACAGATACGACAAGTACTCCCTCGAGGACGCCGAGTACTTCACCCCGGACACCGAGACCCTGAAAACCGATCTAGAGCGCCAAGGCCTTCACATGGAGTCGGCAAGATCATCCGGAAACACCAAGATCAACTGCGCGGGCCCGACAAGTTCTCCGTCTTGTATCCGCTCCCGCCGTTTCCGTCGAACCCTGAGACCGACCCCGAACCCCAGAACACCAAGACCATCGAGACCCTAATGTGTGACCCTTATCCGAGAACCCTATTTTATAAATTGCCAACTATATAAATTGTTGCATATTTAATTGTTCATGCATCCATATCATGTGGTTTGGGGGCCTTATGCCGATTCACCTAATAATTAAATATGGGGCCCATATGCGGGCAAATCTAGTCTTATATTGGCCTCATTTAAACTTGTGTAGCGAACCGGTGCTATCTTCTGCCTTGTTAAACAACATCTAAATTGCGGGGTAGTTTAACAACTTGAACCATTTAATTAATTGTCGGGACCCCGGTTCCGCTTAATATGACCTAATTGCATCGCATCTTACCATGCCATACATCATGCATGCATCATGCCCGATCTTTTGCCGTAGTATTAAATATTGCATCCGGTGTTTATTCTAGTGTTTTGCTTCTTCGCGGATAAGGCTGTTGAGTTGATGTGAGCTTCGCCCCGATCTTCGGTTGAACCTTCGACAATGTTTTCAGGCGAGCATCTCCCCCCTTTCTACCTATCTTACTTTTATAGTATTTATTCCCTCCTGTTGATCTATTGCTATCTGTGTTGCGTTGCTCTAGTTTTCATACCCGTGATATCCCTTGCAGCCTTATATTGCCTTGGACACACCCTATTACCTGTTGTTTGGTAGATAGTTGGACTTGCGCGTCGTAGTCGCTTGCTCGAGTGCTGTTGCGCGTCGTCAAGTACCACAGTTGTTGGAGCCTTGCCGCATGTTTGTTGTTGGAGATGATTACGGCTTTATTTATCGTTCACTTTAATTTCTGTTTAACAACTAAAATTGAAGTAAGCAGAGGCATCGGTGGGTGATAGAAAATATTTGGTTTCCGAACGCCCACTTGTGTCCCGTAGGACCCCGAGTACTTGATACCTGTTCCTTGATTTATCGCGCTATCCACATCCGGGAGGATTATGGGACCCTCCTGAGCCAGAGCTTGATTCAGTCTTATTTCTTGGGGCCACAAACTAGTTTGAGGTTTTATTTACGATCCTGTACTTATGCCATGCTACTACTGTATTTACGTTTGTGCGAGGAGCACACTGTACTGTTTAGGTAAGCGGAGTGTTTACGCGGTATCGACAAGCCCAGCCACACTTTAGGGTTCCCAGTCGTTTACCGCCATTGTCGCAAACCTTGAGTCCGTCTCGGAGTCAGCTAACTTCGTTGCGGGTCTACTCAATGGGGTGGCCCCCTGAAATATTTCTGAATCCTGTGATGGCTTTGTTGTGAAAGCCTCGTTGGGTTTTGATTTGGTTTTTCCGAGGTTGATCGAGTGTGTGTTGCTATTTGTGCAGCCCGGCCGGGTTAAAACTTTCTGAAAGCCGTGTCCGCGGTTATGGACGACTTGGAGCACAGTATCTCGACCATAGACAATCATAACTAAAGTAGTGCTATAAATTTGACTTTATAATGACTAGTAATCAGCTTCACTATAATGGAATGGCTAAATAATACTGCCCACAATTGCTTGTTTGGAGTGTCGCTTGCGACCATTGTACCTGACTAGTAAGTATTGCAACTACAACGGAATGGCTGAATAAAAGTACCAACAACTGCTGGGTTTTGGGTTATCTCATGCTATCTGTATCTGATTAGTAAGTGTTACTACTATAACGGAATGATTAACTAAAAGTGCCCACTGCTTATTTTATCAGGATGATTATCTAAATCTGACTAGTAATTGCTGCAACGATAACTGAATAAATAAAACTGCCAACTGTGTGAGTTCCTCGGTTGACTTCCTCGTTTGGTCTCGAGGGGGAAACACCAGGATGGGTTTGTTTGGTGGTAGTATCAGGTTGGTTCCGAATAGGTCTTTCTTACCCCTCTCTGATCACCGCTAGTTGTACCGAGTCTCTATAGGTTGTTTAGCGCATGCTGCCGCTGCCGCTCAGTCCACCATACCTATGTAGGCGAGGACCGCCGAATTCTAGTCTCGCCGTGTACTGGCCTCAGTACTGACGCTCCTCTTTTTCCTTTGCCCTTTGTCGGCACCCCTTTTGTTTAAGCAGGTTTTGAGATCGACGTCATTAGCAGGGTTACCCTTCCGGCTTGGCCTGGGCAGGGTTATGGACGCCATTGGTTATTCTTCAGGGCTCTTAGCCCCATTTGCACCTTGTCCGTAGCTGGACGCTCTATCGTTTCAAGGTGATTTGGATCTTTGTATAAAATATCTGTATTATTTACTCATGGAGTCGTGTTGTATATATATCTGTTCTGTGGGTCCCATCGAGGACTGTTGTGTAATGATATTACTTCGTTTTCCACCCGCACGAAAGTGCCAGGTGGGCACCTTTGAATCGTTTCTATGCGGGTTTGGCGGGTTTCGCTAAAGCTTGCATAGGGCCGATTCTGAGGGTGTTACACCCGGGGAAGTCGCTGACTCCACCGTTTTCTTCGACGTTGGCTGTTCCACATGTGTAGATTCGTGCGCGTAGCGCTTTTCGTCGACTGCTTATTTATTTTCCTTTGTTTGCTAACAAAGTCCCTTCTTTTTTGCAGAGCTTCAAGGTGTCGGGCATGGTTCCTCCATTGCCCGAATTATTTCCGGATGCGCCGGATAATGACATGGTGGATTCCGTGTCCGAACTACCTTCGGCACGATCGCCGGCTGAAGAGGCCAACGAGTCGAGCGAGGACCATACTCGCAAACGATCGCGGAGCTCCAGCGAATCTTCGAATGCATAGACTCCTCCGACTCCCAGAAACCCTCTGTGCCTTGAGCGTCACAGTGACGGGCATGGAGGTTCTTCCTCTCCCATTCCTGCCATTCCTGTGCGGGCTGTAGCGCCGCACCCGCCAGCGAAGCGGAAGAAGGAAGAAAAGAAGAAGGGGGAGAAGAGAGCCCGAAGAACTCCTCCTGTCTTCGACATGAGCTTACTGGACTCGTAAGCTTCTTTTATACTGTTGTCTCTTTGCTGTTGACTTTTGTGCTTGTGCAAAAAAAAATCGTGTGCAGGCATTTCTCCCACGACTCCTCCAGCGATGGTGCTCGGGAGATGATGGGAGAGTCGAAAGTCGCGTCTCCTCCTCCTCAGACGGTCACAACTTTGGGGGGCGCCGCTCCGAACCCTCCTCTGCAGGAGGTGCAGGTGGTTGCGCCTCAGAATTTCGCCAGCGGGCCTTCGGAGTTGCCATCAGAGCATTTAAGTACCTCTGTTTCGTGCCACGGGGAGAGCCCCCGGGCGTCTGAAAAAAATTCTTGTCTTGTTCTTTCTTCGAGTCTTCGGGGGGATGTGGCATCCCGCAAAACCACTACTAGAAAATCGCGTTGTTTTTGTGCAGTGCATCATCATGACAGCATGCTCATGTCATCATGCCACATTGCAATGGAGCATCGTCATCATCTTGCATTTGCTTGTGTGAAACTATTTGCAGATAAACCTAGTTTTGTTTTCTAAAAACGCCCCGTCTTTAATTCCAAAACCCAAAACCGGGACTCCGGAATATTTTGTTTTGAATAACCACGGTTTGCAAACGGTCCATTTAAAGTAAATAAAATATTGCATTATTTTTAGCGGGGCAGTCGAACGGGCCGAATGACCCGAACGACCACCCCAGAGAAAATACAATCGGTCCACCTAATTCCTATACCTACCAAACTACCTACCCAGCCCAACCCTCCACCTCATTCCCTCCAATAGCCTCTCGCCACCTCACCCTTGGCCACCCCCCCTCCAATCAAAATCTGCCACATCACCACACATCCTCCTCTCTCTCACCCTCCCTCTCTCTCTCCCAAACAGCCACCACACAGCCTGGCCCCACCCCCTTTTCTCTTTGTCCCATGCGCCCCATCCCCACCCCTGGGCCGCTCCTTTTCCCCTGGGCCCCACCTTCCCCAACAACCGCCCCCACGCGCCGTTCCTTCCTCTCTCTCCCTGGCTCACCCCGCTCGCCTCCCTCCTCTCCTCCTTCCTCCACCCCGGCGACCACACGCCGCCGGCGCCCCTCCCCTCACCCCGCCACCGCACGCTCCCCCACGCGCCTCCCCCGGTCCCTCTTCTCTCTCCGCGCCCTGCTCGCACCTCCCCTCTCTCCTCCGGCGACCGGCCCTCCCGGCGCGGCCCCCGCTCCGCGCGCTGCGCCGCTCCAGCGACCGCCGGCCCCAGCCGCAGCCGCCTCTCCCCCTCCCTGCAACCGCGCCGCGCGGGCCCCTCCTCCTCGCGTCTCCCCGAGCGCGCCCGCCGCCCGCCAACCTCTCCGGCTCGCCCTCCACCTCGCGCGACCGCGGCCCCTCTCCGGCGACCTCCGCCGCCTGCTCCCTCGCCACCCTCGCTACCGCGCTCCGCCTCCCCGACCCTCGTCGCCTCGCCTCCTCCTCCCCTCCTTCTCTGTTGCGCTCTTCCCCGCCGCGCGCCGCCAGCCACTCTCTCCGCAGCGCGTCGCCGCCGGCCAGCACCCCGCCGCCGCCTCTGCACCGCCCTCCCCGCGCGCCGCCCACGTCTGCGCCCGCCGGCCCGCGCTCCGCCCGCCGAGCTCTCCCTCCTCTGCGCCTCCGAGCCGCCTGGACCCCGCCTCCTCGGCGTCCTCCTTTCCTCCCGTCCTCGTCGCGCCCTCTGCTGCAGTCGCCGAGCGCCACCGTCCGCCGTCCTCCGGCGAGCAGCACCTGCGCCGGCCGTCTTCGGCTGCCTGTGCTCCGACCAGCGTGCCCAAGTCTGTCGCCGCAGATCCTGACGACCCTGGGGTCCCTGCCGGCCTCCAGTACCACGTCTTGGTGCTCTGCTTCAGATGACCGCCGGTGACCTCTGTCACATCTTCCTCCTGGGTGCTTCCTGCCGCCTTGTACCAGGTTGTCCCAGCAGCTACACCTCCTGCTCTTGCCCCGGACACGGCGATGCCTCCCAAGATCTTCGACACGGAACTTCGAGTACTTGTTCGCCGGCTCACAGGAACCCGGTCCCGGACCCGAAGACGCATCGACGCCAAACCAAGTGCATCGTCGACAACCGAAGCCGGAATACCTTGATCCCCAACACGGGACGCAGAGCGCTTCGACACGGACCCAAAAACCCAGCCCGGCACGCCAAGTTCTTCCTCTCGGATCCGAACACCGTGGACGCCAAGTCCCCGGGTTCAAAGGCGTCAAGACCCCGATCCCGAAGACCGCGAATGCGACAAGAACGACATCGACCAGGGCGGACCCAATGCGCCCCAACGCCGAACCAAGTACTCCCTCGAGAACGCCGAGTGCTTCACCCCGGACATCGAGACCCCGACGCGACAAGTGCTTCGTCCCGAACGCCATGACCGACAACATGACCCGAAGACCCCGGATGCGCCAAGACCTACCCCGGAGTCCGAGAACGACCTCGCCGAACCCTGAACCTTGAGACCGACCCCGAACCCCGGGACCCCAAGACCGTCGAGACCCCTAATGTGTGAACCCCTTCCCGAAAACCCTATTTTATAACATAATAACAACTTGTTGCATATTAAATTGACATATCGCATGCATATCTTTGGTTTGGGGGCCTTATGCCGATTCACCTAATAATTAAATATGGGGCCCATATGCGGGCAAATCCAGTCTCATATCGGCCTCATTTAAACTTGTGTAGCGAACAGGTGCTATTTTTTCGCCTTGTTAAAACAACATTTAAATTGTGGGGTATCTAAACAACATGAACCATCTAATTAATTGTCGGGACCCCGGTTCCGCTTAATATGACCTAATTGCATCGCATCTTGCCATGCCATACATCATACATGCATCATGCCGATCTTTTGCCGTAGTATTAAATATTGCATCCGGTGTTTCTTCTAGTGATTTGCTTCTTCGCGGATACGGCCGATGAGTTGATGTGAGCTTCGCCCCGATCATCGGTTGAACCTTCGACCATGTTTTTCAGGCGAGCATCTCCCCCTTTCTACCTATCTTACTTTTATAGTATTTATTCCCTCCTGTTGATCTATTGCTATCTGTGTCGCGATGCTTTAGTTTCCGTACCTGTGATATACCGTGCAGCCCTATTTTGCCTTGGACACATCCTATTACCTGTTGTTTGGTAGATAGTTGGACTTGCGCGACGTAGTCGCTTGCTTAAGTGCTGTTGTGTGTGGTCAAGTGCCACAGTTGTTGATGTATTGCCGCATGTTGATGTTGGAGATGATCATAGTTTTACTTATCGTTCACTTTAATTTCTGTTTAACAACTAAAATTGAAGTAAGCAGAGGCATCGGTGGGTGATAGAAAATATTTGGTTTCCGAACGCCCCCTTGTGTCCCGCAGGACCCCGAGTACTTGATACCTGTTCCTTGATTTATCGCGCTATCCACATCCGGGAGGTATATGGGACCCCCCTGAGCCAGAGCTTGATTCAGTCTTATTTCTTGGGGCCACAAACTAGTTTGAGGTTTTATTTACGATCCTGTACTTATGCCATGCTACTTATGTATTTAAATTGTGCAAGGAGCACACTGTACTGTTTAGGTAAGCGGAGTGTTTTCGCGGTATCGACAAGCCCAGCCACACTTTCGGGTTCCCAGTCGTTTACAGCCATTGTCGCAAACCTTGAGTCCGTCTCGGAGCTTGCTTACTCCGTTGCGGGTCTACTCAATGGGGTGGCCCCCTGAAATATTTCTGAATCCTGTGATTGCTTAGTCGTGAAAGCCTCGTTGGGTTTTGTTTTGGTTTTTCCGAGGTTGATCGAGCGTGTGTTGCTATTGGTGCACCCCGGCCGGGTAAAACTTTCTGAAAGCCGTGTCCGCGGATATGGACGACTTGGAGCACAGTATCTCGACCATAGACAAGCATAACTAAAGTTTATTGCTATAAATTTGACTTTATAATGACTAGTAATCAGCTTCACTATAATGGAATGGCTAATTAATTCTGCCCACAATTGCTTGTTTGGAGTGTCGCTTGCGACCATTGTACCTGACTAGTAAGTATTGCAACTACAACGGAATGGCTGGATAAAAGTACCAACAACTGCTGGGTTTTGGGTTTATCTCATGCTATCTATATCTGATTAGTAATTGCTGTCACTATAACGGAATGGTCAACTAAAATTGCCCACTGCTTACTTTATCAGAATGATTATCGAAACCTGACTAGCAATTGCTGCAACGATAACTGAATAAATAAAACTGCCAACTATGTGAGTTCCTCGGTTGACTTCCTCGTTGGTCTCGAGGGGGAAACGCCAGGATGGGGTTGTTTGATGATAGTATCAGGTCGGTTCCGAATAGGTCTTTCTTCCCCCTCTCTGATTGCCGCCAGTTGTATCGAGTCTCTATAGGTTGTTTAGTGCATGCTGCCGCTGCCGCTTCAGTCCACCATACCTATGTAGGCGAGGACCGCCGAATTCTAGCCTCGCCATGTACTGGCCTCAGTACTGACGCTCCTCTTTTTCCTTCGCCCTTTGTCGGCACCCTTTTTGTTTAAGCAGGTTTTGAGATCGACGTCGTTAGCAGGGTTACCCTTCCGGCTTGGCCTGGGCAGGGTTATGGACGCCATTGGTTATTCTTCAGGGCTCTTAGCCCCATTTGCATCTTGTCCGTAGTCGGACGCTCTATCATTTTCAAGGTGATTTAGATCTTTGTATATTATATCTGTATTCTTGACTCTTTGAGTCGCTGTTGTATATATCTGTTCTGTGGGTCCCATCGAGGACTCTTGTGTAATGTTATTACTTCGTTTTCCACCCGCACGAAAGTGCCTGGTGGGCACCTTTGAATCGTTTCTATGCGGGTTTGGCGGGAATCGCTAAAACTTGCATAGGGTCGATTCCGAGGGTGTTACAGAGTGGTGTCAGAGCTCAGCAGTTGCGATACCCCACAAGTCCAGCCTGTAGGATAACCTAGCTAACGGCCGAAGTAGAGTGTCAAAACTATTGTTGCAAAATCGGTTGGATAGTTCTGGTTAGGTCTGATTTTACTCCTTACCCCTCTGCTATTCTTCTCTTATCTCGACGTGTTTTGAACCTGCTCTCTTATCTTCTCTTTGAGTCCAGGAATTCTCGTGGTTGGGTTTCCGTCGTACCTTTAGGGTTTCGCTTCCGCTTTTGGTAACGGTGTTGCTATCTCTGGTCTTCATGCTATCCGAGGAATCCTTTATCTGTGGTACCATCCTTTGTTCCTTGTTTGTGCCTTCCGGTGTTTTCCGACGCGACGATATCATCTACGCAAGATCCGATGCAGAGTCTGCATCCCTCCTTTGTTTCCGAACCTCGATTGTCGAGATCTTCAGTCTGATTCCGAGAATGGTTGTACTCTTTTCTACTGATTGTGCAGAGTAATAGTTTGGGTGCGTGATGGATTGGCCCCCATGCCGACTACCCCTTCTATTCGCTTTTGTACATTGAAGTGGACGAGAATGCATCGATTCCCTCTTCCTACCAAAGTTAGAGGTGGCTTTATTTGTTGATACCTCTACCTTCGACCTTTTGTCCCCGGAGTGTTCCCTCGACGATCACGGACAACGACCTCTTGTTAGTGGTGTCGCGAGGATCTACACGAAGCGAGAAGATGCAGATTGCCGACCTCCCTTCCGGTACCATGAGGTGGATCTCGAGGGCGAGATCCATTGTTAGTGGTGTCGAATTGTGGCATCCCGCAAAACCACTACTAGAAAATCGCGTTGTTTTTGTGCAGTGCATCATCATGACAGCATGCTCATGTCATCATGCCACATTGCAATGGAGCATCGTCATCATCTTGCATTTGCTTGTGTGAAACTATTTGCAGATAAACCTAGTTTTGTTTTCTAAAAACGCCCCGTCTTTAATTCCAAAACCCAAAACCGGGACTCCGGAATATTTTGTTTTGAATAACCACGGTTTGCAAACGGTCCATTTAAAGTAAATAAAATATTGCATTATTTTTAGCGGGGCAGTAGAACGGGCCGAATGACCCGAACGACCACCCCAGAGAAAATACAATCGGTCCACCTAATTCCTAAACATACCAAACTACCTACCCAGCCCAACCCTCCAACTCACTCCCTCCAATAGCCTCTCGCCACCTCACCCTTGGCCACCCCCCCTCCAATCAAAATCTGCCACATCACCACACATCCTCCTCTCTCTCACCCTCCCTCTCTCTCTCTCCCAAACAGCCACCACACAGCCTGGCCCCACCCCCTTTTCTCTCTGTCCCATGCGCCCCATCCCCACCCCTGGCCCGCTCCTTTTCCCCTGGGCCCCACCTTCCCCAACAACCGCCCCCACGCGCCGTTCCTTCCTCTCTCTCCCTGGCTCACCCCGCTCGCCTCCCTCCTCTCCTCCTTCCTCCACCCCGGCGACCACACACCGCCGGTGCCCCTCCCCTCACCCCGCCACCGCACGCTCCCCCACGCGCCTCCCCCGGTCCCTCTTCTCTCTCCGCGCCCTGCTCGCACATCCCCTCTCTCCTCCGGCGACCGGCCCTCCCGGCGCGGCCCCCGCTCCGCGCGCTGCGCCGCTCCAGCGACCGCCGGCCCCAGCCGTGGCCGCCTCTCCCCCTCCCTGCAACCGCGCCACGCAGGCCCCTCCTCCTCGCGTCTCCCTAAGCGCGCCCGCCACCCGCCAACCTCTCCGGCTCGCCCTCCACCTCGCGCGACCGCGGCCCCTCTCCGGCGACCTCCGCCGCCTGCTCCCTCGCCACCCTCGCTACCACGCTCCGCCTCCCCGACCCTCGTCGCCTCGCCTCCTCCTCCCCTCCTTCTCTGTTGCGCTCTTCCCCGCCGCGCGCCGCCAGCCTCTCTCTCCGCAGCGCATCGCCGCCGGCCAGCACCCCGCCGCCGCCTCTGCACCGCCCTCCCCGCGCGCAGCCCGCGTCTGCGCCCGCCGGCCCGCGCTCCGCCCGCCGAGCTCTCCCTCCTCTGCGCCTCCGAGCCGCCTGGACCCCGCCTCCTCGGCGTCCTCCTTTCCTCCCGTCCTCGTCGCGCCCTCTGCTGCAGTCGCCGAGCGCCACCGGCCGCCGTCCTCCGGCGAGCAGCACCTGCGCCGGCCGTCTTCGGCTGCCTGTGCTCCGACCGGCGTGCCCAAGTCTGTCGCCGCAGATCCTGACGACCCTGGGGTCCCTGCCGGCCTCCAGTACCACGTCTTGGTGCTCTGCTTCAGATGACCGCCGGTGACCTCTGTCACATCTTCCTCCTGGGTTCTTCCTGCCGCCTTGTACCAGGTTGTCCCAGCAGCTACACCTCCTGCTCTTGCCCCGGACACGGCGATGCCTCCCAAGATCTTCGACACGGAACTTCGAGTACTTGTTCGCCGGCTCACAGGAACCCGGTCCCGGACCCGAAGACGCATCGACGCCAAACCAAGTCCAACGTCGACAACCGAAGCCGGAATACCTTGATCCCCAACACGGGACGCAGAGCGCTTCGACACGGACCCAAAAACCCAGCCCGGCACGCCAAGTTCTTCCTCTCGGATCCGAAGACCGTGGACGCCAAGTCCCCGGGTTCAAAGGCGTCAAGACCCCGATCCCGAAGACCGCGAATGCGACAAGAACGACATCGACCAGGGCGGACCCAATGCGCCCCAACGCCGAACCAAGTACTCCCTCGAGAACGCCGAGTGCTTCACCCCGGACATCGAGACCCCGACGCGACAAGTGCTTCGTCCCGAACGCCATGACCGACAACATGACCCGAAGACCCCGGATGCGCCAAGACCTACCCCGGAGTCCGAGAACGACCTCGCCGAACCCTGAACCCTGAGACCGACCCCGAACCCCGGGACCCCAAGACCGTCGAGACCCCTAATGTGTGAACCCCTTCCCGAAAACCCTATTTTATAACATAATAACAACTTGTTGCATATTAAATTGACATCTCGCATGCATATCTGTGGTTTGGGGGCCTTATGTCGATTCACCTAATAATTAAATATGGGGCCCGTATGCGGGCAAATCCAGTCTCATATCGGCCTCATTTAAACTTGCGTAGCGAACAGGTGCTATTTTTTCGCCTTGTTAAAACAACATTTAAATTGCGGGGTATCTAAACAACATGAACCATCTAATTAATTGTCGGGACCCTGGTTCCGCTTAATATGACCTAATTGCATCGCATCTTGCCATGCCATACATCATACATGCATCATGCCGATCTTTTGCCGTAGTATTAAATATTGCATCCGGTGTTTCTTCTAGTGATTTGCTTCTTCGCGGATACGGCCGATGAGTTGATGTGAGCTTCGCCCCGATCTTCGGTTGAACCTTCGACCATGTTTTTCAGGCGAGCATCTCCCCCTTTCTACCTATCTTACTTTTATAGTATTTATTCCCTCCTGTTGATCTATTGCTATCTGTGTCGCGATGCTTTAGTTTCCGTACCTGTGATATACCGTGCAGCCCTATATTGCCTTGGACACATCCTATTACATGTTGTTTGGTAGATAGTTGGACTTGCGCGACGTAGTCGCTTGCTTAAGTGCTGTTGCGTGTGGTCAAGTGCCACAGTTGTTGATGTATTGCCGCATGTTGATGTTGGAGATGATCATAGTTTTACTTATCGTTCACTTTAATTTCTGTTTAACAACTAAAATTGAAGTAAGCAGAGGCATCGGTGGGTGATAGAAAATATTTGGTTTCTGAACGCCCACTTGTGTCCCGCAGGACCCCGAGTACTTGATACCTGTTCCTTGATTTATCGCGCTATCCACATCCGGGAGGTATATGGGACCCCCCTGAGCCAGAGCTTGATTCAGTCTTATTTCTTGGGGCCACAAACTAGTTTGAGGTTTTATTTACGATCCTGTACTTATGCCATGCTACTTATGTATTTAAATTGTGCAAGGAGCACACTGTACTGTTTAGGTAAGCGGAGTGTTTTCGCGGTATCGACAAGCCCAGCCACACTTTCGGGTTCCCAGTCGTTTACAGCCATTGTCGCAAACCTTGAGTCCGTCTCGGAGCTTGCTTACTCCGTTGCGAGTCTACTCAATGGGGTGGCCCCCTGAAATATTTCTTAATCCTGTGATTGCTTAGTCGTGAAAGCCTCGTTGGGTTTTGTTTTGGTTTTTCCGAGGTTGATCGAGCCGTGTCCGCGGATATGGACGACTTGGAGCACAGTATCTCGACCATAGACAAGCATAACTAAAGTTTATTGCTATAAATTTGACTTTATAATGACTAGTAATCAGCTTCACTATAATGGAATGGCTAATTAATTCTGCCCACAATTGCTTGTTTGGAGTGTCGCTTGCGACCATTGTACCTGACTAGTAAGTATTGCAACTACAACGGAATGGCTGGATAAAAGTACCAACAACTGCTGGGTTTTGGGTTTATCTCATGCTATCTGTATCTGATTAGTAATTGCTGTCACTATAACGGAATGGTCAACTAAAATTGCCCACTGCTTACTTTATCAGAATGATTATCTAAACCTGACTAGTAATTGCTGCAACGATAACTGAATAAATAAAACTGCCAACTGTGTGAGTTCCTCGGTTGACTTCCTCGTTGGTCTCGAGGGGGAAACGCCAGGATGGGTTTGTTTGATGATAGTATCAGGTCGGTTCCGAATAGGTCTTTCTTCCCCCTCTCTGATTGCCGCCAGTTGTATCGAGTCTCTATAGGTTGTTTAGTGCATGCTGCCGCTGCCGCTTCAGTCCACCATACCTATGTAGGCGAGGACCGCCGAATTCTAGCCTCGCCGTGTACTGGCCTCAGTACTGACGCTCCTCTTTTTCCTTCGCCCTTTGTCGGCACCCTTTTTGTTTAAGCAGGTTTTGAGATCGACGTCGTTAGCAGGGTTACCCTTCCGGCTTGGCCTGGGCAGGGTTATGGACGCCATTGGTTATTCTTCAGGGCTCTTAGCCCCATTTGCATCTTGTCCGTAGTCGGACGCTCTATCATTTTCAAGGTGATTTGGATCTTTGTATATTATATCTGTATTCTTGACTCTTTGAGTCGTTGTTGTATATATATGTTCTGTGGGTCCCATCGAGGACTGTTGTGTAATGTTATTACTTCGTTTTCCACCCGCACGAAAGTGCCTGGTGGGCACCTTTGAATCGTTTCTATGCGGGTTTGGCGGGAATCGCTAAAACTTGCATAGGGTCGATTCCGAGGGTGTTACAGGGGAGCCCCCGAGCGTCTTCGTGTGCGAATTTTGCTTTTATTCCTTTGTGTTGGGCGCAGCCCCTAAGTCCTTTTCCTTACTGGTAGTTCTTTTTTCTGTAGCCTTTTGTGCAGGAGGCGAAGCGACTGGTGCAGGAGCGCCTGGTGCTGGAGGCCAACCTCCAACAGCTTCAAGGTACCCGTATGCTTTTGGTGCTTCTTTCCTTTATTCCTGTCCTGCTTTCTGACGCTTGCTTGTTTTGAATGCAGAGGAGCATACTACTTATCTCTGTGAGATCGACGCTCTCAAGAAGAGCCTTGGTCAATCGGAGAAGAAGGTCGAGGCCGCCGTTGGTGCGAAAGATCGCCTTGAGCTGGAGCTGGCCGAGGCAGCCGAAGCTAAAGAGCGTCTGCAGCGGGAGGCCACGGACCGCGAGGAGCAGCTTGCCAATGCTGCGACTACGCGTGAAAGAGAGGTGGCAGGTGAGTACCTTATTTTTGCTTCTGTCTTTTCGTTTTCTTGTCTTTCTTCTGTGTTATTTTCTTCAGTCCTCTTTTTGTTTTGTCTCAGATGCCGCAGGCATCGAGTTTGACCGCGGCGCTCTCGAGCACGGGAGTGCTCTGGATGATGCTACTGCAGCGGTCGAAGATCGCTGCAGCACCGTCATCAGCTCCCTTGCCAAGGCGAAGGAGGTCCTTGGCCGCTTCTACAAGGAGCTTGTCCCCAAGGGCGCGGCCCTTGATGATGTTGACGCCCTGGCGGAGGCCCTGTCAGCTGAGGCGCCTGCGGCGTACAAGCGCAAGCAGAAGGGCATCGGCGCGTCCGTCGGGCTGGCGATGGCCTTGGCGGCTGGAGCGGAGCTGGACCTTCCCCAGATCACCTCCCGGATGCCGACGACCGCGGATGGATCCGAGGTAGCTTTTGCTACCTACTCTGCTCGCTGCAAGCGATATGGGCCAAAGCTCATTGATCTGCTGTCCGAGTATGCGCTGCGGCAACAGGGGAAGCCAAGGCGAGGCAGTCCGACTCTGAGGCTACTCAGGGTGCCGCATCTTAGGCGTTGTAGCTGTAGGATAGCTTGTAGTCTTCTTTTGTTGTAATTATGTTGAGGAGCGAAATCATTGTGCCACGTAGTGGCCTTTATATGCTTAATGAATTTTGTTGAGTTGTGCTCTTCTCTGTCTGAATGTTTATGTCCTTTGCTTTTCTTCTGCTCTAGGTTCCTTCAGGTGCTGACCCCGTTGACACCTCGCCTGCAGCGCGACTGCGGCCATCTTTGGATGATTCTTCACAGCTTACTTTTCTTCGAGACCGTGTTCGTAGTCTTGAGAGGGAGTTGCTTGGGGTGCGTGGTCACGCCGATGTTTGGAAGTCCAAGGCAGATCGCGGTGCAGCCAGAGAGGAGTACTTGATGGCAGAACTACTTCGACTGTCTGAGCAGCTTCAATGTAAGTTGTTCTTTGTTTTGAGCTGCAGCTTAGTTTTTCGGATGCGCCTGCTGGCCTTGCGTCTTATTTTGTGCGAGTGTCGCAGATGCCAACCTTGCTCTGAGGGAGGAGAAGGAGCGTGTCACTGTTCGGGTCAATTGCTTGACTCAACAAGACATGGAGGCTGGCGGCTTCTTCTGGATGGATCGTGACCGTGCCATGGCTCTGGCGACGGTGCAGGATCGTGTGCACCAGGTTTCGCGGGTGCTTCGTCAGGTGCAGGCGTCGCTTGCATCGGTGTTCCTTGTCATGTTTCCATTGGATGCCGTGCCAACAAGCCTTGCGGGTCTTCTGTCGAAGTTTCGGAGAGTGAATAATGTCAAGGAGATGGTGCGGCAACAGCTCGTCGCAGGAGTGAAGGTTGCTTTGTCCCTTGTGAGGCTGCACCGGCCTGATGTAGATTTGTATGTTGTGGCGGCTGGGCCACCTCCTCGGCCAGATGGTGATGAGTGGGACATGCGTCCACATTATGCGGCTGTAAGGCAGTATGCCGAACAGGTCGAAGATTTGTTTGAGCAGCGTGCTCAAGTTATTCTTCAGAATAGGTAGTACCTGTAAAAGAGATAGATGTAAAATTTGTATATGTTGACTAGGCGTGCTGTGCCCTTTGTTATAAAGATTTGTTTGTTGTAAGCACGCAGTGATTTGTTTGAGTACGTGTCCTTTTCGTTTGCCTGACGTTGTCAGCTACTCAGGTGTACACGCGTGATCCTCGGTCAATGAAATCGTGAGGTGGGGGGAGCCCCCGAGTGCGTCTGTAGCATAAAGTAAAGTTGCAAATAGCGAAACGAAAATTTGCGGCGAGACACTTAGCTTTATTTATATCGTAATGGAGGAAGTACATTGTTCGGCTGAATAGCCTTAGCTGACAAGACTTATTGAAAGTAAAGTGGTAGGAAGCTAGGGGTAGAATCATCGCAAGTGCGCAATGTTCCATGGGTTGGAGTATGCGACTCCAGACTCCACGTGCTTGAGGCGATAGGCGCCACCTGGGATGACCTCAGTGATGATGTAGGGTCCTTCCCATGGTGACTCGAATTTCTTCGGTCGCTCTTGCTTGAGTCGCAAGACGAGGTCTCCTTCGACGAAGGACCTTGGGCGCAGCCGGCGGCTGTGGTAGGTGTGGAGACTCTGCTGGTACACCGCTGATCGAGCTGCTGCTACGTCTCTTGCTTCGTCTAGTGTGTCGACGGCGTCTTCGAGTGCAGCCGTGGATTCGGCTTCACTGTAAGCGACGACCCGGGGGGCCTGGTGGCGTACTTCGGCTGGTAGCACGGCTTGCGCTCCATGCACCATGAAGAACGGTGTGTAGCTGGTGGAGCTGTTTGGCGTAGTACGCAAACTCCATAGGACGGATGGCAGCTCTTTCGTCTAGGCTCCGGCCTTTCGTTCGAGTGGGCTCATGAGGCGCTTCTTGATGCCAGCGCTGATTAGGCCGTTGGCCTTTTTGATGGGGATACGCCTACTGGGGTATACTCAGCAGGACGTTTCCGACTGGCCCAAAGGCTGGCGAGTGGGCCTGCAGAACGGCGAGTGGATCGAAGCCCAGCAAGATACCAGGCGACTGGAAGCTGAAGGCCCGGGCGAGTGGATAGGCCCAGTCGGTCTAGGTTTGAACGATTGCCGAAGTTGTAACCGAATTGGTTGAGATATGTAAACCCTAGGGGAGGTGAGCCTATATAAACCTCCCTAAGGGGTGAGTAGAAACACGTTCCCTCAGACACCAAAGCTACTCGCCGCCTAGTCGCCGAGTACGCCCATTGTAAACACCTCCATAATACAATCTAGCAGGAGTAGGTCTTTACCCTCCGGGGGGCCGAACCTGGGTAAACCCCTGTGTCTTTGCCCTCATCTCGCACCGCAGATGGCTGGCCGCCCTTGCCCTTCGTTCTACTACTCGCTGCCGATTGCAGCATCTGCCGTGGTCATTCCCACGACACTTTTCGACCTGCCCGTTCGTTTGCGGGTGAGCCACTGAGGCGTATGTGATGTTGATCCCGAGGCCTTCGTAGAAGTCTTGGAATTCTTTGGAGATGAAGTTTGATCCATTGTCGCTAATGATGTTGTGCGGTACGCCGAACCTGTAGACAATGGATTCGAAGAACTTGACGGCGGTCTTGCCCTTTTGGTTGGTAACCGGCATGGCCTCGACCCACTTGGTGAATTTATCGACTTCGACCAAGAGGTAAACGTGCCTCCCTTTCGAGGACTTTGGCAGTTTGCCAATCATGTCGAGGCCCCATTGGGCGAAGGGCCAGGCTATAGGTATGGGTCTGAGTTCTCACCCGGGTGCGTGCGGTTTGTCGGCGAACCTTTGGCACCCGTTGCATCTTCGGTGGGGCCTGGCCGGTCTGGCCGGTGTTCTGCGGCGAGATCCAATCTGCCCATCAACGAGACGGTCGCCACCGGCCGCATGATAGCGATCGGCGAGATGCTCCAGATCTTGCCGAGCAGCTACGTCCCGGCGGCACGGCCCGTCACGCACAGCGTGATCCTGCCGATCGGCACGATCAGCCTCTTCGTCGGCTTCACCGACGTCACCACCTCGGAGGATTCGGCTCGCATCCGCGAGTCGCCACCACGCGATCGGCTCTCCGAGAGCCAGGTCCGCACGATCCACCGCCTCGCCTCCGAGTACAACTCGGCCCACAGCAACGTGGCCGAAAATTCGGCGGCCGCAGAAGATGCGGCCCTCACCGACGACGCCGACTCGGCGACCCCGGCATCACTCGCCGGATCCATCACCGCGGCCTCATCCGCGGGCTCCATCGCTCAGGTCTCCAACGCGGGAGATTTCGAGGACCCTTCCATCCTCGGGATCTTCGACTTCGACTCCGGGTCGGAAAATTCCGCCGACCTCCATGACGGAGCTGGTCGCCATGCCGCGACCTACATGGCCACCGGCACCGATCCGCCGGAGGATCCTTTCTCCACCCCAATCCCTCCCAACGCCACGGCAACGGAGGTTGAGGAATTCCGCCTGAAATTGGCGGAGGCCGTACGCAAAGAGCAGGCCGAGCGCGAGAAATTTCGCCTCGAGCAAGTGACAGCGCAGGAACTGTCACGCTACCACCAGCAGCGGATCAGGTCACGCCTGAATCCCACCGTTCAGGGGCGCGCCCTGAACTTCGACGACGAGAACGACCCGGCTCGCATAGCCGAGCGCGCGATCTGCGAGAACGCGCCACCAGGAGGAAGCGCTCGCCCCCCGCCAGGGTCAACGGCGATGGGCGCCCCACCACCGCCCAACCGCACCCCTCCCAGGGACCAGCCGCGGATAGTCGTCTCCTCACGGGAGCGAGACGCGAACGGCCTCCCGTTGTTCTCCACCCCGATGGACAACCTCGTGGCAGGTCGAGCAGCAGCCGATAGCATCACGGCCACCGGCGACGGCACCTTGCAAATCCAGTATGTCAGGGCCCTGCTCGCAAAGGCCGTGGAGCAACAAAAAGCGGGCGCCGACTCGCAAGGGCGAGTATACTCGCGCTCCTCAGGAAGCAGGGCGGCCTCAAGCGGCCGCCCAGCGGCGGCAAACACCCTAAATTGCCCGCCGCCAGAGCCACTGCAGCTCCAACGACGACCCGCGAATGCGGCACTCTCCACCAACGATCCCAGGCCGGCGACCAACTTCGTCGCCGCTAACGGAGAACCCGTCGACGCCCGCACTCACATCATCAACAACCAAAACTGGCGTGCGCGCCAGCCCGACGACTTGCGGCACACCCTAGCTAATCGCCGCGATGGCGAGCCGATGGGGTCGCTCAGTCGACTAGGGCCTAAGTGCTTCGGACCTATGATCCGAGGTGAAAAATACCCGCCAAACTTCAAGGCGCCAAAGGAGATAGAAAAGTACGACTCCTCGTACGACCCCGCGGTCTGGCTTGATACATACCTCATGGCAATGGGGATCGCGGGTCACACCGACCTACTCGCCGCCCGTTACCTCCCACTGATGATGGAGGGGACGTGCAGGCAATGGATCAATACGCTCCCCCAGGACAGTATCGACTCCTGGGAGGAAATGCGAGATGCCTTCGTCAGGCACTTCGAGTGCTCCTACACCCGCGCCACCACCATCGAGGACCTGGAACGATGCGTCCAGGGACCCCGCGAGTCGACCCGCAACTGGGTCCAGCGGTGGCAAGAGCTCTGGTACAACGCGGCCGGCATCCACCCGGACACCGCGATCCATTGCTTCAAGACTTCGTGCCGCTACGAGCCTCTAGTCGCCAAGCTCAAGCGACAAGCCCGCACACTCAACAACATCCCCGACCTCCTTGAGATCGCCAAACGGTATGCCGAGGAGGACCCCAACCAAGAAATCGACGACGAGTCAGGAGGGCAACGCCGCACGGGCGGCAACGACGGCGGACGACGAACCGACCTGCGCTACAGCGGCACCCGCCTCACAGGCAAGCGCCGCAACGACGGGCGAGTCGACTTCGTCGCCAACGCTGGGCACGCGCAACGCGAGCCCAAAAGTTACCGCCGCGACGGAGGGCAACGGCGCGACGGCGGCAATTATAAGAACAAGCCAAGATTCGATCCCGCGGCGCTCCTTAACCAACCATGTGCGTTCCACAGCAGGGAAGGAAAGCCCGCAACGCACACCACCGCCGATTGCCACACCCTCAGGGAAATCGAGAAGGCAAGGCACGCGCGGGAGGACACCGACAACAACCCGCCGAATGGCGGAAGATTCGGCAACGTAGCCGGCTCGCTCCACACCTTCACGGGCTTCAACACGAAGCCTGAGAAGAAGGTCATCGCCCGAGCTGTCGCCGTCAACGCGGTGGCCCAAACAGACGTCCCCCAGTTCCTAAACTGGTCGGAACAACCCATCACCTGGAGCCGGCAAGACCACTCGCCACGCGTCGAGTACCCAGGCCGAGTCGCCCTTGTGGTCAAGCCCAAGGTCGGCGATTACTGGCTCCCCAAGACACTGATGGACGGTGGCAGCTCCATCAACATCCTCTACCTCGACACCTTCCGACGGCTGCGGCTCCCGCAGTCGATGATCGAGACAACCCACACCACGTTCCACGGCATCGTCCCTGGTCGGAAGGCGTATCCGATCGGTAAAGTTACGCTGCCAGTCACGTTCGGCACTCCGGCAAACTTCCGCACCGAGCGGATCGTCTTCGAGCTGGTGCCCTTTGACAGCCCCTACCACTGCGTCTTGGGGCGCCAGGCGTTCGCCAAATTCATGGCGGCACCCCACTACGCGTACAACGCGATGAAGCTCCCAGGGCCATGCGGCGTCATCACCATCAACGGCGACCCCGACATGGCCGCCGAGTGCGAGGCCAAAGGAGCCGAACTCGCCGACGCCGTCATCGCGGCAGAGGCTAACCACGCCGACGAGCTCGCCAAATACGCGAGCGGGGTCAACAATGACGACCCCACAATTCTCAAGAAGCCCAACTCAGAGGGCACAAACACCTCAACTTTCGAGGCCACGACGCACACTCGCACCGTTGAGCTGGTCCCAGGCGACCCCAGCCAGACGGTGACGATCGGGACAGGCATGAGCCCAGCATAGGAAGGCGCGCTCATCGAGTTCCTTCGTGAGAATAGGGACATCTTCGCATGGAAACCTTCTGACATGCCTGGTGTCCCTAGGGAGCTCGCTGAGCACAAACTAAACGCCGACCCCAAAGTGCGACCCGTCAAGCAGTCGCTACGGCCCTTCAATGAAGAGCGCCGTCGAGCAATCGCCGAGGAAGTGCAGCGCCTGCTCGCTGCCGGCTTCATCCGGCCAATCAAATACTCCAAGTGGCTGGCAAACCCAGTCCTGGTCGAGAAGAAAAACGGGACCTGGAGAATGTGTATCGACTACACAAACCTGAACAGCGCCTGCCCAAAGGAGCAGTTCGTCCTTCCGCGGATCGATCAGATAATCGATTCAACCGCAGGCTCGGAGTCGCTGTGTTTCCTCGACGCCTACTCCGGGTACAATCAGATCAAAATGGCCGTCGAGGACGAGGAAAAGACGGCGTTCATCACGCCATTCGGAGCATTCTGCTACACCGCCATGACCTTCGGCCTCAAGAACGCCGGGGCGACCTACCAGCGGTGCATGCAAGAATGCCTCGCGAGCCAAATTGGCCGCAACATCCACGTCTACATCGACGACGTGGTCGTGAAATCCGCTCGCCAAGGAGACCTACTCGCCGACCTAGCGGAGACCTTCGCCAACCTGCGGAGGTACAAGATAAAGCTTAACCCAGGCAAGTGCACCTTCGGTGTACCCGCCGGGCAACTACTGGGGTACGTCATCTCCAAACGAGGGATCGAGGCGAACCCAACAAAGATCGACACGATCGCCCGACTCGGCAAAAACGAGTGCCTGCGCGACGTCCAGAAGCTGGCCGGGCGAGTAGCGGCTCTCAGTCGTTTCATCCCCCGCCTGGGCGAAAAGGCGATGCCCCTATACCGCCTGATGCGCAAGAACCCCACCTTCCAGTGGGACAAGGAGGCGGACGAGGCGCTCCGCGACCTCAAAAAGGTGCTACTCGCCGCACCACTACTCGCCGCACCAGCTGACAAAGAGCCCATGCTGGTTTACGTCGCGGCGTCCGAGCGCGTCGTCAGCGCTGTAATGGTCGTCGAACGACCAGAGGAAGGAAAGGAGCGCCCGGTCCAGCGGCCGGTGTACTACATCAGCGAGGTCCTCACCGAGTCACGCCAGCGATACCCGCAGTACCAGAAGCTAGTATACGCGGTCTTCAGGGCTCAGCGGCGCCTGCCGCACTACTTCCAGGAGCACCCGATCACGGTCGTCTCCTCCGCACCACTACAAGATATCATCCGCAATCGCGAGGCGACCGGGCGGGTCGCCAAGTGGGCCGTCGAGATCGGCGTCCACAACATTAAATACGAGCCACGCAGGGCGATTAAGTCGCAGGCACTGGCCGACTTCCTCGCCGACTGGGAGGAGGCCCAGCAGCCAGATAAACCGCCGTACCTCCATTACTGGAGCCTGCACTTCGACGGGTCCAAGAACGCGGACGGCGCAGGAGCGGGGATAGTGCTGACCTCACCAAAAGGCGACAAGCTCCGCTACATCCTCCGCCTCGAATTCACGCCCTGCACCAACAACATGGCCGAATACGAGGCCCTACTCCACGGCATGCGAGCCGCAAAGGAGATGAGCGTCAATCGCCTTCGATGCTACGGAGACTCCGACCTCGTTGCGGGTCAAGTCGCCGGCACCTGCGACGCCGTCTCCCCTACCATGGCGGCATACCGCCAAGAGGTGGACAAGCTGGGCGGCCACTTCACCGGCTACTCCGTCGAGTGGATCGACAGGAGGAAAAATGAGGAGGCCGACGCCCTCTCCCGCATCGGATCGGCTCGACTCGCACCACCTGCCGGCGTGTTCCTCGACACCATCTTCACGCCATCAGTCTCTCCCCCGAAGGAGATCGACATTGGAGTCCCGCTCCAACCAGAGGCAACCTTGGTCGCACTCGTCACCGAGCCAGACGACTGGACCAAGCCCTACATCGCCTACCTGGAGACAGGCAACCTGCCCGCAGACGAGACAAGCGCTCGAATGATCGCTCGCCGATGCAAGTCCTACACCATCGTCGACGGCGAGCTACACAAGCGCAGCGTCACCGGCGTGTTCCAACGCTGCGTCCAACCGGCTGAAGGACGCAAAATCTTACACGACATCCACTCAGGCGACTGCGGCCACCACGCTGCCGCGCGTTCCCTGGTCGCCAAAGCCATGCGACACGGCTTCTACTAGCCCACCGCACATGCCGACGCTGTCGATATCGTCCAGCGATGCGCCGGGTGCCAGAAGTACGCCAACCAGACGCACGTTCCAAGTTCGGCGCTCAAAACAATCCCCATCACCTGGCCATTCGCCGTGTGGGGCATGGACATGGTAGGCCCCTTCAAGAAGGCCCCCTCTGGCTACACCCACCTGCTGGTCGCCGTCGACAAATTCACAAAGTGGGTAGAAGCCAAGCCAGTCCGGAAATGCGACGGGAAGACTGCCACTAAGTTCCTACGCGAGCTCATATACCTCTACGGTTTCCCCAACAGCATCATCACGGACAACGGCACAAACTTCGCCAAGGGAGCAATGGCCGAGTCTGCGAGGAACACCACATCCGGCTCGACCTCGCGTCAGTCGCACACCCGGAATCCAACGGCCAGGCGGAACGCGCCAACCAAAGCATCCTCCACGGCCTGAAGCCGCGACTCCAAGTACCACTCGAGCGCACCGCTGGATGCTGGGTCGAAGAGCTTCCCTCCGTCATCTGGGGAATCCGCACCTCGGTCAACAGGTCGACGGGATTCACCCCCTTCTTCATGGTCTACGGCGCTGAAGCTGTCATGCCAACCGACCTCGAACACGAGTCGCCGCGGATCGTCCACTATACGGAGGCCGCAAACGAACTGGCCCGCCAAGATGGGCTCGACCAACTCGACGAAGCGCGCGACCTCGCCCGATCGCGTACCGCTATCTATCAGCAAGGGCTCCGTCGTTACCGCAGCCGACGGGTGAAAACCCGCACCTTCCAGGAAGGCGACTTGGTGTTACGCCTCATCCAGGACAAGAAGGGAATGCACAAACTTTCCCCTCCGTGGGAAGGCCCGTTCGCCATCGGGCGTGTACTTGGCAACGACGCCTACTACCTCATCGACGTCCGCAGGGACGGCGAGCTCGACGTCAAACGGCCATGGAACGTAAATCTTCTACGGAAGTTCTATACCTAGAACCCCACATATGTACTCTCCAGTCGCTATGAATAAAAGAAACGGTTACCGCAAAATTCGTCTACTCTCCATGCCTTGTGCCACTCGCACTCGTAATTAACAGCGTCATGCTAAACTACAGAAGTCAACCCTTGGTACAGCTACCGGCACGGCTAAGTAGTGCGATGTAAGAGCACTGAGTCATTTCAGGTCTTCCATCGTCCACGAAAAACGCCAATCCGGAGCCCCATCGGAGTCGCCTAGCTCGACTGGTTTTACGAACCAAGACATCTGTCCTCGCTTCCCACAGCGACCCTGGTCCTCCGCATCCTCGGCATAGCGACTCGAACGGCTAAGTACCACGCTCGGGGACTGGATACCAGTTCGTCTCGATCGGACAGGGAAAACGCCAAGTAAGAGAGCGTGCCCAGGACTCGCCACGCGACTGACCCACCGGGCCAGGCAGGAGTGACGCGCTCACACCAACGCGCTCAGTCCTCAACCACCCTCGAGTCGCGCCTTGAACTACCAAGTGCCACGCTCGGGGACTCGGCCACCCGGCCCCGTTCGCGTACGGGAAAACGGTAAAGTACAGAGCACTCAAGGGAGTCGCCTTGCGACTGGCTCTACGAGCTCGGGCGAGTCGACTAAACTAACAAAATTCATGATAACAACAAATATCATATACAAGGTGAACCCCACAAAAGGGCGGACGCGCTCGGGGACTCATCCAAAATCAATCCAAAACACGACAATTATTAAGCAAAATGAACACAACGTTCCATTCAATCGCATATCGCATTGTCTTACATTACAAAATATGCCTACTCGGCAGAACTGCTGTTAACATATTCGGACAAACTAAACTACTCTGCAGGCTTTGATGACGACGCACCAGCGTCCCGGCGCTTCCGGATGAACGCGGTGTACGGGTTTGACGGGTACGTCGTCAGCTCACCCGCCATCGCCGCGCGAAAAGGTTGTTCAACCTTGAAGTCACGATGCGGCGGCTCGGGATCGTTTGGCGCGACGACCGTTTCCTGGTAGGGGAGGAGGTCGCCCATCGCCCAGACGCGTTCCGAGTACGCGGCGGCACGTTCCTGCAATTTCAGGACTTCGGATAGATCCACCTCGCCAGTCGACGAAGGGTACCCACTCGTCACATCGTCGAGGTCGAAGTCCTCGGGGAAGTGGGCGAGCCCAAGGCTTAGCGCTGTCGACGCTCCGCGCCGAAACGCCGACCGCGTCATGAACTCCACGACCGCGGGCGCCTTCTCCATGTACTCCCACACCTCAACGAGGTCACTGGGAATAACCTCTGTGGGCGACATCTCTTGAAGATAGGCACGGATGCACGTCGCCGACAGCGTTGCCGAGTCAACGAGCATGCTTACGCACTCCTTCGCGCCAAGAGAGTTCGCTTCTTCGTGGCTACCAAGCACACGACCTGCTAGCAGGCGACAGTTATGAGTACCACAGTACCACAAACAATACAATTGAAAGACAGGGAAGAAGCACTCACCAAGTAACGGGCGGGCGAGTCCCGTGATGAAGCTTTGAAGCAACGTATGATCGTCCTGAAGCCCAACGATGAGGGCTTCCGACACCTTGCGGTCTTCCTCCGCGGCCGCAACGGCGGCCTTAGCTCGCCCATTCGCCGAATTCGCTTCTTCTTTCGCCTCCCGCAACTCGCGTTCGAGGTCGGCGACCCTTTGCTCAGCCGCATTTAATGCGGATCGCACCACCACCAGCTCTCCAGCAGGGACAAGCTCCTGGCGAGCCACCTCCGCCTGCGCAGCAACAACCTGAAGCTCCTTGTTTGCCTCCTGGAGAGTGGCCAGTTCCTTCTCCGCACGCTGCTTCGCAGCCAATCGCTCTGCCGACTCCAGCTGCAGACCCTGTATAACTTCAAACGTCAGCACACACGAAAATTACTAAGTGCCCACCCGCTACAATCTAGCGAGTGCGCACTCGGGGACTGGCGACCGCAAAAATTACTCAGTGCGTACCCGCTAAAATTTAGCGTACACGCACTCGGGGACTGGACTCGAAAGTACAAGAAACTATAAGAATCAAGCCGCTACTACGCACCGACCTGATCCTCGGGGACTGGAGGTACCTGGATGGCCGCGCCAAGCATGCCGTGAAGTTGCACAGCGTCCACTGACGCAAGCAGCGCCGGTGTGTGCCCGCGACATTGGTCGGTTTCAGCATCGGCGGTCCCCGGAGCGAGGCTAGGGCCCGCAGCTTCACTCGCCGTGGTCGCCTTGGTCATGAAGCGGGGGAAGGTTGCAATCGAGGCACCCGCCCCAAAGGAGCTCGCTTCCTCCGGCCTAGTCAAGGTGCCCTCCTTTGTGGACGCGGTCGCCTCCACTGCGGGCCCAGCTGGCGTGGCCGCCGCGTCATCAGAGATAGCGACGATGTCGTCGCCCTTGGCCTTCTTGCTGCCTTCCGTGGAGGTGGCGACCTCGTCCACCTTCCTCTTACGGGAGGGGTCCTCCTCGCTAGCGGTGGAGGGTACCTTGGCCACCGTCGGGTGGCCCATCTTTTTCACTCCGGTCCTGCACGTCGAGTGGAATCAACAAGAGGCAATCGATGTAATAAAAGAAAATAGAGATGACCGAGTACACTTACTTGGCGACTGGAATGAAACGCAGCCCTGTGCGAAGGCTGGCGGGTTTCTCCAGCTCAGGGCCCAATCGTCGACTAAGCCCCAGTTCCAGGACGCCAGGGGCCCAGGATACGGACGGCCTCCTTGACGTCGAGGTAGTGGTTGGCGCCTCCAGAACACCTTCGGCGGAGGCCTCCTGGCGAAGTGGGGCTGCTGCGGCCGGAGCCTCCTTGCGAGGCGAGACCGCCACGCTCGGGACCTCTTTGCGGGGCGAGGTCGCCATAGCCGTAGCCTTCCCTAGCCCGGAGACCGGTGCAAAGGGTGGAGGCATTGAAGCCAACGGCGCCTCCGTGGATGGCGCATCGAGTGCGGTTGTCACCGGGGCCGCGCCGTCACTGGACGAGCTATGAGCGTCGGAGCTGCTCGCTGAGTGCGGCGGTGAGGCCACCTTCGGCGGCTTCGTCTTCCTCCGTAGGGGGGCCCTCGCTTCTTTCTCCTTCTTCTTCTTCTTTGCGGGGGTGGCTTGGCGGCTTGAGGTGGCCTCCGGGAGCTCCTCGTCGTCGTCATGACGCTCTAGGCTCCTGCTCGCTTCGACTTCGCGTTTATGTTGCCCGCGGGTCTTACGGACCAGTGGGGCAATCTCCTCTTCGGACTCGCCCTCGTCGTCCTCGTTACCCTTGGAGGGTGACGACTCGCTTGTGTCCTGGGCGGATGGCCCAGGGCTCTCGTCGTCGGCGGGTGGTAGCCACCCTTCCACCACTTGGAACAGCTGCGTTAAACACCAAACAAAGTTATAATTACCGCGACTGCACGTACTGCGACTGCGAACAAGATAAAAGGATTACCGTTGGAGCTGGACGCTTCGCGGTGTAGGGAGGGACCCCGGCCTGCGCATCCGTGTATGCTGCCTGGGTGATCTTCTTCAGCGCCGAGAGGTAGTCCTCCAACTTCCACTCGGCGAGGCTGGCTTTCGTCGAGTCTCCTCGGCCCGAGTACTGGTACATATAATGCTCGCGTTGGGCGAGCGGAACGAGCCGCCGCCCAAGCCAACAGTTGTACAAGTTCACAGTCTGAAGCCCCTTCTTCTTCAGACCGTGGATGGTCTGGAGCATCTCGTCGACGACCATCCGCTGGTCGTCTGGGAGCTTGCCGACCTGGAGATTGCGTGGCTCGGAACGGTTGGCCGAGTACCGCGGGATCGCCGCTTCGTCTTCTGGGGTCGCCTCGGTCACATAGAACCACGACTTCTTCCAGTCGCTCGCTGCTTTGGCTGGCAGCATCAGGTCGAAGAAGGAAGCTTTGGATTTGAGCTGGAAGGTTAAGCCGCCCGCGGCTAGCATTGGGCCGCCCGCCTCCTCGCGGCTGATCCGTCCATGGAACAGATCTTGCCACAAGGGGAAGTAGGGCCGGCAGCCCAAGTAGCACTCGCAGAACGCCACGAAGATGGCGAGCTGCTCGATGCTATGGGGACCCAAGTCTGAGGGTTGGATCCCGTAGTAGGCGCAGAAGCGCCGGAAGAACAAAGATGTAGGAAACCCTAAACCCCGCTCGAGGTGACTAGAGAAACAGATGAACTCTCTCTCTCGCGGGTTCGGGATCGTCTCTCCGGCTGCGAGGATACGCCAGCAGCCCCCGCAAGATTCCGGCTTCCTCGAAGGAGGCCAGCTGCGCCCTGGTACACTTGGATCTACCCCAAGGTTCAGTGGAGAGGGCCATGGCTGAGGATTTGTTCGGAGGTCGGAGGATTGCGGGTCGATTGGGTCGCGGAATCGAAGGAAAGGAGATGTGTGCGCTCGGAGGAAACGGTGGACGGTTGGCTTTGCGATAGCCTGCCATTCCTCTTATATAGCGGAGGTTGCCCGCCAAATTAGGGGGCCGTTACCGCGCGATGATTACGCCGAAAGTTACCGTTGAGTTACCTTAACGGCTAGTTTGACCACGCCCGACGGTCCATCTCCTGCCACTCGGCTCGCTAAAGTCACTCGCTGAGTCCGTGTCTCGTTGGCTCGACTCGCCCAAGACACGACTTGGTTTGCCAGATTTATTCTTTCAATACAGGAGCCCGCCGACGATTCGACTGGATGCCAACTTGAAGTCATATACTCCGACTGCCAGCAGCCACCCATGCCAATCGACGACGGCCTCGGGGACTACTGATGGGGATACGCCTACTGGGGTATACTCAGCAGGACGTTTCCGACTGGCCCAAAGGCTGGCGAGTGGGCCTGCAGAACGGCGAGTGGATCGAAGCCCAGCAAGATACCAGGCGACTGGAAGCTGAAGGCCCGGGCGAGTGGATAGGCCCAGTCGGTCTAGGTTTGAACGATTGCCGAAGTTGTAACCGAATCGGTTGAGATATGTAAACCCTAGGGGAGGTGAGCCTATATAAACCTCCCTAAGGGGTGAGTAGAAACACGTTCCCTCAGACACTAAAGCTACTCGCCGCCTAGTCGCCGAGTACGCCCATTGTAAACACCTCCATAATACAATCTAGCAGGAGTAGGTCTTTACCCTCCGGGGGGCCGAACCTGGGTAAACCCCTGTGTCTTTGCCCTCATCTCGCACCGCAGATGGCTGGCCGCCCTTGCCCTTCGTTCTACTACTCGCTGCCGATTGCAGCATCTGCCGTGGTCATTCCCAAGACACTTTTCGACCTGCCCGTTCGTTTGCGGGTGAGCCACTGAGGCGTATGTGATGTTGATCCCGAGGCCTTCGTAGAAGTCTTGGAATTCTTTGGAGATGAAGTTTGATCCATTGTCGCTAATGATGTTGTGCGGTACGCCGAACCTGTAGACAATGGATTCGAAGAACTTGACGGCGGTCTTGCCCTTTTGGTTGGTAACCGGCATGGCCTCGACCCACTTGGTGAATTTATCGACTTCGACCAAGAGGTAAACGTGCCTCCCTTTCGAGGACTTTGGCAGTTTGCCAATCATGTCGAGGCCCCATTGGGCGAAGGGCCAGGCTATAGGTATGGGTCTGAGTTCTCACCCGGGTGCGTGCGGTTTGTCGGCGAACCTTTGGCACCCGTTGCATCTTCGGACGATGTCCTTTGCGTCGCTCATGGCCGTTGGCCAGTACAATCCAGCTCGTAGAGCTTTGGCGACAAGGGAGCGTTTGCCTACATGATGGCCGCAGATGCCCTCGTGGATGTCTTGGAGGATGGCTTTCCCGTCACCGATGGTGACGCACCTTTGTAGTACACCCGTAATACAGTGCTTGTACAGCTCGCCATTGATGATGGTGAAGGCTTTTGACCGACGAGATATGTTCCGGGCATCTGTCGGGCTGTCAGGCAGTTCTCCGTTTATCAAGAACTGGAGGTATGGTCGCGTCCAAGTTTCTTCGACTGCCATGACCTGCATCAGGTTGACCATAGCGACCTCTGTGTCCAGTTTCTTGGGTCCTTCATGACCTTCGGGCAGCGTAGCCCCCGAGTGTTCTGCTTCTTCGGGTGATCCCTTGGGGAATTTTCGCTTGATGGATGGCACACAGATCTGTTCGAGGAACACACCTGGTGGCACCTTTGCACAGGTGGAGCCGATGTTGGCGAGTCTATCGGCCTCCTCGTTGCTTTCTCTTCCAACGTGCCGAAGCTCGCAGCCGTCGAATTCTCCTTCGAGTGCGTTGTAGAGAGCGCGGTACGCTATCATGTTTTCGGCGTGTGCGTCGCACTCATTAATCGTCTATTGGACGACGAGGTTGGAGTCACCAGAGATGACCAGGCGCGTTGCGCCGCAGATTTTTGCCATCCTCATGCCGTGGATGAGGGCTTCGTATTCGGCCTCGTTGTTGGAAGCTCGGAATTTCATCCGAAGGACATACTTCATCTTGTCGCCTTGTGGGGAGGTCAGTATGACTCCAGATCCTGCTCCGGCTTCACGCTTGGAGCCGTCGAAGTGCATTGTCCATGATTGTTACATGTCTGGGGTTCCTGGCAGCTGCAACTCCATCCAATGTACAAGGAAGTCCGGGAGGACTTGAGATTTGATTGTGAGTCGCTTCTCGTAGACGATGTCCAGGGGTGACAGCTCGATGCCCCACAGGGCCACGTGTCCTGTGGCCTCTGGGTTATTCAGGATTCTGTTCAAGGGTGCCTCGTTGACCACCATCACCTGATGAAGTAATGGCTCAACCGACGAGCCGTCATGAACACGCCGTAGGCGAGTGTTTGGTAGTGAGGGTACCTTTGTTTTGTTGGCGTCAATACCTCGCTGAGGTAGTAAATTGGGCGTTGTACCCTGTGGGTTTTGCCTTCTTCGGGTCGTTCGACCACTAGCACGGTGCTGACAACCTGGTTTGTGGCTGCGATGTATAGCTGTAGAGGCTCGCGCTCCTTTGGTGTGACCAAAACGGGCGAGGTGGAGAGTAGTCGCTTAAGACTTTCGAATGCGTCATCGGCTTCGGGTGTCCACTCGAATTTATCTGCCTTGCATAGCAGCTGGTAGAATGGCAGGGCCTTCTCGCCCATGCGGCTGATGAATCTGCTTAGCGCCGCTATTCGTCCTGCGAGCTGCTGGACACCCTTGAGGTTTTTTGGCTTCTCCATCGCCATGATGGCTCTGATTTTCTTCGGGTTCGCCTCGATCCCTCACTGAGAGATGAAGTACCCGAGCAGCTGACCCGATGGGACGCCGAAGGCGCACTTTTCGGGGTTGAGTTTGATCCTGTAGAGATCGAGGTTGTCGAACGTCTCGCGGAGATCGTCGATAAGTGACCTTGCTTCCCTGGTTTTTATGACTATGTCGTCGACATAGACTTGAACGTTGCGACCGATCTGGTCCTTGAGGCATGCCTGCATGCATCGCTGGTACGTGGCACCTGCGTTCTTTAGCCCAAAGGGCATTGTGTTGTAGCAGAACACTCCGAACGGTGTGATAAACGCCGTTTTCTCCTGATCTTCGACCTTGAGTCGAATCTAGTTGTAGCCTGAGTAGGCGTCGAGGAAGGAGAGTTTCTCGCAACCTGCAGTCGAATCGATGATCTGGTCGATCCGAGGAAAAGGGAAGTGGTCCTTTGGGCAGTGCTTGTTCAACAACGTGAAGTCCACGCACATCTGTAGGATGTCCGTGTCCTTCTTTGGGACCATCACTGTATTTGCAAGCCACTCGCTTTCTTTGATTTCCCTGATGAAGTCTGCAGTGAGTAGTCTGTTGATTTCCTTGCCGATAGCTTCGGCCTGTGGCTCGGACAGTCTTCGGATGGACTGCTTGACGGGCTTGGTGTCTGGAAAAACGTTGAGTGCGTGCTCGGCGAATTCCCTGGGAACTCCTGGCATGTCCGCAGGACACTAGGCAAAGATTTCCCAGCGCTCACGGAGGAATTCGACGAGTGCACCTTCCTATGCGGGGCTGAGGTCGTTGGTGATCAGCGCCGTCTTGGAGGCATCCGTCGGATGGACCTGCACCTTTTTGGTGTTGACGCTGGAGTCGAACGACATATCGGGTGCGTTTTGCCTTGCAACTGGGGGTGTCCCGTTATCCGTTACCTCACGGAGCCTTACGAGCTCGTCTTGCATGCCGAAGGACTGGGAGATTCTATTGAAATCCCTGTCGCATTGGTCCGATCGGGTGAAGGTCCCGTGGACTGTGATGACGCCTTTTGGTCCTGGCATCTTGAGTAGTAAGTATGCATAATGTGGGACGGCCAAGAACCTTGCGAATGCCACGCACCCGAGGATGGCGTGGTACCGTGATGGCCAGTTCACCACTTCAAATTCGAGTCACTCTAGTCAGAAGTTATCCGGCCTGCCAAAGATGACATCAAGCCAAATTTTGCCCAGAGGGAATATTCCCTTTCCTGGGACGATGCCGTGGAACGTTGTATCTGATTGCTCTAGGCTGCACTGCGGGATCCGCATTGCTGCTAGAGTGCTTGCGAACATCAGGTTGATGCCGCTGCCGCCGTCCATGAAGACGCGACTCATCTCGAAGCCTCCTATCTGTGCCTCCAGCACCAGGGCAGCATGACCTGGGCGAGGGATCTGGCAAGGGTGATATGAACGGCTGAACGTGATGCAGGACTCCGATCCGCTAAGGTACTCAGGGATGGCTGGTGGAGTTGCTACGGCCAAGTTGATCTGGCGAGTGATTTTCTTCTGCACCCTATTCGTTGGGCGCCCCTTCTGGATCATTAGTGCTCCTTTCGGCGGGGGATACCCGTTCCCAGCGTTGTTCTGTGCTGGTGCAACTGGATGGTGCGGACCTCCCACGGGTGGTGGTGGAGGAGATCCGTGTGCTATTTCGCCTGGCGCGGGTGCGTTTCCGATCGCAGGAATTAGGGCTTGCTGCCTCATCTGCACCATGCTTTCACTAAGCTTCTGGAACTCACGGCAGTCCTTGAGCATGTGGCTTGCCTTCTTTTTGCCATCCTGCTTGTCGATGTAGAAGTGGATGGTGCATGGACCCGAAAGCTTTTCATATGCTGAGGGTCCGTTATCGCGGTCGCGGCGCTGCCACGACTGCGCTGGGCGTCCCCCGTCGCAGAAGTTTCCTCCACGGTATCCTCCGCTGTTGCGGTTGGCGTTGTTGCGGCGATCGGCGTAGCCAGCCACGACCATGTCGGGTCTGTCGCAATCGTCGTAGACGCGTGATCTTCTCTTGCTGCAGCGCTCTCGTCGTCGACCGTAGTCGCCTTCTTCCTCCGATTGTGCTCGGTGAATAGAATCTTCGCCGTCAGCCCACCTGTTGGCGATGTCCATGAGGTGGTCGAGTGTTTTGGGCTTGACGCGCCCAAGTTCCTCCTTGAAGTCTTGGCGCTTGACGCCGTCCCTGAAGGCGTCGATGGCCCTCTCTTCGGAGATGTGTGCTGCGGAGTTTTTTGTGTTGGACCAGCGTAGTATGTACGAGCGAATGGATTCGCTCGTTCATTGAGTGCAGGCGCGAAACTCTTCGATTGAGGAGGGCCTCTTGCTGGTGCCCTTGAAGTTTTAGATGAAGCTGTAAGCTAGCTCCTCCCATCTTCGGATGGACCCTGATGATAGGCTGCTGAGCCAGATCCGTGTCGCGCCTGTCAGCTGCAGCTGAAGGCATTGCATGGCGGTTTCTTTGTTGTCGCCGTGCAGCTTGACGGATGATAGATGATCACTGAGCCATGCCTTTGGGTCTTGCGTGCCATCGAACTTCGGAGTATCCGAAGGAAGCTTGAAATTGTGTGGCATCTTTGTTCGCCGAACAGATCTGCTGAAGCATCGGGCTCCGCAGAGTTCTCCTTCGTATTCGTCCATCTCGGATTCGGACGAGCATGCGCGCTTGGCTCGCGCTTTGTCTATTTTGCGCTGTGTGAGCGCGTCTCTGGCGTCGTAGTCGCGTTTATGATGACGCGAGCTCTTCTTCCTTCGTGGAAGGTCGTGTTCCTCTTCCTCTTCGGATGAAGGGGTAGGGCTCCGGTCGTGCCTGGCCGGAGCTTTTTTCTTCGGCTCCGCAGGAGCTTCTTGGTGGAGCGCAGCTCCGACAAGTCCAAGTCCGGTGAGTGCGGAATTGTGCATGGCCCTCTTCGGGCCCCCCTTTGGAGGTGGGTGGGATGCGAGGTACGCAGTGGCTGCCATGATCGCAGCCTGCGGCGTTTTTGGGATGACGTTGTCGTCGGCGTCCATCTCCATGAAGGATGTGTGGAGGGTTCGGGTCACCTCACGGCGCTCCTTGGGATCCATGTTCTCCACCCGATAGCGGTGTTTGTTTCCTTGGTTGCCATTCGTGCTAGAGCCGGGGGCCATGGCGGAGAGCGCAGCTCGTCGCGCGCTGGACTCAGAGGCTGCTTGCTTGCGTTTGTCAAGTGTTTCTTGCATCTTGACTTGCTTCTTGTGCTCCTCGATGAGGAGGAAGTGGTATGCCATCAGTAGTTCACGTGAGACGTCTGCAGGCAAGACCGTGTTGCCTGCCACGGCGGCGCGTGCTTGGTCCCATCCCTCCTTGTTGAGGTGGATGACATGGCCATGGTCCTCCTCGTCGGGTGGGGGGATTGGCTTCTTCTGTTCTCGCCGTTTCTGTCCTGCGGGTTGGAGTTCGAGTTGGGCGGCGGGTTGGGCGGTTGCTGCTCCACGTTGCTCTGGATGACTACGGCGCATTGGTAGCGCTCGTAGATTGGTCCGCTGCTGCCGCAGCTTTCGGATCCGGAACCGTAGGTCCCTTCATCCGAAGGTGGATCACACATATCGGAGTTGCAGCTGCTGCTGTCGTAGAACTCATCTATTGATGACGATGTGCGTAGCACAGAGTGTGGAGCCCACGAAGCGGGCCTGATCGATGGTAGGGGTACCCGCTCAGGGAGGCGGAGGGTACCAATCTGACCCACCTGGAAGAAGAAGCTCCTGAATAGGATCTCGAGTCCGTCACCTACGGGCTCAAAATCTTTCATGGTGGTCAGCGAGTGGGCGGTGAAGTCGAAAGCGCTGAAGAGGAGGTGACTCTCCGTCGCTGCAGAGTTGTAGATCGATCGGGTTGGGACCGTCACGACTGCACAATCAGCGTCCCCAGTTCCCACAGACGGCGCCAATTGACGAGGTTTGATCTCATCAATGCCCATTGTTATGGACTTGGGTTTTGGAGAAGATAGGGATGCTGGAGATCGCGGAACGGTTAGCAAACAAGCAACACGGGGACACGAGGTTTACCCAGGTTCAGGCCCCCGGAGGGAAAACCCTACTCCTGCTTGTCTGCTCTTGATTACGGCGGAACCGAAGGTTACAGGGGTACGCAGATTCGATCTGGCGTGGAGGCGTGTATGCGAGAGTATGAGAGAGAGATCTAGGTCGTGCCCTCCTAGCCTTTATATAGACTCAGGCAGGTCCCGGGCATAGACCTAGTCGGTTACAAGTTCTAGGGTTTTACCCCTTTAAATTTCCTATCTACGCTAGTCTTGCTCTCCAAGGATCCGAAGGCGTTATGGGCCTTGGCCACCCGAAAATCTTCATGGGCCGGCGTACATCTGCCGTGGGCCTTCCTTGGGCTGGACCAGGTATGCTGAGATCACGTACCCGTAGGGTATAACCATGTCAACTAATGCTCCATAAACCTCCTGATGTTCCGAACAATATGATTTCTTGTGTCCTAGAACTCCACACTTATTACATTTCCCTTGAAATGCTCCTACATTCCTTTCTCCATTTGGATTGGGCGGAATACTTTGAGTAGATGATAACCCCATTATTGGTTCTATTACTCATGATGTTAATCCATGAGTTAACTGCGGTTTTAAGAAGTTCCTTTTCATGTGTCCTGGTTCTCCACATTGGTAACATACTATCTTAGGTTTTGGACACTCCTTCAAAACATGGCCCCGAATTCGACAGTTGTGACATATCTTCTCTGTTTTGTATGTCATATGTGGATCCGGATAATTCTTCGTCATATGTCCTTGGACCTGACCTATTGTGGTCTGTTTTTGAATTCTCTTTTTCTTTCCTTCAGGTGCATCAATCTCATCATCTCCTGATATATGTGCATTATCCACCAATTCCTGGAACTCCTTTGCAAGCACAACCCTGAGCTGCATCTTCATAACTGCTTGTAGTCCTTTCATGAACTTCCTTTGTCGTTTCGCCTCCCTATTTACTTTCTCACTAATGTACTTGGATAAACGGTTAAACTCCCATACATGTTTTAGGATTGGAAGATTCCTTTTCTCTAAGTCTTCATTCTCCTTCCTTTTCCTATTGTCCTGATGAACAAATTCTTCCCCAAACTTCTTTTTGAACTCAGCCCAGGTATTGACACCTCCTTCTGGGATCACGAACTTGGAATTTTCCCAACACATGGTTGCGATTCCGGTCAATAGATAAGTTGCATAGCGCACCTTTTCTTCATCCTTGCATCCCACACTTTTAAGTTTACAGGATGTATCCATTAACCAATTCTCTGCCTCCATAGGTTCTTCAACCATGGAAAAACTCCAGGGTTTGGTTTCTAAGAATTCCACCAGTTTAACCCTTGGATGTAATTCCTTGAATTGCTTATCTTGCTTAACCTTTAATGTCTCCTAATAAAACTGGTTCTGCCACTCTGTTCCAACCTTTCTTCCTTCTTCCATACTCCTCATATACTGAAGAACTTCTTCATTGGTAGTTAAATACGGCTTTTGATTTGATCCTTCCTTTCGAATTGCCTGGTTAGCCTCCTTTTGTTGTATCACCAACATCTCACGAGCCTTCATCTTTCCAACATTAAAGTGATAATTCGCCTCTCCCTCACGCGAACCCATTTTACCCTTCTAGACTTGTACATCAAGTAAGGACTCCATGAAACATCATGCATATGCCCATAAAGTTCAAACTTCATGCACAGACCTAGTCACAAAATAAAATCCAATAAAATCCAAAAAATCCAAATATTACCTCTAGCAAACATACATCAAAAGCCAATAGAAATAGTACTACGAGTAAAACATCTCTTGTACTAGGCTTTGATGTTATACACTACAAATTTTGATACATATCGTGTATGGAATTCTACCGTTATATACCTATTTGTATGGCTCATAATGTTCTTTGCCTCCGAAATTACACCATTTTCCCATTTGCAAAGGGATAACTTTTGGTAAAATTTGATCCGACTCTAGAGATAGTTGGTTAAATCACTCTATAATTGGTTATAACTTAATTATCCTTGGAGTTACATAATAAACATCATCCTCACATTTCTACCCTTTGTTTCTAATCTTAACTTCTCTAAGCATATTTATTATAACAACGAATAATTCTCAAGTATTAACTAGTTTCATAACCTATATAGGTCTACTTGTACTACAAGAATACTGCCTTTTCATTCATGACACTATAGATTTGGCATATTACATGGGGTTAGATAAGCATAACCTTAATTGTTACTCTCTATAAGATTCTATTCTTCATATAATAGCTTTTAGTTAAAAAAACATTAGTTACTTCCCCTACCATAACAGGTTGTTTAAGGTTTTGGGGCATACTCACCTGGAATTTACCACTAGTATAAAGATAATAACAGAGTTTTACTTCATTTCATGGCTTCTCTCAGTAAGATAACACCATGATTTACTAATCCCTAATGAGGTACTCTGGCTTGGTGATATACTACTCTAGTTTAATTATAGTATAGAATAGACTAGTAGAAGATATATTGTCTACTTACGAAATACTGGTTAAGTAATTCCTAATACAAATAGTAGATAAGTAACCATTCTATAAGAAAAATAACCTAAAAATTCCACTAAGGTTTGATAAGGTTATTCGTAAGTGAATATCCATCACTTGAATAAGGAAATATGGTGTAGATAAGATGGCTTCTTATAGTCACTATCCAACCTACAGGTTCTACCCATTTACTAGGTTTCCAACCTAAGGTCAAAGCATATGCTCTGATACCAACTGCGGTGACCCAGCATACCACTGCATTATGTAGTACACTATAGTCGTTGACATAACACCAATGGAACATCGTTCCATCCGCATTATATCCCTCAGAGTGGTACAACAGAAACATAGCGGGTCCAAGACAACACTTTAGATTACATATAACATATTACAAAAGATCCAGAGAACTTCCTCGAACAGTGAGGAATATTATACAGAAATAACCAGAAAGATCCACTCAGAGTTACTTTAGAAGTACTACTATTAATATATGTATAAGGCTTGAAAGTACTACCATAGTATTATTCTACAGAAGTAGGTTCTAGATTCTAGGAGTTTTATTTATATTCTACGCTTCACCTTGTCTTTGATAGATTCCGGTAAGGTCTTCGACTTTGTTGATCTCCCTCAGGTATCTTCAACTCTTCAAGTAACTTATTTCATGGAATGCCATTGGTTTCTCCGAGATCTAGCAAGGGTTAAGAAGATACGTTGAGTACGAGCGTACTCAGCAAGTTCACTAAAGAGAAGTGTTTGATGCACTATCTATATCCACAGACCATAGGTCGTAGGCAATGCAAGTTTTCGTAAACATTTCTTCAAAGGTTGATTTTATTCTCAAAAGCTATGTCCATTACCCTTCACGGGTTTACCAGAACTTTCATGGAGTTCCTTTCCCGCAGCGTTCGCAGCTCCTTCCTGGAACAGGGAGTAACAAGTTATAGTTCTTACACTCTGCATAGGTGCGTCACTTTACCCATGAGAGATCTTAGATTTGTTGCACATCCGAGTTATAGGCTCGTTCACACTTCCTTGGTGTGAGGCCCAGACTAAGATCCAAGCCAATCACTGTCCTTCTCCGCGACCCGCATACCCAACGGATTGCACATCAGACCTAGGATAAAACTTGTTTCCATTATCAGTCTAAGGTGTACAACCCTCATAGATACCAGAAGTCGTGGGACGTTGAGGGATTCCACCCATAACCTGCTAACCCTCTACAAGAGGAGTTGCAACAACGGCCCGGTAATCCGTTGGCATGCGAGAGAGAGACGATCCAGCTGACTTCTCCGTCACATTCCAAATCTCATGGTTAACGCATAATATACGGCGCAAGAATCACTGGCGACATTGGTTGTTAAGTCCTATATAATATGTTCCTTTACCACCGGAACTTCCATAGAAGGTTATTACCTCATGGTAATTAACCTATAATCATATTATTATGAAAATAGTGTTTTCTGACCTTTTTGAAATGCAGGTGATGACAACACTAGATTTGCAAAATACTTTACAGAAAATAATCAAAGTACATGAGCAAGTGTGAACTTGCCTTTTGTGATTGCAAGATTATGCACTCACGGTCTTAGAGATAATAGAAGATCCAATATCTGAAATCATCATCATTGGTCCGGTAAGGACTAATGTTTAAAGAAGCAAGATGCCATTATGCATAAATAATGCTATGCAATTTTATAATTCCCAAAGTGAAACCCTTAGTATTTTAAATAAGTTGATCTTAGGTATCTTCTTTAAGATTGGGTTTATTTTTAAGTTTATTTCATAAGCAATTGCATTGTTAAGGAAGTTAAGTGTTAACAATCCAAAATATACAAGTACGAATATAGTAATGTGATTATGATTAATTGTTATCTGGTGACTAGGATAAAAAGTCCTTGGGTTAAGTTCTTAAGAACTGAAAGAACTATTATAGACTTGTGTGAAGTGGCAAAAAGAATAACATTTGAAGAAACTAGTATTTAGTTAAGGTTACTTTGTCTTAAGGGTTATTAAGTTTTACATAGGGTTTGTGAGGGTTACAAATGATGTTGAGTTATCATATTTCAATTGATGATACAAGTGACTAAAGTTAACTTTAAAACATGAATAAACTTAAAATGAGATGTTTATGATTGTTTAGACCAAAGTTAACTATAAAAATAGAAGTTAATTTTTAAGAGATAGTGAGTTTTAGAATATCATCTAGTTTTAGGGTTTTGATAAATATGATTATGGATGATCCATTTTAATTTAAGTGAATTATAACATACTTCTTATTCATGGGAGCATAATTAGATGATCTTATAAATTTGTTAGGGTTTAGAATCATTTTAAGAGTGATTAAAAGATGAAGATTATTCACCATCTTATACATGAGTGACAAATAACATTTATTTAAAAGGAGTTTTATTTGAATTTAAGATTTAATAAGAGTATTTAAAAGTTAATAGTTATATTTAAGTTTTATTTTGATTATGGATTTAGACTTAGTAACTAAACTTTAAAGGTTTTAGTGTTTTATAGAAAATGTGATTATATCTTACTTAACAAATAATTTTAAGAATTAACAAAGTGGGTATTTTATTTGAGTAAAATAAGTAATGAATTTTATTTATCTTAAAATGTTTTTGAATAATATACATAGTATTTTTCTAGTGAAATATACTTATTAAAGATCTTAAAAATGAATTTTATTTATTTTTAAGTCTTACCTTTATTTTTATAAAATTCTTCATAGAATTAAGTGTCTTTAAATATTTGCTTTATATTTTGTTTGTAAAACTCTAAGTTAGTATTTTTATAAAATATTAAATTTATTTTTATACACAAAAATGATTTTTATTTATTTTTAGGAGTTTTTCTTATTTTATGAAATTTTACTCAGGATTTAATGATGTTAATATTTATGTGCTCTCTATTTATTTTAAATTAATAAAGTTATATTTTTATTAGATATATCTTAATTTTATGATAATCTTAACATATTAAATGTATTTTTATGATTTTTCTATAATTTTCTATAGCTAAAAATGTAGAAGTTGTTTTGGTAATTTATTTGTTTTACTTTTATTTATTTCTTATCCTAATTTTCTTGGGGCTGTTTGGGTTGGGTACATGGGCTGGCCTGGACCATCTAAGTCCGCCCAGTTTGGAATTAGGTCCAACTATCTCACCCCTGGCTCCTTCCTCCTTGCACCCAGGCACTCACGGACGCCCCTGACCTTGACTCCCCTCTCGCGACGCAGCGAGGTGCCCTCCGGCTCGATTCCGGTGAGGCAGGACGCTGTGGCCGCCTCCGTTAGCTGTCGTAGCTCCGCGTCCTCTAGACTGACCTTGCCCTCCAACTCGATTTGATAATCTTGCCTCTACCAGGTCGTATCTAACCCTCTCTTGTGCTAGGGTTCTAATACCCGTGGCATCGCCGTTCACCGGCGATGTGCTGGATGCTGCGGTGTGTCTCGACGTGGGTCGTGCGCTGCTGTGCTCCCCGTGTTACCCCGCCACGACGTAGCTGTCCACTCCTCCTATGGGTGTTGTCTCTGCTTCCTCTCTAGCGAGCCACAACTCACCACAGGTGGGTGTTGTGGTATGGTTTCTTCTCCGGCACCGGTGGGACGGCAGGCTTCTGCAACCCCGACGTCGGCCTTCTTGCCTGCTGTAGCAACCATGTATCCAGATAGGTAATGCTTTGTGACCGGCCTTCGAGCCGATGCCCTAATTCAGGTGTTGAATGCAATTTTAGATTCTCGAAATCCTGGAGACGAGCTTTAGTGCAGATTGGGTTTGGATTTTTGTTTGCGAATTCTGAACCTGTGAATTTAGGTGTGTTCTATATTGGCCAACTGGTGTGTTCTAATTTGAAATATGTGCTCCACTCAACATCACTTGCTAGCCTCTCAGGGGTAAATTTCCTGCAGTTGATTAAGTTAACTACTGTTAACTTCTTGGTTTACTTGTGATGGTCTCAAAGCCCTTTTTTAATTCTTTACCCTATGATTAAATGATGAGATACTATGGCAAGAGTAGGTTTATACTACTCTTAATCTAGATAGAAATTGATCTGAGAAACCCTTATGGATGATTACAGTAGACATGAAAATTCAAACCATTGGTTTGGATTTTATCTAGTTCGGATACTTGCTGATCTGAATATTTGCCAGTTCATGTTGACAGTTAAGAACTATTGACACTGATTCCTAGTTGATGTGACTAGGAAAATGATTTGGAAATCATATTTGTTTTAAATTGATGTTGGATGCAAGTAACTAGTGGCTTCAGACATTATATGGCCATGGAAAATACACTGAAATGATTCCTAGAGATCCTGCTAAGAAAATGATAGATCTACTCTAGCTAAATAACTAGATGGTTAGTTGATGTGACAACTTCCCTTAGTAGTTTCTGTGACTGAGACTTCCAGTGTTGTGCCTCCATGTTGGAGTGTGCATAGTGGTAGATCTTGCTTGGATGATCTGCTACTATGGGTGTTACTGATGGTTAGATCTGTCCTTGGATAGTGATGTAAAGATTGAGACTGTGAACACATGTTAGCTTATGTATGTGCTTCCTGTATTGCAGGACAATAATAGTAATGATCTTGTGGCAAATGATTTGGACAATTTCATTAACTATAGAGCCTCTAAATGAATAATTTGTTGTTGTATAGTTCTATCCTTTTGTTCTAGTGCTATTCATCAAATCTTGATTATTTGTACTAAGAAAAAATATGATGCCAAGTCCCCTCTTGCCAATGATACACACATGCTAAGGCCCTGATGTAAAGTAGAACAAATACTATTATTGGGCTTTTTATTACTCTATGATGAACATACATAGCATCCCTATGGAGATCTGAGAGAACCTCTTCCTCCAATCCTACTAGATGATCATCTAGTTGAAGGGTAGAGGAGTGGATTTGATGTGGATTATTCCCTTGTTTTACCAAGATGCTTATATAAAAACTAAATACAGATCTTAAAGATCAACCTGTTTCCTGTAAAGTGGTTACTACCCCATGGCTGGTATGCTGGTAGTTGTTCTTGATCAACTACTAATTGATTTGATGGCTTGCTCCACCTTCACACCTTGTTGCTACTGGCTTTCAGCTTTAGCTGTTGTTTATCCTTCTCCTAGTGCTCCTGATCTTCTCCTTGTGCTCCTAATACAACTATGGCATGGCCTTGAATTCCTCCTTGTCCTAGCTCTTGGATGGCTCTAGAGGGCAACCAAAGCTGGAAATGGTGTGGTATATATTTTCTGGTGTTTTGATCTGGTACAAGCTAGGAATACTTGTGGTGTTCTTGAGTGAGGATGTGGATGTGATGAAACTGGTGAGATGCTTGGGTGGTGTTCTTGGCTAAGTGTGGTGGAAATGGAGTAGCTAGCTTTGCTACTACGATTGGCTTCTTCCTTTTCTATATCTGGTGCTCTCCCTGAGGTGTTAACAACACTTCAACTGCATGTGGTGTGTAAGCTGCTTATAGCTGGGCCCCATATGGTGCAAGTTTCCATCTGTGGAACTTGTGCCTATGGATGAGCTTGGTTGGAAGATATTTTCTATGGATCACTTTGGCTGGAAGTTTGGTATTATCTTGAATTGGTTTAATAATTTGATGTTGCCAAGTGGATTACTAGGGTTGGTAATGCCATCTAGCTCATCTTGGGCTGAGGACCTTATTGGCTTAAACATAATCTGTTTAGTTGATTTAGTGCTAAACACGGTTATTCTTTTTTATTATTGTTGCCCCTTTCTTTTTAATTGATTTTAGCTAGGCTTAAGAGGGTGCCATAGCATGGTATTTGTTGCCTATTAATACAAATGATCAAATCTGTGCTGGTTTCTTTGGACCTTAACCTTGCCTCTCAAAATCAAGTGTATAGCTCACAGATCAAAATTGCTGCTTATGGTCTAGATTGGGTGGTACCCTCTTAGGTCATTAGTGGATTTTGGTAGTTCTTACCAAAATCCCTAAGCTATTTTCATATATGAAATTGCCTCACCCATGGTGGGGCAAATATTTTAACATTAAAACAATGTTTCTTTTTTTATTATTTATTATACAGGATTGAAGATCAAGAAGAAGAAAAGAAGCTTAGTTAGGTTTTATTTTTAATCTTGTTGTAATTTCCCTTTTATTCACATGTGTAAAGATTTTGTATTATTATTGTGTTTGTAAATAATAAACTATTTATTTATTAATTCTTCCTTTGTAAATCCTAATTGTAAAGACAATGTCATATATAAAGAATTCTTTTATTTATCTATTGTAAAATAATACTATATGCATATATATTTATATTAATAAAGAATCCTTTTTATATTATTTATGTAATCATTTTAGTTCAAGTTATTAAATATTTCCAATTCCTATTTGTAAATTTTTATAAATTCATTTGAATTCCATATTTGAAATTCAAATACATGTTTGAACAAATTTCCCCGAAACAAAGAATTCTACAAAGGTCATATCGAAATTTGTCGCACTTGCTCTGAAGTTTCCTTTAGTACAAGAGAGATCCCGATCCCTCTGTAGCTCTTTTAGTTTTGTGCGAAAATTCCCGGGATTTTCTTATGCATGAATGCAATGCACAAACCTATGTCCTCTCTATTTCTAGGTGCTAATCCTGGGATGTTACAGACTCTCCCCCTTAAAATAAACTTCGTCCTCGAAGTTCGCACCCTCTTACATTTTGGAAGATAAGATTGACTTCTTCAGATCCTGGTGACTCTTTTAATCCGGGAGGAAGATAATTGTTGTATCTTCATTCAAGATTTTCCGTGGATCCTCTTCTGATTTGAAATGAGCCAACTTATAATCCCATTTGATGTATAAAATTCTTTTGAATCTAGCACTTCTGCCTGATCGGATCCTCTTGAGTGTTTTCAGAGTAGGACATCTATTCAAGAAGTGTCTAAGTTTTTAGAAAGTCTCCTTAAGGTAAGATTTTGGTTTATATTTTGGCTAAATATAGTTTGACTCTAATATTAATCTATTTATGGTATACTTAGTCCTTATGGCTTACTTTTTAAGAATGTTTTGGCTTTCTCCTAAACCTTACTCCGGATCTCAACTCTTAATGCTTCATTATTCACTCTCCCACTTGAGATTTTGTAATGGTCTTATGAGGAACAGATGGTACACCCACATACTTGGGAAATAGTGGTGCAAAATATCTAACTCCTTAAATGCATGTATAAGGTAACTTATATCATTAATAATGCTTTGACTTACCACTTTCTTTGTTGTGGTTGTTGTTGTTATTGACTTCATTTATGGTTTCATACTTCCGTTTTCCTGAAGATGTACCTTCTTCACCTACACCCTCCTTTGATGGTGATTTGGTGGATGTTGTGTATCCTCCCAGTGATGTTCCATAAACCTCCTGATGTTCTGGACAATATGATTTCTTGTGTCCTAGAATTCCACACTTATTAAATTTCCCTTGAAATGCTCCTACATTCCTTTCTCCATTTGGATTGGGATGAATCCTTTGAGTAGATGATAACCCCATTATTGGTTCTATTACTCCTGATGTTAATCCATGAGTTAACTGCGGTTTTAAGAAGTTCCTTTTCATGTGTCCTGGTTCTCCACATTGGTAACGTACTATCTTAGGTTTTGGACACTCCTTCAAAACATGGCGCAACATAAAGGAGCACCTGCAAGTGTTGTGCAAGCACGGGAGCAAGCGGGACTCCCAAGGCGGACGACGCGTGCGGAGAAGACCAAGACAAAGACTGCTGCTGAATCGATTTGCATGCGCAAGGCACCATGTAGCTCGACTGATTCCTGCCTGGAGTGTACTAGCTGAGCGTGACAAAATTGAACCATGTAGACACTGCGGCTCCCAGATTTAAAGCTGAATTTGGAGTGAAGCAAACAGGAAAAGGTGGAGAATTTGGGCAGATCTAGATCTCAGATTTGGAGGGTTAGGGTTTGGGAGGAAGAAGAAGGGGATAGGAATATTTATATAGTCCAAAGTAGACTAGATGGGGCTAGTTTTAGGCCAAAACTTTAGACGGGCCTTTAGCCTAGTTTTATTTTTAGTCAAATAAGAAAACCATTTATGGTCAAGTAACAGACCAAAAATATTATTATTTTTAGTTTGAAAATAAGAAAAGGGAAACAGATTTAATAAAACCATAGAGATATTTTATCAAAACAAAAATAGGTTTTTACCAAAATAGTTTGCGATCAAATTTGCGAACAAAATATGCATGATGATGTCATGATGATGCAAAAATAAAATAACAATCAATTTCTAATTTTTTAATTTTTTTCGGGCGTTACAAATCGACACCACTAACAAGGATCGCGTCCCGAGATCCTAGCAAAGACACCGGGGTAGAATAGGTTGATGATTGGATATTCTTGAGTCGGGTTAATGGCCGCGACACTAAAGGGAATATGCCCGAGAGGCAATAATAAAGTGGTTATTATCGTATTCCTTATTTATGGTAAATATTTATTTTTCATGCTATAATTGTATTAATACAGAAACGTTAATACATGTGTGTTTAATAAACAAATAGAAAGTTCCTAGTTATGCCTCTCTCATAAACTAGCTCGTTGATTAACAAGATGTTCAAAGGTTTCCTGATCATGGACATTGGATGTTGTTAATAACGAGGTCACAACATTGTTGCAATGATTTGATGAACATCCATCCGAAGTATAGCATTACGATCAAGGTCATTGTGTTTATATTGCTATAACATCATACGAAGTAATCTTAGTCCTTAGACCATGAGATCATGTCAATCACTAACACCGGAAGAGTATCTTGATAACATCAAACGTCACACCGTAACAAGGTGACTATAAAGATGGGTTCAGTGCTACGAAAGTGTTATGTTGATGGTCATGGATCAAGAGTGGAATTTGTCCATCCCTATGACAGAGAGATATACTTTGGGCCCTCTCGATGATATCACATTAGTTAGCTTGCAAGCAAGTGATTTGATCACTAGAATGTTATATCACGGGAACAAGAAAAGAGTACATGTCGGTAACGAGATCAAACTAGGTATGGAGATACCGATGATCGAATCTTGGACATATAATATATCGCGAGACAAAGGGATTGAGTTACATGTGTTTAAGGTTCACACGATCACAGAAGTCATTGTTGAATATGTGGGAGTCAGTACGGATCTCCAGGTCACACTGCTGATTATTGATCGGAGAGGGGTCTCGATCATGTCTACATTATTCGCGAACCGTAGGGTGACACAAAAATAATATGCCAGAGAAAGAAAAAGGAAAGCGTAGGAATTTATTTCACTAGACACCGAAACTGTTTCGGTTGAAATTGCTAAAATTGGTTCTGCATGTGAAATTCAATACTAGCAAGGGGTTCTATGTGAATGTTTGTTAATTAAAGTAATTAACAAAATTCTGAATAAATAAATAAAAGAGTTTTATTTAAATGAGAGCTTGCATTAAATTTGGTGGAAATTTAATGCATGTGAGTGGATTTTTGAGTGGAGGCTCTTTTATGGGAGTGGAGGCTTTTCATTTTGAGTGGGAGCTCCACCCACATGAATGTGGAAGAGGTGGGGGCAGCCACCATGGCTGGGCTCCATGCCCCTTGGGGTGCCCCCCTCTCCCTATAAAAGGCCCCCCTCTCCTCCTCTCAAAGCACACCTCCTCGTGAACGATCTCTCTCCCCCTTTAGAATTTACACATGGTCTCGGATCAGCGAGATACATGTTCCCGGTGGCTTTTTATGGAAGGATTTGTTGCTTCCGCTGCTTCGCTGGAGCGAGGGCGTGGAGGTTGTCAAGGTACCCGGACATATGTGCAATCATGGATGCACCACTGCTTTGCGGTGCTGGACTTGATGGTGCTAGACCGGCTGGACCAGATGGACATCATCACGATCTTGAGATCGGCAAGCGTTCGTCTACATCATCCACGAGTACAACCTCGTTAACGCTATTCGGTCTTCGAGGGTATATATTCTATGGACGTATATCCACCCGTTGCTTGTATCTAGTAGATAGATCTTGGTACTTAGTTGTTCCCATTGTAGGAATATTTTTGTTTTCTATGTTGCGAACCCAACAGTGGTATCAGAGCTGGATCTATGCGTAGATGCTTTGCACAGGTAGTACACATATGAGTATGTGGGCGATGATGATCATTTTATTGCTTCTTAGTTCTACTTTGGATATTGGTGGCATAGTGGGATGAAGCGGCCTGGACAAACTTTACATGTCCTTGCACATGAGACCTGTTCCACGCTTGACATGCAACTAGTTTTGCATAAGTGGCTAGCGGGTGTCTGTCTCTCCTACTATAGTCAATATCTAATTTGCAACGAGTTGTCAACAATTTGGTTATCCTTGTTGTGGTTCATGTTCGTAGGTAAGAACGGTTCTATCTTCGAATCCCTAAGACACATAAAACTTGCAATGGATAAATTAGAGGCGTTTAGTTTAGATTGTTGCTGGGCTAGTGTCATGATATGGTAATGTTGTAAGTAAAAGTATTAGTAGATACTCTTACAACACACAAAACGTGTAAGTTCCATAGACCTTGGCCTTACACATAAAGGAATGATGAGGATCATACCACGATGCACATGATGGAGATCAAGTGCAAGAACCATATCATTTCACTTATTAACATGTGATGTTTGTTGCATCTTATATTGCTAGTTTGGAGTTTTATTAGCATAATAAGATGATCCCTCATATAAATATCAAGATAAAATGTGTTCTTCCTTAAGTATGCACCTATTATGTTTCTTCGCTCCAAGACATCACGTTATGATCGGGTGTTCTTGGATCCACGATCATATTTCGGGTGTAAGACAGTTTACACACGCGAATACTGGCATGTACAGACATGGCCTCGGAACACGGACCGAAAGGTTAAGCATGAGTCATATGAAAGATATGATGCCCATTTGATGCTCGCCTTTGAAGCTACACTGACTCACGTGATGATCGGACTTCGTGTAGTGGATTTGGTTCATGTAATCACCAAAAAGACACGAGGGATGTCGTTTTTTAGTGGGAGTTCATTTCTAATTTGGATTAGTCGAACTCAATTTATCATAAATTAAATCAAAGTGAATTTTCATAACTTGTTGTAGTCATTGGCATTCGTTCACCACCTTATGCTTAGTTGTAATTGAGATAATAGAACTATAGAATTCTGGATATTTACTTTACGAACTGGTATCGTATTATGTTGAGTGTCAATCTAAAGTTTAAAGTCCTATTGCAAACTTTTAGCAAACTCTATTTACTCCGTGAAGTTTAATAATTACTATTAAATCGAGAGTAACAATTCCAGTGTTAGTATCTTAAGTATCATGTTTTCCTCCATGATTCTTGATTGTATTAATATCAATTTTATCTAGGAGCTGAAAGAACTGTTTCAGAAACCATCATGTGTGGCAGATATAACGATATCTGAAACAATGTTTTGGTTGCAATATGATAGAAAAGTATAATATATGTTCTCGTATTGGATGAGAATTTGCAAAGTTTGGAGATGCTAGACATCCTAATCATCCAAAAGGGTTTTGGAAAGTAATGTTATACTCACGATTCGCCTTTATAAGCTACATTAGCTTGATAATGAAAGTCGTCATGATAAGGATGAATAGAAGATGTATGTAAAGTGTTTACTACACTAAAATATTACTAAAGAATGAATTTTGAAAGAATGCCGATCATTTGATGATGGTGATCTACTTCAAAGTGCAAGTCCAAAGGTATTATTATTTGAATATACACGCTTTGGACTATGTGTCATGTATATGGCACCACTTTTGATGTTGATAGATTCTTTCAAAAAGGAAAAGGAAATGCTGAAAGAGAATCTATAAAATATATTTGGCAGAAAAGAAAAGACTGGAAATATCCAGTTTAGGTATATAGATGATATACATGTTATTGTTGTATTCTTTGCTTGTTAAACAATGTGGTTCTTTGGTATTGGATACCGAATTGGTTGGTATGAAATTTCATACAGAACGATGCAATTCATGAACCACAATGGCCTAAGTAACTAACACGAGAATATGTGATGATGTTCATCGAAAACAAACAAACTGTTGTTTGTATTTCTCGTTGACATCAAAGCTTGCCTTCAAGATTTGTTTTAATAATAGTTATTTAAATCAAGTATTATGAGAACAAAGATTGTTCAAATAATTACCGTATTCCATATAAGATGGATGATTTACAAATCTAGTTGGAGAAATAACATCCATAAAACTATTGCTAAAATGTCGCAAGACAAATTATTGGAAGATCACTTACGAAGTGACATCGCCATTTAAATTATATTGGAAAGAAAACATGAAGAACCTCCATTTTCATGGATTTTTGGAGTCTTTGATTTAATCAAGTGACACTTGTGAGACTTTTCTCGGGATAATTAAAACTTCGCTCAAAGGCCAAAGAAGAACGAACAACTAAAATATTGGAATTTATACATATAAGTGTATGTAGTCCATTATGTGTAGTCGTAAGTGATGGATTTCAACTTCATATACTTTCTTCAGAAATTTGAGTAATTATTCACTTAATGAGAAGGAAGTATGAAATACTTGAAAACGTTCAAAGACTTTCAAGATGAAGTGGAAAATCATTGTAACAAGAAAATAAATGATTTATGATTTTATCATAAAGGGATTTATTTGAGTTGCAAGTGTAACAAGAAAATAAATGATTTATGATTTCATCATAAAGGGATTTATTTCAGTTGCAAGTTTATCAAATCACCTAGATTTACATCTCCCGAAACACCATAGGAATATGGAGTGTTTGAGATTTGTAATGAAACCTTGTTTGACATGGTTGGATCAAAGGTGTTATTTATAAAACTGCCATTATGTTTTAAAAAGATTAAAGCTTTAGAGACTACCGCTTTTACACTGAAAAGAGCTCCATCTTGATCCATTGAAATGACACCTGGTTTAGGGTAAAACCCAAGTTGTCCTTTCTTAAATTTTTGGTATGCTAAGCATAAGTAAGATGTTTACAACCAAAGTCGGATGAGCATGTCTTTGTAGGTTATTTCGAATAACCATTGGGTATTCCTCCATAACACCGAGGACAAACGGGTTTGTCGCTTGAAATGTGAAGTTTCTTGAAAAAGGAATTTTTCGCAAAAGTTAAGTGGGAGGACAATAGAACTTTGATAAGGTTAATGAACCTTAGCTATATGTGCTGAGTTGCGCATCGCCGGAAAATGTTCCAGAGGTAGCCAAAATTCTCATGGCTCACGTGCCTCAAAGGTTGTGGTCACGGAGGTCTAAGTTCCTTTTGAACCAAGTAGGTCAGATAAATAATCAAATACTAAGATTTGAGAATAAATCATTATTGTTTTACAATGATGAACCGACTACATGCAAAGAAGCGATGATGGGCCCTGACTCCGTCAAATGGCTTGAAGCCATAAAATCCGTGATAGTTCCATACATGAGAAATCAAGTTTTTTGAACTTGGAAGACCCTCCGGAAAGGTGTAAAAACCTATCGGTCGTATTTGGATCTATAAAGAAACAGACATGGATGTTTCACATCTATGAAATAGTCGACATGTAGTAAAGTTTTTTTACGACAATGTTCAAGGAGTTGACTATGACAAGATTTGATCTTTCATAGCGATATTTAGTCTGGACGGATTAAAGTAGCAACCACTACTTATAATTTGGTATATGGTAGATGAATAAACAAAGCAAAGTTCTTCTAATAGAATGGTTACCTAGGATGTGTGCATGACACGATCCAAAGGGTTTTGTTAATTCAAAGGATGCTAAAAGGGCATGCAAACTTCAATGGTTGAAGTAAACATCATGGAGTTGGAATCTTCACCATGATGAAACTGTTAAAGGAGTTTTTTATCAGGAGACAATGAAGATGCTTGCATTTGCAAGAAATTAAGTGGGAGCGCTGAGACATATTTCTAATGCATTATGTGGAGGAAATCTTGATGATTAGAAATGATGTATCTTTTATTGACAAAGGTTAAGAATTTCATTTCGATGAAAGACTTAGGAAAAACCCAAATATTTAGCATGAATGTCTACATGGATAGACTGTGACGCTAATATGGTTATGCCAAACATACATATATGAGATATTGAAGGGGTTCAATATAGAAACGACGAGAAAAGGATTTTGTCGCATGGAAAATAATTGAACCAAGATTCAAGTGTATTGACACTTGATAAGTGAAACAAGATTCAAGTGCTTTGACACTTGATGAGTGAAATCACAAGAATGTTTTGATCAATCATACCATGATATGTACACATCTCGATATGTCATATGCTCTAAGTTTTATGAGCATTTACCAGAATGAATCATAAAATGATCATTGGATGATAGTGAGGATATTTTTATGATCTTTTGGAAGAACTAAGAATATATTTGTGTAGAGGTGACAAATAATTACAAATAGTTTATTGTAAAGCGTTATATTGATACTAGTTTTGTCACAAGACACAAATTAAGATTATCTCAATTTAAACTATGGGTGGCACAATGAAATGGAAAGGAGTTTCCATAACGGATTTGGATGAATTCCAAAGTTAAGACATTGTGACGGATACTACAATAGAAGGCTAAGTATATGACTGCTACAGTATCAGCAAAGGAGGGCATTTGTGTCAAGTAGTTTGTTATCAAACTAAGGTGTGGTTTGCAATGGGCTAACACTAAAGATATATTGTACGACAATAGTATCGACATGATTTAACCCCAAGAAACTAAAGATCTCACCAAAAGACGAAATTTATACAATGCCATCTCATTGGAGAATGAGTGATGCGTGAAGACACAAAGACATGAAAATACACATGGACCTGAAAGCGTCAGATCCAAAGATTATGTTAACCACTTGCAATCGCGTATATGGAACACCAGAAAGCCATAGGTGTTCAATACGCAAATATTTCTAACTAGATTATTGTCTCTAGTGCAAGTGGGAGACTGAAGGGAATATGCCTGAGAGGAAATAATAAAGTGGTTATTATCTCATTCCTTATTTATGGTAAATATTTATTTTGCATGCTATAATTGTATTAATACGGAAACGTTAATACATGTGTGTTTAATAAACAAATAGAATGTTCCTAGTTATGCCTCTCTCATAAACTAGCTCGTTGATTAACAAGATGATCAAAGGTTTTCTGATCATGGACATTGGATGTTATTAATAACAAGGTCACAACATTGTTGGAATGATGTGATGAACATTCATCCGAAGTATAGCATTACGATCAAGGTCATTGTGTTTATATTGCTATAACATCATACAAAGTTATCTTAGTCCTTATACCATGAGATCATGTCAATCACTAACACCGAAAGAGTATCTTGATAACATCAAATGTCACATCGTAACAGGGTGACTATAAAGATGGGTTCAGTGCTACGAAAGTGTTATGTTGAGGCTCATGGATCAAGAGTGGAATTTTTCCATCCCTATGACGGAGAGATATACTTTGGGCCCTCTCGGTGATATCACATTAGTTAGCTTGCAAGCAAGTGATTTGATCACTAGAATGTTATATCACGGGAACAAGAAAAGAGTACATGTCAGTAATGAGATCAAACTAGGTATGGAGATACCGATGATCGAATCTTGGACATATAATATATCGCGAGACAAAGGGATTGATTTACATGTGTATAAGGTTCACACGATCACATAAGTCATTGTTGAATATGTGGGAGTCAGTACGGATCTCCAGGTCCCACTGCTGATTATTAATCGGAGAGGGTTCTCGATCATGTCTACATTATTTGCGAACCGTAGGGTGACACACTTAAGGGATACCGACACCATTTGGAGCAAATAATATGCCAGAGAAAGAAAAAGGAAAGCAAGGGAATTTATTTCACTAGACACCGAAACTGTTTCGGTTGAAATTGCTGAAACTGGTTCTGCATGTGAAATTGAATACTAGCAAGGGGTTCTATGTGAATGTTTGTTAATTAAAGTAATTAACAAAATTCTGAATAAATAAATAAAAGAGTTTTATTTAAATGAGAGCTTGCATTAAATTTGGTGGAAATTTAATGCATGTGAGTGGATTTTTGAGTGGAGGCTCTTTTATGGGAGTGGAGGCTTTTCATTTTGAGTGGGAGCTCCACCCACATGAATGTGGAAGAGGTGGGGGCAGCCACCATGGCTGGGATCCATGCCCCTTGGGGTGCCCCCCTCTCCTCCTCTCAAAGCACATCTCCTCGTGAAGGATCCCTCTCCCCCTTTAGAATTTTCCCATGGTCTCGGATCAGCGAGATACATGTTCTTAGTGGCTTTTTCTGGAAGGATTTGTTGCTTTCGCTGCTTCGCTGGAGCGAGGGCGCGGAGGTTGTCAGGCTACCCGGACGTATGTGCAATCATGGATGCACCACTGCTTTGCGGTTCTAGACTTGATGGTGCTAGACCGGCTGGACCAGATGGACATCATCACGATCTTGAGATCGGCAAGCGTTCGTCTACATCATCCACGAGTACAACCTCGTTAGCGCTTTTCGGTCTTCGAGGGTATGTATTCTATGGATGTATATCCACCCGTTGCTTGTATCTAGTAGATAGATCTTGGTATTTAGTTGTTCCCATCATAGAAAAAAATTGGTTTTCTATGTTGCAAACTCAACAGACACCACTAACAAAGATTCTTGTTCCATCTTGAATTTGTTGACACCACCAACAAGGGTTGTTGCTCACGTTCTTCGAGAGAACACTCCGGAGAGACAAAGGCGAAGAAAGGGATCACAAGATCATGTCTAACTTCTAAGAAAGGAGTATTAGTCACATTAATCCACTTGTTCAATGCCCAAGAACTAATGATAAGAGTAGTGGTATGGTCGCGACTCCATTTCGCACTCTAAGCATTACTCTGTACATGAATAAGGGGATCGTGTAACAAAACTCTCAAAATTTAGACTGGCGATCTTGGAAAGTAGTATTCACAAAGATTCAGAAAGATGATGATGTCGTCGTCTTAGAAGTCGCAAAACACCGAAAGCATCGAGAGAGCGGTTACATAGAGAGAAATCCAGATGTAGCACCACCGTTACAAAAGGAAGGAAGAGAAACCCTAAAGTTAAGAGAGAAGATTAAAACACGCAAAGATAAGAAGAGTAAGAATAGAGGTAAGGAGTAAAATCAGAGCTAATCAGATCTATCCAACGCATTTTTAGCAAAATAGTTTTGACACTCTACAACGTCTGTTGGCAAGGTTAACCTACATGCTGGACCAGTGGGGTATCGTAAACCTTTGCTCTGATACCAGTTGTAATGCCCCTGAATTGGGTCTATGCAGATCATAGCATTTCCTGCCAAAACCTGTATAGAAGCGATTCAAAGACGCCCACCAGACACTTTCGTGTGGGTGGGATTTGATTATAAGTAGTTACATCACAGTAGTTTACCAAAGAGTCCACAAGAACTTACATATACAACAACGACTCAACGAGTCGAGAATACAAAAGGTACAATACGGAGATACAACTCAAGAAGAAAGCAAGATAGTATCCGAGTATGGACAAGATCCAAATTGGACTAAGAGTCCTAAAGAATAACCAAGCGGTGTCCAACGCTGCCCAGGCCAAGCCGAAAGGGTAACCTGAATAACATCGTCGATCACATACCTGTCAAGCCAAAAGGGTGTCGGCAAAGGCAAAGGAAAACAGAAAGAGAGCGGTCAGTACTGCGGCCAGTACACGGCGAGACTAGAATTCGGCGGTCCTCGCCTACAAGGTATGGTGGGCTCAGCGGCAGCAAAGCTTGCACTATCTAACTTATAGAGACACTCTAGAACTTCGGCTATTAGAGCGAGATAGGAGAGCACTACACGATAGCATAATATAACACCAAACATAACCCATCCAAAGATTTACCTCTCGAAGACCAGTCGAGGAAGTCCCCTTGCAGAACACACACAGTGACAATTTTAGTTAAGTAGGTGTTTAGTTGATAAGGCTAATTACTAGTCATATTATTAGAGAGAAAAACATTAGTGGAGGTGTCTATGATCATGACATTGTACTCCTGAGGCGTCCATAACCGTGGACACACGGCTTCTCGAAAAGATTTACCCTGCTGGGCTGCACTGTTGTACCCGAACGCATGCTCAACCCTTCAGGCAACATATTATGCGTGCCATCCGAATCTCACAACAAGAACTGTCCCTTAACTACACACATATCTAGAGGCATCACCTACCGTGTTTTACCCACATAAGAGATACAGTTGATTCTCCAGGTGGCACAGCGTTTGAGTCTATGGTCTGGCGATGATCGGAAGATAACTTGTAGAGCTCCATCCCACCTCCGACACGATATCCCGATTTTATGCAATGCAAGCCATGGCAGTCCACCAAAATTATATCACAACTCAACCCATGTCCGAGGACATATTATGCGTATGCACCAAATGGAAAACCAATTTTGTAACCCTCTGGATATACGAATAGCGCCGGTAGTTGAGGGGGTATCCCAGAGGCCCCCACGTTTGGTTAGCGCGATCAACTCAGAACTGGTATCGTAGAACTAACGGGTCCTAGGTCGGCTCAAGCAGTTTCCAAAGGTGGTCCCTGTCGGGGCCTTATCATTAGGTGAAACCATAACCATTATCTTGACCATAACCATATCCAATATCACCAATTTAATTATCTTATCACCATCAATATCCAAGTATCATGTTCCACATGTATGAGATCAATACTAAGCATGCCTACGACTCGCAATGATAGGGCTAGCTAATCAAACAAGGCAATAGGATAACCAAGGAAATATAGTGGAGCAGGTAAATAAAGGAACGGTACTATAGCATCGATAATAAGGATAGCAATAGATCAAAGGAAGGAAGTAAAGACTATAAATGCAAAATAGGTAGAAGGGGGAGAATGCTCGCCTGAGAAGACCAACCGAAGGCTCGTCGTAACTCGCACCAACTCGACGGCCTATCCGAGAAGAAGCAAAGCACTAGAAAGAACATCGGATGCACTATTTAATACTACGGCGGAAGATCCGGCATGTTTATGATATGATGCATGACATGGCAATATGCGGTTTAACTTAGCAATATTAAGCGGAATCGGAGTTACGAGAGATAAATATTATGGTTAAGTTGTTTAACTACCCCACATATTAAATGTTGAATTCACAAGGCAAAACATGGCATTGATTCGCTACACAATATTAAATGGAGTCAAGATAAGACAAGATTATCCCGCATATACACTTCATGTTTTATTTAGGTGGATTGCTATTTAATCCAAACCCACAAGATAATATGTATGCAAGCATGCAAGATTTAATGCAACAAGTAGATGACATTTATACAAAATAGGGGTAGAAGTTGGGTCTCACGATTCGAAACGGAGAGATGATCTTCGGAACATGGTTAAAGCAGCGGACTAATTGATACTGAGGTATTTGGATCCACTCTATCCTCTTCAGAACAAAAAGGAAGTACCCGAATTAGTGAGTGTCAGGGACATCCGGTGAAAGAAACTAAGGTTAACCACTTTCATACATTTTGTCAAACACCTAAGGGACGGACGAGCACAGTTAAAGACGTACACTAGATATAAAGAATAGAAATCAGAGAGTACGAGGCTAACTGGAGCATACCAAACAGCTATCGTCGTGGCAGAAAAGAAAATCAAATGGAGCTTCGGCTCCTGGACAAGTTCTGATCGAGATCGGCATTCCCTCAAAGATTGTGCGCGCACAGGTATGGTAGCATATCGTTGCTGATCTATATGATCAAGGCAAGGACAAGACGGCATGGAGCAGGCCCGCTCGACTGAAGCAGGAGATAGCTGGACATGCGCGGAGCAGCGCGCTGGGCGGCATTGGCTTGCTGGGGCACGCACTTTGCTGCAATTACTGCTGGGGGCTCCTGCTGACCGTGAAAGGACAACGACAGGCGCAACATGAAGGAGCACCTGCAAGTGCTGTGCAAGCACGAGATCAAGCGGGACTCCCAAGGCGGACTCGACGTGTGCGGAGAAGACCAAGACAAAGACTGTTGCTGAATCGATTTGCATGCGCAAGGCACCATGTAGCTCGACTGATTCCTGCCTGGAGTGTACTAGCTGAGCGTGACAAAATTGAACTATGTAGACACTGCAGCTACCAGATTTGAAGCTGAATTTGGAGTGAAGCAAAGAGGAAAAGGTGGAGAATTTCGGCAGATCTAGATCTTAGATTTGGAGGGTTAGGGTTTGGAGGAAGAAGAAGGGGATATGAATATTTATATAGTCCAAAGTAGACTAGATAGGGCTAGTTTGGCCAAAACTTTACACGGCCTTTAGCCTAGTTTTATTTTTTGTCAAATAATAAAAGCATTTATGGTCAAGTATCAGACCGAGAATATTATTTTGTTTTATTTTAAAAATAAGAAAAGGGAAACTGATTTAATAAAACCATAGGGATATTTTAGCAAAACAAAAATAGGTTTTTACCAAAATAGTTTGCGATCAAATTTGGGAACAAAATATGCATGCTGATGTCATGATGATGCAAAAATAAAATAACAAACAATTTCTAATTTTCTAATATTTTTCGGGCGTTACAGTGTTTTCGGAAATAGGGGTTGTACTGTCTAACGTCCATGCTAACTAAGGTCTCCTATAGTCAGGATGGCTCTGATACCAAGTCTGTGACACCCCGGATTTACGGTCCGAGAATACCCTTTATGCCTGCAATTCACGTTCCCATGATCAGTGAGCCGTGAGCATAACAGACCAGTATCATTACAACATCCATGAATAACGAGAAAAAGTACTTACAAATGCGCCATTATGGCGATACAACCTGAATAGCGGAAGTCTTCAAACGCAGATCCCATGTCATGCCTTAACCTACAGGCGACTGACTAGAAAGACGGCCTAGCTCGCATAGACGTCAGAAATTCCCATCGTTCCTCCTGCTTCTAAAAAGTCTGGCCAAGTAAATAGCTAGGGACAATGCCACTGAGTACTTTGAATGTACTCGCAAACCACCTTCAGAAGATAATAAAAAAGGTATGCAATATGGCTATGGTAGGATGGCTCCAAGAGAGGTTCTTTTATAAGCTAGTTTCTCTTGTAGATATAGCATTTCTCTATATCTTTGTTGAAAACTTTTGTAAAATATTTTGTAAACCTTTTTGAAAAGTCTTAAGAAAATACTAGGATTTGGGTCACCCATTTTGTTTTTCCTTCCGGTCATCTCATGACCAAACTCCTCCCTACTTTTTCCGACCAACTCATGGTCAAATTATTTTCATCGCTTTTTCCGAAGTCCTTTTTGAAAACAAAACCAGCACCGCTCTACAGCAACCTTCCCAACCGTCCATGACCGTGGACACAGCTATTCGAATAGATTTACACTCTGCAGAGGTTGTACACTTACCCACATCATCCGATTACCCGTCCCTGATCTGCACCGATCGTGGGTCGAATAACCGGTCAAGACCTTCCGGATGCCCTTTCCGATACAGGTGCCTATCCTACGAGGTTAATCCCCTCAAAACCGGGACGCCCTATATAGTAACCAGCCAACCGGAGCGCGTTTTTCACCTCGACGGGTGTGCGCTTTTAATGAGGGGTTCATAGTATCGCGCGGAGGCCCGTAGACCCTTTGTTCCTTCTCCCAGTCGATTCTACGCATGGACCGTTAGATAGAGAAGTCCCACCCTCCGGGAATTGTTTGCCCCTGTATTAGTGTGAGGCACCTATACAAATTAGATAAACTTCTAGCCCAACCCCGTCCCATTCAAGAGTAATGTGGTTGCACGGGTTAATTGTTTTAGCAAAAATGCAAAGAACCGGGTGCGTTTTTGTAAACATTTTTCCTCCATCATTTGTCTGACCCTTTTTGTAAACCAAAAACCTTTCTCATTTTCAATGTCACTTGGTAGGCCAGGCCTCCCAAGGTTTTCTCATAAAACACTTTTGTAAACCTTTTCCCTAGGGTCTTCCCATCCTATACTCTCCAAGGGGTTATGGTGTTAAGTCACCATCTATCATGCTAGGGGTAGGTAGGTATCATAAAATTGGGTTGTACCTAATGGTACTAAGGGGTAATGGTTTGGAGGAGCCAAACATTCCCCACATAATATAATATAGTAAAATAATGCATTTTGCATAAACGGGTAGTTGAAACATGCATAAGTAAAATAATAGGATAAGGCATATGAGCAAGAAGGTGGCTTTCCTGTGACCAGCGATATGTCCCGTGACTTATTTAGAATACTAGAAAATCAATAATAATAATGATATCGATAATAACGCTCTGACGCTTCCTTCTTCTCAACGGCACACAATCGCAAATATCGCCGTTATCGAGCATACATGCAAACAACAACACCACATAAATACAATGCATACAAGCATCAAACCATACAACAAGCAATTTACAAAACAAGTTTGTAGATCAACAAGGATTGAGGATTTGGTTGGGGATGCAAAGGAAATGCTTGGGTTGCAAGTGGGGATTCCCTATTTAAGATTTAAGGTCCAAAACCACCTAGACAAAGGGTTTTGGAGCAAGGACAAGTTATCTATGATAACATTGTGTAAGAAAGACACCATCAGATAGGTATTGATAAAATGAAACCAACAAAAGTGGTTTCACTATTTTATCAAATACCATTGATTTATAAGGGATTTTATAGTGATTAAAACTCTAGTTTTAGGAAATAATTCACCAGAACTGTTCTGGAGTTCCAAAAATTATTTACTTGGGTGGTTAGTTAGTATTTGATGGACTGGTTCACTGTGAGTTGGAATCACTTCGAAACAATTAACAAAATGCCCTCGGGAAATTCCCAAATATAGTACTGGATGATATTTGTCTTTTTCACCAGATTAAATCTACAATAGGTTTTTATGTGAATCCAAGGACACATGCTAGGTACTGAAAATACCTTTCTGTAGCAATTAGAATCATCCTTTTTGGATTTTCATAACTCATGGGTTGAATTTATTGGTGAAATAACTATACACAGAAAGGATTAGTTTCCCCAAAATTCAATAGTGGTTCATAAAATTAAGAGCTACTGGGTTTTGAAATATGTTGACATATAGGTGTTCGAGGAGTTGGAATTAGGTCAAAAACTCATTTGGATTGACCTACAGAATTTTCTAAAGTCAGAAATGCCTTGTTTTTATTATTTTTGCTACAGGTAATCTAGGAAGCAAATTTAGGTGGAATCAGTGGTACATACAAGGTATGGACAATAACTTTCAGAACCAATTGGTTTTGCTCCATTTGTAAATACCAAACTCTCTGGAAGATTTTATTAGTGAAAGGGACACATCTAAGTAGATGATTTAACATTTTTATTCTAAACCTCAAAAGGGCTAACCAAAGCCTCTGCATGTTAGAGAAAACATTAGTGTAATCAAGGAAATTTAGATCTAGGAAATTACTCTTTTTTTCATTTTATTTTGGATGTAATCCTCAAGGAAAGATTTCAGATATGTAGGAAAACATTTAAAACAAAACGGGGGTGTTGGGCCGGATCCTAAGGGCATTGGGATGCAGTGCTCCTACCCGGGCACACAGGCGCGCGAGAGAGGAATTTTAAGGGCTGACGGCGCGGCCCCGCTCATCAGCGAGGGAAGGAGGGCAAACGGGTATGGGGCGACCAGGGTCGTCCGATTAGAGTCGATATGACGGCCCCTGCTCTGTCTTCTTTCTCTGGCTAGCGGTGGCGAGCAGAAACCCTAGCTGGGGGGGTCTGCGGCTCGAGGGGGCTCAACTGAGAGGCGGGGAGGTGCCAGAGACGGTGTAGGGTGATGACCCACATGTATAGGGGATCGCAACAGTCTTCGCGGGTAGTATTTCCCAATTTATTGATTCGACACAAGGGGAGCCAAAGAATACTTGCAAGCCTTAACAACTGAGTTGTCAGTTCAGCTGCACCTGGAAATAGTTCTTGCTCAGAGAAGTTTATTAGTAGCAACAATTTGTAGTAGCAACAGCAACGGCAACAAAAACAGTGAAACATGAGCAATATTAATAGTAACGGTAACAGTAGGACTCGAGTGCGGTAGGCATAGGGATGGATGGACGGGCGTTGCATGGACGAGTCTAAACATGTAACTTCAAGATCTAGGGCATAGCAGATAAATAATAACAAGCAGCCTGACCATCCAGTGGTGGCGCTAGCGGCGGCGACAGACGGCGGCGCCTCTGTCAGAGTTGCTACCGGCGTTCTAGGTCGCCCGGGAGAGGGGGGAGGGGCTTACCAGACTCGCCGTGTGCCGCTGATGCTCAAGGTGGCGCTGGTTTGGCAAGGGGCGCACGGAGATGGTCGCTGGAGCTCGTCGAAGTTGCGGGTGGCGTCAGTTGCTTGCTGTCGAAGACGTTGCCGGGGTTCTGTGTCGACCTATCAAGATCCAGATGGTTTAGGAGATGCGCAAGGGTCTGGCAATCAAGACTGTATCAAAGAGGAGGCAAGGGGTGGTCTCATTTTACCTGAATCGCACGTCGGAGTCGAGCGGCGGCTCAGGTGCTCGCGGGTGAGGACGAAGGCGTCGCTCTGGGTCATGAGAAAGCAAACGGAGGGCATTAGCGAACGTGCAAGGTCATGCTGGTCACGGTGGTTTGAACTAGAGGCAGGGGCGGTCAGTACTCACCGAAATTCGTCGCCGGAGTGCATCTGTCTGCGGCGGCGTGTCACATCCCAAGATTTTCCAAATCTTGTAATGTGAAAATAAATGAATAATATAAAACTTTGTTTGATTTTCAGAGCCAGAAGAAACTTTTTGAATTCAATTGGAACTTCAAACCCATTTGAATTAAATAAAATCCTAAAGGGATTCATAAAGATAAACATTTAATAAAGGAAATTAAAAATGTTTTGGAATTACTATTATTGGATCCTTTAATAAAAGATTTGGTATTCAAAAGAAAAGATGGATTTATAAATAAAGATTATTTTATAAAGCCAAATTAAAACTTGGCCAAGTTTTGGAATTAAAACATTTTATTCTAAATAAATTTAGCAAAGGTTTATTTAAAATAAATTAATAAGGATTTAATATCCAACTTTATTTAATAAAAGGCTTTACCATTTTAATTAAAACATCAAAACTTATTAAATTATTTTAAATAGGTTTTCCAAGTATTTTATATTCTCTAATAAAAACCTATTAAAGTGTGTTGGCTTTATTTTATATTTCAAAATAAATATCTCAATAAAACAAATCCTATTATATTTAATAATGAAAGTCTATTATATTAATTAATAATGGACACTAAAATAAAAGGTTATTTTGTTTTAAAACAAATTTCCAAATATTATATATTTCCCAAATTAAACCTACTAATTTTATTTTGAAAATATTTAGGTTTCAAATAAAGATTTTATTAATAAAATTAAACCCTATTTGATTTAATAACTAAGGTCCATTTTATTTAATTATTAATGGAACCTAAAAAGATTAAAATATTATTTATTTTTATTTAGGATTTTGGTTCAGGTCACTAAACAGAACCAAATTCTTAGTTACAATGTTTGGTGAAGATTTGAATTGTTTTGAATGCTTGAGAATTGTTTGAAATAACAAATCAGAAAATAGAAATAGAAAAGAATAAAACAAACAGGCAGAAAAAAAATATGAAATTGGACCAGCCCACCATTTGGCCCAATAGCCCAACTCACAGCCCACCTCCTCCTTTCCCTGAAACGTTTTTCCTCACCGCATAATCAACCCACATAGCCTATGACTGGTGGACCTCCCCTTTCTCTCCTTTTCTCACTGACACCAGACCCCACCACCGGCCCTCTTCTTCCTCACCCGCCACTGACCGCGCCCCCTCCCTGGCCATTACTGCCGTTGAATGCCGGCGTGAATCCTCTTTACTGGCCGAGTAACCGCCACCAGTGACCACTCCCTCTTAACCGCCTCTTCCCCCTCTCGGTTTCCCCCTCAGTTCCCCATCCTAGTACGCCCCCAGGCTACTCGATTTTACCCTGCACCGCCGCCGACTCCGGCGACCATTCTCATCAAATTCCGGCAGCCTCTCACCGCCCCTTGCCACTTCGACCACCCTCACCTGATCCCCACATCCTAGCGAACCTCCCAGAGGCATTATCTCGCTCGCTCACGCCCCTGAGCCTCGTCAACAACAACCTCCAGTACCGCCGCCGTCTGCCTCTACTCCGACGACGCCCCAGGTTAAATCCGACCACCCCGTGTCCTCTAGATCACGCACACATCCTTGCCATGATCTTGCGCAGCTAACCCAGTCCTCCGTTTGTCCTCCCATGAACCACAGCGCCGTCCACGACGACCACCTGACGCGCCCGACGCCGCCATCTACTCCGGCGAGCAATCGCAGCTGCCCCCTAGCGCCCCTCGACGGACAAGTACCACGTTGAGCATCAGCAAACGTCAACGATTCCGGTGAGCACTTTTTCCTCCTCCCTTGCTTCCTATTTCACCGGCACCGCCATCGTCTGGTCGCTCCGCCGCCAGCAGCCGCCGCAGCGCCGCCCGTCTATGGTCGAGCACCCCACAGCCGTCCGATCAAGATCTGACGCTCACGATAGTCTCACTTAACAGCGAAAGGGTACGCGCCCTGTGCGGTGCGATCAAACTAGATCATGCGGTCCGCAGCACTCGATCCAGACGAACCGGTACCGACCAATGAAACGGCGACGCGTGTCCAGTGTTTGAGTTAAAACGGATTTTTGAATCAGATTTATTTTCAAACTTCAAACCTTTGTAACTTTCAAACCACACGTCCAAATTTTACAAATTTTATATCAATGAAATCAGGAGAACAAGCCCTAGACAACCATGCCCTTAGTTTAGTAAATAGTATCTGTTATCTTGTTTGAATTTGCAGAAACTTTTGTATGCTTGTTTAGAGTATAAAAATTGTTTAAAAATGATTTTTGGATTAAAACCTTTGCAAAATGGTTTGTTGTGACCTTACTGACCCTAGGAACCAACCCTTGGTGTTAGAAATTATTTTTGTAAGATTTAGGTTAGATTACTTGACTTAGTCATTTTCTAGCCAAATAAAAAGAATGGTTTTTGTTATAAAAATGTTTATGAAAATAAAACTTTAAGGAAATGTTTTGGACCAAACCTACTGACCTAAAAACACCAAGTTTTGCAAATTAGCAACTCATTTGGTGAACAACGTAAGAGTTTTGCCTTAATAAAAACATTTTTCACCACATGAAATGATAAATGGATTTAAAATAGTTTTTGGACAAAACCCTCTTGCTAATGACTTTGCCACTTTGGTAAATGACCAATTTGTATCTTACAAAGTTTAGAAACCCCATAGAGAACCCTTTGCAAAATAAAACTATCTTGAGCATGCTCCCATGAATGAATTAGTTTCCATTGTTTTGTGTGTGTGAAATTGTTTGAGTGATTATTGGTTTGGAATGTAAATTGAATTGGTGTTTGCTTGATTGACTTGTAGTGAAGTGTGAGACTAGCAAGATCAAGGAGTGAACCACCATTCCCTACCAAAAAGGCAAGTGATGCTTCATACTTTCAATCCCAATACTTTCTCTATGCATTAGTGATTTTGCTAAGTAAAACTTGCATGGATTTTGCTAAATATAGACCTTGCTATAAGAAAATCTAGTAGATGAATCCTTAGTAGGATTTTCCTAAGTTAAAGATTCCTACTACTATCAAGCTTAGCCTAGCTAATAGAAAACATGGGTGGAATATATATTCACACTATGGAAAAATATTCTAAGTCTGAGGACTTGTGATTTTGTTTAATAAAACAACTAAGTTAATGAATCCCCTGGGTGGAATGGGCTTGCTTTGTGGAGATTGGTTGAGTGGTTCACAAGGCCCATGTTTATGGTTGACCTTGTGTATCTCACTTGTGGTATGCCACCCAGGAACAAAGGGATTTGAGATGTCAAATGTTGAGAAGCTTCAAGTGCAACCACTTGGCAATATGGGCTCTGCCATGATCATATAGGTTGCAAGAACTTAGCCAAATGGACAGTGGGTGGTAGTGTTTGATAGGTTGGAACGCGTCCATTTTGGTCTAAGGGAAGGCTTCTGAAAGATTTTGTCTTGGGAAACCAAGTCTTGTGGGTAAAGTGCACCACCTCTGCAGAGTGTAAAATCTAAGTACTTAGCCATGTCCCTGGTAAAGGACAATTTGAGCATCAAGACATGGAAGCAATCAAGAATCTCATCATTCAAATTTCTAAGTTAAAATCTTGTGGATTGAACAAGGGTTGTTTGAATTCTTCAATCATTGATGGAGAGATGGCTTGGTACAAGGATCTTGAAATCTTTGATTGAGGGAAATGATTTTGTCAAGCAAAAACTTAGTATTTTCAAAATGATAAGAAAAATCTATTTTGAGCAATGCAAGCCTCAACTCCACTTAGCCAAATGCATATAGATGTTAGACTCCACTATACTACCATAGTATCACTTGCCAATACAATTCAAATGTATTGACCCTTTGTGGCTGTAACTTGTATGTTGCAGGTTTGATTGATTTTAGTGAAGATTGATTGATTAGGATTACAAAGTCTACAACCAACATCTACCTGTGGCACTTTGAAGATGAAGGACCCCATGATTATAATTATTCCGCTGCAATGTAATGTAATAGCCAATGAGCTATGTAAGATGTAATAAAAATTATGTTATTCCTGGTTATAAAGTTATATTATGACCTTTGTTTCTTGATATTACATCTTAACTGTGGATGCTAGCTATTGATCCAGGGACTAGCATTGTAAAACACAGGAGGACTCTACCTTATTAGGTTGGGACCCCTACAGATGGTATCAGAGCATTGTGTTGCCTGTAGGATTTGTAAACCCTAGGATTGGACAAAAACCCTTAGAAAAATAGGAGTTACATTTTGATCCAAAACTTATTTACAAAAATACTTGTAAGCTCTTTCCTCAATCATTTTGGTTTCAACTCTACTTCTCTTCTATTTCAACTTGATGGGAAACCTACCCTATGGCCAAAGACTACACTATGTGCAAAAGACTTCTTCAACATCTTCAGCTCTAATGACTTCAACATCTTCAGCGTATTCACCAAGGACTTCCAACTTGGATACCACTAAGGACTACAAATGAGACAAGGAAGTCTTACTCAAAAATTTAGAGACTGAGGGAATGCAAAATAAGAAGGAGCCATCAACAACTTTGAAGTATTGTGACCAAAAGATTTTCCAAGGAAACCATGATCTCATACAAGAAGAATCAAGAAGGAAGTAAAGATCACAAGTGAACCATATAGATGGACCACCATATTTTAGTTAAGTCAAACTCACCAACTTATGTGGTGTAACAAAAATATTTTGTTGCCTAAGTATGTGCTTGAACTTTGTTGTTTGAGTGAAAAGTTGTTTGTGCTTGCATGCACATTGCTTGTGTGAATTGTGATGTGTGTAATTAGAATTGACTCCTTAGAAATATCTTGCCTATTCTAAATCCCTTCAACCCAAACAGATGACTACTCCAAGAAACTCCAACATCAAGGTTGATGACAACAACAACAACAACCAAGAGAACAGCATGAAAGAGCTCATAGCAACCCAGAACCAGTTAAACCAACTGATAGCTCAGTTCATAGCCAACAATAGTGATAAAGATCCAGCACTGCAAAGGTTTCTGGAGGAGCAATCCCAGCTGATGCTTAAGGTGACTAATCAAATGATTAGCATAGAAGAAAGCTATCCTAGAAGAGTGTATGATAACAAGGATGACAAGAATGTTATTCTAGATGGAGCCCCAGCTTGCATTATTTGTGGAGACAAGGATCATACTTCCACGGAGCATGAAGGACAATGCCCCAATTGTGAAGAAGACCATCCTGTTGGACAATGCCCCACCTCTCAAGCTACTTGCTACCTTTGTGAAGGAAGTGATCATACTCCTGACCAATGTCCCATCTATGCCATGGTAGAACAAAGGAAACAAGAAGGATCCAAGTCTACCAAAGGAAAAGGACCACTCATACCTCCAAACAAGACAACCCAATTCAAAGGATCAAATAAAACCAAGAAACCCAAGCAAGACATGAGCCTTGCACAATGTCGTAAATGTAAGGAAATGGGACACTACTCCAGTGGATGCCCAGAGAACAAGAAGAATAAAGAGATTGACCAAGTGTGGTGCAACAACTGCAAAGAACCAGGCCACTATGTAGAAACTTGCCCACAAGAGCCACGTAAAGAACTCAAGGACATTCATTGCTACAACTGCAAGAATCCAGGACACTATGCGAGCAACTGTCCAGAAAGAATGAAGAACAAGTTGAACAAGCCTATGGAGAAGCTCAATCTTGGCCCATGAGTCAAGTATGGAAACCAAGGAAACCATGCAAGTGTTTGCTATGAGAAATTTTCTCCAGGATTCCAAGAAGGACAATATGTAATTTTTGTTTGAAAATTTTTAAGGGTGGTAGTACCCTAGTTGTTTTGAACATGTTTGAAACCCTAGCCTCCCCAAATCTCGGGACGAGATTTATTTTAAGGGTGGTAGCCTGTCACATCCCAAGATTTTCCAAATCTTGTAATGTGAAAATAAATGAATAATATAAAACTTTGTTTGATTTTCAGAGCCAGAAGAAACTTTTTGAATTCAATTGGAACTTCAAACCCATTTGAATTAAATAAAATCCTAAAGGGATTCATAAAGATAAACATTTAATAAAGGAAATTAAAAATGTTTTGGAATTACTATTATTGGATCCTTTAATAAAAGATTTGGTATTCAAAATAAAAGATGGATTTATAAATAAAGATTATTTTATAAAGCCAAATTAAAACTTGGCCAAGTTTTGGAATTAAAACATTTTATTCTAAATAAATTTAGCAAAGGTTTATTTAAAATAAATTAATAAGGATTTAATATCCAACTTTATTTAATAAAAGGCTTTACCATTTTAATTAAAACATCAAAACTTATTAAATTATTTTAAATAGGTTGTCCAAGTATTTTATATTCTCTAATAAAAACCTACTAAAGTGTGTTGGCGTTATTTTAGATTTCAAAATAAATATCTCAATAAAACAAATCCTATTGGATTTAATAATGAAAGTCTATTATATTAATTAATAATGGACACTAAAATAAAAGGTTATTTTGTTTTAAAACAAATTTCCAAATATTATATATTTCCCAAATTAAACCTACTAATTTTATTTTGAAAATATTTAGGTTTCAAATAAAGATTTTATTAATAAAATTAAACCCTATTTGATTTAATAACTAAGGTCCATTTTATTTAATTATTAATGGAACCTAAAAAGATTAAAATATTATTTATTTTTATTTAGGATTTTGGTTCAGGTCACTAAACAGAACCAAATTCTTAGTTACAATGTTTGGTGAAGATTTGAATTGTTTTGAATGCTTGAGAATTGTTTGAAATAACAAATCAGAAAATAGAAATAGAAAAGAATAAAAAAAACAGGCAGAAAAAAAATATGAAATTGGACCAGCCCACCATCTGGCCCAACAGCCCAACTCGCAGCCCACCTCCTCCTTTCCCTGAAACGTTTTTCCTCACCGCATAATCAACCCACATAGCCTATGACTGGTGGACCTCCCCTTTCTCTCCTTTTCTCACTGACACCAGACCCCACCACCGGCCCTCTTCTTCCTCACCCGCCACTGACCGCGCCCCCTCCCTGGCCATTACTGCCGTTGAATGCCGGCGTGAATCCTCTTTACTGGCCGAGTAACCGCCACCAGTGACCACTCCCTCTTAACCGCCTCTTCCCCCTCTCGGTTTCCCCCTCAGTTCCCCACCCTAGTACGCCCCCAGGCTACTCGATTTTACCCTGCACCGCCGCCGACTCCGGCGACCATTCTCATCAAATTCCGGCAGCCTCTCACCGCCCCTTGCCGCTTCGACCACCCTCACCTGATCCCCACATCCTAGCGAACCTCCCAGAGGCATTAGCTCGCTCGCTCACGCCCCTGAGCCTCGTCAACAACAACCTCCAGTACCGCCGCCGTCTGCCTCTACTCCGACGACGCCCCAGGTTAAATCCGACCACCCCGTGTACTCTAGATCACGCACACATCCTTGCCATGATCTTGCGCAGCTAACCCAGTCCTCCGTTTGTCCTCCCATGAACCACAGCGCCGTCCACGACGACCACCTGACGCGCCCGACGCCGCCATCTACTCCGGCGAGCAATCGCAGCTGCCCCCTAGCGCCCCTCGACGGACAAGTACCACGTTGAGCATCAGCAAACGTCAACGATTCCGGTGAGCACTTTTTCCTCCTCCCTCGCTTCCTATTTCACCGGCGCCGCCATCGTCTGGTCGCTCCGCCGCCAGCAGCCGCCGCAGCGCCGCCCGTCTATGGTCAAGCACCCCACAGCCGTCCGATCAAGATCTGACGCTCACGATAGTCTCACTTAACAGCGAAAGGGTACGCGCCCTGTGCCGTGCGATCAAACTAGATCCTTTGGTCCGCAGCACGCGATCCAGACGAACCGGTACCGACCAATGAAACGGCGACGCGTGTCCAGTGTTTGAGTTAAAACAGATTTTTGAATCAGATTTATTTGCAAACTTCAAACCTTTGTAACTTTCAAACCACACGTCCAAATTTTACAAATTTTATATCAATGAAATCAGGAGAACAAGCCCTAGACAACCATGCCCTTAGTTTAGTAAATAGTATCTGTTATCTTGTTTGAATTTGCAGAAACTTTTGTATGCTTGTTTAGAGTATAAAAATTGTTTAAAAATGATTTTTGGATTAAAACCTTTGCAAAATGGTTTGTTGTGACCTTACTGACCCTAGGAACCAACCCTTGGTGTTAGAAATGATTTTTGTAAGATTTAGGTTAGATTACTTGACTTAGTCATTTTCTAGCCAAATAAAAAGAATGGTTTTTGTTATAAAAATGTTTATGAAAAGAAAACTTTAAGGAAATGTTTTGGACCAAACCTACTGACCTAAAAACACTAAGTTTTGCAAATTAGCAACTCATTTGGTGAACAACGTAAGAGTTTTGCCTTAATAAAAACATTTTTCACCACATGAAATGATAAATGGATTTAAAATAGTTTTTGGACAAAACCCTCTTGCTAATGACTTCGCCACTTTGGTAAATGACCAATTTGGATCTTACAAAGTTTAGAAACCCCATAGAGAACCCTTTGCAAAATAAAAATATCTTGTGCATGCTCCCATGCATGAATTAGTTTCCATTGTTTTGTGTGTGTGAAATTGTTTGAGTGATTATTGGTTTGGAATGTAAATTGAATTGGTGTTTGCTTGATTGACTTGTAGTGAAGTGTGAGACTAGCAAGATCAAGGAGTGAACCACCATTCCCTACCAAAAAGGCAAGTGATGCTTCATACTTTCAATCCCAATACTTTCTCTATGCATTAGTGATTTTGCTAAGTAAAACTTGCATGGATTTTGCTAAATATAGACCTTGCTATAAGAAAATCTAGTAGATGAATCCTTAGTAGGATTTTCCTAAGTTAAAGATTCCTACTACTATCAAGCTTAGCCTAGCTAATATAAAACATGGGTGGAATATATATTCACACTATGGAAAAATATTCTAAGTCTGAGGACTTGTGATTTTGTTTAATAAAACAACTAAGTTAATGAATCCCCTGGGTGGAATGGGCTTGCTTGGTGGAGATTGGTTGAGTGGTTCACAAGGCCCATGTTTATGGTTGACCTTGTGTATCTCACTTGTGGTATGCCACCCAGGAACAAAGGGATTTGAGATGTCAAATGTTGAGAAGCTTCAAGTGCAACCACTTGGCAATATGGGCTCTGCCATGATCATATAGGTTGCAAGAACTTAGCCAAATGGACAGTGGGTGGTAGTGTTTGATAGGTTGGAACGCGTCCATTTTGGTCTAAGGGAAGGCTTCTGAAAGATTTTGTCTTGGGAAACCAAGTCTTGTGGGTAAAGTGCACCACCTCTGCAGAGTGTAAAATCTAAGTACTTAGCCATGTCCCTGGTAAAGGACAATTTGAGCATCAAGACATGGAAGCAATCAATAATCTCATCATTCAAATTTCTAAGTTAAAATCTTGTGGATTGAACAAGGGTTATTTGAATTCTTCAATCATTGATGGAGAGATGGCTTGGTACAAGGATCTTGAAATCTTTGATTGAGGGAAATGATTTTGTCAAGCAAAAACTTAGTATTTTCAAAATGATAAGAAAAATCTATTTTGAGCAATGCAAGCCTCAACTCCACTTAGCCAAATGCATATAGATGTTAGACTCCACTATACTACCATAGTATCACTTGCCAATACAATTCAAATGTATTGACCCTTTGTGGCTGTAACTTGTATGTTGCAGGTTTGATTGATTTTAGTGAAGATTGATTGATTAGGATTACAAAGTCTAGAACCAACATCTGCCTGTGGCACTTTGAAGATGAAGGACCCCATGATTATAATTATTCCGCTGCAATGTAATGTAATAGCCAATGAGCTATGTAAGATGTAATAAAAATTATGTTATTCCTGGTTATAAAGTTATATTATGACCTTTGTTTCTTGATATTACATCTTAACTGTGGATGCTAGCTATTGATCCAGGGACTAGCATTGTAAAACACAGGAGGACTCTACCTTATTAGGTTGGGACCCCTACACGGCGCGAGGGCGATTGCGGGCAGCCTGGTGGCGGAGAGGTGGCGCTAGGTGAGGGGAAATGGCCGCGGTACAGAGGGGTTTATGTAGGCAGAAGGAGAGCGGCGATTAAGCACGGAATCAAGGGCAATTAAGCCCGCAGTGACTGCGGCGAGTAATGGCGGAGCGAGCGTCGTGGCCGCGCGTGATTGACGACGACGACGACGTGGTCGTAGGGTCCACTCGTTAGCGAGTGAAACAGGGAGGGGGTGGGGTCCTGGCGTCAGTCACTCAGTGGGTTCGTCTGCGAGTGAGAAAGAGAGAGAGAGAACCCGGGTGGGCTTAGTGGGTTGAATCTGTTGTTGGGCTAGTTAGGTGGCGCTGGCCTTTTTCCAATTCTTTTCTCCTTTTCTTTTTCTATTTTGATTTTCTGAAATGATTTTCAATTCCAAATCAAATGAGTTTGAATTGAAAACTTCTCTAGGTTTTTATTCAGCAAACCTTTCACTCAAATGTGTGTTAAACACCACTATTTACTTAAAACACTTTGATCATTTGAAAATAAAAATAAAACCAAGCCTTTGAGTGATATATATCATAGGCATAAAATTGGTTTTATTTACTCATTTTGTTTTGAAATCTTTGCTCAAGCTTTGGAAAGTGCCTAAGTTTGAATTTTAAACCTTACTGAACAAAACAAAGTATTCTTCTCATTGGAAGATAGCACTAAGGCTAGAGAAAACTTACATGAAATAATAAGCATATATGCTTCTGTTTTGAAATAATTTGTTTGAAATGAAATTCATATGATCATGGATGCATGGATGATATGCATGAGTTTGAAACATGATTTTAGGGATGTTACATAAGGAGTTTTAGCAAATTTGGAAAAATTAAACTTAGTCAAAACTTTCTCCTTCCTAGCTACAATCTATAATAGCCCCACAAATATTCAGGAAAGGTCTACCAAAGATAATAGGACAGGTTTTACTAGCTTCAGAACCAAGCACTAGAAAATCAGCAAGATATTTAATCTTACCACAAAGAACCTCCACATCTCTTACAACGCCAATTGGATAGACTGTCTCTCTATTAGCAAGGTGAATAACCACATCAATGTCCTCAAGTTCACAAGGACCAATTTCATGCATAATCTCTCTGTAAAGCTCATAAGGAATAGCACTAGAACTAGAACCAATATCACATAAACCATAATAGCACCAATTCTAACAGAAAGTACAAGGACACTATTTTTTCTAGCTTTTCTAGGATGGGAGACAATATTAGAAGCATCCTCATAGAAGACAATGTGCTCATCCTCTATATTTTTAGTGACAAGATCTTTTACCAAAGCTACTACAGGTTCAATGTTTATCTGCTCGTCAGGTTCCACAGTTTTCTTTGTACTTTTGCTAACCACATTAGCTATGATAAAATGTTCCTTTACCTTAGCAGGAAAAGGGATTTTCTCAACATAAGGTTCAGGAAAAATGGGATCAACGGTACAAACTTCAATGCTAGCAGGAACATGGGTAACAATATCTTTATAAGGTGCATGGTACTTTTCCCACTCCTTTTTGGGAATTTGAATATAAGAGGCAAAGGCCTCAAAACATTTTGCAAGAACTTGAGGATCAAGACCATACTCAGTACTAATATAACGGAAGTCATCAGTTCCCATAGAAGATTTAATGCATTCATAATCATAGTTTATACCTGACTTTCTTACTTTGTCATTATCCCATGCTTCAATGTTCTCTTGAATATGGTCTAGAAGATCCCATTTAGCTTCTTCCCTTATACGTGTGAATGATCCAGCACAAGAAGCATCTAGTAAATCTTTATCATGAAGAGATAGCCTAGCATAAAATTTATTAATAATAATGTTGTTAGGGAGTTCATGGATAGGACATTTAAGCATTAGTAACTTCAATCTCCCCCAAGCTTGATATGTACTCTCTCCATCACGAGGCCAAAAGTTATATGTTTGATTCCTATCTTTATGAATCTCACTGGGAGGATAGAATTTAAAGTAAACGTGAGGTACTATTTCCTCCCATTCCATGGATTGTCCATTTTTCAGCAGCTTATACCATTCTTCGGCTCTCCCTTTCAATGATATAGAGAGTAACTTCTTCTTCACCTCTTCAGTTGTGATACCTGCACACTTAAACAACCCGCATAATTTATGGATAAAAAGCAAGTGATCACCAGGATGGACAGTTCCATACCCTAAATAATAATTATCCATAACACGGTCAACAATACTTGTAGGTATCTTATAAGGATCTATCTCACCAGGTGGTGGTTCATCTACTACACTAGTGGTAGTAGTTTTCCCAAACAGGAAACCAAGTGGGTTATCCATATTGCAAAAAAAGTAACAAATAGAAAAAAATCAATACTCACAATAGAAGTTTCCTTTACCAATTCCACTCTTCAATAACACTTCACTCCCTGGCAACGGCGCCAGAAAATAGTCTTGATGACCCCCAAGTATAGGGGGTGTATCGTAGTACTTTCGATAAATAGGAGTTTCGATCCCAATGAGGAGCAGAAGGTGCTGACTAGTGAAACTGGCTCAAGAGTTCTCTGTAAATACTAGCAAACGGATTTTTAGGGGTTTTCTGATAAAGCAAAGAAATAAAGTGCAAGTAAATAAAGACAGAAAATAAATGCAGCAAGTGGACCAATCCTTTCTTAGCAAAGGACAAGATGGTGGAAATACTAATGAGGACCAAACGTTCTCGAGGACACATGGGAATTTTGTCAAGTGCTTTCGCTTCATATAGCTGAGTAGTCTTCTTTGGTTTTATAAGTGTTGTGTGGGTGAACCTGTGCTAATGTACCGACCTTACTTGGACTAGTACATACTTGTGATCAAAGCCCTTGCAAGCATCCACAACTACAAGAAAGAAATTAAGATATAAACCTAACCACAGCCTTAAACTCTGAGATCCTACACTCCCTTGTGCAATGGTTTCCTAACAGGGGTTCAGGTTTCTGTCACTCTGGCAACCCCACAATTAGTAGCCAAATACACAATGCATTCCCCTAGGCCCATAAATGGTGAAGTATCATGTAGTCGACGTTCAAATGACACCACTAGAAGAATAGCACCACAACTTAAATATCAAACCATCGAATAATATCTCAACACAACTCCACTACTAACAACATGACTTCTCCCATGTCCTCAAGAACTAAACGAACTACTCACGAGACATCATATGGATCAAGATCAGAGATGATATAATGATGGATAACAATCTGAACATAAACAATAATTCAATGGTTCCACTCACAAGCATCAACTACAATAGTAATCAACACCGGGAAAGTTTCCCCAAAGAACTATGCAAGATTCAACACAATGTTACAGCAGGATGGAGTGGTGATGATGGTGCTAGCGGAGATGATGGTGTGGATGATGATGATGATCCCGATGAAGTCTAGCTTGATGATGGTGTTGATGGCGATGATCTCCCCTCTCCGGGAAGGAATTTCCCAGGCAAAAATCGGTCTGCCGGAGAGCTCTTTCTCTCTCGGTGTTTTCCGCCCCGTAGAGGAAGCGAAATCTTTCTATGGTTGCTCCCTCGTGTGTTAGGGTTTCGAGGAGAAGATATAGGCGAGAGGGCGGAGCCATAGGTGGGCCTGGGTGGCCACACCCCCTGGTGGCGCGGCCAGGGGTGGCCCGCCCCTGGGGGTGTGGGCCCCTTGTGGCCCAACTCCGCCTCCCCTTCTGTTATTCTTCATCTTCCGGGAAAATATAATTTTCCGTAGTTTTTCTGGTATTTTTATGATCTCCGCGAAATTGCACCAAAACACCGCTTTTTCCATCAGAATCCTGACTCCAGCAGTCCATTCTCCAAGAATCATCCAACATGCAAAAATAGATGAAAGTAACATAAGTAATACCTCTTAATACGAAATATATCAATGAATAGAGGCAAAATATGATATAGAATGGTGATGCAAATTGGACGTATCAGGTTTATGTAAATGTCCTCACCGAAGGAGAATTGCCAGATGATTTGTGCGCTCAATTTAAAGAGTTATGATTGGAGATTGTGCCTGAAGGATATCTCATGTATTTGGATGTACAACTAACACTATTGGATAAAATCAAAGAAGCTCAAAAGTTGGACAAGGAAATAGAAGAGATCAAGAGTAAAATTGGTAAAGGAAAGGCAAAGGGATTCCATGAAGATGAATAAGGAACCTTATGGTATGGGAAGATTATCTGCATTCCACAAGATCCCGAACTAAGGAAATTGATCCTATAGGAGGCATATAATTCACCATATTCTATTCAACCGGGTAACACCAAGATGTACATGGATGTGAAGGAAAGATTTTGGTGGAACAATCTAAAGAAAGATATCGTGGAGCACATTGCTTTGTGCGATGTGTGTAGTCGAGTAAAGGCGGAGCATCAGAAACCAGCAGGATTATTACAACCACTACCAATACCTGATTGGAAGTGGGATAAAATCGGAATGGATTTTATCACAGAACTACCAAGGACCAGATCTGGATACGATTCTATTTGGGTTGTTGTCTATCACCTAACAAAAGTGGCTCATTTCATACCCGTGAAGACCACCTATACAAGTGCTAAATTAGCCAAGATCTATATGAACAGAATTGTTTGTTTCCATGGAGTACCTAAGAGTATTGTGTCTGACAGAGGAACTCAGTTAACTTTGCATTTTTGGCGACAACTACATGAGTCATTGGGAACAAGACTAGAATTCAGCACTGTGTTTCACCTTCAGACTGATTTTTGAAGATATGTTGAGAGCTTGTGCTGTAGACTATGGATCTAGTTCGGATGAAAGTCTGCCATACGCAGAATTTTCTTACAATAACAGCTACCAATCGAGCATAGAGATGGCTCCGTTGAATTCCTTTATGGAAGGAAGTGCACTACACCATTATTATGGAGTGGAGTAGGAGAAAGAAACTTGTTCGGAACGTATCTGATCAAGGAAGACGAAGATAAAGTCTGAATGGTAAAGTACAGATTGAAGATAGCCCAATCCCGACAAAAGAGCTATGCAGATCCAAAACATAGAGAGGTCACCTATCAGGTAGGTGATAGAGCTTATCTCAGAGTCTCACCACTTCGTGGTGTGAAGAGATTTGGAGTCAAAGGGAAATTGGCACCTCGATATGTAGGACCATTCAAGATTTTGAGATGCAAAGGAGAAGTGGCCTATGAGTTAGAACTACCAGAATCACTGTCATCGGTTCATAATGTGTTTCATGTAAGCTAGTTGAAAAAGTGTCATCCAGAGATGGAAGAAACTTTGTTAAAAGACACTATACCATTGGAAGAAGTTCAGTTAGAGAGTGATCTCACTTATGATGAGAAACCTATCAAGATTCTCGAGACAGCAGAAAGAGTCACTCGTACTAAGACAATTAGGTTCTGCAAGGTACAGTGGAACCATCATACTGAGGAAGAAGAAACTTGGGAAAGAGAAGATGAGCTTCGGAAAGATCACCCTCACATGTTTGCTAGCTAATCCGAATCTCGAGGGCATGATTCATCTTAAGGGGCTTAGATTTGTAACATCCCAATTTTCATCAAATCCAAAACATTCTCATTGCATTCATACATAGCATCTGTGCATTGCTCAAAAAAATTCAAACTTTAAAACCTAGCAAACCCTAATTTATACCCCTCTTATTTTTCTTGTATGGGGCATGAGTTTTATTTTTATACCCCAAAATGTTTCGGAGTGGTTTGTGTGTTTAAAACACTTTTTTATACTAGGATCATCCCACAAAAATGTGGTGAAAATTCGAGTGAATTTGGAATTCATTTGGTACTTCAAATCATATTTGGAAAATCAAAACAGAAAAGAAAAATGCTTTGAGGAAAAAAAAGAGAACCGCCAGCCAAACCAGCCGGCCCAGCAAGCGCCCCAACTATCCCACCTGGGTTTTCCCCTCTCCCCCTCTGTTTCTCACCGCACTGTGTCGCACCCCCTCGCTGACAGGTGGACCCCACCTCCACGTCACCCCTTTGTCCCCAAACTCCGTGCGACGACCTGCTCTGCCGCTGCCGTTTCCCCCTTTCAATCTGAATCAATTCACGTTTGATTTCCCTTGAATGTGTGCATGATTCTCTCCCCCGAGCTTGCTACTTAACCCCCCTCTCTCCCCGCTCCATTTCCCCCACACCACTACCTCTGAGCACCGCCAGGCTACACGAATTCCACCTCACACCGCTGTTGTACCAACGAGCTTCGACGAGCAATTACGGTGATCCCCGTGCGCCCCTCGGCCTCTGATTCATGCTATCATGCTCGCCATATTCTTGCGTACATATTGACACTCGTTGTTTGTTTTCTTTTGCACCATAGCCTCGCCACCGTCAACGACTGCGAGCACCCGACGCCAAGCTCCACTCCGACGAGGAATTGTCGTCGTGTCTGTGTGCCCCTCCTTTGCCTGCGTCCACCCCTGCGTTCACCTCGTCACCGCAACCCTGGTAACCCCCTAAGCCACCTCCCTTACCCCCTGGCCTCGCCAGAACGTCATCACCAGACGCGTCACCGCCGTGCTCGCCATTAGCGCCGCTAGGTTTTGGTTAGAGGGATTGGATCCGCTGGATCTAGATCCAGCGGTCTAGATTAGACGCCAGTGCGAAGAGGTATGGCCAGATCTGAGCCGTAGGATCCCACTTAGATCTGACGTGATCCACGCGAACTGGTACCGGCCAATCAGGATGCACCGCGTGTCTAGGGTTTTGATTTAAAAATCCAGATTTGATCTATTGGTTGATTTAACTTGTAAAATTCATACCTTTTGATATGTATTTCAGAAAATTACAAATTAGGTGTCTATGGATTCAGAAAAATGTGAACTTTTCATCTATGGCCTTACTTTGGTCATTTGGTCTGAAAAATTAGAGTTTTATGCAGAGACATTTTTAGGGATATTTTGGCTATAAAAATTATTTGGTATATTATTTTAAAGTGGTTTTTATGATATTTAGACTTTAGAATGTGTACTTTGTTTTCAGTACTGTAGATTTTGGTTTTAAAAGTGTGTCAAATCAACTCATTGCATTTTGCATGCATTCATGTTATTTTTTTGTGATATATTGAATTGTTTATATTTTGTTGTTTGAATTTGTTGCATAGATTTTGTGGATTGTGAAGTGTGTGATTGTGAGGATTATACCTATTCTACTAGCTACCAAGGCAACTGATATTTCATCTTATGTCCTATTATTTTACCTATTGCACTAGTGATATTTTAGTAGGACTTGCATGATAATTTTTTTGCAAGTAAATTGCTATGCTATGGTAGATCCTATATTTTATTTATTGGTAGGATTTTTCCTAAGGAGCCATGGTATACTAGAATGCTTAGACTTAATATTAGAATTAGAGGGTGGAAAATTCATGTTATGGTATTACGGAAAGATTATGCCTATGTGTTTTTGACTAAGAAAACAACTTGTTAATAAAACACCTGGGTGGAATGGGACTTGCATGGTTTGTGTTGAGTGATTACACAAGGAACATTTCTATGTTTTACCTTGTGTATCACACTTGTGGATGGCCACCCAGAAACAAAGATATTTGAGATGTTTAGTGTTGAGAAGCTTCTAGTGAAACCACATGGCATATGGGCTCTGCCTTGACCAACTAAGTTGGAAGAACTCAACCAGATGGACAGATGGTGGTAGAGTTGATAGGATGGAACACGTCCATGGTGGTCTAGGGATTGCTTCTGAAAAGTCTCGTCTCCATGCATGTCGAGTCTTGTGGGGAAAGTGCACCACCTCTCGAGAGGGTAAACCTAAGTACTTATCCGTGTCCCCGGTTTCGGACAATTTGATCATCAAAGACATTGAAATAGTTCAAGAATCTCCTCATCCCAATTTCCCTAAGTTAAAATTTGTGGGTGAACAAGGGTAGAGGTTCACCAATGTCTATTGGCGGTACCTTAGTGTTTTGAAAAGAAAAACTTGGTATTTTCAAACTAATAGGATAAATCTTACTTTCAGCAAAGCCAGCTTGATCCACACTTAGCCAAATTCATGTAGTTGTTAGATTCTACTATACTACTATGTTATCACTTGACAATACAATTCCAACTGTATTGACCCCTTGTGGTTGTAACTTATTATGTTGCAGGTTACTCTAATGGTGAGCAGGGTTATGAGTCTACACTCAACATGTTTGCCTGTGGCACATGAAGATGAAGAATTTATTTATATGCTTTGTAATGAGAACTCTTTATAAGTTAGCCTTGGGCTAAGTGAGTTGTAAGAACTATTGTACTCCTGGAATTTCAATGTAATAATGACCTTTGTATCTGTGTACTTCATCTTAAACTGTGGGTGCAAGCAATTCGATCCAGGGACTAGCATTGCAATCACAGGGATATCTACCTTATTGGGTGAGATCTTACAGATGCACAACAAGTCGGATAATGTCGGGGGGTTAACCTCGGGTAGGTCAGAGACGGGGAAAGACAGAGGTACTGTCCCCGTCTGATTGCCGAGCTACGGCCTAAGTCGGCCGAATCATGTATATGTCGGCCGATGAACGAAGGCAAGAAGCTCACGTATAGGTGTAAAGTAGTTACCTGGCCGAGTTAATGAGAAACTCAGCCGGGTTACACAAATGATCTCCGTGCAGGTGAGGAACGAGCCGAATAACACAAGGTAAGGCCGAGTTGTACGAAGCTTGCAGGAGAAGGAGAAGCTTAGGGTCAAACCATAGCTGCAGGCTAAAAGGAATCTGGACAGGGCCAAGCGCAAGAGACAAGGAGGCGCGGGCACAGAGGAGCAGAAGGAGGTCACGGAGGTGACAGTGCTGAAGCCCGAGGCAGGCAGAAGAGAGGCCGCTGGAACTTTGCCGTCATTGGAAGGGAGACAGGGAAAGGAGGCCGCCGAGTTACCACTTTGGGACAAGCATATTCCTCGAATATGCTTGCCCCGTCAGCCCTAAGGGCATCCAAGGCACCCCTTTATAAGGGGAGGTTTGGACCCTGAGGAGGGGGGGGTCTTGGGAGCAACGTTAGGCTGGAGAGATTCACGTTGGTTCCTCTGTAAACAGCTCAAGAAGCACTTGTAACCAATCTAGAGAGAAATAAAGTTCATCACTTTGGCAGCTTGAGTGAAAAGACAGTTGCATCTTCCCTCCCCAGATCCCACTAGCATCCATTGGCCCCAAACTTTAGCCTACCCATGGCATCTGCCGTGCCACCACCACGACAGTTGGCGCCCACCGTGGGGCCAGCAGCGGTGCTAGCTGGAGTTGTGATCCGGACGGGAAACTTCATCAACACCGGCGAGCGCGTTGTTTCTGGCGTGGTCCAGAGATTTGGTCTTTGTGACTATGTCAGAGACAATGCAGGGAGCTTCAGGGGGAAAACTCCCCCGCGCAACGGGATCTTCATCGGCCTGGGCGAGCACAAGATCTACGTCGGCGTCGACGTCTCCGACGTTTATCCTCACCGAGTTGTTGTTGCAGGGGAACCACCTCGAAGCGCGGCGAGCTGTCCATCAGGAGAACGTCAGGCCAGCGGCATCGAGGTGATGGTCGCAGCAGGAGCGCAAGCGGGAGCGGCATTGGCCGGGTCAAGCAAAGAACCCGCCGCAGGCGCACAGGGTCCGCCCAAGCAGGTCACACTGCAAACCGCAGAGGTAATTCCGCCGGTGACAAGCCCGGCCGAGCTACATGACACCACCCCAAAGGCACCAAGAGTGAGAGGACCACCTCTGGAGAGACCCGAGAATATACTTCAGGCAACTATAGAGAACTTAACTACGCCTGTAGCGCCGATACTTGATCCGGCAAATGCTCAGGCGGAGTTAGAGGAAACCAGGCAAAAGGTGCTGGTAGAGGCCCAGAAAGTATCGGCCCTAAGGGAATCCTTGAACAGAACCCTGAGAGAATATGCAAAAGCTAACAAGCTTGATATCGCACCCGAGCGGGTGGACGAACTGAGATTGAGAGGAAAGAACCTCATGAGTGATATTAACAAAGAGCATGAAGCTCACAGAGCCGAATCAGGCGATTTGGGTTTGCCGAGGTACAATACCCCGGCGAAAAACCTGAGAGCGGCAAATGCTGCAGCATTGGAATTAGAGGGGTTAACAGGGGAAGCTCGGCAAAAGCAGCAAGAAAGAGTGAATGAGCTGGTGCGCATAGCGAACCAGCAAAATGAGGAAATGCTCAGAGTTAACCCGGCAAGACCAGGGGCTTCACGGATGGTTCATTCGGCAGGGGCAGCACCTGCTTTATCCGCCGCAGCGGCATCATCACCCGGAAACAACGCTAGAAAAGAAAAGGCAGTGACCTCAGGGAAGAGGAACAAGCAGATTGTCCCGTATGACCCAGCAATAGCGGGAAAGGCGAATGAGAACAGAGGCAATGCAAGCCGAGGTAATAGTGGGGAGAGAAACCACGGCCGTGTGGAAAAGGAAAACCCCGGCCGAGGTAACGGGGAGTACGGCAGGAGAGAACCCGCAAGAGACAATCATGAAAACCAAACCCCGGCCGAACTAAGAAGAGAAGTGCCGCTCAACCCACAACCGAGACCTGAGCCACGGCAGGAAAGGGAAGTGAGACCACCTCGCTACAATCAGATAAATGAAAGGTATAATGATGGATATTCCGAGGTAGAATACGCGAATCAGGGTGGAAACAATCACTATGGGATGCAGGATAGAATCCTGTACAGAGACTTGCCAGCAAGTGATGCAAGAGTAAAATTGGATCGTTTATACCGGTCCGAGCTATTGGAAGAGCAAGGTCCACCGGGTCCGGCGTGTTTTGGACCACGGATCATGGGCGAACCACCAGTGCCGAATTTTCAGTTGGCAAGAGGCACAAAAACGTACAATGGAAGTACCAAGCCACAAGATTGGTTGATTGATTATGCCACCGCAGTAAAGATAGCAGGTGGCAACTTGAGATGGGCGGTGCGGTATGTCCCGCAGATGTTGGAAGGACCAGCCAGAGTATGGTTGAATAATCAACCAGCAGGCAGTATCAACTGCTGGTTAGATTTCGAAGAGATGTTCGTCAGCAACTTTACCAGCACATACAAGAGACCGAATAGACCACAGCAACTAGCCATGTGCAAGCAGAGGCCGAATGAAACAGATAGAGAGTTTTTAACTCGATGGTGTAACCTAAGAAACTCATGTGAAGGAGTTATTGAATCGCAAGCGATCGCTTGGTTCGCGCAAGGCTGCCGTTACGCCAGTGTGTTGTGGCAACGCCTGCAGAGAGATATGCCAACCACACTAGCAGAAACTATCAGAATAGCAGACTCCTATGCTTTGGGTGACCCAACCCAACCGGAGTTAATGTCGGCGGATCATCGTGAGCAGCAAGACCAATACACGAGAGAATTGGCCGGGTCATCTAGGCGTGATTTCAGAGGAAGAAGAAGAGAAGAAAGGCCGGATTATAGGTATAATCCGGCCCAGGTGGCAGCTGTCGCCCAAGATCAGCCGAGTCACGGAGTAATTCAACGGCAGAAAAATGGACCTCAACAGTGGACCGCAAGAAATGATGGAAAGAGGCAATGGACCCCAGAGCAAAAGAAGCAATGGCAAGAAAAGCCGAAGTATACATTTGAATCCATGTTGGATCAGCCGTGTAAATTTCACACATCAAACCCATCTAGACCAGCCAATCATACAACCCGGCAATGTGCCTGGATGAAAAATGCGATGGGTAACCCGGCAGGAATGCAGGCTCCCCATCAGATGCAACAGCAGCATCAACCGCAGTTAACTGGAGCAAATGCACAGCAGCTGATGTTGCCGCCCCCTCCCCCGAGGTATGATAACTCGGATCGAAGGGATGCAGTGCATCAAGTAATGAACCAGGGGCAGGACGGAAGGATGAATCCGGCAAATGCTGGACGCAATGATTACAGGGAACATCACCAGTCTTACTGCGTGTTCACAACAGAACAGCAGGACAAACAGAGTGTGCAGCGCCGACATATGGAAGTGAATGCAGTCGTGCCAGCAGTGCCGAGATACCAGCCATGGTCAGAGCAGGAGATAACATGGAGTATAAAAGATCACCCCAGAATAATGCCGAGTCCAGGATCATACGCACTTGTGTTGGATCCGACATTTGTGGGACCAAGCATCAATGTGAAATTCTCAAAAGTACTCATTGACAATGGAAGCAGTATTAACATCATGTACAAAGATACCATGCACAAGCTCGGTATATCACAGAACATGTTGCAGTCCACAAGGACAATTTTCCATGGGATAGTGTCAGGGCTCTCGTGTGAGCCCATTGGTAAAGTCCGAGTGGACGTCTTATTCGGTACAAGAGATAACTGCAGAGCAGAAAATTTGGAATTTGAGGTGGTTGATCTGGAAAGCTGTTATCATGCTCTACTCGGACGGCCCGCACTGGCCAAATTCATGAGTAGTTGTCATATAGGTTATCTAAAGATGAAATTACCCGGACCACAAGGGGTGATAACAGTTGCAGGGGATTACAAGAAGTCAATAGAGTGTGCCTCGGCCGGGTCAAATTTGGCCGAATCATTGGTCATAGCGAGAGAAAAGAAAAGGATTCAAGAGGTAGCAGCCCTCGCACAGTCAGCACAATTAAGCATGCCGGCATTGGCCAACCCTCATGGCAGCGTTTCTTTCCAGCCGACCAAAGAAACGAAGAAATTTCAGATTGATGAGCAGTACCCAGAGCGCACTGTCACTATTGGTGCAGGTCTTGACGCTAAATAGGAAAGCGAGCTCACCAACTTCCTCCGTGAGAATCGGAACATATTTGCATGGTCAACACAAGACCTGCAAGGTGTGCCGAGGGAGTTGGCTGAGCACTCTTTGAACGTCAGGCCAGGAGCACGGCCGGTGAAGCAACCTCTCCGCCGCTTCGCCGAAGACAGGAGGAAAGTAATAGGGGATGAAATAGCTCGGCTTCTCGCCGCCGGGTTTATCATGGAGGTGCTTTATCCGGATTGGTTATCAAATCCGGTGCTAGTGGAAAAGAAAAAAGATGATCCCAACGTAGCCATTGTGTGGCGAATGTGTATCGACTACACTAACCTGAACAAGGCATGTCCAAAAGATCCTTTTCCATTGCCTAGAATAGACCAAGTCATTGACTCGACCGCTGGCTGTGAGCTGTTATCATTTGTAGACGCGTATTCTGGTTTCCACCAGATACCGTTAAATCCGGCCGATCAAATAAAGACTGCATTTATTACCCCGTACGGGGCTTATTGTTATCGCACGATGCCATTCGGCCTGAGAAATGCAGGAGCAACGTACCAAAGGTGCATGCAAAAATGCTTACATGATCAAATAGGAAAAAATGTACAAGTATATGTGGATGACGTAGTCATCAAAACTAAGGAAAGCAGAACCTTGCTAGAAGACATACGGCAAACTTTTGCGAACCTGAGAAGGTTCCGAATGAAACTTAATCCAGAGAAATGCACGTTCGGCGTGCCGGCAGGAAAACTACTCGGATTCCTTGTGTCCAGCCGAGGTATCGAGGCTAATCCGACGAAGATAAGAGCAATAGAAAAAATGGAGTTGCCGAGGTGTCTGAATGATGTACAAAAATTCACGGGCTGCCTCGCCTCGCTTAGTCGATTTGTATGTCGGCTAGGAGAGAAGGCATTGCCACTTTATCAGCTGATGAGAAAGTCGGACAAATTCGGCTGGACTCCCCAGGCCAACCTTGCGTTCCACGAGTTGAAAAAGATGCTAGTTACGGCACCCATTTTAGCTTCTCCATTATCAAAAGAACCTATGCTACTTTATATAGCGGCTACCAATCGAGTAGTTAGCACTGTGGTTGTAGTGGAACGACTTGAAGAGGGTAAGTCAGTTCAAAGGCCAGTATACTATCTAAGTGAAGTATTATCCACCTCAAAGCAGAATTATCCGCATTATCAGAAGATGGCCTATGGAGTATATATGTCGGCAAAAAAGCTTAAGCATTACTTTGAAGAGCATCCCATCAGAGTAATATGTGAGGCACCCATAGCCGACATATTGAACAACAAAGATGCAAGTGGCCGAATAGCCAAATGGGCGATCGAGTTATCACCATATGCTCCGCAATTTGATAGAAGGGATGCAATCAAGTCTCAGGCTGTTGCCGACTTTCTCGTAGATTGGGCCGAGGTGCAATATGAGCCACCATTGCCAGATCCGAATTACTGGACAATGCATTTTGATGGTTCCAAACTAAGGAACGGTTTGGGCGCAGGAATAGTGCTGACCTCGCCTAAAAAAGACCAATTAAAATATGTACTGCAAATACATTTTGCCGCGTCCAACAATGTAGCTGAATATGAGGCACTGGTCCATGGATTAAAGGTGGCAAAAGAAATGGGAATACGCCGAATCATATGCTACGGTGACTCGGATCTAGTAGTGCAGCAAGTATCGGGCACTTGGGATGCATTAGATGCTAATATGGCTTTATACAGATTCCATGTGCAAAAGATCGGTGGATATTTTGAAGGATGTGAATTCCACCACATACCACGAGCAGAAAACGACGCTGCCGACACATTGTCAAAGTTAGGATCAACCCGGCAGTCTGTTCCGCCAGGTATAGCCCTGGAGCACCTCAGGAAACCATCAATAAACCCATCACCAGAGTCCGAATCAATCTTTATCCCAGCAAATTCTGCAGAGAACCATACGCCAATGGAAGTAGATCTGCAAAAAGATTCGGAACCCCTAAAGAGGGGGACAGCCGAGGTAATAACAATCATGGAAGAAGCCGAGGTAAATACATCGGCAGAAGAAATGGAGATAGACAATGAAATCACTGCAGAAAGAGCAACGCCGATATGGGCGCAACCCATATTTTCGTACCTAAAAGACGCGGCACTACCGAGTAATGAAGTACTAGCCAGACAAACTGTCAGAAGAGCAAAGGCTTACACGATCATAAACAATGAGTTATATAAAAGAAGCGTAACGAGCATATTGCAGAAATGCGTAAGTCCTACAGAGGGTCAGGAAATCCTTCTAGATATACATCAAGGAGAATGTGGGCACCATGCCTCATCTCGCGCCTTAGTAGCCAAGGCATTCAGGCATGGATTCTACTGGCCAACGGCATTAAAAGAGGCAGAAGAATTAGTTAAGAAGTGCAATGGGTGTCAGAGATATGCAACCAGAATACATATGCCGTCGGCCGAGTTAAAAACAATACCTATTACTTGGCCATTTTCTGTATGGGGTCTAGACATGGTAGGACCTTTCAAGCCGGCAAGTGGAGGAATGACCCACATCTTGGTCATGGTAGACAAGTTCACAAAATGGATTGAAGTAAAACCAATCAAAAAGTGTGACGGGCACACAGCAGTGAAGTTCCTCAAGGACATCATCTTGAGATACGGATACCCACATAGCATTATTACGGATAATGGCACGAACTTTGCAGAAGGAGCCTTCGCTAGATTTTGCCAAGAGAAGCACATAAGATTAGATGTTGCCTCAGTGGCTCACCCAGCATCCAATGGACAAGTTGAAAGATCTAATGGACTGGTGTTGTCAGGAATAAAACCACGACTAGTCGAACCATTGCAAAGGTCGGCGGGATGTTGGATCGAGGAATTACCAGCAGTACTATGGAGCCTCAGGACTACTCCGAACAGGTCAACAGGTTATACACCATTCTTTTTGGTATATGGGGCAGAGGCCGTGCTTCCAACCGACATAATACATGACTCGCCAAGAGTTACTCAATATACATCTTCAGAGGCAAATGAAGTAGCTCGGCAAGATGCCGTAGACCTGTTGGAAGAAGCCAGAGAATTGACATTATCACGATCGGCCATCTATCAACAGAACTTACGGCGGTACCACAGCAGGAAAGTGAATCCAAGAATGTTCAAAGAAGGAGATTTAGTCCTCCGGCTGGTGCAACGCACGGCCGGCATGCACAAATTGTCACCCCCATGGGAAGGACCATTTATTGTGAGCAAAGCATTGCACAACGATGCATATTATCTGATTGACGCTCAATCCCCTGAAAAAGGCAAGACGAACAAAGCTGGTGAAGAAACGAAGCGCCCCTGGAATGTGGCTTTACTTCGGCCATTTTACTCATAGAGTTGTGTCTCAAGGTCAAAAAACCAATGATATATGTGCACCTCGGCACCCAGAGCAGTGACTCGGGAACTGCCGAAGGTTATATTTATTTCATATCGTGTATTCAAACTTCGGCACCCAGAGCAGTTACTCGGGGACTGCCATATGTAATATTATTTCATGTTTGTTATTTGAACCGCGGTACCCAGAGCAGTTACTCGGGGACTGCCATATGTGATGTTATTTCATGTTTGATACTTGAACCTCGGCACCCAGAGCAATTACTCGGGGACTGCCATATGTGATGTTATTTCATGTTTGACATTTAAACCTCGGCACCCAGAGCAGTTACTCGGGGACTGCCGTATACAATGATTATTTGGTGTTATATGTTTAGACCTCGGCATCCGGAGCAATAGCTCGGGGACTGCCATATGGTACACTTACCTCTTTCGCGTTACGCACTTGAACATTGGCGATCAGAGCAATACCTCGGTGAGTGCCATATGTTGTTTTCCTTTCATGTTACGAACATGTACCTTGGTACCCAAAGCATTGACTCAGGAATTATCATAGAATGTGTCAAATTCATAAACACATAGACTTTGACACCTAAACCAGCGACTCGGAAACTATGAACCAACAAGACAAAAATTAAATCCTGAAAGATGGAGAAAATATGGTTCAACAAGGCAAGAATTCGGACGAGCATCCACTTAACTAAGAATCTCAAAAGCACATAGCAAAAGAACCTCGAATCATACGAGTTGACAAACTTTTTCGTCTACATTGAACACCCGGCATACCAGGGATCACAAATAAATCTAGGCATCGTTCGTTGGAGGAGGAACCACTTGATCAGGTGCGGGACACTCCGAAGTAGGAGGAACTTCGACTGAGGTTGCCTCGCCTTCCGCCGACCCAGGAGTAACTTCGGCGGTATCGCGGGGTTGTTCAGGAACGTCAGTACACGCGGTAGAATGCCCGGTGCCTTTGGAGGAAGATCGTGCATCACCATTGCTATCTGAGCTTGAGCTGGAGCTATTAGAGGTGGCCGAATCATCTTCACCTTCCCCGTGCTCAGAAGAATCATCACCCAAAACATCGTCAGCCGCGACCTCCTGATCCGGATCTGGAAGAAAACTCGGCCCTTCATTCCATGTGTGCACGTCGGCATACTCGACGAGCTGGAAAGCCCGGGCTTGCCGAAGCGCAACAAAGGTCGGATCTTCCACCCAGCGGGAGCCAGTGCGCAGATTCATCAGAATGTCAAGAGAGATATCTTCATACCATGACATAATTACAGTAAGGGCCATGTCGGCACCAGCGCGCGCAGCAGATTCTCTCCATAGACTCAACTGTCTTTCAGATCCCATCAGCCTGGTCACCAATAACTTAACCTCGTTGATATCGGGAGTCCCTGAAGTATTCGGCCAGAGTGCATGGTAAGCTTTGATAGCGGCCTCCACCAAATCCCGGCCCATGACTTTCATCGGACCAATTGCAGCACCAACGGCAACCAAAAAATCCTCCATTGAATATTCAAAGTCAACAGCATCAGGTTCACCTCGACGAACGCGAGCTGCAAGAACAGCTTTGCATCTCACGGCTTTTGCCTCGGGGAAGTGATCTGCGCAAAACATGAACAGGTCAAAGGATAGCAGCGAAGACAAAGAAATTTTTTAGCTCGACCAGGCCCAATACCTTACGATGAATATAGCTCATCATTCTCTGGAGGTCTTTGGCCCAAGCAACCCTACTCTTCTCGAAACGAGCGATTTCCTCGCTCAAACCGCGAGTTTCAAGTTCGGCAGCTTTGAGGAGTTCTTTGTGCTTCTCCAGATCCAGAGTCAGCCGGCTCTTTTCCAAAGAGAATTCTTGATCAACCTTTTCTAGCTCGGATTTCTGAGAGAGCTTGAGTGTATTCACCTCAGATCTCAGGCGAGCTATCTCATCATCTTTCTCTTGTAGTTGCGCCGAATGAACTGCGCTTTGTTCTAAAAAATGAAGCATCACGTCAGGCATGGGCACGCAATCTTGTTGCGACGCTACAAAGTCTTGCAACTCGGCTTTACCACAACCCAACGCAATAAGGAAACTCAGCATAGATACTAAAAGAAGAAGGAGCAAGGGGGAAAGGAAACTAACCTTCCAAAGACTTGACCTTCTTTTCAAGGTGGATATTGCGATTATTGATATTACCTATTCAGCAAGAAGTAAGCCGGCGCTCCGCGGACAAGTATATAAGAAAGTTGGGAATAAGGAGAAGAAACTATCGACTTACCGGCTTTCTTCGCCACGGGCAGAACTTTCTCATACTTCTCTTCCAACTTGCGGTGCAAGAAGAGCAACCTCTGGAACTCGGCAGTCCGTCGATCATGTGCAACCTGAGAAATGGAGCAAAATGACAAAACAAAAGGTCAGAGCTATACTAGATCCGAATCAAGCGAGATCTAGGTGGCTGGATATTCGAAGTTATAACAGATCCGAATCAAGCGAAGCTTAATTCGGCTCTAGGTAGCGGGATATTCAAAGCTATACCAGATCCGAATCAAGTGAGACTTGATTCAGATCTAGGTGGCTGGATATTCAAAGCTATAACAGATCCGAATCAAGCAAAGCTTAATTCGGCTCTAGGTGGCTGGATATTCAAAGCTATAACAGATCCGAATCAAGCCAAGCTTAATTCGGCTCTACGCGGCTGGATATTTGAAACTATACCAGATCCGAATCGAGTGAGACTTAATTCAGATCTAGATGGCTGGATATTCAAAGCTATAGCAGATCCGAATCAAGCAAAGCTTAATTCGGCTCTAGGTGGCTGGATATTCAAAGCTATAACAGATCCGAATCAAGCCAAGCTTAATTCGGCTCTACGTGGCTGGATATTCAAAGCTATACCAGATCCGAATCAAGTAAGACTTAATTCAGATCTACGTTGCTGGATATTGGAAGCTATACCAAATCCGAATCAAGTGTGACTTAATTCAGATCTAGGTGGCTGGATATTCAAAGCTATAACAGATCCGAATCAAGTGAGACTTAATTCAAATCTAGGTGGCCGGATATTTGAAGCTATAACACATCCGAATCAAGCTGGAGACTTAATTCAGATCTACGTGGCTGGATATTCAAAACTAAACTAGATCAGAGTCAAGCAAGATTTAATTCAGATCTAGGTGGCTGGAGATTCAAAATTACGCCAGATCCGAGTCAAGAAGAACTTAACTCGGCTCTATGAGAATGGAAATTCAAAGCTACGTCAGAACTAAATAAACTATGAACTAGATGGCCGAACTAATGAAACCTTCGAAATAAAGATACGTCAAACTTCCAAGCATACAACAAGTTATTTCCTTGCAAGTTTCGGGGACTAGAGAGTATGATAACATGTGGAAAATAATTTAAGACCCGGTGATAGAACAATTACCGCATTCATCTTGTTTGTATCAATAATAAACTGGGCGGCTTGGTCGAAGCGGCCACTGATGTCAGAAAGCTGGAAAGGTTGGTTGACTGGATTGCCCTCAAACTGATCAGCGGCATTCCAGTTATTGGCAAATTCAACCAGCGCTCCAAGGCTGTTACCGCTAGCTGTCCGGGTTAAAACTTTACCCCGGGCAGGCGGTCCAACCAAGACAGTCGCAGGACTCTTATGAAGAGCAAGCTGACTGCCAGTGGCCGAGGTAACAGCGCCTTTGGCAGATACAGCTCCTTTGCGCAGCGCCTCTGCAATACTTGGCTGAGAAGTGCCGGCAAGACTTTTCTGAGAAGAGGTCTTGACGGCAATAACATGTCTCTCCTTAGAAGAGACACCGGCAGGAAGTTGCGCCTCCGAGGTAGGGACGGAACCCTTAGGATCAGTAGAGGTTAAGCTCGCAGAGGGCGCCGGGATAACGATCTTCTCGGCAGAGCTCGGAGCGACCGTAGGAACTGCCGGAGTAGATGGAAGCTCAATTGTAACGCTGGGGCCCATAGAGGGGGCAGCTGGTTCAACGAGAACATCGGAGGGCCGGATCGGATCCGGATCAGTGGGAAAGATTTCAGGGGTATCACGGCGAACAGGAGAATTATCAGGAGCAGGGGGAGAAGCAGGACGAATAGGACTAGGAACTCTCGTGTCATCAGCGGGAGGAGGAGATGGCGGCCGAATCGGACGGCTGGTCATACTAGGACCACCGGGTTTAACAGACAGGGGAGCGCTGCAAAAATAAGAAAGAAGATTCGTCAGAATGAGAAAATGAAGAAGAGAAGCGAGAAATATAGGCAAAAGAACTTACCCAGCGACCCCGGGCATAGTCTTGCGCCTGGGAGGATTCGGAGCGGATTTCTTTACTCGCTTCTTAGGAACCGCATCCGAGGCACTGGCGGGGGCCCCGCGTTTCCCCGAGGTAACGGGAGGCCGAGAAGCAATAGGTTCGACGTCATGAACCTGGCCGGCCGGATTAGCTGGGAAAGCAGAAGCCGGAAATGCATAAGAAATAGGCATGGCGGCAACTACCTCAAGAATTTGGACCTCGTCCGAATCACCTTCCTCCTCCTGCGCTGAAGATTTGCCACGAGTTCGAGCAGGAGCGGGATCTGACTTAGGGACGAACTCCTCGGAGTCCGGCTCGCCAGTATCCGGCGTACTCCTATCTGCGGGCCAGGGGAGCTGCAGAACTTCGGCATCCTCGTCTTTTTGTTCAGCGAACCTCTGCATGACAAGGAGGGAAAATCATGAAAACCAAACTATAAAAACTGAGGAAAAATAGAGTGATGAAGATTGGGCTTACCTCGGGAGGCGGATTGTCGCGGGTGAACGGTTTCAACCCCCAGGACCAATCATCAGGCATCTCCGTCTTGAAAATAGCTCGGACGCGCTTACAGATGAGGTAGTTGTCCAACTCCACGGTCGAGACTCGGTTAGGGTCCAGGGGACCGCTCATGTAGCACAGCTTGTGAGTCCTTTGTTGGAAGGGGCAGATCCGGCTACTAATAAAAGTGGCCATCAAGTCCTCTCCACATAACCCGGCCCGAATCAACTCCTTTAGCCGAATCTCGAAGGCCTCGGCCAGGGCATGAGTCTTCTTCGGATTATAGAGCCAGTTCACTTTGGAAGGTGGACCAATGGAGAATGGGGGGAGCCGAATCTTGTCTTCCGTCCCTCTGTTCTTGACGTAGAAGAACGATTTGTGCCATTTCTTACACGACTCCAACCCGGTAACACGGGGGAACACGGATTGTCTCCGAGGTGTGATGGATGCCGCCCCACACTGGGTGAGCAACTTCTCGGAAGGATGCAGAGTTTTGTCAGGAACGACGTTGGAGCGAATCTGGAAGAATTTCGACCAGACATGTACTGATGGCCACAGGCCGAAGTAACCTTCTGAAGCTGAGATAAAAGCGGAAAGAGAAGCTATGGCGTTCGCGGGAAGGTGGTGCGGCTGAAGGCCGAAGTAATCGAGAAACTTTCTAGCAAAATCGCTAAGAGGGAGACCAAAGCCGCGGGCGAAGTGGGACATGAAAACCACGTATTCGCCGTCTCTGAGAACTGGAGAGGATTCGCTGCCGGGTAGACGACACGAAACCTCGGCAGGAATCCGGCGAGTTCGGACAAGCCACTCAATCTCGCGGCGCGTAACTGAGGAACCCTGCCACGATCCACGCTCGGGCCCAGAGCCGGCGTCATCGTCCTCAACTAAGGCACCGCTAAAGGAACTAGACATAGTTTCGCCGGAGAGATCGCCGGAGAAAAGACTGGCGGCGGAGGAGAGCCTAGAGCTACAGGGCCCCGTCGGAGCTTAGCACGAAAACAATGGCGAGAAGAGGAGAAACCGTCGAAGGAACGCGAAAACAGTGCGGATCGATCTAGGGCAAGATTGCCAAAGAGAACTCACCGGCGGCGGGGCCACAGCCGTAGAACGCGGGCAAGGAAAGGCCGAACGGCGCGGTAGAATTCTCGCCGGCGGAAACTCTGGCTGGCGAACGGCGGCGGAGCGGCGACGAGACACACGGGCGAAAAGAAGAAGGAGAGCAGACGCGAACGGCAATAGGGAAGATGAGCCCAGAAGGCGCATTTCCCCACTTTATAGACAGAGCAATAAACAAGGGAGTGGGATCGTGGGTGTGGCAGTTAACCGCGTAGATCGTGGAATAGCACGAACGCGTGACGGTGAATGGAGCCACACCATAGGCCACAGAAACAGAAAAGTTGTTACAATCCCAAGCGGAGCGGCTCACGAGGCGTCGTGGCGGCGGCGCAGCAGGTACAGGGTTCTACTGTAGCCTGTCAGTAAGCATTATAAAAGGACCTAAAAACTAGAAAAGCAATGATGGGGTGACACGTAGGACTAGGCGTATGAAGGAAGGAACGAGAGAACCTCGGGCGAGGCCGTAGCCCGGAAACAAGACTAAAAGAAAGTGTTGAAGCTGATATAACCCGGCCAAAATAATTGACAGGGCCACACCAGCTTCGGGGACTAATGTCGGGGGGTTAACCTCGGGTAGGTCAGAGACGGGGAAAGACAGAGGTACTGTCCCCGTCTGATTGCCGAGCTACGGCCTAAGTCGGCCGAATCATGTATATGTCGGCCGATGAACGAAGGCAAGAAGCTCACGTATAGGTGTAAAGTAGTTACCTGGCCGAGTTAATGAGAAACTCAGCCGGGTTACACAAATGATCTCCGTGCAGGTGAGGAACGAGCCGAATAACACAAGGTAAGGCCGAGTTGTACGAAGCTTGCAGGAGAAGGAGAAGCTTAGGGTCAAACCATAGCTGCAGGCTAAAAGGAATCTGGACAGGGCCAAGCGCAAGAGACAAGGAGGCGCGGGCACAGAGGAGCAGAAGGAGGTCACGGAGGTGACAGTGCTGAAGCCCGAGGCAGGCAGAAGAGAGGCCGCTGGAACTTTGCCGTCATTGGAAGGGAGACAGGGAAAGGAGGCCGCCGAGTTACCACTTTGGGACAAGCATATTCCTCGAATATGCTTGCCCCGTCAGCCCTAAGGGCATCCAAGGCACCCCTTTATAAGGGGAGGTTTGGACCCTGAGGAGGGGGGGTCTTGGGAGCAACGTTAGGCTGGAGAGATTCACGTTGGTTCCTCTGTAAACAGCTCAAGAAGCACTTGTAACCAATCTAGAGAGAAATAAAGTTCATCACTTTGGCAGCTTGAGTGAAAAGACAGTTGCATCTTCCCTCCCCAGATCCCACTAGCATCCATTGGCCCCAAACTTTAGCCTACCCATGGCATCTGCCGTGCCACCACCACGACAGATAAGGAATTTGCCAAGCTCTGCCCAAGACTCGCAAGTTCTTCAATGCAAAACGGCCCGTGCCACGACACATCAAGATCTCCGGGATCGGTCGAGAGACCAAGGATTACACGAGACGAGAACCCGACGATCCACACAAGACCATCGGTGTCAAACCGGAGTCCGGCACCGTCATCCAAGACCTACTTCATGGAAAAACCCCGATGCCTTCGACACGGAACACCAAGAAATCTGCCACGAAATGTGAAGACCGATCTCGCCGGGACCAAAACCGAACCCCTCTGAGCCCCAAGATCGCCGAACCGCCATGTGTGACCTTGATCCAATCCCTATTTTTATAATATGACATATATACTTATTGCACATATCATTCATACTCGCATAGCTAAAGGAACTAGACATAGTTTCGCCGGAGAGATCGCCGGAGAAAAGACTGGCGGCGGAGGAGAGCCTAGAGCTACAGGGCCCCGTCGGAGCTTAGCACGAAAACAATGGCGAGAAGAGGAGAAACCGTCGAAGGAACGCGAAAACAGTGCGGATCGATCTAGGGCAAGATTGCCAAAGAGAACTCACCGGCGGCGGGGCCACAGCCGTAGAACGCGGGCAAGGAAAGGCCGAACGGCGCGGTAGAATTCTCGCCGGCGGAAACTCTGGCTGGCGAACGGCGGCGGAGCGGCGACGAGACACACGGGCGAAAAGAAGAAGGAGAGCAGACGCGAACGGCAATAGGGAAGATGAGCCCAGAAGGCGCATTTCCCCACTTTATAGACAGAGCAATAAACAAGGGAGTGGGATCGTGGGTGTGGCAGTTAACCGCGTAGATCGTGGAATAGCACGAACGCGTGACGGTGAATGGAGCCACACCATAGGCCACAGAAACAGAAAAGTTGTTACAATCCCAAGCGGAGCGGCTCACGAGGCGTCGTGGCGGCGGCGCAGCAGGTACAGGGTTCTACTGTAGCCTGTCAGTAAGCATTATAAAAGGACCTAAAAACTAGAAAAGCAATGATGGGGTGACACGTAGGACTAGGCGTATGAAGGAAGGAACGAGAGAACCTCGGGCGAGGCCGTAGCCCGGAAACAAGACTAAAAGAAAGTGTTGAAGCTGATATAACCCGGCCAAAATAATTGACAGGGCCACACCAGCTTCGGGGACTAATGTCGGGGGGTTAACCTCGGGTAGGTCAGAGACGGGGAAAGACAGAGGTACTGTCCCCGTCTGATTGCCGAGCTACGGCCTAAGTCGGCCGAATCATGTATATGTCGGCCGATGAACGAAGGCAAGAAGCTCACGTATAGGTGTAAAGTAGTTACCTGGCCGAGTTAATGAGAAACTCAGCCGGGTTACACAAATGATCTCCGTGCAGGTGAGGAACGAGCCGAATAACACAAGGTAAGGCCGAGTTGTACGAAGCTTGCAGGAGAAGGAGAAGCTTAGGGTCAAACCATAGCTGCAGGCTAAAAGGAATCTGGACAGGGCCAAGCGCAAGAGACAAGGAGGCGCGGGCACAGAGGAGCAGAAGGAGGTCACGGAGGTGACAGTGCTGAAGCCCGAGGCAGGCAGAAGAGAGGCCGCTGGAACTTTGCCGTCATTGGAAGGGAGACAGGGAAAGGAGGCCGCCGAGTTACCACTTTGGGACAAGCATATTCCTCGAATATGCTTGCCCCGTCAGCCCTAAGGGCATCCAAGGCACCCCTTTATAAGGGGAGGTTTGGACCCTGAGGAGGGGGGTCTTGGGAGCAACGTTAGGCTGGAGAGATTCACGTTGGTTCCTCTGTAAACAGCTCAAGAAGCACTTGTAACCAATCTAGAGAGAAATAAAGTTCATCACTTTGGCAGCTTGAGTGAAAAGACAGTTGCATCTTCCCTCCCCAGATCCCACTAGCATCCATTGGCCCCAAACTTTAGCCTACCCATGGCATCTGCCGTGCCACCACCACGACAGATAAGGAATTTGCCAAGCTCTGCCCAAGACTCGCAAGTTCTTCAATGCAAAACGGCCCGTGCCACGACACATCAAGATCTCCGGGATCGGTCGAGAGACCAAGGATTACACGAGACGAGAACCCGACGATCCACACAAGACCATCGGTGTCAAACCGGAGTCCGGCACCGTCATCCAAGACCTACTTCATGGAAAAACCCCGATGCCTTCGACACGGAACACCAAGAAATCTGCCACGAAATGTGAAGACCGATCTCGCCGGGACCAAAACCGAACCCCTCTGAGCCCCAAGATCGCCGAACCGCCATGTGTGACCTTGATCCAATCCCTATTTTTATAATATGACATATATACTTATTGCACATATCATTCATACTCGCATACATATTGTATGGTTTGGGGGCCTTATGCCGATTCACCTCATAATTAAATATGGAGATCATATTAGGGCTATTCTAAGGTTATATTGGCTCCATTTAAATTTGTGTAGCGAATCGATGACATATTTTGTATTATTAAGACAACATTTAAAATTCGGGGTATCTAAACAACATGAACCTACTAATTAATTTTTGGGACCCTGGTTCTGCTTACCATTTTCTAGTTGCACCGCATCTTTTCCATGTCATGCATCACATGCATCATGCTCGATCTTCTACCATAGTTTTAGATAGTGCATCCGGTATTTTTCAGTGCTTTGCTTCTTCACGAATTAGGCTGGTGAGTTGATGCGAGTGTCGACCCGATCTTCGAATGAATTTTCGATAGTGTTTTCCATGCGAGCATTCTCCCTATTTCTACCTATTTTACCTTTGTAGTATTTACTTCCTCCTATTGATCTATTGATGTCTGTGTTGCGATGCTTTAGATTATGTACCACCTTATATCCCTTGCAGCCTATATTGTCATGGACACCTCCTATTACCTGTAGTTTGGTAGATAGTCGGCCTTGCGAGTCGTAGTTGCTTGCGCAGGTCTTGCTTCGCGTCGTCAAAGTTCCCCAGTTGTTGCAGGAATGCCTCATGTTTAATGTTGGATGCGATCATGACTTTGAATACAACTTGGTATTAAAATGCTGGGAATAGTTATATCTAATGCAAAGGCACTGGTGGGAAATAGATGTTATTTGGTTTTTAACCGCTCACTGGTGTCCCATAGGACCTCGAGTACTTGATACCTGTTCCTTGACTATCGCACTACCCACATGTGGGACCTTGAATCCCCTTAGCCAGAGTTCGATTGATGTCCTATTTCTTGGGGCGACAAACTAGTTTGGGGCTTTATTACTATCATGTACTTATGCCATGCTACTGCATTATTTACTACTATTGCTCGAAGAGGGTTTACTACTGTACTGTTTAGGTAAGTGGAATGTTTTCATGGTATCGACAAGCCTAGTCACACTTTTGGGTTCCCAGTCGTTGACATCCATTGACACAAACCTCTAGGTCCATATCAGAGCCGGCCAACTTCGTTGTGGGTAGCTTAGTGGGGTGTCCCTGTTGAAATTTTTTTGAATCTTGTGATTGGTTCATCGTGATTCCTCGTTGGGTTTTCATTTGGTTTTTTCGAGGTTGATCGTGCGTGTGTTTCTATTTGTGCCTCTGCAGGGTAAATCTTTCTAAAACCCGTGTCCGCAGTTATGGATAACTTGGATCATAGTATCTCGATCATAGACAACTATAACTAAAGTAGTGTTATAAATTTGACAGTGGAATAACTAGTAACCAGCTTCACTACAACAGAATGGCTAAATAAAAGTACTAACAACTGCTGTAATTGGGATGCCTCATGCTATATATATGTATCTGACTAGTAAGTACTGCAACTACAACGGAATGTTCAACTAAATATGCCCATTGCTTATGATATCAGGATGACTCATGCTATCTACATCTGACTAGTAATTGATGCAAATATAATGGAATGAATAAAATTGCCAATTATGTGAGTTTCCTCGATATGACTTCCTCGTTTGGTCTCGAGGGGGAATACTAGGATGGGTATGTTTGGTGGTAGTTTCAGGTTGGATCTGAATAGGCCTTTCTTATCTCTCTCTAATAGTCGCTAGTTGTATTGAGTCTCTATAGGTTGTATAGTGCATGTTGCGCTGCCACTGCAGTCCACCATAGCTATGTAGGCAAGGACCGCTGAATTCTAAGTCTCGCAGTGTACTGGCCTCAGTACTGACCTCTCTCTTTTTTTCCTTTGCCCTTTGTCGGCACCCCTTTCATTTAGCAGGTTTGAGATCGATGTCGTTAGCAGGGTTACCCCTCCAGCTTGGCCTGGGAAGGGTTATGGATGTCATTGGTTATTCTTCAGGGCTCTTAGCCCCATTTTCTTGTTATCCGTACTCGGATATTTTACCGTTTTCAAGGTGATTTGGATCTTTGTACTTTATATCAATATTTGTGACTCCTCGAGTCACTGTTATATATATATGTGTTTCTGTGGGTTCCATCATGGACTATTGTATAATGGTATTACTTCATTTTCCACCCGCACGTAAGTGCCTGGAGGGCACCTTTGAATCGTTTCTATGCGGGTTTGGCGGGAATCACTAAAAATTGCATGGGGCCGATCCGAGGGTGTTACAAAGTGGTATCAGAGCTCAGATGTTACGATACCCCACTAGTCTAGCATGTAGGATAAACTAGCTAACGGCCGATTTAGAGTGTCAAAACTATTTTGCAAAATCGGTTGGATATATCTGATTAGGTCTGCTTTTACTCCTTACCCATATGCTATTCTCCTCTTACCTCTATGAGTTCTGAATCTTCTCTCTTACCTTTCTTCGAGTCCAGGAATTCTCGTGGTCAGGTTTTCATCATACCTTCAGGGTTTCGCTTCATCTTGTAACGGTCTTGCTACATCCGGTCTTCATGCTATCTGAGGATTTTTCCTCTATGTACCATTCTAGTGACTCAAAATTCACTAAAAATATTTGTTTCTTGTGGTCTTTTTCAACACGATGACCTCATTTGCATCAGATTTGATGAAGAGCATGCATCATTCCTTTGTTTCCGAGCATCGCTTGTCAAGATCTTCAGTCTGAACCCCGAGAGTTGGTTGCATAATTCTCCTATTCATATGCAGAGTAATGCTTTGGGTGCGCGATGGACTGATCACCATCTGACTACTCTTATAATTTGCTCTTGTACATTGAATTGGTGGATCAGGCAATTTTACTCCGTCCGCAGAAGTTAGAGGTGGACTTTTTTTATGCATTTACCTTCGTCCTTTGTTATCCGAAGTGTTCTCTCAACGAACATGAGAAACACCCCTTGTTGGTGGTGTCGCTGATTTCAAGATGAAGAAAGAACCCTTGTTAGTGGTGTCGTAAGGTTCTACACAAAGCAAGAAGATTCAGATTGTCGGCCTTCTTCCCTGAACCATGAGGCGAATCTCGAGGGCGAGATCTATTGTTAGTGGTGTCAAATTGTAGCATCCCGAGTAATACCACTACCGGAAAATCGCTCAAGTATGTGCATCATTATGACCACATGGTCATGTCATCATGCCACATTGCATTTGACCATCATCATGTCATCATGCATATGTCTGTCTAAAACTATTCTCCAAAAGCATATCTTGTTTTCTATTTACCTCCCTCTTTATTTCAACAGCAAAACCCGGTCCGTCCGGATATTTTGTTTTGTCTAAAAACTAATTACAAAATAATATCTACAACTAAATAAATAAACTAAACTATTTTGTTCGGGAAGGCAGTCGCAGCCACCTACTACCCCAAAAGGAAACCCTAATCCTACCAACCCCACCCCGCTGCCTCTCTCTCTCACCTCGCACGTCGCCTCCACCCTGCCAGACCCTACCCCCATTCGACACAAAGCGCCTGCTCGCTCGCATCGCTCTCTGCCGAAAACCCGAACCCACCCGTCTCCACACGCTCCCAACTCTCCCCGTGTTGACCCACCCCCACCCCACCCCGCGAGATCCATGCGCCTAGCCACTCCCTCGCTAACGTTAAGGCCACACTAGCCCACGACGTCTCACCACCACCCTCATTTGACCAAGGAAAAAAATAGCGTGCTATTTATTTTAGCGCCGCCTCTCTCCAAACGCTACGCAAGTTATAGCGCGCTAATAGCGTGCTATTTTTCAAAATAGCGTTTTGCAAAACAATAAAAAATTTAATAGGTATAGTCTGTTTTGCTAAGGATTTCAGCTGCTACGGGAAATCCTTGGTCGCAGTGTTGCTAGATGCACTCATTTTGGTCGGGGATGTGTCGGATGGAAACGGTCAGTCGGCCGGAGCTGGAGGAGATGGAGGAGCCTGCAGCCGCCATCACCGTCGGGTGGTGGGGAATGTGATGCGACATGGGGCCGGGAGTTGGTTTAGTTAGGTTTGTTGAGTGGTGCGGGCTGAATGGGCCGGATGGACTGCTGGTAATTTCAAGATTTTATAGCGACGCTATAGCGATATAACGTATAGCATGTTTAGCGTCATTTAGCGCCGCTAAAACATGAATAGCGTCATAGCGAGCATTTTATGCATAACGTAGCGTCTGACTTCTGAATATGCTATAGCGGCGCTATAGAGCCGAAATAGCGCGCTATTTTTTCATTGCATTTGACGCGCCCTCCTCCCATGTCGAAACCCTCCCACATCGCGTCGTCATCCTCCCTCATAGGCGCGTGTTTCTGCCGCCATGCCCTCTCCTCACTGGCCAGCAGAGCTCTGCTGCTCCTCAACCCGACGTCACCCTCCCACTCACTTGTTGGTCGCCATCCTCTCCGTCCCCGCCTCCGGCCACCCCGGCACGCCTACGAGCACTGTGTGCCGCCATGACCTCCCGAGCCGGTGCCTCCCTCCTCCTCGAGCCAGCATCGCTCGGCTCCAATAGCGCCACCAACCTTGCGCCCTTCCTTCCTCCTTATCTCCATCGTCCCCTCGTCTTATCCATGTCATCGCATGCCACGTCACCGTTCCTCGAGCCTCCCCACCTCCGTCCGCAAGCGCTCGGCCCCACCAGCGCCTTGTTCTGCCGCCGCGGAGCCACCTCTGCCTCATCTCCGCGGCCCGCACCTCTGCCTCCTAGGTGCTCCGGTCGCCGCTGTTTGTCCTGTGCGATCCCGTCCTCCCCGTGCGCACCTTGGATCCTCCACGACCATCCCTACTGGTGTCTTCCCCGCCCAAGCCCTAGGGGCCTGCCACCTTGTCTCTCTCTGTCGCTTGGATCCCCAACCCTGCCGCTGGATGTTGCAGCAAGCTCACACGCACCCTTGCCCCGGTCGGCTCCAAGGTTGTGCGCCTCTGCTTGTGAAGCTCATCTGTGACCAATGTTTCGGCCAGCTGCCCATGTCCCGTTCGGAACCAGTGCGTTTTCCCCAAGTTTCTCCTTGGAGATGCACGACAAGATCTTCCTCGGGGATGAATGACAATTCAGGTAAGGACATCACCAAGATATGCGCAAGACTCGCGAGTTCTTCGATGCAAAACTGCCAGTTCCACGACACATCAATATCTCCGGGATCGTTCGGGAGACCAAGGATGACACAAGACGAGAACCCGACGATCCACATAAGACCATAGGCATCGAACCTGAGTCAGGCACCATCACCCAAGACCTTCTTCACAGAAAAACCCCGATGCCTTCGACACGGAACACCGAGAACTCCGCCACGGAATCCGAAGACCGATCTCGCCGAGACCGAACCCTAACCCCTCCGAGCCCCAAGATCGCCGAACCGCCATGTGTGACCCTGCCAACCCTATTTTTATAATATGACATACATACTTGTTGCACATAATAATTCATACTCGCATACATACTGTGTGGTTTGGGGGCCTTATGCCAATTCACCTCATAATTAAATATGGAGAACATATGTGGGCTATTCTAGGGTTATATTGGCTCAATTTAAATTTTTGTAGCGAATCGATGACATATTTTGTCTTATTAAGCCAACATTTAAAATGCAGGGTATCTAAACAACATGAACCTACTAATTAATTGTCGAGACCCTGGTTCCGCTTAATATTTCCTAATTGCACCGCATCTTTGCCATGTCATGCATCACACATGCATCATGCCCAATCTTCTATCATAGTATTAAATAGTGCATCCGTTGTTATTTTAGTGCTTTTCTTGTTCACGGTTTAGGCCGATGAGTTGATGCGAGTGTCGACCCGATCTTCGGATGAACCTTCGGAAGTGTTTTCCAGGCGAGCATTCTCCTCCTTTCTACCTTATTTACCTTTATAGTCTTTACTTCCTCCTATTGATCTATTGCTATATGTGTTGCGATGCTTTAGATTCTGTACCACTTTATATTTCTTATAGCCTATATTGCCATGGACACCTCCTATTGCATGTTGTTTGGTAAATAGTCGACCTTGCGAGTCGTAGTTGCTTGCACAGGTGTTGCTTCGCGCTGTCAATGTTCCCCTGTTGTTGGAGGAATGCCTCATGATTAATATTGGAGACAATCATGACTTTAAATACAACTTGATGTTAAAATGTTGGGAATAGTTATAACTAATGCAGATGCACCGATGGTCAATATATGTTATTTGGTTTTTATCCACTCACTGGTGTCCTGTAGGACCCCAAGTACTTGATATCTGTTCCTTTACTATCGCACTATCCGCATGTGGGACCATCATTCCCCTTAGCAAGAGTTAGATTCATTTCTTATTTCCTAGGGCCACAAACTAGTTTGGGCATTTATTAGTATCCTGTACTTATGCTATGCTACCGCATTATTTACTATTGTTGCTCGAGGAGTGTTTACTACTTTTGTTTAGGTAAGTGGAATGTTTTTGCGGTATCGACAAGCCCAGACACACTTTCGGGTTCCTAGTCATTTACAACCATTGACACAAACCTCTGGGTCTGTCTCGGAGCCAACCAACTTCGTCGATGGTAGCTTAGTGGGGTGGCCACCTGAAATATTTTATGAATCTTGTGATTTATTTGTCGTGATGCCTCGTTGGGTTTCATTTGGTTTTTTCGAGGTTGATCGTGTGTGTGTTGCTATTTGTGTCCCTGTGTAGGTAAATCTTTATAAAAGTTGTTTCCACGGTTATGGACGACTTGGAGCATAATATCTCGATCATAGAAAACTATAACTAAAGTAATTATATAAATTTGAGTTTGGAATGACTAGTAATCAGCTTCACTACGACAGAATGGCTAAATAAAAACACCAACAACGGCTAGAATTGGGATGCCTCATGTTATATGTATCTGACTAGTAAGTATTGCTACTAAAATGGAATGGTCAACTAAAGATGCTCACTGCTTATGATATCAGTATGACTCATGCTATCTACATCTGACTAGTAATTGGAATGGATAAAATTGCCAACTGTGTGAGTTTTCTCGGCATGACTTCCTCGTTTGGTCTCGAGAGGGAATACCAGGATGGGTATGTTTGGTGGTAGTTGCAGGTTGGATCCGAATAGGCCTTCTTTATCTCTCTTTAATAGTCGCCAGTTGTATCGAGTCTCTATAGGTTTTATAGTGCATGCTGCGCTGCCGCTGTAGTCCACCAACCTATATAGGCGAGGACCACCGAATTTTAAGTCTCGCCGTGTACTGGCCTCAGTACGGACCGCATGCTCTCTTTTTTCTTTGCCTTTGTCGGCACCCCTTTTATTTAGCAGGTTTGAGATCGATGTTGTTAGGGGGGTTACCCTTTCGGCTTGGCCTGGGTAGGTTTATGGACGCCATTGGTTATTCTTTAGGGCTCTTAGCACCATTTCCTATCCGTACTTGGATGTTGTACCGTTTTTAAGATGATTTTGATCTTTATACCGTATATCTATATTCTTGACTCCTCGAGTCGCTGTTTTATATATATGTTTCTGTGGGTTTCAATATGGACTATTGTGTAATGGTATTACTTCGATTTTTACCCGCACGAAAGTGTCTGGTGAGTACATTTAAATTATACGGGATTGACGGAAATCATTAAAACTTGCATAGGACGCATCCGAGACTGTTACAATGGTGCACGTAGGAAGGTGGTAAAAAAAGAGAATGTGCAGATAGAGATAGGGAGATAGGTACTAGACTTTGACTCGTCGTAACCTGCGGGAGTATGTCCGGCTTCAGGCGCGTGCACTGTACCGTGTCCAGCTGGGCTGCGTCGTGGCCTCATTGGCTCATTCACGTGCAAGTAAGTTTCTATCTGTCTTTTCTATATTTTTTTTGTTCTGTTTTTTTTATTTTGCAAGTACGTATGGGTATCAACTACTACCAAAAATGTTCTAAAAGAAAAAACTAGAACAATACTTAGGCTCATGAAAATATCTCTAGCCTAGACTTTAATATACAAAATTATTTTTATGCACTTTGGCCTCATATGACTACTCATGCATTACAAAAATAATAAAGAATTAGTATTAGGACCATGTTTTAAATGCCAAAATGAATTATTCAGAACTCAAAATTTTGAGTATGATATAATTAATTTCCAATCTTTTATTTTTGATTGTCATATTAATCATCTCTTTTCAATATGGTTTAGGAAAAGTTTACAAGCCCTCAAAAGTTTCTTTAATTCAAAAAAAAAAAATCTCAGCAAAGTCAAACAATTCAAACAAATTATTTTATTTATTGTTAACATTCCAAAATTAGGATTTTTTTGGATGTTATACACTACCACCCTTAAAAAGAATATCTTCCTCGAGATTTAAGAAGTCTAGAAATAAAATAGGTTTGGAATAGTGCTATCATCCTTAAAATATTGTCTTTGTTGAATCCTCCTGATTGAGTGATTTGAGGTTTACCGTCAACTACCTCAATGTGAAGATTCGTGTGCTTCATCCACAGAATCATCGTTCACATAAGCATTAACGGGAGGGTGAATCTTGTGATTCCCATTTACATTACCATTCTTTGGTTCCAAGCAATCAACATCATAGTGTCCAGGTTTGTGACAGTTGAAACAGAGAACTTTACTCGTGTTCTTCCTTTTACCGCCATTGGTGCCATTTCCTCCATTTCTGTTTTGGTGCTCAGGACCGTTATGGCTATTGTAGGCATCATGCTCGTGGGGTGGTGTAGAAGTAGTGTGATTCTTCTGGTATGGTTCGGAAGTGTGCTTGTAGAATGTAGACTTCCTCTTACGATTCTCCATCCTCTTCTGTTTGGCTTCCACTATAACTTACCTATCCAGGAGTTCTTGGTAGTTATCAAACCTCAGAGCCACAAGTTGTATTGATATTTCATCATTAACTCCCCTCATAAACTCCTCCTGCCTCCGGGCATCAATGGACACATCATCAGGAGCATAATGTACCAACTTGTTGAAAAGCTCTCCATACTCGGAGACAGAACGGTGCAATTGATGTAAGTCAGGAAACTCGCGCCTCTTTAGAGTCATGAAACCAGCAGACACATGGTGAGTGCGGAAAGCTCCTTCAAACTGGTTCAATGGAATATCATCAATATCCGGGTGGGTGACTTGATAGTTATCTCACCATTCAGCAGTAGGTCCTTCAAGTTGGTACGCGGCAAAACACACCATGTCACCTCCAACAGCTTGAATGGTGTTTAGCTTCTTGTTGATTGTGTGGAGCCAGTCATCCGCTATAATCGGCTAAGTGCTGCTTGAGAAGGTATGAGGGTTCAACCTCAAAAACTGAGTCAAGCGATTCTGCTGAGGTGGCGGGGGGGGGGGGGGGGGGGTTGTTTTGCATGTTCTGGGTGAGGAGTTGGATCACCTGGTTCTGAGAGTTCAGAAGTTGCACAATCTCCGGAGGTAGAGCATACTTCTCACATCTTGGCGGCATCTGAGGGTTTAGTACAAAGGTAATATATAGGTAGAAGTAATATGAAATATACTCTACCCTTATGCATCACACATGGAAACACACACAAAGAAAGTATCAACCAAGTTTTAATGACATCATTTTTTTATTAAAACCAAGCATTACAACACCACAAAAAATTGGTAAAGGACTATGGTGTTTGGTAGGCTAACTACGCTAATCCTTTGTCTCTTCGGGTCTGAATTGGTATGTGCATGTTGTCCCTTTTCAAGGCTTGGTGCATCCTCTAGGGTTCAAAATTTCGAGGTTTCTTCTGTGGGTAGCTGATAGCATAACGTCCGTTGTTGAGGCACTTGAAACAAGTGACATCTCTAAGGTATGTGCTATGCTTCCAGCCATAGTTGCCATTATTCCGATTTACGTTGTTTTTTCTCAGGACAATTACATGCATAGTATCCAAGGACTTCACACTTATAACAGGGAACTTAACTTAAATCCTTCCTCCTTTTTGGTCTTTCCAAGGCCAACAAGTTTTGTAGTTCATGCTCTTAACACTCCACCTCAATCTTCGGAACCCTTTCTCTTTTCCTTGAGCTAGTTTTTGGAAAATGGCCCCTCTCTCCATAAGTTAAGTATCACGAAATGATGACTTTGGATGTGGTGTCTAGAGTCTTGACTCCACCTCTCGCCTTTGTCATAGATCTTGTGTCCTCACGGAACTTCATGAGGCCTTGGCGCATTCCATCTCTGACTTGCTGATTTGCTTGTTGTACCATCAGGTAGAGGTGACATTGAGCGGGGTTGTCATTGGTTCCTTCACACAAAAAGCACGTAACTTGAGAGGTGGGGCATTCTTCAGACCAGTGACTTGCATCACAGTAGGGGCACTGATTGCAATGCTCCTTGGAGGTGTGTCCTATTTCCCCACAGATTCTACAAGCTGAATGTTTTGGGACTTCATTTCCTTGGGTTTTTGCTATCCGAATGACAAGACGAGATTGTAACAGAACCACTTTAAAATCTTCCCAAGATATCATCCCTTGATGATCATCCATGGTGTTTTGCATCTCCCAGCAAGTTGCAGCGTCCTCCTTCAGGAACTAGGTGGCATAATTGTAACATCCCAGCATTTAGGACCTAACGAAGGGTAGATAGGAATATGGATTGTTGCATGCATTCATCTATGAAAATGTGGGTAAAATTTTCGCCAAATAAAAAAACCTAAGTGATCAATGTTTCTTTCATACTTTGAGATTAGGTTTAGTCTTAAAGGATGATTGTTATAAACTTTGAGATGATCTTAAGGAGTTATGTGTTTTCAAATGGATTTGAAATATTATACTTGAGTATTTGAATTATAATTCAAATGAATTAGATACAAGTTTTGAATCTTAATTCAGTCAAGAGATAAATATTACAACTTGAATTCTATCCAAAGAAAAACAATAATGAATATAAAGTTTATTTCTTATCATCAATATATATATATAATCAAGTTATAAAATTATAACTTATTTGAATCATCCACATAACTTTCAAAAATAAATATACAAAGAAAAGGAATATTCTTTATTAATAATAATATAATCTTTATTACAATTGAATAAATAAAGATTACAAAAGAATAAAAAAATTACATTGGAATATTTAATAACTATCCTATATCTAAATCTAAACTAAATCTTCATCTTTATCTTTGTACCTGCAAAACAAAAACTAAATAAGAACAAAAGAAGATTAGTGTTAGTATTATTTATCTCAGACATGTCAGTGAAATGCACTTGACAAATTCATCATTGAGACATTTATAAAAGGGGCAAGTTTCACCAATATGAAAGAATTCATCTTTCAAAGCCAAAAGTCAAATAACAGCCAAGAGGGGCAAAATCACCAGCCAGGTGAAAGTAACCTGGTAAGAGTAAGTTCAAAAATTCTGAACATATCCACAAGTGCATAGCAAGCACACAGGCTGGACACACACCAGCATGCATGTGGTGTGTTGTTAAGCTCATAGAGCAACCCAATCTCACAAAACCACAAGCACAGCCATGGGAGGCACTAGTGCATAACTCCACTGCACAGCACACTAGAACAGCCAGTGTAAACAACAGCTAAACCAAGCACCATATCCAGCAACCAAACCAACTAAGGATCAATCAAACATCACCAGGATGGTGACATAAGGAGGGGGATGGACCAGGTTCTAGGAGGAGCAAGATCAAGCCGAGGATCTAGGAGGAGCAGGATCAGCTCAAGATCAAGCATAAGAGTCCAGCAAAACAAGATCAAGATCATCATCACCAACTTACTACACCATCATCAGATTTTGTGGTGAAATTCATAAAACCTTCACATGATCTAATCATCTTATTCAAAGAGAAGCATGTGTTGTTTTATAAAACAAACCCTCAGAAATCACCCAAGTGGGGCGAATCCATCATAGGGATTTTTTTAAAACTCCAAAGACAAACAGCAAACTACCAGGAATCCAACCAGATCTCAGAGCGACATCCTTGCTTTGGTTGTCAAACAATATTTTCCAATTCAATCATGCATATACCTATGATCTATTTCTAGGCACATCCCTCAAGGAAGGGTAGCACCTTAGGAACAAATCCTTAGGATCCATAACATGATCAAGATCACTATCATTTTTCCAAGCTTTGATTCAATCAACAATAACTGGTACCACTACCAGGACTATCTAGATGAACCAATTAGATAAGATTTGAATCCCTAAGCCTCAGACCAACATCATTGGTCTTAGGGAATTCAGATAAGAGCATCTATATTTATATTTCAAAGCCAAGATTGTCTTAACCATAAACTAACCAAATCCATGGTTTAGAATCAAACTTGTGTGCCATACATGATGGTGTCACAAGAACAATCCAATATGAATTAGGAAAGACAGTAAATCATCATAGATTCAAACAATCAACTAACTAATCATTTTCATGTTAAAACAAGAATCATAACTAGGATATTCCTATGATACACTTCACTGTTTGAGATCATGATGATCTCAAACCACATGTTAATTTCCAAGCTAACAACACTAAGACAGTAGTTGTATCTTATCATAATCATGACCATGAATCAAATAAACAGTGGAAAGCTATCAAGTCATTGGCTTTACCAAGCATGCTTCCCAAACACTACATCATCTGAATTAGATGCAATCCAAGCATCAAATCATCTAGTAAGCCACCAGAAACATCATAGATCATTTTAAGCAACAAGCCTCAGACCAATAAGCATTTAGCATGTGTACAGACCATCCAAACATGAATCAAATCATCTAGTACATGATCAATCACATAACAGGAACCCTAAATGGATAATCATCCTAAACTGAATCAGACAATAGACAGAGAGGACACTGCCAGCCTCTAGCATCAAATCAACAAGCACAGAAAGCACTAGGGGAGAAGAATCAAACTCACCGTAGGTCCTCGCTGAAGAAATTGAAGAGGAAGCAGATTGGCCAACGAACCCGCGGCGGCACAGGGAGCACCCAGGGGGCGCTGCAACCTGCACCGGCCACGGCGGCGGCCATAGCATCACACGAATCCACCACATCACCACAGGCGAGACCACGACGACGGCGGCAGCACTTTTCCCTAACCCTAGGGTTCGGGAACGGGGTGAACCTGGCCACTGTGAAGCCCCGAACTCAAATCCAATTGGATAGAACGAACGAGCATTGTCAATAACCCCCTAATGCACCACGGCGGCGGCCGAAACAGCCTACGGCAGCGAGAATCGCCGGTGGCGGCATCGCCGGCCACGGGGTCGGGGTCGGGGTCAGAGGAGGAAGGATAAGCTCGAGGGAGAGAGAGGCAGTGAGTAGTGGGCCGAGCTGGGCCAGACCCTTCGAGGTGGTACTTTTGTCTAAAACCAAATGGGCCACTAGGGCCCAATAAGAATAACCAGCCCAGAAACATTTCCAAGCCTGTTTTAATAAACAGGAAAAGACCAAAATACCCCTAGATTTAAATAAATTCTAGAAAATAAAATATAAGTCCAAAAATTATAAATTAAATACTTTTGGATTCACAATAATCCACTCTATCCAAATAAAAGAAGATATAAAATTTTGGACATTTAAATTTTTATAAGAATTTTGTAAATTATATATTCCTTATGGAATTTTACAAAATTATTGAAAGATGATAAAAATAAATAAAAATCACTTTCACTATATATCAATATTATAGTATTTTTGAAAAATACTAAATAAATATTTAATAACAATTTTTAATGTATAATTGATAATTCTTAAAAAGAATTATTAAATCAATAAAAGTCAAATAAAAAGGAAATAAAATAAACTAATTCAATATATGCTATAAATATTATAAATTAATATTTATAAATACTTCATTAAAAGGCACCTTATATAGGGAAAATGCATGTAAAATTAAATAATGCATTACATTACTTGAATAATCATTTTGCTTCTTTAAATATTGTCCTTACCGGGCAATAATGATGTTTTTGTAGACATAGAAGCTCAAGGTCCAGTGCAAGCATCAGACTTCACTACCTTGCCATCACAAGGCAAGTTCATCACTTGCTCATGTCCTTTGAAGATTCTTTATCAAAGTATTTGCAAATTGCGTGTTATCATATATGCTATAAAAGAAAGAAAATATTATTTTCACAAATAAAGAAATTATAGATATCATACTAAGTGATGATATGATAGAGCAATAGAACTTAGAGTTCTAATTGCAACAATGATGATCAAGTAGGGACTTAATAACCCCTGACATCATTGATTCTAGCGTCGTATATTACGCATTAGCCATGAGATTTGGAATGGGACAGAGAAGTCAGTTGTATCTTCTTCCTCTCGCATGAAGCCGGATGTGCAGGTCGTGGCTGTTATCCTCGTAGCGTGCATATTAATTGGTAATTCGTAGATGATATGCAGCATATGGGTGGGAACCCTCATCGTCCCACGATAGTTCTGGCATCTAATGGTTTGTACAAACCATTGCCGTAATTCATTATGTGGGCATGGTGTACACCAAGGAGGCATGCGGTGTCGCGAAGGGGGCAGTGATTGGCTTGGACCAACTATTGGGCCCCACATCATGGAATTGTGGACGGGAAAGTACGCCCGGTTGTGCAACAAGGAGTTGATCTCTCATGGCTAAAGTAACGCACCTCTGCAGAGTGTAAGAATTGTAACTTGTTACTCCCTGTTCCGGAAAGGAGCTACGAACACGGCAGGAAAGGAACTCCATGAAAGTTCTGGTTAACCTGTGAAGGCTGATGGTCATAGATTTTCATAATAAAATCAATCTTTGAAGAAAGATTTACAAAAATTGCATAGTGCCAAGGATTCATAATCTGAGGTGGTAGTTAAAGCATCAAACTTCCCACCTTGCATTTAATGAACTGGTTGGGTAACGTTGTAACTCATTCTTTCCTTTGATCCCTTGCTTAGACTCTGAGGATCCCGAAGACGTGCCAATGTATGCAGCCGAATGCCAAGAAGATGTGTTCTACGAGGAACCTGATCTGTCCGTACGAGTTGAAGGAGTGGATTACTAAATCCGCTATGGCATCGATGATAACGAGTCCAACTAAGTATCCCTAGTTAATAATAACCAATGGAGCCGAGCAACATGAACTCTATAGAATAAGCTGTTGAGCTCAACTCCTAGACGAAGTTGCTTCTTTTAAATTCCACTGAAACACTTTATATTTTGGTTTGTAAGTTGGATCTTTTGGAAGTCTTGAACTTCCGGTATTGTAATAATAATAATGTGTGTACTTTTGTAATATGGACCCGCAATGTTTCTGTTGTACCATTCTAAGGGATGTGATATTTACGAAACAGTGTTCTGTGGATGTCATGTCAACGACTATAGTGTACTACACATGTAGTGATATGCTGGGTCACTGCAATAATGAACCATTTTATTATCTTCAATGTTGGCATCCTTCATTCTTCCTTCAACCTTGTGCATCCACTCCTTTGCATCGGTGTGGCTCATACGTTTGAAGAAGTTGAGTTCCTTGTCTCCCTTATTGATATGGTCCATCTATAGAGTTGACCAATGTTTACAGTGGGAACAAACTGACTATAGAAGAAGGGGAAGAATAATAACCCATACAAACAACTTCATTTTCTTGAAAATAGGTTTTATTTGTTAATGTTAACAAACAACACATAAAAAATGAAGGAAAACAACCACATCTAATGATTGTAGCAAATTCTATACAAGTTTGGTTCCTAATAGGTCACTTGGTATCTTCATGGTCTCTAGTCTTCAAAAGCCTTCATACTCTTCATATTATTTCATTATCTTTGAAGACTTCAGTACTTGTAGCTTTTAATCGCTGAAACATCTTTGGTGCAGGCATTATAGTCCTTACTTGAGTGAAGAAGTTAGTCGGTCTTCTTTAGAGAAGTTGTCATGTGAAGTTTCTTCATCAAGTAGGTAATGGTTAACTAATTTTGAAAACAGAAGGTATATGAAAACTTTATAAGTCTAAATATACATGATAAGAAGTAGGAAAATTTTCTAAAATAACTTATATAAAATATAACTACTAAGGTTTTTTCGAGGCTATGGTCACGATCTACAGTCAACATGTGCTCTGATACCATCTGTAGTGACCTCGGATCAATAAAGATCCTAAGTCCCTATGATTAACATGCTAGTCCCTGGATCATTAGCTAGAACTCATAGTCCATGAAATATCATGTAAAACACAAGTCTTTATTACATGAATCAAATAATCCAGAGTTTACATTATTACAACAGAAGCAAAATAAATGCAACTTGGAGTCCCATCAATGCCACAGGCTAGTTGAGTGAAGACCTGCGATCTTAGCGCACCTTTCAATGATGACCTCCAAATTCTGCACATTAAACGTGCAGCCAAACGAGTTGTTCAATATTTTGAATGTATTAGCAAATTATACCATGAAGGCAAAGACTTGGCCTATGTCTACATGCAAGTCTAAGTGAAGGCTTTGCAGTTTATTTGCGTAAAGCCAATTTTCACTAAGTAAAAAGAGAAGTAGGGAGAATCTTTTATCCTTATTTGCAAACTTTTAATAAGTAAAATAAGGTCGAGTGGCTCACACTAGGTCCTTGATACGTCGTAAACGTATCTATAATTTTTGATGCTCCATGCTTGTTTAGTATAAACTGTCTTATGTTTTGTCTATACTTTGAGGTATTTTTTGTTCGATATATAAGCAATAATCCATATGATTTAATCCGAATAATAAACTGATAAAGCATGATCATATAGACAGTAGTAAAACCAATCATGCAGATCAACAAAGTAGATGAACAGATTACATCTATAGGAGATAAACCTATCACATCTACACCAAACGCTATAACAAAGAATTCTAGCATAATCCGAAAAATACAGTTGAGGATCACATACAGTGTAGGTTGAATAGTAGCCGCAGCGGTCGCAGCTGCGTCGCCCATGTTGAGGTTGTCGAAGAGATTGGTGGTGTACAGGAAGAAGTCGTCCTCCGGGAACTCATCGTCGGACGACGTCGTAGTTGCCAGTAGTCGCGCTTGAGCGCTCCCCAAAAACCTGATCGCCCCTCACCCGTACAGGTTCATGAGAGGCGGGGTTCTGGAGGCCTACTGTCCCGATCTGCGGTGCACGACGCAAGCCGAGATGGGGAAGACGAAAGCGGCGGCGCAAGGTTCTGGAGGTAGGCGCGTCTGTGTATTGATTCGGTCCCGATTAGGTTTAGCCCGGAAGCTTATATAGTGCAAGTTAGGAAGATCGTGGGCTCAGCCCACGTCCGAGTCGGTAATAGCCACGTCCATAAAAACTGGAAACGGCTGTAATTAACGCGTCCGTTAATAACTCATAATCAGTTTTTCCAACAAGCAAAATAAAGCTCGGCGAGATTCCCGCAACATGCGGCGCGCGCGCGTCGTGACGAGGCGAGGCGAGGCGTGGCGAGGCGGACGGTGTCGGAGGAGGAGTGCGTGAGGGCTACTCTTCTTGTCACACCTTAGTGAGTGGTGCAACACTCTACTATATAAGGTGGTCCAACTCCCCTTCAACTAGCAATGTGGGGCTAAACTTTAGCACCACAAGATAGCCATATGCTGCCATATACAAGTGGACCAAAGAGAATTTTAGAATTTGTCTAATGGGCTGTGGCATCCCGCAAAACCACTACTAGAAAATCGCGTTGAATTTGTGCATTGCATCGTCATCATCATATGTTGTTTGTCAAAAACTATTTAGCAAAGCCCGTTTTGTTTCTAAAACGCCTCGTCTTTTATTCAAACGCCAAAAACCGGGACTCCGGAATATTTTGTTTGACCAACAATGTTTTGCAAACGGTGCAATTAAAACTAAATAAAAATATTAAATTATTTTTAGTGGGGGCAGTCGAACGGGCCAACCCGACCCGAACGACCACCCCCGTATTAATCAGATCGGTCCACCTACACCTGCCCTCTAATCCTAAACCTACCAGATATTCTACCCCACCCCCTTGGCCACATCACTCCCACCTATCCTAGGCCGCCACGTCGCCCTCCCCAATCCCCCAACCAACCCCAAGCTGACACATCACCCAACTCCCCTCCCTCTCTTTTCTCTCTCCCTCTTTCACAGCCACTCCCTCCCCACCAACCGCAGACCCTGGGCCCCACCCCTGGCGCCCCCGCCACCAGCCACACTGCAACCACTCAGCCAACCCTCCCTGACCCTGGGCCCCACCCGACCGACCCGCTGCCCCTGTCCCACCTGCCAGACCACCCTTCAACCCCACTCCCACCCGCCAGGCCCACCAGCCCGGCCCCACTCCCTCTCTCCCCTCCCCCCACGCGTCGTCTTCCTCCACTCCTTCCTCCCGCACGCGCAACGCCCTCCTCTGCCCCGCCACCATCTCTCTCCCCTCCGGCGCTGCTCCCTCCCCCTCCTCCGGCTGCCGGCGCCGCTCCTACCCTCCCTCTCCGCAGCCCTCGCCGCTCCGCCCGGCCACCCCGCACGCCATCCCCGGCCACCGTCCGCCCCCCACCTGCGCCTCCGCGCCGGCCTGCCTCACCCGCCTCCGCCGGCGCTGCCCATCTCCCCCTCCCAGAGCCGCAGCCAGCCTCGCCAAGCCCGTCGCCTCGCCGCGCTCAACCTCCGCTCGCCGGCCCTTTCCCTCCCGCCGTCGCCGTGCGCTCGCCAGCACGCGCCGGGCCCGCCGCCTCAACCTCCGCCGCCTGTCCCCTTCTCCGCCGCGTCGCCGGCGCGACCGCCTCTCCGCCGTGGCCGCCGCCCCGCCGCCGCGCTCACCTGCCACCCCAGAGCCCGGCCGCACCCCGCCGGACGCGCCCTCCACCGCCTGCGGCCCCCTCCCGCACCTCGCCGGCCGGACCCCCGAGCCCAGCCCTCCGTTCGCCGTTGCCCCTGGCCGCGGCCAGGCCGTCTCCCCGTCCGCGACGCCCCGCCGCCCCGCTCCAGCCCGTCTGCGCCAGCCGTCCGCCTCCCCGCCGGCGTCGTTCTCTGCCTCACCGCCGCAGGACGTCGCCTCCGGTCTCTGTTCCTCCGCCCTGCCCAGAGCCCCTGCGCCGCTGCGGCCCTGACCCGCGCGCCCTGCTGCCGACCTGCAGGAGGCTGTCCCCGTCGAGCCCCGCTGCCCGGTGCGTCACCGACCTCTCCGTCGGCACGGGACTCGCGCGTCAAGGCCAGCGTCGAGGACCTTCTGCCGCTTTCCTGTTAGGCCTCCCGCAGTGCCTTGTCTGCAAGGTGGTCGAACCAAGCCGATGAGACATGGTCGACTCGATGCACGCATGTGACTTGTTCATCCTGTGGCTGTTGCAGCTGTACAAGTACATGGCGTTTGGGTCGCTCGGTTGCTCCAATCAAGATGAAGACGAAGCTTGTCTAGTATGTGTGGCATGAGTGAGCTAGTGGATACCGAGTTAGTCGTGTCGACCGCAATGGCAACCTCGACCCGAAGACAGGAAACCAAGTTCGGCACCGACACCCGGGAACTCCGAAGGACGCCAAGGTCTCTCTCATGGTACACATGGTCTCCTTGACGGGCTCGAAGACCCCGGTTCCGTGGATCTGAAGGCCTATCCTGCCGAGACCGAACCCGGCGTCGCTCCAAGATCTCCTTCCCGGACGCCAAGTTCGCCGAACCGAACCCGAGGGACGCCAAGATCACCACGAGGACGACAAGTACTTCTGGCCGCAACGGCAAGATCGACCCCGTGGGACCCGACAAGAACCTCGACACGATAAGTGCTTCGGCCCGGAAGATCCGATGCTCCCCGGACACCGCGACCCCGATGCGCCAAGACCTACCCCGATACCCGAGAACGGAACCGTCGAACCCTGGACCCTGAGACCAACCCCGAACCCCGGAACCCCAAGATCGTCGAGCCCCCCTAATGTGTGAACCCCTTTCCGAGAACCCTATTTTATAAAATAATAACAACTTGTTGCATGTTTAATTGACATCTCGCATGCATATCTATGGTTTGGGGGCCTTATGCCGATTCACCTAATAATTAAATATGGGGCCCATATGCAGGCAAATCTAGCCTTATATTGGCCTCATTTAAACATGTGTAGCAAACCGGTTCCATCTGTTGCATTGCTAAACAACATTTAAATTGCGGGGGTTCTAAATAACTTGAACCGTTTAATTAATTGTCGGGACCCCGGATCCACTTAATATGACCTAATTGCATCGCACCCTTTGCCATGTCATACATCATACATGCATCATGCCGATCTTCTGCCGTTGTATTAAATATTGCATCCGGTGTTCCTTCTAGTGTTTTGCTTCTTCGCGGATAAGGCCGTTGAGTTGATGTGAGCTTCGCCCCGATCTTCGGTTGAACCCTTCGACAATGTTTTCAGGCGAGCATCTCCCTCTTTCTACCTATCTTACTTTTATAGTATTTACTTCCCTCCTGTTGATCTATTGCTATCTGTGTTGCGATGCTCTAGTTTTCCGTACCCGTGATATTCCCTGCAGCCTCATATTGCCTTGGACACATCCTATTACCTGTTGTTTGGTAGATAGTTGGACTGGCGCGTCGTAGTCGCTTGCTCAAGTAATGTTGCGTGTTGTCAAATGCCACAGTTGTTGATGTATTGCCGCATGTTGATGTTGGAGATGATTCTAGCTTTACTTATCGTCACTTTAATTTCTGTTTAACAACTAAAATTGAATAAGCAGAGGCATCGGTGGGTGATAGATAATATTTGGTTTCCGAACGCCCACTTGTGTCCCGTAAGACCCCGAGTACTTGATTCCTGTTCCTTGTTTTATCGCACTATCCACATATGGGGAGATATGGGCACCCCCTAGCCAGAGCTTGATTCCGTCTTATTTCTTGGGGCCACAAACTAGTTTGAGGTTTTATTACTATCCTGTACTTATGCCATGCTTTACTGCTTTATTTACGATTGTGCGAGGTACTGCACACTGTACTGTTTTGGAAGCGGAATGTTTACGCGGTATCGACAAGCCCAGCCACACTTTCGGGTTCCCAATCGTTTACAGCCATTGACGCAGACCTTGAGGCCGTCTCGGAGCTTGCCTACTCCGTTGCGGGTTCTACTCAAAGGGGTGTCCCCCTGAAACATTTCTGAATCTTGCGATTGCTCTGTCGTGAAGACCTCGTTGGGTTTTTATTTGGTTTTTCCGAGGTTGATCGTGTGTGTGTTGCTATTTGTGCACCCCGGCCGGGTTAAATCTTTCTGAAAGCCGTGTCCGCGGATATGGACGACTTGGAGCACAGTTTCTCGATCATAGACAAGCATAACTAAAGTTTATTGCTCTAAATTTGACTTTATAATGACTAGTAATCAGCTTCACTATAATGGAATGGCTAATTAATACTGCCCACAATTGCTTGTTTGAGTTGTCGCTTGCGACCATTGTACCTGACTAGTAAGTATTGCAACTACAACGGAATGGCTGATTAAAAGCACCAACAACTGCCGGGTTTTTGGGTTTATATCATGCCATCTGTATCTGATTAGTAATTGCTGCAACTATAACGGAATGGTTAACTAAAAGTGCCCACTGCTTATTTTATCAGGACGACTATCTTTAACCTGACTAGTAATTGCTGCAACGATAACCGAATAAATAAAACTGCCAACTGTGTGAGTTCCTCGGTTGACTTCCTCGTTTGGTCTCGAGGGGGAAACACCAGGATGGGTTTGTTTGGTGTTAGCTTCAGGTTGGATCCGGATAGGTCATTCTCACCCCTCTCTGATAACCGCCAGTTGTATCGAGTCTCTATAGGTTGTTTAGTGCATGCTGCCGCTGCCGCTTCAGTCCACCACACCTATGTAGGCGAGGACCGCCGAATTCTAGTCTCGCCGTGTACTGGCCTCAATACTGACGCTCCTTCTTTTTCCTTTGCCCTTTGTCGGCACCCCTTTTGTTTAAGCAGGTTTGAGATCGACGTCGTTAGCAGGGTTACCCTTCCGGCTTGGCCTGGGCAGGGTTATGGACGCCATTGGTTATTCTTCAAGGCTCTTAGCCCCATTTGCATCTTGTCCGTAGTCGGACGCTCTATCATTTTCCAGGTGATTTGGATCTTTGTACTGTATATCTGTATTCTTGACTCTTTGAGTCGCTGTTATATATATCTGTTCTGTGGGTCCCATCGAGGACTGTTGTGTAATGTTATTACTTTGCTTTCCACCCGCACGAAAGTGCCTGGTGGGCACCTTTGAATCGTTTCTATGCGGGTTTGGCGAATTTTTCTCAACTTGCATAGGTCCGATTCTGAGGGTGTTACAGAGTGGTATCAGAGCTCAGCAGTTGCGATACCCCACAAGTCCAGCCTGTAGGATAACCTAGCTAATGGCCGAAGTAGAGTGTCAAAACTATTTTTGAAAAATCGGTTGGATAGATCTGATTAGGTCTGATTTTTGCTCCTTACCTTCTGCTGCTCTCCTCTTACCTCTACGTGTTTTGAATCCGCTCTCGTCTCGTTCTTCGAGTCCAGGAATTCTCGTGGTTGGGTTTCCGTCGTACCTTTAGGGTTTCGCTTCCTTCTTCGATGACGGTGTGCTAGCATCCGGTGTTCAAGCTGCCTGATGAATCCGTCTACGGTGGTACCATTCTTTGTTCCTTGTTTGTGCCTTCCGGTGTTTCCGACGCGACGACATCATCTACGCCAGATCCGATGCAGAGTCTGCATCACTCCTTTGTTCCGAAACTCGCTTGTCGAGATCTTCAGTCTGAATCCGAGAGTTGGTTGCATAATTCGCCTATTCGTGTGCAGAGTAATGGTTTGGGTGCGCGATGGACTGATCACCATCCGACTACTCTTATCATTCGCTCTTGTACATCGAATCGGTGGGTCCCGCGATTTTACTCCGTTCACGGAAGTTAGGGGTGGCTTTATTTGTTGATACCTCTACCTTCGACCTTTTGTTCCGGAGTGTTCTCTCGACGATCAGGAACAACGACCCTTTGTTGGTGGTGTTGCCGATTCCCAGATGAAGAAGGAACCCTCGTTAGTGGTGTCGCGAGGATCTACACGAAGCGAGAAGATGCAGATCGCCGACCTTCCTTCCGGTACCATGAGGCGGATCTCGAGGGCGAGATCCATTGTTAGTGGTGTCGAATTGTGGCATCCCGCAAAACCACTACTAGAAAATCGCGTTGAATTTGTGCATTGCATCGTCATCATCATATGTTGTTTGTCAAAAACTATTTAGCAAAGCCCGTTTTGTTTCTAAAACGCCTCGTCTTTTATTCAAACGCCAAAAACCGGGACTCCGGAATATTTTGTTTGACCAACAATGTTTTGCAAACGGTGCAATTAAAACTAAATAAAAATATTAAATTATTTTTAGTAGGGGCAGTCGAACGGGCCAACCCGACCCGAACGACCACCCCCGTATTAATCAGATCGGTCCACCTACACCTGCCCTCTAATCCTAAACCTACCAGATATTCTACCCCACCCCCTTGGCCACATCACTCCCACCTATCCTAGGCCGCCACGTCGCCCTCCCCAATCCCCCAACCAACCCCAAGCTGACACATCACCCAACTCCCCTCCCTCTCTTTTCTCTCTCCCTCTTTCACAGCCACTCCCTCCCCACCAACCGCAGACCCTGGGCCCCACCCCTGGCGCCCCCGCCACCAGCCACACCGCAACCACCCAGCCAACCCTCCCTGACCCTGGGCCCCACCCGACCGACCCGCTGCCCCTGTCCCACCTGCCAGACCACCCTTCAACCCCACTCCCACCCGCCAGGCCCACCAGCCCGGCCCCACTCCCTCTCTCCCCTCCCCCCACGCGTCGTCTTCCTCCACTCCTTCCTCCCGCACGCGCAACGCCCTCCTCTGCCCCGCCACCATCTCTCTCCCCTCCGGCGCTGCTCCCTCCCCCTCCTCCGGCTGCCGGCGCCGCTCCTACCCTCCCTCTCCGCAGCCCTCGCCGCTCCGCCCGGCCACCCCGCACGCCATCCCCGGCCACCGTCCGCCCCCCACCTGCGCCTCCGCGCCGGCCTGCCTCACCCGCCTCCGCCGGCGCTGCCCATCTCCCCCTCCCAGAGCCGCAGCCAGCCTCGCCAAGCCCGTCGCCTCGCCGCGCTCAACCTCCGCTCGCCGGCCCTTTCCCTCCCGCCGTCGCCGTGCGCTCGCCAGCACGCGCCGGGCCCGCCGCCTCAACCTCCGCCGCCTGTCCCCTTCTCCGCCGCGTCGCCGGCGCGACCGCCTCTCCGCCGTGGCCGCCGCTCCGCCGCCGCGCTCACCTGCCACCCCAGAGCCCGGCCGCACCCCGCCGGACGCGCCCTCCACCGCCTGCGGCCCCCTCCCGCACCTCGCCGGCCGGACCCCCGAGCCCAGCCCTCCGTTCGCCGTCGCCCCTGGCCGCGGCCAGGCCGTCTCCCCGTCCGCGACGCCCCGCCGCCCCGCTCCAGCCCGTCTGCGCCAGCCGTCCGCCTCCCCGCCGGCGTCGTTCTCTGCCTCACCGCCGCAGGACGTCGCCTCCGGTCTCTGTTCCTCCGCCCTGCCCAGAGCCCCTGCGCCGCTGCGGCCCTGACCCGCGCGCCCTGCTGCCGACCTGCAGGAGGCTGTCCCCGTCGAGCCCCGCTGCCCGGTGCGTCACCGACCTCTCCGTCGGCACGGGACTCGCGCGTCAAGGCCAGCGTCGAGGACCTTCTGCCGCTTTCCTGTTAGGCCTCCCGCAGTGCCTTGTCTGCAAGGTGGTCGAACCAAGCCGATGAGACATGGTCGACTCGATGCACGCATGTGACTTGTTCATCCTGTGGCTGTTGCAGCTGTACAAGTACATGGCGTTTGGGTCGCTCGGTTGCTCCAATCAAGATGAAGACGAAGCTTGTCTAGTATGTGTGGCATGAGTGAGCTAGTGGATACCGAGTTAGTCGTGTCGACCGCAACGGCAACCTCGACCCGAAGACAGGAAACCAAGTTTGGCACCGACACCCGGGAACTCCGAAGGACGCCAAGGTCTCTCTCATGGTACACATGGTCTCCTTGACGGGCTCGAAGACCCCGGTTCCGTGGATCTGAAGGCCTATCCTGCCGAGACCGAACCCGGCGTCGCTCCAAGATCTCCTTCCCGGACGCCAAGTTCGCCGAACCGAACCCGAGGGACGCCAAGATCACCACGAGGACGACAAGTACTTCTGGCCGCAACGGCAAGATCGACCCCGTGGGACCCGACAAGAACCTCGACACGACAAGTGCTTCGGCCCGGAAGATCCGATGCGCCCCGGACACCGCGACCCCGATGCGCCAAGACCTACCCCGATACCCGAGAACGGAACCGTCGAACCCTGGACCCTGAGACCAACCCCGAACCCCGGAACCCCAAGATCGTCGAGCCCCCCTAATGTGTGAACCCCTTTCCGAGAACCCTATTTTATAAAATAATAACAACTTGTTGCATGTTTAATTGACATCTCGCATGCATATCTGTGGTTTGGGGGCCTTATGCCGATTCACCTAATAATTAAATATGGGGCCCATATGCAGGCAAATCTAGCCTTATATTGGCCTCATTTAAACATGTGTAGCAAACCGGTTCCATCTGTTGCATTGCTAAACAACATTTAAATTGTGGGGGTTCTAAATAACTTGAACCGTTTAATTAATTGTCGGGACCTCGGATCCACTTAATATGACCTAATTGCATCGCACCCTTTGCCATGTCATACATCATACATGCATCATGCCGATCTTCTGCCGTTGTATTAAATATTGCATCCGGTGTTCCTTCTAGTGTTTTGCTTCTTCGCGGATAAGGCCGTTGAGTTGATGTGAGCTTCTCCCCGATCTTCGGTTGAACCCTTCGACAATGTTTTCAGGCGAGCATCTCCCTCTTTCTACCTATCTTACTTTTATAGTATTTACTTCCCTCCTGTTGATCTATTGCTATCTGTGTTGCGATGCTCTAGTTTTCCGTACCCGTGATATTCCCTGCAGCCTCATATTGCCTTGGACACATCCTATTACCTGTTGTTTGGTAGATAGTTGGACTGGCGCGTCGTAGTCGCTTGCTCAAGTAATGTTGCGTGTTGTCAAATGCCACAGTTGTTGATGTATTGCCGCATGTTGATGTTGGAGATGATTCTAGCTTTACTTATCGTCACTTTAATTTCTGTTTAACAACTAAAATTGAATAAGCAGAGGCATCGGTGGGTGATAGATAATATTTGGTTTCCGAACGCCCACTTGTGTCCCGTAAGACCCCGAGTACTTGATTCCTGTTCCTTGTTTTATCGCACTATCCACATATGGGGAGATATGGGCCCCCCCTAGCCAGAGCTTGATTCCGTCTTATTTCTTGGGGCCACAAACTAGTTTGAGGTTTTATTACTATCCTGTACTTATGCCATGCTTTACTGCTTTATTTACGATTGTGCGAGGTACTGCACACTGTACTGTTTTGGAAGCGGAATGTTTACGCGGTATCGACAAGCCCAGCCACACTTTCGGGTTCCCAGTCGTTTACAGCCATTGACGCAGACCTTGAGGCCGTCTCGGAGCTTGCCTACTCCGTTGCGGGTTCTACTCAAAGGGGTGGCCCCCTGAAACATTTCTGAATCTTGCGATTGCTCTGTCGTGAAGACCTCGTTGGGTTTTTATTTGGTTTTTCCGAGGTTGATCGTGTGTGTGTTGCTATTTGTGCACCCCGGCCGGGTTAAATCTTTCTGAAAGCCGTGTCCGCGGATGTGGACGACTTGGAGCACAGTTTCTCGATCATAGACAAGCATAACTAAAGTTTATTGCTCTAAATTTGACTTTATAATGACTAGTAATCAGCTTCACTATAATGGAATGGCTAATTAATACTGCCCACAATTGCTTGTTTGAGTTGTCGCTTGCGACCATTGTACCTGACTAGTAAGTATTGCAACTACAACGGAATGGCTGATTAAAAGCACCAACAACTGCCGGGTTTTTGGGTTTATATCATGCCATCTGTATCTGATTAGTAATTGCTGCAACTATAACGGAATGGTTAACTAAAAGTGCCCACTGCTTATTTTATCAGGACGACTATCTTTAACCTGACTAGTAATTGCTGCAACGATAACCGAATAAATAAAACTGCCAACTGTGTGAGTTCCTCGGTTGACTTCCTCGTTTGGTCTCGAGGGGGAAACACCAGGATGGGTTTGTTTGGTGTTAGCTTCAGGTTGGATCCGGATAGGTCATTCTCACCCCTCTCTGATAACCGCCAGTTGTATCGAGTCTCTATAGGTTGTTTAGTGCATGCTGCCGCTGCCGCTTCAGTCCACCACACCTATGTAGGCGAGGACCGCCGAATTCTAGTCTCGCCGTGTACTGGCCTCAGTACTGACGCTCCTTCTTTTTCCTTTGCCCTTTGTCGGCACCCCTTTTGTTTAAGCAGGTTTGAGATCGACGTCGTTAGCAGGGTTACCCTTCCGGCTTGGCCTGGGCAGGGTTATGGACGCCATTGGTTATTCTTCAGGGCTCTTAGCCCCATTTGCATCTTGTCCGTAGTCGGACGCTCTATCATTTTCCAGGTGATTTGGATCTTTGTACTGTATATCTGTATTCTTGACTCTTTGAGTCGCTGTTATATATATCTGTTCTGTGGGTCCCATCGAGGACTGTTGTGTAATGTTATTACTTTGCTTTCCACCCGCACGAAAGTGCCTGGTGGGCACCTTTGAATCGTTTCTATGCGGGTTTGGCAAATTTTGCTCAACTTGCATAGGTCCGATTCTGAGGGTGTTACATGGGCCAACATCCCAAAACTCACCAAATGCCAACAATCCCCCATAAAGTCTCATTGGCACATCACAACACTTTTCTTCCAGAACATTGTTTTATATACCGGTGTGTAGTGGATACTGTTAAGTTGAACTTCCACATAAACTTCATGTTTCATTAGCTAGCAACTTGAATAGTGGACTATGCCTTGAACTATGAGTTTTCTGCGCGCTATTTTCACACAAAATCTAGACCGATACAGGGCTACCGTCGGCTTCCCCGCGGTTTGGAGCTTATGCGTCATACTCCAAGGCCTTTTATGAGTTTATTAGAGAGCACCCAACTCTCATGGACTGCGACGTTTGACAGTCAGACTTATATAGGGGTGTTCCTCAAGAGATGTTCTGCAGGACAACATCTCCGCTTATAAAAAGCCACTTGGAACACATTAAGATAAATATCAACCTGCCATGCAGATTAAGAGAGTATTGCATCTTTATGGAGATGTAAATATAATATGGGGATACTCTCCTCTTAGCTGACGAACAGCTTGTCTCCCAGCTCTAATTCACGGGATCTCCGATCACATAGAGTGGGTTGCCACTAGGATCAACTCATAGCATGGGTCTCAAACCCATCTCCCTTGATGCATTATCTGTCACATTGCGTGATAAACCCTTTGTGAAGGGATCTTCTAGGTTTTTAGATGTTTGGATATAATCCAATGCAATAACTCCGGAGTTCCTCAGTTTCCTGACAGATTTCAATCTCCTCTTCACATGCCTTGATGACTTCATATTATCCTTAGAACGGTTTACTTTGACGATCACAGTTTGATTATCAAAGTTCATCGTGATGGAGGGTATTGGTTTTTCAACCAAAGGTAAGTCCATCAAGAGCTCACGAAGCCACTCTGCTTCAACAGTGGTTGTGTCTAATGCTGTGAGTTCTGCTTCCATTGTTGACCTCGTTAAGATGGTCTGCTTGCAAGACTTTCAGGAAACAGCGCCACCACCAAGTGTAAACAAATAACCACTTGTGGCCTTAATTTCATCAGCATCAGATATCTAGTTTGAATCACTATAACCCTCAAGTACCTGTGGATACCCAGTATATTGAATACCATAACTTGTAGTGCCTTTCAAATAGCACACAACTCTTTCAAGAGCATGCCAATGATCATCTCCAGGATTTGACACAAATCGACTCAGTTTGCTTATAGCAAAGGAGATGTCAGGTCTAGTAGCGTTGGCTAAATACATGAGCGAGCCAATAATTTGAGAATATCTCAATTGATCTTTAGCAGTCCTTCGATTCTTTCGAAGTAGCACACTCGGATCATAAGGCGTTGGAGAAGAATTGCAGTTGCTATACCCGAAGCGACTCAATATCTTTTCCACATAGTGAGACTGAAGCAATGTAATCCCACCATTGTCATCCTTTAGTAGCTTGATGTTTAATATTACATCAGCCACTCCCAAGTCCTTCATCTCAAAGCAACGAGATAGGAACTGTTTGACCTCCTCGATAACAGTGAGGTTGGTCCCGAATATCAATATGTCATCGTCATAGAGACACATAATAACTCCCTCGCCCCCACCATGGTGATAGTACACACATTTTTTAGCTTCGTTTATAGCAAAGCCTTCAGCAGTTAAAGTTCTTTCAAACTTCTCGTGCCACTTCTTAGGAGCTTTCTTAAGACCATATAAAGACTTCACTAACTTACACACCTTTCCTTCTTGACCATCTACTACAAATCCATCAGGCTACTCCATATAAATTTCCTCATCCAGCTCTCCATTTAGAAAAGCTGTCTTAACGTCCATTTGATGAACGAGAAGACCGTGTGAGGCAGCCAAGGATAGTAGTACTCGAATAGTGGTCAATCTGGCTATAGGTGAGTAGGTATCGAATAAGTCTTCACCTTCTTTTTTGGGTATAACCCTTGACCATAATACGTGCCTTGTACTTTTCAATAGTACCATCAGGTCTAAGCTTTTTCTTCAACACCCATTTACATCCTACAGGTTTACACCCATAAATACGATCAGTGATTTCCCAATTACCATTAGCTAAGATGGAGTCCATCTCGCTTCGGACAGCTTCCTTCCAGTAGTCAGCATCTTGAGATGCATAGGCTTCTGAAATAGAAGTGGGAGTATCATCCACAAGGTACACAATGAAATCATCACCAAATGACTTTGCAGTCCTTTGTCTCTTGCTCCTTTTGGGAGCTTCATTGTCATCCTCCACAGGATCATCAGAGTGTTCTATCGGCATAGTGGGTTCAGGAATTATAAAAAATTCCTGACTATATGAACTAGTCATCTCCTGATTTGATGAGCTAGACATGCCTTTCATAGGAAATATGTCCTCAAAGAAAGTCGCATCATTCGACTCCATAATTGTACCAACATGCATGTCGGATACCTCAGATTTTACTATAAAAAAATCTATAGCCAATGCTATGAAAAGCATATCCCAGAAAAACACAATCAACGGTTTTTGGTCCAAGCTTTCGCTTCTTGGGTATTGGAATATTGACTTTCGCCAAACAACCCCAAGTTCGTAAGTAAGAGAGTTTAAGCCTTTTCTTTTCCCATTCCTCAAATGGAGTCATGGTTTTATCCTTTACAGGAACACGGTTTAGGACATGACACGCGGTCATTAGCGCCTCCCCCCACCATTCCTTGGAAAGACCCGATGTATCTAACATGGTGTTAACCAAATCAGTTAGAGTGCGGTTCTTTCTTTCGGCCACCCCATTTGACTGAGGTGAGTAGGGAGGCGTCCTCTCATGTATAATACCATGTTTCGTACAGAATAAATCAAAACTCTCCACCACGATCCGACCTTAGCCGCTTGATTTTAAGATCAAGTTGGTTTTCTGCCTCAGCTTTATAGATTTTGAAGTAGTTCAAAGCTTCATCTTTAGATTTCAGGAGATAAACATAGCAATATCTAGTGGAGTCATCAATTAACGTCATAAAGTATCTTTTTCCACCTTTTGTCAACACACCATTCATCTCACAAAGATCTGAATGTATAAGTTCTAGCGGTACTAAGTTTCTCGCTTCCGCAGCCGTATGAGACTTGCGGGGTTGCTTTGCTTGCACACAAACTTGGCACTTAGAACCTTTGACAGTGGTAAATTACGGAATTAAACTCATATTGGCTAGCCGTGTCATGCAACCAAAGTTAATATGACAGAGTCGTGAATGCCAAACATTGGACTCATTATCATTGCAAACATGATTAATAACTTTAGTACATGAGTCTGACAAAGACAAGCGGAACATACCTCTGGACTCATAACCCTTTCCAACAAATTGTACATACTTAGAAATTACAACTTTATTGGACTCAAAAACCAACTTAAAGCCATCTCGACATAAAAGCGATCCGCTGACGAGATTCTTATTGATGGAGGGAACGTGATGTACATTCTTCAGTTGTACGGTCTTCCTCGAAGTAAACTTCAGATTTACCGTACCAACACCATGAACAGAAGCACGTGAGCCGTTTCCCATCAGCACGTAAGAGGTCCTTGAGAACTGATAAGAGGAAAACATGGAAATATCAGAACATACATGTGTATTAGCACCTATGTCTATCCACCAATCAGGAGAATGACATACTGAAAGGATAGTAGGTAAAATACCGTACCCAGCATCCTTCATCTCAATATCGCTAATAACAACATTAGAGGCATTGACGCTGTTCCCATGTTGACGCTTGTCAAAGCGATTAGGGCAGCTAGGATCCCAATGACCAGGATCACCACAGACGTGGCAAGAGCCTTTCCTCTTATCATTTTTCTTCTTGAAGTTGGTTGAGTGCGTGGCCTTGTTCTTGCCATCAAACTTCCTCTTTCCTTCAGTTTTGTTCTTATTCTTGAACTTGTGGGATTGGGAGTTTTTCCTCTGCACCAAATTCGCAGTAGAACCTCCCTGAAATCCTAGAGTAGTTTTGTCCTTTTCTCTCGCCTTCTCTTCCACATGAAGAGACCCAATGAGATCCGTAACGGAAAACTCTTGTCTCTTATGTTTCAGAGAAGTAGCAAAGTTCCTCCACGAGGGAGGAAGCTTGGCAATAATGCCACCGGCCACAAATTTGTCCGGTAAGGAACATTTGAACTGCTCAAGTTCTTTGGCAAGTGATTGTATATCATGAGCTTGCTCAACGATGGAGCGCTCATCAACCATCTTGTGGTCATAGAATTGCTCCATGACATACAACTCAGTGCCAGCGTCCGAGACCCCAAACTTGGCCTCGAGCACTTCCCACGCGTCCTTGCCATTATCAAATGACATATACGGGTCAACAATGTTGTCCCCAAGAACACTGAACAAAGCCGCCATAAACATGGTATCGGATTTCTTAAAGTTCGCTTCCTGCTCAGCAGAAAGATCTCCTTCAGGCTTGCCAAGAGTGGCACTATAACAATTTAGGTTTTCAAACCAGAGAACTTCTCTCTTGTGCCATCTCTTATAGTGCATGCCATCAAAAGGAGGCGGCCTAGTAGCCACGGCTACACTAGTGGAACTCAGTTGCCTATAATCAGGTTTATGGATTGTTGGATATATAAGCAATAATCCATATGATTTAATGCGAATAATAAACTGATAAAGCATGATCATACAGACAGTAGTAAAACCAATCATGCAGATCAACAAAGTAGATGAACAGATTACATCTATAGGATATAAACCTATCACATCTACACCAAAATGCTAAAATAAATAACTCTAGCATAATCCGAAAAAGATAGTTGAGGATCACATACAGTGTAGGCTGAATAGCAGGCGCAGCGGTCGCAACAACGTCGCCCATGTTGAGGTTGTCGAAGAGATTGGTGATGTCCGGGAAGAAGTCGTCGTCCGGGAACTCGTCGTCGGACGACGTCGTAGTTGCCAGTAGTCGCGCTTGAGCGCTCCCCAAAAACCTGTTCACCCCTCACCCGTACAGGTTCACGAGAGGCTGGGTTCCGGAGGCCTACTATCCCAATCTGCGGTGCACGCCGCAAGCCGGGATGGGGAAGACGAAAGCGGCGGCGCAAGTTTCTGGAGGTAGGCCCGTGTGTGTATTGATTCGGTGCCGATTAGGTTTATCCCGGACGCTTATATAGTGCAAGTTAGGAAGATCATGGGCTCAGCCCACGTCCGAGTCGGTAACAACCATGTCCATAAAAACTGGAAACGCCTATAATTAACGCGTCCGTTAATAACTCATAATCAGTTTTCCCAACAAGTAAAATAAAGCTCGGCTCGGCGAGATTTCCGCAACCCGCGGCGCGAGCGCATCGTGGCGAGGCGAGGCGAGGCGGGCGGCGTCGGAGGAAGAGTGCGCGAGAGATACTCTTCTTGTCACACCTTAGTGAGCGGTGCAACACTCTACTATATAAGGTGGTCCAACTCCCCTTCAACTAGCAATGTGGGACTAAACTTTAACACCACTAGCACAGCCATATGTTGCCATATACATGTGGGCCAAAGAGAATTTAAGAATTTGTCTAATGGGCCAACCGCCCAAAACTCACCAAATTCCAATATTTTTATATATTTTCTGAGACTAACCTATTAACAAGATGTCGCAGTGTCAGTTGCATGTTTTCTGCTATTTTTGGTTTCAGAAAAGCTAGTAAGGAAATATTCTCGGAATTGGATGGGATAAAAGTCAAAGTTAATATTTTACAAGAAGGAACACGAAGTCCAGAGGGAAAACAAAGTGGGGCCACGAGGTAACCACACCTGGTGGCATCGAGGCCAGGGGAGCGCCAGTCCTAGGTGTGGCCCCCTCGGGCGCCCACCTATCTTTCCCTTTTGCCTATTTAAACACCCCGATGCAGGCACCCGATCAAATCTCCACTAAACAGTCAGTAGCCGCCACCATCGTCCCTAGATCGGAGGATCTGAAGCTCTTCCCGGCACCCTGACGAAGGGGAGAGATCATCCCAAAGTCCTTCTTCATCACCATGCCAGCCTCCGGAGTGATGCGTGAGTAGTTCACCCTTGAACTATGGGTCCATACACTAGCTAGATGGTTGTTTCTCCTCCTTTGTGCTATCATGTTTAGATCTTGTGAGCTCCTTTCATGATCAAGATCATCTATTTGTAATCATACATGTTGTGTTTGCAGGGATCCGATGGATATTGAGATACTATGTCAGATTGATTATTGATTCTATCATGTCTGTGTTATTTTTGATACTGCATGCTCTCCGTTTTTAGTAACTATCTTGGCCAAGTAGATGCTTCCAACTCCAAGAGGGATTATTTATACTTGATAGTAGGTTCATGCCTCTAGTAATCTGGGGAAGTGACAGAAATCTCTAAGGTTGTAGATGTGTTGTTGCTACTAGGGAGAAAAAAACAATCTTTTGTTCATGAAATAACTGTATTGTTTACTTTACACATATTGCTTAATGCAATTATCTGTTGCTTGCAACTTAATATTAGAAGGGGTTCGGATGATAAGACGAAGGTGGATTATTAGTCATAGATGAAGTTAGATTATGGTCTATGTATTATGTTGTAATGCCCAATCAAATCTCATAGGATTCAATATGTCTAGTATATTCATTGTTATGCTTTCTCAATCTATCAATTGTCCCGTTGTAATTTGTTCACCCAGCATGTTATCTATCTTAAGGAGAACACCTCTAGTGAACTGTGGACCCCGATCCAATCTTTATCATTGTTACATCATCTATTGTTACCGTTTACTTTTTACAAGCAACTACTATCTTCCACACTATATGTTTAATCCTTTATTTTCAGCAAATCGGTGAGATTGACAACCTTACAGTAAGTTGGGGAAAGTTTTGAGTTTGTGTTGTGCAGGTTTCAAGTTGTTAGTAACACCTTGGAGTTGTTTCCTTACTCTTACTAGTTCGATAACCTTAGTTTCTTAACTGAGGGAAACTTCCTGATGTGCTCATCATACCTTCCTCTTGGGGTTCCCAACAAGCTCTACATATCTAAGCCATTTATTCTCCAGGATACCACCCCTCAACCAATCACATGGCACCAAAATCCCACTAAGTCTGAGTTCACCAACTCAAATTACTAAACGAGTCCGCATCATCCGCTGCACCCCCACTGGTAGAAAACGTGCCATGCGTCCCGGTTGGTAAGGGGCTTTAGTCCCGGTTGCCCAACCGGGACGGGGCAATCGGGACTAAAGCCCCAACCTTTAGTCCCGGTTTCCCCACCAACCGGGACAAATGGGGGCACACGTGGGGGCGTCAGAGGGCGAGGGGGGTGGAGCATTAGTCCCGGTTCGTAACACGAACCGGGACAAATAACCTTCTGTCGCGGCAGCGAATTCATTTTGGCACATTTTGTTGCCGCGGAAGCATTTTCGCCACTTTTTGTGCCGCGGCAGAGAATTCATTTAGGTTGATTTATTGTTTATTTAGTGTTTTGCACTCATCAATGAAGGAACCATTATATTACACAAGATCATCATGACAATATTACATTCGATACACAGATCGAGTTCATGCACTACATACAAAAGTTGCTCTTTGTACAATCCCTATTGTCTATATATAGCCGAATAGTATTCCCCTTTTGGGTCTAGGACTTCTGCATCCAAGAATCCCGCCAATTCCTCCTGAATTGCTCGTACGCGATCCTTTGGCAGAAGACCGTCCCGTAGACGTTCGATCTGATTTAAAAAAGGAGTCAGCCTATATGAATGAAACTAAACACAATTTGATTGTAATTAAAAACTATGGAAATTGTTTACGTACGTGAGTTGCTCTAAATTTCTGCCCTTCTCATCGCACGTCTGCCGGATGAACTCGCAAACATAGTATCCACATAGATTGTTACTTGGTCCCTGCATCAGGCACTTTACGAGAACATAGTTCAATCAAAATAATAATCAAGCATGATAATAACTATATCAAAACTAGAATCAAAGAGATGCGCGGATATAGCTAATGGTGCTTACATCTAGTGCTTCAAATGTAAGATCCTCTTTCTAAACACCCCTAGCCTTTTTGGTGAACCTTTTCCAAGCGCTGCCCGGCGAAGAAAACGAATAAAATAAGTTATTAAGTACTTGATATCATAAAATTCACGAACGTTGTCGATATAGTGTCGTAATGATTAGAATTACCGCTGATGGGGGAATACCAATCGGGGTATACCCACGAAGCGGATTCGCCAGCTGGATCGCCAAACATAAAGCGGGTCGACTCGCCGGATACGGCGACTGGCGTGTTCTGGACCCGAACGACTGGCGCGTTCTGGACCCGAACGACTGGCGCCTACTGGAGGCCCAAGACGGCGACTCCAATAGAAAGCCCACTAAAGCACTTATAAACCCTAACTGGCTGCATATATAAAGCCACCAAGGGCACCCCCAAGGGATACGTCATATTAGATCTAGTCTCCCTCCGCCTACGGCGGCTCCCATGTAAACCAATCTATGATCATATACTGGATTGATAGCAGGACGTAGAGATCCTCCACCGAGGGGACGTGAACCTGGGTACATCGTGTGCCAATCTCGCTCCCGGATTCTCCTACATCGCCTTGCTCCCTCTACGTAAGCTACCCCCAGTAGCATCTGCCGTGCAATACCACGACAGTTGGCGCCCACCGTGGGGCTAGCGGTGCTTGGAGGGTGATAATCCGGGCGGGATCCCTCACCGTCGCCGGCGGCTAGATTGCATCTGGCGCGTCGTCTGAAAAAGGCCGGTCGGCTAGATACGGCAGCCTCCCCATGCGTCTGACTCGGAAAATTCCCGGCTATACGCTCTGATCTGTTTCTATCGATCTAATTTCTTCTCTTCTAATTGATTATTTAGTCATCTGATTATTCTATCTAATTAACTGATACGCATCGGGTGAGAATCAATCTATGCATGCAGATCAACGACCTCGACGGCGCTCGCGTGAATAAATCACGTCTACTCGCAGGTTCTACTTCAGTATTGCCACCCGTCGATGAGCTCATCGCGAGTCATTTATCAAAAATCGATGGCTACTGGCCGCCGTTCCAGATAAAGGAAAAGGTGAATCAAGCCACGAAGATGCACCAGCAAGTTGAGCGTGGAAAAATTCATGCGATCATGCATGAAAGAATTCTTTACTCAATCCCATCCCTTTATCTAACTTAGATATAATCTCTTGTTATATTGACGTTACTACTTGCGAGGAGTTCTGGCATAACAAACACACGTCAAGTGTATACGGTCAGGACTAATCACATATGTTTCTCGTTTCCTGTATTTTCTCAAAATAATTACTATTTGATCTAATTATTAATGTGCGTGTGTGTTTATTTGCATACGTATCACGACCCATTTGATATAATGGAGTCGCGAAGGAGCTGACTCCGTCGCTCGATTGCCGCGGGCTCATCATCGCGACCTCGCCATTACGGAATCGCCCTCACACCACTCCTCTGTCGCGGACTTGTCATACTGTGGAACTCGCCTAAACACGGACACGCTTAAACGCGGACTCGCTAGGCTCGGGGACTCACCTGTCGCGACTCGCCTTCCGCGGGATCGCCATCGCGACCTCGCCTTCGCGGCCCCGCCGTCGTCGACTTCGCCATAGCGCGACCTCCGTCCGCCGCGTCGACCCCGTGTCCGCCGCGTCGACTTCGCCATAGCGCGACCCCCGTCCGCCGTGTTGACCCCGCGTCCGCCGCGTCGACTTCGCTATAGCGCGACCTCCGTCCGCCGCGTCGACCCCGTGTCCGCCGCGTCGACTTTGCCATAGCGCGACCCCCGTCCGCCGTGTTGACCCCGTGTCCGCCGCGTCGACTTCGCCACAGCGCGACCTCCGTCCGCCGCGTCGACCCCGTGTCCGCCGCGTCGACTTCGCCATAGTGCGATCACTGTTCGCCGCGTCGACTTTTTCCGGTTAAACGCCGTGCGACCCCGTCCGCTGTGTCGAATGCGTACGTCACGCCTACTAAGGGACCTTCATCGTCCGAGTCGCCAGAGAGGGTCGCTTGCCACACTGCATGGACTCACCACTGGGTGTCTCTTCCCTCCGGGAAAAATGAATTCGCCTTTGTCAACCTTTGATAGAGCGACTCGCAATGGCCAAGTAGTGCGGACGAGGACTCGCAAACCGAGCCTCAGATCGTCCACGAAAAACGCTAACCGAGAGCCATCATTGGAGTCGCCTTGCTCGACTGGCCTTCCGGGCCAAGACAAATGGTAGTGCTACACAAACAGCACCATGTCCTCCTCAACCTTAGACAGTGCGACTCGCACGGCTAAATACTGCGGACGAGGACTCGCAAACCGAGCCTCGGATCGTCCAGGAAGAACGCCAAGTCGAGAGCCATCTTTGGAGTCGCCATGCGACTGGCCCCCCGGGCCAAGACGAGAGACTCGCTAACAAAACAGCGCAATCAACATCATCGCGGACTCGCAATCATCGCGGACTCGCCACACTCGGGGACTCTCCCCTCGCGGACTCGCAATCATAGCGGACTCGCCACACTCGGGGACTCTCCCCTCGCGGACTCGCAATCATCACGGACTCGCCACGCTCGGGGACTCTCCCCTCACGGACTCGCAATCATCGCGGACTCGCCACACTCAGGGACTCTCCCCTCGTGGACTCGCAATCATCGCGGACTCGCCACACTCGGGGACTCTCCCCTCGCGGACTCGCAATCATCGCGGACTCGCCACACTCGGGGACTCTCCCCTCGCGGACTCGCAATCATCGCGGACTCGCCACACTCGGGGACTCTCCCCTCGCGGACTCGCAATCATCGCGGACTCGCCACACTCGGGGACTCTCCCCTCGTGGACTCGCAATCATCACGGACTCGCCACGCTCGGGGACTCGGTGCCCGTCGGTCGCTCGACCTCGCCACTCGACGCGCTCGGGGACTCGGTGCCCGCCGGTCGCTCAACCTCGCAGCTCGCCACGCTCGGAAACAACCACTACTATTTTCAAAATATGAGCCTCAAGTCGCCTCTGCAAGCCAACTCGAGCCTCGAGGACTACTCCTAGGCATGCTGCGTGTACGCGTGGTTCCACGACCGCGGCTCGCCCTCATCGACTCGCCACCATGGACTCGCTACTCGCATACTCTCCACGCTCGGGGACTCGCCATCATCGCGGACTCGCCCTTGCGTACTCGACACGCTCGGGGACTCGCCACCGCGGTCTCGCCCTCGCGTGCTCGACATTCTCGGGGACTCGCCACCGCGGACTTGCCCTCGCGTACGCCACACGCTCGGGAACTTGTCATCGTGGACTTGCCCTCGCGTACGCCACACGCTCGCGGACTCGCCGGTCGCTCGACCTCGCCACTCGCCGCGCTCGGGGACTCGGCAGGCTCCACGTTCGAGGAATCGCCGCAACGGGCAGCTTCACCGACGCCCTGCGTCTTTCGCCAACTGGCCATCACCGACTGGCTCACGCCGACCGCCTCCCGCTTCATGGTTCTTTTCTCTATTCAGGAGCTTGTCGCCGATTCGCCACGACCCATCGTCAAGACTCTCCGCGTCCTGCCTCAAGCCCGCGTCAAATCAACAACGCGCTCGGGGACTACTGATGGGGGAATACCAATCGGGGTATACCCACGAAGCGGATTCGCCAGCTGGATCGCCAAACATAGAGCGGGTCGACTCGCCGGATACAGCGACTGGCGCGTTCTGGACCCGAACGACTGGCGCATTCTGGACCCGAACGACTGGCGCCGATTGGAGGCCAAAGACGGCGACTCCAATAGAAAGCCCACTAAAGCACTTGTAAATCCTAACTGGCTGCATATATAAAGCCACCAAGGGCACCCCCAAGGGGTACGTCATATTAGATCTAGTCTCCCTCCGCCTACGGCGGCTACCATGTAAACCAATCTATGATCATATACTGGATTGATAGCAGGACGTAGCGATCCTCCACCGAGGGGACGTGAACCTGGGTACATCGTGTGCCAATCTCGCTCCCGGATTCTCCTACGTCGCCTTGCTCCCTCTACGTAAGCTACCCCCAGTAGCATCTGCCGTGCAATACCACGACAACCGCTGGAGAAGTATCTGCATGTCCTTCCACGTCTCAAGAGGTTTATGTTTCGAGTCCATGACTAGTACATGACCTTTGTCAAGTTGAATGATTAACAGAATATAGTGGTAGCTGCGAATGCATAACTAATCAATTATATACTTAACATCTAGTAAGCGAAATAGAAAGTGTAGACAAGACAATAACACTCACTCGAAGTTGTAAGGAAATAGTATTTCCCTTTTGGTTTCTTGAAACCTTAACGCGTGTACTATATTATCCTCCGTATCTTGGGGTTTTTTTTAGATTAGCTTGATGAACCCAATATGGGTCAATGAAGCCAATGTCATAGATTTGTCCTCTGCTGCATTCGAGAATCTTCATTCTGCATATTACAGTATGATTATATACATGCAATAAACAAGGTGAGATAGCTGGAGACTAAATTAATTATATAATTAGTACTTACAGACAATAGGCACTGATGATCGATTTGTCCAAGGCGTATTGATTGAATAATTGAAATAGTTCATCAAATTCAATGGATATCATGTCATCCACATCTTTCCCATAATGCTTTTTTGTAACCTTCAACACTATCCACTTAGCCCCGGCCTTTGTGGCATGCAAGTACCAGTTATGCAATCTTCGCATTTTTGTTGGAAGATTATTTACCTCCTAAGGTTTGACGAGAGGTTTGCCGTACTGGTATTTGTATGCTACTTCACTCACGGGGAAGTACTCTAACTGGGATAAGTACTAGGCAATACTCATACCTTGAGCAGTGGCAGCTTCTCCGTATTGTGCAACTACCTCTGGATCATACTGATCTTCGGCCCCATATTTGCCCGACCCCACATTGGTTTGGGAAATCACCTTGAGAGGGGCGCAAGACTGTTTTGCTTGTTCTCCGAGCTGGGCAACAGATTTCTCGCTTGCATCAGTACTGCTCTTCGAGGCTTTTTGTGCCGCATGTGACTTGAGAATAGAACGCTCATAGTCTAATGACAGCTTTGGCTCAGGTTGATGAAGAGAATTTAGCATTTTCAACACTTTGGCTTTTTCTTCTTTCGTGCTGGGGAACTCTGGCTCTTTCGGCCGCCTCAGCTTAGCGAAAAACGCTGTCGTTTCCGCATCAACGATCTCCACAGTCTCCTCTTCAGTACAGTCATAAGCTCTCTTAGGAGGAACCTTTGGTACTTTTGGAAGAGGCTCTTGTTTACGTTTAGGCGATCGCTTACCACGACGCAGAGTAGCGGTACGCTTACGCTTGTTATCCTGAGGCGCCGGTGATGGCTCCCGCGGCAATGGCTGCGCCGGAGATTGGTGAGGCGATGGAGCCGGGTGAGGTGACGGAGCCGGGTGAGGCGACGAAGACGGCTGCCGCGGCGGCGACGACCTCGCTGGAGACGGGTGAGGCGACGGCGAAGATGGCCTTGGCGTGTGATTACGAAGCACGATACATTCCTTTGGCATAGAATGGTGACGTTTTTTGCGTCTCCCAGTACAGTCACATCCCCTTCACCTGCAGGGTAGTCAAGATCGAAAACTTCAAAGGTGGGCATGATTTCATCCACCCCGACAACAGCATAGCCATCTGGAACCGGACGACAGTGGTAAGTTGGTGTGGGTCCAATTGGTAAGGCATAGCCGACCGCCACCTTCATTGATATGTTCACAACTTTGACATGTAGCTCGCAGTGTGTCATCTCTGTGATATCATCCACTGGGTAGCCAACAGGAGCCATCGTCGGTGCACCATCATCATCGCCATTGTCATCACCCAGGATCTCGGTGGAAGCCACACTGCTTTTTCGATTATTCGATAGGCCGGTAGCATCGAATGCAGTGTGCTGCTGAGATGGGCCGGTAGTAATTTGCTCTTTAAGTGTGTTAATTTCATCTTGTTGTTGCTTTAATCGTTCTTCAATTAAACGCATTCGCTCTTTCTAACTATCTGCTTCAACTTCCGCCCTGTCCTTTCTCCTCTGACGGCTTCTATCAGGATATTTCTTCCTCTCTTCGGGAAACCCAGTCCTCCATGGTTGGGAGCCTCTTGTGCCTCGTGTTCGTCCATCATGTTCCTTATTTCCAAGGGCGAGTGTGAGCTCATCATTCTCTCTATCGGGAATGAAGTCCCCATCTTTAACAGCCTTTACTGCTTTTCTCATCCTCTCGATTGGCAAGGGGTCTTCTTTATGTCGTATGTTATATATACACCTCCCTTCCGAGTCCAACGTGCCCCCATGCCTGTAAAACTAATTCCTTGCACGTTCTACCCAATCGTCTGTCTCTGGGGTGATCTTTTTAGCACGCAGTTCATTCTCAAGTTTCTCCCACTTTGGAATGCCAACCCTGTAGCCACCTTGCCCCATAGTATGGTGATACTTCTTGTTAGCAACATTCATCTTATTCGTTGCAGACATTTTCTTAGATTTTTCTGATGTCTTGTATTCCACAAACTTAGCCCAGAATGGTTTTATCTTCTCAAACTGAATATTCTTGAAATCGGGAGTCTTCTATTTCACGACATAGTCAAGGTGCAATATTTTCTTCCAGTTGGTGAAACACTGGGCCATCTTCTTCAAAGCTCACTCCCTGACCTTAGCCTCCATGGATCTCCCATGTTTTAAGGCGTCCTCAACTGGATCCTCCGCATTTGGATCCAGCTCTATCTTCGGTAGTTTGAAATTAACCATGAGCCTCTTCCACAGTAAATCTTTGGCGTGGTTAGGGACAAATAAACATGTTCCCTCTTCATCCGCATTAGCAGGCCTATTCCAATTTCTAATGGTGATCGGGATTAAGTCCCTAACGATTACTCCGCATTGTGCCACAAATTTGTTTGCGACAACTTCGGGAGCCGTTGGTTTGCCGTCTTCAGCGACATCTTCGATCCTAAACCTCTCATGGTCTTGCAACTTTTTGGTTGGGCCTCGTTTGCTATTTTTAGTAGATTCCTTCGATCCGGAGGGCTAAAATAAGAAAGATCGTCGTTACTATTTCTATATAGATAGAAGATGATTAATTAATGAATTAATTATATTACATGCACCTCGCCGGAGCGGTCGTCTTCTCGATTACACAAGGCATCGCCTTCTCCCTCGCGGAAGGCAACACCTTGAACCTCAAACAAGTCGTCTATTCCGTAAAAAGAGGATCACCCTCACCGGAGTTGTTCAGAAACGTTGATACGTCTAAATTTTATTCCCCATGGATCACACCTTGGATCAACTCTTCCTTTTCTTCGTCTCTGACATGTGGGTCCATATTTTCTGCATAGGTGGAAAAACGAATAAGTCAAAGCGGCTAAGGGAGAAAGTTAGGTACGGTGTTGAGAGATATAAACCCTAATTAAGAGAAACCCTAATATATACATACACAATAATAAAAATGAAGAGAAAGCCTAAACCCTAAACCTAGCTACAAAAAGGAAACTGTGTAGTAGATAGGTAACTCTAGCTAAAATCAACTAAAATCAATATTCCGGAGTTCCGAGGGGTGTAAAACCTAGTTCGGAGAAACCTCGGATGCATATTAGAGGGGAACATGAGTATAAGGCTACAAAAAGGAAACTATCCAGCAGATAGGTAACACTAGATACTAACAAAATACCATATTGGAATCGATTTAAGAGGGTTCGGAATGCCCTGGCGAAGGCACATCGTGGAACCCACATGCACCTAAGGGGTATTAATGATTCCTTATCTAAGATAGGGCTTTTAAGTTGCTTGACAATGTGAATCGGGTCTGGGGCTACCCACAGTGACTGACCAGTGGGGCCGAAGACAAATAATACCAAACTAATTAATAAACCTAATAATACCTAACTAATAATAAACCTAATAATCCAAACACCAAAAAGAAAGGGAAACCCTAAAGCATCGATTCAATGATCAAGAAAGTATGATGATATGACAAGTTAAATTGTATTGAAAAGTAACCCTAAAGCACACTCGACAAATTAAATGGGGTTCCGAGGGGTGCAAACCCTAACTCGGGGTTCTTCTAATAAAACTTGTCATTTAAGTTGCTTCACAATGCATGATTATAGCTTAAATAGGTAGGTTTCATTTTTCTGAACATTTTGGTATATTATACATATTTTTCTGACTTATAAATAATACGTTATTGATTTTACAATATTAAATCATTTTCTGAAATTTATTTAATCAATTTTAAAACATTTATGACCTCAGGCTGACGTCACCATAGGCTGGGAAACATTTCTCACTCGATCTGGGGCTATCACAGTCACTGATGTCTGGGCCCCATGGCTTATTATAATTATTTCCAAAAATAGGATATATTGCCTCATGCTGATGTGAGCATGACATCAGCAATGGAGATCCTCGGGTTGGGCTCGAATCCGTCGATTCGCTGCACGCACGGGCTAGTGGGTAGGCTAGTTGGAAAGAGGAGATCGAGGCGGAACCAGTGGTGGCATCACCGCCCGCTTGTGGTCATCGGAACAGTGGTCACGACGGCGGCGAGCGGCTGTCACATCCCAAGATTTTCTAAATCTTGTAATGTGAAAAATAAATGAATAAAATAAAACTTTGTTGATTTTCAGGGTGAGAAGAAACCTTTTGAATGCAATTGGAAACCTTCAAACCAATTTGGATCAAATAGATCCTAAAGGGATTTAAAAAGATAAACATTTAATAAAGGAAAATAATAATAAATATTTGGAATTACTATTTTTGATCTTTAAATAAAAGATTTGGTTTTCAAAAGAAAAAGTGGATTTATAAATAAAGATTATTTTATGGAACCAAAATAAACCTTGGTCAAGCTTTTGAAATAAAACATTTTGTTTTTAGTAAAAATAGTAAAATTTATTTAAATAAAATAATAAGGATTTAATATCCAATTTTATTAAATAAAAGGTTTTTACCATTTTAAATAAAACATCAAAAATGATTAAATTATTTTAAATAAGTTTTCCAAGTGTTTATTATTTTCAAATAAAACCTACTGATTTGGTTTTGAAAATATTTAGATTTAAAATGAGTTTTTAATTAAATTGAAACCCATTTTATTTAATAACTAATGTCCAATTTATTTAATTATAAATGGACTCTATAATGAAAATATTATTTTATTTTGGGAATTGGTTTATGTTGCTAAACAGAACCAAAGTCAATTGCAATGTTTGGTGAATGTTTGATTTGATTTGAATGCTTGAATTTGTGGTTTGATTTTCAAAACAGAAAATAGAATTGGGAAAATGATAAAACAACCAGGAAAGAAAAAAATAAGAATCAGACACAGCCCAGTCGACAAGCCCACTAAGCCCAGTACCAGCCCACTCCCACTCTCCTCTGCGAAACGTTTTCCACCTATTAACTGACCCGCAGAGCAACTGACTGGTGGCCCCTTCTTCCCTCTCTCACTCCAGTGACGAAACGGCCCCACTCCCGAGCCTTCTTCCTCACCCGCCGCGACCTCTTCTCCCCAAACCTCGCTGCCGTTCTCTGTCAATCAAACCCCGAGTAAATTCACTTATTTGCTTCAGTGATTCCGCTCAACAATCTCGCCATATTAAGCGCCAGCATCTCCTCTTCGATTTCCCCCAGTCGCCTCACTCTAACACGCCCCCAGGCTGTCGAATTTCGCTCAAACACCGCCACTGTCCGACGACGCTCCGTCGAGGATTCCGGCAACCCCACGTCACCACTTGCCTCCCCGAGCACACGAGCACACTCCCCACTTCCAGACGCTCCCCCCTGTACCTCCCATTCAACCGCGGGCACCCCAGAACGTCGGCAACCACTCCGACTGAGCGCCGCCGTGTCTGCCTTCTTCTCCGGCGAAATTCCCTGGTAAGAACAGACCACCCCGCGCCTTCTCGTTCACGCACACGTCATCGCCTCGACCATGTGCATCTAACCATGCTCTTTGTTTGCCCTCTCGTAACCCGTAGCACCGTCCTCGACCACAACTACGTGCAACCGTCGCCAGACTTAACTCCGGTGAGCGATTCCTCCTGTCCCCGTGCGCCCCTTGCCAAGACGACTCCACGTTGAGCTTCCCCAGGATTCTGCGATCATGGTGAGCATGCTGCCCTCCCTTCTAGCTTCCTGCATCGCCAGTTTCCCCGTCGCTTGACCGTCGCCGCCGCGCGCAGTCGTCAAGCACCGCCAGTTAGTGGCAATTAGATAGTAGCCGTTAGATCGATATCGCATGGCTAAGATTAGAACTGAGCGAAGCGGTATGATCTAGCTTGAGCCGTGCGATCTGCTTAGATCCAACGAACCGCAGAGCACGATCCACTCGAACCGGTACCGTCCAATCAAAACGCGACGCGTGGCCAATTTTTGTTTAAAACAGAATTTGAAAACAGATTTGGTTTGCAAATTGAAACCCTTGTAACTTTTGATCCACACGTCCAAAAATTACAAACTTTATATCGTTGGAATCAGTGGAACAAGCCCTAGCCAACAATGCAATTTGTTTAGTAAAAAGCCTCTGGTAAAATGTTTGTTTTTGCAGAAACATTTGTATGCTTGTTTAGATTATAAAAATCATTCCAAAATGTTTTCAAAGTTAAAATCTTTGAAAATTGGTTTGTGATGAACTTACTGACCCTAGGAACCAACCCATGGTTTTGAAAATGGATTTGGTGAAGTTTAGGATGGATTAATTGGTTTAGCCCATTTCTAGCCAAATAAAAATAATGGTTTGGTTATGAAAATGTTTTTGGAGTAAAAACTTTGGGAAAATGATTTGAATCAAACCTACTGACCCTAAACACCAAGTTTTGTGAATTATCAACTTATTTGGTGAAAGACATGAAGTTTTGGATTTGATAAAGACATTTCCCACCACATAAAATGATGAATGGATTTAAAAATGGTTTAGGAATAAAACCCTTTTGCAAATGACTTTGCCACTTTGGAAAATGTCCACCTTGAACCCTACAAAGTTTAGAAGCCTAGTGGAGACCATCTTTGCAAATAAAACTACCTTTTGCATGCTTGCATGCATGACTTAGTTCCAAATATTTTATGTGTGTTTTGTTTGATTGAATATTGGTTGGAATGCTAGTTGATATTATGTTTGCTTGATTGATTGTAGTGAAGTTAGAAAAGTGTGAAACTAGCAAGATCAAGAAGTGCACCAACATCCCCAACCAAAAAGGCAAGTTACACTATCATCTAAAGTCCTACTATTTTCATTATACTTAGTGGATTTTGAAACATGCATGAAAAGAAATTTCTATACTTATGCTATGCTAAATCCTAATAGGATACCCTATACATTCCTTAGTGGAAACAATGTAGTTGTTACAAGCTTAGCCATGCTATATTTTGAAAAGAGATACATGTTGAGATTTTATGAAGTTGAGAAAAGGACTTGTGTTTTTATATAATAAAACAAGGACTCAATGAACCACCTGGGTGGACAAGGATACTTTGAGTTTTGGAGAAGGTGGCAACAAAAGGAACCATGTCTATGGCAATCTCTTTGTGTTGTGCTCCAAAAGAAAACCACCCAGGAAACTTAGAGATTGAACATGTTTCTCCAATTGTGGCTTCCGTGTGCAACCACATGCTATTTATGGCTCTGGCTTAGTCAACTACATTGGGAAGACCCATGCATTATCTTTAGGTTACTGTAAATGAGGACCTGGAATCCTACATGGGTACTGAAGACAAGCTAGCAATGGTGTATGGGAGGACCCTTTGGAAAGACTTCGTCACGTTCTCAATCTGCCAGTACTCCATCTTGGTGAGTACTAATCCAGTGGCCACTGGTGGCAACAAGATGAGATTGTGACATGTGGGTAAAGTGTACTACTTCTGCAGAAGATAATAAAATCTAAGTACTTAGCCGTGTCCCCGGTTATGGACAATACTGAGCAACTAAAGCTTGAAGCTATGGGAAATCTCGACATTCCAATTTCTAAAAGAAAAACTTTTAAGTGACAACAAAAGACTTGACGCACTTGGGGGTACCAAGGAATTCAAGAGATTTTGATAAAACTTGATGTACTTGGGGGTACCAAGGAACTCAAGAGATTTTGATGAAAACTTGAACACTTGGGGTTACCAAGGAGCTCAGGAGATTTTTAACAAAGACACTTGGTGGATTCCAAGGATGTGACAAAAGATCAAAACCCTTTTGAAAAGATAGGATAAATTATTACTTTCTGCAAATGAGCCTAAACCCTACTTAGCCAAATATGCATGTAATGGTAGGATCCACTTATATTCAACTTAGTAGTGACACTTGCCCATACAATTCAAATGTATTGACCCTTGTGGCTGTAACTTGTAATGTTGCAGGTTTGATTGTTTTAGAGAAGATTGCTTTATTGATTAGGATTACAAAGTCTACAACCAACATGTCTGCCTGTGGCACTTTGAAGATGAAGGACCCCATGCTTATAGTTATTGCGCTGTAATGTAATGTAATAGCCAAATGAGCTATGTAAGATGTAATAAAATTATGTTAATCCTGGTTATAAAGTTATATTATGACTTTTTTTTCTTGATATTACATCTTAACTGTGGATGCTAGCTATTGATCCAGGGACTAGCATTGTAAACACAGGGGACTCCACCTTATATTAAATAAAGGTTGGGACACTTCCTCTACAGATGGTATCAGAGCATTGTGTTGCCTGTAGGATTTGTAAACCTAGGATTGGACAAAACCCCTTAGAAAAATAGGAGTTGTATTTGTTCCAAAACTTATTTACAAACAATCTTGTAAACTGTCTCCTCAACCACTTTGGTTTCAACTCTATATCTCTTCTATTTCAACTTGATGGAAAAACCCACCCCATGACCAAAGACTACACCCTGAGCTAAGAACATTTTCAACTCTAATGACTTCAACTTCTTCAACTCTAATGACTTCAACATCTTAATCATGTTCACCAAGGACTTCCAACATGGATACCACTAAGGACTACAAGTGAGACAAGGAAATCTTGCTCGAGATTTAGAGACTAAGGGAATGCAAAATTAGAAGGGGTTCACTTCACTAGAAGTTATTGTAACCAAGAGTTTTTCTCAAGGAAACCATGACCTCATGTAAAGAAGAATCAACCAAGAAGGATGGAAAGGTCACAAGTGAACCATATAGATGGACCACCATATTTTAGTTCAGTCAAACACACCAACTTATAGGGTGTAACAAAAATATTTTGTTGCCCAAGTATGTGCTTGAACTTTGTTGTTTGAGTGAAAAGTTGTTTGTGATTGATTGCACATTGTTTGTGTGAATTATGATGTGTGTGATTAGAACTATTTCCTTAAGAAATATATTGTCTATTCTAATGTCCATTCAACCCCAAACAGATGACTACTCCAGGAGACTCCAACATCAAGGTTGATGACACCAAACCCAACCAAAAGGACAGCATGAAGGAGCTCATAGCAACCCAACACCAGTTGAACCAAATGACAGCTCAATTCATAGCCAACACCAGTGGGGAAGATCCAACACTGCAAGGATTTTTGGAAACTCAAGCTCAATTGATGCTTAAGGTGACTGATCAAATGGTCAACATGGAAGAAAACTATTCCAAAAGAGTTTGTGATAACAAGGATGACATAAATGTTTTTCTAGATGGAGCCCCAGCTTGCATTATTTGTGGAGACAAGGATCATACTTCCAAGGAGCATGGAGATCAATGCCCTAACTGTGAAGAGAAACATCCTGTTGGCCAATGTCCCACCTCTCAAGCTACTTGCTACCTATGTGAAGGAAACAACCATGTCCCTATCCAATGCCCCATCTATTCCATTGTTGAACAAAGGAAACAAGGTGGAGTGCAACAAATGATTGCAAACTATCCAGAAGGATCCAAGTCTACCAAGAAGGTTGATGACAAAGGAAAAGGTCCACTTATACCTCCAAACAAAACGACCCAATTCAAAGGACCAAAGAAAGGGCCTATGAATTATCCAAAGAACAAGAGAAGGTCCAGGAAGCCTGTAGACATCCCTACCTACCAGATAACATATGAACAACATGAACTGGATGCACTCCTAGCTTTGGAGAAACCCAAAAAGCAAAAGAAGGACAAAAGCCATGTGCAATGTCATAAGTGTAAAGAAATGGGACACTATTCCAGTGAATGCCCAGAGAACCAGAAGAATAAGGAGATTGGCCAAGTGGTGTGCAACAACTGCAAAGAGCTAGGCCACTATGTAGCAACTTGTCCACAAGAGACACGTAAAGAACTCAAAGATATCCACTATTTCAATTGCAAGAACCCAGGACATTATGCAAGCAACTGTCCAGAAAAGATGAAGAAAAAGTTGAACAAGCCTATGGAGAATCTCAACCTTGGCCCATGAGTCAAGTATGGAATCAAAGGACCCTGAGCAGATATTTTCCCAGAGAAGTTTTCCCAAGATCCCAAGCAAGCCAACATGTAGTTTAGTTTGAAAAATTTTAAGGGTGGTAGTACCCTAGTTGTTTTAAGCCTACTTGTAACCCTAGCCTTCCCAAATCTCGGGACGAGATTTATTTTAAGGGTGGTAGCCTGTCACATCCCAAGATTTTCTAAATCTTGTAATGTGAAAAATAAATGAATAAAATAAAACTTTGTTGATTTTCAGGGTGAGAAGAAACCTTTTGAATCCAATTGGAAACCTTCAAACCAATTTGGATCAAATAGATCCTAAAGGTATTTAAAAATATAAACATTTAATAAAGGAAAATAAAAAAAAAATTGGAATTACTATTTTGGATCTTTAAATAAAAGATTTGGTTTTCAAAAGAAAAAATGGATTTATAAATAAAGATTATTTTATGGAACCAAAATAAACCTTGGTCAAGCTTTTGAAATAAAACATTTTGTTTTTAGTAAAAATAGTAAAAGTTTATTTAAATAAAATAATAAGGATTTAATATCCAATTTTATTAAATAAAAGGTTTTTACCATTTTAAATAAAACATCAAAACTTATTAAATTATTTTAAATAAGTTTTCCAATTGTTTATTATTTTCAAATAAAACCTACTGGTTTGGTTTTGAAAATATTTAGATTTCAAATGGAGTTTTTAATTAAATTAAAACCCATTTTATTTAATAACTAATGTCCAATTTATTTAATTATAAATGGACTCTATAATGAAAATATTATTTTATTTTGGGAATTGGTTTATGTTACTAAACATAACCAAATTCAATTGCAATGTTTGGTGAATGTTTGATTTGATTTGAATGCTTGAATTTGTGGTTTGATTTTCAAAACAGAAAATAGAATTGGGAAAAAGATAAAACAACCAGGAAAGAAAAAAAATAAGAATCAGACACAGCCCAGTCGACAGCCCACTAAGCCCAGTACCAGCCCACTCCCACTCTCCTCTGCGAAACGTTTTCCACCTATTAACTGACCCGCAGAGCAACTGACTGGTGGCCCCTTCTTCCCTCTCTCACTCCACTGACGAAACGGCCCCACTCCCGAGCCTTCTTCCTCACCCGCCGCGACCTCTTCTCCCCAAACCTCGCTGCTGTTCTCTGTCAATCAAACCCCGAGTAAATTCACTTATTTGCTTCAGTGATTCCGCTCAACAATCTCGCCATCTTAAGCGCCAGCATCTCCTCTTTGATTTCCCCCAGTCGCCTCACTCTAACACGCCCCCAGGCTGTCGAATTTCGCTCAAACACCGCCACTGTCCGACGACGCTCCGGCGAGAATTCCGGCAACCCCACGTCACCACTTGCCTCCCCGAGCACACGAGCACACTCCCCACTCCCAGACGCTTCCCCCTGTACCTCCCATTCAACCGCGGGCGCCCCAGAACATCGGCAACCACTCCGACTGAGCGTCGCCGTGTCTGCCTTCTTCTCCGGCGAAATTCCCTGGTAAGAACAGACCACCGCGCCTTCTCGTTCACGCACACGTCATCGCCTCGACCATGCTCATCTAACGATGCTCTTTGTTTGCCCTCTCGTGACCCGTAGCACCGTCCTCGACCATAACCACGTGCAACCGTCGCCAGACCTAACTCCGGTGAGCGATTCCTCCTGTCCCCGTGCGCCCCTTGCCAAGACGACTCCACGTTGAGCTTCCCCAGGCTTCTGCGATCACGGTGAGCATACTCCCCTCCCTTCTAGCTTCCTGCATCGCCAGTTTCCCTGTCGCCTGACCGTCGCCGCCGCGTGCAGTCGTCAAGCGCCGCCAGTTAGTGGCAATTAGATAGTAGTCGTTAGATCGATATCGCATGGCTAAGATTAGAACTGAGCGAAGCGGTATGAGCTAGCCTGAGCCGTGCGATCTGCTTAGATCCAACGAACCGCAGAGCACGATCCACTCGAACCGGTACCGTCCAATCAAAACGCGACGCGTGGCCAGTTTTTGTTTAAAACGGAATTTGAAAACAGATTTGGTTTGCAAATTGAAACCCTTGTAACTTTTGATCCACACGTCCAAAAATTACAAACTTTATATCGTTGGAATCAGTGGAACAAGCCCTAGCCAACAATGCAATTTGTTTAGTAAAAAGCCTCTGGTAAAATGTTTGTTTTTGCAGAAACATTTGTATGCTTGTTTAGATTATAAAAATTATTCCAAAATGTTTTCAAAGTTAAAATCTTTGAAAATTGGTTTTTGATGAACTTACTGACCCTAGGAACCAACCCATGGTTTTGAAAATGGATTTGTTGAAGTTTAGGATGGATTAATTGGTTTAGCCCATTTCTAGCCAAATAAAAATAATGGTTTGGTTATGAAAATGTTTTTGGAGTAAAAACTTTGGGAAAATGATTTGAATCAAACCTACTGACCCTAAACACCAAGTTTTGTGAATTATCAACTTATTTGGTGAAAGACATGAAGTTTTGGATTTGATAAAGACATTTCCCACCACATAAAATGATGAATGGATTTAAAAATGGTTTAGGAATAAAACCCTTTTGCAAATGACTTTGCCACTTTGGAAAATGTCCACCTTGAACCCTACAAAGTTTAGAAGCCTAGTGGAGACCACCTTTGCAAATAAAACTACCTTTTGCATGCTTGCATGCATGACTTAGTTCCAAATATTTTATGTGTGTTTTGTTTGATTGAATATTGGTTGGAATGCTAGTTGATATTATGTTTGCTTGATTGATTGTAGTGAAGTTAGAAAAGTGTGAAACTAGCAAGATCAAGAAGTGAACCAACATCCCCAACCAAAAAGGCAAGTTACACTATCATCTAAAGTCCTACTATTTTCATTATACTTAGTGGATTTTGAAACATGCATGAAAAGAAATTTCTATACTTATGCTATGCTAAATCCTAATAGGATACCCTATACATTCCTTAGTGGAAACAATGTAGTTGTTACAAGCTTAGCCATGCTATATTTTGAAAAGAGATACATGTTGAGATTTTATGAAGTTGAGAAAAGGACTTGTGTTTTTATATAATAAAACAAGGACTCAATGAACCACCTGGGTGGACAAGGATACTTTGAGTTTTGGAGAAGGTGGCAACAAAAGGAACCATGTCTATGGCAATATCTTTGTGTTGTGCTCCAAAAGAAAACCACCCAGGAAACTTAGAGATTGAACATGTTTCTCCAATTGTGGCTTCCGTGTGCAACCACATGCTATTTATGGCTCTGGCTTAGTCAACTACATTGGGAAGACCCATGCATTATCTTTAGGTTACTGTAAATGAGGACCTGGAATCCTACATGGGTACTGAAGACAAGCTAGCAATGGTGTATGGGAGGACCCTTTGGAAAGACTTCATCACGTTCTCAATCTGCCAGTACTCCATCTTGGTGAGTACTAATCCAGTGGCCACTGGTGGCAACAAGATGAGATTGTGACATGTGGGTAAAGTGTACTACTTCTGCAGAAGATAATAAAATCTAAGTACTTAGCCGTGTCCCCGGTTATGGACAATACTGAGCAACTAAAGCTTGAAGCTATGGGAAATCTCGACATTCCAATTTCTAAAAGAAAAACTTTTAAGTGACAACAAAAGACTTGATGCACTTGGGGGTACCAAGGAATTCAAGAGATTTTGATAAAACTTGATGTACTTGGGGGTACCAAGGAACTCAAGAGATTTTGATGAAAACTTGAACACTTGGGGTTACCAAGGAGCTCAGGAGATTTTTAACAAAGACACTTGGTGGATTCCAAGGAGGTGACAAAAGATCAAAACCCTTTTGAAAAGATAGGATAAATTATTGCTTTCTGCAAATGAGCCTAAACCCTACTTAGCCAAATATGCATGTAATGGTAGGATCCACTTATATTCAACTTAGTAGTGACACTTGCCAATACAATTCAAATGTATTGACACTTGTGGATGTAACTTGTAATGTTGCAGGTTTGATTGTTTTAGAGAAGATTGCTTGATTGATTAGGATTACAAAGTCTACAACCAACATGTCTGCCTGTGGCACTTTGAAGATGAAGGACCCCATGCTTATAGTTATTCCGCTGCAATGTAATGTAATAGCCAAATGAGCTATGTAAGATGTAATAAAATTATGTTAATCCTGGTTATAAAGTTATATTATGACTTGTGTTTCTTGATATTACATCTTAACTGTGGATGCTAGCTATTGATCCAGGGACTAGCATTGTAAACACAGGGGACTCCACCTTATATTAAATAAAGGTTGGGACACTCCCTCTACAGCGGCAGAGCTTGCTTGGACACGACGCGCGGCGGCTACAACAAGCAAGCAGGCAAACGGAGCTCGCCTTGAGCTTCAGATACTCACCAGGAGCTCGAAAAAACTAGACGGAGGGGTTCGGGGTGGCCGGAATCAGCGGTGGAGGCGGTGGCCGGAGTCGGCGAGGCTTGGAGCGCCGGTAAGGAGCACGTGGAGGCGCGACAGCGGGGCAGAGCGTGGAGTCCGACGGCGGGGCAGCGCGTGGAGGCCGACAGTGGGGCGGTGGTTGGGCAGCCTGACGACGTCGAGCGCTTGTCCTCGCGGCGGCGGCGATGATCTGTTGCGGTTGATGAGGAACGGGGAAGAAGGAGAAGGAGAAGGAGAAGGAGAATGGGCGTCGTGTATAAAGGGGAAGGGCCTTTAGTCCCGGTTGGAGGCTCCAACCGGGACTAAAGGGTCAAATGTCCCGGCTGGAGCCACCAACCGGGACGTATACTCCAATTTTTCAGCATATAAAGGGGCGCGCGCGCAGGGGGTCTTTAGTCCCGGTTGGTGGCTCCAACCGGGACATATTCCCCTGTTTTCAAATTTTTTCAGGTATTTTCTCTCTGTTCCCGCCTTATTTTTTATTTTGGGGTTTAAATTTGTAATGTTTTTTAAATGATAATTACTTCGGTATTTAGAAAAACTTTAAACAAAAAAGTGTGTGAATTTGAATAACTAATTCGAAACCATTTTCTGTTTTTAAAAATAATTAATGTAACCATTTAAACTATGAACCATTTAAAATTAATAATGAAATAACATATATTTTTTAAATATTAATTTGGAATTTAGAAAAACTTTAAACATAAAAAGTGTCTGGATTTGAATAAATAATCCAAAACCATTTTCTATTTTTAAAAAATAATTAATGTAACCATTTAAAATTAAAAACGAATTAACTTATATTTTTTGAATATTAATTTGGAATTTAGAAAAACTTTAAACATAAAAAGTGTTTGGATTTGAATAAATAATTCAAAACCATTTTCTGTTTTAAAAAATAATTAATGTAACCATTTAAAATATGAATCATTTACAATTAAAAATGAATTAAATTATATTTTTTTAATATCAATTTGGAATTTAGAAAAACTTTAAACATAAAAGTGTTTGGATTTGAATAAGTAATTCAAAACCATTTTCTGTTTTTAATGGACGGAAAAAAAGGACGGAAAATAGTGGGCGGAAAGAAAATTTGATTAACATAGAACTGGAATTAAAGTACATAACGCAACTAACACAAAGTTACATAGAAGAACTGAAAATTAAGATACATGGCCAGATTAAGCCACAATCGGCCGAACTTGTTTTGCAATGTTGGAATAATTCAGTCATGCTCCTGCCTACACCTGTAATACTCGCCACTGTAGTCGTCGTACTCGCCGCGGCCGTCGTCGCTATCGTCGCTGGGGTCGCCGTAGTTGAACCTTGAAGGCTGAGTACAAGTGGGCTGGACTTGAGGGTAGCGCAGGCGGGGGCTAGAGTCGGCCGCCGTGTCGTAGGCCATGACGCTCTGGAGAGTCCGGCCGAGCCGACGGCCGGCCTCGTTGAAGTTCGGAGGAGGTGGGCCGTCCTCCTCGTGCCTGGCGAGTGCCCTCTCACGCCGATCCACGAAGAAGGCCTCCCAAGTCGGGAAATAGTCGGGATGCCATCTGGGATTCCTCCGCTCCTCCGGCGTGAGCTCGAAGTAGTAGTGGTTCGTGATGGCCATTCGACGCGCCACACCTAGAGGGATAGGAGGAACCGGCACGCCTCCGGCACTCAGCATCTAGCCGACGGGGACACAGTAGCTCGGCGGGCAGGGGTAGTTCAAGGCGCAAAGCGCCTCCGCCTCCCTGCGAGTTAGTGCTACGGTGGAAGTCATGGGAAAGAGTGATGAGGTTGCAAATATGAGTCTAGAGATGTGCAATGACAATGGAAGCCAACCCTATATATATAGTGAGAAATGGCAGGAAGATAACTGGATGGAAGAACTGGCGGGAAGAACCGGCGGGAAAAACTAGCGGGAAGAAATGGCGGGAAGAACTGGTGGGATAAAAAGACGGGAGGATTTGTTTTGAAAATGGAAAAGGGCTTTTCTGTGCGACAAAAAGAAAAACTTCCTCCTGCAACATTGTTCTCCATACCAATGTCCACACACATGCATAATATGGGCACAACATCACAAACTATGCCGTGATTCAGCACATAACATCGGTCATTTGGACCGAAAGCCATGAAACCTCGAACATGATAGGTCATTTTGTGAAGGTTTTTTCGAAACATGATCAATATACCAAGTCTGGTATTTTTACTTTCAACTCTGTAACATAATATGACACCACGCGAAGGATTTTCATTGTTCGGATTTTATTGAATTTATTATGCCCGTTTTGAATTATCTGAATTTCTAACTATGGTCGAACCGGTGTGCATGAAGATAGGGGACGAGCATCATTAGAACTTGCATTGGATCTCTGAATAAACCACATATTGCGAGTCTAAAACTGATTTTTTCAAAAAATCACGGGCGATAGATCATGTACCTGTAGTACAAACCGGACCCACTTCCTACCGATTCGGCAGACATTTGTCCTTTTTACCCGGGATGAACGAAAAGGTTTGAGATGTCCCAGTTGGGATATAGTACATGTAAGGTGGTCTAGTATTTTAGGAAAATGGGACGGTAGCATTCTGAAACGGCATTTTGGTGGTTACTTCACAAAACGACCCGTTTTTTGCGCTCGGAAAATGGAAAAGGGCTTTTTCGTGCAACAAAAAGGAAAACTTCCTCCTTCAACATTGTTCTCCATACTAATTTCCACACACATGCATAATATGGGAACAACATCACAAACTATGTCGTGATTCAGCATATAACATCGTTCATTTGGTCCGAAAGCCATGAAACCTCGAACATGATAGGTCATTTTGTGAAGGTTTTTTCGAAACATGATCAATATACCAAGTCTGGTATTTTTCCTTTCAAATATGTAACATAATATGACACCACGCGAAGGATTTTCATTGTTCGGATTTTTTTTGAATTTATTGTGCCCGTTTTGGATTATCTGAATTTTTAACTATGGTCGAACCGGTGTGCATGAAGATAGGGGACGAGCATCGTTAGAACTTGCATTGGATCTCTGAAGAAACCACATATTGCGAGTCTAAAAATGATTTTTTCAAAAAATCACGGGTGATAGATCATGTACCTGTAGTACAAACCGGACCCACTTCCTACCAATTCGGCAGACATTTGTCCTTTTTACCCTGGATGGAGGAAAAGGTTTGAGATGTACCGGTTGGGATATAGTACATGTAAGGTGGTCTAGTATTTTAGGAAAATGGGACGGTAGCATTCTGAAACGGCATTTTGGTGGTTACTTCACAAAACGACCTGTTTTTTGCGCTCAAAAAATGGAAAAGGGCTTTTTCGTGCGACAAAAAGGAAAACTTCCTCCTGCAACATTGTTCTCCATACCAATGTCCACACACATGCATAATATGGGCACAACATCACAAACTATGCCGTGATTCAGCACATAACTTCGGTCATTTGGACCGAAAGCCATGAAACCTCGAACATGATAGGTCATTTTGTGAAGGTTTTTTCGAAACATGATCAATATACCAAGTCTGGTATTTTTACTTTCAACTATGTAACATAATATGACACCACGCGAAGGATTTTTCATTGTTCCGATTTTTTTTGAATTTATTGTGCCCGTTTTGAATTATCTGAATTTCTAACTATGGTCGAACCGGTGTGCATGAAGATAGGGGACGAGCATCGTTAGAACTTGCATTGGATCTCTGAAGAAACCACATATTGCGAGTCTAAAAATGATTTTTTCAAAAAATCACGGGCGATAGATCATGTACCTATAGTACAAACCGGACCCACTTCCTACCGATTCGGCAGACATTTCTCCTTTTTACCCGGGATGGACGAAAAGGTTTGAGATGTACCGGTTGGGATATAGTCCATGTAAGGTGGTCTAGTATTTTAGGAAAATGGGACGGTAGCATTCGGAAACGGCATTTTGGTGGTTACTTCACAAAACGACCTGTTTTTTGCGCTCGGAAAATGGAAAAGGGCTTTTCCGTGCGACAAAAAGGAAAACTTCCTCCTACAACATTGTTCTCCATACCAATGTCCAGACACATGCATAATATGATCACAACATCACAAACTATGCCGTGATTCAGCACATAACATCGGTCATTTGGATCGAAAGCCATGAAACCTCAAACATGTTAGGTAATTTTGTTGAAGGTTTTTTCGAAACATGATCAATATACCAAGTCTGGTATTTTTACTTTCAACTATGTAACATAATATGACACCACGCGAAGGATTTTCATTGTTCGGATTGTTTTTGAATTTATTATGCCCGTTTTGAATTATCTGAATTTCTAACTATGGTCGAACCGGTGTGCATGAAGATAGGGGACGAGCATCGTTAGAACTTGCATTGGATCTCTGAAGAAACCACATATTGCGAGTCTAAAACTGATTTTTTCAAAAAATCACGGGCGATAGATCATATACCTGTAGTACAAACCGGACTCACTTCCTACCGATTCGGCAGACATTTGTCCTTTTTACCCGGGATGGAAGAAAAGGTTTGAGATGTCCCGGTTGGGAGATAGTCCATGTAAGGTGGTCTAGTATTTTAGGAAAATGGGACGGTAGCAATTTGAAACGGCATTTTGGTGGTTACTTCACAAAACGACCCTTTTTTGCGCTCGAAAAATGGAAAAGGGATTTTCCGTGCGACAAAAAGGAAAACTTCCTCCTGCAACATTTTTCTCCATACCAATTTCCACACACATGCATAATATGGGCACAACATCACAAACTATGTCGTGTTTCAGCACATAACATCGGTCATTTGGACCGAAAGCCATGAAACCTCGAACATGATAGATCATTTTGTGAAGGTTTTTTCGAAACATGATCAATATACCAAGTCTGGTATTTTTCCTTTCAACTATGTAACATAATATGACACCACGCGAAGGATTTTCATTGTTCAGATTTTTTTTGAATTTATTATGCCCGTTTTGAATTATCTGAATTTCTAACTATGGTCGAACCGGTGTGCATGAAGATAGGGGACGAGCATCGTTAGAACTTGCATTGGATCTCTGAAGAAACCACATATTGCGAGTCTAAAAATGATTTTTTCAAAAAATCACGGGCGATAGATCATGTGCCTGTAGTACAAACCGGACCCACTTCCTACCGATTCGGCAAACATTTGTCCTTTTTACCCGGGATGGACGAAAAGGTTTGAGATGTCCCGGTTGGGAGATAGTCCATCTAAGGTGGTCTAGTATTTTAGGAAAATGGGACGGTAGCATTCTGAAATGGCATTTTGGTGGTTACTTCACAAAACGACCCGTTTTTTGCGCTCGGAAAATGGAAAAGGGCTTTTCCGTGCGACAAAAATGAAAACTTCCTCCTGCAACATTGTTCTCCATACCAATGTCCACACACATGCATAATATGGGCACAACATCACAAACTATACCGTGATTCAGCACATAACATCGGTCATTTGGACCGAAAGCCATGAAACCTCGAACATGATAGGTCATTTTGTGAAGGTTTTTTCGAAACATGATCAATATACCAAGTCTGGTATTTTTCCTTTCAACTATGTAACATAATAGGACACCACGCGAAGGATTTTCATTGTTCAGATTTTTTTTTGAATTTATTATGCCCGTTTTGAATTATCTGAATTTCTAACTATGGTCGAACCGGTGTGCATGAAGATAGGGGACGAGCATCGTTAGAACTTGCATTGGATCTCTGAATAAACCACATATTGCGAGTCTAAAAATGATTTTTTCAAAAAATCACGGGCGATAGATCATGTACCTGTAGTACAAACCGGACCCACTTCCTACCGATTCGGCAAACATTTGTCCTTTTTACCCGGGATGGACAAAAAGGTTTGAGATGTCCCGGTTGGGAGATAGTCCATGTAAGGTGGTCTAGTATTTTAGGAAAATGGGATGGTAGCATTCTGAAATGGCATTTTGGTGGTTACTTCACAAAACGACCCGTTTTTTGCGCTCGGAAAATGGAAAAGGGCTTTTCCGTGCGACAAAAATGAAAACTTCCTCCTGCAACATTGTTCTCCATACCAATGTCCACACACATGCATAATATGGGCACAACATCACAAACTATACCGTGATTCAGCACATAACATCGGTCATTTGGACTGAAAGCCATGAAACCTCGAACATGATAGGTCATTTTGTGAAGGTTTTTTCGAAACATGATCAATATACCAAGTCTGGTATTTTTCCTTTCAACTATGTAACATAATATGACACCACGCGAAGGATTTTCATTGTTCGGATTTTTTTTTGAATTTATTATGCCCGTTTTGAATTATCTGAATTTCTAACTATTGTCGAACCGGTGTGCATGAAGATAGGGGACGAGCATCGTTAGAACTTGCATTGGATCTCTGAAGAAACATTTGTCCTTTTTACCCGGGATGGACGATTTCGGCAGGCTGGGCCAGGCAGCACTAATGATAGGGGTGAGTGTCGACATTATGCCGTGCGGCGTGTACCTTGTCCCGGATGGTGTCACCAACCGGGACTAAAGATCAACCTGTAGTCCCAGTTGGAGACACTAACTGGGACAAAACACGAGTCAGCACTAATGATAGAGGTGAGTGTCGACATTATTTCGTAAGTGTCGACACTATGCTGAGCTGCTTGTACTATAAATAGGCATCCTTGCGAGTCCAGTCCTCCAGCCAGTTTGAGGCATCTCCAAGATGTTTTTCGAGAGCAGGGACACCACTACGGCCAGTTTCAGGGATATGCCGACGGAGCCCAGTCCTCCGGCATCTACGAGAAACTGGTCATAGAGGCACTCCCTAATATGTGAAATTAGTTAGCTCCGAGGCGTATTGATCTAGTTATAGAAGTTACAAGATGCAAGATGGTTTTCGAGAGCAGGGACACCACTACGGCCAGTTTCAGGGAGATGCCGACGGAGCCCAGTCCTCCGGCATCTACGAGAAACTGGTCATAGAGGCACTCCCTAATATGTGAAATTAGTTAGCTCTGAGGCGTATTGATCTAGTTATAGAAGTTACAAGCTGCAAGATGGTTTTCGAGAGCAGGGACACCACTACGGCCAGTTTCAGGGAGATGCCGACGGAGCCCAGTCCTCCGGCATCTCCGAGAAACTGGTCATAGAGGCACTCCCTAATATGTGAAATTAGTTAGCTCCGAGGCGTATTGATCTAGTTATAGAAGTTACAAGCTGCAAGATGGTTTTCGAGAGCAGGGACACCACTACGACCAGTTTTAGGGAGATGCCGCCGGATCCCAGTCCTCCGGCATCTCCAAGAAACTGGTCATAGAGGCACTCCCTAATATGTGACTGCTCGCGTTTGGAGATCAGATCTTAATGGTAAGTATGAATCAGGACAACTTCTTCATAGTCCCGGTCCAGCCCCAAAACGGGACTAACACTCAAGACATTTATTAATATTAAAAACTGAACTACAAAACCGGGACTAAAGGCCACAAACCGCGAAAGATATCCTTCGGTCAAGCCACAAACCGCGAAAGACATGAACTAGAGTTACATAATATGAGCATGAACTTCTTGGCATATGTCCTTCCTTATGATCGCTTCAGACGTAACCATGGAGCATCTTCTTTACTTAACGAAATACTTGGGTCAGTTTTCACTGTGAAGGACGGAATTTCATCAAACTTATTATAATCTTCTGACATGTCTGTTTTGTCCTTGATTCCCACGATGTTTCTTTTCCCTGAAAGAACTATGTGACGCTTTGGCTCATCATATGATGTATTCGTTTGCATATTTTTTATTTTTTTCGGTCTGGAGGACATGTCCTTCACATAGAAACCTGAGACACATCATTGGCTAGGACGAATGGTTCATCTCTATAACCAAGATTGTTGAGATCCACTGTTGTCATTCCGTACAACTGGTCTATCTTTACCCCTTCCCCATTCAGGTTGACCCATTTGCAGCGAAACAAAGGGACCTTAAAAGAGACTCCATAGTCTAGTTCCCATATCTCCTCTATGTAACCATAATATGTGTCCTTTTGTCCATTCTCGTCTATTGCATCAAAGAGGACACCACTATTTTGGTTGGTGCTCTTTTTATCTTGGGCGATCGTGTAGAATGTATTCCCATTTATTTCGTACCCTTGGAAATTCAATACAGTAGAAGATGGTGACGCGGCCAACAAGTATAGCTGATCTTCAATAGTGGTGTCATTCAAGATATGTGTCCGCATCCAACCACCGAAAGACTTCATGTGTTCATCTGTAATCCATGATTCAGGCTTCCCCGGGTTTTTGGAGCGTACAATATTCTTGTGTTCCTCGATATACGGAGCTGCCAAGGTGGAATTATGTAGAACTGTGTAGTCTGCTTTAGTGAAAGAATCCCCGTCCCTACATATCATTTCTTTCTTTCCCAGCGTGCCTTTTCCACTTAGTCTTCCCTCATGCCGCGAGTCAGAAACACCAATCGGCTTAATGTCAGGAATAAAGTCAACACAAAACTCAATGACCTCCTCTGTTCCATATCCCTTGGAGATGCTTCCTCCTCTGTTCGTTATGTTTTGGAAACTTCGGCTTCATTATTTTCAGCATCTTTTCAAATGAGGAGTCAGTTAGACCACACTCTGCCTTCCATCGCAACAATTCCAGTGTGGTACCGAGCTTTGTGCTGCCATCTTCACAATTTGGGTACAACAATTTCTTGTGATCTTCTAACATGCCCTCTAACTTCAACTTCTCATTTTCTGTTTCATAGTCTCACTTTGCATCAGAAATGACCCTACCAAGTTCATCAGCCGGCTCATCTGATGCCCGTTCTTCACCTCTTTTCTCTCCATTGTCTTCTATTGCAGTATCACTGTATTCAAGAAACATATGATGATAGTTGTTATCATCATCTTATTCTTCACCATCTTCCATCATAACCCCTCTTTCCCCGTGCTTGGTCCAGCAATTATAGTTGGGCATGAAACCTTTCATAATCAGGTGGCCACGAATGATTTTCGAGGAAGAGTACTCCTTGTTGTTCTGACATTGAACACATGGACAACGTATAAAACCATTCTCTTTGTTTGCCGTAGCCACATCGATAAATTTATCCACACCTTTCATATACCCGGCTACGCGCCGGTCACCGTACATCCATTCCCGACCGTTCATCTGCATCATATAAGTAATTTTATCAAAAAAACAGGACATCATAAATAGTGAAATGACCAATTCACATCGACACATGCATTGTATCAATGACAGAGAAAAGATAAGATTGCTAACCTCGATCGAGGGAAATAAAGAGGAGAAATCTCAAGTGCGTCTGGGACACCTTCTATATTTTTGTTCTATGAGAAATTGAACGGGATTATTCACTCAAACATTTCATCAAACACCTTGAATGCATGCATAGGAGAGAAAAAACTAGCACACCCCTCACACCTTCCACCAAGAGAAAAAACAGAGTGGAGCCAGAGGGGGCTGGGGCGTTGCATTTATAGAGGGCGGGAGCATACGTCCCGGTTGGAGTCACCAACCGGGACTAAAGGTGTGTGCCACGCCACGTGGCTGTGGCCAAACCTTTAGTCCCGGTTGCTGGCTCCAACCGGGACGTATGCCCCGTTACCAACCGGGACGCATGCCTCCGGACCCGTGCCCGCTCGAATCAGGACGCGTGCCAGCATTAGTCCCGGTTGGTGGCGCAGCCGGGACTAATGCTCTGAGGGGGCGCGAACGGATGGCCTGTTTTCTACTAGTGCCCGGGCAAGCGAAGGTCTCCTCCTTCATTCTGAACAATGACATCCTTCGGCTGGATGGCACTCGGACGTGGGCAATGCTCCTACCGCAAAGTGGATGTCATATCTGCAGAGTCTAATGAGCACAGTGACACATTATCATCACCAGCCGACACTAGGTATGATGCCAGCAGTAGAGCTTCTTGCCCTATGCTGCAGCGTTGCTGATCAACAAAAGCCATACCAATTCCTGGACGAAAACTAGCAGGTGCAGACTTGGAAATCGGAGAAGTGCAGACTTGGAAATCGGAAAAGGCAGTGTATCCTCATCATCCTCCACACGATCACTCCACAACCTTGAATGACCAGGTATATTTGTCTTCATTGTAGATAAGATGTACAAAGGCTTACGGAATGATCGAAACATAAGAGATATACCATCTGGTGCTTGGTTCTGTAGAGTAGTGTGTGTACTTATGTGTAGCTTGTTAATATATGGTGGTGTAAAATGTAAAAGGGAGAAAAACAAGATAAGAAGAGAAGAATAGGAACGACATGAGTGAGCTCCAGATGTTTTCAAAGCTTTCGTGTGTATCTCAATACCAAATCTTAGATGATAGATTTCTTCAATTCACTTGTGTAGGCTGATAGAGGAGTCTTTTTGTGGGTCCTCTCGCGCTCCTGTCCCCCCAAGGGCTGCGGGCGAGCCTCCTCCCTCGCCGGCCCTCTCTCCCCCTCCTCTCGTCCCCCGGCGCCGCCGCCGTCAGAGGTCGCCGGGCGAAGCCCAGGACGAGCTGGCGGCGGCGGCCCTTCTCTTCCCGCGCCCTGGGAGTCGGTCGGGGCCGGAGCTCCCCATGGCGGCGGTGCGGCTCGGGAAGAATAGGTCCTACTGGTGGGCGGGGCGGCGGCGCCAGAGGCGAGGAGACAGCTCTGCGTGGCTTGGTGACGAGGAAGCGGCTCCGCGTGGCCAGGGTTCGGTCTGGAGTCCTCGAGCCCGATTGGTTCGAGGCGGGCCGGTGCGCTCCTGCGGCTTCCCGGCGGCGCGCTGACGGCCTGGCGGCTGGCGGGTCCTTTAGTTGCAGTCACGAGCACTTCGGCCCTCCTGGCCCAGATCTGGGCCCTTTCGGCGGGCCTGCTCGTCTGCAACAGGGTACCTTCTGAAGATGATAGCAGCGACTATGAGCGAGTAGGGGTGGCAGCGCGGTTCCTAGCCTGTTGCAGCAAGGCAGCAGGGACTTTACGGGCCCTCCGGGGCTCGGCCAGGCCCGCAGGCCTGGTGTGACCCTGCTGCCTTGTCCGGTCAACGACCACCTCTCGGTGGTGGAGGTGGGCTCCTCCCACGTGGCTACGGTGTTGACATCCCAAATTCGTTCTAGGTCTTATGCCTCTGTCCTCGGGCTGCTTGTTGTGTCCATGATGAGACGATGACAATGGTGGCCGCAAGATCGTGGTGGTGCATGTTGGTGGGCGGCAAAGTGGGCGGTGGTGCACTGTTTCGTCCGGGATTCTGTGTAGGTGGGGGTAGGGAGAAATCCCTGTCGGCTTGTCCGACTCTGTCGCGGTGCCGCTCTCGGGTGGTGCCATTCCTTCTTGGAGGGCGTCGCGGATATCCCCTGCCTACTGGTTCCTGAGTGTCGGGGGAAACCCCTAGGTCCAGTGTTCTGGCCCGGGCGGCAGTGCCCTGACGGTGCCCCCTTGTTGAAGGTGTTGTCTTGGCACTGGGCGTTTCAGTGTGCGAGAAGCGTGGTGGGATTCTTCCGGAGGGCACAGCGGTGGCGGGGTCACCCTAGTCTCTTGAGTCGCCGTGACTTTCATTTATTTTCTTTTTGGGCTTGGTTCGTCCTAGTCTTTTGTATCGTGTGGTTTCTTTCTTTGGGCGTTGTGCTGTCTGGTCCAGCAGCGGTTTCACATGTGTGATTTATTTATAAAGCGGGACGAAAGCCTATTTCGAGAGAATTCACTTGTGTAGTAATCCAACATGGTATCAGAGCACTCTGATCCGGAGTGAATTTTTGTACAAAATCGAGCCGCATCGTTCGATATTGCCACGGGGATTAGTCGCCTTTGAGATGCTCCGACGTGGTTCGTCGCCTTTGAGCTTTGTCGCCGTCGACGCTTTCTGCTGCACCCTCTTGCCGCCGTGCTGTTGGATTGGGTCCATCGAGGCATGTCTAAGTTGTCAGGGCTGCATCAAGTTGTGTCTGTGCACCCCGGACCTATCGCCTCTTCGTCAGGCAAGCTACCCCGGTCATTGCCTGTGTGTTGGGTTGTGAAGGTACATGTTGATCTGTTGCTCGAGTATTCACACATCTACTCTGTTGATTGGTGTTGTTTGGTTATTCATCCTGGTTGAGAAGGCTCGTTGAAGAGGAGTTCATTTAGTCTGGTTCTATACTACTATTTAGTCTTGGTTGAGAAGGCTTAGTAAAGAGGACTTTATTCAGATAACCACGGGAGATTAAACTTCTGATTCTAGTGTGGAGAAACTCTGCGAGAGTATGCAGCTTAAGCTTATTAAATTGATGGAACGGACACAGACAAAAACAAGCAGTACGTCTGATGTTTTGAAGGCCACCATTGAACCAAATCCAATTAAATTAACATGTCCAAGGTCCAGGTGATTATTTCAACTGGGCCAGAAATGCCACTTTGATTCTTGAAGCACATGGTCTGCAGAATTTCGTGGAGGAAGATAAGCAGAAATCAGGGGATATTTCAAAGGAACAGTGGGAACAAAATCAGAAATGTGTCATGGTTTGGTTACTCAGTTCTATAGGTAAAATAGTCAGAGAACAAGTAGAAAATCTCCGGTCTGCAGCTAAAGTATGAAAGTACATTAAGAAGCAATTTTCAGGGAAGCCCAACAAAATGCAGGTCTCGATAATTCTACAGGAGATGAGGCGTATTAGGCAGGGACAAATGTCAGTAACCGAGTATGCAGGTAAACTTGAAAAAATGTACAGAGACTTGGAGTTTATCAGGACGTTTAAGCCCTTTGATCCAAGAGACTTAACTTTACTCCGAGAATGGTTTAAACCATTACTTGTTCAAAGCTTCCTGGATGGACTCAATCCAGAGTTTCGTTTACGCTCCAAGATGATAATGGTTGTACCAGAATGGCTTACCTTGGAGGATACTGTGGTAAGTATCATGGAGGAAGAAACACGCCTCACGTGTAATCCAACAACACAACATGTGAATGCAGAGACATGGCTGCTCTGTCCTTATTCAGTCAATCTCATCCTGATGGTGTCCAGAAGAATGATCAAGCAAACACCGTGAATATTGGTTACAAACAAAATAGTAAAGTTATGTGTGATCACTATAACATGTCTGGTCACATTAAGAAAAATTGTTTCGAGCTGGTCGGATTTCCTACTAGTTGGCCGCGGAGGCAGCGGAACAAGAATTGTGCTAATCACAATCGAGAAAAGAAACAAGATAAAGTCCACCTTTCATTAGTTGAGGGACAACCACCTATAATAACTGCACGAACATTAGACGAATTCAGGGCAAAATTAATGGTCGCTTCTGCTAATGGTTCAAGTGAAATTTCTAACACTTATAGTTGAGGAGGTGAAAATTATTTGTCCCTTCCATGGATAATAATTGATTCACGGGCTACAAACCATATGACACTACTAGGGAAAATCCTATAGGAGACATGCTTATAGGAGGCGCGCCTCTACTAAATATATAAGGCGCATGTCTAAACGGTGTGACTTCTATATATTAATACTAGAGACGCATTCTTGAGGGATGTGACTCCTATATCGCATGTATGGACTAGATCTGGCTGCCCCTGCTTACTCGAGGCGCATCTGATCCAACTACTTGAGGCGTATATGGAGCAGATGTGCCTTGAGTAAGGTGGGTGGACCCAGTGGTGGTAGGTGCCACAATATAGGAGACGTACACTGCCACGATAGGGGTTTTTCTAATTCATATAACACGCAACCGAACCCTCCAACAAGGGTATCTTTCCACCAAACAAATTTTACATTTCCTTCATCAGCACATAATAATACTAATCGAAAACATTATATTATCCAGTAGCAAATTAATTACTAGTACATGCAGTTTGGGGAACTGCGGCTAAAGGTCCTTCACAATAGGCTTTGCATTGTACAAGCGATACATAACACATATCTATGGTGGGACACGTATAGCACGTCCTGCCGCTGATGCATCTACTGGTTTCAGTATGATCCATGCCTATGACTCTACCTGCATAATTTTTGATAGAAAAATAAAATCAATGTTTCGACCGATAACCATGCATATATATAAGGATCCAAGTTGAAAACCATTAGTACTTATAAGGGGTGAATCGAACAAAAACATAGGAAAGAACACAATGTTTCCTAGCCAACTTATATTGTGCATGAATAACAAAGCATAGGAGAAGAAGCAAAAAATGCATGTACGCGCTTCATGCAACACTTCACTGGCGATTTGGATCCTGGTTTAGGTTGAGACCAAGTGATGGTAGTGACGTGGGGTGATCACATCAATATCGATATTTGATGTACTTGGGTTTTGAGGAAGAGCGGCGTGCTAGAGACTTTGTCGACTAATAAATAAACAGGGACATCAGGTTTACCCAGGTTCAGACTCCCGAATGGAAAACTCCACTCTTGCTTGGCTGTTTTTGATTGATAAAGAAACCGAGGTTACAATATCACCGAGATGACGATGAATGCGCAGATTGGATCTGTTGTATGCTACAGGTGTTGTGATCTGTCGTACTCGGCAGCCCCTCCCAGCTTTTATATGAGAGGCTAGGTCGCAGGTACCATAACCGAGTAGGTTACAAGTTAGTTCCAAACTCTAGAGTTTCCTAGTCTCGAACTTTCCTTGTCTTGTGTGTTTGGATTCGGTATCCTTATACGCTTTGCATCAGCAGAACTGTCTTGTGCTTCGTGGAACTTGGTAGGTCGTCAAGTGGGCCTTTCGCTGGGCCGAGCCAGATATGCCAATAGTAGGGCATACCTATGATTGTATCCCCGAGTGTCTATTTGAATCGTAGATTCGGATGGTGAGTTAGAAGTCCTTCTCCATCAGAGATACATAATTAGCATCCAAAAGTTTATCGGTTAATTGGTTCATAGGGACTGCGGCGTACGTGCCTGGTTCATCCGACGGATCAGGACCAGCTATTGCTCTCGGGCAAAAACAACGTCATCTATTCAAACTCGATGCCCGTACTTGAATTTGGAAATTGCTTGTTTAGTTCGACTCATGCCGCCGAGACCTTACTGAGCCAAACTCTAGTTTTAATGCATAAGTATCGAACGCCTTGGTTAGGATTTTTATCACACCTATAGGTGTGGTATTTGTCTGGTAGAGCGCAGATCTGTAGGTCTTATCTTTGCATCGTAGACGCATCATCCGAATGTTTATCACCGCGGAGCCGATTCTAGCGACCAAGGAGATGTTGTCTCTGAACCCGACGATTTGACGTGAAAAGGTGAAGTCGTAATGTAAGAGATTCAACTTCATGGAATATAATGCGAGTCCTTTTGTTTTCTATAGGGTGCGTGACAAGTGTTCCCTATGGAAGTAGCCCCCAAATGTCTGGACGAGTCATAGACTCGTGCAGATACTCAGGTCTTGTATTGTGCTATCGCAGTCAACAATCATGCGAGGAGGAACCACTGACCCGAAAGTGTATCGAGTCAGCGTCTCATGCGTAAGGAGCCAAGTCTCGATGCTACATTCATCATCTCACGCGTAACGGAGTCATGCAGCGTTTATCCAGAAGGACAAGGCGTTATGGATGAAATTGACGCAGTTGCTTCTATCGAGTGCGCGCCCAGCACCGCTTCTATTAGGTGCGCGAACAACTCTCCCGACGCTATGGGCGGAAACTTTTGATCGTGCATAGGCTTTTTCTTCAGCATCACCAAACAGTTTGGTCATCCAAGGAAAATGTCGACTTGGGTCTTGGCGTCTATTGACGTGACTAGCATTGGTCGACTCCGTTGGATGATCCGATAGAATAGCTCGGTGCAGTTGTAGTCCTTGTAGGCTGCAAAAAACATAAATAATTATGAATAAGTTGTATATTGTAAGAATATTTGCATGTTGGCTTGTAAGGTAAAATTTGGGTGCCAATTGAGCCGATACTTTTGCACTGTATGCTAGCACTTTTCGTTAACCCGATTACCCTTAGTGTCAGTACCTTGCCGAGGTATCCGGAGTTTAAGGATTTGACTATCAGGCAGAATCAGCTACTCGGGCTGTCGCGTATGAAGTGCTTAAGTGCATGGAATCGATGGCATATTAGGTTACTCAAAGAGGACGTAGCCCCCGAGTGTGTCGAGTGCGAGTTAAAAAAATAATCATCTCTAAGTAGAGGGAAACCTAGCTTTAATGGTTGCCGACGCAGCGGTCGCCAAATCAACATCAGACGACTAGTTGACATGGCGGTCGAAAGTTGTGCAACAGACATGTAGTCGATGCGGAAGCGGGTCAAGCGGCGGATGTAGTCGACGTGGCGAATCGGAGTCACTTGGAGGATGGAGTTGAAACGGTAGCGATTTGTGAGAGTCGATGATTGTAGCAGGTCACCATAGTTGAAGACTCAACGGTGGACACACAGTCGACATGATGGCGAGTCGCGCGGTGGACAAAGTCGATGTAGTGGTCGGAATCGACGTGGACAAAGTTTGTCTACATGGCTTACGCATACTTTTATACTGATCTCTTAATATCACGCCTGTCGTCCGATGCAAGTGGTAGCCTCCATGATCGTCGAATCCGGCTGGCGTGATAGCGGAACGAGGTAGGTCGAATCCGGCTGGCGTGGTAGCGGCGCAGGTCTTGCTGGTAGATGGCGGATCTGGACAAGGCCGGCTCGTGTTCTTCTTCGATCAAGTCTACACTATCTTCGCGCGCTTTTTTGGCCTCTTGCTCCGTGTATAGAATGCGGGGTGCGTCGAACTGGATATCAGTGGGGAGGGCTGCTTCTGCACCATAGACGAGGAAGAATGGCGTGAAATCGGTTGACCGATTGGGCGTGGTGTGAAGTCTTCATAGTACATCCGGTAGCTCTTCTATCCAGCATCCGGGAGACCTCACCAGCGGCTCAATCAGTCTTGGTTTGATTCCGTCTAGGACCGGGACGTTTGCGTGTTCGCACCACCCGTTCACTGGGGATGCGCGACGGACACCAAGTCCAGGCGGATGCCCTTTTCTCCATAGAAGCAAGGGAATGCTCCTTTGGCGAAGTTCGTGTCGTTGTTGGTGATGATGTGGTGAGGATAGCTGAAGTGTATGATGATGTCCATGAAAAACTTGATCACTATCACCCCATCCAACTTCTTGATGGGCTTCGCCTCGATCCACTTGGTGAACTTGTCAACCGCCACCAGCAGGTGTGTCATGCCATATCGGGCTGTCTTGAATGGTCCGACCATGTCCAGCCCCCAGACTGCGAATGGCCAGATGATTGGTATTTTCTTGAGTGTTGCAGATGGCGTGTGCTTTAACTAGCTAAAACGCTGGTAGCCATTGCATGCCTTGACCATTTCCTCGGCGTCTTGTAGCGCAGTTGGCCAGTAGAAACCATGGAGAAGTTCCTTGGCTGCTATGGCTCTTGATGAGGCGTGGTGGCCGCATTCACCTTGGTGGATTTTGACCAGAAGATTGATTACTTCGTCTTGGCCTACGCAACACTGATAGATGCCTCCGACACTACTCTTGTATAGCTCGTTGTGGATGATGGTGTAAGCGTTTTCCCTGCGTTTTACTTGTCGCGCTGTTACCTCTTCCTCGAGGAGCTCACACTTGACTAGGAAATCATGAAGGGCTTGTCCCAGTTGGGAGTTTCCTGGATGGTGAGCACTGCTTGCATGATGAGCTTTATTTCTTCACGGACTCCTGGGTCTGGCGCTTCTAGAGGCATGCCAGGTGAAATCTCAGAGTCATCAGTCCCGGGGACTGGCGTGGCAGTCCCCGGGTCTAACATGGTAATCCCCGGGTTCGACGCAGCAGTCCCCAGGCATGGCGCAGAAGTCCCCTTGTGTGGAGTGGCAGTCCCCGGGTGTGGCATGGTTGTTCCCGGGTGCATGGAGCCGGTGGTCCCTGGGTCCGCGTCCAACACTATGGAGTCGGATTCCAGAGACGGAGTGATGGATGTCTTGCGCATGTGCTCGAGGGAGACTCCAGGCGGTATGGCTTGCCTCGTTGAACCAACTCGAGCGAGAGCATCGACAACTTCATTGTTGGCTCGGGGAACATGGTGGAACTCCCATCCTTCGAAGAAAGTGCATAGCTGCTGCACGAAGAAACGGTATAGTGCCATGTTCACGTCCCTTGCATCCCATTCACTCGAGAATTTTTGCACCACCAACTCCGAGTTGCCGAAGCATAGGACCCTCTGGATACCTATTTCCTTGCCCATCTTGAGGTCGTGAATGAGCGCTTCATACTCAGCGATGTTGTTCGACGCCTTGAAGTGGATCTGTAGCACGTACTCCAACTGATTACCCTTGGGGGAGGTGATGACGATGCCAGATACAAGTCCTCCATGCATCTTGGAGCTGTCGAAGTGTAGCTTCCAATGCGTGGAGTCGGGTACTAGTAGAATTGCATATCTGCCCAATCGACGATGAAGTTAGCCAGAGCTTGGGACTTGATTGCAGTTCGTGGCTCGTACTGGATGTTGTGAGTTCTGAGATCTATTGTCCATTTCGCCACCCATCCGATGGTGTATTTGTTGCCGATGATCTGTGCAATCGGTGCTAGTGCCACCACCCGGATGGAGTGCTCTTGGAAGTAGTGATTGACTTCTTGGTGGCCATGTACACACTGTATGCCAGCTTTTGATAGTGGGGGTAGTTCTGCTTCAAGATCGAGAGTACCTTGCTCAGGTAATTCATGAGGCATTGAACCTAATGTGCCTTCCCTTCTTCTGGTCTCTCCACCACGAGCACGACACTGACAACTCAGTTGGTGGCCACGACGTACATCAACATGGGATCCTTTGCGGTTGGGGCCGCCAGGACTAGCGGGGAGGTGAGCATGCGCTTGAGGTTGCGAAAGTCTTCATCTGCCTAGGACGTCTAGACGAATTTGTCTCTTTTCTTCATGAGTTGCTACAAGGGGAGCGCCTTCTCGCCTAGCCGGCTGACGAACCGACGGAGGGAGGCCATACACCCAGTAAAACTTCTGCACGTCACACAAGCTCTGTGGCAACTCCATCCGCTCGATCGCCCCTATCTTCTCCAGATTCGCCTCGATCCCTCGCTCCAAGACGAGAAAATCGAGGAGCTTGTCGACTGGGACGCCAAAGACGCATTTCTCCTAGTTAAGCTTGATCTGGAAACGACGGAGGTTGTCGAATGTTTCCTTCAAGTCCTCTAGTAGCGTGCGACTCTCTTTGGTCTTGACAACGACGTCGTCGACACAGGCATGTACGTTTGTACCAATTTGTGTTTTGATGACTGGGTTCCTACACCAACTACATGGTTATTGCTGTTGGAATTATGCCCTAGAGGCAATAATAAATATGTTATTATTATAATTCTTGTTCATGATAATGTTTATATTCCATGCTAGAATTGTATTAAGCGGAAACTTTAATACTTGTGTGGTTTGTGAACAACACCGTGTCCCTAGTACGCCTCTATGGACTAGCTCATTGATTAATGATGGTTAAGGTTTCCTAGCCATGGACATGAGTTGTCGATTAATAATGAGATCATATCATTGGGAGAATGATATGATGGACAGACCGAAACTAAGCGAAGCAATTAGATCGTGTCATCATGTTCATCTTTGGGAAGCTTTTCTTATGTCAAATATTGTATTCCTTAGACCATGAGATAATACAACTCCCTGGTATCGGAAGAAAGTTTTGAGGTCATCAAACATCATCCTATGAGAGGGTGATCATAAAGGTGTCTCTCAGGTGATCGGAAAGTATCTATTGGGTTGTATGTATCGAGATGGGATTTATCCCTCCCAAGTCGGAGAGATATACTTCGGGCCCACTCGGTAATCGATATCAACACCGCTTGCAAGCATGTGGTTAAGGAGTTAATCACAAAGTGATATCGGATTACGGAACGAGTAAAGTACTTGCTGTGAACGAGATTGAACTAGGTATGACGGTACCGATGATCAAATCTCGGGCAAGTAAAATATCGCGAGACGAAGGGAATATATATATGGGATTGATTGAATCCTGGCATCGTGGTTCATCCGATATGATCATCGATGAATGTGTGGGAGTCAATATGGGTTTCCAGACCCCGCTGTTGATTATTGATAGAAGATCATGTCTGCATATTCTCGAACCCGAAGGGTCACACACTTAACGTGTCTCGACGCTAGGATAGATTGGATATTTAGTTTATGAGTTTTTTGTTCGGAGTCTCGGATGGGATCCGGGACATCACGAGAGGTTCCGGAATGGTCCGTAGAATAAGATTCATATAAGGCAGTGTAGTTTTTGGAGTTCGGAATTGTTCCGGGTTAATCGGTATTGTACCGGAAGCTTCTAGAACCTTCCGGAAGGGGACCAACGTGGCCCCACCTTCCGGGAGGGGGCATGGGCCTATGAGGGAGTGCCCTGGCCGCATTGGTCCAGGGTCACAAGGCCCCATAGGGCCCAACCGGCCAACTAGGGATAAACCCTAATTGGAGCTTCTAGAAGGAGGGGTTTCCTTGCCCCCCACTCTTCCTCCTTGGCCGCCGGCCTTGGATTGGAGGAGGGGCTAGGGCTATCGCCCACCCCTCTATATAAAGAGGGTGGGGGGCGCACCGCCCCCTACACCTTCCCCTCAAGCCAGTCGCCCTGCTGCCCTCCTCTCTCTCTCCCTCCCGACTGCGTGTAGGCGAAGCCCTGCTGCAGAAACTCTCCACCACATACACGGCGCCGTCGCGTTGTAGATCCAATCCGTCTCTCCACCATACTTGCTGGACCAAGGAAGGAGGATACTTCGAGGTGCTGCATGTGTGCATCTCACGAAGGCATCGCCACTTGTGGTGCTAGATCGGATCGGATCGCGAGGAGGAGAAGCGAGTACGACTACATCACCCACGTTCCGACGAACGTTCCGCTGTGCGAATCTTCAAGGGTATGAAGATCTAATCCAATCTCTCTCGTTGTTTGCATCTCCTAGATTAGATCTTGGCTTTCCCTCTGTTCGCATCCGTAGAAAATTTTGATTTACTATGCCGTGAAACCCTTCAGTGGTATCAGAGCTAGATCTATGCGTAGATGTGTTTCACGAGTAGAACGCAATATGGTTGTTGCGGGCGTTGATGTTTTCTGTTGCAAGCCTCTTGTTTGTGTTCTTCTTATGACGCTGGATAGTGAGATTGAAGCGGTCCAGGCCAACCTTACGCAACGTCGTTTGCGAGACCGGCTCCACACTTGACGTGTGGCTTGTATCACACATGCGGCTGGTGGATGCCAGTTTCTCTCACTATAGTTGTCATGGGATTTACACCGGAGTTTGGCAACCATAATATCACCGTTGTGGCTTTCCGTAGGTAAGAATCATTCTTAGCATCTACTCCCATAAGCCACGTAAAACATGCAACAACAAAGTAGAGGCGTCTAACTTGTTTTTGCAGGGAGTGTTTTCTGTGATATGGTATGGCCCAAGATGTGATGTGTATAATGTATGCGATGATCATGTTTTGTAATGTTTCACGACTTGCATGTCGATGAGTACACAACCGGCAGGAGCCATATGGTTGTCTTTATAATTGTGTATGACCTGTGTGTCAACTTTTTATACGCCATGTAATAGTTTCACTTTATCGCTAAGTAGTTAGCAATAGTTGTATTTGCTATTCGTGGTGGAGGCAATCATGGTGGAGTGATGGAGATCATGCCGGCACGCACAAGATGGAGATCATTGTGCGAAGATTGGCTATACCATGTCACATAAAGTTATATGCATGTGATGTTTATCCTTTTATGTATCTTATTATGCTTAGATCGCGACGGTAGCATTATAAGATGATTCCTCACTTAAAGATCAAGATAAAACTGTGTTCTCCCCATGTATGCACCGTTGCGAAAGTTCGTCGTGTCCAAGCATCACATGATGATCGGGTTCTATAGACTCTACGCTCACATACAACGGGTGCAAGCCAGTTTTGCGCACGCGGAAATACTTGGGTCTAACTTGACGAGCCTAGCATGTACAGACATGGCCTCGGAACACATGAACCGAAAGGTTAAGCATGAGTCATATGAATGATATGATCGACACTTCGTTGTCCACCATTGAAACCACATCTCTTCTCGTGATGATCGGATTAGGTGTGGTGAATTTGGATCATGTTCACTAAACAACTTGAGGGATGTTGAATTTAGTGGGAGTTCATCTAGTAATTTGATTAAGTTGAACTATTTATCATGAACATAGTCTAAATTGTACTTGCAAATATTGTAGATCAAATGGCTAAGTCCAACTTCAACTTCAACTTTTTTGCTGAGATAGAAAAGCTTAGAAACAATGGGTCTAACTTCACCAACTGGTTCCGCAATCTGAGAATCATTATTGCTGGTGGACAAAAGGACTATGTCCTTGAGAAAGCGCTAGGTGACGCCCTTGCTATATATGCGTCGGCTGATGAGAAAGCTGTTTATCAGTCGTGCAAGGATGATTATGATTTGATTAAGATTTCCATGTTGTTTGCTATGTAATCGGATCTTCAAAATCGTTTTGAGGAGTTCGCCGGGCCCTTTGAGATTCTTGAGGAGCTGAAAACTATGTTTCAGACTCAGGCCCGTTTTGAGAGATATGAGATCTCTAAGAAATTCTTTAACTGCAAGATGGAGGAAGGGAGTTCCGTTAGTGAGCACGCCATTAAGATGTCGGGCTACACTCAACGCCTTGAGCAACTGGACTGCAAGATTCTAGAGGAGCTCAAGATTGACAGAGTTCTGCAGTCACTCCCTCCTAACTACAAAAGTTTTGTAGATGCTCACAATTAGATTGGTTCCACTGATATGATCACTGAGCTCTTCGCTAAGATGAAAGTAGCAGAGGTGGACATCAAGAAGGATAATCATGTGTTGATGGTCAACAAGCCCCCCACCTTCAAGAAAGGTAAGGGTGCAAAGAAGCCCTTCAAGAAAGGCAGCGGCAAGCGTGTTGCCCCTGCTGAGAAGAAGCTCAGGTCTGGTCCTAAGCCGGACACTGAGTGCTTCTATTGCAAGGACAAGGGTCACTGGAAGCGCACCTGTCTGAAGTACTTAGCGGACAAGAAGGCTGGCACCATCAAAGGTATATTTGATATACATGTTATTGATGTTTTCCTTACTAGCCCTCGTTGTAGTGCCTGGGTATTTGATACTGGTTCACTTGCTAGTATTTGTAACTCGAAACAGGAGCTACGGAATAGACGGCGGCTTGCGAGGGATAAGGTGAGGATGCGCGTTGGCAACGGATCAAGAGTTGATGTGATGGCCGTCGGCACGCTCTCCTTAGTTTTACCTTCGGGATTAGTTTTAAACCTTAATAAGTGTTATTATGTGCCTGCGTTGAGCATGAACATTTTTTCTGGATCTTGTTTATTGCAAGACGGTTATTCATTTAAATCGGAGAATAATGGTTGTTCTATTTATATGAGTAACATCTGTTATGGTCATGCACCTATTGTGAATGGTTTATTTCTTCTAAATCTCGAAAAGGATGAAACACACATCCATAACATTGAGGCTAAGAGATGCAAAGTAGATAGTGATAATACTACTTATTTGTGGCACTGTCGTCTAGGTCATATTGGTGTAAAACGCATGAAGAAACTCCATTCTGATGGACTTTTGGAGTCTCTTGATTTTGAATCATTTGACACATGCGAACCATGCCACATGGGCAAGATGATCAAAACTCCGTTCTCCGGTATGATGGAGCGAGCAACGGACTTGTTGGAAATCATACATACCGATGTATGCGGACCGATGAGTGTTTCGACGCGTGGTGGATATCGCTATTTTCTCACTTTTACCGATGACTTAAGTAGATATGGGTATATCTATTTAATGAAACATAAATCTGAAACATTTGAAAAATTCAAAGAATTTCAGAATGAAGTGGAGAACCATCGTAACAGAAAGATTAAGTTTCTACGATCCGATCGTGGAGGTGAATATTTGAGTTATGATTTTCTCACGCATCTTAAAGCTAGCGGAATCGTTTCGCAACTCACGCCACCCGGAACACCACAGCGCAATGGTGTGTCTGAATGCCGGAATCGAACCTTATTAGATATGGTCCAGTCAATGATGTCTCTTACTGATTTGCCATTATCATTTTGGGGTTATGCATTAGAAACCGCTGCATTCACTTTAAATAGGGCTCCATCTAAATCCGTTGAGACGACATCGTATGAACTGTGGTTTGGTGCTAAACCTAAGTTAGCGGTTCTTAAAGTCTGGGGATGCGAAGCTTACGTCAAGAAGTTAATGCCGGACAAGCTCGAACCCAAAGCGGAGAAATGCGTCTTCATAGGATACCCTAAGGAAACTATTGGGTATACCTTCTATCACAGAACCGAAGGCAAAGTGTTTGTCGTAAAGAACGGTTCCTTTCTTGAGAAGGAGTTTCTCTTGAAAGAAGTGAGTGGCAGGAAAGTAGAGCTAGACGAGGTTATTGAACCTTCTCTTGAGTTGGAGAGTAGTGTAGCACCTGAAATTGTTCCAGTGCCGCCTGCACCAACAATAGAGGAAGCTAATGACAAGGATCATGAAGCTTCGGACGATGCTGCTACTGAACGTTGCAGGTCGACAAGGTCGCGTGCCCCTCCTAAGTGGTACGGCAACCCTGTCTTGACTGTCTTGTTATTAGAAGACAGTGAACCTACGAACTATGAGGAAGCGATGATGAGCCCAGACTCTGAGAAATGGCTAGAAGCCCGAATTGGGATCCATGAGCGAAAACCAAGTATGGACTTTGGTGGACCCTCCTAGCGACCGAAAGGCCGTTGAGTGCAAATGGATCTTCAAGAATAAAACGGACGCGGATGGTAATGTTACCGTCTATAAAGCACGACTTGTCGCAAAAGGTTTTCAACAAGTTCAAGGAGTTGACTACGATGAGACTTTCTCTCCCGTAGCGATGTTTAAGTCCATTCGGATTTTATTAGCAATTGCTGCGTTTCATGATTATGAAATATGGCAGATGGATGTCAAGACTGCGTTCCTCAATGGCAACATTGATGAAGAGTTGTATATGATGCAACCCGAAGGTTTTGTCGATCCTACGGATGCTGATAAAGTATGCAAACTTCAGCGTTCCATTTATGGACTGAAGCAAGCATCTCGGAGTTGGAACCTTCGTTTTGATCAAGTGATCAAGAGCTTTGGATTTGTTCCAAATTGCTACGAAGCTTGTATCTACAAGAAAGTGAGTGGGAGCTCGGTGACATTTCTGGTACTATATGTGGATGACATATTGATTATTGGAAATGACATTAACATGCTTAACGATGTGAAGAGTTATTTGAACAAGTGTTTTTCAATGAAAGACCTAGGTGAAGCTGCTTATATATTGGGCATCAAAATCTATAGAGATAGACAAAGACGCCTGATAGCTTTAAGCCAGAGTACATACCTAGACAAAGTTCTGAAAAGGTTCAGAATGGATAAGGCAAAGAAAGGTTCAGTGCCTATGTTGTCAGGTAAGATATTGAGCAAGGCTCAGTGTCCAGCTACGGTAAATGATAGGGAAGCTATGAGAAAAGTGCCTTATGCCTCGGCCATAGGTTCTATCATGTATGCCATGTTGTGTACTAGAACGGATGTGTCCAATGCTCTTAGTTTGACGAGCAGATATCAAAGTGATCTAGGAGTGGAACACTGGACATCCGTGAAGAACATCCTAAAGTACCTAAATAGGACTAAAGAAATGTTCTTAGTCTATGGGGGTGATGAACAACTCGTCGTAAAAGGTTACGTCGATGCTAGTTTCGACACCGACAAGGATGATTCTAAATCTCAGATAGGATACGTGTATATTTTGAATGGAGGAGCTGTGAGCTGGAGAAGCTGCAAGCAAAGCGTGATCGCGGGATATACAGTAGAAGCGGAATACATGGCTGCTGCAGAAGCGTCAAGTGAAGGAGTTTGGATCAGGAACTTCATCACTAAGCTTGGTGTGGTTCCAAGTGCATTGGACCCACTGGAGATATTGTGTGACAACACTGGCGCCATAGCACTCGCTAAGGAACCAAGATATCATCCAAAGACCAAGCATATCAACCGCAAGTTTCATATAATTCGAGATTATATAGCAGATGGAGATCTGAAGATTAGTAAAGTACATACAGATCTGAATGTCGCAGATCCATTGACTAAACCTCTTCCACGTGTAAAACATGATCAGCACCTTAGTGCCATGGGTGTGAGATTGTTGCCAAATGTAAACTAGATTATTGACTCTAGTGCAAGTGGGAGACTGTTGGAATTATGCCCTAGAGGCAATAATAAAGATGTTATTATTATAATTCTTGTTCATGATAATGTTTATATTCCATGCTAGAATTGTATTAAGCGAAACTTTAATACTTGTGTGGTTTGTGAAGAACACCGTGTCCCTAGTACGCCTCTATGGAATAGCTCATTGATTAATGATGGTTAAGGTTTCCTAGCCATGAACATGAGTTGTCGATTAATAATGAGATCATATCATTGGGAGAATGATATGATGGACAGACCCAAACTAAGCGAAGCAATTAGATCGTGTCATCGTGTTCATCTTTGCGAAGCTTTTCTTATGTCAAATATTGTATTCCTTAGACCATGAGATAATACAACTCCCTGGTATCGGAAGAAAGCTTTGAGGTCATCAAACGTCATCCTATGAGAGGGTGATCATAAAGGTGTCTCTCAGGTGATCGGAAAGTATCTGTTGGGTTATATGTATCGAGATGGGATTTGTCCCTCCCAAGTCGGAGAGAGATATACTTCAGGCCCACTCGGTAATCGATATCAACAACGCTTGCAAGCATGTGGTTAAGGAGTTAATCACAAAGTGATATCGAATTACGGAACGAGTAAAGTACTTGCTGTGAACGCGATTGAACTAGGTATGACGGTACCGACGATCAAATCTCGGGCAAGTAAAATATCGCGAGACGAAGGGAATATATATATGGGATTGATTGAATCCTGGCAGCGTGGTTCATCCGATATGATCATCGATGAATGTGTGGGAGTCAATATGGGTTTCCAGACCCCGCTGTTGATTATTGATAGAAGATCATGTCTGCATATTCTCGAACCCGAAGGGTCACACACTTAACGTGTCTCCACGCTAGGATAGATTGGATAATTGGTTTATGAGTTTTTTGTTCGGAGTCTCGGATGGGATCCGGGACATCACGAGAGGTTCCGAAATGGTCCGGAGAATAAGATTCATATAAGGCAGTGCAGTTTTTGGAGTTCGAAATTGTTCCGGGTTAATCGGTATTGTACTGGAAGCTTCTAGAACCTTTCCGGAAGGGGACCAACGTGGCCCCACCTTCCGGGAGGGGTCATGGGCCTATGAGGGAGTTCCCTGGCCGCATTGGGCCAGGGGCACAAGGCCCCATAGGGCCCAACCGGCCAACTAGGGATAAACCCTAATTGGAGCTTCTAGAAGGGGGGTTTCCTTGCCCCCCATTCTTCCTCCTTGGCCGCCGGCCTTGGCTTGGGGGAGGGGCTAGGGCTGTCACCCACCCCTCTATATAAAGAGGGCTGGGGGCGCACCGCCCCCTACACCTTCCCCTCAAGCCAGTCGCTCTGCTTCCCTCCTCTCTCTCTCCCTCCCGACTGCGTGTAGGCAAAGCCCTGCTGCAGAAACTCTCCACCACATACACCGCGCCGTCGTGTTGTAGATCCAATCCGTCTCTCCACCATACTTGCTGGACCAAGGAAGGAGGAGACGTCGAGGTGCTGCACGTGTGCATCTCACGGAGGCATCGCCACTTGTGGTGCTAGATCGGATCGGATCGCGAGGAGGAGAAGCGAGTACGACTACATCACCCACGTTCCGACGAACGTTCCGCTGTGCGAATCTTCAAGGGTATGAAGATCTAATCCAATCTCTCTCGTTGTTTGCATATCCTAGATTAGATCTTGGCTTTCCCTCTGTTCGCATCCGTAGAAAATTTTGATTTACTATGCCGCGAAACCCTTCAATTGCAGTACTTGTAGCAGAAAATACTTAAGAGTTTGTCTTGATGGGAGCTCAACGAACGGAAACAACACGACCCTGCAGCCATGTTATCAATGCGTCCACGTTTCGCACCCAAACCGTGGTTCAGAAATAGCCTATTCCATAAGTTACTAGAACAACGATAATTGAGAGAGGTTTAAACTATCTAATAACAAAGAAATTTAACAAGAACAAAATAAACTAAGACGGAAAGTAAACAAGAATATGAACTGAATTAAAGAGATTGTAGTTGCAGGATTGAATGGAATGAGAGAGGGATTCTAGGCTTCGGTATCACTAGTACTAGATGGGAAAATATATCTGTGATCTATAAGAGATTACTCAGACAAATAAATGTTTCCCAATTTATTACCGTGCTATCACTCTGTGTGCAGTATGCATGGTTCTCGCGCGTCACCGCAAGGCAAAAGGAACTTCTGGACCAAAGGATCACATAAACTCATCTTAGATCACAATAAATGCTAACTTAGCGCCACTAGATCATACCTCAACCTAGAACTGAATCAATCACTCACATATGGATGAACAGAAAAATAATAATATATAATGATGTCACAACCGTGTTCAATCTACAATTACTAAACACAAGAGAGAGAGAGGGAGAGGGAGATGATGATGGAGATGGAGAACAATGCATGGTGGTGGTGATGTCTTCCTTCTCCTCCTCTTCTTCTTGCTTGGATGCCTTGATGGTGTTGGTGATGAGGGAGATCTAGATTTCAGAGGTGTGGTTGAGGCAGAGCTCCGCCGCCATGGAGATCGGATGTGTGGAGGCGACGGAAGAGCCCCGCCCCTGGAGGGCTATAGTGTTGTTGTGGCTTCCTTTGGCTCCTCCCATCTTTATATACGCCTTGGGGGTGCCCTAGGGTACCCACAATACCATAATTTGACTTGGGGAAGGTTTAGGAGCCTTTTTGGGGCAAAATCCCATTGTTTCAAACATGTTTGGCAACTATACGGCCTTCGGCCTTATAGTTTGTCATCATACCTTCAGCACCCTTTCGTATTTTGGTCGCCATTTCCTCATAAGAACTCCGTTTTGGGTGTTCTTGGGCTCGTTATATTCGTATCATCGAGGGATACAACCCCATGGTCTTGGATCTTTATTTTGAGAAGTTGGAAAATTCACTTTTCCATCCTCTCAAATGGCTAAGTCTGGTCCCTACAGCTTCTCCATACTATACTCTCTTTGTTCCTTTTGCCTTTGTTTGTCCATAATCATCATCAACACCTACACACATGTCAAAGACAAGAAAGAGGGATAAAATTCTACCTAAACTACTAAATATGTAAAGACAGTATTGAATGTAATGAAATAATTAATCATGCATATAGAGCATAGCAATAGTTAGATGGAGCATGATATGATAGGCAAATGGCACAATTTATAAAGCTAAAAAGTGTTGTATTATCACATCCATCAACTTCCCCAAGCTAGATCTTGCTCGTCCTCGAGCAAAAGGGATCGATAACTTAATGGATGTGATCTTTCTTATCATTGAAAATTAATGCATCGTATTCTTGTTTTCCCTGCAAGCTCAAAGTAAGAGTGCACATAATCATACAAGGCAATATAAGCTCAGTTATATTATTCCAAACCCTAGAGATTAGTCAAAAACTTCTATGCCCCATGTCAAAGTTAAATCTAGCTTGTAAGTAAACTTGTGATCCTTCTATAGGCACTTTATTGTATTTTGTATTTTTTTATTTGTATAAGGCAAAGCTGAACACGGTTAGTTGTCAATCATAAATAGAGATAGAGTTTTCCAATGCTGCCCAGCCATGTCGTCTATTAAAGTCTCTCAAGTGCAAACTTCGATTATTGAGCTCATATAAAATCTATTTCTTAGTAACGAGACCATGCCAAAAGAGTGGTATATGTTCAATCGAGACGGTGTAGGCTAGGAAGGACACTCGTGAACATTATCAAGTTTTCCCTTTTTGGTATAATAATTTCTCATAACGGTTAGAGGAGTATTACAACTTTCACTCGCAACTGTAACATCCCAAATTTCATCAAATTCAAAACCATGTTGTTGCATTCATATCATCATGGCATATTCATCTTGCACAAAAAATTTCAAAACATAAACCCTAATAGAATCATATTTAAACCCCTTCTTATATTATATATATGGGGCAAGATTTTATTTTATTTCATGACCCAAAAATGTTTTTTGGTGATTAGATGTGTTTGACACACTTTTGGACACTAGGGTCACAACACAAATTTTGGTGAAATTTTGAATTCAAATGGATTTGAAATGGCCATTCAAAGCTCATTTGAAAAATCAAAATAGAAAATAAAAAGAGAAGAGAGAAAATTAGAAGCTAGCAACTCTTTCGGCCCAAACCCCTGGCAGCCCACTAAGCCAACCCAGGAACCTCCCCTATCTCTCCGCAGTTTCTCACCCGCCCGCGCACCCCCCTCACTGACCAGTGGCCTCGTTGCCACGTCAACCTCATCGTCCCTAGACATTGCGCGACGATCGAGCCGCTGGCCGTTTCTTACCCTCTTCACTGCCGATGAATTCGTTCATTGATTCGCCAAGTAATTCTCGCCCCTGCTTCGGCTACTTAATCCCAACCTCTCCATGTCATTTCCCCCAACACTGCAAGCCCCAAGCGCTGCCAAGCTCCTCCAATTTTGCCTTGCACTGCCGCAGTGCCGAGCCACTCCGAGGAGCTATTCCGGTGAGTCCAGCGCGCCCCTCTGCCTCTCGTTCACGCGAACGTGTTCCTCTTGCTCATGCGCATCTACTCATGCCCTCGGCTTGTCTTATTTCACCCTAGGTCATCATCCTCGTCGACATCTGCAAGCAACCGAGGCACAGCTCAACTCCGGCGAGAAATTTCGGTAAAATTCGTGCGCCCCTTGACTCTACTGCACATGACTACGTTCACCGTGACCTTGCGCACCTTCTAATGCCAGCCGTTTGCCTTATTGCGCCCTAGGTCGTCGTCTTCGTCTCCGACTATGAGCAGCCGACGCCAGTACGAGCTCCGACGAGGTTTTTCTGCCATGTTCGTGCGCCCCTGTCCAAGCCACGTCCATGTTGAGCTTCCCCGCCTCCTCGCGAATGTGGTAAGCGCCAGAACACACCCCCTTGCCCTCTGACCTCGCCGGTGTGTCACCGCCAGTGGCGTCGCCGCCGCCGGAGCCATTGCCGCCGCTAGGTTTTGGTCAGACAAGCCAGATCCGTTGGATCTAAATCTAGAGGCCACGATTAGATCACTTAGCAAAACATTACGATTAGATCTGGGTCGTGCATCGTCACTTAGGTCCTACAGTGCGGAGGCGTGATCCGGACGAACAAGTATGCACAAATCAGACGTTGCCGCGTGGCTAGGGTTTTGATTGAAAAACCATATTTTGTTCTATTAGTTATTCAAACTTGTAAATTCAATAGCTTTTGTTCTGTTTATCCAAAAAATACAAATTTTATATCAATGGATTCATAAAAATGATACCTTTGCATATATGGCCTTGACTTGTCCATTTGTTTCTGAAAAAATAGGATTTTATGCGGTAGCATTTGTATGCCTATTTTGACTATAAAAATTATTTAGAAAAATTATTTTAAAGTAAATTTTGGTTTATTTAGACTTTAGAAAGTATGCTTTGTATTCGGTACTGAAAAGGTTTTTTTGAAAAGTGTGACAAATAATTCCTTTGCATTTTCATGCATTCATATTTATTTTTGTTTGAATATTGATTGTGAATATTGTTGTATGAATTGATGTGTAGATTTTGTGGATTGTGGAGAGTGTGATTGTGAGGATTGTACCTATTCTCCTAGCTACCAAGGCAAGTGATATTTCATCCCATGTCCTATTATTTTTCCTTAATGCATTAGAACTATTTTTGAATAGGATTTGCATGGTGATTTTTCTAAGTATATGCTATGCTATGGTAAATCCTATTGTTGTTGTCTTAGAATTTTCCCTAAGTTAAGAGACATGTTATGCTAGTATTCTTAGCCTAGGTAGTAGAATGCAAGGGTGGAATATTCATGTTATGATATTATGCAAAGACTATGACTATGTTTTTGATTAATAAAACAACATGTGAATGAATCACCTGGGTAGAATGGGAAGATTGGTTTGTGTTGAGTGGTTACACAAGGCCCATGTCTATGGTTTACCTTGTGTATCATACTTGTGGATGGCCACCCAAGAACAAAGAGATTTGAGATGTTTAGTGTTGAGAAGCTTCTAGTACAACCACATAGCATATGGGCTTTGCCTTGACCAACTAGGTTGCAAGAACTCAGCCAGATGGATAGTTGGTGGTAGGGTTGATAGGATGGAACGTGTCCATGGTGGTATGAGGGAATGCTTCTAAAAAGTCTCATCTCGATACATGTCGAGTATGATGGGGAAAGTGCACCACCTCTCGAGAGGGTAAAACCTAAGTATTTAGTGTGTCCCCGATAACGGACATTTTGAGCATCAAACACATTGAAATGATCAAGGATCTACTTATCCCAAATTCTCTAAGTTAAAACTTGCGTTGAACAAGGTTAGAGGTTCACCAATGTCTATTGGTGGTTCCTTAGTGTTTTTGACAAGAAAAAACTTAGTGTTTTCAACTAATAAGAAAAACCTTATTTTGAGCAAAGCCAGCCTGAGCTACACTTAGCCAAATTAATATAGATGTTAGTTGTTACTATACTACTATGGTATCACTTGCCAATACAATTCCAAATGTATTGACCCTCTGTGGCTGTAACTTATTATGTTGCAGGTTACTCTGATGGTGACTAGGGTTATGAGTCTACACTAAACATGTTTGCATGTGGCACATGAAGATGAAGACTATATTTATTTTGTTATGTGTTATGAACTCTGTGTATTAGCCTTGGGCTAATGAGTTGTAAGAACTATGTTATCTCTGGAATGATGATTTAATAAAAGACCTTTGTTTCTGTGTACTTCATCTTAAATGGTGGATGCTAGCATTTCGATCCAGGGACTAGCATTGAAATCACAGGGATCTCTACCTTGTTGGTGAGATCTTACAAATGGTATCAGAGCACTGTGTTGCTTGTAGGATTATGACCCTAAGATGGATTAGACTAAGGAAACCACTAGGAAAATGCAAACTCTTTTACAAATTTCCACACTTATCTATTTTCATCTCGTAAAATTCTCCTAAACTTCTTTCTCATCTCTATTTGTAGATGGCCGCCATCAACAAGCCGTCAGGAAGAGAACACTCATGACCATGAGTTTAGAGTGTGAGATGGAGTTTCCCAAGGCACTCAAGAACCTTATGGTCACCATGGGAATACATGGTGAAGTTGTGTACAAGGGATTCCGAGTGATGGATGAAGGAGAAGAATATTGGTGGGTGCAACTCCACTTGTATAAAAACAAGGAGGATAACCACAATGAGCCGGGATTCTACTTGATCACCAACTCTGAAATGCACATGTCATTCTTTGAATCTACAAGGAATGCAGCTTGGAATGCCATCAAGGAGCTTGGAGATACACTACGAGGAAACTAGCTATAGATAGACATACCTTCGGTGGCGCATGGTTCTGACCATGCGCCACAAAAGTTTTCCAGTGGCGCATCCAGAGCAATGCGCCACAGAACCACCAAACTTCTGTGGCGCATCTTCCAGAGCCATGCTCCATAGAACCACCAAACTTCTGTGGCGCATCTTCCAGAGCCATGCGCCACAGAAGTTTGGTGGGACCCACACCAGCCATTGGACCATGAATCTTCTGTGGCGCATCACTCCGTATGCGCCACAAAAGTTTGGTGGGACCCACAGCAGGCGGGTTCTGACCGTGCTCTGACCAAACTTTTGTGGCGCATACAAGGAGATGCGCCACCGAAGTTTATATCTTCTGTGGCGCATATCACAATATGTGCCACAGAACAATTATGTGGGCCCCACTCTCTGGACACCTATGTACAAGCTTCTGTGACGCATTGTTGCGTATGCGCCACAGAAGAACAAACTTCTGTGGCGCATGTGTGCAGTATGCGCCACAGAATGCTTCGTGCTTCTCAGATTATTTGTTTCCTAGTACACACATTTTCGTCTTGTGCTTTTCCCAACTAAACAAGTACCAGTGGAATAGGTAGAATATAGACAATCTAGTAGATAGACATGTGCAGTGGCATACATCGTTGCAAAATGCACATGCGCATAGCCTTGAACAGCACAAACAACAATGCCATACATCATTGCAAATACACAAACTACAACATTGCAAATCCCTTCAAAGAGCTGGTGGGGGCAATGGCGGTGCAACATGCCAAACCTCCCTGTTCACGCGCGCCTGCAGCCTGCGGACGTGGTCCTCCATGGACACGTTGGGTCGAGCACCAGCCGCCACCCGATTAGTTCCGCCATGCGCGCCCTCTCCTCCGGAGACACGAGCACGGCATACAACCTCATGGCCTTGTTGTAGAGGGCCTCGTTCCGCAGTCTGGCCTCCTCCTCGATTAGGTTGACATATGAATCCCGCGGCGGCTGACTCCGAGCACTGCCCCTCGACCTCGCCCCTCCATTGCGAGTAGGCTGCAGGGAACGCGAGCGGGTTATGCTCTCCAGCGAGTCTTCCGACGAGTTGTGGGAAGAATACATGAGGGCAGGTATGTTGCTTTGGACAGGGAGTGGCATATATAGAGAGGAGTGTCATTAAAGAGCTATATCTGCCACCTTATTTGGTGCAGATCTATGCCCTCAGTGTTCTGTGGTGCATAGGTCAGATATGCGCCACAAAAGTTTAACCTTCTTTGGCGCATAACCACAGTATGCGCCATAGAACACTGAGTGTCGGGCCCACAGTGCCTGGCCCACAGTGTCTGGCCACTGGCCAGGTTCTGTGGCGCATTCATTGGCCATGCGCCACAGAACATTGAGTCAGGGGGCCCACATGGCCCACTGTACCCTATGGCCAAGATTCTGTGGCGCATGCAGCCAGTATGCGCCACAGAAGATTGAACTTCTGTGGCGCATATGGCATGTATGCGCCATAGAATCCTTCGACCAGATCTGCACAAAGGTGGCACCTTTGCACCCCTCTATCTACCACCATCCATTTCACATCCTTCTTCCCCCTCCTCCCAGCTCGTCTTCCTCCTCTCTCCCACCCCATTGTGTCTATACTTTTCTACATTTTGTTGTATTTAAACCTACCATAGTTGATAGATTGGCTAGGGAAAGCCTTTCTCCAACTAGTTGATCTAAAATACACCTACTTTTTCTCTCCACATCTCTATTTGTGTACTATTATCTCTCTATAGATCTATTGATCCACACTCTCTCACATCGCGCTCTCGACTCGGTATTCTATCTACCTGGTGTAATTGGCCATGAATATGCATGTTTTGTAGGTGTAAAGCTTGTCGCACGGGCGTGTATATGCGATGCATGCATGGCGCGAAGATGATGTTTGTGCATGAAGCTTGTGTGGTGCATGAATGCTTGCATGGGAAGAAGATTCTTGTCTCTTTGCTTGTCTCTGTTCCGGTGTGGTGTGCATGGACATTTGCCGAAATGTTGATTCATTTCCATTTCGGCAAATTTTTGCACCACCCATATGTCCTACTTTTAGGAAAGGTCATGCTGAATTTTTTGGCGATGACCATGCATGTGTGTTTGTGTGTGTATATTTCTAATTAACCTACTCTCTGTCTTTTTGCTCTATATGTGCATACCGCGCAGGCTACCATGGTCGTCAGCATGAGCGAAGGTCGAGTTACTAGGTATAAGAAAGACGCCAAGGCGGACATGATTCGGAACGATAAGACCCAGATAAGATGTCCATGTCGAACATGCAAACTCCAGCGCTGGATCGACCTAATTCTGGATAGTTGGAGGGTCACCTGCTTAGGCGGGTTCATGCGCGACGACTTCGATGAGGAGCTGGCAGTAAATGGTGTGGTTATCATGAAGACTTGGGCGAGCGAGAAGACGAAGAGTCTCACGACGGCATGTTCATGATACGAAGATATATGGCGACGGGCATGATCATCATGA